>JAWZSL010000009.1:24752775-29612775 GCA_034769285.1 Lutjanus argentimaculatus | reverse complement strand
TCAGGGGTGCAAGGACGAGAGATGACAGGCATGGTTATTTTCTGTGCGCTTGCCACAACCCTCCACCGGTCATTGACATTGTGGTCAACAGAAGACTGGAAAATAATCCTGGTTGGACTAGCAGTGCCGTGGGAGGTGGGTTATGGAGAGGCACACAAAAGAACGGTCCTGGAGTACCAGCCCCTAGTTCAGGATTGTAAGGACAAGAGATGGCAGTCATGGTTGTTTCCTATGGAGATCGACTGCAGAGGTTTCACAACCAAATCTTCATGGTGGTTGTTGTCAGCTCTGGGCCTGGACAAGAAGGGAAAGAAGGAAGCAGCTCGCAGGATGAGGGAGGAGGCAGAGCGAGCCTCATGCTGGATATGGAGTCAGGTGAGAGGAGGGAAGCTGGAAGCCAGGAGTAGTGAGCTGGCCTGTCAGTGTTGTGGTTAAGGGTTGAAACATTCACTGTGTGGTGGTGATCGTTAGTGCTGGGGGACCATGGCTGCGTTGCATCATCAAGCCATATTTCAGGTCCGCCCAAAAAATCCTGAACAAATCATGAACATCAATTTAACAGTCTAACTCTACTGTTCAGTACTTCATAGTTCTAAGTCTTTTCACGTGTTTTCAGCAACTTCTAACATGTAAAATGCATTAAACAGAAAAACTCCTGTCTCACCAGGGCCAAGACCGTCAAGAACACAGTGTGTATGAATGTGGAGCTGACCGCAGAGCAGTGGAAGAGCAAGTGGGAAAAAGAGAAGGAGAAGAACAAGACACTGAAAAGCACTGTCACCTGGCTGGAGACCGAGCTCAACCGCTGGAGAGGCGGTGAGGACTACATTGTCCAGTAACATTTCACATTTTTATATTCTACATTATGACTTGGTGAGTCTCACTTAAACAGAGGCAGGTGAAAGTCTTCATACTACAGAAGCCCTGAGAGGCAAGTCAGAGAAAATTCTGGTGATCTATTTTCTAAGTCTACATTGTTTTCTTGTTTCTTGTTTGTAACTTAGGAACAGAGGGCTGTAATAAGAACCAAGCTCAACATAGCCAGAGCTGGCTCGACAAAGATGTAAAACCTCCATCAGAGATAACAAATATCACAACGGTTGTTATCAGCTTTCTTTAACTTGGGCTTTCTTCCTCAGGCTCTGTGCAGATTCACATAAAAAGGGGTGTTTGGTGCGTCATTTGACTCTTTTTCTGCACAAACTGGGCTGATCATGTGATGGCTAGTTTAGTTACAAGGAACAAGTCATTATGGAGAGTTGACTTAATGCACTCTTAATGCCTGGTATTTATTTCTAACTATTCAACTGCACATTAACAATTAAACTTGATACAGCATATTTAAACATGATTCTTATGTCTAACATGGTCCCATAATGAAGGATCCGCAGGGGCGTGTCTTTTTTGACAGGGGTGGCACAAGCGGGGCACTGACTTATCCACAGGCGGCCTGAAGTACATGTATGCATATGAGCGCTAGCACACACACGTCAGAGTAGCATTAATTTAGGCCTCCCATTTCTAGTATCTACTTTAGTTACTAATATTACAGTATCTTTCAGTTTCTTACATTCCTGTGTTTAAGTTTTTAATTTTAAAAGATAAATAGTCCAGTCACAACACAACAGAGTAGGTACACAAAAATGAAAAAACGTCCATAGTTTATTCTTTAAGCCCACATAAAGAAATTGTGCTTTCATTCTACGTCTGTCCTCAGCTTGGGACTAACTAATTAATCGTCAGCATTCCACCATGAAAAATAGTTTTATGTTCATGATTTATTATTTTGATTTATTAATAATTTACTAATTTTCATAAAGGGAACTACAAGCCTGTGTAGTAAAATTATTCAAGAAATTAATTCACCTCATAAAAAATTAAAAGAAGGATAATTACAAAAGAAAAAATGCATAATGCTCATCTACAATACTCGTTAAACAGTTGGTTCAAACAAAAGTCCTGCCTCTCACTGGTAGCCAATCATACTTGAGGAAAATGGGGTGGCACTTGTGGTGGCCAGTGCCCCTCCCCCATCCTCTAGAAACACCCTGCAGATACCTGGAAATTACTTCAGTTTTTTGGCTAAATCAAAGTGAAATTAACATCACTGACTGAATATCATCCATAATATCATGTGCAGTGTGCAAACTTGACATACAAGATACAAAAAAAAAATACAAAATGACATACAAAACAGTTATTCTGTCCGGAATGAAAATTTCAAGGCGGGACACTGTGGCTGTTGAATTCATGTCGAGTGAAGCGAGTATTTCAACTTAACATGTTTCCTTGATCTCTGATGACACATCATAGTCATTTTGTGATGTGATTTATTGCAGTAAATATATTACAGATTTCACCTATAATATTGTGATACTTGGATAAGGTTACTGACTACATTTTTAACAGGTCATTTGTAACAATATAGGAATACATTTAGTAGTAGAATTAAAGCAACCCTCCCAACCCTGTGTCATAAACACTGCAGAGAAATCATTTTAGTTCTGGATCAGTAGAGTTTTTTCTCACTTGCTTCTCATGGCTTACATATCATCATGATATGTACTCACTGAGATTTGGGATTTGTGAAAGATGATCGGTCCACTGGTTTATAACGGTTTGGATGAGGTGAAAACAACTAACAACTGTCCTTGTCTTAGTTTGTTCGAGCTGAATCACACACTGGTCCTATTTAGTGCTTGAAAAAGAAAGAATCCTTTGTTTCTATATTAGTAGTGCCATAAAGAATACTAATGTGGTTCTCTTTAAAAATGTGCACCCTCATCTCTGCCTTTCAGTGATCTAAAGACATGAGAAATCCACAGTTGTCACAGGTCTTCCCCTTCAAACAAAGGTTTGATTGAGGGAGGGGAGCCATCACAGACTCTCACAGAGACTGGAACTGATGTCCCTCTCTGCTGCCCCCTGCAGGAGAGAGCGTGCCAGTAGATGAACAGTTTGATAAAGAAAAAGCCAAAGCAGAGGTCCAGTCCCTGGACACCGCGCTCAACAATGATAAGACGCCATCCAAACCTGCCCTCAGCCTCGGCCCCCCGGGAGCTGCACTCACAGATGCAGAGAAAGGGAAGTACGAGGCAGAGATGGCCAAGCTCTACAAAGAGATGGATGACAAGGTGAGCAAAGATCCACTGTGGTCACACCTCGTACGACCTGGGGGAATTGATTGATCAGGTCAGAAAAATGGCAATAATCTCAAGGTGGCAGCAAATTCCACTTTTAAATGTCTGAAATGGAAAATACATCAAAGTCAAGCACAATAATGCATTAATACATAACGGAGCTCCTAAAATATTAAACATAACTGAACAAATCTGACTCAGTCAAAACAATATCATATATAACATACAACTATGTTAACAGTATTATATTTTTATTTTTATATTTCCATAATGTGTTATTATACTGTACATGACATTCATTTATCTGCTGTATATGTTCTGATTTCTCAAGAAATATATGACTGTGAAATATATGACTTAACAATAATATAAATAATTACTTTTGAGATAATCTAATGAATATATATTTCTGCATATAAATTCCTTCTTTCTGTATAGTTAAAATAAAAATATGTAAACATTTATTTATTTTTATGTAATGACGTTTCATCACTTTAATTTTATGTGATGTTTATGGCACTCCTATGACTCCATACACTAGTTCCGGGATGTCTATGCAAAGTCAGTCAAACTCTATTCCAAAGCCAGATCAGTTCACATTTATTCAGGGGTGGAAGTGACTAAATACAAACACTTAAATTACTGTAATTTACAGTAATTACTGTAACTGTAATTACTGTAGTTTTTTCGGGTACTTGTAGTTGAGTACTGAGTACTGAGTACAATTTGAATGAATGTCCAAACCTTTTACCTGAATTTTAGTAGCCAATCAGGTGATCTGATCACAAACCGGCCGATGAAAACAAAGACACAAACAAAAAACTAAACAAAATGCTGTGGAAGCACACATTTGGAGTAAGGATGTTAATGATTAATCATTAATCGATTAACTGCTGTTAAGAATTTAACCAATTAAAAATGTATTCATGGATATTTAGTCAATAGACATGGCAGCAATATGCACCTCACTTGACACTGTTTTGTGCGGAGCCATTTGTTAAGTAAGGAAACTTAAACTTCAACTTAAAAACAGAAAAAAAAATGAAAATCAGGAAATAAACGTGTGTTTTGTATCTTATAAATTATTATTGATTAATCAGTTGTTAACCTTTTCAACTATTGGTTCAGAAAAACACACAAAATGTTACAACCCTAGTTTGGAGAGGTGACTGTGACATTGGCGGTTAAAAGTAGTTTTTGTGATGAATACTTTGTACTTTTACTTAAATTTATTTCTAACAGCAGTACTTTTACTTGTAATTGAGTAATATTTTAGCAATGTAACAGTACTTGTACTTGACTACAGATTTTCACTACTCTTTCCACCTCTGCATTTATTACTGAATTATTAATAAGGTAAATAATTACAAGAAACTTAATATAAATAATATAATGGTGTTAAAATTGAATATAATATTATATAATATAATATTTCTAATTGATATCTGAATGCTAATATTGGTAGCATTAGCTCAGTTTGTCCCTGTACTATTCACACACTCACATAACATGCTTCCAAAGCTTGGTCCTTCTCACTTGTAGTACCTCTGTTGGTCAGCAGATGGCATCATAAGCTGCTGTTCAGTGTTGCTTGTGCTTGCTGTGGCGATAAGTGAGTGTGATATATTATATTTCTCTCTTCCTCTCTCCTCTCCATCATCCTTCCCTTCCTCCAGGATGAAGAGATCAACCAGCAGTCCCAGTTGGTGGAGAAGCTGACTCAAGAGATGTTGGACCAGGAGGAGGTGACACAGCTCCCCGCTTCTTCTCGCCTCTTCCCCTCCCTTACCAACCCACCCCCCACTGCGTCTGAGCCCTCCAGCCATTCTTGTTAGCACAGACCCAGTCTGACAGCTGATAGCAGACCATTAGTAGCCCTGCAGGAGAGGTCAGAGTGTAACTCACCCTCAGCAAGCAGCACTGAACCTTACAGATTGAACACAAGGCTTTTCAGCTGTACAGAAATATAGTTTTATTACATCATGTTATGAATTTCAGACTTTTACTCTCTGATCACTGTGAGCATCACTGTTTTATCCTCACCTGTAGCTTCTATCCTCGTCTCGCCGTGATCACGACATCCTGCAAACAGAACTGAACCGGCTGCTGGCGGAGAACGAAGCCTCCAAGGAGGAGGTGAAGGAGGTGCTGCAGGCCCTGGAGGAGCTGGCCGTCAACTACGACCTGAAGACGCAGGAAGTCGAGAACAAAGCCAGAGAGTTTGAGGCTCTCAGTGAGGAGCTGAACGAGAAATCGGTACTTTAACTTGATTCTGCTTGAAACGATGACACCTCAATGAGTACTCATGATCAGCCTGTAAGGTATTTATTTATTGCTGTTATCATCCACCACCAGAGCTCCTTGGCCTCCATTGACTCTGAGCTCCAGAAGCTGAAGGAGATGACCAACCACCAGAAGAAGAGGGTCACTGAGATGATGTCATCATTACTCAAAGACCTGGCGGAGATCGGCATCGCCGTGGGAAGCAACGACATTAAGGTTACCAGTCCTTACCATTACTTATCTCATGACCCCTCAGATTTATATTGTGACCCCTTGCAGGGGCCTGACCCCAAAGTTGGGAATCACTGGACTAAACTACAGACTTTCACTGACCACTACTAGCATTAGTGTTTCATCAGTATTAATAATCTAATGCAATGTTAAGTATAAAACTATATATATATGTATGTGTATATATATATATATATATATATATATACATTTCTGCATTAAAATGCCTAAAAATGCTAGACATATTTTATATATTTTGTTATGTTGTGTGCTTACACTATCACAAATTTTTCCAACCACATTTAAACACAGGGTGTTTCCTGCTAGCTAGTTGCTTGTTACTACATGTAACGTCCAGGAAAACAAGGGGTACGTTGGATACATCAGAGGGTGAGGAGGGAAGTAAACGTATTAAACTTAACATGAATAAAACTGTTCTGAAGTGAAAAAGTGATCCCACGCCACTTCACATCAACAAACTACATCTTTTCTTGTTGTAGTGGCAAAACTTACATATCCTGCATATAAATTACAATAATATGAAACAGAGGAAATCCTCACATCATATGCAGAGAGTGGAATCATGAGGCTTTTGGCATTTTTGCTTGATGATGATAATCAGTTATCAACATTGTTTTTAATTACTAACTCATTCATTGACTTTTAGGATTAGCGACAACAAGGTTTGCCTGACAGTCGATCTCTGAGATGTACAGAGCACAAAACAGTAATACATATAAGAGACATGAGTGTAGCCCCAGCATGTATAAGGTTAAACTCCCTGTTGGAACTTCAGTATTTTAAGGCAGTTGCCATTTCCAAAGTAGCGGTACTGTATTTTGTGCTTCCACAAGAGATACTCGACCTATCCCTTCTGCTGAGGCACTGAGTTTAAAATAGACAGATTTTAACCCTGCAGCTGTGAATACACTACAAACTCAAAGCTGTGAAAATGAAACTGCTGTCAAACTGCTGTTGAACACACAACTGCAAACAAATGCCAGGATAGTAACTTACACCTCAACTGTGTTCATAATAACACTCTACAGCAGATGGCTTTATTATCGGATAAAATTAGAACCTCAATCTAGGCGTGCATGATCAGATTTCTCCATAACATTAGAACATTGATCGATTGGTAGATCAACAGGAAAAAGGTGAAGATTTGCTGGATCCAGCTCTCCTAATGTAAGGATTAGCTGATTTTCTCTGTTTCCAGACTCTGTAAACTGTATGTTTGTTTCAGACTGTTGGTTGGACAAAACAAGTCATCTGAGCATGTCACCATGAACTGTTTTTTCACAATTTACTAATATTTTAGAGATGAAACAATGACCAAACAAGCTTCATTTAAATGGTGGAGCTGGAATCAATTAATTGAGTAGTACAGCAATAGAAAATTTGTATATTTTTGTCTTTTTTGTTACAAAGCATTACCTGGTTTAAGCTCCTTAAAGGGAGTTTGGATTATTTGAAGTAAGGTTGTATGAGGCACTTATCTAGAGTCACTATGTTACCTACAGTGCTTGGAAGTGGGCACACCCCCATTTTGGAGAAGCAACAGGAGTACCGTTGTAGGAAGCTAAGCAATTTACTACTGTGGACAGGGTCAGCAGTTCCAGCCAATATCAGTGTAAGTGTATGCTCTATTTAGAATAATTTCACTGCTTTATTTTTCCTTTTCCAACAGGAAAGCGCAGTTATAAAAGCCAAAAATCGCTTTTTCTAAAGCAACCAGACCACTTTGATAAAAACAGTAGTTTTACCTTGCAGAACATGGGAGTTGCTGGTCTACTGCTGCCTCCGTTGATTAGTTTGTTTGTGTTATTGTGTGACTTTGGTGTTTTTGAGGGTTAATCTTAAATGAAACCATCTGAAAGGTTAGGAGGGGAAAAGTCCCATCAACAACTTGAAGACATGTGAGACACGACAAACTAAACCAGCCACTGTTTAAGTCTTCAGCTAATTGTATGTTAATAAAATGATCATATGTTTTTTAACGTCAAGTCTTCATTTGAAAAGTAACAAATAACTACAGCTGTCAAATAAACTACATAGTTGAGTAAAAACTCCAGTATTTCCCTCTGAATTGTAATGAAGTGGAAAAGTAGGACAAAATGGACTCAAGTACAAGAACATCAAAATTGCACTCAACTACAGTATTTGACTAAAAGTAGTTAGTTACTTTCTACCACTGTTTACAAACTAAACAATTGACCCCCAAAGTCTCCACTCCAAATGGTTCCTCCAACAGGCTGGATGAAACTGGAGCCATTCATACCTCTATTTACCGAAAAGATAGGGAACGTAACTCAATACTGCATGCTTCTAGCAACTATCCTAGATACCTCAAGGACAATATTCCATTTGGTCAGTTTTTGAGGCTCAAGCGCAACTGTTCAGACCCTGATGACTTTCATTCTAAAACAACCATCATAGCTAATCCGTTCATGGAAAGAGGTTATGCCTCCAATCTATCCAGAAAGCCATACAACATGCCAATATTACCCCCTGTTCTGATCTCCTCTCTAATACTCAAAAAGCAAGGAACCCAAGCCGGGCATGCTTCTCTACTGAATATAATCAATGTGCTTCAAGCAGAACCATCTTTGAAGGACTTCTGGAAGTCTCCACCCCTTTTCTCATTTAGGAGAGCATCTACTATCAAAAATATTGTCATGTACAAAAACATGACTCCCAATAAAACCACATGGCTGACAACAACTGGCATGTATAGATGTGGTATCTGTGCCTGCTGCAATAACACAACAAATACAAAATCATTTAATCATCCCCACACAGGGAGGAAAATTCCTAAATGGGAATTTATAAACTGTAAGTCGATTTTGTCCTCCCTGACTTGAAGACTTGAGATGTGCTACCTTTTCAACTTTTTTGGAATATGCTTACTGGATTTTGGGTCTAGCACTCCACTGAGAATCCCATTGTTGAAGCGCAACCTCCTTTTCTAAATTCAGACTTTTACTTACTGTAACTAATCACTAACAGACAAAATGAGCACAAAACCTGAAGCACATCCTCTAATTTCTCTGTTTTTGTGGCCTCTCAGCAACAAGAGAGCAGCGGTCTCATCGATGAGGAGTTCACTGTGGCTCGTCTCTACATCAGTAAGATGAAGTCAGAGGTGAAGACGATGGTGAAGCGCAGCAAACAGCTGGAGAGCACCCAGGCCGAGAGCGCCCAGAAGATGGACCAGATGGACACGGAGCTAGCTGCCTGCCAGCTCCAGATCTCCCAGGTAACTGCTGCTCACCACCACCACCGCTTCCTCTGCCGTCATGGAAACGGTCACCATAGTGACAAATGTGGTGGTTTATTAAAACTGCACGTGGTTATCAATCAAACAGAAGCTTAATAAGCTGACAGGTTTTTTCATGTCTGGGTGTACAAAGTACCGTCATGGAGTTTGTGTGAGTTTGAATCACACGTGACAGTTTGTCATCGTTTTCATGTCTTTTTCATTTTCCTGTCGGTGTCCAGAAAGAAGCTAAGATCAAGTCCCTGACAGACTCCCTCCAGAATGTGGAGCAGAAGAAAAGACAGCTGGAGGAAACCGTGGACACTCTCAATGAGGAAATTGTCCGGATCAAAGCCCAAGGTGAGCACAAAAATCCTTTCATGGTCTTCTCTACGTCGTACTATCTTGTTGAGAAATTAATTGTATTGAACTCAACCTGCGTGAGCCATCACTAGCAGTTTATTTAAGTATGTTAGGCCACAAAAAAAACTCTAAGGGTGCACTGCAGTTTTCAGAACCAGACCTGTTCAGAGTTTTTCTTCAGTTAAAAGTCCACATAAAACTGTCCACCTTTTGTGTCACGACATATTTCCAAGTGAAACAGGATAGGCAGGCGGGACACAATGTTGGGAGGTGATTTGATTTGAATGCTGAAAAATGATCATGTCATAACCTGATTCATCATGCTGTTGCTAGCTAGCTCACTAAAGCCTTATATTTTCGGTAAGTACACAAGGGTTCACAAGGGACTGTGTGATGTAAATTTCGTCATCAGAGGGTGTGCGCTTAAAGGCCCGAATATACTCCCAAACAGATGCATACGACTTTCTGGAGTCTGCTGGGATTATGCGTTCCACACATGCACAGACTATAATCCATAGCTTGGTTTGGGCTTTTAGCCTTTATTGGACAGGGCAGCTTGTAGATAGACAGGAAATGCAGCAAAGGGCTACAGGCTAGAATAAAACCCACAGCCATCGCCCAGGACTCAGCCTCTGCACATGGGCCGCACACTCCACAAACTTAGCCACCTGGGTGCCCTGATGACAAAATTTCCTCATGCAAAGAGTATAACTTTGACTGTGTACTGTGGACATCTACGTACAGTTTGTGGTGACTGCGCAGGCTTGTCTGCTACAACAAGCTACTGAACACCATAGTGGTATAAACATAACTACTACATGTCCGTTGCATCCACAGCTGGCTACACCTTAATGAATCTCAGTTCTGCGCTGCTAGAAGTTGAAGACTGATGGGTGTTATTGGTTTAAATTGATTGGTACAAGCCTAGTAAGCACACGTCATCGTTTGTTTTACTGAAATAAAACATTGGATCCAACACTGGATTTTGATCTAATAATACAAAGACATGGATTTTTTGTATTTTTGGCATATATTGTTAAATACAGTTGGTGCACAATATGATTGTCCTGTATTGTGACAGAGAAGGGTAACATTAATGAGGGCTTACTGAACAAAATAATGTAAATTTTTTTGTGTTGTTTTATTTTTAAAAAAATGCTCCACCAATCTTAAAACAGTCCATTATGGGTAAAGGGAATATTGCTAACTTTTTTAAGCAAAGGCTGCATATTTCTATGGAATTCAAACATTTCTACTTATAAATTGCTGTCACTATGATATATGTAATGTTATTTCATTGTATATTTGTTTACAGTCACTGATTAGGTAAATTCCTGTTGCTGCTTTTAATATTGGTAAAGTCTCATTTAAACATGATAACGTTTGAATACAGGTCAGATGTTTTGTGCAGTTCCACAGAGTATTTTCAAGTCTGATGTAGTTCTTCAAAGAAGGCCGAAATGCATATTATATGACTTTTTGTTGATTTATTTATTGCATTTTAGACATTGCCTTTATCCATAAAAAGAGATGTATCATTAAAAAAACATTCTTTATTTCACTTTAGTGGAGATAAATCTAAGTGGATGTGTTCTTTTACTGTAAATGGACAATGCTGTTTCATAGAGGCTTGAAATTAAAATTTAAAAAAATGATGTAGTGAACTGAAAAACACCTTTCTCCCATTGCTTTTTCCTGTTTAGGACCATCACTTTTGTGATTTTTTTGTCTGCTTTCAGAGAAAGTCAACACCATGGAGAAGGACAGTGAGATCCAATCAGCCAATGAAGTCAAGGTACTGTCCCACTAAGCTGTCCCTTACAAGTGTGCTGTCCTCCAAGCAGAAGGCTGTAGCTGTTTGCGTGTGTGTCTGCAGGATGCTGTGGAGAAGCAGATCCAGACTCACAGAGAGATCCACCAGAAACAGATCAGCAGCCTCAGAGACGAGCTGGACAGCAAAGAGAAACTCATCACGGAGCTTCAGGAGTAAGACACAACATCACAAACACCTCTCGACACAACATCACAAACACCTCTCTCTCTCTCTCTCTTGAATGGTGACTGATTCAGTACTGATGCTTTTACTGATGTCTGTGCAGTCTGAACCAGAAGATCATGCTGGAGCAGGAGAGGCTGAGGGTGGAGCACGACAAGCTCAAGGCTGCCGACCAGGAGAAGAGCCGCCAGCTGCAAGAGCTCACGTAATGCCTCTGCATATAGTCTACTGCAGCCTGTTTCCCGTCATACCAAATGCACCAAGTAACATCCGTTTTACATTCTGCAGGGTGCTGCAGGACAGGCGGGAGCAGGCCAAACAGGACCTGAAGGGACTGGAGGAGACTGTGGTCAGTTATTGGCACATCCATTTAAGTTTGATTAAATAGATAGATGAAGAATGATATAGATAGAGAAATTACTAAATTTTAGAAGTTGTCTCAAGCTCGAACAAGAATGACTAAACAATATTTTTGATTTGACCATCAAGACAGAGGTTAGCATCAAATATTACCCCTAGATTCCTAACAGGCTGCTTAATATTTTCTGACAGACCGCCAAGAATTTGTGGGGATTGAGCAGAACTTGTCATCGTTAAATTTAAGGAAATTTTGGGACATTCAGGATTTAAAACAAAGAGGCGAGCTGTGAGATGTACTAGGCTGCTAGGGCCTGTGGGTTTTGACAGCATGTATAACTGAGTATCGTCAGCATAAAATGATGAAGAACATCATGATTTTTAAAAACCTGGCTCGACTCCGTTTGACTCAGCCTATCAGCCCAACATGGCAGGGCTACCTGCTTGAAGGTGTGTCTTTTACCTGAGAACTGAACATAAAGAGACTTTAAGAAACATCTTTCTCTCTGCTCTCCTGCACACACATGAGCTGAGTATCACGAAACTCGCTTGTTCGAGGGAGAGAGAGTAGGGTCATTACAGGTTGGCCACAGCTGGCGAGACGCCACCACAGCCCGCTTGGAGGAGGGTCGGGCTCGCTTTGACCCCACTCCAAAAGTAGGTCCATCTTGGGGCGTGGCTTGGTGCAGCACGGCGTGCTGAAAGTAATAATGGAAATGCGATTCAGTGCGGTACGGTTTGGTTCAGCGCAGCCAAAAGCGCTGGTGAAACAGGCCCGCAAGATTAGTACCAGAAGAGCTGACGGAATTAATACGACTGAACCCAATTTATCATTATAAAATTTAAGGGAATACTGGGACATCCACAATTTAATCATAGAGTTGAGCTGTGAGATGAACTAGGCTGCTAGGATCTGTGCGTTTTAATTGAGTGTGTAAAAATGTCGTCAGCTTAAAAATCGTAAAGCACATCATGATTTTGAATAACCTGGCCCAGAGGCAGCCTGTACATAGAAACGAAGCCTGTGAGACACCACAACTCAACTGAGCCGTAGTAGATTACAAACAGTCAGTAAGTACACTGAAAAAACTTTTTATTGTGTTGTTGATGTACACTGCTGTCCCACAATGCAGTGCACAATGGAAATGGAGGAGCTTCTCACAGCTGGCATAATTAAGGGAATTGTAGTAGATGGTGTTAAAAATGCTTTTGTAATGGCCTTAAAGTCAGGTAGACACTGTGCGATTTTGGTGTGTCTCAGACAAAAGATGACCAGTATGAAGGAAATGCGATGATATGAGTGGTCCAATGTCGCACTGTGAGCGAGATTTAAAGACGGCCATTCTCACGGTCTTACAACCGAAGATAACCTGGGACAAAATTTAGGATAACCATCTCACAATGTCACTGCTATGATCTCCGTCTACCAAACAACCACTTGGGATGTAGTGTGTGTCGATGGACAAGGACAGATCATATCAGTAGATGCTAGAATGCACAAACGTAGTTTTACGCATGCTAGTATAGCCTACTTAGCATACTGCAAATACTTCACATTACCTCAGGCTCTCTTTTTCTCTCTCTGGCTCCACATTCTCCTCTTCTTCTTCTTCTACACACAAATACCAATAACATCTTAAGATTGCTGAAATCTCACTCTCATTAGGTGCCATTAGAGAACAAAAAACTACATAGTTAAGAAAAAAATCTTTATATTTATATTTTTTGATATTTAGTTGTACATATTGCATCATTTCCTGTTAGTATAAAATGGTTGAGTGTGTTGATTTCTTGTACACCAAAGTAACTGCAACCTATACCACCTATATGTGATTGGATCACGTTTTGTGTACCAGCACAACTAAATTATGTTCTGAGATTTTTGTCATTTATCTCAGGAATTTTTAATACGGATGCCATCAGGGCAGATTCTCCTTGAAATCAGATGAAAGGAATTTATGGCATACAGACTGGAAGAGCCTGTATTTACATTTTCCCAGGCAGAGGTACAGTGAGTAGTTCTTAAAACCAGTTAAAAAGAAACAGAGATTTTTCTTTATTTTTTTTCTATATTTTATTTATGGCGGGACCTCCGAAATCAACGCAAAATCAAAGTTCCATGCAGCTGCTTTAAAGTGTGCAAACATTTTTCTCTCTGAGCCTGGTTTCCTTCCCTTCACACAGGCCCGAGAGCTGCAGAGACTCCACAACCTCAGGAGGCTTTTTGTCCAAGACCTGGCCAAGAAAGTCAAAAAGGTAAAAGCCTTGACAGGATGGAAGTTGCTTATGGTTCGTTATCACCATAATCGTCATCCTGCGATCTAGTTTCTGTGTGATTTAATGTCTCATCCCGTGAAATATCACATGTGCTCCTGGTGTCCCGACCGCTGCATTTACCTGCAGCGAGACAAACAGATCCATATTTTACTCATGCACTGGGTGCACTCCATTTAATTTGCACCCTGATGAAATTTTAATGAATCCGGGGGAACACAACAGAAAGTGTCTGCAATAAGTAGGCCATCTGATTCTTCAAAGGTAGCAGCTGTAAATTAGGGACCCAGGCCCTCCGCACGGCGCTCGTCTCCAGCCCGCAGGCTGAGGCTCGGTGAGACGAACAAAGGCAGCGCGGGCTTTCCTGGAAGACGCGGAATGAGCCAAAATCTGCTGCTTATCATCTCATCGAGACACACATGGGGATGCTTTGGATTGAGGGGGTTTGGTTACAGATGCCAGCTCGTAAGAACTGAATACACCAAATCAGTCACTGATAGATGATCGCGGAGGTAAAACGGGAGTGAGATCAGTGTGCAGATAAAGTTGTGTGTTTTGCTTGAGCAGAATGCTGATGTGGACTCAGACGACTCAGAGGGCAGCGCTGCCCAGAAACAAAAGATCACCTTCCTGGAGAACAACCTCGAGCAGCTCACCAAAGTTCACAAGCAGGTAAAAACATGAACAAGCAGGAAGTAACTAAACAAATACTCAAATTACAGTAATTAAGTTGTTTTTTTTTTGGGGGGGGGGGGGTTCTTTTATGAGTAGATTTTCAAGTCTGTACTTTTACTTGTACTTAAGTATGCATTACACTATGTAATCTACTCAGTTACCTTTTTTAAAGATTATTGTTTGGGCTTTTGCCTGTATTCTGATAGGGACAGCTGAAGAGATGACAGGAAAGGGGGTAGAGAGAAGGGGGATGACATGCAGAAAATGGGCCGCAGAAACCCCTATTGATAATGCATTAAACATCAACGGTTAAACGTAACTAACACTTACTTGTAATTGAGTAATATTTTAGCACTGTAACAGTACTTGTACTTGAGTACAGATTTTCACTACTCTTTCCGCCACTGACAAGCACACAATCACCACAACACTTCCTCTATAAACTAATCAGAGAAGTGGCTCTCACCAGATTTTGTCTAAAGGCTACACGCCGTCTGTTGTGTTGTCTGTTGTCCCCTCCGTAGTTGCTACGGGACAACGCGGACCTTCGCGGTGAGATTCCTAAAATGGAGAAGCGCCTGCGGGCCACCGTTGAGCGGGTCAAAGCCCTGGAGGCCGCCCTGAAGGAGGCCAAAGAGAACGCAGATCGCGACCGAAAGCGCTACCAGCAGGAGATGGAGCGCATTAAGGACGCCACCAAGCCCATGAACATGGGCAGGAGAGCCTCTGCTATAATAGGTAGGTGGACACACTCTCACAAACACACGGAACTGTATGTTCCATGGGACTGAAAATCCTGAGAAGGTGTACACTAACAGTGTGGAAAATCTGACGTAGCTGACATCTTACGGAGTTGACAAAATGTTAATTTAAAAAAAAAATTAATTTCACAGCATAGTCGTAGTGAGTAGCCGTTTTCTTTAGTTATTTTTTAAATTTTATTTTGAAGGCTTTAACACATTTTTAAATACTTTTAAGTTGTGAATTCTTGTTTGGGATAAGGCTGTTTTCTGTCACAGAGCAACTACAGACATTAAAAAAATTAACGCAAACCAAAACATTTCATAAATGACATATATTTCATGTATATAAAAATCCATGAATACATTTTCACCACTCAGAAATTGGAATTAGAGTGCTGGTATTAATAATCTGTAAAGTTTCTTTTGGTAGGGCCTGATTTGTCCTAATTCTCAAGAATGTTTGATGTAACTCATGTTCTCCCTCTGTGTTCAACCCAGCCAAGCCCATCAGACCAGGCCAGCTGCCAGGAAATCCCATTAACTACAGGTCCAACCTCATCTCTGGCATCAAGGAAGGAAACGACAGCAGGTAAGAGAAGAATACACACTTTAACTCGGAGTCTGGACTGTGTTCAGTGGCTGCTCAATAGTAACTGAAAAAGTAGATTCATGATTGGCTAAAGAAGACATTCTGATATTTAGTAATTTTATTCTTATCTAATCCTTACCCAGGTGAGACACCCAAACAGATAACATGACAATAAGAGGGAAGATTCTGTTTCATTCCTGCTCTCTTGTGTTTCCTCCCACAGTTGAGGATGGAGCTCAGTCACCCAAACAACAAGCCAAAGCCCAGGACCCAGAGACATTTCAACTTTTACCTGGAACCGCTGCACCATTCTTCCTGTGGTGGTCCGAAACTGCCAAAATCAAACATAAATAAATTATTCAATGAATGAATATGCCATTAAATGCTCCAAAAACAATATTAAAAATAAATCTAGGCATTAATTTTCTCTTAAAAAAATGATCCAGGTCAGAGCTCTGCTGTAAATCACCTCAGTGCGACAGGATCGCACCACGTCATCACAGAGACATGAAGTTGAGAAATGCATAAAGAAATGTAAAAAGAAAATTCCCATATAAATATGTTTAGGGAGATAAATAAGGGTAAAATGCAATGTAAAATAAATACATATATGAATAAATACATTTAGAAATAAATAAGTTAATAAAAAAAAAAAAAAATGAAATGGGGAATTAATACAAAGGTAAATAGGGATGTAACAGTATATCCATATTGCTATAAAAAAAAGGTGTCTGTATTGGACATGGTTAATTATTTTATTTTATTAGTTTTATTTCATTCATTCATTGCTAAAGGCAATTCATGCCACTTTTTCGCACATGCTTTGGTCGAGTCCGGCTACTTTTATTTTATTTTGTTTAAGAAGGAAAGCAGAATCACTTTAGGTTAAAAGGAAAAAAAATATTTTCTAAAAACAAAAAATGCTGTAGACATCAGATTTATTATGTAATAAAGGACATTTTATCAAGTTATACTTTTTTAAAATATTGAGATAAATATTTTGCGGACTTTTTATTTTAGTATTATCATACCTTGAGTTTTTGGTATCATTACACCCCTAAAGGTATAATTTGATGTTATTTTTAGTACATTTAATGGCACATTTATTCATTTATCAAGTCCTTTTGATTGTGGCAGTTTTGATCCTCCATATACTTCAACCTCAAAGTGTGCATATACCGTACAAGTCTGGCCTGAACTGTGCGGGAACAAAAACACTTAAAATCAAGACATAATGTGACATGTTGTTTTGTTAACAGCCAGGTTATCAGCTGAAATCTCACCAACATGAACATGAATCAGACCTTTATGGAGCCCTGATCATAAGAAGACATTTCTGTACAGTAAAGAGAGCACTGGATCTGTTTCTCTGCGCTTCGTTTTGAATATTTCTGAGATGATTGCTTTGGTTTTAGCACAGGTTGTAGATTTTTAACTGTACTTATTATAAACAGAAAAATGCACAAGTAACCTTATCAGTGTTTTTGGAATTTGTAAAGTTGCATTGCAGTTCTTGTCCTGCCCCCACTGTGCGTGTTACTGTGGACAGAGGAGGATCACAGAGACTCTTAGAGACAATCCTCTGCCTGTGCATTATCATTATATGCAGATGATTGTAATAATTTGTTGTAACCTTTAAAATGTGTATTTAATCACATCTCGGTGGTTTGAAATTCTGCTTCAGTTTCTCTGCTAGGTGAGAGCTGAGAGAGACTATATTTAGCTTAATACACCTGTAGAGCAAGTGTAAGCATGCAGCTAGTGCTTGAAACGATTTCAAAAAAAGTCACTAACTCCCAGCTTCTCAGAGAGTGTTTAACATCAGAACTGAACTCTTGTCTTTTGCTAAGGGCAAGAGCAGCACTGGGGTTATAACTGTTATTTATGTCTGATAGCTGCAGGCAGGAGTTCACTTATGTTTACTTTGACTGGTTAAACATTCATTATGTTTAATGTATCCAGACTGAGCTGGAAATGCTTGAATTTACAGAAGAGGAGTTGATGATGATACTTACTTCAGTAGCCTTATTAGCACCCCTGACTATTAAATGCAAAGACATCCTATTGTTGTACAGAATACTAAGGTAAAGCTTCTAAAAGAAAATGTATTTAACTAAAAACTTCTGAGTGGATCAGTTGTTTCTGTCACTTAAACCCTTTGAAATGTTTCGCTGAAATGGACCTTTTTCAAATGCTTCTTTTGCTGTTCACCTTCATACAATGAACATACTGCTGGAAGTATTATTGATGACTTAATGTTGAAAAGTCATTGAGACGATTGTGTAATGCCTGTTACCACAAGAGTTTTCTGTAGACTTTAACCTGAAGCCAAGTTAATATTCTAGAGATAATAAATTTCAATTGGAAACCTTATTGCAGTTAATTTATTTGCCAAACATGAGAGGGTTTGTCCCTAAAGGCAAGTGAGAAAAAAAAAATGGCTGATCTAAATTGTTTTCTGTCCTGTGTGCATGACTTAACAACAGGTGGAAAACAGTTTTGCCAGGATAATCTTTCTAAGTTCCTTTATTATTTTCATCTGTGAAAATGGTGGGAAAAGGGGTTTTGTTGGGTGATAAAATACTTTTGCCAGGAAGTTTTTTTCCATCTGTGAAAGAAGTTTTGTCAGGTGAAAAAAATGTGTTTGTTGTTGTAATACTCACTTTGGCCACAAGAGGCTGAAGTGCACCACTACGCCTTGTTCTAAACAGGACTCCAGTCATTCATGTTTTCTTCCAGGGGAGTTCTAATTTAAACACAAGGAACGTGGTGTTTATTGTGTGTTAGCAAGTTATGTAACATTACTGTCATGTCTGTCTTTTGACTAGAAATGTATATTAATGCTAAAATCAGTAGCTGAAAGAAAAACACGTGTGATATTACTTCACTTGTGTAGCTTGTGTTTAGTGTGCATTGAGAAATGAAAACTCAGTTGGAAGAAAACATGAATGCTTTTTAGGTTTTTTTCACATGCCAAAAGTTTTTTCCTCACCTGTTTCAAATGTTAAAAAAAGTAACTTACCCTTGCAAAACTGTTTCACATTTTTTAAATTAAATTTAAAGGTCCTATGTGTAAGATTTACTGGGATTTATTGGCAGAATATGGTCAGAAATTGAATATAGTATTTATAAGTATGTTTACATTGGTGCATAATGGCCTGAAAATAAGAATCGTCGTGTTTTTGTTTTGATGGAATGAGCCCTTTGTATCTACAGAGGGAGCAGGTCCTCTTGCTAGACGTTGCCATGTTTCTACAGTAGCCCTGAATGGACAAACCAAACAGTGGCTTGAGATACAGCCTTTCACATTTTTCACAAGTTTTGCGGCCACCTTCTTCTACACGTGTGGCAGGGGAGAGTGAGTCGAGTTATCTTTTTTTAAAATTTAATACTTATTAAAACAGGTTCCTTAACAATACACACATTTACATACACAAATAACATTGGTTTAGAAAAATAAGTGGTAATACAAAGACATGAGACAGGTTGTGCGTACTTTCACATTCACCCAAAATTATCCAATTGAATGTTTACGCTGAGTTCACTTTGCAAGGTACAGCACAACAGGAGGCCATCTTTCTAAGGCTGGTTTTACATGGGAAACTTTCCCACAAATTGCTGCAGGTTGCAGATTGCATGAAGCATAATTACCACGCAACTTTATAGTTACATGACACAACACAATTGTGTCAACACAATTTAATAGTTAATTTGGCTAAAATTAGCCAGTAAGTTGTTTTTTTTGGGTTTTTTTTTAATAATAAGTGTTTTCTCACTAGATTATATCAAGTGGAAAGTATCATTGTAACTGCATTGGCATCTATATCTAATTTTGTATCATTTTGTCAACATCAATTCGGACGTGTTGTATCACTTTTTCCTCTGGCCAAATATAGTGTTAATCAAGGGTATGTTTTTCATACAGATCATGGCTTTAAGTCTTTGGATCCATTGTTCCAATGTAAGTGGTGAGGTTTAAGCCAGTTTATTGAATTCTTTTTATAGGCTATTAACACAAAGGCCTGGGGGATATATGATTTGTTTTGCCCCAACCCCTTTAGAGATACGTTACTGAGAATAAACTGATGTGGCTCAAATGGTCTGTCTATGTTCAGAATTTCTCCTATTTTCTTAAAATAAATAAATTTAAAAAAAAATTAAAAAAATCTTTTCCCAATAGGCGGCTGTTGTCATACTGCAGGAGCACGCTTATTTAAGATTATGGATATTGTCCAGAGTAACACTGCAATGGTAAACACAAGTTTGACTCTCTACAGCAGGCATTGGATTTTTGTGGGTTCAAGGTTTTTGAAAATAAATCAAAACAAGCCTTTAAACTACTAATTAAAAACTATTATTTTGAATCAGAATGAACAAATTCCCTATGAAATCTTGACAAAAGCTTAAATAAACAATGAGGTCTGTGTTGTGTTTAGATAACAAAACAAGCACATTATCAGTCTTTATCAGTCCATTTCCATCCAACAATACTGGAAGTGACTGAAATCAACAGAGCTCCTGCAGTGTCTGTCACTTCCCTCCTCACACCAACAGGGTGTGCTTTCACACAAATATTCTAATACACCATGAGAGGTGATGTGATTCAATTACTGTGTAGATGGTCATACATTATTCTGCAATAATGTAAACTTGGGCTTTCTCGCCTGAGGCTGATTCTTCTGTTCTACTGTACTGTACAGTCTGAGTGTTCTCCATGGCAGACTCGCTGTGTTCCTGGATCATCCAGCCACTAAATCATTCATGATCCTGCTTGGATGGTGAAACTCCCCGCTGTGATTGCCAGATAGAGCTCGGCTGAGGAGAGGGGAGGGGGGAGCATAAATTCACATGTTTATCCTACAAATTTTAATCACGTTTATGGATTTAGGAATATGAAAATGAAAGTCCAACTCTTGTAACTGCAATGATATTTTTTTTTCAGGGATTTAATTAAAAGTTCAATTGAAGCCGTTCCATTTTTATCAGGGGGTCCCCTGAAATTCCATCAAAGACCCCTGAGTGTCCGCGGACCATGGGTTGGGAAGCACCGGTGTTGAACCTGGAGGGGGGCAGGCCGGCCGCGGGGCTCTGGACGCCGTCTATCAGCGGTGACAGACGGGTGGGGTGGGAGCGACAGACCAGCGTCTGCTGGGTTAAACTCTACAACCACGTCAAGCTAAACGGAAACACGCCGATTAGGACCGGATTTCAGTCCAAATTTGCTTCAAAATAAAACAAACTAAATGCCAAGATAAAATAGTGCACCTAGTGGGTGGGAAATTGATTTAACAGTCGCAACTTTTAACAAAGTAAAGTGTCAGTATCAAAATAAAATGAACACAAATAACTTATGGCTGCATTGAAGATTGTGCTCAACAGTGGTAACTTTTACATTCAACAATGTCAACCATTTATTATGGCCTACCAGCTAACATCAGCTGCATTCAGAAACCCTTTTCTGACAAATGCCCACTGCTATAGCTTCAAAATTCATTCTGATCTAAGTTATTGACAACTTTTAAATGGCTATGTGTGTTTTGAATTAATATGTAACTATACATTTGAAGATAAGGCAACAATTCTTATAGTGAATTTGATCATTTCAGCATATATGTGTATAAATAGCATATTCTCGGTTGTGATTGTTTAGATTTGCTCTTGTTTTTTAGATGGAATTTGGTGTGGTATGTTGGTGCATATCAAGAAAGATAGTACAAGAAAAATATAAATAAAAATGAAAGTCAAGAGCATAAATAGAAAAAATGAAAACTGACAATAAGTTATGAGAAAATTTTTATAAAACATTAGAAGAAAATGTGTACAAAATAGGCTCATGGTTTGTAAAAGTTCCCCACACTTTTAGGAAAACGTGACAAAAGTAAGTGAATTAATTATTTTCACCTGCTTTCTAATCCCATGCCCCAAAAATAACGAAGTATACAAGCCAGGTTCGCCATCTAAAGCTTTTACTTTGGAGGCTGTGATCGGATATGCTGCGTATTGACGCCCCGAGCTTGACCGCGCGCAGAGAGGCGGGGGATTGCGAACAGACCGACTGACTACTGGAGCTCCGCTGCGGACTCAGCCGGAGCAGCCGACAGTAAAATAGGTGGGAAAAGTTGCTGCTGACTACCTCCGCGGCGGACGCAGAGCACGGAGACACCTCTGGAGCATTTTAAGGTCAGTGTGTTTTAGTGTATTTCAGTTTCGCGTGCGGCTTCTCCGTCGCCTGGTCAGCGCGAGGCTATTGGCTTCTGACGGAGTTACTTTGTTGCTATGCACGCGCTGTTGCAGATTGGAGGGTTTGTATCCGCGTGAACCTGCGGTGCTTTTGTCCAACGCGGAGCCGCTGGAAACTGTCACCAACACCTCCCAGCGGTGATATAACCTTTAGTACGAACGTTATCTGTCACGCGTTTGTGTTTTAGGCGTTTTAACTGCTGTGTAATTAAAAACTCCACGTGATAGCATCAGCCCGTGGGGCTCATTTTCTCGCGGTGGGTTCGGCTGTTTGTCCCCGCTCAGGGGGGGGCTTCCTCCGGCAGGCACGTCCCTGCTCTTCTCTCGCTCCTGGGAATCCTCGGTGATGTCGAGTCACAGTCCTTTGTTATGAATGCACATGGATTAAACTCCTTTGTGTTGTATTTCTGCAGTCCGTGTGGGGCTTGAAGGGGACCCTGCCCCCCACCTATGGCCCCCCTCCCTCACCCTCACCACCGCCACCCGCCCCAGGCATGCTCCGGCCGCTCAGCCCCCACAATTTACAGAGCCACGCTGCTTGTTTGCAGGGCTTTCGCAGAGCTTAATTACAAAAGAACACTGTTTTCATACCGGGCATGTACAGATATGCAGAGAATAACCCGCATAGATGGAGTGAAATGCAGCAGCAGGAGCAGCACCACATGTTGGAGTGGATGCTGCTCGGCCACATCTGTTTTGAATGAAGCACAGGGACAAAGGCAGTCCGAGTCTCAGGGTGTTTTGCTGCTACAGTGGCTGCTGGTCTGCAGATGTATGCAGACAAAAGCACAGGTCACGATCTAAATGTGGATGCATACCTTGACTATCTTCCCGCTGCAGCCCTCATAATACCATTATTACAAGTGTATTTTAACAAAATAACACTGATTTCTACTGTTTCAGCACAGAGTCTGGTGATCAAGGCTTTTTATTAACATTTTCAACAGGAATAGTCAAGATTAAGTTTTTTTTTTTCCCCAGGGAAACACATCTGTCATCGGATATTTCATCATTGATTGAGCTTTTGTGTGGCATTCCATATGTGTCTGCAGATAAAATAGAATCAGATTTGCTGTGTAGTCACATCTGAGGACAATAATGGCAACAAAATCATGTCATGTGAAAGATCGAGTGAGTTTTTAAAAGCTGGCTAATTAATTTAAAGGGACAGATCATTCCTAAATCAAAAATACCCAATTTTCCTCTTATCTGTAGTGCTGTTCATCTATCTAGATTTTTTTGGTGTGAGTTGCAGAGTTTTGGAGATTTTAGCTGCAGAGATGCCTGGCTTCTCTCCAGTATAATGGAACTCAATGGCACTTGATCCGTGTGGTGCTCAAAGCGCCACTGCTGTGAGCAGTTTTATATGGGAACTGTTTTCTTTTCAACAAACTGCACCTGTCAATCGTATCACCGCACTAAAGAAAGCGTGCATCTACTCATGGATGAAATGTTACAGCTCAGTGAGAGGATGTCGCTAATGTTTCCATCCCAATCTGTCATGAGCACGAGCCTCTCGTCCATAAGTAGAGGTGATGCAGTTGGCAGCTGTAGTTGGTGGAAAGAAAATAGTTCCTACATGACAGGGTTCAATGTTAATGTTTTTTTGCAAACTGCAAACCCAGTTCAGTCCCGTTCCCAAAAAACACCCACCCGACTGGGTGTTTTTCGAAAAATAATTCGCTCTGGTAATCAGATTTGTGATTGCCTGACTTGCCTCAGTGTTTATGTCTTGTACAAACAACAGTAAGGCCCAGGACGATGAGTTGTCAGCAGGCTTTCAGCTACCAGCAAGCATGATGCTGTTCAGAGACTTGATATGCCTTTGAAAAGCGACCCTGTTTCATTCACCTTGTGTGCAGCAGACTGCACACAAGGCAGTTGGAGTTTTGGCCAAATTCACTTAAAATTTGTGGCAAGTCTATTTTTGACAGATGTTGTGTCAGTTTGAACAGAGCAGATCGAGCATGTGGGAAGACAGAAAAAGCAGAGACAATACGGTCAAATTTCAAAATAAAAGACCAGTGCAGACTTGCAATCTTAAAGACAGACAGAAAAAAAATCTGTTTAACTATGTAACCTACTTATCCATGTTAAAAGCACAAAAAGCAAGGAAGAGGACCAGATCAACAGAATCTGAACAAATCAACAGAATCAGGTGGGCAAAACGCTCTGCTGCTGAAACATGGATCAAAACTGTGGCACAGACGTGCCATGCTCAGTGGAATCAACCTGTTTTCAGGGTAACTGAAATGCTCACTTGTGCTTCAGCTCATAAAAGTTGTCTTTACCTGCTGCCAGTTTATTTATGAGAACCTGATCGGTGCTGCGTATGTGTAACTTTAAACAGGGATGAGATATCTCCAAAACTCTGCAACTCACACCAAAACTATCTAGATGGATAAATAGCACTAAAGATAATAGGGAAAACATGTATTTTTTTATTTTGGTGTGAAGTGTCCCTTTAAAACCATCTAATAGTTATGCTAAGGGGTTAAATATCTGGCTATATCAGCATGAACATGGATGTAGTACATCCATAAACTTGATCAAAACTTGTTATTATAACACATATTGTTATTGACAGCTTGGCTTCACTTTGAGATCATTGATCGATAAGAATAAAATGACAGTGGGGCTTTGGTCCAGATGGATGGTAGTTGTTCAGTCACTGCTGTGTAGAGCTGAGACAATCAGCTTCTAAACCCGAGCAGCATCCTTTGGGTCTCCACAGAGCAACAAGTTGGCCAGCGCCCTCCTCTGAGACTTCACTTTGCTCTGACATCATGCAGCGACTGGGATTCAGTTGCAGAGAAATTTACTCAGTCGGGCCCTCAGCCAGGACTCTGAGACACCGCAGCAGTTGAAAAGAGAGGGGGGGGGGGAGTGCAGTTGTAAATTTCTGCAGTATTGTGTCTGAGTCAGTTTAACAGTAAGTTTTTGTCGTAGTGCCTCAGGTGAGTGATGTCATGATTGATCCCCTGCCAGCTTGAGGTTTCTCAGGGTTTCCATTTGAGTTAGAAAGACATTTAAAGGGACAGTTCTCCCGAAAAAAACAAACAAAAAAAAACATGTTTTTTCCTCTCATCTGTAGTTCTCTTTATCCATCTAGACTGTTTTGGTGTGAGTTGGAGAGTTTGAGAGATATCAGCTATAGAGGTGTCTGCCTTCTCTCCAATATAATGGGTCAAGGTAGCAGCCAGCTTGTGGCACTCAAATCGCTTGTAACAGCAGTGTTTCTCTTTTGGGGGTGAACTGTCTCTTTAAAGTTATACAACATTTAATTTCATTTTACTTTTTCTAGCTTACCCGCTTAAGTAATCGGCTCTCTGACACTGCCTTGGAATATGTATCTATATATTCTTATACGTATTTGGGAACCTTAATCTTTTGATTAAGTGTCTCCAACTTCAGATGCTGATGGTTTGAAGAGGACAGTTGCTGGTAATGCAACAGATAAAGTTATCTATGGATAAAGTAACGGCGTGACACTCTGATACTCCGGCACTGTCATGTCGCTTATTACAGGTTTTATCCTTTATCTTAGAATGCAGCTAAAACTCCCACCAGAAACACGGCCTGTATTTATTTCACTGCAGCAGCAGCAGCAGCAGCCCTGTGTGTGAACTCACTGTGAGGAGGTTACAATGGTTACTGTCATGCAGCATCTTTGATAGCGCTGTTATCATGTGCGTGACTCGAAGCTCTGACACACTCCTGACTACATCTGTGGCACCTCTGGCAATGGTGTGAACTTTAGATTGTGTCTGTGGTGGCGTTTGAGGTGGGGTTACATGAGGATTTGTGACTGATTCTCAACACTCATTTGAAGGTATAAATTGTGATTTTGTGTACTTATATTATCCCAAATGTTTCCAACCTTGTTCAAAAGCAGAGAAATCTGTAATTTATTCACCGTAACAGAGCATTCCCTACTAGTCACTGGTTGCTGTAACTTTTGGGAAAACACAAGAGACATATGATACATCAGAAAGTGAGGAAGGAAGTTGGTGACTGTGACTAAACATAATGTTAATAATACTTAATTTCATTCATTACATCATCCATGAACATGATTTCTGGCTGAATCATGTCTAGAGTTGGGACTGTTCTGATTCAGTATGGGTATCGGGTGCACATACTAACTTAATTCATTCATCGAATACGGGACTAACACAGCGATCAGCATACCATTCCAGATTCCATGGTGGTTTGTAGAGGTGTAAGGATGAATCATTTATGAAATTAATTGCCAACTATTTTGATAATCCATTAACTGATTTGAGTAATTTTTCAAGAAAAAAAATCAAAATTCTCTGATTCCAGCTTCCTAAATGTGAATATTTCATGGTTTCTTTACTCCTCTATGACAGTAATCTGAGTACATTTGTCATCTTAGGCTTTGGGAAACACTAATTGACGTTTTTCACCATTTTCTGACATTTTAAAACAAACAACTATTAATCGATTAATCGTGAAAATAATCAACTGATTAATCGAGTATGAAAGTAATAGTTAGTTGCAGCCCTAGTAGTTTGTATGAATTCTAATATTATGTAAAATGTAAGTTTAACCCAATAGCCAAAATGTTGTAGCACAAATTAATTAAATAATTAAATAGTAGTCTCCATATTTTCTTTAATTTCTCAAAATTCTATGAATTGGATGTCCAGGTGGAGCTTGTACAGAACTATGAACCTGCCGTAACATAACTCAGTCTGCAACTGAGTGAGCTAGTAACACTTGGCTAATTCAACATGTCCTTAGATATTTTCATCTGAAAACATAGAAAAGCAAGACAGCTACTTCTTTCTAATGGGTTGAAGTTGTTATATCGGTTGTAAGCATAAATCCAAAATTCAGGCTTCGAAATTGGATCGGAACTGAAAAAAAAGAAAAGAATCAGTGCACCTCTAGTTGTTTAACAGTAAAGACAACAACTCCCATGATCCCATGCTACTTCAAGACAATCATCAAACTCTGTCTTTTGTTATTGTTTTTATGAGAGACCCCTAGTGGCAGAAATTACATACTGTGCGTTAAAATACTGTCACAAATAAAAACAGACAGTGACTGTTCCTTGACAGACAGTCATTCATAAAGGCCTGGACATGTGTGTGTTGACATCATGGCTGAAGCTCGTACTGAGACAGGCCCGGACTGGGCTACTGTTAGGCATGCACACTTAAAAGCCCTGGTATGACGTGACTTTGTGTGTGTGTTTCATGGTGTTGAAGCAGATAAAACAGAAACCGTTTAAGCCCATTATGAACATCTCTCATGGGCCCCGCACTCCGGCCCAGACGGCTCCCCTCTCACCACCGTAAATCTATTCTGGGTGCGTAGCTGTCAGTCTGAGTGTGTGTACATATTCCTTTACATAAGGATGGTCCCCTTATAGATTCAGTGGTGTGTTCTCACGCCTCACTAAAAGCACCTGCTTTTACCGCCTCCACTTCCAGGATGTCAGTCCATGTCACGGTGGTGGCTATTTCAGGGAGGAAGAATTTGATATGAGGGGAGCTGTGACTCGGTAGCAGCTCCTCTGCTCAGGGAGCACCCTGGTATTTATTTAGTTTAAGCAACGAAGGAGACTCTGTGACAGACGGATCAATGACAGACCGCATCCTAAAACAAACCATGCAGAAGTGGCGAGGGCCCCAGCTGTCCTCTGACTCACAAACACTGTGTTTGATATATGGAGAAAATCACCCTGAGCTTTTTAAAGGTTTCTGACTGCGTCTTGTAGCTGCATTAATGTGTAATGCTCCCAAACTGCAGAGCGGGACACACATTTTATTTTTGGATTCAGGGTCTCTGAGGGAATGTAAGCTCCAGGGAGTCATTGTAGTCATTGGATCGCATGCAGGATCAGTGTGCGTGGGGTCATGTTGTCAGCACCTTTAGCTCCGCAGAGGCTGGTCAGGTTTCCGGGCTGGATATCCTTAGCAGTGGTATCAGTTACTGGAGCAATCAGTGTTGACTGTCTTTTGTGGTTTTTTGATGATCAGTGGGAGGAGCTATCATGTGGTGTTCTTTATTCGACTCACCAATACAGTATGTCTGGAAGCAGGTCGTGTCATAATATGTTACAGCAGTAGCACTTTGGGGTTGGTGGTAATCAGGTGAGTAATAAGGCTGGATGAGACACGCTGGGATGTTTGTAAGATGTAATGGGAGCATGTTTGTGTGGTTTGGTGGATGTATGTTCATATGTCTGGGCTTACTAAAGGTAAACAATAAATCAAATTTTTAAAATCAAAATTGCATTGTGGCCTACTGCAATTTTCAAATTGCAGGAGGTGCTAAGTTTGTTTAAGGCAGAGTGTGTGTCAAAATACCATTTTAAATGAAATATTGCCATGTTGCAGAGATGTCCTAGTTAACATATAATTTCTACAGACTTAAAACATCTTTGTTTGTTACAGCTTGTTGTGCAAAAATCACAACATAATCATTTTAATGTTTTGCAGAGTAAATCAGCATAGTGATGCAAAAATGATCGTTCTCTCTAACATCGCAAATCAAATTACAATTGCAGATCAGTCAAAATAATCCCAACACGTCAAATATGGCAGCCTGGTCAATGCCCCTGTGCATCAAACTATGTACTTATGTAACATATGTATGTTTTGCAACTTTACACATGTTAAATTACACATCATACATGTGATACCTAACAAAGTAGTTTTGATGCCTAAACCTAACAAGTAGTTTTTGTGCCTTTATTTTTAAAGTCTACCCAGACATTGTGCATGTATTAGCCGATTCTTAACATGACTGTAGAGCCCTGGACATGCAAAACTGATGCTAGAGGGGCACATAAGTGGTGTCTTTCCAACAACACCAACCTAGTCATAGTTCTGGGCAGTGCTGCATGATTCTGGCTAAAATGTGAATCAGTTTTTCTCCCTAAGAACTGAGATCACGATTTTCTCACATGATTCTTATTTTTTCAACAAAAACATTTATTGCACTCTTAGACACTAAGTTAAAACACATCGCCTGCTGCTGACATAACAAAGCGCTGGAACTTAAAGCGATATTCTACCCCAGAACGATAATCCACTCAATATGTACTCACCCCTATGCTGATGTGAGGATGGGTGAAGATCTTCAGTTCACAAAACAATCCTGGAGTTTCAGCAGAAAACAGGGTTGCAGCCAAATCCAGTACAATGGCAGTGAATGGTAACCACATATAAATTGCAAAAAAAAAAGAACACAAAACAAACACAAAATGTCTCCATCCTGCTTGTGTGTTGTAATCCAAGTGTCTGTTAGCCGCGACATTAAAATTTAACCACAAAAGACGCCATTTACGCCATGTTTTTAGCCGAAATGTCAACTGTAGCCTCTCAGACTTGAGCCAGATGCACAAGAGATCTCGTGATATTTTCACACGTGCATCCATTAGGGATATACAAAGTCTTGCGATACATTGACGCCATGTTTACATGCTACCTGGGAGGCTACAGTTGACATTTCGGCTAAAAACATGGCGTAAATGGCGCCTTTTGTGGTTAAATTTTGATGTTGTGGCTCGCGGACACTTGGATTACACCACACGAGCAGGATGGAGACATTTTGTGTTTGTTTTGTGTTCTTTTTTTTTACATTTTATACGTGGTCACCATTCACAGCAATTGTACTGGATTTGGCTGCAATGCTGTTTTCTGCTGTGATGTGGTTTGTTTGTCCTATATGAGCAAGTGAATCCTCATCATTTAGAAATGAGATTTCATAGATGTTTGAATAGTAGGAATGTGCATGATTTGTCAACTACACGATTAAACGTTGGCATCAGAAATATTAGTCGGTTAAACTATTTATCAATATTTTGTTGAAACACAATGCCAGTTAACTATTGCCTTTAAGGTGTTATGCAACTGCCCACCACTAGTTGGGGCTGCAGCCCCCTCAAACAGCGGCCCCTCTTGCCTAGCGCGTATGCCCCGTAGCCCACCCAACCCTGGATGTTTTTATTTTCAAAGTTGGACAGTTGACAGCTCGTAAAACCAGCGTTTATATAACCACTCGACTGGAGCAATCTGTGACCACATTTGGCATAGACACGGACATTAACCTGCAAGCAGAGCAGACTGATGCTGCTAGCCCTGCTAATATTAGCCACACTGTGTAGCAGGCTGTCAGCTAATGTCAGCTGCAGGTAAACAATGTTGTTTGCCTGCAAACACTGTGATCCTTTTTGGTCTGAAAAGGTGAAGCATTTAGTGAGCTGTTATGTTTTGTGGCTAATGTGCAGTAGTCGCATTGCACAGTACAAAGTGACACACGATTCACCAGATTTTAAAATACAATTTTGCGACTGTAGACTGATTAATGGCTTCAGGGAAATTAGTTGCCAGGAACATCCCTACGGAATAGAGACTGTGATTCTTTTTTTTTTTTTTTCTTCTCGTGCCAGTTCGGATTCAGTTCAACTTAAAAAACCTCCTAAGATCTTGTTCGTTTTTCCACGGGCAAGAGAGCCACGACATTACGTCACTATATGTGTACTTTTTTCCCAGTGATGCTAGTGCTATCCTCATGCACAACAACAGTTCAACAACAGAGCCAGTTATTTGGCTGCTGAAGCGCAAAGAACTGGTCTGAGATTAGGCACTGGGTCTGAAGCAACCCTCCAACTGCCTTGGTTGAAAAAGGGGTATGTAGAGCGTCAAAGTTTGAAGCGTAGGGCCACTGACCAAGCTGCCATATTTGACAAGTTGAGAAAGAGAACATTCTGTGAAAACATTGTGTGTGACATTTAACTGGAAAAAACTTTCCCTGTCTGCCTTATCTCCTGCAGCCCAGCAGTTTCCCTGGTCAGACATGAGGAGCCCTCCAGGCCTGGGTCGCTGAGCAGCTGAGGTCACAGTTCAAGTGCTTGTTCCGGCAGTCATGGCTGACAGAGAGGGGCTGCCCATCGCCCCGGGCCAGGTCTACATCGAGGTGGAGTATGACTACGAGTACAAGGCCAAAGACAAGTTGGTGACTATCCGCCAGGGGGAGTGGTACATGCTGGTGAAGAAGACCAACGAGGACTGGTGGCAGGTGAGGAAGGAGGAGGGCACGAAGGCCTTTTACGTGCCGGCGCAGTACGTCAGGGAAGTGCGTCGGGCGCTCATGCCCCCCCAGAAGCCCGCTTTGAGGGCCAAGCCCACTGTTTTGGATATCTGCCGGGCATCCAATGAAAACCTCAATAGACCCCAGCCGGAAATGTCCAGCTTCGGGCGTCCGTCACCTTCCTCCACCCCGTCGCCATCCTCAGATCGCGTCACGCCGCCAGTTCTGTCTAAGGATGGTAACCAGAACATGGGAAGTCCCCATCACTGCAAGGTGGTCGCCGAACTGGTGCTTCTTCACAACAACAACAACCATCACCACGCCAACAATTCCACGTTGCCAAGGACACGGGCGGACTCGCCTCCGCTCAAAGTGGGGAACAACCACAACAAAAGTCCAGATAGTGATAAGACATCCCCGCCAAGTGAGCTGCCAGGAGATGGGCTGAACAAGCTCCACAACGACTCAGAGTCTGGAGACGAGCTGAGCAGCAGCTCAACAGAACATATGCAGGTCAGTCACTACTTTACTCTTCTTAGAAACGGCATCCTTCCAGGATCTGATGCTTCTGATGCATTTTTGAGTTTTGCTTTTTCACATTCTTGGCTTGTTTGAGAATAATTGTGCTGGAAATCCTTGAAAACACTTAAAATTTAATGTAATGTTTTCAGGGTTGGAGAAGTACTTGGATTTTGGATAAAGTGCTTGAAATTTCAGTTGCATTACGTTCATAAGAAATGGCTTTCTGAAAAGTTTGCCTTTTAGATAAAGAAATATAATAAGTCAGAGAGCTGAATCGTCTTTGACCTCTGCACAAAATGAAGATGGCTCTGCTCGAGCCTCACTTGCCCTTCTGCATGTGTAACCATGCTTCTCAGTGTGATCTATCAGTCTTTTTTGATGTGTCCCCTCTGATAAAACTGAACAGTGAGTGGGAGACTAACAGACGACAAAATGCTGGGAGGTTGCTGTTTTGATGAGTGTTGGCTTGAAAACGAAAAATGAAACAATTAAGCCAGAAATCCTTTAAGTGATTGTTTTGACAAGTCTAGTTACAGACACGTGACACATTTTGAAACATGAAACCTTGTTGCATTTTTCTTTAATTTGTCATCCTTCTGTAAAATGTTCTCCCTAAACACAACTTTGGTTGTTTATGGTACAATAACATCTAATTTAATGTGATTATGAAGTGAAATGGGTCCTAATCATTTTGAGCACATATATGCAGATATAAATATGTCATTTACCACAGTTGTAAGGTGGTGTAAAAGCTTGAGCAGGCACCTTGAAAGTGCTGGAAAAGTGCTTGAATTTGACTTTGGAAAGGGTGAAGGAACCCTGAATAACTGACACACAGAACAGTCACAATTTCAAAGTTAGTAGAGGCACTGAACACAATGAAAGGTAGCGCCTTTACTTCTGTCTTTACTGCCTTCCTAACAGGAAATTTGGAGTACTGACTCTCATGAGAACCACTGGTTTTGTCCTTCTTTATAATTTCAATCGTTCCCTTCCCTTTCTTCCATTTTCCTTGTTTTATTTCCCACTCTGTGCTCATTTTGTTCTCTCGGGCTGGCTGCAGATAACTGCCCTTGTCCTCCATCAGATTCTGTGATATTGGGTCTTCACAGATTGTGTGTTCTCCACTCGCTGTCTCTTGCAGAGCTCCACTCATCCATCAGCCCCAAAACGCTCGACCTCAAACAATTTTGTGCCTCATTTGCCAGGTTTGACGAAAGCAGCAACAGTTGCAGGTGCTTATTAAAACCTTCTACTGTTGCCCTTGAAGCATAATTTGTCTGGCTTGTGCAGATGTGCATTTTTTGGGGGCGGTGGCTGTTGCAGTCGGGTCATTAAAGACTAAATGGTGTGTTCACAGCTTCACTGCTTAATGGAAGGGTCTGTAATTGAGTCTTCAGGTACATTTCATACAAGGAAATGCCACACAACTGCTTGGTTGTGTGGCTTTGTTGCTTTTGCTTTTTTAAAACTTGCTGATGTCCTTGTACTACAGGAATGTGTGTCAAGGTATTATTACAGCCTAAACTAACGCTGTAAGGCAGATAATCTCTGCAAGGGGTTTGGTATCTGTGTAAAGTAAGCCCCAACTTCCTTACGCTCCAGACAAAAACAAAAAATAAATTCTGTCCATCCCCCAGTCCCTGCAGTTCCCAGATTGATAACTGAGGCCTCCTCCCACCTCCATGATATCTGTCTTGTCCCTGTGAGCCTGGAGAATGAGAGAATGGGTGGAAGGCTGCAGGAACTGGGGCTTATCCTCCCTCGTCTGAAGCGGAGGTAGATCAAAGCTGAAAAAAGGAGGAGATTTCCAATCCAGACAGTGGGAGTCCAAAGCGACACCGCTCTCGGTGAGCCATTTTTGGGGTGGCTGTATCTAGGCAGGGTCAGCTTGTTTGAAGGCTCCAAGTGCTGCTTGTGTTCTTTGTTCCACAGGCTGCAGCAGCCTCCTCCACCATGGAGCGAACAAAGAGAGACGGGCTTGAATAGAAAGTAGGTCATATCTGCCGAGGATCAGTCTGTTGCCCCCAGTCGCCCCGCCGTGGGGACCACTGTGTGAGTGAGAGCGTGTGTGCGAGTGTGAATGCCATGTGTGATGTGGCATGTGAAGGAAAGGAAAGTGAGAATGGAAGCACACTCACACAGTTTACAACTTGAGAGCCCAACATGCAGGACGGCTAAACGCTTTGTGGGTTGGAGTTGACATTCTTTAAAAGGCCCTATCAAGGCGAGAAAAGGGTTGTTTTCTGTGTTGCTGCCTGCCTGCACCAACCTTTTTGAATTAATTTCACGCTTGTCAAATCACACGGGCCAAAATAAACACACACATTTCACTCTCAGACATTTACATTTGCATGGGCAGCTCTTTAGAGTGTTTTTTTGTCAGGCTACAGTAGAGTTGGAGGGGCGGATAAGAAGCAGACAGCAGACAGGATTCAGCTGAAACTCCCCTGTGAAGCTCAGCGCTGTCTGTGGTCGCCGGGGCAGGTGGAACCCACTCCCTCGCCCTTTGTGCCTTTTGTGGTGTTGTGTCGGTTTGTCCTGTTTGGCCTGTTGCCAGGCAAGTGAATGACCCTGCAAAAAACCCAATTCTTTCAACTCCTCTACTTCCACTGCTTCCTGTCACTGCTCTGGTGTAGACACACTGGGCCTGTGAGAGAGAGAGAGAGAAAAGAGAGAAGATCGCTTTGTAACAGTGCTGGATTGTACAAATTGATTTCAGATAGGGTTGGGCGATATGAACAAAATCAAATATCACAGTAGTTTTGAGCAGACGCCTCTATTGATATTGCAAAACAGGGACGGCTATTGGTGCTTTCACAATGAGATTTTTGATCAGTAATCATCAGTAATGTGGATATAATGACTGAGTGGGTAAAGACAAAAAATAGAACAGTTAGAACAGTCTGGTATATTCAGAAAATGACATCACTTTACTGCAGTGCAGCCTTTTAAAAACAGGAAACGACAACACTTACCCAAAATCTAAGACAGTATCTAGTCTCATATCATGATATATAATATTGATATATTGTCCAGCCCTACTGTTGGAGGGTTGTTTACCAGAGCCTGATTGATACCAGTATTTAAGTAAATAAAAACTGACTTATCAGTTGGTATTTGTCTTTTTAACATAACTGTACAGTAAAAACAAAAGAAAATTGATAAGGATCTTCTAAATTTAGTTATTAAAGAATCATAAACAAGCTGTAGTGTGTAGGACATTTTACAATTGAAAAATAAATCTGTCAAAAACATTACAGTACAACAAATTTGCTGTGGGCAATGATGAGAAACTGTGATGCAAAAGCAAAACAACACACAGTCTTGACAAGTGTTGGATGTGAAGTCGGCTGAAGCCGTTCACGGCCAGACTAGATGCTGGCCTCACTTCCTCTGATGGTGCCCAGTTTGATCAACACAGTGCGGGAACAGTGCAGGAGAGGCACTCCACAATGTCCAGGGATTTTATGACTTAATTATGATTAGGATGCACTCTTTATTTCTTTGACTGTGTGCAAATCTTAAGTGATCCAGAGTCCAGTAAAGTCACTGAAAAATTAGGCAATGAACAACGACTGTAGTATTTCTCATTAAGGTAAGGTGTATTGATGAAAATGAATCAGTAGTAATACTGAATGAAAACTGTGTATTTCTTTATATGAAGAAGCGGGAGGGGCCACCAGCACTTTAAAGGGGCACCCAGTGATAGTAAGTTAAGCCTCTGAGCTTGCATGCAACAGAATAAAATGAGTGTTGCAGAGGCAGAGGGAGGCAGGGACCCATGCAAAAGTGAAACTGATCCTAAAATGTTAGATTTCACATTTCCTATCATGCAACTTGATAGCATCTCTCATTAGACCCTCCCTTCCTTGTAAAAGTTTACTTCTTTGAAAAGCCACACCGTCAGTTTCTAACAATCTCTAGCAACCTGGTCTCATCCTAGGTCGTCAAACACTGTTGTATCTGTCACACCCCTCAGTGTCTCGTACTGATACTGATGCAGGCAACTTTTAGCAGTTGTAAGAGACACTGCCAGAAAGACTTTTAACATGTGGTTAATGTTGTAAAATGGTTGCAGTTTCGTTAGTTTTCAGGCACCAAAACTACTTGATTAGTTTTAGGAAAAGATCATGGTTTGGGTTAAATTAAATATGTTAAATTACATTACGTCACATGATACAAGTCATGTGAAACTTGACATAAACCCCAGCTTCCTGTGTGTTTGACCTGTCCAACCACCGTAACTCCTCCATACATGGACTTTCTCCTTCTTTATACTACATTACCTGATGCGGATGGGTTTAGAGTGAACTTGCTTGAAAGCCCAGTGACATCTCATTTTATTTTGACTCATCAGGAAAATAATGTAATACTTTTAGCCTCCTTCATAAATGAGACAGAATAAGAGCATTTAGGCAGAATTAAGAGGCTCTCTTTTTGTCCTCTCATCAGTAAAATGATTTTAAGTGCTTTATAAAAGGAGTAGGGCTGCAACTAACAATTATTTTCATAGTCGATTAATCTGCTCATTCTTTTGATGAATTAATGAGTTGTTTGGTCCATAAAATGTCCAAAAAATGGTGCTTCCTGAAGTCTAAGCTGACATCCTCAAATGTCTTGTTTTGCCCATAACCCAAACATATTCACTTTGCTGTCATAGAACAGTAAAGAAGTATAGTTGTCAGTGAATTTAGTAATTGATTAATCATTGAAGTTGTTTACTGCTGGTATAAATCTTAAAATTGCAGGATTTCTTCCTTAGTCTTTTATTTATTTGGCGAGCCAAATAAAATCTCCAGTGACCCAGCTGAGGGTCACAACCCAGCCTCTAGGAATGACTGACCTAAACCATTCACCTTCAGTCTCCTCCCACCAACACACTGTAGGACCTTCTCTGCCTTCCATGTCTATTCTATGAAGTACAGAAGGAGCTGCTGGGTGAATGGACTGATGGCTGGCTGGATGGATGTGTTAGACGGATTTGTCTCTGACATGCCTCCGCTCGCGTGCCAGCTGGCCACCCCTAATTGATTAGATTTGATCTCTGGGTGACGATTAACGCCTCAGTGTTTCTCCATGCTTTCCATATGTAATTTGCTTATCTCTGGGGCTCTGGCAGCAGCAGCAGCGCACAATTGTCCACTCACCACCTCTTTTTCACTACTGTGAGGGGTTGTTGGGGTTTGTGGTGACACAGCCGTCCTCCTGAATCCAATTTAGTTACCAGGTCCTCCCCCTCCACTCCCTTCCCCTCCCCTGTCCTTTAAAAGCACAGCTCCTATGTTCTTAAGGGATTGGCAAAATAAACCTCTTTTCCTCACTTCTCAAGAACCTGGCAGTGGATTGTTTATTTTCTTAAAAAGAACGTGCCAGAGCATTTGATTTAAAAGCCTGTTGTTCACGTTAACGTATTGGCTTTCTCTGGGATGCTGCCGTTTTGCCTATTTTTAAATTCAAGAGAAAAACATGACCACACAGATTCTAAAGAAAGTTATTTTGAGTTGGATTTTTTGGAACACTTTTACTCATATCTTCTTAAGGATGGGGCTCGTCCTTTTGATGGGAAACTCCTTTTCTTTCCACAGCACAGCGCAGTGACTTAATGAGCGGATGGAGGCTGCTCTGTGGGATTGTGTGAGAGGCCAGATTGTTGTTTTCCTCCTCTGAGATGTGTCACCGAGGGGGAAGATGTGGTGGCCCTGGATGTGTTTGTGTCTGTGGCTTTGCACCGTGGAGCCAGTGGGCTGCCCTGCGCTCACTCACTGTCTGATTAGAGGGACCTTGAGAGGCCCCCACACACCCCTGTCTTTGTACTGTTTCACACAATCACTCCAAACAAGATATCAACCCCGTTTTTCTTTGACAGTTGCAACACATTTAGCTGTTAAGAGCTCCGTGTAGTCTGTAACATGCAGTGCTTAATGTCAATAATAAAACCAGTAATTCCCTGAGATTACAAGCCGGATCAGTCACTCCCCTAAAATAAGATGTCTTCAGCATGGCATGTCTTTTTTCACAGAAATCTCCTCGAAGGTCTGCTGTAAGGATGCCTATAGCCACAGTGACATAACAGGCTTGTAAATGTATCCGGACGGATTCTCAAAGGGTTTAAAAACAAAAGGAAACAGCTGAGTGGAGGCCAGAGTCTGTCTGCCTTCAGCCTGCTGTGTGGTCTCCTTGCTAGCTGGCGGTGCCTGAAGAAGGAGGAGGAGGAGGAGGATGAGGAGGAGGAGGAGGAGGAGGGAGGGAGGGGGATGTGGGCGTAGTGAGACAGGGACAAAGTGCGAGGGCCCTGGGCCCTGACAGAGCCCCCGTGGGACGGCAAAGACCCGGGGACAGGAGGCCAGACAGATATGTTTTCATGTTTGGGTGAATCTGGAGATTAGTTGTAGCCCATGAGCCGTAAACGTCCGAAAGGCTGCTGCGGAGAGATGAATGACTTGAAAGAGCAACATTACAAGGCCACCATTAAAGATGGAGGAGAGCATTAAAAGTAGATGTCGTGAATGTCTGAGCGTCTGTTGGGATCGACTTGAGTGTAGACGGATTGTTCATTGTGCGCTGTTGTTTCTTTCAACATGAGCACAGGAGCTTGCTTCTGCTAACTTGTGTGTTTGCTGACTTGTGCAACAGAGCAAAGGCTGAGAATGTGTACCAGGGGCTTAGCAGTGTATTGAAATAGACTGCTATGTGGGGGTGGTTGGGACTCCTAAGTGCACTTTGAAAATGTTTTCACTCCTGGAAAGGTTTGATCAACCTACTGCTGCTGTTTTGGTTAATTTTAGGGCTGCAACAACAAATCGATTATGAATCAAATTGAATTTATCGGTTTTAGTCTGAGAAAAAAAGTCAAAATTCTCTGATCCCAGTTTTCTAAATGTGAATATTTTCTTGTGTCTTTAGTCCTCTGTGGCAGTAAACTGAATATCTTTGGGTTGTGGACAAAACAAGACATTTTAGGACGTCATCTTGGGCTTTTGGAAACACTGATTGGCATTTTCACCATTTTCTGACAATTTTTATTCAACAGATCATTCAACAGTGAAAATAATATAATAATTATAATAGTTACTTGCAGCCCTAGTTAATTTTGACACCAAATTTTGGCCTAGGTTTTTATTTTTTTCTGAAATGCTGTTTAGTTTTAGTCATAATTTAGTCATGTTTATTGTTTTAGTCGACTAAATATCATATGATTTTAGTCTATGGTAGATTTAGTCAACTAAATTGAGTTTAGCTCAAGTGAAATTCATTGTTTAAACATTTCTCTAGAATTTCTAAACTCATTATACAGTCTTGGAGGCAACAAATGTATACATGTTAACATCAACATCACAAGTGTGCTACATTTCTGCTCCTTTGTCTAACATTAAGTACGCTACGATGTGCGCTTCTTTTTCTTATATATTTGTTTTAATTTAAGGAAAGTGAAACTTTACACTCATTAGCTTTAGTTTGTCAATCGATCTTTAAATTTATGATCTAAGATTAGCAACTCTGGGTCATTCACTTCTCTAATCAGTACAGGACAGAGGTGGTTTCTTTTAGCTTGTATTGTATTTCAGGTGTAGCGAAAACTCACCAGCTCAGGTTAGCTGATCAGATAATATATCTTGAAACACAAAAACAAACGTGTTTACCTTTGCATGAATTTTGGGTTGACTCTTCTGCAGATGTTGCCTCAAGTCTGTTGTGTTTTTACCAGTCACTGTCGCTCCACACAGTTTACACGGTTTACAAAGGGGCTTGTTTTCCTTGACATCAAACTTGATCCACATGTCTGTTCCTCTCTTTCTCCCAAATGTTGACAATTCTGTACAGTTTATGCAGCAAGCGCTTCTGAGTCGATCAGTACTACCCAGGGTGCATCTAACCTTGCACCACACAAAGACGATGGATCTCTACCAAACCTGCCCCTTTTGAACATTTTTGTCCCATTTTTATTTGTTGACGAAAGTAGGGCTGCACAACATGGTAAAAAAGTCATATTGCGATTATTTTGACGGAAATTGTGACATGTGATCTGATAAGTGGAAATGATCATTTTTGCATTACAATTTTCATTTTTACTGGAAAAAAAACAATTAAACCCATGATGATGTGACATTTGTAGGGGTCTGTACCAAACAAAGATGTTTTCTTTCATCTGGAGACTAAGATTTTTAGGCCAGGTCATCTCTGCAGCACTACAGTACCTCATTATATTGCTGTTTTCTCACACACTTCTCCTCTTTCAGAAAATTGTGACTTTGCTCTGGTTCTGTGATTTGGATATTGCACTTGGCCATATTGCGATTTTGATAATATTGTGCAACCCCAGATGAAAGTGTCAGCTGTTTTCTTCATTGTTTTTGTCATCATAAATTACTTTTGTTAGTTATTGTCTACTTTTTGTGAGTGAATGTTCTTGACAAGTTATAAGTTAACGAAAGTAACAGTGCTCTGTTACATTGAATTGGATCATTATTGTCCAGTGACGCAAGCTTTCTCCCACGTGAAGCAGAATGTGTGTATTGTTCATATAAAGGATAGCGTCGTGGCTGATTAGAGAGTCTTTCTCTGGCACTTGAGGGTCTTGGGAAGCTCTTCAGTCTACTGTACAGAAAGGACCTGCTCATAAACATCCTAACGCCACAATAACCTGCTAATTACACGTTGTGCTAAACGGATTCTTTGCCTGTGGTGTCTAAAATCTGCTGCAGTGCATTCTTTACGGCCAATTTCCAAATAAGCTCAAAACTTTTGAAGTATGTACAACAAAGCGCATGATCTTATTGCATAATGATCTCGTAAATGCCGCTAAATATGAGTGCGAGCAGTGCTGTAAAGCATAACCATCTCCTGTCCTGCCTGTTGCACCCTCTAATCTGGAGCTCTGCCGAGAGTCTTAGCCCTGGAACCGGCTGAAAAGGAGGCCCCTGCTTGTTTTCCAGTGCATACTTGACATTCCTGCCTCAGTGCCTACACACACACACACTCACATACAGTGAGGCAACAGGCAAGCTAAGTCAATGAAGGTCTGCTTTCCCCTCAAAAGCGAAGCACTGGACCTTTAAGTAATCTAATATTAAACTTGAGCAAATAGTGCATCCGCTGTTGATGTGAGAGTCTGCCACTCTCTGTTTGTCTGTCTGCCTGCTTTCTTTCTATTTCTCTTCTATTTCCTCTGTCTGGACCTTTTAGTTTCTCTTCTACTTTTCTCGCTCACTCTGTCTCAGTTGCTTCCTCTCCGAGTGTCAGCCTCGTACTCCCCTCTGCTCACCTGTCTCCCCCTTCAGTCTCACCACTGAATCATGCTGTCAGATGTGGTCTCAGTGAAGGATAGGAAGGCAGTGAGGAAACCTAGAGCTCCTGCTTCACACTCCGACCTGTGTGACCACCATTTTTTTTTTTTTTTTTTTTTAAATCCTGATCCGCGCCTCTGTGATATAACAAGAGGATTAAACCCTCAAGCCCCCCGGGGGGCTGAGCCTTCAAGATGACCACAAGAGCTGGTGTTGACAAATCAGGCTTGGGGGTTAAGGAGAATCATGTCTGTTGTGTAAGGTGCAGGATTTCACATTTTTTAATTCCTTCCGTGAAGTGTGAGGCAAAGGTGAGACGGATAGAATGGTTTATGTTTGTTACCTTTTTCTTGTTGTTTGTGTTCAGGTTTAAGGCATAGATTTCTAACGCCAGCAATTTTGGATGGAAGCAGCCAGTGATGCCAACAAAATGTAATAAAATATTCAGTGTTTAGCTCTGTATTTTATTCTTGGCACACAGTGCGAACCCTTTTTTGAAACAGATCATTATTTGATACTCCCATGCCAGTGAAATTGTTGAAAGAGTAGCAACTACTCAACGATGTATCAGGAGGTCACATTGCACATTGTCACTGCTGTTTAAATCCCCTATTAACTCTCACTCCACACTGCAATGATTACTGTAGTCATCTGAAATGAAACTAATGAAACGTAGTTGTGGATGACATGATTGTCTTAACTTGTCTTCATAAAACGATAATATCTGCCACATATATCTGTTAAAAGGTTTGGTCACTGCAGCATTTATACATTTTGGAATAATTGCTGTGATGAGTGTATCAGCTTGTGCAGATTAAAGGGACCCTGCGGTGTTTCCCTGTGCACAAACAAAAGTTATGTTTACATTCAGTGTTACTCACCAAAACCCATTAGGTTGGATGTATCGCAAATTTTAACCTATTTCGGATAAATCAGCAAAAGAAAATGTCATTAATGTTTGTTTCCATCCACTGATGTTATAAGGCAATTTGGAGTTGGTTCATCAAGATAAGCTGTAGGTGGTGCCAATTCTCCAGTCTGAAAACCATTATACCATTGTGCACAAGATGATGTAATTAAGAGTGCCAATTAAACCTCAAGCAGTGAGAAATGATGTAGAAAACAGGATGGAAATTTGACGTTTCTGTTTTTATGTGAGGGTGGTCCCATCAGAGCGATCATGGATGTATTATAGAGCCATGAGAGCGATGAGACTGTCTGAGCGGAAACAGCTTATAAGTTGTGAGTTAAATGTTCGCTATGTCAGACCTTATTTGGGGGGAATGCGTTTACAACTCCCATTAAGTGCATTCATTATTTTTCTTAAAAGGCCCAAATCCCCTCAAATGTAAAAACAAAATTGAGGAAGTTTTTCAGAATTTTGTTTCCATCACTGCTGTCTATTGCGATACTTCAAAATGTGCATCAAACTATGGTAATGGAAACACAGAGCTATTGTGTGAATCCTTGAGCTCTAACAAATAGGGGTGTAACAATACATCTGGATCAGTACATTGTACAACGTCATCTTTAATATATGCCTTTATTTTGAAATTTCAATGATGTCTGTTTCACAAATATCTGGAAGAGTTCAGTCATAAAATTGTTAAATTACAGTTTAGTTGCCTTTGGTAAGTTGACATAAATGTAACTGATTGTGTTAAATTGACAAATGATATCATTTATCGATTGCAGACCCCTGAATTGAATTGAGTTGAAATCATATCTTGACAGACTTTGTGATATCAACAAATTTTGTATCGTTGTCTGAAAAAATCTATACAATAGCATATTAGGATGAAACTTGTGATTTACACCCCTACTAACAAACCTGACAAGAGCATTTCTGTCATCATAAAATGTTTGCAAAGCTGATTTTTTCACATCCAGTATTGTTTACATCCAAGTTTACTAGCTTGCAATCTTCTTGTCCCTGTCTTTGTTGGGACATTGCAGTATATCTGGGTGCGTTAACTTACTGCCACCTGTTGATCAGTGGAATAGTGTGTGTGACGCAATTAGCAGGACTGTGTATTGTGTCACCCACATGCACGCACATGTGCACAAGATAAACAAAGTAGGGTCCCACGCATAGATAAACAGTTCCATGGTGCTACTAGAGGTCAAAAACTCCACAGGAAAGCTTTAAGTGGATGCACATGGTGCTTTCAACACCATCCATCACCCTCTGAACAGTGCTGATCTCTGAGGGGATGGAGAGAACCCGGAGAGTTCAAAAAAACAGAAGGCTATCATATTATTTGTGGCACCGTCCAGTGCTGTGTGACAAGATAAATAGATTTATATAACGAGAAACTACGCCTGTAAAGCTTTCCTCCTTGTATCCATTTTGCCCTGAACAAGTAAAATGCACATCAGGCAACTCACTTGCCCGACTGATCTATTAATAAAAAAAGAGTTAAACTATTTTTTGATAATTGATTATTTATAAGTAGTTTTGCATGCAAAAATGGCATTTACATTTCTGTTTTTTTGTTTATTATTGTATTAAACTTGGATTTTAGACTGACAAAACAAGACATTGAGAGGCAACACCTTGGGCTTTGAAAACCCGAGATGAACATTTGTCTTTCTGATATTATTGCATTGCAATCCTAGACTAAATACGACAAAACAAACTTTATTCTTTGTTGTTATTTGATAACTGCTAATAAATAACACAATTTGTACAGTGGCAGTAATAATTGACTTGGGGCAAATAGGTTTCAGACCCATTTGACCTGACCGGGCAAGTGAAAAAACTAAACATTTACGTTGAACCCTGCTATATCACTAAGCTTCTGTTTTTGTGAAGATACGCAAATGCATCTTGCTAATTCTGTTTAACTCATAGATCTGCCCTAGACCAGTCTAGACATTGGTGTAGAACACAGAAGAGCTGCAACAATTAGATGATTAATAAATCAGCTGATAGACAGAAAAATAGTTGCCAACTTTTTTTGTAATCTATGAATTGTTTTAGTTATTTTCAAACTAAAATGTCAAATATTTACTGGTTCCAGCTTGTTAAAGTTAAGGATTTGCTGCTTGTCTTTGTCATTTGTGACAGACGTCACTTTGGGCTTTCATAACTGTTTTGACATTTTACAGTGTAAATGATTAATATTGAAAATAATGGGCAGTAATAATCGGTAATGAAAATAATTGTTAGTTGCAGCCCTGGAATGCAGAAACACTAGTAAAAGTGAAAAAGCCTGTCACATGACTTTTTTGCTTCTTTGCTGCTCTCCCCAGGTGAGGTAATAATATGGACTATAAGAATTTGATAGTTCACCACCTGGTCTATGATAGACCAAAGTGCAGGAGTGTTCCTGTAACTAAAGAACACAGTCGACAGTGCAGAGGCTTCCTCTCTCTCCGTCTACCCAGTTGGTTGTAGTTCTCTTGCTCCAGTGTCCATAAAGGGCTCTGCCTGTCAGCCTGTGATGCAGCGTGGCGTTTATTCACAGAGCGGATGACGGGGATACATCACCTATTTAATTTGCTCACTCCTGCTCTTTCCCTCTTCTCCTCCTCCTCACTCCATTGCTCACTGCGGTCCATTCAGTCCCTGCCCTGTCGCTCACTGTCCCCCCTCTCTCTGGGCCCGGCTCACTACTGTAGCTCGGTGGACTGGGACAGCATGTACCCAGAGAAGGTAAGCTAGCTGGCCTGCTTTTGATAGCACAGTGATTTATTTACCTCGTGCTTCCTCCCTCTGTTTCCCTCCTCACTGCATCTGCTTGGAACATTTTCGGGTTCACGTGTGATTTCAGAGCCCCTTCTGCCTGTGACATTTCGAATTTAAACACTGACGACTGACGGCACCAACTGCTGTGTGCACCAATATGTGTTTGATACGGTGTTTGGCACGTGTTGGTGTTTTTGTGTGGGATTTATTTAGCAAGTAACTTGACCGCCCTGCGCTGTGTTATCCACAGAGGTCTGTGTTTGCATACAAGTGATGATGCTCAGGGCACTGCTGGGCTCTCAGTGCACAGTTACATAACTGATGCTGGCTGTGTCCGGAGCCGTTTAAACAGCTGCTAGTCATTTTCCCCCCTGTGGCCTCCTGCTTTGGATGAGCGGACAGGTCCAGCTATGCTTACAGTCAACTCTCTGAGGACAGCGATCATGGTCTGGGGAACTTTTCCCTTTAGTGTCTCTTACAAAGCTGTCTGTGTTGGATGTATGTGGTTACTAGAACGATGACGGTGAAGCCATTTAGATATCGCTTTTCGGGTATAAGAGTGTTTTTGGCCCCGGCTACTTTATGCGGTGCTTTCTATGTGGTGTGCCCTGCTTCCGATTCCTCCTATTACCTCCGAATCCACCTTAGGGGATCGGAGTCAGCAGAGCGCTAAAGTAGAGCGCCGTCACTCCCCTCAGTGCTCAGCTTTGTGCTTATTTCCCTCTCCTTGTTTTCGCCCACGCTGGTGTTTCGCCTGCATGGAGACTGACTGAAATTTGAAAGTTGTAGCAAATCAGGTGAAAATTCCTGTTGAAATGCTTCTCATGCTGTCCATCCAAAAACTGTTGTCTTAAGTTTCACATCTTTTCGGTCCAAAATACAGAGCTGAACACAAGTAATGTGATAAAAGATCAAAGGGGATCCTGTGCAGCTGGTTCTTTATGAAATTAGTGTCCTTAAAATAGAATCGAACTGTAACTGAGATCAGCATGGCGCAAATTTGATCTTTTGTGCTATGAAAGTGTATGATTTCTATTCTTTCACCCTCTTGTCACACGCTTGCCTCCATTGATGTGTTTCGGTTGCTCTTTCACTTGTTGCACTGTCTTTTTGTATAACAGCTTGTACCTCTCAGTGATTTAGTGCAACAGTACGGCACATTATTGCAGATCAAAGACAATATTTGTGCGCCATCCAGCTTTTCACTGCTTTCCTCAGGAGAGGTGCAGCTGCTGCTGGCATGTGCGAGAACCGGTGGAAGCATCGGTGCGTGGGCGTCTTTGAGCATCAAGGGGCACACATTGTCTCTGTCATATGCCATTGCTATCGCTAATTACTTGGTGTGGCTGCCAAAGAGACAAAGGATGAGCTGAAATAGTTTCGCTAGCGTCTGTCATGCCAGAGGTCATTTACTGTGAAAAGGTGATTAGGATTGGTCTGTCACCATCATGTAGTAGCTGTTGCTCTCTGCGCCGAGTGTGGGGGTTGTGGAAAAATGTAGAGGAGTTGCGGAGGTGTGGGGCTGCAGCTAGTGATTGTTTTCATTTTCAATTAATCTGTCAATCATTTTCTTGATCAATTGACTAGTTATTTGGTCTATAAAATGGTGAAAAATGTTGATCACTGTTTCCCAAAGCCCAAGGTGACATCCTCAAATGTATTTGTGTTTGTTGTGTTTTGTCCACAACAAATATTTAGTTTACTGTCAGAGGACTAAAGAAACCGAAAATCAAAAGCGAATTTTGACTTTTTTCTAAAAATTTTACTCTAACCTGAACTCTTAATCGATTATTATTTAATCATCAACTATTTTGAGTCAGTTTATTGTTTTGAGTATTTTTTTTAAATAAAAAAATGTGGACTAAAGAAGACATTTGAGGATGTCATCTTGGACTTTGGAAAGCACTGATCAACATTTTTCACCATTTTCTGACATTTTATGGACCAAACAGCTAACTGATTAATCAACAAAATAATCGACAGATGAACTGATAATGAAAATAATCATTAGTAGCTGCCCTTGTCAATACGTGTTTCCCAAAAGGCAAGATGACATCCTCAAATGTCTTTTCATGTCCACAGCCCAAAGACATTCAGTTTACTGTCGTAGAGGAGTTTAAAAAAGCATAAAATTATTCACTCTTGAGAAGCTGGAATCAGAGATGTTTTACTTCTTTTCTTCTTTTCTTAAATATTTTCTTATCAAAATAGTTGGTAATTAATTTAATAGTTGAGAACTAATTGATTTATTGTTGCAGCTTTAATGTCTTTAACCTCTTCATTCTCTTGATGACATTGTGCAGATCACTTTATTGATCTTCTGTCGGCGGAGTTTTAATGTTGGATGCATTATTTTTTATTGTAGGTCATTTGTCTGCTGGTAGTTGAGGATGTGCTGCTCCTACACTCCTTGTAACAGCCGCATGATTTTTTTTTTACCGCTGAATTGACTTTCTAGAAACTGTGTTTTTGTCCTCAGAACTTTCCACTAGCAGCTGTCACTGAACAGAGACACTACAGTGAAAAACAAAGGGGGCACAGAGAGAGTGCACACTATACCACTGTGGATCAGTCTGGAGCCTTCTGCCAGCTTTACAGCTCTGTACCCAAACAGTCATTTCAAACAGCAAATCCAATTTTACCACAGCATTTACACACGTCCTATAATTGCACAGCTCAGTGGGGAGTCTGCCAACCCAGCTCTGCCTTTTGGGGGATACAGTACATGTCTCTGTACATTTGCTCAAAGCTGGTCAAAAATAGCTCACAGATAAAACACAGACACTTGGAGGCTGATCAGTGTTCACGGAAGAGACTTCCAAGGCCAGCAGCCTTTCAGTGCCCTTGTATTTGATTGGCAGTGAGGCACTCCCAGTGTCCATTAATGAAATGGATATGCCAGCGGTAACGGATGTCTCAGTGTTCCCTTCATGCTCTGTTGACTCTGCAACACCATTGGCTGGTTTGATGACCCCTTTCTATAGTTGATTGACAGCTTGTTGATTATTCTGTCAGGGGGGATTACAAAGTTATGGTCATAAACATATAGAATAGCTAGAATCTACTTCAGGGAACAGTATGTTCCAAAACCTTCCAGTATCTGAGAAATGTCATGTGAAGCTGTAATTAGGGAACGATTCTTCAGGAGCCTTCTTGGTTGCACATTTCTCTTTCCCCCATACGTTTTAAAGCATGTTATCTTTTTTCACTCTCATTTGTGATTGGACCTATGTCAGGTCGGCATTATCTAAACTGAGTAGAAGCAAAACAGACTGTGTTTTTTGGGAGTGTGAGTGCCAATGCTGTCCTCCAGCCTTGTGCACCTCTTTCTGTTGACATAGTCCTTTACAGCCTTGATTTGCTGTGTGAAACGTACACAAAAACAGAATGCACTGATATGCAAATCATGTTCGACCTACTCTGTATTCAGTTGAATACAGCACAAGACAAGATATTTAATCTTTTAACTGATACGTTTTATTGTTTTTTTTGTTTTTTTTTGGGGGGGGGGTAAACATACACTAATTCTGAATTTGATGCCTGCCACACGTTACATTTTTACTACTGTGCATCATCGCCTTTTCTTTTAACAACACTCAGTGAGTAATTGTTGAAGTTTTTAGGTGGAATTCTTTCTCATTTAGCTTTGATATTCGATTTCTCAGGTGCTTATCAGACCAGGGGTCCCTGTTGTTGTATATTTTGCTTCATAACATGCCACACATTTTCAATGGAAAACAGGTCTGGACTGCAAGCTGGACAGTCTAATACTCATACTGTATTAGTACGAAGCCACGCTGTAGTAACGCAAGCAGAATGTGTCTTGCCATTGTCTTGCTGAAATAAGCAGCAGTATCTCTGAAATAGATGCCGTCTGGATGGCAACATTTGTTGCTCCAAAATGTGTACAGTATCTACCTTTCAGCATTGATGGGGCCTTCACAGATGTTCAAAATTAGAATATATTTAGCAAACAATAGAGTTTACCAGTTTGAACTTTAAATATCTTGTATTCCAAAAGGATTTGAAAATCATGAATTAGGTTTTTATTTACATTAGAGTTGCAGTGATTAATCGACTATTTTGATAATCAATTGATCGTTTTGTGCAATTTCTGAGAAAAAGTCAAAATTCTCTGTCCAGTTTCTTAAATATTAATATTTTTTGGCTTATTTACTCCTCACTGACAGCACTCTGACTATCTTTGGGTTGTGGACCAAACAAGACATTTGGGCTTTGGGAAACACTGATCAACATTTTAGGGACCAAACAACTAATCAATTAATCAAAAAAATAACTGACAGATGAATTGACAATGAAAATAATAGTTTCAGCCCTAATTTACAGTCTACACAGCATTCCATCTGGGTTGTAGTCCCCTTTTCCTCTTCTTTTAAAGTGTTAACACACCAGTTCTTCAAACCACAATTTTAGAAATTGGACCAAATTATAAAAAATGCAGAACCTATAGAGTTCAATGGTGACACTGTTTAGACATGAATTAAATTGTGTCAATTTCACAGCGGTGTATTACAGAGAAAATCCTTGAAATTGTGTCTTTTAACCATGTGGCTGGTCTCAGATTAACACACCTAATCTCGGATATGCCAATTTTTGCATAACCTGCTTACAGAGAGGCACACACTGGAATTGGATGTAGGATATGAAAAAAAAGTTTTGTGAATTTAACGAGATTATACTCACTAATACAACACAATTAATTAATAACATGATTATTCTATAATTGGCAAAGCCTGCTTCACTTCTTCTGCAATTTCTCTGTGTTATGTCTCTGTCAGGGACCAGACAGTGAGTCTTTACCACTGACGGAGGTTACATAGACCAAATCCATTCTGCTCGTGTTTCCACAGCAAAGGGTCACCAGATGACTGAGCTTATTTGACCCCAGTCCTGCTAACCATCTGCTCAGACAGGCATACCTCATTAGTGCTTGTTTACATCTTTTCACTTCATTTCTTTTTTATAAGTGCATACATATTACTATCACTGGGTGTAGTTTCATTTGAGTATCTTGGTGGCCATTGAGCTCGTTTCCATGGTTACCATTTAGATTCATTAAGTATGTGACACTTGGCTGGGAAATATCACCTTGGAGTGTTGCGTCTACTCAGAATTAATGTTTTTTGTTCACTTGTTGTTCTAGATCTCATTAAACCATTTTTAAAAAACAAATCGACTGAATATATGATTTATAAAGAAACTGATTCTTAGTTGCAATCTTACTGATGGCAAATGTCAGCTGTTCGACTCAGTAGACTTTACTTCCCTCTGTTGTAGTTTCTGTATGAGTGTCTGTTTGGGTGCAGCAGTAAATAATCCTGTGCGTATGTAAGGTGCTCTACAGTGTGTGTCTGCTTTTTTTTTTGTGGTGAAATGACTGCTACCAGAACATTGTTTTGTATGGATTAAACAGAAACAGACCAGGCCAGAGTGCTATAATCATCCAAAAAGTGTTGTAGGCTTCACTGGGTAAGCCCCATCCAACAGCAACTGTGGGACAGAGGGGCTTACAGGTCAGCCCGAGCCTGGACACACTGCCCCCGCCTCTTCACACATACACACATACACATACTAGAATGCAATCTTCTTACATATCTGGATTAAGGGGTTGTGTACAGTACATTCCTGGGTTAAACCCTCTCCGCCCCCCACCCAAACTCCAGTTCATCCCACACCAACATGTTCCAGCATTTCTCATCTTGTTGAACTATGTGCTTATTTGCTCCGTCCTATTGGTCTTGACCCTGATTGTGGTGGGGGTAAAAACAAAACCTGTCCTGTCCAGCACCAAGTGTGCCGTACTGTTGGTTCCCTAAGACCGTTAGGGGGATCGAGAGAGCATTTGCTGCTTAGCTCCATGTCTTCGTTGTTGCCTAATTCACGAATTCGTTCTCCTTACTTGTGTCTCTCGGTTGAAGCCCCTGGTGGTAATTGAAAGGCGGGTAATCTGTCTTTCTTAGATTTGGGGGTTATGTTTCTGCTCTGTGGTCCAGGCCAGGACGCCCTCCGGGTGGCCAGTAGAGAGGTTTGTTGTTGATCTGCCAGCCAATCTCTGGGCTCTTGAGCCGCTATTGATCTGAAATGAGTGGGCATTTGCAACCATGGTGACATATTCAAATGAGACGGCAGCCACTCCAGTGCTTATTGGGTTGCAGTGCTTTGGATATGTTTAGCATGCCCTGTTTGAGATGATGTTTGAGGAGGATGCCAAAAAAGAAAAAAGCCACTTCACGCAAAGATCCATAAATTAGGGAATAATTAAATGGGAATAAAATGGGAACCATTGTTATTTCTCATCAGAGTAGCAACACTTGAAAGATCTAGAGTAGATTTGCATATGTGCTAAATTTACACCTTACAAGGATCACCTACTTCCTGAATACACGAGAAGGTAGATGTAGGTAAAAGCAGCAAATTTGCAATTGATTTAATTTGTGGTTTATTAGGATGCAAAGTTGGGAGTAGTTGCAAAATCCATACCTTCCGAAAAGGGGATGTAAATTTTTGTTATCAGAGGGTGTACGACTAGACTCTGTGCAGAGTCTTAGATCCATATACCTCCATTTCTTAATGACCGTGCTGACCTTTTTAGGCTTGTCAACAAGGCCACAATGTGACATCAAGCTACTGAATACCATCTGTGCATGTGTGGAATACTACCTGTCTGTGGTGTCCGTAGCTGGCTGTGTACACGTCTGCTTGGGATGGGCTTGGTCGTCTTTTGTCCTGTTGAATTAATGTTGAGTTTCATCCTCATCTAAGCTTTGGAAGTAGCCACCTGTCAGTTACCTAACTCTGTTTAAGTGGAAATGAATGTGACTTTTACTTTCACCTGAAACAACTCCTCCCACAATTCTTTTACCCAGCAAATTCTTTCTTCAGCCTTTGTCAAACTTAAACTTAAAGTCCTGAGCTCATAAACTCGATGCACTTCTAGATCCCTGCTCTGACCAGGAAACGGGAACAGATCTCACCCCGGCTCTTCTGAACCATCTCTGTGCCCATTTAGGCCCTGATCCAGTGTCCCTTTATTACTCCGTAACAAACCCACTGACCCTGCCTGCTACTCCCGTCCAACCCAGCAGCACCATTGCTCCAGATCTCTGTCAGCATCACTCAGCAGGAGAGGACCACCTCCTGGCTCAAGGTTACCAAGTGGCCCAGTTCCTGCCCTACCCGGTGCACATTCTCTTAATGGACCGCGGACAATTTGGCGGACAGAGTTGCCTTTACGTGCCATTGCCGGCTCGGCGAAACAATAGCACCATTCTCACTAATGTGGCAAGACATGCCCAGTGGAAATTGAATTGCTTTCTACACAAGCAGCTCTGTGACGATCAATTACCCAACCAAGACCCTTTTATGGGTCACTCAGAGGACGAAAGGGACTAAGGCCATCCAGTTGGAGATATTATACCCTGGGAAAGTGTGGCTCTATGTGACAACTGGTTCTGTGATGCTACTTTGGGGCATTGTAATTATTTATCTGGATCTTATGCGTGTTTTTGTGGAAAAAATTAAAGAACACAATACCATTAAGTTTTTATTTCGTTACCCAAATATAGGGCAATGGGACCTTCTTGCAGCAAGTACCACACAGCAGCAGGTGGATGTCAGATTGCCAAGAATATGTTGACGTGTGAATCAGGAGGTGGCAGGCAGTCTAGAGTTCAGTATGTGGTCATGTTTTCAGTGTGACATGCGGACCGGTGGCCAGCTGATGATGCAGTTCATTTTTCTAAAGACCCCAAGCATGTGACTGGGCAGTATAGATGACAAGGCAGCCCTCTCTCTGGCAGGGACTGTACACAACAATGGCTTTACAGTGGATGCTCCGCTACTGGAACTTTTCTCTGGATGGGTGTAGAGAGGGACTGGGGGGTGGAGAGGGGAGGGACGGCCGGCTTGGCAGTCCCTGGGTAGTGGGCCGAGTGACCCATGACCCATAGGAATGGCACACAATGGCTGTTACTGTCACAGCATCTCCACCCCCGAACACTCTAAGACCCTGAGTCATGGTATGTGGGCCAATGGGTAGATGGGCTGGAGATTTAAATATGCCCTTTTTAATTTTGTAGCCCAGTAGCCCACTTTCCCATGATTCTTGTCCCTGTCACCACAAGGCTGTAGTCATTATTATTCATCGATCTACACTGACAGATGCCTATGACATATAACCAGAGCCCAAAGCAATTTCTGCTTATTTAATCTAATAGCTGAATAACTCAGTGTATTAGGTTTATGATAACAGAAGAAAACAAGCATATTCTCCCATTTAAGAAGCTGCAATCAATACATGCTAGGTGTTCTTACCTGATACATGAATAAAATTTTATTATTATCATTTCATTTTCTGTCACTTCTCTCAGTCAATGAATTGATTAAGTGTTTTATCACAGAAGGTCACAGACTTCAAGAAATGATCTCTCATTAGAATTCACAATGCAGGGACACGCACAGCCTTGAGTGCTTGTCAGGAACAGTGTCACCATGAGAAAATGGCTTTTCCTATTGATTAAATACATGAAGTGTTGTGTTTAGGGTTGCAATTTATTTGCATAATTAATTAATCTGTGGGCGGCACGATGGCGCAGTGGTTAGCGCTGCCGCCGCACAGCAAGAAGGTCCTGGGTTCGAATCCCCGAGCCAGCAGGGCCTTTCTGTGTGGAGTTTGCATGTTTCCTCGTGTCCGCGTGGGTTCTCTCCGGGTACTCCGGCTTCCTCTCACAGTCCAAAGACATGCAGCAGGTTAATTGGTGACTCTAAATTGCCCGTAGGTGTGAATGTGAGAGTGAGTGGTTGTTTGTCTCTATGTGTCAGCCCTGCGATGAACTGGCGACTTGTCCAGGGTGTACCCCGCCTCTCGCCCAATGTCAGCTGGGATAGGCTCCAGCCACCCGCGACCCTCACGGATAAGCGGTTACAGAAAATGAATGAATGAATGAATGAATAATTAATCTGTAAATCATTTTTAGAGCTGAAACAATTTGTTGATTTAATCATTAAGCTGATTGACAAAAAAAATAACTGTTTCTGTTAATTTATTTGATTTGATTTCAACCAAAACAAGTATTTTCTGGTTTCAATATCTCAAATATTTTGTTGCTGTCCAATGAAGACTGTAGCCATTTTCACGTGTGAACTGTGGACAATTTCCAGTAAATCATGTCCAGACATTATCTGGAGTTGCCCTCTCACACATGTAGCACATGACAGGGATAGTCTGTGTCAGATGTGTTCTCACCTGCTGGAAATGGTCTGATTGGTTTAGTCAAGGGTTGGTACCTGGGTAGAGAGTGCAGGAGGCAGGACACGACCAGACTATGACTCATCTGTAATGATGTCGCCTTTTGTGTTGACATCAATACTACATGTATTCGCTAGTATCTGCAAAATCGGCGAAAGAGTGAGAACAATATACAGTCTAGCAGAAAAGAGTATGAAACAGCTGCACTCTGTGCACCCTCAACATGTCATTAACATCCTCACTCGCTTGCTGTGTATTCCAGACAATGACCTGCTCTATTCATGCAATTGGAAATTACATGCACTTTGCAGTCGGGAACTGGCAGGGTTACGTCTGTTCAATGTCCAATATAACTGATTCAAACACCTCCAGATAATGTTTGGATGAATTCAGGGTTGCAGTGCATGTGTAAAATGGACTCTCCTTTACAAGGTGAGTAAATCATAATAAAATATTTAAAAATCCTGCAACGTATAATAGCCAGGTTAAGGGTCTCTCTCATATTTTGTAAACTATTCATTAGGGGTGTGCCAAAAAATCGATTCACATAAGAATCGCGATTCTCATTTGCTACGATTCAGAATCGATATAAAATGCCCCAAAATCGATTTTAAAAAATAAAAAAAATCCGCTGTCCACCTCCATTTTGTAACTACGCGGGACGGACACGGAGCAGAGTCAGCTGCCAGCTGCAGACCAACACACACTGCAGTGCTTCACGAAGCTCTCTGCCAGGCCAGCTCCGAGCGGGCAGCTAAAAGCCTCTATCAAGCATTGCCACCTAAACGAAACACAATTTAAACCACAAGAAATAATATGGGCATTTAACAAAAACGTGAAAACAGCCCACCCCCCACTGAGTGCTTTTATTACTCTCACCACTTCAGGCAAACCACACAAGTGAGGTGTCGGATGAAAACAGAGATCCTACTGATTATGAAGAGGTCTCACTCATCACTGTGCGACAAAAACTCTGAGAGATAGACTCTAAATAGTCGCAAAAAAACCTTCACAGAATCATAAAATATGTCTTACTTTAACTGTTTTGTGGCCTAAAGTTATACTCCAGCTTGAAAAAACACTGCTAATGTCTACTCCTATGACTCTTCAGAAGTTTGAAATGAATCGCGATGGTCCTGGTTGTTTTCATAAAGAGCAAGGGCTTTTTTCGAGCGGAGTAACGCATCTTCACTACAATACTTTATCTTTGGCTGCACGTCCTTCTGTATCGTCTGTCTGTTCTGTCTTGCAAAGCAGATGGGAGTAGATCATGATCAGAAATCATTATGAATAAAATCGTTTTGAATCGAAAATCGATTTTAAATCGAATCGTGGCCCCAAAAATCGGAATCGAATCGAATCGTGAGATAGTAAAAGATTCCCACCCCTACTATTCATGTCTCTATCATCAAAACACACCGTGACATTTTAAGGGCTTGATTGTACCCCCAAAAGGACACATTCATGGACAGCAGTGGACACCGTGGAGGCCTATTAGTTCTGTTAAGTACTTTATGGAGCCTGCTTGGAGGACGTGTTCCACACACGCACAGTGGATGAGTATCTCTGTTGTTGCTGCACGGAGACAACAAATTGGGGTTATGCGCACAGAACCTCCACGTACACCCACTGGTGCCAAAAATTCATGTCACACGGACCCGAGCCGACCCTCACACACTGTAAAGAGAGAGTATAATACCAGCTTAACACAGCACCTTGAATTGTTCATAATGAAAGGTTTTGTGGCATCTCTATAGTGCTATTTCCTGCTGTGACTTGGTTTTTACCTCATGGTTCAGTGAATTCCGCTCCTGCCATGACTGCTTTAATATTTCTAACTGCAGGCATGTCTTCCATAAAGATGACACTTGCCCTGTATGCAAGGCGAGGGATCATTACTTTGTGGGTAGAGCACCAGCATTATGCCAACAGCAGGTCTTCTTTGAAGTATCATGGTGTTTTGCCATTAATTTGTAGCTGCTGTGGCTGAAATAATAATAATTTAGATTTGTTGGCAGATGCATTGATCCTAATAAACAGCCCTAACCCCATTGTCTGATGCTTTTCGATTTCTAACCCTGATTTAATTATCATTAAACCTGTGGTAACACTAACTGCATCCCATCCACATATGTTCTGCCAGGCCTCAACCAGCAATAATTTGCAAATCCTCCATATGTTTGAGTGTTACAATATTTTTATGAGGATTGCCAGACTAGAAATCAGTGTTGTTGTAAATATTCAGTTTTGTTGTTCCTTGAAGTCTCCTCCTGTGCTGCGCCTGAGGCGGAGGAGTAGAATGAGTTGCCCAAACCACCCGCTGTGCTCTTGGTTTTCTCTCTCCGCTCAGGTAATTCCATTTCCTCATCGTAACTGTGCTGTCCCCTCTGCGGGAGGTCCCGCTGTCAGTCTCTCTCAGCCCAGATGTGTTGTTACTGTCTGCTGGCCCCTAAAAAGAACCCGCTCCTTCCATTACCTCTCTCCATTACCTCGCTCTACACTGCACCCTCATTCCCTCCGTCCTCTGGCTTCCTCTTTCCTCACATCCCTCCTCTTTTAGCACTGACCTCTCACCACTCTGTAAACAGCACCACTGCTGTGACTCTTATCTGTCGTAATACTGCCTGATATTTAAAAACATGGTTAAATGTCCTTAAAATGTCTTGAAAATTCTAACTTTCACAGTTTCTAATAAAAGGCCTTAAATAGTAATAAATAGTCTGTGTTGAATATTTATTTATTGAATACAGGTGTCACAGTCTCAATATTAAATCGATTGAAACTAGCTTTCAGTTTTCAATAATGGAATCAAGAAGGCAGAATCAGCAATTCTTCCAGTATTCTTTTCCCTCTCCACCTATACTTGTTGCGTCCGACGCATGTTCGAAGAAGAAAAGAAACACTTCAAAGACAACACAATGTAGCTTAAGAATTTGTCAGGACATTAAGCCAGTGATCTGTTGATCTAAATCACGACTCAGTAGTGTAAACAACAGCATAGCCATCAGTGCAAGAACTGAAAAATCTAATCAAATGATGGAACATAAAATTGAAAGTCATGTCAAATTGTGGATGTGTAGATTAGGGTCATCCCTATTTTTGAATGCTGTAAACATGGTTTAAAATGTTCTAAAATTCACTCAGGGTGGGAGTTGAATTCAATGTCTCTGTCACAGTCTTTATAGTTTTTGCAAATAAAAATAATTTTGAAGTAATGATATTTGCATTTACTCAGAAGAGTAAGCCTTTATTTTCACTTGTGATTTTTAGTTTTATTGTAAAATTGGCCTTAGATTTAATTAAACTGTGGCATTAAAAGTCTTATATTTAACTTGCTCATACATGTACACTGTGGATCTTGAAGCAGAGTTTTCTCCAGATCTTCTGTCTTTTAGAGGAAAGATGCTTGCTTTACTTAGCAACCACAAAAAGCACATAGCAACTAGGCATTTTCATTCTGCTGATTTTTGCTTGAACATAGTTCAGCCTACGTCGAGTAGCTTGCTCAGATCGCTGTTAAAATTTTGAAAGCTTGCGGCCCATGTTCCAAGAAACCTGTCTTACTCCTCAAGCTGAAGCGCACCACTTCCTTTGTCTGTGTTTGTAGGCTGGTTGTGTGTGTGGTGGTTGTTTTACCACAGCCTGCTGATTTGAGGGTTTCGTCTGGGAGGAAGTTTCCATTTCCCTTGTGGGTGGCTATCGCCTGTTGAAGTGGTACACGCCGCCCCTCAGCGCTCACTTCCACTTCAGTGTTGTGGAGAGCGTGATGCTGACGGACAGACTGAACAATTCAGCCTATGGTCACATGTTAATGTGCATGCCTGCACTCACACACGCCCTTACACCCCTTGCAAACGCACCCTATAGCACTCCACAGAGGGTGGGAGTGTGGCAGGCAGCAGAAGAGCAGAGAGATGTGTGGAATTATGCCACTTGAAGCTCCAGGGTAGCAGGGTGGCGCTTATCTGGGTCACATTCTGGAGAGGGGGGATCATTAAATTTGGAGCATTAGAAATCAGCTACATGAGAGCAAACACACACTAATGCATATGATGGTTCCAACGCGCTCACACAGTGGCACGAAGTGTGAGGTACACACTGACTCACACCATCCTTTTCCTTATTTTGCAGCCGTACCTAAAGCTGAAATGGCATTGCGAGATAAAAGCACTCCTCGCTGTGCATTTGATTTTCAATTAACCTGATTCACTGGGGTTAATACCGTGATGCGCTGCAACCGGAGCGACTCGCAGACTCCAAGGTGTTCCCTCTCTGTTCTTACCAGTAATGAGTCATCATCTGTTTGAGCACACTCAGACACACTCGTCTTCGTCTCTGCCATGGGCCATTCTGTGAAGAAATAAGCGCAGACATGAAGATAATAAAGCCTCAGTTTTGACTTTAAACTCAAAGTAGACTTAGTTTGTTGATCAGGTTTAGTGGTCTGGTACTGAATAATAGCTGGGCCATCTCTGTCCAGGCAAGATGATGATTGTAAATATGTGTCCATGTGGGCGCAGCACAATTTAACACTAGAAATTATATCTCTGGGGCTTACAAGTTTACAGAGTGACTCATCCGTAATTGTCGTACTGCATTGCTTCATTATTTGCCAGCAGCCTGAAGCTATAATCAGGGATTCATTATTGATTTGAAGTCGAGGTGCACTGATGTATCAGCACACACAGGTAAGCCTGTTTCAGTGTAATATCTTCTCTGCCAATATTAGGACCAACATGGATTTAGATTTTTTTGTGCTTTTTTTGGCCATATGTCACTTGTGCATATGGGTAGTATGTCTGGGCATCCCTGGGTTAAGTTGTGCGTTGCAATTTTTGGTGCATTTTGATTGGGACTACAACTATCAATGATTTTCTCGATCAATTAATGAACCAAATGTCAGGCAAATCTTTACAATTAACCAGAGAGTTGTTGGGAATAGGGTTGATCGACTATTCGGTGATTTGATTTTATCAGCTCTAAATCTTGATGCATCTCAGTGTTGGCAGCATACATTTTCTTACTCCCCGTATTTACAATAATATAATTCAGTATTTAATGTAATTGAATTAACCTTGCATACGGTACACCAAGTTTACAAGTGAGATGCCTCCATAAAAATGAATTTATTTCTGTTTATATTTCTGGATTAGTCTACTCTAATGCTCAAATGATCAAATGATGAGTCCACCTACAGAATTTTAAACAACAATTTGATTACCAGTTAAATCACCCATCAAGCAAAAATAGATCTGTAATACATCTGCTGGCCGCTACTTCTGAAAATTGGAGATATGTGTCTTTTCCGCATGTTTAAACAGTAAATATCTTTGAGTGTGTTACTGTGGTAACCATTAACACGTTGCTTTAGATGGAATATTCATTAATTAATGAAACAGAAAAATGAATTGTGTTATCATGTGGTAGATTTCAGAATGTGAGTTTCAGAGTATTTAAGAGAGAGCAGAGAACAGTCTGTCAGAAGCGATGTCATTCAACTGCATTATTCTGTACATTATAACAATTAATGCTAACCAAAGGTTTTAGATTAGACTTGCTGTCATTTAGGATAGGAGGAACGTGTTAACATCTATGAAATGCGATGATGACTGAGAAAATTTAGGCAGAAGTTTACATTAGGATGTATGAGCTATAGATGTCATCCTAGCCTTTTGGAACTTGTGATGGGTATTTTCACAGTTTCTTTTCATTTTATATGTTACGTCCAAAAATGAAATTGGTATGATAAGTGATACCGACAATAATCATTAATTTCAAAACCTTTTTTTCTAAGTCGTATCAGTTCATGCACTTGTTGTAGCGGTGTCTGGCTTTCAGTTTCACACCTCAAGAATTTTACCCACATTAAACCCCACAGGCACAATCACTCTCGCTGAGTCTATCCCTCACCTGGCTCATCACAATAGAATTGTGATGTTCCCCTGACAGATATCTCCTCCCACCAATCTGCCTCTCCACTAACGAGGTAGATAATGGCACTAATCTGTCATCATCCTCATCTATTTTGGCTGACCTTTCCATTGACAGGCTGTGAAGGGAGCATTGAACGGGGCGTCGGGATCAGCTGTGATCACTTTGTTTCCGCACACAGCTGGCGGCAGACTTAACCACAACTCCAAAATCTAATCTCGATAATCTTCCTCCAGCACTCGACAAAGGAGAGAAAACACAGCGGGTTTTGGCAATTTGATGATTGCAGCTTGTCGGATGTTATTTGCTGTGTAAAATTGGGTTTCAAATGGCTTCTGTTTAGCTGTTGTTGTGTTGCTCAGACACTGCTGAGATAAAGCCCTCAGAGTTGTTTTTTGGCTACATGCAGAACAGTTTAAAGTGCAGATTTCTCTGCTCCGTCTGCCTGTGTGACTGGAGCGTGTGAACCACAGACTTTATGACCTCGGGATCACGACCCCTGACCTCTAATGGCACGTTGGCTGAACTTTGAGCATGGCCACCCGTCAGGCAATCCACTCTGTCTCTTTCTCTTTCTTCTCCTTCATCTGCTCTGTATTTTCTGTCACTCTTCCTCCTTCCATCTTTTTCTGCCTGTGTCTCTGAGAGGCTCAGGTCATTCAGCTAATGAGCGCTCCTATTTAAGGCAAGCACCAGGTCCCTAAATAGATCTCTTAAGATCCTTTAATCGGCCGCCGAGGCCTCTTCTGTTCTGTGTGACGACAGTCTGGATGTAGCGAGGTTGTTACAGCAGCCACCACCTGCTCACATCCACATACCTGCTCGGGACCCCGCAGCCCCGACTGGACTCATCCCTCTTTTTTTGGACCATGTTTTCATACCTGAGGAGCCCACACTATATTGTGAGTAGCTGTTGTTCTACACTTTCCAAAATCAAGGTAGGCTCTGTGAATGAGAGCGGACGTGTTGAGGCTTAGGCTACTTGGCTGACGGGAAAGTAGAGCAGGTGTCAGTGTGTCTTGGTTCTTGTCATGGTCTGACTGCAGTGACAAACTGTGTCTGTGATGTAACCATGTGCATTCCATGTGGTTTTAAATTTGTTATTGTTAGTGGTGGAAATTAGCAAAGCACATTTATTCAACATTTCAGTGGCAAATGTTGTCCTCCTTACGCCACTACAGTTATTCTTTCTAGTTGCGTGCTTGCTATTTCTGTTTCTTCTAGGGACACACAAATTGTTGAAACTCTTGCTTAAAGGGTTAATTTGGATTTTTTGAAGTGGGGTTGTATGAGGCCAGGACTCAACAGTAAGGACTGCCCACTTGCCCACAGCAAGGGATTAAAAAAAAAACAGATTATACTATTGAACTATTTTGATGAACATGTAATTGTCATTGTATAAGGTAAATTTTCAGTAACTTTTTAATGCAAAAATGGCAGGAAATGCTGTTTTCAATATGAAGATTTCCTGAATATCTTTGGTTATTGACTGACAAAAACAAATCATTTAAAAACATCCCCTTGGACTTTGAAAAACTGGGATGGACATTTATCACTATTTTCTGACATTTTATAGACACTGCAGCCCTAGAATAAACATGGCAGTTAAATTCAGTCCTTGTTATTTGATAACCACAAATAAATAAGCCAATTTGTACAGGGGCAGATAAAAATTAACATCGGGCAAGTTGATTTGTGGCACATGAAAAAACACATTAACATTGAACCCTGGGTACTTAGTCAGTATATTAGCTACAGCAGATGACAGCAGAGCCAGCATGGAAGCTAAGCAATGAACTGCTGTGGACAGGGTCAGCAACAAAAGGCATTTTAGCCACTTCAAAAAGGTCCACCTAAAAAAAATCAATATAAGTTGAAGTGTATGCTATATTTAGAATACTTTTACCGCATTACCTTGCCTTCAGACAGCCTTCTCTGACAGGAATTCACCGTTAAATAAGCCAAGTATTGTTCTCTCCAAACCAACCAAACTCTGTTGGTGAAATTTGTCATTTTACTTTGTGGAAAACAGAAGTTGCTGGTCTACTGCTGCTTGATCTGTTAGTTTGTTCGTGTTTTTGTGAGACTTTGGTGTTTCAAAAGGAGAGTTCGTAATTCACCAAGTAACACAATAGCACAAACTAACTAACGGATCGAGGCAGTGGTAGACCAGCAATTCTCGTGTTCTGTGAGGTAAAATTACTGATTTCACCTATGAAGTTTGGTTGGTTTGAAGAGAACAATATTTGGCTTTTTCAATGGCAGTTTCCTGTCGAAAAGGCTGTCTGATGATAAAGTAATGGTGGGAAAATATTCTGAATACAGCAGGCACTTATACTGATACTGACTTTTTTTAATTGGCTAAAATATATTTTACTGCTAACTCTTTCCACAGCAGTACATTGCTTAACTTCCTTACTATTGCTCCTGATTGCTTCTCCAAACTGGGGCGTATCGACCCGATCTCCATCTACTGTAGGTAATACACTGACTATGGATGAGTATCTCACACAACCTCACTTCAAATGTTCTAAACTATCCCTTAAACAGTTGTTCTCACTAATTACATGCTTGCTGTTTCACTTTCTTCCAAGGACACACAAATTGTTTAAACTCTTGCTTAAGGTCCAAGTGGAATGCGGTTCATTTCCAGTTAATGTGTTTAATTGATGCTTATTATTTGTAGTGTGTTTTTGAAAGCGTTGGAGTGTGTTGCCCTCGGGATCACTGGCGAACCTGGCTGTCTGTTGTTCAGGTTTTGTGTTACATAAGAGAAGAGAAGAGGTTGATGGTTGTTTTCAGTGTCCTCTTTCAGCATCAAAAGGAGTACATAACCGATCCAGAGAGAGAGCATAAAGAGGATCTGACCTTCACTTAACTGCAGGGCAAATGCAGTTCAACTCGAATGGCCCACTGATGAGAATAGAGTCTGTCAGTGAACAGAGCTGATATTGTGAGATGTGACAGGGCCTCGAGGTTGCATGTGTGCGCTCTTGTCCATGCACGCAGGTGATTGTATTTGGGATTAAAGCTTTTCTTCAACATAGAATAGGTTAAAGGCCCTTTTCTCCACTGCCCTGACACACCTGCCCTTCTGAGAGGACAGAGCAGACTGAGAAAGACGGAGAGGGTTAAGCTATGTTGGCTTTACTCTCTCCAACTCCCCCCACTCTCCACGGTAACCACAGCTGTCGATGCTACCTACTCTGGCTTCTTCATTCTCTGTTGCTCCAGTCCTTTCTGTCCTTCTGTCTGTGTCACGATGCTTCAGCCCACTCCCTCCCTCCTGGAGCAGTCCTATAACCCGTGTGACTCTTCACACCTCTCTTTAACCCCCTTTCTTCATTTCTTTCTCTCCCCCACCTCTCTTGTCCTCCTGTCATTGTCAGCTGCTCAGCTGTAGTGACTGCAGGCTGACTGGCCATTGTTCTCCTCTGTACCAAGAGCCCTTGTGTCCCGCGCTGTCTCTGCACTTCATGTGGCACAGCATCAATAGACCTCAGGCCTACTGCCACCAGGCCCCCTGGGTCTGCTCCGTCATGCCCGTCACCCCCCCCCAGTCTGTAGGGCAGTCAGGAATCAAATAAATAAGGGCCTAGTTTAAAGGGTCACTTCACTCAAATTATAATTAAATGTGCTTACTTGGACTGCTATGTAATTATCATTCTTGAAAGCTATGTTGAATGGAATACACCTGCTGATTTAGAATGATGGAAGAGAGCCGTGTGCAGCTGTGACGGCTGGGATGTCGATGTATAAACACTGCTGCTGTGCCAGGGTTGTCACATGTTTTCCAATCAACATGACAGTATAACATGACACAGACTCATGTGATGGTTTCTCCATTAATCTGGAAATTATTTAATTAACTAATTAATTGGTTAATCATTCATAAGCAAAGCATTTGCCAGTTTGGTTAAAAATCAACTGAAATAATTATTGATTATCAAAATAATTTTCAGTTACCTTTCTGTCTGTCCACCAATCGATTAATGGACTAGTCATTTCAACTCTAATTTAGTTACTTGTTTGACTGCATTATAAATATGTATCATTATAAAACAATTATGCAAAACTCAACATCAGTGCATGACAATAACTATGTTTGCATTTCACTTACATGTTAAGGTGCAGAGTTGGACATTTTAGCATCTTTAAAATGCAATGCACATTGCATCATGGGATTGTTAACAGAATGTACAGTGCATGGAGACTACTTTTTTTTGTCTTGCATTGTGGGCATCTTTGATGGCACTACCACAGGGCTAATAGTGCATCATATAGTAAATAGGGAGTGATTGTAGACACAGCTGGGCCTTAATTCACAATTTTCACGTCACAATAGGAGAATTAGTGTTGTAAATAATCACATTGATCCTGACTGAATTCCGTTTAGCTGCTTGAGTTTCATGGTCGTGGGGTGGATGTTTTTCACGCAGCAGACATTTGAACATATTGACATATAGAACATGCTGTTCTCGCTATGACGTGTCAAAATGTCTCCTGAGAAAAAAAATCTATGTTTTGCATGTCAGCTCACTGTCATGTTGTCATGGCTTACTGGGATACTTATTAGCTATAGAACAGAGCTGTTACCAATTTTGTTTTTTTCCTACTATGACAAGTCAAAATGTGTGTTGTAAAAAGTGTAATGCAGCCATTAATAATGTATTGAGTTGCACTTATATTAACAAGTCAAAATGTGTACGATGAGAAAGTGATTACTTAATTACTGTGCTCAGTTAGTTGATAGTGCTGCTGTAAGAGGTTCCCTGTGATTCCCACCACTACAGCAAACCATGACTGTATTGTACTGCACAGTACTATAAAGTATTGGCTGATAAAACACAAATCCAAAACTGCCATCTGTCTCTCATTCTGTTTTAATTTGTCCCTTCTGTCTTGGGGATGTTGACCACAAGAGACCACCTGAAGTCAACAGCTGAAATTAATCATGACAATTAAAGTTAATTAGTCAGACCTCAATAAGTTTCAGCCCCAGTTACTGACTACTACTAATAAGACCTCTATTTGTTCAGAATTGAAAGTGTTATTTTATTATTCCTCTGATGACAGTTAACATGTTCACATGTGTGGAAAAAGTTAGCTTTATTTTGACAGATTTGTGTTTTAGGGTTGGACTTGATGACTCACAGATCAGTGTGAAGTTTTGGGAGGCAACTTGCAATAAGTGACTTTCACATATCTTCCCTCGTGACCTGGACTGTTGTCTTGATCAAACTTTGCGTCCTCTGTGTTTTTCACTTTGACACAAAGGCTTTAGTGGAAATCTTGACTGAGACAGACGACTGAGGCGCTAAACAGTGGAAAATCCCAACTGTCAGGGAACACGCACCATTACATTTGTTTCTTTAGATGTGCAGTTTTATTTTTGATGCATTTCACCGTGGTGTCTGTCATAAGCTCCTAGTCCGAGGCATGATTATCTGTAGGGGGCTACTGTAATAAATCCTTGTTGACAACAGGTGCTTAAGACTTTCCCAGTACAGTGTATCCTTTCCTAGCAGCCACACAATGTACACTTTACTATAAGAGCCTCAAATTGAATCTGATCTTTTCTGATCCCCACTATAGACCACATTATATTTAGACATACATAACAGGCTACTGTAGGCTGTCTATACTGAAGATAGGGCTGGGTGCCATGGCTTATAAATAACATCTTAGTATTTTTAGGCTATTTCACAGTATACAATGTATATCTTGATACACATTTTCTCTAAAATATATTACCATAAATTCTCAAATAGTGCAAACATGATAATCTTATAGAATAATGATGTTTTGCTGTAGATTAACCTACCCAACAATATATAAAGTACCCTACCCTCATAACAATTCAGAAAAAAGGAGCCATGTCAGTGGAAGATTTTTGTCTTTTCTAACATATATGTAAATATTACACTTCTCAAATAGTATCATCTGTGCAGGAGACCTTGCTTTAGCTCAAAGGTTGAAATTGAAACCCCCGTGCCAACAATAACCCACTCTGCCAAAGTGTCCTTGAGCAAGACTGACTTTGAACCTTGACCTCCCTGCAGAGGGTAGCAAGGCCCTTCTTCTGTGGCTCAATACAAGTGTATTAATTCTTCAGCGTCTCCCAGCTGATTGACACAGTCTGTGTTGTTCTGTAAAAGGAACACGTGTAATCAGCGTGGTATCAGCCGTGTAGGCTTTAGTAATCTGTGATCAGCAGTGAAGAAATGTCACCGGGGCGTCGCTGTTATCTAACATGTTGATATCTCAGCTCTGCTGCTGACGACTGATATATTTGGCATTTGTACTGTGAGGACTGTAACTTGATCTGTTTTTGTCACAATCCCAGCTTGATGTGCTGATGTTGGTGCTGAATCCTGTGGCTAGGATGGAGTAAGCAACTGACACCCCTTCATTTTTATCACTGATTTGTCTTTTCTGGCATTATTTTTTGAAGGTTTGTAGTTTTTGAAGTGATACCAGCACGGGATGTAACATTAGTATTAGATCAACATGCCATATAATCATACTGGCAGTGAAAGTGTATGACGCATCCTGTTATTTTCTTCCCAGCTGCTCAGGATTCATAGAAATATGACTAATTTGATCTTAAAAGTTGTTGCAGCGATAACGACACACAAATACACACAACCACGGGCAGTACTGCGAGAGATGCAATAATATTAGCAACATGTTTACATCAGTCATTAATTCATCAGTCCAACACAGAAACTTCACTCCGGCATGTAATCTGCTTCTTCTCAAACCTAATCCACTAAAACAGGAAGTACTGAGGGCCCTTTGTTCCCTGTTTGAATGATATTTTTCTTTTACATGATGAGGCTTATGTGCTTTTCATGGTTTTATTAGGCACGTGGAGAATGTGTGTGTGTGTGTTGCACGTGTGTTAAAAGGGATATGCGGATGACGTGCATAAATTCTCCTCCTCTTTCAAAGCCACGGAGTCTTAGTGATGTTTCACGAGAACTGAGACTCGGCTAACTGGGCAGCTTGAGGAGAATATGTTCAAGAATGTGAATGTTCCAGCTCTGTTGTGCTGCAGGAATGCCAGTCTGATTAACTAGAAATCAAAACAAACTTTATGATGCACATGCACACAAGGACTGACATACTGATATTAATCAGTTAACTGGCAATATTTGTCCTTTGCAGATATACATTGTGTAGCCAAAGGTATGTGGACACCATTGAGGGCGCTCTTAATGCTACAGCATGCAGTGACATTTTAGATTATACTCTTCCTCCAACATTTTTTGGGGTTTGGCCCTCTCTTTTTTTTTTTTAACGTAATTAGGGTTGCAACCATTGTTTTCATTATATATTTAGATTTACTATTTATATATCATATATAAATATATTCCCACAGTCCAAAGTGACATGTTCAAATGTCTTGTTTTGTCTCAGCAACAGTCCAAAGATATAAAATTGTAGAAGACTAAGGAAACTATCAAATATTTAATGCGAAGAGGCCGGAACTAGAACTAGAGCTTGGGCATGTTTTCCTAAAAAATACTTAAAACAATCCCTCAGTCAATTGATTAATTAATGAATTGACTAATGGTTGTGACTCTAAACTTGACAATGCCCGGGTGTAAAAAGTCAGGTCCTAAAGAAATATTTTCCCCAGTGGGATGTGGAGGAACAGGTGTGCACCATATTCAACACCTTTGGCATGAACTGAAACTGCGAGCCAGGCTTTGTTGCTCAATATGTTGAACCTATGGATCTATAAATTATGACCTGGATATGGCCTTGCCACTTAGTCTCGCGTCCAATTTTGCCCAATGGCCACTCGCGATACTGTAGGGAGAAAAAACAAAAAAAAACAAACAAACAAAACAAAAAAAACTCCCCTGCAGCCCAAAAAGCATTTTTTCCCATAAACCACCATCACAAAAGATGTCTATAAAACTTGACAGGAGACCTGCAAACTACCCTGCGAACTGCAAACAAGGTCAATTATGACTCTTTCTATTATGATTTTATTTGATTCATGGTGTATTAGTCGATTAATCGATCAGTTCTTAAATTAATTGCCAACTATTCTGATAATTATGATTTCAGCTTTTCAAATGTGAATATTTTCTGGTTTCTTTAGTCCTTTATGACAGTAAAGTGAATATCTTATTTAAAATTACGTCATTTAAAAATCTACGTCATCACAATGTAAAGCCTATGGGCTGAGCAGGAAATGGCTGGCAGGGATAGCGGGAGAAACAAGCTGTGCATATTCAGTGGGCCGTATACCCTGGAAGTAAACACGGAAGCTAGAAACTTTTTTGGCATATGCCCCAGGCAAGCAATTGTTATTGGACTGAATAAGCGCCATCTTTAGGTCTGGTATCCAGTCTATTATACATCCATGGTTGGACTGCACTAATGCTCTTAGGCCTCAGTGGAAGTAAATCTCTGCAGCCAGGTTTCAAAATCTGGTTTCAAACCAGAAAACCAGAGGAGTGGGTGCTGTTGAACAGGTCATTCCAAAGCCATTTGCTTCAATCTGCTGCTACAATTATCGCCATGCATTTGTCCATTTAATTTTGGTCATGTAGTGTCTAACCCTGATCCTTCCTTTATGCTCATATGTAATTTCACTTCAAAGATGGAACATGGTCTTTGCTGAATTCAAAGATGGTTTTAATGTTCTGTTAACTCTGGTATTTTGACTATGTTGCTTTTATGATAATTCCAGATGTTATCAGCCCATTTAAAAGGAGATTGATAGTTTCTGTGGTGAAGCAGAGGGAAATCAGAGCCCCCTCCTCTTCTTTTTCTTCAGGCCTCCTCCAGCTCTCAGAACCCCTCTGAGTATGTCTATCTGTTTCCACACAAACACAGCAGATTAGCAGGAAGATTTGGGGGAATATTAATAACCGACAATAAACCACAGCCAGCTGCCTTCCAGACCACAGCTACAGACAGAGAGGGAAAGCTGCTGGAGGTTTGTATGAGCATGAGCTAGTTCCATAGTATAATGAGCTGTCACAAAGTGATTATGTGCTTTTATGATGTAGTTTGTGCTGCCTGGTTATGTATTCAGTCAGTTACAATAAGATGTATTGTATCCAGTGTGAAGTAATGTTAGACTAAAAAAATATTCTTGAGCCAAAAACAAAAATGGATTTAAAGTGTCACTTGGCAGATTAGTCTTCTGTGTGTATGCAGACATGTCTCCAGTGTTGCTATTCCAGTGTTTCTTTTGAGAAGTGATATGGGAAACTAATAGGCCTTTCACACTGAATTAGTAACCAGTAAAATGCTGCATGTGGGTTGACCCATGTATGCTTACAAGAAGGATCCTATGACACTCAGCTCTGCTCGGTGTGAAAGCTGGATTTTTCTGCTTGTGCCTCTCCATATCAGACCACGATGTCAGTCACCATTATGAACAACAAGTGGAAACACATCTGCTCTTGATGACTTTATCTGGGGTAGCTTTGGTGTTTCTTTGCAGTGTCTCCGCTCTGTTGTCCCAGTTAAGTAACAAGCTAACAGATGACTTCAGATTTGTAGGTATAAAACAACCTCACCTTCATTCATGATTTTTACAGCCATAAAACAGATCTGTGTAAAACCTTCTGAATTCTACCTCACATTTTCAGCCCAGATCAGTCCCGAAGAAGCCTGAACGTAATAAAACCCAAAAATGTGGTCCACCAAAGTCCCAAATTGAGAGAGAGGAGCAACACTGGCCAATGCACCATTACAATCGACTCTCTGTGCCTCACCAAAAAAAAAAACATTTTTTTTATGATTCACCAGGTAATCAGAGCTGGTGGCTAGTGTGCTCAATTCTGCTCAGGCATTTGCCATATTGACACAGACTCTGAGCCAGGAGCAATAGTGCAGGACCATACCTAACCAGAGAAGACTGCACATCCATTTGGAACCGGCCCAACTCTGGTCTCAAGTCAGGTTGTAGATTGTCAGAACTGGTGCCCCGTTTCCACCAGATTTGCTCAGGTTCTTGAGCTGGTTTGACTGAATTGTAATATTGTAATCAAGGACGTGTCATCATGGTAACATATATGATATAAGTTGGTTCTAGCTAGGAACCATCTTGGGCCGCAACTAACCATTATTTTCATTGCTGATTAATGTGTTAATCATTTTCTTGATTAGGCGGTTAGTTGTGTGGTCCACAAAAGAAAATGTTGATCAGTGTTTCACAAACCCCAAGCAGATGTCAGTTTAGTGTCATAATGGAGTAAAGTAACCAGAAAATAATCACCTTTAAGAAACTGGAATCAGAGAATTCGGACTTGTTTTTCTTAAAAAAAATTACTCAAACTGATTAATGAGTATCTAAATAGCTGGTGATTAGTTTAAAAATCAATAATAGATTAATCGCTGCAGCACAAGAACTGACTTTTCTCGTTCTGAACCAATGTATTTTTGGTTGAATTACTCTGAATTATTAAGAATTAGAGGCACAAACCAGAAAGGAACTTGTTCCATGTTGGTATAAAAGGGGTATGAGTAGACCCATGGAATAAGGCTGGCACCTAACAATTGTTTTTTGTCATCAATTAATCTATTAATCTTCCAATTATGTATTTGATCAATTAATTAATCATTCAGTTAGGAAATTAGTATAGTCTACTTTAGTCTACTTCCACATGTTATCTTCAGATTGCTTGTTTTGTCCTCTGCTTCAATTAAATTGATTATCAAAAATAATTAATATTCATCATTTGAGCTGTACTGTGAAGGCCTCCACTGTACAGGCCCACACTGCTGTTACCCCCACCCCACCCTGTCCAACCAGCCATTCAGCACCCAGGGAAGGGAGGCAGTGTAATTAGCTTGAACCAATCACGCTGAAGGCATGAGGGCAGGATTAGTCATTAACTCTGGGGGCTTAACTGTCAGCTGTCAGCTACAGAGGAATGCTGCTAAGTCTCTGTGCAGCCCTGTGCACACTGCCACCAAGAGAGACATGGGGAGAAATAATAATTCTGGAAGTGAAGTAGTTGTTAAAATACAGTGGCACTGTGTGCTGCTCTGTTAATAGCCAGAGCTACGGGTGGATGGATCAGGCTCCAGCTATAAATGTCTCTGGGTGTTGCTCTTTTTATGTACTGAAGATGATATTACTGTAGTTTGTCAGAAAAAAACAGACCTGAAAGCAGTCTGCATAGGCACTAATTAACCAAGTTTCATAGTCCCAAGTGTGAGAATGAAATGCGTAATGTTTAGTGGTGTCAGCACAGAACAGGCCCGCTGTTTGTTTTGGCCCTGCAATGGGAGAAAACCCGATGACAGCGCGTTTGAACACAGAGAGTCTTTGTACGGCGAAGACCACTCGAAATGAGTAATAAGAGAGAGATTTGGCAACGCCGGTTCCATTAAAGAAATTGAATTTTCCTTCGGCGCATCGTCGATATGTTTTCCCCCCAAACCTGTCCGCGACTAAACAGAACAAATTGATGCTGTCAAGGCGCTGGCAGGTCGTTTGACTTCTGCAGCCAGAATTCATTTACCGGGCCCCTTCCCGTTCAGTCTTCTCTCTCAGGAGTGTACGCAGAATCCATCACATCCTGTTCTTCCTTTTTTTTTATTGGATGGTTGTGTGGGTAACAGATTGCAGTGCTGCTCTGTCATCCCGTCCCACAAGTCTGGCCGTCTGTCTCACACTTTGATCGCAGAGCACAGACGCTGGCTCGCCACTGTTGTGCAGCTTTTAGAGAAGTGGCGTATCCGAGTCCGGGTTTGGCAGAAAATGAAGAGAAAGAAGAGGAGAGGAGGAGGAGGGGTGGGAGTGGAGCATGCAGACTGGACAGACTGCTGGGGGTCCGGGTGTCACTCCTGCTGTGTGGCTTTGCGGCCCCTGACCCCCGAGAGGGGAGAAATGTAGGAGTCTGTGCACAGCATGCACATGTGCACATGCTGTTTCTTTGTTTCTCCGTCACCCTCTCACCCACACTCTCCCTTTTTCTCAGTGTTTCTCAGAGGAAAGGCCCAGTCACAGCAGAATTTTTAACTCGTCAACTTCATGACGAATTTCATTCATTCCAACGGAATCGCTGCAATTAGCAGATTTGCTCACAAAGCAAAGTAAATCTAGGCTAATTTTTCACATCAGGTTCAACTTTTGTTGAAGTTCTACCCACAAATTCTCAATAAGAAGGCGTGTTGACAGCGCTGACCTTGAAGTGATGAAGAGCTGGAGAGGCCAACATGGAGCAAGTTATTTAGTTAGCTCACCGTCAACTTTTACTTAAAGCTACTACAAGGAATGTTGATATTTTGTTGATTTTGGAGGCCCTGTCAGCAAAAGCAGTAGTGTTTCCTCTGCCATAACATCAAAATATAAAGTAAAAAATAAGATTATGTAAATAAAAATCTCCTCCTGCTTGCTTTTAAATGACTAAAGTACTACCCCCTGTAACTTTGTCTTGAAAAATGTAAACATGTTTCATTGGATTTCAAGGATAATTCAACCCAGTGGCAACCATTAAGAATAACCATATAGAAATAGCTGATCATCTTGTGGATGGTCTTGGTTGCTTTTGCAGGTCATATAAAAACATCAGTACTAAATTGAGACTGTTTCATAACCAATTAAAAACTCCTTGTTGCAGCTTTAACCTCTGTTCAGTTTTTACTCTAATACAACATTAGACATCAGACAAACAATACAGCTATGTATTTCGATAAAACTGAGTGAACTAAGTGAAATGGGCTAAGCTAACAAGTTTTCTAACTTAAACAATGGAGAACAGGCAGACAGGAGAAACTAGATAGATAAGTAGAGAGACAAAATAGGAGCGATGATGACCGAGTAGTGCTAGCACACGCAGCTAGGTAGAACTGCAATGATTTTTAGATTGAACCATTAGTTGAGGTAATAAAAATAAGTTGTAAACTGTTTTGATCATCAGTCATTTTAGTCACTTATATAATTGAATATTTGCTGGTTCCAGCTTCTTAAATGTAAGCCCTACAGCTAGTTTATTAGCTAGTAGCTTGCCTGCTACAATAGCTCATTAACTAGCTGTGAGTATAGCCAGATTGACAATGTTCAAAAAATATGTTGCAGAGGCAAAGATTAATTGGCTATACTACTTTGTTGTGAGTGTGACCAGACTAAGGCTGCAACAAACAGTTATTTTCATCATCAATTAATCTGGTGATTATTTTCTTGATTAATCTATTTTGGTCCATGAAATGTCAGAAAATGGTGAAAAATGTTGATCAGTGTTCCTCAAAACCCAAAATGATGTCCTTAAATATCTTCTTTTGGCCACAATCCAAAGATATTCTGTTTACCATCATAAATGAGTAAGGAAACCAGAAAAAAATATTCACATTTAAGAAGCTGAAATCAGACGGACCAGACCGTGTTCCCGGGCTGACCAAGACTGTACCAAGAGAGCAAAGAAACACACACTAGAGGACTCTGAGACAAAGCATGCCCAGGTGCAGCGGGGACGCAGGTGGTGCCGTCTGAAGCAGCTTGTTACACAAATCATATCATGTACGCTGACAGTAAGCAGCATATGCAAAAACATGGTGTCCGATTGTGTGTCTCCAGCAGCTGTGTGCTCCTTTGCTGCACAGACCTGATGATATCTGAGATACACACAGACACACACACATTCTTAAACACTCAGGAATGTCTCCATATGCTTTAAAGAGAAGAACTGGACTAAAAAGGAGATGTCTGGCTGATTCTGGCTCGTCTGTGTTTGCTTTCACGCTCCGACTCGAGTCGGAGCCCTAAAATGAAGCCAAACCCTGTGATCCATCGGGTGCCTATAAAATAACCATGGACGTGTTGTCCCAGATATGAATTGTTTGATTCCCTCGCTCTAGTTAAGCTCACTTACTGGCACACTGCAGAATCTGCGGCCCAGTATTGCAGACTGGTTCTTGGCCAATGACAGCGTCTCCCCATATGCACATGAGACCACGCATGACGGAGGGAGCTGCAGGCTTCCCCCGTCCTCAAAATCCGCCCTCCCTTGCTCATTAACATTTCAAGAGGAAAATGTGATTGGAGAGGCAGTGTGCGGCACAGTAAAGCCCTTCTGTTCACACACAACAGAAGACATGAAAACAACCAAGACGCCGCTTGAACAATCTTCAGAGTTTGTAAAGTATCTGAAATTATGTAAAACAGATCAGTTTGACACAGAAACTCCAGATGAGCTGTCAATTGCAGCTTGTTTTCTCCACGATGCCACCATTCTGTGCTCTAATCTAGTAAAGTGCCCTTTACTGCAGCCTTGAAGCTTCTTTGTCTGCAGTATCCAAGCAGCAGCAGACCAGTTATAGACACTGCGTCCATCCAGCTACTAGAGGTTTATCAGAAGCCGGGTGTATTTCCACAGACACAAACTGACATTTTAGCTGAGCGCTATCAGCTCAGGACCAAAAGGTTAATTGCTCTCGTCTCTGTCAGGTTGTGAGCCTCGCCGAACCCTCTGATCCGTGAAATGAAAGTAACCGTCATCATCCTGACGAGTGAAAAGATGCTGACTCACTTTAATCTCAGGGTTTTTTCTCCACTCACACACCCCGGTCATGTTTTGCTGACCTGAGTTGAAGTCAATATTCGAATTCCATTAACATTTTCTTCTGCCCACGCTCACTATTCAGTATCTTTTTAAACATGCTGAAGTACAGTACAGGGCTGGATGTGGTTGCTAAGGAGAGTGAGGAGCAGTGTGTGTGATTGTGAGCATCTGCTTGTGTGTTCATGTTGATACATTTCTGTGTCAGTCTCTGCTTGTAAAGATAGAGAGAGAGGAGCGAGGGGAGGAGGAGGGGGTTTTGGCATGTGAAATGCCACAAATGTGATGATGGGGGGAGTGGGCGAATGTGGTCTGACACCCAGTGAGGTGGAAATGTAGGTTAATCTGGTCATAACCATCATGATCAGCATCATACCTCCTGGAGCAGAGGGAGAGGGGGGTGATGGAGGGGCGTTGGCTGAGCATGGGAGGGGGCAGAGGAAAAGGCAGAATGGCCAAAGGGGTTTGGTGCATGATTATCAGAGGATGCAGCGGAGGAAAAGGGCAGGGAGTGTTTGGAGTGTGAAGGAGGAGGTGGGAAGAGGTCAGCGGAGGAAGATGAGAGGAGCGAGGACAAAAGAACAGAGGGAGCGCAGTAGATTGATGCATTGGCTCAGAGATGGTGCTCCCCCTCCCCTCCCCTTCTAACCCCGCGGTCCATCTTCAAACAACTCCTCTCTGCGTGACCGCCTGATTGGCTCGGTGTCGCCATGGTCAGGATGCAGCTCCGTCAGTCACCATGCCACCTCCTCGCTGCCGCCGCCGCCACCCTGCCACACTTCCTTTAACCTGCTTCCATCTAATTCAATTACACAATCACATTATGTAACATAGTTAGGGGGAAACGCACACACACACGCACTGAGGTGTGACATTGATGCAGTCGCCATCTGTGACAGAAGATGGAAAAGACCTTTTAAACTGAACACAGAATAATTATTTGAGTGATACTGCTGTAATCATGTTATCATGGGAGTCATACACTTATAGTTTTTTATTTATTTGTCTCTGCAGCCTTTAACGTGTGTGTTCGGATCTGTCTAATGCCTCCACATGTATTTGGCAAGCTTTTCATTTAGCACAACTCACACTGAGGCAGTGTGCTGTAAAAAATTGATTAATTTAGATTAAAAGGAATTTAAAAAAGAAACCATCAGAGAGACTGTCAAAGAAATGTCCAAGTCATAAAATTTTAAACAATATTAAAGAGACTGCAAAACAAAATATTTCTGTTTGGATTTGATTTAGCACATTAAGAAACATAAACAAAACTATATAAATAATAAAGGCTAAGACTTAAAGCCTACAAAGCTTATTATGAGTCACCCCCAGTTATACATGAAGAAAATCAAAATGCAGTTATATAATTAATTATTATGATTTTGAGACTAAATATATAGATTCAGAACCTTAACTGTCTTTTATAGCACAGGTCTCACACAGAAAGGTAATATGGAAAGACAAGAAGAAAAAAAATGAAACAAATAAAGAAGTAATAATAGAAAAAAGTCATACAGGCAGAAAAAGCAAAAAAATATATATATTCACACAAAATAATCATACCTAAATACACAAATATCTCAAAAAACATAAACCTTAACTAATGCCAGTTCTAGGATTTTCTAAAACAGGTACACCTAACAATCTACCCTCACTGATTTATTGTAAATGTGGTGGACAAAATGTTGAAACACTTCAATATCACACAATACATTTCAGCAGCACCAATAATTGCAGCCCTCAAAACGGCCAAACAGTTGAATCAACACCTCTGTAAAATGGTTTCAGCAAAAACTGAAGACTATAGCCTAACGTTCATGAAGGGAGGATTTATTGAAGGACTGTTGCAATTGTTGTAGCTGTTTGTACCTAATAAACTGGCAACTGCTTCATTTGCTCATTATCTGCACGTAAAACACACCTCATTCAAACTCGACAGAAAAAAATGTAAAACTAATCAAAACTGTCTTTGTTAGTCTGTCCACTCCTCCTACAATCACCAACTCTGGCTTGGTTGAATTAAATCCTTAATTCATTGAGTGCAAAGAGTCGGGCTCTGCAGGCTGTGTTGCGGAGCAGCCGCTGTCACTCTGCAGACCATTACATTAGCAAAATATAATGACAAATATCGCCCCTATAATCTGCAAAAAAAACACTTGATGATGGATTGAGCCCATCGTCAATAGGCGATATATTCATCCAATTGCCCAACCCAACCTCCAAGCTTATTTCCTGCAGTAACATAAACTCCAATGGAAAAATCTTGTGGACTTTTTGTCAAGGGAATCAGGTTGATGCTAACTTCCAGGTTGGCCTACAAAAAAAATATATTATCCCTGCAGCACTCTATAAAGGTAAGCCTGATAGAAAAGTTAGTCAGAACTGGGGCACCTGATTATCTCTTGTCATTTTCTTCACAAGTGTGCTACATAGAAACATATCTCGACTGCCTATTAATATCGATAAAATATACAGTAACAGTGCATAGATTTGCCTGATTGATTACCTTTTTTTAAATACTAGGATACCTATTTTACCTTTTCAATTTTAACTTTCCAGAAAAGAAAATCCCTCAATCATGCCCACTTTATGCAGGGTTTGGACTTCTCTCTGAAGCTCTTGTTTTGCCATTCTTCACACTGCCCCCTTTGTTTTTATGTGCAACACCAAGTGCAACGCCAAAAGTGTCTTTAGGGGGAGAATGTCCAAGGCTGCGCTGCTATTGCCATTTAATTTCAACAATACAGTATGTACAATTCATAGCACCGAGACTACAAAGACACACAAAAGTGTGCAAAAGAGTTCTTGGACAGAGATCAGGGAAGCAGTGGGATGCAGCCAGGAGGAGGCTTTTGACAGCGGGCTTTAACCTTCAGTTGTGCCCGTTTAGAACTTGTTTCATTTCAAGCATACTGAATCCTTGGAGGTTTGAGAGTTTCATATTGCACCAGCAGGTCAGGGATGTACTGTATGTTGGCTATGCCATTTGGTGATTTATATACAGTACAAGCAGTAAGACATTCAGTGACACACTAGAAGGCAGTGGAGATCTGATGTAATGTGCTCTACTTTCTTTGTCTCTGTCAGGATCCTGGCAGCAGCAGCAGCAGAATTGTGAATAAGCAGCAGATTCTGAATCAGCTGCAGCAACATGACTGAATTAAATTACAGTTCTGTCCAAGATAACAAAAATGAAGCATGTGAGCTGCTCCTGTGTGTGCATGTGTGGAGCATGGCTCTGTGCACACTGCTGCATGGATACTAATAACCGAGTGCAGCATGGAGATGCTGCAGAGTGGGTTGCCATGTGTGCACCAAGAGAATGCCCTCCCCCTCACGCTACTCTCCTCATGGCATGATGCATTTGATGGAGACTCCCACCCACTCACCAGCGCCCCTTGCTCCACGTCCTCCCTCCCAACCCAAGAGAGACACCTAGTGGACTCTGGGTGCAACTGCAGCCTCACGTCCCTGCTGCCCTCACCCTGACCTGCACTTCTTTACACGCAGAATAATTTATGGTGCGAGGCACAGGCATTTTTCTAGTGATTGTACAAGCACAGTGGGACAGAATGCTGGGAAGGGGGAGGAAAGGGGGAAACACAGAGTAGTATTCCCAACCTGGTGATAAATACAAGGGCTACAGTAAGCTGTGTTCCACACAGCAGAGCATAATCTCATCGGGCTCCATTAGTGAGCCAATTCTCATCAGTTCTTTTGCTTTTGCTGTTCCCTCTGCCTTCACATAGTCCATTAGACCTCTGAGTTGAATTAATCACACATTTACATGCTGGTGGTGCCTACACACTCTCCAGGCTGCATAATGCATTCTAATGCAGTTTGAGGGGATTCTATACTGTACTGGCCTGTAGTCTGAAACTCATTTATCATGGCCGTGCAGACAGACTGTTCCACGTTCAACAGCACATCTCTCCCTCTCCATCCATTCCTCACACACACACCTCTCTCCCCCGAGCCATACAAGTGATCCCTCCCGCCCCCTCGGGTCCTTTCTATTTTTAATTACCTGTCAGAGACCCCTGGTCTCGATCCCCTGCCTCCCATCTCTCTGCCACGTCTCATTCACGTCAAACTAGTCAGGAATCTGCCTATGTGAATACAGAGAGGAGCGATTTACAATCAGGGAGACACTGAGAGAACTGCCAATGCATTGTGGGAAGGACTCGTCACTACTTACAACAAATATGGATGTGTCAGAGATGAGTGAGTGCATGAGTTGATAATATCTTATCAGTTTTCAGCTGATCACAGATATAACTAAATCTGCTGGTACTGGTCAATGTTATAAGAAATTCTGTATAGAATGCCAAGGGTATGTTTGAATAGACATTTTTGATTTTGAGTTTGATCTGATGATGTAGTTAGCATCAGATTTAAACAAACAGAAGGTACCAAAACATGAAGAAAAAGTTAATAAGATGCCTTGGTCATCAGAGACAGGATATTTTACATGTGGCTGCACACATCACATTTATTATAGTTGGGTATAGTTCAGATTTATTGTCTTCCAAGTCGGATTAATTGATTTTTTGGGCCACCTAGGGTAATTCCAACAAGCTATAAGCACTACATTAAGTTATCCTTACCTCTTAAAACATCTTATATTTACAGAAAGGAGCAACATTAGCATTAATTTGAAGTCAGGTTTCTGGTCACATGGGTGGGGGTGGGGGGGCTCTGACCCAACCAAAACAATAAGCTGAAAGACCCTAAAACCATTCTGCTGAGGGGAACTGCGAGGTAGGTTTCTTATATCTGTAGGTTTATTATAAGCTATCCTTCACACATAAAATATTGATTAGTGCATCTTTAACTTTTATAGGCTGCAGTTTTACAGGGCTGGGATGATAAGTTTATCTCCTGATTTGATATTATCGTAATACTGTTTGGTACCAATTCGACGTGTACTAGGATTCTTAAGTATTGTGACTTGATATTACGATTGATTATGATTTTGCTTTGCATTTTTAACTAGACCTGGGAAAAGTGGAATCATAGACTTTTAATGACTGTATATCTTGAGGCATATTTCCAAAAACACTGCACATTTCATGTCAGTCAGTCTTTCTGAGTTTTATTTCAGCAGCATCATTGCTCTACTGCATTACTGCATATAAAAGTGGAAAATTTAGTATTTTTTTTAAAGTAAACTGCTACATTTAGCTGTTCCTGCTCAGTACACGAGTGCCATAGAGACAGAGTGCAATTAAGTCCCACCTACACCGGAGGGAAGAACAATTCATCGCTCTCCATTGACTTTGTATTGCATGAAGGTGCCTCCTTGTCATTTCTGTCTGCTAGCAAACATCAGAAAAATGCCTAAAAGCGGCTGTGTGGTGGGATGCACCACCTAATGGGTAAAGAACCCAGAACTGAGTGTTTATAAACTGCAGAAATGAAAAAAACGAGCCTTTACAAAGACAAAAGCGGATAAAGGCAATAAGACCTGAAGCATCAGCTGGAAGAATGAGAAGACTGGGATCCTGACTGCTAATTTGTCCAGATAAACTGTAGAGATTGAAGCTAACTCAGCTATGAAAGGCCTTATTTTGATCTTTGTTAGATTAAATGATGGTCTTACCTGTCATTCGATCTGATGGCTGTAAATATCAAGTATTTCACTTTTGGTAATTCAGTGGGATTTCTCCAAGAAAAGCGAGACGAGAAGCAGGGCACCGATATACAGGCAATATAGAGTTTGTCAATATACGCTTTTCTGCTCTGATAGACACAAGGTGCTAATATAGTCCTTTGACATGTGAAATGTAATGTTTTTAACTAGCTACAGGCATTTAATTAGTGTTTCAGCCCTTGATTCCATGTTGTGGCATTGACTGTTTTTCCCTCTAGTGGGCGTGTTTTTTGGAAAATGACGTGTTGCATTTTCAATACGATAATAATAAATAAAATTGTTGACTCAGTAATTAAAAAATCAATCCAAAAATTGTTAAAGAATCACAAATCACTTAAGTGAACTAATCCACCCCCACCATCCCAATGATTTCCTAAATTTGACTTTCACGTTCTTATTTTTTTATATATTTTAGTTTGATAGTTTCTTATTAGTAAATGATCAATTAGATTTTCAGTGAAGTTTGCTGTTTAAGCTGGTATATTTGCTGTGAGTATTGTAGTGTAGTGTAGTGTTGTTAGTATATGTTTTTGACAAGTTTATGGTATAACTTTAAGGGATTTTCTATCAAAAAATGATGCTATGTGTTTATGTTGAATTAGAACTGAAATAAAATCACTGCAGGTCGACATAAAGTACAGAAATTAGGCAAAAGACACCCACTCAAATCTTGTCATTTTAACACCTCATCTGGCCCTCTTTAGGATAAAAGGTGTCACATTTAAAACGAATATCGGCCAATACATATAACTACCCGTTTTTTAAAACTCTTTAATATCAGTGTCAGCCTCAAAAATACAATATCAACTTGGCACTAATGCAGACATGCCCGCAGCCTGTATGAGAGTAGGTATGGCTTAATGATTACATAATGTCCATCACTCATGGATTTTTAGCGTATTTAAAAATAAACTTAGTTTTTCTTTTTTCAGTAGTTTTTAGTGATTTTGAAAAAAAACTTGTAAAGCATGTGTTTGAAAGACAAAAAAATGTGTCCTGTAATGTTGAAATATCTTAGTTACATCACAGCACGTGTTGCAAAATGTCTAGGGAACAGTTGAAGCTGATAATGGTGCTTTAAACACTGACACTTCTGTGCTGATTATCATAGTATAATTTACACCAACAGACCTTTATCGCTTCTTGATCTCAGCCTTTTTTCTGTTGTGCATCTGTGTCAAGGTTCTTTCACTTTCCGTTACATTCTTTTCTGCCTTCCCTCTTCTTCTTACTACTGCCTCTTGCAGCTCTGTCTTAATCTTTTTTTTGCCCTCTTAAACTAGGCAACAACTTTGGTAACGCTGTTGTTCAGTCGTTCATCTCCTTAGCACTCATTTTTTCACGTGAAAGATGAGAGCAGGTAATGACGAACCCCTCGCACCGTAGTGATCAGTGGTATTATCTTTCCTCGACACACTGAGTCTCTCTGCTCTGGTGTTTGGCGCGTAGAGGCCAGGTTAAATATAGAGCCCAGCCTCTGGTGAATCCGTCCAAACTGTCAGTTTGTCTGTCACCACTTCTGTCAGTGCCCGCTTTGAATCAAACACACAGACACTCACATTCTGATAGAGGAAGCTTTGACTTTTTCATTGTCATTTCCTGTTGTGTTAGCTGGGTTTGTGTGTTGTGGTGTGTTGTAGGGGAGAGAGATCTTGTTCCCCTTTGCCTCTGTCAGTCAGTCTCAAATTCCTTCCTACCTTCAATTGGACCGTTACACAGCCAGGAGGACAGAGAGAAAAAGGAGAGTTTGTATGTGTGTTTGTGTGTGTCGGAGGGAGGTGAAGCCACAGAGGCAGTGTGCATCCTGTCACTGTTGATGGACGCCGTGCATCATCATGCGTCGTGCATTCAGTATATTCAGAGGTTACAGGAGAGCCAGCGAGGATGATGACGAGGTGTTTGTGGGCAGCGCCGGATACAAGGTGATACAACAGATAGGGACATGAAACAGGACAGGATGGAAATGAAAATTTGTGAGCTTTTTGTCTAAAAAAGTCTTATAAGGTGATATTTTTACCATGTCAGGTATCTTTGCACTGTGTCCACTCCTAATATAGAACATGAGGTGTCTGCTCTGCCAAAAGATGGATTTCATGTCCCGTAACAATTAATTTCCTGGTGTCCTTTTGCTCAAACTGTCCATTTATAGTTTGAGAACTTTCCATCAGATGCTGGCAGGCACTGCCCACTTTGTTCTGTTTAAACTGTTAAATTGAATTCCAGGTAGCATTAATAAGGTCCGAAGAAAAGTTTGCCTGCAGATACTACGTGACTGCAGCCTGCCAGTAAAACACTTGATGCTGAGTTCAATTAAACATTCACTGTAGAGAAGTGCCTCTGCTGTCTTCTGCTTTTCCAGGCATGTGCTGGACTTGTCTCTCAGCATATGGTGCACATTGCATAAGGCTTTTCTGTCTGATACAGAACAGTCCATTTTTGCAAAAGAGGGCACCCATTGTCTCTTGACATCCCTGCTATTTTGAGTTTGTTGCTCAGTTTCAAGGGATCAGTTAGTCATCCATTTTTCTTTAAAGGTGCAGTGCCAGAGCCTAGGTGATATGTTGCTGGCTGGTTTTAGTTTATCACTGATACGCTAACATTTGCTAATTAGCACTAAATACGGTTGAGGCTAAGGGAAATGTCATGAGTAAGTATTGGACAAATTTAGATTTTGACCTGATGGTCCCCAAAGTCGACATTGTACCTTCAGAATGTAAATTTGTTTGTGTTAAAGGGGCACAGAATTTACACGTTAATTACAATATGAAAGAATTTTACTTTAGATGTACAAAAATGAGCTGAAATTATCAATGGAATGTGGGAAATGTTGATTTTGATGTTATCTCAGAGACATCTGTGTATTAGATATCTACTGAAGTTAGCATGCTAACAAGCTGTTAGAGTCTACAGTGCTATTGTAATAGCACTTTGTATCTCAAAAGGTGATGGTGAGTCACTGTAGTGTCCAGTCTGCTCCAAGTCCCAACAACAACAAGGTGTTTATCTTGCCCCTCATGCCTCTGGAGGTGGGTGCTGACTGATGCCCAACCTCCCCTTTTCTGCTTTATGCCGTTCACCTACACCTGCCGCGTCTTCATTGTTCCCAGAGTCAGAGTCCTGATTGGAGCTGCTGTAAATCACCTTGGTACTGTATTCCCTGTTGTCAAACTGACCTCCGTTGATCTAGCCATGTTCACAGAGATAATGCAGGTCCCAGTTCCATTGCCTGTTTGCACAGCTCCGGTTCTGGTTCCCATTCCAGCACCGCTCCCCGCCAGCATTCCCTGCAGGGTGCCCCCCACCCTGGGCCAAAAAAAACTTCCTCCTCCCTGTGATCCAAAGCTGCTATTTAGCAGTATAAACACCAACACTTCCTGGTGTTCCAGACAGTTTTCTGCAGGGCTAACTGAGCTAACTAGCAGCTACAGTTAGCAGCAGTTAGCAATTTCTTTACTGATATGCTGCCTGTTATTCGTTTGAAGTACGAATTCAACAGGTGGCCAATTCTTACATATTGTACCTTCAAGATCCTTTGGGTTTTGGAGCTTAATCCATAAAAGTCAAGATGACTCATCATCTGCTGTTTCAGTTTTGACCATCCTTTTTTCAAATCTGTCTGTTGCTATCTCCAGACTTTATGGTGGTGCAATACTAAATAGCTTAACTACCTCTTTAAGTACCAGGGGTGTCAAGAGTAGTCCACGATTAGATTTTAAGATCACAATTTGATTTGATTTGTAGGTTTTCTTATTTTGCACTTACAGTTAGGCTATTGAGTTTTTATTTGTAAAGATCAACAGATCATTGGTTTTATGCCCTGACAGGAATGGTGATTTAGATTTTCAAATTCTGCTTTCAAAAGATATGATACCATATGGTATCAAGTATGATATAACGGCCGATAAGCTACACTGTGTAATCTTTGAAGTGTTTTTTTTCTTCAGACATGAGCCAGATGCCGCAAGTAGGCAGGGGCAGGCCCTTTGATTTGATTCTTGAAACTGAAAGCTCACCTCACTCAAATTTTGATCTAATATTGAAATTTTGACACCCCTATTAAATACAGTTCATGACGTACTGCCTGTAAAGGCAGCGTGAATGATAGGAGGTTAAGTGATTGTGACGTGCAGTCGTCATGTCAACGGTGAGCCTGTGTTGCAGTAACAGGCTGTGTGCACACTCTGCTCTGTCCACAATGATTGGTAAATGACTGTCTGAATGAAAGTGGAGACCACAGGAAAATGTTTCAGTTAACTTCTGTCAGAATGGACGTTTAAGCTTGTTAATTACTTCTCTGGCGGATGCAGTTTGGTTTGACTGGCCTGAGTGGAATCTAAATAGATTTGACCCCAGCCTCACTCTCAGGCCACACTCAATCATCTGCATTTAGACCTGATCATTACCACATTATTCCCTAAAAAGCCAATTAAAGCTGCAGCACACTGGCTCCATTCTGCTCGTGACTGATGAGTCTGAACCTGAGTTCAGCCAAACCATCATCTCTCAGTGGTTGGCCTCCATGCTCAAGCACTTGCTGTGTGTTGGACTGAAACTGAGGAACAGCGGGCAAACCTAACTGAAAACAGCAGGACACTCCTGAAACCTTTTCTCTGCTCCTGCGTCTGTGCAGGATATTAAATAATAATTTATGTGAAAAATATTCCTGTTATTCCAAGACCGGCAGGAAGTCCCATCTGTGTCCTGAAAACGGTTCAAATCCTCCGACTGAAGTGCATATCCCCCCGCATTCCTCACCTGTAACAAACAGAGGGGAGAGGTGCGGTGCTGGCGCAGCCCCTGGTATCCGATTCTTTTCTGCTCTGGCATTTATCTGCTCTGTGTTTTACAGAATGTTTGGTGCTGAATCTCCTCTACAGAGACACAAAGCTGGCAACAGTCTGAGAGACGCAGCTCCGCTCCAAAACCCCAAAATATTTTTTCAGAAGCATTCAGAACAGCGTTAAATTATCTGAGCCATAGCCACGGAAGCACATCTCTTTGACTTTTGAGGAGTGACCTTCAGATGCTGCCAGGTTTCAAAGATCATTTTTGAAGTATCTTGTGTTAACTGTGGTTCATTGTTAAGTAATTTAGAAAAGAAAATCTGCAGTGACTCCAGTTAAGTATATTCAGAAATTATGCAATAACATTTTGATTGCTGTTTAATAATTTGTATTTCTGTAGTACTCTCAACGCTACTCACTGAATTTTTCTTATATACCTTTTCAACAGCAACCATTCACTCAGAATGAAGACTATATCTTATCTTTACTTCCACTTCCACTTCTGCTTATTTCTCAACTCATATCTTCTTCATTTTAACTGACCTTTTTATGCAACCGTAAACATTATTTATAGCAACTGGTTGCTAAGAAAATGGCTTGTTCCGTCACAGAAGTGACAGCTTCAATCTCTGCAACATGCATCCTGTCAAAGTACTGAATGTTTGCAAACATGTTGCACGTCTCTGTATCAGCATGTTAGGGAAATGGACACATTCTCTCTATTAGTTTTCATAAACTGGGTTTTATAAAGTGCTTCACAGACATAAAAAAAAAAAACATTGTGCCATTACAAATCTCAATAACTTCAATACAAGAGTCAAATGGATAAGAATCAGAATGAATAAATAAGAGCAAAAAAACAAACCTGTATTTAAAGCAGTGTTATGAAAATGAGTTTTAAAGGAAGACACTGAAGTAGCTTGTCTGATTCTTAAAGGTTATTCTGCCGGTGTGGAGCCTTTACAGTGAAAGCCACACCACCCTCCATCTCTAATCTAGCCCTGGGGACTGAGCAACAGCTGGTTAGCAGATCAAGTATGAGCAGGGATGTAGGGGATGAGAACATCAGCTACAGTTAACTTAAAAATAAGTAATAAAAATTTAAAATCAGTTCTAAAAACCTCGACTGATTATCAGCCAGACTGGTTATCAGATCTGGTATTCACTTTCATTTGTAGGATTATTTTTATTTACATCTGGTTGTCGATAACATAAATTAATGTGAAAATGTGCTACTTGGTTCTGATGCAGCTGCCTCTCTCTGTCCGTCAGTGCCCCACCCACAACACTGTCTGATTGGTTGTCCTGTTTCAATTAAACATTTACTTAAAGGCATTTCAATTAAGTTTTGTGTTGGAGTTTTGACACTAAGATTTTCATTTTTACTGTAAATGTATATCAATTCCAAATATCGGTTATCAGCTTCCTATATTACTAATAATCTGTATCTGCATCAGCCCCAAAAAACTAGAGATGCATGATAAATATTGGGGCTGATAAATTATCAGTCGTGTTGGTCTGTGTAGCTATATTGGTATCTGCATTTACTAGCTGATAAGTGAAGGCTATAATAGTATCTGATTTGACAGAGCATGTCACAGCACTTAATTGGAATTTAATTAGAAAAGCCGAAATATATTTTAGAAATTTTTCGATTTGTGGAAATACTGAGCATTTGAAGAGTCACAGCTGCTCTTGTCGGTTAGTTTGGTTCAGTCAGAGCTATGGAGTATTAAATCATCTATCTGTGCCACTACTCCGAGCCTTTCTTACCCTCAGGTGTGCATAAACTACTGTTTATCTGAACTGCTTTGTAAAATACAAAAATGTGAAATTATTGGTTATCTTCCTGGCATAGGCCATGAGACGCATGTAAATGATCGGTTATCAATATTGGCTTATAAAGAAGTCCAGATTGTGCATTACTAGAAAAAAACCCTATTGGTCAACCACTAGTATGACCCAGTGCGATCTGATTCCAACATAAAGTTTGAGCTCTGTTTGAAAGTTCAGCTCAGCCTTTCTTTATCAATTCATAACCCTTTCATTCAGCCTAAAGAATTGGAAAAAGTCACGCTTCAACTGCCGTAAGGTCACATTCAGACCGACAGTAATGCAGCCATCTCATTCATGTGCAGTGAGGGTGACAACCCAGGGTCATGCAGCAAAAAAGCAGAACCTGGCACAACTTTTTCTTCAACACAATGCGCCATCATGCAGCAAGGTACTGTGTTAGCCAATCAGATACATGCAAGTTCTCATTACTGGGTTACTTGATGATTGTTGTGATGAAAGATAAAATGGTTGCCATGGTGATAACTTGAGCTGCAGAGTCTTGTCTGTGTGTACTATGAACCGTCATGCAGTGTTTTGGCATCTGATAAGCGTCAAAGGAATTATCTGTACTGCACTTCATTTCCTCATCATTTCATTGTGTCAGTGTTCAGCGCAGGCCCCTGTGCTGTGTTAACGCTGGGATGTTTTCAGTCTGAATCCCTGCTAACATCTCAATCACCTGCCTCTGTTAATGTTCTGTAGCTCAACTCAACTCTGCAGAAAGGCTTTCAACAAAAGTTAGGTATAGATTACGCAAGTCCAATTTTAGCTTCTCTCCATTGGTTCCTTGTCACTTATGAGATTGATTTTAAAGTTTACTTCACATACAAGGAATAGGCCTACATAGTCAAACCATTCTATACTTAAACCATATACCATTCTATACTTAAAATAGTTATTTTATTTTCAGAAGTCGAGGCTGAAAATCAAAGGTGATCACAGACCCCTGCATTGTTTTTTAAAATGTGTCTTGAAATACATTTATTTTCTTTGTCTTTGTCTTGAGTTTATATCTTTATTTTGAGTGCTGTACATGTAATTGTTCTTGTTTTCATATGTTCTTTTCTATTTCTCTCATTTCTCTTTTCTTCTTCATATAAATCACTTTGTAACTTCTATTTTGAAAAGAGTTATGTAAGTAAAGCTTGTATGCTAATACCAGTAGCCCTTTATGTTCATAGCATTTGTCTCTGGTCTTTGAATAGATATATGATTATGTAACCGTGCTGATTCCATCTGGTTTGAGGACCTGATTAGAACCGGGCTGATACGGTTTTAAAGTATCTGCGAGCCACATGTGGTATCTGATCTGATCAGCAGCTGCATCCTGCCGTGCAGACTATCAGAGGGACTCATAACTCACTGCTTCACCTTTATGCTCTTAGAAAAAAAAAGGAGAAGTTGGTTTCATGTACAGCAGGTCTGGTTTTTGCAGCTAAATATGAATGTTTGTGATTTTAGCTTTTAGCAGATCATCTTGTTACAGTCCAGGATGTGATGACTGCTGGTTACATTCCTACACATGCTTAGATCTCAGCAGACTCTGGAGTGATTTCAGGGATCCTTCTGGTTATGGAATTCCTGGAATATTATTACATTTTCAGAGGAAAGTCGGAACACTCTGACTCTCCGGAGCAGTTAGGGAATATCAGCTGGAAACTAGAAAAAAAAAAATAGAATGTTCAGATCTTAAATCAAATAATAAAGAGTCAAACAGAATTGCACATGTTCTGACATTCTCTCTCCTTTTCTTCTTTCCTCCACCAGACAACATCACCTACAGGTCAGGGCCGGTCCGACTCACCGGTCTACACCAACCTCCAGGAGCTGAAGATCTCTCAGTCCAGCATGCCGCCCGTCCCGTCCGGCTCCCCCCTCCACATCCTGGGCGACTGGGAGACACACAAAGACCTGAGCGGCAGGCATTTCTACTACAACCGCGCCACGGGAGAGCGCACCTGGAAGCCGCCGCGCACCAGGGACACGAGCAGCAGCACCAGCAGTATCCGAGGAGACAGCCAGGGAACAGCAGAGAGCGAGGTGAGGGATGTCTAATCCAGTTGAACCTGTAGTAAATGCTGTAAAATGTCATTTAATTATGAGACTATTCTGTTGAAAAGCTTCTAATGGTCAACATGAACAAAATGTACAGAAAACTGCAACAAAATCAACTTCTCCTCTCCACAAACAAACAGTTGGTGTGATCACAGGCTGAAACACAGGATTCAGGTTTCACTTTGAATGTGAGGGAAAGTCTAAGCTGGAGCTACATAAACAGTCTGTTAAAGGACTCTCTGGCAGGCAGTGTTAGACAAACAGGCTGTGGTGGAGGTGTGGTGAACCTCAAAGGACTTTTAAAATGGTGTTGTGGTTACTGAAGGTAGGGAAACAAGAGTGCCTTTGATCGGGGGAAGTCAAGGTTTCCTGTCAGTTTGTAGTTTCCTGCTCAACTATTCAACACTGCCCCCGTGTGGTGGTTTGGTTTATTGCAGTAGTATGTTAGGGAGTAAGGATGGATAATTCAATGGTATTTAGTGTTCTAGAAATGTAATTAATGCAGAATTGATGACTCAATCAACAGAAGATTAATCAACATACATTTTTAATTATTTAATCAGTGATTAAAGCTGCCTCCATGTAAATATATTTGCACTGTAGACTGAACAGAAAATATCTTTTTTTTTTTCTGATATTTTATAGACCATCCATGTATCAGATATACAGTTTCGTTGTAAATGGCAGACGGTCATTCATAACCAACACTTTAATGTTGTAACTGGTCTAGGTGGGACTGTTTTTAAGGGGTCAGTTCAACATTTTGGGAAATATACTTATTTACTTTGCTGTCATGATAATATATGGGCATGAATTTTTACCTCAGTATCGTGTTTACATGTGTGTTTCTTTACATAAGAATGACGTCAACATTTTCTGCCAAATGTTTAATATTTATTTGGGTGCATTTTTTGCTAACAGAGCTCATGAGTCCATTCTGTTTATTGTTTTAATTGTGTGCTTTCATTTATTTTATTTATTTAGGATGTTTTGATGTGTTTTTCACATTCCAATTCCAATGTCTGAATATTCTTAAGAATTAAAAATTCATAGCTATTTGAAAGGATGGACCTGCATTATTATGCTGCTGTATTATGTCAGTGGCATGAAATGGTCTGACAACATGACAGTAATATTGCATACTGCAATTATTTCTGGGGCACAATATCGTATTTATTGCGACAGGCCTTGGTATCACTCATGTCTTTATGGTAAATGCGAAGCTACATTCAGTAGTTGGTTAGCTTAACTTAGCAATACTGGAAACAGAAAGCAAGCCTGGCACTGTTCAAATGTAAAACAATGTACCTGCACGTCTAATGCTCATTTATTAACACATTATATTGTATTTTGTTTATTTCCTCACAAAAACTGAATTGCAAAAACAACATTTTGACATTTGTTTCTGTTTTTACTGCTAAGTTAGCTAAGCTAACTGGCTGTTGCCTCTAGCAGCTAGTAGAGTGGGGAGATGTTTGAAAGAGCATAAAATTGAAACTCTCTTGTAAAGTTATTAGGCTGTAATATCTTCATGGACATAATTGTTGTGAATAATGAACCTCATAAAACTTCTGTCATTAAGCCCTCTGTCTGTTTTTCTGTCCTCCGCAGCCGCTGTCCTCAGAGGAAAACTGTCACAGCACCCACTCGAGCCAGTCTGACAGCCAGTATGGGTCGCCCCCTAGAGGCTGGTCTGAGGAGCTGGATGAACACGGACACACTCTTTACGTTTCTGAATACACACAGGAGAAGGTACAGTCTACTGATTAACTGTGCAACTCAGGATGCTTTAATACGTTTAGTTTGGTTAATTTGGTCCGGACCATGGGTAAAAAATTATACACTGTCGCATTTTAGTTCTGGTCTGGTTCAAGTTCTCACTGACTTTTTACAAACGAACCAAGAGCAGGAAACATAAAGTTATACAGACTGACAGGTAACTTGTTAATTGGACAGTTTTGGTGATTTTCATCCTGCATGATCAGGACCAAGGTGGGGAAATCAAATTCTGTTGGCTGACAGAAGGTAATGCCGCACTTTAGAGGTTCCGATGTGTATATTTATGTTCTTTATGAATATGAACTGATTATAAGCATTATTAGACAATAGACTGCAAATTTACGGCATGTTATGAATAATAACTAACAGGAAAAGGCAGGATGAAGAGGAGGCATCTTGTACAGTAATGATTAGGGACTTAATACTGTGGTATGTATCTCATGCCATTTTCAATGGACTTAATCTGACAAAGTACATGGAGACTGATATAAGCGCAGCAAGTTGAACAGCTTTGACTGATTGTTAATCAGGGAAAATACCTGTGCTGAAGTGCCTGTGTTACCATGGTTACGAAATAATTTGCATAAATATATACATGAAATTAAAATATACACATAATATCATTAGGACTGCAACTAACAGTTATCCTCATTATCTATTAATCTGTCAATTATTTTCTTGATTAATCAATTAGTTATTTGGTCAATAAAATGTCAGAAAATGGTGAAAAATGTCAGTCCCCCCACCCATCCGCAAAAAAAAAAAAAAAATATCATGTTTTGTCCACAACCTAAAGATATTCAGTTTACTCTGAGGGGAGTAAAGAAACCAGAAAATATTCACATTTAAGAAGATAAAATCAGAATTTTTTTTTCTTAAAAAATGACTCAAACCGATTAATCAGTTATCAGAATAGTTGATGATTAGTAATCAATTATTCAATGCATTGTTGCAGCTCTAAAAACCATGCTAAAATCACATTGTTTCTATCATAAAATCCTGTTGTTGATTCATTTGCTTTTAGACCACAATGAACCACACCACAGTCTGTGGACTGTGTCTTACCTTTTTATTTTATGTGTGTGTGTATATATTTATATATATACCATTTCTGTAACCGCTTATCCGTGAGGGTCGCGGGGAGCTGGAGCCTATCCCAGCTGACTTTGGGCGAGAGGCGGGGTACACCCTGGACAAGTCGCCAGTTCATCGCAGGGCTGACACACAGAGACAAACAACCACTCACACTCACATTCACACCTACGGGCAATTTAGAGTCACCAATTAACCTGCTGCATGTCTTTGGACTGTGGGAGGAAGCCGGAGTACCCGGAGAGAACCCACGCGGACACGAGGAGAACATGCAAACTCCACACAGAAAGGCCCTGCCGGCTCGGGGATTCGAACCCAGGACCGTCTTGCTGTGCGGCGGCAGCGCTAACCACTGCGCCATCGCGCCGCCCATTTATATATATACGTATAGCCTATATATACGTGTGTATGCAAATCATTTGGTAACCATGGTAGCATGTAAGTGTGGGTATTTTCCTTGAATTGATAGGTCAAAGCCTACTCCGTGTACTTTGTCAGTTCATTAAGTGATCCCACCAGTCATTACTGTGCAAGACGCCTCCTTTTTGTCCTGCCCTGTCTTTTTTGTCATTATTCTTAATAACATGTAGCCTAATAATACTAATTAGGTGTATAATCAGCTATTTCTCTGTGAGCTCTTTGTGACGTGATAGTACATAGTCACTCACCTGAATTTGATTTCCCCATGTTGATCCTGATGATGCCGGATGACAATCACCAAAACTGTCCAATCAACAAGTTACCTGTCAGTCTGTGTAACTTCATGTTTACCTCTTTTGGTTGGTTTGTAAAAACTTAATGTGAACAGGGTGCCCCTGTAGCTCTGCTGGTAGAGCGTCCGCTCCATGTACTGAGGCTGTCAGTCCTCTGCAGTGGCTACGGGTTTGATTCCAGCCTGTGGCCCTTTGTTGTGTCATCCTCTCACTCTCTCTCCCCACTCTACTGTCTCAATTTTTTTATTTTTTTGGTTTTGACCAAATGAACCCAATGACAGGTGTGAAACACTCTTAGATTCACCCCTTGCAAATGATATCTGCATAAAATGTGGTTGTTTTCCCTTTACTTGAATGCTGACAAGTGTTTGTGTTCACAGTGGATAAAACATGTGGATGAACAAGGCCGGCCCTACTACTACAGCGCTGATGGATCCAGGTCAGAATGGGAGCTGCCTAAGGTGAGTTTATCCTCCGAACATTAGCTACCTTTGTCTTCCCTATTATTACACCATCACACCCCATTTGAACTAATCTTCTCTGAAGTATTACATCACCCGGCAGTACTGTAACAACACCGCCCACTAACACACTTTGGTGTGACTCCTCCTCTATCTGGTGTGTATTCTTACACCTTGTGCTGTCACTTGTAAGTGGATGAGAGTCTGAGGATCTCACATGAGAGCCAATTTTGTGTTGAACTCTGGGTGACAGACTATTACTGGCTCTCTATCTGCTAATCTGGAGAGCTGTTTAGAATCGAGCAGTCCATTCTCAGGCTGAATGGACAGTAGTGCGGACATGGATATGTTCAGTGTACTTTGCTGGGGACAGTTGAAGACAATGCCTGGGCTGTAAGAGTCCCTTCTGTCCAATGGTGCTGTGGAGAATAAAAGGAGAGGTAGGGGAGAGGAGAAAGAAGAGACCTACGAGGGAGGTAGTATAACTCTGATGTCTAAACTTCAGCTCTCCTCTCTCTGTCTCCACAGTACAATATCTCCCCTCAGTCCGGAGAGGTTCCCAAGAGTCGCAGTCTTGAGAGGAAGCAGCAGGACCCCATCGTCCTCACCAAGTGGAGACACAGCACCTACGTCTTAGACCTCAACGACAAGGTAAGCCAGCAGGATTCAAAAGAACTCGTGTGGTTACAGACTTTTGGGTATAATCGGTGTGGAGACAGGACTGTTGTTTGTGCAGGTCTTCTGGCAGGCTTTTCATGTGGTCTTTCTATTAGCTGTCTTATTGGCAGTGGGTTTAATCCCAGAGTATTAATGACGCTCTCAGCTCAACAGGGGAAAAGGCTTACAGTGGTTTAATCTCTCTTTTATTTGGGAATCTTGACAAAGGGTGGTATGAGGTGCTTATTACCTGTGTTTTAAATAAACATATTATGAAGAAAACACTTTGGCATTAATTCTGGGTAGTTTGTGTACAGATTCAGGTTGTAGACTAACTTCCAAGGAGCAGGGTAATCCATTAAAAGATTGCTCTAGTGATATAGTGCTGTATTCATATAAAGTAGCAAGACATAAGAGAAACAAATCAAATGAAGAATGCTACAGAAGCTGAGGCTTTCTGACTTTTATTCCCTCATATGAGTCTCATATGAGCTCTGGAAACACTACATTTCCTATAATGCAACCAGTTCCTTTTTTGTTGACATCATGAGAGGGCCTTATGAAACTGTCAGCACAAATTGACTTGTAAAATTAGTGGAGTGCCCCTTTAATTATGCAGCTTCATACAGTTTATATGGACTTTTTTCATTATTTAATTTCCCTAAATATAGTGGTTTTAATACTCAAGTGTACACCATACATCGACCTGACACTCCCATGAAGAAATGATGATCTCTGAATGACATGTCACCAAAAAACTTAACTGTTACATTTGATTTTGGGCATTTTTGTTACCTGAAATATATGTCATTCATTTCTTCCTTTTAACTCTGTAAAATTGGTATATGCAGTGAATTTGAAAAACAATAAGAAAAAGAAGTAGACCTTAATCTGTGGCATACATTTGAAGTTTAAACAAGACACCAGCTGGTCTCAATGACACCAGTCAAACTTGAAAAGTTTTCAGAGTGTGAGGAAAAGCTATTGGAGGCTAACTCTGTGGTGGTTTCATTACAGTTCTCTTTCAAACTCTGGCGCTTCACTTCCGACTCGCACAAGAGAAGATTTCGTCTCTCTCTTTACCGTGATAAAGTTGGTACCACACAGAGCCTCTCGTCTCTTATCAACAGATGATCTGATCTGATTGACTGTCCTGTAGAGCGCCTTGTTAAATAGCTATGGTAATACGACAATCAAAGCCATGTCAATCAAAGATGTCTGATTGGATAAACAGGAAGGAAGTAGCATCTTGGAAGAATCTCTGACTGAATTAACACACTTTTTCTCAGAATCTCTAAAGCATGTTGTTCCAACCTAAATCCTAACTTTCCTTCCTTTCATCCTTACCTTCTGATGACCGACACTAACATCCAACACAATCTTATGATTCCTCTCCAGGTTACTGATCCATTCTTTTCTCCTCACTGACTAACTCAGACTGACTGTCTTCATGTGTCTTGTAGTTAGCGGATAGTTATTAGCGACTCATATGTTGTGCCTCTTGTCGGTAGGAGTGTGCTCCGGCGCCCAAGCAGAGCTCTCCAGACTCTGACTCCTGCCCCTCATCTCCTAAGCACCCCTCAACAGTTAGTATCCCAGCTTGCACTGCATCGCACCACACTTACCATCATCCTGCTTTCACCTGCATCCAAATACAAACTCATCTTCTAAACTCTCCATCGCATTTGGATTCTCTCATCAGCTGCATGTCACATCCCACATCTAACTGCATCACATCTAACACCAGGACAAAACCAGCAGAAATGCAGCAATTTTGACACTTTGCAGCAGTGATTGGGGCGCCCTCTGCTGGTGATATTTGAACATAACATCAAGCAGTACAAACTAGTCCAGCCTACAATATTGTTCCATTTGCTTTCAAGCTTCAGCATGTGTGTATGAATGTGTGCGTGTGCGTTTTCATGCTTGTGTTCTAGCAGGTTCTTATCTGCGTCTGTGTCTTCCTCCTCAGCCCTCAGAGAAGTGTGGAGTCCTCAATGTCACCAAAATCACAGAGAATGGAAAGAAAGTCAGGTAGGAATCTGAGGAGCCTATGGGAAACATACACCCCATATACACCTGGTATTAAAATGTAAAATGTTTCCAAATAAGTAAAAATACATGCAAGGTGTGATGGACTCACATTGTGTGTAGATGTAAATGCAATCCATACAATTTGCTGGCATCCGTACACAACATCATATTGATACAGATATTTTTGTCTAATATAAAATATTTGTTTATTTAGAAAACCAGCAAGGCTGCAACAGACACAACTCTAATTACTGAACACATGTCTGTGCCATGAAAGCACCAAAGGATGTGTTAATCAACAGAACTGTAGGAAAATGACAGCAATGCAGGTGGGAAACAAATTATATACAGATATACAAGAAATAACAATGTGTGATTTACAGCTGATCTGACGTTAATAAAGCTTATAATTCTAGTCACAGTAGCCTACACATCGTACTGACACAGTGTTTTTTATACAAGCAAAGGAACGACTTAATGTAATTACATCTGCAAAATTTACAAGAGGGGATAAATAATTCTGAATACGTTGACAGTATGTTGACTTTGTATTTCACAAAGTTTATATAATGTTATTAACTTTAGATAACTCAAATGCTTCCACCTCAAATGAAGGAGAAAAGGAAAAGTCTGCACACTACATAATGTGCCTTTCATCAGAGACATCAGATGGTGGTATATTAAATGAATGTAATGGGAGCGTTTCCTTTTCTTTGCACGTGCTTCTGTCTAGCAACTAGTGTTAATTACATTTGGATGTGTGTGCTTTTGTACTTTCTGTCACCTTAAATTTTTCTTGCAGATTTTGATCTGTGGGACAAAGATCCAAACTTAATGAGGATGATGAGAATGAATTAAATACACAAAGTCTAAAAGTGAGGCAAGACTGGATTGTTTATTACCCAGATATCGTATCCAGATACAAATCCTATTTTAACACCAGGTGTAAATGGGGTGAGAGTTTTTCAAAATCCTGTTGAGTTTTTAAAAGAGATGTCTGAAATCCCAGACCCTTAATGTCTTTGTTTTATTTTGACATGCAGGAAGAACTGGACCTCCTCGTGGACGGTGCTGCAGGGTTCCTCCCTCCTCTTTGCAAAGGGTCAGGGGGGCAGCACCAGCTGGGTACGTATCCCATCAGCCCTAAGAGTCTCACGTTCTCCTCCTGTAAAATTTCTGAGCTTTTTTTTTAGCATTCCATTCCACTCTTTGCTGTTTCCCTTTCTGCATAGTCACCTGTCTTCATTTCCACCTGTGCTGTGAAATGTGTCATCCTCTGTTTATTGCTTTTCTTCCTCTCCTATTTTCCTTCCTGAAGTCTTACTACCGCAGTGGCTCCATCCCTGAGCTGCTCCTCACTCTCCTTAGCAACTGGAAGCGCTCAGTCAAGCCCCGTCCTGCTGTCTCCTATGTGAACTGTAGGCCTGTGCAGGCCGCCGCTGTATGTCCCATCTCTCTCTCTCTGCATCTGTTGCTGTTCCTGCCCCTGCCTGTCCTTCATTCTTTCATTCCCTCACTCCTGCTTTAGCTCATGAGAGCTGTTTATGTGTGTGTGTGAAGCTTGATTTAGTTGATACTAATTTAAGAAAGGATAAAGCTGCACTAATTAATATTTTTCCATTAACAATGATCCAAATGACTAATGTGAGAACAGTTGTAATAATCAACTCACTGAGAATGATCATCTGATTAGGTAATGTAGTCTGCTCACATATGAAGAGTTGACATCTGTTTCTGTTTTACATGTCATTTTTGTGTGACTATACAACAACAAAGATGCTTTTTCCAGTTCCTGCTGGATTTAGTCCTCAGCGTAATTGCTCAGTCGTCGGTCCATCTATTGTATGTTTTCTTCTGTAATGCTATGATGATGTGCTGAAGCACAATGAACAAGAAACAAAATAGTTTGCAGAGGCAGATGTTTAAAAAAGGTTGCTGAAATGAAGTGCTGCTAATCAGCAATGTTCAGCACTGTAGTTCCTGTAGTGGATTGTATTAACACTTAGGTGGACACAAACAAGACTCCAAATAAATGTTGCTTTGTGTTCGCTGGATGTGTAAATAGGCAGTTTGCTAACATAGTTGTCATAACAGCTTAATAAGGTGATAATATGTGTTATTGTTGTTTACAGCTTGTTTCACTTCCCTCAAGTGGCAAATAAATCTGTTAATGCAGGTTGACGTTGGAAGGAAAGTGGCGAAAACAAAGATGCAAAGTGAAAAAGGAGTAGCTTGAATTTTATGTCCAGGAATCTTAAAAGAATCTAACCAAACGCATCGTCTGTTTATTAATATGCACATTATATAAACAACAACTAACAGTGCTTTTGTTTTCTTGTAACACGTTACTAAAAGTGTGTGTGCACATACATGAAGAGTTCTAAAATGTGATCACAGTGTTTGAGGATGTGACACCTGCTCCAACAAGCATTGTGGGAGATTTAGCGTCTGTGCTTAATCGTCCCTGATGGTTACTTAACATTTTGAATTTCTCCTCATTTGTTTTTTTTTTAACACAAACACAAAAATCCTGTGCACCCATGCTGTATCATCTTCGTGTCAGAATGCACTCTCATACCGTTTCCTTGACTCTAGAAGTTCGGCAGCAACCAATCCAAGCCCGAGTTCACAGTTGATCTGCGAGGGGGGTCAGGTGGAGTGGGCCTCCAAGGACAAGTCAAGCAAGAAACACGTCATCGAGGTATCACACTCAAGTCTCACCGTAGATCTACCTTTATACTTTAAATGTTTTAATTTGGTGGTTTTGATCAAAACTAATGTTGACTTTTCCTCCCTCAGCTGAAGACTCGTCAGGGGACGGAGCTGCTGATCCAGTCAGAGATCGACAGTGTCATCAACGACTGGTACGGGCCCTCACAGAGACCATCAACACACACGTGAGGAGAGACATCTGTCATTAGCAAAATCATCAGATGTCAGAAGTTTTTTCTCTGACTAGACTAGACTTTTTTTTTAAATTTCTAGAATAAAATAGTAGCATTTGTGCCAGGCATAAGAAAAAAATAATCAGAAGAGGGAGATTTTTTTCTTTTTTGCATTTTGAGAGTGTTAAAATGTAAATGTTGAGAATAAAGTTGTGTTTCATCTTTATTCTTGAAATGGTATCCTCAATATTCAGACTTTATTCTCAACATTTTCAACTTAACTTTTGACGTTTTTTCTTTTTGCTCAACATACCACTTGATTCTTATACTCAAAATGCAACGACAAAAAAACATCCTCCTATTATCTTTTCCTGTGCTTAGCACTGATATGGACATTTCAACTTTAGTTCCAATGTATTAACTTCATTCTCAACATTTTGACTTTATTCTTGAAATGCAAAATCAAAAATATCTTCCTGTTATGTTTTTTTCTCTAATGCTTGGTTCTAGTACTTCATATTTATCTATCTTAAATCCAAACCTGAGTGAAAATTTTACTTGTAGCAGAAATAGCTGAATATGACTGAGCTGCCATCCACACTAGGAATTTCCAACCATTCAGTACAGGTGTCCTTCTATGCTTAATGTCATCAGAGCTAAAATGAAATCATTAACACCTGATCAAACAGACCACAGTAAAAGGGTGAACACTCAAGAGTGTGAACAAGCTGCAAGCTTTGTAGAAGAAAGTGGGCCTTGAGAGTAAAATAAGTCTGAGCTGAAATAAATCTGAACGTATCTAATAGTGCATACTTTATGTGTGTGTGTCCTCCTTTCCAGGCCTGGGAGTCAGATGAGGCCATTGAGGAGGACATGCCTGAGTCTCCAGGAGCTGAGAAACAGGACAAGGAGAAAGACCACCGGGATTCCAAGAAGAACAGAGGTAAGACGCACCAAGACTGCTGATGTCCCCTCAACAAACTGTATCTGTCTGTTCATTGTTAACGTCTGTAAGAAATACACTTATATCCTGCTTGTCTTTCTCAGTGATGAAGACCTCGGTGAGTATGGACTCATCAGACCAGAAGAAAACCAGGATGAAGCTCAAGAAGTTCCTGATACGTCGACCTACCTATCAGGCCGTCAGAGACAAGGGCTACATCAAAGGTATTCAGACAGAATCTGGCTCCGTTTTCTGTCATTTCCCACATATTAGTGTTTGACCGTGTTATAGCAGACAGGTAGAAACCAGTGTGTTTCATCATCCACAGATCAGGTGTTTGGCTGCAGTCTGACCAGTCTGTGCCAGCGGGAGAACACATCAGTGCCCAACTTTGTCAAAATGTGTATCGACCATGTGGAGAACACAGGTATGAGCAGCACTCTGACTGTGTCATAGCTCTCATCTCATTAGTTCTCATTTCCAGTTTTATAGTAGAGGTGGAAATGACCAAATGCTTTGTTGATTTGAATCATTTTGTTTGAAACATCACCATTCATGACTCGGTGCCTCTGCCTGTCTTCTGCTCAGTAGTGAGTTACTCTGTGGCTGGTTTGTTCATTTCAGTACCAATCCAAACAGCTAGAAACAGTGTTTTTAAGCAGCCTCCTACCTGCAGCAGTCATTGGATCATGATTTTTATGTTTTTTCAGGAAGCTTTGAACCAGTAAATAAAAAGCTGCATAACAAAGCTCAGTGCCACTTGTAGTCAGTGAGAGGAGCTTCAATAAGAAAAACTACAGTGATCAGTGATGCTGGTGATTCAGTAGAAGCACTTCAGCTTGAGGAAGCAGTGATTCATTCATTCCATCTTACATAAGCCACAGGTGACTGTTCACTTCAGCTCAGTCAGATCTTACATCAGCTCTTACATCAAAGGTACAAAAGCACTACTTCAAAGTTTGTGGTGATAAGCTCCCTGATAAACCTCTGATGAGGTTAGACAGAAAACTTTTTTAGCTTGACGTCCACTTAGTAGCTTTTCCCAGAACTTTAAATCACAGTTTCCCTCAGTGGATGGCCATTGCTCAGCATCTATGACAGTATCTCTGCCAGGGCTGCACAATTAATCGAACATTCATCTTGGTCACGACTTTGGCTTCCCACAATTAAATGAACATGATTGACTGCGATATTGATGTTTAAATGCATTCTCAAGCTGTGTTCATAAAAAATTCTGCTGCATATGAAATCAAGCGCTTCCAAAACCAACAGCCAGCCACCCTGCAGCGTGCAGCTTGTGCAGAATTTCCTGGATGTGCGGCTGCAGTCCAGAGTAGAAGAGTAGAAACAACAGAGAGCAGCTGGGCAAAATGAAAATCTAATGTCTGGAGCAGAAGGCGAAGAACTAGTCCCTTGAAATGGATCCATTGTTTGGAGGGATTTTGGATTTAGGGCAAGTGATTTTAAGCAAGAACAAATTATTTGTAAAAAGTGACGCACAGATTTGTACATTAGCACGAATGTAGCACAACATGGAAGTGAAGCAGTGCTCTGTTTATTTAAATGTCATCCTGAAATCAATGAATTATTGTGATAAATAATTGTGATCTCATTGATCAATATTGTGATATGTGTCGTTTGGCCATAATCGTCCTGCTGTAATCTCTGCCCATTGTTTTTACAACTTTACACAGCCCTTTTCAGCTCGGTCAAACAATGGTGTCATCAAATACAATTTCTACTTATTTTATTAATATATTAAATAATATATTTTTAGGCATATCTGCAAAATACTACCACTGACATCATTTCAATCCATATTTTAAGCATGTAACAGGACTGTTTATAGAGACGACTTATACAGAACATCTCGGCATGTCGACGATCAGCTAGACGTCAGCTATATTCAGCTGCGTCTTTTTAACAGGAGCCATGAGGTGATGCAAGAAAATGCAAGATGTTTGATGAGTCAACCTTTGGTGCTGTTTGTTTGACCCACACTGTTCCCTCCTGTCATCCTTCTCCGCAGGTCTCAATATTGACGGCTTATACCGAGTGAGCGGGAACCTGGCGGTGATCCAGAAGCTTCGCTTTGCTGTAAATCATGGTACGCCAACCACTAACACGCCGCTTTATATGGGATGATAGAGTTGACATTTGTGGGACATGTACTCCCAGGACACAGAACACACACAGTAAACACTTCTCTTCCGTCCCCTTGTCTTATTTGGCTTGCCTCCCTCCATCAGATGAGAAGGTGGATCTGAATGACAGTAAGTGGGAGGACATCCACGTCACCACTGGAGCTCTCAAGATGTTCTTCAGGGAGCTTCCTGAGCCTCTATTCTCATACGGATCCTTCAATGACTTTGTTAACGCCATCAGTGAGTAACTTGATCCACTGTGTTAAAGGACTGATGTTCAGACACACTGTGACGAGGTGTTTAGAGAACCTAATTTGGCCACAAGATGGTGCTGTGCACATGTGCGTTCACTGACTGGCTGTGTGTTTCTCTGCTTCAGAATGCTCTGACTACAAGCAGCGAGTGAACTCAATCAAAGACTTAATCAAGAAGTTGCCAAAACCAAACCACGACACAATGCAAGTCCTCTTCAAACACCTGCGCAGGTAAGAAAAGAGCAGAAACAGACCACTCTTGCTCTAATTAATCTGCTTAGTTTATACAGTGATTTATTTTAGTTTATACTCATAAATAAGTACTGCTTACCTATGAATTGATTATATCTTGGTTACAAACTTTCTTTGCAAGTAATAAGGTATGAGAACTCTACACTGAGACCAATAATTCTGACAGTTTTGAGATTTAAAGAGTACAGGCTGAAATGTGTATGTAGCATCAGATTTTGAAAGTTGGCACTGACTGCTAAAATCAGATTCTTTGGCTTGTTTATGTCCTGATACAAAAAAAGATGCAGACAAAGTTCTTTATTTAATTCTGATGTTTTTCAGCATATTTTTAAAATTAGATTAAAAAAAAGTTGCACAAACTACTGTTGGCATATTTTGGAATATGCTGAATAGGCACCAAATTTAAAACCTATATCTATTAGGAGTGGGTGATATAGCTGAAAAATGTATCACAGTAAAATGTTTTATTTTAATCAATACACTTGATATTTATTGATCATTTTAATTACCTATTTTTAAGGATCAGGACATTGACATTTGAATGAATTTAGTCAAGATGTTTGAGGAGGAAAACAGGCAAGAGTCTTTAAAAAAAACAAACTGGACTGACCTGTCCTTTATTACAATTTCCTCACCATCTGCACTCAGTGTCTCACTCTGCTGTTTCTGCTGTTACGTCACATTTTGATGGTGTAACTGACCAACACACTGTTGAATGATTGGCTGCTTGTTCATCACTCGTAGCACTCTGTTATCAAGGCTTATCACAGACTGTTATGAGCCGGGGCATATTCAGTTTGAGCTTTCACGGTGGTATTGGTTGCATTTAATGCATGTAAGTGAAACTACTTAACATTTTATTGAACAGTTTTCTTACAGCTATTCATGAAGTCTATTGACGATACATATCACTATTATTTTATTGCCCAGGCCTAATATCTATTTATGTAAAGTTTACAAAATGTGCAAAGGAAAGAAAAATGAAGTGGATCTACACATTTCAGGGCCAAAAAAGTAATACAAGTGACCATAAAGCACATTTGATTCAGACACACTAATACAGCTACTGTTATAGACGACTCACCACAGATGACCACTGACTGGTGTTACTGGTGACTGATTACTGCCAGTTGCTACAGCTTAGACCTGTGTCCGTGTTACAGATACATCTTTGAAAAGGTCTGGACAGGATGTGTGACTGGTTAACTGACTTTGTAACAGCCTTGTTTTGAAAGTTATTGTGCACTTGTTTCATGTCCATTCCATTTTTCAGTTGACAATGTGAAGCAACATGACACAGTCACTGTATAAAGTAGACTGCTGAACACCAAGAATGTTACAGTAAATATAGGAATGGACAGTAACTGAATATGAAAAAAAAAAGTCAGTTCTTCTGCTGATTGGACACCATTCATTCAACATTCCCCCCAAAAAACGTGGGGAAACCTCATTTATACTAAAGAGATCATTGAGGGATGCCCCTCATTTTTGTTGACATTGATGCAAATACAGAAAAAAAGAAAGAAAAACAACAATAAAGAGAGATGCTAGCAGTTAGAGATGATTATTGTTAGAATTTCCTCAGATACTGATAAGGCCTATTTGCATTTCTTAAGGATTGGTAAAGTGAGCCCACACGTTGGAACACTTTGCCCTGTCAGCTGTTTATGTAACGTCACATAAATACCAATAGCAGTGTTGTTGTCCAGGAGCTTATCAATACTTCAGTACTGACCAGGCAGGAACCAGTACCAGTTTATTCCCAGTTCTCAATACCCATTCCTACTAACGGAGGAAAGGCACTACTACAATTAGCAAAGAAAAAGCCATTAAAACTTTGTGTTTAAGGAAGATAATTTGATAGATGGGTTAAGATAATTAAAATGTATATTAAAATACTGTTATGTAAAAAAGCCCTAAAACTAAAACCACATAAAACTTGCGAATAAGGTAGATAATTTGATGGATAAATTATGATAATTAAAATGTAAAATAGTGCACAGTTATATAAAACAATTCTGGTTGGGAGGTTTATGATAAAATTTCAGAAAAAAAGGTTTAAGTGTATTTTGTTCCAGGAGTCAGTTGCATTCAAATTAAAAGCAGTCTTTCCAAGCACAGACCTAACTCAGTAGAGCAGGTCTGACTTTGATTTGTGCCCCAGCTTCCAGTCACCCATGGAATTAGAGCTTATGCGCTGCCTTGTGTCTGCTGTACCGCACATGTCCGACTGTTCAGATTAACTCTTGAAGTCAGTAACAGTGACTTAAGTGAGTATCAGGCACTTTGGTCATAACTGACTCTGTATTTCTATGAAGTGTTGTTTGACTCTGGGTGTTTACCTTTCCTCTCTCTGATCAGCCTGTGGGCAAACACAAACTACAGCCAGGTTGAACGTGTATTCTTAGCCCACTGCAGCCAGTGGCAATATCATATGTTCACAATGACATTTGCCTAGCTTTCCAATTTGCATTTATATGGCGCTGTGTTTGCTGTAATTCAGTACCTATGAAGTGGTGTTTCTTGAGGAAATTTATAGCGTGACATTCAGTGTATGGAGGTCTACGTATATCAGCGGGCGGATTTAATCTTCTTTTTTTCCTCCCTTCCATGAATATGTTATTGTTTTGTGCATCTGCATGCAAGGATGTAGATTCTATTTAAAAAGGCTATTATGCTCTAGCCCGGAGCGTTCAGCGGCGTTACAGAGTGTGTGTCGCGAGGCTTGCCTCAGCTCCATCTCGAGCCCTCAAGATGTGTGTAAAGACGGTAATGTTGTTTTTCTAGATGAAACAAACAAATCCGTGCTCACCTAAAGCCATTTATGACACATTCCATCTTTAAATCTCCTCATGTCCCCCAACCCTCTCCATCCTCCTCACCACTCATGGGTGAGTTGAACACGGAGAGGCCAATCGCATGACCACCCAGAGCGTGGCCATCGTGTTCGGACCCACGCTGCTGCGGCCCGAGACCGAGACGGCAACATCGCGGTCCACATGGTATACCAGAACCAGATAGTGGAGCTCATACTGCTCGAGTACGAGAGCATCTTTGGCAGGTAGAGGCGCCCGCTCACAGGAGGATGGCGGGCTTTTCAAACTTCTTTTCCTTTTTTCCCCCCTTTTCTTTGACTGAGCTGAACATTGCTGTGGACCAAGCAGTTGGGAGAAAAAAAAATACCTTCATTAACTGGACAGTTTACAAAAAGTGTTGCACTTACAGAAGTTTTTGGAGATGAATTTAAAAAAAAAAAAGGTGTACAGATTTCACCCGCTTCTTCAGTTGCCATTCCTGCTGCGAGTAGCGGGCCGGACGATGGACAGTGTTTGAGCGTGATGCCGTGGTGACGTGTGGACGTCCGTGTGATTTGGTGGATTTGAGTATTCAGGTGTTTTCACATACACTGGATCCCTGCGGCCAGTATTTTCAAAAAAAAACGGGGAGCCGGTGGAAGCTGACCGGACCTCGGCGGATGACGGCGTGGCATTAAAAGCCGAACCGGCAACCTCGTGACCTCGCCGGAGCGATGAGCCGAATCAGAACTGGATAGGTTTTCTGCGTCGTGGAGCTTTTCGTCTGTGATGTATCAGCCGTGTGTGGTTTTTGGATCAGGTGGAAAAAAATAATCAGTGTTACATTAACAGACTGTCTTTTTGGCACTTGGATGAACTGGAGCTACAGATCATGTTCCCCCAAACTTCCCACAATCCCACTGACACCATCACCATCCCCCCCCCCCGTCCCCCTTTCGACCAGTGTTAAGCATTAACCCTGTGACCTGAGCGTCCTGTGACTTGAATGATGGAGGACAGAACCCTCCGTGCGTGCGTGCGTGCGTGTGTGTGAGTGAATTAACCTAAATGGAATAAAACCTGAGCAGAAGCAGCCTCGTCTCACCACTTTGTACAAACTGTGTGTCGTGTAGTCTTACGTGCTTTGGTAAAAGTTTCCGTCGAGCTGCCGGGGGTCATCGTCTGTGCTCCTCTGTGAACTTCAGTGTTGGTGGGAAACGTCACCGAGGTCCTGGTATTACTGGAAATGTGGATTTCTGGGAACTGCAATGTTGGATGAATTGTCTCTGACTGTCGGCTTTATGACCCTCCTCCTCGCCTAAGCTAATATTAAAGGAATAGCTTGAATTATTTGAAGTGGGGTTGTATGAAGTACTTATCAATAGTCAGTGCGTTACCTACAGTAGATGGCGGTTGGCACAACATCCCAAGTTTGGAGAGGCAGCGCGGAAGCAACGTATTGCATTATGGGTGGTGAAACGTCCTTAGCACAGCAAAACAATGCACTTCTAGTGGGTCATAAGTGATTATTGACAGACATCATGCTATGTGTGTCTATACATTGTTTTCTTAAGGAAAATGTTGCAGATTATATCTTTAAGTGTACACTATATTTAGAATATGTTCTGCACTTCTGCACTTCGCCATCAGAAAGCCTTATCTGATGGCAAACTGCCATTACATAAGCCAAACATTGCTCTTTCCAAAGCGACCAAACTCCACTGGTGAAATCAGTCATTTTCCCTTGCAGAACACGGGAGTTTCCGGTCTACTGCTGCCTCGATCTGCTAGTTTGTTTGTGTTATTGTGTGACTTGAGGATAGTTTAGATTCACCAAAGTAGCACAACACCACCAACTAATTAACTGGTCGAGGCAGTAGTAGAACAGCAAATCATACATCATTCTGAGAGGTAAAATTACTGATTTTTCCTATGGAGTTTGGTTGGTTTGGATAGAGCGATACTTTGGTTTCCCATCAAAACAGGCTCTCTGGCAGGAAGTAAAGTGGTGAAAATATTCAAAATATAGTGTACACTTAAACGGATATTGAATTTTTTTTTTTTTTTTTTTGGTGGACCTTTTTTAAGCGACTAAAATAAATTTTATACATAAAAATACAAAATGCATTTTGCTCAGCCTCCATGCTGGTATAGTTAATACACTGCTATGGATAAGAACGTCATACAACCCCACTTAAAATAATCCAAACTATCCATTTAAAGAGTATTCAGAGAAGGGAAAACGGTACTGAGAGTATTTCAAAGGTTGATGTATGGGAGCGTCTGGGTGTCAGAATGCAAAGAAGAGCCTTTAAAAACCTTTCAGAGCATATGTATAGTGACAGAAACTAGTCGTTACAATGTGTTATAGTAACAGGTATGTATGCTTTGATGGTGAACTAGTGAAAGATGATTTTGATTTTGTATATTTGAATTAAAACATGACATTACACAGATGAAAAAAGAAACAAACACATGATCGACTGTTACTTTTGTTTGAAGGTGTATCTGGAGTGTTTGCGCATGGTCAGCTGCACATTTTGAATGTAATTTTCAGGCTAACTGCTGTTTGTGAAATTGCTATGTCTAATAAAAAAGACAAACTAAATACTCCGGCTGTAAGTGTGTTCTTATCAGAAGGTGAAGTTAAATGTTCACAGTGGACGGAGACGCCAAAGAAAGAAAGGTGAGTCTGCTGTTTAACCTTCAATCAACTCTAATGCTTCACCTTTCCCTCAGCTTTAATTACACAATTGAATTAATCTACTCAGCTGATATCCTGCTTATTGAATTGAGTGATTAAGCTTTCATGTCTCAATCAATTATATTCCTACCTGTTAATTATGAAATGAACTGCAGTATATTTCTGGAGATTTCTCAAATGCAGCACAGCCTCTGCCGCTCTGCTTCCATTAATCTGATTTCTGCGTTCTTCGAAGGCATTTTCGTCATTACTCCTCAGGTCAAACTTGGCTGCAGACCTGAAGGGTGTGGATTAATTGATGTCTAATTAGGTAATTGCCATGGTGCCAGTTTTGATTAAGAAGCACGAGGCGGAGTGAGTGCTGAGCAAAGCTGCTTGCTGCAGGCAGCACTGAGCAAAAGCCTCCATTTAGAGTTCTCTTTATTTATACTGTTGGCTGTGTGTTTCTGCTGCTGATATCAGATGTATGGGAGCCCATTCCTGCCATAAAAGGGGGAACAAAGAGATTAAAAGATAGAAAGGATAAAACTAAAAATTGCTTACATTACATTACATTTGGGAGAAATGAAATTTCACACTGACTTAGTCAAATTTCTGAAATATTAAGTCTGTGTGGAAGCCAGTTTCCACTGATTAAAAAAGATCCTCGACATCCAAATGAGAAACTTTCTCAAAATAGTTTCATTATTTTGAGTTATTAACTCATTATTTTGAGATGCTAAGTCATTATTTCGAGAAAGTTTTTAATTTGTCATGTCACAGAACCTTTTTTTGTCACATTGGTGGAGATGTGCTTCCATAATTATGAAATAGTGAGTAAAATTGTTCCTGTTCAAGTCAAATCAGCATTTTCACTTCTATAAGCCCAAATTACAAATTGAAAGGCAAACCAGTTGGAAGTATGACTGAGTTTTTACTGATTAATTGAACTGTTTCATTATTTTTGATTTAAAATGTCATCATTTTGACCTATTTTGTTAGAATTTCACAGAAAAAGTTCTATTAAGATGAAACATCTGAGGACTGGGTACAAGTGAGATTCTTCTGCTCTGGTGTTAAAGGATCAGTGTGTAGGATTTAGTGGCATTTAGCGGTGAACTTGCAGATCAACCAGCTGAATAGCCCTCGCTTCTATCTCCCCTTGCAAGTAGGAGAACCTATTAGAGCCATTCTGGGCTACTGCAGAAACATGGCTGTGCAAAATGGAAGAGCACATTTTGCAAATGATTTCGGTGACTCTTTCTATTCAATGGTCTATGATCTACATGGAGTAGGACAAATAGTTTTTTTCTAAACATAGATCACAAATTCTTGAATATGAAAATGACCAATTGAAATCAGTTGAGAAACGTAAACATTTTGGAGCTTCTTACCCAGGAAAACCACAGCTCTCCTGTTAACTTGTATGTGTGTTTACAAGCCAGTCTTTTAATTAAGATTTTTTGCAGAGCTTTTTATGCCTTTAATTGATAGGACAGCTGACGTGAGGACAGGCTAGGAGGGGAATGACATGCAGCAAAGGGCTGCAGGTGGGAGTCAAACCCACGGCCGCTGCAGAAGACTCACACCTCAGTACGTGGGGCACACACCCTACCAACACTGGACCTGTAAGAGTTTTTGATTCTGCAAACCTACCAATAAAACTGTGCAAAATCTTTGTCAACATAATCATACCTTTGATTTAGTATAGAAAAACTTCTGCAGCACTCATTTGAAATACCGTTGTTGTCATAACATGGTCATGTTAGGCCAGGTCTAACATGTCCATGCCATGGCACACTCCTGTACTCATGTATCATTATCCAAAGAGAACCTCAAACAAACTCAATTTGAGCTCAGGAAGTGCTCCTACCCAAACATTGTTTGATTTAGTAGCTCATAATTTTATTTTTGTTATTCCTAGCTTTTCATATTTGTCCAGGTTCTGAGATGTCCATCTCCCACAATACAATAGAGGTGACTGGACTTTTCTTTGTAGAGACATTTTTAAAACACTACCTGAGGAATGAAGCTATTTCAACAAACACACAAAACCCTGCACACTTCTTGCATTCTTGTGAATCCTCAAAGATTTAACCAGCAGTTGCAAGATCTCGTCAAGTTTTTGATTTATTGTCTAATTTCTGAGACAATAAATTTCTCTGACCTGTTATCTGATAATTGTGTATTTGTATGTCATTATTTGATTTGGATTGTGTTGAAGGTATTGTTGATGTGCAAGATTCTTGGGTTTCTCAACAATGAAAAATGTTTGATGGTATACTCAGAAGACTTCAGTGTTTGGCTTTTGTCAACACTTACATATATCAATACATATAATATATCTCATAATATTCACTTCTCGTGAGTATTTTACTTTTGTCATTTCAACTTTTCAACAAGTTTTTTTTTTTTCTTCTTTTTTTCCCCCTGGCAGTAAGGGGCTTCCACAGATTCTCTGAGGACCCAGAATGGAGGTTTTCTTCAAGTCCCCACGTTTGTTTTATGTGTCACATGTGCCCTCCTCCCTCCTCTGATCACAACCACTGCTCTTTGAAGTCAGATAGAACCCCCCCTCCCCGCTCTTGCCTACGTGTTAATTTACTACTGCAGGTTTGACTTAATACCTCAGCTCTGGCTCTGTTTTGACGGGACGGACCACCTTGGATTGGACAAACGTGTCGGAGGTAGGTAGCACTGAATCATGGGCCCCGCTGGAAACCACAGGCCGTTAAAGAGTAGACGCAGAGAGGAGGGCCCCCAGTATTTCCAAATGAGAAAACAATTAGATCATTTCTATAATTCATGGGTGCGACCACAGCTCGGGCCCGGTGAGGCTCTGAGTGTTTGAAGTGCTCCATATGCTCGCAGTGGTTTTCAGGCCTGATCTGCTCAGCTCTGGCCCGGCCTGCTCTGGGGAGGCTGAGGTGTGGGCAGGTAATGTGAACAAGCCATTATGGAGCATAAAAGATTTATGGGTCTTCAGTGCTTCCCCCCCGCTTCATTTGCAGGTGGGCTGTCGGTAAAGTGGCTGGATGAGGAACAGAATGGTTGGGAGTTTTTGCCACTCTGTGGTGCAGACCCCTGTACTTTACCCACTGCTTTTTACTCAGAGCTCAGTGAGCAAATGGCTGCTTGTCCTACAATGATGCTGTTAGTTTGTGATTATGAAACAGTGCAGAGATAGTGTGTTAGAAGATACTGTGCTGCTGAACAGGTAACGTACACTCAGATTTTTTTTTTTTTTTTGATGAAAACATCTCCTGGCTGACACTGGTTCCTAACTACAGTTGTCACGATACCAGTTTGAAACGTCGATGCAATACTAATATAAAAAAAACAAAACTGTGGTGAAAAGAGTAGCCTTCTGAAAGTCTATACACAATTTCAAGTACTGTTACACTCTTTAAATATAACTCAATTACAAGTAAATGTTGTATACGACTGTTTGTATTGTTGTAACTTGTAACAGTTTTATGTTTCCCTCTTGGCCAGATCACTCTTGAAAAAAGCGATTTTAATCTCATTGAGGCTTTTACCTGGTTAAAGTAAGAATATATGAAAAGTACTGGTGTTAGAAAAATACTTGAGTAAAAGTACAAATTATTCTTCTCAGAAACTACTCAGAGTATTAGTTACTTTTAACCGCTGATGTTTAATGCATTATCAATAGCAGCATTCGATCAAAATAGATTGTTTCTTCAAATCTTCAGCCTAAAATCCTGACCTGTTCAGCTCAGTGGTCACACTCAGCTCTCCAAACCAGGGTTGCAAAGTTTGTGCATTTTTTTGCCTGGTAGCTAAAAACACTTGACAATTGATTAATTATTAATAATCAATCATTTGTAACATACGAACGGGTGTTTTTTAAAATCTCTTTTTAACTTTTTTTGTCATTTAAAGTGTAAGTTAAAGTTTCCTTAACATCCCTACTCCAAACCTGTGCCTGCTGCAACATTTTGGGGTTGTTTTTCTTTTTTGTCTATATGTCATGGTTTTTATTGGCTCATTTGTGATCAGATCACCTTCTGGCTACAAAAATGTAGATAAAAAGGTTTGGATATTAATTCAAAAATGTACTCAATTATGATTTTTAAGGTAGGTAGCTAAGTAGATTACATAGTGTAATGCATACTTAAGTACAAGTAAGAGTACAGGCTTGGAAAATCTCAAAAGTGCAAGTCCCCAAAAAAAACTACTAAATGACAGTAATTTGAGCCACTTGTGATTTCTCCCCCGGCAAGTTATTTTATTTATTCATGACTTTTGTCATTTTTGTAAAGTCGGTCTGTTTCTCAATAGTTGGGGGACAGTTTACTTACCTGTAATTCCTAACAACTCCCCGTTTTCCATCCAAATTGTCCTTTTTGAGGATGTCCCTCAAATTAGGTGCTGTGTTGTTTTTCAAACAAGCAGCACATTGTTTAATCTGTTCACTGACATGGAGCAGACTAGGACTGCCTCATTGAGAAAAACAGAAACAATGTGATGTTCACTTGTTCACATTGTTTCCACTTCTGGTCTGCAAATGAGGCATTCGAGTAGTGAGACTGCACCAAAACAGTCAAGTTTCAGAACGTAACCAAAAATGCTCCGTATAGCTGAGGTGAACTGCAGAATTGGACAATATTCTCAGTGACTTAACTGCAAGTGATACCTTTCACATTATACATGCTCATGTGATCCACAGTTAATATAAAAATATGAATCAATGCAGCTTTAAAATGTTCAAATCAAGCCTCACAGTTTAAATATTTTACTACAGGCTGTAAAACCTGATTTTCTTAGCCCCAAATTACAGCATGTGGCATTTGTTTTAGATGCTAATAAAGCATATGTTCTGTATATGGGAGAGGCTACATGTGATATTTCATTTGACACATTAACAGCTTTTACAGCCTAATGCACAGTTTCAGCACTGACAGGCCTCGGACGAATGTTCCACTGGCTCCTGGGCATCCATGTAGGACCCGTCGCTACACCACTGTTTAGAGTGATGTCGGGGCGGTACAACACAGCGCTGACCTTCTGTTGTTGGTCTCCGATGGCAACTGGGCCCCACCTTGGCCCCCATTCACTTAGCAGGGCTGATGTGCCATCAACCTTTAGCCAACAGATGCAGGAGCCATATTTACAGAGGACCCTCGTGGCTCAGCTGAGCTGTTGTGACTCACTGTAGGTCAGTGTGTGTGTGTGTGTGTGTGGTGTTTGTGTGTGTGTGTGTGTGTGTGTGTGTGTGTGTGTGTGTGTGTGTGTGTGTGTGTGTGTGTGTTGTGTGTGTGTGTGTTGTGTGTGTGTGTGTGAAAGAGAAAGAGTCTTGTTATGATCACATACTGGATTTGAAGTGGTCTGTGCTACCGGAGTATTTCAGCAAGCTGAGAAAGGCTTTTACAGGTACACCATATAAGAATTCAACTTTAAAACATAAAAAATAACTGAAATTATCAACAGAAAGAGAAGAAATAATAGTTTTGACATTATGTCAAAGATGTCTATATATTGGTTTGCAGAGATACCTACTGAAGATAGCATGCTAACCAGCTAGCCCTGGCCTGTCTCATAATACCACTTTGTACCTCAGAAGGTGATAGTGTAGTATAATAGACTTTAGTGTCCAGTCTGCCCTCAGTCCAACAACACTGAGGTGGTTTTCTGGCTGGGTGTGGCGGTGCTGGGTAGTGACTGATATCTGACTCTCTTACTGCTCCTCTCCCCCTCACACATCTCCTGTCCCCACCTAAACACGAAATGTCTTCCTCGTCTTGATTGGACTCGCTGTAAATCACCTTGTACTGTGCTCCCTGTCGTCAAACTGGCACCTGTTAGTCTCAGAGGCTGTGTTCAGTCTCCCAAAAACAATATTTTGTTTTGGGCCTCCCCACCTGAGGCCTGAAAACCTCCTCCTTCCTGCAGTCCAAAGCTCCTGTCCTAGTGATATAAACACCAACATGTCCTCCTGACACAATTTTTTCTTTCTAGTGTGAAATGTTGTTCATCCAATCATAGTTAACTAGTTGATGGCAGCTACAGTTAGCAGCAGTTTACTGTAGCGATACGCTGCCCCTTATTTGTTTGGAGTATGACTTTTACTTATTGCACCTTTATATTCATCCAAATGAAATATAGTCCTTTTTATCTAGCCATGTAGATAGTTTTGGTTTTAATATTTCCTAAAAAAACAGTTCTCCTGAAAATATGATATTTTGTGGATTGCCTAAACAAACGGAGACACTTCTTGAATGTTATTGTTAAAATGTAGTTTTACTCCAGCAATTTAGTGCTTCACTTTGAGTTTGGAGACTCACAAGAGAGATTATAAAAATGGTCAAAATGGGTTAAACAGTGGTCAAGATACCCAGATTTGTAGGATCATATTCTCCACCAAAATGAATCCTGCAATCCCATTATGCAACTCACAGCATTTTTCATTATCTGTTTAAGATCTGAAGTCCCAAGCCTAATCTGAGATAATGCTGATGTCATCAGTTATTTCCTCAGACTATAAAAAGCTTCTCCAGACCTTTGGTTGTTACTGGTTTAGTAGTAGTCATGGTCTTTACTTGTAAAACTGGTGGAGTGGCCCTTTAAACGCTTAAAAACTGTGATGGCTTCATACCATAAGAAGTAAGTGAGAAACTATGAAGTCATTTGTGTGAACTGCTCCTTTAAAACTAACTAAAACGATATCAAATCTTGCACCGTGTACTGGTCATGTTAATATAACGGTAAAATCCAGGGGAATGAAGCTATTTCAGCAAACACGTAGGAGCCTGCACACCTCCTGCCCTCCTCTCTGCATGATCAAAGATTGCGTGAGCACTTACAAGCATAACATCATGTGCAGGAAGAAGAAGAGGAAGAAGAAGAAGAAGAAGAAGAAGAACTGGTTCCAGTTGCAGAAATAACTCATTTGCTGGCGCGCTTTAATTCAAAGCCATCCTTTTTCCAAATGTGCTGTCATAGCTGCAGTGCATGGCAGACCCGTCTGTGTTCTCGCATGCATGGCAATGCTAAGTAAGCGTGTAAGTATTCCAAATGTCAGGCCGGCTCATCGTTGTTATTAATGAGCTTCAGGCGGCAGGAGTGGATCATTTTCCATGGAAATTCAATGCATTTTAAATAGCAGTGGATCAACATTCCAGGCCAGGATTTACATAAGGTAATTGCAGGATGCTGAAAGTACCTTCTCGCTGGCAATGGATTTTTTTTCCCCCTCTCCTTACCTTCAGTAATACAATCAAGTCCATTAAGTACGCAATAAATACAAGGCAGGACTGTATGAGCGCTGCATGACAGATAATGGCCCCTCTCCAGAATATCTATTTATTTACCCTTGGACAGTTACAGCTGCTGTTCTAGCAGACACACGTACCTCTACAGTCCAAGTTAGCTTCCTCTCCTCCTCACCTGCTCAAGATTTGACATCCTCAAGTCTATGTGGTCTATTTTCCTGCCATGATTGAATATGAGACAGGTTGGCTTTTAGAGGAGGAAGGCGTGCGGGAGAATTGAGATGAGGCCCCGTGTTACACCTCTCTGAGGTCTACCTGCAGCGGCTGCTATGTGGGTCTGGGGAAATTAACTGTAGATAGAGAGTGAGAACACAAAGACAATAGTGCCATGCAGGATGTATGCAGAGGTGGAGAGGGACTTCAGTCAACACAACACTCCAACTGCTGCTGAGAAAAAAAGAAAAAAAAACACATTTTGCTCTTTGGTGTTGTCAACCGGTGGTTATAACATCTTCCTCCAGGCTGGAATATTAACATCAAATATACTGTCTGCCTTTTCCATGAGCCTGAGGTGGTAGTTAGCCTCTGTAGGTCTGTGACACGGCCTATTCAGCAGCTCATTAGAGAAATGGGCTGAGCTGGCTGACTGCCCCTCCTTCCTCTGCACCAACACACTCTCCCCCTCGGAGACCCAGGATTATGTGATGGTGGCGTATAGGGCTTTTTTGGGGCCGTTAAGTGATGATTACACTCAGAAAGTGCTCTTTGTTTGATTAAAAGGATAGTTTGGATTTTTTTAAAGTGGGTTTGTATAAGTCACAAATGAATAGTCAGTGTTTTACCTACAGTAGAGTCATTACGTCCCCAGTTTGGAGAAGCAGAGAGGGACACCAGCATTTTCAATACACATGTGCGGGATTGGTATGACTCGGCACGTCAGCCTGGCACAGCTACCTGCTCGAAGGTCTGTCTTGCAGCTGAAGACAAGCTTAGCTCGAGTCAACAGTAAGACCCAGGATAAACGCTTCATTTCCCATAAACTCTTTGCAAGAAAAGCGCCAGTTATTTTGTTATATGAGAGCTTTTATTATTAAATAGCAAAACCAGGATATGTTTTTGCAGTAAGCGAACACGCCTCCTATCAGCTGAAACACGAAAGTATCAAATGAATCACATACCTGAATGTGAAAACTGCAACGAGAGAAACTGAACTTCAAACCACAGAGATTCAGTTAGAGGTCACAAAAGTAGTGAGAAATGAAAACAGAAACTTTTAAAAAACTCTCTGCTCTCTTGCTTTGAGTCTTGCAACACTTGCTTGTTTGTGGGGTGAAGGAGGGGGGCGTCACAGGTTGGCCGCAGTGGACGAGATGTCAGTGCAGATTGCTTGGAGGCGGGTCGGGCTCACTCTAGTGAAGGTCCATCTCGAGCATGACACAGCACAGTTTGGCACTTTGAAAGGCCCAGCTAAAAAAATAAAAAATAAAAAAATCAATATCACTTTAAGTGAAGGCTATATTTAGAATATTAATTAATTGCTTTATCATGCTGTCAGACAGCCTTTTCTGACAGGAAGCTGCCGTTACATAAGCCAAATATTGCTCTCACCAAACTACCACTGTTTCAATCTGTTAATCTGTTTGTGTTATTGTGTTTCTTTGATAAATCTGAACTAATTCTTTAAAACCCCAAAGTCACACAATAACACAAACAAACTAACTGATTAAGGGAGAAGTAAACCAGTAACTGCAGTATTCTGCAAGGTAAAATTGCTGTTTTTTGCGAATGGAGTCTAGTTGGTTTGGAGAGAGCGATATTTGGCTTATGTAACAGCAGTTTCCCATCATTAAAAGTTGTCTGATGACAAGGTAAAGCAGTGAAAATACTCTAATTATAGTGTACACTTAAACTGATATGGATTTTTTCTTTTGTTATTTTAAATGGGTCTTTTTTTATTGGTGTTTAAAAATGTTTTGCTGCTGACCCTGTCCACAGCAGCATGTTGCTTAGCTTCCTACACCAGTACTCCTGCTGCTTCTCCAAACTGGCTGACCAACATCTATTGTAGGTCGTACACTGAGTGTGGTTAAGTACCTCATACAACCCCACTTCAAAAACAAAATCCAAACTTTAAAACTAATGGATGGGACTGGGTGCAGCAGACTACAAAATCACAGATCTCGTTTTGGAAAAGCGAGCTGCACTGAAGTGATGGAGCTGTGAGTTTGAGGTTGGTCATGATAAGAACTGACAGGGAGACAGGAAGAACTAGGTGCTCTGATTAATGTGAAAAAGGGGGTGTCTCTCTGTTTTTTTTTTTTTTTCTCCCTGTCTCATTAACACTGTTGGCTCCAGAATCTGTTAGCTAACAGCGCTTGTATTCCCCCGGTGGAGCCTTCCTCCACCGAGGCTGTAATTAGGACATTTCATCCAACAGCCTTTTCAACACAGCTGTCTGATTGGAGGAAAGGCCCCACGTAATTACAGAGGCCCTGGGCCCCTGACGCTGCCGGGAGGGGGGGGGGACCCTAAACAAATCACAAACAAGAATTTAATTAAAGGATCAACACCTCACATGTGGATGCCTCCATCTGATCAGACCATTCTCGGTCATGAAGGTTTGTGATCTGAAGTGGAACTTTTCTTTCTCTCGCTGCAGGTAGACCTTTCAGAGGGAGGGCCTGACTACTTTGCCAGCTCTCTCATAAGCTCATTGGATTTGCTCCTGTGCCAACGTCTTACTTAATTAGCCTGCACATTTTTACGGGCATAAATCGCTTTTACATCACTGCCAACGGAGCGCACCGCAAAGTGGGTCGATCATATATTATGTTGATCCTCCTTGGCGCAGTTAAAGCCATACATTACATTTGAATTTGTCGAAGAGCTGAGGGCCCGTGGCATAATTCTTCTTTGTTGTGCTGTCAGCGCTAATCTCTCCCCAGGGGTCTCTCGGCATCAGCGCTCTCTTTCTCTCCCGTCACTGCCCCCAGATCGGATGAGTAAAGGGACGCAGGGATTGAGGCGAGCCAGGAGGGCACCCACACATCTCTCCATCACCCCACCGCCCCTCCCAACACGTAAAACCTGCCTCCCACCTTCCCCCTCGCTCCTTCATCAGCGAGCTCAAGGCCTCAACTTGGAGCATGATGTGATGCACATGACGCATTTGGAAAAATTTGCCAGCACCGTCAGACTCTCAGATCTCTCTCTCTTGTTGCTTTTATACTTCTCACCTCACAGGCTGAATATTTCATCAACTTTAAAGCTGCACTGATGGAGATATTACACTATTTTTCTATCGAGAGTGGATTAATGGACTTATGTGTAATGTGGAAGGTGTTGGCCATAGTGACAAGCCCACAACTCTGCAGTTCCCCTCAGCTCTACTGGGCATTTTAGCATCTTTCAGCTTATTGTTTTGGTTTTTACAGCCTGCTACTTTATTGTTTTGCTTGACTCTCACCACTTTCATTACCGCTGTGTCCAGCAGCAGCTGTTTTCACCAAAAAATCTCTACAAACCCACTTTTACACTGTGTTTATAATAGTTGCTTACATGTTAAAGGTGCAAAATATAATAATTTTAGTTTAAAACATTCAAAATTATATGAAATTATCAACAGAATGTGAAAAAACATCAAAGAAAAGTTCAAAGATGTTTCTGTATTGTTGCATAGATATCTACCAAAGTTAGCATACTAGCCGGCTAGCATGTTGTGTGTTTTAATATTATATTGTACCTCAAGAGACAATAGGGAGTCACTGTAGTGTCCAGTCTGTCCTCAGTCCAACATGAGAGGATGAAGTAGTGCTGTCCTGAGGGCAAGAATCCATGTTTGCTGACAAAGAAAGAAGTGATGGAGATAGAAACAAAGCAACACTGACGTTGCTTTTCTCACAACTCACAACTTTTCTTCTAGACTGGTGAGTCATCAAGTGTTAATGCTAACATTTGTTATTTAGAGATAGCTTTTAACAGTGTTAATATGTTTCCTCAGTTATCTGTTTGTTGAATGATAGAAGGACTTATGGGAGGGATTTCCTTGTTTTTAATGATGGGGTGGACACTCCAACATTCTAGTGATGCTGCCCCCAATTTGTGTTGAATATGAATTTGAAAGGTGGACAGATATTTACATATAGCTCCTTTAAAGCATCACAAATAATAATTTAGGGATAATAACATCAAAAGGACCCATTGTTCATTGTTCATGTTTGTCAGTACTTTTACTTTTGATACGTTAATTACATATATCATCTGTACTTTTACTTAAGTAACTGTTTGAATTAAGTACTTTAACTTGTACCTGAGTATTTTTACATTATGGTATTAATGCAGTATAGTAGCACTAGTACTGTATCCACCACTGCCGAGCAGCAGACAAAATTGTCTGCCAGCTGGTGAACATAGTGGAGCATTTAACAGCTAAAGAACCAAATGTTTCGCTCAGAAGTTGGTGGAGACTAAAACAGAGCTAAAAGTACAGTGAATACTGGACTCACATTCATCAGGTGACACAAACTTCACTCCAAATAAATGCTAATGTTGCTCTGTGTCTGCTGGATGTGTAAATAGGCCAACACTCTCACCATATCAACCTTAGATATAAGATGACAGTATATCAAAGTTGTGTTTATAACTTGTCATGCTGCCCGAGTACTCAAAAAAAAAAAAAAAGAAAGAAAAGAAATCAATTAATGCAGTTTAACAAGTGCTACAAAAGACCATTAGACGCTCTTGCCTGAGGCAGCTGGACAGACATAAAGTGAAGTCTGATCTGTCAAAGTGAAGATTTATTGTCTCAAATCCACACTATGAATGCACTTTAATGTATTATACTAATAGGATAAAATACAAGATGTGCACTGAAGGACTTTAATGAAACTTCCATCTTCATCACTTCCCACAGGTTTCATTTTTTCCCCAGCTTTGAGTACTTCATCCGTTTCCTTTGTGCGTTGCATCGTGGACCAACACAGTCCATCAACAGCACATTAAAAGACCCAGCAAGCTCAGCCTGACTACTGACATCTTTGAGTACATGAGAGGTACTTGAGGGTTTGTGGCACCCTACATCTGTCGACACTTTAAAACCACATCTTAAGAGACTTTTTTTTTTTTTTTTTTTTAGCATTTAAGTGTTGTGCCTACAAATTAGTATTAGTATTACTTTTCAATATTATAGTCAATGTTATGTTTATTATTTACAATATTATGTTTCTATTACATTTAATATCACATTTTAATATTTGCAATATTACTTTTCAACATCATGTGCAATATTTTTTTATATGTGCTATTTTTACATTTATTGTCTGGTGCAATATAAGTTTGTTTTTTAACCTGCCAATATCACTGCCACTTTTAATGTAATTTTTCTATTTTAGCTTACTTCCTTAACTTATCATATTCTATTAGACACTGTTTCTTTGCATTTACTCCATATACACTTTATATTTAATATTTCACTTATATTTGATACTTTATTTTTGTTATTCTTATGTCACTGTAATTTTGTAGTAACCTGGCACAAGAATTTTCCTCAGGACTTATAGATAAGATAAAGCCTTATCTTATCTTATAATTTTTAATTGTCTTTTTAATTTCAACTTATCCTATTTTATTGGATTTTTCCTTGTTTCATTGTAAATGTCTCTTATTATTTGGTTTTATGTAAAGTATTTTCTGGTGCCTGATATGTGATACCGAAATGCAGTTCCCCATTATTATGACTTTGTCACTCTGTAAGTTAACCTGGTGAGAATTTTGTGGCAAAATCATCCTAAACTCAAACCCACTTTTTCAGGGCTTTTATCTCCATCTCATGGTCGTCATCGCTGAACAGACATGGTACTGGTACAGGTATGTCTAAGTCTATCTCTGTACACTGACTTTTAGTTCTGGTTGTATAAATCTTGTTTCTGATCATACATTTGTATCTCAGATAAACAGGCAATGAAATTCATCAGGAATTTCTGCAAAAAAAGAAGTAGAAGAAGCTTTGATATTCCGTGAGTGTCTGTAGTTGTAACTGTCTGTCTGTCTCACCCTGCTGTGTCCCTCCTCTCCCACTAGGGTGTAGTGAAGAACACGGATTCGCCCTCCTCTCCGCGACCCAGATGCATACCTGCTTCAGGCTGCGCTGTTTATTCTCCTTGGATTAACTTCCCCAAACGTCCACCCTCCTCCTCCTCCTCCTCATCTTCCTCCTCCTCATCTCCCACCTCCACACTGGGAAGCAAAAACAACTAGAGACACTTGGCTCTTCGGCACATGGCAAATCTGCTCTGACTGAGCTTGTAAACACACACAAACACACACTCACACACTCACAAAAATCAAGCTTTTGCCACTGTTCCTCTCCGGCACCCTCTGCATTGGCATGGAAGTCATCCATATTGATGCTAGGTGATTCATGTGCTGCCAGCCTCTTTGTTTTATCTGTTCTTTTTTTCTTGCCTCCTCGCCCTCTTTTACCCGGGCGAAGCTTTTCTGGGGATCAGGGGGGTGATTAAGGCGAGGAGAGATGGAGGAGTGGTCGACCGAGAGACCCCAGGGGTGGTGGGGGTGGAGGCGGGCAGGTTTGTAGCCCCGGTCCCCCCGGTGATGAGGTGGAGCCTAATTGATTTGTCAATGTGGAGCCATCTGGCACAGAAAGATGGGACTCCAACCTGTTCTCCTTCCTGAGGTGGGAGGGAGGGGGCATCAGGAGAGACGGGTTGGATTACACACACACGACACACACACACACACTCTTTGGGATTTAATGATATCTCGTATTTTTTTACTCACTGTCATCGAGGACGAAGCGCGTCCTCCTCTCCTTCTTATTCTAGATCATTACACTGATCCAGTGGACTAGTTCTGTCCCCATTGCCCACAGTCTCCCCCAACACACACCCAGTGAATGATGACAGGGACAGAAGGCATGACAGCGCCCGAAGGCATGGACCCCCCCAGCCAAAAAGGAAACACACGCATCTCTTAACCCTCGCACAGGGATCAAAAGGTCAGGGGTGCTGATGGACGCCGGCCTGCACAGAAACGAAGCCTCCAGTGTCTTAATGAAAAGAGCTGAAGGAAATGGGGACAGACAGAGACAGAAGGAGAGAATGGATGCTGCCCGTGCTGATTAAGATCCCACCTCATCATCCCGCTCCTCCCCCCCCCCCCCCCCCCCCCCCCGTTTCCCTTCATTTCCCTCTATCGCCCATCCTCTGACTGGGAGCCTCATTTCTCGGGTCATTTTAAAGGTTATGATAAGAAAAGCAAATGAGTGTGTCTGCATGATCGATCCTGTGGGTGATGATAGGAATTAGCTTTCATTTTTCGTCATTTTAGTGTGTTTTAAACACAAAAATCACTGTCAGGATCGCTGTAACCTGAGCGAACGTATCTCCAGTGAGATGTGAAAAGCTCATGATTCAAATGTTGGCACTTTTCGCTTCATTTAAAGGAACACGGGGCGAGATTGGGATGAGCCACTTTGGCATCCCCGGGGCAAGGTGACAGTGTCTCAAAGTAAGGCTTGTTCATGTATTTCAGGATGTCGTGCATCACCAGGAATCTTCAGAAGATTTCTAAAATTAGCACCTTCAAAAACACGACTGGCTTAAGTTGCTGAAGATGAGGGAGAAGTGTTGCTGAAGCAAAAATTGCCTTGAAAACTGACAGACAAAGCAGGCCCTGAAATGTGACACGTAGCTTGTGTTTAGCCCACAGAAAAAAAAAACACATAAAAGCAAATCAATATATACGCCATATTGAGAAAATTTTCACTGTTTTATCTTGCTGTCGCAGCCTTTTCCGACAGGAAACTGCCCTTATATAAGTCAAATTTTACTCTCTCCAAACCAGTTACACTCCTTTGGCAAAATCAGTCATTTCTAAATGATGTACATTTCATAATTTAAATGCCTCCTAATACACCATTAATGTAGTTCTTGAAAGTAGTTCCTTAAAGCTTCGGTAATCTATAGGTGACCATAATTGTGATGCCTAACAAACATCGACATATAACGAGATGGACAACATGAGAGCTCCCCAAAAGTGAAGCCAAAGCATCTTGATCACCCCGTGGTGGCTGGCTGCAGTGTAGGTCATAAAGCCCGCCCCCTCCATGTTAGCAGATGGGACATGGGCCAAACTAAAACATCAAAGTAAATGTTTCTCTAGCATGGTTTCTGTCATTTTAGTTAGTTCTTATCACACTGATCTTTGTTCAAGTCATAGATATATTATAAAGAACCAGATAGTGTATGCAAAGATGCTGCCTATTCATTCGAATGAAGTCCAGTGACTCTGAGGTTTTCTGTCATCAGTCTTACAGACGTCTCTTGTCGCCTATGCAGGAAAATGCTTCTGGGGCCAGTGGGCAATTTTTTGCTGCAATACAGTGAGTGGCCACCGGGAAAAATTACCGGCAAGGCTGAGTGGCCAGTTCTATTATGACAAGTTTGGTTTTAATTAGTAATTTAATGCTATAAAAAGCATGTTTCATGCCATGATTGACAATTGAGCTCTGCTTGCAATTGATTTGGCTGTCTGAGTGGGCAGGAACTCCAAAGCCTGGCTCCAACCCCAATCACAACTGCACAGACTCTGGATCCAAATGACATCACCAGCGCAAGAAGACAGCTTTTGGCTTCATTTTTGTACAGTGGGAGGAAGTGGAGGTGTGTTGTCCATCTTTTTTTACGCCAATGCTGCCACAGGGTTGAGCTCATTACCGTCAACAGATTTTTTTTTGTTTTTTTGTTTTTGTATGGTCAGTGTCATGTTTTCCATTGCGTAATGTGTTTGAGATCAGAGTTGTTGCACATGCCCAGTCAGTATCACAGCCTGTGATCGGGATGGGATTGACAGTAGACCGCTAGCAACATGCTAACAACAACAATAGCTGTTACTGACTTGAAAAATTACTAATCACAGAAGACATTCAGTCTTGGATTTATTTGCAGTAAACTGCTAACCTGCTGGAATATAATGCTTTTTCACTGCTGTAAGAAAAAATACATGCTGTTACTACTAATCAATATTTTTCTATGAACAATGGGTCACATGACTATGTGGAATGTCAAAGATGTGGATTGTAGTCATGAACCCACTAAGAATTCTGTCCCAGCAGCTCTGCACTTCACCACAGCTCTGCTCTATGGAGCATTTTAGAATCTTTTAGCTCCTTGTTTTGGATTTACAGTCTGCAGCTTTGTTCTTTGGTTCAGACTTAATTTTCTCATCATCTCCTCCTCCTGAAGCAGGCAGCTGTTTTCAGCCAAAAAGCCCTGATAATCCCACTGTACGCCACGGGCCCAGCCCCAAACAGCAGACAGACAGAAGCTCTTTTTACACAGAGATTCCACAGTGCTGCTGCAAAGAAGCGTCATTATGCCGCCTTTGCCTTTTCACACTGAACCAAATAACAAGAGATTCTGCAGTAGATTCTATCAGAACTACTTTAGAATCTATCGTAACGTAACTACATAAAACTGCTCAGAACAAGAGCTGTGGATTATCTTCAGTAACCGGGTCATGATTTTTGCAAAGAGACACTGGTTTTGAATCTTTCAAATGTATTTTTTTGGTGCTTTGAGCATCACAAGTCATCTATTTTTGTCATACTGGAGAAAAAGTAGACATCTCTAAGGCTGATATGTCCAAAACTCTGCAGCTCACACCAAAACAACTAGATGGACATATTTTCCCCTGACTACAGGCCAGGGGAAAATATGAAATTTTGATTTTGGGGTGAACTCTTCCATTAAATAACCACATTTGGCTATTCAGTGCAAAATACATGGTAATAACTGACTCTAATTCTCTTTCTGCTCCCTCAACATTAAAAAACACACGGAATGAATTAAAACATTTTTTAAACTTAACGTAAGTCAACAAATATAACTTTGCTCTCCTGCATCACTGTATGAATATTGTGAAAGACTCACAACCGACTCGGTCTGTAGTTTACAAGGGGCGGCTCAAATCACCACTTTTCTGTCTGGTTCATCTATTGTGTGAGAAAATTCTACCATCTTTTAGCAAGACAGAGGAAACAATTTCAAAAACCACTTAAAAATACATTATCATCAAACCAAATCCCCACTGTGGTTCTTAGTTTCTGACTGCTCTTTTAGCAGTGTATTCACCCAGAAGTGATGATATGAAATTATCACAAACAAGTTTCTGACTCTAATCAGCAAACAGAGACTCCTTTCATTATTTGCACTTTTTTACACTGTTATGTAAAAAGCTCTGGAGCCTGTGGGGCCTGTGGAGCTGCTGTCTTAGACACAACAGAGCAGCAACTCTGTGCTGTTAGCAGAGGAGACGAAGACCAAAACTGTTGATAATCGCTGGATTTGAAACGACAGGTGCCGTCCAAGCCTCTCGACCCGATTAGCTGGAGGACAAGCACATATCTGAGGGTGAAATGTGTGTGAGAGGAGGAGGAGGAGTGAGTGACAGACTGTAGAGGGAGCTGGTGTGGAAGTACAGAGAGGTGCATGGAGGACAGAGGAAGGAGGGGCGGTGTGGTGATGACCAAGGTTGCCAAAGCAGCGTACATCCCCTCTTTTAACCTCTGCTCACATGAACATGAACACACACACCAACATCTCCCAGCGGAGTCAGACAAAGGCCAAGGTTAAAGGTCATCTCTGCCGAGGATCGTCCACCTGGGGAGGAACCAAAGGTTGAGCACAGCGGGACAGAGGTAGTGGACACATTCCTAATAGGAGCGACGGATGAACACGGGGACTACAGAAAAAAGTGCCTAAAGGAGACGTGCAGAAAGAAAAGCTGTATACGTTGAGGAGACCTGAACGTGAGAGGGCTGAGAGCTGGTTTATCTGAGCTCAGCTGTCGTCTGCTGAGTGAATTACAGCCCCTCTCCACATCTGGATGTTTGCTCCACAACTTTTCTCATATCCTACTGGTCAACAGAGCGCTTTCCTCATCGTCCTCAGAGGGCTGGAGCGAGGGGTTTAGAAAAATTGAGGTCATGAACCCAAGTAGCTAGTGGCACCCCCCAAGGAATGCCCAAAGTGTTGGCTGTGGCCACCCTGATACAATATTGGCTCCCTCTCGCCAATGCAGGCTTAAGGCACTTCTGCATTGACTTTATTTTTCAGACCTGGAGGATACATCCCCTTCTTATATACAGTCTATGTTTGACATGGATCACTGTGCTCAACACTTACTGTTACACCAACACCTTTGTGCGCTTGACACTTGAGTCAAGTCTTAAACTGATGTCATGTTTTCTGTGTCCGCAAGGGTCCACTAGGGTCCGTGTGACGTAAATTTTGTCATCAGAGGGTGTGCAGGTAAACTCTGTGGGACATACCTGCACCCACCCAGTGCGGGTTGCAGTGGGGCTCAGGGGGGGTGGGATCACTGTAAAAAGAGCAGACCCTCCAACAATTTGTTGCATGAAGAAAAGGCCCTTGTTAGTGATTTAGGTCCAATCAGACGGAGCTCCAGCCACATCCACACTTTTCATTTTAAAATGAAATGAAAACAATCTCCGTCCAGATGGACATTTCAGTGCTGTTTCAGATACAATCTGTGTTCATCTGTCCAAGCTAACACATCTAGAAAAGCAGATCACATGACCATACATTTAGACTGGGCATGTTCATGCCGATATAAACAGGAAGCACGGGGTGAGTTGCTTATACTGCAAACGAAAGACCAGCAATGGTGAAAAGTATGAGCAGAGATTTCTTTGCTTGGACCGACAACAAGGTAGAACTCTTACTGAAAGTAGCCCACAAGTATAAGGCGGCGGAAAATATAGACTGGGACAACACATAGGGACTAACAAGGCCTGATCAGGACACGAATGTGGGTGCATGTGTCATCGTTTCCAAACGTCTCCATTTCTGCCTATCTGGACTAAAATGCTACCCTGGTGTTTTAAACCTGAAATGGGGCCGCCAGCATTTCCAAAAGCCTCCATGTTAGATGCCCTAAAACGCCAGAGTAGTGTGGACACTAGGTGGAAACATAGCAAAAAGTTTTGGCTGTGAGAGGCGTCTTTTTCCAGTTGTTTTCTGTAAGCAGTGAGGATTTTGTACGCTGCTAATGCGCCTCGCATTTTAAATGCTTGGAACATCTCACTTTTTTGTGACTTGAAAAAACTACAACTCAGAGCAGAGAAGCGCCTAATGTCATTTGCATTTTTTCCCCATTGTCCGATCATAGTAATTGAGAGACGATACTTGGAAAAAGCAATCATGGAGGAACAACAATAAAAACACACTGCACTAGTCCCTTTTTTAAACAACAGCTTCAACAAAAAAGGCAGTGCAGTCTGCCTTGCATTTTGCACCCTGCCAGACGTGCTCTGTCTGATCAGACCCTTTTACCACCTCACAAATATGCCTGAGTTCAAAGAAGAATTCTTGTTAAATTAAAAACACTTTGGTAAGTATGCCTTTGAATCCTGGCTGTCTTTCTATTTTGGTAAAATCAGTCAGTAGCAATCTATAACAAATCATATGCTTATTCTACAGAATACAGACGTGCAATGATGATGTCTGGGAAATATGTTGATGCTGTCCAGTGTCAAGACTGATGAAATGATACCATTTACGGTACTTAATTTTTGGTGCAACATCTGTCCAGACTGACAAGCTGAGCACATCTTCAACCCTAGCAAGCAGTCACGCCTTTCAAACAAAAATTTGATTTGATTCCTTTGGCTTTTTTTAGGAAGAGTCCCCAGCCCACAGATGACCTCCTTCCAGCAGCAGTGCAGCAGTTCGGCTGGCATCAGCATCAACACTGCCTTCAGTGGTGTGTCAACAACCATGCAGCAGGTAACTTTAGTGTAACAATCTGTGTTTGTGCTTCATAACTAGTAACTAGTGTGCACTCAGACATATCAAAATAGTGTACACTGGGGGCTGTTAGAACTACCTAACATTGATGCTTGTAGTATTGATCTGGGCCTCTTCACGGGACAGTTTTATTTTGGTGATCCTTGATGCTGCATAGTTGTTGCTGTGTGTTTGTCTGTTAAGTCATCAGGTATCACTCCTGGTAGTTTGGTTCTTCACTTCTAAACAAACTCCCGCTGCTGCAGGAATCTCTCATGTGCATTTTCCTGAAGACCTACCTGACTCTTCCTGTGTCATACAGCAAATGTAAAACCTTTAATAAACCGACAAGGTGTATTTACAGATTCTGTTCAAGATTTTTGGAACCTTGGTGTTATTGTTTCTGCCAGTTTTGAGCAGAACCATTGTAATCAAGGATGCATCGTCAGTGGAGGGTGGTTGTACCATTCACGCCCACATGCCCACTTAGTCTGTCACTTCAGGTCAAGGGAAACCTATTTTTTGGTTCCACTTTAGAACCAACTTTTCAGGATCTTAGCCAGTTTATTTTTTGTTGAATTTCTTTGAACTGGTCAAAATGAATTGTGCAAATTGGTTCCATGTTGTTGGAAAAGGTTTTTCATTGGACCATCAGGTCCCTTGTCTTAGTCAGAATTAGGGTTTGGTCTGAAAGGCTTTTCGAGGAAGATCCACCTCTCAGAATATGAACAGTGAGCCAACAGCTGAGAAGACGGAGGTGGAAGATGACAGATTAATAGAATGGTGAAAATGAAAAGAGGAAGTGAAGCTGTTTTTGTCTGATTTTCATCAGAAATTCATGAGGAAGTCACAGATGAGGACACAACTCTATGTTTGTCCAAAACCAGAAGGAGCATCATCTCCTCTGTAGTGAGCAGGAGTAAGGGTGTCCAGGAGGAGGACGAGAATATTTAGTTTGGTCACAGCAGAGAGGACGTTTGTCTCATTTGCTGTGACAGACATCAGTGAGTGAACGACACAGCAGCAGTGAGATACAGTCCTTGTAGCACGCAGGCTCTGTAAGGACAAAAAGGTGAACATTTAAGGGAGTGTAAAGAGATGTCACGCCTTTTTATGGGCTTATCCACTGACCTCCAGCAGCCAATCAGGTGGCAGCTTCGGAGGCGACACTTGAAGGTCCAGGCTTCTCTTGAGGAGGACGGGACAATGGGATTACACACACACACACACACACACACACACACACACACACACACACACACACACCCACACGCACACACACACACACATACACACAGTGGAGACACATGAGAGAGGAGAAATGGATATTTGCTTTGTGTGTATGTGTGCTCATGCATGTGTTTCTGTGTGTGTGGGAGGACCAAAGCATACAGGAGTGGGTAGTTGGGTGGAGGTGTGTTACTTACAACATAGTGCAGTGTGTGTGTGTGTTTGTGTGCAGGCAGGTGGGTGGTAGCTTTTCAAAGAGCAGACCATTTAATTGAATTCTGTGCAGCTCCTTGTTATTCTAGTCATGACTGAGAACCACTCCGTGTTGTCCCAGCAGTGTGGGAGGGCCAGCAAACGTACCTGCAAACACTGGCTGGTTTGCACTCCCTGAGTGTGTGTATATGTGTATGTGTGTGAGTGTGGTGTGTGTGTGTGTGTGTGTGTGTGTGTGTGTGTGTAGAGGCAGGGGTTGTGAGGTGATTGTGGTTGCGCTGGTGTTTTTCTAGCGCAACTTGAGTCCCGATGTGGTAACAAGGAGGGGAAGTGGTGAAAGTCAGCCTTGAACCTCACCCTGAAAAGAAAGCATGAAACTGCCAGAACATTAATACTAAATGTGTGTGTGTGTGTGTGTGTGTGTGTGTGTGTGTGTGTGTGCGCGCGTGTGTGTGTGACAGAGAGAAAGTGAGAATGGGTTCATGTAAAGCAGGCTGGGAGAGTAACAAATAACATTCAACGGGATTATGGAATTATGGATTTTTAAAATAGGTAATCATATTCCATTACAGTTACAGAAAAAAGAAGTAATCAGATTACAGTTACATTTAGTAAAAAATAGGGATTATGGGCAGGATTACAATTTTAAAATAAAGATTGATATACTACCACGCACAGTGTGCACACACAACAACATAGTCTCACAACATCACTCTGGTCTCAGTGAAACCGGTTAATATTACAGTCTATACATTATCATGACCTCTAGTGACAAAAAAAAACTTAACTGGGTGAATATTTCAACATTACAAAGTTAATAGCTAGTGTTAGCTACAGAGACCGACCGCTCTGCCAGTCTATGTAGCTAATGTTTATTTAAATTAGATAGAGTCCTTGGATGACATCTTTCTTTGTTGTAAAATATATTTTGAAATTGTAATTCTCCTATTAATCCCCACTTTTACTAGATGTATCTGTAATCTGATTATATTGTTTTTGTCTGCAACTGTAATTGAATAGTTACCTTTTTTTTGCATACAAATTACAAAATCCGATTACATGTAATCCATTACTCCTCAAGCCTGTGTGTGACATGTTGAATGTGTCCCCGGGGGACGCTTGGATGACGGCCACACAAACCAACCACTATCATTAGCTACACAAACCAACCAATTACATTAGCTACACAGACCAGCTGCTAATGTTAGCCTTACAGACCAAGTGCTAACTTTAGCTACACGAAACAACCGCTAACGTTAGCCATGTAGGACAACTGCTGACATTAGCTACACAGACTAACTGCTAACATTAGCTACATAAAGCAACTGCTAGAATTAGCGGCACAGATCACCTTGCTAATGTTCGCTACACAGAAATCCAGTTACCCAGCTACCCTGTGAATGCTTCTACTACTACTGAAAAATATTTTGGGACCGTAGGTGGTGATGCTGGTGACCAGGATGGTGTGTGGGTAGAAACAGAAGCCTCAGAATAAGTTTCTGTCACTTAACAGAGTACATTTAAATGTGCACAATTATCACTATTAATCTGAACACAAATTTGCACATAAAAAAAGGAAAGAAATAGCTGGATAAACAATAAATAAATCTGAAAACTTTAGAATTTGATTAGACTGAATCATTTCACTGTGTTTGATATTGAGGTAAAAGTAATGGGAAGTAATCAGCTTACATTACTTTAATATTGTCATACATGACAATACATTTTTAAAGTAACCCCTCCAAGCTTGAAAGTGAGAGTGTGTTCATGTAAAGCTATCAACTTATTGTCTTATTACAAAGCAACTCAATGTGCACAAAAGAAGACAAAATAACACAGTTGCCAACACATTGACTCCAGCTACAGAGCAGATATGCTGTTTAATAGAATGAATAGAGTCTCTAAGCAATTACAAGCTTAAACGATGATGCATAAATTTCATTTATAGATAGATTTCAGCAGGGCTTATCTCTCAGAAACACTGTAATAGGATTCAGCTGGAAGGCAGGAGAAGAAAGATGTGTGTGTACAGGGCTGTGTGAGTGTGTGTGTGTGTGTGTGTGTGTGTGTGTGTGGGGGGGAGGAGTATCTGTGATTGGAGTGATTGGTAAAAGGTGACCAGGATTCAGGATAATGACTCCCAGTGAAACAAGGACACCTAAAACCTGAGTGGATCTCCACATGGTTAACGATTGGTTTCATATGACTGCAGCTGAAGGGTAATTCTCCCAGGGAGATGTTTAAGGTACGAGCTAAATACAGCGCAATGACAATCCAATCAACCGTTTGCTACACACACACACGCACGCACACGGATGTTCTCACTGACCTCCTCAATAGTTGACCCTGGACTCCTTTGACCGCTGCAGTTGGACACACACTTGTGTTTTGCGTGTGTGTGTATTTGTTGCTGATTGTTTCCTACAATCAAAGGAAACTGATGATGAGAGGTGAAGAGATCAAACGTTACAGAAGCTCGAAAATCTGTACAAGTAGTATTGAGTGCCATTTTAATGGAAATACCCCAAAGCAAGCCAGATGGGTAAAACACAGTACGTATCCTTTATGTTTTTGTCAATCTCAGAAGCTCTCGGCTATCGTCTGACAATGATTTAGCCTCTGGGGGCAATGGCCAATGTTTCGGGCAAATGCTCCAGTCATTGTTTACAGTCAGATTAGCAACTTGAGATGTGAGTTGGGGGCTAATCTTCATAAACAGATATCTGCATATGACTGCATGTACATTTTTAGAAAAGCTTAATTATTATCAGATGATAACTAATTGGTTCTAAGTTGCATTTCAGCCAATGTGTTCCACCTCTATTTCTCTCCACACTGACTGTTTACATGCATGTAACCAAAGCATGCTCAAACGTGATTGGTCAATACTACTCAGACTACAAACGGAAACAGAACGCTTCCAATACCAAAACCTTGTCCCAAGCCACAGATTCTATATCCATATGCACATATCTGTTTATGGAGATGATGCTTTTGATAATTAAATCAAAGTGATTTCCATATTGGACTGACCAGTAACTTTTTTTCTCTACATCTCTAATGAGAGCATGACATAACGTGTTTTGTCACGTTAACTTTTTTGTGCTTCATATAGTTGTGTACTAGTACTCTTAAAGTGATACTGATATCAACAGGGTACTTTAGACACTTTTAGATACTTTTTTCTGTTTCATTCAATACTCATCTGAGCATGCTCAACTGCCAACTTAGTCAAATCCACCATGCTCAAATTCGCCGCACCACAGACTGTATAGGGTTTTAGCTGCTGCAGTAGTGGACCAATCACATGTCACATTAAACTAAAGAGCCCAAATATTTTTTTCTAGATCTGGATACAAAAAGGATGCAGTGTAGGTATCATTTGACAGGACAAGTTTTGATACTACTTGGTCCTGGGTTATTGTGGTTGATACCTTATGTTATACTATGATATACCCAAGAATAACATGTCATAAAACATAATATAAGATGTTATGTTATGCTTTGTTATGGTTTAGGTTTAGATTATGTTTTATTTGGTATTGTGAGCATATGAAAATCTATCTATAATGCCAAATTTTATGCTAATGCACACATATACAAACTAGTGCATGTGCTGTGTGTTAGAGCCGTTCTCTTTGCTATAATTTTCTGAACAAACTGTAGATGTCTTAATTATTCACCCAAATCAATAATCAAATCAATAAGAAATCATACTGATATTAAGTCTACTGATCACTTCAAGTCCACTGTCGAGAGTACCCAGTTCATTCCATTTTTGATTAGTGTATCTCTTATAATATACAAGTGTAAGTCATACCATATATGGACTTTTAATATCCAAACAACTGTAAAAATGATTTTGCCATTGAGAATTAAGTTACTAAATGTATCTGGATGTTATGTTTTGGTTGTGACTTGAATGTGTAATTGTTATTTTGATAAATCTTTATGTCTGTAAAGACCAGTGACATATATTTAGAATGTTTTCCTGTGAGTCTCACAGGTTATTGAGGTAAATAAATAGATGTTCACTTACGTATGAGCTTATGCTGACCACTGTGTTAAAAATGGAGCTCTGAAACAGCAATTTGTCACATGAAGTGGCATATTAACCTGCCCCTTTACACACACACAGACACACACACACACACACACACACACACACACACAGTCTGTGTGTATGTTCTGCTATTTAGTGGTTGAGTAAATGAACATGATATTTAAGTGACTGCTATTTCCTGAGCGCAGGCTTTTCTTTCCTCCTCCTCCTCCCGGCTTTTCTCTAAATTTCCCCGGGGAGCCGCAGCCCCCTGGGTTTGGCTCGGTGTCAGAGCCCCGGCAGCCATGATACTTCATCAGGCTTTTCCACCATTATTGGCAAGAGCACTCCATATCCTCTTAGCAGTTATAGCTTTTCAATTTTCCTTTGAAATGCTGAGCCCAGCAGAACATATGGCAATATCTTGGCTTTAAGTCCTGGATTGGACTGAAAGCCTGTAAAACGGCCCCGCATCCTGAACATGCAGCCACGGGCGACACACTCCCTGACCTTTCTGGAGAGGTTTCAGAGCGGAGCCTCTGCGCGGCTGCGACCACTGTTAAAGACATTTATAATAGGCACCATTACAAGATGCTGCTGGAACAGTTTGACACAGTAATGTTATGGTGTGAGCTGTCCTATAAAGCATTATTCCTCCACCAACCCCCTTGTCCAAGTGTCCCCAGGGACACATTCAACATGATGGCAGGGCCAAAGCTCCTCTGTCACACACAGGCTTGGGGAGTAATGGATTACGTGTAACTAGATTATGTAATTTGTACACACAATTAAAGTAACTGTATTTCGTTACAGTTACAGACATAAAAATATAATCAGATTACAGATATATTTTGTAAAATTGGGGCTCAATCAGAAGATTACAATTTTAAAATATGTTTGAAAACAAAGAAAGACATCATCCAAGGACTCCAAGGACGCTAACATTAGCTGCACAGACCAATTGCTAACATACACAGATCAACCGCTAACATTCGCTACATACAGTAGGCCAACAAATAACATTAGCTACACAGACCAACTGCTAGCATTCGACGCACAGACTAATCGCTAACGTTGACTTTTCAGACCAACCACTAACTTTAACTACACAGGCCAGCCGCTAACGTTCACTATATGACCAACCGCTAATATTAGCTACACCTAGCAACCACTAATGTTCTCTTAACAGACCAACCACTAGCATAAGCTACACAGCAAAGCGCTAGCATTAGCTACACAGACCAAACAATTAACATTAGCTATACAGATCAACTTAAAGTTAGCTACACGTCCAACCTTAATGTTAGCTATCAGACCAACCGTTAATGTTAGCTACACAGTCCAACCGTTAATGTTAGCTATGCAGACCAACCGCCAACATTCACTATACAGACCAACAGCTAACAATAGCTATACAGAAATCCAGTTGGCTAGCTAACCTGTTGTTATTACTACTTATATATCTACTCCTATTACTACTAGTACATTTTTGTGTATAATTACTGCTATTAATCTAAACGTGCATTTGTGCATAACTGAAGGACTAACATTAACCAACATTAAACATGTTAGGTTAAACAGTTCACCATATTTAGTATTGGCGTAATCCAAAAATAAAGTAATCAAGCTACATTATTTTAATATTGTGAGACTTGGATTAGGTTACTGACTACATTCTTGAACAGGTAAAAAGTAATTGTATCAGAATACATTTTTTAAAGTAATCCTCCCAAGCCTGGTCACACAGCCCCCCAACACACACGTTAACACACTCAGGTTGTTACAGTTGTAGAATCGATTCTGCTCCCACTCCATCCACAGACAAAGAAAATCCCGTCCCACTCCACCTGCTTTCCCTTAAAACAAAGACACCAGATCAGCAGCACCTTCTTAAGACTTAAGGACTTTCCTGAAAAGCCTTCTCCGGAAGCGGAGTGAGTCAGAGTGCTTCTGGGAAGATAAAAAACCATCAGAGAGAGGGGAGAGAAGAACTATCAAATATGTTCACCAGCTATTGTATCATTTTCAGCTCCTCAACAGACTATGGATTTTTAGTCCATTCCATTACTAATTCATGCTGGTGGAGGGGCCGGGGGTGCGGGGGGACAGGAGGAGGGTCGACCCTCCTGGAAACCTAATCTGGATCAATAGGGTTGACCTTGGGTGGGCTGCTAACAGGCAGACTGGACTGAGGCGGGGGTTCTGACTGATCACTGATGGGTGTGTGTAGGACATTTATTCTTATAGTCAAATAGTGTTGTTTAGTTTAAAAGAGTATCTTAACATTTGGGGGAATGTGCTTTCTTTATTTCTTCTCTGGTAAACACACAGTGCTACAATAATCCATTGACATGCTAAAATCTAATGCTTTTAGCATTAGAAAAAGTCATTTTTGTTAGCATTTAAGTGCTTGTTTTCATATTGTGGCGCCGATCTTTTCCCCACTGGGGGGCATGGTTTTCAGAGTATGATTCATTAGACTCTGTCTCTCTGAGTCACAGGCTATGACGCTAGATTCTTTCTGACAGAACCTGTCAGCGTGCTAACGGCTAGCTGTCAAACAGAAGAGAGAGTTGATTTAATCTAAGGTGCTCTCGTTAGGTTTGCTAAGAGCAAAAATAATTGTCCCCCCTCCTGATGAAAAGTCCTATGGTGCGTGCATAAGTGCATACACGTGCATGAACGTAAACTTATTCTGTGACTCCTGATGTTTTTATCAGCCATGAAGAGAAAGAATGAGTAAGACCTGCTGTTGTGTAACAACATCCTGGTAAAAAAAAAAAACCACACACGCATTGTAGCTTCAGTGGCTAACATTAGCTTTTGGAAGGAGAAAATCATGACATCATTCATGTGACTTCTGGGTGTGTAGTCTTTCTGATTATGTATCTTCACAGTCTGATACTTAAAACAGTTTTACAACAAACTATAAGTTAATTGACTTGAAAGCTTATCTTTTAAATTGACAAAAATCGTATGTGAAACAGCATCAGCAAGTCAGTTCCCATGGTGGTCCACTGGAAGGGGTGTGGCTTAGGCACTCCATATCATCACCCTTTGCTTAAACCCTAGCCGAGCTATCCAGCTGCTGGGAACAGCTGGCCTGGTTCTGTCCAGGGTTGGTGGGTTCTCTGTGTGAGTATTTCTTGGTCAGGTGCAGTCACTTCCTGCCTGGAGTCTCTCTCTTGCTTCCAGTCTTAACGTTAAACTAAGCTAACCAGCTGCTGGCTATTGCTTCATATTTACAATATTAATCTATCTTAAGCCTGTAGACACAAAATGTGAAACTTTTTTTTTTCAAGCCTTTTTTTTACTTCATCATTGTTCAGGGCGTTATAGACCCCACTAATGTATGTAAAATCAAACATGCTGTCCTTTATCTCTTTATTCTAACCTTATTACCAACCCAAATACAGAAAACTATTGAAATGTAACACTTCAGTAACATCTTTGCCACTCACCGGGCTTTGCATGTTTGGTGACAATTATACAGAAACTGGCATAACACAGTTATTAAACCAAATACCTCATGTTTTTAATGTTATAAGGCTGGGTTCTCAAAGTTTTGATGACTGAGTGATATTGAGGAAGCCAGCATATGACTGAGGGCCACACAGGAAAACCCATAAGCTTATTTGTTCCTGAGGGCTGCCATTGGTCCACAGGCTGTACTTTGAGAAACTATAAGGGGTCTGCATGAACAAATACTTTAGTTCATCAACAAGACATTCACAAAGACGTCTACAGTATGTTATTTTGGGGTCTGTTATACAAACTATAGCCTATAACTTCCTGTGAGACTTGAGATAAACTAGCTTTTAACTAAGTGTTTGCATGTGGATCATGGCTGCCTTGCATACCCTGTGTCTCTTTGGAACATTGGTTTTGTGTCCTCAGAAACGAACGCTCTATGTGTGCGAAAATGTGGTTAAAAAGCATGTATATCTGTAGGCTTAGACTCCATATGAGTGTCCACTGTATTTAGCCAACCCAAACACAAGTACTGTGACCTTTTCTGTAGCAGCTTCTAAAACATGTCACCATTTCAAAATCACGCTCATGACTAATACTCTTCAAAATGAGGAAATGAAGAAACATTATGAGGTGTAAAACTGGTGAAAATATGCAGACCAGAACCTAAGGGTTGAATATTAAAATTTTGTTCTGAATCTTTTTTTCCTTTTTACATTTATAAACTGGTCCCTGTTGGGATTTTGTTTTATTGTAATATTTACTTGAATATTGCAGAGCAAGCAACAGTTTAATATTGTGTGATTGTAAAACTCAATAACAATAATATCATAACAAAGCCAGCAGCTTGTAATTGATGTATTTTATTGTGAGATGGGGAGTCATAAAAAAATGAACAAAAAAAAAAAACAAAAAACAAAAAAACAATCACTATAAAAAAAAGATGAGGGTGTTAAGGGGGAGGGGCATATAAAAGTGGGCGTGGTCTTGACACTGACATATAAAGTAACAAATTGGCACAAATAAAAACATAAGAAGAACATACGTCAATATTATTTTGGCTTGGCAAAAAGGACAGTTTGTGTGGTTAAGGAGAATCCTTCAATAAAACAGCACACACTCATGCTATTAGACATACTATTAGTTTTCAAAAGTTCAGTAGCTTCATATTAGAGAGGGGAAAGAAAACTAAACTAACATGAGAATGGATGCAGAGAGGTCACAGGTTCCAATTTTCAGGCTTGCAGGGTGCGAGTTTCTTTTTTTCCCGAGGAAAAACTTCATTTTGTTTGTTCGAAAAACATACTTCAGTATTCTGGAGTCTCATTTTTCCAGGCGTGTAGTTATTTGCCTTTGAATCTTTTTTTTTTCCATACTAAAATATATTATCGTATTAATACAAACTACAGTATTGTACACTACATAGTGTAATAAATAACCATAAAGAAATATAAAAAATAAGACACATAAATATAAAAGTTCTCTATGACTAAACAGACATACCCATCTCCTTGGGGGTGGGGATAATACTGCCATTGCTGAAAACATACAGTACACACACTGAAACAGAACATACAACAACGTAAGAGACAAAAAAATAATAATACTGACAGGTAAAAACATGGTTGAATTAAACTCCTGGGATTCATATTTGCCTACATTTTGTTACCTGAAGAGACATCTGAGCGTTTCATGGTGTGTTAAACAAGTGCACTGAATAAGCTTTGAAAAGGCAGGACACAGTTAGAAATCATACTTCATCGTCATCCATTAGAAAACATGTGCATCGGAATTCTTGTAGCCGCTCAGATTAGAAATAAAAGCAACTTATCTAAAAATCTATGATACATGAATATGTGGTAGGCTAAAGTTTACTCTCTCAGGTGTGGTGGCGAGCCAAAGTCAACAGTATTCCGGCTTATATTGGTTGATCTGGGACCCGGCAATACCTGATCAGAGCTGCTAAGCTTCAACAGCAATATTCAATGGCACTTTTGATATGCATGTTTCTCTTGTTTTAGTTCGTTTTTTTTTTTTTTTTGCATATGGCTCGGAGTGGGGGTGGGGGTGGGTATAGGGAGGGTCAAACAGTTTTCTACATCCCCTTTCTGCTCGCTCTGAACATTTAAAGCAATAGTTCGACATTTTGGGACAATATGCTAATTTGCTTTCTTGATGAGAGTTAGATGAGAAGACTGATACCACACTCAGATCAGTTTGGTAAATATGAAGGCGAACCTGGTCTCTTCAATCTGCGCACAAATAACACAACTTTACACTTTCAAATTGCATGCAGGTGATACACCAATCCTTCTTATTAACTTCTGTGTGAACTTCTCTGAGAGCTGGCCCATAGTCAGCTGACGGTTCGTCGTTATGGTAACAAAAATAAACACGAGGTTAACATTGTTAAACGTCACAGTATGGTTAGGTTTAGGTAACAAAACTACTTTCTTAGGTTTAGGAAAAGATCATGGATTGGGTTAAAATAACCACGTTATGTTACATTACGTTATGTTACATAACTTATGTAGCTTAAAACTTGACGTTTCAAATGGGAAATGAACCCCAGCCTCCTGGCCGAAAGTCTGTTCCATTCCGTTCCGTTCCATTCATCAACCCCCGTCACTTGACAATGGAAGGGACTGGAGCATCGCCTGCATGCAAAATTACATTTTGGTGTTTGCACTTCACACAGTTTTAAGTCTAAAGTCTTTTTATTTGTGTAAAGACTGAAGAGTTTTGTTAAGAGTGAAGAGAATGGGCTGAAGAAGTTACAACCTGAAGATAGTTAGCTTACTACATACCACAGCTAGCATAAATCTGTCTGGAAGTCACAAATAGTCTGGCATGATTTACCACCCCCTGCTGGACTGGAGTGTGGAGCATCAGTGAAGGAGGAAATAACTGTTAGCTTCAGCAGCTTTAGATTTAGCTTTTCCTGGATAGCCCCTCTCTGGTCTTTTCATGCTATGCTAAGCTAAGCTAAGCAGCTGCTGGCTGTATATTTAAAGGTGCAGTTGTGATTCTGGAGAAAAGATGATTCTAATTTACAGTTTTTCAAATTACAGACACTTTGGATTGGTGAGTTGCAGATGGTTGATGGTTGAGTCTCATTCCCAGGTCAACAAATACTGATGTTTTGAAGCAAGACTCAATCAACTATCTTTCAGACCAATTATTCATCACAGGCTAGACTTTCTACAGTCTGAAAACAGAGCCAAAAGGAGGTTCATAAGTCTAGTTTCCTCTCAGACCACTTGAATTACATTATGCTGAAATGGTATTATGGAAATTTTGCCCAATGACACCAAAAACAAACTGCCTACCCCACCTTTAATGAACACATCCGAAACTGATATCAATCTGCTCACCAAAGTACACAAGAGCATACTTCCCATAATGTCAAACTACATCTATAAAACACTGATTTGTAAAGAAACTTTGACAACAATGTGTCTAAAAGGAACTAAATGACCTGAAAAGACCCGTCCGCTTTCCATTGTTTTTCTTCTTAAGGCTCACAATCCAATCAAGAGAACTTAAAGAAAAAAAAAAACATTTGCTAACATCTGCTAGCGTGATGGTGTGGTACATCTAGTGCGGTAATACTGAAGGGTAGACAACACAACTCAACTGCTCAATCCATAGTAAACCAAGCCACTTGTAGTGCACAGGATTTTTCTTATTTTCCTTCCAACTTAATAAAATACTGACTTTTTTTGTTCATTGGCAATAAAAAGGTATAGAAATATCTCCCAACTGTACAGCTTTTAACGGTTAAAATATGAGTGATAAAATTAGTAACACTGATAAAAAGAAATGACCCAAGGGTGTTTTAGTAATAAAACATTATCTAAAACGTGTCGGCTCTAGCTTCCAAAGTCTGTATAATGCATTTCCTTCGTTTGTTAAAATTTGTGTTCGTCTTCATCATTTTTTTTACAAATGGATTTTTCTAACAGTGAGAAATCGTTCTCCTGTGGAAAAGTCACTAGTATTTTTTCAGGCACACCTGGATTTCTACACAGTAGTGAACTGAAGCGAACTGTCAGAGTGACCAGACATCGTCTCCTGCGTTCTTCCTCTGTGCGGGGAGAGGAGGACTCTGATTGTGTCTCGTGGAGGAGTCTGGTTCCTCTTATAGTCAATATCTCCTTTCTCCTGCGGGTTCTAGTCTTCAGAAACCGTGTTCCTGTTTGTCTCCTCCGTCACCTCCTCCTCTGCTTTCCCCTCTTCCGTCACCCCTTCTTGTGTATCCATCGCCTCCTCCTCCTCCTCCATCTTGACTTCCTCCTCTTCCTGAATGCTTCCGAGCACCTCCTCCTGCCTTGTGTCAGCCTCCTCCTCTTCCTCTTTCTCCTCCTCCTCCTCTCCTCCCTCCACCAGCACTCTCTCTATCTCCTCCTCATTCCTCTCCTCCTCCTCCTCATCCCCTCCCTCGTCGCCTATCTGCACCACCTGGATGTCGTCCATGTCCACCGCGCCTTCCTCCTCCTCCTCCTCCTCTTCCTCGCTCTCATCCTCTCTGGTGCTGCTCCCTCGCTCGTCCGAGTCCAGCTGGGAGGGGGCCAGGAGCCGCTCCTGCACCCGGCTCAGGGCCTCCATCTCGGCCTGGGCCTCGCCGTCCTCCTCGGGGCTCTCCTGGCCTCCGCCTTGGCTCTGCGTCTCCTTCTTGCAGTAGGAGTAGCGGTGGTTCATGTGCTGCGAGTAGGAGCCCGAGTGGGAGAAGCGTTTGCCGCACTTATCGCACTGGTACGGCTTCTCGCCCGAGTGGAGCCGCATGTGTTCGATCAGGTGGTGTTTGTGTTTGAAGGCCTTGCTGCAGATGCCGCACTCGTGAGGTCGCTTCCCTGCAGAGACAGAAAATAAATACGTGTCAGCATCTCTGTTTCAAGAGACAGTTTGGATGTTTTAAATATAGTTGTATGAGGTACTTAATGATAGTCAGCGCATAATCTATTCTGGTCTTCCACTGCCTCGATGTGTTGTCTGTGTTATTGTGTCAAGGTCAAATTTTATTTGTATAACCCAATATCACAAATCACAATGTAGCACCCTCTGTCCTGTAGACCTGTTAAAGAATAAGGTAAACCCCCCCACTCCCCACCCCCCAAAACAACAAAAAAAAAACATTTAACAGGGAAAAAAATGGAAGAAACCTCAGGGAGAGCCACAGAGGAGGGATCCCCCTCCCAGGATGGACAGACGTGCAATAGATGTCACGTGTACAGAACAAAGCAGTAAAATCACATTTAATACAGATTTTTTTGACAGAGTTTCAAATACATAGAATTGTGTAACTTTGGCGTTTTAAAAGAATCGTTCTAATCAGTTACTGTAGTTTAGTATTTTTCATTAGTTTTCATTTTTATGTTTTTATATTTTATTGTTTAAAATTGGTTAGTTTTTATTAGTTCAGTATTAGTTTTATTTTTTTTATTATAATGTACGCCTATTCATCAGGGGAAAGATCAGAGGTTCAGAAGTTACAACACAAACACAGCATTTTGTGTGTGCAACTGACTCACAGTCTTGTAGACATCCCAGTCTCAATAAACATCTGTACTAATCCATTCTCATGTTTGCATTGCATGACAAATTAAACCAAACTGACAAAGACTAAAACTAAAGATATTTCCTGTACACAATGTCATTTCATTTATTCTAAAGTCAGGTTTTTATTTTTAAATTATAAACTAAAACTAGATCTGAAAAGAAACATTTTAGTTAACTGGAATAGTTTTAGTTAAATATATTAACCTTGGTTCGGATCCACCAGAGTCACATAATAACACAAACAATGTAACGTATGGAAGCAGCAGCACCTCCTGTGTTCTGTGAGGTAAAATGACTGATTTCACCTATGGAATTTTGTGGGTTTGGACAGAGTGATATTTGGCTCATGTTGCAGTGGTTTCCCGTCAGAAAAGGCTGTCTGACAGCAAAGTAAAGACGTAAGAATATTCTGAATGTAGCATAGACTTAAACTGATTTAAATTTTCAGGGGCACCTTTTTTGTGTTGAGTTGCTGAGCCTATCCACAGCAGTACATTGCTTATCTTCTGTGCTGGTGCCCCTCTCTGCTTGTCCTGACTGGGATCAGCTGGCATCTACTGTAGGTACTGTACTACTGTACATTGACCTCATGTACCTCATACAACCCCACTTCAAATAATCTGAACTAACCATTTAAGAAAAATGAAAAGTCAAACTGTACAGACACGGGAGAAAAACAACAAACACTGCCATGCAATCACAATGAATCCCCCCACATTGTTGCGTGGAAGGTTGAGGCCCATAACAGTATCTATCATCAATGTATCCAAGGAGAACATTTCAAAACAATACAACAAAATCACAACAATTGTGCTTGAAAACCTTCAAGGAAACTTTATCCAGGCAGGGAACAGCTAGTTTCACCTAGGATGAGGTCATTTGGAGCTGAAAACTATGGTTGCACGCCAGGTATCAGAGCAATAAAGAAAAAAAAAACCTAAAACGCCTCTGAGAGCGTTGACCTGCACTTGGCCACGGAATCATCATCTTCGAGCAGTCCAAATCACTACCAGAGCTCGCCTCTTGCAACATTTGGTGCTTCACATGAGAAGCTGGCAGTGCAGAGGTGGGGAGTTGGCGGAAAGAACTTCTCAGACCTCTTCTGTGCATGTTGAGTAATACCTGCTGGAATGGAGGTGTCCACCCTGCTTTACGCTGTAGCTCAAAATCCCCTTTTCGCTCGCACTCTGACTCATCTTTCCCGGGACCCAACAGTGAGTGATGGTGAGACAAGTTCCGGTTCTGCATGTTTTTTTTTTATTCAGAGTCCATCTGTGATTTTTGGCCGTGTTCGTGTGTAGGCCTGGGAAGCACATGTATTTACCTGTGTGTTCGTATTTGTGTCTCAGCAGCGAGCTGCTCTTCTGGAAGATCTTGTCGCACAGGTCGCAGGCGTACATGCCGCTGTCCGTCTTCTTCATCTTCTTTCTCTGAGGGCCCGAGTCTGAGTCGTTCTGCTCCTCCATAGTGGACACGCCCTCTGAGCCTGTGTCCATCTTCTCCTCCTGGAGAATTTGAGAAATCACAGAGGTATTGGTAGGAATTCTAAGTGAGGTTTTTCTGTTTGTTTTACAGCAAGAAGACAATGGCTGACTCAGAAAAGTACCAGAAGAAGTACTGGTGCATGCGTATTGCAGGAAATGATGCTGTGTCATGTCATACTCATAGATTTCTCTGGAGGCGAGATTAAAATCACTAAGGCTGGGTTGCACCAACAAAGATTCATCTGTAAACCTGATTAAATCTGCCTGTAAAATTAAATCATGTTGTTCAAAACTAGCTTAACATTAAGAAAGATTAAATTTAAATGTCTTTTTACTCTTCATTTTAGTTTTCACTCTCCTCTCTACTTTAAACTCTCAAAGTTCCTTGATGAAAAGTTAAGGGACAGACTCAACCCAAGCAATCTTCTATTACTCTCACTATGCCCCCGCCCCAAACATTTTGTATTTACTTGGTCCTGACAGCACTCTAACGCATGGATTTTCATACTGTTTAAACTCTATTTAATTTGCTAATTTTAAATCTAGTTTTGCTCAACTCTGATAAGAATTAAACTTGTATTAAATTCATTTTTGTTGGTGCAGCCACTCTAAGAATTTTAGGTTATGAGTGAGCAAAAACACTTAACCAATCTTTTCCTTGGCCGGAAACGTAACCGCACTGTTCACTTATGAGCACGCCTACACTATTCTCCGGTCCCTGGGCTGGTAAAACTCATCCACTGATGCAGTGAAAGAGGATGTGGGGCAATATTAAAGAGAAGATATATACACAGGCTCTTTTTTTACAAGGCAGGTCTATGCCAATCCACTTAACACAAAAGTATAATACAACAACAATAAATCAATGAGGCAGGCAGAGGTGTGCCGTTTAAACAGATTTCCGCAGATCAATAGGGGCTCTGCAGTAAAGTGCAGCCTCGTGTCCTCGTGGTGACAGCCCAGGAAGATCACTCACACACCCAGAGAGATCTACATCCATCATTACGGGCCCATTAGGTGTCTGCACAATGAAGAACTATTAAGGGCTATCATTTTTACAAAGCACTGAATTCTGACATTTCTATATATGACTTATTGATTAGATTTTGGATGGTTTCAGACTATCTATCATGTTCGGCTGGTTATGAACAATAAGAAGTAATGATCTGGACTGAAGGGGTTTGACTGATTGCTCCAAAAAGAGAAAAGCCAACTTGATTCCAATTCACTTGCTTCTCAAAATGGCTACCGGATTAGGCACCAAGTCCTTTCCTGCACTATCTGTAATTGGTTTACAAAATAAGACTTTTAGAAGAGTCAAACCTGTTTGCTGTGGCTGACCTTCAATGAAACTTAAGGAACAAAAACTTACTCTGAAATGCTGAGGAAGCATTTAAGCTGTGAAAGTCTAAAAATAACTTCCTTCCTTGTACAGTATACAGCAGGAAACACAGTTAGTGAGGACTACAGGCAGGATGAATTAAAGTAATAGTTGGACATGGGAAATATGCTTATAAGCTTTCTTGGCAAGAGTTAGAGAGATACCACTCTCATGTCTGTGCAGTTCCTATAAAGCTACCATGGGCCACTTATCTAAAAGGAATAGTTCTGATTATTTAAAGTGGGGTTGTATGATGTACTTCCCTATATTCAGTGTATGACCTACAGAAGATGGTGGTTGGCATGTTCCCAGTTTGGAGAAGCAGCAGGAGTACTGGTGTAGGAAGTTAAGCAATGTACTGCTGTGGACAGGGTCATCAGCAGAATGTATTTTAACAACATAAAAAATAAGTTTAAGTGTATGCTACGTTTAGAATGTTTTCACTGCTTTAACTTGCTGGCAGTCTGCTTTTTCTGGTGGGAAACCGCTGTTATATAAGGCAAATATCACTCTCTACTGGCTAACCAGACTTCATCTGAGAAATCAGTTTGTGTCATTGTGTGATGTTGGTGTTTTAAAAGGTTAGTTCAGATTCACCAAAGTCACACAATAACATAAACAAATTCAGTGATGGAGGCAGCAGTAGGCCGGCAACTCCTGTGTTCTGCGAGGTAAAATGATTGATTTTGCAAAAGGAGTCTGGTTGCGTGAAAGAGACTGATACTGGGCTCATATAACGGTGGTTTCCTGTTAGAAAAGGCTGTCCGATGACAAGGTAAAGCAATGAAAACATTCTAAAGTTATCATACACTTAAAGTCATATTGATATTTTTTAGGTGGACCTTTTTGAAGTGGCTAAAATATATTTTTCTACTGAGCTTGTCCACAGCAATACATCAGCATAACTTCATCAAGTGGTTCTCCTGCTACTTTTCCAAACTGAGGTGTATCAACTGGCATATATTGTAGGTAATACACTAACATGACAATCCCAGTTCAAATAATACAAACTATTCCTTTAATAAGGCTTGGGAACAGCTAGCCCCGCTCTGTCCAATGGAAACAAAATCTGCCTGCCAGCACCTCTAAATTTTGCTAATTAACACATTATATCTTGTTTGGAGTAGGCACTGGTTGCCTGGTCAACTCACAGTGATCAAAAACACTTCACTGTGATGAAATAGTGACAAAATCGTCCAGCACATAACCACCTATACAACCACAATATGTTGTTTTACACTTTGGTTTTGTATGGATTAAACAATCAATTATAGCATGTTAATTCGTGAGCTTAAGTGGTGCTGATCAGTGGATTTTGTTAGCTTTGGACAAAGCTAGCTGGCTGCTAGCTGTACCTTGATGTATGAAAGTGGTATTGGTATTCTCATTTAACACTCCACAAGAAATTAAATAAGCCTGTTTCCAAAAAACAAACTATACTTTCAACAGGACCATAAACAGGGAAGCTCAACTGCTACTGAATTGGAGGATGTAAATGGTTGCACACCTTCACTCCGTTGAGGTGGATGGTGTCCTGCGTCTCGGTCCCCGCGGGGCTGTTAGCTGTAGTGGTATAGGTGTAAGCCAGCTGGGGGATCAGGATAGTCTGTTTGTTGTTAGTGGCTAGCGCCCTGAGGCATTGCATTGTGGTCACAATGTCGAGGGGTTTGGCACTTGGCTGGCTGGCGTACAGTGCAACGGGGCTGCTGCCCATGGCTGAGAGTGGCGATGCCTCTTTCTTTGTGCAAGTTAAGTTTAGGGGTTCATCCACGTTGGTCGAGCCGGAGGAAGGGGAGGGGTAAACGCGGGCTTTGGCCACCACTCGCTCCATTTCCTCTCTGGATGGCTTGGGCAGCGACAGGTCGAGGGGTCCCTCCGTGCTCTGGGGAGGCTGGGCTGGGATGGGACCACCGGCCGTCAGGTTGAGTGGCGAGGGGGAGGCCGGTGAGCTGTGGGCACCATTGACCTCTGCTGGGGTGGCTTCTGTAGGGCTGTCCTGGGTGATGGAAGAGCTCATGTTGTCCGTGTCCTTCCCTGGGACCAGAGATACCACATTGTTGGCTTCACAGGTGTCCTCTTCCTCTGAGGGAGGTGTCGGGGCACCCAGTGATATCTGACCCTCCTGCATCTTGTCAAACCACTTCTTCACCACGTGGATTGGCAGGCTGACAGAGTCAGAGATCTTGGCCAGCTCGTCCTTGGTAGGCTCTGCGTTCAAGGCGAAGTAGGCCTTGAGCAGGGACAGGAGGTTTTTGGGCTGGTTGAGTCCTCCCTCCGACAGCAGGGCAGCGACAGCAGACTCTGACTTATCCAGGCCCGCTCCGTTCAGTCGCCGACCGTCCGTCTTGCAGTGCTTGAGGGCATGGAGTGCTTCCAGCCCACCGGGACAGTTATCACACAGGAGACAAGTTTTAGTGGTCTTTTCCTCTTTTTCTTTAGTCTCATTGGGCCTGCTGCCTCTGATGGTGAGGTCTTCTGGGAGTTTCTGGGACTTGAAAGTGTCAGTGGTGATCTGAGCTGGTGACTCCGGCTCTTTCTTCAGGTTCTGGGCTGTGATTTGACCCTGATTGGGGTCCAGACTGTAGTTAATGATGATTTTTGCATTTCCATCCTGACCAACGATGGGCAGACTGATGGCTGAGATGAGTTGCTGCTGGGGGGCGTGGAGAGTTCCAGTGGTTAACCCCGAGTTCACCTGTCCCTGGCCTTTGGTGTTGCTTTCCAGCACCTGGCGGATGACGCTACCATCCACCGCCACTTTGAGAGCATTCTGCAGGTCTGCCAGGTTGATGCTGATAGGTGAAACCAGCCCCACGGTGGGCAGGACCACAGCCTGAACTGTGCCCTGCAGGGGAGCGGCAGCACCTCCATTGAAAATCCCTCCATTCATGGCGGTCACAGCTGGGGATGTCAACACCGTCGGCTTGTACTCGTAGTCCACAGGCTCGGTCTTGATCTGGTTGAGGGGCAACTGCTCCTGCAGGGGCTTGCTGTGCTCCAGCTTCTCTCTGATCTGGGTGCGGAGGACCGAGGGCGGCGTGGGCAGCACTGGAGATGGACCCTGGGTCTGGGTTTTGGCGTTCCCTAAGCGTGGCCTGCCGTTAACTGAGATGACGCTGATGCACTTCTTACTGCTGATGTGAGAGCTGTACGAGCCTGAGTGGGAGAAGCGCTTCTTGCAGTTGGAGCACTCGTAGGGTTTCTCTCCTGGATGAAACCACAACAGAGGGAGAAATAGAAAGAGAGGAGGGGGTGAAACAGATTTCCATTAGTGAATGAAGCTAAATGAGCAAGCTAGGCTATGAGCAGTACGGCAGGAAAAAGCTCTAATGCATTTCAATGATGCTGATGTAATGGCACCATTGGGAAATGCCCTCCTCTAATTGCTGTCCCATAATGCCAAAAGAAACACAATTATGGCACATTAAGGAAGAGCACACAATGGACTGAAACACGATGAAGGATATCTAAATACAGGCGCAAACATAAATAAAACAGAAATATTGGTTCAATGGACACTGAAACATCTGTGGCCAGCAGAGAAAGAAGCACACTAGACCTTCTCACGTGCACCACACACACACACACACACACAGAGAACGCTGCCATGGTGACAGGGGTTGTCCACTCACCGCTGTGGATGCGTAGGTGCTCCTTCAGATGATGCTTGTATTTAAATGCTTTGCCACATTCAGTGCACTTGAATTTACGATTGCCTCCCGACTGTGTGATGTGTCTCTGTTGGACGAGAGGGGAGAGGGGACACTCAGTGAGACACACAATGAAAACACAACCTTTGAACTGCTACTAATTCATGTCACAATGTCATTAATCAATCGGGGGCAAAAGCTCATGTTTATTTATCATGTTTGGAAGCGAGCTGCTGAAGAAACACAGCTCAGCTTCAGTGCAGGTTTGCATAATTAAGTCAGTGCAGAGTTACTACAGCAGTGTAGAAGCAGGGGCGTAATGGGGCGTAAGCCTGAGTAAACTCAGTTTTTCCACCTCTTTGAGATGAGGCTGAGATTACTCATCTGTTCTCAGATTAACTGTATCAATCAATGATGGGAAACAGTTTATCTACCTCTGTATTTACCACTACGCCCCTGTACTGAAGTAGAATGCTGCTGAAAATAAAGAACTAATCCAGCCACACTGAAAATGTCTTTTGTAGACTGATACATATAAATATCTTTAATATAAAATGAATTTAAACAGCTTGTTGGTTGAGCAGCAATTTAACAGTTTTGCTTTTCCTGTAATTGTTTAACAGATTATTTATAGTACATGTGACAATTCGTGAACATACATACATATTCCAAGAATATTAAGTGGAACTTGAACTACTCACTCAACCTATGCTATACAAATTTTCAACAATTTATACAGAAATATTCAACAAACAATTAGCAAACCTTTTCATTAATCTTTGTTTAACATTCTTAAGCTCAACTAATGTTCAACATTACATACGCAAATGTTAAACAATACACAGACAAAGACAAATATTCTACTGTGTGTATACTTTATTTTATCTTTTATTAATGTTGAACATTTCTGAGCTTCCACGTGCACGTTCCTACACTGGATAAGTAAATGGTTTCTTTCTTTCACATGAATGTCATTAAATATTCTCACATGTTGTAACAGTGGAGTTACAAGTTAATCTGCTCATTCAAAATATGTTCAAAAATGTCATTTACTTACACATAGTAGACAACCCACATGTGGACTATGTAAGTAAATGTTTAGTTGAGATGTTGAATCTCACTCAGTTCAGCTGTTGAAATGTTACAAATACTCTGTAAACTCTCTTTAGGCGGACTATCAAAATAAAGTGTTACCTAAAATTTTAGTTTCAGTATTAGTTTTTCACTACCTGGTTTCAGTCTTGAAAAATGTTAATGTGAGTATACTTCATCATTGTATTACCAGAGCAGTAGGTGCTCTTAAAAGAGGATTCAAGGATACATAAATTATCTGGCTGCCTAAAGTATTTTAATCCAATATAACAGAGTTTGAGAAAAATGTCTACCCATAGAGAAAAGAAATAGCAAACCCTTACGCAAATTTCCCATTGCCTCCAATAGTGAATATTTATATTTTCACCCAATTCCATTCTGAACTGAATTAATCATCTGTGTCCTATTTTGTGTGTATTATGAAGGAACTTCATTTTCATTGCACAACCCTGTGTTGTATCATGATAATAAATGTCCCTGAATCCCAATAAAACTTGTGTGTCTCAAACTATGACTCACTCATGAAAGTGGCCACTTTTGCATTTTTCTCATACAACTGAAATCTAAGTAAAAATCAAGTAAAGATTATGTTGTTTAAGCTGTTGTTAAGTTGCTTAAGTAAAGTGCTTGGCAAATTATGTTTTCCATCTTTGTTTTATATTTTGTTTGTAGTTTTAAATTAAATATTTAAACATGTATAAATCATTAATGAACACTTTACAACACTGTTTTCATACATTAATGTGGGTTCACTATTTGGCAAGATCCAGTTACCGCTTATTACTAATTAATCTTACTAATGAATTACTAAGATTTATAATTAGCAAAGGGAGCCCTTTTGTAAACTATAAACTGTGCAGGCTTAAAATGTCAAGATAAACAATACTGTCAAAGTCTTAGTGTGTGGATCTGATAATTTGATATTTTAATTTGATGCCAAATGAAACTTGACTATTAAGATCTGGTGACTGTGGTTAATCGCAGTAACTTATTAACAAATATGTGATGAAGCTGACCGGTATAAATGCTGCTGATGGAGAAGACAAAGTAAGCTTAAGTAAGCTCAACAGTACAGATAAATGTAGGCAAGCAACAGGTCACCATTGCCATTTTTAAAAACATATATTTTTATGTCATGTGTTGCTCATTAATTATCTATAAAGTCTTTATAACTTAATTAATAACTGAATTATAAAGGGTAGTCTTACAGTAAAGTGCTACCCCATTATATTCATGTTTTTTGTTTTGTTTCAAGTTGTTTTTTATTTGTTTGTCTCATATATGAGACATCTTACGTACCTTGTAAGGTTTATAGTTTTTATATAATACTTGCAACACTTCTGTTTCGCTACTGGTTCCACTAAGAATATTCCATGTGGATTTACTAGTATTTTATGTGGTCCCAAGTTTCATATTACACACATTTACAAGCACCTTGTATCTGGTTTGACTGTCAGATATATTACTTACAAATCTCATATAAGAGATATAAAAATGTAGTAAAATGTATCTATATCTTTTCCATATGGGTACTCACAACAAACAATCATCATTTTTCATTAGACCATTTCTCAGTGAGAGCAGAATATGTTTTATCAGTATCCAGTCCTGACCAGTTTGTCAGTCGGTTCTTACCTGATCCCGCCCGCTCTTGTGGACTGTCATATGCCTCTCCAGCTGAGCGCGGTATGCAAAGCTGTAGCTACACTCGGGGCAGCTGAAGCTCTCCTCGGTCTTCTCGTGCCGGTACTTGATGTGCTCCTTCAAGGAGCTGTAACGCTTGTAGCCACGTGCACAGTACGGGCAGGTGAGCAGCTGAGAGAAGGAATCAGGAGTTCCTGGGTGGAAAAAAAAAACACACACACACAAGAGGAGAGCGTTGTAATGACATATGTTGAGAGTGAAAAGGGGGAGGAGAAGAGAGGGTTAAAACACATGGTGAACAGGGAGGGCTCTTTGATGTTACACAAGACCGGCCACAGTCACACTCCTCTGCTATTTCACCAACCTGTGAGAGATCCTCCCCCACAGGTAAACAGCACCCAGGTAACCAAATGGATAAAAGCTGATTAGTGATCCTACGAATACTTACAAATAGATGAGACTACAGACAAATGAATTTCCCCTTGGGGATCAATAAAGTATTTCGTATTCGTATTCGTATTCGTAGTGATCCGTAGTAACGCCTTCCTGTCATTATAAAAATAGCACACTGGGTTGCTGATGCAGGACTGGATTTTATTTTTGCTTTTGTACTCCTTGCTGACACAAAGCCCTGCGATTACAGCTTCCACACGCCTGAAATTCCATCATTTGATTGCCTATTGTGCGTTAGAGGCCTTTCAAAAACACCCACGCATGTAAGGAAAAGTGAGCTGGGTAAACAGCAGCCGCCTGCCTGGATCCTCGCTGGTTAACAGAGGGTCTCAGTTGCCTGGCTCCCACACAGGTAAAGCATTACTTTGTTAACAGGTGATGTATTAAGTTCCCCTGCGGGACAGGTGAGGGCCTCGGGATGGGAATGCACACACATTATCGCTCAGGTAGCTGTGAGTCACTGCTCGCGCAGACGTGACAAATTTACTCAGGTGTTGCTGTTTCTCTTCCTCCCCTCCACCTCCTCCCCCGTCTTTTTTCCCCTCCGTGGTAGCAGGTAAAAGCCAAAAGCCCGGGAGCAATAAAGGCCCCAGTGTGCTGCACTTAACAAATAGCGGTGTGTGTAATGATGTCGGAGAGTGGCGTTAATGGGGTGGAGTTAACACCTGAGGTGAGACAGGGAGCAGGTAGAGCCATCCCCAGGGGGCGAGTAATTACTGGGTAGGTGCAGTAATAGTGTGAGAGCTCAGTGACTGTGAGCTCTCGGGTGGAAATAGTGGTGTGTGTTTCAGTGTGTGTGTGATTTAGGGACACCGCACCTTGTTTGTGTGTGCTACTAATACAGATATAAATGACACTTCAAGGGTGACTTTGGTATTTTTCAACCTGGACCCTATTTTCCCATGTTTTTGTGTCTAATTGATTAATGAGCACAACAATTTTTGAAATTGGTCCAGTATTGAGGGAGAGCACAATTTTGTAGAGGTGAAATTTAGCTGCAACACAGTCACTCCAGGAATCAGGACACTGTCAAAGTAAGTAAGTAAATTGTTTTGCCACTGACATGCTCAGATTGTTATTTTAAGTGTCTGACAACATTATGGAAAGAATCACTGTGATAGACCTTTTTTAAAAAGTAAAATCTATTTGTGTTTAGCCAGAAACAGCTGCTCTCATCAAACTAACCAGACTCCCTTTGCAAAACTGTAATTTTGAAGTGTAATTTTTGTTATCATCATCTATATTCAAAATCGACAGAGACAAAATAAAATTCAGCAAAAATGTCTTGGCTCATCTTTCCACTGCTCCAACAACAACCAACTCTGGTTGAGTCAAAATAAACTCTTAATTCCCCACATTAGATGTGAAAATATTCTGCCTGTACATGCTGTTTCTTCCCGCTGCTTCTCTTGATGTCTGACCTCCTTCTTGCTCCTTTTAAGAGATATTTTCACATCTAATGCCACGAATAAAGGGTTTATTTCAACCAAACTAGAGTTGGTGATTGTTGGAGCAGTGGAAAGATGAGCCAAGATGCTTTTGGTGAGTTTTATTTTGTTTCTGTGGAGTCAGACAAATGACAACGTTAAAATTACAGTTTTGTAAATGAAGTCTGGTTAGTTGGGCGAGAACAATAAAACTGGTTTCTGGTTAAACTAAACATATCTTACTCTGTTGTCAGACTCTTAGAATAACAATCTGAGCCTGTCAGTTGCAAAGCAAGCACTTTTAGTGGACGTACTTCTACAGTGCGCAGTTACCCTGATGGATTATCTTGTAGCTTAGTTCTGCTTCTGAGGGCAGCTGCACTCTCCCTCAATACTGGACCAATTTCAGATATAGTTGCCCCATTAGTTACAAAAAGATGAGAAAATAGGGTCCAGGTTGAAAAATACCAAAGTTATCCTTTAAAGGAGAAATATGTCATATATTTACTGTACTAAATCATAAAAGGACCACTATATACATGAATATAAGTTGAAATATTGGCTTCTCTGACAACAGCGCTACAGCCAGTAAAATAATGTTGCACTTGCCTTGCACTCTTGCACTAGTTTTTTTCTATGACATGAATGGGCTGTGATTGATTGTGGTGATGTACCATTCTCATCATGGACGCTGGCATCAGGGGTGCCCTGCCGTTGAGGCTCATCCTCCGGGGCCTCTGGGTAGATGACGGCCGTGTCCCCTTGCTGGAGCATCTCCTCCACGAGGGCGTCCGTGCTCACGTCATCCTCGCCGTCTGACACACAATCCTCCTTCACTGTGAAGGGACAAACGCACACACACACACACACACTGATTAGCATCAAAACCAATTATCGATCACCCTGTTATTTCAAGACTTAACATGTTTTTGTATTGATGTGGGCTGTATATATGAAACCTTAACCTTCGTATATGAAACGTGATAATCCAATAATGTCACAGGGAGCGTCATTAGAGCTGAACCGGATCTTACGGTACAAGCCCTTGATCGTGACAAGTTCACCAGGCTGGAATGAGGCATGCGGCACCGGCAGAAAAAAAAAACACAACATCCTGGATGCTGTTGTTCACAATAGGATGAGAAAACTAATTAGCATCAAAGGCCACAGGCTACTGTATGAGCATCAAGCTCTTTGTAAGACCTGAATGGCAAGCCCCTATTCACTCTGTTAGGTAAGGTACTTGTTGAGACTGGGGCTGATAATTAGGTGATGAATCTTGTCCTGATGTTTTGCAGCGGATAGATATCACGCAGGAACGGATGCTCACACACACACACACACACACACACGGTGCTCTGCTCTCTGGAGAGGCTTGGCCTTCAGACTGTGCTTAATATCCCAGCAAATGAGAGGCTGCATGTGGGAGCTGAGCGCGTTTTTCCTCCACATCATCACACGAGCCCGGCTAGCTAGTCTAACGAGTACTAATTACCGAGCTGCGGCTTAAAGGAAGTGTAACCTGAGGACGGAGTTTAGGATGCACCAAAGCTTCCTTTCCCGTTTCCGTCTCTGCTCTCCCAGAGCTTCCTGAAGTGGATGCCGGAACCGAGTATAGTGTGTCGGCGATTAAACCGGGCATTATTCCTCAATGGGTGTGTTAGTGTGCCTGTGTGTATCGTTACACAGAATAATTACAAGGCTGAGCTATCAGCTAAAAGCAAAGTTAGATAACTGTGGATGGATACTGTGCTTGTGTTTACAAGGCAGATGTTTTAGGGATTGATTTAAGTGCTCCCCCTGCTTAGAGGAGATTTGAGAATAGTGTTTTGTGAATTGTGTGTGTGCTGACAGACGGGGCCAGCTGTGTTCTCCTCGGAGATGGGAACAGGTGTAGCACTTCATGACTCACCGACGCACAGTGAATACCAGCACTCTTAGATACAAGGCCTGCTCTGGCTTCCTCTGGTGCACCTTAACAAAGCCGTGAAACAATATGAGGCAGTCATTTGTTGCTATGGTTATTGAAGACCATTTGAAGAAACCTCCCGCCCTGTAAAAAAAAACCCACAAGAGATAATACAGAGAAAGAAAGAGGCTGTGTGTTGGTGAACACGTGTGTGTATGTAAAGCAGGAGCCAACAGCAGGTGCTGAGAAAGTGGGATCGTGGAATTCTCATCATACAGTGGAGGGTCAGGAGCACATGTGGGGCTGCTAACCCCCATGTATCACACAGCTTTTCTCCCATGACCTCAACAGCATCAACAACACTCCTCAGACTGTTGGACACGTTTTTAGCATCTCAGAGAAACAGTTTGACATTATGAGAAATTAGCTTATTCAATTTCTTTTCAAGAGTTAGTTGAAAAAATCATTAACACTCACACATCTGTGTGTCAGTGCATTAAATATGATGCTAAAGCTGGTTAACTTAGCTTAGTGTAAAAACTGGAAACAAGACACTGCTAAGCTGGTTCTATAAGGGTACAAGAACACCTATTAGCTAGCCATTTCCTGTCTTCCAGTTCTAATAGGCTGTTCACGCCTGGTATTACATTGTGTCTCCAGATGTGTCTCCAGTGACCACTCTATTTGCAAATAAACACTAGAGATGCACCAATTCCAATTTTCTTGGCCAATTCCAATTTTCAGTCTTTCCAAGAAATATAATTGACAGCATTCACAAACATTTTTGCAACTTTTCTTGTAAAACTAAATTGGATGTTCATAATAAAACACTGATTATTAAATCCAAAAGTGCTCCAGATTACAGCCAGGCCTTATTATAAGATTAAATTAATATTATGTACTAGAGGAAACGTGATCTCGCGAGATTTCGCAGGAGCGATTTCACCTGATCTTGTGTAGAAGCCAATGTAAACAAACTGGAGACAGGTGTGGTGCAACAGTTTGCTGTAGTAAAACTTTGCCGTGGGAAAAACAGAAGAAGAAGTTTAATGAGTCTGGATGAGAAAATGTTTGAGGAGACGCATCAACACAGGTTGTTTATACTTCAGCCAGAACTGGAGAGAAGTGAGATTTTAACTGTCAGTCTGTGAACGGCAGTCTGCTGCTGGTTAACATTAGCATGAAGAGCTGCTGTCGCCGCTGTTTGGCGACACCGTCAGCTGTTCTGTCTCGTTGTAGACTGTCTGTTTTCTCTTTATCCTGTTCTTGGAGTCTGTTGCTAACACTGACTTCATGCGAGCATGTGTCTGAGTGTGTGCTGCTATGATCAGCGCTGTGGTGGGTGTGACATTACGGTCAGTGTGTGCTGCACGCATGACGCAACCATCATGCAGAGTATGTGAGCGAATATGACGGGCACAGAATCGGATATGTGGCGCTGACCGGCCGGTCACCGGTTAGGGCCGGTCATGCTGAAAACCGGCCGGTTCTGGTCTCTGGCCGGTCAATCTGTCATCCCTAATAAACACTAGGGCAATTTGGTCAGCTAAATGTCCATTACTGTCCATTTGTTGTTCAATACAAAGAGTCAACTATTCCTTCCTCTTTTTTTATTTCACCACCACTCTAAACCCCTATAACAGCCTCATATTTTACCTGCACTGTCAGCAGTCCTGCAGGAGATGCTCCATGGTGCGCTAGAATTTTATACCTACACTATAAGCAGAGCTTTTTCTTGACTGTTTGGAAATCTGATGTCTTCATATCACAGGTAATGTAGAAAGGCATTTATGCCAGAGTCAGAGAAAGTAAAAGTTTGCACCCCAGCGCACCATGGAGTGTCTCTCATGCCTGCTCTTCACAGCAACACAAGGTTTTTACGAAGAAAGAAACAAATTAATGTCTTACATTTAATGCTGAATTTACAAGAAGGCACAAATGTTTAACAAGCCGCTGTAGCCTTTCCGCAATGTTTAGTGAGTTTCTCCTCACTCAACAACTCTCAAAATTGTGCGATTTTTCTAGAGTTTGGAGATATTGCGCTTACTAGTGCAGTGTTGAAATCAGTTTGAATCGGTGTGTCCGAAAACATCTGCTGCTTATGTTGGCAGGTAAGAGAGCCCAAACACACAATCTGCATTACAGTGAACCAAATGGAAATGAGACACCTGTTTTGTGTGTGTTTACAGGACTTTGAGTAGGCAGACGAGGACACGTTCGCATACACACTGCTGAAAGAAAGTGGTCGCATGCACCCAGACCACCTCTGAATGTGGAATGTGATCATATCATCCAGGACACATATTAATACCAGGTGTAAACAGGCTCTATGCTAACCGCCTGCTGGCACTAGCCTTATATTTAGCAGTTAGATATGAGAGTGGTATTGAGGAAGAAAGAAAATAAGTGCATTCCCAACTTGTCAAACCATTTTTCTAAATTATTTGTCTTATATTTCACAGATCTGTTGGCTGTTGACATTGTAAAACACGTTGAATGTAGGAAAGTGCTGATCTGACTGCGTTGAGCTCCTGTCCCCTGCTCAAAGGCAGCATCCAAACACTCTAATACTCCTCTAGGCTACTAAATGTTGAGCATGTGTGTGAAGTAGCGTCCCAGTTGGGGGTCTGTGGTGCAAAGGTACGACAAGCTGTTGTTTTCTCTCCTTGTGTGTGTGTGTGTGTTTGTCTCTCTCAGCTCTTTGTTAAGTACAGTGCGAGGCCAGAAGGGTTCACAGCCTGGCTGAGGCGGCCCCGTGTTATCAGTCTGCTCCCCTGACATGAAACATCACACAGGCCATTTATGTGCTGACGCAGGGATGTGAATGCACCACTGCACAAGTGGAAAATCAGTTCAAACGCCCCAGAACGAAGGCCCGCGAGGTTGTGGCAGGACATTCTGTTGCAGTCCTGATCTCAAAAAGTAGTTTGTTCTTTATTTATTTTAACCTAAATATGGTACGTCTGCGAACAAAATCACCAGACCACCCACTCTCTCCTCTTCTCGTTCCTTTCTCATCCTTCACTGCCTGCATCTCTGCAACCTGATACAACAGTATCCCATGATGCATTTCCTGCCGTAACTGACCTTTGCCCCCACTACTTCCTGTGGTCGTGCATCCAGACCCGTTTGTAGATTCTATCTTGGATGGGAGAGACATAGCAGAGATAAGGATTTGCACAAACAGCTGAAATATTCCACAATCATTATTAAGGCCGTTACGCTTTATATCCCATCAACAGGAGGTAAGACAGAGGATAGATGGCAGATATTTCTAAATCTAGCATTATTTGCCTATCCTTGGCTTGGTGCTGTCAAGCAGTTGTGCTTTGTCTCCAGTGGACAATCTTCCCAGCTCTCTGGAGATGTTTCCTTTCCTGTCCAGAAGGGTGGCTCAGTTTTAATATCATACTGTGACATAAGGCACGCAGGAATGTAGAGGTTCCTGTGTGTCAACTGCTGCCAAAATGATCCTAATGGATCATGGATGGCCATGTGTCCATTCAAAGTACCTGGAACTTTTGGTTCCAGGAACTACTTTTCAAGGAACTAAAATGTTGCTTCAGCATTTTTTGCATGTGACTATACAACAATAATGACACCATATTAGGTGATCCATCATTTGTACGACACTGCAACAACAGTAGGCATGGATGTCATCATCAGTATAAATGCTCGATAAGGCCTGGACTTACTATGCTGAAGCACAGCAAAGAACACACTGATTTGTTGCTGCAGATTTTTAAAAAATGGTGGCTTAAAGTCAGACCAGTCAGTCAGTCAGTGATGCAAGCCCCACCCCAAAGTACAGGTCCTGTACTTTCTATCCTGTGTGCATGGACTTGATGTCCCCCAGAACTTTAACTTTTAGGCTAATTTATACCCTGGTCCCAGTGGTGGAAATGCACTAACACTCCATTTCCACCAAAGCAGTTTGAGGATCAGTTTGGGACCATTGCCTAATCTCGTCGTAGTTCTTTGCATTTGGCTCTTGGCCAGGAAAACTGGTTTGAGAATGGCACCAACACTTTGCTGATGTAGAAACAAGAACCGCTTACAGCAGGGGCTGGGTGTGGGGTTATTGTCTGGAATTAATGTCCCCTTGTCCTCAACAGAAGTTCAGATAAACTTGGACCATGTGTGTTTGGATGCCAGAGTAGGCTTGCCAAGCCAGGAGCCACACTTGTAAAGAAATGTGGTCCACCATTGTTGTTGTTGTGCTTGAGGACTGTCCTAGCATTGTTGAAAGTGGAGGTACACACAGTGACATAATGACGTGGAAAAACAAACTGGCTCTTAGACGAACTCTGAACTGGCACTAGCACAGAACTAGTACTAAGTTCACGTTTGTGGAAAGGGACTATGGTTCTTCAAAAGGACAGTGGAAACACAGCTTTTGTGACCAATTCTACAGAACATCAAATATCATCACTGCATGTAAGGCCAGCATCTAAGAAAATAGTGTCATCGTGTGTGAGAGCTGTGCAACTTCACCTCTGGTTGGAATAATGCAGTGCAGCACAAGTGCCCATCAAACACACTCAACAAACAGCTCATCTTCTAGTAGCCTTAGGCTGTATTTCCATGCAGTTAAACCCAACCTTTCACTCTCATTAAGTGCCACTGCAGCCTCACGATATCAAAGCTCTCCAGCTCCACCCTGCCCGTTCTCTGAGATGTAATCACGCTCTACAACTCATCAAATCTAAAGGAGAAGCCCTCCCAGGTCAAAGCTCTCTCTGCCTTTTCCTCCCCTGGAGTTAGTCAGCCTGTTCTTAGAGAGGAGCAGGCTGCAGTTTACTGCACCAACACTGGGCTGTTCCACCACTACATAATCATTTAGGAGTGAATGAGTAATGACAGCGAGCAGGGGGCCCATGATACCATATAATCAAGAGGAATGATTCAGAACAAGAGAAACAGGAGGGGAGGAAAGGCGAGGAGAGTAGAGATGGCAAAGCACTGAAAAACCACCTTTCGGTTTTGGAGCGCGGCAGTCTCAGGAGAAGGGGTGTCAAGGTTTTAATTTGAAGCCAACTGGGCTCCGCTGAGGAGAAGATTAGTGGGTGGTGGTCACTTTTCAAGGCTGCACCAGAGACTTCTCTGTTCTCAGGAGTGAAACCAACAGAGGGAGGGATGAAGGGATGAGAGACGAGAGAAGTGTGTTTGTTTAAAGGACTGTGGCTTTCTCCGTGTTTCATCAGTCCGATCCGGAGTGACAGCAAAGTGTGTATGATGTATGAGATGAGGGCTAGAGACAAGGGAGCAAGGAAGAGAGGTGTGTGTGTGTGTGCACATGAGTGAAGGCAAAAGAAAATATGCCTGATCAGGCATAAGTATGGAGCGCAGCCAGCTCGCTGAGCTGTTTCAATGTAACTCATGCTTTTGAAGTGTTTAATGTTCACAAGCCCCAGCCAAAACCAATGACATTATTCTTCCTCCAACTTTCCCTTTATGCAAGGAGGTACAGCTGGAGATCCGTGATGAAAATGACAGCATAGTCAGGGGAATAGGTGGCTATACTGAGCACAGGTTAAGTAAGTGTGTACATACATGTGTGCATGTGCGAACTGAAACCATGCAACTGAAACTGACTGAGCTGAAACTCACAGGAGAGGAATTTCTAAAAATCCCTCCCTAAACTGAATGTGATAGGTCGCTGGACATTTTCACATGTGCTAATTTGACCTCTTGCTAAATCAAAGCCCCCCTCAGCCTCACACATCTCTCACTCAGGAAAAATGCAGCCAAAATCTGCTAGGAGCAACACCCTAAAATAAATATCCTTGTGGCTGAATATCTAATTACATTTCTTATGGGCTTGTCACTGTGTTGCACACACTGTACTTGGCACAGGCCCGAAAACTAACAGCGTCACACACACATACACACACAACAAGGCCTTGGGCCCAGGTTGAAACACCAACATCCTTCAGCACCTGCGATTGTTGTTTTGGAGGGAGGGGGGGTGGGGTGACGTCAGCCTTCCTGTGGCGGTGGGCTGCCTCTGATGTCACTTCCACACAGTCTGAGGTAAAAAGAAGTTCACGGCGGCCCCTCCAATGCCCACCAGTGCCATAAAGCTCTCGGCTGGCTCTTTGGTCTTGGGGCTATTTTCTGTGTGTGAAGGTCTCTCCCTCCCTCTGTTGGCATTGTCTTTGTTTAATATCATGCTTCCTGCCTTAGTTGGAAAGCCACCTCGTGTAGTACCTGTTTCCTTACACTCTGAGCTTCACAATGAGACAAAGCCGGGTACTTAAACTGTGCACAGATGTCAGCGAGACATTTCTTAACTTAGCCCGCATCACGTCAGCTGAGGTCAAAATGAAACACCAACAGTCACACAATTGATGTCGTAACGAAATATAAAGAGGCTGCATGACACATTAGCATTTCTGTAATTAATGCTCTTATCCTGAGCAGATTGGAATAATTATCGAAAACACAGCAGTCTAATGATGGCAGGGTCGACAGTGGAAAGAGACACTTGCTATGACAATATACATCTTAAAGGTACAATTCACCCTGCATATTTTTCCTCTTACCTCCAGTGCTAGTTATCCATCTAGATAGTTTTGGTGTGATTTGCTGAGTTCTGGAGATATCAGCTGTACAGATGTCTTCCAGCCTTCTGTCAAATATAATGGAATTAGATGGCACTCAGCTTCTAGTCCTCGGAATGCCAATTTCATGTAGGAACCTTTTTTTTCAGCTAGGGTTGGGTATTGTTTAGGTTTTATGAATATGAATGAAATGCTTATATGAAACGCTAACTACTGCTGCTAAATGTTAACACTGAGGTAAGCTGACATTACATAGATAACCGTAACAACTATGGTCTCTTTTCTGGTTTCCTGAATATTTTTGGTGTTTACTTAGGCTACTTTACTGTAACGATAGAGAGTATCCCATCCTTGTAAAGTGTTTTGAGCACAGCATTTGCAAAACTGAAGTAACTGTTAAAAGTCTCACACACTTTGTGCAATTCACCTGCCAATCAAGCAACTTAGAAACAGCTGAGTAGGTGAACTGAGAAGACGCTAGACTCACGATTTAATAAGACAAATGTATCAGGAGATGGGAAGACATACACGCATTCATCTCACGTCTCTAGTCGTAGATAGATAACCAGGTTCTTACATGATAGATGGTTGCAGTTCTCAGTTTGTATAGGAATTAACAAGAAGAATCAAAATGAACAATTCCTCTAGAATCATAATTTTGGAATTGATTCCTATTTGGAATTGGTTATCGATGCCCAACCCTACTTTCAGCTACTCATGGATAATAGGCTTGTGATAGCGCAGGAGGACCATAATGGCCTCCTCGACTGAGCTGTAACCATCCATGAGTAGATGCATTCTTCCTTCCGCATGGTGATACGGTTGGTGGGTGTAGTCTGGTACAAATAAAATACTTCCTACATGAAACTGCTCAGACATGTCTGCGACCAAATACTCACACAGAAAAAACTCAGCAACCCACTCCACAACTATCTAGATGGATAAATAGCACTACAGGAAAGATTTTTGGGGTGAACTAGCCCTTTAAAATATAATTGTCCTGATACTTGAAATTAAGTGAAAAATCGGCCAGTGTAATTTGGATGATACTCGTGGCACGAAAGCCTCAGTAAACTGGCATCTGTCTAAAGAAAATTCTGGCACACAGTGAATCAAGTGCTGTTATCCCCCACTGGCATAATTTCTCACATTATAGGAAAATAAGATTTTAAAGCAGAAAACGAGATTAAAAAATTAGCACTTGTGCTGAACTTTTCCCGCAATGCAGATAAGTGGAACAGAAGTCACAGAACATGGAGGAAATGGTGGGTTGAAAGATGAGGTGTGTATTTGCATGACTCAGTGCGGATGTGTGATACTAATGCGCCCTATGAGTGTGCGTCTGCTCTCACCTCCGTCCCAGCAGCGCTCCCTGGGGTGTTCGTCGTCTGGCAGGGTGCTGTCGCAGTCTGCCCCGTCCGCCAGGCTGCCTTCCTCCTCCACGATGTGCAGCTTGTCCTCATCATCTGAGTCTGAGCCGGCCTCCACCACATTGTTGTAGTTAGTCACTGCGAGAGAAGACATGGGGGACAGAGGTGAGAATGGCTGGTCAGATAATGTCTATTTCTTAAATTAGTCTTTTAAGGAGAGTGAACAGGTTGCACACATTATTTATTCCCTAGATAAAGATAATGGGAGGGTGTGCTGTATGTGCTTCTTGATTATGAGCACTCAATGTGAAAGGGCATGAGTCGGAGAGGTTAAATATATATACTATGTCATTTAAATGTCAAAACTATTAAAGGGAATGGTTGAAGGAGGCGGGGGCAGGGAGCTGGAAACACCAATTAAATAGACCATGGCCTAACTTCAATAGATGAGATGAAACTTTAAATGATCCCTACGGGGAGAGTGGGTTGTTAAAGCAGGAGAGAATAAAACACCAGGGCACTAACAACAGAGTGAATGGAGGCTATGAAAAATACTGCAACTGACCATTTTGATGCCTCAATCAAGGGCGCAGATCTTGTTACAAATTAGAGGGGACAGCGGTGAAATTCAGCCCTGGACTAATCTTCTCAGAGCGTTAAAATACCCTCTATTCCCGGCGGTCTTTTAAGTAGACAGACAGTAAACCAAACCCCATTCTAAAGGCAGGTGTTTTATGGAAGGGTCATTTTTTCACTGTCAAATCTTTAGTTACACCATCACCAAGACTCTTTTCTGATTTGCTTTGATCTACTGGCACTACCGGCATCGGCCAGGGATTCATCTGCAGCGCTTGTTTAATCCAGATGCAAATGACATATGTTGTTCATACAACGTCGCAGGTAAGATATGGAAAACATAGACCTGCTAAAAGTGTTTGTCTTATGTGTGAATTATTTCAAAAGTGGAGTCAGCTTCTATTGTTATTATCAGTCATATAATTTCTTTCGAAATAATTTATTTGGGGGGACAACTTTGTGTCTTTTAAAACTTGGGGTTCACAAGTCCCCTTCGTCCCCCTACGATCAGTACCCAAGCCCTCAACGTAGTAAAAGTACACTAGAAAATTTGAAAAAGATATGAACCCTCAGTAAAGACAGACTTCGGAACAACAGACTCCGCGTTGCAGAGAAACAGAGAAAATTCACACTGAGACACTTTCCGACACACACAGTACCAGTGTGTGAGATCATTAGATTGCAGGCTGAAGTGGTGTGTGTGCTGCGTGGGAGTCGGTGTGACCTGGTCGGTTGTGTTATGGGCTGAAGGAGCCAGGAGACACAGAGACAGCCAGCCTACAGAGAGGGTTATTACGGGGAGTAAATTTTCCTGACCGACTGTCTGCTTCAGATGTGTGTGAGTGCTGTGTGAGCGAGTGTGTGTTTCTGTGTCTTCTTTTCATTTCCCACCAGTTCCTCCATCTCTCAATTCCACCTGTGTTACTTCCACCCACTCTCCTTCCATTTCTCTCCCCACCCCTCCATCCCTCTGTTCCACCGAGAGAGCTACAGATCCTCTCGGAGGCCAAATCAATTCTCCAGTGAGCGCAGCCCAGTCAGCAGAGGGCCCAGGCTGCAGCGCTCAAACTACCTCTCCAGCTACTTTATCTCACATCATACAAACTGCACACACACACCACCTGCATTCACTCTCTGAATATGCACTGCCAGTACAAAAGCACCTGAACATTTTTTTTTTCTCTCTATCTTCACTCACCCCAACCCCACTCGCCCACCTCTTTCTGAAGTGGCTGCTCATGTTTTTTGTCGGGAGGAGGCGTATCTGGGAGAATCACGATCCTCCGTTTCAATCAATGAGAATTGTTTTGGTGAGGTCTCTCCCTTTCTCTCTGCATTGTGCAGGTCATTACAACCGGTTGGTATTCACAAAGACTCGGTAGACATGCAGGGTTCAGGCTGAGGGGGAGGTGGGAGGAGGGAGGAGGGAGGTGTGGGGGCGGACGGATGAAAAGGTGGCGGAGGAGGAGGGAGAAGCGCTGTTATTTGGCGAGTCGTTCGCAGGGTCAACACCGCTGTGCCGCAGCTGCGAAATCCTATCGGGGTTCATCAGGAGAGCTATTTCATTCTCAACCTCTTTCCTCTCTTCACACTATTCCTCACTCCACAATATTATCTTTTTGTTTTCTTTACCGTGATGTGACCGCTTCCATATTGTACTTCTCAAGAGCTCAGTCAGGGGTGACACACATCCTTTATACCTGGATTGCTATCCAGGCTACCTGTCATAGTCTATTTAAAGGGATAGTTTGGATTATTTGAGGTGGGGTTGTATGAGGTACTTATCGACAGTCAGTGTGTTACCTACAGTAGATGGTGGTCAGCACACCTCCAGTTAGGAGAAGTAGAGAGGACTACCAGCACAACATATTTTTAATCGCTTAAAAAAAGGTCAACTTAAAAAAGTCTATATCAATTTACATGTGCACTGTATATAGAATATTTCCACTACTTTACCTTGCCATCAGACAGCCTTTTTTTGATGGAAAACTGGCATTACATAAGCCAGCCCTCACCAAACCAACCAAACTCCACAGGCAAAAAAATCCTAAAATTTTACTTTGGAGAGCAGGAGAATTTGCCGTATATCGCAGCCTTGGTCTGTTGGTTTGCTTTGTGTTATTGTGTGACCTTAATGTTTTAAAGGGTTAGTTCAGATTTACCAGACTCAGACGATAACACAAACAAACTAACAAATCGAGGCAGCAGTAGACCGGCAACTCCTGTGTTCTGAGAGGTAAAATGACTGATTTTGCCCGTGGAGTTTGGTTGGTTAGGAGAGAGCGATATTTGGGTTATGTAATGTTAATTCCCCATTAGAAAAGGTGGTCTGACACCAAAGTAAAGCAATAAAAATATTCTAAATAAAAAGTACACTTAAACTGATATTGATTTTTTTAGGTGGAACTTTTAAAAGTGGCTAAAATATCTTTTTTTGCTGACCTTGTCCATGGCAGTTCATTGCCATGATGTCATCTACTGCAGATAATACATGATTATTGATAAGTACGTCATACAAACCCTTATCAAATAATCTGAACTATCCCTTAAGATTCTTAACAGGCAAGCCAACAGACCAATTGAAGAGATGGGAGCTACAAAGCTGGGATCCCATTCAAATAAACTGATAATTAATTGGATTTATATAGACTGTATAAACCTGCCGTCCTTGTTCCTCCCTCCCTTGCCTGCCATACACCACCTCCCTCTCCTCTCCTCATCCCTACCTCTCTTTTCTGTCAGAGCAGCTCTGCCAGGTGATGTATTGTCCATTCAGCACCCCAAACAGGGTGCAACACTTCATTCTGAAACAGAAGGTGCTTTAGGATGAGTCTGAGAGGCTGTTTTAGGGCCACAGCCACTCAGGTGTGGAGCTGAGGTCAGCGATTACAAAGGCAACACTCTGCGGCGGCCGTGTCAAGAGAAAATGATCAAATATAAAGCTGTAGAGAAAAAATCAATGTGCTGGTGTGTGCAGACGGGAGGTGGCAACAGCCAGCGGGACAATAAAAGTGGGAGCTGCAAAGTACAGGAAAGGTTGGTGGGAGAGAGAGTAAAGGATTGGTGGTGTCATTGGTTGGTGTGGGGGGTTGAACAGAGACGGTTGTGCTGCGCCAAATGGTTGGCGGTGTTGAAACAAAAATGTGTGCTCCAACAGGAGATGTAACACCTAGCGTCAACAAAGGCTGCAGTCCCTTCTGGCTGACCGGCTGAGCGTTTGGACAGCTGGCCTCATTAGTGCTAGCATGCTAGCACACAACAGGAGGAAGACTCCTACGCAGCTGAGAGAGAAAGCATTGGTAGGTGGAGGAGGTGAAGAGCTTTACTTCAGAAAGTTTGCTCTCCTCCATGGGTTGAACACCTGAGAAAATAATAGCCTGCAACCATGGCTTTGGCTTTAAGTTAGCGCATAACCCCTGACTGTAGATCACACCTTTACAGCACCCTCCCACACAGAAACATGCTATGGATCTAGGTAATAGGACACAATCAATGGGAGCTCAATAGCCTCAACATAACATTTCTTGATTGCAGCTATCTACATCACATGATAAACCAGGGAAGACCTAATGCATCCTTGTCCTAATTCCAACGATTTTAGATGGTAGCACATGAGCTGATGTGAAATGAATGCCTCTTTGCAACACGTTACATTTATATGCTATTGCTGGCAATGGCTGGAGTTCCCCAGTAATACCATTAGCGAATGACTGAAGCCAAATCCGCTTGAATTTCTCCACCCTCACCATCACTCGTCACCCTCTTTCCCTCTTGCAAAGTTCCCAGAGTCTTCTGAAGGACAGTGCCAGACAGTCCATGTCAGCCACACTTACATATGCCTGCAGTAGAGAGGGCTGTGTTGTTATGACACCTGCCAGGCTGTATCAATTACTGGCAAAGGAATGGGTGACTGGGTGGGTTACTCCCAAAACAGGCCCAACGTTACCCCATGGGAGGGGATCACCTTGGCAGACGGATCATCACCGATCTATCAGCATAGAACAGTGTCCCTTGACACAGGTTTGTTTTGCAGATTCTGTCCTGTAATTGTATAAACTTACTGGCACTTATTTTAGGCTCATGCTATTTGATCCTGGCCTGGTTGGTGAATAAGACACATTTAAGGAACTTTAAGTCACTGTAGAGCAGTATTCTCAAACCTATATTAACATACTTTCTTTTATTGGGTTGCCTACAGTAACATGCATATCGTATTTTCTCAACTGACCCCTAAACCCTTAAAACTATAAACCAGCACAAAAATGACAATTAGGTTACCATATAAACTACCTTGTTCTCAACAGAACATGGAGCAAACACTAGGAAAAAAAAGTAACATTTGCATTTGGGAACATAAAACAGCCGATTTAACAGACTGCTCAGTCCAGGCATTATGGGAAATGTGGGCTGTCACTACAATATTTTAGTGCAACACCTGATATGCGCCTATTTGCCCTATTAAAGTTACTACATTACAGTGTTAATACATGCTCAACCCCTCCTGTATCTACTTTGAATTGAAAGCACTTTAGCGTTTCAGTGGACAGTGCGAGTTCATGAGGTGGAGAGAAACTTAACATTACACTCAGCAAGTTTGAATATTGCTGTGATGTACTTTTATAATTAAATAAATACATGTTATGGTTTGTTGTGGTCTTTATCAGTTTAAAAATGTAGGGAAATGTGGCAATTCATGATTTAATTTTGTGAGTTTGGCTCCTAGGGAGACACCAATTTTCTCTTTTAGTTCTTGAGCTGAACAAGTTTGGGAACCCCTGCTGTAGAGTCGTACTTGTATTACAGCAGATGGCTTGGTTTGTGCTTTTGTACACTGAGGCATGCCAGATAGGAATGGCAGTATCTCAACCTCTGTGGGAGTGAGCTATCTCTGTGCTCTGAGGCCCTTAAGGTGTGAGTGACTGGCTTAATAGCTGAGCTTTAGATGAGGACACAGAGAAACATATATGCCTGTGAACAAACACATTAGTATCTGAAGTCAGCTTTTATCTTGATTCATTACCTATAGGACATCTGTAAGGAACCCAAAACCCATACGTCGTGTGTGCAGGCCGACAACCCCATACCAGAACATGTAGGAGTTATGTCTGGAATGTCCAACCAAAACACTTTTCCCTGAGTTTGGCTCTTAAAGAGACAGATCAAAGGGTGTGCTCTCTCCCTGCTACTAATTTCAGTCAACTGACTGACACATATTCTGAGGTCTGTTGCTGTTCTGCTTGTGATTAGACAGGTTGACTCATCATGAGCGGCAGCAACTATTTGTCTGGCCTTCTACCTCTCTTCTGTCTCTATATTTAGCCTTGGTACAGGCTCCCTCATTGAGGTACGCCACTTATCTCATTCGGAGCTCAGGGCCAGGCAGGCAGCGGTGGAACTACCACAGGCATCCTCAAAGAGCGCAGGCCCTGCCGTCACAGAGTCTGCCCTTGCGGCTCTGCAATGCCATTTTCTCAGGGAAGCCAACCACTACAAAAAAACCCAGCTCGAACCAAAGTAAAACAAAGCCTTGCCATTCAAAACCTCAAGTATGCCGTCTCAAGGTGAGGCGCCTCATTCAGTGCTGAGGTAAACGCTGCTGGTTTTGTTAAAACAACAGCCTTCCTCCCACAGAGTCAGGAAGGTCAACTCAAGTGCCAATAACAAAACAAAAGAATTGGGGATTTTTCATGGTTAGATTGTTCGCATGCTGCCTCAAACTTGATAGACCTTTTAGGTCAGTTTAAGGCTGTTTGGCTCCAGTAGTTAAGAGACATAACTGTGGACATATTATAACAGTATCCTCCACTCTGTCACTTAGCTGGAGAGGGCACTAGGGGTCCCAGGAGACTGTTTCCAAGCAAGTTTAGTCTTGCCTGGCAACCAGTGCCAAGTCTCTCCACCACGAGTGTCTGCCAACCATACCAGAGAGGCCAGTCACATCTAGGACCAGTCATATCCTGGACAGTTTCTCCATAGATACACAGCACAACACTGAACTCCAAAAACTCCCCAAACAACATCAAATGACTCTTACTCACTGTGCTAAGTTAGGCTGCCTGGGAGGGCAGAAAAGCAGAACCACTAGTATGGAACTGTGGTAAAAATAGACCAAGAAGTCCTGAGAATTAGTCACTTTTAATGCACTTCTGTATTTACTGTACTTATGCCACAGCTACTATGGCTGTAAAATGATTCATTGATAGATTCAGGTAACAATACCTGAAGAACACAGACAATTGGTTAAGATTATTCCATCAAAGTCAAAGCACTTGAACAACCTGTGGAGCAGCGCAGCTCTTCATAGGAATCGTTTCAGAGGTGAGCTAGAAGACAATGGGCTCTTGACTTCCTAATGACGCTGATCAAGGTTTTAGCATGTGAGCTAATGGGCCTCTGCGGGTCACTCATCTCCCATCTGATGAGCACTTTCCATGATAACACTAATGCTAATGGAGGCTATTGTTCTCTTAATCTGCATGATGACACTTGGAAGTGTAAAGGAAGTCAGTGGGTGTTAATGAGTGTTAGGAAAAGCAAAAAAAGACTTAACTGCGCCTCGGAGATGGTGGAATGCTTTTCAAAGACGAAACCTTGGCTGATACGTGCTTTGCTTGCCATGTGCCTTTATTACTCAGGGTTTGTGCTAATAGTCCTGCTATATCTAAATGACACCCAGATAATAGAGCGTATTTCTACGGAGGGGAAGTCGCAGGCAATGGTATTTCTCTGCGGGGCTAATGAGCGTGGTGATGAGCCACACATTCTGTTACGCCGGGCGTCCTCCGAGAGTTGCTGCTCCTGGCTCCTCTCAGCTCTTCTAAATAAGGCAGGTGGGCTGGTAGGGACCGGAGGGTGTGATCACACCACACACACACACACACAATCCACAGCAATGCCCTGGCCACCAAGTTTACACTCGTCTCCCAACCTATGTTTATGTTGGAGGTGAGACAGCCCCATCCACGGTAATAACAGTGGTACACCTAAGTGAGAGTGAAGAGAGTGTGTGTGTGTTCCGTATGTTAAGCCGTTAAAAGGCATGCCTGGCATGTAGAGGGCTTTCAATCATTATGGGTGGTCACATGACCTTGGGTGATCCTTTAAAGCAGGCTATGGTGAACTATTAGACAATTAATGTATTCACCAAACATAAAAAAGACCTAAAAACCGATGCCATCCTACAAAATTCCCACAAACACATTCCCACACCCTGTGCTAGCCGCTCACAGTATCTCTGCACCTTGCCTTCCACTCTTTATCCATCAGAAGCAAGGTCTGTTTCAGGTCTCCAACACTCAGCAGGTCTGTGGTGAGAGAATGCCCACCCAGTCACACAGTCCAGTTGTACTACACACAGTACAGGCAGGTGACTGAGAAAGCAGTGATGTACAAAGAATGTGGGCAAAAGGTGGGTGAGGAGGGGGAGGAAAAAAGAGGTGAGGAGAGGAAACATCTGCTGTAGATTCTGGTAAACCCAGAAAACCTGCCGTCACGCTTCTGACAACTACCTTTATTTCTGCTCTCTCTTTAACCTCGCTGCTCCTTTTTTATGCTTTTTACGGTTGATCTATCACTGTTTTTCCCCTTTGTCTCAGTCAGTGATATCAGTTATCAGACTGATATACCAAGCACACCCAACAAAAATATAAACGCAGCACTTTTGTTTTTGCTCCCATTTGTCATGAATTGAAGTAAAATATTCTAAGACGACTTCTGTGCACACAAAAGGTTTATTTCTCTTAAATTTTGCTAACAAATTTGTTAAAATCTGTGTTAGTGAGCACTTCTCCTTTGCCAACATAATCCATCCACCTGGCAGGTGTGGCAAATAGATTAAACAGCATGATTATTTCACAGGTGCGCTTTGGACTGCTCACAATAAAAGACCACTCTAAAATGTTTAGCTTTACTTTGAAAAAAATACATTTATTAGGCACTGAACTATGGCTGTTTCACATAGAGCTACGGATACCTTTTTTTTTTCCAGGACCAGGATGGCAAAGTTCTGACACGCCCTTCTCTGAATCTTTTTGTCCTTTGTTGGTTTGGTTGGTTAGGGTTAGAATATCATCTTTATCCAATCAGAGGCAGAGCAGGGTGGGTCATGACTTTATCTTCCTGGTAAAAATGGTATCTGTAGCCCTGTGTGAAATATCCAGTTTAGTGCCTAATAAATGTCATTTTTCAAGAATCAAACTGCACATTTTAGAGTGTCCTTTAATTGTGACCAGTCCAAGGCACACCTGTGCAATAATCATGCTGCTCAACTGCTCACTAACACACTATTACAAATTTCTAGACAAAATTTGAGAGAAATAAACCGTTTTGTGTGCACATAGGAAGTCTTAGATCATTTGCTTCAACTCATGAACATGGGTGCAAAAACAAAAGTGTTGTATTCGTATTTTTCAATATATTCATATAGTTCAGTATATTAAGCTTGATTTTATCCACCAGTGACTGCCCTGGAAATCACCTGAAACACAGAAACAACACCAAAACAGCAACACAAATATGCAGCCTTCACTGGAAACTATCAGCACACACATGGGTAAACAGTTGTTTCTCCTCTGTTAGCGGCTGTTTCAAGTTAAAAGCAAAACCTCAGTAATACCAAGCAGCAACCAAACACAAACCTGGCTAATGTTGCGTTAGCCTCCGTCAAACCTCATTGGAGTGTCGCAGGCAAAATGAAATGTCCCTGTCACCTCTGCTGTCAGACTCCATTCAGGCTACGGTTACACACTGATAGGATTTGAAAGCTGCGCAGTGGTATAATGGTCTTCTTCCCCTTTGATTTTGCCAGTTTGTGTCTAGGCTTGACATTTTGAGTGGAGGCTCCGTGAGGATATTATTAGAGCGACTGCCTAAAGGTATTCAGCCCATTTAAATGTAGGCAGTTACATCAGTAGCATCAAACTTCATTACATAGCTTGTTTCCTCCAACCACTTCAGTACTAATGACAGCAAAACTACTGGGTCAGCAGATACCGTCTGAGCCCACACGTGTGAAAATCATCCACTCATGCATTAAGGCCGGACAATGAGCAAATGTATCCAGAGGTGCGATAATCATTTGTCATCAACAAGTGGCACGCCAAACTGTTGAGCCTGTTCTGTGTGTTGTCAGACAACAGAATCCAATTTCACATCTTGATCCAAGCTCTGTCATAGATACACACGGGTCAGACGGCTGAGCACTTCAATGCTATTCATGCTAGAAATGCCACCAGTTGTTCTTTGTGCCTGTTAGCACCAACCGTTTTTCTTTACTGTACAGAATCATGCTTTCATTTGCACAGTTTTCATGAACAAACAGGTACAACCAATATTTTTTAACATACTTTTGAAAATCACAGTGTATATAATTGCATTGTATGATTTTAACTTCCACACTGAAGGATTGTGGCTTAACAACTGAGCCAGGGAAAGTCGAGGTGTGTGTTTAAATATATGCAATGAGCAACAACGGTGCTATCCAACCTGCTCGTGTCATGCAGGTCTATATTAGGTTAGTGTAGCACAGGGCCGTTGCATTTTAGGAGCAGGTGACTGGACATTCCTGCCTGTATTAGGCTTGACAGTTTACTGTGGGGGAGTGTAGTGTTGGGAGAATTACACCAGCCTATGAAGAGGGAGGGAGGGAGGTATGCTGCCAAACAACTCTCCGACTGGAAAAGCTCATTAAATCTTGCTTACCTGTAAGCGTACCTTACTGCACAGATTTATCACTAAATTCCACCCAACACCCAGTTCATTAAAGAGACTGAACATCACCGTCATCAGCGCTGTCACATATTTACACTTGTCAATTCTTCACTCGAGTCGAGGCTGTGTTTGTTATGTAGATTAATACAAAGATTGCCGGTGAGGAATGCGCGCACACAAACACAAAAGAGGGCAAAAAGGTAAACAGAGGGGAATGATAGCAAGGTGGGAGGAGAGGAACTGCTAATGGCTTAAAAAGACAAAGCTGGCCTGTCACACACAATGCTCATCTGAACTGATGGCTGCCCCAGGGAGGGAGTGTCACAGACTGTCAGAGAGACTGAGGGAAAGAAAAGATGGAGAGAACACAGGAGAGACGAAGGCTGGGAAAAAGGAGACATAAAAGGTTGAAAGTTGAAAGAGGAAAATCAAGTGAATAATAAAAATGAAGCTAAGAGACAACAAGGAAGTGACAGGAGGAAAGAGAGTGAGGGCAACGGACAACATTTACGTTGGTCTCTGGTTGCCTGTGCCTCAGTAAAGGTCAGTCGTTGACGCTGTGGCTCTGGCTGACAGATGTCTCAGTGAGGGGACAGGCCGTAGGGCAACAGGCAGCACACACACGCACACATACACACATTCATGGACAGGTGGAAGTGCAGAAATAACCTAGAAGAAGTGCCTTTTTGTTTATCGGTTACATCTAATTTTACAACCGTTGCAAGTCCCCCATTTATAGCAATCAGCAGGTCGGCACACCTCAGTGGAGCCGAGGCTGAGATCCATTTTGACAACCTACTGTGGCTTCACTAATTCTGACACTAACACGCAAAAGTGCAGCGAGAGCTCTTCCTTTTTGTCGAAAATCCTCCTCTTTGTGGCATTTTGACAACAGCTGACCACTCTCACATTTCTCCAGAATGTCAACTCTGTCACAAGACACCCGAGGCCAAACGTCCTGAACAACCCCTGACACACACACACACACACAACGGGTAATCAAACACACTGCCCGGGGCTATCGCTCAGTTGTCACAGTGGTTTCTTGTTATTCATGTGAGGCAGGGAGAGAAAGGGGTTAACGCCATAAACTTACATCCACAAAAGCTCTTTTGTCACCTCAGTCCTCCACCGACACCCCCCCTCCTTTACATCCTTTCCTTTCTCCCCGGGCAAAGTGGCTTTACCCCGTGTGATCAGGAAGGGCTAGCCCCCTCTCCCCACAACACAAGCCCCCAGGGCGACTGGAACTGAAGAGCAGTCAACCAGTGCTGCTCACACCATTACCCTGCTGTTAAATGACCATGAGGGTGGACTACAGGAGGCCTGTCGGATGGACAGCGTCGAAAATCTGTCTTGTTAAACCAGGCGAGAAAGACTGGGTACGTGTGTGTGTACATGTTGCAAGACCTCAGCTAAAGTGTGTATGAGGGCGGGTTGCATCAGCCATGTTTAGTCCTGTTGAACCGAACCCTGGAGCATTTACCCCCTTGAGGCATTTTTTTTTTTTTTTTTTTTTTTTGGGTTGGTGTGAACGCAGGACTTAAACTGTGGTGCGAACCAAACTACCACTCTCTAGTCCACCTCGAAGGGGTGGACAATAATCCAATTTCCACCGCATGACAAGTTGTGGACCATTTCAGTTTTGCCTTTATGAATACAAACTGAACCAGCTGGAAAACTGAAACAATCTATCATGTTTGCATTGGTTCAATTCAGGAACCAAACCTTTAAGAGTGAAACCACCCTAAGGGGGTCAAATTAGTCCACTGTGCCCCTCTTCCAGCTCAACACCTTCTCCCTTTCACTATGACTGTACTTGTTATGACTAACACATAAACTATGATTAGTAGAGCAGGGGCGGACAGATGAAAAATCACAGGCTGAGTGCGCAGCGTCGTTGTTAATGCACCCTCTCAATGTGGTGCTGATTGGTGAAATGGCTGAGGCAGCAGGTAAGCGCAGGTCGTCATGTATTGATGTATTGATGGGCCCTCTTTTGTCCATTACACCCAGAGGTGCTGGGATGGTGCGTGGGCGTGTGTCTGGTTGCCACCAGCCCGGGAGACCATTAGTCCGCTGTGTCAGAATTCGAAGGGGAGTATCGACAGTCCAGCTGGGGCAATCGATAGGCGCAGATCTCTCACTCCTCTCTGCCATCTATGGTAATGGGCTTACAGTCAAACACTGCTGCTGTGGGACTCTTGTGTTATATCACCTCGCTTAGTGTATCCCAGCATTGTAAACAGGAGAAAAATGAACTGTTGCTTTTGAGCGTAGACAGGGAACACAAGTGAGTCAGCCTGACTCCAATGCTGAATTGATTGGTTACGTGAGAATAGAATACAACTGCCAACCAAATAATGTTACTTTCTTGACTGCATGCAAGTTGCAAACAGCTGTCTTATCCTTCATTCAGCTTAGTCATGTTCTTTTCTGTTCTGGTCAGATGCTGCTTGCCGCTCCCTGAGGCTGAAAGATGGAGGCCAGACCAGGGTTTCGAAGTATGCGACAGCCAACAGGGTGGGACCTCGATTACCCAAGCACGCTGCAATCATTGGACAGAGCTCTCGGGACTATCCCATGTGATGTCACCCATAAATGTGAAGTCATTCAGCAGGGAACAGCCAGATGTTTTCTGGGATAGATCCTCCTCTCTTTTTTCATGTCAAGTATCCCCAAGTAGAAGCACTTGAGATGCCTATCTGATAACAGTTTCGTCCTAGGGTAAAACCTACATCTGTAAAGATTATGGTCATCTATCTCTACATTTGGTAACTGTGGGAAGAGTGAAACATTTGATCAGAACAACGTTTTCCTTTCTATTCAACTAAAACTACTCCCTACTGGAAAATGTCTCACCAAGGACACCCTGTAGCTCTAACCTAACCGCAAACATCCAGTGCTAATACAACCAGTCACATTGCTGGTGTTATCAATTCTTGGTGCAGTTCCTGACCTGCATTTACTATTAAGAGAGAAATCTCTGTCTGTCAGTCTGTATGTATGTCCTTCAATTTTTTCAACAACCGTTCATCCGATCAACTTCACAACTGGCAGATGTATTGCTGAGGACCCAAGGGCGTGCATTCCAAAAATCTGATGCTATTTGGCCAGATAGTGGCACTATAACAACAAACCATACGTTTCTGCATGTAACTTTTGAACTGCAGGGCTAAGGAACAAAATTCTTTGCTGGATTCTGTGGGCACAGATGAATCTATCCATATAAGCCATGCCAATTTTTCGTCTCGATCCATTTTTCAGCATTTTTAATTTTGTCCGAATGCGTTTTTTCATTACACCTCCCACAAATTTTCGAACATATCACAAGAGTAGAGAACATCTCTGGACTTAGCTAAAAAAAAGTCATACTGTGATTATTTTGACTGAAATAGTGATATCCAATATGATTACTGAGAATGATCAATAGTGCATTACAATTTTCATTTTTACTGAAAAAAAAAAAAAAAAATTAAAATCCTGATTATGTGACAGTTGTTACCAAACAAACACATTTTCCTTCAAATGGAAAAAGATGGTCAAGGCGTTTCTGCAGCACTACAGTACCTCACTGTTTTCTCACACATTCTTCCTTTTTCAAAAAATTTATGATTTGTTTCTGGTTCAGCGATCTTGATATTGCACTTGGACACAATGCGATTTTTTTCTGCCATTGTGTATTGCTGAGGAACCAAGCAAGTGCAATGTTGAGCGTGAAGTCGATCGGGTCGGATTCTGGGGGCCAAGTAAGCCAGTTGTAAGGGTAGGAATCTACTAGAGCTCAGACAGCTGGGGTAAAACCAGCCTGTATAGAAGAGAAGCTTCCCCTTTGTTTCTCTGACGCTACGGTGGCTGAAGTGGGTCAAACAGAACTGTGTGTTGCCTTGTGTGAGCTCCCTGTGGTTCAGGGGGAATTCCACTGGGCAGTGTGTGACCCTGAACACTGGCCTTCCTGTTCCACTGTGGTGATGCGCTCTGTGGCTGAGAGGAAGAGGAAAAGAAAGACAGTTCTGTCCGAGGACTCGCTCTTCTTGTCACAGCACACCACAAACATGAGTGTGACTTATGGTGATGCTTGTATACGTGTGTGTGTTTGTGTGCACCGGTGTGCAGCTGTTGTCAGACAGATCAGTGATAACACTCTGGCTTTTAATAAACTCAGCAGGAGTGTGTATGTGTTAGAGTCTTAGTGTGTGTGTGTGTGTGTGTGTGTAGCTTGCTGAAAGGTCCTGGGCGTGTGATTGATGGGAGCTTTAGCACAGTAAACACATGCGCACACACAATTACACACACACACTGGAGGTGGGTGGGGAGAGGGGTGGTCATATGCAGCAATTCTCAGCTAACATTATTCATCCTGTGTTCATCTGTGAGAGCTGAGCCCACCGTCCCCCATATTGATGAGCCAGGCGGTGTGTATCAGTCACTTTATTTACATGACACACACACACACACACACACACACTGGAACACACATAAAAGAAAAGCAAATGGAGGCAATTTAAAGCATTTTGGCTCTTTTTCTTTTCTTTCTCTCTTCTTATTTTACTTTGTATAAGCTGGACTTCTGACATTTGTGATTTGGCTGATGTGGTGATTCAGAGAAAAGAAGGCTGGGAGAGGGCGGCTGAGAAGGAGAGAATGTAGGGAGAGAGCAGGCAGGGAGGAGGAGAGGTTATTTTGGAGTCTCTGAACTGTAATCACCACCTACAGCTGCTTCCTCCCAGGTGCTCTAACTGGACATGAACAGAGAGCGGGAGGGAGAAAGTAGAGAGAAGCTGGCTCTCCAGAGGAACAAGAAATACTCATATACGAGAGGTACTGGAGTTTGTCTTGTTTATAATTAGCCAGAATTTCCATTTATCACTGCATAACTAACCTTAACCGCATTCTAATCTCCCTGTTTTCCAGCACAGACAGACTGCAGAGTGTTTCCACTGATCTTCTCATAGTGAGCTCCTGCAGGCAAGGGGGAAGTTTTATCTTAGGAGTAGAAGGAAGTTGAAGGGGGCTATCGCAGAGCTGACACAACACTTCCAGTACCTGACAGAGGAGGAGACAGGATGGTGACTACTTTCAGAGGAAGCTAAGTCTGGCTGTGAATTATGCCAGACAGCGTGTGACTCGCTCAAAAACAGCCAGTGACCCACAGGTGAGACCAAATAAACAGCTGCTTTTGGTCAAAAGCGTGGTGACCTGGTCCACACATTTATTCTCATGAAATTTATTAAGCCAAAAATGAATGAAGAATGAATTTCCATTATTCACAGAGTCTGTCACACACAGTGTAACATAGGTATAGTGTAAATGTATTCTTAATTCCACAGTGAGGTAATGCCAGGAGTGGCATGTTAAGGCTAATCTGATACCTAATACTGTTAACTTCATTAGCTGGTCACATCATCCCAAGACCATGTAATGAGCTGATGAATCCTGACTTCTTCAATGGCTGCCTTAAAGGGATAGTTCAGATTATTTAAAGCAGGGTTGTCTGAGGTACTTATCCATAGTCCAGCACAGAAGCTAAGCAATGTACTGCTGTGGAGAGGGTTACCAGCAGAATGTATTTTAGCCACTCCCTCCAAAAAATCAAAATCAGTTTGAAGTGTATTTCTACTGCCTTACCTTGCTGTCAGACAGCCTCTTCCAACAGAAACCGTCATTATGTAAGCCAAAAGTCACTCAACAAAAATTTGATCATATGACGTAAAATCAGTAATTTTACCTCTCAGAACACAGGAGATGCTGGTATACCACTGCCTCCATTTGTGGCTTGTTTTGTTATCGTGTGACATCGATGTTATAAAGATTAGTGGTTTGTTCAGTTGTAATAACACAACTAACTAAGTAATCAAGACACAGTAGACAGACTCTGTTCTGAGTAAAATTACTGATTTTGCAAAGGAGTTTGGTTTGTTTGGAAAGAGCCTTTATTAAGATGGCTAAAATACATATTGCTGCTGACTTTGTCCACAGCAGCACTGTGCTCAGCCTCATCCTAAATATCCCTTTAATGTCCAATCGAAATGGGTGTAACATGCAGGACAGGGTGTGACATAAGCACGTAAGTGTAAAGACACTCACAGACACAAGTAAATGAAAGCATAAAAAGGAACCAACAAATATATTACCACTAACGTTCCACAGTGCTTCACCTATGATGCATGTTTTAAAATTCTTCCACTATGAGGCACAAACACAATCAATCATACACCCAACAGGCGCACCCACTCACAGTTATAGGTGTTGCTGTGTGAAGACTTACAGTCCAGAAAATACATCATACATGGTTCACATGCCTTACAGCAAAAGCTTCCACAGTTGCGCACCAAAGCGTGTTGTGTTCAAATAAAACCCCTCCATATGGAAGGTTGCGGGTGCGTCCCTCTAAGTCATCCATGGCAGCCTCCCATTATTGTCCAATAAAAGCAGTTGGCGCCATGTGAGCTGCACGTCACCACCACCAGCTCTACTGTCTGCTGCACTTCCAGCCTGCACATAGTGACATGGTGGATCCACCACAAATTTGGATTAATAACACCACTATAGGTAATGCACAAACATCCAGCACGGACTGGATTATAGTGAGGGATAAAGAGAGGTGGGGGATGGACGAATACCTGAAAGACAAATGAAATCAACAATGCATTCTCATGTATAATGTATAGGAGGCAGCCTGCCATAGTGTTTAACTGAATTACCAGGACAGTATATCCCACTAAAGACTACACAAACAGAAGACAGCAAAAAGAAGAAAGTCCAAATGAGTCATTACAATAGAATGTACTTTTGAAGTGTGACAATTTACCTATGGACTGAAAAACCCCTAACAATCTCACACTCTGAGATGCCTGTGCACAGACACACACCCCATCAAGCTATTCATGCATGAATAAAAACAGCAGTGATGATACAAAGAGTAGCACTGAAAAACCACCAAAGGTTAATGGTGCAACATTGTCATCCTGTTAAAACCAGCGCTGTGAGCCTGGCCAAACAAACCTGGCTGATAAGCTCGGCGGTGGCATCAAAGCCTTACAGATTATAGATTACCATCAAATCAGCCCGCGCACCGCTGCCACGGACAGGCACCTGCTACTTTACTGTAATGCCCCTTATCCACGGGGCTGGTGATTAGGGCAGGAGATGTGTACATGTGTGTGCCTATGGGGCTGGTCTGGACCTTTACACACAATAGCTTTTCATTAATAAGAGAGGTCTCCATGAGACAAAGGGATGCTGGGTGATATATGGAAAGGCTGTGTTTTTGTTACCTTACAATGAGCCCTTTATATCGAGAGAAGGCGGAGGCTGACGTGTTGCACCACGTTTCTACAGGAGCCCAGAACAGACAAATCATTATCAATAACCGGCTAATAATGTCCATATAATTATTAAATACTTGTTTTGTCTAAAATGTAAAAAAAAAAAGTGAAAAATTCTCACCACAGTTTATGCCTTTTGTCTAATCAAGAATCCAAAACCGAAACCCTTATATTTAAGATGCTGAAAACAGCAAATGTTTGACATTTTTCCTTGAAAAATGTGTGAAACGACTGAGTAGCGAAATAGTTAATTTTTCTTCTATCAACAAATCGATTAATGGACTATTCACTGCTGCTCTACAAAACAGTGGCTCTCTGACATTGAATATACAGTGAAAATACTATCAACCCAGTATTGGCCTATCACAGCACTGTCCGTCTAAATCGGTATTGGCATATATGTTGTCCAATATGCGCAGGCCTGTCATGTTAATTAACTGCTTGTTAAATGTATGTTGCTAGAAAGTTTTAAGTGAATTCATTTTATTTCATTGGTTACCACCAATCGTTCTGGACCTGGACCCCTAAATAAAAATCAGACGCAGCCTTTGAGAAGCCCTGTTGTACACACTAGTCCTTCAATATACTGTGGTATCTATATGCTTGTGTTTATATTTGTGTAGCTATGTATACCATGTACCCTCACTGAAATGTTAACTGACTGTGATTAGTGTGACCATTTTTTTTTAACATACAGTGTTACAGTGGCCCAGTGCCAGCCTCAACCCCCCCACAAAACACTCTGTCACAGACAGCAGTGTGGTTTGCTGCCTCTCTGCCCCCGTCACTCTGCTCTGCCAGCAGCAGTGTGAGGATTAAAGGAAAATCCTGACCTCCTCATCCACCTCTCCTTAATGCCTCCGCTCATTTTAAATGGCTTCTCCGAAACTAACTGGCTGGATTACCGCTCAGGTGTACGCGCCCCAATCCTCCGCCCACCTCTGCTTTACACAGCAGAACTTCACATTTTGTGTACCCACTGTCAAACACAAGTAGAAATGCACACAAAACCAAAGATGCACTCTTAATTTCTTCAAGGCATCAGTGATCTCTGCTCCCACGGGTCTCAAAACAACTGTATCTTTTACGTTAATTGATTACAGTGAGTACAGTCCAGTGAGGGTTAACAGAGAAAGAGAAAGGGTGATGTTGACAGTCCGCAGGATATGCTGATATTCAATTTACCTGCCCCACACACCCCTCCCCACACGCTCAAAATTCCACCAGCGGGGCAGAAATGCTCACTCCTGTCTGTCTCCCTGCCGGAGTCGCTGGCGTAGCACTTTTCTCCATTTTCATCGCCATTCTTAACCTTTATCTCGCTCCTCTCCTCCCATCGTCTGCTGCTGTCCTCCTCTCTTTATCTCTCCTTTTTTTTCAAACAGGCTCCTCACAGGGAAACAAGGTTGTAAAGGTGGGAGATGCTGATATTGTTTGGCCTGTGCGTGCATGTGTGCGTGCACTCTACATGAAGTACTATATAAGAGAGCCCAGGGGCTTATATCCTGGGGAAGATTTGGGCACACTGCCAGCTAAATGGCACTGCTGGAGGCATTTGTGTGCACATGTGCACTCCGCGTAGTGTGCACGGTATTGTTCTTGTGCCTTTGTGCCTCTGTTTTGTAGTATAAATATTTCAAGATGATTGCGAGCTTCCTCAAATGAGGATTTCAAGGTTTTTACCACCTTTTTATGCCACTTTGAAAGTAACATGAGACCAAATTTAATAAACGAAAACAATTACAGCTGTAGAAGTAAGTGAATACAAAGTGGGTTGAATTCTCACTGGTCTACAAAAAAAAAAACATTTTAAGAGTTCAAAAAGCAACTGAAAAACTGTTAAGACATCAGAAAAAGACTTACAGACTCACACCTCTGTACTGTATTTGTCTTCCAACAGCCTCAACATATGACCTGTCTTGTCACAAACTGGACTCGCAAGTATCAGGAGAACTCCAGCATGCATATTTCATTCACACCCACCTATTAGTTATGTACGGAAGACTAGGTAGGTACACTCGCTCTGCGGCCGTTTGTCTTTCTAATGGAGGGGGGAACAGCAGCGACTACAGGCAGAGAACAACTCTCATGCTCCTTTAATGGGAATGAATAAAGGATGAGTCGAGGCTCAGACACCAGGTTAAGACGCTGTTTAGCACCTCTGGCCCAGCGCCCGGTGCTGGAGGCAGGGATGGAACGAGGGAGAGATAGCGGGAGGACAAAGAGGGGGATGAGAGGAACACATCAGGTAGAATATCAGGACGCATTGATGACCTGGTGAATGATGGAGTAGATATAATGTTGGCTTAAAGGGTTAGCTGGGATTATTTGAAGTGGGGCTCTATGAGGTACTTATCCATAGTCAGTGTATTAGCTACATTAGGTGGCAGTTGGCACGTCCCCTGTTTGGAGAAGCAGCAGGAGCACTGGTGCAGGGAGCTAAGCAATGTACTGCTGTGAACAGAGTCAGCAGCAAAATGAATTTTATCTACCTTTAAAAGGCCTTTTTGAAGAAATCCATCAGTTTAAGTGTGCGCTATATTTAAAATATTTTCACTGTTTTAACTTGCTGTCAGACAGCTCTTTTTGATGGGAAACTGCAGTTATATGAGCCAAATATTACTCTTTCCAAACAAACCAGACTTCATAGGCAAAATTAGTCATTTTACCTCACAGAGCACAGGAGTTGCAGGTCAATCTGTTAGTTTATATGTGTTATTGTGCGACTTAAGTGTTTGAAAAGGTAAGTTCTGATTCACCAAAGTCACACAATAACACAAAGAAACTACCTGATTGACGCAGCAGTAGACCAGCAATGCCCATGTTCTGCAAGGTAAAATTACTGGTTTTGCCTATGAAGTTTGGTGGCTTTGGAGAGAGTGAAATTTGGCTTACATGACAGCAGTTTTTTTTTTTTCAGAAAAGGCTGTCTGATGGCAAGGTAAAGCAATGAAAATATTATAAATATACTGTATACTTAAACTTGATATTGATTTTTAAAATAGGCCATTTTTATGTGGCTAAACTACGTGTTTTACATTGCTTAGCTGCTTCTCCAAACTGGGAGGGTGTCGACCACCATCTACTGTAGGTAATACACTAACTACTGATAAGTTCTTCATATAACCCCACTTGAAATGAGTCAAAATGTCCCTTCAAGTGTAACATGGTGTATGAGGAGGACATTTGCAGCAGTTTTCAGTGACTACTGGAAGTAAATATGTAGCGTTGAGAGGTTTTAAGGGTATTTTTTCCACAGTAAACTCGAGCTAAGTAAAAAGCAGAGACAGCAGAGAAAGCTTGTTGTTGACACTGCGTCTGGTTCCATACGCCTCCACAGACCTCTTCTCTTTGATCCACCTTGGGAGAAAATGAAAGGCACTGAAAGAGGGAAAAAAAAGCAAAACAGGGAAGAACAGGGACCTGGAAAGATGGATCTAAAGCTTTAAGAAAATGCTGGTGGTTTAGGGGAGAAGGTATGAAGGGACAGGTGGTGGTGGGACACCATGCCATGGCAGAGCAGCTTAATCAGCTATGTCAACAGTCACCCATCGGTGGGCTGAGGGAGCAGAACAGGCTGTGGGATGGCGATGTCTGCTACCTCAGACAGTCATAATGGCTGCCACCTGCCCCGGGTTACAGCGAGCAGAGAGACCTTGTGGCAGCAGCCGGCAGCACCTGTGCTCAACAGTCAGGTCACCACATCAAAACAAGCCAGAAGGATTAGACGACTGCTGGGGGTGGAGTCAAAGGGCGTCTGAAGAAGAAGCCACAGACGGAGAGACGCTTTTCAAGATGCTTTTCTCCCTCAGCTGGGACCAGTGGAAACTAAGAAGACTGTAGTTACTGTGGAGGCCAAACCATTTCAGAAATCTACAAGTAAATTACCTTTAGCATTGTACCGCCAGTGTAGACAGCTAACCAATTACTTCATACAGAACCTGTATGAAACACTACTGAAAATGGAGAGAAGTAGCCCAACTGATATATCAGCTGACCGATATTATTGGCCCCGTATTACCCTATCATATCTATATCAGTCTTTATCAGTATTGGCCTCAATGTGAGGCCTCAAAAATATAGTATCAGATGTATGAACATCCTCAAACATCTTGTTTTGCCCGCAATGCAAAGATCATTAATAGAAGTAAAACAAAGCAGGAACTATTCACATTTAAGCAGCTGGTATCAGAATTACTCCTCACGTCACCAAAGGTGGTAACAAAGTGTTCAGTACGACAGCTACCCAAACCGTGTAGCACTTTTTCCACAGAGAAAGCCGACCAACATGAACGCAGCCTCCTGCACTCTCAAGCTTTCAGAGTCCAGGGAGTATTTGAGGAGCTGTGGGTGATGGCTGGTGCCATGTGACATGGTGTGAGTGCATCTTATTTTAGAGTGAGAGGTTGAGATAAGGTGTTAAAAGGAGAGGAATGCTGAGCTGTCCTTGTAAGCCTCGATGCACGGTGGTGGATGTCATCTCCCCTCCCAGGTTAAATTCTTTGATTACAGCCGCTAAAAGATCTACCCTGTAATAGTCTGTCCTTTTTCTCTGAGTGATCCTGACCTCTGCGAACGCTCCTCTCTCTTTCTCTCTCCTCCTCCTCTCTGTCTTCTTCTCTGTCTCTCCCTCTCTCTCTGGTTCTCCGTGCCCCACACAGCAGTTTATTTAGCTGCCGTGTTTACATTCCTGTTCAGTCAGCCTCTCCCAGGGGAGGATGACTGGATCTGAGTGCTGTGGCTGAGCCTCTCTCTGTCTCTCATGGCTCAAGTCAGTTACATGATAGTTACAACAGATAGCAGGGCACACACACACACACAAGCATACAGTCAAGACTTGCTGCTATTTTGCTCTGGATAACAAAAGAAAAAAAAACATGAAATAGTCCGATTTTAGGAAAATGCAACCATAAGAGGAATGAGAAACTTGCCACTGCGACCCGGCAAAGAGAAGCGTTCAGGAAACCTAAATGTGATGCCCGTCTCTCAGCTGTCCTGCGTGGTAGAAGTAACGGTGGCTATGGGCGGGGCCAGGGGAGCCTAATTGGATGGAGCTGTACAGTAGGACGTCCTGAGCTCTCAGGTCCCTGGCACTTCACCGGCCTCATCATTAGACTGACTGGCTCCTGTGGCCTCCGGCAGAGTGCTGTCTGCACGCCCTAATGACCGCTGACTCACTCAGCACGCAGCAGCACCGCCGCCACATTAGTCCAGCCCAGAATAGCCCCAAATAAAGAGAGATGAGAGGGGAGCGGGGATGTGAGGCGCCCCTACACGTCTTGTAAGACATTACTCCAGGCCACATACCATTTTGCTCTATTCGGTTCAGTTCTGTTCTATTCTCACATGTTCATGTGTTCAGTTCAGCTCTGACTGCATCTATTCTGCACTTTTTAATTCATTTTGGTATAAACTCAGTCAGTAATTAGCTTAGCTTAGCATAAAGGCTAGAGAAATGGGGGAAAAAACACAAACTGTTGTTTTTTACACTTTGGACAGAGCCAGGCTAGAGGTTTCATTTTGCTTACAGTCTTTATGCTAAGCTAAACCAACTGGCTGCTAGTTGTAGCTTCAGAATCTGATTCTTAACATTGTTTATATTATGTTGCTTATATGCTTATATTGCTTAATATTGAGCTTATAGACATGGATAGATCTTAATTATGGATGCAAGTAAAGATTCTTTTCTTCAACAAATAATCTGCTAATTATTTTTACAATTATATTCCGGCTATAAAATGTAATAAATAACTTCCCAGAGCCCATTGTGACATCTTCAAATTGGTTCTTGTGTCCAACCAACCAAATGCTAGACATTTCTGCTTGAAAAATGACTAAATTAAACTAAAACAAGCAGCTTTTTGCAGCTCTAATTTTGATACAGAGTTTCAAGGAACATTTTTGGAAATAACATTTACTTTCTTGCCACAGGTTAGTTGACACCACTCTTAGGAAAATACTGAGTTACAACGAGCAGTCAGGTAGCTTAGCTTAGCATAAAGACCAGAAATAAGGGGAAGGAGCGAGCTTGACGCTGTCTAAAGGTGACCAAGTCCACCCACCAGCCCCTCTAAAGCTCACTAATGAACCCCATAAAACTGCAAATTGTTGTTTTCTACACTTCAGACAGAGCCAGACTGGCTGTTTCACCTTGCTTACAGTCTTTATGCTAAGCTAAAACTGGCTGCTAGCTGTAGCTTAATGTTTAGCTTACAGACATGAGAGTGGTCTTGTTCCTCTCAACTAATTCTTAGCAAGAAAGTAGTAAAGAACACTTCCCAAAATACCTGACTATTCCTTTAAGTGCCTGAGCAGAGTGAGTTACTGAGTTGACTAAATGAAGCAGTGTGTGAAACAATATAGAGGCCGGCTCAGCAGACAGCTATGGGTTAACCAGGCTGTAAAACCCACATGATGGCAGGACAGAGGACTGCTCTGTGTCCCACTGACCATGGGGGGTAGGAGGAAGCAGTGAGAGGGAGGGATGGAGACAGGGACAGTTTTGTTCTGTTGTCCTTCCAATAAGAAGACAGCATTAAACCTCCTCAGGCAACACAGCAATTTAACAAGAGTTCAGTTCATACTGAAGGTGGGAAAGTACAGTTCATTTGGATGATGGACAGGGCAGAATAACTGAATTAAAATGAAAAAGGCAATGCATAATTAAAGATGAAAGACACTAGTTTAATTGTGTTCACCTGTTTGTGAATGTAAGTGTATGGCAGAGAGACAGAGACAGACAGAAGACACATCTGCTAGGAATTTGGGACGGGAGGATTTCACCTTCTGTCAGGAGAGAAAGAAAGAGAGGGGGAGCAAGTGTGAAAGAGACATGGCCTGTCTTGGATACACCAACTGAGTGCAGTATCAGCCAAAAATACTCCTCCTAACAAGTCAATACTGCGTATCGATTACTTCAGCACAGGGCTTATGCAACATCACCACCTCAGTGTACAATTATGGTGAAATCAGTGTGTGCAGGCAGGGGTTTGCACAGTAACCTGCTCTGCCCTGTAGAGACGGAAAAGCAAACTCTTCATGTGTGCCACTGGGTCCTTAAATCAAACGGCACAATGTGAACTAATGGCCTGGAAAAACTGAGAGGACTCTGCTACAGCCACACCAAGACTGGACTTTTGGGGCCGATACAGATACCGATACTAGGGAGTTAATTTGATATATTGGCCAAATTCTTGTTAAAGAATATGGAATATACACATAAACACAAGAGCCATAAAGATATATCAGTTGGCCCATATTGGCCAGTCACAGCTATATCGGTCTATATCGATATTGGCATACATATTGATATGTGCCAATATGAAGACTTTTTTTTAAAGAAATATAAAGCAGATTATTTTTGTATTTTATGTAGATTCAAATTTGATCTTTTTTCTTGGTTTTACATATACTTAACTGTTTACTGTTTCAGTGCCCTGATGTCAGTTTGGACAGTAAAGTTTATTGTTAAATTGTTAAACAGTGGTTCCCAAACTTTTTCTGGCACGCCTCCCTTCAGATGCCAGAAAATGTTAATACAATAAATGCAATAATTAACAATAATTGGGGAAGCAACTGTAAAAAAAAAAGGATTCCAGTTGTGTTGGTCATCTGAAATATCTGTCAGGCTGCCCTGCATACAGAGACAGATGCAGGGCAGGGAGTACAAAGGAGGCAGGAGGAGCTGGAGGGACACAGGAGTGCTAAATGTTTGCAGGGTTCTGAGAAGGCCTCGACCATGGAAATGACTCAGTGCTGAGAAATATTCAGCATTCATAAATCTACAAGAGCTTCACAGCAACATGGAGCTGAGCTGGATGTCCAGAGCGGAGCCAAAGGGAGATGCAATCACCTGTCCTCATCATCGTCCATCCCTCCTCCTCTCCTCACCTGCTACTCCGTTTCCTCCTGCTCTTAGTCCATCATCAGCTCCTGCCCCTCCTCCTCCTCCTCCTCTCCTGAAACCCAATGCAGCACCATCTCCATCGGGACTCTGATGTGAGCTCGGAGACGGCCGCGCTTAATCGATAGTGCCAGGTTGCCAAGACAACCTTGATTTCCTGTCGCCGCTTTTGCCGAGCCCGGTGATTGCGCCGGGTGTCCGTTGCACCTGCCGCCCTCTCCTCCTCCTCCTCATCCTCCTCCTCCTCCTCCTCTTGCACTGTCTCATCAAGCGCTCCTTATCCCCTCGCCTCCCTCCCTCCGTCCCTCCCGCCCTCCTGACACCATATAGCCACCATAGACAAAAGAAGAAGACAGATATACAAAGGCAAAACGGATTAGGCCCAAGAGGTTGGGTTTGATCAATCAAAACACACTGCTGAGTGTGAGGCCACATGCACACACATACACACATACACATATACACACCTAAACACACACACACTGTCATCCCTACAAAAAGCAAGCCGTGACAGCTATCATATCTACCTTGGAGGGTGATGTCATTGCACCTGGGGAGCATTTACTATCAGCCCCCCTACACACACACACACACTTACACACCCTCCCCCCTTGCCTCACTTTCCTACAGGAGGGGTTGGCACCTCCTGTTTTTTTTTTTTTTTTTTTATTCATTAATGGAGAGCTCATTAATCGTGGCTGATAACGAGGATGTGGGACAGGGACATGATTAAGGGGCTCTCTCTCCTTTAGCTGGGCGCCCTTGGGGATAAACAGCCTAGGGTGTGTGTGTGTGGTGTGTGTGTGTGTGTGTGTGTGTGTGGTGTGTGTGTGTGTGTGTGTGTGTTTCTGTGTGGGCCGCATGTTAAAACAGGTAAAGGACACACACCCAGTGCTATCTCGAGGACATCTGTGGGAGGGCAGGCTACACATGTTTTCACTTTTTCGTGATTATAGCCACAGTCGCTTTAATCACTTGTATGCCACTGAGAGTCTTTACCTATGTCTGTGCATTAACCCATCTTCCCTTAAAGATCTAAATTTGTCCCTTAAGGCTGAGGGAGACTCAGAGAGAGGAAGTTGGGACTTAAAACAAATCTCTGGAGGTTTTTTGCAGCACGTGAGGATGGTGAGTCCCTCTTATAACTCGGAATAGAGAGATGAACGTCCTGAAGGAAGGGTTATTTGACAAGACAAGACAAGTAAAAAATATGATTATTCTGTCTCAAAGTGATTACTGTATTAATCAAAGCCTGTGCTTTTGAAGCATCATTTTTGTGCATTATCTTGTAATTTGTCAATTCAATAGTGCATTAGGTTGAAATACAGTCACATTAGCTGCGAGAATGAACAGTATGTATGCCAGACTGGGAGTAATTTCCTCGTGTCACGCACCCTGTAGACTATGAAATTGTTGATTGCAAGTTAAGAGAGTTGTATGATTTTCTATTTGCTACGCTGGTCTGTGCTTTGAGTGCTTGTTTGCCTGCGTTCTCCTGTTTTGTTTGGCTCCACATCGATCTGTTTCAGACTTCAATGTCACTGAGACGTCCGTGAAGAAGAGCTGATGGTGTCCACACCAGTAAAGGTATGTAAACAACAAGTCTGATGCTTTATTTTTTTTATAAAGGCTGTGCATCATTTTGGTACTTTTTCTGGCTAAAACTTGACTGAGAGCTCCAGAGTGCAAAAACAGGTGTAGTTCATTCTAACATCTCTCTTTTTTAACTTTGAGAAAAATCAAAATGTTGAGAATTAAGTTAAAATACTAATGGAAATGGTATTTTAACTTTATTCTCCACATTTTGACTTAGAGAATAGACTTTAAAATTCTCTTGCTAGCATATAAAGCACTGAATGGTTTAGGCCCAAAATACATCAGAGACCTTCTAGTCCAGTATGAACCATCCAGACCACTCAGGTCGTCTGGTGCAGGTCTGCTCTGTGTTCCAAAAATCAGAACTAAACATGGAGAATCAGCATTCAGTTTCTATGCTCCTATATCTGGAACAAACTACCAGAAAATATCAGGTCTGCTGAGAGTCTGAGTTCTTTTAAGTCAAGGTTAAAGACTCACCTGTTCACTGCTGCCTTTGACTAAAAGGCTTTTTACTTTTTCCCTTCGAAACTCTGCACTGCAACTCTTACTTTAATGTGTGTGTTTTTATATTTTTGGGTTTTATGTGTTGTTTTCTTACTTGCTGTTTTTAATCATCTTTACATTTTCTTTTATAATGTTTTAAATGTGTTTCTTTTCCCTTGTCGTTGTATTTCAATGTTCTGTGTGAAGCACCTTGAATTGTCCTTGTTGCTGAAATGTGCTATACAAATAAACTTGCCTTGCCTTGCCTTAACTGTCTCTTTTTATACTTATGCCTGTTCCACATTGATAAACATTTGGCTATCAAAAAGGTTTTTCTGAAGGAAAATTTTATATACTATTACACTACACAGACTATTTTTGTTGTTTCAAACATCCATTTTGACCTGGTACATCCAGAAGAAGGTGAGGTGTAGTTGTCTATTTTGCTGAATCATCACAACAAACGAAATATTAGGGAAGTACAGAAATCCTAGAAACAGGTCATCAAATTTGTTCTTGCAAACCTGCATGTTTGGTCAAGCAAACAAGTGTTATATAATAGTGAAAATAAGGTTAGTGCAGGCTGTGGAGCACAGAGCTGCTGCAGATGACTAACAGATGACCAACTAAAATAATAAGAAGATGTTTCTTTCTCAACAGGACAGAACTGACATACAAGTGTAATGGATGTAAGTGATCTACAAACACAACAGGATGTTGTGACTTGTCAGCCACAGAGCAGAGATCAGTCTGTACATACATGAGGGCTTTGTAGAACAGCAATCGTTTAGTCTTACACACACATTAAATCCAATCTGTCTGGACCAGGACCCTAATCCCCTCTCCACGGCCATGGAGACAAGCAGACAGTAATCCTCCATATTTGTATATTAATAGCCGGAGTCTCGGGGGGGCCTCTCTATATATCGTGATGTATGTTTTATTAGTTGGTTAATCTGCTTGTCGATCAGAGGACCTGGTCCATTTAAACCTGGGTTTTAATAAAAACACAGCCAGCCCTGCCTGAGGGATAAGCTCCCCAAGGACAAGGGAAAGAGCATGCCCGGGTTCAATAGAGTCATCATCAACAATAAACAGCTTTACATCAATGTTATCTGTCACGGGGCAATACAATTATTAGGTGGAATTCAGCCCTGTGCCTCTGGCCCTACCTCAGAGGAGGGTTAGATAAAGCCTGACCCAAATATAAGCCACACACTTCAATCAGCTCTAATGTTATTTCTGAGGCTGGACTTTAGAATCATTGCGTGTGTCCTTAATAATCCACACTGCCCTGAAACTGTCTTGCTGTCCTCCTGAGGAGTAGACCCTCAGACACTCAGGTGGAACAGATTTGGTTAAAATGCCGCTCCGCGTCAGCAGACACGACCAGTGGAGTTAAGGAGAGCGCAGGGGTGAGATTCCTTTGGATCTGAATCACGCTGGAGTCGTCCTGCTTTACCTCTCAGCTCCGTCTAGACGCTGTGTCACTGCCACACCCCGCCGGACATCTGTCCTGATTCAATAGATTTATCAGACAGCCATTCGATTAGAAGGGCACTGCTTTAAATTAGCTGGCGAGTCGGGGAATGATGGAGGTGGGCTGGACAGGAGGGCCATTACAGCCGTGGGGACACTGTCCCTCCTGCTTACCAATGGTCTACAGTCTCCAGCCGTCACAATGTCTCTGATCGTTTGTACTACAAGGGCCGTGTGGACAACTGCTGATGCAATTAAACTGGACTATTCACATTAGAGCCAAAATGATGCTGGACTTTTTGGGGCACCAATGCTGATACTGATATTAGGGAGTAAAAAAAAATCTGATTTATAGAAGCTGCAGTAATTAGTTGATTGAAAGAAAATGACTTGCCAATTATTTTGATCATCAATCATTTCAAGAGTCAGACAGATAAATCAGTCAGCCTATATTATACAGCAACTCATAATTTCAAGGTCTTTGTTAAATTTTATCAGTTTTGAATCAAACCCAAACTCTTACCTTTTAAAATAAACTCGAAAAAAGTTTCTCAAACTATGGTCTTTTACTTTCCTTCTTTAAAAAAATGATTTTTTTTAATTGTTGAGTAAATTATTAAGTGAAAGTGAAAATAGTTGATATTAATATGTAGTTGAAGCACTTAATTTTCAAGCACCAAAATAATGACAAATTGGGTTTCCTGCTCACTATGAACACGATCAAACTTGTTTAGTTTATTCAAAACTTAGAGTTTCAGTTTGAACCAACACTTGAAATTATGACTTTTCTCACCTTTGTTTTGTTTTTCTTTATAGGCAGCATTTGTTGTATTTAATCCTTTTTTCTTTATTCTAGTTGTTCTATTTGAGTTTTTTTTTTATACTTATAATCATTAAAAATATCACTGATAGTTTACTGTTTCAGTGGCCCTGATGTCATTTAGGACTATATACATATATATATGAATAAAAAATATTGGTCAACATCGTATTGTCATTTTTTTTACTCCCTAATATCGGCATCAGCACCAGCCTCAAAAACCGTCTTTTATCAAGTAAAAATGTCAAACATTTGTAGGTTCCAGCATCTTAAATTCATGGTTGAACAAAGACGATAGGCCAATATCAGGCCTATAGTATCAGCCGACCAATATATCTGTCTCTAATTCATATGATATTGTCGTTAAAATATTTGACTTTAATACAGAGGTACGTGGCATAAGGCACAGTTTTATGGTAGGCATCAATCAAAGTGACTTCCAACGAGTAAACAAACAAACAGCTTTTAAACATCTGGTCTGGAGAGATAGAGAGAGAACGAGAGAGGCACCCTGGGGAGATGTGTGGTTTTCCTCTGAGATCTGTTGATTGGGAGGAAGGATGGAGGGAAGGGCAGAAAATGAAACAAAAAAAAAAAAAAAAAAGGAGAGGAAGAAGCTCAGCGACAGTTCACACTCAGGTCAGAATTCAGGTGGAGGTCAGGAATGCACTCACAAACCACGCTTAACACACCGAGACACACACACACACACACACACACACACACACACAGAAAGACACAAAAAACCTTTAAATGCATTGCAGCCAGACCATGTGACTCTCACGGGGTAGTCTCATGGGAGCATCCCCCACCCCTGATCTCCCTGATGGACTATAACAACAGGAAGTCAGCTTGGCCTGCAACATCACACCACACCACACCTACAGATAACTGCTCCCTCTCTCACACACGCAGCACATATTACCGCAGAAACATTCACACCCGTGTAAAGACACCCTTTCCTCGCACCGCTCCAGCGTTCCTCATCATTCATACGTTACATCAGCGGCGGCCATTTATCAGTCATCACAGTTAAGTCGAAGTTTAATCCCTCTAAAAGTGTGCTGTGTGGTGCAGAAGAATCGATGGCACCGTGCCCGCTGCTGCTGGCGTCGGTGGCGAGCGAGACGCGCTGCAGCCTGGCACTGAAACAAGGAGAGACCAAGGCTGGCAGGGGGTGGGCTTTTCAGTCACTGAATGGCCCTTGTTTATCTAGGCCCCTCTGGGAAGTCAGGACACTGCAGTGAATAGGAGCCAGTTAGCAGCGATGGCATAATAAGACCAGGGGGAGGACGGGGGTCATTGAAATTCAACGCAGGCTACTGTCAAGACAAACCACCCTTGCCAGCTGTGGCAGCAACTCAAAGGAGCAAGGGAGCGTTTTCTATGGCTGAGGGTTTTGGGTTAACAACACAACATTAGGTGACCAACAGATTTGATGTAGAGATGTTCAAATACCAGTTTTTCCTCCCCGATACCAACTCTGATACCTGAACTCTGTGTATCAGCAGATAGCAATTACCAATTAGAAACTAATTTCAGCGCTAATAAACTACGTAGCAGTGTATAGGTGCATAGGTCCTCCATATTAGGCAGTGTCTGAGACATTTTCAGATGCTAGCCACGTATTGGAACAACTGTGATTTGATGTCCCCTTGCTTACTCATCAAAAATACCAAATGAGAGTAGAGATGTTCCGATAACATTTTTTTCCTTCCCAATGCTGATTCTGATCCGATCCAGGGTGGCAAAGTCATGTTCTGTGGCATTCATTCTGTGTATGTATTTGTTCATGTTTTACAAAGGGTTTAACCTGAGCCAGGCCATACAACAATGGCATTTTTTAACACACTGGTATCAGACTGGTACTTGGCATTGGCCAGTACACTATCAGAATCGGTATCGGGCAGGAAAGAATGGTTTTGGAACATCTCTACAAAATTACCACATGAATCTTATGTTGAAGGAGGCATCTTTCAGGGGAATGCTGAACAAAAGAGGCGCACAAATGTGGCTAATTCCAGTCATGAACTTCCTCAAAAGAATGACACTGACATGACAGACTATTTTCTCTTTAGGCCTATGTGTCATTCTGCGTCAAGGGACTCTTTGCTCTTTATGGGCAAGTCAGAAGTGACTGGAAGCACTGGGAGTCATTGGGCTGACACAGTCGTAGTGTTCTTCAACTGTGTTTCCAAGTCTCAATAGGACAGCAAGGTGCTCTCCAAACAAAAAAAGACCTTTCATTTCGGGCTCACCTTTCAGTTTACAGAGCCAAATCTTTTTCATGTGTCTGAAAAGAGATGCTGTTTTTCTTTGCCCTCTGTGTGCTGAGAAACAGACGGGTCTACAGCTTAGCAAGAGCACTGATTCTTTTTCCAGGCTTTCATGTTTTCTGTCCCGGTTTGTGGTCTCCGCAGCCCCTGATGAGGAGCCTTAAATAGGCTGCCACAGGTGCTGGGGGGCCGGGAGGGAGGTGAGGGGGGGGGGGGTGGCCTGGATGGGAGCAGGGCCGCAGGAAGCCTCTTGTTTTCACAGAGATAAAGGGCTTTCAGGTTGCATCCTGGGCCGTAATCTCTCGCACACTTCCTGGTTTTGTTCACGGTGAGGCAAGAGAAAATGACAAACTAACCTTCGCCCTAAGAAGCTGATCGATAGCTTCTGATGAGACAGGATGTGTGTGTGTGGCGTTGGTGGATTTGAAGAGCGTAAAATGACAAAGAGACAGGCCGGATTTGATTTTGAGCTGTGTTCATTAATAGTCCTTGATCGGGGCTGATTTATGGGTTCATTTATTCCGAGTGCTGCTTCATTACTGATGATGATTATGAAAGTGTGCATATAATTTCTTTCCTGACCTCTTCATTTGCTTTTAGAGCACAATTAACATTGTTCCAAGCTCTTACATCCTAATTACAGAAAAGATAACGCTCCCTTCCTTCAAATTCAAGTTCCTCCTTAACCAGTCACTTAGTCCCGGCCTTGTGTTTAAAAAGATCCATTTACTAGAAATTTGCATGAAAGAGGTTTATTGAAAAGTTTGCGTCGAGGAGAGGCGCAAACTTCAGAAGAACAGGCAACACATTCACACATTATTCACACAATGATAAAAGCTCACATTCCTTGTCTTTTCTCTGCTGTCTGCTCTCACATTTTCTCTCTCTATTCTGAACATGTCCTTCTTGAGAAGGCCAGCGTTTGACCGTGAGCCACGCCCTGTTCTCCTGCCAGAGGAAACTTTCAATCTCTGCCTCTCTCCCTCACTCTGGCTGGAGCTCCGCTCTCATACTTTTGTCAGGTGTTATTTATGAGTGCTGTATAGCTGAGTTGCTGCATGCCTACAGCACCTGCTGGTGTTGGAGGATCAGAGCCAAGGCAGCTGCCAGAGAGAGGAATGGGAGAAAGAAAGAGAGACAGACAGTGAAAAGGAAAGAATACATAGACAGGAGTCCAGAAGGAGTTAAAGAGTGTGACACTTTATGAGAAAAAGAGAATTAGAGGATCATAGAAGGAATGGAGAGGCAGATACCTGATGATAGGGCAATAGTGTGTGGCTTTATATCTGCCCCAAAAATCCAGTAACCATCAGGCCCTATAAAGAATATCAGCCGCATTATTGATATCTGATATTTTTTACTCCCTAATATCTGCATCAACATTGGCACAAAAAAATCTAATATCGGTCAGGCCCTATGGAAAGTATCAGTCGACATATTGATATTAATGGATTTTTTTTTTTTACTCCCTAATATCAGCATCGGCCCCAAAAGTCCAGTAGTGTTGAGCTTTGGTTGTAAGTACACTGCCATGCAGACAGATCATACAACTAATGATGAGTGTTTTGATGAGAGCAGGAGGACAAAACAAACAAACAAGTGATGAGCAAGCACTAATTAATAGTGTCGTACGACTCCAAACGTGATCAATTAAAGGCCATGCTTCATTGACTCACAAGCAAAAACCGCCGGCGCCAGTGTAACAAGAGAGGGGAGGGCCCTGTCAGCATGAGTAAGAAGACAGATGTAGGATCGGCTGCCTATGGAGATCCGAGGGGATCTATCTACTCCCTTCCCTTCACTGCCTACACTACAGTACGCACACATTACTGTACACCCACACATGTATTTATGGAACGTGCTCAGGGAGGCCCCGGTGTGTTTTGAGTGTAAACACCTGAATGATGGTAGCGGGGAGCTGAGCCAGGACAGGTGGGCTGAGACATGTCAAAGGTCACTGGCTTCGTTCCAGTTCCCAAAGTGTAAAAAAACTGCACTATGTACTTTGCCCTGGAAGGCTGTCGATTGTGTATGACAGGTGCTTGTGGGGAAGACAGCCTAAATTTACAGGTTTGTCAACAAGAGCAAGAACTAGGGCTGTCGCAATACCTGCAATTTTGAAATGCTGCACTATTGACAAGCCAACCGCAGTGAATGGCAAACCTATATTCATGTTTCTTTCCTTTTTCTGCCTTTTGTTTTAAACTTCAATTTGAGTTAAATGAATAAATCAATCCTTCAAAAATGTTTTTACAAGTAATATGAAGGCCAGTAAGAGTTCAAGCTAAAGGGTGGATTGATTCTAGTTGTTTTACTGCTCATTTCATAGGTTAACCTGTTGAGCGTGGCATTAGCATGTTGCAGCTAATGTTGTAATATTCAGGGACAGACAAAGAAAGTGTGTTAACGTTAAGCCTCATTTGAAGCAACTACATAATGAGAGTAGTAGGTTGCTTGTAACAGGTTTTCCTCGTTGCTTTTTGTGAAAGTGTATCTGGCAGTATGAGCTTTGTTGTTGTAAATTTACTTGACATGTCCTGAAGGGAACGATATAGCTACGTGTGAAAAGGATATGTTCCAGCTGCAGGGATTCATTTGCTACTATGACTAGCCAGTTAGCTTGCTCAGACCATAAAGTTGCCTGCTGGGCAGTGAGGTGAGATCCACTACACTGCGCATTACTACAACAAATTACTTCATTTATCATAAATGAGGGGGAAATTCTGTCACTGCAACAACCCTACCCAACTCCAACTAGGGCTATGTATTGGCAATAATCGGGCAATATGATATGTATCACGATAAAAGGGTTACAGTTCAATATACTGCAATGTAAGCAAGCGATTTATTGCCTTATTTTTAATCCAATCCAATAGGAAAATTGTCAAAGTATGAGGTACACATCACCATATGTGTAAAATTTGCATTTACAAAAGGTTACTTTTTATGCAATCACAACAGTTAAAGTAGATATCTTGCAGTCAGGGGGTTTAAACACAACACAAAGTGAACCACTGCCACAAGTCTTTGCATGTATCACAATATCACCATACAGTGTTTCTGAGACTCGATACAGTATCTTAAATCATAATATTGTGATTTTTTTCATATACCCCTCACAGTAACCATATTGTACATGTCTAAAAGGTTGAATATGACACCAACTATTTGTTTAAACAAGCGTCTGGAGTATAGAAAAATAGTGACACTCAGGTGGTAGAAGTGGGAAACATATGGAGTGATGTAACAAGAGAATAAACAGTTTATAAAGCACTGATGTAAATTAATTAATCATTCAGTGATGAGGAGGCAGCTTTATTGAGTCTCTGCAAGAGGGAACTTAATGAATCTGCACACAGACTTAAAGAAAGACACGGCTGTATTGAGACAAAACAGTATCATTAACAGTTCATTTCTATAGAGTTAGATTAAAAGTTAGTTCAGGCTGTGTATAATGTTATTCCGATGTCCTTTGCTATTTGTTCTCGCACTGTTTTGTATTTTTCATTCACATACTGTTGCTCCTTTCTTATAACAGTCGGGTGAGTGTGTCTGGGATTGGCTGCCTCCTTCGGTCAGGTCACACTAGCGGGGTCATGGGGAGCTCAACAAAACACTCATGAGTTAAATGGGGCGATGCGGATGCTCCATGCCTCCCTCCATTCTGCCCTCCCCTCTGTTTTCAGGCTGCCCATTCTCCTCTCATTAATCCTGTGTGGATGTTTATCCATGTTGACATTCAACATAGCAGCCGGCCTTCTCTCTGACTAACAAACAGGGTGACTAAGGTTTTTTTTTTTGCTGGAGTTGTCACAGGGTTAGCCTAGCCTAGCTAGTCAAATGCACAGGCTTGTGGGGGACAGAAGGGCACTCAATTTGTTAGTCACATCACAGCCAGGCTGTGCAACTGGAATCAGTATGTGAATATGAATGCGTACCCCCTCAGGAGGGTCATTATCAGTTCTGTGTGCTACGAAGAGGAAAATCAATATGGTCATCATAACGGGCTGGCAAAAAGCCAGCCACTAGGCTGTGTTCAAAGCACAATACATGGCAGCGGATTACTCCTCATCTGATGTCATCTCATTTCATCCCTGTGGACAGAGACACTGTGGGACTGTAATAAGGTCAAGCACATTTAAAAGGGCCTAGACATCCAACATCTATGTCAAAAAAGATTTAAAGAAGACAAAAGACGCAGAGTGACAGTCAGGTGGTCTGAAGTGAAGCTACAGCAGATGAGTTTTTGCCACAAACACAAGCTGGCGTAGAGCCCCTTACCGGGCCCGCCTTCTGCCTATTGTGTCAGTCCAGTCTTTTTCATTAACCGCTCCACTGAGGACCACAAGGAGGGGAGGGGATGGATGGGCGGGAAGGGAAAGAAGGAGGTGGTGGTAATGATGAGGGGGACAAGGAGGGGTCTGCAGACAGACCCAAAGGGACTCACTGTGGACCTGAAGAGCAGCCACCAAATACATGATTAAAAACACACATCAACAGGCAGGACGGGCACACCGTACACAATATTTACCTCCACCAGGATGGCAATTTAGAGGTAATCTCTCCCTCAAGTATACACACTATTGGAGAATATTACCTCTCACCCCCACACTTGTGGGGAGGGGCTGAGGAGGAGGGAAAGACCAAGAGGGAACATGGGACAGTTAAAGGGATAGTTCAGATTATTTGATGTGGGGTTGTATGGGGTACTTATTGATGGTCAGTGTATTAGCTACAGTAGATGGACGTAGGCACGCCCCCAGTTTGGAGAAGCAGAGAGGACCAGCAAAGAAGCTAAGCAATGAACTGATGTGGACAGGGTCGGCAACAAAAGGTATATTAATAATGTTTTCATCACTTTACTTTGGTGTCAGACAGCCTTTTCTGACATGAAACAAGTTGATATATAAGCCAAATAATACTTTCTCCAAACCAAACCAAACACCAGAGGCAAAATCAGTAATTCCTTTTCATAGAACACTGGAGCTGCTGGACCACCACTGCCTTGATCTGTTAGTTTATTTGTGTTTTTATGTAACTTCGGTGTTTTAGAAGGATAGCACAGATCACGAGTCCACATAACACAAACAAACTAATAGATCAAGGGCAGAGGTAGACCAGCAACTTCTGTGTCCTGTAACGTAAAATTAGTGATTTCTCCTATGGAGTTTGGTTGGTTTGGAAAGCGTGATATTTGTCTTACGTAACTTCTGCTTCTCATCAGAAAAGACTATCTGATAGCAAAGTAAAGCAGTGAAAATATTCTAAATATAGTGTACACTTAAAGTGATATTGAATTTCATAAGTCAACTTTTTTAAGTGGATAAAATACCTTTTGTTGCTGACCCTGTCACAGCAGTACATTGATTAGCTTCCTGCCATATTGCTGATTCTCCAAACTTCAAGTATCCCTAAATTATCCCTTTTAGAGAAAAGAAAAAGAAAAGAAAAGAAAAGAAAAGAAAAGAAAAGAAAAGAAAAGAAAAGAAAAGAGGAACATAGTTTAAAGTCCTCATACAAACACACCTGTCTGGCTATGACTCAGTGCAGTCAGGAGAGGAGAGGAGGGCAGAGGAGGCTTTTCTGCTCAGTTAGCTTACATGATATACTTAACTGAGCTCTCCTCCCCACACTGCACTGCAACAAACAGTCGCCTGAACCACTTTCTGTGTCAGTGTCACTGTTTGGGGTCAAGGCTGTCAGAGCTGCTGCAGACCAACACAACTGACTCAACAAGCATGGATGCTGTTCCACGTGTTATATCGCATCGAGGCAGCAGTTGTGGTTACTACAGTACCTAAGTGATCTCTCACACTGGCGAGAAGCAGCCCAGGCTGCTATTCTGGGGGGCCACATTTTGCTCCGGAGCAACGGTCGTGTTTTTGTTCAGTTCACTGAGCTGACGCGTCGCTACAAGCTCCCACCGCCTCATCCTTGTGTTACCCCCTATCCGCGATATTTTTGTCCTTTCAGGCAGAGCGGGGATGGCTGCGTCACCGTCAGTTAGGGAGCCTCCGAGGCGCACGGCCCCCATCACATTGTCCCGTCATGCAGATGGACCCCTCACGGCCCATGCTGGGGATGTGAGGAAACTCCTGCCTGCTGTGCCAAATTAAGCCTTCACCCTGACATTAAAAACAGCACACTGGGTAGCGCACATCGCCACTTTAAAATACATGGGACAGAAATGCCACGGGGATGCGTCGGCGGTAGCGTTAAGACGAGCGAGCTGACGCGGACGTAAGCTACATTTCCAAGACAAAAATGTCAAACGGAGAGCTGCAAAGCAGGCCCTTGAGGGCCCGAGGGCTGCGTGAGAGAGGGATTTGATGAATTCTGTGAACGTTCCACGGATTCCTCCCTCACGGGGACCTTTGGGAAAAGAATGGGTCATATGCAAATGGCATGCACAGTATGGAGGAGAAGTTTCCCACAAGCCGAGTGTGAAAAGGGCTCTCCCTCCCCATGCCGGGCCCGCTGAATGGGCCTTTTCTTCTGCCACTGAAAGTGTATGAGGTAGAGCAGGCAAACTGCAAAGGTAACTAGGCTCTTTCTCCTCAGGCTTTCTCACTAAAGCCTGAACACACAATGGTTCATTTAAGCATTCAGCCACACAAACCCCAATAAAGCACATCCAAGCGCAGTTAAGGGGGTTACTGAAACTGACTCTGGGTTTAAAACTCCTTCTTTACGGAGGGAGAGCACCTTTTTATAGGCTAATGCTCTCAGCCTCCATGGGAGCAGCTAATCATTAAGCTGCCTTAACAGAGGTGGGAGTGTGGTCGTACATCACATAATTTTAATTCCGCTGAATGGTCAGATGAGGACAGGCCTTTTCCCACACTGATGGACAGAAAGAAAACATTTTTTCAGACGTCAATAAGAAAAGGAACAGGTAAAAGGTTGTGATCTTTACCTGTATAAAGTCTAAATTATGTTTTTGATTATGAGTTCCATGCGATGGGTTGTGTCCGCGCATGACCAATGAAGCTTGTCCGTAGCTAATCTTGCATACTGCTGGACCCATCAGCCTAATGTGTTTTGTGCACATTTATGACTGTATGCTGAAGGACCTCTTGTGGTTGCGGTGATTCACAATTTTTGAAAAATCTGTTTTACTGACCGCTCTGCTTTATACTGACTGCTAACTTCAGCCTAACAACTGCTTGCCTGAAAAAAGGCTTATCTAGCCACTTGCAGCCTATGTTTTGGCCTTTGTCATGGCTAAAAAAACTGGCATCCATAGAAAGATTTCATGTCATCTTGAACGGAGCATCAGCAGGTTACCACCTGGTTCCTTGTAATGTTCTAAATAAACAACAAAATGTTCTAAATAGATTACAATGTTTAAATTGAGAAGTCTGAACTTATCATCCTGTTTATTGTTTATTTATTAGGTCTATACAGTTCAGTGAACCCAAAACGCTTGTTTACAATGCCATTACACTATTCTGTGCATCTTCAAAAGGAAGTTTTTCCTCACTCCAGTCACCTAAGTGCTTGCTCTTGTTGGGAACAACTGGGTTTATAAAGAGTATGGTCTAGACCTGCTCTACTTGAAAAGTGCCCTGTGATAGTTTTGTTATGATTTATCTCTACGCTTATAAAATTGACTTGAATCAAACTGAAATCTGAGACTAAACTATACAAAACACTTTATTAACTTAATTATACACTTTGCATGCATCTAGATCAGAAAAGTACATAACAGAAAAATTGATTCAAAATTTTGCAAATCTGACAGTTATGGTGACACTGCAGTAGGTGCTTCACAATGTGTTGCTTGCACTCTACTGAGTGCACTCCACTAGTTTTGAGCCTAAAATCCATCCACGTCTGGCAGATAGCTGTCATGTGTGTCGTGCTTTTCATCTGCCAGCAGCAGCCCCTCAGTTGTCACCTGTTGTAAAATTCTTTAGTCACCTCGGCCACTTCTCACCAACTCCCTCCATCCCCCCCTTTCCACTCCACAGGGAACATGGAGCCCACAGTTGAAGGGGTCAGCGAGGAATGGATGGAGCGGAGAAAAACTGCAGCTCCAACACTCCCCCCTCCTGCTCCTCCTCCTCTCTTCCCCTTTTATTGAACAGACTTAAACACAAACACAATTGGACATGCTGGAAGCCACACAATGGCACAAGGGGGGGAAAGTGAAGTCATACTCTGCGCACGCATGGGCGCCTAGGTCAGGGGGCAATCAACAGCACCCCTGGCTACTGTGTCTTAACCCCCCGAAATAAAGGAGAGGCTCTGGAAGGAGGAGTGAGAGGGAAGGGACAGAGAGGGAGCGGAGGGTGGGGGGTGGGGGGGATTTTCTTCTTACTTGGCACTTTCAAATGAAGCTGCTGAGGAAGTTGGTGAAAAGCAGTGAGATAAATGAAAAATTTCCTCCTCTGCTAAACTCTTCACACAACAGGGGTGGACCCATTTAAATGTAAACAGATGTCTTTTAAAACACTGGAGTGGCATGTGGAGCTGCAGAGCCAATCCACACCTCCTCCGAAAGCCCCCAAAACATTGCAAACAAACTGTAGCTATAGCTGAAACCATTGTTTTTTATTGTCCTCCCACAAACTTACGAGCATGTGGTTGTATTCAATCGTTTGGAGACAGGGTGAGGGAGTCCAGGGCACTAAGTATAGTTTAAGTATAGTTTTACCAGGCCAATAAACATGCTCTTCAACATTACATGAGTTGTTGCCAAGTGCCATGCCCACAACCTCATTTTCCTTATTTGATGGATGATTCATCAAGGTGCAAGTGTGTGTGAGTACGCCTCAGAGAGAAAGACACGGAGGGAAGGAGAGAGAAAGACTTAGAAAGATTAAGGGATGAGACAAATGTCCATTATGATATTATCAAATAAACAGAAATCCTAGCTACCTGTGTGTACGCTCATTTCAAGGTGTCTGCTCTGCAAACATCAGCCCGAGCCCCTGAGCTCGGCTACAAAGCTGTCAAAGCACAGCCCTGTTTATTTTTGCAAAGAATGTTAACACCGGCCGCATTCCTCTATTCCCAAATTGCTGTGTTAAATTACCGTTGCAGGGAACGGCTGCTATTCCTGAGGGGAGCCGACTAGGGAGAAGCGACAAAGGAAGCTGTAGTATCCCGCCGATTGCAAACACCTGTCGTCCTGTGGGCTGTTAACACCTCTCTGTTTACAGCGGGGAATGGAGCTCACCTTGATCTCAGCTGCCCCTGCTTGCCAGAGACCTGGCACAGACGCTGACCATAACAAGCTGGGCACAACTCGAGGGCTTGCCTAATTATACGAGCCCAGGCAATGGCTATTGAAACTTTTTCTCACCATAGAAAAGTAGCAACAAGGCTGGAGTTGGTTTCTAGAGTTACCACGATACAACAATTTTAAACTTTGATACAACACTAGTATAAAAAATGACACTTGATACCTCTTTTGACACCATGGCAAAAAGAAAAAAGTACAGGGACAGGAAATAAGATATTTTTTCTTCTTTTTTATTAAAAAAAGTCACTGAACCCTATGGCTTTCCTATGATGTAAGCCAAATTTTCGGTTAGGACAATAAGATTGAACTTAACTGAGGTCTTGAATGAGCATTTAAATTATTTTTTTAATAGCTTTGGTACTTTCAGTACTATAATTAATGGATATTGTATCATTTCAAACATGTGGTATTGGAAAAAAGTGTTAAATATCAATAATTATGACAACGTACAGATGACCCCAAAATCAAAAATAAATATTTTTCCTCTTGCCTGAGGAAAAGGATTTACATCTCGATTGTTTCGCTGTGAGATGCTGAGATTTGGAGAATCGTGCCACACACTGGCCCAACTTAAACAAATATTCAATCTGTAACATATGAGTTCTTTGTTTTCAAGTCATTGTGTTAATTCAACTTGTTAGCTTGATTTGAAAAAATCGTGATCCATTTTGTGTTGTCCACTAAGCATTTTTTTAAAGTTGTTACCAAACTTTTTTCAGCGTGTAGAGATATCCACCTCCTCCCAAATATAACTGAAGTTAAAAAAAAGGGCTCAAAAGCAATGTCTCTTTCCATAAATCATCTCAATATAATCCACAGACTTTGTTGTGGGCAGTTTCGTGAAGGACTACTTTTTTCTATCTTAGAAAGAAAGTACTCCTACACCAAAAGACAATTTAGATGGATAAAAAAAAGCCCTACAGGTAGGAGGAAAAAATGTATTTATGATTTTCGGGTGAACTGGCCCTTTAAGAAGCTGCCAAAATTAAACTGCTAACTTGTTACTGACTGAAACATGCATCAACAACAGCCTTCAATCTAACTTATCTGACGAATTCCCTTCAAAAAGCAGCGATGTTGATTTACATGACAGTTCAGCAGCCTTGTCAGGAGGTGGTGGGAAGTGAGGACTTAAAAGCAGACCTTGATGGCTCTTTGAAGCAAATGCAAATGAGGCAGAGTAACAGGGATCACATCTGTTTGGTTAAGGATGTGACTTTTAAATATCAATAGGGCTGAGAAACGTTTAATGAAACCCTGTTAATTTAAAAGGAGAAAAAAAAAGCAACAAATGACAGGTAGATATCCTCAAAGTCTCCTCACAGTAAATAAGACTCCCTTTCTTTCCACGCCGTGACAGCAGCAGGACCGTTATCTGAGGTGTGTCCACACCTTGTTCATATTTAACTGCACACACGCTCCAGGGACGCAGTGAATAGCTCAACAGATCACATTAAAAAAAAACAAACTGACAGCTTCCCATCATTCATCAGGTATCCAGAGAAAATTCACACGACAAAAAACAAAAACAAAAAAACACCGCTCTCCTCCCATATCTGATGAAACAGGTTTGTTTTGACAAAAAAAAAAAAAAAAACCCACGAATTTTCTGCTTTATCGCCCCAGTTCCTTTAAGCTACACTGGGTGGCACAACACATAAGTACATGACCAGCTGATAGACAACACATGTTGTCGGGCTGAGACAAAAAGGCTTCCTTTCACAATAAACTACTTATAAATAGTAACGGTCGTGATTAATTGTCACTGTTCGGACTCACAACAGCCCGCGACGCAAACACAAAAGATGCATCAGAGAAAAAAAACGTTAACAACTCAACAAAAGTCCTTCAATTCTAGCGTAAAAATTAAGCAAAATTTACATTTACACGTGCTTTAAAAACAGCAGAGCTCTAGTAACGTCGTATCTTTGAAACCATAAAAACAATATTATCACAGCGCATACCGACACGCAGCTGATGTATCCACCTGTATCATTCTTATAAAGGTTGTATTGAAATAAAAAAACAAATTAAAACAAATGTTTAGAAAAGCTGAGTGTGTTTCAGAGGTTCGCTCGCGACCACGCTCGTACAAGAATCAGGATTCCCAGCGCGCGACTGGAGGATCCGCTGTCCTTATATGGACTGCTCACACACACAGCGCGTGAGATATCCCTCGTTCTCCGGAACCCCTGTTACCCCCTAATACCCCATCCATGTTCCTGTGAAGCTTTATGTCGCTGCTTTGCTGCCGTTATTAACACATTTAATGTGGACAGTCTGAGACGGGCCGAACTGTTACAGTGTAATAAGTTAGAGGATGAAGAGAAGAAGAACTGCCCAGAACGTGCTTCAACACAACAACACGCATTTATTCTCTCTTCTGCCTCAAAACGTTAAAACGTGTCGTCTGTCACGTAAATGTTATCTGAAGAACGAATAAATGAGGTGAAAACGCGTTTTGTGAGTCCGCGCAGCGCAGCAACAGTGTCCTCTCGCTACCTGCTCCGAGTGAGCCAAAGAAAGAAAGAACACACCAAACAGTTTAGTTCACAAAAACAAATCATGTCCGCGACGTTTCCGATAAAATCACTCTTACACTGAATGTTTTTCAAGCTAAATTGTTAAAGGAAATAGTCCGTCGAGGTCCGCAATAACAATCAGGTAGCCTGCTTCTTCTTCTTCTCCAACACAGAAACAGGTCCGAGTTTAGTGGTGGACTCAAAAACTCGACAGAATGAAAGTAAATCAATGAAAGCAGAGCGTATAAAGCGGGTAAAAGTGTGTTGAAATGAATAAAGATGAATAAAGTGGAGACAAAAGCGGCTCCGCTCATAATAACAGGGTGAGGTGCGTGTAACGGTCTCCGGCGCAGCGGACCGCTAGGCGGAGGGAGAGACGCGACCCAGGTATAACGGTGCACCACACAGGGCTGCGATACAGCGCTCACTCCACTTCACAGCACTTTCAGTCACTAAAAACCGGACGAAAACTTTTCGCTGAAATTACCGGGAGACGGAGCGGCCCGTGAAAGGAGAGCTCCCCGCGAGAAGTACTTTTACTCACCGTTGTTCCTCCTCGGGTTCGCCTGCTTTCTGCGCTTACACCTGGGGCCATCCGCCATGATCCTTTCGTTGTGTCTAAATGCTGCCGGAGAGTCACCTCCTCTCTCACCCCCTCTCCCCCTCCTCCTCCTCCCTCCCTCCCCCTCCCTCCCTTTCACCTCCCCTTCTCCGCACCTGGTTTACGACACTCAAGCTTTACGACATCACCTTCCCGCACCTCCCCGACCCACGCTGCTGCCAGGACCATTCATACTGTGTACTGGAAGTGAGAGGGATGACCGCATGTGCTGTACCTGCCCAGCCTCTGACTAATGTACACTAATGTGTGAAGATGCACCTATTTGTAAAAAGTAAAAGGGGTAAGACCTTATGATCAGGTCACATGAATTTATCCTGAATTTATTGATCAGGAATGTACAGAAATGAACATGTATGACTTAATGAACAACACAATAATTAATTAATGTCACAACTCTGTTCTCTCGTATTTTAATCATCATGGTTTTTGTGTTATATATGATGCTCATGTCTTCTTCACAGGTAGGTCTGTATTTAAAGGGATATGGCAATAAAAATGACCAATGACAGCTGTGCACATGTGTTCTGTTAAATTTCAAGTGTTGTAATCATAATTAATTAATCTTCCTCGTGAACTTAATGTTTGTGGCCCAGCAAATAAGTAGTGACCTGTCACCTTTAACACTGATGAATAACATGACTGACAGTTGCATAATCACACATGAAACATGTAGGGGAGACCGGGGTCTGTGGTAACATAACTCAGTCATGTTCATGATAGAGCTCTTAAACTGTGATATATGACTGCCCATGTTTGTAAAACAAGTAAAACTCACCTGGACATCTACAATCACAGATTATGTGAGTTCATGTCAAATACAAAGAGTTCCATTGTTACAACCTACCCCACTACTGAGGTGAGTTGTAACACTTGCAGGTTATAGATGTAAGAATTAGAGGTAATTTGCAGATTCACACTATTTTTTTTTTCAAAAACTTTATTGAAGAATAAAATAAACCGTTTTAATAAAGTGAACATTTAAAGTGACAAAAATGACTAAGGTTCAGTCGCTGTCACAGTTGTGGTAAATGAAGATGGCTGCCCCTGGGTTGCAGAATTTGTGGGCCCACAATTCCTTGTGTCTTGACTTTGCAAAGTGTCCCACACACAAAATGCAGAAATGATCATCATTTTAATGAACTGTTACACCTGTCCCCACCCCAAGCAGCCATTATGTAGCAAACTATTTTGGCATGTGGGCTTGAAGTTAGCATGAGTGCAAAGTATCAAAATAAAGTAGCGACTTTAGGTTATTTAAGTCAAAGCGTTTGTACATATAATACAATGAACACCAGGCTATTTTTTTAACTTACATACCTGTAAATACATTTTTTGGTCTTAAAATCTCAATGTTACTTACATAGACACACCACTTCTACTGTGAGCTCAAAAAGGAAATAGAAAAAGAGCAGACAGTATTGATGACATCACCACATTTCTTTTCTGATTGGTGAAACCGACAGTGTTACAACCAAACCTGGTGTTACAACAGTCCCCAGGCTCCCCTACTAACGGTTTGTTGCTTTTACACATTTTTATTTTCCTAATAAATAACTGATAATTGAAATTGAGTCCAATATGATTACCTAATTTGCATTTGCGTTTCTCCAAAATATGTAATGCCTAAATATACAGAGGGTTTGACTTTATTTGACTAGAAAAGTTTATTTGAAGAGGTAATGCTTAATCACTCATGATTAAAATGTCATTTACTGCTGTGATTGGTCAGTTTTTTTTGTCCTGTTTCTTTAACTGCAGACTGACCACTGAAGCAGCCATGAACATCATTAATAACTCAGCAATAATGATGACAGAATAGGTTTGTGGTTTTTTGTATAGATTAACATATTGTTCTTGCATTAAGTCATCCATACAGACACTGAATTCTGAGTTGTCGTACATTCCTGATAGTGATGAAGAGTTACGTGTTGCATGAATCCATGCCTTTACATGCATGAGCTCATATATGAAATAATGACAATTCATGCACTATAAAACGTCAGAAAAAGTGCTAGTTTGCATTGTGTATAACATCACAAATCACTACTGCAGCCTATTTCATGCACTTTGTTTATCTAAACACAAGCAGGTTGTACATTGATTAATTCATGTTTTTTATTTTGGAATTTTTGTGATTTCTTTGCTGGATGTGGCAACTTATCTCTTTCTTTCTCTTACATAATTTGCATACGTTGAAGATGAATTATTTTGTGACTTAATCAGTGCACATTATGTCATAATAAGCTCCTTCAAATATGACATTTTGCGACCCAGCTTCGACACCACTGACCTTACATATCATGCTGTCTATGTGTGTGCCTGTGTGCGTTGCACAGCAGGACAGCAACGCACCAGACAGAGCGCGTGTGTGCTAAAGAGAGGAAGAGAGGTCATGAGACTGTCATCACTGATTCAATCCTCCGCTGTAAGAAAGACCCCGCTGTTCTCCTGAGCTGCAGCGGTGATGAAGAGGACACAGACAAACCTCCACGTCCTCACACACACACAACACGTAACACTGGACTCTGTGTGAATAGAACAGAAGAATCCAGGATCACATGTTTGAGGTGAATTCTTCTGGAGACTTGTAGTGACAGGAGAGATGAAGTTTATAAACTCAGCGCAGAATGAAATGATGCTTGAGGTCTCATGACGTGCAATTATAGGTCAGAGGAGCGGCGGTTGCTGCGAGGCTGTGGCTATTCTTGAAGCAGATGACTATAAGGTTTCTGGTGCCTGGACTTCTGGTATGTGAGATGTTGTCATCATTCAGTCTTTTGTGGCAGCTAGACTGTGTAACCCAGTTTTGCCTCAAGTTGGGTGTCCTGTATTGTCAAGATGAGGGCTGTAGTCAAATAAAGAAAATCATGGTTGACTGAAATTATACTGCTATTATACTAAATTATACTATTACAGTACTCTTCAACCAATCAATTTGTTGATGTGGAAGAAAATCTGCATGTTATCTCTAGATTATATGTTTTATTATATGTAAATTGTGCCCAAGGAGTCTCTCTCACATTAAAACAATAACAAAAGACGTAGTTTGATGATTGTGGAAGTAGCATTGGATCATGGGAGATGTTATCATCACTTTAAAGCAACCACCATAGCTGATGGAAATCTATCTCACACGATCAGGCAGAAATCATGTTCACAGATGAGGTATTATTAAAGTTTTATTAATGTCACATTTTGTCACATTTGCCGACTTCCTTCGTCACCCCTCTTATAATTTGACCTAACCTTTGTTTTACCAGAAGTTATAGCAGCTAGCTAGTCATGGCTAGCAGGAACTACACTGTTAACTTGAATAAATTCCATATTTATTCTGCGTTTGTTTGTTTGGAACATTTAGGATAACGTAAGTACACAACATAAAAAATATATAACATATGTCCAGTGTTTTTTAGTCTGATCACTGGATGCCATTGGTTGCTTTCGTAGTCTCCAGGAAACAACAACAATCTCTGAGCTGCAATCTAAATGCTGAAAATGACAAATTAGCACCTGGGACTCTAATGGTATGTATGTAAACAAGCTAACAGCTGTTACCTTTTCTTTGCAGTGATGAAGTCATTTTATTGACAGAGCTCACCTCCCAACATGCAATTGTCCACTAAAACAAGTTCCCCCTCGACACTATTTTTCAGCAGCACCGTTGCTGCATCTTGGGCTTAGTGCCGCCCAAGACGTTTGTGAAAGAAATGCAAACAGGGCAGGGCATTTTTCCCCTATAGCAGAATGCGTATGTGACCTTTCTCCAGACTGTCTCTCAATATTACAACATCAGTTCAACATCGCCCAGCCTGTGGCCATATTAGCTGTTCAACATGCTAACGCTAAATTCAACAGGATAACTTACGAAATAAACACTAACACAACATAAAACATGGGAAAACTTAAACACAAAATATGCAAGTTCTGCCACTAGGAGTCTCTCTCATATTAAATCAATAACAAACGATGCAGTTTGATGATGCCTAAGGCTACGGTGCCATTTAATGTTACACAACGTTGCCAAGCAAATGAATTCCTGCAGTTTGACCTTTTTATTTTTACTCGTAGCTATATTGTCACCTTCAGGGCATGTCTATCAAATTATTTAAAGACAACAGCAATACACACGTGCACTGGCAAAGAGGGTCACAGAGCAAAATTGGCTTTCATAGCCTGTTGCAATAAAACTAACATGCGTTAGCGCTGCTGTATACATTTCTACAAAAAGCAACATGAAAAACAGTTATCGGTATCCAACCTACTACTCTCCTTATGTAGTTGGTTGCAAATGAGGCTTAATGTTCACACAGTTTCTCTTGACAGTCCCTCAATATTACAACATCAGTTCAACATTACCGCAGGCTGTGGGAGTAGCCATGATAGCAACATGCTAATGCCAAATACAACAGGATAACCTTCTAAATAAACACTAAAACAACACAAAACATGGCAAAACACAATATTACAGCTTCTTTCGAGTTTAAAGTCAGGTCACAGACAGATGGTATCAATCCATCATTGAGCTTGAACCGTTACATTGATGAAGCAGTCCGGGGGAGTAAAATCCACACACGTGTTGTCATCAAAAATAAAGTTTTTATTCACTCAGCTCTTGTGTCCTCTGAGGCTGGGGGCCGGTAGGGATTTGTGCTGGTACTTTGACATGGTGTCAATTAGTTTGGAGGCGAGTATGTGTTCAGAAAATATCTGTCCGATCAAGTACATGAGGTCAGTGTGCTACTTACTTACTGTTTTAGCTTACTTTTGTACTTAACTTGTACTTGTACTTAACTTGTTATTTTATTAGGCTCTGTTTCCTAGCAGTTACTTCTTATACTTTCATTTATATTTCACCTATATTTGATGCTCTATTGTTGTTATTCTTATGTTACTGTAATTTTGGACCAATGAGAATTGGGTCAGACAAGATCATATCAACCAACCAATCAAGAACTGACAAGGTGTTAGCCCTAGTCAAGACAGGCTGTTTTATGAGGCCATGATATTTTGTAATTACAAAATTACAATTCCAACATTTCATCATAGATATTATGTCACAGGCCTGTCCTTGGTATAAATCTGCCTGTTAAGTATTTAGGTAACAGACTGCTCATTGCTTGACAATCAGCGTATCATTCAGCTACATGTGACAGCTTGTATACATAGGATGGCAGATCTCCGGGCTGAATAATTCAGTAGCAGCAGAGCAGTCCAGCTCTCAGGGCAGGCTGCCCAGACAGAGAGTAATAGCTTTAGCATAAACAACACCTCCAAACTTGCTCCAGGTGGCCTCTTCCACCAATAGACAGCCTGCCTGCCTGCCTGAGAGGGACATGGTGAGGGGAGGAGGGTGCCCAGACTCCCTCTCCGTCTCTGCCTTCCCTGATGAAAAAGGCCCCAGAAACAGTCGACATCAGCAAAGATCAATGATGAGACGCTACGCTAACCGTGCAGTCATAGCGGCGGTGTTCCCTGCACAGCCAGCCTGGAAAAATAGGATGCTTGTTATCCAATGGAAAGTCCGATCTTTCCCATTTTCCTTGGATCGCGCCGCTATTAGCATGAAGTCATTTTTCAGCGTCTGTGGAAAACAAAGAATAACAATTATACGACCACTACTAATACGAAATAGCCTGAAGACATCCCTGATGTGTTCTGGAGTAAAACGGTGATTTATTTGCTCTGGCAAATCTCTGTGTATTTTGTACTGCAGCGAATTCACACACCAGCAAATGAGAAATACACACTTGTGTTCTTAGATACATGCTGGCTTCCTGATGGCCCCTCTATGGTTTGGATGAACGTGGGGTCAGATAAGTCAATTACAGGATATTGATTTAATTTCATAAAAACGGCACCTCACACTAAAACTAATACCTCAGAGGCCTGAAAGCCCTGCAAATACCCCCCAAAGAGAACATACAGGTGTTAGTCACCTGAATAATGACATCAGCAATAAAACTGAGATATTGTCTTAACTAAAATGGGCCATGAAATAAAATCAAAGGCTGACCTCTGCTCTTCACTGTAAAAAATAAACAATTTGTTTTATCTTTTAAGTAGTCTGAATTTTAAAAGACAAGTTGAGGTAGTTTTGTAATGATTCAAAATAAACTTTTCTAGTCAAATAAACTTGATATTAATTCAGTTGTACTTGAGAAAACATGTTCAGTAAACTTGAGATATAAAGTTGAACCAACTCATTACAAACAAATTAGACTTTCTTTTTCTCAGTTTAAAGAGTCCGGTTTTCATTTCTCACATTTCATTATTGTGAAAAAAAAACAAAACAATCATGACTTATCTTAGAATGTATTTGACACACAGCAAGTTTATTGTTTTCAAACTATAAAAAAGAAGGGTCTCAGGAGAGTTTTAATTCTCAAACAGTGCATGCTGGGAAGTCAGCTAACGTGCTGATCATGTTTATTTAGAAACTTTGTTGTTGAGCTCGACTGGATTAGACTCTCTGCAGTAGGGGAGACCAGGGGCAATTGTAACACACTCAACTCAGGATCATTTCACCTCAAAGGATTTTTCAAAAAAAAAAAAAAAAGATTTTGAGAAATGAAAGTTACTTTTTGGATGTACAGGATTTTTCTTCTGCTGTCTAAAGTTTAGATGACTGTGAATTTAAAGACATCACTTTTACCTCTACATTATGGCTAAAATTTAACATGAACAAACTATGCTTATATAGGTGTTGCTAGCTAGCATACAATATTGTATCATGGCTGCAAGAGCCACATGGCTCTGTGTAAACACCTTGTTTTTCTGTGTTGATATACTTTTCTGTTAGAAAATAAACACATTTCACTAAATTTAAATTTTAAACGACTTTTGACTCAATACAAATAATTAAAAGCATTGTCTTCTGCAAAAGTAGAAACAGACCTTACTTTGAGTACGTACAGCACCTCATATTGAAATGAATATGACTTATTTTTTCAGTGTTACACTTGTCACAAGCCAGTGAAATTTAATATTATAGTCTTGTCCTTATTAGTGAAAATATATCAGTCGTATTATTAATTAGTGCACATACATACAGGATGTTTTTATTTCAAGTAGTCTATCAGTTATGAGGGAAAAATGTTTAAAATGTTACAATTGGCCCTGGTCTCCTCTATATTCATTCAACTCATCCTTTCACGTCAAAAGACTTCAAATAAAAAGAACTCATATTTATAAGTTCTAAAAATAAATACTAAAAATTTTAAGTTGGATTAACTTGACTAAATAAAATTTGTATATTTATATTAGATTAATGAGCAAAGGTTGGTTGATTCCACTAAATTCCTGTATGATTTTTTTTACAGTGTTCCTATGGGGAGCTGAAACCGAGGCGAGGCGGGGGGAGAGAGTGAGGGATAAGCAGCCATCCTCCACTACATTAAGGGATCATGCTGCTCCCTGAAAATGAGTATTGATCCTCTTAGGTCCAGGATCGTTTAGGAGATTAATGTGAGTAGTGGTTGAGCTCCATGGTGCTCCACGCAGGACCAGGGGATCAGCTCAGTGGGACGGCCCGAGCCAGAGCAGCCTATGGGTGAGTGGGTAAGGTGGGCGGGCGAGGGGGGTGGGGGTGGGGGGGCAGCTTTGTCCCGTACATCCAGCCACAACCCCACTCGCTCCGTGCCATCTGGGCTGTCAGCTAAGAGAATCAGCTGGATGTCTGAGGGGTCGAGGGGTGGGTAAGAAAAATAGGGAGAAGGGGAGAGAGTGTAAAATAGAAACAGTCTGGGGAAAGAGCGTCAGAAACAGGCAGGATGGATGGAAAGAAAGTAACCGAGCAGAGGGATAGAGACACAAGTGGCAAAAGTCCACACAGTCTGTACTCAAAAAGTACAGATTCTTGTGTTTAAAAAAAGATTCTGGTAAAAGTAGATGTACTGATTCAACTTCTTTACTCAAGTAAAAGTGAAAAAGTACAGGCTCTGAAACATACTCAAAGTAAAGTAAAAAGTCTTTTCTACTGACTGTCTCTGTGCCTCATCTTTTCTCTCCAGTCAGTCCCTCTTTGTTACATCTTTTTATGTCTTTTACAGCCTTTTTGTCTCGTTGCGTCCTTGTATGTCTTTTATCTTGTTTCTGTCTTGTTAGGTCTTGATATGTCATTTTGTCTGGTTTCGTCTTTTATGCCCTTTTCGTCTTGTTACGTTGTTTTCGTCTCGTTACATCTTTTACATCATTTTCGTCGTTACGTCTTGTTATGTCGTTTTCATCTCATGGAGGCTTTTATGTAATTGTCTTCTTGTTACATGTTTTATGATGTTTTTATCTTGTTATATTTTGTAAATCATTTCCCTCTTGTTACGTTTGTTTTGGTCTTGATACATCTTTCATGTCGTTTCCGCCTTCTTATGGCTTTTATGTCATTTTCATTTTCATCTTGTTACAACTTTTATGTTATTTTTTCTTGTTATGTATTGTTACATCTTCTGCATTGTTTTCATCTTGTGGTAACTTTTGTGACGTGTTTGTCTTGTTACATTTTTTTACTTTGTTTCCATCTTGTTACGTTTGTTTAGTCTTGTGTTTTTTGACATAATTTTTGTCTTGTTACGTTTTGTTACATTGTTCTCCTATTGTTACGTCTTGTTAGATAATTTGTCTTATTACATCTTTTACTTCATTTTCTTCCTGTTATGTATTGTTGCATCATTTTTGTCTTTTTATGCAATTTTCCTCTTGTTATGTATTGTTATGCTGTTTTTGTCCTGTTACGTCTTTTACGTCATTTTCGTCTTGTTACCCCGTTTTTGTCATTATGTCTTGTTACGTTGTTTTCGTCTTGGATTAAAACTAAAGCCTGTCTTGAAAATAGAAGGAGTAGGAAGTACAGATATTTGTGTTGAAATGTCGAGAGTGAAAGTAAAAAGTTGTCAGAAAAATAAATACTCAAGTAAAGTACAGATAATTTGTACTTAGTTACTTCCCATCTCTGGACAGAGGAAATGAGAGTAGAAAGAGGGGAACAGAAAGTGCAAAAGGAGGATGACGGAAAAGGTACACGCTGCCCTGCTCCAAATAGAGAGGAGAAGCAGGAGGCAGTGGCAGTGATCGAGAGAGACACAGCAAAGACTAAACTGCTTAATCTCTCCCAGGAGACGGCAGCTAAATGTGAGGTCCTCCTCCTCCTCCTCTCTCCTTGTTCCACAGACCAGCAACCCCCACACACACAACGCTACTATCACCACTGCCATGGCACTCTGCTCAGCTGCAGCTAAAAGATACACACACACACACACACACACACACATTAAAAGTGCTCAAGTGGAGCCTTCATTGCAACTGATACTGTGGAGAAGAGAAAAGATCAATTTCAGCCTGAAAGTGAAGCGCCACACTGCGCAGAAAGAGCTGTGAGAATGGAAACAGAGTTTGAAGGGAAACCCGGGTTTTGATTTATAAATTCTGCAGCTTTTAACAAGCTGGCTCGCGGCAAATAAACACATCTGATTGCGAGCCTGAGAATTTTCTCATGTCTCTCTCTGGAGAGGTCAATTCGGCCACCCTGGGGGAAACTCCAGATACAAATATCAGCTCGAGTATTCAACAGCGGTTCAATGCGTGCTGTCAGAGCCTGAAACCCAACAATACAATGTTTTGAGGACAAGATGTCAATCTCTAGGTTTTCCTCGGTCGAGCCGGAGTGTTCACGACTCACTTCCGTCTTCTTCTATGGATTTTTCTCATGACAGGAAGTAGCTGACACACTTGTTGGAGCGAGCCACACCCCAAACATCTTAGTTAGGGGGAAAGGTGAAGAGGACAGAAATAAAATACTCACTCAGACATCTTTGGTGTGTTACAATCCCTATACTAAAGGGGCTCTCCAAAAACTATTCCATTTACTGATTATGAGGAGTACTAAGCAGCAGATTAAGGCAGCTGAATAATATCTTTTGTGGCTCTGGACAGAGAGCTCCAAATTTTGAAAAAAAATATACCCTGATGATGCTATCAGGCTTGGACTTTTTTAATAGAAAGCCTGTGTTACAAAATGCAGGCATGTTGGAATGTGGTTGTGTGATGTAATTAAGTCCACTTACTTGATTTTGAATATTTCAATTTCATGCCACTTTGTGTGTATACAAAGTGGCTTCCCTTAAGAATGTGTACACATGCAAGGAATTTGTCTACTACTTCTCTCAATGTACTTACACAGGAATAGAAAAGACATAACAGCTAAGAGCAAGGACATGGATGGGATGTTGTGTAAGCGAGAATGTTAATTAAAAAGATAGGTGTATATATAAGAAGCACCAATAACCAACAACATAAATTAAAGCTCTATATACAAGTCAAGTGTTGTAAGTGTTAGTAGTGGGTACACATGGGGTGGATTGACACTTCATGATTATATGTGCACATTAAAAACAGGTGCTTTTAAACTGTAAAATACAATCAAACATATAATCTATAATGGAGTAAGTGGATATTTTACAATATATACATATACTCCTGGGCACTTTTTGTTTTTGCAATAAAATTATTATTTTTAATATTTTTAATATTTTTAATATTTTTTGCTGGCACATGACTTTTTTGTACTGTATTTATTATATATTTGTATCACATACATTGCCTGTTTCATTGGTTCCCAACCTGGGAGGGCATGCAACGCTTTGTCTGCTCTGAGGGTGTCAAAATTAGATTTGCACATGTTAATTTAATCACAATTTATACAAACGTCTGTATACAAATATATTTAAAATATATGTGTTTTTTGTCCTCAGTCAAAAATAGTAGGCTAACAGTTGGCTACTCCTCTGTGACCTCTCAAGCTCTGATAATGAATCAGTATGAGTGTGTATAAGTTTAGAAAAAATGTTAAAAAAGCGACATTTACCAAAGGTAGAGGTTGTAGAAATGGAAACAATTATAAATGAATATTAAAGCTTGGAAATGATCACATATTCTTTGGCTGTATGTATACATGTGCGCGGGGCTGGGGGGACTCAGCTTTTCATAGATTGAGGTAGTGGGGGCTCCTAGGATAAAAGGCTGGGGAGCACTGGTCTATTTGAAGTAACTACTTTTACTAAGTAGCTTTACTTAGTGTGGAGTCTCTGGTAGCTTACAAAGCTATTCTATTCTATTAAAGTAACTTCCCCAACACTGTTTACCTGTCATAAAGTGTGTTCTGGAAATAAAATGAACTTGCCTCAATCAACCACAACAGTAAAATGCTGCATACACATGAATACATTAGTACGAATAATCCAGTGATATACTGTAAAAAAAAAAATCTGTTTTGAGTACTTATAGTTTTGATACTTAAAGTACATTTTATTAATAATACTTGTACTTTTACTTAAACACACAATCTGTCGTTTCTGTTGCTAGGGATCTCCTACATTAAAATAATAACAAAAGATGTAGTTTGATTACTTCATGAAGCAGCGTGGGATCATGGGAGTCGTTGTTTTCATTGTTAAAGAACTGCCACTGCCAATGAAAATCTACCTGATGTGACTCAGGCAGAGTCAGATGAGTGTTCACAGATGAGTTAATGCTTTAAAGTTTAATTCAGGTTATTTTAAGTCATGTTTGCTCACTTCCTTCCTCAATCTCAGACACATCCCATGTTTCCGTGGGAGTCAGAGCATCAGGTGACAAAATGAAACGCACCCTCACCTTGAGTAGAAATACAGATTTCTCTGGGTTTGAACGTGGTTGGAAACATTTGGGATAATGTAAATTCACAGCTCAACAAAAGGCATTTATAATATATTTGAGAGACATATTCAATTCAATTCATATTCAAGAGTTCATAATGCTGTAAAGCTTTTTGTTTAATTAGGATTGTATGACCACGGTGGCCATTATTTATGTACAGTCAGAAGCCCAAATCATGATAACCCTGTGACATCAGCAGGGTTATTTTCTCAGATTTTACACAAAGCACTCCACATGACAAATAAACTGATTTTCGTTTGTAGAATTGTGTAGTTCAATTTTTATCTGAGTCAGTGCTGGAGAGAACAAAAATTTCCGCTATCTCTCCCTTTCGTTCTTCACTTTATGAGTCAGAGATTAGATAATAACTCTCAGGGAGGACTGGCATACAACGGGGGTGAAGAACCCCCCCACCCCCCACCCAACTGACACTCAGAGTTACACAAACAAACATGAACTCCCACTCCCATGATTCCACAGGGCTGGGTGGCCACGGGGCTGCGAGCTCCTGACCCGCGGGTGAACGTAATGCTGCCTGTCTCCACGGCAGGCCAAGATATATACTTGTTTTGGCTAGCTAGACGTGTGTGTGGAGTTATCCTACCACATGCACGCACACACACACACAACCTCAGTGCTCCAGACAGGCTTGCCCCAGTCTTCTCCCTCCTCCTGTGACTGTCAAAAGGAGACAGCCATCCTCTGGAAAGCCCACAGTAAATTTATACTGTATTTATTGGAGCGCCCGTTGCATTTTACTGTTCATTTGTCCTTGCGGCTGGAACAGCATTCGTGCGCTCTGCAAAGACGTCAGGCTCAGTCTATCAAGGCGTTATTTTTGGAGGCATCTTCTCGCACAGTTGAAACCGGTGTGTGGTGAAATAATATGTGTGAACTGAGGTGTACAGCAGTGGTGAGATGATGTTGTTAATCAGGTGATGCAGCCTCACGCTATTTTATGCTTCTACCTTGAAATGGTTTGCCCAGTTCCTACCTGTGTGGAATTTAAAGGGCTAGAGTGTAAGATTTACGCTGATCTATTGCACAATGTGTCAGGAATGCAATATAATATTCATGAGAATGTTTTCATTAGTGTATAATCAATGATATTCTGTAAAGTATCATAATATATTAGTCACATGGGTTATTTTTTCTGCATTGAGTACTTAAAACGTCTAAAAACATCTAAACCTCTGATCTATTACATTATCATAACTGTTTCCAGCTATGTTCAAAACTAGAGAAATACATAATTTCCCTCAAGGTAACGGTGCATTTATTTGGTTGGTTGTTGCTACAACTGCAGGGAAACACTGGCCTGGCCCAATTCCTTTCTGCATGGAATATAAAGGCCCAGAGTGTGAGCTTTTTATTGGCAGAATATGTCAGGAATGCAATATAATATTCAGGAGTGAAAATTACCTGAAAATAAGAATAAGATGGTTTTGTTTTACATTATCTTAGAATGAGTCTGTATGTTCTTCCACGGGGGCCGCCATGTTGAACCACCACGTTTTTAATGTAGTCGAGAATGGACAAACCAAACTCTGGCTCTAGAGAGGGCCTTTTGCTTGGAAGGGGAGGGTGAGGGGAGGTGTTTGCAATCTGCAAACTCACCTCTAGAGGACATTAAATACTACACACCATTCCTTTTAAATTGAACATGGAAGTCATTTTTTGTATTTTTTGCATCTTAAAGTTACAATATATAAGAATTATAGTTTAAAACATTCAAAAAACCTGATATTACAACAGAATGTAAAGAAAAAACAGTTTTGTAGTTATAAACCACTTTGTACCTCGAAATGCGATAGTGAGTTACCATAGCGTCCAGTCTGCCCTCAGCCCAACAATACAGAAGTGGTTTTGGGCCTCTGTCAGGCACGGGGCAACATTCGCATCAATTTGGACTAGTGTGTCTTGAGACGTGCTGAATGTAAATCAATAGCTCTGTTTTTGGTCAGTGCCTGAAGGAAATTGCTGCCTTTTTATTTGCTACATGCGCCGCCATGTCCATCAGCTAATTGCTAACATCGCTTGTCTCTTGATTGGAACTAGAGAAGTAGTGTTTAGAGTTTCTTTGCTGAGAACCCTTTTTAAGTCCCACTTGAGCAAGCTTGGTACCCAGTTCGTGGAACCTCAGGAATGCTATGTGCTAGGCTAGCCTATGTTGAAAAGAAAAACAAATTTTGAAGATGGTTAAAAGATGTTGCTGGGGGACCTATACATCCACATCTTAAGTTAACTAATGTTAGAAAAATGCTAGCTAGCTAAATAACTAACTAACTAGATAGCTAATCTACATCAATCGTTAGCTAGCTAGTTAGCAAGTGTTTCGCTAACCCCCAGCAACAGCTTTTAACCATCTAAAAAAATGTGTGGTTTTCTTTTCATAATAGACAAACCTAACACACATCTAAGTACAGGAAACAGTAAAGGAAAAAGTTGACCAAGATTCTGCCGGGTATCGAGCTTACTCAACTGTTATTGGCAGCCTGTCCTCACCAGAAAGATGTGCATGTTGGTCAGGAGTGCAAGCAGCTTATTGTAAAAGAGATGTTCCTATTTTGACTTGCTCTTCCTCTTCATGTCACAAAAATTACCCGTGGCACCTTTTTCTCACTGATGACTGATGTGACCTTTTAATGAACACTAATAGGTTGCATTCCCACCCGTATTAGTGTATTTGTGTGTTTACATCACATTTCCATTACAAGGAGACACATCTGAGACTGTGTGGTTATATAGGTACAATGGTGCGGCTCTGTGAGTGAATAGTGTGTGGGTGGTTTATGTTTGTGTGTGTGCGCTCATGTTTCGATCTGTGATAGGCTGCTGCTGTTTTCACTGGATGAATATGAATACCACACACCTACTCCTTTCCCACACACACTCGCAGAACATCAGAACATCTTTCTCTGAACATGAATAGCGGCGGAGCACTATAAATGAACATCCAAAATGCCAGCCAATTACTATGGTGTCCCTTTACTCAACCTCTCCATATTAAGCCCTGGTTGTCAAACAGATTGTCTCCGGTGCTCCGAGCAGCCTGCGCTGTGAAACAGTTTTCATTAAGGGAGGATTGCCATGGGCCCTAGGCTGGCGGCTTAATGTAATTTCACAGCTCAGCGTCCGTGTGGCCACTTCAGGGTCCAACCATGGCCACCCACACCTTTACAAGAGCCAGCGAGAGGTGCTGAAAGGGTGACAGGCTGCTAGTAAGTTTTAGGAGTGAGAAGGGAGCCCCAAAATGAAATTCCAGCACAGGAAATGACTGCAATAATAACATAACAGCCAGTAAGGCTTTGGAAATAAACATGTACAGAGATAGTCCTCATTTAGCGTTTGTAATGAAGTGTTCAGGAAGGGGAAACTCACGCAGCAGTGGGTACTTTCAATAAAATGAGGTGGAAAACTTTAAAGAAATCAAGTGGGATTCTTGCAGTTAGATTATGGAAATTATCAGTGATGCATTGCAAGATGTGGGTTAAACACTGAATTCTTCTAAAGTTTTTCCTGGCTGTGTTTAAAAGGAGAATATTATGTATGACATATAGCATAAAGCTCATGCCATAAAAAACTGCATCTTTGTTGAAGAAATTATATACAGATGATTAGAAAGATGTTCCTGAAGGGCCCAGACTTACTTACATTACCAAATCACTAAGAATGATCTAACTTATCAGGTAGGGGAGAGTGGGATAAGATGAGCCAGTGGGTAAGTTGACCCACCCCCTGTCTCTGGCAAACTGTGCTTGTTTGTTGTCATATGACCATAAGTTTTTTGAAGAAATTGTGTCTCATTATACACTTCTTTGTTTCTTTTTTGCTAATTATTCATCTCAGAAGTCAGCTCAATCAAGAAACCTAATTATTCTGTTTGAAGAAAATGCTTACTATAAGTTTTTCTGCCAACTGCAGATCTTAAAGTAAGATAGAAATTCTTAAAGTCAGCTCAATGACTAGACCAAATTTCTCATTTAAGTAAGTGCTTCTTAAATAAATGAAATATTTGGCATTTTTTCCAGTTTTAAGGCCCCTTATGGTCTTTTAATGGCTAAATTTATAAGATAGTTTTAAGAATTCTAGCCAAGCAAAATTGGCTTACCCCACTGACAGATTTTTTAAATTTTTGTCATTATTATTATTTGCTTTAAAACAAGGCAATTTGATTATATTTAAGAATGTTTGGTTTCTGGTTTCTAGGGCTGATTTTGCAAAAAATAACCAAATCTTGTATCATGTTGCTTAAAACTTTATTCGGTTAGTTTTGGTTGTTTATGTTAACTTAAAATAAAGAAAAATGAACTATCTGGAGAGGGACAATTATTATTAAATTACTTAAAATGATTTTTTAAAATCATGTGCAGGTTTAAACTTGAAAAGTCCAAGATAGCTCAGTTCTTTCTTACTGACTTGGATCAACTTACCCCTGACCAGGGCAAGTCATATTTTTTAACGCCATTAGTCATAGATGTATTCTGTTCGTTTCAGTTGATACGAGACAAACTGTATCAAAGGTAAACACTTTGGTTGTACTTATTGACTTATTTTCCCTTGACTAGATGACAACATAAGTAAAAATTGACTCATCTTATGCATCTCACTCTCCTCTATAGTAGATGCTCATGTGTGGTCATTTGCATACACGTGAGCATATTTGTACATGTGTATTTTTAACTGTTCAACCCTGATTCCCTCCTGAGTACACACCCCAAAGGTGTAAGCCAAGCGTGCACCAAAAGTCCCGATTAGAAACATGTGTAGAGCATCACACATCAATGTGACATCTGGACACAACTGAAAGTGAGATAAACTAGTGTTTCATTTTCATGTTTTACAACTTTGGACAGAGCGCGAGTGCTTTGACTTCATGGCTCGGAAGAGAGAAGAGGGCCAAAGTACAGCAGAGCCAGGCTGTTGGAAACCGAACACAGGCAGCAAAAAACACATACACAAAGGACACACACGCTGAACACAGCAAGATAATCCAAGAAGGAGAAAGAAAATATTAAATATAATTTGTACCTTCCTTCGTTTTGCTGATATTTCAGCTGACTCTCTTTTTCCATAATTCTCTTTCTCTGCCCTGTCTCCCCTGGAATTAGTTTCTTAACAAGAATCTTTTTTTCTTTCTGAGAGTGAGACAAGAAGAGTTGTATAAAATTCATTTAATATATTTAATTAATAGTTTGACACGTTGGGAAATATGCTTGTTATCTTCCTTGCCAAGAGTTTGATCAGAGGATTCATGTAATTCTGATCTCTGATGTCTGTAAAGATGAAGCTACAGTCAGGAGATGGTTAACGTGTGCTGGACTATTTTTTGTCTTGGCTAAAACTGGAGTAGGCTTCTTGTCATCACTGTGAGGTTGCCAGACAACCAGTAGAGACTCTAGATGCCAAAGTCACTGTACCCGGCCAAGAAAAAACCCAGTGTGTAGTCCCCTGTAAAACCACAAACTTTGATTTTTGTAAGGATTAAATCAAGTACAACATAGATATTATGTGCTAATTAGTGAGCTTTAAAGGTGCTGGTAGCAGACAGATTTTATTTTACCAGCAGAGCCAGGCTAGTTGCTTCCCCTGTCTTTAGTCTTTATGCTAAGCTAAGCTGACTGGTTGTAGTTTCATATTTAACACACATCTAACTCTTGGCAAGAAAACAAAATGTGTTTCACAGTATGTCACACTCAGGTAAGCAGGGCATGCTTAGGCTAACTTAGCATAAATACCAGAAACAGGGAGGACACAGCTTTCCTGCCAGGTACTTAATTAAATAAAACTATGTCTACCAACACCACCAAAGATCACTAATTAAAATATTTTATTAGATGTGTAAAAATCGTTATTTTAAAAATGCAACACATGCAAAAGTAGTGTTCATCTTAACAGCAAACGTGAGATAAGCAACTGGCTCTGGTCATTGCTAATAGCTAGCTATTTGGGACTTGGCTATGTAGCTTTTTTGGGCCCAGGCTATTTCTGGGAACAACAGTTTTCATTTGTGAAATGTTTGAGTTTAGTGAAACAAAGTGGCAAACTTACAAGATTTGGCTCACTGTCTTGTAGTTCTCAAGAGCTCACGCTCAATACTGTTGTTCCTTGGGTTCTCAGCAATACAACCGCCAAGTGTAAAGTCGATCCAATGAACTGTTGTCAAGACAATCAAAGGACAAACATACACACATACAGGCCGAGACTCCATTCATTTTAGTTAGATATCTTACAGAACAGTGTCCAGCACTTTAGTGCAGTGTCTATGGCGAGCATGATTTGCCAGATACATTTACTGTGACAGGATTCTGTGCGCTGTCACTGTGCTCAGCTGTTGCTTGCCCAAGAAATAGTGAAGCTTGTGCGCCCCCCAAAACTACTTATTGATCTCTTTGTGTATGGATTATTCAAAGGAGATGCAACGAGTTTGTTAATGAGCTTTACCAGACTGGTAGGTACTCTTTGGACTTCGGACAGAGCCAGGTTAGATGTTCCCCACACCACCACTCCACTTATGCTAATCAAGGCTAAAAATGTCCTGACACCAGCTCTGTACATAAAGGAAATAGTGTGACACGGAGTGTGGAAATATGCTTATTAGTTTTTCACCAAGAGTTAAAATATAATACCACTCTCACATCTGCCAGTCAATATCAAGTTAGAGCTAGCAGGTGGTTAGCTTAGCTTAACATGAAATGGTGCGTTCTGTTTCAACTGGGAAGTCAGAATTTCCAAGCTTCCAGTTAGATATCTTAACTGGAATGGCCCTGAAGTCAGATTTAGAGCTAAGTAAGCTGGAAGAACCTCATCAAACCCAAACTCATAATCCAAGATGGCTGCTTAAGACAGCAACAAGAAGTGATGGCACCTGTAATATACTGTTTTTCAACCTTTTTTTGTATTTTATGTCTTTCTAAATAAATTGCAAACACAGTCCTGTCCGACTTCTGTCTGTAGACGTGTTGCTACAGTGTTTGTGTGCACTCAAAACACGTAAAAGCAAAAGAGAAAGCTCCTGAATGTGTCCATCTCAATTGTCTGACTACTTGTACTGGAATGCTGGTTGTATGTGCAATAATTCAACTGTTTAATACTCAGTGATGCAATGATAATAATTCAGTAGTGCAATACAGTGGTTACACTGGCATCACTACTGCATTTATATATTTATACAGTGCATTTAAACCTGCCTGTATTCTTATTTATAATACATGCATCTTAACACACTTATTCCCCATCTTCAGCATTACTGTTGTTTTACACTGTTGTATGTTATTGTATTGTACTTTGTATATATTGTTGTATATTTTGTTGTTTACATATTTTATATCATAGTTTTTCCCCTACTTACTATTTCTATTTCCATTCTTATATTTTCTATATGCTTATATACTTCTATTCTTGAATAGGAGAAAATGTAATGCAAACAAATTCCCCCGGGGATTGATAAAGTATTTCTGATTCTGATTCTGTCAACACAGGTCTGATGTCATTACCACCTCCAGCTTCCAGCTTACTGAGGTAAATGGAACGCAGCGAAACTGGAAACAGGAGTAAACAGCTATACAGGCTGTGTCTGAAGGTAAAAAAAAATCCACCCAAAGCTTTCGAATCAACATATATCTTGTTTAAGTCACACAAAAACTGGAAAGTTAAAAGGGCACGCTGTGGTTTTAGCTCCTGATTGAAGTCTTAATGCTAAGCTAAGCTATCTGACTGATAGCTGCAGCTTCATATTTACTGTACAGATATGAGTGTGGTGTTGATCTTTTTGTCACACCCTAAATTTTTAGCATTTCCCCAAATGATGACCTGTTCCTTTGACTTGGAGCCTTTAAAAAATACCCCAGCCTGACAAGCTGACTCCTCACATGACAACAAACACACACAGGAATGTGACTTTCATGATGTCAGACATATTACACCTAAGGCAGCTTTACCATCTGCTCATAATCCAGACCACTAATTCCTTACATCACTGTTGGGAAAAGGTTATTTGAAATTTTAACAAAAAAAACAAAACAAACAAAGTGTGCAGGTGTATTCTTTGTGTACATATGACAAGAACAAAAGTCTTAACTAAAACAACGTATGACGCAGTAAATGAGTCAAAAACGATCAGCCCAGCCCTCACATTATGAGTCACGAACAAGAGACGCTCATGCTTATTCACTGTGACCACTGAGGTGTGCAGCCTCTTCATTTAATATTTCCATAAGGTTGCATATGAGTGTACGCCAGGCAATCCCCGTAATAAGGAGGTAATGTATTCTGCGCCAATGGCAAAAAGGTACGCTTGAAACATCCCTCACAGGAGCAGCGGTTTTCAACTTGACAGTGGACACATACATAATTAAGCCAGCTAAAAAAATGAATATTTCATCTCAAAGCATTTTCATCTCCAAACATCAAAACACCTCAATGTCTCACATAATGAGCAAGGTAAATTACTTTTATTCACAGAGGGAATACGCAACAAGGAATGCTCACTCAAAGGACCTTGCTTAAAAAAAAAATAGATCAGCATGAAAAGAACAGGGAGAACTTAAACCTCTTTTTTATTTTGCCAGAATTCTTTGTGTCCTTGGAGGAACTGGTTGTTTTAACATGCAAAAAGGAGCTAATTCTTTCCTATGATTGTTTGCCTAACCCTTTTTCTGAGCTGTAATTGTGTTATTATGTTATATTACGGTGTCAGCCTTAATGCTTTGTTGCCTGATATGGCTATAACTCACACTGACCTGTAATTCATGACGTGTCATCCATGAGTCGCCTGAGGACTTTTGGGTTTACAGATATGTAGGCACACGCCAATGGAGAGGATAAATTACTCCACAACCTTGCAGTAGTTGAGTTTTACTAGTGTGGTCTATGTAAGTGGAGCTTTTGCCAAATCTTCTCTATTTCTGTGATGGCATAGGGCTCTCAAATGTCAGAGTTTCCAAAGAATAGGTTGTAAATTACACTCAGCAACACTTTTTTGCTACCACTTTTTATGAGTTCAAGTAAAAGATCTTAGACTTTTTGTGTGCACCTATCCTTTGCCAAGATAATCCATCCGTCTGACAGGTGTGGTGTGTAGAGATGCTGATTAAACAGCAGGATTATTGCACAGGTGCTCCTCGGACTGGTCGCAGTAGAGCGCTGCAGCGGTTACGTATTTTTGTGGGCTCACGCAAAAGTTAACATCACCCTCGTTCCCTCCACAAAAACCCGATGGGATTTTTTCATTAGTGCAGAAAATAAGCTCTGTGCCTAACAAAGGTTTATGATACTTAACATGTTTTGTTCAGCCAGATAATCTTCACAAATAAACACCACCTTTGTGATTTTTGATTCATAAATGCAATCATCAGAAGTAAAAAGCTAACAGGCTGTAAACCAGTTCCTCCAGAAAGTTGCAAAATTGCGATCGCAACAATTAATCCAAATTCAACCAATTCCTGTGAATTCTGAATGACCTTACAATTTTGTTCAATCACTGCAATTTTTCCGCAAATTTGACCAATCATCGTAGCTTCCTGCGAGTTCCACCAATCATATAGCCCCCCTTGCAAACGTCATACATGTGCATCTTAGCAAACCAACTTAATGTTTTGTTATTTACTATGTTTGTATTTTAATGTGTTTAATTTTGTCACGGGCACTGAAAAGAACATGCTGCCATGAAATCAGGTATTTTAGACTGCAATAATCCAAAAAAAGCCTGCAAAATCCAGAAGGACTGATAAATGGACTATACCATGGTCCCATGACTCAATGTCACCTCTGTAGTCTCATTTAGCTACTTTATAGCAACAGCCTTTTATAAGTTACGTAAAATCTTCCTAGCATAGTTTATGTTGTACTACGAAATGAGAAAAAGATTGTTTGACTTGTAGACACAGAATTTATTTCAGGCCAATAATGAAAAACGTTCAAAAAAATCCTTTCCAACCCAGACTTAAAGACAAGAGAACCATAGGTGCTAATGTGCTAACTCATGTCTGTATTTTAGGAATAAAGTCTTATCTTGAAAAGACAATTATTAGGCACTGAACTATGGATATTTCACATAGGGCTACAGACGCCAATTTTTTCTCCAGGTGGGTAAAGTCATGACCTGCCCTACTCTGCCTCTTGTCTTACCCTAATATTCTCACCCTAATCCTGACCAATCACTCCTCATGCCTAAACCTGACCAACCAAAACAATGAAGGCAACAGGTTTTAGTCAGTCAGAAGCAGAGTAGAATGAGTCATGGCTTTGGCCTCCTGGGAGAAACACTGGTATCTGTAGCAGGTGCTGAACTTACCGTATCTTCACATAAAGACTGGAAATGAGTAAACAGTTTCCTGGTTCTGTCTAAAGGTAACAAAATGTACCTACAAGCTATCTTGTTTGTTTAATCCTCACTAAAACTGGATCATTAAAATGGCAGCTTGTGGTTTTAGTTGTTTCTTCCTGTTTTCAGTCTTAATTCTAAACTAAGCGAACTGGCTGCTATCTTTAGCGCTAGATTTACTGTACAGATATGAGTGTGGTGTCAATCTTCTCATCACACTCTCACGTTTAGTAATTCCCAAAATGATGACCTGTTTCTTTGACCTGGCCCTTTTGAAAATACCCAAGCTTGACACGCTGATTCCTCACGTGAGCATAAAATCACTTGTCAGATAAATAACACCAAAGGCATAAGTACCATCTGCTCATAACCCAGTCATTACAACGCTGTGGGGAAAATTTTATTTTAAATAAAAGAACAGAGTGCACAAGAGACATTTATTAGGCACTGACATATATGCCTAGATAGGGCTAGATATACCCTTTTTTTCAAACAAGAGGCCATAGTCATGACCTGTCCTGCTCTGCCTCTGATTGGCTAACCCTGATATTTTACAGTAGTTTAGTTTAGTTTATTTGCACATTATGTATATATATAACATATATGTGTGTATATATATATATATACACACACACACACATATACACATATATGTGTGTATATATATATATACACATACACATATATATATATTATATATATATACATACATATATATATATATGTATATGTATATATATATGTATATACAACAAACATTAAAATAACAACAATTAAAAACATTGTGCAGGAGAGGTTGAAAGCCAAGAAGGCTTATAAAAAATACCTCCCCTAAGAAGCTAAACAATAGACGAACTTCAAAGGTGTCAAGACTAGATAATAGTATAAAGCTGATTTACAGAAATGAATGTATACAAGGTGCAATGCATACAATAAGGTCCAAATAAAGAAAAAAAAATTACTGCGAATTTTTGCTCATTAAAAACCTTTTCAGATATTTTTTGAACAATGATAATGTAGATGTTGATTGGAGAGATGAAGGTAGAGTATTCCAAAGAATACTACAGTAACCCTAACCAATCACTCCTTATACCTAAACCTCACCAGCTAAACCATCAAAGAAAATGAGTACTAGCCAATTAAAGGCACAGAAGGGCAGGTTGTCACTTTGCATCCCTGGGAAAAATATTAGTATCAGTAGCCCTTTGTGAAATAGCTAAAGTCATGACCCGCCCTACTCTGCCTCTGATTGGCTTGTACAATTTACCTTCTTTGGTTGGGTTAGTTAGGTTTAGGCATGAGGAGTAATTGGTTGGGGTTAGGGAAAGAATATCAGTGTAAGCCAATCAGAGGCAGAGTAAGGTTTGACTTTGTCACATAGGACCACAGATACCAATTTTTTGCCCAGGAGGGCAAAGTCATGACCTGTCCTACTCAGTGTCCGGTTGGTTAGGTACTTATTGCCTTCATTGGTTCAGTTAGTTAAGTTTAGACTTGAGTACTGATTGGTTAGGATAAAAATATCAGAGTAAGCCAGTCTGAGGCAGAATAGGTAGGGCGGGTCATGACTTGGCCCTCCTGGGAAAATAATGGTTTCTGTAGCCTTAAGGGCAGGTCACACGTGAGAATCACAGGGAGTGGGCGCAAATTTGCATTTGCATTTCTTTGTGTTGAGTTCAACATCGGTGAAGTTTAAAGGGGTGGAGTCTCAACCTCAACCAATAGCAAAGACGTTTGCCTCTGCAGGTGATGGCCACTCCCCTACATTTGCATATGTGTGACTGATTGGCTTACCCTGATATGTTTACCCTAACCCTAACCAATTACTCCACACACCTTAATCAAACCAACCAATGATGGCAACGAGTCCAGCCAATCAGAAGCAGAGTAGGGCGGGTCATGACTTTACAGTCCTGGGGAAAAAAAAAAGTGAAATAGCCATGGTTCAGTGCCTAATAAACTTTTTTTTTTCAAAATTATCAGGTGAATAGATTATCTTGGTAAAGCAGAAGTGTTCGCTAACACGGATTTTAACAAATTTGTGATGCAAATTTGAGAGAAATAAACCTTCTGTGTGCATGGAAGAAGTCTTAGATCTTTTATTTCAACATCATGAAAAATGACAGGAAAAACAAAAGTGTTGCATATTTTTTGCTGAGTGTATATTGCAGTAGCTTCAAGCGGCTGTGTGAAACAGGGGGCAAGTAGGTGCTGTGCAGAGTGCTACAGCAGCACCGCGCTGCAGAGAATTACTTTGACCGTCAAACCTGACTCAGTCTGCCTCCCTGTACACCTTCATAGAAGGGAATTAACCTGCCACAGCTTGAAACGCTTTACTGAGCGCTGGTCGATACTGTCATTATCCTAAAGCAATTCTTAATTCTATTTGGCCCTGAGCTAAAGATCCTTGTATTGATCACAAAGTCGGGATGCCACAACTACTTTTTTCTAGAGTTAAGACCTCTACGTGTTGTTTAAAAAGAGCTCTTAGCTTGTATATCCAGAGCTGAACACAGAGCCACACGCTGCCGGAGAACAGAATATCATTTTGAATGTTTAAACACACATTTCAGGGCGATACCTGAGGGTTTATTCAAGTGTTACAGTCATAAGGCACACATGCTAGTGAGTGTTTCATCAAGGGTTACAGCAAAAGGCAACTCTCTTTCATATCCTGTTTTGGGAGATGAGAAATATTGATATTACTCGCCGAGCACTATCAGCGTGAAACAGAGCCTGTTCAGAAAAGCAGCAGTCATAACACCTGTACTGAAGTTCCTGATTACACGTCTTTGTTCTCAGAGCTTCTGTCACTGCTGCTGCCTCTCGCTGAGCATGTGCGCGTGTGCGTGTAACAGAGACAGAAAAAGACAGAGAAATCCTCAGTAGCATGAAACCGAATCTTTTCTCTGTTTCTGTCTGTCTGTCTGTCATTCTCTCGCACACGACCGCACAAAAACAGAGCGAGGCAGAAAGCATCGCCACCTGCCACAGAGAATACATGGCGGCCTGTGACAGTGGTTAACAGAACAGGACATGTGTAGCCCCAGGTGACTCAAATTGCAAAACTAACAACACCATGCTTCATTGCACCAACAACGTGGTGTGAAACACCAGAAGAAAGGGCGTGTGTGTATGTGTGTGTCAATTCACATGCATGTCTAAATATGTGTGTTTATGAGCATGCATTTGTGTCATAACAGATTCATCCTGTAATGCACTGCAATGACTAATATGGACTTCATTAGGATTATAAAAGCTGACTGAAGCATGAACAACAACAAGAATAAATTGTCATCATTAGGGCTAAATGATATTATTATTCTTTCTTTTATTATTGCAGTAAGAATAAAATATTAGCGAGATCATTGCAACAAGAAGACAATCTTAGAGAGAACAGTCAGCTGTAGCAGCAGTAACAATTAAAAGCTGTAATAGCCTGAAAGAAGCTGTCATTTGTTTCATATACACAGACAGTGTTTTAGCTTCATTTCTTGGACTTGTTTGCACTGGTGGACAGTTCCAGGGTTCTAAAAAGGTTCTTCTTGAAGGGCTGAGATTCTACACAGAACCATTTGTTTCCCAAGACTGTTGAAATCCTTGAAGAACTCTTGTACCATAACATAAAAGGTTTCTCAGGGTGGGTTCTGGATAAAACCCTTGGGAAAAAAAAGGTTCTCAGTAGAACCCGACAGGTGGGGTCTTGATAAACCCTTGACATATAAAAGGGTTCTCGATAGAACCTCCTGGGTTTGTTTTCAATAAAACCCTTGACATATAAAGTTTTCTCAATAGAACCTCCTGGCTTGGTTCTAGGGAATAAAATAAGATTCTAGGTAGAACTCCTCTGGTCAATTGGTCTTGGTAGGACCCCTGGGTGGGTTCTGGTGAAACCTTTCACATATGGTTCAACGTATAACCCTTTATGTGGGGTTCTAGGTAGAACTCTCTGAAAGCATTCCATTTGGAACCTTTATAAAAGGTTCTACCAGGGACCAAAAAGGGTTCTCTTATGGGGATAAGCCAAAGAACTCTTTGGTGTAATTACAAGTCAGAGGTACTTTACTTGAGTATTTCAATTTCATTCTACTTTACAATACTTCATGACATTTCTGAGGAAAAATATTATACTTTTTCTTGCTTTTCTTTTTTTTAATTTAACCTGTTACAAGGCCCCAAGGCACAAAGTTGCTGTTGGGCCCCATCTGACCCTCACAAACACACTCTTGGCAGATGTTTTAAACAAAAAATGATTTCGAGGTTTGAAAGTTTCTTTTTGGATGTATTTTTCTTCCTCTGTCTAAAGTTTAGATGACTGCAATTTTAAACATCAGTTTGATTTCTAAGTTAACAATTAACATGAACAAACTATGCTAATACAGATGTTAGTAGCTAGCATTTGAGATTTTATCATGACTGCAAGATTTGGGGCAGTTGTAACACTGTTACAATTGATGTAAGCACCGTGTTTGTGTTGACATTGTTTTCTATTAGAAAATCAGAATCAACATTTAACTTCATTAAATTTGAATGTAAAATTATTTTCAACTCAATTCAAATAATTAGTATCTAGTTACCACTACAATAGTTGCCTTGTCTTCTGCAAAAGAAATTGACTTATTCTTTGAATGCATTCAATGTCTGCAAATAAGAGAATCTGAACCATATAAAAAAAAACTGAAGTAACATTATTAGCTCCTTCAGCAGTAACATGATTGCTTTAAGGTGTGCTTTTTTGAGACACAATGGGTTAATATGACTTACTGCTACAATTGCCACTCAATTGTAACACTCTTACTTCTTGCATTATATCAAATATTATAGTCATGTCCTTTTCAATAAAAATAAATTGTATTTTTAATTACTGTATGTGTATATTTCCTTCATCAAAAGATGTGTTCCAAGTTTCAAGTAGTGTGTGAGTTATGCAGGAAAATGTTGAACATGTTACAATTGCCCCCAGTCTCCCCTATCATTGATAACAACTGTTTTTACTTTACTATTTGACATCAACATGGCTGACGTGAAAGGATTTATTACTACTTATACTGAAATAAAGGAACTGAAAACTTCTTCCTCCATTGCTTGTTTGTATTATTCAGTCACTATGGAGCTAAAATTACTAACGTGGACGATAATTTCGCTTTGAATGTGTTTGTCTGAGTGTTGCCGCCATATTACAACGTTATATTGTTGCTACAATGTTCTGAAGTAACGTTTATTGAAACGCTTTGATGTTTTGCCCGCGCTCAGCTAACATCTCTGTTGTACTGCTACAGGTTACTACACGGCCCCTCATTGGCTGCACTGACCGAGCACAGCAAAGTAGGTCCCCGGAATTTTATGGACTATTCCATTTCCGCCTTCATGGGGGTGTTTACAGTAAATTAGTCACTACAGGATATCGATTCGTCGCCCGTCTGAAACCCACACTGCTCACTGAAACAGAAACCGTACCTTCACGAGACTCTCTATAATTATTTTGCCACGCACGAGCCGAGAAATGTGGTTGATTTAGAAATCGGTGGTCTTTGTTGAACCCGCCGGAGCTCGATAATGGTTTGGCTCAAAATGGCTGGAGAGAAACAGTTATGAGGGACGACGGTTGTACCACATATTAACGAAAAATGAGCCTGTGTGTAGTCTGAAGGCGCTTCCTCCACATAACTGGGGATCCAGGTGAGACAAGTTTACAGTAATTCCGACATTTTCGCCCAGCCCGCCGCTTTTCGACTGAGAAAATGAAGGCAAACCGGGGCTCGTTTGCAGTGTTATCACGGTAGCCCCTACATGCAGCAGTTCAGGAGCTCTGGCTTTGCTCTGTATTTACAGTATGAGGAACAGCTTCAAAGTCAGATAACAGTCTTCACAAAGTGCGGGGTTGACGTTAAAGTGCACATGCACCATACAGCGGAGAGATAAACGTAAGGGAGGTGTCACACAGTGTGTTTGGAGCTAATGCAGAGCAGGCCTGTGGCTAACCCTGCAGCTGTGCATCGCAGATATACGTCATCAGGCTAGGATTCCCTGCAGAGAGAAGTGTGCACAGACATCAAGTGCAAACAGACAGTGGACTGACTGTTATCGTCCTCTGGTCAGCCTCGCTTCTGTCCTCAACTCGCCTCCTGAATGTCAGCAGTGCTGGATGGTGCAGGTCTGTGCAGGTGAACAACGATAGACGAGAATCTCAGAGGATGGACTTTGTGAAGTTAGGTGGATTTGGTTTGTGTTGTTGTGTGGTGTAGAGAAGTGAATTAGATGCACTTTGATTGTAATTAGTGGTGGTGGAAGTACTCAGATCTTATACATAAATAAAAGTACCATACACTATTACAAGTAAAAGTCATGCATTCACATTTTTACTTAAGTTAAAATACTGACACCAATAAACTTTAAGTGCCAAAAGTAAAAACTTAAATCATGCAGGATGGCCCATTTCAGAATAATCTATATTATATTGCTGGATTATAATCACTATTGCATTAATGTGATCATCACTTAAATGCTGCGGCTGGTAAAGGTAATTTTCGAGCTAATTTCAATCACTATATGTAATTTTCCCGTCAAATTCAACAAAGTGTCGTCTTAATCTATAATTTACTTCTTAATTTGTTGGTTGATTATCTTATTAATCTTAGTATGCAAAGTAACTAGTAACTGAAATGACCAAATAAATACAGTGGAGTAAAAAGTGCAGTTTTTGCATCTGAAATGTTGAGGAGTAGAAGTACATAGAAATACTCAAGTAAAGTACAACTACTTCAAAATTGTATTCAACTATAGTACTTGAGTAAATGTACTTAATTATGTAGGACCACTGGTTACAATCAATATTAGGCCGATATAACCTTTGTAATTGTAGTGGATATAACAGAAAACATCAAATGCAGTGTAGAACCTGTTGCCCAGTTAGAGCAGAAATGTAGATTTTGGGATGAGTAAGCACATGAGCCTTTTAAAACAGAACACAAAATCCAGTTACTATTGACTGACTCTTATTTTATTGCACTCTGTATAATTCAGTTTACAACTAAGTTGATGTAAATGGGCCCAACGTCCGCGTAATCTGACTTTAAGATGACAGAAAATGTTTCAACTGTGAGAGAGGCTGCCAGTCGATGTTTATACTGTGGTGTATTTAATAATTCTGGCTGTGTTCAAGGACGCGGGGAGTAGGGGATGATGGTAAAACCCATCAGTTCATAAAAAAGCATAAACTTCAATGACTTTCTCCATTTTACTGGGATTTACATGTGTAGTACACTGGTCTTAGTGGCAAGAAAGAGGTTTTGTCTTGAGTTTTACCAGTTAATTCAGTATGTATATTGCCTTGTGAACATGTTGAGGTGTTTAAGGAAGTGTAGTGTCTCATTTCAAGTGTTCCACTGAATCAAAGTGGTGTACAGATGCCAAACAGAAACTGGTCATAGATCCTGAGTCCTAATGTAACACTGTATAATTCTCAGGTTTATTGGTGATGTGTATGAACAACACGGCAAGCTGGAGTTTCTGTTAGTTGTCACACTGTTATCTCGTATGATTGAGTGCCCTGCGAGTTGATTGTGGTTAGTCAGATCCTTTAAGACTGTGTGCTCGTCTCCTGTATGGAATAGCTGCATTCTTACTGCCTTTACATAAACTGTGATGACCTGGTAATGCGTTACATCTCTGGCCCATATCCTCTTCCTCTCCTTGTAGTTCTAATGCATTAGATCTGTGTTCTTGCCTGTGCAGTTGCTGTGGCTGCTGCAGCACACAGTATGTTGGTGTTCAAGGTCTGTTGTAGTGTAAAATGTTCTAAATTTAGTGGAAAATGTTGTTACTATTAAATATAAATGCACCTAGTCATTCAAACTAATGCAAAAACCACGAATGTCGTGCACCATTTAGTATGACATCATATAGACTGACTTTCTCCCCCATCCCCAGTTGTGACTTTCAGACTGTGTCCCTCGCTGTGTTAGGCCTAGGCCTGGGCGATATAGCTGAAAAATCTACCATGATAGTGAAGTAGAGACTGATGACATGTTGTGTACTCCAAAGGATGGAAACAGCTGAGGTTATGAAAGAAGTTTGTTGTATTACCAGTCTTGGTGAGGATGCTATTCCTGCAGTTTACACACAGTGCTGTTCTGACAGTTTATGTTCCATCTGTCTGTCCATTTTCTTCCATTCATCATCAAGTATTAATCAATTATTAAATTAATTGGCAACTATTTTGATAATCACTTAATTGCCATGAGTCTTTTATGACATGTCCAAATTCTCTGAGTTCAGCTCCTCAAATGTGAATATTTTCTGGTTTATGACAGTAAACTAAACTTGTGATGTAACAAGACATTTGAGGACATCACCTTAGGCTTTGGAAAACAGTGATCAACATTTTATGGACCAAACCGCTTATCAATTTCAACAGATTAATCAATAATGAAAATAATTGTTAGTTGCAGCCCTACTTGAATAACTGCTTGGAGTTGTATTCTCTCAGACCGTGATCAGTTTTTGAACTGTTGTCATATATTAAGGTGTTTTTGTTAAGTTACAAAAGATATGCTGCACTCAGAGCTGCAACATACAGTGCACCTTTTCCTGTGCAGCTGTAGCCCAGACTTACAGGTGCCTATGTTTTCTGCTTTTGACACAGATCGCTGTATCTCGCAGTACTTTTCTTAGTCACTGTCAATTTGAAATTGTAATGTTGCAGTTTCAGAAGCCTAAAAATAATCCAGGTTATTCCAAGATGTAGGCTACAGATTGTAAATGAAAAAGAAATGAAAGCACTGGTATCAGATCAGTACTTGGTGTCAGATACTATCTTAAGTTCAAGTATCAGAAGCATAATCAGGAGAGAGAAGTTAAATAAGCGCATTCTACCGATACTTAGTGCTTTCACTGGAACCAGGCTAGTTTGTGATGCATGTAGGATTTTTTTTTTGTTTCTGTATTTCCTAATATAGGCTGTTTCTTACACTTCTCTGGGGGAAGGTCAAAGGTCAGAGTCAGCTTCCAGGCACGTCGTTCCGGACTGTATGAATGCTCTGAGACCACAATTTAATTTAAATTTTGAGCACTGATCTGGTCTCAATGAACAGCTTGTGTGACTGGTGTTGACCTGAACATTTAGATTAAACACCTCGGAGATGTTAAAAATGAGGAACATGATCCGCTGTGGTGAAATGAAGATAGATTCTTCTCAGTGAAGTAGAAAATTCCCCTCCAGTCAGATCCATATTTTTGGAACTGGAAGTCTTTCTCACTGCGCTATACAGTATGTTCCAGAGAGTGTTCTTGGGTTCCCTTTCCAGATACAACATTTTATCTGCAGCAGCCCAGTTTTTGTCACATAAAAGATGCTGGAAAGGTCAGCAAACCCCACACGTCTTAGGTCTTTATGCCGGAGAGCAACAAATCATGTTTTTCTTTTCAGCAGGGCTTCACGTTGATCAGAACGGGTTCAATACAAACAATTTCTTTTTTTTTTTTTTTTTTTCTGAGCAGTTGGGGCTTCAGTGCCTTCAGTCTGCTTTCAGTCTGATGTAATTCAGTTTTGTGTGTGTCAGGCTGTGACAGTGTCACATCAGTCAAACGAAGATCTGACTCATGTTAAGGAAACATTGGGAGCACTAGAGAAAAATGCTTCATTGTTTCATACCTTTTTTTTTTCAATAGAAATATTGCAAATTTCAGCAGTATTTTGTGTTGCTGATGGGAAAACAGGTCACACCACACAAATCAGCAAACACCTTTTTTTTCATTTTAGTATAGCTGTCAACTTTCACACTAATAACAGAAACTCCTACGACAACTGACACATGCTTGATTGTTGTACAAAGGCACTTACTTTCCAACCACCACACTCTCCAGTTTGATTGCGGTTATTGTCGTCATTAGTGGGAAATCCTGATTTCTGTTTGCAATTTTGCATCTTCGATTTGTTGGCTCACAAAAACATCACGTAAACTCTTCCATAAAGCTTAAAGGACCAGTCCAGCGGATTTTATTTGGCACTCGAATAAAACGGACGCGAATGCTAAATTGTTGTAGGCCCGAGTGCTCACAGCCTTAATAATAAAAAATAAATAAAAAATAAAATCTAACAGCCTTTACAGAAACAATGTCCAGGGTGTTATAAATGACAACATAAACATATTGTCTGTTTATGTTAAAAAACTACCATCAGATGATATATTGTTGTAGAATTTATAATTTCCCACATGGAGATACGGACATGGAGTATCGCCCTTAAAAAATCTAGTAGGTCAGGCTTCTGAGGGTGGCAGGGGCTGTTTGGACAGTCCTGTTCTGTGCTGTGTTAGGTAATCCATACAACATGTCGTCAACAGTTTTCATTAGAGCTACTTTGTACCGCAGAATCATCAATTAGCCTAACTGCTAAAAGATACCTTTCAAGAAAAAAATCCACTAATTTAATTAGCTCCAGGTTGTCAAATGTGAGAATTTTCTACTTTTCTCAGTCAGTTTCTCAGTTTTCTCATATTGTGATTTGGACATAAATCACAATTAATGATTAATTAATAAAATAACTGGCAGATGAATCAACACTGAAAATATTGTGCATTGTGTTCTGTGGATTATCAGAAGCAAGTTGTGGTGGTGGATGAAACCTCAGAGCAAATAAAACCAAAAATCTTAAAAAAAATATAGGGATGCACGATATGGATTTTATTCAGCCGATACGATAACAGATAATTGTTTACTTATCACGGCCAATACAGTAAGATGACTGATAATTTCACATTTTTGTATTTTAATAATAAATTCATACAATCTAGTTTATGTACACCTAGTTTATGTAAGAAAGGCTCAGATGTAGTTAACAAAGATGGATGACTTTAATAGTCCACAGCTCTGACTGAAACAAATCTAACTGATGTTCTTTTTTTCTTTTTTTTTTCTTTTTTTTTTTACAGTAAAGCACATAAAAAACTTAAATTAAATGCTATGACATAATCTGTCAAACCAGATGTTGGTATAGCCAATATTTATCAGCTAATATATGCCAATACAAATATAGACCCATATAGCCGATTAAGCCAATACTGGCCGATAATTTATTGGCCCCAATATTTATCATACATCCCTAGAAAAATATGTTTTTTCTAGGAATGAGTCGAGCCAGTATTCACCATCAGTATTGGGCCGATACTGTCCAAAATCACTGGATTGGATATTGTAAAGGAAGAAAAGGTATAAGACCTAACTAAACTCTGAGTGGCATGATGTAGAGAGAAAGGTGTCACAAGTAACACAGATGAAATTTATTATAATTTTAAATGTTTGAATGGTGAACAAATGATCAAATATGCTGCTAAAAGTTCTGTTTGTGAAAAAGTTTAAATAAAAAGAAGCAGCAGTATTGCATAACTAAGTCATGTTCCATGTTTTCCTTCCTTCATTGGAGTAGAGTATTTGTTTCACAGTTTGAGAATGTGTTTTAGATGGCTAGGTTAAGCAATGTGCATCAATACGGTAAAAAGACGGTATTGGATTTGTATCAGTAGAACAGATACTCAAGATTGCGGTATCTGTATCCATATTAGACATGAAAAAATGGTATTGAACCATCTCTTGATTTTCCTAATTTGGATGAAATGACCCTTTAATGTGATCAACTTTAACCTGAAACTGAGTTCACACTACAGGATTTTGAGATTGCTAACAATGGCCCCCAGATCAGAATGACTATTGCCATGTTTGAAATGTTCAAAGACGCAGTCTGAGAGCTCGCAGATGCTGCGCAGACGCTCAGAAGATATAAAGCAGAATTAATATCTGGTTGTGTAGGGACGGCTCGGAGAGCCATGAAACAGCTACAACCAATGAGAGCAGACGTGGGCCGGCTGAGGAGAGGAGTTGAGACGGCGAGACAGAAAAGTCCAGATATAGAAAACAATGAGCAAAAAGTAGTTATAAAGAAGTAGTAGTTGTTATAAAAGTTATAAAGTAGCTCAAACTAGTTCCACCTCCAGATACATCTGTCTGTATGAGACTACTACATAGGGTTGTGTACTGGCAAGAATCTGGTGATGATCTTGAGATATATAGCTATTTTTTAATCTTTTTTTTTTTTTAAACTGTCATTGTATAAAGAACAAACCACCACATGTGTAACATTTGAATTAAAAAATTTTACTTTTTCTACAATCGGTGCAGGGAAGATAGGTAACAGCACTGCTATCTAGTATTAGGAGGGTCAAACACAACAAAAAATGAACTGTCACAAAATATAATATCAGAATGATCGATATTTTCAGTATCTTCTTACACCCCCACTACTACAACAGCACCATGCTGCACACAGATGCTTCAGTGTTAATAATCAAATGTCACTTCTAGCATGACTCGTCAGGCTTTCCTTGGGTGAAAAATCTTGTAACATGTGACCCCGTTGCTGATCAGTCATGTGATCTGCAAAACAAACTTCAAGATTCCTGATTACAAGACAGAAACTTGTACTGTGTAGTGTGACCACGGCATTAACTGTCTGCTTTCTTTTTGCCTTGTGTGAACTCTGTACGTTTCATAGATTATAGGTGCAGGTTAAGCTGAAACAACAGGCCATACAGTTCACCTAAGGTATTTGCCAGAATATGTGACAGGCAGCTCTAAAGCTAATCATAAACGCATAAATCAGTCCTAACTCTGGCTGCAGTTCATCTGCTAAATTACATTACATTTCCATTCATTGTTCATTTCAGAGCAGCTCGCTGCTCACTTAGAGAATTGGTTAGCCTTCACTTTTTTTTGTGGTGAATATTTTCTGCAGACTCAGAGCAGCTCTGTGCCCTATAGATGAGTCAGTGTGAGGAACACCCTCCCTTCCTTCACACACACACACACACACACAGAGCAGAGTTTGTCTGCCTCCTTTATCTCGCTGCTCACCGTGGGAAACATCTCACACTTTAAGGTTCATTGCATACAATAATTATGAAGGAAGAATTTACACTGTGTGATATCATTTATCACCAGAATATGAGTAAGGGGCTGGCATGTAAACCTTGCATCCAGCATAAACACATGCCAAGCGGACGACTGGAGCGTTTACTTTGGCCGGCGAGCAGTTCCAGTGTGGTTTCACATGTGGCTGGATGAGGAGGGTAGAAGCAGGCAGAGGAAACTTAGATGCTTGTCTAACATTTCCGCTCAATCATAACCAAGATCATGTTACCATAACACACACTGGATTTTTTCACTCAGGCGCCACTCACAGCCAGGCTTTGAAGTAACAGTCTAAGGAGCAGATAATAACAAAAAAGTGGAGAGCGTTTTCAAATCTTGTTGACATTTTGCACAAGGGGGGGATGATAATACAGCCAAACATTCACTCAGTCATTCTGCATCAAGTGGCCTGCAGAGCTGGACGCTGTGTAGCTGCTACTGATTGTGTTTTTCCGAGTTGAGTCACTGGAACTGTTTTCTACTACAGAAAAAATCTGAAAAGGAAAATTAGAGTTACAGTGAGTACTTGATTAATCAATAAGTTAATTGAAAGAAGTCGATAACCAAATGAATGGCCAACTATTACTATTAAGAAAAAAAGTCAAAATTCTCTAATTTCAGCCTCTTAAATGTGAATATTATTTAGTTTCATTTTGGACAAAACAAGACATTTAAGGATGTCATCTCAGGCTTTGGGAAACACTGATGGACATTTTTTACCATTTTCTGACATTTTATAGACCAAACAACTATTAATCAGTGAATCAAGAAAATAATCAACCGATTAATCAACTACACTACACTACATCACAATAACTGACAATTGTGAGTTACAGTCCTAGAAAGAAATTTATTCAGCAATCTTTTGATATAGTTGATCTTTCTCAGGCAAAAATTCCACAAATTTGATAGTTTCAGGTTCTGAAATGTGAGAATTTGCTACTTTTTTCAGTCTAACATGAAAGTAAATTTAATATTTTGGGGTTCTGGGCTATTGGTTGGACAAAAAAAGACATTTAAAGATTTTGCTTTAGAATATTGTGATTGTTATGTGTATATGTATTATGTATATGTTGCAGCCCTAATGAGGAGGGGTGTGAAAATACATCCAAACATTCACTCAGTCATTCTGCATGAAGTGGCCTGCAGAGTTGGACACTTTGTAGCTGCTATTGATTGTGTTTTTACTGGAACTGCTTCCTACCACAGAAAAAGTCTAAAAATGAAAATTAAAGTTGCAAGGAGTAGTTGATTAATTGGTAAGTTGACTGAAAGAAAACTAATCAGCATTTTGATATAGTTAATTACCCGGTAATTGCTCAAATACCATTTTCAGCCATGTATTCCACTAATTTGACAGTTCCAGGTTCTCAAATGTGAGAATTTGCTGCTTTTCTTTGTCTTACAAGACAGTAAATTGAAAACTTTGGGGTTGTGGACTGTTGGATTGACAAAGTAAGACATTTGAAGATTTTTCTTGAATATTTTCATTACTGTACATGTCACCGTTTCCCAATGTTTTACAGACCAAAAAAAATTTCAATAATGAAGATAATTAGGGCTGCAACTAATGATTATTTTCATTATTGATTAACCTGTCTGACTAACAGATTAAGTAATCCTGTAACAGTCTTGTCCGTGTGCTCCACATGTTTGGACCCATTTTTCCTGGAATTATTTTCCTTATTGATCAATCTTTCAGTCATTTTCTCCGTTAATTGATTAGTTGTTTGGTCCATAAAATATCAAAATATTGATCAGTGCATCTCAGAGTCAAAGATGATGTCCTGAAATGTCTTGTTTTGTCCACAACCCAAAGAAATTCAGTTTACTGTCATAAAGGAGTAAAGACATCAGGAAATATTCAGATTTAAGAAAGTGAAATCAGAATTTTTTAAATAAAAAAGTCTCAAAATGATTCATCGATCATCAAAATAGTTGGTGAGTAATTTCAATTAATAATCGATTCATAGATTTATTGCTGCAGCTCTGAAAATAATCATCAATTGCAGCCCTAATGAGGAGGAGTATGATAATACATCCAAACATTCACTCAGTCATTGTGCATGAAGTGGCCTGCAGAGTTGGACACTGTGTAGCTGCTACTGATTGTGTTTTTCCGAGTCGAGTTTTGCTTGAAGGCTTGGCCTACTTTTGCAATTATGGCATCTATCTCTACATTAATATAGGCACCACAAGGCTGAATTAAGATGCAACTCCCCCCTAAAAACATTAATATGACAGCTAATTCAGTGATGCATTCAAAGACAGAGTCCTTTTGTGTAGGTTTTGAATGTTCTGCTACAAAATTAAAAAGTCCATCAGCCTATTTTTCCTAATTGAATAAAATGTTGAAGTTGTCTTCTTTGGTCGTACCTGAATCCTAAGCAGCTGATATGTATCCTGTCTGTTAAGTGCTGCCCAAAGATGTCATGAGTGGAGAGTTGAGGAACAAGGAAAGTGCATCTCTGGTCTGAATAATGAATGGAGACCATATTGTGGATGGAAAAGGGAGGATGTGGTTCAGTAATAGTCTGGTGAACATTTCTTTCTCGGCTAAATTGTTGGTCTTGCTAGACTCTTGTTTCCAAGAAAAGTTAATGAAAATTACATGTGAAGCTTAATGACTGACTTTTACAGGATTTGTAGGCTGCAGGCAGCGAAGGCATATTATTATATTAGGCTGCTCCTTTGAGCATTAGCATAGTTCCTGGCTGTGTTCCACTTCTAGCAAACCGTTTTGCTCGCTGTGTGCGTGGTAAAAATTTGTCGTCGTGAGGCAACATCATAAGAGGCTGATGAGAGTAGACTGCTGCATTAGACCTGTATGGTCATCGGCATGGTAACCGGCTGGCAGGTTTCAGATCTGTCATTTCGCTCAGTGGAATGATATATTTATGATACATCATAAGCCTCTTCTAAAAAAAAAAAGTGAAGTCAGACAGTTTTAAAATGGAGTTGAGTAAAGGCCGGCTGCCCCTCCCTTATTAACCCCTGCTCAAGTGCCCCCTAGCAAGGCCCTTAACCCCAAACTGTTCCAGACTGTGGTCGTTCAGGCCGGTTTGAGCAGGGTGTTCCTGTAAAACACAAACTGTACTCAGTGAATAAAGGATTACAAAAAGGAAGTTGTGTTCTGCCACAGTGATGAAGAAGTGGCCCAGTGGTTTAGCCCTGCTTGCAATGTGGGGTTTTTCAACATTTTCTATTTTTGCACAGGCATTTTTGTTTTTTGGCAGGGAATTTCTGTAAAGGTGTTTTTTAAAGAGTGGGATATTTACCATGTGTAATTTGTGTTGCAAAGAGAAATTGTTGCAAAAAAAATGGTTTTCCAATTTCAGTATGCACATGTACCGTCTTGATAAAGATTCCCTGGAAGAAGAGATCTTTAATCTCAGTGGGACCTTTTTGGTGAAATAAAGGATGAATAAAAGTAAATAAAAAGATAGCCTGAGCAAAAATAGTTTGCCCATAATTTACTGTCTACAACTGAGACATTTAGAGCAGCCATTCCCAAACTTAATGCTGCGGCCCACTTTGAAATTTGAAAATCTTTTGAGGCCCACCTAAATCTTATTACAACTCTGATCAACACGTAAGACTAATCGTACCAATGACGAGAGATACAAATTATTATTATTAAAATCATTGTTTTTTTTTTTTGCATTTGCAAACATTTGCTTCTTGAATGTGACGATTTGCTGCTTTTCTTTGACTTAAAGACAGTAATGATGAATGATGATGATAGGAAACTGAACATCTTTGAATTTTGGGCTGTTTGTTGGACTAAATAAGCAAAAAAAGATGTTTATTTTTCCTTTTCAAATAAGGATTAGCATTTTTTCATCGCTTGATTACATTTTTTGACCAAATGATTAAATTAATTAATTGATCTGAAATCATTAGTCCTATTTTATGTAAATATAAACTGAATACAACAGTAAAACTGAAGTAAAGCTGGACCCAACTTAAAGTGGAAACAGAAACTTTTCAACCCCCTGGGGTTTCCAAGTGGTGTCACATTAGTGGCAACAAGGCTACAAAATGTCCAAATGTGGTCAGCTACACTGTCACAGAGTTGCCAGTGAAATGTTGCTTTAGGGCTTGTTGATGTCAGGGAACAGTTGAGTCTAGAGTCAGTGAACGTGGATCATCAAGCTGCGTTTTGTTTTTGTTTTTTTCCTTTCTTTTCTTTTCCTTCGATTGTTTATATGGCACTGGAATTCTGGGTAGATTAGAGGGTCCAGAACACCAAGATACTCAGTTTACTGTCATAAGAGGACAAAGAAACCGGAAAATATTCAGATTTGAGAAGCTGAAATCAGAGAATGTGGACATTTTTTATTTTAAAAAAATTGAAAACGATTAATCAATTATCAAAATAGCTGGTGATTAATTTGATAATGAAGCAGTTAATCATTGCAACTCTAAGGGAGATGGGAGCAGAAGTAGCGAAACAAAAACATATGATTGATTGAGTGTTTTGAATTGTAGCGCCTCACGCCTGATATTCAGCGACAAATTTCGACAAATTATGTCAGTTTCTGGCTTCATGTCGCCTGCTTCCATTGAAAATGACTTGTAGCCTGATGCTTCATCACTGGTAGTGTGAACACACCTTTTCTCTCCTGCGCCTAACCATAACCTACCCCTCTGATACAACACCTTCCCGTTTCCTCAGAGTCAGAGCTCTGTGAAGAAATCAACACCACTTTGGAAACAAAAGAGAAAGTAACTTTTTCACTGAAGAGGTAGATTGAAACTGACACAGCTTTATATTGAATCTGGAAACAGGCATAAGCTATTGTAATAACATAGTTTAAGTAACGTTATTGCTTCACACAAACAACAGCAGGGGTTGGCGTCGGGTTGGAAGGGCAGCAACGTTATAAGATAGCATTTGGACAAAAAGCATGAATTTGTTAATTCATTTAGTCTGTAAATCAAACCTTCTTTTTCCCAGGAAATATCAGGCAGACAGATTTGCATAGTGAAAGCAGATGCTGTCATTTTCACTTTACGGCCCTTATCATCTCAGTAATATTGTTATTTAGTGGTGTGTATTAACACATTTTTAATTATATTTGGACAGACATGTTAGCACACAGTAAACCTGGAGATTGTAGGTCCTCTGGAGCTCTCGGAGCCTCTCAGTTTAAGGCTGAAGTCCTCAGTAGATTCTCTGTATCGAAATAACAACTGTGTAAAACTCAGCTTTGGCGTTCATTACATCTTGGCTCTAGATATAATAAAGTGTTTCTCCTATGGAGCTGTAGGACAGGTTAATTCCTGGTTAAATGGTTTGGCCCATATGAAGAGGTAAGCTATATATTTATTTATGTCTACCAGCCTAAATTTGTCAATTAGCCTCAGACACCAGGGAAAATCTAAGTCATTTTGAGCCTACGCGTGTTTATTCTGTCTGGGACAGACTTATGAATTTGAAACCCAAGCCCACGCCTTGTCATTCCTCTGTGGTCCCTCCTACCCCGGCGACGGCACGTGCATGAAAAGGCAGCGGAGAGGCGTTCACTTTCATCCCCCTCCTGTCATTTGGCCGCTTCCCAAATCTCCCGTCTTAACCGCCGCTCATTTCTCTGCTCGTCCCACCCACTGTCTCCTCGGCCTCTCATCCCCCTGCGTATCTTTCTCCCAAACACATTTGTGTGTCTCCCTCTCTCCATCCCACAGCTATGATTTAGGCGTCAGGGTTGCTCCCACTCCCTCCCCAGCCCTGGATCGAGTTACCCTGCCATTACTCAGTCGTTCCCCCTGCGAGGGTGCTCCGTGTCAGGCATAGCGGAGCCTGCCTGCCTGCCTGCCTGTTTGCTGCCTGCCTCTCCGGACCTGCGGACTAGCACGGTTCAACCACAGACGCCCCTGGTCAGTGGAGTCGCTCCAGCTATGGCACAGACTTGCTGGAAAAATGATGCAGACGAGCGAGCGAGCGGCGGGGAGCAGGGTTAGCGGTAGTTTCAGGGCTGTATTTTCAATTTCATGTGGGGTGAAGGAAACTCCAGAATAAATGTCATCTGACTGCAGGACAGACGGATTATATTAGGCATCTTTTTGTTGTTGTTTTTACCCTCACACCCACAAACACATGAGTTTACTGGCAGGCCTGCGAGCCGCACAGCAAGCCCAGCCCTGCCATGCGTCACAAGTCGACTGGTGATTTGTGGACCTCATCGTTTTATGGTTATGTAATGTCGGTTCCCTTGACGAGTAAAACCTCTTGTTAAACCCCACGCCGCCCTATTCCCATAAAAGTGAGTGATGCAGGCAGCGGTATGAGGGCCTCGCTGTCCCGTTAAGGTTCCTTCCTACAGTATGTGTCATGGGACTGGATGGGATGTGTCCAGTTGGCTCAGCCAAAGCATGACACTGCAGAAATTTCTCCATCTCGGCTTTATCTCTTGATTAATGCATGCTGAGTAAAACTCCTAAATCTGCTGAGGAATTGTGCGATTCTTCAGGTCTAATTTACGCGCGTCAGTGAGAGAAGGTGTATACCTGTGTCTCTGCCCATGCCCTTTCATAGAGTGTAAAATTTTATAGAGGCACTACAGCATCCTCCTCCTATTAAGCCTGTTGTGCACTCTAGTGGAGCCATAACTCCCTTTCGGCTGTATCGCCGAGCTTTCAGCTCCTCTGTAATTTATTTAGGCCTGACATATGGCTGTCCTGTGTGATGCAAGGTAACATATCGCACAGGAAGGCCCGCTCAGGCTGGGCTAATCCTTTCTAATTGAAAGGGAGTCAGCGTTGTGGGCCAGTGGCTTGTATGTCGCTCATCTCTCTGCTTGTTTTACAGTAATGAGACATCTGGGGCTGGAGAACAGAGCTGTTTGTAGAGGGAGAAACGGCTCCGGAGCCTCAGGGCCTGTAGGGCTGTCACAGACAAAACAGAGCTGACTGCCTGTTTACTCCTGTCTGTACGTGGGCATTTTATTTGGCCCCAGTGCTGCCTTGGCACAGTCTCATTTGCCATGCTAATGTTAGATTAGATTTATTTCATCATTGGAAAGAATAATAATTTCTGGATATTTAGGACAAGGGTAAGGCTCTTGGTATTTTTGAACCTGGACCATATTTTTTTCAGGTTTTTGAGAGATTAATGGGGACAACAATTTTTAAAAAGAATTTTTAGAGAAGAATAAAAAGTTAAAATTTTCTGATTCCATCTTCCTAAAGGGACAGTTCCTGAAATCAAAAATACACATTTTTCTTTTGGCCACACCTCGCGAGCAGTTTCATGAAGGAACTACTTTCTTTCTGCAGTAGAACCTATTGGAACTACTTTCTTTCTTCTAGAAAGAAAGTAGTTCCCACATGAATCTGTTCACAACAAGGTGTGTACATTATCGAATTTTCAAAATTTTTTTTTTTTTTTTTTTTTTTTTTTTTTTTGCTGCTTTGAGCATCACAAGCTGAGTGCTATTTAGTCCCATCATACTGGAAAGAAGACAGACATCTCTACAGCTGATATCGCCAAAACTCTGCAACTCACACCAAAACAATCTAAATAGATAACTAGCTCTACAGGCCAGGGGAAAATGTATATTTTTGATTTAGGGTGAACTGTCTTTTTAAATGTGAATAATTTCCAGCTTCTTTACCGCTCTGTGACAGTAAACTATCTTTGGGTTGTGGACAAAACAATACAATTGAGGACACTGATCAAAATTTTTCACCGTTTACTGACATTTTATAGATCGAGCAACCAATCAGTTAATCAAGAAAATAATCAACAATGAAAATAAAAGTTAGTTACAGCCCTTAAATTGGTCCAGTATCGAGGGAGCACCTGGCAGAAGCGAAACTAAGCTCAAATGTTATCCCTCTGGGCACTGTCAAAGTACATGCACTAAAAGTGCTTCTTTTTTGCTACTGGCAGGCTCAGATTGTTATTATAAGTGGCTGGCAACATTATGGAAATGATTCCTGAAGAGATGGACTTTTTTTTTTTTTTTTCAAAGAGTAAGATATGTTTTGTTTACCCAGACAGTTGTGTTATTGCTCTTGCCAAGCCTAACCAGACTCCCTTAGCAAAGCTGTAATTTTAATACTGTCATTGTTATCTTCAATTCAACTTGACAGAAAGAAAATAAAACTCATCAAAACATCATCAACAAAACCTCATCTTTCCACTGTTCCAGCAACCAACTGTTTTGGTCAAAATAAACCCTTTATCCACCAAGTTAAATATGAAAGTATCAGGAGAGGAACGAGAGGGAGAGCAGACATCAGAGAAGCAGCAGGGAGAAACGGCAATTTACTGCTAGAATATTTTCACATCTAACACTGTGAATTTAAAGGTTATTTAGACCAAAACAAAACTGGTTATTGCCGGGGCAGTGGAAAGACGAGCCATGACGTTTTTTGTGAGTTTTAGGTTGTTTCTGTTGAGTTTAAATGATGATGATGATAACAAAGTTAAAATTGGCGTTTTGTGCAGGGAGTTTGGTTAGTTTGGAGGGAGCAGTAACACAGCTGTTTCTGGTTAGACAAAACATACCTTACTCTTTAACAAAGGTCTCACAATGTTGTCAGACACTTAAAGTAAGAATCTGAGCCTGTTAATGGCAAAAACAAGGATTGCATGGTAGATTAGTTTTGCTTCCACTGGCTACAGCGCTCCCCCTCAGTAGTGGATCAATTTAAAAAATAGGGTCCAGTTTGAAAAATACGTTACCCTTGAAATAGCTATTACTCTTGTCCTAAATATCCCAAAATGATTATTCTTTCCAATGATGAAATAGATCTAATCTGACATTAGCATGGCAAATGAGACCCTGCCCAGGCTGTGTTCAGGCCAAATAAAAAGCCCACGTACAGACAGGAGTTAACATGCAGGTTAGGGTTATCTTTGCCCCGAGGAGAGAGTCTACTAATATACAGCCCACATCTCCCGTCTTGGCCCCGCGTGGACTTCTATTGCCATTTTCACACAGAAACGGTGACCTGGCAGTGCGTTAAGGCAGGTCTGCAGCTACACTCCAGATCCAGTTGGACATGCTAAGCCCTCTACAGCTCACCAGAGACCTCTAAATTGCTGCTTTTCACGAGCAGAAAAGCACCTCACATGTTTGAGGAGGATTTGAGAGGTGATTTTTTTCTTTGTTTGCCGTTGTGTTTCTTTCCTCTGTCTCAGAGGTAACTACACACAGAGAAATGGTTTGAACATCTGATATCTTTGCTCGTGTGAGCTGATACTCTCTTTGCTGTTGAAAGCAAAATCTCTCTCACGTATACTCACGTGTATTCGCTGCACCAGTGTTACTTCATGTTTTATCCTACTCAAGAAAATATACACTTTCAAAGGTATGAAACTGACTAACCTTGGCAAAGATACTTGAGAGGCTTAAGGTTAATTCTAAACTGCTGTAATCCATGATTTGGTTGGTTTGAGAGCAGAGATAGCAATGGTTCAGCATGTACCTGTCAGTACTAAATGATTGCTTATTTCCTGCCAGAGGAGGGCGGGGAGGGGAGGTGGAGTAATAGCAAGCAGCTGCCTCAGCTGGACCTTACCTTTTCTTTCTGCCGGCCTGCTGTTCTCACAAACTGGCCTGCATGCCAAAACACCTACTTCTGCTCAAGTTCTGCACTGCCCGTTCAAGATAGAAGCTGCTGTAGGCGGCTTGTAATCAGGACGGAGTACAAGAAAAGCTCCCTTCACCTTTATGAGCAGTGTTGGGAAGGGTACTTTTGAAATGCAATAGGGTACAGATTACTAGTCTAGCCTGATAAAAATGTAATAACTACTGTAACTATTTCAATTGCTTCATCGAAGTAATGAAACTTTCTGCATTTGATTACTTTTTGATTACTTTTTCCACAAACCTAAAACTGTGCAATAAAGCTGAAAAGTCCTTAAAAATAAATTGAAACCAGGCAGTGTAAACCTCTACCAATTTATTCCATGTGACTGATTGCAGTCAGTTACCTTAACTTCCCTGTAATGTTGCAGTGCTCTGTATTGAAATTTAGGTCAACAATATCAATGTTGGAACATGAGACTAGATAACGTCTTGGATTTTATATATCGTTATATCATTAGTTTAGTCTCTTTCTGGTTTTAAAGGCTGCATTACAGTAAAGAGATGTAATTTTCTAAACTTAGCAGACTGTTCTAGTTCTGCTAATATTAGCCTTTACTCACGTAGTCATCATATCCACATTACTGATGTTTCTTAATCAGACAACTCATCGTGTTTGTACCATAATTTTAACAGTTTTACAGTATACAATCAATAATTCCAAAAAGCAGAATGCACAATGATTTTGACATTTCCATAAACCTGCAACGAGACCTTGTTTGAGAGCAACCAATCACATCAGCATCACACTGACCCAAGCAGCTGGTTTTATTTTGACGGGCAAGAACAGTAAAGTAAAAGGTTGTCTTGTTCAGATGACAGAGGCGCTGTGTAACATGGTGCACATTGCATAGTTTTGCCATTTGGTGTAGTATCCTGGCCCCTTCGCAGGTTGTTTCTGTATGTATGATCATTTTTTTCTTTTTTAACTATGATCAAGTTGCACTACAGTGTTTCTGCATTTTGCATCTGGTGACACTGTTCACGCATGACATTGGATAAAGCTACAGTTATTTTTCATATTGGTGCTTTTTTAATCAGTTAATGACTAAATGGCATTTACATGTCATTTCTAAATTAATGTGGCTCTATAGTAAAATGTCTAAAGTAAAAAATGCGCTCTCCCCTAAACTTGGTATTAGTATCAAAGTCAAAATTTTGGTGACAACACTAATGGCCACCTGCCTTAATGTGGCCAGCTGGTTGCAGGCAGGGCGGACTCAGGTTGTCAAGAGCAATACACGTTGATCTGATTTACAGATGAGAGAAGGTACAAGTTCCACCAAGAGAACCAATTAAAACAATGCTTAAGATTTGAGCACATACTGCCCAATAAAGAGCCTGTCGCAGAGACAGTTTCTTGTAAGCCACCCTTGATGGTGTCGCATGCAAATTCGTCCGAATTGCCTTTTATAGAAATATACCAAAAGGAGGCTTTCCTGGTCACCAAAATAATGCAGAGCAACAGAATGAATTATATCCTAAAACCTTATCAAAAAGAATAGACCAACATTTTGATTAGTAACTGTTATTTATTGCATATTTTATATGTAATCAGAGGTCAGTGGTTACTCCCCAGCACTGTTGATGAGCGATAACTTCCTGTGAGTCATTGTTGTAAGTACACATTACAAGCAAATGAAAAGCATCACTGTTTGTCCAGTGAGTTCACTCAACACCTCCTGCTTATGACAAACCTTTTTATTCTTCCTACTGTGGCTTTCTTTTGTGATTAGCTAAATGCTCCATCGATCTGCAAAGTTGAGGCCCCCGGAGCGAGGGAGCCATATTCATCACACGGCGAGAGGAGCATGCAGGATGTTGCACCGGCTGTCCCTCTTTCATTGGAAAACGATAAACATAAATCTGTGGAATGCGTCCGTGTGATATAAGTCCACAGCGGACCACGGAGGAGGGGGCGGGGGCTGATCCAGTCCGCTCTCCTCAGGCAGTAGAATTAGAGAGCCGGAGCTCTGTGGGGTTTGCTGACATTTGAGGAAAAAAAGCCCACCTTCAGCAAAGCAAGACTTGCAAATCAGTGTCACAAGTGCAGGAATTGGTGCTCTAAAACGGGAGCGAGGATGCGAGGGCTTTTGAGGAGCCCCCTCAGCAATGCAGAGGGACTCTGGATAGGGCAAGGCTTCTCCCTGTGAATCACAGCTAATTAACAAAGTAATTAAGATCAGAATCTCTGCTCAGAGAAGGACTCTAAATTGTCTATACATTCAAATAGGCCATCAAAAGGAAATCCCTTCCATTCATGAAAGGGGTAAAATTAAAGCGTTCAGACCCTTTCCTCTCTATTATCCCTGCCGTGTGTCACACAAGGGACATCTGTTGAAAAGAGCAAGCCAATGTTACGGTGAGTTAAAGCCTTCTCTGCTCCATCAGAAGCACTGTTCATAATGCATTCGCTATACATATTTCAGCTTGAGTGAATTTATTTCAATAAATAATGTCACTCCAAGGACACACTTCGATCTTTGCGCGGCAGCCGTGCTGACTGTAAGCCACACCATATTGTTATCTCATTCCTCTTGTGGCAAATGATAGATTAACAAACAGTTTATAAACAGGGCGCCGAGCTTGTCCACAGTTTTATCATCACTGCACACTGCCAAAATAACCTCTCTGTATGATGGATGTATTTTCCAGTGATGTTCTGCTGCTACAAGCTGCAGGGATATCTATGGGTACGGCCATAATGGCAGGGCTTACAGGGAATTTCATATAGTGGGCGCACAGTGGATGCGATTTATGGTCGGGATTAAGTCCAGTGGGCTTTTTCTGGTAGGCAGTATTTAGGTGCTGCTGTCATCTACTGTGTTGACTTTTTAAATGCTGCGTCTTTTCCCTGAACTGTGTCTTGAATAGAGAGCGTCATAGAGAAGTGCTGCAGCGCTCTCACATGTCATGTAAACAGTGTCTCAGTCAGTGGTTGATTTCCACAAAGTCGACACCGCAGTACACAGAAATGAAGCCACTGATAAAAAGAAGAAGGCCTGTTTCAGTTACAACAGTACAGCACAGTTAGCATATCTTTTTAGGCAGTGGTTTGGCCAGATGGATGATAACCGTGAAATGTGTCACAGACTTTCACGGTCCCTAGGGGCCAGTATTTCAAAACTTTTAATCTAGATCAGAATGATCAGCAAAGGATTAAATCTCAAATTTGGGTGTTTCAGAATCAGGGTGTGTGATCTTGATCCTATAAAACTAGGATACAGATTTGGTAATCCAATCCTACCCAGAATCCAAATGTTATTTTGACTATTTCAAAATTCCGAGGTGGAAATTAGGATAGTTTTGATGCCAAAAATCAGGATTATCCTGATCCCACTGGAAATGTGGATTCAGCATGGACTCGAGGTGGATGTAGGGACATGTGGAGCTCATGCTTAATCATGCTTTTATTCATTTCTTGTATATTAAAGTAACACAGATCATGCCAAAACAGCATCCATTCTGAAATAAACAATTAATCAATAAATCGGTATTTTCAATTGGAACACCAAAAAAAAAAGTAAAAATGGGTAGGTCCAAATTTCATATTTTGTCTTCTGAAAGTGTCATGTACAACATAATTTTCACCTGCATCATGCTTCATAATATCGCTAAAGGATGCAAGGTTCCTCGCTGTGGTGGAAGTCCAAGTAGATGACCCTGAACTGTCACTGAAAGCACTGTAACCAGACAGACCAGTGGGACAGTCAATGAGAGACGCTCTAGTGAATCATCATTTCACTGGGGGTCTTTTGATCAATAAAATGTGAGACATCTAATTAATAATAATAATGCACCTCCCAACACTTTTACATGTCTGCGTCAATGACATGTTACTTTGACCAACAGATGGAGGAAATCTGGATTCTGTAATCCTGATCTTGTGGTATCCAGATCAGAACAATTCTGTCTGAAACTGCTTTGAAATACCAGGTCAAAAACTACCAGATCAGTTTCATCTGGGATAGCAGAAAAAGGGATTACTAAATCTGGATAATTCTGATCTAGATTAAAGTGTTGAAATACTGGCCCCAGAGGATGAATCGTAATGATCCCTTCACCTCTCCTCTACCTTGACCTGCTACCAGCAGGTCAAAGATTTGACTTATCACTGAGTGAAACATGTTGACCATCTATGATTAAATGGACAGTATGATTATAATAGGATGTTTGCCATAATATTTGGTACATGCACTCTTGGTCCATGCATGTTTAATAACTATGATGCCATAACATCTTATGCATAGCTTATCTTAACACATTACATTTACATTCACACAACAGGGTGTCCTCCAGGAAACTGGTTAGCTGAAGTGTAGACTAACTTCAGCCTGAAAACCTAAAAAAGTTTTCTGTATTCCCTGACTTGTGGGCATGCTGCTTTGATTAGTTACTGCAAAGAAAATGTACAATGTGATTGATCAGTCAGTTACCTGCTGAGATGATCAAACAGTTCCTGATTCATCTCATCTTGTTTTTGTTGTGGCTACAAGATGGCAATTTAAAGGTGCAGTGTGTATGATATAGGGGGAATTATTGCCAGAATAAGGTAGAAATAGAATATAATATTCAGAAGTACAGGTCTAAATAATTTCATGGATGTAAAATCAGTATTTTTGGTTTGGTTACCTTAGAATGAACTGTTTATATCTATTGAGGGTGGTAGGCCACCATGTTGAACTGACATGTTTCTACAGTAGCTCAGAACAGACAAACCAAACACTGACTCTGGATAGGTCCTTTAGCGTTTTTCACCAGTTTGGTGGTCTTTGTAGGTTTTCCTACACCCTTGTAAGGGGTGAGGCGAGCGGTAATCTACAAACCAACCTCTAGATGCCACTAACTCCTATGCACTGGTCCCTTTAGCAGTTGCTAAATAAATATGCCACATTTGCCATGTGATATAGCACCATTGCAAGCTTTATAAGCCTAATATTATGTTTCATAAAAAGATAATTTATTCAGACTTTTGACTGATCAGAGGGAACAGTCTTTATTTTAGGCTATGTGGAGCACGTCCACCATAAAATCGCATGTTCTGGAAAGAGCTGCAACAATTAATTGATTACTCAAATCGGTTTGAGTAATTTTTTTTAAGGAAAAAATGTCAAAATTCTCTGATTTAATCTTCTTAAATGTGAATATTTTCTTTACTCCTTTATGACAGTAAACTGAATATCTTTGAGTTGAACTGATTAACATTTTTCACAATTTTCTGACATTTTACAGGCAAACAACTATCAATTAATCGAGAAAATAATCCACCGATTAATCCACTATGAAAATAACTGTTAGTTGCAGCCTTGGTTCTGTTGTAACCTGGGTGCTGTAAATATTTGTACATAAACAATATCAGTAATCAGATTCCTTGCCTCCCCCTTATTTAAAACCATGGCTCAGTGATGTTCACACTCAAAATGTTACTTGAAACACATTTATTTAATTTCACAGAGGCTATTGTGTCTGAGCTTCAGTTTTAGTCAGACTACAAATGGAGTTACTTTCAATGCATGATGCATCACTATTTGTAATTACCTCTCATCTCATGCAGCCACTCTTCTGTCACAGCTTTATTTTCTCTGTCTGAGGCTTTTATCATGTATATGCATACTTAAAAAAGCCACTGAGAAACCTTGTTAACCCTGTATACTCGGCAAATGAAATCAGCTTTCTACTGGACAAGTATTACCGGAAAATCAGGCTACTCTGTCCAGATCACAGAAACCTGTTTTCTCGTTTACATGAAACTTAAGAAATCCACTTCCTGGAGAAAGCAGGCTGTTACCAGGTTACTTAAGGGCATGTTTGACCTCAAACTTTGTCTATCTTACAGTTTGTGGTTTCCTTTACAATGAGCATAGCATCACACGGCCGCTTGTGTATCTGTAAACTCTTGAGTTGTTTTGGTGCTGCTCCTGTGTTCATGTCTTTGTATATCTGACTCTTTTTGCCCTGCTCGGTCACAGGACAGCGCAGGAACAGTCCTCTTACAGTGCGACTTATTGGTTGATAAGTGTTCTCTGCTCAGGGTACAAAGCAAACTCCTGTTTCCTGAGCTGTCTTGTGCAATTTGTGCTGAGCTCAGTGTAGCGCCAGAACATTTCCACTTGTGTTTCACCTCAGTCTGTGTACTCTGCCGACAGACACACCAGGTCGAGGCAGGGATGGGGAAATTCAAGCGGAGGCTATGTTGAGTTAGAGGCCACCACCTTTTTTTTCAGTGCTTTCCTTGTATCACATTTGAACTTTGGGTCTTCACACATCACCTTTCTGAACGCTGATGTAGGCAGAGATCAGCCACAAAGTGTTACTTACAAGAGAAGTGAAACTAGTTCTTTTCAGGTTCTTAAAAAGTCTTAATGTGAAGTGGCTAAATTTAGCATCTCTAAAAACTTTGTATTCCTATAAATGTCAACAGGCTGCCTTTCAGGTTACAGTAGAAACTCGTCACATAACCCAAATCACTTCCTCCTCTCTTTCCTCTCAGGCAGGAAGGGGTTACTCTCCATGTTTCCTGTCCAATTCCCAGTGGGCCGGCTTCGTTCTGATTGCTTTCTTGATGTTAAACATTCCCAGGCTCCCATAACCTTCTAGCTTGCCTCCGCCGTCCAAGAGCCGTCCCAGGTGAACGAGTGGGCGAACCTCCTGTTTTTTAAGGATAAAAATCTCTCACAGGGGGTGGGAGATACGGGGACTGGAGGGGCAGGGAGCCGTGCGATGGGAAAGCATTCTTTCTTTGCATTCCGTTGAGTTGGTGTAAGGCTGTGGGAAAGCATGTTTTTCCCAACCGTGGTTTGTTTGAGCAACGTTTCTTGTGAAAGAAGGCTGAAGAGGTTTGAGGTTTGAAGAAGGGCACGTAAAGTGTGATGGAATAAATAAATATGAGTCAGTCAACTTAAGGAGCAACCATCCGTGGACTCATATTCTCTGGAAATGGAGGTCAACACGTGCTTCCCTTTCAAACGTCATCCCTTCGCTTGTTCTTCACGACTCCTTCCCACTCACTTCCTCCCCTCCCGAGACACCTGATCGACGGCTGAGTTATGTTATCTCGTCTGAGTCAGCCGAGCCTTCGCATCAGTCATAAAACAAACGGCATCCAGATTGAACCAACATGCCTGCGCAGGAGGCTGCGGCGTGGATGTGACCCAGGAGCAGAGCTGGGCCAAGCCGGACTATATTTAGCCCAGCGATGCTCAGGCTAATTGCCCTCCCAGGCCTAATCATTTCCAGGCTCTGCAGCTCACAAACGACTGGAGGGGAGGCCAAACACCCACTAACCTCATGTTAAAGAGATGTCAGCATCAATGGGGCTGTCAGAGCGCTCCACAGACAAGACAAATTAGCACAATATCCTTCCCCCTCGTATGCTATTAGATGCTACATAAGCGGATTGGATTGGGGAGTCCAGTGTTGCTGTCTGCTGTAGTGTATTAATTGAATATGTTTGCCTGCTACTGTATCAGTAATGTGAAGTCTTGGCAGCATCCTCTGCAGGCGACATTGGGAGGTTGTCTTCAGTTCATCCCTGCTTTTGATGCCTGCCTGAGCAATCCCCTGTGAATGATAAATCCCTCCTACAGCCAGCTTAGCTCCTCTATGTGGGCCTAACCTGGGCTGAGAAGAGAAATGCAGCAGTGCCTCCGCCCTGCTAAACCCGCCTTCACTGTAACGTGGCGTTGGTGGAAAAGTTTACTTTGTGGTGTTTTGTTTTCACCATCCCCCCCGTGCATGAGTTCCTGTCCGTGTCAAATTACGCCGCTTCCTGTGTGGTTCCTGTCCCCAAGACTCATCCAGGTTAAACAGCGGGCACATGATGGCCTGGGTCAGGAGGGTGAGGGCTGGTGGGATGAACAGGTTGGGTCGCCACTCTGCCTAATAATCAGACCCAAGCTTCCTTCCTGTTCCAGTTCCCAAAGGCATGCTGGGAAACCTGATGTTTTTCCAAGGCTTTTTCCATTATGCACACCTGGCCAGAGACCAGGTGGATTGCCACCTTGATGAAAATGAACATATCAAACATTTTAATAGGCTATTACTGCAAAGGGGCACATTTGGTGCATACAGGCAGGTGACAAATTAAAGGAAAAAGCTGATCGAAGTGGATGGCAGTGCCCCCCATCCCCAGCCCACACACACAGGCTTATTAAAGGCTTTGATGAGCTTAGAAATTATGTAAATCTTATGCTATGGCCTTCAGTCAGCAGATCCCAACCCAGTTGAAGGAAATGAGGCAATTTTTTTTTTTTTGAAAAAAATGTTCCATTCCTCTAGAGTTCAGAGACTTCACTAGACTCATAGAGCCTCGAGCTGTTGTGATTTACTATCATTGTTCTTTGGCCTGACTCAGGTTAGAAAAATTTGGCCAATGGGACCCTGCTGGGAAGTAGCAGAGTCCCGTCTCGGAGCTAATAAATTACGTGATATTGGATCGGGGCATAGACTTGCCAATACCCGATCCAGCATTTTAGGAGGCATTTCTAATATTGGTATCAATATCAGAACAACCCCAGTAGAGCCCCACCTCAGTGTAAAATTTGGTTCACATATCCTCCTGACACCTATGGGGAAGTTAGTTAGGAATGTTATTGTCCACAAGGTGAATAAGTGCATTTGGCTTGATCTTTCACAATGACACAATGATGCACAGTTTTGCAGCCCTAATTGATGTGCATCATTCACACCCTCAAAACAAGTGAGATTATCCCATTCAGTATGAGTGGTTCACCACAGTTCCATTCACTTGCTGTCATATCAGTTCGTCAGAGTCATGGGTGCAGACATTGTATTAGGTCTTTTCTTCTAGATGATTTGGTTCAGAAGTTGTGCTGCTGTCCCCACCTGTATGATCTGTCCTTAAAGCCAATCAGTGTTGCTGTCTTTAGCATTTCTCATTCCTGACAGATTGAGGGCTTCATCTTCTCTGCATGAATACTGTCTCTGATAATGACTGTGCTGAGTGCAGCATTGAGTTCTTCAAATTTGGAAACAATGTAGATCATAGTCACAGAGATTTAGTGGTGATTATGACAGCCTTGTTAGGATTATCTGGATATGTGTGATTTTTTTTCTGTTTTGTTTTGTTCTGTGTTCTTCAGGCTACATGGACTGCAAAAAAACCTTGTATTGACTAGTGCATAGAGAATATTTACAGTCAGTTCCAAAGAATAACTGGACATCAGTGCTATTTGTTATTCACATGCTCTAATCCACAGAAAGTAAATTGATTAAGGAGTTTTTTCTTCATTCAGAAATATGATATTTTTGAGAAGCTGAGAACTCAGACTAGAGCTACAGCTTTTACTGTAGCCTTACTGGTATGAGGACAACAGACTATCATTTTTCAACCGTTGTGTCGTTGAATAGACCCTAATTGGACTAGACATCGATTGTGAAAGTTGAAATCCATGCTTGCCTCCTCAAAAACCTCACCTCCATGTCTTGTCGTTCGTAGGCTGTAGAGTCAAAAGGTGAGCTGAGAGCCAGAGGCAGAGAGGGAGTGAGAGAAAGAATAAGTGAACTGTGTTTGTCAGCTTTTTAAACCCTGAAATTGATTCTTCTTCTGCGCTCTTTATTCTAATGACAAGCTAATCCCCCTCTCCTGTTTCCCTCTGTTATAAATAGAGCCTCTTATTTCCCCGCTCCGCTGTGCGCTGCTGCTGAAAATTAGCACTCATGATGAGTCTGCGCTCTCAGCAATCAATTTGCCACACTAAGTCCCTCCAAAAAGGTTACCTGTGGCAACTGAGCCCCGGTCACGTAAACTCGCCTCTCCTGCCAATTTTTATTCAGCTAGTTAAATAAATGGCTGCGTCTGGAGAGTCAGCTGAATGAAATGTCAAAATATTGATGTTGAATAGTTACGTGATTTCAGGGCATTTGATCATAGGGAGAGGAGGGCGGTCGGTGGAGGTGTTTCACAGGAAGAAGGAGGCGTGTCTGCCCCAGGGCTACTTTAATGATATTAGTAGAGATCTGCTTATTTATGAGGCTGTAAGTTATTCATGATCAGCACTGGCTATCCATCACAGCTAGGTTGGTTTACTGCAACAGTCACAGAGCTGAGCAGCACTGCTACCACAGGATCTGATAATTTAATACTTTCTTCATGCACTGGTTTAATATCTAGTCATTCAGCTTATAATTAAGAAGGGCTGCGGTGAAAAAGTTTTTTTTTAGTCTTTCTTCACTTACCTTGTCCTCTGAGGTGTGGAGGAATGCTGCCTGCTGTTCTTGGTGAAGCAGCAGTTCCTCTGATTTCACCTCCCACCTGCCTCCTCCTCTTGCTTCCTCTTACCGGTTCAGTATGCTTGAAAGTTCGTAGTATCTAGGTCGTAAAATGTGTCTGACCACGTCAAAAGGCAAAAGTGTATTCTGCTATTCTAGATGTCCAAAGTTAAAGGTTGTGCAAAAAGCTTGCCATCGTGTTATAGCTTCTCCCAGGCTGCAAACTCACTGCTTCACCAATGGTTCTCCAAGAGCTTTTATGTCTTATATATAGTATTTCTTTGTATTAAGGCTGGCTTTCTGAATTTTTCAAAACGCAGGAGATGCAATATTTGTTAAAGGCAAAATGTGTGTCGAAAACTTTTATATTTATGAATGTTGTGAGGCAGAGATGTCCTGTCTTTCACATCAGATTCTGCAGATTTAAAAACCATCTTCATTTGGTACAGATTCCTGCTAAAGAATCACACCACAGTCATTTTTGTTTTTCAATGAAAATAAGAATAATAATGTAAATATTATCATTACCAATCTATCACAGTTGCAGTGTCAGTCAATTAGATATTTTTTCAAAATCGTTCAGCCCTACTGAAAACCCAGAGACTCTTGTTTACCATCATAAATGAGAAAGAAATGCAAAAAATCCTCACATTTACGAATGTTTGACGCTTTTGCTTGAAACATGACTGAAACAATTATTCTGTCATCAAAATAGTTGGTAGCTAATTTTCTTACAGTTTGAAATTAATTGTATGGATGATGATAAATGCATCAGTATGGTTAATTACTTGCTTGTCAGATGCTCAAACAGCCCCACCCCCCACCCGTCTGATGTCAAAATTAGGTGGCCTGTGTCAGATAATCTCTATAACGCTCTGAAACTGACAATCACACATTCACACCATCAAAAATAAGCCAAATGTGTTGAGGTGATAAAGTAAGCAGGGTTCTAACTTTGTCCGGTTCTTAGTTGTACACAGAAGAAAGAAAACTGTTTGGGCCAGTCAAACGTGCAAGTGCACATTCCTGGTAGATTATTTTGTAATGCTCTAGTTTTTTTTCCTCAAAGTTGCTGAGACAGACTATAAAAATGATTAATATACCATGATAAACTTTCAGAGTTGTAAAATCCTGTCTCATGGTATTATAAACAAATTTACAGTGTTTTGGTATCTGATAAACCGTCAAACTCATGGCTCTATCACTCAAACCTGAACCTTTTTTCTGGTCTCATAAGCACCTGAAGCAACATGACCCCACTAACGCAACCCCTTGCAGTTTTTTTTCCCTCTAACACTGTGCTACTTTTGGTCCCCATGTCCAGTAAAGAGATCCAGTTTAATAAGACATCCTGCCCTGACATACCTGTGAAGAGACCTTGTTTGCTTTTATCAGCAAAGACTGGCAGTGACCTCAAGGACTGCCACAACAGGCTGAGGACAGAAAGTGGCATTGGACCAAATGTAAAACAAGGTCCTTTTTGGTAACTTAATTTCTGAAATGTAATTTCACTGAACATTCAAGTCAGGAAAAATGACAAAATATTAAAGTCTGTGTAAAGGAAAAAGGGAGTTCTTCTGAACACTTAATAATTTTAGATAATAGTTGCTGAGAACACTGTGATATATCTATGTAGTACTGAATTGTTAGGCCGTTGAACTGTTGTTCACCACTTCTGTGTTCAGGATGTTTTGGACGGACCTGAAATATGGTTTGGTGACATGCCAGACCCATGGTCCCCCGACACTATATAAGACCCACAAACGTAACTTAAGTGACTCTTTAGTCTAATCAGTCCAGCAGTTCACTTCAGCTCACCTCAGTTCCAACAACCGACACAGAAGAAAAAAACCATCCTGTCACCATCGTCTGACTCTGGTGGCTCAAACATGTCTGAACATCCAATAAAGCTGCTAGACGGAGCGTCCATGTTTCAGGTAGTTTTCAGGTTGCAGTGGTGTTTGACACTGAGACAAGCAGAGTGGACACAGCCCCAGTGCTTCAGAGCAGAGAAGGATGCTCATTTTTTCATAATTTTTGAGACCTAATTTTTACATACTTTTTTTAATCGTTTAAATTTGTTAATAACTGTGGTAATAACGCATGACAGACTCAGAACGTGCATTTATTGTTGCTTTACACAACCTTCATTATAAAGGTTTCTAATCATACAGAGCTTCCTTTGCAGAAATACAAGAATGTATTTAAAACATTATTAATTGACTTTTAATTTCAGCTATTTTGCCTACATTTTCTTGTCACAGCTCACTCAAGCCAAGTTTTTGACCTCTTTAGTATGTGCAGAGACAGTCAACAACATTAACAAACCAGAAGGAAATCACATTTGTAGGTTGTGGAAGTTGTTCAGCCCCATTTGGAAAAGTCAAAAAGACTTAATGGAAGTTATGGAATATGTGATACTACAGTTAGATGCCCAGTAAACTGACTGAAAAGAGAGAATGCATTCTAAGATCGTACTTAATGGATAAATATCATTTTCAGATGATTATTTTTTCATCTGGTTTCAGCCATGACATTTGACAGCACAAGAGTGAATTTATTGTTGAATTTTCCTCTTCTGATGGCGGCAGAGCCCTGGCTTCAGTGCTATACTGTAAAATGGAATTGGAGAGGACACACACACACACACACACCACCTCGTTGTGTGTTTGTGTGCTCCTGGAGTCGACTGGGCAGGTCTGCGGTGTGTCTGGCAGGCTGCGGGGTCTCTGGGTTGCTCTGATAGCGCTTGTTCCTTTGAGGCCCCAACATGCTGTGGATAACGACACCAGCCTCGTCCAGAGTGTGATCTCAGGCCAGCGCGAAATGATCCAACGGATTGGCTGCCAGGACCTGGGCAGGATAAAGATACACCCGCAGTTGATTGGTTGAGCACATCATCAGACATGTAACACAGGTTTGATAGCTGATAGCACCAGTCCTCCCCTGCTCTGGCTTTGCGCTGGCACACAACGATGCCTGGTTGCGCCCTCAGAGAATGAGCCCACCCTTCTCGTTTCCCTTGTCTCCCCTTGATCTGCCTCAACTGGCTCCCCTCTGTTCTTTCTGTTCCTCTCCCCCCCGAAACCATCTTTCTTCTCCTTCTCCTTCTTCTTCTTCTTCGTCTTCTCCCCTCCCAGTTCCTCGTCAGATCCACAGGGCCAGATTTTTATCGCTTTTCTGCGAGTCCTGCGAGGGGAACCTTGAGGGTCTCAGTGGGATCAATTTAAAAAGGAAGCGCTTGTCTCTCCTCCTCTCCTTGGCCCTCTTGGCTGATTGGGTCCGCTCGCCAGGAACTTGCAGGCTTTTGATCTCAGCCACCCCCCTCACCGCCCCCCCCAACCCGCCCCTGCTCAAAGTTTTTGTCGGAGCTCGGCTCTAAAAAAAAAAAAAAATCTGTTCCACTTTCTGAGGAATGTGGGCCCCATCCCCTTTCTCTGCACCTGTGAGAGACGGAGTAAAAGTTTAGTAAACCCACTGGGTGGTACTAACAATCTATGGCGTGATTGACTTCTCTTTGAAGATGTGAGAGCGATCCCGTCTCTTCAGGTGGAGGTACGCCGAAGAGGACTTGCGATCCTCGGGCAGCTCGCTCGAACGACTGGTGAGAAGTTGCTGCGAGGCTGGATGCATAATTCACACAGTGTGGGGAACGGCGCGCTCTGTTACAAAGAGGAGAACGGTACGAGGTGGTGCCTGCGAGCGTTCCCATGCTGAGCTGTGTTGAAGGTGCTCCCTCCTTTGTACGACATGAAGGAACAGTGACCCCGGAGCAAGAGGGACTAAGTTAGACTACAATAACAGACCAGGGAGGGCTGTGTGCAGGGTCTTATGCTTTTGTTGGAGAACTGTTAAAGGATAATTCTGGTTTGTTGCAACGTAAGTCGTAGTATTTTAGGCCATCATTCTGATTGTTAATGACAACATTGTACTTGGTGAAGCTTGTCATTTGTCATTAATAAACTGAGGTTGGAGTGAGTTAATAGAATTGCTTAAGCCTGCAACTAACCATTATTTTCATTGTTGATTAATCAATTAATTAATCCTGTCACAATCAAGTCGGTTGAAATGTGGAGCACACGTATGTACGTCCATACGTACCTCCACAATTTTTCTTTTCTGTCTTTCTGTCTCAGTCTTTTCTGTAATGATTATTTTCATTATTGATTAATCTGTTGATTATTTTCTTGATTAATTGAACAGGTGTTTGATCCATAAAATGTCGAACGTGACGTCCTCAAATGTCTTGTTTCAACCACAATCCGAAGAAGTTCAGTTTGCTGTCATAGAGGAACCAGAAAATATTCACATTTAAGAAGCTGAAATTTTGGACATTTTTTCTTAAAAAATACAAAAAATTAGTTTAATAGTTAATTAATAATCAATTAATAGTTGCAGCTCTAGAATCTGTATCGCTGTAGAAAAAAAATTGAATTGGTGCATTCTTAGCATACAGTTAACTAGAGCCCGCACGATTAATTGATTATTTTAGTAGTTGTCAACTATTAAATTAATTGGCAACATTTTTTGATAATTTATTATTTTTTTAAGTATATTTTTGGGGCTTTATCTGGTTTTATTTGGGAGAGACAGCTGACCCAAATAGAGTGCAGCTTTTCAGATGTGAATATTTTCTGGTTTCTGTAGTTCTGTCTGACTATCTTTGAGTTGTGGAAAAAACACAACAGACATTTGAGGATGTCATCTTGGGCTTTTGGAAACAGTGATCAACATTTTGAAATGATCAACAGATAAATTGATGATAAAAAAATAATCATTAGTTGCAGCCCTACAGTTTGCTTAACAAGCTCCATATGGTGATGTATAAAACACCACCTGTAGAGGAAGTTGGAACAAGGAGTTGTCTGATGGCAGTGGGGCATGCTTACCTGTTGTGTCGCATTAACTAAATGTTGTGTTGGTTTTTTGCGGTTGATCTTGGACAAAAGAAGCTAGCAGAGTCAGCTGCTGTTTTGGAAAAGAAGCCACTGGATGGACACAATTCTGGTACGGAAGAGGGCAACAGGAGCAGTGTTTTTTAGAATGAAAATTTCTTTGTTTCTTGGCACAAAAGGGGAAATAAATTAATAAACTAAACTACCACAAAAAAATGCCACCAGCCAAATTGTTATTTTAAATATCTGTATCTGCCCAGTTTATGTTGCAAAATTGTAACTACACTTTAAACTAGAGTTTAGGGCTGCAACTAATGATTATTTTCATAGTCGATTAATTGGTTGATTATTCTCTCTCATTAATAGTTGTTTGCCTGTAAAATGTCAGAAAATGGTGAAAAATGTCTGTTTCCCAAAGCCCAAGATAATGTCCTCAGTTTTTTTTTTACGTACTCAAGGGATTAGTCAATTATCAAAATAGTTGGCGATTCATTTAATAATTAATAATAATGATTAATAATCGATTAATCATTGCTGTTGCAGCTCTACTAGAGTTATCAGGTTACCAGAATTTTAAACTTTGATATGATATTCCTATAAATAAAAATATACTCTATCCTCATTCAGTAGCACAACAAAAAGAAAAAAAGACGTAGTCACACAGAATAAGAGCCTGTTTTGTTGTTGTTGTTTTTATTAACAATCTGCAGAAAGTGCTGGTACAGACAAAGTCACTGAACACTGTCTGGCTTTGCTGCAAGCCAAATTTTAGGCAGGACAATAAAGACCATCATTTTAAACATGTGGTATTGAAAACAAATATTGACACTTTGATATTTTTGGCAGCTTTTAACCCTTTTTTTCTGTCTACCCTGACTTCTGCTTACTGCCCACTGTGTGGGGGGAGGAAGTGTTTATTGCAGTGTTTTTGTCACTCCTTGGTTTCTTCAGTACAGACAGATGACCTCAAAATGCAGGTTTTCACTAATTTAGAACCATTCCCCAGTCAGCATCGCTACACTGACAAGACAACCTACCTAAGTATAGTATGAAACAAGTTTTTAAGACTTGGTAGTACTGAAGCATATCAGTGGCCACCCCCTGTTATTGATAGAGAGATGGACAAATCTATGAAAATAAATTGTACAATGTCTGCAGCAATGAGTGAAGTATATGATTACCTGAGTTTGTTGTGTGATATAACTGCTTTTCTGACTAATAGGCAGTAGAAAAACTGTCAGTGTTTGGACAGGAGCCAGGCCCCCGTCACCCTCCTCCTCCTCATCTTCCTCCTCTCTCTCCTGCCAGGTCAGTGGAGGTCAAACAGGAGTTTTTCTTGTCCTACCTTACTGACCTCTGGTCTCCTGGGAAACCTCCAGTCACGACTCAGGATTAAAATTCCTGGTAAATTTAGCCAAAGCAGGCCACAGGTTCCTGTGCTTTTGTTTTTTCAGGCCAAATCAAAAGAACATCACCTTAGTTAGACGGAACAAACAAACCACTGCTCGGGGAGGACCTGAAAGTTTGAGGTGGTTTGCGAGCGTCTGTCTCTGCAAAGCACCCCTCATTTTCAGGCTCTTGGGTCCCTCGGTGATGACATCATCGGTGTAGTTGTGCACTAATTGAGGTTTAATGCTAGAGTAGAGAGAGCAGGGCTGTAATTTTCCCGCCCCGGCCTGGAATAGAGACGACAGCTTTTCATGTGGTCTGGGCTAATTTAGGTTGCAGTGCTGCAGCTGTGGGACACCTCACACTTTTGTCCTTCTCATTCTGCCTGCAGATTAAAAAAAATGGGAAAAGCAGCTTGTTTATAAAATAATGTAAGGGTCTTGGCTGCGCCCAGACTTAGACATACATTAGGACAGATAGAATGAGGCATAAGTCAATAAACTGTTGGTGAGACATTAGAAGACTTGGCAACTTTTTGTCCAACAAAACGCTGACATGTAAATTGGCCTTTAAAAAGGTTTTGGTGATCTTTTTTTCCAGCGTCTGTTGCAAAACCACCAAAGTTCTTAGGTAAGCCTTGAAGAAATAAATCTCTCCTCCCACCACCTCCTGCCTAAAGACTGCACTCATTCTGAATGTACAGCAACACATGTCAGCCAGCACAATGTGGTTTCTATAGGCCTACGTAGGAGGTGGAGGAGGAGTGCGAGCGCGAGGAAGAAGCAGCTGTAATACGCAGAATGGAATTCGGTGTGTCATTATGATCGTATGTCCACAGAGTCTGGGCGTAATGACATTCATCCTCCCATCGAGGCACACACACACACACACAAAACACACGCACACCAACACAAACACAAAGCTCTACCTGCTCTTTATCCCATCCGCCATATCAGAGCCTGTGTAAACATCAGGCCCGTTTGAAGTGGAAAGACTAATCACAAGCGTAATCATTGACATTGCAAGGTGGTTACTGGCCTGAGAGAGGAGGGGAAGAGGAGGGGATACTGTCGAGGCCTGTAGAGACGCCTGATAGCAGCAGGAGACAAGACGAGCCTCTCAGAAGACAGTGACAGCAAATAGATAGATAAACTAGAGACAGTTTAATTTTGCTTTTTTTTTTTTACTTCTGAAGCAAACATGTAATAATTCACACCTATGATGTGCATCACGTCAATCTGAGGTAGTAAAATTACACAAGTGCCTATATGTTATTAAAGGGACAGTTCACTCCAAAATCTTAGATATTTTTTGGTGTGAGTTGCAGAGTTTTGGAGCCTTCAGATACCTGTCTTCTCCTAAATATAATGTAACAGCATGGCATTCAGCTTGTGGTGCTCAAAGCGCCAAAAAAAAAGGCATTTGAAAAATTCAACAGCAATTTCTCTTTCCAAAAATCATGGCCCAGTTACTCAAGATAATCTGCAGACCTTGTTGTGAGTAGTTTCATGCAGGAACTACTGTCTTTTCTACCAAACTATACTTGCCACCGTGGAGAAGGATGCATGCTTCTGTTCATGGATGAAAGGTTACAGCTTAGCCACGGAGGACGGCATTAATGTTTGCAGTGTTTGCAGTGTCACAAGCACAAGCCTCTCGTCCATGAATAGATGCATGCAAAGACAGACATCTCTACGGCCGATATCTTCAGAACTCGGCAACTCACACCACAACAATCTGCATGGATAAATAGCACTACAGTCAGGAGGAAACACATATTTTTGAGATGTCCCTTTAACTTACCACATGTTTTATTTAAGTTTGATCAGGGCCCCTAGATTTACGGTTAGTTTCCTGGTTTCACTGTGAACCTATAAGTTTATTGCAAGCAGAATGAATGAAGTAATTGAATCAGTAAAACAATGTTGTTTCCTTCCTGTATTCTCATTAAGATGAGCTGTAACTTTATTCATCCTGAGGGACGTTGTTGTGCAGCAGTTTCAGTACAAAGAAGGAAAGAGTGCAAATATAAAGAGTGTAATTCATTCAATCCGATCAATGAGTCTACTTGGAAAAAAACATTTCTGGCCATATATGATGTCCTTAAGCCGGAAGACGACTTCGTCTGTGCTGGACAGTTTGGACAGGACATCTTGTTCACAGTGAAAGTGATGTCATGATCATCATTTGCAGGAGGAAGAAGCAGGCCAGGCAGCTGTAGGCTACATCTGTAGCTTCACTAGACAATGATGATATGACAAATCTTGAAGTGTGCATGTTTTACTCAGTACCTGTGTTTATAACTCACTGTCTCTTGAATCCAAAATAGTTCCAAATAGCAGAATGGCTGTTCTTTTTCCCCTCAAGGTCTTCATCAACTACATTTAACTACACCAACTACAACTACACCAATTAATTCGAGGTTAGCTGATGGCTAGCTGAGGATTGATGTGATTGGCTAAATTGTGTGAATGCGTGTCCAGAACTCCATCTGATAGGTCTAATGCTCTCGTTCTGCGTGTGAATGCACGGCGCGTGTAGGTGAAATTATTGTTCTTATCGTTACATTTCAGGCAGTCGTTTGAAGTGTGCTTATTGTGCATGTTCATTTTGCAATAAGGATGAAAAAAATGTTTTGTCGTTCAGCCCTGTTTGGTTGATAACATTTTATTTTGGCTGGCTGAAAATAAAAGTCCTTTTTTTATAGGAATATCAAAGGCTGTGGAGTCTATTGGTTTCTGATAAGCCTCCAGCACACCTTCTTGTGCTTTTTTGTTGTTGTTGTTTCTGTTTTCTTTAATGCAGTGCTGTCTTTGATGTGGACCACAGGTTAATATTATCATGTCTGAATCTGCTGGCTGTGATTGCTGCTCTTTGTTTCATATAAGTGACTTTAAAATTCCCCAAGGAGTGAATCTGCAACTTGTTAATGTAAATATGCAAGCTTATAAGTTTTATGACAGTTCCAAAAGGTGCTTCCCATTATAAAACAACAGACAGATTAGACTATTTCTACACATTATTTGTCATGACAAATGCTAAAATTCTGGTAAAGGTTGAGATCAGAGAGCACAGTCCATGGTCCACATGTAGAGGTTTAATTTTTTTTTCCCTTCATCCTCATGTAGACGTTTATTAATTTACAGCCTAACTAATAATTTATAGTGCATGTTATGTAAGTCATTCATAATGCTTATTAAGTATTAACTAATGTTAATTAATGGATCCTTATTATAAAATGTTACCAGATACTCTTATCTCAGCTTCTCATGAGAATTTTGTCTTGTTTCTTTACTCCTCTATGACAGTTAACTAAATGTCTTTGGGTCGTGAGTAAAACAGTACATTTGAGGACGTCACTTTGGGCGTTGGAGAACACTGATCCACAATTTTTTTTACATTTTCTGACATTTTATACATTAAACAACTAATCGATTAATTGAGAAAATAACAGAAAGATTAATCGATAATGAAAATAATAATTGCAGCCCTTCTTCGCTGAGAACTACGACGCAGCAGCAGCAGTTCACCTATAAACTCAAACAGAAGTTTTTTGGTAGCGCGATGCTGTGATCAGAGGAGTTTGTGAGTGAAAATGAGACTAAGCAGTAGACATCAGTGTACATTGAGTATCGGTGCCTCTGTAATGTACAGTGGCCTCGGGGTGTGATTTAGAAATGAAAGAGCATTTTGTGATTAACTCCCAGCACATGCACACACACACACACTGATCCCATTGTAGCAGTCGGGTCTAGCTGGCCTCTGCCTGGGCCAAAGCCTGTTAACTCCAATTCAGAGCGTAGAGGCTGGTAATGAGCACTGTCAGAGTTGACATAACAACCTCCCGCTCTGGGGCTGAACACTGGAGTCAGACACACAGAGAGGGAGAGGGAGCAGGTTCTGTCTGTGCTGTGTTGATCCGGGGACTATCTGCGAATTAACCATTGAAATTCCCAGTCAGAGTCAGCTGCTGTGTTTGGGCCATTTGCTCGGCATTTGCCTAAGTACTGGACTCTAACGTGTGGTTTTAGAGTTTTTTTAAAATGTCCTTTTCTACAGACTACCTTCACTATGATGTGTGGTCACAGGAGAGGCTGGAGTTCCAGGTAAATCATGTTAACTCAGACTTAGCGCCCCTCATACCTGGAGCTTAAAACTTAAGCATCACTGGAGTTTTCAAGTATTAGGAATTATGTTTTATTTGAATGCAGTCTGGTTTCTGACTTGTAACTTATATCTGCACAATATGGTAAAAAAAAAAAAAGTATTTCATTATAATGCAGATTTCTCTCACATTTTTCCTTTTTCAACAATTGTGATTGGGTTCTGCCATTTGGATATTGTACTTGGTCATACTGCAGTTTGCATGACATTGCGATTAATTGTGCATCGCTAATTCAGAATGAGGGGTCCGGCCCTAAATGTGATCTTCAGATATAAATATTTATAGAAGATGCTATTTGCACCCAGTTGTCAGTCGCCAGTAATGCTGTTTGTACCCGGGTTTGAATAGCCAGTGTTGCTCTTTACACCTGGGTGCATACAGCCTAGCATGGCAGAGGCAAGCACCCAGCTGTCAGTAGTCAACCACGTTATTTGTATCTGGGATGTAAATAGCAGTTATGGCTATTTACAGCTGTTTTGCAACGATAAACCATGATCATTTCCTGAACCTAACCAAGTAATCATTTCCTGAACCTAACCAAACTGCAACTAAAAATACTAATCATTTAAAGGAGCAATTCCATGTGCAAAAATAAGTACAGCAGTCTGAATAGCGAGTTGGAGCCATAGATTGTATATTGAATAGGTTGAAATCCTATTTAATATACAGTCTATGACTGAAGCAGATTGTTTCCCCTCACCCTCCTGTCCCCAGCTCTGCAGGCTGCAGGACAATTTAAACAATTGTCCTAAGCCAGACTCTGTTAACATACTGCTCACTTTAACTGTAAGAAGCATCTACGCCTTCTGCATGATTATTAATAACTTCTTACGACTCATAAACAGACTTAATCATGCAGCGAACATTCAGCAATAATTTGAACTCTAACATGAAACGGGCAAACTGAAACAGTTCTCCTGGGACAGAATAGACCTTTCAAAGGGCAGGTAGCTGCAGTCTTGATGAAGCGAGTATTTCAACTTAACAGGTTTCCCTGATCTCAGATGAAATATAATCTTTTTGTGATTTATTACAGCAAATATATTACAGATTTCTAGTTAAAAATAATTCAAATAAGTGTAGGGAAGAGTTCTGTGTTTGACTTTCATCCATCACAACTTCCTGTCTACACAGACTTTATAACTAAATTCACTGAGAGAGTGTAAATAGCTGAATAGCTGCTGTGTGCTTATTCTCACTCATGTGCAAATTGACACTTTGAATATTTAAATATTTAAATAAAAGTTGTTTTTGTATGCATGTATAACCTTAGAATAATTTCAATTATTGCACCCTATTTCACCTTGAATAAATGTTTTCTGAGTCATGTCATGAATACAGTTACATTATACAAACGTTAGGTGCTCAGTGCAGTTGTCCTCCAGGTTAATATCCAGAACACTTGTTTTCTTCACAATAAGCGTTTTTCTCTGCGTCCCCATCCTGGCTCATTAGAATCAGCTTGTTTAGAGCAGATGACTTGCTGTGTTGTCTGACTGGAGCTCAGGCAGCACAAAAAACAGCTCCCGTATTCCAGCATCGCGTGTCCCGGACTCCCATTTCTCAATAATTTATCCAGACAACTAGAATGATTATTCTATGAATATGCACTAAAAATTCCTTTCTTATGCTCTTTCTCTCTAAGTTTGTGCATGTCAGTGTGTGCGCATGTGAGCAAATGTGTAGCTGTGTGTATGCAGCTCTTTTCCCCCTGAAACAAAGGAGGTGTCAGGGCGAATTAGCCCCCCTACGACTGAACGCCCAGAGAGCTTAGAGATGCACCACAGGTTCTGCTGAGTCGCACATGAGCCGCGGTGTCTGCCTCTTCCCCTCCGCTTCCCCTCCTTTGCCCCCCCCCCCCACGCTCGCCCCCTCTCCACTCCTGAGCTGCTCTAACAAGGTTGTTGGAAGAGGATAAGGCGTGTTAAATGAATAATTTACACAGAAGAGCGCTCCTTATTTATTTAATACGGCTGGATCTGACTGAGTGGGCAGCCTGCGTCCCCAACTGCCGAGACACTGGCTAAACGAGCGCTCGCTTGGCTTAATGGAGGGCCAAAGCGACAGGCATTTAGAGACAGCAAGGGGTGCATGAGAGAGACTTTGTAGATTGTGTGTGTGTGTGCTTGTGAAACAGGCCATGCTGAGCCGTGTTAGTGTGCAACTCCTGTCGCTGCTGAATGTACTTTGTCGTCGCACCATGTTACGGTTTATACCTTGACTGACAGTTCATTTGAGAGACCCTTCACCTATATCTTATCGCTTCCAGGAATTAACAGAATAATGCTAAAACTACGCTAGACATCATTTTTTTATGCTAATTCATGGAGCCTCAAATTGGTCAATATTAAATAAGACATTGAGAAATAAATAATCTATAAAAAGTTTTATAGAAGTTTTAATTTGAAAAAAAAACAATAAATTGCATTTGACCAGTTTATTCTACTATCGATATTCATTGTTGGAGGTTTCATTTCAATTTGGAATTTGAGTTTTGTTTTTTTGGCAATAAACACCAACTGCAGCACATTCTTGTTCTATATTTGTAGTGTACTTACAAATATTCATTAAACACACCAAACCTTTTAGATTTTTGTAATTCAATTTTAAATAACAATACAAAAAACAATACTGTAGAATGAGAGAATCCTTAAAAATGAATGCTTTTAATTATGCTGAAAGACACGTGTTGCAGTGCTCTGTCATCTATCTCAGCCGAGAACAGAGAAAGGGATGATTTATTATGAACTATTTTTTATATGCAGTTATGTCTTGATGTTTGCGCGGGTTTACATGGCAGACTATACAATCAAATACGACAAACCTGAACTGCTACGTTGTTGGTATGAATGAGCATTTTGATAAATGATGAAATATACATCTGTGCTTGCCAATCTTTTTGGTTTCTCTGCCTTTCTTCCCACTGTTGTCTTCGAGTTTCAGTTCCCAGATTTATGAAAAAAATGGTATGTTGGACAGACCTACAATACCTAACCAATAACAATGCTTTCTGTCCTTTTTTTATTTTAAAGTGCCCTTTTTTTCCCAAACAGTCTTTTTATTTCATAATGTCACACTTTGGGGCTCCAAGTTCAATTCTCATAGAGGTTGTCTTGTAATTGTGTTGTTTTTACAATTTATTTTAAGGGTTCATGTTTGATGTTTTTACAGGGGGAGTGTGGAGAGGGGGGGACAGGACCACATCCCGGGCACCACCCAGGAAGAGGAGGAGCGAGGGAGCAGCTGAGGAGGAAGGATCCATCCAATCGGTAAACACTTTTTGATTGGACATCAGTTGTTTTTTTTAGATTAGATACAGTTTCTAGATCCCAAACAGGGAAATTATCACAGCAGCAGAAGTACACAAACTGATAAAAAAAAAAAAACTACTACGCCGTTGGTTTTGGCTTCAGTGCCCCAGTAAATTTCTATTTACCAAAGGCCAAAGTAGCCTTGCACTAAAAATGACTTCATTCCAGGCCTGAGAGTGCTACATACATAATGAACACCTGCTATATTCAAGTGAGGCGTGAACAAAGTGAACTAAAGGTACTGAATAGTTTAAATAGCAGTGGATTTCCTCATTTAAAACTACATGCGATGCAGCAAATAAACTCGTGTTCCCCAGTGTCACCGTCATCGCGCTGGACATCAACAGTAGCGATCCTTAATATGTACATAAACATTATGAGCTAACCGGTTGGCTAACATTAACTAACAAGCAGCTAGTCACTGTACAGTGTAATTTTATTTATTTGTTTATTTATCCAGGAAGGTACCATTGAGATATGAGATCTCTTCTTCTAGAAAGTTTTGGTCAAAGACGGCAGCACAGGCAGTTTCACATAAAAGACAATTTCATGGGTTAGAAAACATACAGTACATAAAAAAACAACATAAGGGAAAGAGTAAAACATACAGGCCATACCAGTAATATCCATATCACATTTCAGCACAGGTCGAGGATTATGTAAAGCAGCAACATGTTTCAGGGCAGCCTGTAAAAGACCTTTAAAGTTATTCAAAGACGGGAGTGCTTCTAAAGAAATGGTATTTTGCAGTTCATTACATGCTCAGGGGGCATAAGAAGAGAAAGCTGTTTTACCAAGCTCTGAGTGCACCCTGGGGACATTTAAAAGAATCTGTATAAGTATTAATACACATGTGTTTTTAAGTTTACCAGGATATTTCTGCATACTGTTAGCTTACTACAGACATAGGTAGAGTTTAAACTTGCTGTGACATCTGATGGGCTGCTAGTTGACTTAACAAGCACCGAACAGGAAGCAGCAAATCATGGAGTTACTTTAATAACGGTCAAAAAAAAACAAAACTCCTCAAACACACACACACATGATAGACAGTCAATAAACAGTGTTAGTCTGTGTTTAATTTGGCGTGTATCTCAGACACCAACAAGCACATATTTTAGTGAGAAATCTTAATTCTTTTCAACGGTTCACTTCTCATTCCCACAGTCCTCTTCCACTAAATCGTGCAGCTAACCAACAGAAGTTTGTAATGAGTTGAGCTGAAAAAGAAAAAAAAAAAGAAAAAAAGTCTATACAGAAATCTGGTTTATGTTTCAATACTGATGCCAAATTGACAAGAAGTCTTTTGACTTTTGATTTTTTTTTTTTTTTTTTTTTTTTGATTAATGGTTTACAGTCTATAATAATAATAATAATAATAATGTGCATTTGCATTGATTACTGATGTTGGCTGATCAGGCTATTTATCAGCTAATTGTACTAATACTGTTTTATCTTCATACAATTGTGAACTTGTTTGTTTATTGAAGGGTAAAGTGGCTACGTACATACTGAACATCTGCTATATACAAGTGAAGCATAAACAAAATAAATTAAAGGTACTGAATACTATATATACCAGCGTAAACAGTAACTAAAAAGTGCATTGAGACAAAGATTGTCACAAAAAAGTGAATTGCACTTGAATGAGAAATTGCACTTCAGGGTCTTGTGTCTGCAAAGAATGGTAGCAGTGTTTTCTGTCATTATGTTTGCAAAATTTACTGGATTAGAGACAGTGGGAGTCATGGGAGTGGAGGAGAATGTTTGGTACGATGACTGAATGTCAGCCTTGTTCAATAATTAAGCATCAGTCCTTGTGTTCTTGTACTGGAGGGGGAAAAGAGGACCGCTCCGACCAATCAGGTTATGACCAAAATCCTCAAGATCCTCTCTCTGACATTTGGGTTTGTCTGTCTCCTCCTCCTCCTCCTCCTCGTCTTCCTGTGGACAGAGGCCGCCCCACTCAGCAGGAGCGATACATCGCCACAGTTCCCCTGTGTGTGTGCGTACAGTGTGTGTGTGTGTGTCTCCCAGGAGAATGAAATCCCACAGCTCACACTGACCTCATTATAAAAATAGCTCATCTATCCAGCCATCACATTTCCCTCCATTTCCCCTCTCCTCCGCAATCTCTTAGATATACCGTGATCCTCTCTACCTTCCACTTTCACCTCTCTGCCTCCTCATCAGTGTTTGCGCCGGACTTAACGTGAGATTAAAAGCTTATGCAAGTCCTTGTAACGGCAAGGTTTCCTCCCCGCACCTGTCATTACCAATCTGGCCCTAATCTGGGATCATAAGATGTCTTTTAATCATGAAACATCTCACAGTAACATTAAAGACGTGTTAACATGATCTGTTCTCATTGTCTCTAGCTGTTGTAGCTGTTCCACCTTTTCCCTCTCCTGTCTCGTACCTGGTCCACTGCCTCTCTTCACCTCCTCTGCCAGTGGAGCGAAATCCCCCCCATTAGAGTGAACAGCACTCACGTCTGGTTAATTTAACAGCAGCATCAGTGATCATTACGGTCCAAGGCTGGCTTTGATCCTGCCAGACAGCGTTTCCTACGGGTTTAATAACCCAACAAAGACACCTGAGCAGATGCTCAATTTATGGACTCGAGACAAAGACGGAGACAGACAGACATGAAGGATCCACCAAATCTTCAGGAATGACAATAGTTTTGAAAGATAATAAAAGCTCTTTTCTGAAGACTTTATTTAGACAGAAGAAGGTGACTGAGCATTCATGCTGTTTTCAGTAAAGTCCTTTTTTACATGCACAGTTAACACATAGTCACCCCTGGGAGCTGTTTATACAAGCGCAGCACTGTTGACCACTGAGCCACTCCACTGGAGCCGCTCGGGCTCCTGAAGATCCGCCAAAATAATAATAAGACTATGAATTATTATAAATAACAATAACTGAGTTCCACAGTCTTAAAAAGCGATTAAAGTGTGCAACCACAATAATTAGGGGCTGGAGAAGTGTGTGGAACGTGACATTGTCTTACACATCTAGTAGTCTTCTTCACTGCATAAACTGTAATCACTGTCACAAATTCTACTTTTGTTTCCACTCTTCTCCACCCGCTTCGGGGACACGTATAATGGATCACAGGACGAAATAATGGATCACATTTCATGCAGTGCAGCACACTGACAAATTATGAAGTTGCTAGATGCACTGAAAGCCGTGTTTGACCACCGACGAGCTTGTTCCAGCCCCAGCAGTGTCCTTGGTTCTCCATCAGTGTATTAACTTGCTAACTAACGTATCTAATGTCTGCCTGACAGAAAATCAGTAAAAATGTCAGCCCCACTTCTCACTTCTTGTCATCTTTCCTGCAAAAGTTTACTTTACTCCCCTGTGAACCAGCACACATGGTGTCGGCCCTGTTGCCATTTTAATGAAGTACATCCAAAATGTCAGTTTGTATAATACATGCACATATTTTCTGTCCTGGTGCTGAGTCCAAAAAATAGACACAAATAGACACTATCTGTTTCACAATGACTCATAACACTGTTAAAGCCCTGGCAGAACAGGTGAAGGCCTCAAAATGATGCCTCTGTACCTGATGAAGAGCTAACCTGGGCTGTAAGCATTGTGCTCTTCCCAGGTTTCAATATTAAACCATTGCTTAATGGCCCGTGGCCAAAAAAGTTACTTTCTGGCTTCTCTGGCCCCCTGTGGCCACCAAGTTTTCTGCCCATGCTGAGAGCCTTCGCCAACACAATGGTACTGTTGCACAAACATCCCGATCCTTTGCGCCTTTTAGTTCAACCTTCCATGAAAACGGCAAACAGTACTCATTGCTGGCTAGCTACCAATATTTTGGGGCTACTGAAGTATGGATTTACTCAAACTGCTAACACGATCCTTACAGAAACACCAGAAGCGCGAAAGACAGGCTACGAAAAAACCAAGCGGCAATGAAAATTTAGGAGTGAATGGAAGCAGGAGTTCAAGTGGCTAAAGTACAACACATCCAGGTTCAGCATTATTTTTTTTTTTCACTTGCCTGGTCAGAAATGTACTTGCCCAAAGTCAATTTTTACTTGCCCCTGTAAAAATTTGTTTGTCTTTGTTATCAAATAACAACAAATGATAATTGTCATGTTGAATCTGAGGCTGCAATGCCTATAAAATATCAAAATAGTGGAAAATGTCCAATCCCAGTTTTTAAAGTCAAAGACGTCTTTAAATGTTTTGTTTTGTCAGTCCATAACCAAAGATATTCCTTTAATATGATAATAAAGGGAGGAAAGAAGGAAATCTCCATGTCATGCCATTCTAACATTTTAACTTTATTGTTTATCAAAGTTAGTAAGTTAGTAAGTTTAATAGTTTGATTCTTTTTTACCAGTTGCCCAGTTGGGCAAGTGAGTTTCCTAATTTACTTGCCCGACATAGAATTTTACTTGCCCTGGGCAATTGTTGACATCTAACGAAGTGATCTACTGCAAGGTGTGCCTCCCGTTTCCTTAACTAGCCAAAAAGTCTGGCTTGTTTTTTCATCAGGAAACACCACACAATTCTTAAATGTGTTAAATAGCCTTTTTTGTGTTGTTTTTTACATAAGTTTGCATTTGGGCCTCCAAAAAGTACGTTGGCCAACAAATGTAGAGTCTTGGGAGCCTGTGCAGCTAGTGCTTAAAAATAGTAGCGTCTATCCCTGCGTTCGAAATGATTGCAAGTCTCTGTAAAGCAAAAAATTAGTTTTAGAAATAGTTGTTGAAAACATGGGAAAAGACCGAGAACTATGTAATAATGAATAGTGGAGTTAGATTGTTGTTCATGATTTCTGTGTTCAGGATTTCTTTGGTGGACCTGAAACATGGCTCAGTGACGTGCTGGAGCCATGGTCCCCCAACACTATATAACCCCCTTATTCTCCCTAACAGTCAGTTACGAACGTTATTTGAGCAACACTCCGAGTCCAAATCAGCCCAGCAGTTCACTCCAGCTCACTTCAGTTCTAACGACCTGACACAGAAGAAAAAAAAAAATGACATCCTGTCACAGTCCTCTGGCTCTGGTGGCTCAGACATGTCTGGACATGTCCAATAAAGCTGCTAGGAGTGTCCATGTTTCAGGTCGTAGTGGTGTTTGACACTGAGACAGCAGAGGGGACTCACCCCTAGTGTTTGAGAGCAGAGAAAAGGGCTAATTTTTTCATTATTTTGTGACCTAATTTTATATACATAGTAATTTTATTAATCGTTCCGTTTCGGCTGGGTGGTTAATAACATGTTTCTGTGGTGTGACAAACACACGTTTAGTGTTGCTTTACATTATTTTTAAGGAAAAACCATTTTTGAAAGGTTCGACAATGTTGTGAGTCATTGAAGAACAGCTAGCACATCCAAAATGTCTCACTGTGTAAAATGCAGTGGAAAAACAAGGATGAGTGGCATTCCAAAGCCGCACAAACTTCTTAAAGATTCAGGTTATGGGAAGTGCAGATTAGGTTCTTGCAGTGGAAAAGGTCTGCAAGTTTCAACTCCTCCCATTAGTGACTGCAGTTCTGTTGCCATGTCACATGAAATGTAGCTCATGTAGAGATTTAATTTAAGAAGTGATTCAAAAGATAATACAATTAAAGTGCAAGTGATTTCAAAGTCAGCCAGCTGCCTGTCTGATGAAATTATACTGTATTCCTGCTTTGACGGTGTAGAGTTACAAGTTAACGCGAAGTGTGAGCGCACTTGTTTGTGTTCATCTCTCCTTTGTAGCGTTACCTTTTCACCTGCATCCCCAGCAGCTCATTTCCCCCCAGAAAGGCCATCGTATGTTAAACAAGAACAAGCTGTCTCACACTGACCTGCTTTTAGAAGCTCGGGCTCACCTCAACAGAAGAACTGTTGGGATCATCTGCATATTCTTTTGATCTTGCACCGGGTCTCTAGGAGCACGTCATTAAGGAAGTTTGCACGACGTTCCCTCTTCTCCCCCCTCATCGTGGCTGAAGCTCCACCACGTGCCCCCTTCTCTTGCTAGTGCCCTTCGCTCCGTGGCAGCTCCTTCAAAGTCCTCTACCCCTGCTACCGCCCTTCGCTTCAAAGCCGCCCTAAGTTGGGTTGAAAGCCAAAACCACTCTTGTCTGTCCTTCACCGCTAAGCTGACATGTTTGTGTCTGTGTTGTGTTGCCTTGGGGTGGGTTACCTCCACCCCCACCTCCCCCTTCCATCTCATCTCTTCTCCTCCCCACCTTGCTGTTTATCTGTCTCTGGGCTCATCACGTCCCTGAACCTGCTCTAATTAGCATCCCACACAACACTGTTTATTTACTCAGGTACCGACAGAAGGGGAGGGAGGTGAGAATGAAAGAGAGAGTCGGGGAAAAAAAAAGGAGAAAGAGACAGAGAGAAAGGAAGAGGGAGAGGGAGGGGGGGGGGCTGGGAACAGGAAGAGAGGGAGAAATGATTCAGAGAATCAAAGAGCTATGAGACTCTCTCTCATAGCGGATGCAGGGGGTAATGATAGTTAGAAAAAGACATGATCCAGAAAGTCGAGAAAGTGAGAGACAGAGAACTTTCCCGCCTCTCCACGCCTCCTCGCTGCCTTTCCCAGCGTTTCATCTGAGATGCAGAGTGCCTAAAATTAGCAAGCTGGCAGCTTCCTTCCTTCCAGGGCCCCCATTAAAGTTCTCCCAATGCGATGAGTGATCATTAAGGTGGGACCGGCAGCGCAGGTGTTTTCTTAGTGTCCCAGTCGAGGTTGCAGTGGCATCACTTCTCCTTGGAAGGGCCAACGTGAACAAAAACTCTTTGCAGTCCTCATCTGTGGGAGTGTTTGTGTGTCTGAGCAGGTTTTCTTCTTGAGTAGTGTAGATGTATATCAGTGCATTGCAGCTCACACTGCGTGTCTGTCAGTAGGGACGGGGTAGCAGATTAATAAATGAAGGACAGATGGAGAGGCCAGGAGGACAAAGCTAGATTCAAATGGACCTGTTGTTTGCTTCTGCAAGCAGTGCAGGTTTGAACGTCTTACATTTATCAGAGATTACCTGATTAAGTAAAAATTATTGTACAGATCTTAAGTGCAGTGTTCAACCTGTCGTGTTGTGGTCATGCTACCTGATGCAGACATGGTGTGAAGCTGAAATTATACTTTCCAAATCTCAGAGTATGAGAAGGTCCGCAAGGGTCTGCATGACATAAATATTGTCATCAGAGGGTATTGTTGTGACTGCAAGGACTTGTCTGTGGCTTCTCTGCAAAGCCACTGTGCTACAACAAGCTATGGAATACCGTTTTTGCATACGTGGAACGTGTCTTCCATGCAGACTCTGGGAATTAATATAAACAGAACTATAATGTGTGCATGTTGTCCGTAGCTGTCCATGCATGCATTAGGAGTATATTCAGGCCTTTAGTCTACTTTTATACCTATGAACCTCTGTGTGGTTGTTAGATTGTCTGTTATGGGAAGTCACAAAACTTGGATAGGATAGGGGTGGGTAGTTGGTCGCAAAATATCGATACTTCCTATACCACATCTTGTTTTTAAAGATCTAGTGTCAGTGAGATTGATACCAAAAAAGGGAGTTTAGTCTCTCTCTTCTACGTTGTACTTGAGAGTATCAAAGAGCAGAAGTGTCTGTGCAAACAACGTTCGTTGTTAAATGTTAAAGAGACAGTTCACCCCAAAATCAAAAAAAACATGTTTTTCCCCTGGCCTGTCGTGCTGTTTATCCATCTAGATTTTTTTTTCTTTTTTTTTTGGCGCAAGTTGCAGATTTTTGGAGATATCAGCCATAGTGATGTCTGCCTTCTCCAATATAATGGGACTACATGGCTTGTGATGCTCAAAGCACCAGAGAAATACATTTGGAAAATTCAAAACCAGTGCCTCTTTCCAAAAATCATGACCTGGTTACTCAAGATAATTCACAAAACTTGATGTGAGCAGTTTCATGGAGGACATAAAAATACTTACTACTACTACTAAAAATTGTTCCTACATGAAACTGCTCACAACAAGGTCTGTGGATTATTTTGAGCAACTGGGTCATGATTTCTGGAAAGAGACATTGCTGTTGAGTTTTTCAATTTTTTTTTTTTTTTTTTGTGCTTTGAGCACCACAGGACTGGTGCCTTCTAGTTTTTTATATTGGAGAGAAGACAGACATCTCTAAAGCCAAAACTCCAAAACTCTACAACTCACATCAAAACAGTATAGATGGACAGATGCCACCGCAGGCCAGAGGAAGAATATGTATTTTGGGGGGTTGAACTGTCCCTTTAAAACATCTTAGCGCATGTACTCTTTGCTCTACTGCTGTTGTCTGTTCATGTCATGCGCAGTGCAGTAGCCCCTGGCTAGTTTAATCTGAGTGAAGGAAATCTGAAGGAAAGGGCCAGCTTCGTTCGGAGCTATTTCACAGCTGTGAGTGAAAACGTGTGTAGTAGGAAGGCTGTTGGATACAAATTTGTTCAAACACTCAACAAAACACCACGAGAAGGAGAACTTTGAGCTGTAAGAGAAATAAAGGAGTGAAAAGGAGGAGGTGGAGGGAAATGCCACAGCACCCAGACCCTCGACACAGAGTCAGAATTGTTTGGCAGAGTCTTTTCGGAAAGGCTCAGACATTTAATATCCAGGTATATAGTAAGGTAAATAATATTTTAGTCAAATTGGATCTTCAGCAGTGGTTAGTGTGATCATTTCAAACTGTTATCGTCATCAGTAGCTCTTACATCAGCAGACAAGAATATATTCAGACACTCAAATAATAAACCTTTAAAAAATATGCCTCAAAGTTGAAATATGAAAATGGCTGAATATAATAACCTTTTAGTGTAATTGTGAAAGGTATAGGTTTCCTATATTTAGGCAGATTTAGCCTATTGTTGATGCATTCACCTCATAAAACGGGACACACTGATCTCTCCTACATGAAAGAACATAAGCCATTTTTATATGGCAAAATAAGTATTGGTATTGGAAATTCAAGCCCTGTTTTAGTATTGCTAGATGAGCCCCCCACTTTACAGATGGAACATAGTCTGTTTGACGCATACAGAGACCTTAAGGACTATATCATGCGTTTTGTGCTAGTATACACATTCTTACGCACATTAGGGTGGGCGATGTCTCCTAAATTGGCATAAGTTGATGTCCATAGTGAAGCACTGCAATGTTGTTTATTTTTCTATATTTATGTATGTTTGATATTAATATCAAATTGGGCAGTCCTTAATGCTGTTTTTCCTTTAGTAAATCTGATGCAAGGAGCCCTTATAATAAACCCATCCTTCATTTTTGCAGTCTGGCTGACACAAAATACATATTCATCAGTTCTAAGGCACTTTTAAATCATGATGTTACAATGTTAGTGGTCTCATTGGATGATGACTACCAGGCATCATCCATCGCCCGGCCGTAACACACACCACCGCAAACTTCCACAATTACATGCTGTAACTTCAACCTGCCACAGACCTGTGCGTGCCTCTCAACATTTGAAACATTGGTCTGCTGTCTGACCAAGCTCCTTGCTTGTGGCCACAGAATTCATGTCCTCTTGTCCAGCTGGAATGGGAACATGGCCTTGATATTTGGGATATGCTTCTCACCGTCTGGAAGTCTGCTGTTTAAGACATGATAATAGTCTTGTGTCACATGTATGCTACATTTCAAGCAGCTACACTGTTTATTTTTGTATTTGCAAACCAGAACAATTTGTTTGTTTCCTGTTACATTGACTGTGTCCTTCTGTTTGAATTCACTGTGTTTTTATCTGCTTCCACATTGGTACAAGGACACCTTGTATGTCCTATTATGTCATGCATCCACCAATATAACCTTTTTCATGTGTGTTATCTACTTCTGTAGCAATCTTGCACAGCATTTCATCATTTCCTGCCTTCCTTTCCTGTTGGTCACTCAGCAAAACGTTCTGTGACAATGAAACAAAATATCTGACGCTGCCTGTGCTTTTTCACAGGCTTGAATTCAGCAGAGTGGCCTTTTAAATTACCCATCCTCATGTCCTGTCACACTGAATGATGGCCCTAATGATGAACTAAGCCAGCACGACTAAATTTGGTCTGGAGAGTAAAATTTTAACTGAAATGCCCTCTGCGTGAGGTTTTAACTGTGGGAATTTGAGGAACATTGGAACTTTCACTTATCGGTGCTTCTGTTTCTTGCACGTTCCCAAACACACATCTGTCGTCACCTCCCTGCGCTGACAGCCCTCACCCCTCTCTCAGTTTTTTTCTCCTCCATCTCCCTTCCATTTTTCCACCACTCTTTAGTGCTGTTTGACCTATTCACAAGGGTCTAAATGTCACGGCAGAGGGAAAGGTCAGGTAAAGGTTTAATGTTGAGCAAAGTCTGGATGGCTAACGCAGCGCTGGCAGCCTGAGGGGGGAGCACGTTAACACTTGAGACCTTGAACACACACCTCCACACGCGCACACGCACTCGGACACGCTGCTGTCACCTCCGCTCCACGTCGACGCCACTCAGCTCTGAGCCGGCAGCCATGTCATCTGTGTGCATGCGACTGTGAGTGTGCGTTTGTGTTTGTGTGTGCAGTCATTTGGTTCATGTGCGAGCATGGATGATTGAAGACGTTCCAGCTTCCCAGGGATGACACATGGCCTTGTTGGACATCGGGTCAAAGGTCAAAGTTGTCAGGGGTTTACAGCATCCTGCCTTTAAAGGGCACTGCCTTGTTTTTTTTTATTGAGGGTCCAGTTCATCTGTAGTGACCACCAGTTCTGAAATCCCTCCACCACAGAGGACCTTCTTTATCACCCATTCTTGAGAAGTAGGACAAATCAGGTCCTACCCAAAAAAGTATAAAAATTACTAATACAACACTCAAATTCCATTTTTTGGTGAATATTTATTATTTAAGGATTTATATATATGAAATATGTTATTTCTGAAATATTTTTTTTTGCTTTCATTTTTTTAATTTCTAAACTTGTTCTTTGCCAAAAAAAAGACAATGTAAAAAATGTGTTTAAAAATCAAAATCTAAAACTAACAATAACTACTGATAACATGGGTACAAAATGTGTTATTGTAATCATCTTTGTTTTAAAGTTTTTTAATGAAAATGTTGGTCCTTAAAGTTGTGTCCCAGATTTCTATCAACTCTGTCAGATTTTTTTTTTTTTTTTTTTTTTTTTTTAACAAAAACATGATTTAATCGGGCATAAAAAGGGTTAGCTACACCCTAGGGACCCCTGTCTCACTTCCTGGTTTGAAAAAGGCAGGAAGACTGCTCAAACACAGATGGACTTTCTATTTTTTCGACCAATTCTATGAATAATATTACTATCAGATGTGTTTCAACCATCACATGTCACCTCAGTAGCCTTTTTAAATCAAAGCTAAATAAGAATTAGGATTTAAAAATGTTTGATTGGCATTAAGAGAACTCTGAGCAACTTTAAAAAATAAAGTGGTTTACTCACTATGACTATGCTATGAAATGAAAAATATTTAACATTTTGTCAACTCTGTAGGACGTCAACAGGTTTTCCATCTGATGGAGTTGACATCTATATTTAATTAAAAAATGAAATCACTAGGAGGTTGGCCCATTACTAGGTTTAAGTTTGATCTTTTAAAATATATTTTTCCAGCATAATTGAAGAGTAAAAATGAAAACCCCTCAAAACAGAGCTTAGTCCCAATTCTCCAGAATGAGTGTTATACCTAGAGAACATTTTAGACACAAATGAAAGTGAATTTTCTTGAAAGCAAAACATCCAGAGTCTCAGTTCGATGTCTTCTCAAAGAGAAACGGCCGGTTAGCGGTGGGATTTCTATATCGATTCATCTACATCCACATGCAGGGCAGAGCAGCAGGATCCTAATTGGAATGGATTTCTGCCTCGCATTGATTTGCTCAGGTGACAGTGGATGACATACGGTTGTGTGTTTGCGCGCATGCCATGAATACCATATGGTGCTCTAATGTTCTCTCCTGCAACACCTTTCGCTGTTTGTTATGCGATGAAAAGGTAAAAGGAGCAGCTGGATGCTACCAGATCTGCGTGTGTGCGTGTGTGCGTGTGTGGTGTGTGTGTGTGTGTGTGTGTGTGCGTGTGTGTGCGTGTGTGTGTGTGTGTGTGTGTGTGTATATGTCTGTGTGTGTGTGTGTGTGTGTGTGTGTGTGTGTGTGTGTGTGTGTGTGTGTGTATGTCTGTGTGTGTGTGTGCGCGCACCTTCTCTCCCACTCCTTGGCCCTCTCATTCAGCGGAGCTCTGAGATGAAACAAGGACCTCTGCAAACACTGATTTCATTTTCTCCATGACCGCCTTCGCTCCAGACCCTAGCTCCCCTGCACACACACACACACACACACACATACACACAATACACACATGTACACCTTAGCCTGAAGAGCAAAGATGAGCAGTTAGCATGCATGCAGGAAGAAGCAATCGAGCACAGATAACGCTTAAGTTCACTCAGGAGGAAAAAAAAATGGAATGATCTAATTTTCTCTTGGACTGCAAGATTCATGGAATTGTCCTTTATTTTGTGTTTTAATAATGGTCTGAAAACAGTGAGAGACATCTTTAATTTTTTTAACTACCTCTCTCAGGTTCACTAATCCCACATGCTGTGTTCGTGTGTTTGTGTGTGTGAGAGGGAGGGAGGAGGTTGGTGAAAGATGGCCGCTGGACATGGCTTCTCACAGCCGGCTGGCCCCGACCCCCCGTGATCTGCCCTCTTATCTAGCCCAGATCCTGGCCTTTCATCTGGGCTAAAACCTGGGGGAGCTTGGCCTCTGCTGGGTTTTTATCCCTCCCTCTTACACCCCACACACACACACACACACACACACACACCACACTTCATTCCAGACCCCCCCCATCTCCAGGCTCTATCTTTGAGTCCCAGATGAGCATTGCTCTCACCTACAAGGGAGATAACAAACCTCACACTACTCTGCTCCCTGCTCCACTTTCCCCAAAACACTTCAGATTTGATTTTTTTTAAACTCACCACAAGAGAAAAAGAAACTAACTTCTTTTTCCCTACTGTATACTGTCAACAAATCCTGTCCACGGACTGATATTTTCACGTGTTTTTTAATAGCTTCACTTTTGAAATAGACAAGGTTGTCTTGTGTTTGGCAAATAGACTGGGAGCAAAATGCTGGACTCTGCAGTTTAAACAGTAGCTGGCCAAAAGCGAGACAAAACAGAATCAGAGAATGCATCTGGGATGCTACCAAAACACAGAGAACTCAACATGTTTTGACATTTTGCAGAGCAGCGCTTTCACCTCTCACTAAATTGCATTAACAGCTAACAATAGGCAGGTTGTTTTGGCTGGTTAGCCGATCGGTCTTGGCTGGACCACCTCTACATGTGACCCAGGTCCAGGTTTGAGGGCGTGAGCTGAAGTTTGTGTGTGTAGCAGCTTGTGCAGTCCACTTCATACCATTCCATTCCAGGTGGATGCCTGGCCCGTCCCCACACTGCCCTCCCTCTCAACCCTGACCTGTTTCCAGCATAAACAGCAGATCCTCACCTCTCACCCCGCTGGCTTTACCTGATAATCTGTCTCTGTGGATCACCCCCCACCCTTTTTTTCTTCTCTTTCTCCCTCGGTCTCTCACATTCTCTCCAGAAACCAGGTTTTTGCGTCACCCTAGCCCCGACCTCTGACCCCAGTCAGATTAGAGTGGCTGGCGTTTCAAATCCAGCGGCAGATTGAGTAGCATCTGTGACCTCCCCGTACATTTCTCCCCTTGCCCTGCTGGGTAATGCCCCCTTAGAGTTGAGACAAGGCCAGTCAGATCTCACTAACAACTAGGTTTGCAGCTGAGGGCATTTTTCACACGCTGAGACAATACCTTGGTTAATGGGCTAATGAGAGTGCCCTCTGAGCCATGTAGGCACTCTAAATTGAGTTAGTTGTACCATGTTTTTTTTATTATCTTGACTGTATCTCTAGATACTGTTAAAACTTGATTTGAATCTAATTTAATTAGTTGGATATAATTTGGTAGGGCACATACTTGTGGCCCACAATTCACAGTGTTTGTTGGATCAAAAACCAAGCCATGAAATCCAAGGAACTCTTCCTAGACCTTTACAATCAAATTGTACTGAGGCATTTATCTTGGCATGGGTCTAAAACAATTCTAATGGTGCAGACACACTTGATCTGTCGACGGATCCTATTCATTTTCTATGGAGAGTAGGAGATCCAGCCGTGCCGTACAGGGTGGATACAGCACGGCGAGTTGGACCAGTTGCCATATCTGAAGGTGCAGGACTTGTCCTCCAATTTATGCAAATGTGTCTGTCCAACACAACGTAGCAGGCTCACAAAAACTCAGATCAAACTGTCAAATTAGGTGGTGCTGATCAAATATGAATCAAGATTCTGTTACTCTGTTTCTCATCTCAAATATTGTACTGTTCAGCTGTAATATGAAAACGTTTGTGACCATGGACATGGGCCTCCCAGCTTGCAGTACGTCACCAACCGCCCAGAGCATGTAGTGGTCTGGTGCATTCAGGTGTGTCTCGCTGGATTCTCCGCGTCTGCACCATAACTCTTTGATTGGTCCCTGGAGCACATAAGTGTAGAACTTCCAAGACTGTTATTCGAGTCCAGAGAAGAGTACGTAATCAGGCAAGAAAGGCCTTGGTCACAGAGGTGACTAAGAACTTCAGCCACTTGAACAGCATTCCAGACGTTCGTAACAAAGATAGGAGAAACCTGCCAGAAGACCTATAACAGCACACCCCGAGTTTGCATTTAAAGGACTCTTGAGAGCATGAGGAAAAGGACTATCTGGTTTCATGTGACAAAAATTTCACTGACTAAAATTCTTAGCACAAAGTTTTTGATCACAAATCTTGTGGCACTCTGAAACACCAAGTAAGCTGTCCGGGTTAAAGAATGAACTGTTGCCTTGAACAAGTACCACATCTGGCAAAAACCATGTACTGCTCATCATCATACCTATGATAAAGTGATGATTGTGGCAATGAGCATGCATCAAGCAACAAGTTAAAAGGTCTGAAAACTTTGTTTCAGCTGAGTCTAGCTCATTATGATCACTTGCAGGTTTCCAGATCTGGCTTTTATTTCAGCCAGTTTCTCTTTTTCCTATGCCTCTCACTGTCCTTGAATTCCACAAGAACAACCTCAGGAGAATGAAGAATGATAATGACAGGGCAAGTTGACCGTCACTGGAACATCAACAGTTGAATAAACCCTTTCCTCCTCTTCTTCCCTTGTTCTCTACCCTCTCCCATAACTGCAGGAGAGTTGTTAACATGCTGATTATGCAGATGGAAGCACACACTGAGAGGACTATCCCAAAATGTGAAAACGGAGAGAACTTGCATGCTGTAGAGGGGAATAATGGAGAGAGAGGATGGAATAACAGATATTTGTAGCCTTGAGTGCTTGTTCAAATATTAAAATTGGTCGTCCCACGCCAGTAAATGAGACCTTGTCACTGCCCCGCTCTGTAAAGTGAATAACCTGATGTGGCCTGAGGCTGTATCATCATCAGCACACACTCACCTGTTGTATCAGCGTACTTCCTGTAGTACAGCTCAGAGAGTGTGAGTGTGTGTGTTAAATCCGGTAGCTTCGGGGCCTCTAGAGATCAGTGCAAAGCTGTACTACAAAAATACCAGCTAATACGCAAATACCTGCTGTAGGATCAGTTAGATACAGTTGGTCTTCACAGCTTTTTCTTCCTCTTCCTTCTTTTTCATTGTCCTATTTTGTGAAAACGTTGTTTTGTAGTAAATGAACAGAGAGCCATTGCCATGGTTCTGGAAAGGTTTGAATGTTTCTTTATAAGGCACTCTAGGCCTGTTTTGGACTGCCTTACTGATGTACAATTTTCAGGATTATTCAGCATTTTCCCTCATTATTTTTGCCACATTAGCAGGATGACTTAAGGAATGGTAAAATCACTTGGTCTACAATTTTGGTTCAGGTTAAAATATAGCAGCAACTGTTGTATGGATAGCCAGAAGTTCCCGTCATACCCTGACTTTTGCACAAAGCCACTAGTTGATAAAAGTTTTCATTTATCTGGTGAAATATCTCAACATCTACTACTTGGATTAGCACAAAATCTCATACAGACATTCACGGTTCTTGGATGCTAATTTGAGTTTTAAAATTTGGTTCAACTTTCCATCTAACACCATCATAATTTCAGAAGCAACCTCCTGCGCTGTTTTAATCAATGAAGGTAAATATGGATGGACAACACGTCTCCACTTCCTCCAACTGTACAAAACTCAAAGCCAAATATCTCAGATACAAGTGCTGCTCATCTCCAGCCCCAGTCGGCAGTGTTGAAAACGTGACACCAAGGTGGACACACTAATTTTTACTTTTCTGGTGCAATGCTTTGAAGGCTTTTTGTCTGTCAGTAACGTCTGTGACTATTTGCATATCAACTGCAAATTCCATCTGCCTTTGTTCAAGTATCGCTCGAACATTGTTCCAAATTAGCTGCCATCGAGTTTAAAAAAGATACAAGATACTGACAAGATACTGGTCTCTACGGCCTTCTACGGTTAGCACCACGTCAGCCGAAACTGATCGCTGCCATTCAACACAGTGCTTGTGATTCCACCAGCAGCACCTCAAATATGCACAAGCCTATTCTTGACAGATACCACGTCAGTCGGCACAGAGCAGATCATGCAGGTCAATCCATTCCAGTATCCAGTCAGCTTTGAAACTAAGACTGCGTGCAGACTTGCAATCATAAAGACCAGCAGAAAAAGAAAACTACGTAACCTGTGTAGAACCATGGTAGAGGCACAGAACCATGGTAGAAGCACAGAACTATGGTTGGAGCACAAGGAGCAAGGAAAGGGGACCAAATCAACGAAATCTGATCAAGTAAACATAATCAGCCAGCCAGCCATGTGGAGGATGGATCAAAACTGTGGTGCAGATGTGCTGTGCCCAGTGGAATCAACCAGTAACTCTGTTTTCTGGCATGTCATGACACATAAGGAAAAAAAACAGAAAGGCAAACTTATCTACTGACAGTGGGAAAGGACTGAATCAATTATTTCTAATAGGTTTACCCACATAAAAAACAACAACAAAAAAATGCTTATTCATGCAAATTTTGTTGCAAAAACAGTCCTGAAAGGTGTTTTTTTTTTAAAGTGGCTAATTAATGTGGCTTTCAAAATATTTTCACTAGCCTCCGTGCATTTTGTGTGCATTGCATATGCCTAAGGCTACATTCATTAGGCAAAAAGTTTATGATCATAACTAAAATTATTTGAATATTTGCCGTCTAGTTTCTTTTTTCCCTGCTTCCTCCTGCCACATGCTTACCATTGTGGCACCTGTCCGTCTGTGCAAATACATCTGTGCGCAGATGCTTACAAACACAGCAGACAAGAGCAGTACATGATCAAAACATCAGTGTACATGATCAGATTAGATGTTAGATCACCTTGCTGATCAAATTTGCATATAAATGAGCAAAATTGTCAGGACAGCTTTGTGTTTGGTTAAGTGCTTCTTGCCTTATCTAATATGGTTTTACTATCTAATATCAAATGCATTGATTTTCTTTAAAGTACAGGCATTTCAAAGAAATAAAGTTCAAACATGACATCCCTCTATAATGGCCATGCTGCTTCTGCACTACTACTGTTTTTCCAGGTGGAATGAAACAAACAGATCTAGTAAAACTCGACTTGTTTTGCGTGGAGTTACTTGGTGTCAGGTGATGTCTGCTGAATCATCTGTGACAAAAGGATTATAGGCCTGCTGGCTGCTTTCTCCAGCTGTTGATACACACCTTTTCTTCTCACTCATGTCCAACTGCAAACTTTCACATGGTAGAATTAATAGCCAAGCGTTGCCTCCATCCCGTTCTCCCACTTTCTATAGCCGCATAAAATGCCCAGAGGAACACACATCCCACGGTTTTATTCCACTCGGTGTTCAGCCAAAGTCACAGTCAAACTGGAGTCAACTATCCACACAGAGGAGGAATATCTCCAGTTTTATGGAGTCGTAATGCGGTAGGGGTACTGTATAAATAATCTCTCCGCACAGAAACACTTCCAGCTGTTAAACAATATGCCCTTTGCAGTTTTTCTTTTCTTCTCTTTCTTTTTGAATGCATAAAGCCTCTCGCGCAGAATGCTTTGAAAATGAAAACTGAGGGTTTTTTGTGTTGAGAAATGATGTTGTTGAATATTTGCCTTTTGTGACACCAGATTGTTGCACTTTATGCTGATTAGTATTACAGAGTGCAGTTGGAACTCTGCCTGTATCAAACACTGCTATTGAAAGTCAGGTCATAATGTGAAATTTAAACCTCACGGTCTGTTTACAATTAGGCCCTTTGAAGCATTCCACTGTAATCTCGCCCTCCTTTTGATATAAAGATACCGTATTGATATAAATGAAGGGAATTTTGCCTTTGTTTTTAAAGCCATACCTGTGGCTTTTGATTGATGGATGGAAACTGTACGGTAGATTTGGATATTATAGACTTGTTTAAAACCTCACTCTGAGTTTCTAGTTTCCCCGTAGACCTCAGCAGTATTTTGTATCAACACAGTCAGAATGGCGATCCGCAGAGTGGAACAGCCTCATCCCCGCTGGATAACCATGAAACGTTGTTTGTGAACAAGGGATGATAAAGTAAATCCAGGGCTTCTTTCAGGGGCATCCTCATCGCCTCCGGCCAGGTTACAGTGCTGGTCAGTGGAGGAGGAGATGAGAGGGGAGACCCTCTTCATCTGATAAAGACGATGCCGTTGGGCAGCTTTCACGCTCCACTGGCTGATCCTTCCAGGAAGTGCAGGGGGGTATAAGGACCCCCCCCCCCCGCAGAGCCCCAGCATGTACCATGACTGCATGCTGAGCCCAAATCAAAGGGGGCAGTCTGTCCTTAGCCTGGGGGAGTGAGTCTGCTGTGTGTGACCAGAAAGACATGGGTAATAGGACAGCTTGTCACACTTGTGCAGATGCCTGTATTTTTGACAGTTTTGCCTTTCTGCTGCTTGGGTTGCACTGTAATGACACCATAAAAAAACTGAGGCCTTGTGTAGTGAGGTCACATTTATAAATATGACCTTGGCGCTCTCAGAAAAGACCACAGGAAGTCATGTAGCCATCTCAATTATTCCTATTAAGTATGTTAGATGAAACAGATGCAAGACTGCAATCACACACGGTGTTGCAATGTTGGCAGTTAGTGTTAATGTGGAAACTCGAGGTCAGAGGGTTTCGGTCTAAGGCCTTTGGATATGTGGGGGTTTTCTTCAGTCTGAGAGAGGTCCATAAAGTGGTGCTGACTGTGGAGCCGCCCATCAATCATCATGAGGATGATGTGTCTGTAGAGGGATGAGATTTTTATTGATTGAGATAACTCATGAACCCAAGTGCACCAACTTCACCGTGACCATAATCTTGTAGCAAATTTTATGCTTCTAGCAACATTATAGAGTAAGGCTGGGTTACACCAAGGATTGATTTTTAATAATTAAATGATGGTTTAACTTAAATTATGTTGCACAAAACTTTTGATCTAGTTTAAAATTGAGAAAGATTACATTTAGATTTTAGCTGGATAGCAAACAATCAAATCTTTTGCTAACTGTTTAGCTAACTAGCAAACAATATAACATTTTGTTTACTCTGTAGCCAGTTAGCGAACAATGTAACATGTTAGCTTTTTGGCTTAGGATCAAATAATGTAGCCTGTTCTTAACTTTTTAATCTGATAGCAAACAATGGAACGTTTAATTAACTTTTTAGCTAAATAGCAAACAATTTAATATTTTGTTAAGGAATATAGAGAAGCCAAACCTCTTTTAGACTTTTTTGGTCCTGACAGCACTTGAATTTATCTATTTTTTATTTTTTTAATTAAATTAAATAGAAAATATACATTTAATTTGAGTAAACAACCATCTCCATACTGATTAAACATTTGGTTTACATCAATAAACTTATTAAATTTACTAAACTTAAGAGATTTAGATTTACTAGATTTAGACTAGATTTACTCATTTTAAACCTAGTTTTGTTAAACTCTGACTAAAACTAATCTTCAATTGAATTCATCTTTGTTGGTGCAACCTAGTCTAAGTGGCTTTAGGACTAAAGGGGCAAGTTAAGGCTGGAAAGCCTTGCAAGTCTGTCCAATAACTAACAAAACTCTGTTTCTTTTGTGATTCTGTTTCAGTTGGTAGCCAGTGAGTCCAGCCCTTCAGATGAAGAGCCTTCAGTTCCGGAGCATCGCCCCCAAGGCCCCAGCCGTGGTGCCCTCCCCCTCCCCTGCGGTCCTGTCCTGCCAGCCTCCCTCTGCCCTCCCTGAGGCCACCGCTGCCTCCAGCCCCAAGTCCATTATTGTGCCCACCCAAAACTATGCACTGATGCAGATAGCCGGTCAGGATGGCACCTTCTCTCTGGTGGCGCTGCCCCCTTCTGTCTCCCCCCAGACACCACAGCAGCAACAGCAACAAACCCAGTCGATTCAAAAGAACCTCAAGTTGCCAATTCCCAGATACCAGCCAGTGAGGAGCAAGGGGACCACAGATAAGGTTAAATCACCAACACTAGCTGCCAGGATGAAAACAGCCAAGGTTGCTGTGACACCACTGACCAAGTCAGTGGCATGTGGGACATCACCAGTGATAAAGAAAGAACCACCCGAGCCCAAGCTTACAAAGGAAGCCCTAGTGCTCAAAGAGGAGCCTTCAGAGCAGTTGATTCTGATTGACCCAGCCTCCTCTGACATCTCTGTCACTGCTCTGCTCCCAGACAATGCTGTCCTGTACCCGGGTTCTCAGTTAGAGCGAGCACCAGATGGCTCTGAACGACCTGCTACAACTGGCCTTATTCAGAACCTCCAGTACCCCCTGCTGCTGTCAAAAGCTCCCCAGGCAAGTCTCCGGAGGAAAGTAAGTCTGCAGTGAGGCTCTGCCAATCTAAGCCCACTGCCGCCCAGCCCCAGAGCAGCATCACTGTCCTGTCCCCAGCCATCTTCAGCAAGGCAGTCCAGATCATCCCATCCCCACCCAAGGGTAAACTGCCCATCCTGCCCTACTCTAAAATGAAGAGCACCCTCATCCCAGCCACCCAGCTCAGCAATGTGTCCCCAGAGAAGAAGGGTTCCTCTCGCCAGACAGGACTCACCAGACCCTTAGATCCTGCGTCCAAGACCCTCGAGACAGCTGAAGCCTTGGGTCACAACCAGGTGCCAAACTCCCCTCTACAGCCCCAGGCAAAGACCACACTCATGCCTGTGTTGGGAGCCCTCCAGAAACCACCTGGCAAGAAGAGGGGGAGGAAAAGAAAGACAATGGAAGACATTTTGGCATTTGAAGCCAGAAAGAAGAGGTCCTTGTCTTTCTTCCGTAGAAGGGTGCCAGAGAAGCCTCCAGCAGTTGTTCCAGGCTCCAAACAAAAGGAAGTTGACATTTCAAAGAAGTACCGCAGCATCCGACCCAAGCCCATGCTGGTCATGGATACAGTTCCTCAACTGGTTAGCTTGCCTGCCATGACCCCAGACAGTCAAGAACAGGAGCTTGTACTTGGTCATCAGCTCCCCAACACTACTGCAACCAAGACCCTGGACAGTCCTCCCCAACAAGCCCCAGTAACCCTCCACCTGAGAGGTGCCTCCCATACAAGAGTGTTCATAGGCAGCCGTCCGCTCCACCGTTGCCCCACCTGCAGCCGCTGTTTCCAGTTCAAGCATCACCTCCAGAGCCACATGAACAGCCACACCAACAGTCGTCCCTACGTCTGCCCAGTGTGCCGCAAAGCGTACGCTCACTCTGGCAGCCTGAGCACCCACATGAAGCTTCACCACTCTGAGGTACGCCCACGGCGCTCTCTAGGCTGCGAGTTCTGTGAGAAGGCCTTTGGATATGTTGGGGTTTACTTCAGTCATCTGAGAGAGGTCCACAAAGTGGTGCTGACCGTGGAGCCGTCCATCAGCCATCATGAGGATGATGTGTCTGTGGAGGGGTGAGATTGTTATCGAACAAGATAACTCATGAACACATGTTCACTTCTTTCATTGTGACCATAGCTTTGTAGCATCTTTTTGCATCTGTTATGCACATATGTCAAGATATAGGTTAAGGCTTGGTGGCACCAAAGAGGATTAATTGTTAACTGATTAAATCATGGTTTGACTTTTATCATGTTGCATAGCTTTTAGCTTGCTAGCAAACAATGTAACCTGTTTATTATTTATACACACTGTGTAACATTTTATTAACTTTTTAGCTAGCTAGAAAACAATGTAAGTTTTTGTTTAATTTTTAACCTGCTAGCAAACAATGTAATCGTTTGTTAACTTTTTAGCTAGCTAGCAAGAAATTAAACATTTTGTTGACTTTTCAGTTAGTTAGCAAACAATGTAACGTGTTAACTTTTGAGCTAACTAGCAAATAATGTAACATTGTGTTTGCTTTTTAGCTAGCTAGCAAACAGTGGAACCTTTTGTTAACTTTTTAGCTAGACAGCGATACTTACTACTCACTAATACTTAGTACTTACTAATACCTAGTACTTTAATTTGGGCAAGCAAGCATCTCTGTACTGTTAAGTTCATTTTACATCAATAAACTAACTAAATTTAATAAACCAAACTCAATTTCACGACTGAGCTCTGCATAATTTTAAATCTGGATTTACTCATTTTAAACCTAGTTTTGTTAAACTCTGATTAGAGCCAATCTTAGATTAAATTAATCTGTGTGGTGCCACTCAGTCCAAGATACTGATTGATTGACTGACTTGGCAACTTTTTCCAAACAAGTTATAAACAAGCATTATTCATTCTTTTCCTCACCAGGGCAAACTCCCTGGAGCCATCAGATGAGCAGGATCGTGAAGACCCTGTGGAGCTGCAGATCAAATGCGGCCGCTGCCAGGCCATCACTCCCACCTTCGCCGACATGAAGATGCACTTGCTGTATGTGCATGGAGAGGAGGTCCAGGTCCAAGTTAACGAAGGCCAAGCTGCGCGGGGTAGCCGTGAGGCTGAGAACGAGCTGGTTAAACACGCCGCCCACTACTGGCGGCAGCTCAACGAAAAGCGTAACCTGGTCAAGTGCGGCAGCTGCGACGAGGAGTTCTTCTCCTTCTCCAAGCTGAAGAGGCACATCATGTCCCACCACCGCGGACGGGAGGAGGACGACACCGGGACCGTCTCGTCACCAGATAGCGGCAGAGGCCTCGGGGTCCTCGCGGCGGGTGCAGCCTTTAACTGTGTGCTTTGCAGCGAGGTGATGGACACTAAAGAGGCGGTGATGGAGCACTGGAGGAGTCGCCACCACTGTGAGCAGCCTGGCCTGCTGTGGGACGCCCTGAGCTCGTACTCTGGCCAAGAGGGTGAGGCGGACGGAGATCTGGACACTCCTGCTCCAAGCCCACACTATCCAGCCTAGCCCTTTGATGGGCACGGGGCCCTTCACTGGGGCTTCTCATCATACACTCAGTCCTAACAATTAGCACAGGGATGGAGAGTTTCTCTTATGTCTTTTAGCACTGATTCCATCTTTCTCCAGCTGAGGCATTTGACGTGGTCCAAAAGAAAAAGAATATCAAGCCAATGGTGAAAATTGATCTTTGTGTTACAATTCATAAGAGATTTTCTCTGTAGGTCAGAGAATCCAATTTTATAGACATTATTTTTCATGTTATTTTGATTGCACTGTTCTGTTTTTGGACTTCATTTCGTTTGGAGGTATGTATTTAATATCCTGTTGGATTATTTTTTTCTACTGCTTATTTAAATGTTATTAAAAGGGTAATTTATAACCTAGCTGACACAGTAAAACTGTTAAAAGGTCAAGTCACCCAAACACTTACCTCCTGTGATATCTAGCCATGCAGATCATTTGGTTTTATCTGCCCAGATTTTGAAATATCTGCGCTGAGATTTCTGCCCCCAACGATTTTCTTTCTTTTCTTTCTTTCTTTCAGCTTTAAAGGTGCTAAATACAACATTTAGCCTCGTTTGATGTCCGCAAGCAAATGTTTGCAGTGTAACAATAGTGGAGCACTGCCTTTCCTGTTCTGTTGTTTTAGCATGCGAGTCCCTCTCTATCTTCCCTGTGTCCGTTTTCAACATGATGGTCTGGTGAGTAACTGTCTTATATTACAGCTTAACGGTCACTAAAATATGTTTTAGGCGAGAAATAGGCAGTGTGAGTTCAGATAACACCTTTTTCCCCCCGACTTTAGTGAAAAAACAAAGCATGCATTTGTTTGAGTCTGAGACGCTGGAGCTCTCCAGCAACCTCTCGGGTACATGTCGTACGTCGCACCTTTAAATATTGTGGGCGCCACAAGCATATTCCATTCACCTCCATTTTATAGGAGCAAAGTCAGGAATCCCAAAGATGACTTCTCAACTGAAACTGCTAAATCTGCGTGGCTAGATTCCACTGTGGGAAAGTGAGCTAATATGTTTTTTTTTTAATTTGGGTGTGCTGATCCCAAACAAGAGAAATGTAAATCTCATAACAAGGGCACACTGTCTACTATCACACTGGCTGACAATTAATCGATTGGCCTTGGATTATTACAGGTAAAAGAATTCAGTACGTGGACACAATTCTATGATATTAATATTGCTCCTTTAATGGAAGAATCTTTCCAGTCGTGACTTGAACTCTCACGGGGCAGTATTAGGGTCCTCTCGTCAACATGGGCCCATGAAGGAACACTTTCCTAACCAGCACCCAAGTGACATCCTTGTGGCCTTCTGAAAAAAAAAAGAAAAAAAAATCGGTGTTCATGCGTAATGTGGCTTATCGTCAGTGTGGTCCTCTGTAGGCCAGGTTCTATCTCCTTGACTTGTTGATTAATGCCTATATGTGTATTCTGTGATATGCCAAGGGTCTTTTCACACTAGTGATTGTAGAAGTGAGGTTTGCATTTAAGCGTTTTAACCACTGACAGAATACCTTTCGTCGACTTAGTAAATACGCAAAGGAAACCATCGAATTGCCTACCTGTTGTTGCCAGCTCATGTACGCACCTGTGGAATTGTGTGCACCCAGACTCTATTATTAGAGTTATTATAAACTGTTGTCAAGTCCAGAAAAATATGCTATTTTATACTCTAGATTAATACAGAGGTCTTTTAGTATATTTATGCTTGTTGTTGGTGCTTAAAGAACCAGCACTGAGGCGTCTGTTATGTTTGCTTCTTCTAATTTGGGGGATGCTTAATGTCTTGTTTCTTGACTGGGAGGCCATTTCTACATGGCGAGTAGCTCCGCTAACATTTGTCTGTAGTTATCTTTCATATGAAGAAAAAAAAAACATCACAGGGTCAAGTGAATGTACCTGAATGTTTTAAAAACCCTACCAAAAGTATATGTATGCTATATAGACTAATTCTATAGATAGAATATATAGATATATTGAGAAAATATATATATTTACATAGAGTAACTAGTGAATCAGCTGCTTTGTTCTGTCACAGTGCAGGAGGGAAACAAGAGATGAATATATCATTGCCAAAACTGGCAACAAAAGCCATGTCGAGCTGTCCTTATGTTTCTGACACACAACAGTACAGGAGGACTTTGAAAGAAGGGCAAAGCACTGATGTGTACGCGTCGCACTGAGTGGGTAAACTACAGTACTGCTGTTAATTAGATGCCATGTTTGGGGTGTTCATCAGTGAGCTGTCCTTTGTTTTCAAGCCCTCAACACAAACCAGGAAGTGACAGAATCCAGGGTCAGACTCTTCTTTCCTCAGTTAGACAAGAAACATACATGACTGTCAGCACAAGTTGGAAAGTGATAAATCCCACATTTGGTGATATAATGTGTTTGACTCACTTAATATGTTGTCCAAAAAAAAAAAAAAGACTGAAAGTGTTTGTGCTTGTGACTGTTTGTGTACCTGAAGAATCTGATGTTTCTAACAATAAAGATATGCTTTGTGAGGACTTTGTGACTGTTGTGCTTTCAGGGGTACTTCAAGTCTTAGAGGTCCATGTACCAAATTTCCGCAGTCTTATGGGTCTGAGGAAAGGTGGGTACTCAGAAGTAGAGTCGAGCTGTTCCTAAATGCATCATGGTGTCAAATACTAACTTTTTGGGACGGTGAAATGTCTAGAGTGCAGCAAAACAATGAGAAACAATAAGGAAATACAGGCAGAGGGTAGCGTCTCTGCAGCCACCACCACACGCTGCTAGTGGGTCATAAGTGAATATTTTTATATGCATTCTTTTTTAAGGATAATGTAGGAGATTATATATTATAAGTTCAGAACTGACACTTGAAATCGCTTTCAATATTGACACGTGATCTTATGAAGTTTCCCCATGCCATTCTTCACTGTGGCCACTGTTTTCATTGCATATCAAGCACATTAGTCTTGTGCTTCCCTTGGGTAAAATAACCGTAAATTTAGGCTTGCTAACTGCAGCTACAAGTCCCTGAAAGATAATGGGGGAGATGACATTCAGGTTGTACTAACTCTGTTCTCAGTCTGGATGGAGACCAGAGTGCCTGAGGACTAGAGAAACTGAAAAACACCTTTCTCCAAATAAGGCAGAATTACCCTGACAATTATTTATTTTCAAGCAATCGTTTCATCTATGGATTGTAAGAAAAAAGTGGAAAGTGCCTTCATTATTATTCTCATGCCCAAGAGACCTCTTCTGATTGTTTGTTCAGAACCTAAATATATGCAGTTTACAATGATGATGAGTCCTCAGTCATGTTAGTGACACTGGAGGTGTACTTATCCTGAATTCATGTGGCATCGGAATAATAAGAAAATGAGTTCCCCCCTCAAGTTGGAATATCTGCTCTGAAAATCTGTAAAAATTTTGGCACATGACTTGCCGAGTTGTCCGTTGACATCATATACACAAAAACTTGGCAGCTGAAAGTAAATGTTTAGTCAATGGTAAAAAAAAAAAAAAGTTTTAGTAATTCATTTACTGCATATCAATTTTTTGCTCACATGTAATTTGTAATCCAGGTGTTTAGGTTGGAATGGACTGCATTTTTCATAGTACTTTCCTGGTCTGTCAACCACTCAAAGCGCTCTGTAACTACATGTAACGTTCGCCCATCTGTGCACCTAATTGTGCATATTCACACCCTAATGGAATAGCCATCCAGGGTGCCTTGGGATTTACTATCTTTCCCATGGACGCTTTGACATTTGGACAGTATGATTAGTGAATGATCCGCTTTAGCCCCTGAGCCTGTTTGTTGTAGAAAAATAGTTGTAGCTAAATGCTAATCTGCTCACAGTGATGATCATAAGCAGGTCTAATGTTCACCACATTCACAATCTTATTTTAGTACATTAGCATGCTAACATTTGGTCATAAAATATTGGACAAATTAAAAATTTTGACCTGATGGTCGCGCTAGAGGAAAAGTCAGAGTTATTACCAATCATCCTGAGGGAGCGGGCATTCATATAGGGACCAAATTTCAAGGTAAGCCCTCCAGTAGTTGGTGAGATATTTCTGGATCCAAATAGTGGACTGACTGACAGACCAGAGTTGTTTTTAGCCAAGCAGGTGGCACGGCTAAAAAAAAAAAAAAAAAACAGGGAAAGGAAGCTTGATAATCAAATAATTATAACAAATAACTGCCTATTAATTTTATCAGTGCTAGTAAAAAAGCAGAAACGGAGAATAAAGCTATCCACATTATCTACTGCGGAAAAAACAACAGACTGAGGGGAGGGTTGAGCCTGACAGGACGGTGGACTCACTGTGTGTTCATCAGATAAGATCCAGAGAATGGGATTAATAGATAGTTCACTCTGGAAAGGTGTGTGCATGTGTGCAGTATGTGGGGTCAAGTTAAGTGGGTTAGCCACAGGGCTTTTAAAAGCCTATATATGCCTTACCTCTGTATACCCACCCCCACCCCTATAACAGACCTTCCATCTGTCTGCTTTAGCATAATCAAACCTACAAATATGTGGACAAATGTTCCTACCTTTTGGTTTTTATGGACATCATGATGTCTCTTTTACTAAATAGACCACACGTGATCCGCATTACTAAAAGTAGCTTGATAGTGAGAGTTGGAGGTTTTTGAGGTTCGGAGAAAGGTAAGGTTGTCATGTTGAGAGGAGCATAAAAACAATAGCTGCACACTTTGTGATGGCTTCATATTTAATGAATGGAGATGTACTACTGATCTCCATTTTTCCTCTCTGCTTGTCTTCCCTTCTGCTTTACAAGATGCATTTAGAGGGAAAAAGAAACACCAAACCGCTCTTTTCAAATTCACGGACAAACATTCAAACAAACATGTTAGAGAATGCGTCCTGCGTAGTTTCCATGCCGTCAGAACCAAACGCTCTCCGCTCTGCTGCAGGCCCGGCCCCGGTAGTCATTGCCACAGCGGTGAGGAATGCAGGTCCTCAGCTCTAATTGATTTGGAGGCACATGACCCTGTATCAAAGGTCAGAGGGCACTTCTGGTGTGATTTCTGCTGCTGCTCAAACAAGCAACAGCGACTCCCTGACACAAAACAACCTCGAGGTTTGTGTCAACTCCTCAACTCCTCAAACTTTTTTTTTTTTTTTTTTTTTTTTTTATGAGGACTCAAAGGTTTCAAATGAGAGTGACTCAACTTCAGGTGGCTTTCAGCTCCGGTGGAACACAGATAAAGCTGCGACATCAGTACATATCGGGGCCCAATCTAGCGTCGCCATCGCACCACGTCGCAGGCGCAGATAAAAAGGAAAGCGCTATACGGTGATGCATATTTCCCTTTAATCAGAGCTAACGTGTACCACAGCCGTCACACTGCACTCCCACCTCACTGGGGCTCTCAGGGGGACAGGGGAGATCAAAGCCACCCCCCCTGCTTGTACATGATCAGTGGGAAAGAAGGAGAACTGGGGGCTGCTCTCTTTCTTTCTCTCGTTCTTTCTTTCTTTCTTTGGGTCTCTGAGCTGCACCCCCTTCAACACTGCTGTGGCCCTGGAAGGTGAGGGACAAACAGTTGCACTACTTGATCTGATTATTCCAGATGAAATGTACTTACCTGTTTGACTTTTCACCATTCTGTCCCTTTTATTTGACCCTGATGCACAGATCTATCAGGGACGAAACAGGACCGTTACACAACATGCTGGGAGAAGTGGACACAGGTAGGAAGTAAAGAAGTGCAAATACTTTGTTACTGTATTTATTGAGTTTTCACATATCTGTACTTTACTTGAGTATGTATTTTTTATGATCAATTTTTACTTTTACTGCCCTTTTGCTGCTTATATTTCCAAAACAGGCTTGTTACTTTGGGTTTTAATGCATTTGAGGAGAATTATTGATTATTTTTATTTATTTATTTTGCTTTATTGCACATGGATTGAAGATGATTCCTTGGTGTATCAATCAGTGCACATCACGCACGACAGACATAAAACAAAAACCACATTAAAGACGTAATAAGTAATAAAAGACATAATAAGACATAAGACATAAAAGATGTAACGAGATGTAAAAGACATAAGATGCAATAAGATGAATAATAATAATATATAATAATTATATATTATAATAATAATACGTAAAAGATGTAACAGGACAAAAAAGATAAGATGTAAAAGATGTTCTAGCATGTAAAGACGCAACAAGACGTAACAGAGGTACCAAGATGTAAAAGACGTAACGTGATGAAAAAGCTGTAACAAGATGTAAAGGATGTAACACGATGAAGTAGATGTAACATGATGTAAAAGACAAAACATAAAAGATGTAACAGAGGGAACCAGATGTAAAAAATGTAACAAGATGAAGAAGGCATAACATGATGTAAAAGACAAAATGTAAGACAAGATGTAACAAGATGTAACAAAATGAAGTAGACGTAACATGATGTATAAGACAAAACAACAGAGGTAACAAAATGTAAAAGACATAACATGATGTAAAAGACAAAGCATGACAGAGGTAACAAGATGTAAAAGATGTAACAAGACCTAACAGAGGTAATAAGATGTAACAAGATGTAAAATATCTAAAAAGCTGTAACAAGACGTGAAAGACATAAGACAAAACAGACACAAAAGGAAGACTCCTCCATGAAGAAAAGGTGAGGTTCAGTTAGCTTTGCACACAAACAGCCAGTAGAAATGTCCTTCATTTCTACTTTTTAAACTTCCATACTCTGTGTACATTTCTGAGCCTGAAGTACCTCTATTGTCTTTTTTACACAAGTATCTGCACTTCTACTTAATGTAATGAATGTGTGTACTTTTGCCACCTCTAGACGTGGAATAACAAACCTGGCGTCACAGGAAGAATGCCAGGGCAGATTTATAGGACAGTAAAAATGTGACCCACACTGACCACAGATGTTCTGGAGAACAACCTAGGTGGGGCGTAACGTGAGAGCAACATGCAATCTGTGGGCTAACGGAAGCTCCACTCCCACCTTCTCACTTCTCACTGTTGACGCTGTGTTGCCAGTCTGTCTTAATACACTAACATCTGTGAAGCTGCTGTCGGCACGTGCAATATGTTGGTGATACGTGTGCACATTCATCAAAGTGATTCTATGGTTTCATCAAAGATTTATAAACCCTCCTGGATGTCAGGACTTAGATGTACAAATCGGTAATCCCACATCTATGAACTCTCCCTCCATCTCTCCCTCTCTCGATGTGGAGATGTGATCCGCCCTTCCCTTCCCTGCTGCCTCTCGATCTCAGGTTTCAAAGCGTCCCGTCTCTCCTCACCCTCCCAGATTAGTCATCTAATGAGCAGCAGGGGCTGATCAGGTGAATAATTGATGATGGGCGGCTGGAGAAAGGCATCGATCCGAGCAGGGCTGTGGCTCTAAATGGAGCAGGGAAGGAGACACCTCAGGAGGATAAGCAGGCGCAGGTACATCACTGCAACACTCTGGGCTGCATGTGCTGATTGGGATTCAGAGTCGGTGCTTGTGTCAGTTTCTTCAAGAGGAAAAGGATAAAGAGCCGCCACTGGAGGACAAGAGCCTCTCTAGTTTTCTCCAAACATTCATGTCACATTATGGAACAATGTTGGTGTCAGTGTTTAGATGTAGTGTGGATACAACAGTGAAGTAAAACCTTTGATTATAATTGTCCATAACCTTCCAGGGGACCAAAGTCCCACTACCCTCACTTTGTGAGTCACATATATGCATAATATATCAGAGTTTACATTAGGTACTCTTCATTTAAATCAATATATATTTTGCATAACAGTTCATGTGAATGAACCAACCACACACAACCAATACTACAAATGAATGCAGGACATGCAGGGTAGGTTGGAATAATATTTCTGTCTCATGCTATGAAAACAAATGGACCAACCGCAATCGATTTTAAAATTGTGAGCTCATGAATCCATTTGTTGATTAACCTCCCTGTTTTACTCTTTAGGAAGTGATCTTATAATGCTCAATTTGTATAATTTGTATAAGCAATGTATTATGATAATAATTTAGGTAAAATTATAACACCAGAACATAGACGATAGAATAGTAAGAGAGATAGGTACAATAAAAGCAATAAAACTATTATATAAAAACAAAAGAACGGAAGGACAAAAAGATAACATTCCCTTTAGCCAGTAGAAATAAATAAATCATTTCAATTAATGTATTTAATTTAATTAAAATTGTGTGCTACCCAAGTGCCTCTTTTTGTATTCCTTTATATTATAATTGTTTAACTATTTATTTAACAATTTATTTATTTTACTGTTTACTGTTTTTCTGTTTTTTTTTTGTATCTAGTAATTTATTCATTTTCTTGTTAAGTTGTCCTAATACGTTTTATATTTGTTTTTCTCAGAGCTGTATAGAGTATTATGTATAGAAAAACTGAAAAAGGTCAATAAACTTTAAGTAATAAAAAAGAAATCAATAGAAATAAAAATGAGTAAAAGATAAAAAAGAATAAAAAAGACAACATCACATGAAAGATGGTACTGATTCTGCACGTCTCATCTCCTCAGGCAGGTTGTTCCAAAGTCAAAGGGCTCTGATGGAAAAAGCATAGTCACCTTTAGGTATATGCTAATGTTAGTCATTTAATTACCATTGTAACACATACAGCATATAAAGTCAAACCTACTATCATGTTTGTATCTTACTCTGTGTACCTTTCCATTAAACAGTGAGTGACCTAGTTATTCCACAGCAATACAGCTCTTATAGTCGGACTCTACTTGTTTGTCATTATTTCAACATGCAGGCAATGTGAAGTCTAATAATCCTCATAATGCTCATAATTTGTTTGTGCTAGAGCTAGAGAACATGAATATACATAGAAGAGGCAATTCAGTGCTGCATGACCAGCCAGCACAATCCATGTAGTGCTGGTGATGCAGGATGACAGTCGCCAAAACTTTCCAAGCAATAAATTACCTGTAAGTCTATATAACATCGGCTCACGCATGTCACTTGTGTGAACAGAAAATGGATCCATTTCCCTGTGTCCAAACCAAACTACAGGCATGAAAGTGCCCTTAGACCAAAGGCCTGTTCACACCTGAAAGTCCAAACCATGTTACATACCAAGGTTCATGTTTTTGTTACATTGGGTGTTTTCACACCTGCTTTGTTTGATCCAGACTTTTGGACTTTTGAGTTTGATCCGGACCAAAATTACAGGCACGAAACCTCTCCCAGACCACATTCCGGACCAAAGAGCTGGACTTTGGTGTGGTGAAAAGCGGTGGTCTCGGTCCAGAGCAAAGTGGACCATGGTTCAGTTTGTTTCTGGTGTGAAAACAGTTTTTGGATGGTTGCAACTTTCTCACCAATTACAGGAAATTGCGACAGGATATCGTCAGAGCTGAAAGAGGGAAAAAACAATGCACCAAAACAAAATGACGTGCAGTAACACATGGAGACAGGAGGAGACCAGATGTTTGTTTAACATCTGGTCTGATGACTTTATAAAGAGTTAACTGGAAAAACTCAGAAAAATGCCACAATTTTCAGTTGTTTCACTTTGCTGCTGCTGGTAGTGGTGCCATAATAACAGTATAGTGACAATGATGTGAACCTGTTCATTCCTCTCTCTCCGTAAACAGCCACTGAAGTCAGGCTACCTGCTGAATTGTAAACACGCTGACATCAGACGCACGCCCATCTACCAGCCAATCAATGTCAAATATAGGGAGACGCAGCCGATGTAGGTGATGACGACAGGATGTAGGTATGTCATGTAAAGTTCTTTAGTTGGTTTGGATAAATGCAATGTGAAATCAAAACTAACCAGACCAAAAGTAAACAATGTTTCAAAAAAAAAAAAAGAGCCTTGGTCTGGATTTTAGGTGTGAAAGCACCTTTAGTATACAGTTGATCTGGTAGTTTTGGTTTCATCTTGCACTTCTTCTAATGTGAGCTGTGTCTCCTTATAATTGCAATTGATTGGTTGGTAGACAGTCGTGCGTCTGACCTTGATTGTTGTCAAATGAATTAAATTACTCTGTTTCTCATCCTCTTATAAAGTGTCAGACCAAATGTCAGTCGAACATTGTTCTCCTCTTCCATGTGTGACAACAGCCCATTTTGTTTTGTGCTGTTTTTTCCTTTTTCAGGTTCTGATGATAGTCTGCCAGGACTTTGTGTGATTGGTCCAAAAATCTGAACCAACCAAGAAATGTTTTCACACTAGAAACAAACTGAACTATAGTTCAATTTGATCAAGGACCAAGACCACCTCTGTTGGTTGAACCGATGTTCGGCAGTTTGGTCCGGACCGTGGGATTTTACACTTGTAATTTTTGATTGGCTCAAACTGCAGTGGTTAGCACTGTTGATGCAGTGGTCGCCTCAGAGCAAGACGGTTCTGAGTTCGAATCCCCCAGCCAGCTGGGAGGCTGGGGAGTTTCTGGTAGGGGCAGGACCTTTCTGTTCAGAGTTTACATGTTCTCCTCATGTCTGCATGGGTTCTCTCTGGGTACTCCAGCTTCCTCCCACAGTCCAAAGACATGCAGCATAATAGGTCAGCTGATAACTCTAAATTGCCCGTAGGTGTGGATGAGAGTGTGAGTGGTTGTTTGTCTGTATGTATCAGCCTTGCGATGAATTGGCCACTTGTCCAGGGTGTACCCCGCCTCTCGCCCAATACCAGCGGGGATAGGCTCCAGCTCCCCTGTGACCCATCAGGATAAGCGGTTGCCGACAATGGATGGATGGATCAAACTTAAAAGTCTGAACGTCCAGACCAAACAAGGTTGATGCGAAAGGGCCTTAAAGACGATGGTTACTGAGCTGTTTGATCCAGTGATGTCCAGCAGAGTTGAATCTGATGTATAATTTTCCTCAAGAAACTCCAAGAGGTCAAACAGTAACCACAATCTGTCATCACACTTAATGCCAGCCTTGATACATAACATGGATGGTTGGATGGCAAAGCAAGCCCACTTAAGAGTAAAACTTCTAATATGAATATCAGATTTTATGTGCTGAGAACAACTCACTGGTTCACATCAAGCACCTTAACTGAATACATCTTTCTCCTCTGTTTCATTCCCAGTCTGGATCCAATAGTCCCATCATGCTTGTCAGCATGAGAGATGAGTGCTCAGCTAAGCAAGCCAAATCAAAAATATGCTTTTGATTTGAAGGAGGACATTACTTCTGCCAAAGGAGCAAGTCTAACCAGCCGCTTCGACTTCGTACATTCCAGCAAGTGCTTACATGGAACGATGGACGGCTCAGAGACTATCGAGGAGATCTCCACCCTCCTGGGATCTACCTTGCTTTATAAATTAAAAGATTTTTCTTGCCTAGATTGGGCATATCCAAGACATGAAGTTGAAGGGTGGGAAGGGTTGACAAATGCACTTTATTTCAACTTCCATTCATTCCTGTACATGAAAAGCAACAGATTGGATCACTCAGCCCTACAGAGTGTAGGCCTATGTGGGACACTTTATTCTAACAACATGGAGCTGATGGACAGCATGTTGGTGACATTGCTCCGAGTGCCCTGCCTCTCCTCTTCCATGTCGCTTCGATGGGGAATCCGCTACGGGGTGCTGCTCATTGCCTTTTGGTCCAGATGGTCAAGAGCTCCCAGTGTTCAGCAGGGTAGGCGCCGTTCGCCCAGGGGGACTCCTGCCATCTGTTCCGATCCTCTCCTCTCTTCTCATATGACTCCCTGAGCCTCCATCCGCTCGATGTGAGGCTCGGATCAGTCAGGATAAAGCCTGATTCTGATTTCTCCTTGGCTGACGAGTAAATAAAATCAAGTACAGCTCACCTTGAGATCGAAACACCTGCACAGACGCACCAGGAGTGCAGGAAAAGTCTTTATTCTGTCATGATGGACCTAATTTACCCATCTTGTCCTCATTCCCTGCTCTCACATCAGCTTCTATTTCTGCTACCTGTGTGTGTGGTAGCATTACTGTATGTGTGTGTGTGTGTGTGTGTGTCCAGCAGAATTCAAACGAGACAGAGAGCATCTTTCTAGAGTCATCTTAGCTCCAGGGAATGTGGCGAGATAACCGGATGCTAATGCCGCTCTTCGCCTTTGGGGAATTACGTCTGCCTGAGCAGTAACCTACATTTACTGAGCAGTCTTACACATAAGGTTAATGAATCAGGCCTGCTGGAGGACGAATGGACCCTTCATATGAGTGTACATGCACGGATGTAACAGTCATCAATACAATTATACTAGACACACTCACACACACACACTTGAACAAACAAGGAGGTTTCTGTTTGCTGTAGCGCAAAAGCTAATAAGGTTAGCAAGTAAGCAGGCATCTGAATCTGTAATTTATTTATTTAGTCTGGCTCCAAGGAGCCGTGGGCGTGGACTAATAAGAGGAAGAGGGTTCTTCTGCACAGAATTGTGTGCAAGAGTGTGTGTGTGTGTGTGTGTGTAAGAGAAAGAGAGGTTTAGAATTTAAAGGGATAGTTCAGATTTTTTGAAGAGGGGTTGAATGAGGTACTTATCCATAGTCAGTGTATTAGCTATAGGAGATGACCCCCACTTTGGAAAAGCAGAGAGGAGTACCAGCATGGAAACTGCTGTGGACAGGGTCAGCAGCAAAACGTATTTTAGAGACCTAAAAAATGTCCACCAAAAAAATTCAAGTGTATTAACTACAATAGATGGAGGTTGGCACGCCCCACTTGAACTGCTGTCGACAGGGTGAGCAGCAAAACATGAATATCAGTTGAAGCGTTCTCTATATTTAGAATATTTTCACCACTTTTTCTGATGGAAATCCATCGTTATTGAAGCCAGATATGACTTTATCCAAAGGAACCAGACTCCTTTAGTAAAAAGAGTAATTTTGCCTTTTAAAAAAAGTTTAAAAGAGTTGATAGACTAGTGTTGGGTATCGTTTGGATTCGAACAAATCTGATTCTATATCCAGTTCCGCTCTTCTTATTCATTTTGGCTCCTAATGATTCTTGATTCTGACTCTTTAAGTGTTCTTTTCTCGTCAGGGTTGTGTGAAACACTAATTACCACAAACAAATGTTACCAGCTGAATGACTGAGCTAAGCTAACATTAGCTAAGTAACAGTAACAAACATGTTTTCTTTTCTGGTTTCTTGAAAATATAACATTTTGGGTTTTATTTAAGCTACTTTTCTGTAAGGATAGAGAGTATTTATCCTTGTAAAGCACTTTGTAGCATTTGCTAAATTGAGTTGCTTGTTACAAGACTCACACAATTGCTGCTATTTACCTGCTAGTCCAGCAAATTAGCAACAGCTGTGAAGGTTAACTGAGAATAATGCTAGATTCATGATTTAATAAGACAAATGCATTAGGAGACAGGAGGACATGCGGCTTTTAGGCGTGGAAAGATAGCCAGGTCTATATGCTGTCGGTGTTTGCAGTACATGGTTTAATTTAGAATTAGAGTGAATGAAATTTTTGCAGAAATCGTGTGCAGAATTGAAATTTATATATCTGAATGATTCCTTTGGAGTCGTAATTTCAGAATTCTTGATGCTCATCCCTATGCTGGACAACCGCTGCCTTGGTTGGTTTGTTCATGTTGTGACTTTGGTGTTTTAAAAAGTTAAATTTGGATTTACTGAAGTCACACAATAAAAGCCCAGTCGCATATACGCAAATTGACAGCAGTGGCTGTGAATTTGCACCCTTTCTTTGCATTGATTTCCACTTTGGTGAACTTTGAGGGGTTTAAGTTAGAGTCACAGCCACAACCAATAGCAATAATTTGTGTGTCATTCGCCTCGATGGCCATTCCCCTGTGTTCAGGTAAGTGTGACAGGCCCACACAAACAAACTAACCAATCGTGGCAGTGGTTGTCCAGCAGCTCCTATATTCTGTTTTTGGTTGGCTTGGAGAGATATTTGGTTTCTCATCAGAAGAGGCTGTCTTACTTAAAGGTAAAGTGGTGAAACTACTTTCTTAGTTTTAATGGTGGTACTCCTCTCTGCTTTTCCAAAGTGGGGGCCATCTACTGTAGCTAATACACTGACTATGGATAAGTACCTCATTCAACCCCTCTTCCAATAATCCGAACTATTCCTTTAAGAGCTGAAGCCCACCATCCACCCATTGTTTCTCTTCGCTCCCACCTGCAATTAAGACAAGAAAGAGACAAGTGGGGAAATTCTCATCACTGATTTGATAGGTTAATTAGCTCATGCATATGTAATGTCATATGCAGTTAACTACAGATTGAGTAGATTAAGCAGGGCGGCCTGGATTCAGGGCATTTTGTCCAAAGCCTGATGGGAAAGGATGTGTTGGCTTACATGGTAAGTGAGTTGAGTATGCGTACGTGTGTGTGTGTGGTGTGTGTGTGTGAAACAGAGAGATATGCTCCACACCTCCACCTCCACCCCTGTCTCGTCCCCTGTCCCTTCCCCCCACAACGGTGACTCTGGCTGGGATCCGCTCACCGTCTCCCCCCTGGGGAAGAAGACCGCCATCCGACTCGGGTCGTCAGAATCAATTATACTCATCCCCTCCCTTTTTCTCCTCGCCAGCGTTTACATGAGTCACATTTTTCAGAGCCCGTCTCGAGCCTCCACTTTCCCTCCTTCCTTCCCTTCCTTCCTCACAACGCGCCTCCCCGCCTTCTCCCCGCCACCACCCCGAGGCCCCCCTGTCAGGACCCAGGAATAATTCCCCTCCTTTTCCGACGCTTTCGGGAGGAAAAAGGCGCGAGGTGATAAATCTGTGGCGATGTACTGTAGAAAAAAATTAAATGAAGGAGAAGAGAAGCAAAGCCGGGAGGCTCGGACTGCTGCCTGTCTGCTCGACGCAGCAGAAAAAAAAAAAAAAAAAGAACAGTCCATCCCAGAAGGACGGAGATGGAGGGATTTGAAAAGTGGCAGGGTGAAACGGGACAGTAAAAGAGAGTTACTCACCTTGGACCCTGGATGCATGATCTTAAAGGCAGCTGAGTTTGCTCACAGCATATCATACAGCTGGAAGCCTTCAACACTCCTCCTGAGCCAGAGCTGTAAAAACATCTTTCGAAACAAATGCAAAGCAGAATCACCTTAGCCCTGCTGTTGAAATAAATGCTCAGGTATCACAGATAGAGGAAAAAAACAACAGATCTATGACCTAGGGCTGATATGTGGGAGGGTTTGTGTCCATCAAGATAATCAATACCATGTTATTCACTAGAGTACAGCCAAGGAGAGGTTCTGGTGCTCCTAACATTTCCATATTTAATGCCTGACTGGTTTTAACAGCTCATACACCACGGGCAGGGGGGGGTGGGGGATTGGATACCAACTGAACCGATATCCACAGGCACCACGAAAATCCTCAGGAATCAAACCTGGAGTGTTTACCTGCCCCGATGAGTAACAGAAAATACAAACAATGCAGGGCGTAATTGGCATTGATGCACTTTAAAAGCCCTCCTCCTCCCCTGCAAACACCTGCAGCCCATGAAGCTGGGCGGCCCCCCTGGGAAATCACACATTAGCATTTAGCCGTTTCATCTGCTGCACTAATCAGAGCCAAACGTTTCAATAATACAACACAAGAGCGGTTATGCAACCCAAAGAAAGGGGCGAGAGGGAGAAAAAGAGCACTCAGTGAAAAGGTATTTCCAGAGGTTGCGAAGCGCTTGGCGCCTTGCGCTAAATGGTTGTCTGGATCTGGGTGGGGTAGAGAGGTGAGCCAGTGACCCCGGTTGACCTCCTGATTGTTTTCCATGTAACTACACCACAGTGTGTTGAAATGTGTGAGATTTATCAACCAGAGCAGCTCCAAAAATGACTTTATTAAACAGTCTTCAGGCGAGTTATCAGCTCTGTGAGGCTGTACTCAGGTTGTGTGGTGCTTTGAGCTAAATGCAAAGCATGCTAACATGCCAACAGTGATGATGTTAAAGCTATAATATGTTATTTCTGCATTAAAATATCTAAAAACAATAGAAATATGTTTTATATTTTGTTGAGGTTCAACAATGTTTGAACACAGAAATTCATAATTTATTCAGGGTAATGGTGCGTTTCCAGCTAGTTGTTGCTAGCTAGTTGCTAGTTGCTATAACTTCCGGGATATTTGGATATGAGTGAGGAACATCAGCAAACGTGACTAAATGTGTTATGAATAAAACTTTAATATGACCTCATCCATGAACAAGATTTCTGGCTGGGTCATATCAGAGATAATTCCATCAGCTATGGTGGTCGTTTAAAAGTTAAGACAACAACTCCCATGATCCCATGTCACTTCACAACATCATCAAACTACATCTTTTGGTATTGTTTTAATGTGAGAGAGACCCCTACTGGCTGAACTTACATAGCCTATTGTATGTTTAATATATTGATGTTTAGCAGGTAATAACCTTGGCTAACATCTTAGTTTAGCATATTAGCATGCCAACAATTAACATTAAAAACATTTTTTGTATGTGGCTACTAGATGCCTAAATTTAGCTCAGGATGAATAAAATATCTCTTTTGGTCAGCTGAAGCTAATGATAATATCATTAGCAGAGGACCAAAAAGTCTCAAGTCTTTGCACTAAAGTTCTTATCAAGAGTTACAATTCCCGAGTCAAGTCCCAAGTCCTAAACAAGTCATATTGTACAGTGAGTTTTCAGCCTCATTGATTTACAAAGTTACTTTGCTGTTAAGCTAATGTTAGTTAAGAAATAGCTCACTGACTATGTTAATATTAGCCTTGGCTTAGCGTTTTTTGTGCAACTCGAAATGTTATATTAAATTGGAAGTTATGCCATTTTTGCGTCATTATTCGGCCATAAAGAAAAAATATTGGCAAATTAAAATTTTGACCAGGGACCATTCAGGTCGCAAAAAGAGCTAGCTCAAAGTTCAATTTTACATTTTAAACTTAATTCACAGTTCCAAAAATGAAGTAGTTCATGTTCATTTCTTCCATTTTTTAAAAATCTAAATTTTAATAGAACACCTCCCACCAGGTCTTCATAATGATGTCATACAAAGTGGTGCATGATATTCATGTTTTAATTTGAAGTCCCAAGAGTACTCCTGCCTGCCCCCTGCACACATGGGCTCCTGAACACCAACATTCTGCTGAAATTTCCAACTGGGAAGTAGAAATTCCGACTTTCCAGTGCAAATTGAATGCCCCATAATACATGAGAACTGCAGGGAGATGAAGTGAGAGGCGAGGCAGAGGAGAAGAGTGAATATAATGCAGATCTGTCCACGCATTTCTCACTGTAACACAATCTCCACTCTTCAGTTTAGTTCACACACTTCATGCTGCATGATCAACCAAAGTTTTTATACCACGCTGACATTTCTGTCCATATTTGCAAGCTCTGTCTTTCTCTCTCTCTCTGCTGCAATCACACTTCTTTTTAATCAGCTGATGAGGTGAGCACTGCTGTCCCTCTCAGGAGTGATCTGTTCAGTTCACTGTTCACCAAAAATATGAACACGTTCAATGAAGGCCGCTCTTTTAGCGTGTTCATGCACAACGATGGTGCTAGATGAAAAGCTATGGGATCATCAAATTTATTACAGTTCATCCTGAGGGCAGCATGAATGTCTGAGCAAATTTCTTGGCGATCCATCGACTGCTTAAGATATTTCACTGAACACCACAAATGTAGGGAGATAACTGAAGGATTCATCGTTTGAGAACCATGAATGTTTGTACAAACTCTTTGACAGTCCATCCAACATTAAGATATTTCACTGAATGACTAAAAACTTTGGACGCTGGTGGCACTAGACGGGAAAGACGCTCAAATCCCAAGTCAAGTCCCAACTCATTGCAAGTCAAGACAGGCATGTTCCAAGTCAAGTCCTACATCCTACACTTTGAGTTTCTTCTTCTTTGAGTTTTAAAAGTTACTTCGCTATCATTAGCTAAGTTAGCTCGCTAGCTATGTTAATATTAGCCTCAACTTACTGTTCTTTATGTAGCTTCAAATGTCGCATGAAGTTCGAAGTTGCCGTGTCTCCATCTGCAATTCTTGACCCACACGTTTTGCTTACTGCACTTCGGAATAGTGTTAATGTTGTGGCACACTTTAATCCTTGGGATTTAATTTTTGGTGTAAGTTATCAAGTATTTTCTTTTTTATATATTTTTTGGCAGGCTTTCATTTATAGTAAACTGAGCTACCAACTGAGCTGCCAGGACGCCCCCATAGAAAGTATTTTCAAGTCAAAAGATTCACATCCAAGTGAAGTCTCGAGTTATTGGTTAAAGTCCAATTTGAGTTTGAGTCTTTTTTTGATTTTGTTGAGTCGAGTGTAAAGTCATCAAATTTGTGACCCAAGGCTGAGTCATGTGCCTCGAACACAGCTAGAAAGAAAGAAGAAAAAAAAAAAAAAAAATCCAACTGGCTGTAAAGTTACGAACACATGTTTCTGCTCAAGTCATACCTGAAATACACTCCCTGACTGTTCTTGCTCTCACTAACTGGCAGGTTAGTTTCGCTCGCACCCACTCTGGAACCACCTACCTAACAATTCATCAACTTCACATAGTTCCCCCCTTTAGACGCCAACCTCTCCTGCAGCCTGCGCTCCCTTCCTGGAGCTTGGCAGCCCCCGATCAGCCTCTCTGGCCCGCAGCAAGCAGGAAATGGCCTATTGTTCTGAGATAATGTGAAATATAATGTTCCCCTGCACTCTTGGAAGCATTCTGCCCTGACAGCCTCATCGCTGTGGGCAACAGTAGGCGCCAAGTATATGAGCACCTGCCAAACAGAGACGTCCATCAGTGGTGCGGTGATGCTGGTTTACAGCGGAGAGAGGAGAGGGGAATCCCCTGAAGACTTGTGGGAAAACAAGCACCTCTCACCCAGCCGTTTCACGAAAACTCACCTCCGCCTACTCAATACAACCTGGGAGATTTTCTATCAGCTTTTGAAGCACATGTGAAAATACACCTCCGAGTACATCGGAGGCGATGGAGAAAGTGAGGGTGAAAGTAAAGCGCTGAAGGAGAGCTTCTTCATTGTTCCCGCTGGAAAGAACCGGAGTCAAACACTTACATCACCGAAGCGCCTGAGCTCGACAGATTCATTCCCTTAAAATCAGTTCATCAATCCACATGATAAAAGCTACAGTAGACAAGCCAACCAGAGTCACAGTTTGTGAATTTCACACCCTCGCAGACACATGTAAGGAATTAGACTGTTTCCAAATGCGACCACACGAGCGGCGTTTCGGAGGGGCCTCGCAGCACATCTCGACACGACGAGGCCCTGCATTTAGTCAGGAGTTGAAACTCTCATTGATCATTACAGTGCACCGCGGAGCCGCGCTCTCCCTGCTGTGGAAACAGTGAGGACGTTTGTTTATTTGACTGAATCACTAGCCAAAAACTCATAAATATCCTTGGCAACGGTACAGATTAACAAAGCAGTTTGCAGAACAAGAACAGCGGAGTGCAAGAGAGGGACCTTCAACAGTTTGTAATGGAAATGAGCAATATTTAAAGCTGAATGCCTGCAGGAATAGAGTTATGAACACAACATGAGTAACCGCAGTTTGTCTCTCTCCCTTATTCTGAGTATACAGTCAGTAAAGTTCATGCATTAGCAGGTTATTACTGTCGTCTTACTCAAACATGAGGTTCTCTGAAGGATAATTATGGAGCTTGTATTTCAAGTCCTGATGGAACAATAAATGAATCCAAGGAACTTTATTTAGGATTGCAGCTCAACAGCTGGCAGGACCTGAAAGTTAAAAGGTCTTTGCGCACTAATTAATTGAGGCAGCGGTAGATCTGTAACTCCCGTGTTCTCCAAGGTAAAATGACTGTTTTCGGCTGTGGTGGACAAAGTACTCAACCCCAGTACTTGAGTCAAAGTATAGATACTCCTGGTCAAATATTACTCAACTACAAGTGAAAGTTGCTCAAAATGTTACTCGAGTTAAAGTACTAGAGTACTTACTTTTAAAAATACTTGCTTGTAGAACCATGATGCTACACCTATAAAAACTTCAGCATTGAAATGTAATCAAAAACAAAAAGAACAGCTACTGTCATTTTCTGATTAACTGTATTAAAATCACCACATAAAATCAGATTAAAGCCGACTGTAAGGAGTTCTCCAAGTCTGTTAAAAACTGAGATTTCTTTCTGGCTTCAGGGGCAGTATATATACATTAATTATGAGGTATTTTTCACCCTGATCAGAACAACCCAACATTAAAAGTCTTCCTTGAATTATTTCTCTTTTTATAATAGTGTACCAATTAATACTGATGAATATATATTTTTTTAGGTGGCTAAACTAACTTTTGCTGCTGACCCTGTCCACAGCAGGACATTACTTCCTACACCAGGTATTCCTGCAACTGGGGCATGTGGACAGCCATCTTTTATAAATACGCTGACTATGGATGGACTATGGAGACGGTGAGGACTTATGTATTTGACTGAATCACTAGCCAAAAACTCATAAATATCCATGGCAACGGTACACATTAAGTAAGGAGTTTGCAGAACAAGAAAGCAGAGTGCAAAAAGGGAAATTCTGCTGTTTGCAATGAAAAGTGAGCAATATTTAAAACTAAATGCCTGCAGGAATAGGTGTCACGCATTCTTGAGAAGTGGGACAAAATTGATGGTTTTTTGATTTTTACTCCTCAATTATGCTGGGAAAATATATTTTAAAAGATCAAGTTCTTGAATATTAAACCTCCTATTGATTAATTTTTTAAATTAAATGTAGACATCAACTCAAAAGCAGTCAAAATCTGACAGAGTTGACATCTTATGGAGTTGACATAATGTTTTTAAAAGTTGTAAAAATTCTCTTAATGTTAATCAAATTACACATTTTTAAACCATAATTCTTATTTAACTCTGATTTATAAGGGCTACAGAGTTTTTATGGCTGATTAAATCGTATATATGTTAAAATCTGACGGAGCTGATGGAAATCTGGGACACAACTTCAAGGGAAATTTTCATTAAAAAAAATATTTTTCTAATAATAGCATATTTTATACCTGTGTTATCAGTAGGTGTTGTTAGTTTTAGATTTTAAAGGCTTTTAACACATTTTTAAATTGTTGAAGGTTGTGAATTCTTGTCTGGGACGAGGCTGTTTTCTGTCAGACAGCAAGTTTAGAAATGAATAAATTTAGAAGAAAAAGAAAAAAGAAAGAAAACACATCCCTTTTAATAAATAGCATATATTAAAAAAATGAAATGAAGTGTTGGTATTAATAATTTTTGAAGTTTTTTTTGGTAGGACACGATTTGTCCCAGTTCTCAGGAATGGGTGGTTTATGAACACGATGTGAGTAACCACAGTTTGTCACTCTCTGTTATTCTAAATATAAAGTCAATATGGCTCATGCATTAGCAGGTCATTACTGTCATCTTACCCAAACTTACAACATGAGTCCCTCTGAAGGATAATTACAGGGCTTGTATTTCAGGTCCTGACGGAACAATAAACGTATCCAAGAAACTTTATTTAGGATTGCAGCTCAACAGCTGGCAGGACCTGAAAGTTAAAAGGCCTTTCGCTGTGACTTGAAGTCGCGCTTCACCTTTTTCCACACGGCCTATTCAGCTGTTGTCTGAGATAACGCGTTCTCAGAAACCATGAAGAAACGCTCCTACAACTTAAACATTTTCAAATAGGATTCTCCATGAGGTGAAATATGTAGAGGGCGGCATATTCAGGTAATAAAAGGGTGTAAATCTGTCAGATTAGTGACAAAAATGAGAGTGTGTGGGATTAAGGTAAAGCACGAATATGGCTCCCTTTTGCTTTATTACTCATCGTACATTCAAAGGATCTTTTTTGGAGGAGGTACGCACCTAAATGGATTAAAGTCACAATTCACTCCACGTACAAAACCGACATTTAGGCATAGATCCTCTTCACTGTATCTTTGTGACTGTATGCTTTGATGTTCCACCAGCCGCCCACTGTGACTTTCTTACAGCTCCTGAATTGTCTGTTCAGCAGAGCTTTGGCTCAGACGTTTGGAGGTGCATAACACTGCCATCTATTGTTCTTCCTCTAAAGGCTCTTAGGTTGTGCTTCACTCTTGGAAGTGTATTGTTTTCAAAGATTAAAGGAGGCTGTCTATGAGGCTGCACAGCACAGGGTGCAAGTTTGGTAAAAGTGCTTTTATGTAACAGTGCAGCTCACCTGAGCCTTAAGTTGTTTCATACTTTTTCTACTGGATTATAGGATTTTCTCATTTATTTTTTTTACCCTTTATCTTAGTTCCCTAAGGAAGAAACAGCATCTTGTAATTGTTAGGTGAAAATGTAACTTTTCCAGAAAAGTAGCTTAACTCTGAGCATCCTCGTTAAGTTTGATGAAATTTTTTCATCTTTTAAGCCCCTTGCGGTGTTATGGATAGGGGTTTGTAAGTGAAATTGCATTTTGTTGTGTTGCCATCCCCATTCTTAATGTAGAGTCCCCTTACAATAAGTTTTGTACATTTAAATCAATTAAATAAAGTATAATTAATTGTTAATTATCCTCAACCTAAAAAACCCATATTATAATAGGCTAATTTTTTCATTCAGTTTGTTGCTGGACTGTTAGAATAAATCTTTTTTGTGAGTCTTCATTCACTCCTCCACAAATGACATTAGTGTTGCCTTTAGTCACAAATCATGTTCGTAGGCCCGCCCCTTAAAATCACGGTTTCAGTGAGCACAGAGCGACTTTCTACTTTCAGCAGATGAATGTGAAAACTTATAGGCTGATTTTCTAGTGTCAGACTCTTCACATACATCAGTCTGCACAGCGAGGCTCAAACATCCAACCGTGGGAGCAAACAGAAAAACATATTTTTGAGTGGAGGGGGACTTGAATAGAACATCATACAAACCCATTTATTTAAAAAAAAATGTAGACAGAACAAATCATATGTGAGAACAATTCCTCTGCTGCTTCACTCTGGTAACAAGTTAATGTTAGTTGCATTTTAGATGGTGAGCAAATAGCTTTATGTTTTGCCACATTTCTTCTCATCAGTGGATCTGATTCCAAAATGCTTCAGCACTTTACTTTCCTAACAATAGAAGTGAATGGTGACCGGTTTTGAAATGGAAACAAAAAACCAAAACAACAAAAAACAAACATAAAATGCCTCCATACGGCTCATCTGGCATAATCCAAGTCTACTGAAGTCCCGACATGCCGTTTGCACATCGTCACAACACACACACACACAGTTCAGACGGCGTTCATGCACATGTGAACTGTGGCTCCAAGCTCAAGATCTACAGTGAAGATTTAGATTAAAAACATGGTGTAAATGACATCTTTCAAGTCAAAGTGGCATGTCGGGGCTTCAGGAGACTGGGATTACACCAGACGAGCAGTATGGAGGCATTTTATGTTTTTTCACCTTTGAAAACTGGTCACCATTCACTTCCATTGTTTGGGAGATTCTGCAACACTGTTTTCCTGTGAAACTCCAGCGGTGTTTTGTGGACAAAAAACTAAACCTGACCTTCAGTCGGCATGTGGGTGACTAGATAATGACTGAATTTTCATTTTTGGGTGAACTATCCCTTTAATAGCTTAACTGATGTATAAGGCATTAGTAAATGATTTATTAACCATAAATGAAATCGTAGCTATTTATAACTTATAAAACCCTTAATAAACAGTGCCTTATTATAAAGTTGTACTGTATTTCACATAATAACAGTTATGGTGAAATAAAGAATATAGTGAATCCAATGTTTTCATAATGTTCACACAAGCATTATATGCCCTCCTGCATCTGGAAACAGAACAATATCATAATTCTTACATGAATGGATGCAGAAAGGCCACATGCCTGCACACAGGAGCAGGTGAACGTGAAAACAGGCCTATAAACTTGTAAGCAGACATAAACAACAAAGCCTTGCCTGTCGCAGACCCTCTCCGCCTCACACGGTTAACTCGACTGTAATTACTGCGCCGTGCAGCAGCCTATCTGAGATTACAGGAGTGAGTTACACCTGATGCCAAGAGAAAGTACTCCATACTTTAAATATTTAATCAGCCCCTTCACCATGAAGCAAATGAGGCGAGGAAGAAGTTGCTGAGTGGCTGAGGAGTGTTGAGAGGGAGGGGTAGGGGGGCTGCCCCGGCTGCATTTTGTGCACATGTGAACATGAGTGCGCCCACACACACACACAAACGTGAACACATATGCGCACACACCGGGGAGTTAAGTATGTCATTACCTCCAGATTTTCTGTTGACAGATCTTTTGCCAGTCTCTCATTTCAAGGGAACCTGAGAACCTCTGTGAGTATGTACAGTATGTGTGTGTCATAGGTGTGTAAACAAGAGTGTGTGTGTGTGTCTGCACACCTGCCCAGGGTCAGGGCCGAGGCTCCGTGAGGTTGAGCCACATTGAGCTGCCGGCCGTGAGGACACAAAGGAGAAATTCTTCCCCACGTTAAGCTGTTTAGAGCTCAAACTGCTTCACTTGAGCAACACAGGAAGTGACACAATCAGGCGCTAAATCCTGCATGCCTTGTATGTTCAAGTGACCATGAAATGAACCATCCGCCGAGGTATATTTAAAACGACACACGATATGGTCTGAGGTGCAGATCACAGAGAGGGCTCGTCTGGGAGGTGCAACCGATTTTGGCAGTAAATATGAGGGAGAGGGTGCACTGTTCACCTGCTCGCCTTATTCACACAGCAGCCATGTTTGATTCATTTCATCTTTTCTGGAAGATGCTGCTTCAAGCTGAGGATACTTAGAAAATAAGTGCTGTAGTTGTACGCTGCAACTTGTACAACAGTGTATTTCAGAGGAATGCTCACTTCTCTTATAGAGTTTTGCCAGCAGGAGTCACAAGGACGTGATCCCTCACTGGCTTCCCACCTGCAAACATGGCTGTTGTTGGAGCACGCAGCTGAGCTGAAGGTGCCATAACCAGGAATTGTAGCCCGAAGCCGGTATTATAGTTTAAATGTCTGTGAGTGTGCGAGGGTCCAAGTGATGTAAATTTCATCATTTAATTTTTATTTATATATGTATTTATTTAACAGGGGCAGAGCATATTAATGAACATCAGTGTGTAATACATGATGTATGCCAGAGTTAGCAAAACTGCTAATTTACAGTCTGTAGTCCCTCGGCAGGTAACAGAGACAGGTCAACAAGTTTGTATGAAAATGTTCATTAATCAGTCAAAACTGATCACAATCTATTTAGTGAGCAGATAAAATATTGTCTGAAAAAAATATTGCATGCATTACAGTCCACCTCTAGTCATGTTTTAAACAATATAAAATGCTCTGCAAGAAGGAATAAATTGTGTCTGCTCAGAATGCAAATAGTACCTGACCTCTCCACACACCCACACACCTCCACCTCTACCTCTGAGTATCTGCACCTGGCTTCTGCTGTTTTACTAGCTAGTCACAGTAACTCGCTGCTAATGATATCCATACCGCCACCCCCTCCAACCAACCTAAGCTGATCCCAACAGGATTGGTTCCTTAGGTTTATGACATCATATATCCAGCCTGACTGAATCTGTTTTTTTTTTAGACTGTCCTTGCTCGCTGCAGTTTCAAAGCAAAACATGTTCAGACACTGTGTTTACTGATTATTTTGCTCCCATGTCTTGTAACACATGAAAAACACCACATGAACATGTGGTCCTTAAGAGCCATTTAAAACCAGTAATCACAATTTTCAGTTACCAAACAGTATTTTAAATTTAAAAAAATTAAATGTGGAGCATTGTGTACTGCGCATTATGAACATTGCACAGTGTTTTATCTTTTCAGTCTGAGAAGGATCACAGAGTCAAATCGTCCACGTTCCATATTGTGGACTTGTTCTCACAGCCACTACAGATGCTGATCTGTGTGGAACACGTCCTTCAAGAGAACTGCAGAAAGTAGTATAAACAGAATTGTGGACCATGTCTGTGGTGTCTGCAGCTGTTCCATGTTCGGGTCTGTTTGGGAGTATAAGCCAGGCTTAAGTCTCTGAGTGTAAAGTTTGCATCTGTAAAAGCCTTTTTTAAGCTGGTTACCTCCCCTTCCTCTCTGCACTGTGTGAATCATTTGAGGAAGTGTTTGACTGTGCTCTCATGAGGGCTGTTAAAATCTATTGAAATTATTAATGGACTGATTGTCATGGTCACGGCAGTTTTCCCTCTCTCCCTGTGTCTCCTGTCTGTCTTTGTGTGTGTTTGTGTTGTCGGCGTGGTCTTCCCTCCTCCCTCTCCTGGCTCCCAGCGCTGCTCCACACCTGCTCATCATCAGCAATCAGCTCACCTGTCTGACATCATTCATCACAATCAGTCCTGCTGGATTATTTCAAGTATGGCACTATAGCTTAAGTCTAGTTTAAAAGTTATCTAGTTTTGTGTTTGTTTTTCTGTGCTCTCTGTGCCCGTGGCTAACAGTGGCTCTTCTGTTTGCTTCAGGACTTCACCAGCCTGCCTGCCCGCCTGCTACCATCCTGTGCTTCATCCACCCCATCTATCACCCTGCATTTGGATCCATCCACAGTAAAACCGTAACACTGATTTGCTTACCTCTCTTTTTCAGTGTAGTGCATTGGTGCTTCTATACATCAGATCTGATACATATAAGCCACTGCACCCTGTGACTTGTATAGAAAAAAATATTTATGCTGACATTTTTTTTTTTTTTTTTTTTTTTTTTTTGTCCAGCTGTGCTTCATTTCAGACAAATTACATTAAAGCTTTGTTAACTTTTTTTGGCCAACACAATAAGAGGTAAACTCAACACTGACAATATTATCACTTTCTAACAGTGTTGGGCAGTAATATGTTTCTAATATGTTACCATAATTTTACTTTTTCCAGTAATGAGTAGTGTAAGGGATTACAATTTCCTAACAGTAATTATATTACAATTACTTTTTGACCTATGTAGGCTATCATATGACTTGTCCATGCAGCAGGTCAGGGCAGGTCACATCAGCTGTTTGCCGAAAAGCTAAACAAAGGATTGAAGATGAGGGAGAGAGGCAGACTGTCCACAGGTGGAACATCTGGACAGCAACAACAAAAGCTTTCTGGGTGTTAACAGTTCACTGGATCAGCAGTTTAACTTTGGAGCACAACAAGGCCACTAACAGTACAGAAGTAATACAGTAATATAACAAGTAATGAAACTAATTACTTTTGATGCCAAGTAATAACTAAAGTAATATAATTACTTTTTAAAGGAGTAATAAGTAAAAAGTAACACTTCCTGAGAAACTTGCTCAACGTTGCTTTCTAAAGTTAGCAGTTGGCTTTTGCCTATTTACACATCCAGTAGACACAGACCAACAGTACAGTCATTTTTCTGTCCACCTGATTAAAGTGAAGCCAAAATTATACCTTCCACGTCCACAAGTGTGTGAGGGGCCGCTAGGGTCTGTGTGATGTAAATTTTGTCATCACAAGGTTTACGTGTAGGCTCCGTGTGGACAACTGCGTATTCCCAATTTGTTGTGACCACACAGACTCGTCCATGGATTTGACCATGCAGTCACTGCAAATGCTGATCTGTTGCATGTTTGGAATGCGTCCTCCAAGTGGACTCCAAGTTGCAGAGTAAACAAAACTAACAGGCATCCGTGGTGTCTGCAGCTGTCAGTGTGGGTGTCAGTTCGGGACAGAGTCCAACATTAGCTTTTGTTTTCAACTCCTGAGAAAAATATCTGATTCCTTAGATACTAAATGGTCCAATACGCTCACCAGCTAGTCGCCATTTAATGTTGGCCTCTGCAAGGGAACTGCAGAGTTGCATGAACATTCTCGTGTCCGTCAATATGAGTGACACTTTTACATTATATAAACATGTGACCCATTGTATTCATTGGTGCAGCTTTAAGTCTGACAGTTTATTCATTCATTTTTTTTTATTATTGCACAGTTTAACCTCAGAGCTGAGTTCTGCCAGATCATTCATCTACAGCAGGTCTGTGGTCATGTTTGGGAAAAGATTGTGGTCATGGCAGACTGAAAAGACTGTCATCATCATAGTTTAATGTTTAAAAAAAAAGGCCAAAATCCATGGTTTCCATGGTGTTTCCCGCCCCGATTAAATCAAAATATGTAAGCAAAGCAAATTGATGGTGAGAACTCTCCATGTGTAATGGATAAAAATACAAGTAAGGTATTTACATCATGTATTTCCAGGTTTCACCCCATTTTCAGTAATACAGGGGAAATAGCTCCATAGTGCTCAGTCATGCCAGGGCCGTGCTGACATCACAGGCTGGAAGATGTGCCCGCATAATGATTTCATCACGCGCTGACATCACCTCACACCTCTGTCAGCCGAGAGTGATGCGTCCGATGTCTGACGCCATCCCCGCTGTGTTTACTGGACTGCTCTGGACTGTCTGTCAAGATGACTTCAGCGCAGCTTCACTTCCCTGAAACGGGTGAGTCAGCCGCTTCTGTCCGTTTGAGGAGAGGAGAGGAGAGGAGAGGAGAGGAGAGGAGGAAATGTGGAGGGCCCAGCAGAAAGAGGTGCTAGAGGAGAAGAGTAGATAATTCAAGCGGTGACAAGACTCTTGCTTTATTTCATTAATCAATTCCTGCCCTCCTCCTTATTTTTGATGAATGATGTGGGAGAGGTGAAGGTGAGACATAAGAGAAGAAAAATACTTTAAAGGGGACCTATTACACTAATTTCTAGCTCTATATTTTTATATATTTTTAAATGTTTTCTGATTATTATACAAAACCAAATCTGTGTTTTTATCTTTTATATTTCTATATGCACTGATTTTGGTGAAACTGGATCATATTTCATGAAAAAATATTTTCTAATCGTCCCTGTGATGTCCTCCAGCTGCTTTGTCTCAACTTTGAGTGAGAGTCTCGTGATGGACAGATACCATTACTTGTTGTCAGCTACTTTAGCCGTTAGCTGGCTAGTTAGCTCAGAGATAGGTTTGGCTATGCAAGACAGTGAAAACAGTGATTCGAGGCACTGAATGTGATTAATTTACTGTTAATCAAACCATATGAGACAAGGATTTGATTGATAAAATTATAGACACAGCCAGAGCACAGTGCACACAACTTTATAACTTTATTTACTGATTTTGGTGAAACTGGATCATATTTTATGGAGAAAATATTTTATGTTTTTTTTCTTTGATGTCCTCCAGCTTGTCTGCCTCACCTCTGGTGATAGAGTTTCCTGATGCACAAAGCTTTACTTGTTGTTAAGGGTTAGCTACTTAAGCTACTAACAGCTAGTTAACTCAGGTTAGCCAGTGCTATAAATAGTAGCGGTTAGCCACTTCAGCGACAAGCAAAGATACCTGTCCAACAGAAAGTCTAAATCTCACAGAGTTAAGCAGCTGTGGGACCTCAGAGGGAAAACCAGAAAATATGAAACTCCTTCAAACTGAAAAAAAACCCTTTATGTGAGACTTCTCAAACACAAACATAATCCAGAGCAGAGCAGTTGAAAGGAGACAGACCGGGTGGGTAGACATGTTAAAGAAATCCGTGATCAGCGTCAGCTTGTCGTTGAAAGCAGAGAAAAGTCTGCAACCTGAGCGTTTCGTTCACTTTGATTACTTTTACATACTTTACCTCATTATTTTAAACATTTACCTCACTATCTTAAACTTTGGTCATGGTGATATCAATGGTTCCCAGAAAGAGAAAGAGAAATACTGAGTGAAACAAAGCTACTCTATAAAAATTATGATTTATGTAGAGTAAATAAGAGAGTTTGCTAATGCTTATGCTGACCTTTATTGCACTGAAATTTGTTGCCAATTATTGTTAATGATTGATAAAAAATGTGTGGTGGGTGCATGTGAACTTTTTTCTTTTCTTGTTTTTGGCCTCTGAAGGGGGGCATGATGGAAAGAGTTCAGCAACCACTGAGTGTGAACATTCAACACTGTAGCATTATGACAGAAAATAAAGAAAAACATAATAGGTCCCCTTTAAAATCTTAATCAGAGCCATTTCAGTGAGCTTTAGTGAGCAGAAAGAGAAGCAAGCATTTAGGTATTTTGTTAGATGGAACAAAAGGTTTGGTTTGGCCAGCGTGGATAGTCTGCGGGCACTCAGTGCTGTCATTCGGCAGTTTTCAATCTGCTCCGTGCACTATTTTTCCTGGCCCGTCCCGGGAGAGAGTAAGCAGAGATGGCTGGGGGAGAGTGATGCTCTTTAGACAGTGGATCAGTTATCGCTGAGCCGAGGAGGCAGAACCTGTGATAGATGCTGCTCCCCTGGAGAGCTGTGGAGCTGATCTTTATGGAGAGGAGGGGAAAAGAAGGGGACGAGGGAAGGGAGGAAGGAATGAAGGAGAGGTGAAGAGTTTAAAAGAAAGAGAAGAGCTCCGTCTCTCGAGACTCTCCTCCGCTGGTTGTTCCAGAAGTCACTCAGGGTGGCTCTTTAATGTGAGACAATTTAGTCGCAGGCAACGTGATGTCAAGTACAGTATGATCAAACAAAGAAGTCAGTACCACTGAACTCACAGAGGCCGACTCTTCTCTCATGTCTTTGCCTCTTTCTCTTTGTTTTCCTTAACATTCTTATTTGTGCCAGTGTGTATGTCAAAAGGAAGAAAGGCGAAGGGTTTGTTTCCGTACAGAAACTCTCTATGATTCATGTTTCCTCCGCTTTGATCTGCGAGCTGTGCACAGCCCCGGGATAAACCATTTCAGGTTGTCTAAACAATTTCCAATCACTGTTTCCATATTTAGGTTCTTATATGAGAGGAGAGAAGAGAGGGGCCTTGCATGCTAACACGCTCCTCTGTGAGCGGCGGGGAGGAGGAGGGGGGGGGGGGACCTGATTCTATCCATTAAGAGTGAAACCAGACATTGATTTGTGCAGACGGAACACGCATGCACAAACAAACACACAACGCACACATCTGCACGGCCATATGCCCCGTGAGGTCAGCTTACCGGCAAACCCCAGAGCCCCCTGAAAACACCCACCCCAATCTCTCATCTCACTCTCCAAACACACATCTGCTCCCCAGCGTCCTCCAACCCCCCCTCCACAGCCCTCTGAAATCAACCCAGGCTCTTATTAGTAAACCCCACCCACCTTCTCTCCCTGCTCACCTTCCCAATTACCCAGCATCCCACTCTATAAAAACTCTCAAGCAATTCCAGAGATGGGAACTAAGTACAAATACATCTGTACTTTACTTAAGTATTTTTCTGTCAACTTTTTACTTTTACTCCCTACATCTTAAAGCAAAGATCTGTACTTACATTTACAAAACAGGCTTGTTATTAGTTTTAATCCAAGATGAAAGCAGCATAAAAAGACAGAACAAGACGAGCATGGCATAAGTTACATAACAAGACATAAACAAAGTAACAAGACAAAAACGATGTAAAAAAGATGGAACAAGACAAATGTGACATAAATGACATAAAACAGACCAAAACAACATAACAATACAAGACAAACACAACATAAAAAGATGTAACAAGATGAATACAACATAAATGACACAACAAGACCAAAACAACACAACAAGACAAGAATGGTGTAAAAGACATAACAAAACAAACAGTAGGTAACAAGACAAAAATGATGTAAACGGTGATGAAAATGATGCAACAAAACAAAAATGACTTAACAATACATAAGATGAAAACGATGTGTAGGATGTAACAAGAGGAATATGACGTAACAAAACGAAAACGATATAAAAGGTGTAACAAGACAAAAATGTCAAAACAAGATGAAAATGACGAAACAATATATAACAAGATCAAAATGTGGTAAAGGGCGTAACAAGATGAAAATCACGTAAAAGTGTAACAAGACAAATATGAAGTAACAACATAAGAAGACAAAAATGACATAACAATATGAACATGATGCAACAACACGTAACAAATTGAAAATTATATAAAAGATGTAACAGGACAAAAACATTGCAAGACAAAGACAAAGATGTAACAGGACGTAACAAGAGAAAACTGTGTAAAAGATGCAACAAGACAAAAACAAGATACAAGACGTAACAAGACAAAAAAGACAAAGAGAGACTTCAGCATGGAGCAAAGGTGAGGTTCAGTTAGCTTTGCACAGAAACAGCCAATAAAAATGTCCTTTAGAGGGCTACTTTTTATTTTTATACCTTATTTACACTGTTCTTTTTCAGTTTTACTTGAGTAGAGAAGTTGAATTAGTACTTCTACTTTTACCAGTCTGTTTTTTTACACACATATCAGTACTTCTGCTTAAGTACAGACTGTGTGTACTTTTGCCACCTCTGAACAATTTAAAAACTGCAGAGCAAACTAGACTGCAACTGCACGTCCACAGCTTGATTACGTGGACGAACAGAAAATGCTTGTGTGTGTGTGTGTGTGTGTGTGTGTGTGTGTGTGTGTGTGTGTGTGTGTGTGTGTGTGTGTGTGTGCGCTGCATGACATCATTCAGCTGTTCCTCTGGGCAGGACTCCATCCAGCTAAATAATCCAGGCCAGCTCCATAAAGCAGGGAGTGCCGCCACATTCCCCCAGCCATGAAATATCAAGTGGTATTAAGTCACCATAACTGTCAGCCTCCTTCCTTCCTCGTGCTTCCTCCTGCACTCACACATGCATGAGCCCTAACACACAATCCTGCAGAGTTAATTTGTTTCAATTAGGTTGACATTCGCTGCATGCAAAATGCATAGAAATCAACAAAGAAACGCTATCTGCTCAGGGTTCATTCTCTGTCTGCATGTGCGCGACAGTATCAGATGTGCGGCGTGCATGCAGCAGGTGGCTCCACATTAACCTTCGCCCACAGTCTGAGCAGCGCGGCAGAGCGCAGCGCGGGGCAGGGATCTGGTTTCGGCCCCTCACTCTTCCCTCATCCCTCCATCCCTGCGGACTCCCATTATACATGACATCAGAGCCTCTCGACAGCTTTGCACAGCTGTGGGCAGAGCTGAGCTGAGCAACACCCAGGATCCACCCCACCTTATATACACCTCCTCAAATAACAATGCAAGTGACTGGGATTTGGCATTTAAACTCTAATCTTTGTTTTCATAAGATGCATTTACAATGACACTAATATTCTACTAATAATCACAATAATATCCCAGTCAACTGGAAGAGACTGGCCCAATCCAGCTACATCAGAAGGAATCTTTCGAGTTAGGAGGGGTGGTGTAAACCTTTGATAATCAATTCAGTAGGTAAATATTAGCACCTAATAACCATGTAAATGCTTAATCTGTTCCCTTCTCTCTGGTTGGACTAAATATACTCTTTCTGTGCATGATTGCCCCACGTGGGAATAAAATTAGGTGATGTGAACAAGTTTCAAGGAGGGACAGAAACGTGGCGGCCGGTTGCTGATACAACTTATTGTTGTTAAGTTTGTTTCTCCAGTTAGGGAGGGACTTGATGCAGTAGCCCCGAGCGCTGAATAGGCGTCCACGCCATGTGTATAAACAGTTATAAACAGTGGTATTTCTCATCAGAATGATTTCAGTTGGGTTAAAGAAATATTGTCCATGTAACTGCAGCTAATGTTTTCCTGTGAAAATGCAGCAAAGTCGAGCCTGGTTATGATGTATTAACAAGAGTGTGATTGAAACTGATGGTAGGGCGGAGTCTCAGCAGCTAGGTTGGTAGAACCTGTGCCCCACGTCCTGAGACAGTCGGTCCTAAGTGGCAGCCGTGGGTTCAATTCCAGCCTGCTGCTGTCCTGACATAATAAAGGCAACAAAAAGAGCTTGTAAGATATTTACACTAACCTTACATTATAACACCAGTTTTAGTTAACAGGTAATATGTACGTATAAAAGAAAAATGTTCCTTTAATTGGATTTGTGGAATATCAGTCATTTTTCAGCTCCTGTGTGGAACTGTAGTATTTCACCATGTTTTTTTTTCTTCTTTTTTCTCCTGCATTTCTGCTTCTTTCACAACCACTGAGGAATGTTAACAGGTGCTGGCTCCACTTTCAGTCTGTAAGAAGCGTAGTGGGACAAAAGAACAACTGGCGAGAGCACCTGTTTTCTACCAGGCTGGGAAACTGGATCCCATTACCAAATCACACTTGAGAGTGAAAAACAAAGCGCCACTATCCCCTGCATTTTCCTTTGTCACAGCTGAAGATAAGCACATACAGTTTTTTTTTTTTTCATCCAGTTAACCCCTTCTGCTCTGTTTGATGGACAGCCTCTGAACGGTGACGGAGGAGGTTACAGTTGCAGTTCTCGCTTCACACCTTTCAGGGCTGCACCACAGAGACACCATGTGGTGGCACATCACAAGCCAGACCCCAGCAGGAGCAACAAACGCATCACAGGTGCTGATAGTAGAGCTTTTCTAGTCATTCATCCTCCACTGTGACGTGCCAGTTTAAATAAAGAGTGTGTAATCTGTCAAATATTCCAACTGCAAAAGTGATTTACTGCACGAGAGCATGTATAGTAATGTATGTCTAATCATGTGTGCCTAAGAAAGCTCACAGTGGTAACTATTTGTCATTTATTTATTTGATCAGGACAGATACAGCATACAAAGACAAATTGAGAATATGCAATGCAAATATAATAGTCTTTATAGTGGACACTAATTTGCAACACCCTTCCCAATAAGGGCTTTAATGAAAAAAAGAGATAAAAACAGTGCAGTTAAAAAGAAGTTAAACTGAGTTTAAGAAGGACACCTTTAAGTTAAATAAAAACTTAGCACAACAAGATTCAATAAAACCCACGTTTAAGGACATTTAAAACTCTCCGTCTCTCTCCAAACTGTAGAAAGTGGTAAGCACAATTTCGTCAAATATTTTAGGGCAGCAATATTCCTTTTGTTTTTTTGCCTTCTGACCTACTTCTAAATGATGTTTCTTTGCTTATTTGTGTCTTGCATCATACTGGTCTGACAGCACCTGAAGAGCTCTTTGTTACCTTGCAGGACCCTCATATGTTATGCAGCCCCTCCAGGATTGATACAGTGATTTCTGATTTTGTGATACACGTTGCAGTGTTTTTTAAGTACAATATTTAGAAATGAAAATGCAACTGAGCGTGATAAATACAAAACAATTGCAAACTTTTTGCTCTTTTTCTGTACCCGCAAAAATTAAAATGAAAATCAAAAGGAAAATCAAAAAAGGAAAATAATAACATTGGTTCCGGGGGAATTGGAAATGAAAAACTAATGCTATGACGATTGGTCAAATTGTGAAATGGGCAGTGATTGGACAAAATTGCAAAGGTTGTGTAGGTTGTTGAATTTGCGTGAAATTGTTGCGATCCAATTCCCGAAGGCCTGTACAAAAAGTACAGCATTACTTTCATGAAAATGTTGAAAGTTGAAATTGTTCGACTTATTATTGAAGTATTATTTCAACGTGAACACCCTATTTTCCAATGTTTTGGTGACTAAGTAACTAATGGCGACAATTTTGAGCAATAGAAATTGGAGCAATATTTGATCTGTTTCAAAAATTGTTGTCCCATTTAGTCAAAAACATGAGGAAATAGGGTCCACGTTAAAAATAATCCCCTTTATGGGATGCACCTGGGGCGAGTCTCTGGAAGCTGATGCAAAACAGAATTTCCAAATACTTTAAGAACAGTCAGTCCTGAATGGTCAAGTACTGTAGATCTGTTGTCACACCACAACAATAATGGGCACAAGAAAGCATCAGACTCTTCGTCCAGCCCATTATTGTTGTTTGGTGATATCTGGCCATTCAGTCCACAAGTCCACAGTTTGAAACCAAAAGTTGTAACAGAGGATTGTTCAGCATTTGGCTAAAATGGGGATACAACACACAGTAAATCAGAAGAAGATCTGTAACTAGATTCTAGAAATTCAGGTAGTGGAACCAACTGAAAAACTTATATATGTCACATAGGCAGCAAAGTAGAGCTTTTATCTGATAACATAGGGAACGATTTGGATTTTGAGATCTCATTAATAAAATCTGCAAAAAAAGGGAAAAGGCTCACAATTGTACAGTGAAATAATTTGAATCAATTAGCAACATTTCAACTCTCAGAGGAGACTGATGACAAAAATGTTGACTTTGAGGAAAAAAAAAGAGGAAAAAACCTTGAGATCACCTGAGAAGCATAAGGTCAGCCATTCCCCAGAGAGCTCTGCAGGAGACAGCTGTTACAGCAAGTCTGTCCACACGCGCGCACACACACACACACACACACACACACACACACACACCAACACCCACGACTGGTTGGATGCTCTCCAGAGGCCATAGGTGCTGTGGACCATATGGTTGTTCTGGGTCACCACCTCCACTCAGGGTTCAGAGGTGCCTCATTTCTCATTGACATTAGATTAGACACATTTAACTGGATTTAAGCAGACAGAGCCCTCCATGACCCCGCTCCAATCCCACCTTCACTACGCGGCCTGCTTTGATTTGATTGGACTATTTACTGTAACAGCCAGTGTGGAAGAGCGCATGTCAAAAGGGCTTTCGAAAAAGGCTCGAAAAGCCTTCGTTCTCGCCGTCCAGGAAATTTGACTTGCTGCAAAGAGAAAGGTAAAGTCTCCCAGAAGAGCGATCGCAAATAAGACTCCGAAGCTAAAGCCCTTTAGTGTGTGTGTGTTTCTCCGTTTACGTGTGTGAGTGCGGCTTGCATGCAGCGAGAACTGGCAGAACATGCCCCTCTGAGGTTAGACACGCTAGATGGAAAATACCCCTCAAACACCTCCAAAATAATTCAGCAGTCTCTCCTTCTTCTTCTCGTTTCCACGATATCTTTGATCTCTCCAACCCAAGGCTTCTCCTGTTCCTGATTCATCTGCCTGTACCTGCCTCTTTACGGCACCACCCTCATGCTGACTCTGTCTCTTTTCACCCAAATTGGATTCAGAGGCTGCTTTATTCACAGAGGGATCGACTTCAATGCCTGTCTTTTTTTTTTTTTTTTTCCTTCCCCCCTTCTTCTTTCCTCTCCTGGCAAACGTACCACAGTGAGAGGAGAAAAGAGGGAGAGAAGTAGGGGGAGGAGGAGGAGGGAGAAGAGGCTCCTCTGGATTGTATCTTCATCAGCTGGGCCTTTTGGTGCTGCAGTGGCCTGGGGCAGCTCCGTTGGAAAGTGAGCTCTCACTGCTTTTCGTCCTGCTTTAGTCTGCTCTCTCCATGTGAGACCATAAAATACTAACGGCGGGTTTGGTGAATAAGATTCTTTTAATCGAAAAGGCCCATTTCACTCTGGAAACACATGTCAGACAAAAGCAAGAATGCAAAAGTGGCAGTGGGGCACCAGCGTGCCAAAAGTTGTGATGCACTTTATCACCTTTTGTCTCCTGGAAGCACACTCCAGAGGGCACTTCATCACGTTTTGTCTATTGGAAGCGCACTCTGGAGGGCACTTTATCAAGTTAGTCCACTGGAAGTGCACTCTATACGGCACTTCATCACATTTTGTCCACTGGGAGCACACTCTAGAGGGTATTTTATCCAGTTAGTCCACTGGAAGCACACTCCAGAGGGCACTTTATCACATTTTGTCCACCAGAAGTGCACTCTAGAGGGCACTTTATTACATTTTGTCCCACTGGAGGCACACTCTAGAGGGCGCTTTATCACGATTTGACTATTCAAAGCACACTCTAGAGGGTACTTTGCCACTTTTCTCCACTAGAAGAGCACTCTAGAGGGCATTTATTGTGTTTTATCTACCACAGGACATCCATGAGGGCACTTTTGCTGTGTTTTTTCAAACATGGGGGAACCAGTGGAGCAATCACCCCCCGCCCCCTTCAGTCCACTGGTGGGATGCAATATAGTATGTTGTTCTGAGGCCTCTTGGGGGGTTTTCCTGATTGGAGATGATTGAGTGGCACCCTCAGGCTACGCTTTGCATCTCCTGAAGTGGCCCCCATCTCCTTGCTCCTCACCTGAGTAAATGGCCTCTTGTCTGCTGCCAGCTCTTGATTACTACTCTTCATCCAAGTTGGTGAAGAGAATGGATGGAGAGCAAAGGAGAACAAACTGTGTGTGTGTGTGTGTGTGTGTGTGTGTGTAATAATTAAAACCAGGAGTGTAGAGAGGTGTCTGTTGCAAACACTCCATCCTTACAACTGGCCTCCCAAAGCCAGGAGAACATGCTGTGTACACTGTATACTGCACAGTATGTATCAGTGTTTCAATAGGTGCATTTATGCCACACATTTTTAGGCGCAATTTTAATTTTCCAATAAAAACATAAAAGTGAAAATCGATGAAGGTTAATGCAAATAATGATGTACATGAATCATGTGACTTAAACATCCACTGAAGATTCTGCTCCACTGAATACTGACTAAAATACTGACTAAACATCAGATCTGTGTGGAGCGATGAGGAGACTGTAACATTCCTCAGATGAATACATGAAACAAACAAAAATGACATATTTCCATTGTGTTTTCTACATTATTTCTCACCGACTGAACTGGCACTCAGACCGTCAAGTCTATTTGTTTGTGGTTAGACGGTTCAGATAAGGTCTGTGGTTAACACAAGCTTGAGAGATTTTAATGTTTTGTACTGAGATATAAAAAAACATCAGCAAATACCCCACTCATGAATTTTGAAACCTTTTACTTTGGCAAAAGCATTTACACTTCAGAAATCATAAAAGTGGTGTTCATTTAAGATTATCTTGCTGAACAAAACATTTAACCAACTCCTAATAATTGCATAATTGCATAAGTAGTGTAGTAGTGTATAGAAACAAGCATTCGTTGGAATTTTCTTTTGCCAATTTTCTCAAAGTTCAATTAAAATTTGTAATATGGAAAACTAGCTTATAAAAAACTTTTCCGAAAATACTTGTTAGCCTTTTTTAAACAACACTAAATTCATGTCCGTGAATGTTCTCATTCGTCCAGTCATTGTAATCTCAGGAAAAGATTAAATCGAAAGCAACTGGACTTGTTTAAAAGTCTTATTGAAGACGTTTCGCTTCTCATCCAAGAAGTCCAGTTGCTTTCGATTTAATCTTTTCTGAGAACACTAAATTCAAAAACAACACTTGAAAATGAAAATGATGACAAACGTTTAAAATAAATTGATACAAATACAAATGAATAATTATAGTTCTAACGTACGTGTGTTCTGCGTAGCCAAGTAAAACTGTACCCTCAATCACTCCAAACTCTTGGCTTTGCTGCTTGACCTGTTACACGCAAAAGCAGCATCTCTCATTCGTTAGTTCTCAAAAGCAACAGATTTAAGAACTAGATTCATTGCTTTTAATGTTACATTGTCAAAGGCTGTGAATGGGGGGTAACGGTGGCATATTTCTGAGTTGTCTTTCTTTCGTGTTTGTATGCTGTAACTTACATATTCACACCGGAATATCACTGTGTTAATGTTGGTCAAAGTTTTAGCCGCTGGTCTCAAGCAAAAGCAAGAACTTTAGCTTCAAAATTCAAAATTAAAGCAACTTACAAGCCTATAACAATACATCCTACAACCTCAGTTTGCTTTTTAAAATAATAGCAGTCACAAATTATATAAGCAGATTTGAGACTGAAACGTCCAAGTTCTGGGAGGTTATCCATACGGTAAAGTGATAGGTAGTAGACCTACATGATCCTGGACTAGGTTAGCTAAATCCAGACAGTGAACAGTATTTTTGTGAACAAGAGTGTGAATGACAACTGTACTGTACTACAAAGGAAGGACAAAGGAATATTACTGCAGAGAGAAACAAGGACACAAGCACTCATTCATGTATTTTTTTTTTTTTTGCCAATAAACTCAAAATTCTCTTAAAATTTGCAATACATTTGTATAGAAACACAGCTAGTGCATGTCTGTTACAATCTGGTATAAACAGTTAAAAAGTTCCTTTTCTGCTAACTTCTGTAACCATGATAACATCACATATTAAAAATAACAGCTGCAGATTAAAAAAAGCTTTAAAGAAATAAAAGATTAAAAATGTGAATCTCACAGATGACAACTAAAATGTTTCAATGATTAAAACTAACAATAATCAAAAAACTATTTCCGTTTTCTGCCTCAGCACGGCACCTCAGCTCTCAAATATAAGTTTTGGCCACCTGACAGCAGCTAAAATAAACCTTCAGCTTTCATTTATCTCCACCAACACTCACCTAGCTCCCAGCTTCCTTCCTCAGTTGTCTAATCACTCGCTGCACTTTGTTCCAAAACTCCTGTAGAGATAAGTTATGCAGCAGCTGCTACATTTTAAGTCCATAGTCTGTATTCAAAACAGGAAAATAAAAAAATGTGTGAAAGACAGCACACACCTGGGCAGGCATCTCTCTTTGAGTTCAGCTGAATAAGATCTGCGCTCTGTATAATGGATTCTCGGGCTACCTGTGTGTGCTGATAAACACCAGCAGACACAGGAAACACAGCGGCGGCGGACCGTCAACTCCAACCTGTTCACAACGCCGACCGGCCTCCATCTGTTGCCACTTTTGAAAAGAGCGGCTGAAAAACACGTTTGTGTAATTTGGCATGTTCTTTCAAATGGAAATAATCCGCCTGTTTCTCTTTCCGAGGGGAGGCTCCCCTCTGTCGTGGCTTTCAAGGTAAGATTAAGAGGACGTTTTTATCGCGCGGTGGTTTAGCTCTCTCTTCCTCTGGTGATTTTCTGCCTTCAATCTGGCCGTTTGAAATACACAGAAGGCTTTTCTGAACTGCACTATCAACCTGCGAGGAGGGAGCCGTGAATGTAAAAAGTGTTTCATCTAAAAAGAAATAAATGAATAAAATTAGATCACAAAGATGTAGCATAAAAATCAAAGGGAAATAAAGAACTCCCTCACTATTTCTGCACCCAATTTTCTGTATGATGTGAATGAAAGGGCGTGTATCTGCCTTGAGTTTGCAGTCAGTGGTAGTGAAATGCATAGAAACATCGCTGTAGCAATATCGCACATGTGGATGCTGTGGTCCTTCAAATGTCCCTACTTTTCTCTTTAGAGCTGTTGTTTTTTCAGCTGCATTGCTGAAACATGACTCACCTATGACAGAAGTACACACGTGGGCACTAGAAAAGCTTGAGATTTGGAATTAAAAGAAAAGATCAACGATGCACACAACATTTTTTGACCATGCAGCCAGACACGGCGCATGCACTGCTGCGGACCACCCCATGAGGAGTGGAGGTGAGCAGGACAAGAGCCATGCTAACCGAGCTCGGACCAAAGGCTGCTCCTGGCTAATATGCAGTCAAGAAAATGAAATGGACAAAATGAGTCTTAGACTGGCTAAGTAATGGGAAACCAGAGACTGTTGTGCCGACGGAAACCTGCTCAACCACGACGTTGTGAATCAAGATGTTGCATTTGATGAGCGGACCAGTTCTGAGTTTACAGGACGTAACGTTCAAGACCCTGGCAAAATGAGGGGAGGAGGACTCTGCCTTTACGTGGATGATTGTGCACAAATGCAGTCAAAGTTGATGGACAATGTTTCCCAGATGTTTTACGTTTAATGTGAAGATATCAACCATCTTGTGGCTGCTTTGTTTGTTTTCTTGTTTATTTTCTGATGGCATGATCTCAACCCCAGGATTGTACCTTTAGGGTAAGAAATATTGACCTGCAGCCTTTTTTTTCTCTCACCTCTTGGCTTGAGAACAGGCTGAACAGATTGGAGTTCTGTTGCTCCGGCCAACATGACCAGCAGTGCAAACAAGTGTGACTCAGATAGGACCATATGATAAACAGTCTGATCCCACTGATGAGGAAAGTGGAGGTCAAATCCTGTGTGTGTATATGTGTGTGTGTGTGTGTGTGTGTGCTTGAAAAGCTGTGTAAGGACATATTTTCATTGAACACACAGGGAAACAAAGCGTCATGTCTGCACTAAGTGAACATGGTTCTTTTCCGTCCCATCGGAGGCTCTCAGTGCTGACACCACATTAGCATTTCCTTTCCTAGAGCAGCCTAACACAACAGCCCTGCTTTAATAAATCTGTTGTAAGTTTAGTTTAGTGTTACACTGGTTTCTGTTTCAGCTATATTGTCATTGGAAAAGTTTTAACTCTTTTCACATTCTGTTTATTTGTAGCTTTTTCCAAAAAAAATTATGACCCTCATAGCAATTAATATGGTCAATTTTGAGGGTTGCCATAGCAGAGACTGGTGATCAGTAGTATATGTAGTCTATAGAGCTATAACCTGTCAATATTACATCAACCTATTATTCTTCTTTCCTGTAACTGGCCTCAATTTAACAGAATCTGCTTGCCAACAGTTTTCAGTGTAGCACAGACTTTATTAAAACCATTATTTACAGAACTAGGGCTCTTTTTTGGGGCATTTTAGTCTTAATAGACAGTAAGAGTAATCTGGAAACATGGAGATGACATGCATGCATGTATCTTGCAGTCACAATACGGTGTGTCTTAGCCATTTGACACCCTGAACTAGAGACATTTTCGCTGTAGAATTTACAAAATTTTTAACAATCAAAGGTATTATGCAGAATTTTCAGAAAATTCTTGCTATCCACATCACCAGTGGCCGTTAAGTGAACTGCAGTCAGTGTCCTGTTGTGTTGCTCACAAGCTGTAGGCACCAGCAAGCATCCTGGGCAGGTGCCAGTATCGGCAGGTGCATGGGTCTATGCTCCAATCGAGTAACTGCTACTGCTTAGCAGCATCCCGTCCACCTATTTTTGTTTTGTTTTTTTTACCCAGGATGGTGAAGTCATGTTTTCCAAAGAGTTTGACCTGAGCCAGGCCATTCACCAGTGATAACAGTCATATCACATCCATACAGGGTTAGTAATATACAGCTGTTAAGAAATGATAAAATAGGCCTATATTTTTTAACACACTGGTATCAAATTAGTACGCGCTTCAGCTGATACATATCAGACTGGGTATCGGGAAGGAAAGAGTGGTATCAGAACATCTCTAGTTAGCAGACTGCATTTCTACGCTAATGTTAGCTGATGTCACATCCTTTTTCCCAGAAAAAATGAGTCCAGCCAAGTCCTATAGAAAAATCATAGAAATCTGTCCACAGGCTGTTATAGGCAACCAAGAAAGTTGGGCAAGGGGCAGTTTAATTTACGCTATAATCCGTTCTCACATTGGGAATAAAAAGCAATTAATACATGCCAGTTGCTTTACATAGTACTTTAAAGATTGTAGTTCTTTGATTTTAATGATGCCAACTAATCCTTCAACACAAACTCTTAAAAGACTTCTATCAAGCAACAGATTACAAAAAGAATGGTCAAAGTTGATACAGCAGAGATTTTTATATGCTGACTTTTAGTTCCTCATATGGGTTTGAGTGTTTTCATTACAAGCTGTCTACACAGGACGCTTTTTAGCCTTGTTTTTCAGTTTTCTGCCACATGTGCGTCTGAGCAGATACGGAAACATCATCCAGAAGCACATTTCTACGCCTCAAGTATATTTTTTTAACATCTGTGCATGTTGCTAGAGTGAGTCTATTGGGCTGTGACTGCTGCCCAGCGCACAGCCAGTGTAGATGAAGTGTCACACCTTCCTGGCCTGTCCCGAGGTTGTAATACTTGGCTGTATTGTGTCACCTGAGCAATTTTCTCAGAGTTGACAAAGCTCCTCCAGAGTCACAAAAGACATTTAGTCATTCAATGTTTTAATTATGAAAAACTTATTACCAGGTGTTCTGCAGCTATAGTCTTATTTCATCACAGTATAGTTTCTATATTTTGACCCTCATCTCCTCATATCTGAACACGAACCAGTCTGATGGTCAAATCAGAGGCCAAGTGTGTTTTTGCCAACCCAATAGTTTGGAATGCAGGAGGTGCTTCGCTGCCGTTCGCTCTCGTCCATTTATCTGCCAGCTGCTGACATTTAGCGGCAAACATCACAGCTCGCAAATGTAAACACACACAAGAAAGCATTCACACGTAGACAAACACTCAAATCTCACACAGCCGAGTTCTCTGCCGACGTGTCCTACCTCTCTATCACAACCACATCACACGCTGAACCCACGATAAAACTACAGCGAGGCTGTGGCGAAACGGCACACACTCACGCTACGCTTCTGGAACCTGGGCTCCAGCCTAACCCAGTCAGCCGGTTCAGACCACGCTGCTGGAACAGATGGGAAACGGCAACACTCCGCTGTTCAGGCTCCAAGGTGAGGCCGGATGCCCGGGAAGGGTGATGAAAGGTATGCCCGTTTCTTACAGCTCCAAAATGCAACTGTTCCAAATCACTGACTGTAACAATGGCACGATGTTTCCCTTTCTGAAATCTTTATTCAATCAGGATACGCCTCTGGCCTGAAGACACACTTCGAGTCATCATTTTTGCCCTGATGTGATGTGACGCCTCTGGTCAGCCCAGACTCGGCATACAACTCTTTAAAGTCTGTAAAGGAAAAAAGGAGTTTTTCTTCTAAACAGATTATACATGTTACAACATAGTTGCTGAAAACATGTGGCAAGACTGAGAACTGTGTGGTGCTGAATTGTCAAATTAGACCGGTGAACTGGGGGACCCGAAACATGGCTCAGTGACGTGCCAGAGCCATGGTCCAGCAACACAATATGAGCCCCATGAACTAACACCATGACACAACACCACCTCCCCCTTCCTCTCCCTCCCTAATGGTCAGTTAAAACTTATCTTAAGTGACTCTCTCAGTCCAAATCAGCTCAGCACTTCACTTCAGCTCACTTCAGTTCCAACAACCCAATATAGAAGAAAAAAAAAAAAAAAAAAATCACCATCCTGTCACCGTCCTCTGGCTCTGGTGGCTCAAACATGTTTTGACATGTCTGATCTGCTAGACGGAGAAAACTGCTCCTTTTTTATGATTTTTAGACCTAATTTTATTTACTTAGCAATTTTTTTAAGCATTCCAATTTGGCTGTGTGGTTAATAACACATTTCTGTGGTGTGAAAAACTCTGAACACATTTATTGTTGCTTTATATTATCTTTAATCTCATTTAAAAAATAACATTCATTAAAAGATTTACTGATTAGTCATATATATTTAATTTGCATTCTGTTTACTATTTGTAAAATGTAATGCCACTCAGATTATGATTTATAACAACATGACATAGAAATATCTTAATGTATGATGTATCTGAAAACTGTCAGTGAATTTAATTTGTTTTCCTTATCCACTCCTGGCAGTGGAAGAATAATTTGGCAATTTGTGCCCACGATTGAATATTGAAAAAGTCAATGCGAGAGGTTGGTCATTGTTTTCCACGTCGCAAGTGAGTCTCCAGTTTTTGCACTCATGTCCCAAGTCAAGACAGACAAGTTCTGAGTCAAGTCTCAAATCAAGACAGACAAGTCCCAAGTCCTAAACTTTGAGTTTCAAGTGCTAACAAGTCATAATGTGCTCTTTAACAAATGTAATGCCATTTAAACAACAGAGTCTCAACTTACTGATCCTTGTTCAACTTAAAATGCTAAATAAAGTTGACGGTTGTTGTGTCTCTATCTGTAATTTTCGACCCATACGTTTAGCATACTGCAATTAACTTTTTGTTGACCAACTCACTATTTTTTTATGCAAAGGCAGTATCATTTTTGGTATCATTTTTCCAGCTGGAGATCAGGACATAATGTTAGTTCTTCATAGTTTTCTCCTGAAACTTGATTGATGCTGTCAGATTGGTTCAAACAAAGTTTACCTTCAAGCTTAAAAATGAAGCCTCATAGCTGTAGACCTTTCATTTCATTTTTTGCCCCTGCTGGTGACACACACACATGTTAAACTGTAATGAGTCTGAATCTGATTTGGGCGATGACGACTGATGGTTCAGTTAGAGTTGACAGCCGGCAGACAAAATCACAGTATGTGATGTGCAAAGATTCTGACCTAATGTCTTCAGATTTAGTCACTCACAGTGATTCTCATAAAGATCTTTTTCATGTTCAACATGTTCGATATTTGTGACTGACACTGGCAACCAATTACATTTGTGTGTTGTAGCGGGGAAATAAACAAAACAAGAAGTAGAATAGTGAGCAAAAAAGCTTTGCGGTGTGAGATGTACTGGACAACTGAAGAAGAGGAAAAACCAATTTAACAGTTGCAAGACAATAAATGCCTCTACAATATTAAATGTGTAAGATTTATTGGCAGAATTTATTTTTTTCTCGAGTGTATTTCTATTTTAATTGATATAATCAGTGTTATTTCTCTCTGCTCAGCATTATACTGAAGTTGAATCATCTTAAAGCTGCATTCATTGATTTTTTTAGAGGGATTTATTGCCAGAACATTAGAAGAAATGACATATAACATTCATAAATATGTTTTCATTGTGTATTGTATAGTTTTGTGTACAATCACCTGCCATTTATATCTACAGACGATGTTGGTCCTCTTCCATGGAGTCCCTCATGTTGAACTGCCACGTTTCTACAGTAGGCCTGACACCAAACACTGGCTTGTGAAGGCCTTTTGCATTTTTTCAGGTTTTCCTACACAGGGTAAGGTGAAGTGTTTGCAATCTACAGGCTTATGGCTAGATGCCACTACATCCTACACACTGGTCCTTTAAATCGAATTTCTTCAACCTGAAGAAAGACGCCGGATACTAGGGCTGGGTATTGATACTCACTACCTTTAAGGTATTGCTTGAAATAACCCAGTACCAAGAAGTATCGAAACTTTTCCAGTCAAGCTATACCTGCAGTCAAGTGTAGACAAAGATGACTATTTGTATGGTTTTGCTTTCAGCTAGTCACCACAAGCGTTCTTCATAAAGAAGAACCTTTGGAAACAGGTACTTCATTGGTATCAGTATCACTTTGAGGGTACTGGTACTAGTATAATTTTTGAAACAATACTCAGACCTACTGGCTAAAATCACACTCTTTTGTAAAGCAGGCTTCAGCTCGTCTTCACGTTTGTCCCCAACTTTGAGTACGCTGCTGAACTTACTGAACTCTGACATTTTGTTGTATACTGTTCACCATGGTCATGGCCAGCACTGAGGTTGTGGCTAGTAAACAGAAAGTCAGATCAGTGACCGAAAAAGAAGTACTGTAGAATGAGACTAAACATGCATACAGACCTCTTCAAAATCACAATGAACATCAGAAATGTTTTTTTTTCTCCTTTTTTCTGTTTTCCAGCTGCTTCTTGTAAATCTATGGAGGTTTTATACAAATGCCGGTTGACTCAGCCTGATGTTGGATGACAGCTCGTCAAGTTGAGTGACAGCGGTGGGTGTGCTTTAACAGGTGGACACATGCGCTGAATATGTAAACAAGCTGCACACACACACACACACACACACACACACACACACACACACAACTCTCGCTCTCTCACACACTCACACACAGACAATTGCACGCTCCTCACCTCCATTACTCCTCACCTTCTGGTCCCGGCAGGACAGTTGGATGCGAGCCTTCATCTTCATCTAGTAAACATACACTCTCACTGTCAGGATAACACGCTTTCCAAAATCCATGCTGAGCCTGAACGAATGCACATGGCCTCACAAACGAATACCCCACAGACAGGCGTACAAGTGCACACACACGCGACCCCCACAGAGGAAGTGAGATTAGCTTTTTGCTGCTACTGTAATTCAGTTATCCCTCGCTGCCGGAGGCCAAATGGCGGGCAGGGAGTAGGATTCTGCTGTGTCTGTACTTTGTGTGGCTGGCGGCGTGCTTATCCCTCTCGTACACAGGTGAATGCCTTTCTGCCTGCCTGTCTACTCTACACCTCGTCCCCCACTGTCTTCCCAGGACGCCGTGGGTGCCCCCTCGCTGCTAAGCTGCCATCTCAAATCCACTATTGTGACGGCTAATTTCTGACATGGTTTCCCCTCAAGACTTTCACCATCGGCGGGGTGTGTTCACTCATGCCACCCCTGCTCCCAAACAAGCGTCACAATTCCGCGAACATAAAGTCTAAGTTGGCAGAAGGGAGGATTTTTTAGCTAAGACGGCGATGGTGACACCGTGACACTGCCCACCGGTGGTTCACAATAAAGTAATAGAGCCAGGGAGCGCTTGACGTGCCACAGCCCACATCATTAATCTGCAAACCCGCACGCAAACGCGCATCCGTGAAGTGAGTCATGAGCACACATATGCACGCATGCACACAGTGGGAGGCAGCTTTCTGGCGCAGGTTAAGCCACAATCCGGGGCTTTTCCTCCCCTCCGCCGCAGACCCCTTGCCAGGCCGGGCTTGGAAAGAGGTCACATTCTCCAAGGTGTGTCTAAACAGAGATGACATGTGGATGTGCTGGCACGAGCAACGCTCTCGGCTCCCTACCACCGCATCTCACGCCCCTGCCAGAAAAGCAGCCGCGCTTGTTTTCTTTCCTCTTTTTTTTTCTTCTTCTCTTTTCGCCCTGAAAAGCAGCTCCCTGCCAGAGAAAACAGAATCATTGTTTGTTTTAATGGTTGTTCCATTCCTCAGGTTTATCCTGACTTAAAAATACCAATAAAGTAGAGAAGGAACGGGCTTGACAACTGGAATGATGCTCATGTTAATTTGGGTATGCTATTGCTTCTATTGCCTGAGGACTTCTCTCTGTCATCTCTCATTAAACAGTTTTTCTCCTGACTGACATGTTTGTGGAAATGTATCCCCATGACTTATTCCCTTAAGAACATGACAGCGTAGTATGTACAGTATATGATGTATCATCACATCTCTTCTCAGGGCAAACATCTAATTACACACTGACGGACAGTTATAATAACACGCATGAATTAGGACGACATGTTAAGAAAACACACAAACTGTTGTGGTTTCTGTCACTTTACAGATTTTTTTTTAATAAAGATAGATAAAATTTTCTGTTTGGCTGGATGTTGATACTGGCCGGATTCCTGGTTCCTGACACCTTCCTGTGAAACAGGATGTCTCCATTTAGACTGACTCACAATACAATGTGAAGAGCACACATTAAAGATGCCCTCCAGACATATAAAAATAGTCTGCTTTGAAATATAATTTGTCTGATATGGCGTTGGCATGCGTGCGTCTACTGGAATTGCATTGCATTGCGTTCGAATTGCATATTGGATCATGACTGGCTTTCAAACTAGTTGTGATATCACAAAATCATGGTTGTATGTGTACATCATAAACTCAGATTTGACGCAAGAAACTTTAACCCTCAGCGGATTGTTGTGAAAACAGCATTCTAAGGTCAAACATATGAGTGAGGTTTACACTAAATAGATTTTTTTTTTGAGTGGACAAGAAATTTAACCCCAAGATTATCACAGCACATAGATTTTTCTAGATTTTCTAGATTTTGATGCTTCTTCTATCTCTAATGCTGCTGTACTTTATAGCATCGGTGGTCATTCTTTCTGCTCAGAATTAAAGGCTGCCTAAACCGAGAACTATAACTATAAAAATTGATTTAAAACTTGTAACTTAAGTGGATGACAAAGTCCGGATTGCAACTTGAGTTCAAAAAATATTTTTATAGTTATAGTTATGGTTATGGTTATAGTTCTTGGTGTGGATTAGACTGAAGTTGAATGAACTTACAGCTGCATTAAGTGATTTTTTTTGCCACTTTAAGGCAATTTGTAAATACCACATCAAAGGTCCAGTGTGTAAGATTTGGGCAGATTTATTGGCAGAATATAGCAAAAATTGAGTATAATATTCACAAGTATGTTTTAATTAGTATTTATCACATGGCTTTGTTAAATACTCTATTCTGATTGGCCAATTACAGCATTCTAAGGTCTGTCATTTCTGTATAATAGACCATTGCTATGAAGAACAGACTGTTGCTATGGACACAGGAGCAAAAAAATCATTTTTAAATCAATGTTTTGTGTCAAATTATTGATTTATTTATTTTGATAAGTGAATGTGTAATAAGCAGGATAATGTACAGTGAGGAGCTCATTATTGTAAAATAATCAGCTTGCTTCACGTTGGGGTCCTGCATCACTTTCTCTGGGTTTATTTAACAATAATGACCCGCTCACTGTACATAACCCCTTACATAAACACCTGAAAATAAGAATTGTTGTATTAGCTCTTTATAACTAAAGATGGAGTCGGCCATGTTGCACCACCACATTTCTACAATAGCCCAGAATGGAAAAACCAAACCCTGGCTCTAGGTATGGCCTTTTGTGTTTCTTGTGAGTTTTGCAGCCACTGCAGATTTTCCGACATGTTTGGAAGGGGAGGAAGAACTGAGTTGGTTGCAATCTGATACCTAACCACTATGTGGCACTAAATCTTACACACTGGTTCTTTAACCTAAAGGTGGGTAGATTAGCATTAGCATTTATTTTGACTCATGCTTCTTTCCACCAGCTCTTTAAGCTCTGATTTATTCTCCTCCAACTCTTGACATATCTGGCTCCTTAGCTGCTTCAGTAAATGTTCCACTACTTTATGTTCACCAGCTAGTTCGTGACTTTGATTAATTTACTTAACTAATTGGGCAGGTAGTGTTCAGTGAGTTTATCAGAACTTTTTCCATGAAAACATCTGCCAGCTGTTGCTAGAAATGAGCTCGATGAGTGGAATACAGTACCAAAGCAGTGAAGTTGTGGGACAGAAAACAATGAACTAAAAGACCCTAAAATGCTGCATAGAAATGAACTGTTACACAATCCCCTTCATCATTTGAAGGGGATTCATTTGATCATCATTTGATCGTCATTTGATCCATTGTTAATATGTAGGTTAGTGCAGCTTTAATTGTTAAATCCCAAAAGAGTTCCTCTCACTCTTGGTAAAAGTAGCCCAGCTATTTTGAATTGGACTTATTTTTTTATTTGACAGGGACATTGCAATTGAACATACTTTCAATCCAGAGCATGAACCTGATGTTCTGCACTAGAGGCTGACATTTGTTCGGGAATCCCACGGGTCACGGGATTCCCGCGGGATTCCCGCGGGATGGGAGTCAACTTTACTATTAATCACGTGATTGGGACGGTACAGGAGTAAAAAGTTAACGGGAGCAGACGGGAGCGGGAATCAACCAATAGGACACGCACACCGAAAAACATATGACAGGCCCACCGCAATTTTTGTAGTTTTCTTTCCCTAAGCCTGCACGGCAACGTAAGTCAAAAGAACTACATGGCCCAGAAGCCAACAGTGCTTCTGGCCGCTGCTTGCCTGCTTCCCGCTGAAAATTAAAGAACAGCGATGGAAGGAGCAAGGAGCAGCAGCGCACAAGCCGAAAAAAATGAACTACAACGTAGAGGTGGGCGGTATAAACGGTATAACGGTAGAAACGATATGAATTTGGCCAAGGTAGAGATTTTGACTATACCGGCTGACCGCAATATAAAGAAGTAATCAGGTTAGCAGGAAGAAATTGTAATGTTTGTTTTTTACTAGGGCTGTCAAAGTTAATGCAAATTCCTTTTAACGCTAATTTTTTAAACGCGCGTTAACGCACGTTCTGTTATATTGGCCTGATCAATAGTTTGAATCAGCAGCTGGAAATGAATCAGCTGACTGCTGCGAAGACACGAGCTTCTGTCACCCGACAATGTGAACGGGCGACTGGCTCAGCGCATAGAAACAGAAAAGAGGAGGGGAGACGAGCGACTGCTGATCGAGCTGCAGCTCCACCTGAGACCAGGTAAAAGTTAAAATAAGTCTGAGCAGAGAGAGAGAGAGAGAGCGTGAGAATATGGACAGATGTGTCCACTTGATATAAAAAACTTTCATGATCATGACATGTCGTCTCCTCCACAAAAACGTTTGTGACTGCGCTGCATTATTATAAGTCATGATGAAGAGTCCAGACTCTGTCTCTCCTCTTCATCTCCTCGGTGTGTGTCTGTGTGCAGTTTGTTGTCTGCTGTGGTCTAAAACAACCTCACTGATGTAAATGATCCTGCTGCATTAATACAAAAACATGAATATCACACATCGTTTGATCATTATATAGACTGAGCTGAATAAAGGTGAGGATTTTTCTCATCAGAGGACAATATTTTATTAAAGAAATAAACTATTATTAACAATAATAATACTAAATAAATAAATAAATGCATATTAATAGTAACATTTTCCTAAAATACTGTTTTTAATTTTGTGTTACATTGTTTGGAGAAAGATCCGTTACACAGCTTCAAAATTACTTAGATTTTTTTTTTACTATGTTTTGAAGTGTGTTTATTCTGCTGCAATGTATCTGCTATGTGAGTATGTTCAGAAACAGTCATTTTGACATATATATATGTATATATATATATATATATATATATACAGAAGAAAAGACTATATCACAATATATATCGTTACCACACATGCTTCAAATTATACCGCAATATAAATTTTAGGCCATATCGCCCAGCCCTACTACAACGTAAAGTAAGAAATAACAACATTTCTGTTAAGCTAATTGAACTACTGGGAAAGTCGAAAATATTAGCTAACTTCGTTAGAGTTGTGTGTGATGACGTTAACACGACGTATGCGGCTTGTAAAACCTGCTTGGTTTTAATCAAATACACCAGTGAGTCTGGACTCAAGAGGCACACTTGCAGGGCAGATTCCGGGAAAAATCAGCTCAGCATATCTTCATTTGTCAAACGGAAATTACCTAGAGACTAGAAGGGAAAAAAATGGGAGCGGTACAGGAGTGGGAGTCATTCTGAATGGGAGCGGGATGGGAGTGGGAGTCACTTTACCGGGAGTGGGATGGGACAGGAATTTTTTTTCCCCTCTGGCCCGGGATTGGGACGGGACACAAATTTTCTCTGTGGGAGTGGGACGGGACAGGAATGAAAATCCACTCCCGTGTCACCCTCTATTCTGCACAGAGAGTTTATAGTTGCTTCTTTTCAGCTCTTGCCCTTTGTGAGACTTTTACGTCTACAGTGTCATTGAAATACACAGCTTTCAGTATCATCAAATCACAATACACCATAGAAACAATAAAATACACATACCACAGTACACATACACCTTGTACAATTAATGAGCTAAAAACAGTGGTGCCCAGAGAATTGTTTCACAGTGGTGACCAGATGGGGCCAGATGTTTCTGGCTGACTATACATTTGTTATTTTCTTTCACATTAACTATTATAAAAAATACACATTATTATTTAAATAATTAATAGTACCAAATATAAAACATATAGAAATATGTAGTATTATGCATACTTATTACTCAGAAGCATATTATTTATATGCAGTTATAAAGGTTGGGGTCAGTGGGGGTTTCATTATATCAGGGGGGCCCTGGCCCCTGCTGTTCCACCTTTGGGGGCACACCTGGCTAAAAAATGGGTACAGCTCTGGTTTGCTTTTTAACAGCACTTAATCTTTGCTGTAAAAGATTTTATGTCTGGAATTAATTTGATTTTGATTTTTATTGCCCAGAAATGACAGGAATATGAATCCATCCTAAAATTTGGGGAAATCCTCAGTTTCAGGGAGAAAATTAACTGCTCCCAGGGAGAACTCTTAGTGCTATTAAAATGAGTAACATCTTAATTTTTTGTGTCTGTAGCCGAACACTGCTCCTCTGCCTCCCCGGGCTGATGAGCTTTTTAAAGCTGACAGCGCAGGATCACAGCTATCTGGTAAATGGAAATGCAATGAAAGCTACCCACACTCAGCGGATTGCTTTGGCTTGCATCATTTTGCGTCTCTGGCTGAATTAGTGCTTACTAGGTGGTAATAAAACTGTGAGCTGTAACACTGAGTTCAGGTTGAAGACTGCACAGAGCAGACCCATGAGGAATCTATAGCCCTAAGCCCGCAGGTATGTCCACAGGTCCTGGCCAGGACCTGAGTGGGTATCAGGTTCGTCGCAGCGCTCATCACATTCAGACCTGTCCTGCTTTTGATTTAGTGCATCTCTGGAAGAGAGCGTGGAACTTCACCTGCATCTGGTTTACTCTGACAAATCAAAGCCAGTTGTGGTGGGAGGGCACGGAGTTAACCAAAATAGGGACTTTAATCATTTTTATGGATGGTGGGAGTTTACAGGTTTTAAATATATATTTATGTGTTCTGGCCCGCAGGTACGGAGGATAAATCACAGTGGTGATCAGGCTGCTGTGAGACGGCCTCAGCTACAGCGAGCACAACAGGCAGGTAGCGCGCAGAGCCGAACACACAGAATAGATATGAGGTGTGGTCCAGATGGGGTCACTGAGGACAGCATGGGAGTGGACAGGATCGGGTTTAACTCAGAGTCACTGTATGTCTTTCAGAGAGCGCAGCGGACGGATAAACAGAAAGACGAGGTGTCATCTGATATGTTAACAGTCAATAATGTGGTGTGGTGTTTATAGAGCGTCATTATGGCAACATAAAGCAGTCCATGATTGTTACTCTCATCAGAACATGATGTAATAAAACACTGGAGAGCACTCATGGATGTGAAGAATCCATTTGGCAACTGTTTAGTCAGTGTATTAAAATTTCAACGTGTTGTTTGTGAAGTGATATTTCGGCTGGTAACAGCTGTGTTGTGTACATGCAAAGCATAAAATACTGTGTTTTTATCCAAAGCTTTAATTGAAGTGTTTGTGAAGCTGGGACTGGGGCCATACGCTTGCAGAAAATACAGCTCACTGCAACAGAGGACTGTACTGAAGCTCAGGTAAGATGCATCTGACGCATGGAGTAATTGCCGGAAAATTCAAACTTGTGTTTGTTGGACCTTTTGACGAAATAATGGTAACAATATTACTGTTGTTCTTACTGTAACATTTTCAAAATTAGTAAAGATTTCCCTGCCAAAAACTTACGACTCACTATTCAAAAAAGCAGCCATGTTGGATTTTGCATCAGAGGCCGGCTGCTGCCTGCAGTGCATTGATGATCCACCAGAGGGCAGAAGACACATCTCAGATGGCACACAACAGGCTTTTCAGGAAAGTATTGATCAAATTGATGTTGTAGAGGACTCTGACACTCATGTATCAAATATGGTGTTAGAGGGTTAAATTATGTGAGAATATCCAACAAAAAAGTTGCTGTAGGGAGCATTACAGCAAAAAAGAAGTTGAGGTGAAAACTTGTGTAAATTTGTCCACTGTTAAAGGAAAAGCTGTGATTTTATGACCACTTTAGTCATATAGTTTTGAAGATTTCAGCCTGCTCTCACCAGAAAAACATCCATAAATGTCATCTGTGCAAGCAGCTTAACGACTAATTTCTTTGTCGATTAAATGCAAAATTTAATTCAGAGTAGTCCATTAGTTTAACAGTAAGAAAACACTCAGAAAGCAGTTTAAATTGAGCACAGTTTATTAGTTAATAATGTTGAACACTGTGTTTATTAAGAGCCATTTGAAGCCATTGATCACAATCTACAATCCCCAAATTGTATTTTAAATGCTGCTGAACTACCTGCTGCTTTGCGTTGTGCAATACAAACATTACACATTAACCTATAAACCAAGTCACTAAATGTTTCACCTTTTCAGACTGAAGAGGATCACAGTGTTGCCGGGTAAATGACCTGGAGCTGACATTATACACAGAGTGTGGCTAAAGTTAGCAGTGCTAGCAGCAGCAGCAGCTGCTCTGCTTGCAGGTTAATGTCCGTGTCTATGCTGAATGTGGGTGTGTCACAGTCTACATTCAACGTCATTTCCTTTTTGTAGATGAAAACACTGCCAAACCGCGCAATGGTTTTACGAGCCGTCATCTGTCTGAATTTGCTGATTAAAACGTCTGGGGTTCGATGGTCCATCAGGGCACACGTGCTTTCAGCATACGGCAAGAGGGGCTGCTGTCTGATGGGCTCGCAGCCCCAACTAGTGGCAGTTTACTGGCATTGTGCATGAATGAAATATTGATAAATAGTTAAACCGACTAGTATTTCTGGTGCCGAGCGAGGGTGGTGATGTTTAATCGTGTAGTGTACTCATTGTGCCCTAATTATGACCTATATTTACATTTATTAATGTACAGTAACCTCCAGTGGCTGAAGTAATTATGAGTGAGCAGGGAGCAGAGAGGAGGAGGTAGATGGGTCAGACAAACACAGGACTTTCACTCAAGAGATTTGGAGATTGTATTTTAACCTAAACATGATCTTTTCCTAAAGTAGTTTTGTTGCCTGAATGTAACCAAACTGAGACTGTTTCACATTATTAACCATGTGTTTAACATTACATGAGTTACATCATTACTTACATAACAAAACCAGAGTTCGGTGCTGTCTGTCACTGGTCATATGTTGTTTTGGGAATAATTAGCAACCAACATATTCTGTTGTTTAGGTATGATGATGTGTTGCGTGAATTTTACAGTATACACACTCAATAAAAATATAAACGCAACATTTTTGTTTTTGTTCCCATTTTTCATTTGTTGAAGTGAGAAATCTCAGACTTTTTGTGCACACAAAAGGTTTATGTCTCAAATTAGTTCACAACCTTGTTAAAATCTCGTTAGTGAGCACTTCTACTTTGCAAAGATAATCCATCCACCTGACAGATGTGGCATATAGAGATGCTGATTAAACAGCTGGATTATTGCACAGGTGTGTCCTGAACTGGTCACAATAAAGAACAGAAGAACACAGAAGAAGTCTTAGATCTTTTACTTCAACTCATGAAAATAATGGGAGCAAACACAAAGATGTTGCATTTATATTTTTGTTGAATGTACATTTATTTGACCCCTAAATTCAAACCTTGGGTCTTTAGATACCTGGAACCATATTTATTTGTTTTATTTTAATTAAGCCTCAGACTCTGCTATTCCTCAGACTAGTTGTTCTGTCAAAATTGTAGAGAATCATTGTTTTTCTGTTTTTCTTTAAAACATTTATAGGGTCAGAGGATATCAGGGTTATGTAAGAGTTCCACAGCTGTATACAGGTTGCAGGTAATGCTGTTTTTTTTTTTCCTGTTTCCTTGTGTGTGCTTTAAAGGTACGCAGACACAAGGATGAAAAAGTTTGTCAGGTTCACTGCAGAGCATCTCATTCTTTCATATCGGAGGCTTTTGATCACAGCAGCTGAAAATGAAGACAACATACCAGACGCAACTGATGAGGAGGATTTCGTGTTTTTGTGCCAAGTGATCAAAAGGTAGTTCAGGAGCAGAACTGCGGGATGTGTCACGACTCAGGAAATGCAGGATTGGACCCAAATGCAGGCGAGCAGGCAGGCAGGATGATTTCAGTGATTGATAGAGAGAGGCAGCCAGGTACTGGTAGGCAGCAGGAAGGTTCCAGTTAAGGTTCAGGTGGCTGAAGCTTGAAAGAAAAGATAAAAAGCAACATTGTAACTAGTATGAACTGTTTCATCTTGTTATGTTATTTTCACTTTTTTGTGTTTTATTCATTTTTGTCTCGTTGTGTTGTTTCGTCTTGTTACGTCCTTACGTAGTTGTCATCTTATGCTTTTATTTTTATCTTGCTACATAATTTTTTTTATCTTATTATGTCTTTTATGTTTTTTTGTCTTGCTACATCTTGTTACAAGGTTTTCGTCTTGTTACATTTTTTATGCCATTTTTGTCTTGTACGTTTATTTCATCTTGCTCTGTCTTTTATGAAGTTTTTGTCCTATTACATCTTCTTTGTTTTGTTACATCCTTTATGTTGTTTTTATCTTGTGACATCATTTTCATCCTGTTATGTCTTTTGTTTTTACAATTTTATTTTTAGTAGTAGTACGACTAAGTGCCATGGAGCAAAGTTCAAGATTAATAGGATGTAGGTGCTTAGGGAGCGCCAGTGGCAGCATGCATTGAATGCATAAGATGCATTGGGATTTTTTTTAAATTTATGGATATCTTGTGCAGTCAATCAAGTGCAACGGTGTTCACAAAAGAGCTGGGTCTTCAGTCTTCTCTTAAAGACTGAGACGGACTATGTCGATTTGGTAGCTTGTTCCACCATCGCGGAGTCTAGCTGGCGACTTTGGGCCCTGTTGTGGTGTTTGAATCAGGCGTCTTTCACCGACAGAGCATAGTGAGCGGGAGGCAGTGTAGACCTGGATGAGGGAGTTCAGGTAGGCGGGAGCCGTTTTAGTTGCTGTTCTGCAGGCAACTGTCAGGGTTTTGAATTTGATGCGGGCAGGAACTGGGAGCGATGAACAGCAGGGTGATGTGCTGTTTTGGGCGGATTGAAAACCAAACATACCGCTGCATTTTGTCATCTGTGGAGGTTTGAACATCTTGTTACGTCGTTTTCGTCTTGCTATGTCTTATTACACCTTGTTACGTTGTATTTATCTTGTTACACATTTTACATTGTTTTCTTCTTATTACATCCTCTTGTTTTTGTCTTATATCGTGTTCGTCTTGTCTTTTATGCCATTTTTGTCTTTTTACGTTGTTTTTGTCTTGCATTAAAACTAAAGTAATGAGCTGCTTTGAAAAGAGTAGAAAACAGAGATATTTGTGTTAAAATGCAGGGAGTAAAAGTAAAAAGTTGACAGAAAAAGAAATACGCCAGTAAAGCACAGATACCTGAAAATCTACTTGTTACTACTTCCCACCTCTGCTGTGAACTTATATTAACATTAAAAAGTTTTCCTCCCCTGTTGAAACATCTTTGGAGGACAGGTGTAAGTCACACATCGGATCAGTCCAAATCAGTCCACCAGGCTGTTGATCCTCTCCTCCTCTCTGACTGGTTTCATTTAGCTATTGACCATTGAAGGTAAGTCCTTATTAGCCTCTTTTATTAACCACTAATTATGCTTCAGACAGCAGCCAGCTGTTTGCACACTGCAGCTTTCCCTCCAGTTAGCGCCCGGCTGTGCTGATGTGTGTATATGTGTGTGTAAATGAGCCTGTTTGTCACCTGGGGGTGAAGTGAGCCACAGCAGCGATGGGACTGTGCTGTTCGGGGCCTCAGAGTCTTCATGTTGTCTCCTCATCGTTCTGTAGTAAAGGGCAGTTGGAGCAGGATCGGAGAGAGAAGCCCGGTGTTTTTGTTTCCCCGGCTTCGGGTTTTGGAGAGCACAACAGCGAGTCCCGAGGCTGAGTCACTCTCTCCTCTTGGTTACGGCTTTTTGTGTTTGTGTTTGGATCCCTGTGCGTCTCAAATTATACACCTGACCCTCCTCTTTTCCCCAAACACACAGCAAAAACGTTTGATGTCGAGCTCGTTTAAGTTCCGAGCGGCACATGTTTTCTACATGACACAAGCGACCTCTTCCTGCTTTAAAAAGTCCAAAAATCCACCTCTGGCCCACTCGTCTAGCAGAAAATAACTTCTGCAGCAAACGGAAAACAAGCACAAGTAACATGTACGTATGTGGAACTGCGCTGCAATTCTCTAAATCTTCTCTAAATCCTCCACCACCTCCACCCAGCATGTCGTCTGCTGGCTCTGCTCTCAAAATCACCCACCTGGTTAGCAGCACCCTCCCCCACCTACCCCAAAAAACATCCACTACTCTGCTCTTCACAGCAGGCTGCCAGACCCGGGGCTGGGCCGCAGGGTGGAGAGGTGGAGGGGAGGATGGATGGAGGAGCGGGAGGAGGGAGGGGAGTGTGTTTGTTGGTGTTGATTAGAGGATCAGAGCCTCTAATGATGCCAGGTGGCAGTGGGAGGGCAGTCTCTTGACTCCGGTCCAAAGGCCTCGATTTGGAGGTGTGCTGCACACTTGGAAGTGCACACACACAAACACACACACACACACACAGAGTCACACCTAATGGTGAAGTGCGTTGTAGGGGAGCTCCTCTAAAAGGCTACTAAGATACTTTTGACTGATTCAGTGATTGGCAGAATCTTCAAGTGCTGCAGTTACCTTCTTCATCCTGGATGGAGGAAATAATGTGACTTCTGCTCTCGACTTCCATCCACATCTCACAGTTAATACTCAGTCTAACTTTGTTTATTATAGGATATAGTGTACTTACACAAGAACCAAAAAATATGAAACTCATTCCACTATGCAGGCTACTAAAATACTCAGTACTACCACTCTGCTACAGTATCTACTGATGAGGACAACCTTTGTTCAGGATTCTGCAAGAATGAGCGGATTATTTGGAAAATTAATGACTAATTTTAGAAATGATCAAGCAAAAATGTAAAACATTCTTATACCATGGCCACTTGCCACATAAAATAAAAATAAAATAAGACCATTAATTTATATTTTTGCAGTGATCAAAAGAGTACTGAAAATCGGTACTCAGGTACATGTACTGTTACATTATTCAAATATTACTCAATTACAAGTGAAAGACAAGTACTGGTGTTAGAAAAATACTTAAGTAAAAGTACAAAGTATTTCTCTCAAAAACTACTCAGAGTATTAGTTATTTTTTAATCGTTGATTGAGATCAGATCATCTTATTGGCAACAAAAATGTAGATGAAAGGTTTTAATTCAAATTGATCTCAGCACTCAATTATGATTTTAAAGGTAACTAAGTAGATTACATAGTGTAATGCATACTTAAGTACGAGTAAAAGTGCAGACTTGAAAATCTACTCATAAAAGTACAAGTACCCAAAGAAACTACTTAATAACAGTAACTTGAGTATTGAGAATTTGTATTTACTTCCACCTCTCACATTTTGTAATCTTAAATCTTAAAGTTTTTCACAAGCCATAACTCTGTTTCCCTGGAAACGCCTGACTGTTACTGTACCTGGAACTATCATTACCATCCCATAAGGTTCTCATGCAGTGGAAACGTGAGATGATCTCTTATGTGATACAAAGTCTCAGTAAGTTCAGAGGAGCAGTGGACTTCTTGCAGCTTGTGTGTTACAGTCTCCATCCTGTGGTGTTCAGACGATGAGGCGTTCACTCCTTTTGCCATTTCTCCCTTTTCTTTCCAGTTTCTCTTTCTTCAACTGCATCCAGACCATCGTTTAAATGGAATGAAAGAGTAAAGGTGGCACACATCCCTCCATCCATAGCAACAAGACGGAGGTTGAGCTGGGTGTCCACATGTCTGAGGACTTCTCTTGGACCCTCAGAACTTCAGCCCTGGTCATGAAGGTACACCAGTGTCTCTTCTTCCTGAGGATGCTGAAGTCTATCTGTCTCCGCAGGTTCTGAGTCATTATGAATATTTATGACTGCCAGTTATGTAATTTTTAATGTATAGTTGAGAGTGTCTGAGATGTATGTTATGACAGTTAATATTAATGAAGACAAAAATGTTTTCATGGCAACGTGACATTAACCAAGACAACATAACCTGTCATAGACATGCCATAGCAGGCCTAATTATCAAACTTAAAGAAATGTGTGTTAACATGACATTATACCGATCATATGTGGTAAGTTTTGTCACTGGCTGTCATGAGACCATTATAACTGTTTCATGAATATTTTACTTGATCTCCACTACAGTGATACAGTATAATGTAATGTTAACACATAAAGCTAAATAGTTAATTAGAGTTTTGTAATTAGGCATGCTATGGCATGTCTATGAAAGGTTATGTCAATACTGAGTTGTCATAACATAACAAAGACATTTTTGTCTTGTTTAATGTCAAGTTTGTTATAACAAAAACATCTCAATGTTAACTCTGCATTAAAAGTGACATAACTGACAGAATGACATTTAATGACAACTGTCATAAACGTTAGAAAGTCTGATTCACATTCATGACAGGTTATGTAGTCTTGGTTAATGCCAAGTTGCCAAGACATTGTTTTGATTAATGTCAAGTTGTCATAGCAAAGACACCTCAAACAACGTCAACCTTGCATTAGAAGCTACATAACTGATTGAGGGATGCTTAATGACAGTCATAAACAGTTATTAAGTCTCCATTGTCTTCATGACAGGTGTCATGTCATGTTATTATGGTGTCACATGTCAGTCGTATGCATGCTCAGCAAGTTAAGAAGATTTTGTCCAAAAACAATCTGTGTATTTGTCAAAATCTGTCTGAAGACATGATCATCATGATCTGAGATGAAGTTCAAATCTCTGGAAAAAGTTACTACACAGACCTCGGGTTAAGATTATTTTGTCAAAAATAATCCCTGGAAGCAGCCGTACCCACTGCTCACTTTTAACGTTCTTATTATTTTCCATAGAGGTTAATTCCATCATAAACCTGTGGAATTAAATGTGAATGTCTGCAGAACTCCCTCATACTGTAGTGTGTGGTCTGTGTGGTCTTCTACAGCTGATGTGCCCCAGGTGGAGCAGAGGCTCCATCCAGCTTTAGAAGTGGACGTCCAGGTCTAAATTGGACAGGAGACAGCAGAGAGACACAATGAGCGAGGCGACCTGAGGCACGTGGCCACGCTCCACATTATATAAATCCACACCACTTTTATGGGCTCCATCGGGCTCGAGATCTAAATCTGGGTTAACAAGCAGAGCTTACCACTAAGAGCCCAGGGCACCAGAAAAGAGAAGAAAAGTCTCCTTTCTGAAATTCATTTCCCATAAATCATCTCGGGCAGAGTCTTTGAAGTGGCTTTCTGAGACTCTGGACAGGAAGTGTGAGGCTTAGAGCTTTTTTCCAACCCAAAGGGGAGAGAGGAGGAGAGGAGAGGAGCAGAATTGGGGAAAGGAATCAGGCGAGGAGAGGAAAGGAATCAGAAAGGAGAGGAGAGGAATCAGGAAATGAATCAAGAGAGGACAGGGAGGAGGGGGTAGGAAAGGATCAGAAAAGGAAAAGAAAGGAGACAAGAGAGAAGAGGAATTATGAAATGAATCAGGAGATGAGAGGAGAGAAGTCAGAAAAGGAGTAAGTAGAAAAAAGGAATCAGGAAAGGAATCAGGAGAGAAGAGGAATCAGGGAAGGAATCGGGAAAAGGGGATGAACCAGGAAAGGAAATAGGAGAGGACAGGAATTATGAAAGCTGTCAGAAAGGAGTCAGGGAAGGAATCAGAAGAGAAGAGAAAGGAAAGGAATCAGGAAAGGAATCAGGAGATGAGAAGAATCTGGAAAGAAAGCAGAAGAGAAGAGAAAGGAATCAGGAAAGAGGAGAAGAAGAGAAGAACAGAATCAGGAGAGAAAAAGACAGGAGATGAGAGGAGGGAAGAAAAGAGGAGATGAAAGGAGAGAAGGACCCATATCTCCATTGTGATGCAGAGAGCAGTGATAATCCACACATAAATAGAAACTGTGAACAAAAAGGAAACACAGCAGGCAGAAGAATATGTGCTAAGCCTTCTTTGGACTCTCATTGTTCGCTGCTTGTCATCTTGTGTGGATGGAGGAGAGGAGGAGAGGAGGAGAGGGGAGGAGTGCTGCTGGGCCGGCACGCCGCCAAATGCAAATATTGTGGAATAAATGGTGCTAAAGCTCAACTGTGCCACTTTGCACCTAAGCCTGTGTTGAATTAACACTGTTATCATAAACAAAACATTATGTTAGTGTGGAAGTGGGCTGAGCGTCGACAGATGGTTAAGAGCATTAGGGAGATACCTGCCAAAGGGTGCCTTTCACCCCCTGTTTGGGATATTAAAATTCACTGGCGAGCCGTGGCTGCAAAAGCGCCCGTGGCATATGGCCCAGTAAATATTGACTGATATTTTAATTACCCTTTGCATAATCTAATAATTAATCACAAACATTACAGTTTCACCTTTTCCCACTGCTGCTGCTTCAGAGGAGCAGAGCTTCAAAATCACTGTGTGTGTGCAGACTGAGTGTGACAGGCTGTCACATACTGATCAGCCCTGTGATGTATTTGTCCAGCTGCCATTTACTTCTAATGGCACTTTACTTCAGCAGAAAGAGCAATACTACAATATAAACATACTGTATTATATGAAGCCCTGGATTAGTAGTCATAATCCAAAATGTCCCCTTGTATAGTGGTATATCATTACAGTATTTATATAATATTTAATTATTACTGCTGGTTAAAGGGATAGTTCACCCCAAAATTATAATTAAAAAAAAGTAGGGCTATCCCTGACTAAGATTTTCCTTAGTCAAATCAGATTTGCTGCCTTATATGAATATTCAACTTTTCGTCCTATAGAATATGTTTTACCGGATATTTGTAGAAACGGTTGTCGTAGGCAACTGGACTTTGTACTTGGACCCTACCAAGTCCAGTTGCCTACGACAACCGTTTCTATGAATACCATGACCTGGATGACTGAGAAACTTCACGGACATGTTTTACCAGATAGACTTGGGTTTTAATGCTTTTCTTCGTAATTTGTGATGTGTTAATGCCAAATTTTTTTGCAGTCAGAGAAGTTATAAGCGTGCGTCCTCCTGTAGTTCAGTTATTAAATCAGTGGAAATGTGGCGCTTCTCTCCCGAGGCTGCAGCCACTGTCCAACGTCCAGTGGTGGACAAAGTACTCAACCCCAGTACTTGAGTTAAAGTATAGATACTCCTGCTCAATTATTACTCAACTACAAGTGAAAGTCAAAATTTTACTTGAGTTAAAATATTAGAGTACTTGCTTTTAAAAATACTTAAGTATTCAAAAGTACAAATTACAAAGTACACTTTCTAATATCAATACATTGCTGTATTGTTTTCACAGAGCATTTACAGAACCTTGTAACTCTCTGAAACCACCTAATGATGCTCTGACTCTTGTAGAACCACTCTGCTACACAAAGTCTATAGAAACACCTTTAAAAACTTCAGCATAGAAATGTAATCAAAAACAAAAAGGACAGCTGTTGTCATTTTCTGATGTAACTGTATTAAAATCACCACATAAAATCAGATTAAAGCCGACTGTAAGGAGTTCTCCAAGTCTGTTAAATAACTGAGATTTCTTTCTGGCTTCAGGGGCAGTATATATACATTAATTATGTGGTATCAAAAGCCTACCTGGAATTATTTCTCTTTTTCTAATTAAATAACATCTCGAGATTTAATTTTGTCTTTCTCGTGCTGTCACCATTACAGGGTTTTGTTTTAATGAAACAGGGAGAGCTTGCTTGCGCTTGTTACAGAGCTGCCTGGATGACGTATTTCTGCTTTTACTGTACATAGCCAGTTGCATTTTAGAAAAGAAAGAATGGCAATGATGCAAAAGGAGTCTGGTGAGTTTGGCGAGAGCAATTAAACAACAGTTTCTGGTTAAACAAAACGTGTCTTACTCTTTAAAATGAGGTCTCTCACCGCTGTGGTCCTTTCCATAATGCTGCCAGACACCAACAACAACAATCTGAGCCTGTCAGTGGTGAAAACAAGCACAAACAACAAGCAAACAAGCGAGCATCACCTGGCTCTGAGACTCGGTTTGTAAAGATTACGGCCTGTCATAGTGTTGCATTTCTCTGTGTACAATAACGCAGATAAAAAACAAGAGCTGAAACTTGTTTACCAGCCACTCCCTTCACCCTCTCTCATCACAGCACATGGTGGTCCTGAGGATATTTTTTAATACGTGCACCAGCTAATATAAAAATATATTTATGATTCACTTTAATCCCTCATGGAAAAGTTCTCCCTGTGCATTTTTTAAGCTTGTTTCTGTTTGATCCTGCAACTGTAATGCACACTGACTGACAGAGAGGAAAAACCAATACTTAACTGGAAGAATCTCAGTCGACTACTGGGGCTCCGACTAATGATTTGAATCGTCAACTATCAGGGGACAGCCCTATTAGACATCAGTGTCTGTCTCCAAAAATCATGACTGGGTTACTCGAGATAATCTACAGACTTTGTTGTGAGGAACTACTTTCTCTCTAGTAGACATAAAGTTCTGGTAGATTTCAAAATAGTTCCAGTAGATATTACTGCAGTTCCTACATGAAACTGCTGACAACAAGGTCTGTGGATTATCTTGAGAAACCAGATCATGATTTCTGGAAGGAGACAGTGCTGATGAGATTTTTTTGTGCTTTGAGCTCCTCATGCTAAGTGCCACTTAGTTCCATTATATTGGAGACATCTGTGCGGCCGATATCTATATAATTCTGACACTCACACCAAAAAAAATCCATATGGATAAACAGCACTACAGGAAAAAAAATATCTATTTTTTATTCTGGGGTGAACTGTCCCTTTAAGTACTTTATTTTTATACTGTTGGGCAGGTAGGTCATATTAAATTTTAAGAGATGATCATGTATTTTGAATATGAATTCAAAATATGCAGTAATAAGTCGAATTTATTTTGTATTCTAGGCTTAAAGGTGCACTCCACCAATTTTACTCATGTGGGTCACTTTGTTTGTCATGAAGAGTACTACTCAGCTTGTCAAAACAGAGGTGGGACCAAGTCATTGTTTTGCAACCCACAGTATCAAGTCTTTGCTCTCAAGCCACAAGTCAAGACAGGTAATTCTAAGGTTTCGAGTCCTGAACAAGTCATGATCACCAAATGTAATGAAGTTGTTGCGTCTCTGTCTGTACTTTTTGACGAGTACATTTTGCATACTGAATTATTTCTTTTCTTATTTGACTTCTGCATAGTTTCTGTAGGCCAATGAAATTTTGGCCGGACCTTGGTAACATGGACGCCGTTGGACTGGTGCAAACGAAGCGGATCTGGCAAAGTAAGTGTCACCTTTCTGAGAACGAATAATGTTAAGCTTTTTAAATAACTACTTTTTAATCTCTGGGCTTGGGGAATGTAGGGAAAGTATTTTCAAGTTAAAAGGCTCAAGACGAAGTGAAGTCACATGTCATTGGTGTTAGGGTCCAGACTGAGTTGCCACCCCTGAGATCGATTGGCCACCCCATTATCCAGTGTGACTGGCTATCTGCTGAGTGGGCTTAAAATCTACATTGTTTTCTTTTGTATGTAGCCTATTTTTTTTTACTGAGTTGATTTACTTTGAAAATATCATATCAATCATTTTTTGCTAGGTTACCTCAACAAACAGTAGGAAGGCTGTAGCTTGTTCAGAACACAACAGCATCATCCTTCAGGACTTTGAGTAAATCACTTTTCTGGCTCCTGGTGCAAAACAGAACCAACCTCAGCAGTCTACTTGTAGTTTCTAAAACACTTTTGGCTCCCCAGCATATTTCTGACCTGCTCACTGACTACAATCCAGTCAGGTGTCTGAGGTCGTCAGGTGGTGGGTTTCTCACTGTACCTAGAATAAGATCCTGAGATTTCTCACAACTGTGTCCAGCAAACTGAAAACTTTTCTATTTCTCAGGTTTATTTCTCAGGTTGAGTTACTGTGTGTGTGTGTGTGTGTGTCCTGTGGGATGGATGTGGGTTCTTTACTGTAGGTGTTTGCATGTGCATTTTCATGAAAAGCACATGAAGTTCACTTAATGTTCTATTTATACATCTTCGCTGATAGATTTGGAGGTTAGAGTCACAGGAACGCTTCGTGATCTCTCTGTTCTACCAATTTCACTAAATGTGCCTGTAAGCCCTGCAGTTCACTGCAGGAATGTTTTACTGCTTCATGTGACACATAAAAGTTTACAAGGGGATTTTGAAATTATTTGAAGCGAGTAATAAAATTTCACATCTCACAGGAAATTCACGGGAAAATGGAAATATTTTCTACCAAAGAAACAGTCCCTTTGAAATCTCATGACCGTTGAAATGTATTTGAGTTTAAATGTATTTTTCTGTGCACAAATATCAAAATCTGTGTAACTGGGGGTAATCTGGGCGAACTGACCCCAGCACTTAATTTGATTTAAGTCTGTGTAAACAAAAAAAGGAGTTTTTCTTCTAAATACATACATACATGTTAGAACATAACTGCTGAAAACATGTAAAAAGACTGACACACCATCCAGGTGGCGTCTTTTTCAGGGACGTCCCTGCTTATTTCAGCAAGACAATGCCGAGACACATTCTGCAGGTGCTCCAACAGTGTGGCTTCATAGTGAAAGAGTTCAGATACTAGACTGATGAGCACTTGAAGTCGTATATCAAACAAGAAAGAGACAAAAATTCACTTTTAACATTAGTGTCCTCAGCTCCCAAACACTTACTGAGTGTTGTTAAAAGAAAAGTTGATGCATCACAGTGGTAAACATGATGCTGTCACAACTTTTTTGGAACATGTTGCAGGAATCAAATTCAGAATGAGAGTCTGTTTACAAAAACCAATAAAATTAATCAGTTTGAACATTAAATATCTTGTCTTTGCACTGTATTTAAATGAATATAGGTCGTATTTATTTATGTTTAACACAACATCCCCCCTTTTTTGATATCGGGGTTGTAATTCTGTAACCTGATATGGAAGTTGCCCTTAGAAACAGTTTGGAAAAGGGCAGGCACTTTCAGGCCGGTGAGTGGATGAACCATTTGTCTAACAGGGGCTAACTTATCAGATCAGCGCTTCCCTGAATGATTCTCTGCCCCAAAATAACTGTCAGTAGTTCCTCCTAGGACGCTGATTGGCTGCACCACTTTTGGTGCAGACAGAAATGGATAACTTGAAGCCTGGCAAGACGGATTCTCATGTGATCTTGCAAATCCAGCTGCCTCGCAAGGAAAGTATTCTGGCCACTTTACACATTCATTCAGCTGCTATCAGTATCTGCACACTCTACTGTACAGGTGTGTGTGTGTTACGGTGTTTTGCATTCATTTCTTTGCATCCTGTAAAGGGATTGTATCAAAGAAAAGCTGGTTGGAGCTCAGCACACAAACTGGGCTCAGAGTCAAACCGGGCTCAGAGGTACTACACACACCTGACAGTGTGTGCGCTCTACTGTACATCCTCCTGTCTTCCTGGAGACACAGAGGGGAGGGATGGAGGGAAGGTTGCAGAGGGGTGGGTTTGGAACACGCTGCACTGAGTGGGTGTGGAGGAGCCGGTGGGCGGATACGCACCGTGTCGCACATCAAACTCCTCGCAGGGCCAGAGGAGTTCAGAGGAGGCATGTGTAACAGAATAATCCAGCACAGACTCACAATCCAACAACTTAGCATGCAAGAGAGGGCGAGCAGATGAAAAGCAGCGAGAAGCACGCAGAGCCCTGCCAAGCTTTCTGGAACAGGCAGCAGCTTCTTCTTTCTCTGGTTGCTGTTTCGGGGCAGCCTGTCAGTGAGGCTGTTAAAATATTGAGCAACACTCGCGCAACAGTTGGATGAACAGAAACCTGCTGTGTATATTGTTCTACTGTGATTGCATGAAATTCCCCTCTAATTGCTCTTGTTCCTCAACACAGGCCAACAGCTGATATTGAGAACATCTGAGAGCTCTCAGTGGTGTGTATGTGTGTGTGTGTGTGTGTGTGTGTGTGTGTGGAGTTGGAGGACAGCCTGGAAAATGAGGTTGTGTGGTTTGACAGGTTGGCTGATTGTAGCTTTCACCTGTGTGTATGTGACTTCACGTGGCGAGGTAATAGAGCTTTAACGGAATCATAAAGCTGCATGTATGGACCATTCAGACCTCATGTTGTTACTGCACATCAGAACCCTGAGGAGCAGAGCTGATCAGAGGAGTTACAAAAAAAACTAATAGGAGAACATCGTGACTTTCTCAGGAGGATTACCATATTAATACCAGAGGTGGAAAGTAATCAAGTACAAGATATTTCCAGGTTTCAGGTATCTATACTTTACTTAGTTTTGATTTTCAGACAACTTTTTACTTTTACTCCCTGTACGTTCTACTCTACTTCACAGTTTCAAAACTGGCTTATTCCTTTAGTTGTAATGCATTTGAGGGGAATTACTGATTATTTTTATTTTGCATCATTGCATGCCGCCTTCCATCAATGCCATGATTTGCAAGTTAGACGTGATAGACAAATGGTTCATCCACTCACCTGCCAAGTGTTTTTTGAAAGGTGCCTGCCCTTTTCCAAACTGTTTATAAGGGCAACTTGTGTATCGGGTTACAGAATTACAACCCCAATATCAAAAAAGCTGGGACGTTGTGTTAAACATAAATAAAAACAGAGTGCTATGATTTGTAAAAACTTAATGACCTAAATTCAATTGAATACAGCGCAAAGACAAAAAATTTGATATTCAAACTGATTAACTTTATTGTTTTTTGTAATAATACACTCACTCTGAAGTCCTGCAACATGTTCCAAAAAAGCTGTGTCAGGGGCATGTTTACCACTGTGATACATCAACTTTTCTTTCAACAACATTGAGTAAGTGTCTGGGAGCTGAGGACACTAATTATTGAAGTTCTGAAAGTGAAATTCTTGCTTGATATACGACCTCAAGTGCTCAACAGTCCGGAGTCTCTTTTGACATATTTTGTGCTTCATAATGCTCCCCTCATTTTCAATGGGAGACAGGTCTGGACTGCAGGCAGATCAGTCCAGTACCTGAACTCTTTCACTACAAAGCCACACTGTTTTAATAGATGCAGAATGTAGCTTTGCATCATCTTGCTGAAAGAAGCAGGGACGTCTCTGAAAAAGACGCTGTCTGGATGGTAGCATATGTCGCTCCAACACCTGTTTGTACCTTTCAGCATGAATGGGGCCTTCACAGGTGTGACAGTTACCCATAATACCACAGGAGCTAAGATGACCTCATACCATCACAGATGCTGGCTTTTGAAGTTTAGCGCTGGTAACAATCAGGATGTTCTGTTTCCTTTTTAGCCTGGAGGACACAATGTCCATGGTTTCTGGACATCATGTTGCACCACATGTTGCAGAATCAAATTCAGAATAAATGTGTATTCACAAAAAAACAAACAGTTAAAGTTTGAACATTAAACATCTTGTCTTTGTGCTGTTTTCAACTGAATACAAGTCAAAAAGTTTTTGAAAATCATTGCATTCTGTTTTTATTTACATTTTGAAACAGCAGCACAGCTTTTGGGTTTGTATCTGTACTTTTTACTCCATGCATTTAGAAAAATATGCTTGTTTTAATGCATTTTAGGGGGATTATTAATTATTTTTCATTTTGAATCATTGTGCTGCCTTCCCAACATCAAGACTGATTTCAAACTAAATTTGTGTGACAATAACACAGAGCAAAGACCATTCATTGGTTTATCCATCAGTGCATTTCACACACGACAGACGTAACAAGACCAAAGATGTAAAAGACGTAAGAAGATGAAACAGACAGAGATGGAGACTTAACAGCAGAGAAAAGGTGACGTTCAGTTAGCTTTTCACACAAACAGTCGGTAGAAATGTCCTTCAGAGGACGACTTTTTACTCCTACACTTAGAGTACATTTCAGTGGCTGTACTTTTTCACTTTCACTTGAGCAAAGAAGTTGAGTCGGCACTTTTACTTTCACCTGAGTCTTTTTACATAAATATCTCTATTTCTACTGCAAAGTAAAGAATGTGTGTACTTTTGCGACCTCTGATTTATACACTGACTTTATTTATACCAGTGGGTCTGCCCTCATGTTTCAGAGTTTACATACCGTCAGTCTTGTGTGTTTTTCATGACAGAGAACCTCCTCTTGGCTTTGTTCAGGGTTATCTGCCAGGACCACTGGGTCCCAAACTTTATCTGTCATGCCTCCTTTGGAAACAAACAACAAACCACAGAAAAAGAAAAACACACACACACAAAAAAAGGACCCGCACCCTCCTCCACTCCCTGATATGTCACCGACTGAATATTTATCACCAGCGGGGAAACCAGCAACAAAAGAGGGCAGGTTGGATTTAATGAAAAAAAACATTATCAAAACACGAACTGCTTTTTTTCTTATGTTTCTTATGAGATTCTATTGTGCAAATGAAAACAAGTTAAACTTTGTCCAAGAGTTTTTAGCAGCAGTGGTGATGAAGTATTCCGACCCTTTCACGTGTCAGTTTTATTTATACAGCAGCAAATCATAACAGAGTTACCTCATGGTACCTTTCATGTAGAGCAGGTCTAGACCGAACTCTTCATAATACTGTTCACAGAGACCCAACAGTCGCCATCAATGAGCAAGCGCTTGGTGACAGTTGTGAGGAAAAACTCCCTTTAAACAACAACAGCAACATTCAACTGTAAAAATACTGCATTAAGTGAACAAAATGTGACTTTTAGTAAAAGATTTTAGCAAGTAAGTCTTATTAGCAAAATGTATTGAAAGTATCAAAAGTAAAAGTAGTCAATACAGAAAGATGGCCCCTCTAATTATCAGATGGTAACACTGCTGATTCATTACCTTATGATAAGCAGCATTTTACTGCAGTTGCTCCTTCAAAATGAGTCAGTTTTAACTACTTTTTGTTTGTTTGTTTGTTTGTTTGTTTGTTGGTAGTTTAATGTTAAAAAGTGCATTTTATCCTGTTTTGAAAAAAAATTGTAAAGTAACTTGTATCTAAATAAATCATATGGAGTAAAAAATATTGTAGAATGAAAACAAAGAATTGTAGTGGAATGGAAATACTCAAATAAAATACAAATATTTGAAAATTGTACTTACAGTAAGTACAGTAACTAATAAAAATATGAAGATGTAATTACATTTACCATTGTTTTTTAGATACTAAAGACACAGGACTCTCTCACTACACGACAGACGACACCACAAGATAGACTTGTTCATATTTTGGATTTGATTGATATGTTTGATCAATGAATTTCATTGAAAGGAAAATGCAACACTAGAAGGAATGGAACCTTAAAGAAGGAATCTGTAATATATTCACTGTAATAGATCATTACTGTAATAGAGATTAAGGAAACATGGTGAGTTGAAAGCCTGCCTGAGCTTCCTTGAGTCTGAGGAGGAGGAGGCGGGGGAAACAACTCACTTCAACCATAGACTGTGTATTTAAAAAGACTTCAACCTATTGAATACACTGTCTGTGGCTCTAACTTGCTGCTTGGACTGCGGTATTTTTGGATGCACATTTGTTTCATATCACTCCTTTAATAATCATTGGTAACACCTGTGTTCACCCCACTGTTTCATATCAACATGGCTGCTGTGAAAAAGATCTATTGTTCCCAAATCTTCACACAAGGCATGTTTGCATGTTACAGAGGGAAACTCACAGGTGTAAATAATAAAATGAATGATGGCTGTGTTCCATTTAGCTGTTTCAGTTTCAAGGCCCCTGTATTGTTCACGCTGGCTCACTGTCACATGTTTATGACTTACTGGGACACTTGAATAGAACAAAGACATTGTTAATGTTATTAGTCACACCTGTCATTTCCCTGCTATGACAAGGATTTTTTTTAATGTTTTATTTCAATGAGAGACATAAATACATTATAGACTGAGGTTAAATCTATTATTAAATCTGGTGTTTATGACTTAAATACAGGAGACAAAAAGTTTTTTTTTCCTTTACTTTTTTCATCTTTGAAAACATTTAACAAGTAATGTTACATAACTTGTTGACACATTATGTACATTGTGAGAACATGGGTTGACAAAAATAAATAAACAAATACGATTTTTAGAAAATGTTTTCCTTTTTCACTCGTTTTCACAGATTACAAACACAGGAGGGAAAACAATTTAGAACAGACTTAGAAAATAGATGACCAGATTTTTTTTTCCTCGTTTGCCTCGCAGGGTCCTGTCATCATCTTCATCTTTTAGAAAAACAAACAAACAAAAACAACAAGCAAAGACAAAGACAGATAATTTGTTGCAGGAGAGATGTTTTCAGATTTTTATTTCCACCTCTTGTGGGGGAGCACCGAGCCCCGGGTTTCCTGGGGACAACGAGTTCTGTTCGGAAAAGGAGGTTGTGCTTCAACAGTGGGACTCTCAGTGGAGTGGTAAAACCAGAAATGCAGCGAGCATATTCCAAAAAATTAAAAAGGTTCCACTTCTCAAGTCTTCAAGTCAAGGAGGACAAAACACTCACATTTCACTTGTTTATTTGGCTCACACCACAACAGACAAACGCTTGAGCCAAATAAACAAGTGAAATGTGAGTATTTTGTCCTCCCTGACATAAATATACAGTCAATATCCACCTGTTTACTGTAGAAAAAGAAATGTTTGATTTGAGAGGACATGGTGTTCAGTGTTATTGGTAGTAACATCATTTAAATGTGACTCACCATGAATCCAACTGATCATCTGAATTTCTTACCAGTCATGTCTCCAGTCCACAGAAGTTAGTATTATACTGCCCTCTACTGGACGATAAGTATTCATACTCTGGTCTCAAACGAGAGTTTGGCAACACTTTACAATAAGATACACACAATTCTGAGTAGTTCCTGTGGGATAAATGAGGAACTACTATTTAATTTAGTTAATGATCAAATTTCATAGACTTGCTAGTGATTAGTTAATGAAGAAATGAATCAGGAACTACTTGATAATTGTTAACATGTACTTCCATCATAATCCCTGATGGAAGACTATATAGTGTAATGATAAGTTACTGGAGAACTGACTGGGACCTTCTATGTTAATTAGTCATTAGGTAATGATTAGTTAATGAACAGCTGTGAAGTGATCAAACTGACCTCTGTCTTTATGAATGGCTCTTGATTAACTGACTCGGCTAGTGAACAGCACAAAACTAGTAACAACTCATTCATTACTGATTACTTCAACTGTAGTCCCATTTTAATTCATCTTTATCTTATGATTACTAACTGTTTTTGTGTCCATAAAGTAAAGTGATACATAATACTGAATACTTACTGAGTATTACCTCATTACCTTGTGAGTACTACCCGTTTGTGTCCCTTCAAGTAAAGTGATACCAAGTACTTAAACCACACTATATGTATTACAGTATAAATGAGTGCATTTAATTTTGTACTTTAATTTGACACTTTAAATGATATTTTAAAGAAGTGCAACAAAAGGCAACAAAAATGTTCCGATATCCAACTTTCAGGGTTTATTTCTCTAACATTTCTTTATATCACAAAAAGTCTTCAAAATGCAGACTAGGATCTGTATACAAACTGTACACAAAGCAAGGCACTATACACTGTAGGATTTAAAAATCAAATACATTTCATCATCACTCTATCTTCGAGCCTGTTTGCTTCCTTCTACCTGAAACAATAACGACACGAGACACGTCCAAATAAAGCTGCATCGTTGGATTTGTAAATGGCAAATGGTGAACTGTACAGCAAGAAAGAACTTCTGTAATATTCAGTATTATTTATTCACATATGACACAAACCTCAACATTCATTATACAGTTCAGTCCATCTTTTTAAATCCTTTTATAGATTTGATATAAATATAAATTATTTGTAATGCACAAGCATACATAGGAGAAAAGCAGAGTGTGATGTGGAGTGTGTTGAACAGGCTGACAGACCTGCTCCCACTCTGACACGTGGCTGCATGGCTGACAATGTAACGCAGTGGCTTCTCAATCCTGGTCCTCAGGCCCCCTGCCCTGCATGTTAGGTGTTTCCCTGCTCCAACACACCTGATTCAAATGATCAGCTCATCATCAAGCCTCCACAGAAGCCTGATAATGACCTGATCATTTGAATCAGATGTGTTGTTGTAGCAGGGAAACATCTAAAACATGCAGGGCAGGGGGGCCTGAGGACCAGGATTGAGAAACACTGATGTAACGGCACTGGCTGTATGGTACATATGTACAAACATTAAGAGGAAGAACTATTAACACATCCACTCAGAGGTGCACCCGCCTACATTTGTCTCCTACTTACAGTATACAAGCAAAATACCAAACAGTTGGGAAGGAAATCTGCAGCATTCACTCGTCACTTCTTCCACACTTTCTTTACTCTCCTCGTCCATCCTCGACCCTCCATGACAGGGTTAAACCTTCGAGAGGCAGCCCCACCCCCACCCCCCAGAGTCTCTGCTGTGTCCCGGCATAAACTGAACAGCAGATGAAACAACCTCCCGATGTCTTCATGTCCGCTCTCTGTTTCAAACGTTCAGAAAAGTCCTTTGGCTTTCTTCAAGTTCACCTGCTTCCAGCCGGGCAAACTCCCATACTCCTCTCTGCTCATCTCCAGGGCTTTCTGTGGGTGCAGACACAGCCAGCATGAAGCAGTCATGTGTTAGTTTATCATACAGATTTGTTCAGCACTTCAAACCAACAAATCCTGGTTGCATGATGGAAAATAAGAGCCTGTTTACATCTGTTTTTAACATGTGTCTTGAGTGATCCGATTACAAGTGGACAGTGCAGGTGTGAACGCACCCAAGATGCATTGAGGACACATTAAGATTGAATCAGAGCTGGTCTGGGACCTACTAAACTGACATCCTGTAAGTGCATCATTTGGTTCACTTGAATGCTAATTATGTTATTAGGCTCTTACCTGCCAAGATAAGCAGCAGATGTTTGTGAACCTGCTGCCTGTTTCAGCTGATTTCACCATTGAACTAGTGACCACAATATCCCCAGAGTCCTTTAAATACAGCATGATTGATGATTTTTTTACTCTTTCTATGACAATAAACTGAATATCTTTGGGTTGTGAGGAAAACAAGACATTTGAGGACGTGATCTTAGGTTTTGGAAAACATGATTGACATTTTTCACAATTTTCTGACATTTTAAAACAAAAGACTATTAATCAATGAATCAAGAAAATAATTAACAGATTCATCAACTATGAAAATAATTGTTCGTTGCAGTCGTACAACTGTTGGGCTGCCGCTTGAAAACAACAGCGCATTTAGTCTTTGCAAACAAATGATGCACACGGAAACACATTCTAAAGCCAGGCAGGAACTATGATGTAGAGTTGTCCATTTGTGATCTGATCACCCATAGTGCACATTAACAGCGGGTGTAAACAGGCTCTGAGAACACACTCGTGCATCAGTGAGATGATCATTCTTCATTCACATCCTCAGTAAAATATGATCTGTTCATATCTCAGGATTCAGTGCGGCGTCCGCAGCAGTTTGTAGATCGTGAGTGAACAGCATGCTGAACACGTTAGATGTTTCATCAGAGAGAAGATACAAAAGGTGATGAGAGTTGGAAAGAAAGAGGAGGATGGTAAAGTTGAGTGAGGAGTGACGATGCTGTGCAACAGGAGCACTCGGCGGGTCATCCATGCTCAAAGTCAGAGGACTCACCTTCCCATAAGCCCCTACACCCTGGAGGGTGGAATGAATTAAATAGATAAGTTCACAAAGAGAAGATGGAGAGAGGATCGTGGAACACGATGTGCAAGGTTGTGAAAAGAAAGAAGAAAATAGCAATGAACATAAAGGAAATCTGAATAATGGATAGAGCCACAGACAAGTCAGAAAGAATATAAAACATTTCCAGTAATCAGACTACTACAGATGATCATATTCATATAACCTCACAGAATTTCTAAGCAAGAGTCTTCCATTAAGTCCTGTTTCAGTAAACTTAATAGAAGTTGTATGGAGTCCAAGTTAAACACAAGTGTCATATAATGGGCATATAAACTTTCTATGGCTATGTGTTAACAAACAGGGTAACACTTTATATTAAGGTCCTTAGTGAACAGGCACACTTTAATGCAACATTAACTGTTAGGTTATATAGACATTTATATGTACTTATAAGAAACATGTTAAGAGTTTAGCGACTGCTTATGAACATTAATAAAAGCCTCATGAGTCTCTTATAATTTTTTATTACGGCATTACAATCACATTTGAGTTTAACTAACTTACCTATTACATCATTGTTAACCTTTACTAAGCTTTTTGAGGCTTTATTGAGATTAATTACATACTTTATAATGTGCTTATTTACAGTTAATTATGCACTTATTAACAGATAATTATACTGTTTGTGGCTACCTGATCTAGGGCAAGAACAATGCCTTAATTTAAACTTAATAAATCCTTTATTATGCATTTATTAACAGTTAACTATGCGTTTTGCTGCTACTGGATATGAATAGAGAACAATATCTTATTAAGGTTAATAAATTCTTCATTATGCATTATTAACAGTTACCACAAATGGTTCCTTATTTACACATTGAGCAGACACAGAGCAACATTAGCATTCTTTTGGAGTCACGTTATGGCCACGTAATGAATGTCAGTCAAATATTCACTGTCCTTTTAGCTCTGTTTTGGTCTCCACCAACTCCTGAGGTAAACATCTGACTCTTCAGCTGCTAAATGCTCCACTATAGTTGCTAATTATTTCTCGCCTGTCATTTGGCAGCTAAAATCAAGACTGATTAGAGAAAGCCAGCCAAAACAGAAAACTGGGGATCATAAAACCAGAAAAAATAGTTTAAACAGAAAAAAACACTGTAGAACTGAAGGGAACCGCAGCACTGGGCAGTAAATCTGTTTGTTCTTCCCTATGAGTGACACCGTTCACATTATGCATGGTAATTTACGCCATAATTAATATGAAAATATTCAGTTGTTTTATCAGTAGTTTAGTATTATTTTGGAAAATATATTTCTAATATACCAGAAAAACTATGAAGCGATTACTGAGATGTTTCACGTTCTCTAGCAAAACTTATACTTATTCATTGACAGTTGAAAAGTTAATATCTAAAATGTATGTGACTTTGGTTTATCAGTGCTAAAAGGAAACATGTAGAACCTTTAAAGTCACATCACAGACGTGTGTTCTCACCTCAAAGTCCTCATCAGACAGGTAGACCTCCAGGCGGAGGGGGTCGACGCCCTCAGGCAGCGGTCGGGCCAGAAGATCCGCCAGAGGATACGTGGTCTTACACAGCCGGGCCAACACGTCCTCCACCAGGATAATCTGGTTACACACCTCTGCCTCCTGAGAACCACACAAAATATGTATATTTTTTTCAAAAAGCACACAGATAAATGGGTAGCAGATAATAAGGGATGATGGCCGACACCTGGACTGACCTGTGCTCTCTTATTTTTGTACAGTGAGAGCATGTGTTTCACTACAGTGTACACACTAATGGATACAGACAGACACTGAGAGCAAAGTGCTTCATATCAGATGATGTAGCTGTGAGTAATCAGATCCACACACCCTCTCAGTGATCTCAGCGATGTCCTCTCTGTGCTCCCAGCTGGGGAACATGTTGGTGAAGGTGAGCGGCTCCAGACCAGCGTGGATCAGATACGCTTTAGGAGGCTTCTTCACTTCTTTTCTGTGGAAACAAAACAAGAACACATCATCAGATTGGATTCTTCTTTTTTTTTTTAAATTTTGGTGTTAAGCTGGCATGGCTGTATTGCTGTAGCTGTAAAGAAACAGGCTAAAATGTAGGATCAAGTGATAATAAAGAGTGGTGAAAGTGTTGTATACCTTTGCAGTACTGCAGCACCGTCTCCATGGCGCACTTCCTGTCTGAGTCCCAGCGGATTCGGGCTGAGCCGGTGCTCTCGCTGTCCTGAGGCCACCAGCCCTGCCACAGATACACCTCGTGGTGGTTGTCCACCAGGAACAGAGCTGGACATCGGAGAAAGAAAACAACACCGTTTTTAGACTCTCAGAGTGAGGACGTTACGTGGTCGCTCATCGTTTCCTTCAGGCAGCTGGTTTTGGGTTTACAAGCTGATGATTAATGAAAAACACATGGAAACTTTTCAGCACATAGTAAAGTGATCATGGCCTGATAGTCCTGAGCAATGATTCTGTGTCCACCAAAGCATTTTTTTTTTTCCTGAGGTCAGTGTATTTTTTTGAGTGGTTTGCAGGGAGCGCCACATATTTACACAGCAGTGTGAGCAGGCGCTGAGCATCTCTTTGGCACTGAGTGCTGCACGCCTGGCTTTTTTTTTTCTGGTTGAAAAGTTGAAAAATGTTCAACTTTGGGTTGTTTGGGATATTTGTCCCACCTCTCCTCCACTCTGATTGGACAGTTTGGTAAAAAGTCACACAAACTGTGTCCTGCCGTCCAACTTCAGCTCTTGAAACCAAACAATGGTATTAACAATCATGTTTCCTCGCCCATTAAACGTCATGAGCCCACATCGACCAGCAGGTCTGACCTCTCTCCCTACATCTTACCTTCCCTTCATCCAGAGCAAGTACTCAACCTTTTGCTGACATTTGTGCGTGCGGCATTTGTTGATGACACAAACTATCTGCAACTCCAAAGTGCTCTCCACTTCTCTCAGCTGGCTGTTTTCAAAAGAGCGACTGACATTTTCAGCTGTGAAAAATGCTTTGGTTGACACAGCTGTAATAGTTCCAACATACTTTAGATTTCCAGAGTAGATTTCTGAACTTTTACCAGCCAAACCCAGCTACAGTAAATGCTAGGGGGAAAAAAAACTAAACAAAAATCTCAAAACCATACCGACTGTGACATTATCTATGTGATATTACATGATAATTACTTCATTTTATTATTTTCATTTTATTTTAGAAAAAGACTGGTACTGACTGCTGCATTCTTTTTATTTCGCAATTGTACAAACATAATTTAAACATTCATGCTAATGTTTTTTTACACATGCTCAGGTCAAGGGTGCCTACTTTTATTTCATTTTTATTAAAGAAGTTTTAGTTAAAAGAAAAATGAATTTTATACAAACAAAAAATGATGTACACATCAGATTTATTAAAGGACAAGTCATCATTTTCTTTGTTTTTTTAATATCACAATAAATATTGTACTGTGGACTTTTTATTGTGGCATTATTGTCCTTTGAGTTTTGGTATTGCTGCATCCCTAGTAAATGTAGTTTAGTAAAATTCCTTAAAATGTAGCTTAAAGCTACTTAAAGGCTGACATAAAGACCAATATTAAATTATTGCACATGTATTAATTTAACCAAACATGCCAAAAATATGTCTGAGATCAGTTATAAACAGCATTACACTGTAAATGTTCCTGTCCCACATATTAAATCACAATTCTTAACAGTAACCAAATTTAAAGGATCCTTATCAAAAGTGTTTGTTTAGATTATGTGTTAAATGTAGCAAAAATATTATCTGCTGATATGTTATTACCAGAGCTTCCAACTCTCAGTTATTGTCAGAACTAAAGTTATAAATAAATTATAATAATTATTATAAATAAAAGGTACTGTTGTTACTCTCACATGTACAGTGAGAGTAATGTCCGTGTGTACCTGGCTGTGAAGCTGCATAAAGATCCTCCTGCAGGAACGGCATGGAGTTGACTTGTTTGGGGTCTCTGGCCGGGTAGAGAAACTCCACAGCTACAAACTCCCCCGAACTGCTGCTCAGCTGGTACAGACGAGGCGTGAAGTTAAACCTGCCGGGATCTGAGGGTCAAAGGGCACCAGTTAATGACACCGTCCACAGGTCTGATTACAGCAAAGAAAAAAAAAATGGTTTCACATCTCTGGTTCTTTCACCTTGCAGCATGCAGTCGTACGCTTTCCTGTCCCTCCTGCCGAGGGGTTCCCAGAATCCTGTGGGCTCCGCTCCCTCGTCACACTCCCGGATGGTCACCTTGCTGCTGCTGTGGAGGCCGGTCTCCAGAGGACAGCTGCACGAAGACAAAGGTGTCACACTGACTGATGGCTGTATCTCAGTACTTTTTGTAAGATAATCAGTAGAGGTTTGGTGGCAGAGGTCAAATGAAACAGTCTAAATATCACCTCTTGTGTCACTTTGACTTGTGCTGACTGAATACTTTCAGGGTAGTAAAATGACGTTTCCACTCACTGCTCTTTGATCTTGTTGGCGGCGGTGCGCGCCACCTCCCGCGTGTGTTTCTGAGACTTGCAGCCGTGCCACAGGTAGATGAGGGCCTGGCTGATGCTCAGCAGCACCATGGAGACCCTGGAGCGCAGGCTGCTGCAGTGACAGGCCACCTCCAGCAGGTGGCCCTCCACCTCCACCTCCCCCGCACGCAGTACAGACGCCAGTCATCTGGAGGGGGGGACGGGGGCAGAGGGAGAGGTCAGGGAGATGGACACGGGAGGAAAAAAAGCGTTTTAGGACATTTAGCTGAAGCTCAGATCCACAGAGTTGTGTTCACAGCAACTGCAGAAGAAGAAAGTGTAACATGTAGCCTGTAGAGGAAAAGCTCAGCTATTTGAGATGTGGGAAAATCCAGAGCTTCTGAAAGTTTCAGAGGGAGTGTTGATCCCCCAGGATGGTTTCTATTTTAAAATCCAATTCTTCTCTAGGCTGCAACACAGTTCTCAGAAATATGAGTCACTCATTATGGGCAGACTGCTGATGACTACTACAGAAGTAATCATTTTCATTCATTTAGAGCTGTCAGAGATTAAATATGACTCAGAAAATATGGACATCTACACAGAGAATGTGCTAATTAAGCCTGCACAGAAAATGATGGCAGCATAGCAGCAGAGAGCAAATTGTGTTTGTCTCAAATGATTCCTATCTTAAAGTCTCTTGAAATTTGTCTCGCAATAGTAGAAAAATGCATATGTGTTATTGATGGTGAGTGTCTCTTTAAGCATCCACAAAAATCTGAGTGAAAGTAAATGTTTATGACTATTAGAAAACAAGAACAAACAGCTCATTTTGCGGTTTGGACCACTTCTCAAAAAATTATGTTTTTGTAAAAGGAGTCTGGATTTGATATAATGGCTACAGCTCCACATGTTGAGTTAGCTCAGATCAAGCAGATAATCAAGAGCAGAGAGGTTCTGTTACAATTCTTAAGTTGATTTTTATGATTGGCTTGCAGAATTAATTGTGTAATTTTTGTAACAAATGTCTGAGCATAAGCATTCCAAATTCAAACATAACCAGGAAGTGAATAAAATTAACAATATTGACAATATTTCAAGTTAAAACTAATTTCTAATATTTTTAGATGCTTACTACTGGTACATAAGATCTAAAATGACACAGTTAGTGGGCACATTGTGGGTTTGGGTTTCCAGAGGCTTTAAAGCAGTGATGTGGTCTTACTCTGTGAGTTCTCCTCCTCCTCTTCTCTCTTCCCCGAGTGGACGACCATCCCTCCTTTGAAGCACTGCAGGAAACATGGAGGCTCTTTACCCTGCTGCACCTGGACCTGGAGGAGGAGGAGGAGGAGGAGGAGATCAAACAGGAGAGGAGTGAAGCCTACACACAACTCCGTGCACAAAAAATGGACAAAGAAAACAAGATGATTCACCGTGACCTTTCTTGCTCACACACAAGCTCTTTTCTGTACCTGCGCTCCCCGCTCCTCGTCCAGCTCCACCGTCATCAGTGCTGAGGTTCCCTTCTCGCTGACGGTGGCGTTGCGGCCCTGCCAGAAGAAGTAGCAGCACTTCTCCTTCCCGGGCCCTGCTGTCTTTATCTGCTCCGGGTTCTGTCTCCTCCCAACTGATGGTAAGAGATGATTAGAAAGAAACTAATTTATTTATCCAGTCTGTGACTAAAGCTTCGGAACAATACAAAATGCTGCATAATGCATTACAAGCAACTTTAAGTATGATGTTGTCCCACTGAAATCAGTTTACCCACATCTGGAATTAAGCTCAAACACTTCTTTGGACAAACATACAACTGTGTAACTGTTAGAGCTCCATCAATTAGTAGATTGAAATAAAATTAGTCGCCAGCTATTTTGATAATCAATTCATTTTTCAATGATTTTTCAAGCAAAAATGTCAAACATTTGCTGATTTTCTTTGTCGTTTCTGAAACTAAATGAAGAGTCTTTGGGTTTTAATGTTGGTTGGACAAAAGAAGCAATTTTGAAGATGGCATTTTAAGCTCTGGGACATTCTAATGAGCATTTTCACAACTTTAAGACATTTTATAGACTAAACAATTAATCATGAAAACAGTCAGCAGATTAATGGATAATGAAAATAATCGTTGCAGCCGTAATAATTGTATGAAATATGTGCATCATATACAGTATATTTAAGACTTCTCTCAGGAGTTTCTCTTGTGGTTAACAACTCTGATCTACAATTTAATAGAGGATAGAACAGCAGAGGCAATTTAACCACGTCTTGAAATGTCTGTAAATAGAGAAGATTGGTGTCTAAGTCAAAGATGGATGCATTCAGAGTGAGTCAGACGTATTTCAGAGAGGGATGTGTTGGAATGGCCTAGATCTACAGTAACCCACATAAAAACTAGGATCAGCCAGTGATGTGGCTTCTAAGGAGGAGACAAACTGCAAACCATCTTATTAGTAGCATACTCAGACTAAACATTATATTTGTCTCTGCACAGATGGGATCAAACTACCTGACTTGTTTTGCATGTTACAGTAACTTAATCGTGTCACTATAAGCAGGATAAAGAAAATTAAGCCATCAGTTATTTAACAACTGAGTGTGAGCCAAGTCTTACATATTCTAAAAAAAAGATTAAGATTGAATGCTATTGAAATAGAGATATTCATGGATTTAACTATGTAAAATCACAACTTTCCTATCAAATTTCTGCATTTCTTACAATTTGGAAAAATAAAACATAAGCACTTTTCAGTGACAAATGATCTCAAAATTTAGGGACAATAATTGACATAGATGTTCACGTATCCCAGTCTCACCCAGAACAGCACTAAACTTACTAAGACTTGAATGGTTAACCTTAATTAGATGGTTGTACAAATTTAAGTTCAGCCAGTATCTCTAATTATGCACTTATTTGCATTAAAGTAAAAAACTTCTAACTTATTTTCATGCTTTATTGTGAACAGTAACTAAATAGCAGGTAATGGTCAGGGGCTTTTGGCAGATATTGTTTTAGTTTTTTTTTTCTGAAAAACATGGGTATTGAGGGCGGGGCATCCCTCTTAGGAACGCTGATAGACAGGAAGAAAGTGCATCAAGCTTGGCCCAGTGCTCCAGATGTATAAAAATTTAGTATCATTGGAGGATTTTGTTATGACGGAGGGATCAAGGCTCAAACCCAGAAAATCCAAAGACTTTTAAGGACCTCTTTATTGCTCAGTAAATCCAAGCAATTTCAAGTACTTTCCAGACAAGTTGCAACTCTGTTTTCTTGATAAATTATTTTGTCAGTTACATGTTAGAGAAAAGTGGAAAATACCCGTCATAATATCCTGGGGCAGAAGGTGACACATAGGAGCAGAAAATTATGCTTGAAAAATTATTCAAGCATTTAATTGACAGGTTCTAAATTATACTCCATGTGTGTAAATAAAGTGGACTCTGTGGAGCAACATCCTCCAGTCTGTACAGTGACAGGAGTGTTTTTCAGTGATGGTGCGTGATGTGAATAGAGACGTTACTGACCTGCAGTGCTGACCATGTACTTCCACTTCATCACGTACGTGTCTCCCTCGTGGAACTGGCCGATGCTCTGTCGTGGCAGCGGCTGTAGTCGAACTCCAGGATGTGCCACACCTCCACCGCCAGCGTGGTGATCTCGTAGCTCCGCCAGTCCTCCGCCTCCACCAGGCCGTAGCCCCGGCCCACGTTGAAGCCGTCCAGTCTGGTGCAGACGGGCCCCTCAGTGGAGGGGCAGCATGAGGGAGGCGTCATATGCGTGGGGCTGATCGGAGCTGGACTGCTCCTGAGGTGGAGATTAAAATTAAGGACAGGACTAAGAGTGATGACAGAGAATCTGTGTATTCTCCTCTGTGCCACACTGATTACAGCAATAAGACTTGTATGATAATTAAGTCCTCCCTGATACCTTCTGATCTGTGATGTGGTCGTTGGTGTTTTTGGTGGGGCTGGGGGTTTTCCTGGAGTTGCTCCAGTCCAGGAACTTCTCTTTAAACAGGGTGGTTTCATTGTGTTGTGTCAGTCTGCCGAACACGGCCCAGTCAGGTCGGCCCTGACCCTTCCTACAGGTCAACAGGATGCAGTATGTCAGTGACACAACACCAAGACTTCAATCACTGAAAATGCTCTCAAATACTGCAGTCATCTGGGTCATTCTCGCTTGAATTAAAGAATTTATATAGAAAGCCTTGTCATTGTCAATACTACATATATACTTACAATGAATTTAGGAGCGCTACTAAGAAATTATTGCAACTTGTATGAATGTTATTATTGCTCAAAATCAGTCACAATAAACTGTCCAATACAGTAGAACATGACAGATAAATGTTGCTGCAATTTGTAAACAGAAGGTAGGGACAATTTGACAAGAACCTTGATTACAATGGGATGTCAATCTGTTGTATATCAGGTTCATACAGCTTTAAGAGTCAATTCAAGTCCTAAACAAAAAAAATTCTGGACTCTTGAAGCCGTTATTGTCACATCTAAACTGTTATTCCCCTGTTTCATTTCAGCGCCCATGTCGTCAATCTAGTTCTGCTCCACGTCCGGTGTGAGACACCAGAAGATAACATTTGGGTCATTTCACCCATTCACTCAATTCAAATAGTAGATTTTAATATTCTATATTTTTTTAGAAGATTTTTGGTTTACATGAGTGATTGTAAATTATGTTGACAAATTTTTCAAGGATTTTTTGCAAGAATATTCCTAACCTTGAAAATAGTGGATAAAACTGTGTTTTCCAAACTTTTAAGACTTAATTTTGAATGATTTTCCTTTGCATCTGTCTACCAGGTGTGTATTAGGCAATATTTAATTTGCCACTTAGTTCGCAAAGTTTGTGAAGGTTACTGAGGCACAACACAGACTTTTCTGTACTGATTTTGCATTTGAAACACTGTGTAAACACACATCCTGTTAATGATCTACTGCATATATGCATCTAATCATACATGGGGCTGTATATGTCTCCATACTTGGGTATGAGTGGGTTGCACTCTCCCGGGTCCAGCGGGTTGATGTCACAGTTCGTGTAGTCGAAGGTGCCGTTCCACAGGTGCTTGGCCAGCTGGAAGGCCACCTTCCTCTGAGCCAGCGTCACTTCCTTCCCGTGCCAAATGTACATCTCACTGCCGAAGTCAAACACCAGAACCTGCACACAAACACACAAATCAACTGAACCAGCAGGTGATACTGTCTGTGTGGCTGATTTACAGCTCAACATATTCAAGATAAACATTTTTAAAATGATCCAACAAGTCAGGTAGTCGCACCTCTTTGGGGTTGAGCAGGGAACATCGGGGCATCTTGGCCCAGTAATCATCATCTGGAACCAGTTTGTCCTCCATCAGGCGGTAAATACAGTTTGTCTCCACGATGGCTCCCTCGTACAGCTCGTCTTCATCCGGTGTCCCTGCAGCTGCAAGAGGACAGACAAGATATGAGCTTACATTTCACCGCCTCAGAGACTGTTTGCTCGATGCTGGGTTTACGTCAGATCTGAATCCTTACCCTGAAAAGTCGACTGTCCTCCCAGAAGCTTCCAGAACTCTTTGTAAGCGTGGCTGTGTGTGTTGACGCTCTCCTCGATGACCTGGACGTGGCTCGCACGGCAGCCCAAATCTCTCTTGCTCTGGATGAAGTTTGCCAACTCTGAAGCCTGAAAAAATTACAGAGAAAAACTTTTATTACATCAGACTGAAAAGTTATGTTAAATCCAAAAAGACTGTGCATTTTAATAAATGGCAGACAAAGTTACTGTTCATACTTTAAGGAAGGAATCCACACCAGTGTTCATTTGGTCAATGAAAATGTCCACAATGCCTAATGTCTCTTAATTTCGAGACTAAATTGTAACTACAACATAAATGAAAAAATTCTGACATCAAATATGACGACAAAATCTCTGTTTATTATGCCATGAAGAGTAAGTTGCTTCTGTTCAGCCATCTTAAAGCACTAACTAATCTAACTACTTTAAAAAGCTGAACAAAACCATCAGCTGCTGCTGGTAATTAGTCTCTCAAATAACAAGTTCCTCATCTTTACCAGTGGCCTGACAGGTGGAAGAAAAGAGGAGAGATGACATGTGGACACTTTTCTCTTATATTTAAACTAAAACCCAGATTCTCAAACTGTGGTACGTGTATCACTGGTGGTACGCAAGCTCCCTCCAGTGGTCTGCAAAGGAATATCAGAAATATGTTTTTTTTAATGAAATAAATTAATTTAAGAACTTGTAAACTATGCAAATCCTACAACATTTCTAACCGAAATACATAAAATATCAGATCAGTGAAATGTTTCAGTATCAGCCTGCTACGTAGTCACGATCATGCACGTAGCGTGCACGTACGTCATCCATCTAGAACAAGCTAAACTGTCTTGGCAAGACAGTAAGTGGAGATAACATGAATAAGCTTCCCAAACACTGCAGCTGTGCCTCCAAACAGGAACTATTACGAATAAAAGTGCACATTATGACAATATGTCAAGCAGCCATGTTGAAAATGAAATGGACGACAGTGGACAGAGTACTAGTGCTAGTAGCTGCTTAGAAAAAGGCAGTTAAGCATTCACTAAACCTGCTGGCACCAAACAGTGCAAAACTGTAAGGTGGTAGTTGGAGAGCTCAATATTTTCCGAGGTGGTACATAGTGTAAAAAGTTTGAGAAAGACTGAGTGTGTCGTTCCCAATGAGGACGTTGTGCCTTTTGGATTCAGGACACATGGAAGAAACAACACACTGGAAAAGACACCTTAAAAGACATCATCCTGCGGTGTCTGACTGACGAGCTAAATATCAGTTATGTAAGTTGATTGAATTGGTAAATGTAACATTGTTAAATTTAAATCAGCTAAGGTCAAGGTGAACATTTTTTACAACTCATAAACAGACACGGACTCATTCAGTATTAATTTTAGCTCCATGCAGAGTGAAGAAACATGATGTTTCCCACATGATGCTTGTCAGCCTTAATCATGCAGTTTACACACTTTTACTGCTTATTTATTAAAAGTTTAACAGAGTGAAATGCCAGATTTAGCAGAAGACCTCAACAATATATAAAAGTCTGTCAGGTAATAAACATCATCAGACTCATCAATAATGAATTTTGCATTTATTTTTATATGGTTTGAAAGAATGTTTCAGTAACACATTCTCAGCCTATAGATGATTAAACACATAGTTCAAGTTATGCTCACTGTCTCATTGGGATTTTTAAAGCCAGGAGAAAATTATGGCTAAATGCTAACTGAATCTTGACTTAAACAAAAGACTACAATGTGACTTTAACTATTTTCTGTAAGCAACTGATACAAAATTTAAAAATCTAGTAAAAGTTAACACTGAACACTTTTAGGTTAGGGTTAAGGGAGAGGGGTGTTCAAGTTCACTAGTCAGGATGTCCAAAATACGAAGACGAGTCTGCAACCTTTAATGAAGTGAACTCCAATAACCCCTCGTAAATAATGTGGGTCATGGCTCAGAGCTTTCCTTTTCCGATTGAGGTCAGCGCTCTGTTCAGCCAATCAAAGGTCATCGGACCAGTCTGAGCTTTGAACAATAGCTTTGTTTTGTGTCCGTTTCCTGCAACAACTCGGAGACCCACACACACAAACACACACTTCTTTCCTGCGCTGTGCCACCGTTGCTTCCTCTCAGCGCTGTTTACATCCTGCACGTGAGGTCTGCCCCACGTAACGACAACTTTACTCCACCTGCGACTGAAACTCAAGTCTACTCTTGTTTTTGTGTTTTTTTTCTCAGAACTCCAAATCCACACCTTGTTCTTCTCGATGACGTTGGCGAACTCTCCGGTCCAGATGAAACAGTGGTGTGGTGTGATGAGCAGGAAACAGTCGCCGCTGTTCAGGGAGGATGCTCTGGGCTCCACCAGCCGGGTCTGGACATGCCGTCGGCCTGGTGATGCACAGACAGGTGATTTATATCATCGACAGCTCTGATTGTCACTGTCAGGAGGCCAGAACATGCAAGTACATGTACCTGCCACATCCTCTTCCTATTAAAAACTCTTTCAAACTAATTAATGTAGCCAGGATGCAATCTAAAACAACTCAAATTTGTCTGATTACAAACTGTAGGGGCCTCTAGTTTTAGTCAGTGACTCATGACCCCTCTAGCCCTTCAGGTGATCCAAGCAGAGAACAGCAGAGGCTATTCTAACCCTCCTAACAAAGCGGTCCCCCCCAGTGTGGTGGATTTGCTCTGGATTACAGTCCGTGGGGGTCTGGAGGAGAGGATCAGCCCAGGATAGCGTGAGGTGACCTGGGGAGAGTGATTTAGAGCCACAGCTGTCACCAGTAGACGTGTGGAGGAGGTGCGGGGACACCAAAATAGACCAAATAGACCCGTCTCCCAGTTTAGATATCCTCCTCTGGAAAGGACACCCTTGAAGCAGCATCCTCCAGAGCTTTGTGTAAAACAGAAGCCGTTTGTTTTTCTGTCCTCTTAAACTACTGAATTTAACTGCTGGTAAAGATGCTGCCACGCTTTACAAACAAGCAAATTTAGAAGATTAGGAAAATGTAGAGGTTTTTCATCCCTTTCTGCCTGGCCGGCTTATCTGTGTAATAAATACGCTCCATCCTTAAGTCTATTAGAGGAGGCTGCCCTCAATTTTACTTTTGGAGGAGTTGTGCTTGGTATGACACGATGGCCTCTGTGCCTCTTTGCTCCGTGCAGGACAAATCCTTATTACAGTCACAGTTACCCACCAGACAGCCCTTGTCCCTGCATTCATTTGTTAAAGTGGCTGCCTGACATTTGGCTGGAGTGCCTGTTGTAAACCTGTGGTACCCAGCTGGTGGGTTGTGGTTCAAAAGTTGAGTTTGATGTGTTCTAATTTGGAATTTAAAAAAAAAAGAAATAATTTGTATTTTGGAGTGACTTTTGAAATCTGAATTCTGAACATTTTAGTAGCCAAACTAGTGTTGTGACACTTTTCATCTACAGTAGCACCATCATCAGGTCAAATTTTGTCCAATACTTTGGTTTATGACTTAATACCTGAAAAACTAAACACATTCCCGTCAGCCTCAGCTGTGCTTTGTCTTTATTGCTAATTAGTAAACGTTAGCAATTTATATGGGAAAATAGACAACATTACTTCAAAAAGGAAATACAGTTTAGAGAGAGCTGAAGGACTGGAAATCTTAGATTTTGTCCATTTAATTGCACCTTTAAAAGGCTTAAAAATGTCTGGACCTCCCAGCATCATTATGGAACTTTATACAACACAATATATTTCAAAATATTAAGTTTATAATTGGTTGTACTGTTTCTAGATTGTCAGTAATACTTTTAAAGTTCAATCAGCAAAATTGTGTTATGCTCACAACTTTTCACCACACAAGGATAGAATTTCAACAACAGTATTATTAGTTAACATCAGTATATATGAAGAGGACTGCATTGAGAATCTTTGTTACAGCTTTATTTGATGATAACTGAAACATTTTCAGTTATGAAAAGAATCAAGAGTCTCTTTCTATTTTTTCATATTCCAATAGAAAGAATTTGCTTCTGTAATAAGGTCTTTTCCAGAGTTTTGAGTTAATGAAATGTGACTTAGACTATCAAGATGTTAATGTTCACAAAGCTTGTTTAAAAGATTGTGAGATAAAACAGACATAAAATGCACAAACATATATATAAAGAACTTGAGAACTATGATAAGATTTCACCCACTGGGAAATTCTTTTAGAAATCACAAACAGATAATATAAACTGTCATAACAGCATGGTTGTGCCACCTCCAATTTTGTGTTTTCTACAAGATCAGAAATGTATTTGCATAAGATCTTGCATGGCATTTATATAACAAAACATAACGATAAAAAAAAGACATTTTTAAACTTGAATGTAATAATAAGGCATAGTTTTTAAAACAAATCTTATAAGTTTAATGTGTAAATTTCACACACACTCAAAGCAAAATTCTTTAAATCACAAGCTTTTAATCATAAGCTTCAGATACATTGTCCCTCATGACAAACACACACTGTCATATTTTGTAATCCCTGATTAAGACTTTATTGATGCAATTGTATTTTATGCTTAGATGCTTTATTTTCAGATATATGTACATACATTTATTTTTTTCATATTTTATTTCATTGATATATGCACTTAAGACAGGAGAATCTGTGAAAAATGCACATTTCCTTTTCATCTGCTGACTGTCTGCCTTTTAAATGTTCAACAGTGAGTCAAAAAAAAGCAAATGTTTGCTTTCTAACCAAATTAACTAAGATGGTGAACATCATAAACATACCCACTAAACATCAGCCTGTTAGCATGTTGATGTTAGCTCAAAGCACCTGTGTCCAAGTAGCGTACAGCCTCACAGAGCAGCTAGCATACCTGTAGACTTTTGTGATAGAGAAGCACAAAGGTTTTTATTTACATTGTTCTTTTTAAAAAGCTTGAATTAACTATAACTGTTGTTGCAAATGTGTCCTGTTGCTTTAGCACTATTTCACTCTCGTTGCAATTTTTCTCATTATTTTATTTTCATTTTGTGAAATAATATTGAACAGGCAGCACAGATGTGAGCAACATTTCCACAGACCAAGAAGGGCCTGGGTTTAAATCCACTGACTCATGGACTGGGTGGATGGAAATAAAACCAAACGAGTGTTAAGCTGGCCTAAATGTGGACCCGGAACAGGAGCTGCTGGGAACCACTGCTCTTAACTGTTTTACTAAATACTATTGATGACACATTTCTGAAAAGACAAGCCTGTAAAAATGTTAGCAAAGTGACAGTTGTTGGTTTTACATAGGTAATTTGAGAGGTTTGTATTTTCCATTATCTATCAGTGAGTGTCCATGACAAGTGTCAATCTAATCCGAACTTTCCACTAAATGTTTTCATGTGTTATTGGAATTACACTAAAAATAGAAGCGAAATAAGGACCCTGTTGTGAGTGCAGGTGCACCTGTTTGTGTGCATCAGAGGGGGCCGGTGCACTCGACTGACCTTTGACCTGTAAGAGCATGAGTTTCTTGTAAGGCACGGCGCTGTTGTTGGACATCTGTTCGGAGATGTTGACGCTGCGCAGGTTGACGTTGCTGAAGTTCTCCTTGCTGGCCAGACCGGCCAGAGCCACGTCAGAGAAACCAGAGTTCTTATTCACTGCAGTGAACAGAACAGAGGACACATAGGGGGCATGAGACGGAAAGAAACAGACACAACACAGCATTCAGTCATGAGACAACAGTGTCAATGACCTTCCAAGCCCGACACTAAAGGTCTTAATCCTGTATGGCTGTGACAAATATAGAACAGTCCAGGCAGTTTAAGTGTTTTTATTGCTGTCAGAGGAACTGATGGGAGCAACATGACATTGACTTTGTGTCCAGCTTTAAAACAACACTGAGCTTTTGAGGACTACTCTGTACAATGACAGGAAACTGACACCAGTCCACATGTAGGTCAGTGTCAGTCCCAAAGCTTGTGTGGGTGCATTCACAGCATGAAGAGACAAAATATCAGTGATGATTCATTTTCTATCTGACATTGAGATCTATGTGTTGATCTCTTCTTTTGCAGTAGAAGCAGGAGCCTTTTGTTTCAAACCCCAATTCCAAAACAGGTGGGACAAAAAATAAAAACAGGATGCAATGATTTGCAAATCACTGTTGACCTCTATCCCACTAAACACAGCACAAAGACAAAGATATTTCATCTTCAAATTGATAAACTTTGTTTTTGTAAATATTAACTCATTCTAAATTTGATGCCTGCAACACGTTGGGACAGGAGCAACAAAAGACTGTGAAAGTTGTGGACTGCTCAGAAACAGCCGTTTGGAACATTCCACAGGAAAACAGGTGAACTGGTCAAAGATGATTGAGTATTACAGGGGCATCCTCGAAAGGCTCAGTTGTTCACAAGCATGGATGGGGTGAGGTTCACCACTTTGTGAAAAACTGCAACTAGTCCAACAGTTTAAGAACAATGTTTCGCAACACAAAACTGCAGGAATTTAGAGTTTTCATCATGTAAAATCCAAAATATCATTAAAAGATTCAGAGAATCCAGATAAATCTTTGCACATATGGAGCAAGACTGGAAACCAATGTTAAATGTGACCTGTGACCTCTGACCCCTCAGGCAGCACTGCATTAAAAACTGACATGATCGTATAAATAACAGGAGGGAAAAAACATTGACAAAGTGCTGGCGTCGTGGCATCTGTGAAGGCCAAATTAATCCTGAAAGGTACATACAGGTTTTGGAGCAACATATGCTGCCATCCGCATGTCTTTTTCAGGGACATTCCTGCTTATTTCGGAAAGACAATGCCAAGGCACATTCTGCGTGTGTTCCGACAGCATAAGAGAGTTTGAGTACAAGACTGGCCTGCCTGCAGTCCAGATCTGTCTCCCACTGAAAAAAGATCCCGGACTGTTGAGCGCCTGAAGTCATAAATCAAGCAGAGCAGGGGAAACATTTCACTTTCAACACTTCAGCAATTAGTGTCCTCAGTCACCAAATGCCTAGTGAATGTTGTTCAAGGAAAAGGTGATGTGTCACAGTGGCAAATATGCTCCTGTCCAAACTTTTTTGTAACATGTTGCAGGTATCAAATTCAGAATGTTAAAGGGACAGTTCACCCCAAAATCAAAAATACATATTTTCACTCTGGCCTGTAGTACTAAACATTAATCCATCTGTACTGTTCTGGTGTGAGTTGCAGAATTTTGGTGATATCGGCTGTAGAGATGTCTGCCTTCTCTCCAGTATGATGAAACTAGACAGCACCAGTCCTGTGGTGCTCAAAGCCAAAAAAACAAATTTGATTTTGAGGTGAACTGTCCCTTTAATAAGTTTAAACATCAAATTGTCTTTGTACAGTATTCATCCATAGGTTAGGAATGAACAGGAATATGGGTTTTATAGGATTTGCAAATAATCGCATTCTGTATTATTTTTGTTTTACACAGCGTCCCAACTTTTTTGGAGCTGGGGTTTGTATAAAGACAGGACAAAAGCAGACATTTATTGCAGTTAGTGATCTCACTGATTACAACTAAACCGTTAACAGACATTTGCACTAGAGGGTGACACGGGAGTGGATTTTCATTCCTGTCCCGTCCCACTCCCACAGAGAAAATTTGTGTCCCGTCCCAATCCCGGGCCAGAGGGGAAAAAAAATTCCTGTCCCATCCCACTCCCGGTAAAGTGACTCCCACTCCCATCCCGCTCCCATTCAGAATGACTCCCACTCCTGTACCGCTCCCATTTTTTTCCCTTCTAGTCTCTAGGTAATTTCCGTTTGACAAATGAAGATATGCTGAGCTGATTTTTTCCCGGAATCTGCCCTGCAAGTGTGCCTCTTGAGTCCAGACTCACTGGTGTATTTGATTAAAACCAAGCAGGTTTTACAAGCCGCATACGTCGTGTTAACGTCATCACACACAACTCTAACGAAGTTAGCTAATATTTTCGACTTTCCCAGTAGTTCAATTAGCTTAACAGAAATGTTGTTATTTCTTACTTTACGTTGTAGTAGGGCTGGGCGATATGGCCTAAAATTTATATTGCGGTATAATTTGAAGCATGTGTGGTAACGATATATATTGTGATATAGTCTTTTCTTCTGTATATATATATATATATATATATATACATATATATATGTCAAAATGACTGTTTCTGAACATACTCACATAGCAGATACATTGCAGCAGAATAAACACACTTCAAAACATAGTAAAAAAAAAATCTAAGTAATTTTGAAGCTGTGTAACGGATCTTTCTCCAAACAATGTAACAGAAAATTAAAAACAGTATTTTAGGAAAATGTTACTATTAATATGCATTTATTTATTTATTTAGTATTATTATTGTTAATAATAGTTTATTTCTTTAATAAAATATTGTCCTCTGATGAGAAAAATCCTCACCTTTATTCAGCTCAGTCTATATAATGATCAAACGATGTGTGATATTCATGTTTTTGTATTAATGCAGCAGGATCATTTACATCAGTGAGGTTGTTTTAGACCACAGCAGACAACAAACTGCACACAGACACACACCGAGGAGATGAAGAGGAGAGACAGAGTCTGGACTCTTCATCATGACTTATAATAATGCAGCGCAGTCACAAACGTTTTTGTGGAGGAGACGACATGTCATGATCATGAAAGTTTTTTATATCAAGTGGACACATCTGTCCATATTCTCACGCCTCTCTCTCTCCTCTCTGCTCAGACTTATTTTAACTTTTACCTGGTCTCAGGTGGAGCTGCAGCTCGATCAGCAGTCGCTCGTCTCCCTCCTCTTATTCTGTTTCTATGCGCTGAGCCAGTCGCCCGTTCACATTGTCGGGTGACAGAAGCTCGTGTCTTCGCAGCAGTCAGCTGATTCATTTCCAGCTGCTGATTCAAACTATTGATCAGGCCAATATAACAGAACGTGCGTTAACGCGCGTTAAAAAATTAGCGTTAAAAGGAATTTGCATTAACTTTGACAGCCCTAGTAAAAAACAAACATTACAATTTCTTCTGCTAACCTGATTACTTCTTTATATTGCGGTCAGCCGGTATAGTCAAAATCTCTACCTTGGCCAAATTCATATCGTTTCTACCGTTATACCGTTTATACCGCCCACCTCTACGTTGTAGTTCATTTTTTTTCGGCTTGTGCGCTGCTGCTCCTTGCTCCTTCCATCGCTGTTCTTTAATTTTCAGCGGGAAGCAGGCAAGCAGCGGCCAGAAGCACTGTTGGCTTCTGGGCCATGTAGTTCTTTTGACTTACGTTGCCGTGCAGGCTTAGGGAAAGAAAACTACAAAAATTGCGGTGGGCCTGTCATATGTTTTTCGGTGTGCGTGTCCTATTGGTTGATTCCCGCTCCCGTCTGCTCCCGTTAACTTTTTACTCCTGTACCGTCCCAATCACGTGATTAATAGTAAAGTTGACTCCCATCCGCGCGGAATCCCGCGGGAATCCCGTGACCCGTGGGATTCCCGAACAAATGTCAGCCTCTAATTTGCACATAATCAGCAACTTTACACAACACAGCACAGTCGGACATGAAGGTGACAACAAGATGACAAACAAACATGTAGTGTAGTTTATTAAAAACATGAAATTCCCATGTGACTGGCTCAGATTTGACTGATTAATTAAAACAATCTGATGTCATATACAAACTGGACCAAATTCAAGAGATTGATATGTACAGATTTCTCTTGAAAACGTTTAAGTTTTAATATTGTTACATCAAGAATTGTCTTGAGAGTTTTGTTGTGCAAATTTAGAACTATTTTCAAGAAAGCAGCCTGTCACATGTTGTGTCCCTGAGTGTTTTGGTCTCATGCATTTTGCAGCTCCTCATCCATCCATCCTCACTCACTCTTCTCAGCCTTCATCCTCTTGCTCTCCAGCAGGCCGATGTTGAGCCTCTGCTCCGTGTACTCGTGTCTGATGTCCTCCCTGGCTGCCAGCATCTTCAGAGGGTTCCTCGACGCCTGGACGTTACGCGCCGGGCGCACCGCCCGCTTGTGCTGCACCATCTCTGAGGTCAGCCTTGGGGAGAGGGCAGAGGTGAAGGGGCGTGGTCAACAGAGAAATCTCACAATGAATATTTAATCTAGGTTGTTAAGGCGACCCGTGGCAGCGAGAACTTACTTTGGCACCTGGGGGCCGAAGATGGCGTCAAAGTCATCGTCTATCTCCACCTTGTTGGTGGTGATGGGGAGCTCCTCCACTTGGCGGTAGAACTTGGAAAACGTTTCATCTTCGAGGGTCATCACTTCCTTCACCTTCTTCTCTGTAACTGTGATGGTCGCTTCTGGCAGGCCCGACACTGAGGAGGGACAAGAAGAGGCTGAGTCAGGATCATACAATACCCAGAATTCATTCATTCTGCGGCACACAAAGACTGTGCAAGCATCACTGGGGGTCATGTGTAGCTCATGAATGTAGTGCTTATTTATTTATGAATAAATGTCAAATTTACACTGTAGCTTTTATCATGAAGAAAACTTTACATAAAGTTAGTAAAAGTCTTACTTCTATGCATGCATAAAGAATTTTATTATATCATTATATATATCAGATTTCCATTATATCAAACCCCATTTCTGATACTATTTATTAGCATTTTTGCCTCTCTAAATAGTACATTTCTATGTTGACGGCAGGGTGCAACTTTTTCTGCACAGAACTGAAATTGCCTACAAACGCATAAAGGATTCAGAGGAAATGAGAAATGCACATACATGACATGGTGAGATGTCTGGGGTGCATTTCATGTAATATGGAAGACTAGTAGAAGTTTACTGATTGTCTTTATTAAAACAACATGACATGATGAATCCTCTCAGTCCACAGTTTGTTTGGCTGCACACTAAACCTAAATCTCTTTAGTATTTAGTCTATTTTTCTATTTCTTTATCAGGCTGAACAACAGAACAATCATATTGAGATTATTTTGATGGATGCTATGAATTATGATTTTAGTGGGAATGGTAATTTAGTGTCTAATTTTCACTGAAAAAATATAAAAAATGATGATGATGTGATTTTTGCTGGGATGTGTACCAAACAAACATGTTCTCTTATGTCTGGAGAATATGATTTGTAGGTTTCTGCAGCACCCACAACACTTTATTTATAAAGGTACGTTGTGACACAATTTGCACTTGGTCATCCAGCCATACTGAGATGAAGTAGTAGGAGAAGCATAGGTGTTACCAATGATACTAATTAAGGCCCCATTCCATTCTTCTGTTGTGGAGAAAAGCAGTGAGTCAAGACATTAAGTTGGGACTGTCATTTAATTCTATTTGCTCGTATTCATTGGCCTCACATAACTGTTTTGCTAAAAATCCACTTATCAAAATATAGGCCGGTTTATCATTGTGGTTGAATATGATAGGAAGTAGGAAGTTAGAAAGCTGTAGGAAGGTTACTGGGACTTTTAAAAAACCTTTTTTGACCCAAACCAGAGGAGGAAAACTCCTCAGCAACTTAAAACTGCTTCAGTCACAATGTTTAATAAGCTGATTTATTTTCTCAGTGCATAAGAGATGATAATTAAGCTATTTTTTTAATTACAGTGTTCATAAGAAGGCTGAACAAGATGTTTAATCCCTCTCTGTGGATATTTAACCTTGTGTACCTTATGCAATGCGACTGTCTTTAATTCAGACTTGTGCAGTATTGAAAGTGAGATGAAAGTCTCACTCTGTCCCTGTCAGATTGATGTTGGGACTTTTTTTTAGTGACTCTGGCACTTTTCCAAATGTGAGATCCCCATGTTAAATTGCCATAACATACAACATCCCATAGAGTTTGGCATTTTGGTTGTCGCCATCTTGGTTTGTTGGATCCAGAAGGGACCACATTTGGATAAAAGGGTGGAGCTGGGGAAGAAAACCCAAAGACATGTCGTGGTAGTGACTTGTCAATGCCGGAGTGGCCATGCCCAAAAGCATACCCTGCTTTATTGCTGATGTCACTCTAAATGGTGCCATAATTCACAAAATGAACATTGTGCTGTATTGAAGAAGACTTTAAACTAATGACTGAGACCATAAACTTACTGGGACAATAATTAATGAGGTAATGACTCAAGTGACAAGTAGAGTCATTTTCTCATAAGTTTACATGCAATCGGACTCCGTTTTGCAACCAATGGGACCTCCGTTAGAAAGAATACAGGTTTGAGGCACTTCTACTTTTCAAACATGGAATCCTTGTCTTGTATTTAGACAGTCTATGATTAAAACACACTTGCTGTTACCAACAGTAACCACTGGTGTCGATAAATGCATCCAATATCTGCCTGTAAAAAACAACACTAATAGATTCTGTCATCTCAAATGAATTATAGTGAATTAGACAGAAAATTCTGCATTTTATTCATGAAATTTGATCTCAATTATAAATCAGGGATGACATTTAGCTTCTTATGAAAGGCCTGATTGTGTACTCTGTGACTTGCAGACAGCGTGCCGAACAAGACTGACCTTTACTGTTGATCTTGCCAAGGAATGACTCCAGTTTATCCAACTTCATGTCAGACTCCAGGTTCAGATCTGGTACGGCCTTGATCTCTGCACAACCACACACACACACACACACACACACACTCAGCTGTTAGGACCATAAATTTACTTTAATGTGTTCCGATTTTTAGCACAGATCCCATCTCTGAACAGGCAGGCAATCTGAGGTTCTGTTGTTCACAGTCACACTCGTCATCACTGATGCCTCTTGTTGACTCTGAACAATGACTGAGCATGAACGGTTCTATGCAGTCACGATGAAGTTAACTGGAACACATTTATTCACCTTCACAGCTGTCAGTCACAAGCATTTTAACAGTTAACAGCCACTAAATATGAACTCTTCTGCACTTCAGATTCATGCATGTATGGGAACTCTTTCCCATGGTTTAGGTTCTATTAGGCTCACACAGCATAATAGAAGTCTCACAGCAACATCAGCCACATTAGTGATGATGATATTTGTGGTTTTGGTGATGGTGATGAATATCTGCATTCAGTGCAACACCAAAAAAAATAAAAATAAGAAAGAGAATACACCTTCGTAATCAGACATCTCCTCCATGTCTTTTGAAAGAGAAGCAAAGACAATCAATTACACCGTGTTGAAAAGGCATCAGTGGACAAACGGTCAGCTACATGGCTAAGAATCATGTCGTTAGTGTTTCACTGATAGCTATAGATACTGAAACTACTTCAATCATCAGTACTTATACAATACTTATCGATATGCTCATTCATACTACTCAAAATAATTTGGTGCCAAAAATAAAACCATGACATGAAAAGATGTGAAAACTCTTGACAATTACTTTGTTACTTTTTGCAGAAATATGCTACATTGTGTCCTGCGGTATTACATTAATCTACATTTTTAAAAATCAAATTGAACAAAATGAGCCCATGCATACTGACCAGTATGCGATGGGTACTGACCAGTCAGGAACAGATACCAGTTTAGTATCAGTTCTTGATATCCTCCCTGATCATATTACACAGGCATCGATTCACCTAAATTAAAGGTGTTTTAGTTAATTACCTGTATGCGGTATTTGTTGTGGGAAATGTGTGTCTGGTGACAGTTGATGTAACAAAGTCATGTCATTAAGTGTAAATCAGATTGGAGCAGCAGCTGAGCCCTCTGGTCTTTATTAACCAGCTAAATGAGCTGAACAGCTCCACATGACAGCAGTGTGACATAACAGGTAACCAGAGGATACAACAGTGTGGTAACAGGATTGTAAAGGAGTGTAAAAAGTGGAGGAGCACTGACCTTCCTGTGGTTTGGAGATGGCGGGGCTGCTGTTTTTGGGTTTGGATGACACTGGAGACTGGAGGGCTGAGGGGGAGGCCAACCCTGTTACATGAACACAGATGGACATGAATTTTCCAATGACCCATAAAGCACAACATGGCTACTGTGCTGTGGTATGGCACGTCAATTTGTGAAATATCATAGGTTAGACTAATTTCATAGCTTAAATGGAGCAATGCACAAGATATGGCCACCTGTCGAAGGTTACTCCAAATAGGGAGCAGCATATAAGCAGAGTAACCGCTAGCCGCTGCTCACTGTACTTTTTTCTGCAACTATCTATAGATGTAGCTACTAGCTGCTGTTAGCTCAGTTAGCCGTGTAGCTAGTGGTCCTTAGTTGACTTGAGTCTAGCTAAACCTGCAGGAGGAGCACTGGCAGAGAGTTTGTGTTCACACACAGTAAAAATAAACACGAAAAGAGAAAGAAATTAAGCTTGTCTGAGTTTGATAAAAGAGAGAAACTTATTCAGAAGGTGCCCACCTTATTACAACATAAAGCAAACTCATATACTTCTGGCCATATCTCACACATTGCACCTTTAAGACAAAGATTTTGACGTTACAACAAGCTTTACCAAGTTTTGCTCTTTGCTATAAAGAGTTTAATCCATTTTTCAAGGACAGTTGTACAGTTGTGGTCCTTTTTTTAATTTAACAATGCTAGTGAGTGGGAAATAGGCTAGTGGTACATCGTGAAAGCAGTAGGTGTGTGAAAAATGTTAAAAAAGAGGCATGATGTGGAGCAGTTATAAAGGTCCCCTTCTGTTGAAATTATGTAGCTAATCAGTAGCAAACAATCACTGGAGCTATTGCTAACAACACTAGCCCCAATTGTAGCAGAAGCTACACAGAAACAGTCTAAATGCCTTTAAAGCTGGTTGAGGTAAAGAATTCTGAGGCTAATCCTTCCTCCATGAGCCGTAATCTGGCCAAACCCACTGACTCCCCAAAACCCAAATTAAACCTTCCAGCAGCTGCCCCCTCTGGCCGAGTCTGTAGCTAATAGGGGAAAACTGCAACCATGAAGTCATTTTCTGCCTGAGCAGAGTCCTCTGAGCAGCTACTTCTGGGCCCAGTGGAAGGAAAAGGAGAGTCATGTTCCCCCTAAGTGCTAATTGAGAAGGGGGCTTTGGAGGATTCAGGGCAGAGAGCTGAGACTGAACTGTGGACTTAACTCTCTGAGAGCAATTCAGCATGTGTGTGGAGAGAGAAGATTGCAGAGAAAGTATGTGTTTAGTTTCTCATCAGACTGTGGCCCTCTGACCTTTCTTCACCATGCGTGCAGCCACAGTGAACTGGGTGGAGTCGTTGGCGGCTCCGTGGCCTTTGGTCTTCCAGGCCTCCTCCTGGGCGACGATCAGCTGTTTCCTCTCCTGGATGGACATGTGAGCCTCGATGCTCTGGCACTCCATCTCAGCCTCGGTGATTCTCTGAGAAAAGAGGGACGAGGTATTGTCACTTACACCGAATCCTCCACAGTGACTCAGAATTAAAAGAATAATCCACATCAGGATCCTTGTGCACTGTGATTTATCACCATGTTGTGAGGTTCAATGCAATTCAGGATAAAACAGGACCAAAACTGCCAAAATCATACAGAAATAAATGACTCAAGACAAAAATATACATGTACTATTACAATGCACAACTAATTATTTTTAATTTATGTATTTATTTCTGTCTTATGTATTATTAAAGTTGACCCCAGGATCCATTTTGAATGATAGCTCCCTCATTTGCATAATTAAGCAGAGACGCATAAAGAAACGAAAAAGGAAATACATAAATAAATAAATTTGGGGAAATGAAAAGGTAAAATACAGAAAATAAATACATTCATATATAAATAAAGAAATGAATAAATTAACAAGTAAAATGGAAAATTAATAAATATAATCAAGTAGATAAATAGGGGCATTAATGAAAAGGTAAATGAATACAGAAGCAAATTAAATCAGAAATATCACTACATGTAATATTTTATAAATGATTTATTGCCTATATTTATTTTATTGATGTTTTTTGGTGTATTTAATGGCATATTAACTGATTTTCTTTCTGATTTTAGCAGTTTCTGTCCTTCATACACAACTTTGATCAAACTATCCACATCATACTTTTGTTAGATTATTCTTTTATCTAGTTATTAGATTATCTTCCTGGGATGGCTTGAACACTTGGACTTGGACAGACAGAGAAACAAAAAAAAAGGTAAAGCTGATTAGCAATCAAGCTATTTGAAAGCATGTGGTCAGAACACCGGCAAAAGAGAAAAATGAACCACAAAAATTAAAATCGAACCAGGACTGCATCTTACACTGCAAACATTGGCTATTTTTAACATTTAAAAGTGTTTAAATAAGGAATTTCCTTTGACAGCGAGGACAACATCAAACAGCCGAGCAAAACTAGCACACCAAAGTGGGGCAACTAACACACAAGAAGCACACTGATCCTTGCCTCACACTGAAAACAAGTCGTTTACCAACAAGGGACCAAGGGAAATGTATGATTTTCTTTCTTTTTTGCTGGATGCACATGACTTCAGACATATTCTAGTGTGACTCATGAAGTTAAAATGAAAGAAATGTTAGTTGACAAAGTGAAAACAAAGAACAATAGCGAACAAAGTCTTTTGGTGACTGACAGCTCAACAGCTTTGCTTTAGGTGCGCACAAAAGTTGCCACCAGGGAGGGGGAGTTGGGGGATTTGCGGGAGCACTGCATCATACAGTATCGACAGAGGGTCACCTTCCGTCTCCAGGGGTGTCTCTCATCCACCTGCATGGGTCTGGAAGATCTGGTGGCCTTCACGACCGGAGGGGTGGATGGGATGAGGAGGGTAAGAAAGGATGAGGATTTAGAGATAAGGATGAAAAGATGGTAGAAAACGTCCGAGCTCTGCGCAGGCAGGAGAAGCTGCAGCCTGGGGCGCCATGCTGACCTCAGAGTGACACAGCTTTGGGACGGGGGTGAAGCAGGGTGTGAATGACTGCAGAGCACTACTGATCATTATGTGCACTTGCTGTTGTTGTCATTGCCAGCATAGTTGCAGCAGAGGCACAGAGAGTGGAGTTTGGTGATGAAAGGGCAGTGCCAAAAAACCACACACGAATGGCTGCAGAGCATTTTGGAAAGCTTCACTCTGTGCAGGGTGTTTTATCTGATTCTCACAATCAACAAGTGATTTAAAAGAAAAAATAATGAAGTTGCGTTTTACAATGGTGGGGTTTTGTGATGTGTGTATGGGTTACAGAGCTCAGTGAAGTGGGTGGGGAGGTGGGCGAAGCAAGCAAAGGGCAAGCAATGCATCCAGCAAGAGCTGATGCCAATTCCTACCTGACTGGCTGACTCATCAGGAGAAGAAGAAGGATGGAAAGGAGGCTCAGGAGAGAAAGTAGAGGCAAAGACAGGCTCCTATAGAAGCAGGGCCACGGGAGGAGGAAACACACACACACACACACACAGATATAAAGAGTAAAGCAGCGGCAGTGCCAAAGCCAGGATTTTAGAAATACTGAGGTCAAATTTCTCCAAGAAATGTACTGTACTATTATCTAAAGGAGCACTCCAGCCTGTGAAAACTGCTGTATAATGTCGCCTAATAACCCTTAATGATGTCAGAGTGATGGCATGAGGGTTATTTCGGCATCAGCTTGGAGACCACAAATTCATAAGAGAAAGTCTGTGTAAGAAACAGGGGATGTAGAGTTAGAGAGAGGTGAGCGATGCATTTTGGGAACTGTAGGATCCAGTGTTTTGGAGCTTTACCATGGCGTAAAAGTGAGGCTCAGCATCTACTGTTGCATTTTTGACCATTCTGTTTTTGCCCCGTCTCTGGCAAGTCCCCTGAATTTGTGAAAGTGAAATACTAAATCACTGAGCCCCTTCAAAAAATAGAAGCTGGAGCAAGACCGATATTGGCGTATCACAGCTATATCGGTAAATACGTTGTACAATAATCACAAGATTGTTTTTAGTTTTAAAATGTTCTTATTTAAAAAAAAAAAAAGGTTTATAGGCATATAAAACTATTTATCCTGCCTACATTACATATCTTTGTCGCATGTGTTTCATAAGCGCATTTGTGGGATCATTGCAATAAATTAATATTATTAATAAATCTGTCCCACATGGACCCCAATAAGAATCCAGTATCAGCCAGGCTCTAACAGAAATGACACTTTATTCATTCATTTAACTGTTCAGCTTCATTGAATTTAAACTTTATGGCCCTACATTATTATTTCATTACAGTCCATGTGTCATTTTAAAGCCTTCTTTTCCCTGCCAGGTTTGTAATTTGGGTGGAAAGAATTTAAAGGTGCTTTACTTTGATACTGAGTGAGCAAGCATTTGTGTATTTACATATCCAGAACATTTTGTCCACTTGGAGTCATGTCTCTGGCCACCAGACAATTGTAAGTCTAATATTCACTCTTAATTAACTCTTCTTTGGGTTCCACCAGCTCCTGAGGGAAATTACTGCATGTGGCTTGTTAGCTGCTAAATTCTCCATTCAAATCACCAGCTATTTGCTAACTGTGTCTGATTAGTGCTGTGCAGGTGCTGTATGGAGGGTTTATCAAAGGAGAACTGCAGACTTGGTTGATAATTCTCAGTATAAGTGACCCCTTTCACATGATATATATAAGGTTGCTCCAATCAGGGTTTTTAGGGCCGATCATTGATCGCTGGAAGAAGCACTGGTCGATACTGATCACTGAGTCTATTTAAAGCCTTCTATTTATTATGTAGCATTATTATTTTAACTATTCTTAGCAACATTGTATATTAAGTATATTAAAACAAGTATATAAAACAAGTTGAAAATTATCACAAGGTACTTGGGGACCTGTTGGTCTGAATTTTCCAAATCTGCCAACGTAAAAATGACTGGATATCGTCATGATTTTACCATCTAAGTATAAAAATGCTGTTGTGAAAGAGAAAGAAAGTAATGACAGATGTAGGCCTGCGTATTTCACCAAAGGAAAAAAAACCCCAGAAACCTGTCTATTTTATGAACTGATGTGGTTTGAATAACTGCACCATGAAGTCCCTGTTGCACATGCTTTGCTGTACAAAGTGATTTCAGGGTTTATAAGGTAGATCACAGCACCCTTATAATATATAGTAATTTGATCAATTGTTAATAAAAACATTGATTTGTGCAGTTTAAATTTATTTGTTTTTTGCCTAAAGAGTCTAATTTTAAGATAATCAGTCTTCTTGAATGTTATAATCACCTTAAATAAAATGAATCAGGTGTAAAATTTGTGTTATTAGAATGCAAACTCTTCTTCATGTCAGTGCATCTTTTCATTCAGAGAAATATTACCAAGAACACGATCTCGCTTTGAATTTAACAAGTCTGGCCTTTGAGATTTTGGAGCAGGAAGAAGGATTCTAGTCCTACTCGCAGCCCTTTGACACACAGCTCACATTACCATATAATATCTTTAGCAAAGTTATGCTGAGACAAAGAAAGATTTAATTTCACAACCAAACACACAGACACACAGAAAACACACCCAGAGTGTGTGAGACACAGTGATAACTCCAAACCAACGAGCAGAGGTGGAGGAATTAGACAAACACACACCGTAAGTACTACACCATCACCACAACTGTAAAGGGAAACACCCACACAGTGTACCACCACCTCTACCACCACATGTACACACACACGTACACAAACATACAGATGTGTGTATGTGTGTTACACACAGGATGTATTTATCAAGACGCCGTGTGTTAGCAGCCAGGAAACACATTTGAGGATGTGGAATTTAGATCACTAATCCAATCCAATTTAAAAGCACTTGATAAATACCACCACAGTGTGTGTGTGTGTGTGTGTGTGTGTGTTGTGTGTGTGTGTGTATGTGTGGATTTCGACCTTGCACGCTGGCCTTACCCAGAGCTGGTCGGATACAGCCAATTCATCGATCATCATCAGCGCTTCATCGTCCTGCAGACAAGCAGCCGCAGGAGAGAAGGGACATGTTTTCTGAAGGTTCGCTTGTCCCCAAAATGATATCGTGGCTAAATCACATGATCAGTTCCCTATAAATCCTCAACGGAAAATTCTGATACAACATTTGGACTTTCTGAAGCACTGCTTTCAATTTAAAGGGATAGTCTGGATTATCCAAAGTGGGGTTGTATGAGATACTTATCCATCTTTAGTATATCACCTACAGTAGAAACAGCAGGAGTACTGGTGTAGGGTCCTAGGAAATGTGCTACCTGGGACAGGGACAACAGCAAAACATATTTGAATCATCTAAAAAATATTGATGCAGGTTTCCACATGTTAAATTTAGGACTTTTTAAGACCATTATGAACATACTTTAAGACCTACTTCGCATCCATATCTGCAAAAAAGTCAGTTCATTCATCTCTTATGAATTAACATCTTAATGAGGTCTGCCAATCCAAACTGGATTCCAAGTGTAACGTAAGACCTTGTCCCTTCCACACTTGAAGGCGGAGCATGAAGCTTGCTGGCTGGATAAATTCTGACTGGGCTACATAGCTTGCATTAGTGGTTATTGGTTTCATCTTGGTTTTGTTTTGTAATTGTTAGTGTGATTTATACAAATTGGTCCCAAAAACACACTGAAAAGTGAGACTGAAGTAAATGAAACAAACTTCATAATATAGTCAATTTTTAAGACCTGCAAAAATTGTATTTAAGACATTTCGAGGCCTAAAATTCAGGTTATTGGATTAAAGAATTTTAAAGACTTTAAAAACCCACAGAAACCCTGTAAAAACAAGACTTTCCTAACAAAAATAACAATAACAAAAAACCTTAATGTCAGTTTTTTTTAACATGTTTAGAATATTTTTATCACTTTACCTTGCTGCCTTTTTGGACAGGAAGCCACCATTTTATAAATGAAATATCACCTTCTCCAAACTTCACTGGCAAAATCAGTAATTTTACCTCACAGAATGTGGGAGTTTCTGGTCTACCACCCCTCGATCAGTTTGTTTGTTTGTGGTATTGTGTGACTATTGTGTTTTATATACAGCAGTTTGGAAGTCACTCAATAAGACAAACTAATCAATCAAGGCAGCAGTAGCCCAGAAACTCCTGAGTTCTGTGAGGTAAAATTACTGATTTTGCAAAAGGAGTCTGGCTGAATGAGAGAGAGCTATACTTATATAATGGAGGTTTCTGGTCAGAAAAGGCTGTCTGACAGCAACATAAGGCTGTAAAATATTCTAAATATAGTGTACACTTAAACTGATATGAATCTTTTTAAATGGACTTCTTTAAAGTGGCAAGAATATGTTTTGTTGCTGACTCTGTCCACAGAAGTACATTGCTTATCATCTGTGCTACTGTTTCTCACTGCTTCTCTAAACTAGGTGTGTGTTGACCACCATCTACTGTAGACAAAACACCGACTATCAATAAATACCTCACACAAACACTCTTCAAATAATCCGTACTATCCGTCAGGCCTTTAAGCAGCTATGTACTTACTTTGTAAAAATCGTATGTATATGGTACACTAAGATTGAACTTTCATCAGAAAACATGTCCTCGGTTAGAACAATGGACGTCTTTATTTGCTCTTTCTGTTGGCATTTGGTTGCTGAGTTTTGTATCAGTCTGATCTTTAATGTTGCTTGTCTTTGATCTAAAGTAGGAAATTGGCTGAATTGTGTCCACTGGCCCCGATGAATGGGAGGATGAAAACAAGCTGAACAACATTAAGTGTCCTTCCTCTTGACCTCTGCTCAGCTATCACTTGAACCTGATTAAAAAATCTTTTTCTTTCCTGATCCGATTAAAACATCATGTAGAAAACATTCAGAAGAGGCAGTGTGTCGGGGCATTCACAGCAGCATCAGAGCGTTAAAAGCAAAACTCTTCCTGACCTTAAATGAACTAAATACGTCCAGGCAGGAGCTGTCAGGCCGCGCTGAACAAACCCTGATAAGGAGCTGGAAACAAAAACAGGCCAGCTGATGTGGACGGTGGCTGTTGTGAATATGTCTAAACAGAGAGGTAGCGTCCCGCCCAAACCCTCCCTCCCTCCCTTTAAAAAACAAACAGAGGACAGAAACCCACTCAACATGCGGAGGATGAAATGAGGTTTATTTTTTTTGAAAGGTAAAGGACATGCAAACAGAGACGAAGGCAAACAGAAGAATGAAAGCTTACATGGAACACGCAGTTCAGTGGAAAGATGAGTTGAAGCAGGCAGGACAGAATACAGAGGCTACAGGACAGGACAGTTAGTTATTACTGTCACTGACTCTTGACAGTTAGTCAAACAGTTGTTATTTTAAAAGTGCACACAAAGTAACTTTCCTCCAAGTAAAAAATAGACTTCACATCTCAATATGTGTATTTTAGGCAAAATTAGGTGCTCTGATCTTCATCATCTCTAGTCAAAACAACTGTAACAAATATACAACAGATATTCTGCAGATAAACTGCTACATATGGAAGTCTATGGCTGCAAATATTAAAATGAAATATCCAGTCATATTGAAACTTCATTTGTGCACAGGTGATGTATAATAAAGATAAATTTTAAAATGAAATTTCATAGTTGAAAACGCATAACTACTTTCAAAATGAAAACTAAGTGAGACTTGAAAGACATCATTTTTAGTGTACTCCTAAACATAAAACTATGCCTTGTAAAATATCCTCTTTTTCTATTTTTTTTTCTCTCAAAATTATGACTTGAATCTCAGAATTTCAGTTCTTCTTTGCAAACTTTTACTTAAATTTGTGGGGAAAAAAAGCAGAAATTCTGAATGCAATGACTAATCTCAGAATTTTTGTTCTTCCTTAAATATTTATTACTTTAATCTCAGAATTTCTGTTTTTTTCCTAGCAAATTTATGACTTCATTCTCAGATAATTTTTGTTTTGTTTCTCTTTGTTTAGCTGGCATAAAAACAAAACAAAAACAAAAACATCGGAATCAGCTATCAGCCAAACTGTTCTTTTAAATATCTGTATCAGCGCAGAATTTTACAATTGGCGCATCCCTGATTGGACCAAATGATTTCAATGGAATATTGGCAGCGATACACTTCTGTATCCATGGAATAAGAACAGTATGCTCCATGAAGTAACGTGCAACTGATCCAGATACACCAGCATCTATTCTACTGCCATGACTTGAATTAATACAGATTAACTCTTGATACAGTCCAAGAACACAAACATGCAACAGCTGTTTATGAGACACAACAGAGGACAAAGACAAAGAGATCAAAAGACACAGACATGGACAATACACGACCTCTCTGTTTAGAGATATTCAAACTGTTTCCACGTGCATTTGCAGGTTTCTGCTGCAAAACTGATTATTTACTGAGACCGTAGAGTTTCAGATCAGCGCAAGATCAGAAACATCTTCAGACCTCTGCTTTCTAAACAGCCTGACTTCAGAGGCTCAAACAGGAAATGCTTGCTGTCATGAAGCGACACAGTGGATCAAATCAAATTAGTGAAGTCTCAGTGGCGTGTCACTACCACTGCGATAGCGCTGCATTCAAGTCTCATGGGTATGAAGAGGTGGAGTGACAGTTAAAAGCAGCTCCACGTAGTTGTTCATGTGCTTGAACTTGTTTTGAGGTAAGACATAGTTCAAACAGGACACTGCACCATCTTTTAAACATGACATGAATGGAGCAAACAGCCAGAACTGCATGAAAAACATGATGTAACAGATGTGATAGACACAAAAGCCACAGACCGCCTGTTTGTCTGTTTGTCTGTCTCAGGCTCGTCTGCTGATGTGTTCAGTCGGCAGTGAGTGTGCAGGTCAGGTGGTTACCTTCGTCTTGAAGCTCTGCTCCACCTCCCACAGCTGAGTCTGCTGGTCACCCACGGCAACCTTCACCACATCCTGCTTCTTATTGATCCTGTTCCTCCAGTCCTGCTCGCCGCTCTTCTTCAACAAGGCCACTCTGAGGGGGGAAGAGGAGGCAGAGGGAGGGAAGAAGTTACAATAAAGTTCATAAGAGGAGAGAAAATACAGCTCAAATATATAACATGCTTTTGACCCGACACAAACCCTGACTGTCATGAGTCAAAACCAAAAACCACTGATGAACTTGACTTATAAAATAACTAACTTTAAATCTGTCAAATCCTTATTAACATGTCTAAGAACTGATAGAATTGTACAAACAGGACTACCAATGATCTGGACTGCTATTTATACGTTCTTTCTGATTTAAAAACCATAATGTACAGATCACACATTGTGATTTTACAAAATTTGAAATGGGTAATACTGGTATCTTTAAATCTGGGGCCTATTTTTAAATGACTGATATGTACAAAATGTTTTGGAATTAGTCTAGTGGATCATCTCAGCACCTGCAAAACAGGCTGCAGTGGCTGCAATATAAATCTTGGCAGGCCGATCGAAGTACATCCACTTGTGTTTTAACATGTTAGGTCAGATACAAAATAACCTTCAGAACACCAAAGTCATGCTGTAACACAAACAAACTACCCAATCAGACAGCAGTAGACAAGCAACTCCCATGTTCTGCAAAGTGAAATGACTGTTTTTGCAAAAGAAGTCAGGTTGAGTGAGAGAAAGAGTGATATTTGGCTGATGGCAGGGTAAACTGTGAAAACATTCCAAATATAGCATACACTTAAATGGATACTGATCACAGTTAATACCATCAATACCATCATCAAGCACAGATACTGTGAAAGCACAGAACCAATGCAACAGTACTGAAGAGCAGACAGACGGCCCTCTGTGCAGGCTTACTGCAGGGTTAGCACTTGTTAAAACCTCAACTTTGCTTCCCCTGAGCTTTCGACTCTACCTGTCACAACACTGAAGCCAACAGAAAACAGGGACGCTGCCACGCGCCTGTTAGTCTCATCTACGGGACTGTTTACAGTGAAGACACTGAGCAAAGGCAGACAGCTCGCCACTTAGCAGCCGCGGTTAGAAATACTGTAAAGTTAAACAGACTGGTGACAGCTAGAGTACAATTAGACATACAGATCGCTTAGAGATGTCAGTCAGTGTAACTGGAGCTGGGAGACTGTTTGACACACTTTGGTTTAAACTAGAAGTTAAAGCAATTGAAAAAGAGGTGCTGGGATTTACTTGAGCTGAAATAAATGTAAGCCAAACTGTGAAAAAGCGGGCTACATGACAAATACTAACTTTCGGATTTGCAAGCTTTAAAATGAGTTGGGGAAAACTGACATATGAAGGATTGTAAGATCACAAACTGAAGTATAGTGTGACGAGAACAGAGGTTCAATTATTGAGCTCTCATCTCTGAGTCAGGAGCAGAAGAGATCCATAATAGAGGGGTCAGGGTGCTGCCAGTGCCCTCTGCCCCTCTCACAACCAGCCCTCTGTGACCCAGTGAGGGGACGTCCTGTTCTGCCCCGCGGGCTCCAAATAACAGGATGAAAGTAACACTGAATAGATGTGGGCAGCTGTGTCTGGGCTACAGGGCGGGTTGCACCAACAGGACTTGCGACTGGTCTTAAGCTAAGACGGTTGTAACTTTGCTTTAGAAAAACGAACTTTTTTAGCTGCAGTAAATGTCTTTTGGAGAGACTCACAAACATCCTGATGTGGTGAAAAAGTGAGATGACAGAAAGTACAACACCACCAGTTGACGCCAGTTAAAGTGGACTTCTATTATGTCATGAATCAATTCAGAGTGTGTCAAACCAGCAGGCTGTGCTTGTTAACTGATGTGACATAACTACTTATGTAATCATCTCATTTGTTGAGTGAATCCAATACAGAGCTTCAGTCCAAACACAAAGTTGCATGATGGACAAGTGCATTTAAAATGCATTGCAAATGATTTTATAGCATAATAATGATGGCTAACATGAAAGCATGGTGTCTGCTTAAGTTACAATATGCCAAAAGAAATTCTCTGTCTCATCTGTAAGGGATAAGTCTGGTGATGTTTCATTATTTTGTGTATCCAAAGCCTGATACATCTTATTCCTTTGTGTCATAGCGTTCTACTGTTGTCAAAAAGTTACTAAAAATGCATCAGTCAGCCCCACTGTTGCACTGAGGGACGTGTTCCTTTTGTCCTTTTGGATGAATCGTCACACTGAGGTCCTGACTCACTGTGGTCAGCCGGGGTTCTCCGGTGTCCTGGCAAAATTCCCAACCTTGCTCTTTTTATCTGACCGCCTAATCACTCCCCAGTGTAACTGGCTCAATGTTTCTGGCACATAATGGCTGCTGTGCATCATTTGAGAGCTACAAATTAGTGGTGGTTGAGGTGCGTTTCCCCCCGTTCACTCTGAAGCACTTTGAGTATTTATGATAAAGCCTTAATCTTTATAAGTATAATCCATCATCACTGTTATTATTATTACAATACATACAGACAGTGTAGCTTATTTTCACTCTGTTCCATGTAAATCAAATGTGTATAAATCTGCAGATGTACAGTTCCCTCCTGTTTGACTTACATTTGCTAACAACAACAGTCTCCAGCTGTTTCAGGAAATGAAAGACTGTTGGACAAATGTAAAAATAAAAGTATGTTTTCATATATGTTTTGAAAGGCAACTATGCAGGGTGTTCCTAAAAACAATGTATAGACTAATACAAAGTAATCCCTCTCAATCATCATCCCCAACCCAGGCAGTGCCTGCATCCACAGAGACCCCACCCTCCACCCGTACCTTTCTCAGCTCCTTATTATTTTGCTGTGCTTGGGATACTTTTACCAATCCAAAGCATCCGTATTTGACATTCTGGGAATGAGACTCAACAATGAATACCTTTGTTTACTAAGAAATCCTACTGATTGTACCTTTAAAGATTAAAGATCTTCAGTCAGAGGCAACATATTAGGGAAGCTGGAAAGCACTGAGAGACAGACGTGGGATTTATGGACAATAACAAAATCAAAGAATATGATTTAATGAGCTGCAGTGAAACTGAGTAAAATCAGTAAAATGCTTGGGAATTCCTGCTCCCTCCTGTGTGAGAAACAAGGTCAGAAGTTGAAAATATAGAACTTACTATTACTGATTTGTTGATGTTTGGCTATCTACAGTTAAAAGCCTGATGTGTAAGGTTAAAAATTACTACAAAACTGTTGTGAAATGAACTTGGGTGGCCACAACATGGGATTACCTGCAATATTCTTATTCTTAAAGATATCTATCATCTATATGGATGCCCAAGCAGAGCCTGTTTCTGTCTGTTAAAAGGAGTTTTTCTTCGCCACTGTCACCAAGTGCTTGCTCATGGTGGGAATTGTTGGATCTCGTAAATAGTATAGTAAAGACAACGGTCTAGATATGCTTTATGAAAAGTTACCCTGAGATAACTTTGTTATGATTTGGTGCTAGATAAATAAAAATGACTTGACTATATCTCAATGAACTAGCTTGTGGCATTCAGAAGCTCCAGTATGAAGGTTAATGTCAATTCTTTCTATTCCATATCCAACATACTTCTGTTGTTAAAGGTAGGATCAAAGAATTTGTCCGAGCTGTTCGTAAAAACATCAAAAAGAGTTTACTGTTGTTCTCATTGCCAGGACACGAAATATTGACTTTTTGGGTTGGTAAGGCATCCAAAATACAGAAAAATGATACGAAAATGAGAAAATGCAGGCAGAAGGCAGAATCTGTGCAGATACAGACCCCACACACATTTCTAGTGGGTCATAAGTGATGATTGGGAGGGATTATGCTTAAATGTGTCTATACATTGTTTTTTTTTCCAGGAAAATGTTCCATATAATACCTTTAATATTCCACTCTTTATCCACGGGAGCATAGCAGCAGAGGATGAGCATGAAAAAATAACTAACTCACTCTGTTTTGTCCTCATTATCTCAGTCTGTCTCCATCTAACCCACATTTCAAGCATAAAAAGAAAGGGAATCTTGTTTTCCTTCATCATTAGCTGTGTTTGCTTTATTTACTGACAACTGATGCAAAAGTTGACCAACTCAGTGAAAAGTTCAACATTACTTACACAATATTCTGGACACACAAAAGAAAAAAAAACCTCTGCTCACTCTAAGTTTAAAATGAATAAAACTGAACTGCACCTCTCTTTGATGGACATGTGTCTGGCCGTCATCATGTCACTCAGGTCGTCTCCCTCCTCGGGCTGAACAAGGCCTGCTGGGTATCCGCCGCTGTCTGTGTGTTCGTCCGCCGCTGGAGGCTGACACGCGCTCCTAGGCAGACCGGGCGCCGCCCTGGACGTCACCACAGTGGACTCCTGTGGCTCTGTGAGCACGAGCAGACAGGCACACACAGAAGAGTGAGTAAAATCAATAACATGACAGCAACTACGGAAATGTTAACACGGTTCCCACGGTGGATTAGATTTCAAATGGCACCATTTCTCTGCTTAGGAAGGGCTTATGTGAATAAAAAGAAGTGTGAAACAAGATTTTAAAATGCATTGTGCAAATGGACCCATTCATCAAACTCCCTGATATTCCCTGTTTAGGATACAGCCCTCTAAATAACACAATAATCCAAAAATCCCATGACTACAGGGTTTTGCATTAAAGTACAGTCATCAGTCTCACAGTGCACGGTAAGCAGCACTAAACGGCGTGGGAGCAAACATCTTTCAAGCTTACCAAGAGGCTCTGATCCGCCTGTGAGAAGCAGCGCAGATGATTTTTACAGCTTTAAACCTCCCTGCCACAGCTGTAATCAAATAACCCACGCTGTCCTGTAGAAACACTGACGCTCACTTGTCGGGGCACTACTGCCTGCTTTTTGTCTGTGCATCCATACCGCTCTGCTCTGTCCACACTCCACTACAATCGTCTGATCTCTGCTCTCTCTGACAAATTGCAACTGATTCAGAGCCAATCAAAGTGTCTGGCTCTGAATTACTGAAGCTGAGACATAAAGGAAGCTTGAAACCACAACCTGAATATAACATTTTCACAGACGCAGGAAGTGTGGTTGAATGAGAAACGGTTGTTGACTGTGAAGTGAAATACACACCATGTTTATTTAGTCTGACAGTTTACTCTTTAAATATTTAAAGCCCAGTTCACTCTTTTCGCCAGAATCACTTCCTTCCTTAAAATTTTGTTCTGGGAAACCAACGGCTAATTAACAAAAAACTTCCATGCCCACATAGTGTATTAAATATATAGAAATATGTTTTTAAAAGCTAAACTGCTAATATCGGCACGCTCATCATGACAAAACTGACATGGAGATGTTTAGCAGCACATTCACAACGTTCTGTTCATGTCTTCTGTTCACAAGTTTCATCTGAGTGCAGCAAAGGTTTACCATGTGCACCATCTCATCTAGAATCTTAGCATGCTAACATCTGCACAGTTAAAAAAAAAAGATTTTGAAAGCTAACATCATATAACCTTTTCCCGCAAAATTCTTTGTACTCTTTTGTGGAACTTACCAAAACAACAACAAAAAAAATCCTTGTTCCCTATTACATATATTGTGCATAAAAAAAAAAAAAAAAGATAAGCGCTGATATCAGCATGCTAACATTCTCATAATGACAATGCTAACATGGTGATGTTTAGCAGGTATAGCGTTAGGACTATAAATGTTCAGCATGTGCACCATCTGGTCTTACACTTTACTATGTTAACATTTGCTAAAAAGGGTTTTGTTCCGTTAAAGAAAGCTAACATTGTAGAACCATTTACCACAAAATAATTTGTACTCTATAGCTATATTTTAAAATTCTAAATGTTAACATGGCAATATTATAACAAAGATATGATAGTCATGTTAAGCAGGTATTAGTGGTGTCAAAGTCATTCACTACTCCCTGTTTACTATCTAAGCATTTCCATGTAGAGGACTATACAGTGAACTCACTATATTGATAAGGACAATTTCAAACTCTCTGCACCATCATAGCCGTTGTTTGTCTTTCAGCACAATGCATGATGGGATGTAGTGCTTGGTTAGTGACTATCAGTTGTCCACTTCTTTCACAATGCATTGTGGGATACTTTGAGTCCAGCATAGAGAGTATAATAATTCTCACTCTATATTCAGACAGTTAACCACATAAAGGCCAACTCACTATGTAGTTGCCTACACACAGAGTAGTGCATGATTTCAGAAGAGCTGCAACAATTAATTGATTATTAATCGATTATTAAATTAATTGCCAACTATTTTCATGATTGATTAATTGGTTTGAGTAAGTTTTTTTTTTTGGTTTTAAGAAAAAAGTCAAAATTCTCAGATTTCAGCCTCTTAAATGTGAATATCTTTTGGTTTCTTTACTCCTCTATGACAGTAAACTGAGTATCTTTGGGTTGAGAGCAAAAAAGACAGAGGACGATCAACATCGATCAGCATTTTTCACCATTTTCATACATTTTAAAACAAACAACTGTTAATCAAGAAAATATTTAGCCAATTCATTGACTATGAAAATAATCGTTAGTTGCAGCCCTAGATTTCAGAATCAGCCATTATGTTTGCTGATGAGTCAATTTTAGCATGCTAACATGCAAAGCTAATATGGTGAACACAGTAGAGTCTGAAATTGGCAGTAGTATTAATTTTAGTCTCACGGCCAGCTCTTTAAATATTTGTAGTCCTTCAAATATATAGCATTAGTTTCTTTTTTCCGTTAAAGAACACTTATATCCAACTCCCAGTTAATTATCACAAAATCTTGTGACTAACTGCACTTGTAGGAAAAATAGCCTGGTTGAACAATGTTGTTTTCTGTAGCGTCTGAGTCAGATATTGTAACAGTGAGTGAGTAATTTGACAAATTCTCAAAGAGATATTCAAAGTTCACATAGAGTTCATGGTGAATAAGCAAATGAAAGAGAGAAAGAAATGAAAAAAGGTGATGCGTTAATAACAAAGAAGTAGTTCTCTAATATGAAGGCAGCAGAAAGTACAAAGCTCAAACAGATGCTTTGATGTTCTTACCTCCACTGACGGCCCTGCTCCTCTGACTGTCTGGAAACTGTCCGTCCTCCCTCAGATACGCCTCCTGCCACTCCTGGAGCGTGTGGCTCTCTGAGCTCTGCACCGCTACCCCCCTGTCTGGTCAGCCACTGCTGCTGCTGCTGCTGCTCCTCCTCCTCCTCGTCCTCCCCCCTCCTCTCTCTTCCAGTCTGGGGCTGAGGCAGAGCAGCCTGTCTGACCGCTCCCTCAGAGAGAGGGCAGCTTCCTCTTCCCTCCTCCCAGATCACCTCTGTCTTCTTCCTGAGGAGCAACTCTGTACCTCTGCTGGTCCACAACGTCCTGGGACCTCCAGGCCGGGCCGTCCGGATGCGAGGGGCAGAGAGGTGTCAGAGGTGGACTGAGGGAGGGCTCGACCCGGGGCGCTGCTCTGGTTATGTGGATGTCTCCGGCGTGGTCAGTGGAGACGGTGCCTCCGGCTCTCAGAGCGGAGGAGGATGATGATGAAGTTGGGAGGTGACCGTACCGAGAGCCTGTACCGTTCTGAAGCTGAGGGAGAAGGAGGAGGAAAGACACAGACAAAGACAGAAGTGGGTCAGTTTGCAAACAGAGGCTGAGAAACGAGTCGGGCAAACTGCACACACACACAAAATTGAGAGAATCACGCTGACTAATCACCGCCTGCGTGACTCACTGCACTTCCTGAGCATCAAAGGGCAGCAGCCTATCTCGCCGGTCAGTGCAGCCCACATCACAAAGCCATGCCAGCAATCCCCCCACACACAATGCATCCAGCTGGAGCCAAAGACACACTTTACAAATGTTTTATTGAGTGGAATCAACTAGTCTTTCCTCATTAACATAAATACACAAGTTTCATTTATTCAAGTTCATTTCACAGCTTATAAACATCAGTTCATCTAACTTTTGAAGTCTGTTGACCTGAATTGATGAGTTGAATGAATGTCCTCTTCAGAGTTCAATCAAATCATTAAAATGTTAAATTAAAAAGTTACTAAAGAAAAATGATCAGCGTATTTGCAAACTTCCCAGGATGCATTACTTGACAGTTGAGACCCTTCTTTTTTATATCAAAAAACATTAAATTCATATCAAATCATATCAAAATGATTTGTTTTGCGTTAGTTTTTTAAAATTTCTAAACTTGCTCAGAAAACAGCCTTGTACCAGACCAGTTATTCACAACTACAAACAATTTAAAAACATGTTAAAAGCCTTCAAAATCTCAAACTAACTACCTACTCATAACATAGGTGTAAACGTGCTATTATAATCATCTTTGTTTTAAAGTATATTTTTTATTAAGATGTTGGCCTTTTAAAGTTGTGTCCCACACTTCCATCAACTCTATCACATTTTTACAACAACATGATTTAATCAGGCATAAAAAGGGTTAACTATACCCTCAGGACCCCTGTCTCACTTCTTGGTTTAAAAAGGCGGAAATACTGCTCAAGCATTGATAAACTTATTGTTTTACAACAAATTCATTAAATAATGTTGCTATCAGATGTGTGTCAACCATAACATATATCCACTCTGTAGTCCTTCTAAATCAAAGCTAAATAAGAATCATGGTTTAAAAATGTGTATTTTGATTAACATTAAGAGAACTCAGACAGTTTAAAAAATAAAATGGCTGCTCACTATGACTATGCTGTGAAATAAATAAATGTAACATTTTGTCAACTCTGTAAGACGTCAACTCAATCAGATTTTCCATCTGACATCTTTATTTAATCTAAATTTTAATCACTAGGAGGTTGGCCCATTACAAGGTTGAACAGTCAAGAGTTTGATCTTTTAAAATGTACTAAATTACATGAGTACACAAGTGCTGAATTAGATCCCTACCCCTACTTAAAATGTAATCAATTTATCAGGAACAGTTTCACATTGTCTTTGTGCAAATGCTGGAACGAAGTAGCTCCAACTGCTGCAGCTGTAAGGTTTTTTTTTTGTGAAATTAAGAACTGACTTCTCAAATTGGGAAAATAAAAAAGGAAATTAAATTTGTTGGTAATGTTTGTTAGTCTGATTGAAGAGTGGTTGGTTCAACTTAATATTTTGAGCTTACTGAACATGTTTTCTCAAGTACAACTGAATTAATATCAAGTTAAGTCAACTTAAAAACAGCCCGGACATGAACTTTTTTTGAAAGTTCAAGCAAATAGCTTATTTTTACAGCATGCAAACACACTATTATTAAACTATATTATTAAACTCAATCAAGAGTTAACAATCTAACTGAATTAAGTCTGGTGTCTATTAGGAAAACAGCCAAAGTCAGTAAATAAGGGCAAAATATGACAAACACCTGCCTATAGAGAGAGATCAAAATTTTCAAATTCTGTCAACTTATAATTTTAAGGTAGCAAAAGTTTTAAGGCAACTTTAAGTCAAAACAGTTTAAATTCACAGTGCATTAAAAACATGCCAACTAACCTGACATTTCTGCTGACTATTAAATGAGAAGCAACAGTAAACATCCATGGAAACTACAAAACCGCTGAGAAAAATTCTTGCAAAATCGTTTATGTAAATAGAGCCCTTTAACTCCGTTTTGCTTCAGTTTTCTCTCCCTGCCAGTTTCAAAACGAGACGTTGATAAATAGCCGCTTTCAGTCCGTGTGGTGATGAACGAGAGTTGAAGTGCTTTTGTTCTCCTCTCCTTCACCCCAGAGGCATCTTTCAAGCCCACGGCCCTGCTGAAATCCGGCCAACAGCATCACCATCCACACACACAGCCTCCTTATCGACACAGCGGCATGATGAGACCTGAGTCAGAGCTTGCTCAGAAGCCGGGGCCATGCGCTGCACATTCACAATGAAATCACACAACATGGATATGATGAGCCGGATATGAGATGCCATACAGCACGTGTGGTTCACAGAAATGTACAGCGCTCTCATTTCTGAGAAGCTCCAGCTGTGTCAGCCTCCGTCACTGTCACAGGCAAATGCATGGTGGTTGTTCAGGAGAACCTTACTTGTAGCTGCTCTACTGGGCTGTCACAGAGCTCCTGTTCATCCCTCATGTCTATGTCTGAAGACTCCTGGGGCAGAGACACACACATGCTACAACGCATGGTTCATGTATGTATCATGACATTAAGGACGAGGGATTGTTTTGCTGTTGCTCTGATTTTTCCTTAATCTTTTCCATTTAAAGTTTGTCTGTGGGTTTTTTCCTTTTATAAATCATAGCACAGAGGTGTCATACCGTACAGACTGCAAAGCCCTCTTTAAATGAATGTTTTCTGAGCACCCCTAAGGCTCACTAATTAACACATTGCACCTTATTTGTTTAATCCATACAGACTATACAAAAACAACAGTTTTCACTAGGAGTTAGGTGCAGAAATAGTTTCTCTTCTGGTGTGGTTACCTCCTAAAGTCTCTGCTTTGTGTGGCATTCTTACAGTGATATATTTTGTTAGTGACCAAGATATACAGTAGAGTCCTGCACCCACGAGTACCTGTCAGATAACCAGCACAAAAGTTGTGCAACAGGTAAAATTTTAAATTATTTATATAAACATATAGTTACAGGCAAAAATGAACTAATTGCATTTGGGCAACAGGTGAGAATAATAATATCGCAGTAGAAGCAGGATTTATTCTATTGTGAAAGTTTATGACACAAAATGTTTGATCCCACATCCTGCCAAAAAATGGGATTTCAGATCTGACAGCGACATAGGTGAGCTGATAGTTAAAAGGAATGACATGAAGGCAAAAACATCCAGTGGAGAGTAACAAATTGTAGGCACTACATTGTGGAAGGCCAAGTTGGACATTTGGAAGAAATCTGGTGTGATCAGAGACTGTGAGAAATACGTTGTCAGTGGGTTTGCTGCTTGAGAAAAGTGTTCACAGGAGGAGCAGGAGCACAGCTGCTGGATCAGTAAGAACACAAGTAAGTGACTGTGTGTGTTTAATCCCGGGTGCTGGTCGAGTTGTGGTCTTATATATTAATGGGTTCGGGTTTGCAAAACTGGACCTCTGCAGGGCTCTGATATACAGCAGCTCCCCCAATTTTATATTCTGGATTGTGCACAGAGTTTGTGCTATGATGGTCATGTCTATAATGCATTATTACCACATTCATGAGTCAAAATAATGCATTTATAAGGCTTTGTAAAACTCTTAATATATTTTTATATAATCATGCATGACAACTTTTAACAAGGTTTATAAAGCATTATAAGTGGTGGACATAATGTATTGTAAGTTCAGCATTCATAATGCTTTATTGCTCCATGTCAAAGTGACAGCAGTGTTTAAGAAGAATCTGAGTCCTGGGTTACACAGCACATTATCACTCCCATAACTTTAGACAGTTATGAAGACTATGTCTTAAAAACATTAATAACACACTATAGCAGGACTTTGCAAGATTTAAGTAAAGTTACACTGTGCAAAGCTGTATTAGCAATTGTATGATACTATAACACAATCACGAGGTCTTATGAGGACTATTTGCTGGCTGCAAATACAGAGTAAGAAAAAATAATTTACAATAAACATTTATAAAGAGGTTTAAAAAGCTAAATAAATGCATTATAAAGTCTTATGAATGTGCTTGTAATGCATTAGAGACATGATCTTCATAGAAAGTGTTGAAAGAGCTGTGTTGAAATGATGCCTCTGTTTTCTAAAACTTTATAAACTAAGGGAGCAGGAATAAGTTCTCATTAGAATAAAGGTAAACAGTTAGAATCAGTTTAGTTTAAGGACAAACAGAAAGACAGAGTTATTCTGCAGGATAAACATCAAATGGTGCTGCTCCTCCCCTACCTGCTCCATGTCTCCCAGTGTGATGGGTTGTGTCTGGTAGCGAGTGTTGTTCCTGCGCTGGCGTGTATCCCCTCTGGTGCGGGTAACCCTGGTGGGAGGCTGAGCGAGTCTGTTGAACAGTGCCATCTTTTCTGCCAGGCTGAGGGTGCACAGGTCAGGCTCCTCCTGACTCTGACTCTGGTTCTGATCTGGTGTTTGGGCTCCATCGAGGACACCGGCTTAGAGGCCTCCTGGGTTTCCTGCACCTGCCGGGCCTCCCGTGCCTGCTCCCGGGCGGCGGCAGCGGCGGCGGCACTCTGCTGTGAGGATGCCTGCAGGCTGAGGGGAAGATGACACCCGAGAGACAAACAGGTGGGAGAAAGGGAGACTTCTGGTAAGCATGGGAGGAGCTCATGCAAGCTAGCAAGTGGCATGCTACATGACAAGCAGCACTGTGGAGCATCAAATGGCTACGACATCCAATAAAAGGTTTAACTCTGAGCTGAAAACAGCTTGTTACACACACACACACACACAGTCAGTCATGCCCACCACAAACCAAAATATGAAACCCTTTACAATAACCATGATTTATAAATGGTAAATTGATAGTTAATTAAACTTGTTGGTAACAGTTTATTAAGGTGCTTGTAATAAGCCATAGTTAATAGTAATAAGGCGCTTATAAGATCTTTATTAATGTTAATGTGTTAAGTCCATATAAGTGTTAATAATAGCATCATAAATATGTTTGTTGTTAGATTACAGCACACTTTACAAGTTTATAGACTGCTTAAGAATATTAATAACAGCAATAAATGAGTGTCTTATAACAGTTTACTATAGCATTACAAACAAATGTATTGAGTTTAACTTACTGACCAATAATGTCATTTCTAAGGCTTTGTTGTGGCCTTATAAAGATTTCTAACTACTTTATTATGCACTTATTAACAGTTAACTATACTTTTTGGGGGGGACCAGATTTAAAGAGTGAACAATGTTTATTTAGGTTAATAAATGCTTTATTGTGCACCTCTTAACAGACAGAAAGAGTAAGTAGGAATGATGGCCTAGGCTGGTCCTATGGTAAAGACTAGATCATCATTTCCTCTAACTGTTAATAAGTGTATAATAAAGGCTTCATTAATCTGAATAAGCGTTGTTCACACTTTAGATCCAGTACCTCCAAAAAGCAGAGTTAGTTGTTAATAACTGCAACATTAACTGTTAATAAGTGCAAAATAAAGTCTGTAGAAAACTTGATGATGCAACAACAAAAGCTTGGTAAAGTGTTAACAATGACATTATAGGTAAGTTAGTTAAATACAATAAATGTTTGTATTATAAACAATTGTAAGCAACTTATTAATGTTCTTAAGCAGTCAATAAACTGTTAAGCTTCTTAGTGCTTATAAATGTCTCATAAGATAACAAATGTGTTTATAATGCTATTATCAACACTTATAGTCTTAACACAGTTAATTTAATAAGCATCTAATAACAACCTAATTACCTATTAAATAATACTTATTACAAGCCACTTAATATAAAGTGTTACCATTGTAAAGTTTTATAAAAATCAGTTGTAACTTCATAATGGCCATCCAAATCATTTTTATAGACATGCTGCATACAATAAATGTGCCCAAAGTCAGGGAAATCAGAGACTTTCAAAATAAATGCACAAGAACTACTTAGGTAGGTTGAGGAATAGATCACGCTTTGGCCTAAAATAAGTATGTTACTTACATGAACTCATGTACATAATGCAACATATGTAAGTTATGATCATATGGTGTTATAATCATCAGTTAATACTTTATAATTGCCATCCTGGGGGCTGGTTACAAACTAATTATTGACCCTTAACAAATTCTGGTCCATCTCTCTGTGTAATGATTTCCTAAAATTTACAAATCATTTTGTAATCATTAACAAATTCTTATATAATAAAATATAGTATATAAATGTTATAAAGTTTGCAACAATTAACTGTTAGTTTACCAGTTTATCCAGAATGTAATTGTGATCGTCTCTTGTCAGCAATACAACATATAATTTATAAACTAATTGTTTTATTACAAAAGCTTATGATAAAATAACACAAATAGTAGCATTGCTAATAATCAATGAACATAAATTATCATTTCATTGTTTGTTAACAGTGAAATAACCATTAACTTAAGTGTAATTAACAATCAATTTACCATTTACTGATAATGATTATTATAAAGTGTTACCAAACTCTGACATTAAGTAAAATCCCCCTTGGTCCTCTTCGTCCCTTGGTAATTCATTCATGTAGTTTGCTCCAATCACACAAGAGGGCACCAAGACTCAAAAAGACACTACTAATAACTGACATCTACCCATGTCCTGAAGGGTAAACCCACTTGTGAGAATACCACTCTGAATAGAACGTTATGCTGTGGTGAACGAGCAGCATTCAGTAAAGATCAATCGTGTTAGTCAAACACTGGAGGTCGGCATTGAGGGAGCATTCACACAATCATCTGTGCCTTGTACCTGTACGGTTGGGACAGTGCTGCAAACTAGGGGGGCTGGGGACGCGTGCTACAGCAGTGTGAGCGTCACTGTGTGTGGCACGTGAGAGGGGACACTACAGTGGGCGAGGACGGGGACAAAGTCACAGAGAGAGGGAGAGAGATAAAGAGAGGTGACAGAGAAAACACACAGGTGACAGAAGGGAATGAACCACATGATTTCCAGGTAATTAAGAAAAAAATGACAACTTTAGGCTACAGGAGGGGAAATATAAAGAGGGCTGGAGTTCAGAAAGGTGTTCAGAGAGATGGATCGAGGCCTTAAACAAAATTTCATTTCAGATAAAAAATAAGATTCTGAATCACATCCAGAGCAGAAAAAAAACATGATGGATTAGATATCAGGTTGTCAACAGTAGAAGTTGTTGCTGCATCATAAACCATAAGGATAGAAGTTTCAACTATTGAAAAGGCAGGTTCAGCCAAATAACAAAAATAAAACATAGCCTACTGTCTTACTCACTCCAACTGAAATCTAGCCATGCAGATAGTTTAATTTTACAGAGAAATCCATTTCTGACATTTCTGCCTCCATCCTAATACAATTGAAATTGATGGAATTTTGTTGACTCACTGCCATTGGAAAGTTACATAAAAAAGTCAGCAGCTTGTCTTTCCAGAATCAGTGTCTCCTGCCACTCTGGATAATCCACAGAATCCAGTGTTTATAGTCAACAGACTTTCTGTTTCTGTGGTTTAGTTTGAAAGCTGTTCAAACTGAAGACTGGGGATAATCCAGTAATAATCCATGGGAACACTGTTTTACTAAAAGACATGTTTTTCTACATTTTCTATTTAGCTGTGCGTTCCACAAACAAAATCCAGTTCACCTCTGCTGTATTCAGATGGGGGTGGAAATCTCAGATCTGTGTGAAAATGTGGCTAGACACCATGAGGGGTGAATGAGATTTTCTTTTTTTTTTTTATTTTAGGTGAACTAACCCTTTAAAAGTGTGCTGATCTGAAGGGGCAGTTTGCCATACCGTCATTCACTTTCCTCATAAAAGTTAAATGAAAAGATTGATACCCTCATGTTTGAGTGCTGAATATGAAGCTAGCTACCTTAAAAGTTAGCTTAGCTTAGCATAATACCTGGAATCAAGGGCAAGAGCTAGTCTGGTTCTCTCTTAAATTCAAAACTATGTCTATAAGCACCTGTAAAGGTCACAGAGACACACTGTATCTTGTCTGTTTCATTTTTACACAACAAGAAAGGTAAAAAGAATGGGAGTGACGCATTGTAACAACTTCTTGGCAAGCAGCAGTCAGGGACAGTGAGTGGTCTCTTTTTATGCTAAGCTAAGATGAACCACGCTATAGTTGTCATGATGCCAGAGTTTTGAACTTTGGTACAATACAAGTATTAAAAAATGATATTCAATACCTCTTTTGATACCACAAAAGGAAAACAAAAGTCCTTGGCACAAAAGATAAACGATAAAAGATACAACCTTGATCCCCTCTTTGATCTGACTCCATACTTGCTCCAGACCTCAAAGTGGTATTGATTTTCTCATCTGACTCAAAAACAGGAAAAGATGTCCAACTATTCCCTCGACGTCAGCTTTAAATAAAGTAACCTGCAAAAACTTACGTGGCAGCAATGACGACTTCCTCAGTGGTGACTGGCTGGGTCCGGGATCTGTCTTGCGTCCGTCTCAGTCTCCTGTCCACCGCCGCATTCCTGGACCGCACTTTAGGGACTCCGCCATCGATGCTCTTCTCCAGCTCCTGGATGGAAACGTTGGGACGAACATGGAAAATCATGAGAAATCAGAGGAATATTTCAGCTCACCTCCGCTCTAGTAGGAGACGTTCACTCGGTTGTTAGGAGGTTGGGTTACAAGTGAAAGACTGATGAAACACTTTAACAGGAGAATATTTGACAGAGGGTTTGATGACTGAATTGGCTACTGGAGTAGTGAAATTAGCATGACAGTGTTTAAAGACAGATAATTGAGTAAATTAAGATCATATCTACAGTATCATAAAACCTATTTGAAAATTAAAGCATCTACTGACTTGAGCTTAAACAACTAAGACTACAGGGCCTGTTTGAGGTCAGATTTCACAGATGTGGAGTGAAATGTGCTCCATTAAAATGCTTGTTCCGGTGGAATTCCTGTGCTGCAACCAAATCATGAGCATTTCCAAGTTTTCATCTCTAAATCCTCACAGGAATGAGAACGGGGGAAAAAAAAAAAAAAAAAATCAAACAGTGTCAGTGTTTGTGTCCTTGATTGGAAGCACATTTCCGCAGAAACGAGAAAGCAAACAGATGATGGTTTGAAGCTCACCCTGAAGAGAGAGCGCTTGGCTGCTACGCTCAGCTTGGCCCGTTCATCGAGCTTCTCTTCATCAGCTGCAGAGACACAGGCAGAGGGAGAAGAAGACATGAAGACATTAGAAACTTTGGATGTTCTCTCCTTAAAAATGATGGTCTGAATGAACTCCATTAACAAGCAGGGTCCCAGTGGTGGGTGAGTCATTAGAAACTCATGTTGAACAAATAAACATGGGTCAAACTTACAAGACTTGTTTTAAATTCTAGTGCAGATACCAGAGATTCTAAAGACACCAAATACGTTGGTCTGAATTTCTGGGGAAATGTGTCTAAAATTATGTACAAAATATCTGGAATATTTCATTTTGATGGAATTGTGTAGGAATAACTATAATACAATGTCTCCTGTGGCTCTGAAGGAGTGTAAATAGTGTAATATGACTATTTACACTTATTTTCTTTTAAGTTTTAACTGTGTAACCCTCTTTTGGGGAAACTTTTTACTAATAATACGACAGGAAATTCACCGTTGAGGTACAAAACCCCTCCAAGGTTCAACTAAATATTCTAATAATCCATCTAGTCACTGTGATAAAAGAAGACTCTCTCTTTTCTCAGCAACAAAATCTGTAAGTGGAATGCATTTCAAATCCATTGATCACCATCATCATGTTTACCTTCATCATTACACAGCACCATCTGGTTTTATAGCTGGGAGCAAAGATAAAGCACATAAACCTGTGACTGGCGTCATCGGGGAGGCTATGCAGAGCTAGACAGGTGTGAGAGGCATGGCCGCGCGCACACACACACTCACACACTCTCTCTCTCTGCAAGACATATAACATGACATCACCAAACAACTATTCCCTTTGACTGACGCCGCTGCTCTGAGCTCTGCTCCCTCTAATTCTGTCTGTACAGAAAGCGTCCCGGCTGAGTGTGCGCTTATAAGAAGCAGATGAGCTGCTGTGCTGTTATGCTACTGTGAGCACCAGTAACGACTCTATAAACTCCGCTTCAATATGTTGGGCTTTGCTGTTTAAAAAAATAAAAGCTTAAAAAGGGAGATTTGAGTCACTTGGTCTCCACCCTCTGTTTATTTTTGTAGCTCTGATATAAAGTCACATTTTATTCATTTGTGGTCGGCTGTAACTGTGAGGCTCCAGATAATAATGGCAATCATGTTGTTTTCACTGGCATTTATATAAATGGACTAGACACTGTCACATGACTAATTTCATGACTTTAGACTCGACTTGACAAAAAACAAAAGATACTTGCAACTTGACTTGGACTTTATCACCAACGACTTGTTACCTTTTGACTTGAAAATACTTGATGCCCTCCCCCAAGCACAAAGATTAAAAAGTATGTTAATTAGAGAGTGTCACCAATCAATTAATTTCAAAGGACCACTTTAGTTTTGTAAGAGGTGATTTGAATCTATGTATAGATATGTGTTTATACAGATTACCCCCATTTCCATTCTCTCAAATTGCTAATCAGACTGTAAACCGAAAAGTCTTGGCCTGGACACCCTGGCTACAAAGGAAGCCACGAAAAATTGGCTGTTGCCCTCAGAGGACTAAACCATTTTCAGACGATAACTGATGGGTTGCCAGATTGATGCTTAGCCAACGTTAGCTTAACACCCAAGTAACTTTGTAAACACCCATTCTTGAGAATTGGGACAAAAAAAAAAAAAATAAAAAAAAAATCAAAATTATTAATACCAACACTGGATTCCAACTGTTTGGTGCACATTTATTCAAGGATTTATGTGTTTGAAAAATAAACACATTAACGTCCTTGTCACAGTCAAGAATTCACAACTTCAAACAATTTAACAATGTGTTAAAAGCATTCAAAATCTAAACTAACAATACCTACTGGTAACACGGGTATAAAAATTTGCTATTGTCATGTTTGGTTTTAAAATCAATTTTTCATGAAAATGTTGGCTCTTTAAAGTTGTGTCTCAGATTTCCAGAAACTCAAGCATTAAAAGGTTTAGCTATGCCCTAAGGACCCCTGGCTCACTTCCTGGTTAGGAATACTGCTCAAGCACTGGTAAACTTCCTTTTTTTAGACAAATTCATTAAACTATTTTGCTATCAGATGTGTCTCAACCATACCATGTGAACCATACCATGTCCATAGCCCTTCTTAAATTAAAAGCTAGGTAAGAATTATGGTATAAAAATGTGTTTTGATCAGCACATGATTAACATTAAGACAACTCTGAGCAACTTAAAAAAAACGGCTACTCACTACAGCTATGCTGTGAAATGAAAAAATGTAACATTTTGTCAGCTTCGTTAGATTTTCAATCCGACAGTATTGACATCTACATTTAATTTAAAAAAAAAAAAGTAATCAGTAGGCGGTTGGCCCATTACAAGGCTTAATAGCCAAAAGTTTAATCTTTTAAAATGTATTTTCCAGCATAATAATGCCTGCCTTGACTTGGGACTTGACTGCAAGACTTGAGACTTACTTCTGACTTACAAAACAATGACTTGGTTCCACCTCTGTTTAGTATAGTTCAGTACTGACCGCTGAATGGCAGGTAACAGTCCCACACTGAAGCCCTGCAGGCATCTTAAATCTAATTGTGTGCTTTTTACATCACCATGATCTCATCAACTCAGCCCATTCAAAGACAAGACACTGATGAGTTCAGATTGCAGAGTTTTGCAGATATCAACTGTAGAGATGTCTGCCTTCTCTCCAATAACAATAAATGGCACTCGGCTTTTGGTGTCAAAGCACCAAAAAAAAAACAGTTGATTCATCAAAACAAAAACATCGACACATTACTCAAGATAATCCACAGACCTTGTTGTGAAATGTAGGAACTACAATGAAAGTAGTTCTAGTAGATTCCACTGCAGAGAGAAAGTAGTTCCTACAGGTCTGTGGATCATCTTTAGTAAGTGGGTCATGAATTGCATTTTGTTGGTGTGTTTTGAGCACCACAAGCCAAGTGCAATTTAGTAATATTTAGAGAAGGCAGACATCTGTACAGCCGTTATCTCCAAATCTCTGCAACTCACAACAAAACTATCTAGATGGATATATAATACTACACTATTTTTGATTTTGGAGTGAAATGTCCCTTTAAGGGGTTAAAGGAGACCTCCACAGATTTTACACTTAACGTCATGGAGAGTACTACTCATGGCCAATGAAAACACGTCGATAATGTCATCTGCGGCTCTGACGGAGCTTTGACAAGTGTGAGAAAATGACCCAGATGATGTAATAGTGATGTCATCAGGGTTATCTGGACTTTAATTTTTTTTATCAGAAAATCTATGCTATAAATAAGAGGAAAGGTGATTTAATGATGCGGTCATTACCATAAATTAAGGTCAAAGTAAACATTTAACAACGACAAATGAATGTTAACTTTATACTAAATCAAAAGACAATAGACTAAATACGTCAAAGACCCTCTTCAGCCAAAGGGGAAGAGGGTTATTTCCCCAAAGGGCCTAACAAAACACAGAGAAGACACAAAGTAGACACACAAAAACACCCTCCCACTGAGAGAAGTGCACTGGCCAAACCTGGCCCACACTAGCCACACGCCATTACACAATTAAGACTGCCACGAAGACTGAAATCTGCAGAAGGGCCCGCTGACCCCATCTTGCTGCTCTCTCCCCGCTTTTAAGTGCCAGGCCTGATTAGTGATTGGCTGCAGCTGCTGCCAATCACTGCAGCTGCAAGCAGGACCTGGACAGCGAGTACAGCAAGAAATACACACTGGCATGTAATACTTAACCTTTTAAGAGCCTAAGTATGATGGGAATGTTCGCTTTTGGTAGCATCTCTTCAGCCAAAATTACAAATCCACAAACAACATTATGTCACTCTTTACTGCTGTAATGTTCAAATATTAGCAACCCAGTCAAGCAATATCATAGGTCAAACATACTAAATCCATGCTGATAATTCCACAAGTCATGCCTAATCAATTACTCTGCCAACGCTTGTGTACAGAGGCTACAGCATCTCATGAATTTTACTTGATCTACATACATGTGTTTGTAGTAAATAGTGCAGTAAATCCCCAGTTCATCAGCAAATATACTTGCATCCCAACCTTCAAATCTTTTCCAAGACAGTTGTGGGGGAAAAACAACTTACCTTCAGCGGAGGCGAGATCTGAACTCACACAGGACCTTCAAAAGTGCAAGAAGAAAAAAGAAAATTAGCAAAAGCTAGTAGCATCCATGCAACGATGCACCATTCGGTGCTATTAACGGGTGGTGAGTAGTTGTAGACAGGACAAAGAAAGCTGGTCACAGAGGAGGTGAGGAGATGCAGTTGTTTGTGGTATGCTGGTTATGTGACGGCGAGTGTTAGGAGAAGAAATGAAAAAAAAAAAAGGGAAACAGTCTGGTAAAGCAAACTAAGCTGGAGAATTAGACGGCATTACAGGAGTCCGTTCAGTTCCATGGTCCTGGGGATTGATTACCAACAAAGGCCAATTCATGCTTCCCTGGTATGGTCACATGTGATGACCACTGCTAAGGCCCAATCAGAGGGACCTTTGGCCTTTAAGCTTCCTGTTTGCTAATGTTGTTAGAGTGAGAGGCAAAATCAAGGAGAAAGTGAGTGTGCACATGTCTGCGGGTGTGTGTCTGTGGTAAACTATGATCCAGCTTATGAAATTAATCTGAGTTTGGATTTACTACATATTACATAATTATTTACTGTACTCGAAACAAGATATTCACAGAGCGGCCATTTTCCTCTGATGTCACACTCAGGGTGGGAAGCAAAAATCTCATACTGCTGTGTTCCAGGTTAAAAGTCATGTAACACTCATTTGGAAATTAGGACAAGTCTTTTTAAAGCCCTGCGATGAACTGGCGACTTGTCCAGGGTGTACCCCGCCTCTCGCCCAATGTTAGCTGGGATAGGCTCCAGCCCCCCGCGACCCTCACGGGTAAGCGGTTACAGAAAATGGATGGATGGATGGACAAGTCTTTTAACACATTTTTGAACTTGAAGTTGTGAATTCTTGTCTGGAACAAGGGGGTTTTCTGGCACAGAGCAAGTTTAAAAAATAACATTGTGAATCTTACAAATAGTATAATTTCACTGCTTCTCAGTTGATCAGTAACTGATGGCCAGTGAAAATCCAGAGGGACATCGGGCCATATTTCAAGGTTAAATGACAATTTTGATACTGCATTAGCTACCATGAGACAACAGCTAACGTTAGCATTCAGCCACTACCTAGATAACGTTACTGACATCATTACTGCCATGCAAAACACACACTGCAAAAGTGATTGTAACACACTTTTGTGTTGGATTTACCCAGATGTGTGTACAAGTGACCAAAATATCACGTAACATTACTAACTTGACCAGAACATTTCTGAGGTCTGATGAAGAGACAGCTAGTTAACATCCCCTGCAAGCTTGATTACAAACAGATATGGTACCTCCTGTATCATATAACACTATCAACTGGTAACGTTAGCTAGGAAGTGGCTGGATGCCAATGTTAGCTACAGTAGCTAATGGGTTATGAAATATGTTGTTTTATTTTTTGTTGATATTTCAGAATAATTTTAAGGCTTACCTTTCCTAACATGTAACATTATCAAACAGTAACGTTAGCTGGGAAATGGCTGAATGCTAATCTTAGCTATGGTCGCTAATGAGTTATCAAATATTTTGTTTTAGCTTGAAATATGGCCCGATGTTCCACAAAGTTTTCACTGTCCATTGTCTTTTAAATTGCTTGACAATGGGGAAGTGATGAAATGAAACAATTTGTCTATGTTTATATGACTTGCAACCCAAAATACAGCAGTAACATTCAAGCTTCCCACCTTGACTGTGATGTCAGAGAAAAATGGCCGCCTTGTGAATATGGAAAAAACTTTATGATTATCAGTATAGTGCAATAAAACCAGATTGTAATCAACATTTCAATGCATAAAATGTTACAAAAATCAACATTATATTATGATTTCTTTGACATGCATGATCATATGTGATATTTCCCAGCATTCTTTACACTCAGCCATGCATTCGAGTCCACAGCAGTACCTATCAGTCTCCTGGCGCTCAGCAGAAGTGATGGGCTGCGTCCTAAACCTCTCTGAGGTCTTTCTACTCTCCCCGGGACAGATATACTGCCGGGGCCTGCGCCCCCTGTCCCTCTCCCCTCTCCATGGGGCCTCGTAGCCCGCGGGTGCCCTGTCCCCCTCAACCTCACTGGAAGGGGCCACCCAAGGAGAGGGAGCAACAGATAGAGTACCCAAAGGAAAGAGAAAATACAGCACAGTGAGGGAGAGATAGAGAGGGACTGGGAGCAAAAATGCAAATGCTTAAAAGCGGAGGTGTAGGTGTGAATATTCAGTCACACCCCTGGTTTTGAAAATCAAGTATATGAGGAAGACCATGCAGATTTATTAGCGATTAAAGGGATAGTTTGAATAATTTGAAGTGGGGTTGTATGAGGTACTTATCCATAGTCAGTGTATTACAGTAGATAGCGGTTGGCACCAGGGGCACCAGCACTAAAGCTAAGGAATGTACTGCTGTGGACAGGGTCAGCAACAAAACATATCAGTTTAAGTGTACACTATATTTAGAATATTTTCACTGCTTTACATTGCCATCAGACAGCCTTTTCTGACTGGAAAACTGCTGATTTACAAGCAAAATATCACTCTCTCCAAACCAGCCAAACTCCATAGGTGAAATCAGTCATTTTACCTGGCAGAGCACAGGAGTTGCTGGTCAAACCGCAGCCTCAATCGGTTAGTTAGTTTTTGTGTTATTGTGTGACTTGGGTGAATCTAAACTATCCTTCTAAAACACCAAAGTCACACAATAACACAAACAATCTAAGAGATCGAGGCAGTAGTTGGCCAGCAACTCCAATGTGCTGTGAGTTAAAAGTACTGATTTTGCCTATGGACTTTGGTTGGTTTGGAGAGAGAGAGACATTCAACTTTGATAATGGTGGTTTCTTTGATCATGAAGCCTGATACCTTTCCAAAATAATGGCTTAGATACTAACTCATTGTTTTGAGATAGTATCTAAAAAATAGTGTGCATAATATATAAAAATCTAACCATCCTTAACTCTTAAATTAAATTTCTTATTTTCCTGGATAAAATCATTGATTTATTTGATGGCCTTTGTGCACTCAAAAAAATGACAAACACCGAGGTACTTGCACTAAAAGGATTACATTTCAGGACAGACACTGACCATCAATAAGTACCTCATACAAATCTACATCGAACAACCCCAAACTATCCCTTTAAAGCATGCACACATTCACTGGCCCCAAGTAGTACAGTAACTAAACAAGTCACAGTGCCAAAAAAACATCACAGGAAGCTTAGTGTTGGTGATTAGTGCACGAATGCCATTTCAACAGATTAGAAACAACTATGCTTTGACGTTTACTCCACTCCAGCCTTAGTTGTTTGTTAGTCATTCAGTAGCCAGCCGGTGTTAGGTAACAAGCATCAGGGTGAGCTCAACAGAAGCCAGCCAGTGAGGAGCATTTTACTTTGCCACCTACAGCTGATTCCTGCGGCTGGTTGGTGGGGTGGTGGTGCTCTCCATGTAGGTGTGTCTGAGCTGGGCCACAGATACCCGGCTGTCCTGCTGACTGAAACCCTCACCGTCCCTGACCTCCCTGGGGTCGTGGGCCTGGTGGTGCAGGTCCTCTGAGTGGGCACTCGTGGGTCTCCTGTATCCAACACTGAGCGGCTCTGGACTGAGCTGGCAGTGGAGTTTCCTGGGCCTGCATGTGCCATTCTGGGCTGGATGTGTGTGGCAGCAGTCCCTTTGTGGACATAAATGGCATTTTCACGCTCCGTTTCGTCCCTCCTGCCACCTCTGTGTCCTCCTCTTGGAGGGTCCTGTGTCTCGGTCTCCCTTGCCTGGCTGAGACTTCTGGACATCCCATACTCCTCTTCCCCCCTTCCTCTCCGTGGGTCATCAACGCTCCTCTCCCTGCGGCGGATCTCAGAGGGCAGCACCGCTTTCCTGCTCCTCAGAAGACCCTCTGTCTTCACGTCCTCCAGCTCCTCTGTCTCTTCTTCCTGTTGCTGCTGTCCAGCTCTGGATGTAGGACCAGAGGTCATGGACAGGTAACTAGGGTTACCACCAACGTCTTGTCCTCCCTGCATCCCAGGTCGGGTCAGCTGAGCCTGGAGGTGATGGTGGGGATGGGAGTAGGCCTGCGGGAGGCCCGATGGGTCTGTGTGGTAGTGTGTAGAAGGTTGGTGTTGAAACTGTCTGCGGTACACTGAGGGATCTGTAACATGTCCCAGCTCTGGGCTCCTCTGGCGGCCCTCCTCCCTGGCAAGCCTCTCTCTTACTTTGATTCTTCAGGGAAACAAAGGGCTGGTTAGCACTGATACATGAACACACACAGCAAATGTCTCTTACACTCAAAGATGACTATTCTTTGATGGTCTAATAAAGGGAGCAGACAAGCACAGCACTCAACTCGTACTCTAATCTAGATGATTCTTTGAGTGTATGCCCGTCAGCATGAAGGGTGTTCACTCTTTCTCTTGTTTGATATTAGGGCTGGGTACCAAACTACAATACTTTTCCAAAAAATGGTGCAATGTGTCCTTAGAAACAAGTATCAAAGACTATCAAATATCAAAAGTTGATATCAAATGCTTGGTCAATCTCAGAAGTTAATGGTTATCGTCTGATGATTCTTTAGGTCGTTTTCACACCTGACCAAGCGGACTCGGTTCGATTGGGGAGCTGAAAGTCGCAACATTGTTGCATTTATCACTTGTTTCGGTTCTGCTTTCACACTGTGATTTCTGAAGCGCACCGAACTTTCTGAGCAGCATCACGTGGTTGAAAGGGGCGCTCGTCGATTGGACAAAGTAGGAGGGGAAATCCCTCATGCTTCGTCACTTATTTTAGGGAATGCTACAACGTTAGTGAACGCAACTGTTCCTATAATGCTAATCGTAGCTTGTCAGGGATTGATTCTGTTATTTTCTAACTTTGACGATCTAACATGTGACAACATATGAGCTCAGAGTTTAAGGACTGTGACTGTTGGTAGTTGTGATTTGATTTTGTTTAAATATGCCAAATTGTGAATTTATGGGTTATTGTTGTTCAGACAATTGAGCTAAGCTAGCTAGCAACTGCTAATGTCAGCGGTCACTTGTTGCCATAGCAACAGTAAACATTCACGTAAGGACTAATGAGCTGTAAATAGAGATGCAGAATCAAGCTATATTATAAATACAGATGAGATATGTTGTATTTTAGCACAGAATACATGATTTTAGTAAACCTATAGAAAATAATTTGTTTAATTTGCATAATTTACCATTGAATTTATTCGTACGCACTGCGTATAGCGTCACTACGTATATTTGGTCCTGTGTTTGGTCCAGTGTTTGGTCCGGTGAGCTTCACACTGCATACGAACCGAACCAGGGTTCCACTTGCAAGCGAACCGAGACCCATGTTTTCAGGCGGACCAGAGTTCGCTTGTTTGGTCCGCACCAGAGTTCGGATGAGCTTTCACACCTGCCCAAACGAAGCGGACTATCCGAGGAAACGAACTCTGGTCCATTTAAAGCGGACCAAACAGCTCTGGTGTGAAAGCGACCTTAGTCTCTGGGGACAACAGCCAATGTTTCTAGACTTCTGGTGTAGTTAACGGATATCCAGACTAAGACTTCTTACTTCTCATTTAGAATCTGATTTGCAACTTAAGAACAGAGTTGGAAGCTAATCTCTCTCACAAATATCTCCACATGAATGTGGATTCATTTTTAAAAAGCAAAATCTTTAAAAGATAGACGATGCTTTCAAGATCATCCAGTGTGTTCTGCCTCTTTTGCTCTCCACATGGACTGACTATGGCAATTAAAGCCTGCTAAAATGTGATTGGTCAATACTATTTGCAGATATCTGTTTATAGAGATGAGGCTCACTTCGATATAGGATAATCACGTTGTCAGTTTTGGGACTACAGTTCCCACAAGGGGATGCAAGCAAAAAATATAAGGTTGCATGGATTCAGTGAGTCAGCTGATTTACACCATGAAAAGTCATGCTCAAATAGCTATCAACAATTTCTGTTTGTACTTTTACTCATTGATGTACAGGCAGACTAATATTCAATTACACTGAAGACTTCCTGACATGCTGATTAGAAGGGAACATCTAAAGTTATAACAAGTGTCTTTCTTCTATAATAAGTGCTCTCATCAATGGACACTGGAGACACTAACATTCTCAGAAAAAGCCAATACGTTGAATCTAACCACGAGTGTTTTAGATGTAAATGAAACAAGCTCGTTTTAGTATCTGTACCAAAACTTGTTTTGTATTCGTACTGGTACTGAAAAATTTTGAAATGATACCCAGCCCTATCAGAGATAGCACCTATCTCACCCGATTCGTAACAAATAAGTAGAAAGCAGCAAAGAAAAAAAAAAGAAAAAAAATTCTATATCCCCAGATGTAAGGTCCATATTCCAACATCACTGCAACATCACCACCCAATGTTTTATCCTTAATGTGTTTAACATAACATGTTCCTTCAAACATTTATTTCACATGGAGGTTAAACTGAACACAGCAACAGGGGACATGAAGTTATGGTCCGAAGCAAAGGGGAAAGGAGCTTGTGGCAATGATGAGGATGATCATGATGTGATGTCAGCTGACTCAAAGCTCAGAGCAGAGCTTCTTAAACATTAGCCCAGGACCCAAACTGTTTATGAGGTTCAACCCCCTGAGATAAGGAAAAAACAAAGTAATGTAGAAAACAGCGTTGGGTTCTGTTCTGACATACAGTTTAAGAAGCTCTGCTCATAAGGGTTGGTTGGCTTGGGGGTGATATTGGGGTGAGACACAACCAGCCTGGGTGTACCTCGAGGGCCAGTTGATGAGGGAATTGGTCTCGCCCTCAGCATCAGTCTGGAGGAACCAATCAGTGCTCAGGTTCGCCCTCGCACTGTACCAATGGGAGACGTGAGTGGGTGGGTGAGTGAGTAGGTCAAAGAGATCCAGTATTCAGCCCTTTTTTCTTGGAACACACACCACTACATTACACACACCACTGACTTCACATTGAGCCTGAACAGAGTGAGAATAGACTCAGATCTTGCTAAGAACACAAGTCCAGGTCCCCAGAGAGAGATTTCATTGTTATTGTGGTTTTGGGAGAGACATCACACTTAATAAAATATGAACTTTATGTTTCATTTTAATGTTTGTTAAATTAAGAGCAATGACTAGAAAAACAGAATATGTGTGTTGACTTATATTAGGTCAGATCTGGCCACAGATTGCACCTACAATGTTATGTGGAATAAAAAGTGTTAACAATGCTTCAAAGTGTCAAGAGACAGGGTTCACTGAAGTCCGACCTGTTTAACTAAGGTCTTATCTACTGAGGCAGATATTCAGAGGAAATACCATCTCACTCCAGCCAAAGAGCAGATGAGTCATACTGGCCCTCTGATGCTGCATAAAGACAAACAGCCTCACCCCTGAGTTTAACAAAATCAAGGAAAACGTCCCTCAGTCGCAAATACAGAAAGAGAAGAGCCCAGTCAGAGTGGTTTCAAATCATACTCGGTCTAATCGGGTCAAAATTACTGCAGGATAGTGCAGTGCCCTGATAGCTGAATGGTTAAGATGCATACCACATGACTGCAGTGTCCCCCTGGACTGCAATGTCCATCTCAGCTGAGGACCACTGTAGCATTTTATATCATATCATTCCTGTCTGCTTCTAAACGGTCTTATCCAATAAAGATGAAAAATGCCTTTAAATGTCCAGTGTGCAAAATTTAGAGGGATTTATTGGCAGAATAAAACAGGAATAGAATATAATATTCATGTTTTCATTAGTGTATAATGAAAATGAGAATTACTGTTACCTTAGAACTATCCGTTACTATCTAGAGAGGGTGTGGGTTGCCATGTTGCACCGCCATATTTCTACAGTAGCCCAGAATGGACAAACCAACCACTGGCTCTAGATAAGGCCTTTTGCATTATCCATGAGTTTTGCAGCCATCGCAGGTTGTCCTACGTGCTTGGAAGGGGAGGGTGAGGTGATGAGGTGTCATTTACAGTAGCAACCTCATAGCCTGCCACTAAATGCTACAAACTGGTCATTAAAATAATCAAGTTCATGGCAACAACCAGTCTCACTTCAACTCTGCACATTTATTTGGTCATATACAGCAATAAAACATAACTGTATTTTGACAACTGCCAACTGTATCCTTAAGTATATTTGATTAGGAGGGAGACTTTTGATTTTTTCATGATAATAGAAAAGGACAGCTTTTATTTTTTGTACTTAGCCCGAAAGGAATAGGTAAGTTTGTTCTGTGGATGATGTATTTCACACTGTAAAGAATAAATGGCCACAAATGGCTTCTTCAGGAGCAAGGGTTCTCAACATGAGGCCCGTGGGCTAATGGCAGCCCTCAGAAACATTCTGTGTGACCCCTGAAACTGAAAGGACATTCCAGCATTGTATTTTAATCCACTGGATATTTAACGGTCCATCTCAATATTTTCACTGTCAATATACTGTACCACTCAGCTATGGAGTCAAACTCTGCCCCTGTAACAAGTGCCTGTGAAGTCAGGAATGATAACTTGTAGAACAAACTCCAGCAGAAACAATGTAAAAAGAAGGTGGACAGCGTTGATAACTGACAGCATCTTCAAACACCATTGTAAGAAACATTATGTTCCAACAGACAGTTTCCAACGTCAAAAATGAACTTTGAAACTTGTCATTACACAGTAAAAAATGATGACCTTTGTTCATAACATTTTACTACTAAGTTCTAAAATGTAGCCGTTCCTGTCAGACTGGTCAAAGAATTCTGAGGGGCCCACAGATACCCTGAGAAGAGGCAGAGGAGACGCTCTCCCATGTGCTTCTTTCCCATCAGGCCTTGCCGGTCTTGATCAAGCCCAGCTGTGGGTCACAGATCTGACCGTGGAGTCACACTGAGCCGCCCAGTAACACAACACCCCCCTTGCACCATAGACACACACGCACACCGGCCAAGTTTTGAAACCTGAGAGATGGATTGAAGAACGCTGAGAGTGGGCGATGCAGACGAGAATATGGGATAGGGTCTGACAGCGTAGTCATGTGTGCAGAATCATCTTCATCTGTTGGTTAGAAACATGGACTATATGGGACCAAAGTCTGGTCAGGACCTGGGCTGGGCCAGCTGTTTGTTACATCAGAACTGAGGAAGAGAGATATATAGCGCAGAGCATGCTGATACTATCTGTACTATCAGTAGTGGAGCCAAAACACTCTGTAGCACTTAACATCTGCAGCAGAAATGACTCTATCCGCTTCAGATAAAACCACTAATAAACATAACACTTTAAGAAAATAAATTTGCTGTTTGTTGTAGTCTTCAAGACTACAGATGATCAAAATACAAAATTTAACTTTTGAAGTAAAAGTCTGGGCTCTGAGTGCTTTACTTGGCAGAGCTCTTTTGGAAAATAGAATAAGAGAATGTAAGAATAAGAATAAACATACTTCATACACTGTATTTAATGAATGCCTAATTTAATGAGCACTGACATCACTCAGCATTGGCTGAACCAGTTAAAGGACACTTGCAGTTTATTTCAACTTGGGTCTTCTTTGTGTAGGGCTGCACATGTGCGCTATAATCAACTGAATCGCTGCTTGTCAAGAAATGAGCAGCAGCAGATATAAATCTCTGCTCCTCTCCACCTATGCTATGAGTCACATCCATGTCCCATGTGTTTCACTTGTAACTTTGTTTCAAGCCTCAGAAGTTGAACCCAACTAAGTTATGGACATGTGGGGTGGAGATGAAGAAGACACTTATAAGTTAAGAGTTCATCTGCCACCTCCCAACAAATATATCACTGTCCATTGCTACATTTCACATCACCTACAACATCACTGTAACATAGTAATAATTTGTGGTAATAAATAGCTGGATGTACTCAGCAAATGCACTACGTTAGGTGTCTACATAAAAACAACATGTTCACACGTTTGTTGATGTGTAACGTCCACGTGTTAAGTTCATACAGTCACAAACTTTGGGCTTCATGCGGACTACAGATAGATAAAGTTTGCGTTGTTGCCGTGCAGATGTGGAAAGTGTAAGTACAAATACCTTTTATTGTACAGGAAATTGTTGGAGCAAAAAAGAACTATGGGTCCCTGTGAGTCCCGCCTGACATTTTCCCCCAACCCATTTTGCCCAGAACCTAAAGACTGACCTGTGTTCCTATAAGCTAGAACACTACCCTGGTCCCAGGTTTGCTGTAAGTCACTTAGTTTACAATAAACCAATGTAACACATTTTTTTAAAGAAGAGGGACCTTGTAAGGCTTATCACCCATTGAAATATTTAAGGTATTCACATTAGATTTTAGACACAGAGTGACTCTGAAAGATCAAGATTTGGTTTTGATTTAGGTAAGCAGGAACCAATTTAGGGGTTAAGCATTTCTTTTTTTGTGTCTGTGTTTTATCAGTGTATATTACCAAACAACCAATGTGCAGGTAATCAGTTTCCCACAATGAAAACCATAAGCCTTCTGGAGCGCCTAAGGGCTTGGGGGCAGGGGTAGTTGCCCACTTTGCCCAGGTTGGTAATCTAGCCTACTGCATGTTTGATACAGTACGCAAAAGTTGAAACACAAAGTCGTTCTGAAAACTGTGATTAATGTTAACACTAGACAGTTTGATGGCAGTTATTTGGGTGATATCTTTGTTGTCATTGTTGCTTGGAAGCATCATCAAAACTATGAAAATAAAACCGCTTTAATAAAGTGAAATTATGCTTTAAGACAGCACTTGATACTGTGATCAGCACTGGTGAACTTCTCAAAGAGGATCAATTCTCTTAAAGAATGTGGGATCAGCTACAGAGCCAGAGGTTTGCTTCATCCAAACAGCCTCGTCAATAGCTCTTCCTAACAAAATAGCAACAGTTTGGCCAGTAAGAGCTCCTCCGGGAGTTTAAAAAGTACAGCAATTTGCTATCCTCAACAGATGCACCTGAAATCTCTGGAATAGAAACACAATCCCCACACACATTTTGTATTAATCTGCCCGTGTGTTGCAGCCCAGCTGTAGGTCTCAGTGGGACTTGGTCTGCGCTCAAAGATTGTTCCACAATAAGCTCAGGTTGCCTGACCTGGTATGAAAGCACACTCCTGCCAACAGGACGACCTTGGACATGTGTGGACAAGAGGGACAGAGATATAGATGGAGGGAGGGAGAGTGATGGATAACACTGTCAAAGTGAGTCCATCTATTAAAGAGAATGATACAGCAGTGTTCTGGCCACATGGAAACCATGCTGGTGTATATAAGTTTGAAGGGAATCTGGGGGTCTGGAACCTAGAAGAAAAGACTACTCCATATCTTGAAATTTGGGAACAAGGGAAAGAAACTACTTAGGGATAAAAAAAAAAAAAAGAGGGTGAAAAGGAACGGTGATTGAGACCACTCACCCTTGTCTGCTGAGGATGTTGTGGGCCTGCTGCTCGATGAATAGATCCCCAGGAGACACCCCTTGTTTGGGTGAGGACAGGGAATGGTGCCTGCTCAGCTTGGGTGAACTGGGTGGTATCCCTGTGACGGCATAGTCCTTGGTGGGCACCCTGGCGGCTGAGGACAATGAGGTCACATCCATGTATGAGGAAGAAGATGGCGGCTCGGGAGGAGCAGCTCGGCGTTGGTTCTCCAGGTTCATCAGTCTCTCCCTCTCTGTGAACGAGTCTACCCTGCTGCGACCCATCTCGTAACCTGGGTCGGGGTGGCCGTGCTGCGGTGCTGTGCGTCCCATCCTTGGACTAGTGACAGAGGTACCGGTGTAAGAACTCAGGGTGATGTCCCTCCCTTCCTCCTCCCCTCTGTTTCTCCTCTCAGAGCCTTCTGACTCCTTCCGAGTGCGAGTGTAGCGGGAGGGACAATCCACGTCCGGCTCCTGATCCAGAGAGATGCCGTAGCGCTCGGCCAGCTGCCTGCGCCGCTCTGCCTTGTAGCGGGCGATGCGTTCGGCCTTGGATTCCAGTTCTGGGGCACCGGTGGTGGAGCCTGAGCTGTAGACAGGCTCTGTGTGGACGGAGGATTGAGGGTCAGGTCTGCATCGGGATCTGGACTGGCGCTCTGGAGCTGTCAGCTGCATTTCTGGGCTTTCAAATCCCTCAGTGCCATACCGCTGGACTGTTACTAGAGGATGCAGAGAGGACACAAGTCAGTTTTACAAATACACGCACAAAAAAGTAAAAGAATTGTCTCTGTACTGTATTTGTCTCACCACCACAGGGCTCACAGGGGTCAGAGGCCCTGGTGTATCTTGGCGTGTCCTCTTCCAGAAGACGGTTGGCCACCAAGCTCGGCAGCAGAGACGGATGCACCTCGCCCTCTATGCCCTCCAACCGCCGAGCGATGCGTTCCTTTCTACACATGGACAGGAAGTAGTCAGTCTTAGACATCTTGTTATCCTCCAGAACATTATCAAAAATCTTTTACACACATATCATCAGCTTCTCACCTGTTCATGTCCCAGTCACTTGCGCTTGTGGTGATGCCTTCAAATCTTTTCCTCAATTCAGAGACTAAAGAAAGAATTAAAAAAAAACAATATTATTACAGCTCAGTGAAAGGAAACTGAAATAACATCGGTTTTGGCAGTGCCATCTTAACCAAACCCAACATCAGACCCATCAGCTATTGACTGAAAACAATTTAGCTTTTGGGGGCAACAGTGTTCACAATATTTCAGGGCTTCTGGTGTAACCAGGAGATATCTGGGCAAAGACTGAGGATCTGAGATTGCACTTTGTGTGGAGCGCAGAAGATGCAAAATGCTGCGGTCAGACTTTTTACCTGCATGCAACCAAAGCCCGCTTAAAAATTGTTCCTTACGACAGTTATGGACATTTATTCATTTTATCTGGATGGTGAATTTTTTGCCTGCAATATTCTTGATTAATTGTCAATCCTTTATCAGAGTGTCTCTCTGCACTCAGGTGACAATAGTCACATGGCAACTACTCCACTATTTACATATGGTCCCCTAGTTTAGCTAGTTTAGTCCAGTTTAGCTGGAGCAACAAAGTCTGTACAGAGAGGAGACTGTGGTGAAAGAATGGGTTAAACCCAGGACTCTCTGCCTGGAGGACAGGGTCTGAGTCCTGAGTTTGGTCAGGTTTAGGAGACAAGACTACTTGGTTAGGTTTAGGAAAAGATCATGGTTTGTCTGCCATAAATATGTAAATAGCATTGTTGGCTACAGACACCCAGGTGCTTATAGCATCTGCCATTATCTGTAGGGCTGGAGTTCAGTAGCATTTTATTGAGCCTGAATACAGCACTCAATCTGCTTTTTTACTGAATGTATTTTTTAATACCTGTTTAAATCTAGTTAGATTTTGCTTTCAGTTTTTAGGTGAAATTTATTTAACAAATATTTGATTGTTGACTTTGATTGTGTTAACTAGACAACAGCAAAAAGTTTAATTGTGACCATTTAAAGCATTTTAAAGAATGAGGTTTTTTTCCGCTGTTGTTTTGTACATTGGTATTTGTTACTAAAAAAAAAAGAGCAAGGAGGTGAAGGGAGATAAAAGGTTTGATAAGAGATTTGTTAGTTTCTGAGCTGACCAAATCCAGATATTAGGCCAAAAGGGAAGCAGATCCAAAATGGAACCAGCTATTGGAACCCAGTCCTTATAATCTAAAGTCTTCCTGTAGAGTTAAGAAACTACTCACTACTGACTAGTGGGCCTAGGAACATTTAAGATCATACTCTTTAACGTCAGAGACTTGTGTCTACATTACAAAAAATTGTGAAATACTGGGAGAGGAAGACAACCAGTCTATTAGTAAAACTGCATAAGATACGTCTGGGCTTACTGCCCAGAAAATCATGCTTCTCCATGTCCAGTTTTACGTTTCCATAAGGAATCAGCAATTGGTTCACTTTACAATTTCACATCCTTAGGATTTATTTTTTTATTATCCAAATCGCAACTTGTAAAAAGCTAATCACAAGTGACCTTCAACAGCTCATCAAACTATAATATTAACAATCCAGTGGGACCTGCCAGAACCACAACCCTCTACAGGACTGTATCTCTTTATTGGACCTACATCTTGTTGTAAATTGAGCCTGTCAAGAAAATACAGAGTGCCCTGGTTAATTATATTTGAGGACTGTACTTGTAGCAAAACTGGTTTTAGACAAATCTTGACATGAATCCACCTGGCAAAGAGGCTGCTGTTGCACAACAGTGACTTTCAGAAACCCTGGGAAAGTTGACATTGTGAGGTCCATTTGCAAGCAGGCAGAAATAAAAAACCCCTTACTCACCTTTGGGAAGACTGGCCAAGAGACTAACATCTATATCCTTGGTGCTTTTGGCTGGGTCGTCTTTTTCGTCGAAGGAGAATTCTTTCTGGAAGCTGAGGGGTGCAGGAAAAATACCAACTGTTATTGAAACAGGGCTGAGCTGTGGGAAACAGGATTGTTTATAGACCGACAGTGTAAGCAGTTGTAAGAGGCTCACTGAATGAATCTGAATTTGATCAAACAGTCGTCCAAATCATGAAAAAATGTTGCTGGGAGCAGCATCGGTTTGAATGATGTTCAGGAATCTCGTCAATCAGCCAATGGATTGTGGATGAAGCTACAAAAACAATACATTTGGATCGTAACCTGTAAATTTCATCAAGTCTTGAATTCCCAAATATTTATCTAGAAATTATGAGCGTTTTGCCCTCGTCACACCCTCTGCTTCGCACACACACGGAGCAAATTTCTCTGTCAGAAACATACTGAAGTCATTTATGGATTTGATTCAAAACCGCAGAGTTACAATACAGCTATAAAAGAACTGCAGTAGATCACTGATGTGAGGAAACAGCCAAGAATTGGGAAAACATGACTTTGCGGTTCTGCCCATTCCAGCAAACAGAGTTGTGAACACACTGATACAGTTTGTGTGGGTTGCACTAACAAAGATTACTTTAATCTTTAAGATATGTCCTAATCAGACTTTAGCAAAACTGTTTTCAAACATATTTGACCATAGTAAATCCAGATTTTAAAAAAAGTTCTGTTGCACAATTAAAACTAATCTCTCTTTAGTAAATCCTAATTTATTGATTGAAACAAACGTTAAAATAAATATAAAATATAAATAAATAAAACATTTGAGTGTTGTTGGGATCTTGTAAGTATAAAAGACCAGGAGAAACCATTACTACTGCTACTCTGTATTCTTTAACTAAATGTTACATTGTTTGCTAGCAAATATTAGCTAAACGGTTAACAAATCATTGTATTGTTTGCTAGCTAGTATTAGCTAAACAGTTAATAAATCACTGCGTTGTTTGCTAACTAACGTTAGCTAAAAAGCTAGCAAACGGTTACATTGTTTGTTAGCTCCTGTCTTTGTTTATTACAGTGCAGTTTTTGTTATAACTAACTTTCTATTTCTTGTTTTACTTATCTTCTGTTGTTGTGAAGTTTATGTACAATCAACCTGCCAAGGGACTACAGATGGAAATTAGCCTCTCGCTACAATCTACCATGTTCACATGTAAATGTTCATTAATATGCACTGTCCACATTTTAAGTAAATAAATGAAAGCTAATGTTAGCTGAACAGTTAACAAATCGTTGCATTGGTTGCTAGCGAATGTTAACTAAAAAGTTGTTTGCTAGCTAGGCTTGGCAGGGAAACTCTAATTTCTCCTCCTTTGAGAAAAACAACTTGGGTTATTTTGCTCAATCCATCTCAAAAAGGCACCAATTTTAAAAGTTAAACATCCTCAAGTGAAGTTCAAAGTTAATGCTGGATCACATTTTAAATTGGAGTTTAAAGGTTTGGTGGAACAGAATTAAATTTAAGTAAAAACTAAACGAGAGGTTTAAATTTAATCTTTCGTCATTTTAAACTAGTTTAAAAGTTTGGTGCAACATAATATAAAGTTAATGAATACTTGTTGATGAAACCCAGTCATAGACATTGTAGATTCTTTTCTGTCATAACAGGATCTGTTTTCATGACTGAGATCTGAATTGTTTTCAAGTCAAAGCCACACCCACACAGTTTGGCACCAAATTGGATGTCACCGTGACCCAATGTCCTCACTGCCATAAAGGACACTTTCTATATGCAGGCAAACATGTACAGCGGGTGGCATATTTTGACATCCTGGCCAACAACCTGATGTTGAGCAATCCTACTAACCCTGCAGCAGGAAGGTCTGACACTGGCAAGCAGCAAAGAGAGCTCAGCTTTCAGTTTCTCACTGAGCTGTCGTAGCTCTCAAGCTTTTTTTTTTATATATGATATCCTGTTATTGTTTGTTTCCACAGTAGTCCACAAAACTAGTCAATCAAATGAAAATTAGTTGACTATTTTGATAATTGATTCATTGTCTTTGTAATTTTTAAAGCAAAAAGTCAGACATTTGCTGCTTCCAGCTTCTTAAATGTGAGGATGTCATTTATGATAACACATGAAGCGTCTTTGGTTTTTGGAGTGTTGGTTGGACAAAAGAAACTATTTAAAGATGTCACTTTGTTTCCATCCACTACTGTGAATTGAAATATTAGGCATTGGTTCATGGAGATAAGCAGTGGGTGGAGCCAATTCTCCAGTTAGAAAACCATTATACCATTAAACCTGAGAGAGCAACAAGGTGACATAATGAAAAGAGTGGCAGTTGAATCACAAACAGTGGAAAATGACGTAGAAAAACAGGATGGAAATACGACATTGCTGTTTGATTCACGAGGAAGGTTACATCATGAGGAGGCTGTCAGAGCGCAAACTTTTTGGGGTTTTTTTTTTTCCAATTTTTTCCATTTCTATCAACCTTTTCCAACACAATACTTCAGAATGCGCTTAAAAATTCACTGATGGAAACATGGCTGTTGTGAGTAAAACCTCTAAATGACAGCCAAACACTTCCATCATGATTCAAGACTCTCAATCCAGAGAAGAAGGTAGTAAAAACCTTTCTACATGACGATCTGTTTGACGTTTGACTGTTTGTTTATGCTATTTACGTGAACATCTCATAGAGCCTCCATTTGTAAAATATTTGTGATTGCAGTGTCTTTAAAATCAATCTGATGGAAGAAAATTTTGTTTGTAGAAACATAAGATACGCCCATTGATAAAGCAATACATAGACTACAACTGTTTCCAATTTGCACTGCTGTCTACCACGGTCTTTTTTTCAGTACTACCACTGACAGTGATATTTTCAAGTGCTACACATGGCATGATCATTTATTCAGGTCAATGTACACATGTACTACACATGTAATCAGTCATATTTAAATGGTCTCAAATAAGGACCCAGGTTTTTGCTCACCAGGTCCTTAAAGCTACTACTAACGTTTAGTTAACTTTCATACTGTGTTGATTTTGGAGGCCCCTGTGGTCAAAACTGTCAAATTATCCCAAGAAAAATCTCCTCTTGCTTTTTTTTTAAACTAGTTAACAGTTACTACTCACTGTAAACTTAACTGAAAAAATGTAGATAAAGGGTCATTTAATCTGAATTAAAGTAGAATCTGACCCAGTTGCAGGCATTAAAAACAACTATATGGATCTGATCTTATCACTGATGGACTTCAGTTGTTTATGCAGGTCATATAGAGGCATCAGTAATAAATTGAGACTGTTTAATAACCAGTTAAAAACTCCCTGTAGTAGCTTTAACTAAGTGACTTAAAACAATAGAAATAAAAAAACCTGATGAAACTGGTTAGCACACCAAGTTGTTTTGGCATCTCTTACCTCAAAGCTCTCTTCTGTAGCAATCTGGGATTACTTAGTTTAATGGGGGTCTCACTCCCGAGTCCTGTGAACAGAAGAAAAGAGCATAACATTTAGTGCTCATTCACCGATTTCAGTGTTGCACGGCAGAACCTTCAGTTTCAGCTGTTAATGAACAGACACAAGCTGCTGCAGCGGGGCACCTTAAGGTGAAGCAGCCAGTCTGTGTGCGGCTCCTTGGCACTGAACCACATTAATTAAGTGGACTTGCACCGAGAAAACAAATGATGTGGAAAACAATAACCTGCCTGCCTGACTGAATCACATCAAATAATAAGTGATCTGTGGAGTGGACTTAAAAGGCTTGCACCACTCCAACTCTAACCCCTCCGCCCACCAGACCCCACAAACAAATCATCACTGCACTTAACATCCGGAGACAGAGACTGTCTCCATCTTAAGTATCATGTCTATGTGCTGTGCATTAAGTCATAGCTTAAAGGGTTTGTGATAGAGGAGTGACTGCGTGTGTGTCACTGTGAAGTCTGATCACACGTCAAGGTTGCAGTGCAGCACAGCTGGGACGATGCCAGGAGGAGCCGAGCACATTATTGTCGCTGGGCAGCGCTTATACACCCTCCATGAATACAGATAGACAGGGGACACCATGAAGCCAGAGACAGAGAAAGCATACTGTCAAATTCCCCAAAGCTTGCTGCACTGTAAAAAAAAAAAAAAAAAAAAAACAAACAAAAACAAACAAACAAAAAAAATCATACAGGAATTTCATGGAATCAACTAATCTTTGATCAGAAAGATAAAAGTTTATTAATCTTCTATCTAGAAGGAAATCAAATATGTTGGTTAAATTATTGAACACGTTTTCTCAAGTACAATAGGATGAATATCGAGTTTATTTGTTTCGAATCATTAAAAATGACCTCAATTTGTCTTTTCGAGTTCAGTCAACTTAAAATTTTAAGGCTGCCTGGACACTAACTTAAAATTGCTAGTATTTATCTTCAGAACGCTAACTTATAAACATAAGTTCTTCTAAATTGAAATCTTTTGATGTGAAATATTGATTTAAATATAAAAGGAAAACTAAATTTATTTGTATTGTTCATCAATGTGACTGAAGAGTTGTTGGTTCAACTTAATATCTTAAGCTTATTGAACACGTTTTCTCAAGTACAACAGAAATAATGTTTATTTGATTAGAATTATATGTCCATTTTGAAGCATTACAAAAGAAACTAAATTTGTCCTTTCAAATTCAGTCAAATTGAAATTTTAAGGCAGCATCGACACTAACTTAAAAAGTCTAGTATTTATTTAAAGAACTTATGAACATGAGTTCTTCTGACTTGAAATCTTTCGACTTGAAATGATGAGCTGAATGTTTAGAAATCAAATTTGTAATGTTCATCAGTGTGACTGAAGAGTTGTTGGAAATGGTTCAATATTTTAATCCTGCTGAACGTGTTTTCAGAATTGCAACAGAATTAATATCAAGTTTATGTGACTACAAAAGTTTCTTTGTTTTGAATCATTACAAAATTAGCTCAACTTGTCTTTTCAAGTTTGGTCTTTAAACTTAAAAAGGTTAGTGTCCAGGCTGCCTTAAAATTTTAACTTCAAACAAATATTTTATTTTTACAGTGTGTAAACACACCATTATGAAGCTATGTGATTAAACTCAATCAAGAGTTAACAATCTAAGCTAATAAAGTCTGGTGTCTATTAGGAAAATGGCCAAAGTAAACGAGGGCAAAATGTGACATAAACACCTGCCTACAGAGAAATACAGCCTCATTAGCCAGAAAAAGGGCATTAGTGGGTATTAAGCATCATAAACAGCCTTGTGAGGAATGTCAGTTCTGTTGAACATCCCTTTAAGGAATGTCTGCGTCCGCTCCAAACCTCAAACGTACGGTTTTGGCTGCCCTCGGACCTCAGAGTGGCCGGAGCCATGCAATTTCGGGACAAACATGTGGTCCCACTTCCATCCTCTCCGAGTTCACATCAGGGCCGCGTGATGCCCCCCCTGACTCCCCCGCCGCTCCACCCAAAACCCCCTAACCTCTCCCCCGAGGCCGCTCACCCTAACCACCCATTCCAGATCTGTTAGTCCTTATTAAGGATGTTTGGGTTGATGCTTTAAATCCCTCCTACTTAGGCAAAACATCATTTGAGAAGAAAGAAGGCTTATTTAGAGAGGGCGGTGTGCCTGGATGTGTTTGGAGATAGTGGTGTATTGTTTCAGCTGGCTGGAATACGGCTGGTGAAAACATGGCTCATTCCTCGCGAGCCTCGAATCATAATCCTGGTAATCTGAGACCATCATGTTTTCTTTTGACAATGATCCAAAGATTAGTTTGACACCAATCTAGCAGATATTTCAAAGTAGAAAACAATGCTGAGATAAATCCTGCCTTTACTAACTGAAACAGTAACATATTATGATGCAGTGATCTCTAATAACCAGCCATGTGTTCACAGCAGATGATTTGTCTCCAAGAATCAAAGAAATGTAGCTGACTTTGTCACTAACATCTACACACGTCTGCAACACGAAAACTGGTTCTGGGTGTGCCTCATGAGCCTGGGGCTAACAGAACTCACCCAATACATAAATTAGCATGTAAATTTCACATTAACCCTTTGAACCTGTTCCTTTTGGCTCTGCTTTCACTTTCTTCTTGCCCATTTGCAGGCTTTCAGTGTAGTCACTACTAGGGCTGCAAATGTTCCTTTAGTTGAGCATGTTAATCAATTGATCATTGATAACTGATAAGCTACAAAATGCAAATTTTACTTAAACAGTTCTAGCAGCATATTAGTTATGTGAACCATTAATTTACAAAACAAATAATTTAAACGAACGTCATAATAGAACTATAACTGGTTGATTCCACCAAGCACGGCATATCTGCCCACGGTTCTGATCCATCCTCTGCACGGCTACAAGTCCCACCGGCAGTGTTTCAGAGGCATTTCAGCAGTGGAGCATTTTGCCTGTCTGATTATGTTTACTTGCAAAGATTTTGTTGATTAGGTCCTCTTTCCTTGTTCTTTGTGCTTCTACCATGGACAAGCAAGTTACATGGTTAAATAGTTCGTTCTCTCTCTATCTTTATGATCGTGAGTCTGTACAGGGTCTTTTATTTTGAAAATTAACCAGATTCTCCCTGCCTTTTCTGTGTCTGACTTCCTGCCCGTTCGATCTGCTCTGTGCTAATTGATGCGGCATCCATCAAAAATAGACTCTTTACAGAATTCCTTCATACCCACAGTAATCAATGTATATTCACACTTTGTTAATTTTACCACCTGTTCATATTAATGTTGATTGTATGTTTTGATCATGATTATTTAATACATGCTAATTTGACAATGGAATCATTTCAAATACCAACATTTTCTGGTTTAAATGAGTGTAACTGAGACGCCAGATTATGTGTAAATCTAGCTTTTTTCAAGGAGTATATCAACATTTAAGTGTATTCCTAACCATGAAATCATCTGTTAAAATGAACCCTTTTCCCAACTTTGAGGCTTTGTGTGAACCCCGGTTTTACAAATATATTTCTTTGCAATACTTGAAAAATATTTTGGGCCTGAGTTCCACTTCGTACACTCTAACAAATCAACCCCATAAAAAGTCATGCTGCATTAGTTCCTGATGGCTTCTTTTTGCACTGTAACCATGAACAGACATCAAATGGGCTGCTTTTGATCCTGAAGAAAACATTTAAATATAATGATGACTAAGCAAGTCAACAACTTAAAAGCTATCACTAGAAAGAGTGAGCTGCATTGATTCTGGAGCTGTGTTTATGATGCCTGTATGTTCAGCTTTGACTGAATTATGACTCTGAGAGGAAGAGGTGCACGTTATGATCTGCTTCAAGAACAAAAAAGGACCAAACCTGCAAGGGAAACCTGTCAGCCTATTTCTAATTCTCATATTTTTGGCCATTCATTCTGCCCATTACCCTGTGTGTATGCTGGTCTGTTTGTCCTCCTGTGAGGCTGTGGTCCTCCATTGATTTAACATATGCAAGCTTGGGAAATAGTAGCAAATACATAAGATGGTTCTTGTTTTACAAGTTGCAAATTTTTTAAAAAGTACACAAGTTGCAGTTTTTATTGAGTACCACTACATGATAAATGAAGACTCAGGCTGTAGCTGCAGTAATTGCTCTACAATTGTCTGCAGTTTGCTACAGCAGCTACAGTGGAAGCTGAGGATCTTTGGAAAGCTGTACTGTAGCCTCACACATGTTTTTAACCAGATCTCTGCAATGCAGGCGGAAAGCAAAATGTTATCATGGCCAACAGTCATAAAGGTCAAAAATTTAAGAATAACACCCAAGTTGACAAATAGCAGAATTTCCCTTTAAGTGTAAGTGAAACAAAACCAGGTGCAACAGTGAAGGTTAATTAGCTGCTAGTGTGAAAATAACAAAAGTGTCTGTCCCTCGGGGGGTTCAGCTGTCTGAGGCTATTGTCAGGTTTCACATACAGTTCTCCACAACTCAGACCTGTACTCCTTTTACACCTCATACAGCTCATATGTGGTGGCATGTGGGGCTTCAGGGGCGACCCCGTCGGAAAGCCCAAGCGCCTCAATACATTCGTCATTCCAGACTCAGGCATAAAAACCTGCACAATGATCACAGATGTGGCAGAGCCTTTGATGCTGGCTGTAATCTACAGAATGGCCGCTGTAGCCGGGAGGGAATGCGCCGGGAATTCCTCAGCACCGTGGCCCGTGTGTGCGTTGATGAGGCTGTAAAAGCGGCTTGACACTGATAAAACATGAGGATAAAATGATTTCATGATTCAGTGGAGTGTCATTCAGGCTCTGAAGTGAGGAAAGGCATTTATGTGAAGGTATCGAAGGTGTGGAACACAAAGACTGTATAACACTGTCTGTACACGAAGAAACTAAGTTGTCAATGGGAACATTTTGCTCTGACAAGTCCGACTTTAACCTGAGGCTGATGTCAAACCCAAGTGTGAACCAACCGTGACCTCACCAATTGGTTTGTGGACTACCGTTTGAAGCCTTGAATTTGGCATTATGGGGGTTGCTGTCTTCGATGTCCAGCAGAGCACTGATGAGACTGTGTAGCTGGTGGATGACGCACAATGACAAAGGTGGTAGTTGGTTTTGGCTCGTCCATCCAGCAGGAAATAATGATGGCCTGCCTGGTCACAAAGTTTCTTGTATCACAGCTAAAAAATACACTAAAATATGTTTTTGAAAACATTTCAAGTGAAAAATAGGCAATGTAGTAACAGAATCTTGATCCGTATTTGATCAACACTGCCTAGTTTACCAAATTTAAGTTTCAGGAGGCTCTGTTGGAAACCAGAAACAATGGCAGTTGCCTCAGACTGCAATCAGGTTGCAATCGTTCTTGTATTACAGCTAAACACTACACTCAAATATGGTTCTGAAAACATTTTAAGTGAGAAATAGGCAATTTAGGAACAGAACCTTGATCTGTATTTGATCATCACTGCCTAGTTTTCCAGATTTAAGTTTCGGGAGGCTCCGTTGGAAACTGGAAACACAATGACAGTTGTCTCAGGTTGCAGTCTTTCTTGTATTACAGCTAAATAGTACACTCCAATATGGTTCTGAAAATGTTTTATGCAAGAAATAGGCAATGTAGGACAGAATCTTGATTCATATTTGATCAGCACTGCCTAGTTTGACAGTTTGATCTGAGATTCCTGAGCCCTGTGTGTGGCACTGGACGGATTTACTAAAAAGGACTTGTCAATCACAAGGCAGCTCCACCCTGAAGCATCAGCAGTGGAGAAAACTTGAAACTATCGATTGAGAACATAAACTCATTAAGAAATTATTTTCTGAGGTCATCAGTGAAGCAAGAAATAGGCTAATTTTTCCATAAAGGTGCATACAAACGGGGCTCTCTTTACAACCACTGGGATCGGCCCCTGCTGACCATAATTAAAAATGCAGGTTTAATGCACTTCCACTATTTAAAACGAATCTCACAGTTTTTAGGGTTGGGCAATACCTACTGAAGTGAAACATGACGATGTCCACAGAGAAACATCGCAATGGACAATATCATTGTACTTTCTTTTATGCTTTTTATATCTATGTATCCATGTTGGATATTAATTACTGTCTGGGCAGTACTTCATGCTGTTTTTTCCTTTAGTAAATCAGGTGCATGATGCTATTAATTAGAGTAAACTTGGCCTTAATTTTTGCTCTCTCTGGCTGACGCTCCTTAAAAACATATTCATCATGTCGAAGGCACAATCACAATGTGATGATGGTAGACAGCTCAGTGGATGATGGCATCATCCATCAGCCCCACCCTAAGTTAAAACACATTACAAATAATTATTCACAAGACACGTCCACTCCATGTGTTAACACAAAAAAAAGACCCAGTATGGTGACCAAGGAGGCATCAGGGTCTGAGCATATGTCCAAGTTGAGACACAGGATTAACTTCAATTCCTGGGATTACAGCGAGCCCAAAAGGAAATGTGTCACCCTTTAACAGTCTGCATTACATCACACTACATGTGCGTGTGTCTGCGTGTTTAAGTCTTAGCATCCCCCTGCCCCCCCAACAGTTGCCCACCTACTCCGCCTTCACCCTGCCTGCTGGGAGACTCAAGTTGGAACTAAAGCCTCACTGAGAGAGGCTTAAGAGGTAAAGCATTAAAAAACAGATGGAGAATCAGAAATTAGGTGAGACCATGGCTGCAAACAGTAGACTTATGTGACAATAAGCCAATTATGTCTTTAACAATGAGTATACAAGCAGCTCGGTCTCAAATTTAATTCCAGGGAGGAAACAGAGAGCAAAGGACGGCCGCACTGTCACATTTAAACCGTCAAACAAACCTCAGCACACACCCTCCTTCCCCTAAAAACCAGTCTCTCTGCTCGTGTAAGAGCCTGAAACTGTGGGCCACCTGTTGTGGGTTCCCAGCCAGTTTAGCATGGAAAAGCCAGATCTCAACACTCACTTCTCACTCAGGAAACATTACAGAGAAGGGTGGGAATGAGAAGCACTCAGACGCAGACATAGACCTGTGGTCAGTCAGTGGTGCATAACCATCTATCACACACAGGTTGTGTACAACAGCAGTGGATGATATATCAATAAATGTACCAAAGCAATGACAAAAATGTAAATACAAGTATCTGTTATTGCATCAGTACATGATATTTTCTCATTCGTGCTGACTCATGTTGCTTCTGTATGACCAGACTTCTGCATTAAGGGCAGGTTACACCACAAAGTGGAGCATAATTAACCTGCATGTCTTCAGGAAATATGTAGTTCTCGAAGCTTGGCAGGACTCAACATTAACCATGATCACTAAAAGTTGTTCTGTGGTCATCGAACATTCCATGTAGGTGGCCACCGTTTAACCAACGAGGTTTATCCCCATACTGCAAGCCTTAACCAACACAACGTTACAGTTGCACAAACATTCCCATTCCTTTGCACCTTTAATTTAACATTCTACATAAGAAGTGAGCAGTAGCTTACTCATTGCCAGCTAGCTACCGGTATGTCGGTTCTACTGAAGTATGAGTTTACTAAGCCTTCTCAAAGCCTTCTCTGATCCATACAGACTAGAAACAAAAAAAAGTTAAATAGAAGTTGATGGTACAATGCAGATAAGTTATAATATTTCTTTTTACATTTCAGCTTCAGCTGATCCCTCAGAGGTCAAGATGGTTTGCTATTGGTCAATAGCACAAATTTAAATGTCAAAGTAGAGATGCACAGCTACTCTTTTTTTCAGTTCCGATCCGATTCTGATACCTGAACTTGGATAGTTGCACACTACGAGTTGCTGTCTTATTTTTTTGTGTTTTGAGACTAAAACTAAGGATATGCTACCCATTACCAGCTCACTCATTTGCAGATTGTCTCATGTTATGTTACAGAGGATGTTACTAATTAATTCATTTGTGCTACAACATTTTGGCCACATGACAGGTATATATGACATTTATAATTCATAAAAGCATCAGTCTATGGACTATGGATCTGTATGTGGATCAGTGATATCAGTACCATATTTGATGCTTGAATTATGTTAATATTGACACACAATTTTGGACCATATTGAGCCCAATGCTATGTCAAAGTTCACCAGAGTTAAACACGGTGCACAAACACTGTGCATATTTACTTTGGCATCGCAATGGAATCAACTGGTTGTGGCAAGTTCACTGAAATCAATTTATTTTGCTGCAAAATTCTGCTAAATTAAATGCTGTAAAACTAGATTCTTCGACTTTGGGCTGAGTCACTGGTCGAACTATTAATTAGAGGTTTAGTTATTTGGAATTCAAACAATTTCTCTTAGTGTGATGAAAGAAAATTTAGGTCGATAAGAGATTATGTCACTAAATCTGGTTTGTTATTCAGCCAAGTGCATACATGCACAGCAGCAGGGCAACTGTCTAAGAATACAGCCTGAATACATCCAAACATGCAACTACACTTTCCTGAAGTAGCTGTGGAGCCTAGAAATAGCTTCTTCCCTAAAACAGCCCCCTGCACTGTTAAGAGTCCCTTATCTCTGCTACGTAGTGTCCTTGGAGGCTACAGCTGCAGTGCAAGGACAGCTGGCTAGAAAGCAGGACAGTGAGCAGAGAGGACGGGAGTCTGCAGTTTGTTGCCTGCCAACTTCTCAGAGCTCAGATTCCCAGCTCCCCAACCAGAGTAACCTGTCCCCAAGCTCCAAATCTCAGCTCCGAGCCCTGCGTCTTACCTTGGCTGCAAAACTTGACGTGAGTCAGGTAATTCGAGATCCACGGGTTCCGGTACATTTTGGCAAACAAAGTCAGTGAAGAGGGTCAGAGAGAAAAGGAGGTGAAAGAGATGGAAAAGACGGGGCAGCTGCCTGAGAGGTGATGCAGCTACAAAAAGCAGTTAGTCAGTGCTTCGGGACAGACAGAGAGGGGGAGTCAGGTAGCGTTAGAGGAGGGAGGGAGGGGAGAGAGAGTAGAGAGAGAGAGAGAGAGACGTCCCAGCCGCAGTGCCGGCACAAGTAGAGGTGGTCCTGGCAGGCAAGTAGAGGAGTGGTGAAGCTGTGGCTGCAGCTCTGCCCCGAAGAGATCCACTCCTCCGTTGTGGTGCCTCTTGCTAACCACTGAGGGCTAACCAGTGCCCACTACAACAACCTGCAGGGCTCAAAGCTGCTCAGCACGGGCTAAGCTCATTAGCAGAGGCAAGCAAATTAGGCCCCATCCCGACTAGAGATTTGAGAAAAGTGTCCTGCATGCTACAGTGCAGAAAGAGCCTGAATGGCACAGGGGAGAAAGAAAAAAAAAAGAGTGTGTGTGAGAGAGAGACTGAGATAGCTAGGAGTGTCCCAGGAGAGTGCTGCCTTCCCTTGGCTCGCGCACACGAGCGGGATGCCAAAGAAACCGGTGCATAGCGTCAGAAAAGGAGGGGAGAAAGAGAGAGCGTGCACGGGCAGGGTGGATGGGAGTGGAAATGAAGTGAGCTGGGGGGGAAGAGAGGAGAAAGTTAAAATGACCCTCTCAGCCAGATGAGAAATTCCAGTCATCTCTCAGCAGGGACAAAATAAAAGGAACAGCATGCAGAGAGGAGGTGGGAGGGACGAAGGAGGAGAGCAATAGTGAAACAAAGTCAGGAAGAGAGACGGAGAGAGCGTGCAAACTCTAATGAGACAGACAGAGAATTGGAGTTCTGTTAAGTCCACTTGTGAGTAATGGTAACATTATGCTTGACGCTTTGGTTCTTCCTGGAGCAGCTGAGAAAAGGCGCAAGGGGAAGAAAACTAGGTTGATTTATTGACTGCCCCTCAACTCTCCTTTTAACACACTCATCAGAAGTGTTAGTGTGTCCCACAGCTCACATAAAGCCATATTCCCTCTGAGTCATGGTGCGTATAAACCCCTTAGCTAGTATGATTATACTCCAAGTGAATGCCTAGAACGAGACAAAAGCAGCTGCACACATATACGCACACCTCACCTATGCATCAATGTGACAATGACATGCTTATCATTGTACTGAAGAGGGCATTGCAGCAAGGCTGGCACGGAGCCCAACGCTGCTTTTCAGGCTCTGTTGGGAAAACAGTGAGCTGCATCTTATCTGTCTGCAGCATACAGAGCAAAAGCTGTCATCACCAAACACCCAGGCTTTAAAATAAAGCAGACGTAGTGGACACAAACGGTCGCAAACGTCAGTTTCTCGGTTCAGTGGCAAGAATAGCAATTAGGCTACGTTCAGACAGAATCAGGCGTTGCGGCGATTAGCTGCAGGGCTGTGCGGGGGTGACTGTGCTGAGAACATAAAAAATAAAATGTTTTTTTCTCTGATCTCTCCTTATGCAGTCCTTACCTTGATTGCACAAAGCTGCATGCTCTCTCAATTCAAGTCTATTCTCTTCACTGGCATGAAACTTTGCTGAACAATATTGCCAAAGCATTAAGGACAATATTACATAACACAAAGGATAAATAGTGCATTATCACTGTGATAGCAATGGCATATACATCATATATACACAACACTGCCATAATGATTTATATCCTTTTAATTAAATAAAAATAAATCCTCTCAAACAAACACAATCCAAAGGAAGCTTCTTGGTGTCGCTCTGTTGCAGCATAAACTGCCACCAGACTCAAACATTGAAGCTGGACGCAAAAAATAAACCAAGCAAGGACACGGCTGTGGAATATCATCAGGAACCACCTGGATAGCACCTGTATTCAAAGATGTTTTGGGCTAACTGAGTCTGATTCCTGGCCTGTGATTGGCCACTCACAGTGTGACTTCGGGTTACATTTTGTCCAAACTCTGTTTCAACTTTTCCACCGCATGCCACTGCTTTTTTTTTTTTTTCTCAGTATCCCATGCCGACCCCATCGCCGCAGCCTAAACGCGCTTTCCCCCATTCAAAACGAATGAAATGAGTTCCTGATTCCGCCTGAATGTGGCCTTAGAGGACGTCTGAGAATGCTTTTGCCTCGCTGGGATTTTCAGACCACACAGATCTCAGTGCATTTCTTGTAAACTGCTTGTAAATATAAGCTAGCTTGTTGGACCGTTTCAAAAACACCAACACAGAGACAGTTTATCACATCATAACATTTCTTAAATCACAAAAATATGTCCGGCCTCACCATCAAGGGATACACAGATGTGTCAGGATGCAGCCTGTCTGACTGACTGAGTAAGTAAGGTGTGTAAACTAAAGGTGGCATGTCTGGCTGCTTCTCTGAGATGAGCTCACCTGGCTCAGCATGTGAACTGCGCACATACATCACAAAACTGCCAATTCACACCAGGGGTGCACGGATAGGAAGAGTGCGGGAAGAGTGCTACCTGCAGGCAACACTAATACTGTGTTATTTCTGCAACACAGAAGTGCATTTCATCTTCTTTGCTATTTCATTAATCAGTGTGACCCCCTTGGGCGGAAACCGCAAACTGAAATCACTCTCTTAATCACTTGACATTAACGTGTGTCTCTGCAGTGCCAAGGTCAGGACTGACGTGTGTGAGACTCGGGAAGCTGATGTGTTCTGTGGACATGAAGGTGTAACAAAGTAGTTTGAGCTGAACTGTTTAGTTCACAGTGTTCTGATGTTGGGGAGGATTTGCCCGGCGCGAGTAAAATGCCATGTTGAGCTGGCAAATCTAGCAACTCAGAAAGAATTATAGACATCATTTTATTCTGGAGCGGATGATGAAAGCAGCAAAGGAGTGAGTCATCTTCTCGTTTCCTTCTCATCTCTGTTGAGAGTTGCAAAGGCGTAGTACCGTTCGGGCACTCTAAAGAAAATGGCAGCGGTTAAGGACAAACTTAATGAGCTGAAGCACAGGCGAGCATTTCAATTATGCTGGAAACAAGAGGAGTTTATTTAGGTGGTGTTAAGAGGGTGTGAGCAAAACTCACTATGTATTGCACAGTTTGCCATAAGTTTGAGAGCAAGGCAGATAAAACGGGGTCATTTTTCAAAGGCATGTCAAGTCTTTAACAAGACCACCATAACAGGAGCCCACAGTATCTTGCTTGCATGTAGAGCTGCAACGATTAACTGAATAATCATTTATTAATTGATTATTAAATTAATTGCCAGATATTTTGATAATCTATTAATCAGTTTGAGCGATTGTTTAAGAAGAAAAAGGACAAACTCTCTGATTCCAGCTATTAAATATGAATAATATCTGGTTTCTTTAACCCTGAATATCTCCGGGATGTGGACAAAACAAGACATTTGAGGACGTCATCTTAGGCTTCAGGAAACACTGATCAACATTTTTCACAATTTTCTGACATATCATAGATAAAATAACTGAGAGATTAATTCATGTTGAAAATATTCATTAGTTGCAGCCCTACTACCCCACGTTGACTGCTGACAATGCTTCATTTGGGGCCACAACACCAATAGCAAAACTGATTATGACAGCACGTCATGTTTCAAAATATATTAGTTGCTAGTTCCATTAGTTACTTTATTCATAAACCGCTAATAAATCTACGATTTGTCAAACAGCAGGTAAAAACTGACTCTGGACAAGAAGATTTCCGGCCAACTTGCCCGACCAGAGGTGAAAGAAAACATTAACATTGAACCCTGTGGCCTTGTAAACACTTACAGGAACTCTCTCTTCTTTGTTATTTGAACTTGTAAGAGATGAACGGTAATTCCAGTTATTATTCGCCGCATACGTAATCTAACAGGCTTTTTTAATTATCTGCCTTCAAGCAGCTACCATTTTGTGGTTTTTCAAAAGAAGGGAGTCGATTTCGACCCATCTCTGAACATCTGACATCTATTCTAACACAGGCAATACTTCTAAAGGGGTGTAGCTAACTATTTAACAAAGCCAAAATAATGCTCTGTGATGCTCCTTTAATGACATAAAATACGATCAGTGATTGTGTTGATCAAACGCCAACCAAAGCAGGTCTTACAATCCAAGCTGTCATCATCACCTCAGCACCTACCACCTACCATCCACCATCTGGCTGTCTGACTTGTATGTAATGTTTGTTTCTTTGACTCATCTGCCACGGGGATGACATCAGACCTACAAAACCACCCGACAGTTTCTACCCTGTTATTAGCAATGATGAGTCTTCACTGCCAAGGATGGACAAGACCTTACAGGTTGCAACAATGATGCAACTCTGCTCTTGTTCTCTAATCTTTGTGGTGGATTGTAGGATTTATTCAGGCGGTAGTGGAGGCCCTTGAGAGGAGGAACGTGCATATAAACTAAGAAGCATGCACAGCAGCAAAAATGCACAGATGGACTTAAAAGAAATGGTGTTTATTTGGCCCTGCGCTCATATATTGACTGATAATGAGTAAGTATGCTGCAGCAGGTATGAGGAATGTGGGCATGTGTAGTGCTGCATTAAGAGGGATTACTTTTGCTGCACATCACAGCCAAACGGGAAGCCGCACTTCAAACAAACTGAGGAAAACCAGCTGAGTGTTTACTCTGAGAGTTAGCCCTGATATTGATTATGCAATTATAAACTTAAATGGCCTAAGTTTACATCAAATTTGGCTGTGAAAAAGAGTTTTCAAACTTTAATGCTTAACTATTTATAATCCTTTAAATCCCATAAATCCCACAAGGGGGCCATCAACTTTGTTTTGAAACTCTGTGGGAACTGATTTAAGCTTGCTTCTGTAAATGCTTACACATTGACCATAAACCAGCCTAAAATGGTTAAAGGAATGACAGCACAGAGACCAGAAAGTGGATCAAAGGTCAATGAGACTGAAAACTGAAGCCATCTCTGCCACCATGCTGCAAAACTTGACAAAGTGGTGAAACGGATACGTCCCAGGAAACCTACGGCCATTAAGGAGAACGTTCCAGAAAACTACACTAAGATCCATACAGGTTTTCGAAGACCATTACAGTACCGATATGTTTGGATTACAGCTGACAGCTGACAATAATTTGCGCTGATGTTCAAAGGCTTCAGTGGTGACATTTTCATGCCAAAACATACAAGCATTTATGGTCAGCCCCAAGCTTTTGTTCTTGACAACCTCTGAAATACCATTTAGTGACACTAAACACAACACTGAAAAGAAGAATAACCAAATCCATTCATTCTTGCGTAAAATTCAACCGATTTCATGACTTACAAAAACCTCAAGTGTAGAACTTCCCAGACAAGACAGTCATGCAACAACCACTTGCCCAGTCGGTCAGAAATCTACTAACCCAAAGTCAATTTTTACTTGACCTTAAACATATTGCTTTATTTATGAGTGGTCATCAAATAATGCCTTTGATGAGCCATGTCAGTGTGGTACCGCGTACCCTGGTCAATCTCATTCTTCTGTTGAAGAGCAGTCACACTGTAGTATGCAGTGAATGTCGTTTTTTGAAACACTGTGGTAATCAGTTTTGCGATTGCCTGAGTAGCCACAGCCTTTATGTTTCATATAAGCACTGGCGAGGCCTTGAAGAAGGGGCTGTCAGCAGCCGCCTTGGCTGTCAAGCAAGAAAGATACTGTTGGGTCTTGTTATGGCACTCCAGCAATGTTTTTTGGAAACTTGATGTGCCTCCAAAAAAGAGCAAATCAAAGCACACTGCCCAATACATAGTTGGAGTTTTAACCACATCCTCTAATGCCACCAAACTAATCTCCTGCTTCAGTGATAACTGAAAAGCTTGCTTTTGTTTCGGCTGGTAAACTTTTCTCATGAGTGCCCGATCGGGATCGCCCATGTACAACTCTCAACAGAGATGAGAAGGCAGTGAGAAGGCTCACTTCTTAGCTCCAGAAAATCATTATGTGAATCATTCTTTTTTTTTTTTTCCACTTGTCTGATCGGGCAAGTACGTTGCTAGATTTACCAGTCCTATGTGCCATTTTCACTGCAATCCTTGTTACTGAGTCCTGACAACTAGAAAAGGCTACATTTGCTTAAGAGGTGTGTGCATGCTTATGCAGAAAACTGCAGGTGTTAACACTGAAATGTCTTTAAGTGTTAATTGTTTGCATGTGGGATGTGTAGGATTTGCAGTAGTTGTAGTTCAAACGGTCGAAACTCTAAGTGTCAGTTCAAGCTGAATTATTAAAAGGGTTTAAAGTGTCAATTAAGTGTAAGCATATAAGAGGTTGAGTAGTCAGTTATAATGCTGAAGCAGTTGAAAATGAGGATATAAAATTGAGTTGTTAAATTTAAGCCCTTTAGGCAGTTGAGTTGAATAATAAGAGCTAAAACCATCTGAACTTTCAGATTAAGTAGAAGAAATGAAAGCAGTTGAAACATCAGTTGATGCTTGAGCCCAGAAACAAATGAAAGGTCAGTTGATGTGTAAACGCTGAAAGCAGTTGAAGTGGAATCACTGGAAGCCATTTGACATTTTTGTTTCACTTACAAGCCCTGTGGGAAGTTGAACATGTATGCAGTAGAGTTGGGTGAGCGGATGAATGGGATGAATCCATCGCTGGTCGCTTTTTTGGGACAATTTTTGTCAGTTTATTTTGCTAATGTAATGGTCTGCAGGGTGACAGCTGCTGCTCCGCGCCGCACTCTCATTCAGTGGCACAGTACACATCCACTTGCAGGCCATGTGTGTGTTGAGCTGGGCGAGGAGTGAGAGATGAACAGCCTGCAGAATTAGACTCTTTGCACTGTTTTAATGTGGTGAATTAAGGATTTAATTCAACCAAACCAGAGTTGGTGGTTGTTGGAAGAGTGGGCAGACTAACACAGATGGTTCTGGTGAGTTTTACATGTTTGTCTGTCAAGTTTAAATGAATTGAATTTTCAGAGGATTTAACGAGCCAATTAAGCTTGTATTAGATTCAGTGAAAGAGAGAAACCTGAATTTAGGGGTGTACAGTTGCATTTCTCAGCTTAAAAAGGAAAATAAGTGTGAGAATATTTAAGTTCTTGACACTTTGTAAGTTTACTTTGTTTAGTGGACATGGTGAACATACGCAGTGTGCATAACGTAGTGAATTCGCCGCTTGCACACATCTACCAGCTGAGACCTGAGAGGAGAAGTTTAAATGTTACAGAAAATGCAATCAGTTTTTTCTGAACTATAAATGATAAGGAAATTAAAATTTCAGTTGATGTGCCGAAGATTGTTTAAGCATTTGCACTGCAAATAGTTTAAGTGTCAGCTTGTGTGTAAGCAGTCACTTATGTTGAAATGTTAATTTTATTAATAAATGTTAATTATAATAACACTGTCAGTATCAGGCTGATATATTGGTAGGAGAAAGGTTTCTCAGGTTCTTGAAATTAAACAGCACCGAAAGCAGGACAGGTTATGTTTAATATCATAATAACAGAGCCACACCTCCCCACTAATCATCCTCCCAGATGTTCAGTCAGCTACACATTCAGAGTGGATGCTATTTCAGCCTGGACAAGCTCACATGTGCAGCCAGTCAGTGGGTCATTATTAGATAAACACTTCCAGACAGTCCATGTTTGCACTTAAAATGACCTCGAGTGCGCAGAGGCATCCCGACAGGTCTGCTCGGAGAGGAGCGCTTAATGGCTGCATCACCTTCACGGTCGGAAAGTCTTTCAGAAGAGAGGAACGTTGAGAGAGAGAGGGAGAGAAATAAGCATTAGCAGAGGCTCGTCTCCTGCTCTGGGGTCTTTCACAGCCATTGTAGAAATAAAGTCCAGATTTATGGCGTCCCCTAGGAAACATATCCGTCTTGTCTGGCGAGAGAGCGGCGGAGGGATCCAGTGACGCGCGGCCATGCCGTCTCTGCAGACACATAACAGAGTCTGAGCCTCTGCACCATGGCCATAAATTCAGATGGGGGGGTATAGAATGAAAGGTAAAGATATTCATATGCACACATAAAGGGAGTTAAAGGGAGGAAAACTGAGGCTAAAACTCCATTTGCAACACTGTTTGATGTCTTTTACAAGGCATGATGGGATTTCAGTATGAAGCAAACAGATTCTTCAATGTGTCCTTCGACCTTAAAAGAGTAAAAATGGTGTATTAAGAAACAAAATGTTCCTTACAACATGTCAGAAACAACTCTGTGGATTTGCATCGGGAATTCCGGCTAGTGTTGAGGTTTGATATTAAACTTAAACCTTGAACTTCAATCCATCACTTACTGAAGGCAAGTTCTTTCAAATTCCTATCAAATGTATTTAAGTTCATCTTTTGACAATTTTATGAAAAAAAAAGTTAAAAGAACTCTAGTGTGTCTGTCTGTTTGGGTCAGATTCATTTAGGTCATTTGAACAAGTCCAACAAGGCCACATGATAAGATTGGTCTGGTTCCAACAGAGCTGCGGTGCTGTTTGTGGAGCAGAACCAAAGGGAACTATCTGCTGGATGATTGTATGATAGCAGAAATGTGACTTTAGCATGAATTCAAAAGCCATCCTGTAGTATATACACAAGTCATGTGCTGATCTTCTTTATAATAATGCGAAATCATTTGGGTGACATGGTGACACATATGCACATCATTATTTGTGTGCAGGGATTTAACCCCTACAAATCAGAAAGTGAAAAGTGTGTCAAACAGAAATGTCAGTAACATTTGTTTTTAATTATTTGATTAATCTGTCAATCACTTACTCAAATAACAGATTAGTTGTTTGGTACGGAAAATGTGATCAAAGCCCAAGAGGACATTATCAAATATCTTGTTTTGTCCACGACCCAAAGATTTCCAGTTTACTGTCATAAAGAGCTAAAGAAGCAAGTTGTGTGCAATTTTGGCATTTTTTCTTAAAAAATGCTCAAAACGATTACCTATTATCAAAATAGCTGGCAGCAGATAAAAAAAGGTTAATTGGTAAATGTTTAAAGCAAAGGTATGGTTGAGCTTGTGTTGTAGTCCATGGATTTCAGTCGTTCCTCACTAAAACGAGGAATTGATGAAATATGAAAGCAGTTGAACTGTCTTTTTAAGAGACAGAGATTAAAACAATTGAGTGTGTTGTACTCTCCCCATTGACTACTGCCACAGAAGATAAAATTAATAGAAGTGCTGTATGACCTGGTGTCAATCACCAATATATGACTTTTCCCACATGGTCCATGTTGTATTGATGAAAGATGACAGTCATCAAAACTGTCTGAATGAATTACCTGTCAGTCCATGTGACTCCATGTTTGCAGCTCTTCAATCATTTGCAAAGTGACTATGTGAACACAAAATGGACCACAGATGAAAGGCAACAATGGAAATTTTTGGTCTGGATCAAATGAACTGACATACTGGTGTGGATGAGCAAAAAAATTCAAGTTTGTATGTCAATTAAACTTGAGTTTAGGGTCCTTACATGTCCATTCTGGAACGGTTCCAAGTTGAAGGAGCAATATATAGCCATTGCGTGTGCAGCAATGAGTACAGCAGTCCAAATAGTGACCATAACATTTGGCAGACAGTGAGATAGACATTTTGCTCAATGTAACACCTTTAAACAACTACACCTACAAGATTATTAATGGTTTCTTGCGAGTCATAAACAGATAGTTACTCATTCAGCAAAAATTCAGCATTAATTTAAACTCTGATTAATGAGAGACAATCTGTTCTCCTTTACTGTAAATGTAAAGTGTTAACAGAGTTGGCTGGCTAGCTTAAATGTCATTGTGCATATGTGCCTTCAGTGCCCCCCGCGACCTCTGCAGGGCCTCAAAGGTCAGATACGACAGACTTCAAACTTCAAGAGACACTCCTGGACAAGAGCTTCAAACCTCGTTATCGACTTCCTTTCACAACCGCCTCAAGTCTTTGAAACTTTACAGTCGTGCTGCAAATAGACATGCCAAGACAACACTGAACTTCTCTGGCTATTGTACAGTGTATTAACACCCAGAAACACACACACCTCAGCATGGCTTTCCCAAAATAAAACAGATAAGGGTTCTTAAGTAGTGGACTCAGTGACTCCAAGTGGAACAGTCCAACAGTCCAGAGGTGCCTCAAGGCCTGTCACAGACAATAAATTTGGCCCTGGGCATTACATTAGCTCTGCCTCAGTTAGACCAATGGAAGGACTGAGGTGGCGCCTAGGGCTGGGTAAAACTTTTGATTAGGTACCAATACCTTGGCTTCAGTACCAGCTCCTGAACAATACTTTTTTCAATGCCAAACCCATTTTAACAAAAACAAAATTACACTACACATCATGGTACAATTACTCACTTTAAATGAAAAGCTGTTCAAAGACCTGGTGGTAAAAGAACAAAACAATGATCCCTTTTCTCTAAGCCTAACATTTCTGCATGATTCTACGACATGTAACATCAGAAAGCCAATCAGCAGCCTTATTAGATCTTGGTACAAGCAGGCCACATGCTTAATGACTCACTGATGCCAATTATATTTACTCAATAAGTATAGAAATTTGGTATCAAATGACAAGGCATTTTTTGATACTCTGTAGTATTGAACCATTTTGGTTGGCGCCACAAAAGTATCAAAGTTCAGTACCCAACTCTCGTGGCGCTCTTGTCCAAAAACTTCATGGCTTGTCTTTACAAAGGAGATTCAAGAAAAATATTTCCAACGATTGAATATCACCAATCTGGTGTTTAATGCTATCATGAATTTCCTACGATGCCTCTCAAGCTCTAGGGAGTGTGAGAAAAAAGCTCTGTGATTCCATAGCGCTGAAACCAAAACCTGACATTTGCTATTACCATTTTTCTTTTTGCTATTAAACCTCAAGGTCATTTGAAGTCACGTTGTCTACCTCTGGCCAGTTCTTTATGGGAATACAAACTGCACAAAACAACAAAAACAGACCAAAGGACTTAAAAATACAATGCCAAAAAACCCTTTTCATTCAAGACTTTCCCTATTCCTGCCACTGAAGAAGTAAGTAACTAAATACTAACACTGAGTGCACTGCACACTTTCCATACCCATGATTGCAATCATGATTAATTTGTAATTATAAACCAATATAACACCATCTGTTCCTCAGTGATGATGTGACTCTTGAGGCATGTAATGCACCTTGAAATCCTGAAACACGTCTCCACTACCTGATTCAAATGGACCCCTGGGGAAAGATATAAACCCAAGTCAGTGCACACACGTACAGTCTTCAGCTGTTAAATAAACACACGTGTGCGGCTTCGGTGTGATACACACGGCACATCTGGTCAGGAGAGAGAGCTATAGCACCAGAATTCTTCATCGATCCCACTTGCCAGGGAATTTGTTTCCATCCCCGGGCGCCGCGGACACCTTCCCAAGAACTGTCATCCTGGAGGACGGGAACACTTAAAGGGATGGAGAGACAGTGGTGGAAAGCTTGTGTCTTTCATTTCCCTCCAGAGTCGACACAGTGTGAGGCGAGCCAGCAGAGTGGAGGCTGCCACTGGTGAGCTGAACCAAATGTAGCAGCAGTGACTGGGGCCTGGCAGGATACACCTATTTCCAGAGCAAGAGCTGGGAACTTGGTGAGCTATGAGCTCTGTAGTGCAGATCTGCTATGTTTAAAAACATATATGATTGATGGCATGGGTACATAACCATGGTTGATCAGTTAAGAACATTTAATCAGCCAGAGACATTGGAATACTTGTTGCCTGGAATTGCCAGACTTATTCGCAAATGTGATTTGGCTGGAACCTCTCAGTTCATCTTGGATTTCAAGAGCCATTATCAACACACACAGGCCAAAATGCCTCCGGACACAATTGGATAGACTTACAACCAAGCAGAGCAACAAAACGTGTGACATAGCGTTGCTTGTAACAGAATTTTGCCCCATATTTGATCAGCACTGCCTAGTTTGACAGTGTGATTTGAGCTTCATGAACCTGAGGCATTATGCTGGACAGACCTGCTGACTGGACACAATTAGACAAACCTACAACCAATCAGAGCAGCAAAACATGGGCCATGTGACTTTTCAAACTTAGACCAGTGATGTTCCTCTATCAAACATTGTGTCGTATGGTTGTGATTGGCCAAACCACATCCAAGGATGGTGAAATTCTGTCTGAATCAACTAGATAGTACATGCAAAGATGGCGCCCATTCAGTCCAATGAGAATTGCTCATCTGACGCACAGCTTCCAAGTTTACTTCCTGGTTATACAGCCCACTGAATATGTACCGTAGTGTTTCCCTCCTTGCCTGTGCCTGTGAGTTCCAACATGGCCCATAGACTTTATATTGTGATGATGTCACAGATTTTTAAAATCACTTTTCTCAGCTCTAGGAAAGATTTACAAATAAATAAACTTCATGGACTGAAAATTCATCAGAGAAAGAGTCATAACTGAGCTTGTTTGCAGTTTGAGGTGTCCTGTCTCTTTAGGTTTTTTTGTTTTTTTGGCCATTTTGTGCCTTTATTTGACAGTGCAGATGAAGAGTGGGGGGGGGGGGGGGACACGCAGCAAAGTGCCGAAGGTGGGAGTCGAACTACGGCCGCTGCAGAGGACTAACAGCCTCCATACATGGGTCGGACACTCTACCAACTGAGCTAAACATCCACCCCTGTAGGGGAATTTTTAGCTGCATTACTGCAAGTGTTCTATCTAAAACCAAATACACAAGAGCAAAAGTGTAAGGCATGGATTAAACAGTGTGTTTGTTTGAATTAACATAAGCAGCCGTCATTAGCATGTTCAGCTAACTAGCTTACTACCCACAGAAGTAAACAAGTGCTACTTCCAAAGCCAAACAGCACATCATTAACTGACTGCATTAGTTTGTGGGGCTTCAAGTTACACTGAAAAAAGCCTTGTTATGTCCTATTGTATTGTATGACAACATTGGTTGTCCATGGTTTCCCCTCCTTACCAGAGAGTGGTGCCGTTGCCCTGTTTGTGTTTTTTTCCCAAGCATGCCGGTGTCAGCTGATGATTGGATCGGAGACCGAGGCCCCCTACTTTAAAATGGCACCCGCTGGTATCAGCGAAGCAGGATTATATTGGAGAGAAATAACATTCTTATCTTCCCTTTTTCTCTTATCGTACTCATGGCTAACTATGCTATAGCTAGTTATACTTCCCTTTTTACAAGATTCTCATGTAATATGAGTCAGCTTGAAACAATAAAAAGCCAGCCTGAGACATTTTTCATTGATCAAATCATGGGGCTAATGACAGCTTAATTCTTTTTGCTAGCCACAAAGTCTCTCTGTGACAGTTGTCGTCATTTCAGCCATCAAAAACAAAGGCTAGAATTGAGAGAACCCATTGTTTCAAAAACTACTAAGATGCATGTGTGATCACTTATGGCCCTTATTTCTCCTTAAATTTACAAATTTTCTCTGGATATCTTTTTCACTGAACAATCCAAACCATGATGATTCCTCCTTTCCACAGATACATCCTATCCAAGGTTGTATAAATTGCTCATGGGTCCATCTACAAAGACTTGTCGACAGACTGTCAACACACAGCTGCCAGTATAGTCCCACAGCATTCGCATGAGATGGTCTGTTCTCTCTCATGAGCTGTCCTTTTCTTCCAGCTACTTTTCATCTACTAAAATCAACACTGAAGCCTAGTGGTGCAGATAAAATCTGATCAACACAAAATGCTAAAAGAGTCCAGCCTGACGTCATCCAAAATAGAGATGATTCTAAGGGAAGGTCCAAAAAACAGTCAACATGAAACTTGTGGCTGTTTTCAATGCCAGAGCTTGGTTTGGACAAGGCTTATGATTTATTTTATTTTATGACTTCGTTTATTTTAATTTTTGTATTTACGTCACTTTTGTCTCTCTATTTATTTGTATTTTACAAAGTCTTTTCTGCGTATCCACAGTCTGTAATGCACCTCAGCCACAGCAGCTTGTGTCAGAACTCAAGTCTAAGGTCAACGCCAAGGGCAGAGACCCCTGGCTCAAAGACCTTCATGCTATTAGTGGTTCATCATAAATCACCACTAATTAGATTTTAAACTGGGGCTGGGGGGGTTTAAAATAAAGGAAAAGCTGACATGGAGGAGTAAATATGCTCTTAAGACCAGCCACGTGAGACCACCGGGACTAAGCCTCCTGCAAGACCTTGGGTGCTACGTAAAGCCTGGAGCATGTCCATGCGGGTCTGTGGACAGGGACAGTTCAGCCTCATCTTTCATTTTCAGACAGACTGATGGACAAGGGTCCAGTTACAGTAGACAGTAAAGTCATTACTCTAAATGTAACAGTTGCTTAGTGACTGCACCAGCACAGTTCTAATTTTGTAATCGATTCATAATTTCTGTCTAAAATAAAACATTTTCTGGTTACCCATTCTCCAACATGGTTATTTCCTTTGTTGTATACAGTGTCACTGTAAAATGAATATCTTTGGTTTTGAAATATACATTATCAGGGCCAGAATGACCTGCTATGGGGCCCCTTGTCAAGCAATACCAGACAATCTTGCCACCTACAGACTTGCATGAAGATTTCTAAATGCAAAAGATCTGTTAGAACAGCGGTGAGAACAGCTGCTAAAGGACCTACACCCCTTACATTTTTTCAATGACCAGCCTTATCGGAAACAATGCTCTCTCCGCTGTTCTTCCTCTGTGGGTTCCTCAACTCTTTACTTCTTCCCACTCAGTTTTAGCAGTGAAAGCTGTGAGGATGTCCTCAGTCTGTATTGAGCGAAGTGCTTAGAGACTGACTTGTGAATCTAGGGAGCCCCAGGCCAAAAATGAGCTGTTCTTATATCCCCCTATCTAAAAAGCTTTGATGAACCCACTGTACACTACCTCCTCAGCACCGAACACCAAACGAAGCTAGCAACTAGCTGGTGATCAGATAGGCCTTTTCCACCAACAAGGAATTTCAACCAAAAATAAATTATTTTAGAACTCTGAAAGCTGGTTGCCAACTGGAACCAAAAAATAGCAGTTCTTGAGAACTGAAGCAAGTGAATCATATTTCAAGTTGTTGAGCACTCTGTGATGCCCTCTGTTGATGATGCATCCTTGTTTACAATGGTTCTGCTCAAACAGGCAGAAACACAGGCCGGTTTGCGAGGTAGCACCAAGGTTCCAAGAATGTTGAATGGAACTGGTTCAAAAGCCAGATGTTATTGGGTGGAAAACGGCCTATAGTGGAGCATTTAGAAACTAAAGAGCCACATATTTCTATTCAGGGTTTCCCCCAGCGCATCACAAGCTGGATGGCTCACCAGGCCTAAACATCACGAAATTTTGGCATTCCAAGACTGTACTTAATCAGATTCTTTGTAAAACTTGACTATAGTTGTGTTGAATAATTACTTAATTATGACCTCACATTATGTAGTAACAGCCTATCTTCAAATCTCCAGTCACCTTTTAGGGCAACTTAATCTAATGCCCAATTAAAATCTGTGTTATGTGTTTTGTAACTTCTCAATTCATCACCAAAACTATAGGCTCCGATCTTAATGCTGCCATCAGTCTGTCGCTGGCCCACACTGGGCACCTGTGAAAAAAGATACTTGCCACCAGCCTGACAATTCTGCTGGAGGAAAACATGTAGACATGTACTTACATTTGTCAGGTGACATCTTCAAATGCGTGCTAATGTTGTTCCGTGTCTGTAGTATAAAAAGGCAATTCTTTGTTAACATGTTAGCCATATTAACTTTATCAGTGTTCAGTGTTTGCAGCTTGCTCCGCTGCCTGCAAATGAGGAAAAAACAACTCTGAATACTGTTTTGACACAAATGTACTCTGGGATGTGCACTATGAGTGCACAATAGCAACTGAAATACAGTACCACGAAGGTAAAAAGCAGCTGTTTAATTGAAATCAATCAAATTACTATAAACCAGACAGTAAACCTTGGGCCTTCAGGGCAGGACTGAGGGACTGATGGTCCAGGGCAGGTAATCCAGCATTGTTGGTTGGTCAAAACATGAAATTTGAAGATGTCACCTTGATTCTGTCAAATTCTGGTGGATATTTTCACAATTTTCTGACATTGTACATATAATGAATAACAAAAAAACAGTTGTTAGCTGAAGCGCTTCGGTTCACAAACAAATCTTACACTGTGCTGTCAGTTGATACAGGCAAAGTCTGACGAAAAGGATAAATTAACAGGATGTCAAGTTTTCTACAAACTGAGCTGAGACACAATGTGCATGTCCAACTATGGTGACAGGACAGTAAACAAAACAAAGTCTTAGGTCAGTCTAAGCCCTATTTAACTTGTCCACTCTGCGTGTTGGTCCTCCTGCCTGTTGACAAGAGGACGTCCAGGCTAAAATAAGGCTTTGAGCAGCAGTATGAGGCATGTTCAGGCATGGTGCTTCTTACAGTGAGACATGAATCCACGTACACTCTGTTGTCTGTTCTGTGAAGGCTGAAAAACACTGCTGTAGGTCTTTCTGTCCTTTGATAGATCAGCTCCCGGTAAACAGACAAGGGCTAACTCTCCTCCTGACAGGTGAATAAGCCATCAGAGCCCGAGCTCAACTCCCCAAAAGGAAAATAAAACTCTCTGACTGACTGTAGCTCTCCACATGATTACCTGGACCCAGACACAACACAGATACATCAATACGCGTGACACATGAACACAGTGCACTTCCTCTCAACCCCGGTAAGAGATCAGTTGCTCTGGATCTGAGCCAGTCAAATCACAGCAATTCCCCCTACGGCAGTCTGACACCACGACAAACAGCTGAGAGAAGTGACGGCGACACAGCCGGAGTGACGGTAACACACTGACAATGTGTAACAGAAGACAGTCACAACATCACCGCTCCGCTTCCACTCCCCCAGAGCCGGAAATCAGATCAGACCTCAGCCAATTAAGTAACTGTGAACTAGGCCTCGTGTATATTTGGAGCAGCTGGTAAAAATAAACCAATTGCTCAGGGCAACATGATTAAATGATGCATACAGGAGCACGATGCATCAATCTGGAGTTATTATAAACACTTGAATATCAACATTACAGTCCGTTTTAGTTTGTTTTTTTTCCAGACAGTAATCAGTCCCTAAAGAGTTTTCACACATTAAAGGGATAGTTTGGATTTTTTGGAGTGGGCTTGTATGAGGTACTTATTCATAGTCAGTGTATTTACAGTAGATGGCAGTCAGCATGCTCCCACTTTGGAGAGGCAGCACCTGCTGAGCAATGTGCTGCTGTGGACAAGGACAGCAGCAACATGTATTTTAGCCAATTAAAAAAAGGCCCACATATAGATATCAGCTAAGTGTACACTATATTAAGAATCATTTCACCCATGGTTTACCAAAATACTGGGGGTCTCGTAGGGGCAGAGAGCCCTTGATTGACAATGGAGACCCACATTGGAGAATACTGTTGTAGTGTTTTTCTCTTATGCTGCCATTCAGTACTCCATGGGTGGCGCTGTTGCAAATGGTCCTCAATCGCAATGTTGTGTAAGGTAGTTTTGAAAACCAAAAGTCACTCCATACAACCTTAAAAAGCAGTGGAGTTTTTTCTGCTCCAATGTTATGGTTACAAAAACATGGACTCAGTAAGCATCAAGTCTGGAAAATATGTCAAAGAGAAAGCAAAGTTCATCATTTGCTAACTTTGATTAAATTCTGAAAGGCTGAATCAGGACAACAATGAAAAAGTAGATAAGGGTGACCCCCCAGTTACCAATTACAGGTTTTTGCACACTTTTGGACATTTTTCACCACTTTACTCTGCTGTCAGACAGCCTTTTTCACTGGTAACCCAACATTACACAAGGCAAATATCGCTCGCTCCAAAATAACCAGACTCCATGAGTGAAATCAGTCATTTTAACTTGCAGAACACAGGAGTTGCTGGTCTACCATTGCCTTGATTGGTTAGTTTGTTTGTGTTATTGTGTGCCTTCAGAGATCTAAAAAAATACTGTAGTTCCCATTCACCAAAGTCACACAATAACACAAACAAACTGACCAATCAAGGCAGCAGCAGACCAGCATCTTCCTTGTTCAGAAGTGTAAAATTGGTGTGTCCAGCAGCAAGGAAAACTGGTGAAAACTTTCTAAATATAGCCCACACTTAAATGGATATAGACTTTTTTTTTATTAGGTGGCTACTATAAATGTTGCTACTAACACTGTCCACAGCACTACACTGCTTAGCTTCCAACACCAGTACTCCTGCTGCTTCTCCAAACTGAGGGCATGCTGACCACCATCTACTGTAGGTAATACTGACTATGGATAAGTACCTCATACATCCTCACTTCAAATAACACAAACTACCCTTTTAAGTGAAGACGGAAGCCAAATTATAACACACATTTAGATTGTTGGGTGTTGAGTATAGCGCTAAAACTTGAGTGTATATGAGTAATGATTAAAGGCAGAGCTTGTATCAATGGAAAAACTTGTGTAAAATGTTTGGTGTGTGTGTGTGTGTGTGTGTGTGTTGCCCTGTTAGGCAGCACTCTATTTATGTCTGTGACAGAGTGAGAGCAGGTGCAGCACAATGAACAACTGTAGTCTCCCCCGACCAGCCAGTCACTCACCACTGATTGGATCGCACATGGACGAGCTCAGCAACCCTTGAAATCCAAAATGCTCACTTAGACTGGTCATTTCCTCAACTTACGTATGCACAGATAAATAAAGTTATAGAGGTATGGTTATCCAGTGGATCACTTCCAGTTGAGAAATTGGAACAAACTCCACATTTTAACATAAATATCAGAACATGTAATGTAATGAATCACTGACAAAAGGAGGGTGTGCTGGAATTTGTAGCTGAGCGGCTTCTAGGTCAAAATACATCCATCATGGATCTAAAAGTCTCATCAGAATGAATCAGACTAACTAAATCATAGACCACAATCCAACATGGATTTTCCCAAAAACACAATTTAAAAAGTACAGTTAAACCACTCTTTGTAAATTTTAAGAATCTACCTGTACTGGCATCGATACTTGAACCATCAAACTTTTAATCTAACTGATAAAAACACAAAAAAGTTCAACTGAAGCAGAATGTTTCACCACCAAAGTCATTCAACAACTCAACAAGGTGTGACAGACGACTAGTTCCATGGTCAGTCACCAAATGAAAGCCACATACCTTCTTAAATGTAGGTTATCTTCTCAGACAGCCATTGAATCTTAGAGTTGAAGTGTTTCAGGTGTAAGAAGTTGTCTTAAAGTCTTTCCTGTTTGGTTCTGAATCTACTGGTTCTGGCGTCCCTGAGAAGGTCAGAGCTCTGGAGGCTTGTGGGACAGGACTACTGGGACATAAAGATAGACTGACAGGTCCACAGGCCCCGCCAGCCAACACATGCCCGCCACCCCCCACCCACTTTCTATCTACAACCCTCCTTTAGGGGCGCATGTGTTGTGGCTAGATCCACAGCAGGCATGAAGTGGAGGGGTGGGAGGTTGGGTGGCTGATAAATTTAGAACGGTGCTTTCCCACTCCCATGAGCGCCAGGCCAGATCAATCCAGTGACGAAAGTGACAAGTGGCAGTCGTGAGGACAATCAGGCTGAGGGCAGAGGGAGGCCAAGATGGAGGAAGGTGGCCTGTTACATTCAAATACATAAATGATGGAATGATATCCACAAGCCATTTTTGATCCATCAATGACAGTTATTTGCTTGTTACAGCTCAACAAATGTCTCAGTGAACTTCATCTATATAGCATAATGAAATTAAAACTTTAGATGGCTGTAAATCTGACTATAGCACAAATCCTAAAATAAACTCTTTGGTTACTTTCTGACCTTATTTTAGACGACAAATTATATAATGAAAAATATTTTACACATTAACAGACAGCTACAATGACTTGCAGCCCTAGATTAGACATTAAATCACATTACAAAATACCATTAAGTAGCTATATGCTATAGTAAGTGTATTTCATGTAACATAAATGTACCCCAAAATATTAAAAGGGGTACTATAGTGGTGTAGTTTTGCACTTCTACAGACTAAAGGAATGGCCAAAATCATGCTAAGGCTAAGATGTCCTGACTTTTTGACCCTATTATGGGGTTGCAGAAAGCTGGACTGAATCCAGTACGCAAAACCCTTTTAGGACGAAGTTACACTTACTGTTTAACCACGTTTGCATAGCATTTATTTCTGAGGACGTGCACAACCATTGCTCCAAATGGGTGCAAGGTACGCAAGACAGCCATGATGTTTAGGGATGTGCAGAGGTGCCTATGCAAAGGCGTAATTAAAAACAAGTATATCTCTGGCCGCAAGGACCTAGACATCAAGGTTTTGATGGCACTCAATCTCAAACAAGCTGTGTACCAATCACAAACAGGCTTGTACATCACATCATCCGGTTTTCCATAAGGTCTTTTTGAGTGGACTCTGTGATTGTGTTTTGCTTGAATGCTTCAGGCTTCTGCTTCTTAAAAAGGAGTTTTTCCTCACCACTGTGGGCCAGATGCTTGCTCATGGTGGGAGTTTTTGGGTCTCAGTAAAAAATATTAAAAAGAGTACAGTCCAGAATTGCTTTGTATGAAAAAATCCCAGAGATAACTTCTGTGATGATATAGCAGAGGTGGCAAAAGTACACACATTCGGTGCTCAAGTAGAAGCACAGATACTTGTGTAAAAAAAGACTGGTAAAACTAGACATACAAATTCAACGTCTTACTCAAGTAAAACTGAAAAAGTGCAGGCTCTGAAATGTATAAAAGTAAAAAGTTGTCCTCTGAAAGGCATTTCTACCAGCTATTTATGTACAAAGCTAACTGAACCTCACTTTTTCTCTTGTCTTGTTACGTCTTTTTTGTCTTCATACATTGTTTCTGTCTTGTTACATTTTTTATGCAGTTTTAAGTGATGTGTTTTTCATTATTTTTGTTTGTCGTCTTGTTACATCTTTTTCATCTTTTATTGTTCTATGTCTTCATACTGTTGTTTTTTGCCTTGTTACATCTTTTTCTTCATCTTGTTATGTCGTGTTCACCTTGTTGGGTCTGTCATGCTTGATATGCACTAGTGCAGTGTTTCTCAAACTTTTTATGCTGTGTACCACCTCAGAAAATATTGAGCTGTCCAGGGACCACCTTACTGTTTTGCACCGTTTGGCGCGACAGCTCAATTTATTCTCTTCCTGACCTGCACTTCTCTTCGTAATAGTTCCCATTTGGTGGCACTGTTGCAGTGTTTTGAAAATATTCATTTTCAGTGTCTTTCAGTCTCACTCACTATGTCGCCATCTCAGTTTCGTTTATAACTCCCAGTAATCATGCATGACACATGTCTGTGCTACGTGCATGATCATTACCACATTGCAGGCTGATATTGAAACGAAAACACAGGAAAGAAAAAAATTATTTTAAATTGCATTTCAGTAATCTAATGTTTTCAAATTTTTGTAGTCTTCTGACAATATTGTGTCTTTAATTAATTTATTTCATTTAAAAATTAGATTTCTGACATTCTTCCAAGTAACACAAGAGGGAACTTGCATACCACCAGTGGTACACATACCACAATTTGAGAATCTAGGCACTAGTGGATACACAAAGGAATTGTCTTTTGTGTCAGTATCCCATCCATTTAAGTTGAAATAAGTCTTGATGTTGAAAAGGTGGCATGCAATGACGCAAAATATAATGTTTTGAAAATGTAAAAAGTACAATTTGCAGATATTTGTGTTAAAATGCAAAAAACGGTCAGAAAAATAAATACTCAAGTAAAGTACAGATACTAGAAAATTCTACTTAAGTACAGTATTTGCACGGTTGGCATTACATGAGATCTTTCAGTGCATCCATCCACTACTGGCATTTTAAACCAAATGTAATTTGACTTCTTATTTGCTGGTGACATGTAGCACATAGGTCAAGGTCTACCAACAGGACGTAGCAGCAAAGCTCAGTAGAGACACCAGAGTAAAAAACAAAACACTGGCTCGGCACGCAGGGTATATAATCCTTTCTTACAAAGGACCTCAAACAAAGACATCAAAGTTCATAAGTGCTAAAAAGTGACATGAAAATACTTGAACAGTCAGTTCAACACGCAGACAAATGCCTCATTCATCACGCTGATTACACATTTGAGGTTCAAAAGCACAGTGAAGGACAACACCGGACAGATGGAGAGGAAGGAAGGGAATCGAACACACACACAAAGACCCAAAGATAAGGACAGGGCTCCGTTTCAGCTGGCCACTGAACAAAGGACACACTGGGCAAAGGAGAGGACACTGGGACACTGCCAGTCTGAGGGAAAAGGGGAGAGGAGGGGGACATAAAAAGACAAACAAAGACTTCTCATTACATGTTTTTTTTTTGTGAAGAGTAGTCTATTAAATGTGTGGACTGCAGAAACCTTTGAACTGTAATGCACACGCTCACCATCATCAGGTACAATCACCAACTTCCACTTTGACTTGGAGCTTCACAGGAAAGAGCTCCATCTAGTGTTGACAGCAAGGTACAACCGCAGTGTTCAGTCAGGCCTCAGTGGCTTCTGCTCTGCTTTGTTGGCTTTGTAAGTCTTAACACCACTTCATTCTTCGACATATCACACCAACCGATTTGTTTATGGCTGCGTGAAAAGGTAAACCCTAAAATTGATTCATGATTTTTTCAGCTGCTTGAGAAAGCGGGTCCAGGCACGGGGCCAGGCTCTGAGGTTCTTCAGCAGGGCCTTTATGCTCTGAATGAGCTTTGAAAGCGATGGGGTTCAGCCACTCCAGAGCTAATTAGCAGGGGAGAAACATTAGTTCTTCCGAAGCCGGCCGAGAAATGTCGGAGCAAATGTGATTTCAATTTAGGCCCTTGTTAGGCGAGAGCTGAATGCTGATTGCTAACATGCCCCGACCACACTGAACTGTCAGCACAACACAGAACACTGAGGGCAAAAGAACTCGCCTCCTGTTTTTCCATAAACAGTCGCACATAGACCACAACAATGTCCTGGGATGCAGAAAAAACTGGAAATATGCCTTCTATTAAACCCTCTCCCTCCTTCGCTGCCTTTGATGAGGGTCAGCCATGTGGGAAAACTCGCACTCAGCAGCTTTGGTTAAAAAGGAATATTCTGTGTAACATGCGGAGTTCTAACGGCCGTGAACGCGGGCCGGGACGGCTCCTGAGACAGAAGAGGACAGATCAGACCAGACTGGGGCTGTTCAGCCCTGAAACCATCCAGCAGCAGGAGACGCCATTCACACTGAGCACTGAGCAAGAACCACCAGCTCCAATTAAACAGAGACACAATAAAAGTCTGTTTAAAGTGTTGGGAAAAGAAATAACAGATGGGAAAAGAGAACAAGAACAGGTTGGAGAGAGAAAGACACAAAAAAACAGTTTGGTTATTTAAAACAAATCCATCTCATTATTATCTTATATATTAAATGACAACAAAGATTTCAGGATCAGTAACAACAGTAGGTTTAGGCGTCAAGAGGTTGGTGCGATGCTAGGTAGACTTAAGGATGCACATCTTGTAGGATGTATAAACTCTGATGGTCTGAAAGAAAAAAGGGTTGAATTCATCACATCTATACAAAAGCAAATTTGGGGCACTCAAGCATGCAGGAGCAGCAATGCTGACATAGTTAGTTACATGACTTATTAATAATCTTTTAAAAAACATAGATGTTTATATCTTAAGTTCTGGGTAGATAATGTCATCAAAAAATATTTTACCCAATGAAAAACCAAACAGCGAGAGAAAACAAAGGTAAAAATAAATACAAAGAAGTGATCCAACTAAAGCTGCAACTAACTTTCTTTATTGAGGCAATATTTTCTTGATTTATTGATAATCATTTGGTATAAAACAAAGAAAGGAAAAGGAAAAAGACAGAACCATCAAGTGTACCTTTGGTTTGTAAGAATTAATAGAAATAAAGCATATATCTACCTGGTTAATATCTCATTTTAGTCCATTTTGGACTTTGTGTGAAAGACAGAAAACACTTACAGGCCTACTGTTGTGTACTTACAATGATTAATTGATGAGAAATCCAGGACCAAGCTATACTTTTGGCCAACAGCCAATGTTTTGGGGCTCTCGGTGTGGCCAGCAAATATCCGGATAACAGTAATCCTGGCCAAGATTTCCTCTTACATTCGCCAGTCATTGTTTACAGTCTGATTAGCTACTTGAGACACAAGTTGGTAGTTGAAGTTGAGAAATGACATCTACGAGTGGACTGTTTCATAACTATGGGGGCAGATACATTTTGATTAAGCCAATAAAGGGCTGAATCATCATCAGACGATAGCTGAAGGGTTCCAAGATTGTATTTCTGCCACTGTAATTTGCCTCTTTTGCTCTCCAGCAGACTGTTTACCTGCATTAGGGCTGCACAATTAAACAAATTTTTTTTTTGAAATTGCAATATGGCTTTCTGCAATTTTCCAATCACAATCGCATTTGTTAAAGGCAAAATGTGCGTCAAAAAACTTTTAATTTAATGAATGCCATGAGGCAGAGATGTCCTGTCCTACAAATCACATCTACAGACTTAAAAAAACAACTTCATTTTCAAAATAACAAAAACATTATAATTACCTCTAATATCGCAAATCACATCTCAGTTGAAATATATGTCAAACTAACCACAATTAGATATTTTTTCAAAATCATTCAGCCCTAACCTGCATGCAACCGAAGCCTCAGATGTGATTGGTCAGTATAACTCAAACTAAAAGCAGAAAAAAAAAAAAATCCTGTCCGTTGCCATCAACCATCAACCATCAGCCATCAACAAGACTTTAATTGCCACAATTTAATTAAATGATTAATTATTTAAGGAATTTTTCAAGCAAAAATGCCCAAAATATCATGTTTCCAGCTTTTTAGATGTGAGGATTCATTTTTTTTCCTTGTCTTACATCATTATGATAAATTAATATCTGGTATCTGGTTTTGGACTGCTGGTTGGAAAAATTAGACATTTGCTTACATTCTCACTGTTTTCTGACGTTTAAATTCACCTCTAACCGAGTGGTTTTCACAGAACAAGAACACAACATGTTCTTCTGCAACCTTGAATTTGTGAGTGGCTTTCAATTGTAAAAGTCTCTCTGTAAAAGTGAAATAGACAAGCTTGTTCTGTTAATCACATCTTGTGTAGCAACTGGCACCCAAAAGTAAAAACCTCACTTTGACTTTGGGGGCTTTTTCACTCCCATCAGTGACCCAGCAAAGTCAGTTCAACCAAGCTGTGCTCTTCCAGACTGCACTGTCAGCTTCCAGATGTGCCAGAGTGGTTTTGATCAAAGCCTCTTCCTCTTACTAAACACTCCTCTTTCCACCTCTGATGCAGTGCACATCAGGCCCGCACACAACACGAGGCCTCGGGGGAAAGGTTACAGATGAGCACCTTTTGGTACAGCACGAGACACAAGATTAAGGTGTCACCCTGCAGCCACAAATAGACGGCGCAAGAGCTGATAGGAGCTTCAGAGAGGACAGATAGAGAGGTTAGTGGGTGAAAGCAGAAGAAGGTGCCGGAGTGTCATTAAAGTACAGCACCAGAAGTCAAGAGGGTGAACAGAGAGAAGGAGAAGTGACCGTTAAAAAGTTTGTTTTTTGAAAATGGAAGCTCTGTTCATATTGCGAGCACCTTATCTTGACAGCACCCATCGATGACAGCATCACGGGGCTTTCCAGTCTTCACCGCTATCATCCTACACTGCCATGACCTACATGCCTGCTCAACAACAGCAAAAATCACTGTTACACAAACCAGACCCCCTTTTCTTTTCTACCACAGCCTGCCACCCAGGCTCACGGCAGATAAATAGGCTTTCAGAGGACATTAATGAGCGGATGCATCCACCGTGGAGAGCAATAAGAGCAGTCGTGCAGCTGAAGCAGGACAAAATGGGAAAAACAGAGGTTGAGATTGAGAGATTAGATGATGGCCGAACAAGGGACTGTACCTTTCATAGCTCCTCTGCTTCTGGTAGATATGTGTAGAAAAGATCTCCAGTAAAAGTCAGTATCCACAGTCAGAACGCTTGAGAATCAGAAAGAGATAGCAAGGACAGAGAAAGAGTGAGACTGCCAGAGGGTAGGACTGCAAGGACTAGGCGTCACATGACCAGACTGGAAGGCTCACCAGCAACCACGGCCCACAAAACCACAGGGTGGGTTTGGCGGTGACACCAGCGTTGGCCTGTTTAGGCAGCAGTTGGAGAGTCAGGCTGGTATCTGGGATTGGGTCACCAGGATACCAGCCAACAGTTTATCACTGAGAGAGACGTACACCTGGAGTGTGTCTAACAGCGCTAACGGACATCATGACAGTGGTGAATGGAAATGGGAACTTGTCCTAATGAGCTCCACTGGAGGAATGAGGGTGAAGAGGTTGGGAGGGGGTCAGAGCGCGTCACCCGACAGAGATAGGACGGGCGAGGAATTCCTTTTTGTTCCTTCCAGCGGCCCTGATGAGTCAAGCAGAGGGACAGCAAACCAGAAAAAGCAACAGAGGCAGAGGGAACAACTTTCCCACATGGCTGAAGAGCAACGGCCCTAACTGACAAACGCAGACACAAACATTATTCCAGCTCCTGCAGGAGATAAGTGAGTGAGCTGCATCGCTCCGTCTGACAGTTTGAGTGGTAGTTTTCCTCCAGGTCAGAGGTTAACAAGGCTGAACTGGTGCAGTGCCACATATCAGACTTCAAGGCTGACTAAAGGCAAATGAAGACTATTCACTTTAAAATACCCACAAGCATTCAAAGACCAATATTGACAAAATGCTGATATGCAAGATGATATAACATGAGTTTTATGATAAGTTGAACATTTGTACTAGAGCTGCACAATTAACTGAAATTTTCTGAAAATTTTCAAATCAAAGGAGGTGCAACATTTGTTTTAAATGCAAAATGTGTGTCAAAAAACCTTGAAATTACTGGATGTCGTGAGGCAGAGATGTCCTGTCCTACACATCAGATTCTACAGCCTTAAAAAAACAAAATCTTCATTTGGTACAGATTCTTGGAAAAACAAACAAACAAAAAACGCACCATAGTCATTTTAACAAGTGTTTCAATCAAAATAAGAATAATGATGTGTAAATTCATAACCTCTAATATCATAAATCATATTGCAAAATTGCAATATCAGTCAAAATAATAGCTAGATTATAGATATGTTTTCAAAATCAGCCCTAATTTGTACCAAAACTTTCCATGGTTTCAAGGTTTCATTTTATCAGCATGGAAAATTAAATTACTATTACTATTAATTACACATCTGGACTGAAGCTGCAACGACTTATCAATTAATTGATTCTGAGTCTATTACTAAATTAAATGCCAAGTATTTTGATAATCAATTAATCGGTTTGAGTTATTTAAGAAAAAAAGGCATAATTCTTTGATTCCAGTTTCTTAAAGGTGAATATTTTCTGGTTTACTTTGTAACAGATAGAAAAAGCCCTAAATGGGACACTAGTCTTCTACTGAACTAGCAGTAAACTAATTCAGCAGGGCAGCAAACAATTGGAAGCGCTGGCTATCGTCTGATGGCAATTTATCCCTAAGGGTAAGGACAAACGTTTTGATGCTTCCAGTGTAGCCAGCTGATATCCCAGCCAAGACTTCCTCTTCTGTGCACCGGTCATTGTTTACAGTCTGATTAGCAAGTTGAGATGTGAGAATGGAGTTGGGAGGCTAATCTCTATATCTGTATTTAAATAATAATGACAACCAAGCCATCTTGGTTAGTCTTTCCACTATTCCACCAATCGCCAACCGTGGTTTGGTCAAACTAAATCTTTGATTCACCACATTAGATGTGAAAATATTCTGGCTCTGGAGGCCTTTTCCTCTCAGTCATTCTTTGATTAACTGGGTGTGTGCTGTGCCGCTGAATCAAAGTACATCGCTGAGCAGTGGGTCTTGCTGTTCCTCAGAGGCTGACCCTTAAATTAGTAAAATAAAATGAGAAAGAACATGGTTGATGAGAGTGGAGTTTTGGGGTATGGAACCGAACACCACGAGCTATATGCGACTGAAAAGTTCTGTGGAGCTGAGGGGAATTTCTTCCAGCACTGTCAATCTCGCTGTCTGTCACACACTGTATGTTATATTATAAAACTGCTTGGATACCTGCTAAAAACACAGGTAAAAATAATCAGGAAGAGCAGATGTCAACCTAAACAACACAACACATCCCACCAGTGTAAAAATGAGCTTAAAAGATAAAATAACAGGGTTGGAGCATTTCCATGTCGCTGAAATACATGAGATCGATAGCCACAATCAGGGAGGAACCTCCAGTACAGTGGAATAGAAGAACAATGACCAGCTGATATCTGATACCTAAATGAGCAATATCGACCAGATGCAGCAGCAAAGAACCAAAATGAGCCCAACACTTCTACTGTAAGAGCACATCAGACAAGTGATTATCATGTTGGAAAACATGCAAATAAAGCTGTTTATTGTCTTAGTCAAATAAAGCCAACCGATGGTTCCCAGCTGAGAGAGACCTCTGGTAAACCAACCAGGAAAAGAGTGAGTGGATGTGACAGGAACAAGGAAAAACGGCCAAAGACCTTTTCAGCTCTATGGCTGAATTACTGTATATCAGCATGTTTACAGACCTTCAGTCTCGTAGCCTAATCAGGCTTTGACAGGAGTCCCCTGTAGGAAATGCTTCAGTTAACCAGATTAATAATAGATAAATCAGTGTAGGTGATGTAATGACAAGTATTAAGCAGCTCTGTGACTGTGCATCAAGGTTATTGCACATGGTTGCAGGCAGGCCTACCATCCCAGGCATTCTGTATGAATGCTTTCCTATAAAAGGCGATCTCTTGGCTCACTCATGGCATCAGACCAGGGACAATGACGAGCAGCACCAGGTGGAGGTGTGTGTTCATACGCGTCTGTCAACTCAGAACAGTCAGACTTTATGATGACTCCCCCTTAACTCAACACCCGGCTCTGATGGTGATATCACTGATAGGACTAGACAAGAGGGGGGGATGAACAGCACCTGGAACCACCTGGAAACATCCAACAGAGTGACCTCACGCTCAGCTGTATCAGTGTCTGTTATTTGAATCACACATGGGGTGAACAGTATGCTGCAGATATTTTTTATTGGGTGAGTAAACCAGTGTAGAGTGGCAGATGGGTGGGGTTTCCCTTCCCATCTGTCAATCAGATGTGACTAAGTAAACTGAATTTCAAATATTTGGACTGAAACAACTGGCACAGCTTCAGCAACTTGCAACTTCTATTTGATTCAATCCTGCTGTCACTGGGAGTATCTTGTTTCAGCGTGAGTCATGTCTATTTCACTCTGAGAGCAACACGCTGCATCAGGAGCTAACGATGGATCTGTCATTAACACACGCGAGGAGGGATGTAGAAACAACACGGCTCAGTCTAAGATTGATGGGTAAATGTCCAAAATTGTTAGGTTATAAGGATGTACAGTAGACACACAGCACACATATGATCCTAATTTAAAGAGGAGACACAGTGGGTGGATTTGGTGTGACTGTTTATTTGTACTGGAGGTGTGTCCGTGTATGTATAGAGTCTCGAGGAGTTTAGAGAGCTAAAGAGTAAATTACAGTTTGGGCAAACAGCAGGAAGCTTTAAAGAAACCTGTCAGCAGATGTTACAATTAAAATGAAAATGAAATTTGGTTAAATCACTACATTTTAATCCACTACCCCATCCATCCATTTTATTCAGCTTATTCAGGGTCAGGTCGCAGTGGCAGCAGGCTAAGCAGGGTATTCCTGACGTCCCTCTCGCCAACAAAGCTTCAGCTACTCCGGGGGGAATCCCAAGTTGCTCCCATGCCAGATGAGATATGTAATCCCTCCAGCCAGTTATGAATCTACTCCGGGGTCTACTTCTATGTGGACATGACCGGAAACCTCCAAAAGAAGGTGACCAGGAGTCATCCTAATCAGATGCCCGAACCACCTCAGCTGGCTCCTTTAGATGCGATGGAGCAGCAGCTGTACCCTGAGCTCCTCACCCTATTTCTAAAGCTAAGTGCAGACTACAGAAGAAACTAATTTCTGCCGCTTGTATCCTCATTGTTTTGGTCACTACCTAAGGCTCATGACCATATGTGAGGGATGGAACATAGATCAACTTAGGGCTGCACGATTATGGCCAAAATGTTAATCACGATTATTTTGATCAATATTGAAATCACGATTATCAATCATGATTATTCATTATGTTAGGGAAAACATATTTTTATTGTTTATTTTATTTCTATCAAGATTGGCACACTTGTTAGTTAGGCAAAAGTGGATTTATCTTCATGTTTGCTTGTAAACCTGTGTGCAGCAGCACCATGGAGGAGCCCACTGCACTGTTTACAGGGAAAGTAAATGACACCGTGCTTTTGTACTGACATTTTTGGCCGGCAAGTCAAACCGTGTTGCTGCTGAGTTGCATTTTCATGTCCGCTTATATCGCAGAGAGGCGCACCCAACATGAACCGTGAGCCCGACTCGCCTCCAAGCAGGCTGCAGTCATGTCGACGCTGACCGGCCCAACGGTGTCGAGCCTCCTTTCTGTCCCCCTCCAACAAGCATTTTGTTGTGATACTGAGCTCGTGTGTGCAGGAGAGCAGAGAGAAAGATGTTTTTAAAAGTCTCTTTATGTTCAGCTCTCTGTACTTTTATATCTCCATACTGAATCTTTAAATGTAGTTTCTCTCCTCTGTCGGTGTTTTTTACTGTCAGGTGTCTGTTTTATTACACACAGTTTATGTCTGTCGGTCTGTGCTCGCTCACGATAACCTCCGTTAACTGTTGCTTGCGCTCATGAAGGGCGTGCTGCTCATCTAGTGGGAGGGGCAGAGGATGCAGAAAACGAAACCTAACTCAGATGAGACTCAAATATCAACAGTTTTCAGGCTTTCTACCTACTGCAGCTTTAATGAAGCCCTAACCTTTCTTTCGCCCTCTGGTGGTTGGCTGACTATTGGTTGAGAAAGTGCTTGATTTGATATGCAGCAGAGCCCGCATTTTAAATGTTAATATTGTCGACGATCATGTTAATTTAATCATGGCAGCTAAAATCGTGATTAAAATTCGATTAATTGTGCAGCCCTTGATCAACTGGTTAGTCGAAAAGTTTGCTGTCTGGTCCAGCTCACTTTCCACCACATTGGTTCAGTACAACATCCGACATCCCTGCTTCCGCCACACCAATCCACTTGCTCATCTTGCTCTCCACTTTACCACGGTTCTCTCTTCCCAACCATTTCACACTCCACTGAAAGCTGCCCCAGTGCCTGCTAAAGGTCACAGTCTGATGAAGCCAGGAGAACCACATCATCTGCAAAAAGCAAAAGGCACAATTCTGAGGTTCCCAACCCAGACACTCTGCGCACTGCGGCTGTGCCTTGAGATGGCATTCACGATCAGGATCAGAGATGAGGGACAACCTTGGCAGAGCCCAGCACCCACTGATAACATGTTTGACCTTGCGCCGAGGACACAGACACAGCTCTCGCTTTGGTTATACAAGGACCAGATGGCTCGTAGTAACAGCCCAGATACCCCTTACTTCTGCAGTACGCCCCATTGCAACCCTGGAAGGGTAAAGACCTGCTCCACTATTCTACGGCCAGGATGGACTCCCCATTGCTCCTCCTGAATCATGGGTTCCACAATCTGCCCAAAACCACCTGGAGTTAACTTTCACTATGCAGTTAAAGTTCACTGGAATGCAGTAAAATCTCACTGCATTATCCCCACTGTACTAATACTACTAATACTAATATCAATTTTGCTAGCTAGATATTGCTAGAAATGTTTTTGCATCTTTACTAAAAAGAACATTCTCCTTTACTACCTTATCTTTGACAGATCTCAAACATTTTTTATGAGATGATGTGCTTTTACTCAAAAAACATTTCAGCCTTGATTAGTGTCTGCATCTGTTCCTGTCATGTACAGGCCAAACAACCTCCACTACTCAGATAGTTTGGGCAGACTGAATGAAGCCTGTGAGAAAAGACCCAGAACAAAAAGTCTATACAGGACTGCATGCTGCTCATAAAGCTTATTGCTAACATTTTTTTTTAATGAACTCAGAGCTTTTGTGGTGGCAAGAGAGTAGAAGTGTGCTGTTTACAGAGATTTTAGTGTGCAAATCAAACTGAAACTGCAAAAGTGGTGGGGACAAAAATAGGATTGCCAGCTGAAATGACACCCTTGCTGAGATGTGGGAACATGGCAACACTGCAAAAAGAAGGAACGCGTAGGCAAGAAACAACAGACAGGCTGTAAATCAGTTTAGCTACATAATCCAAACCAGTGGTTCCAACCTGGGGGTTGGGACCCCCCAAGCGGTCACAAGATGACTGAAGGGATGTGAAAAGCCTTAATTTGTGGTTCATAGAACTGTGTTTTGTTTTGCCTATTCCTTGTGAAATACAGGAAATAGTTTTTGGACTATACATCAGAATCTGAAAGAATCTGAAAAAGGAAAGGAAAAAACTGGTGGAATTGCTCAACACTCATGTCGACGACACATATCCTCAGTTTAAGAGGTCAACCGTGTGCACACTATTATGGCAAGGATGGTAGTTGAACAAAGTATTCGCTTGGAAACTGTGATACATCATTGCAATGGACACTTTTGGCAATAACTTTACTTTTTGCCTTTGTTATCTCTCCCAGATAAGTGTGACTAACCTTGTGGTCTGTTAAACAACACCATCACCAGAAAAGTATGCTGATATTGGACAACTGGACCAGTAATGGACTTGAATCATGCCCTTATGCAGAATCATCCAATATAGGGATTAATGGAATAGCCTCAGACTTTTTATGGTCATTTGACCGTTTGTTTTTTGGCCCATCTGAAATATCTTTAATGATGTTCTTAGAAGTTGGGAATAAACTTAGTGAGTACAAGGTTATCATTACAGATACGAGAAATTACCAAAACTAGATAAAAAGTAGAAAAAATAGGCCAGAGACGTAATGAACTGGGATTCTCCTTTAAAGACCCAACACACCCACAGAGGTCTTAAATACTATGGCTGAGACATCTACTTATGTTAAATGTGGATAAAGCTGGAATTATGTGAAATCACTGGGCACTGAAGTTGTTATTTGTCCCACCAAAGCCATGTTTCCACTGAATGGTACAGCTCAACTCTACTCAACTTGACTCACTTATGATACCATTTGGTGTTTTCAAAGTCGCTTTCTACAGCAGATAGTACTTCCTCAACAGAGAGGGATTCCTTGCTGTTTGTCACAGGGACGCCCCAAGAAACTGCTGTGACATCATGACACAAACTCAGGAACAATGGGAGGATATCAGCTGTTTGTCGCTGTGAGAGGACAAACTTTGTTTCAGAAAAGGCTGAAGGCAGCGAGACGAAAGGATGAAATCTCATATCAGAGCATAGATGACAAGTCGACACTGGCTTTTGCTCCATGTCATGTACGTAATGATTTGTGACGATTTTCTGACTAATCAGTGGCCTGCAGTGTTTTTGCTTCACTGTTTATTGTTAGCTCAGCTCCCTTGAAACTAGACCTGCACAATTAATCACAAGATAATCGCAATATGGCCAAGTGCAATATCCTTTTCTGATGAATCATGCAGCCCTACTTGGAACCTCAACCACTGTGATACCAAAAAAGTACCAGGTACTATCCACAACTTTTGACAATGGAAAACCAAAAAAGAGTGAGTAGAGCAGAGTCATACCATGCAGTGGAAACATGACATGAACAATCTAACAGGAGAGTGAGGAAGATAAATTAAATTGTCTTCACATGCACACACAATCCAGAGAAAAGTGTGTTTCCAGGGCCTTTAACCCACAACTTGTTATTTCATAAATGCCAATACTTTTGTTTTGAGTATAAACGCTTGAAAAAATAAAAAATAAAAAAATACAGGCAGACCTACTTGACCTATGGACAAAAAAAGTCTATGAAAAGCCCTGTTGAAGAATGTGTGACAGCTTCTTGGTGTCAGAATATCAGAGTATGTGAAGTAGAAATAAACATGTTGTTCATGAGCGGATCAAAGTCCATCAGGGTCTCAGCTAAAGCACTCAGAGCACTCCACCACTCTGACACAATTAGGCCACTCAAGCCCCTGTATGTGTATGTATGTTGTGTGTGTTGGCAGCACACTGCCTATTGTGTCAACACAACAGCTGCTGAGGTCTAATCTTTCTAGCATCTAGAAACAGCGGAAAGTTTGTCCATCAGTGCGGGTGAGGGTGTTGGTTTATTAATATTAGAAGATCATGTTATCGGTATGAACTGTCTACTTCTCTACCGTTTTGGAACAGCAGGTACAAGCACACAATGGTCACAGATTTGCACAAATGCTCTACGTACCCACACCAAACTTGAAACAACTCCATCCACAATGCTCGCAGCAGGATGAGATAACGCACAATAAATTTTAACTGGCAAATGTGAATTACACGACCCAGGTATCCATGTAGACAAGAAAGAATGTGAGCTCTGTGGCAGGAGGGCCTCTGTGTGTGTGTGCCAAGATCTTCTCAGGGCAAACTGACCGAGAAGGCCGGCCAGTAGCCAAGAATAAAAAAAACAAACAGGCTGCTGGGTCCAGCTCCTCCAGGTTGTTAAAGACTAGCAGACCATCAGCAAACAGGGGGGAGGTCCTCTGGCAGGAGATCCCTCTCCACTGTAAACTCAGCTCCCCTCATGCAAGGAACTAGACAAAACTGACAGGGATCTTATGGGGAAATATTGATATATGGCTACAACGCTATTCTATCATTAAAGACAGGAGGCTTTGCACACTGTACAGACTGTAAAGCCCCCTTGTGATTTGTGATTTTGGGCTATACACATAAAATTTGAAAGAAACAGTTTGGCTTTTTGGAAATGTGCTTACTTGCTTTCTTGTTACAAATTACAGGAGAACATTGATACCACTCTTATATCAGCACATTATGTACCTAGGTAGCTAGAGCCAAGCGTCGATTAGCTTAGTTAGCTTAGCATCAAGACTGGAGGGAGGAGTAAGTTAGACTAACTGTAGACAAAGCGTTGTGGTTTTACTGAAAGTTACATGCTGGAACCACAACTTTTGATTTTGAATGTGTTAATTGGATAAATACTGGAGGTGCCCAGGTGCACTTTAGACAGACCCATGCTAGCTTCGTCTAAATGCTATGCACACTTAAGCTATGCCAGTCAACTTGACTCTAGCTCTCTTGCTAACTAGTGAAGGAAAAGTAAGCTACATTTGCTAAAGTACTGTACTTAAGTACAAATTGCGGTACTTAGACTTCACTTGAGTAGCCTATTTCCATTTTTTGCTATTTTCTAGTTTGTTTGCCCACATTTATCTGAAAGCTAAAGTTACTAGTTACCTTTCAGATAAAGATTTCATTTAAAAAAAAACCAGTATCTTTATAAAACACACAGTTGAAGATAAAACCAGTGGATTCCAACCTTTTTGGTTTGTGACATCTTATTAAAAAACAGTGTCTATTTGAAGAGCCCTGTCACGTTTCAAACGAGGGCATATAAGAATCCAATATTTTACAAAAAGAAAAGATCTGAGAAAATCCAAAAAATGAAAACCAATTTGTGCAACAAAATTGACTTCTTGTTTGTCCCAATAAAGAGGCACTGCACACTTAAACATGCTCTCTGAGCTGTAAACTAAATGCTATGACTGCTGTGATGAAACAGATCAGGGCTGGTGTTAGTATTGACATTTCTTACCAAATGTATACAAAATTGGCACTGCATGGGTTCAAAATGGTTCAACGTGTCATCTACTGTTTTAAATCATCCTAAAACTTGCAGGGTGAAGACTGACAAACAGCGAGCTAGTTAGGAGTTTCCTCTGTCATGAAATATGCTAAATAAATTTTTTAAAAAAGAATGTTAATACCCTTTAATCAGGCACCTCACTGAGCAACTCCTGTCTCATCCTCCTGTACTTTCACTTTTGATACTTCAAATATATATAATATATATATTTATATTTGTATATAAATATAATACAATACTGTCATTTTAAATGCAGAACTTAAATCTGTAATTAAGTATGTTTACACTGTGTTATTGGTACTTTCACAGAAAGAATTTGTGTAAAAGATTAAAGTATTTCTTTCCCCACTGTAGTACAGATGTGACAAAGAAATAAAATCCTCACCCAACAGGTAAGTGTATATCCAAAAATGTCCAACTGTCCCTTTAACGACAATACCAAATGGTATTTTGAGCATCTTACTTCCAGAATTTGACCCAAAGTGTGCTTAAAAAATGCACTCTTTGGCAACCATATTGGAGCTCTTTGGGACAGCAGCTGGTTTTGTATGAAATAAAAATGTACATTAAGTGTTTTGTGTTACTTTGTGTGTAAGCAGGATAAAATTAGAGAGTGAGGTCTGGATGCAACACTGAATGTGGGATTTATGTGGATAAATCTATTTTAAAAAATACTTAATGATCCGAGGTTCTTTAATTATATCATAAAAATATACGACCCCTCCTAAAAACACTGGAATTAGAATTGAGCCATAACTTTTAAGTAAACATTTGCAAAAGTAATACGACCAAAACCACACTAAAAACTGGAAGCTAAATAACAAGAGGAGAGACTTAAAAATAACAACTAATGTCAAATCAAAAACTATAATAGCCGTAAACACAGAAGACGCACACACACAAACTAAACAAGAAGCCGTTACCATGGCGAGGAGTGTAAAGTTAGGCATTGTGTGCACAGCCAGGGTCTGTTGTTGATTCACCTCATCATAGCTGCACATGATGTCAGTGACAAACGGTTATACTGACTGGTGGATGTGAAGCACAAAACACAGAGAGGCCTCGTCAAGGTCAGCTCATGTCTGACTGACCCCGGGGAAGGAAAAGGCTTGTATCCCCCCCTTCCTGCTGTGATCAATGGGCCATGTTGCTGCTCAGTAATGTACACTGCGTCCTCTTGGCTGCAGGTGATGTGTCTCTCTGTCCCATGAAACTTCAGAAACTCTGAGAGGACAGTCTGGTTTTATGAGAGGAACAAACTGACTGATGTACTTACAAGATGAATATTGGAGGCAGAGGAGTTCAGCTTTCTTCCTCCAGCGTCCTCGCCCCTGAACGCCACCTGGTCTTGAAAACAAATTAACTTAGTTACCAAAGTGTGTTTGGGATTTCAACTTAATATTAAAGCTGGAGGCTGACAGGGTCTCATTCTCCCCACATATAGAGCAATACCTTGAAAAACTGAGCACCCAAGATTTATACTAGTCCACTCACAGAGTTATGAAGCCTCGAGTTTGTCATTTTGGTTGTCGCCATTTTGGTTTTTGGAGCTAGAAGTGACCTATTTGAATGAGAGGGTGGAGTAAGTTATCAGCTAGCACCAGTGCTAGTTAGCTTGGTTAGCAAAGTGCACCTGTAAATGAATTAACTGTTACATTAATTAGTATGCCATTTTTGGCTAGCAAAAAACAGGCTTAAGCACATGTAAATTCGGCTGCTAGGAGTGTCTCTCACATTAAAATAACAACAACAGATATAGTTTGATGACATCATGAAGTGCTGTGGGATCATGGGAGTTGTTATCTTCACTTCTGAGAAACCACCATGGCTGATGAAAATCTATCTAATGTGACTGAGACAGAAATTATGTTCATGGATGAAGTAATATTAAAGTTTTATTCATGTTACATTTGGTCACATTTGGACCTCTTTCCTCACTCTGACGTATCCAACACGTCCATGTTTTTCATGAAGTTACAGCAATAAGCAACTTGCTAGCAATGGCTAGCAGGAAACGCACTGTTACCTTGAATAGATCGCAGATTTCTCCGCATTTGGGATAATCTAAGTACACATATCAAAATATATACCATAAGTCTACTGTTTTTAGAAATTTTAATGCAGAAATGTTACATATTATAGCTTTAAAACATAATGGGAAAATAAACGGTCAACTTTTAGAACAACCAAATGCTGAAAAAGACATTTTTAGGCCACCAAAATGTTACATTCAACTTTCTTGAACTGAAAATACAACGTGAAAAGGTCAGTTCTAGGACGAAAACGCAGACGAACAAAAACGTCACGACAACTAAAATAATTTGCTATGCCTCTATTCTGATTGACAGTTTACCATTGTAGTGATGTGTCAATCACAAAGTAGCCACACCCTAAAGCATACCCCGCTTTGTTGTCTATTTTACTCTAAATGGGACCATCATTTAGAAAATGCACATCATGCTATATAGAAGAAAACTTGAAACTAGAAACTCAGACCATAAACTCATTAAGAAACTGTTTACTGAGGTCAGAGGTCAAGTGAGAAGTGGGGTCATTTTCTCATAGACTTCCACACAATCAGACCTCTTTTTGCAACCAGTGAAGTTGCCCTTGCTAGTGATTAGAAAGACTGCAGGTCCAAGGCACTTCCAAATTGGCCTCACTTTTCAGACGTCCACTTCTTTTATACAGTCAAATAATAACATTTGAACCACATGGAGACAAGTGAAAAAGTGTTGCACGACAGGCTGCATACCTCTTTCATTGTTCAATAACATACCTGGAAATATCTAATTAATGCACACAATGTAAACTGCGGGGCTGAACGGTCGTTACATTCCACGACTGATTATTTTCACATCAAAAAACAATGAATATGAATGAGTGAACCAAACCTTTACAAAAGCCATTCACATATGAAATGCCTGTCAATTACTGAACAACACTGCAGCATTGTCTCTGTGACCTAAATCAGCCTAAACCCACCCTACACATGATGGATGACACACTATGTAAGGTCTGTGAACCCAGTGGCCCTGCAGCCCTGTTACAATAAAATAGTAAGTAGAATGCACACCAGGAATTACAGGCGGGTGATATGATAATATGTCAAGAGCTGCTCAAAATCTGATAAATGTCCTCAAGTGATGTCATCTGAGTCAGTGTTGGTTGGAGCTGAAGACTGCTAGTTTGAAAATGAAAAAAATCTAGCACTTCTTTAACCCGCCCCTCAGCTCTGCCTGAAGCTCAAGGCTGAGCTGTAGCTAGTCAAGGTGCATTGTGGGTAATGTGGGTGCAGGGTTTTGACGAGGAAGAAGAAAGCCAAATTGATGACATCACCTGGAGCTTTTGGAACTTGTAACTGGCATTTCATGTTTCTCTGACATTTTTCCAGTGATTAAGAAAATAATCATCAGATCAATCTGTAACAAAAACAAAGTCCGTTGCAGCCTGATTTAGAAAATTTCCATACACAGTGACAGAGGATTTTATCCATATTACCCCCTTCTATCACAAATTATGTTAAAGTGGCAACAAGCAAAAATTTAGATTCTCACACAACATAATTATCACAATCTGTGTGTGTCAATTGATTTGAGCACTGAGTCAGTGATTACTTTGCCAAGTTCTGACATATCTGGTTTTCTAAACTCACTTTCCAGTCTGAATGTCTCAACCCAATCTGAATCTTGTTGCAGTTCCTTCTAACTGCCAATAGAGGCTGATAAAAGGTTTTAAATTACTTAAAACTGCCTTTCCCTTTACCGGACAGTTCAAAGAGGAGGATCCAACAGGACTGAGAGATAAAGTGGCAGCCTCATAACAGACTGCTGATTTTACATGGTGCACACTTCAGACCACTGAGACCCACCGATCCTCTTAAAACAGCAATTAGGTGGTTCTTTATCTTCAGAGACGGGAACCTGAGGGAAATACAAGAGCTTGTTTTCACAATCAAGTGATCTGGAACACGATATGGGTGCAGATCCACAAGGTCACCCAGCCACTAAAAAGGATGCCATTCCAGGCTAATGGCCCTTATATCTCTGTGGTTTCTGTTGCTCAGGAGCACAAAAGTTGGAAAAAAAAAGCTACAGAATTCTTTCAAAATGACATTTATTTGATTTTATTTTAGTTTATCCAAACAATTCTGAGTTTACTACAAGTCAACTGTTGCCCACAAAGTTTTTTTTTAATGAATATTTATGAGTTTTCTAGAGATTGATTTACTGGCGGTGAACAAAAGAGGTGGGGTTGTTTGGAGGATTATAGACCTATAAATCATTCCTGTTTTGCATGTTTTCCCTTTGATGTCATGGCAACTGAGCCCACCCAAACTATACTTCCAACGGACGTCAGCTAATCAGCAAACACTGTCGGACAAAAACCACACAAACACACATTTAAAGAGACTCTGTTACAGGTGGAACCTCGTTCCATCACCAGCGCTGAGCCGTCTCTCCCAGCAGGGGAGACTCACTGAGCATCTGCTTCCAATAGCTCCCCTGACCACCCATCCTCCCCTCTCCTCCTCGTCCCTCAGAGGGGGTCTGAGGGAGGCAGTGGACCCATTGGACCCAGCTCTCCGGACCGGGGCCCCCAAAACAATGATGTAACACCCAACAGGCTTATGTAACTAACCTCTGCTGGCAGTTTCTCACTCTGAGACACAGAAGGTGGAGACCCTGGGAACACTCACTGCGAAAACTGACTGTGATTCAGTGTGCACACACGCACTCAGATTACACTCACACTCACACACAATGACACAGTACATGAATCATATTTAAGAATTGGCACAACCGCAGACCAAAAAGACATTTTTCACTTACACCTTGTTCTATCCAGCCTTGTAGATATAATTTTGGTTTATTTGTTTGGTTTTGAGAGATAAGCACAGTTCATTCATGATTTGATCCTTGCTTGTGTTGTATCAGCTCTCAGATGTACGTCACTTTGGACAAAATTTTAAGATTTAGTTGAACCATTAATAAACATAAAACTGATGTAAAGGTTAGGGATGCATGACACTAGAATCTCTCAGATATACAGATATTTTCCAACCAATCAATATTAAGTCTATCTTAGAGGAATCAGCACACTATTATGCCAACTCTTATCGTGATTGTCTACAGTTAGATACAGACATACATAAGTGACAGTTTTTTTCAAAATGTACCAATATTCACTGGGCAAAATAAGAAAACTACTGCTGACTGTTTTTTTTCCACTAGTTTCTATTTGTTCCTCACAAATTCATCGTAGTGATGGGGACGGCTGCTCTGAAGAGTTTAGAGCTGCAATTAATCATCATTTTAATTATCAAATAAACTGCAGATTATTTTCATGATTCATTGATTGTTTTCATTTTTTGAATCATTTTGTATTTTAAAAAAATGTGAAAAATCTTCAAATTTCTTATTTTGTCCAACCAACAGTTCAAAACCCAAAGACTCATTTACTGTCAAATGACAAAGAAAAGCAGCAAACCCTCACATCTAAAGGCAACATTTTTGCTTGACAATGACTGAAACAATTAATTGATTATCAAATTGATGACAACTAATCTTCTTTTGATCAACTAATTGATTAACTGACTAACTGTTGCAGCTCTAGTAGTGCTAGAAGAACGCAATTTGGCTCCACTTCATATGACAGACGCTGAGTAATCATTGCAGATAACATTGCTGTCCCATTTGGACATTGTAAAAAAAACCTCCATACTGTGCACTGTGTGCACTAGGGCTGCACAATATGGTAAATATGTATATACTGTGATTTTTTTTATTGCGATTGCAATACGATTATTAAGAATGATCATTTTTGCCTTACAATTGTAATTTTTACTGAAAAAACAAACTATTAAATTCACGTTGACGTGACATTTGTTGGGGTCTGTACCAAACAAACGTTTTCTTTCATCTGGAGAACAAAACTTTAGGCGATTTGGTTCTGGTTCTGCAATTTGGGTACACTAGACCATATTGCGATATTGTTATTGTGATTAACTGTGCAGCCCTAGTGTGTGCATAATCAAAACATCGTGTTATCAGCTTGTTATATCAGCAGCAACGTTCATTTTGGGCTGATACAAATATTTTAAAGGTTTTATCAGCCAAACAATGACCTGCTGATTTTATTGTGCATCTCTAGTAAAGGCAGTCTGGAACTCTAAACGTCATGCTAATAAATGTCTTGAATGGGAGCTTTTTTGGTGTGCAGATTTTTTCCTTCTCTGTTTAGGTATTTTTGTGATCCAGCACCCAACCCATTGGGTTCAGGGACGTGCGTGTCCTTTTCACATTTTTTCCATCTCAAGTAAAGGCCCCATACACTGTCAGATAAGAGTGATCTTACAGATTGTCTATATGTTCCGCTATGTCTGCAATAAAATCTTGGTAAGATATCAGCTGATAAGAGCCTATTACAGACAGTACATATCTTGGACGCAACTCTTTATAAATCAGAATTTATGGGATCCTTGCCAGAAATGTTTATGTAAAACATACACCAGCCAATGTTGATGGTCACATTATAGACTGCACTTTATATTACGGCCGTACAATGAATCAAAATGTTTTCAGGATCGCAATATGTCTTTCTGTACTTTTCAAATCACAGGAGGTGCAATATACGTTAAAGGCACAACTTGTGTCAAAACACATTTAAATGAATGAATGTTGTGAGGCAGAGACGTCCTGAGGTACAAATCAGATTCTACAGACTTAAAATGTCTTCATTTTGCACAGATTGCTAAAAAAAAAACAAAAAAAATCAAAAATCAATCAGCTCTACTATGAATGATTGCAAAAACAAATCCTAATCTTCCTAAATCCTAAACCACAAACTGATACTGAAAGGAAAAAACATATCCTCACTTTCACTAATGAAAATTAAATTCATAAGCAGCTCATATTAGCCACTGTTAGTTAGATGACTGACATTACTGAGTCAGTTTACTGACTTTCTGACTCCTCTCTGTTTGTGCAACTGTGTTTTAGCATCTCAAAGACAAACACTTTAATTGTGGGTTTATCAGAAAAGTCAAATCAAAAGTAAACTCACCAGCAGACAAGTTTGTTTCCTCCTTATTATCCCACAGACCTTTCACACAGTACACATTTGACTAGTCTAATCAGGGAAACCACAGGTGGTAATAATCAAGTAATCAAGTGTCCTCTGTGCTGCTTTTGTGAGCCAACCTGCTCAACAGCAGAACCTTTGGGACCAGCACAGTCATTATTAATGTCATCAACAACAAGTGTGCTTTTTCTGCCATGACGTCTCCAAATATCCACTGTGAAAAAGGTCTAATCCACTTTCTCTGTCAGGCTGTTGCTAGCACATTTATCAGCTGTAGCTAGCTAGTGTGTTAGCTTACATGTATGCTTCGAAGGTAATGCTAACAATGAGCTGATTGAAAACAACAGCAAAGACCTTTTTCACAACAGTTATCAAGACATGAAGTAGTAGGTTAAAAACAGGTGTTACCAATGAGACTAATTAACACTGTGGTATGCAACATTTTTTTGGCATCAATGAGCAATAATTCCACAATAACCTTCCATCGTATTGTAAATCAAGTGGTCTGACAGAGAACTAGACTTCTGCACCTCCTCTTGGCTCTGTTCTCAGGCTTCAGGAAATGTGGCCTGTGACGATAGACTTAAACCAATCACAGGTCATCTCTGTGATTGACTGGGCGTTCCTACTGGCTGTTCTACTACTGCAGCCACGTGTGCACATTCCCTAAGTGAGACCCTGAATCAATGGCAAAAGCTCCTGTGGGAAAGGTTGCCCGAAAAACTGAATTATCAGAAAGATAATCTTAAAAAGAGTCCAGCTAATGAGCAACATGCTCAGCCCAGGAGTGTGTCTGCTCACTCAGTTACTTGTGACTTCACCCTCAGTTGTGTTCATTCACGTCTATCACGGGGCTTTTGCCGAGGGCCAAGAGGAGCAGGCGGAGCGGAGACACTGAACTGACAGACAGAGCTGGGAAACTCTGCAGGAGAGGGCCTGTGGCAGAGTGGAGCTTCTGGAGGACAAAACAACTGATTCCCTCCGATGCCAACTCCTCTATTGGCTAGGTATGGGAATCTATGGGTAGCTCACAATTTGAATTCGATTCAGAGGGCTATGATTCAATAGTAAAATGATTCCTGATGCATCAAAATTTTAAGCCATGTGGTGCCGGTTGGATTGTATTTATTTGTAGCTGCTCACATTCTGCTATCCTCACCAAAAAGTACCCTAGTTTTGAGGTAAACATGATGCAACATAACAGGCAATTAAATGGTCTGCAGCATTTTTATTTTATGTTTTTTTAAGTCAACTGCATTAATGAATGAATTAATCAATTTGAAAGACTTCTACTGTCTCTTGCCTGTATGACAATAACAAATGAGGGGGAGGTGGATTGTTTTGCTGTCTGTGGTTTTATTCACGTTATGTCTCTCTGCTGCACCGTCAGAGGGCCGCTCTCATTTGTTACAGTTGATCACTGCTCCGCTCCTTGAACATCTTAACGTCTCTGGGCGATGGTAAAAAACATTCACATTTGTCTCGCAAATGCAATTATTTTGACATTAAATTAAAACATGATTGCAACGCTGCCTTTTGAGAAGATGAAGTACAGCTCCCTGTTAACTGCTGATAACTGTAGGCTCTCCGGGTGCTGCACTGCCCTCGCAGCTGAGTTCCACCCTTTTCGCTCCGTCAACTTCATACTAATTGACATTTAAAAAATCAATTTTTGACTTTTATGAATTGATTCAGAATATTCCTTGTCCGCATCGCAATGCATCTAAGAATCAAGTATTTCCCCCACCCTACTATTGGCAGGAGGTGAGCTCAGAGTGTACATTTCAAATGTTTGGGATTAAAAAGTGGATTTATTTCACTCCCACTTCTCAACACATATGCAGCAGCGACCCACGGAGAACTCGTAGCCCCGCTAAATGGCCAGATGAGAGCTCAGCATTTGTTTTTTAAACTTTTGGGTTTAAAAAGTGGATTTATCTTTACATTTGCTTGTAAACCCGTGTGCAGCAGCACCACAGAGGAGCCAACTGCGCTGTTTAAAGTAAGATAATTAGTCTCTCTGTCCATGTTGACTACTGACCAGAGGAGAAATGTTTTTGAAAGTCACATCATGAGAGTAAAGAGAGGAGGGATGTAAAGGAAAGAACTGAGTTCTGTGGTAAGTACTGTTAGTACAGACACACACACCCAGCTGATGTCTGTCGGTCCAGGCTCACCCACGATTGCCTCCGTAAACTGTTGCATGCGAGCATGAAGTGCATGCTGCTAGTCTAGTAGGAGGGGTCTCACGACGGAGAAAATGAAACCCCATTACAATTTTCAACTGACACACCGTCTAGAGCAACTCACATAAGGTTGGGCAATATGGCTTCTGAAAAATGAAACCCAGTATTTTCAGCCTATGCCATAAAATATAAGCCAATATATCTATATAATATACACATTTTCTCTAAATAAACTGTCATATAGTCTCGTATTACACTATGGATATAATGGGGATACAACGCCTAGCCTTAAGCTTGCACACCCCAAGGGAGCATGCACCGCACTTTGGGAGACCCTGCAGTAGAATGAGCCTCCTTAAGTGAAAACAAGACATCTTACTGGCAGACAGTCTTGTAGTTTACTGGAATGGAGATAATGTGCAGTGCAGCTTAACCTATCACTACACAGCTACTCACCACAGACAATTGCAAAGTCATAAAACAGCAGACAGGACGAGGCTTAATTATCACTTTGATCCCACTCCAGTGGGGTCATCCATTACCCTATTATGTCTTTGTCCAAAAATGTACCGACACCAATCACATCACCGGATACTGACGTCAAAGGACAATGAACAGGGTTTTTTCTCAAAGAAGAATGTTTCAGAATGTTGTTTCTTCGTTTGCAGGGCTAAGCGGGCCTAAAGGTCAGGCTGATAAGTCCACCTTCACCTTGGACAAAGGAAACATTTTTCATTGCAACTCAGGAAAAGGCAGCCATCGCACATGAAAACTAGGGACAAAACTGCAAATGTACAATTTATGATTGTGCCAAATTCTGATTGGATGTGGCTGAACCTTGAGTAAGATTATGTAAGACGTGGAGCATGAACAAAGGGAAAAGTTTCCTGTTATACCCGTGAGAGCACCTGAAAGTTGTTTAAATGCATCAATATCCTCAGCAGATCTACCATGGGAAAACAAATATAATGCAGCTAAAGTTGGCATAGGGAACTGAATCAGTTAAGAGTCCCAAGTTTTGCGCTGCAAATGTGAGGGAAAAGAGCACAACTGATCAATCTAAAGTCATTCCACTCTCTAGCTATTAGAATGATCAAGCATACGGTGCTCAAGCGTTGTCACAACCCCTCTGGGTTCACTGACCTCACATCTTGAAGGTCTGGTGGAGGGGAATGGCTGCTAATTAGCTTCACTATGCACTTCCAAGTGTGGAGCAACATACAGAAGTAGCCTTTCTATTTCTCCGCAGGTTATTTATTTTGGCAGATTATGCGCACCAGACGACCCGCCAAATAAGAAGGAAAAGGAAAAAACACTTGGATAATGCGCTGTGTATGTGTGTGGGTGTGTGTTTGTATAAAGTGTGTGATATAATTTCACTAAATATGCATTTCCTCAACTTTTCAGTTGTAATCAGGCATATTAGCTGCAATACACGCACTGACTTACTGTACACACTTGCAGTGCAATGATGTGTTTGCCATGAAAGTCATGGCAGTGTGCAGTTTGCTTTCAAGATAAAGAGAGGCATAATTATAAAATATACACACATTGTGGCAGGGTGATTGCATATGGCGCGCCAAACACCATTTGAAAAACTACACTTTTAAGTTGCTTTGCTTATCATTCTCGGTACATTACAGGCACGAGATAACTTAATTACTTTAATGAATCATCAGCATCCTACTGTAGATTCGGCTACCAGATTATCTCCCGTGCAGGACGTCATTTGAGAATATTAGCAATTCTAGCATTTGGTTAGTTGTTGATGAAAGCAATCTCTGGGGTCTTAGGTAGCCAGAACACCATGGGAAAATAACAATGAAAGTCAGAATTTCACTTAAATAAAAGCTGCATGGTGCGTAGGACACATGCCGAAACGAAGACGTGGTGTGCTAAATTATGCAAGACATTAAATCATATACTATTTTGTATGCATCTTTGCCGACAAGCACGCACAATTTAAATTGGCAGATTTTTCAGCGCAGTTTGGCGGCGCCTTCTCTCCTCAACTAGGAGCGCGTACACCGACGCAGACCTCTCTGCTGTAGTATTAAATGTCATGTACAGTGTAACAGAATATCTGGCGCCGTGGCCTTCGTTCAGAGATAATAAAATAGTCTATTGTGGCCTCGGGACTGCGTCTCTAGTTTCTAAACGCAGACTCATTACTCCACCTTTTACTTGTCTGGTTGAGGTGTGGACGGTGTCGCCTAATAAGAACAGTCTCCACCTGTCGGGAGGATGGACTCACCTGGATGAACGCTGCACTGACTGTTTCAATGTCCACGTGATGAACAGCAAACTATTTCTTAAAGTTGTAAGAATTCCTTGTCAGACAAAACGTCCTTAAAAGCACCACCTGAACGCTACAAAGAGAGCTGATACGTCAGTAAGATGTTCTGTTGGACGTTGTCGCGTTCATAGACCTCAAACTTGTCTCCTCTTTTTCTGCCCAGTGAGTTGACAAAAGTGTTTAAATCCTTCCTCACGTTAGAAAACAGCATGGACTGAATTCTCCTGCACAAACACTCACACACGCAAATGAACTTACCGACGCTGTCCTGCGGGAAACAACTTCCCTCTGACGGTTGTCCGTGAGTCCACCACCAAACACAAACTCCAGTGATGTCCCGCAGACACACACAGGCACGTACACTCCACTGTCATCCACACAGAGCCGCCGACAACTGCTGTGAACTTCTTCATTTCCGTCAAGTTAACGAGAATAACACAACGAGCTGCCGACCGGAACTTCAAAAATAAAAGCCTAATTGAGCTTGGGGCGTAGTATAGACTTCCGGTTTAAACATCTGTGCCCTGACTAAAACTGTCCTGTTTTTGTAGACAGTATCGATCTGTTTTCCAGTGGATTTTGTACAGATGTGTGTAACTGAAATGTGTATATAGTGTATTTAGTTTGTGTAAACCTTTTATTTGATTGATTTATTTAGCACATATTAAAATAAAAATAAATAAACAAAACATATAAATAATATGTCAAAGGAGATTAAAACCCTACAAGGATTATCATGTATCTCCTGTAGTTATACATTGGAGCAAATCAAAATGCAGTTACAATAACTGATTATGTTTTGAGTCTAAATATTTTGATTCAGAACCTTTATTCCCTTTTTTATAACATAGGTCCCACACAGGTAATATGAAAAGAAATGAAAAAGAAAAATGAAACAAAAAAAAGCAGTAATAGAAGATAAATGATACAAACAACATAAGTAATAGAAGGAAAAAAATACACACAGAAAAAAACAAGAAAACAAAATATGCCCTACAAAAATACACAAATACCTCAAAAAACATAAACCGTACAATGCCAGTTCTAGGATATAATCTAGGATATAATCTTTTTTTGTTTGTTTGTTTGCTTGTTTGTATTTTATTTATCACACACTATTTTTGATCTTAACTTTTGATCATTGAGGTGCTGTAACAAGTGTAATATCTTAGATGTGGGATCAATAAAGTTTCTCTTATCTTATCTTATCTTATCTTATCTTATCTTATCTCCTATTGATATTATTGCAGGCTTTAAGCTCACTAATATAACAAAAACTGAAAACAGAAGTGCACCCAAGTGGCCATTTCCGCCCTTGTGATGTTACAAAAAAAGATCCTGTAAGTGTTTCCCAAACATTTTCTGGTACACCCTCCTCTTCTGGCACGCCTCTTTATTTTATCCAGTGATTCATCTCAGGCTTTTATTTTGAAAGCACAATCCCATTAGTATTGATCTCAATATTCTGGTTGAACTCTGCGGTCTGGCTTGACTCAGCTCTTTCCTCTTAAAGGAACTGAATCCTCCCTAATCAGCTACATTGTGTCCACCTGTGGTCAGAAAAACCTGGTCCAGCAGCATGTGTAACCTCTGTACTTTTCTCTTTAGAATAAATCAGCCATGTGCACTGCAGGTCCTCTTTCACTATAAACACAAGTTCACTCACTCAGCTTGAATGTTTATTGGAAACAGCTTGCACAGAAACATTTTAATGTGCACAGTTAATTTTGAGTTGGTTCAACTTAAAATGTCAGTTAACTGAAATTAGGTTGAATAATTATTTTGAAGTCTTATTTGAGTTTTATAAAAAGTGACTGAGCTAACAGAACTTGAGAAGACATGTTCAGTAAGCATAAGGTATTAAGTTGAACCAACAACTCTTCAGTCACACTGACAAACATTACAAACAAATTCAATTTCCTTTTACAGTTTCTAAGTTTGAAGAGTCAGTTCTTCATTTCACACAAAGAACTTCTGTTGGAGCTATTTTGTTCAAGCAGACAAGACACTATGTCAAACTGTCCCCAGTGAATTTAGAAACTTTTTTAGGGACTGAATTCAAAATCCCTAAACTTTGCAATGTCTTTTTTTATTGTGAAAACAAATAACCATGACCTATCTTAAAATGTATTAGAGCACACAACAAGTTTCTTTCCTTCAAACTATAAAAAAGAGGTTTTCAGGAGACTTTTAACTCTCTCACAATGCATGATGGGAAGCCTGCTTATATGCTGCACATGCTGTGCATGTGTGTACAAGAAAATAATAAGTTGGAAAAAACACAAAAAACGCAGCTGCAGTTTTATGTCATGAAAGCAAAACACCTTTGTGTTCAGCACAACACTGCATCTATTGTAGTAATAATGTGTGTTTGCTAAGTAAGGTGAACACAAATTATTCATTTTATTGAACAAGAAAAAGACTACATGTCATATGAACATAAAAACATTGATTACATACTTGTATTTGCAACCATTTTTTTGTTCATTCAACCATAAAATATGCTACGTGCACAATGTATGTAAGTTCTTCTGCTAGGGGTCTCTCTCACATTAAAACAATAACAAAAAATGTAGTTTTATGACATTGAGAAGTAGCGTAGGATCATGGGAGTTGTTGTCTTCACTGTTAAACAACCACCATAGCTGATGAAAATCTATCTGAATGCAAGAGAAAAATCATGTTCATTGACAAGGTAATATTAAAGTTTTATTCATATTACGTTTGGCCACGTTCACCGACTTCCCTCATCGCTCTCTGATGTATCTGATGTATCCGCGTTTTCCAGGACGTTATAGCAACTCGCAACTAACTAGCAACAGCTCACAGAAAATGCACCATTTCCTTGAATAAATTACAGATTTCTCCATGTTTGAACATTGTTTGGGATAATATAACTACACAACTACATAATATATGTCACATTTCTCTTGTGTTTTTAGACATTTTAATGCAGAAATGTTACACGTTATGGCTTTAATTGGTCTTCAACTAATCAGGTTATATCGTGATTATAGTTTATACATTTTAGTAAAATTAATTAAAAAAACCTGTCAACTTATCATTGAAAATGTGTCAGTCTCACAAGGGATGAGTGTTTGTGTCAAGTGAACATAAAGTTTTCATGACATTTTGACAGTCTTGAATATTTGTGTCATGGATGAACTGGAGTTTACAGTTTTCTCACCTGCCTATTACAGCCTTCATGAAACAGAGCAGAGTGCTATTTACTTCCTTATTTATGTACTTAATGTGCTTCCTGTAAAAACAATGCAGCTATAAACACTGGTCCATTAACCTAGCTGACTCTTCCTGGACTGAGAACACGGCGTGATTTGGGCTGAACACTGCCTCCAAGACCGATGGAGGTTTGACAACAGGGAATACAGTGCAAAGGTGGTTCGCTTGTCAGGTTTGGCTCCTGGCACCCCGGACTGAGTCAACTAACTTAGCTGCATGGTAAAGCTTCTATAGAGATCTTTCCATCAGGACAACTCTGTATGACCTCGGTACTGTATTCCCATTCAGTCTCAGAGTCTGTGTTCGGTCCTTGTCCAGCTATGTTCACTGGGATCGCTGAGCCCCGTCCCATTGCCTGCTAATGGCAGCTAAGTTAGCAGAAACTCTAACAGCCAGAGGACATCAGAGGGAAAACCAGAAAGCATGATGCAGTTTCACGCAGTTATAAAGTTGTGCTTTTGCACAGTAAAGTTAATAATTGATGCCCGGCCCCCAGCCTGTCTATGCTCCATGTATAGCTAACGTTAGCCTGCAGCATAAACTGCTGTCACAAATACCACTTTCCCCGAAGTGTATAAATTCTATTTAGGGGCCCATAATGACGGTATTTTGGGGAAACAGAATAAGGTTTGAGATGGCAAACATCTTAGAAGACGCACCAACTTAACATACTGTTGCTAACAAGCTAACTAATGCATCACATTTTGTTTTACAGGAAAACATGATGGGATTATCCATGATTTTGATAGAAAAATACAAAGAAACTAATTATTTGAATTTTTTGGACATATTAAATAGGTGAACAGTGGAGTGCCTGGTCACGACCATCCTTTTTTCACCCCATGGGACCTAAATTTTGAAAAAATATGAACAGTAGTCCATAGTGAGAGACAAATTATTTTGGATTCCATGTGACCATATTACACGTCATTTTTCAATTTACAACATAATTTTTCAAGTCAAGAAAGTCGTAGTTTGTCATAAAACTGCTGAATTATCAGACTGTGAGGAAACATAACTAAGAAAGACTACACACCCAGAGGTCGTGTCGTGTACGATGCCTGTGTGTTTTTGTCACACAACAGCTGGTCTCACTGGTTCTTTCTCTTCATAACTAATAATAGGACCAGGAGTCGCTATATGAAACACTTCAGGTAAGATAACTTTACAAGGTACAGCGATGTTGGTGCTGGTGACATAAAGTATTTTGGGTGGGATAAGAGATGTTGTTCACTGAGCAGTTTCACACAAAACTAAACTAAACTATGACAAACCTACCACAAACTGAGACTGTCTTGACATGATAAATTATGTTTTAAACTGACAAACAACATACAAAACATAATTTGTCTCTTGCCATAGACTACATTTCATATTTTTTTCTGAATTTAGGTCCCATGGGGCACCCAAGGGGCATGACTTGGGCTCTCTATATGACTGGGGATGTGCTCTTAAAGGGTTAAAAGGTCATTTTTCAATTAATCTAGACTTAAAATACTCTCGAGCCTGACAGTCATCTCTATGATACACGTGCACACAAACACAAACACATTTAAAGTGTTTTTTCCTGCAGTGACTTATGGGGTCAGCCTCTGTGCAACAGACAATCAATTCTTAGTCTGCTGCTCTAATGGCAGAGTTAACAATCCACATATCCTGTCCATTAGAAACAAGCACAGATAAACATCCAGTTTGAGCTGCTCCCATCTCTGTGACTCCAGCTCTTAACAGGCTTGTAAAATGCAAAACGCTGGAGGTGAACAGATCGTCCTCGCTCGCTGTCAAACCCTATTTGGGCGTCCAGGTCACAGCACTCCGTCAGATGTGAGCCACTGAGGAGTAAAGGTAACCATGTGACTTTTGTTAGACTGACTTGTCACCTCTGCTTCTTTGTTCACTTTGCCTCCTTTGAATAGTCTCCACAGTGGCGGGTTTCAAAGCGCGTTGCTAAGGGATACGGGCCAATGGCAAACAAATGATCCCCGACCGCAGTCAGAATAGTTGATGAGCCTGTAGTGAACATGAAACTCAGCGGCAGCCATATGGAAAACACAGAGGAGGAGTTAATTGGAGGATGGATCTGTAGGTTGGCAACAAGGCCCAAAGCCTCTCCAGTGTGCTGATATTCTAAGTTATGCAGCATTGTGGTTGCAAATGTATTCTCTATGTTGGTATCTCAATCATGTGTTGACCATGAGAGATAAAGGACTCTTTGTCTACAAAAGAGGAATCTCAAACACAATGCTTTTGTTGCTGCTGAGCTGCGACCAGATACCTTAAACAAGGCTGAAAAGGATGACAGTCATGTTGTTGAATAGTGCAATTCCATAAGTGCCATCAGCTACGATGTGAAAGCTGTAAATCAGACGGGCAGAGCACAGACTGCCAAGTGACCTTCTGCTGTTACTGCTCATATCAGATGATTTACTTCTCTCTGAGTACAAATAGACCTGCAAACTGAACAGTTCTATCAGTGAACACACTGAACTGCATGTATCAGGGCAGACTGAAAGACATTGTAATAAAACCCAGGGAATGCTGGGTAAAGAGTCTCCATTCCTACATGAACAGGAATAGTTTAGGAAATTTATACTATGGAACAATTGATTTTTTCTCTGAGACATGCCACTAAAATGTGAGAAATAATGGGACAGTTTGAATTTGAAGTGATTTCTCTACTATATATTTATCTTGTTTGGAGAACCTTTTCTTCTTTCCATCTGTGTAAGACCAACAGAATGGAAAGGGACAGTTCAGGGACCAAGCAGTGAGGCAATGAGGAGAACAGGAGTTTGTTGGAAAAAAAATTAAGGTTTTTATTAGCCCAAAAAATGCAAAATGATATAAACCAAGAACTTAATGACTAGGCCTGTAAGAGAGGTCAACAAAATAGAACCATACTCAAAATAACAGCAACAAGACAAGATGTTGACTGAACAAAGTGACCCAATAAAATGAAACATGAGGGAACATATATAGTGGCTTGGCCAAACCAACTAATACAAAAGGGGCAAACAAAATGGCGGTTAACTAAAACTAATACAAAGGAAAAACTAACTAAACCCAAATACCCCCACTGACATGGCAGTAGATTGCTGCTATTGCCCATATTTGGACATTTCCGCCTCAAAACGTTGCTGCTTGTTTACAGTGAGGAAACACGGGGACATAGTTAGCACACAGCTAAAACACCTGTGATTGCACCCTTTTCCCGACTCTGGTAAAAAAAACAACGCTAAAGTAAACTGTCAAAATGTCATACTGCTAGAAAGGTAAGAAGTTAGACTTTAATTTAACAGCATTATATTGGCTGAAAACATTACACGATCATTTATATTGAAGTCAACGGGAAATTTTAATAAAAATTGTGAACACAATTATGCTTCTTTCTTTCTGCAGTAGAATTTATCGGAACTACTTTAGAATCTACACCAACAGTAGAATAAATGCAGTTAATTTGATGGAGCCTTATGTTGTCTGTGTGTGGTTTCACGTGTTAAATGCCATAAATATGTAATGCAACAAAAGAAACTATGTGTTACTAAGAGGTTAGCAGCTGTGGAACCTACTTGCATGAACAGCTGCATGAATGCTCCCAAGTCAGAACAATAGTGTGTGAATGCGGCATAAAGCTTGAACTTGAAAAACCAAAACAATGAGCTAAAAGATGCTAAAAGGCTTCATAACTGAGGAGACAGTCAGAGTTGGATCGTAATGGTCTGTTGATTTGTCACTTTGAGCGACAACCACCACATTTTATGCAGCCATTTTAACCATTATTACTATAAAAATATTATTTTTAGTATCATGTCTGGATGAAGTTTGTTGTGTGATGTATAGCTTGTAAACCTTTCTGAGGCAAATTTGTGATTGTGATATTAGTCTTTATGGAGAAAACTGATTTTTCCATTCGATTTACATGGTCTTTGAAGCAATTTTAACAAACTGTTATCACAGGAAGTCATGTGAGGTTACTGTAAATTTTCCTTTCACTTCTCCCTGGTGTCGTATTATATTTCAAGCCATCAGATTTGTGTGTGTATGTGCGCTTTCTTACATGCTTGCGTGACTCTTAAGTCAACATTTGGTCAGATATCCTGTAATGGTTTCTTAGAATAAGATGAAGGCCAGTAATACTAGTCTCACTTCATGCGTGTCATGAGATCCACGTTGTTGCTGTGAATGTAGAAACACAGTCTGTTATGCTCTCTGAACAGGAACAGCTTCTCCAGGACTTCAGGAGAGGTTTGATGGCAATTCCATTTGGCACTCGATGTACAAGAAACACATGTGGCTCCAGCTGGCCTTTGAGGTTGTGACGTTGCACACATGGATCTGGTGAATACTGAACAGCATGGGTGACCACGAGGTTCTCAAACATCACATAAAACAGACACAGGCTCAGTGAAATTCATCTGACAAACATCATCACCGAGGTGCACAGTCATGTCAAAACAGAAGTCTGGGGTGGTAATGGCTCCACTGAAGATTTACATTTGATGCAAGACTTTAACCTTCATTATTCAGGGTTATCAGCCAGCATAGGTGGGAAGTAACCAAGTATAAATACTTCGTTACTTAAGTAGAGTTTTCAGGTATCTGCACGTATTTGTTTTTCTGTCACCCTTTTACTTTTACTCCCTACATTTAAACACAAATATCTGAACTTTCTACTTGCAAGATCTAAGATGTAGAAGATGTAAGAAGGTGTAACAAGACAAAAAAGATGTACAAAGACAAAAAAGACATAACAAGACAAAAAAGAAATAAAAGGACAAAAAAGATGTAACAAGACAACATAAAAGAGGTAACAAGACATAACAAGACCAAAGACATAAAAAGATGTGAAAAGACGTAAAAAAAGATGACCTGACATGACAACGTAAAAGAGGTTACAAGATGTAACAAGATAAAAAATATTTAAGAAGACAAAAAAGATGTTACAAGACAATATAAAACACATAACAAGATGTAGCAAGACAAAAACGACTTAGAAAGACAACTTAAAAGAGGTAATAAGTTGTAAAAGACGTAACAAGACACAAAAAAACATAAAACTTAAAATTACGTAAAAGTCATGAAGACAAAAAGGGAAAAAAACATAACAAGACAACATAAAAGAGGTAACAAAACAGCATAAAAGATGTAAGAAGACACAAAAGACAAAATGAAAAGCTATGTAAAAGAGGTAAAAGACATGGTTCGAATTACGGGGGAGCTAGGGGGAGCTGGGCTCACCTGAAAAGGACATGAGCTCCCCCGAAAGCCTCATTTGGGACATTTGGGGGAGGTCTAATATATGATGGTCCTGAAATAAATAATAACAGTGAAAATATGGCAAAGTTTTGTGTTTATTTCGACATTTTATGTATTGTCACTAATTAACACAATGCTGTGTGCGCTGTTGTGTGCGCCACCGTGACCGCTGCGCTGTCCGTGGTTCTGATACGGAGCAGAGGTGACTGATAGACTTAACATGTTACTTCGGTTCCTGTTTGCTTTTTGTTGTTGCAAATTGAACTTTTGGTCTGAATTCCACTTTCTCCCGATTCTAACAATCCACAGACAGAAGGGAAACGACAGTGAGCCGAAAGGACAGTCAGTAAGGAGAGAGTGTGTGAGAGAGAGATGCACGCAGCAGAACAGCGGCGACGAAGACAATAGGGCTCCCCCAAAAGACATTGTGTAATTCGAACCCTGGTAAAAGACATAAAACATGTAACAAAAACAAAAAACAAAAATGTAACAATACAAAAGACATGACAATACAAAAAAGACACAATGATGCAAAAAAGACGTAACAGGATGTAAGAAGTAATAAAAGATGTATAAAGAAACGTCCTTCAGAAGGTAGTTTTTTCATTTATACTTTGAGGACATTTAAGAGCCTGTGTTTTTTCACTTTTACTTGACTAAGGAAGTTGAATCAGGTACTTCCACTTTTAGTAGAGTCTTTTTTAAACAAGTATCTGTACTTTTACTTGTGTAAAGAATATGTGTTGCTACCTTTGTTGGCCATCACAGTGGGGAAGCAGAGGGGACAAATATTCAAAGACAGTGAAAGTCTAAAGCCTCTCTAATGGCCCCTACAGGCTGCCATTTTATTATGTACATCTCACAGTGGGATGTGAGGGTATGAACGGATGCAGTGAACAATGATTTCTCTAAACATAGAAACTTATCAGTCATGCAGCTAAAAATATAATGTTTATCCTGAGGGTGTCTCTAGAGGAAATACCACTGGGTCATAGCAGTCAAAAGGGTTTGTCAACCTTACAGCACAAACGTGCTCAACAAATTTCATGGCAATCTACCAACAACATTGTGTCATTATACTGTTTGTCATTCTGGCCTTAAGGTGGTACTAGAGCCAAACATATGGAACATACAAAACAGACGAGGTTTGTTTTCCAAAGAGCATACGTTTTGCTCAGTAAATTTTGCAAAGTGGAAATTAGGGCCATAAAGGTCCAGTGTGTAAGAATTATGGTGATCTACTGGTAGAATATGGCAAAAATGGAATGTAATATTCATAGGTTTCCATTAGTGTGTAATCACCTGAAAATTGTGTTTTTATGACCTAAGAATGAGCTGTTTATATCTACAGAGAGAGCAGGTCCTCTTCCAAGGAGACCACCGTGTAGTCACGCCATGTTTCTAGCCCAACGTGGACAAACCAATCACTAGCTCTTGATTTTGCATTTCTTCTGAGTTTTGCAGCCACCGTGGGTTCTCCTACGCAGAGATCTTTGGAATCTGCAAGCTCACCTACCCACTGCATGGTCCGTTAAGGTAAAAAAGGTAAAAACAACATTCTAGAGACGCACCAGCAGCTCTGTGAGACTGGTTAGGTTAGGGAAAAGCATGGTTTGTGGTAATAAAACTGTGACTGTCCATGGCAAGACTCGTGCATGAAAGACAGGCTACATGTCAATCTACTACACCGACCTCTACAGCTTTACTTTATGCCTCACGACTGAACATTGGCATTGGACATACACTGTGAAGTGTGTCCAATATGGATGTAATTGGTAGGGCTGAATGTATTTCTGATCTCCTGTTATCATGTGACCGATGTTCCAAGCTTGGTCACGCTCAAGGAAAATAAAAATAAGCAACAGACATAACATCACTATAAAACATTCTACGCTCTGCTTGGTGCCAGACTTTGGTGAACAAGATGCATGGAGAAACAAAAACCCAACGTACGTATACCTCCTAAAAAATGTTTATTTGCTGTTGGTGTCTAAATGATAGACATTGCATCTCCCATAAGCTTCAGTTGAACTGACACCAAAGTCTGGAACGTAGAATGTTTGTTCGCGATTTAATTTCTCTTCCTTCTTTTTTAGTTTCCTTGGCCATACTACGTGACTTTCAAAGTCGTCAGATTGTCATGCTCACACTACATAACTTTCTCTCTTGTAATCAGGAATCTTGCTGTCACATTAACTACATTATGTAGGTTCATGTAACGTACACGGAGTTTATGCTGTAAAAAGGTTGCAGATTGGTTAGGTTTAGCCACAAAATCTACTTGGTTAGGTTTAGGCAATAACACTGCTTGGTTAGGATTTGGAAAAGATTGTGGTTTGGTTTAAAATAACTGACAAAATTTTAAGGTACTCAAAACTTTAAATAAGTCTACATTAACATAGGACTAAAAACCCAGTCTCCTGGGGGAAAGTCCTATGTTTGCTGGAGCCATCCAACCATCCCACCTCCTTTAAATTGTGGACTTTCTTGCTCCTTATACTCCTCCAGTCATGTTTACTATGTCCACAGCAGCCTAACAATACACAAGCATGTCAGTTGAAATAAGCTGGTTGCACTTTTGACCAACACACACATTTTTATGTTGAGGAGGTCTGGTTTTGTTCAAAAACAAATGCAAGATCTCCAAAAACTTTCACTAAGTGTAAAATCAGGGCTACAATGCAGTAGAGTGAAGTTGCAGTGCAGTTGTAAGCGAGGTGACACTTCATCTTACATTATTTTAGTCACTGTTACACTCTGCTTGCTGGTCATGCTGAGTATAGGATTTCTAATTCATAGTGTCCTGTGTTTCTTTCTCTGCAGGTGTGGGTGTCCTGGGTGACAGACGGAACTAGCAAAGAGTTTAGTTCCCTCTCTTCCACCATCCGGCTTGGCACTAGTAACTATGATCTGATGTAGCTTTTGTTTTTTTCCCTGTTTCTTTCATTTCTGGTGGGTCCGGTAGCCCAGCTTTGTTTCTGTTTGTTGGGGTTTAGTTGCATGCTGTTTTAGGGTAGGAGGGAGAGCCTTGATCTGCCGGCTGGTCAGAGGTGGCTTCCCCTCTTTTGTTCATTTTGGCCGGTGCATCAGTCCTTAGTTAATTTGGGTTTTGATTCAGCTTTGGGTTATTTCTGATTTAGCACCTTTGATTTGTGGTCACTTTTATTGTTTCAATAAATGAAACATGATTTTTGCCTCTCCTGAATTGTTTAATATGTTAGGCCTCTTTCATGTAACAAGCTTCTCTGGTGATCGTAATGTTATCTGGGGGCTCGTCTGGGATCGGACTGTTTCATTCACTGAGTTTTTATACAGTGGACTGAATGTCTTCCATGTCTTCCAAGAAACATCCATCCATCCATCCATTGTCCGTAACCGCTTATCCTTGACGGGTTGCACGGGGGCTGGAGCCTAACCCAGCTGACACTAGGCGAGAGGTTCACAGTCAGCTTTCTTTACAAAGTTTCTTTTTCCATACAGTATCCCCAACATCTCTCACTCTTAACAGGGTTTTTCTATCTAACTCATTTGACATTTCATAAAAAAGCTGGAAATAAATAGTAACTTTTACATAACATAATGGTTTTTACCTAAAAACTATTATCACCTGTTGCAAAGTTTACAGCAACCCTCCTATTTCATATGTACCAATCAACATAATGATACTGATGGAGAGGTCTGAACTGAGCTGGACCTTTGTGGGCTGCTCAGAGGTGCCTTTCCCTTTTTGGTTCATTTTGGCCAGTCCATCAGTCCCTAGATAATTGAGTTGTATGGAATATTTCTTATGTAGTACATTTTATTTATGACCACTTTCATTGTTTTTGCAACTCTTTGACTTGTCTAACAAGCTTTTCTTGTGGTCCTAACATAATTTGGCTGCTGGTCTGGGATAGGACTGTTTTATTCACTGAGTGTTTACATATGGTGGAGTGAATGTCTTCCAAGAAACATGTTGTCAACAAAAAAAAGTTCAGAGTTCTCCAACATTTCTCACTCTTAGCAGGCTTTTTTTTCTATCTAGCTCATTTAGCATTTCACAAAAAGCTAGAGGGAAATTAAAACAATATCATAACTATTACATAATATAATATTTTTATCCCAAAAGTATTATCACCTGTTGCAGAGGTTACAACAACCCTGCTATTTCATATGTACCAATCAACATAATGATACTGGAGGATGGGACTTGATTGGCTGGACATTTGGCCAGAGGTGACGAACCCTTTTTTTGTTCATTTTGGCCGGCCCATCTGTCCTTAATTAAGCCGAGTTATTTCTGATTCAGTAACTTTGATTTATGGTCACTTTCATTGTTTCAATAAATGAAACATTGATTTTTGTTTTTGCAACTCCTTGATTGTTAGACCTTTTTCGGGTTGCAACCTTTTCCGGGGGTCATAACATAAGTTGGGGGCTCGTCCAGGATAGGGCTGTTTTATTCGCTGAGCACTTACATAAGGTGAACTGAATGTCCTTCAAGACACGTTGTCAACATCCAGGCAGTTTGTGAAAAGTTCACAGTGAGTTTTAGTCACAAAGTTACTTTCCATCCAGTGTCTCCAACATCTCTCACTCTTAACGACCCATTTTTCTCACTCATTTGACATTTCACAAAAATGTTGGAAAGAAATAGTAATAATGTCATAACATTTACATAATATAATGTCATTACCCAATTATTATCGCCTGTTGCAGAGGTTACAACAATCTTCCTTAATGCATTTTTTTCCCCCCGAATGACTTTTTTTTCATATGCACCAAATCAACGGAATAATACCGCCAAGAATGCGGTCAAACAAAAGGTTATCGCAACAAGTTGTGAATGCCTGACATGCAAATACTTCCCCTGCATGCTCCGCTCACTACTTGTGTTCCCGATCTTGCAAAACATTCAGTGATATCTCATTTCTGTCATGAACATGCTGATGTTTGTGAGGATTCAGAGCAACAGGCGAGCTGAGTTTGTGTGGGTCTGTCTCATTGCTGCATGCCAAATGAGTGTGCATTCCTGGCATGGGGTTGTCGTGTCTGTAGAGGGCATTTAACTGTGCCGCTCCACCCCTCGTCAACTCTGTGACTAGTATAAGCCGCAGTAATGAGGTCAAACTAGCAGTGTACTCTGGCAGCCTTGGATACACTAACAAGCCCTCTTTTATTCCATTGTTCTTTATATCTCTGGACTAGACTGGACTGTTGCTCCCCTTGTAACCATGTTTGCTTCTGCAGAGCTGATTTTTCAGACCCCTCCCTGCCATTACTGTTAATTGCATTTTGCATTATCATTATCGATTGCGAGTAGCATTGTCTTTTGTGCTCATAATGGCCGTATGAGAGAAACAGGCACAAGAAAACGGTTGTGGAAAAGCCTTCCTCATCATCCACATGGCTAATGATGCACTCCATCAGCCTCAGAGCAGGAAATGACCTGCGAGAAAAACTCGCCTGCTGAAAATTAAGTTGTCGACAATGCTCCATTTAAGAGCGAGAGAATCCTCACCCACTGCAATCTATATCTTGTGTTTTAATTACAGTGGATGCCCAAGATAGCCAAATGAGACGTTATTCGAGGCCAACAAGGTACTCTAATTGGTATAATCTTGGACGTCAGGAAAGCTTTGATTGTACAGCCCCACTGCCTGGATTTGAACTTTGTCCTCCTCGCTGTGGTGAAGGCCAGCTGAGGTCCTTTATGTTTTAGAAGAAGAAGAGGAAAGCTCCTTTTTTCAGAGTTTAGTTTCCCACAGCAATCATATACCATTCTCTCACCGGGGGCTCCAACACCCCTGAGAGGAGCTGTTGGATGAGGGCGGTGTAGTGCGACCCTGAACAAACACTCAGCCAGGTGAACTTTGCCTCACTTTGATTCATACCATGAAAATGAGATCAGCGCTTTAATGTGTTTTAAAGCATAAAAACATGTGTTGAAGGTGATGTAGCTGATTCAAAATGGACCACCTCGCTCTTTACCCCACTGCATAGTCACATAACACAGAGATTAACATGACACCTCATTGCTCAGAGGAATAGTTTAACAGAAATGTCAATCCAGCTGGTAAACCCCACAGACATCAGAGAAGCAGGCTAATTAGCTAATCTCAATCAACTGTGTCCCCCACCTCTAATTAAAGGTTACCATGGTGATGGTAACTGCTGGGTCGGACAGTTCATTTAATAGAGGTTAAGTTCAAAGGCACTTATCAAACTTAAGCTTATTATTCAAAGGCCAGAACTGACCATTCCTAAGTCCTGCTCCTTTTCGCTTTTTGCTCTGATGTCAGTTTAGGAACCTTGCTACATGGTGGAACCTCAGTCAACTTTCTCATTTCCCGTTTCCTTTCCGGCCAACTAACGGTTGAGGTAGACTGTGTAGCTAGTTAGCTCACATTTTGCTGACATGAGTTAGCGGCACGGTGGTGCAGTGGTTACCACTGTCGCCTCACAGCAAGAAGGTTCTGAGTTCACATCCCCCAGCTGGCTCGAGGGCTGGGGGAGTTTGTGGCTGGGGCAGAACCTTTCTGTGTGGAGTTTGCATGTTCTCCTCATGTCCAGGTGGCTTCTCTTCGGGTACTCCGGCTCCCTCCCACAATATGTGATGGGCTCCAGCCTCCACCGGGACCCATCAAGGATAAGTGGTTACGGACAATGAATGAATGAATGAATGGGTTATAACATGGAACTAGCTGGCTAACAATTGATGTAGATTCATTAGCTAGTGGACATGACACGTGGACACAATCAACATGGATCATCCACTGCATAACACCTTGATGGACCAAAGAAATAATGGTGGTGGAAGGCTTCTCTCTCTTCGTTGTAGGACAGAGAGATACAGAAGATCTTTCATACCAACTGCCATCAGACTCTATAATTCTTATACAAATAGATGAGACTACAGACAAATGAATTTCCCCTTGGGGATCAATAAAGTATTTCGTATCGTATCGTATTGTATCGTATCGTATCGTATCGTAGTGATCCAGTATTTTGTCACCATTAGGTAACTCAGTGGTTCCCAAACTTTTTCTAGAATGCCCCCCTTCAGAATGTTTAAAAAAAGTTCACATCCCCCACCTCACAATTATTATCAGTTATTAATAAAGACTGTGGAAGCAACTGATAAAAAAGGATTCAAGTTGAATTTTAGTTAAATAAAGGTTAGCATTATAGCATTATAGCATCAGAAACTCTTGTTTGTTTCCCCTACATAAATCATTTAACTTTAACTTTCACTCTATATTTCTCATCTGCTCTTGTGACTGTGTTACGGTGACGTCACCGCCATTTTTCCTAGGTCAAGCAGACTGACCTGTGAACCAATACATGTAAACAGGTGAGCTGTGAATTTTCCTGAATGAAAAGCACTGTAACATTTTTTTCTCACCTGATCTCAATGAGTGGTGTTATATTCAAGAGATAATTTACATCCTGTTTACATATTTGTTCAGAGGTCAGTCTTGATCTGGGGAAAATGGCGTCAATGTACGATCCAGTGCAGCATCTACTAGGGCTGTCACTTTTTCAAAACATCAAGTTTGAACGAATTTAAAATGACCTGTAATTCGTTCGGATAAATTCGAACAGAGTGAAAGAGAGGAGTACCTCTTTGTGTTTCCCTCCTGAAAATTCTGCTCTCAGTTAACACTGGAGTCAAAGGGGCCAGTTGGACGGGGCCCCTGTTAGTTTGAGGCTCATGGTGCGATTGTGTATATCAGTTTTGTTTGATAGTTATTTTGTTTGAAAGAGAGTACAATTTTCTCTGTTTTGATGAAAATATTTTATATGAAGAGAGATGTCACAATCTGAGCTATATAATATAATATAATATAATATAATATAATATAATATAATATAATACAATATAATACAATATATATAATACAATATAATACAATATAATATAATACAATATAATACAATATAATACAATATAATATAATATAATCTGGGAATTTGAGAAAAAGAGAAACAGTTTATATTTTGGAAAGTAATGGCTTCAGTGTCTCCACCCCTGGTCCTGGCACAGGTTGATGGATCCATTACTCAAAGGAATCTTTTCACATTTTGTAAAGTGTACTCCTTCACTTTCTTGTTGAGAGTTGGATTAAAAGATCAATACCACTCTCATGTCTGTGTGCTAATTGAGCTGGAGCCAGGGGCAACTATGTTAATTTAGCACAAGCAGGGGTAAACAGGCAGCCAGGCTCGCTTCAAAGTTAAAAAATAAACCTACCAACACCTCTGAAGCTCACTGATTAACATGCTGCATCTGGTTTGTTTACTCTGAACACAAACACAGATGTAAAAATTACAATTTGGTGTCTGGTTGCTGTTTGCCAGCTTTTTTTTTTTTTTTTTTGCAGAAGGAAACTCCACTAACTGTTGTTTTTACATGTCTATTTGTCTTTAGATTAAACTCAATGATAAAACAGGTTTATTAACTTTGGAGGTGTTGGTAGGCGTTGGACACTTTTGAACTTTGGACAGAGCCGGACTACAGACTGGCTGTTTCCCCTGCTTTAAAGGGATAGTTCAAAACCCAAAAACCCAAAAATGACAATTCAGTCATCATCTACTCACCCTCATGCCGATTGAGGCTAAGGTTTAGTTTTGTAGTTCACAAAATACTGCTGGAGTTTAACAGGAAAACAAATCTCCCAACCAATGTAAATGAATGGTGACCAGTTTTCAAATGTAAAAAAACAACAGAATAAAAACATAAAATGCCTCCATACTGCTCGTCTGGTGGTCTCTTAAAGCCCCAACATGCCAAGTTGCCTAAAGAAACACTTTGTTTTTAGCCTGAATCTTCACTGTAGATCTTTAGCTTGGAGCCATGTTCACATGCACATGCACACTGTCTGAACTGGGTGTGTGTGTGTGTGTGTGTGTTGTGACGGTGTGCAAACGGCATGTCAGGACTTCAGGAGAGTTGCATTACGCCAAATGAGCAATATGGAGTTATTTCATGGTTCCTGTCCTTTTTTTTATATTTGAAAACTGGTCACCATTCACTTCCATTGTTTTTATGTGAAACTCCAGCAGTGTTTTGTGGACTAACAAAATAAACCTGACCCTCAATCAACATGAGGGTGACTAGATGATGACTGAATTGTCATTTTTGGGTCAACTATCCCTTTAAGGATTTATGTGAAGCTAAGCTAATGCTAGCTTGAGCTCTGTACTCTGTACACTTGTTAAGAAAACAAATATTCATATTTCCTATACTGACAATCTGTTGTATCCCTTTAGATGAATATCTTTCACTGTGATGCTTCTAATGGCTGTATCCTGTGATGCTCACTGAGGGAAAAAGACAGAGTGGAAAGACCAACAGCATGTGTGTGTGGGGTGTGTGTGTGTGTGTGTTTGTGTGTGTGTGTGTGTGTCTTGACCTATTCCAGGATGGATGTGATTCTGGCTGGTACACTTAAATTCCAGTCTGACCCCATAAATTTCCTCTACATATTAAATCCTTGCTAATTACAACTGCATGCTTTCAGCGGGAAACAGCTCTCTGGAAACAACCCTGGCTGGAGGTGGAGCTGAACTGTAAAATATGTTCGAGTTAACTTTGTCATTCAGGCCAAGCACAGTGAGATTATTTGACTTGTTTCCATGGTAAATCTGACTTTTTTTTTTTTTCAGTCATGTGACACTGCACAATAAAACTGTTGTGGCGAGGCAAATTATGTTGCAATAGTTGCAAATACATGAAAATTCAGTTGTAAATAAATAACACTGGACTGTGTATTAGGGCCATTAGTTAAAAAAATGATACTGATTAAGATTCATGTTGGAAATTTATGAGAAAACTAACTTGGATATTTTCTGAGATTAGAAAGTCAGAAATTTGCAAGATTTAAGTCACAAATTTACAGGGGGTGGAAGTAACTAATTACAAATACTCAAGTTACTGTAATTAAGTAGTTTTTTGGGTGCTTGTACTTTTATGAGTAGATTTTCAAGTCTGTACTTTTACTTGTACTTAAGTGTTTATTACACCATGTAATCTACTTAGTTACTTTCAAACTCATAGTTCAGTACTGCGTAGAACTTGAATTAAAGTCCAAACCTTTCATCTGAATTTTTGTAGCCAATAAGGTGATCTGATCACAAAAAGGCCAATGAGAACCAGGACGTATGGATGAAAAAATAATTAATATTTCATCTAGAAATGGCAGTAATTGCATCCCATTCAACTGTCTGGTGGAACTATTTGATGAATAGTGAAACTAAAACTTAAAATGAGATAAAAATGTCTTTTATTGATCAGGTATTAAACATAAATGGTTAAAAAGTAAATAACACTTCAATTGCCAGCTCCCATAATTTCATGGTAAATAGGTGGTAATTACCAAGTAACATGAAATTTCTTAGAAATTACCCTCAACTTCAATATGTTACTTGGTGATTATCACCCACTACATGAAAACTGTACTTGCTAATTATCACATAATTAACCATGAAATTTGTGGGTAATTTCTAAGAAATTTCAAATATATTACTTGGTAATTACCGCCTATTTGCCATGAAATTATGGGACGAAAGTAACTAATACTCTGAGTAGTTTTTGAGATGAGTACTTTATACTTTTACTTAAGTATTTTCTAACACCAGTACTTTTACTTGTAATAGAGTAATATTTTAGTAATGTAACAGTACTTTACTTGAGTACAGAGTTTCAGTACTCTTTCCACACATACTCTGCAAATTTATGAGAAAGAAAAATAGAAATATAGACTTAAAAGTCCACAGTGTGAGATTTACAAGGATTTATTGTCAGAATATGGCAGAAATTAAATATAATATTCAAGTCTATTAGTGTATTATAAGATAAGATCAAATAAAAACATCTTTAAATACAAAATAAAATCAGAATTGTTGTGTTTTCGTTACTTTAGAATGAGCTGTTTATATCTACAGGGAAGTGTGCGTTTCCTGTTCCATGTTGCGCTGCCATGTTTTTACAGTAGCCCAGAACAAGAAAAACCAAACACAGGGTCTAGACAGGGCCTTTCGTGTTTGGTGGGTGAGGCGAGGTGTTTGCAATCTGCAAGTTCACGGCAGGTTTTCTTAAAGGGATAGTTCAGCCAAAATTAAATGAAAACGTAAAAAACAACCAAAAAAACAAAAACAAAACCAATAAAATGCCTCCATGCTGCTCGAATGGGCAATCCAAGCTCCTAAAGTCCTGACATGCTGTATGGAGGCATTTTATGTTTTTTTCTTCTAGTTGTTTGTCCCATTTGAAAACTGGTCACCATTCACTTCCATTCATTGGGAGATTCTGCAGCACTGTTTTCCTGTGAAACTCCAGCAGTGTTTTGTGACTACAAAACTAAACTAAACCTGACCTTGAATCAGCATGAGGATGCGTAGATAGTGACTAAATTGTCATTTTGGGGAGAACTCTCCCTTTTTTCAGTAGACTACTTAATGAAGCCTGTGGTATCAATGTACTTATGTTTTGAGATGTGAACATCCATCCATTCGTATTCTGCTCATGTTTTGAGTTTAGAAATACCAGAATTCTCACAATAATGACATGAACACACCATGTGACCTCACTATGTGACATGGTTCTGTTGTAGTGGAGGTTGAAATGAGAAACAGGTGTAAAAAAATGTGTGCTATTGAATTAAGGAAGCTGTACGTCATGACAGAGAGATGTCTTTTTTTTCTAGGCTGTGTTTTTCTAAGATTATTGAGACCTGTGATGAGGCCAACCAATGAGATATCCACATCTGCAGCTGATTACTGTGAAGTAACAACAAATTATATGAGACGGTTTGGACGCGAGCCAGAGCGAATGATATAACACACAGTAATTTTCAATAAGGTCATGGCTCGTGGATAATCACAGACTTTTGCACTGTGATTATGGCACAAAACCTGCTCGTACTTTTCAACAGTTAATACATTTTCATATCGAGCAGATCCAGAATTAAAACTGTGTGGAAGACAACTATAAACTTTGGCTTTATTTGAAGTTACAGGAAAAAGTGAGCTACTTTTTGTCTTTAATGTGATGCAGCTGGATAAACTCTCAGTCTGATCTAATGCAAATGTATGGCATTAATTAACTGTGCCATTTCTGCATCACGCTCAACCTTTTCAGCCTCTGTGACCCTGCAGACGTGCCACAGTGTATCAATATCTGTCCAACCACGCCTGTTATTCCACTCCAGCAAAAAGAAAAAGTCACATGGAAAAATGAACAATATTTGGGAAAGCATGTGTCTCTGCGGTTCAAAGGAAGAATAATGACAAACATAAATAATGCAACAGCTCAGCGGGCTGTGCAGATTACAGAGGGAACAGAAAACAATCTGCGTGTTGCTTACAAGCCGGGCTGGTGTTGATGGAAGGCTTTGCACGCGAGAGGGACGCGACAAGAGAGAACATGAAAGAAATGAGGGGATAACAAGATGAGAACAGGAAAAGAGGGGAGGAAACACGAGTGAGAGACGGCCGTGTGAGCTGATGATCAAAACAGTGTGTGTATGTGTGTGTTTACTCTTATTTCTATAGTTGTGAGGACCAAACCTGAGCTTACACAAGTCACCAGGCCCTTTTCCCTCTTTTATAACCTTTAACCTTTACAGTCTTTCCTTTATGTTCTTGAGACAAAGCTGAGAAAAGCTGGAGAACATGTGTGACATGAACATTGCGAACAGTTTGCTTAAGTCACAAAATCATGACTTGACAGACAAAAGTGTCCTGAGGGAATAAATTTAATCTTAAATCTTAAATATTGCGAGTGACGATACTCAACATAAAGAAACTCAGTTGCAGATGTAATCTTTCTGTGCACATTTCACTTTTCGTTTCAAGAATAAATAAAGAAAAGAACTTTCCAATGTGGCCAGTGAACAGGTACCAACAGGTGAGTCAAAAAATGCACTAAACTCCAATAAAAAGATGTGTGTCTTATTTTTCCTGTGCAGGGGTGGAAGTAACTAATTGCCAATACTCAAATTACTGTAATTACATAGTTTTTCTTGGGGGGGTACTTGTACTTTTCAGAGTAGATTTTCAAGTCTGTGCTTTTTGCATTACAAGATGTAATCTACTCAATTACTTTTAAAACCATTGCTGAGTACTGAGTACAATTTGAATCAATGTCCAAACCTTTCACCTGCATTTTTGTAGCCAATGATCTGATCTGATCATGAACGGACCAATGAAAACCAGGACATATGGACGAAAAACAAAACAAATTGCTGTTGCATCACACATTTATATTAAGGATGTTAATGATTAATCATTAATTGAATAATTGTTGTTAATTAGCTGATTAAAAATGTATTCATGGATGTTTAATCAGTGGTCATGGCAGTAATTTGTTTTGTCTGGCGGAGCCATTTGTTGAATGAGGAAACTTAAACTTCAACATAAAATGAGAAAAATAATTTATTTATTTCTCTTATAAATTATTAATGATTAATCAATTGTTTGCATTTTCAACTACTGGTTCAGGAAAACGCACAAAGTTTGGAAAGGTGACTGTGACATCAGCGGTTAAAAGTAACTAATACTCTGAATAGTTTTTGCAATGAGTGCTTTGTACTTTTACTTAAGTATATTTCTAACAGCAGTATTTTTACTTGTAATTGAGCAATATTGTAGCAGTGTAACAGTACTTGTAGTACAGATTGTCAGTACTCTTTCTACCTCTGGTCCTGTGTAATCAAAAGCAATTGAAAAAAAAGAGAAAATAATTTTCTATTCACATATTTCTATAAAATTATTTAATTACACAATAGCAGTTAAAATAGGGGTGAGACCAATTCAGTGTATTTTGTTAATCATAACTTTCACTAATATGGGAAAGTCAGCACAAAAGTATTAGTGTAAAAAAATAAAAGCCTTTGCATTTTTGTGCAATTTTCAACAAAAGTGGCAGGTAGTAATTACAAATGTGGCCACTCTGTGTTAGATAGGCAGGGAAAACCCTGGTTAAGGTTTAGTTTGAGCATGTGCAGTAGTGGTAAGGGTTAAGGACCATGACTGTCAAAGAAAACACAGCTATGCTACCCCGCAAGTGGGTGTGTAACAGATTGAATAATCAGACTGATTTGCCATTTTTGTTATTCAGTCTGACATTCTGAAATCTCAGCTGCTTTCTGTTTGGGAGAGGTTGCATCGCTCTAATCAGATAAACAGCGTGTGATGTATCGCTCCAACTGACGTCATTTTCAGTCGTCAGAATGTTAGCATGTTTCAAGCAGTTAACTTAAAGCAACACTAGGCGAAGAGTTTATCTAATTAGGGTTGCCACCCGTCTCATATAATACAGGATTGTCCCATATTGAAAAATAAAATACACTGTACCTTACTGAATCAATACAGGACACTATTTGTCCCATATTTTTGTGCACACCACATTCTATTGCATATACTATGTTTTTAAATGGTTGGAGACATAGTGTCTCAGGAGACATAGCATGTTTTAAAGATTGATTGATGGGTGGATGTTATGATATTGATTGATATTGGTTGGTTCACGCACACATTATTGTAAAACAGATGCACGATATGACAGGTGATGTGATCTAAAGGGGTTAAAAAGGTGTTTTTGCTTCATCTTGACTTGAACTTCTCTGGTGTTTAGCAGGCAGCAAGAAATATGCTAATTTAAGGGTTGAGGAGTTGTTATTTAGTTGTTTATTTATGCCTGTAAAGCTGCATCAGTCTCTGCTATTCTGGATTTCTCCAACAAACCAACTGATTGGCTCAGCTGTCTTCTCAAAAACAGCTGTTGAGGAGCACAAAACCAGGACAAAACTCTGAAAAAATTGAGATGTGGACAGCAATTTAGAAGTCTGAAATCAGGTGTGTTTGTGTGTGTGTGTGTGTGTGTGTGTGTGTGTACGCACACTAATGGTTCCTTCTCTCAGTATGTGAATGTTTGCATGGATCTATTTTGTGCAACTTTTGTGTCTCAGTTGGCTGTTTGTGTGAGTTAGTTTATGTCTCCTCCGCCTGCATGTATGTGTGTGTGACTGTGTGTCCGTTTGTCAGACAGACAGCGGTCGAAAACAAACCCAACCACTCTGGCTCCACAGCCTCTCTGTCGCTGTCAGTCTTGTCAGCAGCACAGCAGTGGATCGGCCTGTTTGGTTGCTGGTTGTGTGTTTGTTGGGTTGCCAGATCCAGGGTGGTCCGTACCACCACACTCATCCCACCCTGTCCTCCCTTGCTGTCAGGGGGATTATGCAGATTTAGGAGCACTACCTCACTCATTCCCTCCTTCTCCTCCTCAGTCCAGCCATCCATCCTCTCTTCGTTCTCCTCCTCTCGTCCCACTCATGACAGTCGTGGAAATGCCCTTTCCTGATTTCTGCGCCACTGGCTCTTCATAAAGAGATAAAGTTTTTTTTCTGCTTGTAATAAATGTCAAACATATTGTGCGCATGAGACTCAGTTTCCTCAGCAGACACATTGCAACTGTCCAGGAATGTAATATAACAACAACAAGCCAAAGTGTTGTGAGAGATCTGTATAGAAGTTTTCATAGACTTGTAGTGCCCTCTAACTGCTGCCACCTAAACTAAACTGTCGTCAGTGTTTCTGTACAAACATATGAAAGATTTAAAATGCATCAAGTGAAATATAATACACACTGTTATACACTGTAAACCCCAAATCATCCATGATACAAGATTTTAGTCCAAACTAGGGATGTTAATGATTTATCATTAATCATTTAATTGCCATTAAGAAGTAAACTGATTAAAAATGTATTCAGTCTAGAAATGGCAAGGATTGCAGCTCATTTGATATTGTTTTGCCTGACAGAGCCATTTCTTGCATAAGGAAACTTAAACTTAAATTAAACTTGAAATAAAAAGATAAGAGAAAAAAAGAGACATTAGTTAAGGGAAATGCAGAAAGTTGTGTTCACTTGACACAAACTATCGTCCCTTGAGAGACTTCATGACATCATTTTTTAAATGGTAAATAAACAAGTTTAATTTTTGAGTTAGTTTTATGAAAATTTATAAAGCTGATATAGCCTAATAATTACTTCATGATCAATTATAACACATACATTGGGCATATATTTTGATAGTTGACTGAACTAAAAAATGGTTGTAAAAGTAATCACACGTGACACGCCTCACTCTCTGTAGCACAAACCAAACGCACCCTTCCAATCTGGCGGTCTATTTAAACTGCTAAAACCTCCCATCCCCCCTCTGCCCGTCAGTGCCATTGCTGCCTTGCATCAGCGTCACTGCCCGTTCATTCAGCCCCACCACCACCCCAGCATCCACCTGCAGGCTCCAACAGGGGGTCCAAGATATGTGTTCATCACTCATCAATATCTCTATGTAAACATAATCTGTGAGCAGTGATGAGGTACCTAGATGCCAAAATGTTCTGCTGCTGCAAAAATGTGAGTTGTCTGACTGAAATGTTTTTTCATGTACAGTAAAAACACAAAGGTTGAGAAAACTCAAGATTTTAAGGCATCTTACTGTAACAGGTTTTTGAGTTTGAGCCCAGCACAAGCTCTCCAAGTACTAATATTTGTTGAGATAACTTAGTTTTCTTTGTTAGATAAACTTGAATATTTGAGTTTTAGAAACGCCAAAAAAGTTGTATTTCAAAAGTTATTGAGTAAATTCAAGTGAAAATGAATAATGGCTAATATATTTTCAATCAAAACCAGTTCACAGCTCATTGGAACCAATTTTTGATATATACATATATATATATATATATATATATAGCCACTGATATCAAGACAAGGAAGCTCCTTACGATGCATGGAGGGTTTCACCCTAAGTCCAGCGTCCTGAGGCTATACGCTAAGCGGAAGACAGGGGGCCGCGGACTCGTGAGCGTCAGAGCCACTATCCAAGAGGAAACGGCAAGCCTCTGGGAGTACATCAGGAAGATGGCGCCCAATGATGACCTGCTGGCTGAATGCCTCACGCAGCAGAAGCCCAGTAAGGAGGAGCCAGAAGGGCTGGCATGGACAGACAAGCCCCTGCATGGCATGTACCATCGACAGCTTGAGGAAGTGGCTGACATAGCGAAAACATACCAGTGGCTGGAAAAGGCTGGACTGAAAGACAGCACAGAGGCACTGATCATGGCTGCACAAGAGCAAGCCTTGAACACAAGGTCAATAGAGGCCGGGATCTACCACATCAGACAAGACCCCAGGTGCAGGCTGTGCAAAGATGCCCCTGAGACAATCCAGCAATAAAGTATCGGGGTGTAAGATGCTGGCAGGTGAAGCATAAATGAGCTTCATAACAGTGGCTAGCATCGGCACAGAATCTGTACTGAATAAAAGGCTGGGTACCAGTAATCAAGTGGAAGACACTCCTGTAGATCCAAACCAAACCGCACCTAGTCCTCTGGCTCTATTTCGCAGAACCACCATCCCCTCTGCCCTCAGTGCCATTCGCTGCAACCACGTCATCTGGCCTTTATTCAGCCCACAACCCCAGCATCACCGCAGCTCCACAGGGGGTCCGATATGTGTCATCCCACAAATCTCAGTAAACATAATCTGTGAGGAGGAGAGGACCTAGATGCCAAAATTCAGCGTCTCAAAAAGAGGAGTTGCTGATGAAAAGTTTTCATGTAAAGTAAAAGACCACAAGTAGGAACTCAAGATTTTAAGAGCAGCTAACGTAAAGCAGGTTGAGTTGGACCCAGCAGATCCAAGAACAATATGAGAAATTACTTTTTGTTAGATAAACGCATTATTGAGTTTAGAACGCCAAAACCTCAGTCATCCCAAAGTCTTGGGGTAAACTCAAGTATTGAATAATGGCAAATATTAATCAACCATTCCCCAGGTGGAACCATGATAGATATATTTTTTTTTTTTTTTTTTTTTTATATATATATATATATTTTGAGTTTCTAAAACTCAAAGATTCAAGATAAATGGATAAAGATTCATTTAAGAAAACTAAAGATTATAGGTCAGCAAAACTTTTTAAACTTTATTTCAAAAACTAAGAATTTGAGTTGGCCTCAAAACTCAAAGATCTCTTGCAGTAAATCACCATGAAATTTATAGTTGCTGCAACATTTTTTTTTATAGTGCGCTCACATGACATGTGGTCAGTTTTCAATAAAACAGATCATTTATGTTCACTTAAAATAACAAAAAGACAACAAGAGTTGCGGTGTTATGCTGAACACATTTTCTGTCTTAACACTGCAGCATTATCATTTCCTTGTACACACAGTCTACAGTGCAGCAGACTTCCCAGCATGCCCTGTATGAGAATGAAAATGCTTCTGAGACCCTTCTTTTTTAATAGTTTGGAGAAAACTTGATGTAGGCTTGTTGAGGATGTTTTCCCAAGTTCAGTCAACTTAACTCAATTGGTTTTACAAAACTCGAATAAGACTTTAAACTAATTATTCAACCTAAGTTCAGTTAACTTAAATATTTAAGTTGAATCATCTCAAAATTATTTATGTGACATTAAAAGTTTTGTGTGCAGTTGAGTGAACAAATTTGCATTTTCAGTGTGTGTATTTCCTTTTTGTATGTACGTACTGACTGGAGTATTCTGACATGTTAAATCACCCATACAGTCGAGCTATAACTCTCATGTGGGACAGCTAAAAACATAAGATTATTTTAACTAAAGGAAAGGTTTTGGGGGTTTGGGAAAGATTACAGACTTGTGGCTGGTCTGTTTCTCTGGCTGAGAAAATACTGGAAATCATGGTAACTTAACTGTGACTCAGCCAACTACTGAGGCCAGACACGCACAACACTTGAATCTGCCAGTTAAAGAGCACTTAGTTGTAAGTATTCACAGGGGGAAAAAACAATATTCTTCACTCTTGACATTCTTACAAAAACTCACAAAATTCATCTTATCAGGCTGTCAAAATAACCATCTTCAGGTTTAATCTACTCAGAGGGATATTCGAGTGTTGGTGCTTTACATGAATTGTTTCTAGAGTGCAGCAGACAGGAACAGGTCATGTGATCAACCTGAGGACGGCTCAGACGGTCAACCTGCTTATTGGCCAGTTATGTGGAAAGAAGTCAAGTCTGAGTTTTAAAGACCACACGGCCGTAGCTGATGGAATTCGCTGGTGGTAGAGCACGGTCAGTACGGCTCAGTGTCCAATGCAAACAACCCACATGAACACATGACACACATCAACAGTAGACTACTGTGCAGCACATGCTGGACAGACTGTATGTGCAAAAATGTGGACACTGTCAAGAAGAATTCATTCGAATGAATTCAGTGTCCATCAGACTGCAGCTCTGAGTGGGCTGTGAGCTGTAGTAGCAGAGGGGAGTTAACCTAAATAACATTCTGCTCAGTGCTGAATGAATCAACACTAAGACACAGGGCCTGTATGGAGACCTAAAGTACTCAATACTGGATCAATAAGAATATAAATATAAAAAAAGTAATATAAATAAATACATGCAAAATATATAGCCTGAAAATCTGAATTAATTCCACACGTTCTAAAAACTTTTATGATAAAGTGTCATTCCATCCTGTCTCCTTTCACAATAATATATTATTTTCACATTTTTTTATTTCCCTTTTTTTGTTTTTTTTTGTTTTATTTCTTATTGTCACTGTTCATAACAAAGTCTAAAAGGAAAGTTATGTGATTGGCTGGGAATAGCCAATCTGTTCGTCTAGACTTTGTGTTGAAAAGTGTCAGTATTGTGGTGGTTGGTGGTTGCGGCTTTTATTTTGATAGCATCACTTCCGGGTTTGTGTTGTGTTTTTGGGTAACTTGTTGTCTGTTCTCTCCGAGGCACCCTTTCCCCGCTGCGCTGAGGATAATTGGACTCACCTGCTCCTGCTTGACAATCAGCCCCTGTACTTAAGACCTGGAGAGACACTCCTCAGCGCCAGAGTATCCTGTTAACCTTCGTGGTATCTACCTGGCTCCTTCTCATGGTTTTTGGATTACATTACTGAATTTCTTGTGAACGCTTGTGAATTGTGTCTTACCTGTGTCTCTCCTTTTTCTTCCAGTGCCTCCCATTGCCCTCACAGCCCAGCACTCTCCTGTCGTTTTTGGATTTTTTCACTATTTGGATTTTTCTTTGGAATTCCCTTGCACTATTGTAAATAAATCATTGTTCTAACCAGTACCGCATCCGCTCCTGGGTCCTTCCTCATTCTCCACACGCCACAAGTATGAAATAAAAAATTTAAAGTATAAAAAATTACAAAATAAAATACATTTTAAAATGAGAAAATATTTAAAAAAGACAGAAGCATAACTTTAAGGAAAAATATTAGGGGCAGGCATGACAAGAAAAATGAGGGCCCTTCACGTTTATCATGAGTTTCATGGACACTGTAGTTTCTCCTGCACACTAAGAAGGGGAGGGTGAGGTGAGCAGTATTCAGGTGGTTGTAATTTACAACCTCACTGCTCGATGCCACTAAATCCTACAACCTGGTCCTATAAAGTATTTGATCATGATGATGCCGGTGTTTAATCATGTCAGACAGGAACTGCCTATAGTTTATATAATTTTAAAAAAACTTCCAAAATATTACATGTTTTCCCAACTAACAGCCCTTCTTAAGCTCTCTGACCAAAGAAAGGCAAACTACAGGTCCAGATATGTTTCCACTATGTTCCTTGTTGATATTTGTGCATGTAACTCTGGGTTTAGGAAAACAGATTTCCCTCACAGAACGTCTCGATCATCCTGAGTGTTATGATCGACCTAGAAGATGTGAAATGTCGTGTTGCAGCATAGTGCAACACTGATGCAATAAAGTTTCTGGTTTTTCCTTTTCCAGGCTCAAGTTCTAGTGTGGTTATGGGAGGATGTTGCTATGGGACTTGTTCCTTTTGTGTACATTAATTTACAAAGCCATGACTTATATAGTGTTAGGAAACCACAGTATTTTCTTTATGGGAAATTCCTCGAGCTGCGACATATGCATGCACTGAAACAGATGTGAAAATGGCCAACAGTAAAACTCAACAGAGTGAGCTGAGCTTGCCAGGATTTTGCAGATTATTTAGAGATTTGAAGTTTTGACAGGACAAACCTGAGTGATCCGTCTCCCTAAACAGCCTGCGCTGCAACTGAGGACTCTCCGGTTCATCCATAATTCACTGTTAAGCCTGCGCTGGAAGGCTAGAAGGTCTTGTCCTGTTTGTGGCCCTCTGTTAGCCAAGCTGAATAATTAAAGACAGAGGTTTCCTCTCATTGCCATACACTGTGTACCTTTGTAATTTACATAATCAGTCAGGTGGAGAAGGTTCTTACAAAGTAAACTTGGAAGCCACCATATACTGTTTTGTTAAGAATGTGGCAGCTGGTGTTGGTACACACTGTGTTATGTAAAGTTGCTCAGCTGGCCAGGCGTTCATGTTGCTCATCTGGGTGTACTTTTCCTAAGTGAGGTAATGTTTTGCAATCCCAAACCTCTCAGAGCAAATAATTCTGCAATGTCATTTCAAGTGGGCTTGTTTTGCGAGCTTTAATTCCAGAAAATCGACACAACTCAGTCCTCCGTTTGCTTCGTTTGATCCATGCCAGATGTTGCCCTCACTCTGCATTTTCTCCTCAGCCTGTCCAGATAATAAAAAAATGTGGCTTTCTGCTCTCTCCGAGGCCTCCTCGCCAGAGCAACAGACTCTGTGTCGCGTTGCTTAGCCATGATGGAGACCAAACAAAAAACAAGCTTTCTGATTTTTGGCCGCATGTGAAAGAAAGGGTGGAGAGGAGGATGATGATGTCAGTTGCAAGGGTTGGATATCCTCTTCCCCAAGCCCCTGACCCCTACTATTGAGACGCTGGAAACAATCTGTCAAATTCCTCAGTGGAAAGACCACAGTGGTTTGACAACAGCTGGATCTCGGCATCATATTGTGTCACACTGAGGAACAATGGAGTGATCCTGCTACTGGCTGAAAAATATCAGCCTTTACAAACAGTAAATGTTATATTTCCCCCACTGGCCTCAGCATCAGCGCTCCCCCAAGTGGACTTAAAGCCAGATGTTTGCTGTCCAGGTGTTTGGCAGTCTGAGTGAGTTCTCACCACAAGCTCACTGATTTTCACTGATTCTCAGCCTCCAGATGACACACGTGTTTACATCTGGAAACAAATAGCCAACATCGGCATGGACAGATGGATGGAGTCAGTCCTTTCATGCTGATTGATATGAGGGGGGGAGTAACAAAAATTAATTCATAAAAATAGTGTTAATGAAAATGCATGTGAATTGAAAAGTAAAGGGGTAAAAATTGATGTGAAATGAAAAATAGAGTGGTTTAAAAGGAGTTAATTTGATTAAAACAGTTATAATATGCTTGAAAACAGAGCCATGCTTCTGCATTTTAACTCTCTAACAAAGTTCCCTTCCACTTTTTTCAATTATTTTTTGTTACTCCAACCCTTGGGGCCACCGTCCTCAAATGATAAATGACAAATTTGTGTTGTGAATGATGAATGATGAATGTAAGATGGGTAAAATGATGAAATCTTTGTTTTCAATCATATTTTGACTCCACCCATATGTCCATGCAGGTGTTGGCATTCTGTTTCCAGATGAATATGTAAATTGAAAAATAGACTGATGAAGTCTAAGTTGATTTGATAAACTTGATAGGCATGTTCTGTATTTTTAGACACTGCTTGTGAGCTTTTAACCTGACATGGCAGGGGCAGTTAGTCAATTTTGTGTTGTGAATCCATTTTTACACATTTATTTTTCCATTCACATCCATTTTTGTGAATTTATTATTGTTGATTCCACCCCTCACACATGACGAGTGTTTCAGGACAGGACAAACTGTTTACGAGCACAAACCTGTGCAGAAAGAAGCTCCAAGGTGAGAGCTTATGATCATTTCTACCTCAGTCTTTTTAGCCCTTCATAGTCTCATGAATTGAAATTAGAGGGTGTAATTCTTGCCAAATTATAGGATGGTGATTATTACTCAGATTTGAATGGGTTAAACAGCTATTTGCTTAGTCAGTCCTTTGCATACCCAGATCAACTCTCCTCAGCGTTTAAGCTGCGTGACACCAGGACCAGGATTTTAGCTCTAAAATCTGTCAGACTTCTTATAAATCCCTTCCCAACACTCACCAACCATACACCCAAACAATGTGCACTCTTTCTCACCTTGTAATCCTACTGCTGTCATTCTTCTGACAGATAAGGTAGTGATTTTGTACATTCATGATGGAACATAGTCTTTTTTCAAAGCAGATACTTGCAGAAAAAGTACACCTGTAATAACATTTGACCTAATTTTCCTCTTATTTCTACCACACCCTCTGCCTACTGTGTGTGCTGGCTTACTGGCATGGCTTATTTGGTTACACCTGTGGTTTACCTGCCATGAAAAATCAAAATGTTTGCTGTGAAAAAACATATTTATTATGTATTTAATGCAATTAACACTACAATAATGTAAGTTTAAAAAAAAAAAAAAAGGTTTATGTACCTATGTTTACCCTACTATTTCATATCAATATGGCCTTTCATCTGCATTTTTGCAGCCAATAAGGTTATCCAATTGCAAACGGGCCAATGAAAAGCAGGACATATGATGAGGGTAAAAAAGACAGTGCAGCAGACCCAGGTTTGGAGAGGTGATCATGACCACTGAGCAGAACAGTGCAGGAATTTGGAGCAATTTAGACTGAAAATTTGGAGAAAGAGGAACCCCTTTAAATTGATTGGTATTGATAATGTATTAAACATCAACTGTTAAAAACTAAGTGATCCTCTGAGTAGTTTTTGAGAAGAATAATTTGTACTTTTACATATTTTTTTTATTTTATAGTAATAATTTTAACATAAATAGTTTTACTTGTAGTTGAGTAATAAATCAGTAATGTAATAGTACTTGTAGTAGAGTAAAGATTTTCAGTACTCTTTTCCAGTGCTGCCATGGCTTATAAATGGAATAACATCATCATTATTAGTTACACCTGTGGTTTACCTGCTATGATGAGTCTGCTGTGAAAAAGGCTTCTTATTACATATTATAATTAGAAATGTAAATGAAAGAGTAAAATAACTAAATTTAGTTATGATTTAAAAATCAATTTGAAAGACATAATAAATAAAATAATCATATAATAAACACATCCATTTCTCCACACTTGTCCTGTTCAGACTTGGCTTGTGGCACATAAAATAACATAGGCACAGTTAATTCAACCATTAATACACTTGGGGAACTTTAAAATGAACAAATATGTGAGCTCAAAATCAAATTAATTTAAATGTCACGACCACAGACTTAATGACTAATAGCATTTATGACACCATTTTGACATTTGGGTGAGTCTGTACCCCTGACATGGTGGTGTCTAAAACGCCACTTGAGACCCGGGAACGATCTCGCGAGAGTTTTCATTTTCACATAATCCACGACCTTTTCCTAACACTAACCAAATAATTTCGCATTACTTTTTTTGTCCCTAAACATAAGCAGACCTTAACCATAGCGCTGTCACATTATAAAACATAATTACTCTGTACAACATGTGCAATGACGAAACGAGGCGTACAATCTCGCGAGAGTGTCACAAATCTGGGGTTCCCAAGACACGCCTCCTTAACGCGGCGCAACACGTGCGGACAGTACGTTTAGTTTACTAAAACTGATGGCGGCAAAACTCAAACAACAAATAAACACACAAGTCGGCAGCCAAAACAACACGCGGGAGACTGTGCAGTCGACAGGCCGCCGACTTTTTCACTGTCAGTTGTCCACAGGTAAGTAAAGACCGCAAAATAAAAGTTAGCGAGCTAACTTAGGCTAACTTTAGCTAGCTAGCTAAAGCTAACTGCTGTTTATTTCCGCCTGTTATCTCCTGAACCTTTGCTCTGCAGCTCGGTGTTTTAATGGGAACAGTCTGGAGAATAAAGCAAGGTTTATAAGATTACCTTGTCTTACAAGGTTATTTCACACCACAAACACTCTTAAGTTCATTTGCTTATTTCCCATCTTTTGTATGTGTGCAGGCAGAGATAGTTAGTATTTCTGTTAAATTTATTTAAAACACTTATTTAATTACTTTTGAGTATTTTGTAAGTCGTATTTGGCTGGGAAGAAAAAGTAAGATGTAATTTGTAACAAAACACTTTACGAGTCTGTATTTGAAATACTTTAGATACATGATTTAATGTGTAATTTTATTCTCCAGTAAGACACATTTTTATCTCCAGATGTAAACTGTACAACAACAATCAACTCTTTCACAGTCTGTGGCTAAATTCATGTGCACCACGTGACGTGTCCTGTTGATCTCTCCGGGCATTTTTACAGCAGTCTGGTAGAAACAGGTGTTACAAATGATACTAAATAAGGTTCTGTTCCATCTAAGTCAAACAGAGTCAGGGTGATGATTTGGGACCTTAGTTAGTATCACTGGTACCACCTGTGTTTACCCCAGTGTTTCATATCAGTATGGCTGCTGTGCAAAATGTCTGTAGTGAACTGTATATTTCATTCTTGTTTATTGTCACCAGCAGCTTGATGAAATAAGCCGCTTTGTTGTTAAGTGCAAATTTCCTCTGAAGAAAAGCATGTGTGATCAGATATTGCATACTAAGACAAGCTTACTGGATGACACTAAAATGCAATAGAAGATAAGAAGTTAAAGCTATATTTAGTGGCCTCATTATGGATTGGACCTTGATCTTTTTTCCCCTTTCACTATGTTGTATTTTGTTTTGGTACATTTGATGACCGAGTGTAACTTTTTGATGTATTTATGCCCATCTCTGTGTGCAGTGCACTAATGGCAGCTTGTCAAAGACTTGTGGAAAATACCTCTGAATTTGTTTGAGAGGAGAGGGACATACACACCAGTGGAGCCTATGGAAGACATGTAACTGCTTCAACCCACAGCCCTGCAAGGTACACTTCATTATATGTCACACTCAGTCTCTTTTCATGTGGTACACTGTATGAGTGCATGGGGTGGTTACATTAGAAGAATGCAAACCAGTGCCATCTTGTGGTCAAGTTATGGAACTAAAACTGAGGTGCAATTTTTTGGGATAAACTTCCTATGTAGTTAGAAGGAACAAAATTCAGTCATAGCTCAAGGTCACATGTATTTCATATAAATAGAAAATAAAAATATTTGCTTAAATTGATAACACAAAGACTGGAGGAATGGTAGTGAGATTGTTGTTTCACTTTACAGTTTCTCCTTTAAGATAAGAAAAGATAAACTTTATTGATTCCACATCATGGAAATTGCAGCTCAAGGATCAAAATGTAGAGGTAGAAGAAAAGTGAGTGATAAAGAAAAACACAAAGTGGGCAGTACTTTATACACCTTTCACTTAATATAAAATTGTCATTGGGATCTTCAGGAAGTTGGACAGTCAGTGTCTGTTTTATTTGCATCTTATTTTTGCCCCCATTCTCATAGAGCAGTCAAGAGGAGCAGGAGCACCTGTTCAAGGGGAACAGGTCTTTGTGATCTATTAAGAATATGGAAAAAAAAAAAAAAAAAAAAGATTCCAACAAAAAGCAAAACTGTTGCTGCAAATAAGGCACTATAGGAATGCTGTCAGAAAATTGCTGATCGTGTGAATTTGTAAGTGAATTTTACCACTAAGTGCACTCTTAATGGCTGCTGTTTATTTCTAACGTGACACATTAGAGCTCCTAAACTTTAAACTTGATATTTAAAACATGGTAGTCAAGCAATGCATTTTCTGATGTACCATAATAAAGGATTCATGGAAATCACTTTAGTTTGTGGCCAAAAAGTCAAAGTGAAATTTATTTTATACAATAACAGCAATGTGAAACACTTTACTGTAATCAGGACCAAGCATAAAAACAAAAGTATGCTTTTTCTGCATCACCAACTGAATTTATGTTGTTAGCAGCAGCCCACAGCAACACAATGCATAACATTTGCACTATGGCTACTACCAGCTTTGTTTAGTGATTAATGTACTTCTCAGCAAGTTTGCATATATTCCTTTAGCTGTGAATCTATATTGCTCGCAGAGTATATCGACAGGAGGAAAAAAAAAAGAATTTGTGAAAGGGAGGTGCTTTTTACAGCTTTTTGAGGCCCCAACTGTAAACATAACCTTCTGTGAAGCAGGTTCGGTTTGCAGCATAAGTTACCATGGTGATCCAGCCAGGTTAAAAGATAGCCACCATCTCAACTTTGAACTGGCTTTATTGTCACCATACCTTTCTAACCCATTCATTGTCTTAGTGCAATCCTCAGGTGTTGAAATCATCTGATATAATCAAGATTGATTCCTGTTAGAGGAGGGTTTTATTTTCAGGGTTGTCGTGGCCGAGTGGTTAAGGCGATGGACTAGAAATCCATTGGGGTCTCCCCGCGCAGGTTCGAATCCTGCCGACAACGATTTCCTTCATGTTGTGGCAGCTGGACTGTTGAAGCCTATTCATAATGAACAGTTCAGTTTCTTGAACTTAAACCCTCTTGCCCATACATCTGTCACTGTCTACAGTGCCTAATTTCAAGTAAAGAGAGAAACTATGCAATTTCAAACACAGTGAATGAGTTGTCATCTGTCTGTATTCTCTGGACGGCGTAGTTGATGTAATGTATTATAGCCTTCTTAGCACAGACGTTTATTTGCTGGAATAACAAAAAAAAAGCATTAGGGCGGGAAAGATACACTTGTCTTGAGACTTAATACTATCATGATACATGAGTGCTGATTCTTAAGTATTCTGGTACAGCATTTAGGTGTATTGCTATTTTTGTTTGCTTTATTAACAATAGACCATGGGAAAAAGTTGAACGATGCACTTCTAGAGGCTGTATATCATCAGTCCTATTACCAAAAACAATACACATAGCATCAGTCAGTCCCTCTTGAGTTTTATCTCAGCAGCATCATAGCTATACTGCCTATAAAAGTAATAAATAAAATACTTTTTGAAGTAGATTGCTGCATTTAGCTGTTCTGCGCACAGCATTAATGTGAGTGTTTAACTTAACATCCTTTACATATGAAATTCAGCTTGAAAACTGTCCTTTCAAATCTTGTGCTTGACTGCGTATATAACTGTTGAATACAATGCTCACTAGTGAACAATAAATAAAATAGAAAATAGAAATATATGTGCCGCCCTCTCCTGCAAGTAATTCTCTTCTAAGTTAGAGCTGTATTTCTCTTTGGAAATTTTGAGTTTGAGGTCTGACCCTTTCAGGTTGCTGTAGCTGGTCAGCATTAAGTGTTGAGGCCAGAGTAGCAGATTGAGTTAACAATGTGAAGTCTGCTGCAGTTAGTGTGTTTTCAAAGATAAGAGGAAATATTTAACACCTACATTTGTCTATGCCTGTGTAGGTTAGAAGTTCTTTATGTTCTTTTTAAAAAAAATACAGCTAGGTAGGTTAATTTTAATTGGCTTGGGGCGGTATCCAATTTTTCATACCTTCATACCCTTCTGATATTTTAACTACAAACAAAACATTCTGGCGTGCCAACCCATCGTCATTAAAAAGCACAACACATCAGCATCATCCAAGCATAAATATAAACATCATTCCAACATAAATTATTATCGCACTCAAATGACCTGTCAGGCGAAGAATTCCCTTTCTCTGCACTTGTTATTCAGATGGGCCCAGTGTGGTCTCCCTCTACAGGTTTGGTTCCTGCCTTCAATGTGTGTCTGTCATTATAAGATAATAGTCCACACTGAAAAACAGTGAGATGTTTTTTGGAGTTCAGTGATAGTTGAATGCTTTGACTTGCAGTTTGTGATGAATTTCAGGTACAGATATAACACATAAGGTCAGACTGTCCTTATTGGAAGACTGTTTGAGGACATGTTTTATGTGATTTATGTGTCTGTAAGACCTGGTTACTGTGTCTTGTGAGATGTCAAACCTCAGCTACTGCTCAATGAAGCAGAGGTTGGACTATGTAAAAATAGTTCATACAGTCAGTGATATTGTTGCTATTGGTTACCAGAGAGTGAACAGCAGTGACAGAGCTTTCTGTTCCTGCTAATGTACCTCCCCCTCCTCTCCTCCACTCCTCTTCTTCCCTTCCTCCTCTCCCTGTTGAATTCCGGACAAAAACTGCTGACTCTGCAGTGGAATTTTTAATGTTTCCACAGCGATGGTGGTATAGTGGTAAGCATAGCTGCCTTCCAAGCAGTTGACCCGGGTTCGATTCCCGGCCATCGCAGTTGGTTACAATTTTCTTCTCAGGCAATGTTTATAGTACAGTTACTTTTGTGGGAGTGTAAGGATTGACACACATTCCCATTTTTTACACCAGTTTACACCTCAATTCATGTCACTCTGACGACTTCCATGACCACCCTCTGACTAGTGAGGATGGCCATCATGGGATCAACAACTATTTTTATAGTTATTAATCAGTGGAGTCATTTATAGATAGAGTAAAGTGCTTATTTGCTTTTTGTAGCTGCTCAGTTGTGAGGATTTGCAGTTTCTCTTCGAGTATCTTCAGGATTTGGACATTGCATTACACATAACAAGCAATTTGGAGACATCACTCTGTCTCTTTGGGGACACTGTATAGACTCAACAATCAATCATTGAGGTCACACAGTCACACACAAAACAGACGCATTATACTGCCTGTACAAACACAAAGATGTTTGGAATAATTTATTTTATGAGATGAAAAGTGAAGGTTGTGCTATAGTGAAGTTTAGTTGGACAAATAACAAAAATGAAATCTATGCATTTGCACTTGGGGTGCCACAGTATGGAAATGTTCCTACCACTTAATAAACCTGTGACAGCACTGATGTTACAGATTACACTGGACATTTTACTAGAAAAGATATTTCTTTATTACGCTCAGTATTTGTGGTACACTTAATTTGATCTTTAACATTAGGCTTTTGGATCTCCCCCTTACGGAAATGAATGCTTAGAAGGTAGGTTCATTGTTTAGTCTCTACTTGCCATATCTATCAAACATCCCCCGCACTTACCCCAGTAAATGTAGCTGATGTCCACAGATGAAAAGTAATGCTAATGTTAAGTACATGCTGTAATTAGGGGTTGGAGAAAAAAACAATTCTCTTTAGTATTGTGATTCTTTTTCTTAACGAATCCTGAATACTTTTTTATATATAAATATATATAAAAGTAGCACTTAGCCTATTAACTCGATGCCAACACATAATGGGAATCCCCATTGATGCACAAACGGAAATTGCCATCATAATCACGGTAATATTATCATAACAAGTGGATCCATTTTACTTGATATACTCAAAGAGATCGTTCATCGACAAATTCAGTCATTATCTATTCACCCTCATGCTGACTGAAGTTTGGATTTAGTTTTTTAGTCCACGAAACACTGCCTGAGTTTCAAAGGAAAACAGCATTGCAGAATCTCCCAAACAATGTAAATGAATGGTGACCAGTTTTCAAACGTAAAAAAAACCAACAGAATAAAAACATGAAATGCCTCCATACTTCTTGTCTGGTGTAATCCAAGTCTCCTAAAGCCCCAACATGCCAAGTTGACCAAAAAAAAAGTTTTTCACACCATGTTTTTAGCCTAAATCTGCACTGATCCTTAGCTTGGAGCCACATTCACATGCAGATGCACACTGTCTGAACTGGGTGTGTGTGGTGTGACGGTGTGCAAATGGCATGCTGGGACTTAGGAGACATGGATTTTGCCAGACAAGCAGTATGGAGGCATTTTATGTTTTTTTTGCCAGTTGTTTTTTACATTTGAAAACTGGTCACCATTCACTTTATTTGTTTGAGAGATTCTGCAACACTGTTTTACTGTGAAACTCAAGCAGTGTTTTGTGGACAAACAAAATAAACCTGACCCTCAGACAGCATAAGGGTGAGTAGACAATGACTGAATTTTCATTTTCGGGTGAACTATCCCTTTAATATAAAATGACTTGTGCTCACACTTTCAGGCATATATTTCGTCTGATCTGTGAAAACAAACTTAACAACAGTTGACATTCTTAATTCAGTTATTACTTTGGCTTCAACACTCCACACTGACGAGCTACAGCTGCCCCAAAGGGTCAAATTTCAGACTCGAAATTCATAGTTTCAAAGATCAATTTCATATGAGGCTCTTTGTGCTGTCTGCAGTTTTCACGGGCTCTATTCATTTAGGCCTGCTATAATGAAACTCAAAGGCTGACTGGCAATGTGTGCATTGTTTTCTTAAATATAACTCATGATATACGATCTCTAAAAATGTATGATTCAACTTTTTGCTATGGTCTGGTGTTAAAGCGATATTCCACCTCTTGATGATCATCCACTCAATATGTACTCACCCCTATGCTGATGTGAAGATGGGTGAAGATCTCCAGTTCACAAAACAATCCTGGAGTTTCAGCAGAAAACAGGGTTGCAGCTAATGGCAGTGATTGGAGACCAAATGTAAATGTAAAAAAAAAAAAACAAACAAAAAAAAAAAACACAAAATGTCTCCATCCTGCTCATGTGGTGTAATCCAAGTGTCCGTGAGCCGCGACATTAAAATTTAACCACAAAAGACACTATTTACACCATGTTTTTAGCTGAAATGTCAACTGTAGCCTCCCAGGTAGCATGTAAACATGGCGTCGATGTATTGCGAGACTTCGTATATCTCTTAATGGATGCACGTGTGAAAATATTGCGAGATCGACCATTTTGAGCTATCAGCTAGACTACATCCCTGTCAGATCCGATAGTGATGTCCCATTGTTTGGCAGGATGTGAGGTTGAAGGTTGTGTTGTAGACTTTCACAATGCCAGCTTATTAGATTTATTAACATAACATTTATTAACAATATTTATTATTTAAATGTTAAATATACTGCACAGTCATTTTTACTTCTGATTTTTCCAGGGTAACAAAACTAATTATTGTTTTTACCTGCTGCCTGGCAGAAATTTATTTATTTTTACCTGTTGCCGTGTATTTATATGAATATATTTTTTATCCATTACATAACTTTTTTACAGGTTACCTGTCAGGTATGCCTGAGAAAATTGCAGCCAATTGCAATGGCTGGGAATCAAACCCAGATCAACTGCTTGGAAGGCAGCTATGCGTACCACTATCCCACCATCGCTGTAGTTTATGAAAGATTCCACTGCAGGTGTTTGCAGGCAGTTTTTATACCAGATTACACCTGTATGAGGCTGTGGGTACAATCCCTGCCATCTCCATCAGGCTTTAGTTCATCACTTCAGTTTACTCAACTGAAAGAATTTGTAAGTTGAAAGCATTTCATACTGATGGCATTGAATGCACAAATTTATATGTTCCTCTTGGGTGGTCCAGAAGGAGCATTGTGATGGTTCTGCATGGCATTAGCTACTGGGGTATTGATGCTTGTCCCTTTTAAAGATTATTTCAGGATATACTGCGATAATGATTGATTTGACAAAATAATCATTGATTTATCATCATGGATTTATTTTATCAGGTCTCACAAAAAAATTAAAAAAAAAACAAAACAAGAAAAAATAAAAAATCCAACAACCCAAAAAGCATAAAACTTAGGAGTAATGAAAACAGCAAATTAGGGATGCACGATAACTATCAGTACCGATAATTATCGGCCCGATATTGGAAAAAATGACGTCACACAGATAAGTCTGATAATTAAATTTTTTTGCCGATAACTACATCCAATTATAAATAACCAACATTGCCTTGATTACGCTCATTTTGTTTGTTTGCCCTGTGTTGCTGGCACCTGCTGTTGTCACGTGCATAACGTCATATTGATGCGCCACCTCAAACATAAACATGTCTCCGCCATCACCAGTGTGGGCATTTTTCACTATTTCTGAAAAAGACAATGCGATTCAGAATGTAATAAATGTTCAGCCGAAGTGCTTAGAGGGGGTAAAAAGTCTACCAGTTTCAACACATCCCACCTTATTAGCCACTTAAAAGTTTCACCATCGAAACAACGGTATATGGAGAGACTATGAGGAGAGGACTGCTGCGGATGTTCCCAGTGACTAATTTCCCTGAAGATTAAACGCAAAATTTAATTTAGACTAGTCGACTAGTCTAACACTAAGAAAACTCACAGAAAGCAGTTAAAATTGAACAGAATTTATTAATTTATAATGTTAAATACTGTCCGTAAAAATACTGTGCGTATTAAGAGCCATTTGAAGCTGTTAATCACAGTCAACAATTGCCAAATTGTACTTTAAATGCTGCTGAACTGTGCGCTGCTTTGTGCTGTGCAATACAAACATTACATATTAATATACAAAACATGACAACAACTCACTAAATGCTTCACCTTTTCAGACCGAAGAGGATGACAGTGTCTGCAGGTAAACAACCTGGAGCTGACTGTCAGCTGCCAGTCTGCCACACAGTGTGGCTAACATTAGCAGTGCTAGCAGCAGCAGCAGCAGCTTCTCCAGGTTTAAGTCCGTGTCTGCACTAATGTGGTCACATGTTACCCCAGTCGAGTGAATATATGTATCAGCTTATCCTGTCACAGTCTACATTCAACATTATTTCTATCGTCTAGATTAAAACACTGCGAAACCACGCTGGTTTTTCGAGCTGTCATCTGTCCGACTTTACTGATATAAACATCCATGGTTGCCTAGGCGATGGGCGAGAGGGGCTGAACTATATAATGTACTCGCAACACACATTCAAACGCTCATCCATAACAACGTACAGAGTTTTCATTCTGTAAATCTTTTATTTTTGGATGGACAGTGATGCACTTCATTTTTGCACTGAGTTTTTGTTATGTAAAATCTTTTTTACTGAGTGATGCAGCTGAGTGAAGCAATAATAAATGTTTTTTTTTTAGTCATAACTTTTCTTGTTTTTGTTGTGATTACAACACCAGTGATGTATGTTACATTATTTTGATAAGTCAGAGGCAGAGTTATAATGTTAAATTCATCTTTACTCACTACATCTTTGCCTTTCTTTACATCAGGTGTAAGATAAGATAAGATAAGATGAACGTTATTGATCCCACACCGGGGAAATTCACTTGTCACAGCAGCTCAAGTAGTACAGATAGAAAGTGACAATAAAGTACTTAAAAATTAAGATAAAAAATAGAAAATATGCATATACCTATCAGATTTAAAAATATAAAATCTAAAGAATATATATGTATGTATAATATATATATTATACATATATGTATGTAATGTATATATAAACTATTAAAAATGTTATTGGTTATCGGTATCGGCCTTGGTTATGAGAAGCAGGAAGTTATCGGTATCAGTGGGAAAAAACAGTTATCGTGCATCCCTACAGCATATCTTGTTGCCTCTGACTTGGTAATTCTAGATCCAGTTTTCTTGAACCCAGAATGACTGATAATCTTATTACACACATCTTGTATGTTTAGTTGTTCAAAAGGGTCTGAGGTTAGTGAGTGATACTGTCACTAATTAGTTACAGGCAAATTAACCTGCAACCTTCTATCAATTCTCTTCTTATATGTGTTCTCTTTGTCTCTGATGCTTACGACATGTTAGAGACAGGGGATGTAGCTCAGTGGTAGAGCGCATGCTTTGCATGTATGAGGCCCCGGGTTCAATCCCCGGCATCTCCATCTGGTGTAATGTTTATGACAATGAAGGTGTGTCAACAGCACTTTAGTTTAGTCAGCTGAAAGAATTTGTAAACTGAAAGCAATTCATACTGACAACACCAAATACAGGCACTCTGTAAGTATGCATGTTTCTATGAGGGTGACAGAACATTTGAAAATCATTAAAGCTGCAGTAGACAGCAATTGAATATAATGCATTACTCTCTGCCTCGCTCTCTGCTGTCTTTATTACCCCTCTTAGCCCCACCCACCAAACCCACACGTTTGAATGGCAGCAGAAGGGTTTGTTGCCCTGCAAACCTCTCTCCTCTTTCCATAGCATCACTAGTTGATTCCACTGGACACGGCACGTCTGCACCATTGTTTTGATCCATAGTCTACATGGCTGCAAGTCCCACCAACAGTGTTTCAGAATTGGAGCATTTTGCCCGCCTTTTTATGTTGACCTGCTCAGATTTTGTTGATTTGGTCCCCTTTCCTTGATTTTTTTGTGCAACTATCATGGATAAATAGGTCACATAATTAAATAGTTAAGTAATTTCTTTTTTGTCTATTTTCCTGATCATGCATCCACACGAGGTGTTATATTTGAAAATTGACTGGATTCTTTATGCTGTTTCTGTGTCTGACTTCCTGCCCGCTCATTATGGCACGGCATCTGTCAAAAATGGTCGAGCCTGTGTCGAAGTGGCTGCAACCAGCTCACTGGCAGATGTGGCCAGACGTAACACGACACAGCTGTGCCCACTGGAAGTAGGGCTGGGCGCTATATTGATTATATTCGTTATTTTTAAGCATGAATTAAAGTGCGATAGCGGATGACTTTTTTTTGCTCACTCACTTCCAGTTAGGAAATGGTGTCAGTGTTTCTTCTAGGATAACTGTTGTGGGGTGATGTTGAATGAAGAAAACTGGATTTTCCATGCATCCTATGCTTATGTAACATGTCCGTGAATGTTCTCATTCGTCCAGGTCATTGTAATCTCAGGAAAAGATTAAATCGAAAGCAACTGGACTTGTTTAAAAGTCTTATTGAAGACGTTTCGCCTTCTCATCCAAGAAGCTTCATCAGTTCATGCCTGTCAGACTAGTCAGAGCTAGTCTAACTAGATATCCAATCTTAACCCTGACCAGATATGCCAACTACTTGATCTCTGTCTGAACACCACATATTTCCAAGTCAACGGCAAATTTTATAGACAGAAACATGGCTGTGCCATGGGCTCACCAGTATCCCCCATTGTGGCTAACCTGTACATGGAAGAGTTTGAATGCAGGGCCCTGAAATCTTTCAGAGGAACACCACCGAGCCATTGGTTCAGGTAGTGGACGACAATGGGTTAAAATCAAAAGCCAAGAAGTGCAAACTTTTACAGAGCACATCAACTCAGTGGATAAAAACATCAAATTCACTAGAGAAGATGTCAAAGATAATTGCCTTCCTTTCTTGGATTGTGAAGTTCACATTGGTAAGGACAGGAACCTCCACGTTGGGGTATATAGGAAGCCCACTCACACAGACCAATACCTACTCTTTGACTCACACCACCCTTTGGAACACAAGCTAGGTGTTATCAGAACTCTGCAACAGAGGGCGGATAATGTACCAACCAGCACTCAGGCCAGAAATAAAGAACACAAACACCTGAGGGAAGCCCTGACAACTTGTGGCTACCCCAGTTGGGCCTTTGTGAAAACAGCCACAGTTGCCAGAAAGAACACCAAAAAGGATGGTGAGGAGAAAAAGAAAATCAAAAGGAACAACATAGTGATTCCATATGTGTCTGGGATATCTGAAAAACTCAGGAGGGTTTTCAACAAGCATCACATCCCTGTACACTTCAAAGCCAGTAACACACTCAGACAGAAATTGGTGCATCCCAAAGACCGCACACCACATACACAGAAAAGCAATCTGGCATGTGCTGTCCAATGCAACGAGGATTGCAAGGATTTATACATTGGTGAAACCAAACAACCACTAAACAGACGCATGGCTCAACACAGGAGACCTAACTCTTCAGGTCTAGACTCAGCTGTCTATCTACACCTTAAGGAGAAAGCACACTCCTTTGAAGACAGCAATGTCCACATTCTAGACAGAGAGGACAGATGGTTTGAGAGAGGAGTTAAGGAAGCCATCTACGTCGAAATGGAGAAACCCACTCTAAACAGAGGAGGAGGCCTGAGACACAACCTCTCTCCTATTTACAATGCTGTTATTTCATCTTTGCCCAGGAAATTCAACAACTTGACCTCCAAAAACAACAGTGTTTCACATTCATGTAACTCTAACGACTGTGGTCCACAGTCCTTTGTGTCTAACGACTGACACTCATACCTGGTTTCGGGTCACACCCAGTGGTCAACGACTCCAAACGACTGTCGTTAATCTGATTGGAGCACTCATGAATTTGAACACATCCACAGAGGTTAAATACGTGGGTTCCCACCATTTAGTTAGACTAGCTCTGACTAGTCTGACAGGCATGAACTGATGAAGCTTCTTGGATGAGAAGCGAAACGTCTTCAATAAGACTTTTAAACAAGTCCAGTTGCTTTCAATTTAATCTTTTCCTGAGAATATGCTTATGTAATTAACAATTATTTAATTTCAATTGGGGTCATGCCATTATTAATCAAATTTGATGAGTTATATACCTTCTCCTGACCTCCCGGTTTTGTTGCCTTGATTTTGGTCTATATAATTCATTTGCAAAAATTTTTCAAAAGGAAATTATGTGTTGCTTATCAGATGTCTCCATCATTTTCAGCCAATAACGTGCATAGATTTGAGGGTATAATCATTACATCTGTGCATTTTGAAGTGCTAACTAGGCGCATAATCTAGGTAATGACTGAATTAACAGAAACGAGTACAAATTCTCGTGAGGGTTTGTAAATCAAGGGTTTCCTTCTAGACATGACAGTAAAAAGGGCAGATATAGAAAATCAGTATGTGGAGGCCCATGTTTTTATTGTGGCAGGCTGCTACAAATAAATGGATGCATGAGAGACACTGCATTGTACCAACTGCACTTGATCCAGTGCACACACATGCATGTGTGGCCAAATGTTTCAATCTAAATGTATTGGAAATTGTAATTGAATTTTGAGGCAGTCGGCAGATGCAAGTGAATGAATGGATCTCTGCAGTGAGGTCATTCCCAAAAGCAACTGTTAACCACAGACAAATGGGCTCAGCAAGATGACTTGTGTGAGGTATTCCAAAAGTAATCCAGAGTATTAAGAATATGTTACTTAATTTGAGTAATCTAATGGAATATGTCACAAATTACATTTGAAGGCATATATTTAGTAATGAGTTTATTCAGTGTCTTTATCAGAAGTTCAGTCGTCTAACCAAGGTGTGTTAATACTGACTGCTATTAGTTCACAGGTAGCTGTGCAAATATTTGTTAAATGTGTTGTCGTGGCCGAGTGGTTAAGGCGATGGACTAGAAATCCATTGGGGTCTCCCCGCGCAGGTTCGAATCCTGCCGACAACGGTAGGCTATTTTGAACAGTCTGAGTCAGTTTCTGTATCAGAAAAAAAATAATGGCGGAGTTCTGATGAAGATTTCGTTGGTTTAATGTACTGAGATGCAGATAATTCATGTCTGGTGTAACTGAAATCCTTGTGGGTATATTTGTGTAATGCTTAGTGGAGGTAGATAAGATTGCACACGATGGGGACATACCAAGTCTCTTTGTCGTTTCATCACTCCTCGACCTTCGCTTAAAACAGTAATTCTTAGGGTCTGTCATTTGCAGTCCAGCCCAAGTCTCTCATTTCTGCTTGGAGGAGTGATGAGCAAGGATACAGGACAGCAGTCTTTGTAGAAGTCTTTTAAGCAGCTGACATGCCTCTTTATTGGATATCAATTATTGATTGATTTCATATTGGAGTGAAGACAGATAACAGATTAAACTAAAGTAACATTTCTAAGTTGTGCATTTTATTTATTTTTTGATTCACCATGCAGTTAAAAACCTTAGTTAATTCTAGGTCTGTGTTGCTCAGATTGCTGTTAATTTGTAGATCATAAAAATTAACATTCTGATTAGCAGCGGATGAGTTGCGGACAGAAGCATCTCCGCTCCAGGAGAGAGAAGCGGTGTGCATTTACGCATTTGGCACAGCCGCTGCAGTTACTGCGCACCTGGAAACATCAGTGGCATTCTCTCTAATCATTAAACTAAATCATTAAAACACTCAGACATCAATACAACACGCAATAAAGAAAACACCTGGAGGCTCTGTTCTGAAATTGGAGAAAATAATTGTTCAGGTAGTGGTGAGCAAGTTAACGTGCACATGGAGATGAAGTCAGAGGAGGTCCGCTCATCAAATAATCACCACAAACAAAACAACCTTCTTCATTAAGTAGAATGATTCTTTGTTTCAAGACCTGTTATTTTCCCCATTTTTTTTATTTTTTTTATTATGGAAACAGTTAAAGTTAGAGAGAGTTGGAGAATCTGCCAGTTAGAAACACTTTTCACATCATTTATCATCAATTCATTCAGTCACAGGTGAGGCTGATCATTCCTCAGGTGGGTTGAATACAAGTTACATCATTTCAGTTTTCTCTGAAACATGTAGCTTAAATAATGTCCAATGTTTAAAATACACCATACTCATATTCTGAGTTATTTGATAATGAATTCATGATGAGAATATCGATAAATACCGATACAAATAATTAATTAATAATATAAACACACTCTGCTGGTATAAATGATTCCTGCAAGACACAGTCGGCAGTATAAATGTGTGATGCAGGCTGTTGGTTATGTGCATATAAAGGTAACGGGTTTATACAGAGAGCAGACACTGAGAACTGAGTCTTTATTAGTATTAACACAGTGCATGTGTGCAGACAAACTCCATCAAAAGTCTGTACAGCTGGAGGCCTGGCAGCTCAGTTGGTAGAGCGTGCACCCCATTTACTGATAATTCAGTTCAAATTATGAGACAGTTGCCAAAAGCAAATGTGAATGAATGCTCGTTTTTCCAACCACTGCAAGCACTAACTTTAGTGGTTGTAGCCATTATATAATTGCTGTTATGCAATCATTCAGAGTGAGCACAGTGGCATGGAATCCTACCTATTGAAAAAATAATTACTTATCCCACACCATGCATTTGCATCTGCTGTGTGTTAGTCAATTCACTTGAAATTTTGATATAAACTCCTGAGTCTGCAGTGAAATTTCAGCGATGGTTGTATAGTGGTGAAATTTAGTTCCAATGCACACTAGGGATGGGCTGATTTAAAATTTTTGAAACTGGTTTGATATTAAGCCAAATACCAGACCAGACAAGTAATACCAACATTTTCCACTTTAGCATTGCACATGACTCAGTGGCTCTCAAGTGGAACATCGGCTGCATTTTATCAGTCATTCAGCACGCCCTTGTTGACTTCCACTTGGTACTTGCCTTTGGAGGGGAATCCCTGCCGCCATCAGAAGTGTTGTTCCATTTGAGCCGAAAGTGTACAAAGGCAGGTGCGTTCCGTTTTAATCCACTGCTTTTTCCCCCCACCTTCTGCTCTATCAGTTGCCTCTGTGCAACATAAGCCGATACATCATAACGAAGGCTGAGTGCAAGTGAATAAGGAGAAGTGGAACTACTAATGAAATGCAGGGATAAAGAGAGCCTGTAAACAATGTCGTTTTGAGTGGAGTTGCAAGTTACTAAGTTTATGACAACAAGTTTATCTAAATGTTGCACAATAAAAGATGTGTGAAGAAATGAAGAGGTTCTGTCCCCTCACGCCAGAGAGCTATTAATTTGAAACAGAAACAGGAAGTGTTGAGTTCATATTCACAGTGTATTGCACTAACTTTAACATGGAGCAAATGGAGCAGGTCGAAACTAGGCTTCATATTTATCCCTACATTTGTTATGTTACCTTGCTAACATAGTCAGGAACGGGGCTATATCAGAGTTACACTGAAAAGAGAAAGTAATGGGGTCGTTGTTTATTATGTATAAATGTATGTCACAAGCTAGGACATCAGTCAGCTGTGATACACGCTGAAGTGCTTTAGAGACTGCCCACATTTCCCATGATGCCTTGAAGCAAAGTTAACTCTTGTTAGTTTTTTTGTTTGTTTGTTTTCTTAAAGGTCACACTCGCCAGTTAGTCAGTAAGACTGTTTGAGGACATGGTTTATGTGATTTATGTGTCTGTGAGACCTGGTTACTGTGTCTTGTATGATGTCAAACCAATGAAGCAGAAGTTGGACTATGTAAAAACAGTTTAAACAGTCAGTGATATTGTTACTATTAGTTACCAGAGTGAACAGCAGTGACAGAGCTTTCCTTTCTTGCTGATGTACCTCCCCCTCCTCTCATCCACTCGTCCTCTTCTCCCTCCTCTCCCTGTTGAATTCCTGACATAAACTGCTGACTCTGCAGTGGAATTTTTGGTGTTTCCACAGCGATGGTGGTATAGTGGTAAGCATAGCTGCCTTCCAAGCAGTTGACCCGGGTTCGATTCCCGGCCATCGCAGATGAATGTAATTTTCTTCTCCAGCAAAGTTTATAGTACAGTTACATTTGTGGGAGTGTAAGGATTGACACACATTCTGTTTTTTACACCAGTTTACACTTCAATTCATGTCACTCTGACGACTTCCATAACTGCCCTCTGACTAGCAAGGATGGCCATCATGGGCTCAACTATTTTTATAGGTATGAATCACTAATTGTCATTTATGGAGTAACATGCTAAATATTTGCTGTTTATAGATGCTCAATTGTGGAGAATTTACTGCTTTTCAAATCACTTAACTCATTGAAGTCATACAGTCACACAACAAACCTGAGGAGTTATACTGCAGTACAAACACAAAGGCTGGTTGGAAGAATCTTTTTTTTGTGAAGCTGTTTGTGAGAAGAAAAGGTAAAAGTTGTACCATCGTGTAGAATAGGTGGACAAACAATAAATAATGGAAAGATTTTCATAATTGATTGATTGCTAAAGTCAGTTATAGGTCAAACTGCCAAATGCTTGCTGGTTCAAGCTTCTAAACTGGGAGGATATGCTGTTTCTTTTTGTTTAATGTCATTCTAAATTAATTTGGCTTTTGAACTTTGAGTCAAAACATAACGAGCCGCGATTTGCCTCTTGATCGGGGGGAATGTTGAAAAGTAGCAAATCGGGGCTAGTGGCAATCATGGCTACTTTACAAGTTGTTAATGATGGTTCAGTTCCCGGCTGTCACAGGTTTATCTTGTCTGTCTCACTTTTGTATTGATGTCAACGATATACTTTTGCCAATGTAGATATCTTACAGCTAGAGGTGGTTGATACAACCTAAATTTTATGACAGTTATTTTCCTCTGTAATAATGTAGGTTAATTAGTACATGTAATGTCATTCATTCTTAGAATTAAACAAGGGCTGGATTAGGTGTCTCAGCTGTATTTACTTGGCAGAAAACATACACAGAGTCTCCTCTTTAACGTGTATGTCTACTTAGGCAGTTGTTTTGTAAAAGTTTGTTCGTGCACCTGGTTGGTGTCGACCATTCAGTGCCACTTTGGTTTCGATCATTTTAATAGGCTGCATCATTAACAATGAGCCTCATCCTTGCAGCTCAGCTGCTGCTGTAAAAACATCTTGCTGATGAAGAAGGTTCACAGAACAGACACAGAGAGGAACAGGAGAAACAAAGAGAGGTGGGTGGGGCGAGTCCCGACATATATGTCTGTGTACAGTAAGAGTAACCAGGGTGTAGGTGTGTGAGTAAGGAAAAGAAAAGGGACACGGAGAAAAGCAAGGTTAGCAGATTAAAGTAGGTTGGGACTAAATGCTAAAATAAAGGAGAGAAGTAAAATAAAAATACTGAAATAAGAAATAACCTATAAAATAATAATATATTTTTATTTTACTTATAAAATCTAAGCACATCACAGAACTTCAACGATTATTATGCAACCCATCCACTCGTTAAGTTGAACTCATCTCATGTGTAAAAGACTCATCTATTGAAGCTGATTGTACCATCAGTAGTTTGAGCCTCATCAGAGTTTAACAATAGAATGATCTTCACTCCACAAAACTGAAAGAACCGATTTGCCTCAGTGACCATAGGAAGTGTGAATAGACTGAAATGTTAAGATGCGTTTTACATGTGAAAACAAGGTGTGTTCATACTACCATTTTCAGTATGCTGTAACTGAAGTTGTCTTTTCAACTCCAAGGGGAACTGCCCTTACTTTACACATCAAAGTATTTGGTATTTGGGGGTTATGGGAAATGCAAATTGAAACATTCTGAATTAGTCACAGAAGGAAAAGCTGCACAAAAAATTTAACAGAACTTTGAGTTTTCGTCCTCACTCAGTGAAAGGCTACACTCACACTCACTGACAAAGATAAGAGAAGTAAGCCTGCCTTGGATGTCTGCCATATATTGCGTAATTGAATTGGATAGTTTTGGTTTAGTACAATAATGCTAATTGTTATATTGGGCTGCATATAAGCAGCATCAACTATGGAGAAATGTGTATTATACAAACTCATCTCACATGGTGCCAAGATGTTCACCTTTTACTCTTTTAATTTGGTTGAGTGCAGATTTTTAGCATATGTTCTAATGCCAGTAATAGTGGACCTATTAGTTGCTGATATATTCATCTTCATCCTAAGTACACAATTACACACAAGACTGTAAAACAGCTGCTGTGCTATAATGCCAACGTTCTGATGTCTCTACTTAGTGATGTACAGATAACATATCATACAGAGTCAGCAACACTGTTTAACCTAGTTTGGGTTACCAATGAGTGAGCAGCATTTACAGAACTTACTATGAGGTGTTCACTTCATCTCCTCTGTTCCTTGTGTACTGCCCTCTTCCTCTCCTCCTTTTCCCACACCCTCCACCCTCTCTCTCAGTCAAAGGCTCACGCTGATGTGAACTGCTGAGTTGGCAGCCAAACTTTCTTATTTTTTTTCCTCTTTCATAGCGATGGTGGTATAGTGGTAAGCATAGCTGCCTTCCAAGCAGTTGACCCGGGTTCGATTCCCGGCCATCGCAATGTGGTACTTTTTTGAAATGTGCATTGTAAGAAAAATTAGGTCCAGTTTTAATAATGTACTGTAGTGCATTAGAGAAGGAGATGAAGAAGTGGAGGTCTTCATGAGTCCAGATACTTGTGCCCAAACCAAAAAGACCCAGAAATGTACTACTCAGAACCAGACTGGACCTGTCTATTATTTCAAAGGTACAACCCAGACCCATGCAGAACCAAAAAATGTCAGACCGGACACAGACATAGATATTATCTGATTCCACAGCTGATTGCTAATAACAAGATAATGTTAATTTACAAGTTGTCCAAACAAAACTTTGTGTCTTACCTAATATAATGTTAGCAGCCTTTTCTCCTGTGCCTGGATGTGACACATGTAATCCATCCTCCTTGCCAAGAAAGTTGGTACATACACATCCACGTTTTTTGTTATTTCTGTCCTGCTGATTGGAACAGCCTGGCTAATTCACTCAGTATTTCAGTTTAAAAGTCCACTTGCTGTCACAGTGACGCTTGACAAGCACACTCGAAGCAGCCTTGCCGTTTTGTTGAATTGAGCATAATAAATAATAACCGACTGACTGCCCTTTTGAACCAGAATTTAACAATTGCTCGTCCGGTGCAACAGCCACTAATGTTAACATCGCTAACAATGTACGACTAAGGTTGGGCGATCGGACGACTATATCATCTATCGACGATGGGCTGAATCCATTGCTGATTGCTTTTTTTGGTCAATTCTTAGGGCGATACTTTTTATACTCTTTTCAAGTAAAAGTGAGGATTTATTTTGACCAAACCAGAGCTGGTAATTGTTGGAAGAGTGGACAGACTAACAAAGACAGTTCTGGTGAGTTTTACATGTTTTTCTGTCTAGTTTAAATGAAGTGTGTTTCTGAGGAGTTTTCGAGCCAATTAATGTTGTCTTAGTTCGGTAAAAGAGAGAAACTTGAATTCAGAAGGTGAACTGTTGTATTTCTGCATTTAAAATGGAAAATAAGTGTGAGAACATGTAATTTCTAGACACTTAGTGAGTTTATTTTGTCTATTGGACATAGTGAATGTACACTGCATGCGTAACATAGTGAATTCGCCGCTTGCACACATCTCCCAGCTGAGACTGGAGAGAACGGGAGGAGGTGGAAGGGGGACTTTGATCTCTCCAATCGCTGATGGATGGGCTGATGATGATTGTTTGGAAAATTTTTACATATTGCCCAACTCGATGTGCAACATTGCTATCCAATGGATAAGAAAACAGGATTATAACTTAATGCATCAAAGCATGTGCACAACAATCAGACACACAAATGCCTCAATTTGTTCAGTTAAATGGGTTGTTGTGGCAGAGTGGTTAAGGCGATGGACTAGAAATCTATTGGGGTCTCCCTGCGCAGGTTTGAATCCTGCCAACAATGACTGCTATGTTGTGTCTGCTCTGGATCGATAAAGCTTGGTGGTTAGTTGTGAGACTGGCTGGTCAGTGTCACACATCACGTGTTCTGCACGATGGTCACATCATGCACGCAGCAGGCAAACTGGCTGTGATATCACATAAACAACCTGTGTCTCCTCAAACATTTTCTCATCCAGACTCGTTTAACTTCTGCGTCTGTTTTTCTCACTGCAAAGTTTTACTGCAGCAAACTGTTGCACTGCGTCTGTCTCCACGCAACACCTCAATCAATGGCGTGAACTGGGTTGTCGTGGCCGAGTGGTTAAGGCGATGGACTAGAAATCCATTGGGGTCTCCCCGCGCAGGTTCGAATCCTGCCGACAACGATTGCCTACATGTTGTGTCTGCTGTAGATTGATAAGTTAAGCTTGATGGCATGTTTGTGTCCCGCTGACAATAATAGAAAATTAGTAATAAATTCATCTCAGGTACAACTAAGAAAAAGTTAGTCTTGTTTGGAAAACCATAGACAGAGCTATGTAGACTAGGGCCCGACCGATTTATCGTTTGGCCGATTATAGCCCATTTGAGAATAATCGATAATCGGCCAGAATTCGCAGATTATGGCCGATTATAACTGCAGGGAAAAAAGACTTGATTTTTCCAAAGATTCCCCAATATTATTTATCTGACCGGTTGAGGGCGCACCGACTTCATGACACACTCTACTAACCACCTCACAGCAGACTGACCTGGAGCCGGCAGCGGCTGGAACGCACATGCAGAGCCGAGCGGTCTGCATCAAAGGTAAATATAACTAGTTTGTGAAATTAACAATAAGTCAATAAGTTCCCCATCACGATGTGCCTCACTGTGGTCTCGGTCATGCCGAGTTATCTGTTTATGTTGCGTGTAAGCACTACCTACGTATGCAAGCTAAAGTGCGAATAAGCCATCAGCTATTAGCCTAGCTACACACATTAGCCGTGTCAGTAAAGCCCCCACACACCGCGAGCCGACAGCCTTTACCCCTCGACCACCCACTGACCAGGTTGAGCACCCACTGGGGGGCATGCAGACGTGCATTTTCTCCGTGCCAGTCGGCAAGCGCCTCTGCCCCTCAGCCCCTCAGCTGTGTGTCTGTGGGTATGTGTATGTGTAGGATTTCTATGTAAATCTGTCGGGTCACCCAACTCGTCGAAAACGACGAGAAACAGGTACCTAATGAGTCGGTATGTGACGATGAGGGACCCTGACCATTCGTCAGGCTGTTGACGCATTAGGAGTGAGACCGTGGTTCATCTCTCTCGTGGATATTTCGCGTCCGGTTTGTGGGGGGGGGGGGGTCCAACGTCTATGTTAAGCACACGTTTTTATTGATATTGTAGCGTCCGACCCGACGTAACTACAACAACACACACACACACACACACACACACACACACACACACACACACAGGACCCTGTTTTCCTCACTCTCACCCCGCCCCCTCAGTTTCTCATCCAACCACATAGCCTACCTGCCCGTACCATACACATTCACAGTCAGTCAGAAATCACAGAACTTAAACATCTTAAGAAGAACATTACTGCGGGGTCGCTACAATGTGCAGTGGGCTATTAACAACGAGTCGCTACGTGGCATGATATGCGCACCAGTGTTTGTAGAGCCCGGTTCAGGGGTGCAACCCTTTTTTTTAAACCAATGCATATTTACATCTTACTAATCTGTTTTTATTTTATTATTATTATTATTTATTTATTTATTTATTTATTTATTTATTTTAAAAACCTAATGGTAATGTTAAGGATGGTAAGGTTTGTGTTATATGCTGCTTGCCTCAAAACAATAAAAGTATTTGCAATTAATTTTCTGCCTTCAATTTACATCTTTCTAAGAAAGAAATGTCTGAAAGGCTCAAAAGCAGCCATTTGTTAAAAAAAAAAAATTAATGTAAAAATTTAATCGGCCGATTAATCGGTTATCGGAAATTTTCTTCCCTAATAATCGGAATTGGCATCGGCCCCAAAAAATCCATATCGGTCGGGCCCTAATGTAGACATAGCATGGATAACCAGAGTTGCTGCTGAAATCTGGTGAAGACTGCTTTGTGAACAAATACAATACAGGGGACCTGCTGATGATTAATATGGAGTAGGCATTCTTTTTAATTTGTATGTGTTTACAGGCCAGTCCAACATGGTGGCAGCTTTCAAGTATGATCCAAAGGCCAATGTGGCGTCTACATATATGTCCATGGGCAAAACTGTGAAGTACTGAAATTGCCTTCTCACTAAGAGCTGCAGATGACAGTCTGTACACTTCCAGCTCCTTAGCAAGGCAACCATTCTCCTTTAATTGTGCCTTGTTTTTAATTGTGTTGGGTTGCAGCATGCATCAGATCATGGTTGCTCAAAGCAAAGTGGAAAAAGACCTATCTTTGACTGACCTGCTTATTAAAACAATGTGAGTTTTTTGGTTACTCTTGAAATAGATATTCAAGTTGCTCCTCTGCTGTACGCTCAAGGAATGTTTGCTGCCTCCAGAATTCTGGGACTGTAGCCGTAGCCTGAATCTCACTGGGAAGAGGAGTGAACAAACAGAAAATACCTGTACTCTGGAATCAGAACTTCCTTAGAACAGCATGAGTTTGTATGACCGTGTTATCCAGCCACTTGGGAAATTGGAAGTATTTATAGTTTAAGGTGGAGTGATTAGGTGGTTGTCATGTGGGCGGGTGGTGCAAAATCGTTGAATATTTTGACAGTCTCTCCTGCAAGATATTCATAGTTTACACTCAATTGTAGTAATGCAACAGCGTCAGTAATTGGTCCCCTCTGAACAAATATATTCAATATTTCTGTCACAATTAGGGATGCACCGATTGACTGGCCAGAGACCGGAACCGGACGGTTTTCTGTGTGACCGGCCCTGAACGGTGACCGGTTGGTCAGCGCCACATATCGACTCTGTGCCCGTCATTGTCACACACATGCTCTGCATGATGGTCACATCATGCACGCAGCACACAGTGGCCGTAATGTCACACCCACCTCAGCGCTGATCACAGCAGCACTCAGACACATGCTTGCATGAAGTCAGTGTTAGCGACACGCTCCAAGAACAGGATAAAGAGAAGACAGACAGTCTGCAACGAGACAGAACAGCTGACGGTGTCACCAAACAGGCCTAAACTTTGTAGCTCTTTCAGGCTAATGTTAGCCAGCAGCAGACTGTTCACAGACTGACAGTTAAAATCTCACCTCCTGTTCTGGTTGAAGTATAAACAACCTGTGTTGATTTATCTCCTCAAACATTTTCTCATCCAGACTCGTTTAACTTCTTCTTCTGTTTTCTCACTGCAAGTTTACTGCAGCAACTGTTGCACCGTGTCAGTCTCCGTTTGTTTACATCTGCTTCTCCACGAGATCGCGTGAAATCGCATCCCGCGAAATCTCGCGAGATTCCCTCTGGTACATAATATTAATATAATTATATAGTAAGGCCTGGCTGTTATCTGGACCACTGTTGGAGCACTTTTGGAGAAATAAGTTATTTAATAGTCAGTGTTTTGTTATGAACATCCAATTTAGTTTCACAAGAAAAGTTGCAAAAATGTTTGTCAATGCTGTCAATTATAGTTCTTAGAAAGACTGAAAATCGGAATTGGCCACAATCGGAATCGGCAGGTCAGACCCTTAAAAAAATCAGAAATCGGCCAAGAAAATTGGAATCAGTGCATCTCTAGTCACAATTGTGGATCTTGTCACTGTAGACATTAAGGATCTGACCGATACATCGGCCGGCCGATATATCGGGCCGATATTTGCGTTTTTTACTTGAATCGGCATCGGCCGATTTGCGTGTGGGTTCGCCATGTATTTTTCTGCAGCATGATTTACAGACAGGCATCCAGGGGCAGCTCTGTGTTGCCAGAAGACCCTGCAGCACATGCAGACGCGTTACCCCTCCCCCACTGGAAGAGTGGTGAAAGCAGCATTGCCCCGGAGGCTGCTTCAGAACAACGGTAAGTTTTAAACTTTCAATTAGCCTCTAACTGTTAAACTTAGTTGAAATATTGCCACCCACTTTGAAATAGGAAACATGAATGCCAAGTGCATGTAATACACGTGCTTGCAAATTAGTTATATAGTCTCATGGGGAGGCAAGCCCATCACATCGATGGGAGATAAACTTAAACTATGAGGAGAATGTTTGTACATGGTTTGAATATTTATTCTTGTAAAGTTGATAATGCGTTTTAAAACTTAAACTGAACAATTGGTTGCGTTAATGCGCTTCTGACATCACGGTTTTTTCTGCTGATTTATGTTCTGGTGTTGCCAAACCTGACAGCATAGTAGCCTAAGACATGATCACTTTTTTGTGCCAGAAAAAATGAAACCATGGCAGTCTTAAGTTACAAATAGCACTTTATGTTAATGGCTGCTTTCAAGGTTTATTGTTTTCTCCTTAAATTATTTAAATGTCTGACAAAGGACGTTTCTGATGTGTAGATTTATACCTGCTTGAGTATGTCAGCAAGCAATGCATCATCAAGGCTGTGTTGTAGATATTGATGAAAGGATGATGATATTGGGTGATATGAATGTAAGATGATGCCAAAAGATTGATACTGATTGATACTAATCTGTGTTTTTATTTATTCTTTATACAGATGGCTGAACGCAAGAACCCGGTATGGCAACATTTTAGTGAGCCGACTTCTGGGAAGGCTCGGTGTGTGGTAAAGTTGAAGTTGAAGTTAAAGTAAAGTTGTTAAATTGTTAAATTTTTACTTTTCAATAAATGTTTGTTTGTTTAAACTTGAGACCTGTAATATTTGTTATCATTGTGTCATTTTGATGTAAATTGAGGGAGCAAAAGCAGTATTGGCCACAAATATCGGCCCAAGAAAATCGGCAGTCCATAATCGGTCATCGGCTAAGGGTGATGGAAAAAAATCGGCATCGCCCTAAAAAATCCATATGGGTTGATCCCTAGTAGACATTGGCATGCATTCAGCAGGACTACTGAAAAGTCAGACTGTAGGTTGGTCGGTTAAGAAAAATAGGACTATTACTAAGTGCATCAAGGGTTGTGTACATAATGACCTCACACACAAACACCTCAATTAATGGTGTGAAATGGGTTGTCGTGGCCGAGTGGTTAAGGCGATGGACTAGAAATCCATTGGGGTCTCCCCGCGCAGGTTCAAATCCTGCCGACAACGGCTTTCACGTTGTGTCTGCTCATTTGTTAAACCTTGATTGTTCCATATAGCTCAGTCACATACCAAGTGGTGTTGTTGGCAGGTTTGAATACAAGTGTTGATGATTGACAATTGACCCGTTGCTAAGCCCTGCTGTCCTTAGTTACTGTTGCTACACCTGTCAAGCTTTCCACTCTCACACTGCACAAATGCTTTTTACATTGATAATGGTAGCACACACTGATGAAGCCCTGATTGCTGAAAATGTTTTGTGTGATCTCCAGCAGCCATGATCAAGTATAAAGCTTGTTGGGTAATGTTAGTCCTCAGTGGACCCTCTTTTCTCTTTAAACAGTGGCAGATTTAGCATCAAAATTGGGAGTGAACCAATGGAGCAGCTTGTTTATTTGCCACAGCTGTTAATATTAGCCTTGCTAACATCACACAACATTGCTATCCACCTTTCTCAGTGGATGAGAAAATCAGGACTACGCTTAAGCGCATAATGGCCTGATCCATGAGCACCCCAACTTAGTCTTCAAAAGGGTTGTCGTGGCCGAGTGGTTAAGGCGATGGACTAGAAAATCCATTGGGGTGTCCCCGCGCAGGTTCGAATCCTGCCGACAACGGATGCTTTAATGTACTTCTGACTATAACCTGTTTAACCAGTAAATAGCTAATCAGGACATTCCTTGCACATTTCAGGAACAATTAAGAAAAATGTCAGTCTTAGTGTAAAGTTTGTACTGAAATTTCCTCCTCATGAAGACAGCTGCAGCTTGAGTGGTTAAGGCGATAGGCCAGAAGAAAGAAGAAATCGATATGTTGTCTGCTTGCACAGGTTTGAATCCTGCCTTGTGTTTGCTGGCTACAGTGATGAGTCTCACAAGTAGGTTTAACTACTACTTCACAGTTTCTGGGTAAAATTCAGGACAATAAAAACTTCCAACAAAGTGTGGTCATAATGTTATGCCTGAAAAAAAAGTCATCACCTGGATTTAACTAAGCAAATAGGTAAGAGCCTTCTATTGGATAATTTCTGCAGTGAATAATATATTGCAGCTGGCACCAAGTTACTTAATCCTAACTGAAGCAATGAGTAGCTTCACATTTTTAAAACAAGCAACTGGGGTTACTTCAGTTGCTCAGGTCGAGATTCAGCAACGTTATGTGTCCAGAAAAATGAGGTCAGCTCACTACCTGAATATATTGACTGAGCAGGTTTTTCCATCAATGGATTTTTTCTTCCCTGATGGCACGGGCATATTCCAAAATGACAATGCCAGGATTCATCAGGCTCAAATTGTGAAAGAGTGGTTCAGGGAGCATGAGACATCATTTTCACATGTGGATTGGCCACCACAGAGTCCAGACCTTAACCCCATTGAGAAGCTCTGCTATGTGTGTGAGAAGACCTTACTCAGCGGTCTGACTCTTCGATCATCAAATCTTGCCGAAAAGTTAATGCAACTCTGGACAGAAAGAAATGTTCTGACATTGTGTAAGCTTATTGAAACGATGCCATGGCAAATGGTTGCCATGATCAAAGCTAAAGGCGGTCCAACAAAATATTAGAGTGCGACTAGTGCCCGACCGATTATCGTTCACCGATTTATCGGGGCCCGATAGAACGGCTCCTGTTCTATCGGAGGTTCTATCGTATCTGTGAAATGTCTCGCCGATAGAAAAAAAAAGTGTGACAAATAAAGAACGTGCTGGTGTAATGATTTATTTTGTCCAGTAGAGCGCGCTGAGCTCAGCCCACATTTCAGTCCCTCCCCCACTCTACTCTTCACCACATCACCAAACCTCACTGACCGGACCAGTACAGCAGCATCGCAAGACTTTTTCCCTCTTGCCACAGGCAACAGTAAGTTAGTTCATGAAATAAGTAACTGTTAACATGATAACATCATTGGAACAATTATAGGCCATTCATTGCCCCTTTCAACATAAAAGTGTCCCCGGCCAAGATCCCTCAGTATAATTAATAACTAGACAACTTTACCATCGCAGATGTTGTCTCGTAGCATTACATGAGTGACGTTAGCAGAATGAAGGGATCAGTTCATGTTTAAGTAGCAAAAAAGTAAAAACAGCCCAACATATGACATGCCACCGGTATAATTGTGGATTGGATTGTCCTGTGTTCATTTCCCCATGTTTGTGAACGGGGTTTACACAAAAGCACAGAAGGGTACAGTTTAATACAAATGCATGGTTAAAAGGATTGAACCCAAGAAAGCACTAGTCGCTCGGCTGCGCCCACACAGTAAAATGCATTTACAGTAAAAATAATAAAAGATATCTAGACAGGTAACACTAAAACAGTGATAGGAGGAGACATACAAAGCACAGGAGAGAAGAAGACAAGGAGGAGACCACTATTGTATTTCTTATGGATGTAAAAAAAACAAACAAAAAAAACTTAATCGCACAAATTGTGAGATGAAGTAACGGGACGATGAGGAAGATTACGGATTTGGGAATAATAACACCTGTGGATTATAACGTTTTAAATCTGAACTTTGAGCCTGACTGAACGCTGTGGAAAATCGTGGAGTCAGGTAAGAAATATTTCTGTGGATATTTTAGCTGTGATGAGCTCTGGCTGAGGAGTCAGACGGTGTCTGCTGCTGTGGACTGATGTGAGCTTTAGGTGAATACTTTGAGGTCCGGGTGGTAATAGTGGTTGCGGTTCGTTTTGAATTTCTGACAGTCATATGGCTGCTATACTGTTTAAGAAAGCTCACATCAGATCATTCTTGTGCTGCAGTTGAAATCTGTCAGTTAGGAGACGTGTGTCGGCTCTTTTCGGCGCTGCTAGCCGGCGCAGCAGCAGTGGATTAAAACGGGCTGTTAGCTCGTGGCTTTAAACACTGTAAAAACGTATTTTTACATCCATAAGAAATACAATAGTGGTCTCCTCCTTGTCTTCTTCTCTCCTGTGCTTTGTATGTCTCCTCCTATCACTGTTTTAGTCGTTACCTGTCTAGATATCTTTTACTATTTTTACTGTAAATGCAGTGTACTGTGTGGGCGCAGCCGAACGCACCAATCACATGACGTCACATGCTAGGGTCAGGCAATATGGTGGCGCCCTTGCTACGAAATCTAAAACGGAGCTTCTTTTTTTCTCCTAAATGCTTACATTTATCATGTTTAATATATGATGGTTTCAATTCCAGCTCAAAAATTCACTATATCGGTTGCATATCGGTTATCGGTGATTGCCCCCCTCTAAAATCGGTTATTGTTATCGGGCCAAAAAATCCCTATCGGTTGGACACTAAGTGTGACTTTTTTTTTTTTGGCCAGGCAGTGTACAGTTGTTCAGTATCACAGACAGTAACTAACTACACTGTTGCAACTCCATCTAAAAAGTGAGTTCTTGGCAAGAGTACAGACAAAGTTTTCACTAATAATGTAATACCCTGTACTCCCACGGGACTCTCTGGGGGACTCAGTGTCAGTGTGTGTCTCTAGCTATGGTAGTGGAACTATTTTTTCTGCTCTCTCTGTTACACACTGACATTGTGAAACCAAGCTGTAATGCACAGGTAAAAGCAGGCTGAACATTAGTTATAGATATGTTGAATTGCTTCTCCTGTTCTCTCCCTCTTCCTCTTCTAGCTCTTCCTCTTCTAGCTTCTCCCTCTTCTAGCTTCTCTGTCTTGCTGTGTGAAATATGAAATGCTGAGTTTGCAGCTAGAGTTTACTTTTTTTCCACAGCGATGGTGGTATAGTGGTAAGCATAGCTGCCTTCCAAGCAGTTGACCCGGGTTCGATTCCCGGCCATCGCAAACAGGTACTTGTTTTTACAGAATAAGTAAGTCCAGTTTTGAGGGCACACTGTTGTGGAACTGGAAGTAGATCCAGAAATCCAAATTTCTTTTGCCATACCCCAAAAGACCTGTAAATGTACTACCGGGACCTAGGGCTGCGCAGTATACACGGTATGACGGTAGAAACGATATAAATTTGGCCACGGTAGAGATTTGTGCTCTGCCGTTCATACCGTCGATGACATCATCGCACCTGCCTCTGTGTGAAAATGGCCGCAAGCACAGTAACGGCGGAGAAGGAGGAGCTGGTCAAAAAAAACTGTGCTACATCCGTGATTTGGACGTGGTTCGGGTTTAAAAAGTCGGATGTTGAACAGAAAAATGTCATCTGCAAGATGTGTGGAGTAACTGTGACAGCCAACAAAGGTAACACGAGCAATTTATTTTACCATTTGAAATCAAAACGTGCTCGAGTATGCAGAGAGCCAGAGGCTGCGCTCGGCTCAAACACCAGCTCAGAATCAGAATCAGAAATACTTTAATGATCCCCGGGGGGAAATTGTTGAATTGAAATTGTTGGCTCAGTCTACGAACATGGGAGGAAAGAAAAAAGTTTCCCCCGCTACCCAACAACAGAGCTCCAATGCGCAAGCCTTTTCCAAGAGTACTCCTTATGACAGAAGGAGCATGCGGTGGAATGACATAACAAGAGCCATCACAACACACTTGGGCAAAGACATGGTCCCTTTCCAAACGGTGGAGTGCAGCGGGTTTAAACACATGATTAAAACCCTTGATCCAAGATACGAGCCTCCAAGCCGCAAGTATTTTACTGAGACAGAAATGCCAAACTGTATGGCCAGCTCCGAGAGAAAGTTGAGAAAGACCTCCGTGAATTAACATACTACACGACTACTACGGACTTGTGGTTGAGTCGCACCATGGAGCCTAATATCAGCCTCACGATTCATTACATAACTGATGAGTGGAAATTGGCCAGCAGGTGCTTGCAGACTTCATATTTCCCTGATGACCATACGGGTGAGGCAATAGCAGAAGGATTAAAGGATGCGCTGGAGTCATAGGGCCTCAGGGAAGAATCCCAAGTCTGTATTACCACCGACAACGGCACAAATGTGGTGAAGGCAGTGACGCTAAATGACTGGAGAAGACTGCAGTGCTTCGGCCACAGGCTGCACCTCGCCATTGGTAGGTTAAAGTGTAACATTATACACTATAATTTGCATTTCCAATTTTCAATAGTGTGTGTGTGTGTGTGTGGTGTGTGTGTGTGTGTTGTGTCTCAGCCTCCTAGGGTGATTCACAATGTGGACACTGATAAAGATCATTTTAAGTTTCACACCTCCGTGGTGTAAAATTATTCAGATTCATTAATTTAATCTGTTATTAGATAACTGTATAGTATTTTTATGTTTTGTTGAAGAGATGTCTGATGCTCTGTAGGTGAAACTAGATAATAGATAGATAGATAGATAGTACTTTATTGATCCCAAACTGGGAAATTCTTGTGTTACAGCAGCTGTCATCAGACAGACAGAAAAAACAGGTCAAAAGTAAAAAATAAAATATATAAGAAAATAGCCATGTATACATAAAAATTATAAATTTTAAAAATATACAAAGTACTATACTGAAATGTACAGAAATATGCTACGCCAGTCGCAGTAGTGTACCAGAACACTGTGCAAAATATCAATATAAGTAGACATAAATTATATACACGAAGTGGTGAGAAATGAGGTAGAGTGGTATTGAGACAGATGTGCAAAATAGCTAACAAATGTGCAATTAGCCATGACCAACAGGTATTGATACAGATGTGCAAATAGCTAACAGATGTGCATTAGCCATGACCAGCAGTGCAATAGGAAAAATGGTTGGACCAGAACTATAAGAACTATAAAGAACCCACTGTGGAGAGTTCGGAGTGCTGTCTGTCAGACAGAGGTGAGGTATTGTACAGTGTTATTGCTTGGGGGAGGAAAGATTTCCTGTACCGGTCCTTATGACAGCGAAGCTGTCTCAGTCTGTTGGAGAAAGAACTCCGCTGTTTGTCCAGTGTGTGATGGAGAGGGTGGTCAGGGTTATCCATGATGGATAACAGTTTGTTCAGTGTCCTCCTTTCCACCACTGCTTCAACTGAGTCCGGTTTGCAGCCAATCACAGAGCCGGCCTTCTTAATGAGTTTGTTTAGTCTGTTTCTCTCACCGGCTCCGATGCTGCTTCCCCAACAGACTACAGCAAAGTAAAGTGCGCTGGCCACAACAGACTGGTAGAAGATTTCCAACATGTTGCTGCACACGTTGAAAGATCTCAGCTTCCTCAGGAAATAGAGTCTGCTCATCCCCTTCTTGTACACAGCCTCGGTGTTGGCCTTCCAGTTCAGTCTGTTGTCGATGTGGATGCCGAGGAACTTGTAGTCCTCAACCATATCGATGTCCTCGCCCTGTATCCACAGGGGTTGAGGAGCTGTCACTGTTCTCCTGAAGTCAATCACCATCTCCCTGGTCTTAGCCACATTCAGTAACAGGTGATTTCTACCAGCCCACTCCACAAAGTCATCCACCAGTGCTCTGTACTCCTCTCCCGTCCATCACTTATACACCCAACCACCGCAGAGTCATCGGAGAATTTCTGCAGGTGGCATGACCCGGAGTTATACTGAAAGTCTGTGGTGTACAAGGTGAACAGGAAAGGAGACAGAACAGTCCCCTGTGGAGCTCCTGTACTACTCACCACGTGTCAGACAGGACACTGCCCAGTCGGAACAAATTGTGGTCTGTCTATCAGGTAGTCAGTATCAGGAGATTGTGGACGTGTCGACCCTCATCGCCCGCAGCTTCTCCCTCAGTAGCAGTGGCTGGATGGTGTTGAAAGCACTGGAGAAATCAAAGAATGTGATTCTCACAGTGCTGCCAGGGGCCATCCAGGTGCGAGTGAGCTCGCTGCAGCAGGTAGATGACAGCGTCGTCCACTCCCAGGTGAGGCTGGTAGGCGAACTGCAGAGGGTCCAGCGATGATTTCACCTGTGGTCTCAGGTGGGCCAAGACCAGCCTCCCACACCTTCATCATATGAGATGTGAGGGCGACTGGTCGTAGTCGTTGAGGCCAGATGATGTTGACTTCTTGGGGACTGGAATGAGGCAGGATGTCTTCCACAGCACCGGTATTCTCTCCTGACCCAGGCTCAGGTTGAAGAGATGTTGCAGAATAGAAGACAGCTGGCTAGCACAAGTTCTCAGAACCCTTGGGCTGATACCGTCAGGGCCTGCAGCCTTGCATACTTGGAGCCTCTCCAGCTGTCTCCTAACCTGGCCTGTAGTCACAGTCAGACGGGGGAGGGTGCATGTTGACTCCTGTTGGCCTCCAGCTTCCTCCTGTAGGAGTCCTTGCTCTCCCTCAGCTTGTCCCTCAGATCTCGCTGCACCCTCCTCAGTTCGTCTCTGTCCCCAGATCTGAAAGCCTTCTTTTATTGTTAAGAAGTACTTTCAGGTCACTGGTGTATCCACGGCTTGTTATTGGGGAAGCAGCGCACAGTCGGGTTGGCAGGGTGGAGTTTTCACAGAATTTGATGTATTCTGTGATACAGTCCGTCATGCTGTTGATGTCCTCCCCGTGAGGCTCACAGAGTACATCCCAGTCTGTGGACTCAAAACAGTCCTGCAGTGACTCACTGGCCTCCTGAGTCCATCTCCTCACTGTCCTTTTGGACGCAGGCTGCCGCTGAACAAGGGGGACATACTTTGGTTTCAGCAGGACTAGGTTGTGGTCAGATCTGCCCGGGGGGGAAGGGCTGTGTGACACTTGGCATTTGCATACAGGAGGTCGAGTGTTCTATTGTCTCTAGTGGGGCAGTCAACATACTGATAAAATGTTGGCAGTGTTTTGTCCAGTGTGGCATGGTTGAAGTATCCTGTAATAACCACAAAAGCATTTGGGTGCTGGGTTTGGAGTCTTGAAAACTAAACTAATAACTTTTATCTTTGTTAACAGAGAAAAGTGTGAAAGATCCTCGTGTGGAGCGAGCAGTTGGCCTGTGTAAAAAGATTGTGAGTGCTTATTCATATATATATATCCATATATATGGAAAAGGAAGGAGAATTGGCTGCTGCCCAGGCTGACCTACACCTGCCTCCTCACAGGCTCATCACCGAAACACCAACAAGGTGGGGGTCACGACAACAAATGATAGAGCGGGTTCTTGAACAGGAGAAGGCCATATCACAGGTCCTGAAAGCAGATAAAAAGACCAGACATCTGGTACCTACTTGGCAGGACATTGATGTTTGGGAATCTGTGAACAAGACCCTCAGCCCTCTAATGGAGTTCACCGATGCACTGTCTGGGGAGGAGTACGTCAGTGTGTCATACCTCAAACCTGTGCTCCATCTACTGAACAATACAGTTCTTCCTCACTCTGATGATGACAGAGACCTGACAAAACAAATGAAGACTGCCATCCTCCAGTATCTTAATGATAAGTACTCTGACCCTGCTACCAATGACTGGCGTCCTTTGCTGATCCACGCTTTAAAGACTCATACATAGCTGATGACAGAAAGGACTGCATCAAGACCAGAGCAGCAGCGGAAATTCAAGCACTGCTTGAGAAGCAAGCTGAAGCTGTACCTGCCACAGAGTCACCCCCACAAACAAGCACTGCAGCTGCTGGTGGAGCTGTGGAGAGAGAGGCTAAGAAGGTGAAACGAAGTCTGGGCAGTTTTTTCAAAAAAGCATCCACTCAGCCTGGCCCAGCTGCTCTCTCTGACAGAGATGCCATCGAAGTTGAGATAAAAAGCTACCTGCAGTCAGTGGAAGCTGATGGAGAAGCTAACCAACTAGAGCGGTGGAGGCTGCACCAGGCTAATTTCCCAAGGGTGGCAAACCTCGCAAAGAAATATCTTTGCATTCCTGCCACTAGTGCCCCTTCAGAGAGGGCATTTAGCACTGGTGGCAACATTGTCACATGCCACCGGTCTGCATTAAAGCCAGAGACTGTGGACAAGCTTGTGTTTCTGGCTAACAACCTATAAAAGAGGATGGGAACTTGGGAAGCAAGTAAACTGGAGTAAACACTAAAGTTCAGTGTTGCAGCTTGTGATTTTAATTTGAAATATGCTGCTTTTTGTTATTGTTGTTTTTTACTGAAAAGATGCTAAGTGTACTGTAAGTGTTTCTCTCTTAAAAATATATTGTTCAATCAGTCAGTGACACAACAGACAACAAAACAAAAGTCTGTTCTGTGTACTTGAAGTAGTGTTATTTAGAATTGTATTTTTGTGTTCTTTAAGATGTGGAAAATTTGTTTGGTAACTTTTGCACTACTTTGGATTAGAGAAAAAAACCTTATTGTTGGCAACCAAAGTTCAGTGTTTGTGTTTGCAGCTTGATTTTAATTTGAAATATGAAACCAAGTGTTCAGTGACACTTTTTGCACAAGAGAACAAAAGCCTGTTCTGTGTACTTGAAGTAGTGTTATTAGAATATCTATTTATTATTGTGTTCTTTAAGATGTGAAAAATTTAATGTTTGGTAACTTTTGCACTATTTTGGATTAGAGAACCTTTTCACTGTTTTTGCCTTTTGCCTTATAGAAAACCTCTCTTACTTGAAGTACTGTTTACAATATCCACTTTATTTTTGTAAGAATTTTTGTACTTCTGAGGCACTATCCTTACTTCTGTTGTTCTTCTGCACAATAAATGCTCAAAAAAATACATTATATCTTTGCTTTTTTTGTTGTTTTTTTAAATCAATTTAGCTTTGCTAAGGGACTACAAAACCCATTCAGAAACACTTCCATTATAAGTTTTACACTGCAACATTTATACCGCGATATATACCGTTACCGTGAAGGGATTCAATTTATACCGTGATATGAATTTTGGGTCATACCGCCCAGCCCTACCGGGACCTCAACAATACCTGTCTTGATTTTCTATTTTTGAAGCTGCGCACCTCTCTCGGTCGTGTCTAAGATAAGGTAAGATAAGATATTCCTTAATTAGTCCCACAGTGGGAAAATTTTTAGTATTAGAAGGTAGTATCTAGGAGGTAACCCTTGATTTGCAAAACTATTGCGAGATTTGTAACCATTATTTCTGGTAAAATCAAACTTGCACAGTCCTTTGCAGATCTGTGGTAGAGCTGGGCAATATATCGATATTATATCGTATTGTGATATGAGAGTAGATATCGTGATAGATTTTCGGATATCGTTCTATCGTGATATGGCATAAGTGCTGTCCTTTCTTGGTTTGAAAGGCTACACTGCAGTAAAGTGATATCATTTTCTTCTCATTACACATTACTGATAATTATTTATCAAAAAAGCTCATATTTTGTGAAAGCACCGATAGTCATCTGTACAATATTGTCACAATATCAAGGTTCTTGGTCAAAAATATTGTGATTTTCACTCATTTTATCACGTTAGCTGCTTCCACCCCTCGACTATGCAACATGTAGTTGGTCACAACCTGCATGACCAATAATTATCGATATTGAACGATATGAATCTTCACTATCGTGATAGGTTTTTCAGCTCTATCGCCCAGGCCTAATCTGTGGTTCCCTTCAGGGCACGACCCTCTCTCACTCTCTGACTCATTCTCTCAAATACATGACAACAGACCTGTCTGTGAGCAGCATGATGTCACACTCTGCAGTGTTCACACAGACTTTATTTGGGCGGACACCCAGGTATATTTGTGACATTTGGTGTTTTTATTTTTTTTTCTAATCAGCCGAGAGATGACAGCATCCGTGACTGATTAGTGATCAGTCTGCCTTCCTCCCCTTCCTCACCTGATTGCTATGCTGTGAAAAAGGTGTGATGGTTTCAGACAGAGAAACACACATAGTCTTGTGTTTAATGTACAGGCCCACTAATACAGTTGCATAATCTTGTAATAACCATAATTAGCTGGTGGGTGTCGATGTCATTCAGCACCATGTTAATTTTGATCATTTTAATAGACTCCATCTTCCGCACATGTGGCTCTCTGCTGCTGTGAAAACTGAATTGCATTGCAAATGTGAGTTCTCTTTTGGGGTAACCATTCTACTGGAGAACATCAACAGATTACTCAGGTGTGTGAGTGAGAAGAGAAGAGAAATGAGGAGAAAGGCAAGGCAAGCAGATTAAGATAGTTTGTGACTAAACAGGAAAATGAAGAATTATTTTTTTTGTTTGTGTGTGCATATGTGTGTGTGGAGGAGCTGCATGGTCACAGAGGACAGATGCTGCAGCTGCGTGATAATAAATTACATCAAACCTTAAATGTCGAAGCTTATCAATATTCTGGTCATTAATAATTCAGCTCAGAGCTGTATATACAGTGCACTGTATAGTTGACCGGATTTAAACAAAGCATTGAGGAAAATAATTTGCCCCAAGTCTTTTTTGTAATCAACTTACTTGAGGAAACGTTTCAGCCCTACTAACAACATATAACATTGCTGTCCACCTTTCTCAGTGGATAAGAAAAACAGGGCTGACAGTGCATCAAAGGTTACATATGTGGTGACCTGACACACAAATGCCAGACTTTTTAAGAAACAAGTGTTGTCGTGGCCGAGTGGTTAAGGCGATGGACTAGAAATCCATTGGGGTCTCCCCGCGCAGGTTCGAATCCTGCCGACAACGATTGTTCATGTTGTGTCTGTTGCATTGATAAACCTTGGTTGTTATAAATATCTCAGTGGCTTATAACACATATACTACACGCACACTGTTTACAGCCGTAACGGTGCCGGAGTTAACATAAAACTTGGCAGGCATTGTTGAAACATGAGGTCTTTGAATCCACAGAGAAGTAAACTGAGGCTGCGTCTCATTTCTAGGTGACGACCATGGTGTCGGCCAATATGATGACTCTCATTAGCAGATTTCATAAGAGTAGCTGATATAATGGGCTAAGGTAAGCTTATGCTACTTTGAGTCAGCCAAGAAATGCGTCTCCAGCTGACTTTTTAATTTTTCCATATGACAAATTTTAAAATGAGCGCCCTTTGAAAGTGCATTAAATGTGTTAAGTTACCTAACAGTTGCGTACATGATATAATATTAGTGCTAGGTATGCACATAATGATTATTTTTAAATGATTAAACTGATGATTATTTTTTTTGATTTATCGATTAAACTATTAATTCACTGAAAATAAACATCAAAACCCTGTCTCATTAATATTTCAATGTTTTATTCAATCATAATCCTGAAAAACAGACATAAATAAGATTAGAATAATGATAATAATAACATTTTAAAAAATGTCTAATTTCCACCTTATTTAATAGACTCCATGTCAGATGCCTGATCAGAAATATACTGGGCCACAAATTCAAAAGGAGCTGTGATGCATATTAATTTAATAACTAATGACTGTGTCAAGCCTTTCACTGAAGCGGACAATCAGTATTTTGCCTTAAAACCTAAACTGGTTGTGACATGGAGTTATTTCATCACTGGAGTCATATACAGGTAGGATTATTACAAGCAATGTGTTTTGCATCAGTTTGGGGGAAAGAAAATAACTGAAACAAATTACAGACAGTCTTTAATGTTAGTTTTAGCCATTTCTCACTCATACGTGGCTGATAAAGTGAACTGAAAGTTAACAGCAGCATTGCAGACATCACTTTTAACATGAGTGATGAGGAAACATCTAGAAAATCTGTCTTAAGTGACTTCTACTAACTGAAACATGTTCCACGTTTTCCTCATATATTGTGCTTGGTGCTGACAGAAAGTAAACTGGATGATGCTGCTGTCTTGCTGCTTTCTACAGAAGAGGGACAGAGTGCTCTGTGCTTCACTGTCAGCACTCGTGTGGAGTCGTTGTACTGCTGTGATAAACCATGTCCTATTTGCACAGCTAGCGAGTCATACTGTTGTGTCTCTGTCTAAAGTGCTCCCGCACTTTAGATAATCATGGCGAGACTTGCTGTCTGCAGCTTGTTCTCCAGGTGAATTTGTGCTCTGGGCCTCTACACACAGTGCAGATCAACTTATTTTCATAGTAGATTATGTTGACGAATTGCCCCAGCCCTAGTTACTACTAAAAGTCTGAGGCGAAAGTTACCTTATATCTCAGCAAACATTGACCAGATAGTGAAATATGATGCATATATGTATATGATAGATGGCAGAAATACTTAGCTCTTTAATCTGGGAAATGAAGGGCAGGGATATTAGATTAGTGCAGTTGACCTTGAGGAGGTCATCCAGCTGGACCATTTGGGCCATGATCGCCTCAGGAAGTGAGCGCGGAAAGAGCTAAACTAGCCCAACTTAGACCTGCAGTGAACTAGAGAGATGCATAGCATCGACTCACTTTGATTTGACTTTTGGGCCAATTAATTATAAATCTGTAGACATCCCCAATTAGACTTTTCAGGTACAATTAAGAAAATCAGTCTCAGGGGCAAAACTGTGAAGTACTGAAATTGCCTTCTCATGAGGGGCTGTAGATCACAGGTTGCACACTTCAAGCTCCTCAGCAAGGCAACCACCTTCTATAACTGTGCCTTGTGAAGAGGCACAGCATGAATCAGATCATGGAAAAAGCCAATTATTTGGCTGATCTCCTTATTTAAATAATGTTTGGTTGCTTTTGAAATAAATACACCAGTTGCTCCTCTGCTCAAATATATAGAAGAAATCTAGCCCCTTCATAACATTGCTGAGACACAAATATGACACTCCTTGCCCCTTTACTTTTGTCACTAAACTGAGGTATGTAAAGATCTATATACACTGATCACCAAAGGTGGAAACATCAGACTGATACAGGGTTTCAGTTAGTGGCTTTTTTCCATGAAAATCAGGACAATTAAAAATAATAAAAATACAAACTGTTATCCATCATGGATAACCCTGACCATCCTCTCCATCACACACTGGACAAACAGCGGAGTTCTTTCTCCAACAGACTGAGACAGCTTCGCTGTCATAAGGACCGATACAGGAAATCTTTCCTCCCCCAAGCAATTACACTGTCTGACAGACAGCACTCCGGATTCTCCACAGTGGGTTCTTTATAGTTCTTATAGTTCTGGTCCAACCATTTTTCCTATTGCACTGCTGGTCATGGCTAATGCACATCTGTTAGCTATTTGCACATCTGTATCAATACCTGTTGGTCATGGCTAATTGCACATTTGTTAGCTATTTTGCACATCTGTCTCAATACCACTCTACCTCATTTCTCACCACTTCGTGTATATAATTTATGTCTACTTATATTGATATTTTGCACAGTGTTCTGGTACACTACTGCGACTGGCGTAGCATATTTCTGTACATTTCAGTATAGTACTTTGTATATTTTTAAAATTTATAATCTTTATGTATACATGGCTATTTTCTTATATATTTTATTTTTTACTTTTGACCTGTTTTTCTGTCTGTCTGATGACAGCTGCTGTAACACAAGAATTTCCCAGTTTGGGATCAATAAAGTACTTATCTATTTCTATCTATCTATCTATCTATTTCTATCTATCTATCTATCTATCTATCTATCTATCTATCTATATCGGTGTCCACCTATGTGAAGAAGAAAACTGCTATCTAATTTCATGGATGGAAACAGAGCACTGGAGTTACAAATGTTTTTTGAGGTAGAAAATGCACTCATTAATGTAAACTAGTTGTTTGTTACGATTAGAAGAAAACTCCTGGACAACTTTAAATTGTTAATGTAGTTTAATAAGTGCATATCTTGTGTAGATGTTAACCAGTTTAAAATGGACCATGGACCTCATTTTATCTTGAGAGTTACGCAACTCCTAAGTAATTTCATGGTACTGTACATAATGTGTTCATCTGTATAACTGCTCACTTAACACCAGATACAGAATTATAAATCCAAACCCATACCTATGCCATAAGCATCTAAAGCTGCAAATCTACTGCCTTTAACTTAGCACTTCTAGATATTCTATAATGTTCTGAATTGTTGCTATCGTTATGTTAGTTGTTCATCATTTAGATTTGTGTGACACTGGTTCTATATTGAGCACTTGTTACTGCTAGTTACAGATATGTTGAACTGTTTCTCTTCTCTTCTCCTGCTCTGCCTCCCTCTTCCCCTTCTTGCCCCTCCTTTCTTCACTCTCTCCTCCCTCTGTCCCAAATTCTAACACTGACGTGGACTGCTGAGGTGGCAGCCAAATTCCTTCTTTTCCACAGCGATGGTGGTATAGTGGTAAGCATAGCTGCCTTCCAAGCAGTTGACCCGGGTTCGATTCCCGGCCATCGCATTGTGCTTCTTTTATTTTGGTTTTTTGATAGATGTGTGCATTTATCAGACTGGTAAGGCTTTTTCTCAGCCCATTCTACATTTTACATGCTTTAATGACATCTGTGTTCTGCAGGTTTAACCTCTTAGAAATGTAGATATTGCTTTGCATCTCTGATGTCCAAAACTGTTATCCAGATGGGGTTATAGCTCTGCTATTTTGCCTCAGATTGCAAATGTGCACCTTGAAGTCTCTTAAGAACCCTGCAGAATGTTTGGAAGTGATGAGAAATTTGGGATTTACCACAATGTTGAATCACAACAATTGTAACAAAGATGTAAACATACATACTGTGTGGAATATAATTAAAGATCATCATGATGCATCCATCTAGTGTTGCAGTGGTGCCATCAGACACTGAATTTTACATCAAAACCTATGTTGTAGGTATGTAAAACAGGCCTTCGGTTAATAAAGTCTGATTAAAATTAATCCTTTTTTTATCTGTTCAGCAGCCACACAGTGGATAAATGGTTTGTTCCTTCACTGAACAGCAAGAAGTACCACTAGTACTTGTTGAGAGTTGTATCTATTACCAGCAGATGGTAGTATTTGTCTTTCACATGCATTGGGGAACCAATGAATATCACTGTAAATGCTGCCCCTTTTAGATGAGGCTCAGAGGCAAACCCCTCTACAGCAGCAAAACTTGACACCCACTCACATGTGACGCTTTTAGAAAGAGGAAGAGTGGGCCTGAGCTAGACAGGAAAAAAAAAAAGCACTTCACACATTTCAACCACTCGGGTTTCCCTGATGCAAAATCAGTAGTAGATACTGCCCAATGACTAAATATGAACAATCAAATATAATGTAGCAGAGGCCTTCACTAAAACTTGATTCATGCCTCATCTATGTGATCTACCTGCTAGCTGGGGAATCCAAGCAGGCCCACTTGAAGTGGCTTCCAGTGAAATGCTACTGTGGGGTTTTTCACAATTTTATTACCCTTTTCTGCTGACATACTGTAGAATATGTAGCAGGAACATTATCAGTCATGCAGTTTTGCCTCATGTGCCATCATTAGTAGCAAATAAACATACAAAAATATTTGGATGCCTGATGTGAAATCTATGCAAAAAATTGTGATGGAAGAAGTATTCAGATTCTTTAGGTAAAAATAATAATGCAGCAATGTATAAATGCTCAATTACAAGTAAAAGTCCTGCACTGAAAATCTTAGTCAAGCAAAAGCACATTAGTATTATCTGAAAAATGTAAAAGTACTTCTTGTGCATTATGCTGCCCAATGGAATATATTATAGGATTATTTACACTGATTTGTGGTGTTGCTGTAATTAACTAATTTACTAAAAACTTTAGACAATTTAACTTTAAAAACCTTCAATCTAATAAAGGCATTTCTGTCCTTTGTGCAGTAGGAAGAGTTGTTTTTTTAATCCAAATCATCATTCAAAAATGTGATGGAAAAGACTTTTTAACTTGAAACATGAAAGAATAAGACAGGGTGTTGCCTGAGAGTAATGAAAAAGTTGACTAGAAAATTTCTGATTTGCTGTGAAAACAGGTTGGAATATCCCTAGTTTTTTTCACTTTCTGAGAAAAATCAAATTTAAAAGACTCAATTCCACGCTAACATACTTGAGAAGAAGGAGAGTGTTTTTCACTGAATATTTCACATTTTAAAAGCAGATTATATTTTTCTAAGCAAAGTAAATATACACAAAGTAAATATAACTACAGCTTTCAAATAAGTATAGTTATATGAAGTTTTAATATGTAGTTTAATGTAGTATAAATAGTATAAAGGAAGTAGGAAGCATAAAGTAGCATACAAAAAAATATAAGTACTCTAAAACTGTACTTAAGTACAGTACTTGAGTAAACTAAAAGCAAAGGACTAGGAATTCAAAAGAGAGTGAAAGTGAAACATTTCAATAGGACCAAAAAAAGGTTTAAAATGGTTTGTGATGCCTTTTTACTCGTGGGAGCAAAACTATTTTAGCCACACTAGCAGTGTGACTTCAGGCTTCTGTTGCTGACTGAAGTATCTCAACAACTTTTTGATGAATTACCTGGATTATTGTTAAATTTAGTACAGACATTCATGGTCTCCAGAGAATGAATCCCACAGTCTTTGGTGATGCTCTGACATTTTCTATAGAGACACCACTAATTTTACCTTTGCAGTTTTATGGCTCTGCACCTGTTGGCTAATTTTTCCAGTAGTTTATAACCAGATACTTAAAACAAATCGTAACATTCCCATTAGCCTAAACTTAATTTTGTGTTTATAACGAATTAGCAAGTGTTAGCATGCTAACAAACTAAACTAAGATGGTAAACATGGTAAACATTACACCAGCTAAAATGTGCTAGGTTAAACATATGAGGATTTTAGCATGCTGACATTAGTATTTGGCTCACAGCACCACTGTGCTTTAGTACAGCCTCACAGAGCAGATGAGAGAGAGAGGGAGAGGAGAGAGAGAGAGAGAAACTCAACTGTCCCCCACCCACACTTGCTACCATGAAACCATGTTCCTTGACTAACCAACAAAACTAATTCTATCCTTTCCATTAAAGTTAATCACTGATCAAGACTGTCATTTCATTATCAAATTCCAAATCTTTGCACACAGTGTCACAGCTGGAAATTATGAGAGGATTCAATCAAAAACCCTGTATTGCTCAGCGATAGCATAATATACATATCATATGTCAGCATTGCCAATACAGAAGTATTGTCGGGGGCACTGAGTTAGAAGAATAAAGTAATCAGCAGACTGAATGTGAAACATCCTGACATACTGAATGTTTTAATTTCTCAGGAACCTCTCTTAGTTGTAAAGTGGGCAATCCAAATTAAATAAATGTAGTCATGAAATGAAATATCACAGGCAGTATGGAATTTTCATTTTCATTTATTGCATAATGACACATTTTCAAACTTTGGGCAATTTCTATGCTCAACACTAAAGACAACAGAAGTGAGACACTTGTCTTTTTTAGTAAAAAGCACAGCAGTCCTCATCTCACAGGATGTACAAAACACAAGTTAGGTATCACATGCATTCCACAGAAGCCTCATTTGCACAGCATCACGATGCTATTAATATTCCACAGGAATCAACAAGAGGAAGTCCAAAAAGAACTACATATCACACATGTCTGCATGGTGCACACATAGTTTAACAGATAGCTTACATATTTTAGTGATAAAATATCTTCTTTTTAAAGACTATTATACATAGTTTCATGAGAATAAAACATTTGATTACTGTGTTAACTACCACACTGAAATAGAGCATGTACAAGAACTCCATGGAGAGCTCTACCATTAGCTCACATTTAATGCTCATTGCTACATAACGCATCTCTTTCTACCACTGTCCTGCAGTGTTGTTGAGTCACATCAGTCCATTTCAGCATCAAGGTTGAACTAATTCCATTGAATACAGTCTTGTAAGCAATTGTAGTTCATCAATGGGCCATGGCGCCTGCAGCTGTGCACCAGTCTGAACTGTTCATCAGTCCTCCAACAGCGCAGAATGAGCCACACTTAGAAGCCTACAAAAGTAATGAATTGGCTTTGATTTAGGCTCGGGCAAATAAATGGTGAGCTGTGGTCCAGTGCTAGCCATATTCTGAAGTTGGAGGGCCAGTCACCAGTTTACAATAACCTGACAAGGCCCCCAGGTCAATGTACAAGGAGCCCTTCCTCCTTATGTGGCCAGAGTCCTCAGAATACAGAGAAGATTCTGCAAAAAAAAGAAAAGGATATGTGTTAAAATAGGGAATGTATCTTATTATTAAGCACTGGAACCAAATTGAGCTCAGCACCTAGGTCCTTACCCTGTGTGGTGTCGTGGTGCTGGCTCTGTTGCCGTAGCATGGTGTGGGTGACCTCCTCCATGGCTGAGTCGAGGCTCCAGCAGCGCGGCTGATCCTCCCTGGATGGGTTGATGGCCTCGTCCTTCAGTAGCTCGGATGCTGTGCTCCGCAGAGCAGGGTTCCTCTCCAGGGTTCGCTCCAGGAAGGAGCGCATGGCCAGGCTGCAGTCCTCTGGTATGTCCTCCAGAGGGGGAGCCTGCTTGTGGATCTGTTGGGAGACAGATAAGACAAATAAGCCTTAGAAAAATGCAGCATGAGAGAATAGCAAGTTACAAAGATAGACAAGGCTGCCAGATCACCAAAAACAACAGGCCACAAAGAACTCCCCCAGCAGCAGTGGCCCAGTTTTCTTTTTTTCAGTATCACTATGAGCAAAAGCTTGTAAAACAAGTTCAGTGATAATAAAACGGAACAAGATGCACTTGCAAAGCTCAGCCCGTAGAACTGACTTAACCAACATGACTTCTCCATGACGGCAGTTTCACGAGGAAGTGAGTAACTGTCTAAATTAAAAGAGCTGATAGCCATTTAAAAAACAGAAACAGGACTTGATGTTAGCAAAGAACCCATGTCATGGAACAAAAAAAAAACAGAAGTAGAGACTGACTAAATTAACCTTAGGGCACACATGGCGATCAGTCACGTCAAGTGTTTGTCATTTAGGGTTGTGCTGTGGAGGACCTGATCAGGGTCATGGAAAAGTGTGTGATTTTTTTTTTTATTTTAATTTTTTTAATGTAGCAATATACAAGATACTGTCTATCTCACAACATCTAAGTGTCATACAATAGCTTTGCTGGTGGCTCTGTGAAGGTATAATACAAAATGCAACAAAGGCCAAACTTTCTGATAGACTGGATTTGGACTTGGATGTAGCCATTGTGGTGAAGTTAATGTAATTAGGGCTGCAACTAATGATTATTTTCATTCTTGTTTATTTTTCCGATTAAAACCCAAGGTGAGGTCCTCAAATGTGTTGTTTTGCTCACAACCCAAAGATAATGTGTTTACTGTCATAAAGGAGAAAAGCAACCAAAAAATATTCACATTTATGAAGCTCGAAGCAGAGGTTTTTTTTTTTCCTTAAAAAAATTACTCAAATCGATTAATTGATTATCAAAGTAGTTGGCGGCTATTTAATAATTGATGAATGGATTAATTTTTGCAGCTCTACATGTTATAACTGGCCAGAGGTTGGTGTAAGAAAAAGAGGGACTGTCACTAATTTTTAGGGTATTTGGTCATTACCTCTGAATGCGACCCTTTTTTCTCAATTCATGGACTTCTACAATTAGGATAACACACAAGAGGGCCAGAGCACAGTGCGCTAGGGTATTTGGTCATAAACCAAAGTTATAAATGCCTGTACAAATTGCATGATAATCCATCAAACAGACATTTCTCTCAGAACCACAAAATTCAACCCACTGGTGGCACAAGTGGAATGTCTGGAGGAACTATTGTGGGAATCTGTCTAATAGTTATTGAGACATTTCTCTAAAAACAAAAATGTCAACCATCAAAAATGGTGGCAGTAGAGGGAAAGTCATGAGGTCACCAAAATCAGTCAGCTTCATCCTCTGGGGACCATATACTATGTCTGTGCCAAATTTCTTTGCAATCAATCATTTAAAAGGTTTTTAAAGGACCAACCGACCAAAAGAATGATACTAGCGTGGCTCATAAAAAATGCAGAGTACTTACGATGTAGAGGTAGGATGGGTAGGCAGTGCGTGGGTATCTCCGGACCCATGGAGGGCTACCAGTCTGCATGTGAATGATGGTGGTACCCAGGCTGTAGATGTCTGTCTTGGTGTTATGTCCACGACACAGAACCAGCTCTGGACTCATATACATCTAAATGAAAGAAGGGTAACATAACATGAATTAAACCTAAGGGGGGCTGCAAAGGATAAGGTGCGACAGTGATTCTTCTTTTTGGTTTAACATGAAAATGAATGCATCAGTGCTTAACAACAAGTAGGAAACAATCTCTTGCACTAAAAGGGTTTTCCTGTTTCAACAAACATGATAACCTTTATGCCCACACTGTGTGTAGAGGTAAGGGCAGTGCAGAAGCAGGTTGGCCTTTGGAGTGTGAAAAGTAAACACACTAGCAGAGTTCATCTTTTTCTCTGCTGGAAATTCCAGCCTGCCCCTGGTCTGAGCAGCCCAGTGTACTTCACTAGCTCTGTCACTCTTATTACTGCTGGGTGTCTGCCCTGGGACTTTCCACAAGCCAAGCCATGAGAGGCCCAGTGTGCATGTAGTCAAACCTACTGTTATCTAGACTGACACCAAAACATGGGAAAGACACTTGGGCAGACATGATGGGAGAAAAGGCTGTGAGAAATCTCTTGGATTAATCCTAAAATTTCCCAAGTGCTGATAACATCTGCACTGGGAACCCTCAGCATAAGCAGACTATTATTAGCATCAAGGAGGTCAATGAGTGCACTGAAGGCTCTGCAATAATGCTTGCCAATCACAAACTTTCTATAATCATTTTGGAAATGACAGAGACAAGTGCTGACAGCTTCAGACTCATTTCTTTCAAACCCTCGGGGAGTGTAGCCTGACTCATGAGTCAACAAGAGTGCTGCCTTTTCTAAAAAAAAAAACACTCTCAGAATAGAAAAACAAGTATTGATTGGACTAAGCAATTACAAAAAACAGAAAACTTGTTGGGTTTTTGCATTCATCAGAGGCTTACAGGCACAACCTGCAAGACTCTATCAAATCTCTGGGATATTTTTCTTACCTCTGTTCCTCTCAGGTCTCTGGGAATGTAAATGTCGTCTGTCATCTGCACTGTCAGGCCAAAGTCCACTAGCACTGCCTTGTCTGACATCAGGACAATGTTGCTGGCTAAAGAAAATAGAGAAAACAGTAGTTTTAATTCAGATGTTGCAGTGTGCAGGTTGACATTCAAGGTAATACTTAGTGATTTTTGTGGCCATTTAGAGTGGGCCGATTGCTTGGCCACTGGAAGTGCTGTTTGCAGTGTTCTTGAGAATTACTCACTTCACACTTGATAGTGCACTCCTCTGGGTCATCAGCAGTGCAACTGCTAAGTGTTAAGTCAATCAAATGTATGGTTCATGACATATGTAAAGGACAGTCATACACACATACATACATGCATACAGACAGATATTCCTTCCTTTATAGTTAGTTGATGCTGCCGCAGCGCCTGTTGGCCAGATGGCACCAAATTGGCCATGGTCACTTAGACATCATACCTACATGTCCATTTAATGTAGTTGCAATAGCACATGCAAGCCGTAATAGCAAGTGTTCAGGATATATTATATTTATTATATTTTTTGTAATAGAGACACTGCCCACAGAGATAACTATGAGGACTAGCTATAGCAAGAAAGTATTGAATATAAAAAATAATTTTGATGTGAAGACTGCTCAAAATTGGAAGGCTAAGTTGCAAAAAAACTTGATTTGGACAAAATTCAAAATGACAGAAAATCGATCTAGACATAAATGAGGATGGCTTAAATGGATATAATCGTCTGGAATTTTTGAATGGATTTTCTTTCTGAGACTTGAGGTCCAAAAGCTACAGGCCAAAACGGAAAGTTTGTTTTTATTACGCCACCATCTGGCAAAACTGTACCAAATTCAACACTCCATTCCCTGGGGTCTTCAGAAATACAACTGCCAAGAGTGATGATTTAGATCAAGTGAATGGCTCGGACATATGCAAAGGACATATTCACACAGACAGAGATTTCTTCCTTCATGTTTAGGTACTGAACTGGCTTTGCATTGATTTCAACTGGACAAAGCCATTGAAGCCTCCCAAGAAGAAGTCAAGCATATCTCATGCTTTTGCCAAAGGAATTTGTCAGATAATTTGAGGGCAAGCCTTTCGTGAAAAAGTCTCATCCTTGCACTTAAAAACCACACCAAGGTTTAATTACATATTTTGAACGCAGGCAGGAAACAGTGACAACCACAGCCAATGTGTCAGAGGGCCAGGCTGGCCATTGTCGTAAGTCATTTGCCTCTCTGGACCCTGCATTTAAACCTGGGGAAGCATGAGAAGAGGGCTGGAATTTCCAGGCACCAAACAGCCTTTAGGCCATGAGGCTGACAGACGGCTCTGGAGAATGCTTTGATTCCAGCAGAGCTGCTGTGGTCCAACCGACGCGAAACTACCTCACATCAAAGCTCAACTGAGCCCCACCCAGCGTAACCAGCATGTCTTCTTGTAATCCAAGTCATTAGCTACCACATTTTCTGTCAGTCTAACCTGCCACCTTTGAACACTTCCTCCAAATGTGTTTGCCAAGATTGCCAGATTTTTGTTATCTATTTGGTTTGTGGCTGCCTGGACTGATTCACCTCTTTCTTGCTCTGCATCTAAGACTCTCTAGAATTATTCAGAAGAACTGTATCCGTCTGTGGCTTGACTTTGACGTAAGGGGGGTAAAAAAAACACAACTGACATTACATAATTTCCTGAACTATTTGTACTAGCTTTGTACAATGCAGTACATCCATCCACAAGTGACAAAGCTTTCTTTCTTTTGTTCTTACGTTTGATGTCGTGGTGGATGACATTGTGTGAGTGCAGGTACTCCAGGCCCCGCAGGACTTGCTTGGTCACCCAGATGATCTCAAACTCTCTCATGGGCCCACAGCTGTCTAGCTTCTCCAGGACAGAGCCGCCCTCTCCGGCCTCCATGAACAGGTGGACGCTCTGATCGTAGAGCAGAGCACCGTAGAGCTCAGCGATGTTCTCGTGGCGGAACCGGGCCTGGAACTCCACATCTGCTGCTTTAAAGTTCTCCATAGGGATCTGTGAGGATGATGATGATGTGATGTAAATGAATGCATCATGATAAGTCAATAGTGTTGTTCTGTTTTCTATTTTAAAGCCAGCAGCTAGTTAGTTTAGCACAGCATAGAGAGGCAAACTGCTATACTTTATTTCTAGTTTGTTTCATCTGTACACAAACAGAAATGTAAAAACAATGAGTTGAGCCAAGTAGCTGCTGTCTGTAGCTTCATATGAGAGATGAAGAGAAGTAACAATAAAGCTAGAGGCAGAACACACTAGGCTTAGTTTAGTGTAGCTTTGTTTAAAGACTGGGAACAGAGGGAAACAGTTAGCCTGTTTAAAGGTAACACAAAAAAATCTGCCACCTGCACCTTTAAAGCTCACTAATTAACATGTTATATCTGGTTTGCTTCATCTGTGCACAAACAGAAATGTAAAAACAATCATTTGTGATTTTAGCTTAGCCTTTATGCTAAGCTGAGCCGAGTAGCTAATCACTGTAGCTTTGTATTTTACCTTAAAGAGAGTGGTATCAATAAAGCTAGAGCTAGGAGATGCAAGGCTTAGCTTAACTTAAAGACTAGGAGCAGGAGGGAACAGCTAGCCTGCCTTCTCCAAAAGTAAAAAAATCTGCGACCTGTACCTTTAAATCCCACTAATGAACATGTTATGTCTACTTTGCTTCATCTGTATACAAACAAAAATCTAAAAACAATGATTTGTGGTTTTAAGGAGTTGCTGTTAGGCACATTTTTTACCTTAGGACGGAGCCAGGTTACCTGTTTTCCCCCTGCTTCCAGTATTAATGCCAATTTGAGCTAACTAGAGAAAGACTTGTATCTTCTCATCTAACTCTTGGCAAGAAAACAAAATCTTGAACTATTCCTTAAAAGCATGTTTGTTACACAATGGACCAATTTCTGAATGATGACACTAATTCTAGGTTTGCTGCTGAGCTGCAGGAAATTACAGGTACTCAGTTACTAAACAAACACATTTTTGCCAGTAAGTCTTCTCTGTGTACAGTGTGTGGTGTGTTGACATAGCATTTGTATGATAAGTAGGAAACTACATCATTTGTCAATATTTTCCAAGTAGGAAAGAGTAAACACACTGTTCCCCCTCTGCAGGTGTAAAGTGCAGTGTCAGACAGATAAGAAAAGAACAGAATGTGTTGTAAAAGGCTGCCAGGAACTGCCTGAGTTAAATCACAACATGCCTACATATTGATTTTATAATGTATTTCACATTGTCACAAACAGCTTGAGGAGCAGTGGGAAGTTACTGTTAAATTTCCCTTCTTGCACTAATCTTGGCCTGTTTTGTTAGTTTGACCTAGTTCTTCTTTTAAGTGAACTGTTCCTGTTCTCTTTTACTTGAAGGGAAAACAGCAAATGTCATGTTGACATGAACATTCATTGACAAATACAGGAGCAGTTGCTGTAACAAACAGTACTTGGCAGGTGAATTATTTGGCACCGAGGTCAAGAGTTTCGAGAAGCCGTGGCAGGCTCCAAATTCCAGTCGTTGCTCAGCAAGACTCACCAGTTTGCAAGCCATTCTCTTCCTGGTGGTGGTGTCCTGAGCCAAGTGGACTTTCCCAAATGAGCCCTTAGGGACGAGGCCAGGGCCGGGATTCTTGTAGGTCAATTTCCATGGAAACAGAAGCACGTCCATGTTGATCTGGTAGCGGCCTTTTTTTACAGCCATGTACTTCTGCAAACAGTTTAAAAAAACGGAAATAGTTTTGAAGGCTATCATATCAAAATGTAAACACAATTAAAGACTCATTTCCATGCACAAACAATAAGATGCCTCTTACCTTGTTCAGCAGGACTCCCATTTCTTCAGGCAGGGGCTGCAACCGGTCTGCTGCCTGCATGTTAGACAGCAGGTTGACAAAGGACAGGAGGTCTGTCACAGTCCCATACCGAACACCACCAACCCCATTCATGTAGTCCTTCTGCTGACTCCCTGACTCCTCCAGGTCCCCCGCCTCCTCGTTCTCATCCATCTCTTCCTGGGACAGACTTTCCTCTTCGAATGACAACCCACCGTCCTCCTCCTCTACTTCTTCCAGCTGATACAGTCTCTCTGCAGCGTTGATAATGTCTTCTATATTCATATGAGCCAACAGCAGTTCTACTCCATTATCATATTTGTAATCCATCTTGATGCTCCACTTGTGTTGCTCGCTCTAAAATAAAACATCAGGAGGTCAGTTTGTGGACATTTTTTCTGATCAGTTCAGACTTGCATGAGATCCTGTCTGAGAATGACTCAAAAAGCTCATCTGGAGCGCCGGATATTCGGTGTCACTTCACTGAAGCGCTGAGGCTTTGATTCAGCTGGCTGGACATACTGCTGGGAGGAGCTAAAAAGACTTGTTTTCCAAGCAAATGAAGGGAGTTTCAGCATAAACCCGGGAAGCCCCTCGGAAAGCCTGGGCCTTATTTTTACATCTTTGAAATACAGCTGCAGCCATTAATTGGTTCTCCAAATAATCCCCAACTATTTTGATAATCGTTTAATTGGTTTGAGTAACTGTTTAAGTAAAAAAACAGTCAAAATTCTCTGATTCCAGCTTCTTAAATATTAATATTTTTTCCTCTCCTCTATGACAGTAAACTAAATATCTTTAGTTTGTGGATAAAACAAGACATGCGAGGACATCATCTTAAGCTTTGGGAAACACTGATCAACATTGTTCACCATTATCTGACAATATAGATCAAACAGATACTAATCAATCAATTGAAAAAAAATCGACTGATTAATGGACTATGAAAACAGTCGTTAGTTGCAGCCCTACTTTAAAACACTAACTGCACATCATCAATCAAATAATCATAAAAGCTCATTAAAAGTCACTGCGCTGAGTATAAACCATACAAATCATCATACAATGTGCAGAGACAGAGGGACACCCTGCTCACCAAACCCCATGTTCAAATTTAACTAAACAGTAATAATTCGAGATGCCGCACAAAAATACACAACCAGTCTGTAAAATATATCGCTGCTATTTTTTGAGTTTTATTATAGCTATTAAACTGATGAGATGCGATAGTAAAAAAAAAACATGCCGTACTTGCCGTAATCTTTGAGTCAGAAGCTTTAATGCGACTCGCCCTCCATTGTGTCTCCAGCGTCCTCTGTCAGACTGACTGAGAGAGAGAGAGAGAGGTGGTCAGATGTGTTTAGAAGGCGAGTAAACAGCGGAAGTTCAGACGAACAGCGTGTGGGTGGTGTAGGTGTGCCAGAGCTTCACTCTCTGTACGTTTCGTTTTCCCTTTCTTTTGTTTCCTCAGATGAAAAACACATTTCATATCAGTTGACTGGTGAAACACAGGACATCACCTTCCACTGAATCGCTGGGTATTTTCCTGCGGTAAATTAATGTTTATTGTAATAGGAACTCCTACTGCAAGTCAAACAAAAAGAATATAACATAAATTTAACATAATAAGATACAGAATAGTCAAAACAATAACGTTTTAGGTGTAAATGTAACAGCTACCCAGGACACAGTAGAAGCATAACCAAACATACATACGTGTATTTATCACCCATTTGTTTATCGCTGCAATGTGGTACCAATTTGGCACCTTCGAGTTGCCGTAGCCCTGTCCACGCGCAGACGCCGTTCCATTTCTTTCCGAGCAGCAATGGCGTCCTCCATAGCAGTGTGCAGGTTACATATGAAGGGAAGGGGCAGTCTGGTGAAGTGCCTACAGAAGGTCGAGACGTTTTTTCACAGAAATGTTGGAACAAACGTTGCTGCTGCGCAAGGTGAAGCACTGCAGAAAGACGAAGCTGGTTCGTAACTTCTGTCAAGATGTCAAACAAATCAAGTTAGCCTGCTCACTAGCTTTGATACTAGCTACCCCACGTAGTGTTCGTCACGCCAAACTTCATTCAGAAATCTTATACTTTGGGAGCCATGGCTGGAAATTTAAAACGAGCGACTTATTTCATAGAAAATGAAAACTTAATGAAATCATCTGGGTCTCTGTAAAAATCGGCATTAGTTTATGTTCCTAAGGAGTCCTAGTTTAGAAAATCTTCCCCCGAAGTGCCTCTATCTTTAATTTCAGATAAGATTAGACTGTAAGAACTGCTTCTCTACGGATGAATGGAAGAGTTACTTCGAGGACTTAATCAAAACGTGCTGTGTTGTGATTTGTGGCTTGCATAGATTTGCTTAACAGTGTCAGTTTCTGTGCGAACGACACAAGTTCGCCACAAATTATGCTAAAGTCTTAAACAGTGAATCCCTGGAGCTGGAATGATTCATTGATTAACAATTAATCAATTGACAGCTGCAGCTGTTTTGATAACCGATTAATTGCTTCATTTTCTAAGCAGTAATGTCAAACATTTGCTGTTATGTACAGATTTTCTGCTTTTTCTGTTTAAGGTGGTAAATGAAGAGTCCTTTGGGCTCTGGGAAATTGTGATGACCATTTTTGACCATGCAGCAAAGTTTGTGATATGATCTTTACTACACAGGAGTGAACAATGACAACAAATAAATGTCTTTTTCGAAGTAAAACTATATTATTGATTAATATTCTGCTTCTTTGTTCTTAGATGAAAAGGATGGACGCAAATCTTTGTATGCTCTACAGGCAGAGAGGCAAGGACAGGCACAGAGATCTGTTCTCATCAGCTGTCCCTCCAGAACCAATGAGAAAAAATTCCTCAAGTATTTATCAAAACATGGAGATATCAACAAGTACTTCTTTTATGAAAGCTATGTATGTGAATGGCCAAGCTCCTCTGATAAATAAGCATTATTTTTCCAACATATTGTAAGGTTCATAGACAAACTTGACTGCTATGATTTGGATGATGAAATTGTGTGTATGGGTGTTATTCTCCAGGGCATGTATGCTGTAGTTGAATTTGCCAACCGGGAAGGTGTTGCGTCATTACTTGAAGAGGCAGCCATCCCCAGTGTTAACCATGAAGCCCTGGTGCCCTTTAAATCGAGACTGCTGACGCTGAGGAACCTCGGCTCAGTGGAGTCACCAAACCAGCAGTCAGGCCAACATTGCCAGCCACAAACCACTGTTCCCATCAACCAGCTCATACAGAGACTCTCCAGAGCAGAAAGTGTAAGTGTTTGGATTATCACACCCAATATACGGTTTAGATTGAAGGACCGACTCCATTGTTTAGATTCAACTTTAAAGATAAATCCATGTGTGAAAGTCTTAAAACAGATATTGTGTTAACCATGGCCTGTCTCCTCTTTCCCCCTCAGATAGACCAACAGGTGACCTCCCTGACCGAAGCCTATCAGCTAACAGAAGAGAACAGCCGGCTGCGTTTCCTCGTCTGCTCTCTGGTCAATGACATCGCCGCTGCTTATTTCCCAGAATGCACCATCAAGCCATTTGGCTCATCAGTGAATGGCTTTGGAAAGCTGGGCTGTGACCTGGACATGATTCTGGACCTGGATGGCATCACTGGGAGAAAAACAAAGATGGTAATAATTTGGTTTGGGTTCGTCCTTTTGTAGGTCTCTTTGGATTGAATGTGAAAGTGAAAGCCATCAGCTGACTGGGGATGATGACATTAATATTGGATGATGTCTTCCGCTTTACAAATACAAAGTTTGGCTCTAGTGAATGCAAGGGTGGACCACATTCTGACCTGATGATTAAGTTTATTATTTTGTTTTTTTTTTGGGTAAAATTGATTGGCACCACACTGAGCTGGAGAAAGTAAAACACATCTTTTCACTTGCAACATCTAGGCCTTTCCAAGAAAAAAAAGAAACACCTACCAGCTGCTGTGGTCACAGTCGTTTGCTGCCATTAAGTCTTGTGAGTTCTGCAGAGTGAAACTGAAGACAGCTGTGACCAGCAATGACCAAAAGAGGTTTAAAAAAATACTAGACCTACTTGTATGTTGCATCAAAGCTTTAAAAAAAAATCCTTGAAGCTTTTACTTTGAAATTAAACAAAGATCATCTTGGTTAAGAGCTAGTATAAATTAGTAGCCACTAATACACAAGTGACCATTGCCTGGAATAACTTAATTATATTGCATCAGTATCAAACTCATAATTTTTGAAGAACTTGGAATAAGTAATCAAATCATTGTCAGGTGTGTTGTACCTCTAGTTCATAGATTTATTGCCCCATCTTGTTATTAAGGTGTCATACTGTAAAAGAGGAGAGTTTATTAATGCTATAACCTCTTGCCAAGCAGGAACAAGTGCAATTGTGGTAACACTTGACCTCGCCTCACCCCTATTTAGCATATTTAAGTAGTACATACAGTTTATGTAAATATATTTGTATATATATATTTAATGCATATAAGCCACTATGATGTAGTCGTTAGTTGATATAATTGTTAACTATATATTTGTCATCAAGTATAATTTCTCCTGTCCTGTCCGTGGGTGCTGTTGGATAAATAGATGAATGACAACATACAGTAGATAAACACAGTTGTAATAGATAAAATATGCCTTCATTAGAGTTAGTAATATAAGTTATAGGACAAGATATAATTGCTAAAACATACTGTACATTAATTATATTAAAATGTTCATATAGCTGTGTACAATTACATTATGTAAAGGATAATGTACAGTGAGTGGGTCATTATTGCAAAACAAAACATTATCCCACTTACTGCTTGGCTGCTTAGTAAAAATAAATCAGTAATTTGACACTAGATGTTGATTTAAAAATGATTTTATTGCTTCTGGTAAGTCCTTCAGAGTTTATGAGCAGAACTGTGTCCATAGCAACGGCCTGTTATTCATAGTAGCAGGCCTACTATTCAGAAATAACAGAATGTTAAATGCTATAATTGACTTATTGATCATAAGCTAGTATTCAACAAAACTGCAATAAAGTGTGTTGTAAACATGTAATAAATGTTTGTATACTGCTTATGAATGCTAAATAGGGCAGTTAAAGTGAAGTGTTGCTGCAATAATACAGTAAACAAAAATGTGAATTGTGATTACATCGTATCTAAATCATCCAAAATTTTTTTTTTTCACTCTATAGCCCTGTGTGATGTGGAGCAGAAACAGTTCACCAGTTAGTTAGTTAGTGTTCAGTGTCTCCAGGTGTCCCTCTGCAAGACACCGAAGCCCACATTTCTTCTGATGGTTAGGCCAGCGCCTTGCATGGTAGAAAAAGCACTAAAGCACTAATATAAATACAGTCAGGTACCACTAAGTCAATTCATCTGCAACTATTTTGATAATTTATTAATATTTTAAGTGGAATTTCAAGTGAAAGTGTCATACAGTTGTGAGGATCTGCTGCTTTTGTATCTTTGATATTGTGAACTTAATACTTTTAACAAATTCTAGCAGTATTTTTCAATATTATTTTATGACATTTTATAGACTAAACACACAAATAAATTGAATATGAAAATAATAGGTAGCTGCAACCTTAATCTTATGTATGCGATCAGTTGTCCTGTTTTGTAGTTATTTTGGATTCCCAAAGTGTAACAGTTAATACACAGGACGCAGGTCATAATCCCTGCTGATAAGAAGCCGCTGGATTCCTGCCTGTTTAAGTTGGTGAAGCTTCTTTACATAATTCAGATTTCAAACAGGTACCTCTGATACGTCCTGTAATGGACACTACATTTTTGTTCCATTTTGGGGATTTTGAAGGGAACAATATAGAGCATAAGAAGTGCATTGAGAATTTAAAAACCTAAATAAAAAGCTGTGTAATGTAGCAGTGTGAGTGTGTGTGAATCATACACATCTCTAAACTCTCTGTGCAGCCAAAATCAGGCCTGTCCCTGGAGTACCAGCTGAAGAGAGCCAGCTCGGAGCGAGCCGTCACCCAGAGCATCCTGTCTGTCATCGGGGAGTGCGTGGATCAGTTTGGGCCTGGCTGTGTTGGGGTGCAGAAGATTCTCAACGCGCGATGCCCCCTGCTTCGATTCGCCCACCAGCCCTCTGGTTTTCAGTGTGACCTCACAGCGAACAACAGGTATTCACCCTGAGCATAAGTATTATGTTAGTCTATTTTCCATGCATTAACAGTGTGAACAGTCATTTGTCATGGCTCCGGTGTTGCAGTGGTTTAGTAAAGAGAGGGTCAGTTTCATACAGCCTGAAGGTCATGTCTCGAAATGTCACTTAGAGTTGGTCATAGCCCTTTTATTTCACAGAAACTGCTCTTTTTCTGTTGTCCTGAATACCGTTTGGCCTCACTGGCGTTGCAAAAGCCCCAAACAGAAACCAGCCGCTGGCAGGAAGTGCATTGCTTCAGTTGCATGCTGCCACAGCGAAACTAAACAGGAGGGCCAAACGGGGGGTTTGTTTGTGTTTCACTTCTTCCCTTCCAGCCTTACTGGTCTTATTGTGGTCTCTGCTGATGGTGTAACGCACCTGCTAACGTACAGAAAACCACATTGCAGTTTCCTAGGCAGTGGAGTCGAACCACCCACTGTGGGTGGATGTGAGGGGGACTTCTCACCAATCGTGCTGTGAGATCTTTGTAGTGCAGCATTTTCCTGCCTCAGATATGTGATCAGTGCGTGCGTGTGTGTCATAGAAAACTAACAGCAGCAGAGTGCGACTGAGGCCATCTCTGTGACAGGCTGAAGGCTGCTCTCTAGTGGTGGTTATGATGTGGGTTTAGTTTCACTGACCCTTCACTTTCAACATAATACAGTATTTTACTGTCTGAACTCAGGAGGCTGTGAAGTGTTGGGATGAAAAGAGATGCTCATCATCAAATTTTACTCATATTTACATATTCATGGGTCTTTTTTAAGTTTTTATTTTTAGGTTTTTTAAATCACAGTTTTGACAGTGTTAAATACACTCTGCAGGTGATTTATTGTAGGCCTGCAACAGACAAATAAAGAACAAACAGAAAAGTGAACCAGCTATTTCAAAGAGTGCACTGCCCACTAAAACTGTGACAAGTGTCAAATGGTTAAGTTATAACACTAAATATGTCTTCAAATACAGGCAATTTAAGGCTGGAAGAACACTCAAACACATCAAAAAGTTTTACTGATGCTGTTCTAGAAATCCATACTGTAGAAACCAATAGTGGGACACTGACACAATTGGTAAAAGGGTTTGAAAACCCGATCCTCTTGTGTAATGGCATTTAACACAAACAATTTACAGAACTTCTCAGGAGAACATTACAACACAGCTGCAGTAGTAGTTTCTAGATCTGTACCCAGCTCTTAATGTTGTCAGTTGAATCAGATTTGGCTGTTCAAGGTGAAGATTCAATGATTTGTTCCTTTTTTTTTAGTTCCGCGCCGCATTAAACTCCTGTATCGGCCTATATTTGGCTCATGTTTTAGCCTACCTCACGTTTTAATGCCTAAAGTAAATAGGTCAGGTATAAAATCCCAGCGCACCACAGAGTCTCTCTTGCTGCGCTGTGAGCGCTGTTAGAGGTTAACACCACCCTCCATTTCTATCACTTTGTTGTCATTTGTGCTGATTAGAGACTCGGTTTTTAAAGTTTCCGGCCTAAAGCAGCTAAAAAACAAGAGTTTAAACTTATAGTTTCTCATTGAAATGTTATCACTGTGCATTTTTGTAAGCTTCTATTTGTTTTATCATGGTATCTCTTTTATTTTACATCATCTTCATGATATCGAAGGGTATGAGTAAAAGTTGTATAATGTGTGGGATATTACTTTATTTTCTGCCGTTAACTGCCTTGTTTCCTATTTGACATTATGATTATTGATTATATATATTCATTATAAGGTGGGCGCAGCTTGGACACTGAATTGTTATCTAGTCATCCATTAAAAGTCCTTTAGGATAACAGAGTAAACTAAAAATGCAGATCATATGAAATATTGCAACTCTCATGCTGTGCCTCCACTTGTACAGCCACAGTGAAGCCCTGTCTAAATAGGCAGTGGAACAGTAGTAATAAGTCTGTGTGTTCTCCACAGGGTGGCAGTCAAGAGCACAGAGCTGCTCTACCTGTATGGAGAACTGGACCCGCGGGTGCGTTCCCTGGTGTTCACCGTGCGCTGCTGGGCCCGAGCTCACGGCGTCACCAGCAGCATCCCCGGAGCCTGGATCACCTAACTTCTCCCTCACCGTCATGGTGCTCTTCTTCCTGCAGAGGAGGAGCCCTCCCATCATCCCCACCCTGGACCACCTAAAGGAGCTTGCAGGTACCACTCAGCACCATCTGTCACTCAACCGAGAGCACCTTACTTTCTGTGATCAACCTCGTTATTGCTTTTTCCAGCATCCTTAAAAGACACCGTGGAGGTCCAGCAGGATAAGGTCACGGTGCCATGTAGACACACATGTATGCACCTTCCCTCACCACAGTGTCCTCATTCTTCAAACCACATTCTCACCATAGTGACATTTACTAAAGCCACACCGAGGGGTTTTTCCTTAATGTCTGTGTATGAGATCTTTGTGGGCAGTGGTACAAACAATTAGCACCACTGCCAGCTAGTAAACATTGGCCTTTCATGCTCATTTCATGTTTTTGCCTTACCTTTTACCTTAACCCTCTGGGGACTTTTTTAAAGGTACTGGTACCTTGAATCTCTTATTATTTAAAGAACTGTGTACATTCAGTACTCTAAGATATAAGCAAGTAACTTAAAACATTTTTTTCTTTCCAGTACAACCTGGGCTATTTGAGTATGTATGTAACATTAATTCCACATAATATTATAAATAGTTATAAGGCCATATAGAAAAAAAGAAAAACTAAAGAAGAATTAGTATTTATACATTTTGTACAACCTCCCTGCTTTTGGAGTCATCACCCTTATAATCTAAGATCTGATTTTACTCACAGGAGAAATATTGACATTTTTATCTTTGTAGTGAACTTGTTTCTCTGTCCAGTTTGACTTGAGGACAAACTGATAAGGTTTTGGTGGTTAAATATCAAAGGTCAAGATCATTATGTCCTCACAAAAAACAATTTTTGGCCATACGTTATACCAATTATGACAAAATGTCATACAAATGTCTAGTAGTAGTGATGACATTTTATATCCAAAAAGTCAAAGGTCGACGTCACTGTGACATAACATTCAGCTGTCTGTCAGTCCTCTGTATGTTTCTCACTGGAAATTATTCACTGGAAAAACACGTCAGTGTAGTGATAACTTCCATTTTACCACAAAAACCCTTTTGTTACCTGATTTTATTCCTTCAAAGACATAAAAAAAATGTTACTGGTATTTTCAGTGCTGATAGCCTTATCTCCAAAAACTCCCACGTCCTCTTACGGAAATAGACCACGGGAATGCGGCGTGCTCTGTAACCCTCGTCACGTAATACTTGCCAAAACAGAATAAGGAAAAACTTCCCCTAAAAAACTTTTCACAGGGAAAAATAGAGGAAACTTCAGCAGAAGGATCCTCTCTCAGGACAGACAGACGTGCAGTAGATGTGTGTACAGATAGACCAACAAAATCACATTAAATGAAATGATTCAATTTGATACAATTTCATAATTAATTAAACTATGTGAAGAATGATACAGAAGATATTGAACACTTCAGTGTCGCCAGGTGGCATCTGAGCCATACGACCGTCTCAACCATGGAGACCTGGAAGAGGACGGGCTTCACGAAGACAGAAAGAAAGAGAGAGTCAGAACTTGAAAGAGAGGGGAAGAGAAACTCACGCAGCTTGTAGGCACATGGGAACAAAACGGAAACAAAAAACAGTGGGTTAAAGAGATGCAGCGATTCTTAGAGAGTTCACGGGTTTTGGTGTGTTGTTTTGCACCATGCATTCAACTGATTGAGGTTTCTAAGGAAAGTGTCAAGAAAACATTGAACCACTGAGTACGGTGAGGTTAACCTGGGGTTTTCCACAGCACAGTACAGCTACGCTGAGACCAGTAAATAACGTACAGTAGGCTGCTGTAGATTTGATCGTGTCAAAGAAGAGTCATCAGTCCAAATCAACAACTGTATGAAGGTGTTTTAGTCTCTTTAGTCTGTACTAATTTGGTCTCAAATTCACACAGTGGGGAGAATTTAATGAAATAATGATTCTTGGATTTTTTTGATGTGAGTTTGAAATGTAACAATTTGTAAGTGCCCTGACTAATGATTACTTTCATTGATTGATTGATTAATCTGATAATAATTGTCTAAAAATAGACCATCATAATTTCCTAAAGCTCAAAATGACATTTCCTAAAAACTTATTTGTTTTACCAACAGAACAAATCACCTAAATGTTGTGTCATGTTAGACAAAGAAAAGCACTAAATCAGCACATTTAAGAAGTTGGACTAGAAAATGTTTTACACTTGTACTTTTAATTGATGAATTAAACAACTAATCTAAGAATCATTCTTTCATTACCGATTAATCTGCAGATTAGTTGTTTGATCTATAAAATGTCAGAAAATTGTCAAAAATGCCCATCAGAAGGCCGAGGCCATTCATCAAATGTCTTGTTTTTGTCCAACCAACAAATGGATATTCATTTTATTATCACATCAAAGAACATCTGGAACTAGGAAATGTGAAATATTTTAGCTTGAAAAATAATTTAAACTATTTATCAGAGATAATGAAGTTGCTGATGACAAGTTAATTGACATATTTTAATGTCAGTTATTTCAGCCGTACAGTTTATTATCAGGATATCAAGAGAGGAAGTTTACAAAGGAATTTCAGCTTGTGAGGCCTTAAAATGAGTTAATGTCTACTTGCTTCATCTTTACACATGTATCAGTTGTGACCAGTTGACCAGTGACATTTTTCCTTGTTAAAAATGAAATTAACCAACAATTCACAAAAAGGAAAACGAAAGGAAAGTATTGGCTAAAGCAGAAACTGTTTTTTTTTTTCTTGTTTTCCTACCCTGCTGTTCCTTTCCTTACATGCTCAGTGATAAAAACAGGGCTTTCTCAAAGCTTCTTTGACCTTTCTGTATAACCTGCAGATGGGTTGGGTTCTTTTGTCATATTAATCATTAATATTGCAAACACAAATCAAACTTTTTGGCACTTGAATTAAATATCAGTTGCGATTTCAGTCCACTAGATGGTGCTAACTTTTTTCTGGTGAGGTTAGCAGATCACCGTCACTGGGATTTATTTAATTTAACTTCAATTTAACATTTTAATTTTAATTTAAGAGTACAATTTTATTTTATTTATATTTCTATTTATTAGTTATTCTATTAACTTTTTTTGTACAAGTTTCACTGTTCCAAATACCTGTAATAATAGATTAGTCCACACACATTTGCACTTGGTAGTTGAATGGACTATGTATGAAATAAGGTATTAAATTGCAATATATGTTATTGCAATACTCTTATAGCATATGGCAAAATGTTTAAAATCAGTATCACATCAGAGCTGCTTGATATGAATGAAATTCGCCCCAATAAGTTTGTTTATTTAAATAAATGTTTTGCTAAAAGGAGCCAAATCACAAAACATTATGGGTTGCTGACATGTCCGTTAATTTTGCTCAACTTACATGGTTTTGTAGGTTATTGAGCCTGTTTATCTTCTCCTTATTAAGTCATATCAGGAGCACTGACGTAACGTTACTGTCAATAAGCTGATTAACTCAAAGTAAAAATCTTCACGACGGGTTACTTTGTATCCTCCACATCTGAAAGAAATGTGAAACTGCTGTGAGACACCAGTGACAGCTTTGTAGGTCTGGGACAGTTACCAACTGAATTACATTAGAAAGTAACCTGTACTGCGACGGTTACATCAATAAATTAGTTCTCTGTAATAGTGATAAATTACCAGATTACCTATGGACCTACTCTGTATAGAAACACATGAAGCCTGAAATCTGGAGAGAAAGAGTGAGAGAGGAGCTCAGACAAACTGACATGTGTGCAGGCAACAACTTCATCCCTACAGTGTCCTCCTCGATCTTGTCTTGAAGGGAACCCTTGATTGTCAAAACTCTTGCAAGGTCATGTTTAGGTTAGAATGATCACTCGTGAGATTTTTAGCAGGGTCAGGAATTCCCTTCTAAACATGACCGTCCTCCTGCCACGAAAAGGGTCTAAAAAGTTGCTAAATCTGTTGGCAACACTGGCTGTGCTGTGTTACAAGCCTGCTTTCTGCCCCCGAGTTGCGCGCACATCTCTCTGAACCCCAATTTGTGCCATCCATTTAGTTGAAATCATACTTGATGTTGAGAAAGTGGCATGCAGTGACACAAAAATAAAAATAATCAATAATTCCTCTCAAATGCATGGTAATAAGCAAGTAATAAGTTTGTTTTGAAAATGTAACAAGTTGAAAGTAGAGACATTTGTGTTGGAATGTTCGGGGTACAAGTAAAAAGTTCAATACTCAAGTAAAGTACAGATAACTGAAAACACTACTTGAATACCACAACAAAGTATTTGTACTTCCCATCTCTGATGTCAGGTATGACCCATCTGCCTTGGCACCAACCTAAATTACTAAGCATGCCCTTCATCAACAGTCCTGGAGTGTCTGCAGCTGTTTGATTTTATTCCTACAAACCCACTGTTTCCATTCTGTAGATAACATTAGAACATACGTTACCTTCTCATTACCTTCGATACATGTGTAATGAATGTGTCCTGTGATAATGTGAACCAGCAGCACACCAGTCTGCCTGCGAGTCCACTACTGCAGCTCCTCTATCTCTGTCTACTGCCTCTCTCTGTCACCTTGGCTGCCTGATAATTGCCTTCCAAAAGCAATCTACCCCTCTCCACCTCCTCCTCTTCCTCTCCCTCCACCTCCTCCTCCTCGGCCCCGTTTAGCTCAGACTCTATCACACAGAGTGCTTACAGGACAATAAAAGGCCCATCACTCTGGGAAGGTCGATGACCCCGCCTCCACCGGACACACACACGAGCATACAGGCAGCTATTTAAACAGCAGTGTTACACACACGCGCGCGCACACACCAGCAGCAGCAACCTCATTGTGGTGAAGGAGACTGGTAACAAGGGCACCGCTGGAGATGTAAACCAGCCAAGCAAGGACATGATCCATGCTCTAGCTGCTTTGACCACCTTCATACACACACATGTACATGCTCTCCCTCCTTCCCCTCTGTGTCTTTGTGTTTCTTCTCATGAAGCAGCGACACCATCCATCTGTGTCTTGTTTATGACCATCATAGGCCTGTTAAGGCAGTCACTTACCTTGTATCCCTGTCCCGTCCCACAAGGTCCCGCGGACAAGTGCGTGATTGAGGGGAATGACTGCACGTTTGTCAGCGACTTCAGCAAGATCCAGCTCCAGAGCAACACAGAAACACTAGGTGAGCACGAGAACGAAGAGTCACGGCCGCAGGCCTACAACTCACTTTGATTGATACCGGTGTTTAGTGTTAGCGGCTAACTTGACTTTCCTTACTTTATCTCAGAGCAACTGCTGCATGAGTTCTTTGAGTTCTACGCCACCTTTCCGTTCAGCAGGATGTCCATAAATATCAGAAAGGTATGTATGATTATTTAAAGCCATAATTAGCCCAATGATGGCAGTTTACATTATCTTTTGATTTCTTAGCTAATCATAAAGCCTAATTATAATGACAGTGTAAAAACAATACGACAGTATGAATTATCAGCTGAATCTGCAGCTCCCGTCAACTTCACAGAGTTTTATAGGGAGTTTCAAATCAGTGTTTAGCTGTCTGGCTGCAACATTACGGTTTTGTTTCTGTCTGACTGCTCTCATAATGTCCTTTTCATCACTAAACCGCTGACAGACACAATTAGAGACCAGCTGGTGAACATAGTGGAGCATTTAAGCACTAAAATGTAAGATGTTTCCCTCAGGAACTGGTTAGAGACCAAACGGAGAGCTAAAAGAGTGAATATTGCAGTTATATTCATCAGGTGGTGAGAAACATACTGTCACATGAATGATAATGTTTGACTGTAACGGCTGGATGTGTAAATAAGTTTGCTAATTAACCGTAAAGGTGATAATACTCATTTTTGAGGATTGGGATAAAACTGTATTATGAGGGGTTTTGACTTTTACTCCTCAATTATGCTGGAAAATATATTTTAAAATATCAAACTCTTGACTATTAAATCTTGTAACAGGCCACCTCCTAGTGATTAGATTTTTTATTAAATGCAGATGTCAGCTCCGTCAGACTTTCCATGTGACCGAGTTGACGTCTTACAGAGTTGACAAAATGTTCCATTTTTTCATTTCACAGCAGAGTCACAGCGAGCAGCCATTTTATTTTTTTTAAAGTTGTTCAGAGGTATCTGAATTCCAATCAAAATCAAAATTTTAAACCATAATTCTTACTTAGCTTTGATTTAGAAGGGCTACAGAGTTGATATATTATGGTTGAGACACATCTGATAGCAACATTATTTAAGGAATTTATCAAAAAACTTGAGCAGTATTCCCATCTTTTTTTAAACCACAAAGTGAGACAGTGGTCTTTAGGGTATAGCTAACCCTTTTTATGCCTAGACTGTAAAAACAAAGATGATTATAATAGCACATTTATCCTATTTTATCAGTAGGTATTGTTAGTTTGAGATTTTGAAGGTTTTTAATACACTTTTTAATTGTTTAAAGTTAATTCTTGTGTGGTACAAGCTGTTTTCTGGCACAGAGCAAGTTTAGCACTTAAAAATAAACAAGGCAAACCAAAACATTTCACATTTCATAAGTCACATATATTTCGTATGTATAAATCCTTAAAGCAGATATGTTCACCAACATGTGAACCTTATTTTTTTGCAGTCTTTGCAAGTAACTGTTGTTTGTGCTGCGTCAGTTTTGGAAAATCCAAACCAGTTCCATATTGCAGATGCAGAACTCTGTCATCCATTCCATTAAGCTGCCAAATAAGAAGGGGAAGGAGAAGAAATCCAAGGCACCACCTACTGTTTGCTGTTATTGGTTTATTGGTGTGTCTCTAGGGAAGGTGTGACACGGACTAGCAGAGAGCGTGATTTAAGATTTTACTGAGAAATCAACTTTGTAGTGTGTATGAGCCATAGAAGAAGCAACTGATAGAATGTGCACTTACGGAGGATCTCTCTGTAAAGGCAAAAATTTTATTAGTATTTTTTTCACGCAATTTTTTTTTTTCTATTCCTTACATTTTTAAAACAGGTTGTTACTTTAGTTTAATGCATTTGAGGGGAATTATTGTACATTAAACTGTTCAACCTAAGTGGATGGGACAGTAAAGCATAGAAAAGACAATTATTTAGTGAATCCTTCAGTGCCTGTCACACCACAGAACAATGTGACAAAAAGGAAGTAAATGATGTAACAAGACATAAAAGATGTAAGGAGACTAAAAAGCCGCAACAAGACATAAAAGCTGTAACATGACAAAAATGACGTAAAAGACATAACAAGATGAAAAACACTAACAAGACAAAAATTACGTAAAAGATGGAAACAAGAGGAAAAGACATAACAAGACAGAGAGGGAGACTTGACCACAAAAAAAGGTGAGGTTCAGTTTTGCACACAAACAGCCTGTAGAAATGTCCCTCAGAGAGCTGCTTTTTACTTTTATACTTGAGAAAAGTTGAGTTAGTATTTTTACCAGTCTTTTTTTACACAAGTATCTGTACTTCGACATGAGTACAGAATGTGTGTATTTTTGCTACCTGTGCTGGGACACTGGAACAGGGAGCTAGTTGCTGTCTGAAACGATCCTCAAAAGTAAAGCTGGACCAATATATCGGCCAGACTGCTATTGGCTGATATTAGCCTATGGTAGGCACATCTGCAGCCGATTGTTTGATATAATTTTGAAACAGTGTTGGTATTATTTTGTGTCTTTCTCAAGAGGGCACTGACTACTCTTTATTAAAACTCATTTTAGTGTATCTTTATTCATAGGTCACTTTTCTAAACCCAACCTACAAAGAGCTTAATGATAAATGCCTTCAGAATCCAGCACCAGTCAGGCTCTACTCACAGAATGGTCCGTCCAGCCCTTAGGCTTCACTGTTACTTGGATGTCTTGTAATCTGGCTTGAAAATCAAACTGTTGCATCACCAAGAAACCAGAGCATAAAGAAAAATCTATTAAAGAGCTTCAGCAGTAAAGGAAACCCAGTTCAGCCTCCTTTCAACTTTCCCTCCCAGCCTCAGAGCTGAGCTCCAGCAGAGAAATCTGTTGGTAATAAAGGCAGCGTTTGGTGGATGGCGTCTTCTTCCCACACACACACAGATGACAGATGTCCTTGTCATATGTGATTGATGCCGGCCCCACAGGGCCTGGCGCCCTTGAGCTGGGATCCCAATTAGGAGCTCCATCAGGCTAAGTGTAAACAAATGCATATTTATTCTATTTAGAGCCATATTCAGCCGGTTGTTGCCTGTTTGTGCCTGTGAAATGCTTTTTATAGGCACTGAACAAGCGTCAGCAATAGAACTTATAAAATAAAAATAGGGTTGCGCGATTAGATTTTTTTCAGCAGATACTGATAACTGATAATTACTTGCTTCTCATGGCTGATACCAATTAGATAACTGCTAATTATATCATTTGAAATAAGAATTTTAAAAAGAAGTTAATATAGCTTGTAGTTTATGCACACTTGAGGGTAAGAAAGGCTCAGATGTAGCGAGCAAAGATGGATGATTTTAATCTGCCATAGCTCTGACTGAACATCTAACATCACTTTTACAACAAAAGCAAAGAAGAAAGAAAAAATCACATAAACCTCTAAGGCACTCTCTTTGAAAACAATAAAAATGCCTTTATTGTCACAACATAGTCATGTTAGACCTTAAAGGAGAAATCTGTAATATATTTAGTGTAATAATTCATAAAATAACCATGATATGTCATCAAAGATCAAAGAATACTCACAGCAGCTGTAGTGTCCTCCTTTGAAATTTCTATTCTGGGCCAGAATAGCGGTTTTAATTTGCCTGTTTCACGTTACTTAGAGTTCAAATCGATGCCCAGTGTTCACCGAATGAGTTGGTATCTGTTTATGAGTCATAAGAAATCATTAATAATCATTCATCTTTTCAGAGGAGTAGATTTTTATAACAGTTAAATTGATCAATATGTTAATGGGGTCTGTCAGGCAGTCACTGACTTCCAACTCCAGAGTGCGTTATGTCAGAGCAGTGGGCTTTTGTTTTACACACTTTACAGTGACACACAACTGACAGTTAGAAACAGCTGATCAACTTACTGTTATTGTCAATTTATGATGTTGCGCTTGTCTTGCGCTCCAGCAGCGATCCTGCGGTCAGCCCAAGCTAAGAGCATGAAGAAACAGTTCACTTCAACCATAGATCATATGATAAATAGGAATTTTTGATGTTTAATATATTTAATGTACTGTCTATGGCTCCAAATTGCTATTTGGACTGCAGTACTCATTCCTGCACTTGCAATTGCTTATTTTTATTATTATTTTATTAATTTATTTATTTATTTTATTTATTTTTTTTTTTTCCATAAAATGGTGCAAAATGTTCTTCAAAGTACAAGGTTACTTCTTCAAATGTCTGCTCATCCCAAAGATATTCATTTACTGACTTAAAGGAGGAAAGAAACCAGAAAACATTTACATTTGAGAAGCTGAAATCAGAGAACTTTGAATTTTTTTATTAAAACTTACTCAAACAGACTAATCCATTATCAATTGGTTAATAATCAATTAATCGTTGCAGCTCTAGTCATGTATGTTGAATTTTGGGATAAAATCATACCTTAAGTTATGTATTGTATCGACTAATGTTACTCATCAATGAAATATTAAGCATCTTCTATGTATATTCCTTGTAACTTGAGCTCTACAAACTCACCCTGCTTCATGCACAAACAACTCTCCAATTATGTGATAAATTAAAAATATGTGTACAGACCTGTCCCCATACAACCAGAATATCCTTTGGTGTCCTCGTCACTTTAATTTCACCAACAAATCCAGCTTTGAAATAACGTTTTGACCAAGCGTACAGGATTTTGTTTGTCTTCTTTGCTTTGTGTATTTCACCAGCATTTTAACTCAGGTCCATAGAAATGTCCACTGTGTCTTTGGTACGTTGCAAGGATCACTTTTCAGTCCAAGTACGTTTAATTTACACAGATAATTTTTTGTTTTACTCCCATTTTTGCACTTCCCCCTCTAAAGGCTGCCATGTTGCAGGATGTTGCCATACTGTCTGATGGAGTGACGTCAGTGCAATAATAAATAATATAAATTCAATTATCTGCTGATAATTTATCAACCCCAATATTTAATGTGCTTTCCTTATTTCCAAGACTTCTTCTAAAAAGGTAACATCAGGGGGGATCAGGGCTAATTTTCCCACCTAAGCTGTACAAAATAGTTAATTAACCTCCTCCAAACATTTGCAACCTTAAATAATTTATCACCCTTACTTTTGCCCCTAGAAATAAAGTTGATAAATTAGGTGTTGGGTGTTCATGCTTTGGTTGCACATCATATGAGATGCAGGGACCTTCCTCGTGCTCGGAGTTTAATGAATTGATGCCTCTGGGAATGAGGGACCCTGCGGCCTAATATATGAGACTCATACCAGGTTTGACACAGCAGAGGAAGCCTGCAGGTAGACTGTGGCCATGACCCGTGCCTACAGGCTTTCACTGGTGGAGCAACAGCCATAAATCTCCTTTACTGTGCTACAATTCTCCACTTCGCTCCTCTCTTCTGACTGATGGCTTTATGTTGCCGTCTTCTGCCCCCCCAGCCCCTTTACTGTCAGGATTTAGGCAGGATACACCATGCAAAGCACTATAGAAGGTTCTTGACTTCTCTCTGACCTACATATTGATGGTTCATTTGATGGCCATGACTGCCAGACAGAGGTACAGATCATATATGCTTCTGTTGCTAAAACGTTCGGTGTGCGTAGCAGGTTTTCAAATCAGTTGAGGACATTCCTGTCATTTTTTTGGTTCCCCTCCTTTGAATTATTCTCACTTTTCATGACTCAAGTCAAAATGTCTTCCAGAGCCATGTCCATTTGTCTCCCTTTCCCATCTGCTAGCCTGCAGAGAGGTGTTCCACTCAGCTATAAGTGCCCCAGATACAGCAGCTAAGAGCTAAAACCATGACCAAGAAGATAGATGAACCATAACACCCTGTGCATATAGGGCTGCGCTTATAGCTGCTGCTGCTCCAGAATGTATTTTCATCTGCCAGCATTGTCCCCTTCCCTTCTCTCCAGGGCAAAGAGCAGAACAAGCCTGAGGTCGCCCCGCTGCACATCCAGAACCCTTCGAGATCTCTCTGAACGTCAGCAAGAACGTCAACGCCTCGCAGCTCGAGCGCTTCGTGGCTTTGTGTCAGGAGAGCTCCTGGCTGCTCCAGCAGAGTGAAACCAACACACCCAAAGGTGATAAAGACGCTCCCACACCTTGGGGACTCGCTACACTCCTCCTGCCCTCCCAGGTTGCAGGGATCAAAAGCCGCAAGAAGAGGAGACGGGAGCCGGCCAGCGAGAGGATCAAGAGCTTGCTGGAATCCTTGAAGAATAACAATCAGACAAAGAAGAGCTAAGACTCTCGTCAGAAATCAGCTCCATCCTCTTACTATTACTTAAACTCATTCACTGGTGGACATGTCTGATGTCTCACTGAGGAGCAGCTACTGCATTGGACAATAGTTCCAAACACGGACACTGGAGGGTGTCACTGAGGCCTGTGTGTGCATATGTTTGGGACCTACAATAAAAGAGTGATTACTCTGTTCTATACTATAGACCTACTCTGTTGTAATTAAAGTCAATACTGTGTAAACTGAGCCGAGTCCTGCTGGATGCTCAGAAGACTGTAGATTCACGCGTTCAATCTGTTGGACATGGATATTATCATTCACACTGCTAAACAATATCATCTGTTTACACTTCAAATTAAATCATTCTGGATATATCTTTTTGTACTAATGTAACATACAGATGTAATAATCAAGATCTTATTGCAAACTGTAGGTGTGGTTATCACGGCACCACAAAAACTGACAGAAGGCAGTAAAAGAGTATCAGACATATCAAAATATGACTGAATACATCAACGGTATTTAAATAATTGAAAAGAGGGATGAACCCCAAATCCAAAAAAGTTGGTAAGTTGTGTAAAACATAAAAAAAAAAAAAAATATGTGATCATTTGCAAATCCTTTTTGATATATGCTCAATTAAAAACAGTCCAGATACAAAATATTTAATGTTTTACCTCATCAGCTTCACTGATTTGTAAATTGTCAATATATGCTTATTCTGAATTTGATGCTAGCAACATGTTTCAGAACATCAGTAAAGATAGACTGGGAATGTTGTGGAATGCTCAAAAACACCTGTTTGGAACCTTCCCCAGGTAAACAGGTTAATTTGGTAACAGGTGATTATATGATTGGGTATGAAAGGGGCATCCTTTACAGACTCCGTTATTTACAAGTTAGGATGGACAGAGATTCACTACTTTGTGGAATACAGTTGTATAAATGGCATGACTACATTGTTTTGGGAACACTTCATAAAACTGTTCTCTGTGAACATGGTTTGTTTGCAAATGACTGCTTTCTGTTTTAGTTACGTTTACACAGCGTCCCATCTTTTTTGGAATCTGGGTTGTAGAAGAAATATGGTAAAGAAAGAAAGGCTTAAGGATTTTAAGCCTTTTCCTTTACCTACAGTGACTTCATGGAATAAATTAAGCCTTGTGTATTTCAATCCTTGTCTGTGATTAGCTCAGTATGTGTTAACATGATACTAGCTTACTGAAAATGCTGGTAGCTAAGAACACTTTCATTATGGCTTCCAGCTGAAACTAACTGTCCATTATAAATCTCATAAGAGAGGTAATCATCCATACTACATATAACTGTAATGTCGCTGTATAAACTCATGTAACATTAGCTAAAGCATTTATGGTAACACGCCTCTATGCTAATCAGCCATTCACAAGACACGATACTTTTATCTCCATAATATCCTCTTCTGTTACCTTTGTACTAATTGAGTTCTTAAAGTTAAAGTCAGCCAACATGTACTAAGATGTGCACTTTGCTAACGCTGTCCATTTCTGCACTGCATTAACGATTATGATAAAACTTCTCGAGGTCCTTGTCCTAGGTCCTTGTGTGACAAAATTGTTTTTGTTTAAGTGCGTGTCCATCTTCTCGTCATCACTACAAACCTATGAATAAGTAACTCATAACTGATATTCTTATCAGAGGCTCACTAATTTTGTCATGTTATCTTGCTGGATAAAATGTTTTAGCTGCTGTAACAGGACTTCATACAGCACACTACAGCAGTATGCATTATGGATGATGATTAACATAACCTGCACTGGTTGGTACAGTTTTCAGGTAAGTTAGCTAGCCGCACATTTATTCATTGCTCTAGTTGGATGCATGACTAAGCATGAGGAAAATTGTGTGTTCTGGAGAAAATAGCTTATAGATTATGATTAAATTTGTGCCAAGGCCAAAAACATTAGGAGGTCAAAGGTCAACTTTTTATTGCCACATAAATTACACAAATTTGTGGTTAAAAAATAAAACGAACTAGTGAGAGACAAAGAAATTAATTCATTTTAGGAATTTATTGGTGTTGCAAGAAAAATATAAAGCTTTGTATATCTTTTTACATTACATTTCACTAACAGCATTGTTAATGAATTCACTTATATTTTTGATTTGGCCTATATCCTTATACTGCCTTTTGTTGTTTTCAGGGGTCTATAGCAGCAGTTCTCAGTCTGGAGTCCGGGCACCCCCACTGGTCCTCGAGGGGGTCCCCAGAAAAATTGGAAATTTAAATAAATTTCACTATTATTTCTCTAACTAGAAGTTAATGAGAGAATGAAATGACTGTTATTTTGACTTATTTTCACAGGTTACACACTCTTCACTCCACTGTTAATCTGTCAATCTAGAGTAAAGACTGTTGTGGAATAACTAAATCTTACCAGAACGGGATCCCTGAGACTACATTTTATCAAATACGGGTCCATGGCCTGATGTCCATCAATTTAGGGGTCTTTGACATCAAAAACACTGCTCCATAGGCTATCATTATTTAAACAAATGATTGTAAAATGAGTACAGAACAGTCAAACAGCATTTTCTTCAAATGTTACATCTGGATTAAAGTTTTTAGCAGTGAGTGATCTAAAACAGTGACATAATGGTGCTAGCATGTGTTAAATTTATTTATACTGCAAGTAGACAGCCCATCAGTTTGGTCACCCAGTTCAGTGGAACCAAAGTCGTCCAGCTTTGTGGTGAAGTCTGTAGAATGAATTGACCTCTCTGAAAACCCACTGGTTGATATGTCATGTTGAATATGTAAAAAGAGACACAAAGTCACTCTTCTTGATTCAGTTTCCAGCTCATAATGTCTCTGTCCACCGATCACATTGTTTGAAATGTGCTCCAAACTGAAGATGGAAAGAAGTCGAAACTCCAAAGAGGTCATTCCCATCCAATTTTTCTTTTCAGAGTTACATAACCTGAGTGTTTCTATGTGTCTGTGAGTTATAGGAAAGAGAAAAGACCTTCGGGTGCACGTGTTAAGAGTGCATCCTCAGGTTCACATCCTATGAGTGTGCCTGAGTGTGTTTGTGTGTGTGTGTTTCAGGCCCATGGGACGGCGTCTGAGGAGCGGGGAGTGTGCAGCCCACAGCTGTTTTTCCGCTCATTGCCGTGGGAGGTCAGGAGGGCGAGAGGATAGACTTTTAACTACCTCCCCCTCCCACCACCCGTCCACCCTCTGCCACAGGGGCAAGAAAGGAGTCAGGCAGAAGAGAGCCCATCACCGCCTCACAACCCCCTGGTTTTGAACTTCACTCACTCCTCCACTCCAGCTTCTACACTCTCAGAAATAAAAGTGCTAACTAAAACCATGACGGGGAGAACCCTTTTTGGTTCCTGGTAAATCCTTTTTTCCACTTGGAACTTTTTCAGAGTTCTACCTAGAACCCAACATAAAGAACCCTTGTATGTTGTAACAAGTCTACCCAGAGCCCACTTTGGGGCTTGTATCCAGAACTGCCCTCCCTTCTAAGGGTGCTAACAAGAACCCACTCAGGGGGTTTTACCAAGATTTTTTTTATATTCTAAGGGCTTTATCTAGAACCCACCAGGGGGTTTCTTCCAAGAACCTTTTTATATTCCAATGATTTTATCTAGAACATCCACAGGGGCTTCTACTAGGGGGTTCTATCTAGAACACACCAATGGGGTTTTACCAAGAACCTTTTTAATTCCAAGGATTTTATCTAGAATCTAGAACAGAGAGCCCTTCTATGTTCTAACAATTCTACCCAGAACCCACTCTGTGGATTATATCCAGAACCACCCTACCTTCTAAGGTGCTAACAAGAATGCACTGAGGAGGTTCTATCAAGAACCTTTTTATATTTCAAGGATTTATCTAGAACCCACCAAGGGGCTTCTACTTAAAATATTTTTAGATTCCAAAGGTTTTATTCTAGAACACACACATGGTTCTACCAAGAACCTTTTTAGATTTTAGGGCAAAACACACTCATTTCATACTGGGAACCTTTTTATAATTCAAGGGTTTTTATCCAGAACACATGCAGGGGGTTCTATTTAGAACCTTTTTAGATACCAAGGGTTTATCTAGAACCCATCAAGGGCATTCTATCAAGAACCTTTTTATATTCCAAGAGTTTTATCTAGCACCCACCAATAGGGTGCTATTGGAAAGCTTTTTAGAGTCCACTGGTTTTATCTGAAATACACTCGGGGGTTCTACTAGAACCTTTTAAGATTCCAATGGTTTTATCAAGAACCCACCCAAGGGCTTCTACCGACAACTCTTTATCTTATGGTACAAAGAACCCTGGATGAAAGAAATCTTCAAGGATTTCAACAATTGGAAGAACTCTCTTCCAAAAATGGTTCCTTGGATGAAAAGGGTTCTCTAATGTGACCTTTAGTCTTACAAAGAACCTTTGACTAACCCTTTCTTCAAAAAAGGGTTCTTCAGAAAAAATGGTTCTAGTTAGAACCTCAGTCCTTCAGGGAGGACCGTTTTGTTACCCTTATTTTGAAGAGTGCATTTCTCTTTGAAATTCATCGTGCCTCTCTCTATCTCAGCCATCTCTTTCCTCTCGTCTCAGAGTGGCAGCGTTCTTTGAGGTTTGCGGAGTTTGTTTATTTCCATGAGTGAGTTTCTGCTCTGGTGGAGCAACAGAGTGGTTATGAAACGCCGTGGTTAGAGAGGCATTGGGTGGGGAAATCAACACCTCAGGAGAATTTGATGAAATGGGACTGCTGGGTGTTGTAGGGTTCATTTGAAGGAGCAGACATCAGCACTGTGGATCTTCTGATTTGTATTTGGTGGTTTAGAATGTGCTGTGCTGTTTTTTTTAAATTTATGGACCCCTCTTTGATGGCACTCTCCATTTATTGAACAGTTTATGGGGTAATTACAGGATAGATAGAAACTGTGGCCACTTGCCAAAAGGTTTCCACAGGTCAATGTCAAGGTTAACTATATCTTTTTCTTGCTCATACCAACTATTGCACTGTCAAGGTTTTATGTGAACATCTCCAAACAAGTCTACAAAGGGACCAAGGTTGTATTTGGTTAACCTGCCCAGCAGTGACCCTTCTCCGGGGTGTTTGTAGGCAGCACACCGTGGGTTCTGATTTATTGGGAAAACTGACGAAAAGTCCAAGATGGATTGGGCTCTCTCTCAGGAAGTCCAGAGGTCCGGTGGGGCGATGGCCAGAGTTTATGTTGCTGCCTTTTGGCTCCTAATGCGCCTTCAGAGCCTGAAAGAATGTAAAAAGGTGGCCTGAGGGTTTGAAAAACAAGGGAGGGATTTGAGGAAACACGGTGAGGGAGGAAAAGTAGGAAAAACAACAAGAAATGAAAAAGATCTTGGCATCCACGTGAGGTTGAATGCCCCAGGTCCAGGGCAGCTTCTCTCACAGACTGCTGTTAACATTCGAGGAAAAGCTCCTGGAGAACATGACGTTTGATGTGGAGGCCTTATCAGTTGGAGCACTTTCAAAAGTTATTTTATCAAGCCATCTGATCACTGCGCCACGCCTTCTACTTACCTCAACCGACTCCACAAAGACCTAAGAGCAGTATGGAGAACATAATCTGAAAGAACACTTCCCCTTGCAGTTCCATGAATTGTCCCTACAACATTGTAAAAGGTCATTACGCTGCTTTCCGTGGTTGAGGGACAAGCGTCCTGGCGGCCCCTTGGGGAACCCAACCTTCCTCTTACTCCCAGGGTTCCCGCTCATCAACACAACAGTTGGCTTTAAATAGGAGGTGGTAAGAGGCTGCATTGAAGAGCTTGAATGCATTTGCTACCAGGTGAGGCCTCTGACGTTACCACTGTGTGTATATCTGTCTATAGAGGTCTGTACTGGCTGAAAAATGTTGGTATTCTGCACTTGCACAATGTGGTGTCACACATAAACGTGTTGTGAGCTGCATTTCTGTTTGCTTCCTGTCAACACTATAGAACATTCTGTAAAATCACCTAAAAACTTTTTCACTTTTCACAGTTAGCTTTCTATATTGTTAATAGTATTTACTGTTCACTTTATATATAGCGTTTCTTAGCATTTTGATAATCACCCAGTGTCTTAGATAACTGTTAGCAGCACTAGCTAGCCAGTTAGCATCATCATCTTCATCAAACTTGACAGAAACAAAATAAAAGTCACCAAAAATGTCATGGCTTGTCTTTCAACTGTTCCAACAATCACTAATTCTGGTTTTGTCAAATGAAATCAAATCCTAAATTAGATGTGAAAATATTGGGAGAGAGGAGTGATAAGGAAGTTGGACATCAGAGAGTGAGTAGGAGAAATAGCACATAGAGCCAGAATATTTTCACATGTAACGCAGTTAATTCAAGAATTTATTTTGACCAAACAGGAGTTGGTGATTGTTGAGACAGTGGAAAGACAGTTCAAGATGATTTTGGGTTATTTTATTGTGTTTCTGCCGAATTTGAATGAAGATGACAATGCTAGCTAGCTAATGTTGCTAAGAGTTATCTAACCTGTTGATTCCACTGGTCACAGTACATCTGCGCCACGGCTTTGATCTGTCTTCCACATGGCTGCAGGTCCCAGCAGTTTTTCGGTGTTTTGCCTGCCTGATTATGTTGTCTTGCTCACATTTAGATGTTTTGTTTTATGCTACTACTGTTTTTATGAGTGTGAATCTGTATGGGGGTCTTTGATTTTGAAAATTGATTGGATTCTCTCTGCTTTTTCCATATCTGACTTCCTGCCCATTCTATCTGTTCTGTGCAGAGAGAAGAGTGGAGAGCCGCCTTTGGGACACGCTGCGGTGCTACTCGTGGAAACACAACCATTGTGTAGACTGGTTGCGATCAGCGACGTGGCGCAGCAGTAATGCTAGGGGCGGTGCCTGGTGGAATCAAGTGGTAAGACACAGAGGATAATCAAAATGCTCAAAACACTTTATACAAAGTTTGTAGGCAAAGATAATGTTAGTACAGTGGAAATAGAGAATTGAAAGCTACATTCAAGTGACCCCAGTCAAAATGCAGCAGTGTGCACTATATGTCTCCAAGTCTCTGTACAGTGAAAACATGAGGTAAACTATTGCCGACCAACTCTGTGTTTACGCTGTATGGGAATGCCTGGGACTTACTGTACCCACCAACAGTACCATTGTTTCAGTGGAGGATGCATGGCTGCCTAATTGGAGCCTGGCACAGAGTTACTAGCAACCAAAGCTGCTGAGTGTCAGCGACCGCAGAGGTTTGCACATTCTTTCTCTCACTGGACAGTAGAGGGCTACTTCCATTCAGCACTGGCCAGATCAGGCCCCTGTTGAGACACGCTGTGATGGAAGATGATCTGTCACATGGGTACACCACACACAAGCACACATGGCCATTGTGCCACTGCGATCAGGACATGGGTGGGTATCTATGGAAACGCACCCCGCTCGTCTACAGCGCTCCACCGAGCTCTCCTGGGTACCTTTGCTCTGTGACTGGAGAATGCATGTGTGATACCACGTATATACATGTGACACAAGTCCCCAGAGCTCAGGCGGCTGCGTTTATACCATCACATGTGCTTTGTTGTTTTGTCAAAGCTGCCACTGTGCAGAACCATGAAAAGGCTGGAACACTTTTGATGTACAGTATTTATATACATGAGGTGGGAGTTTAGTTTTACTTTGCACCAAACATAATCATGGTAATACTTTATTATACAGGTCTGTAATTTACTAATAATTTCCAAGGCAGGATCCTGTAAAACAAAGTCATTTGGTAGTTATTACGGGAAAAATGGGAAAAAGGTTATGAGCATTGTTTTAATTAAATTGAGTCAGCATTTAAGTTTATAAGTACTTTCTCACCTACAATGATAATAATGATAATAATAATAACAATAACTGCTCATTCATTACTGTAAACTATGGATGCGAAAATGGCCATACATATAAACATTTTTAATGCCATTGTCCCAAGGTTATTTATATGGTTATCTCAAGATACCAGAGCTCATTTTGTTGATTACAAAATAAATTAACGTTCACAAGAAGAATAATTAACTCGTTATCACGGGAAAACAAGCTTTGTTATCTCAAGATAACAATATAAGTAACAGGTTTTCTGAAATTAATAAGATAATCTAACCCATTAACCAGAGAAAACAAGCTTTGCTTTCTCAAGGTAACAACATAAATTAATCTGTTATCACAAGAAAACCTTTGTTATCTTGTGATAACTAAATAATTGATTTGAAAAAAAAAAAAAAAAAAAAGATAAGTATGGCCTTTTTCAGCTTCTGTAAAAACTTCAGATATAAATACATGTATACTGTATACTTTGATGTAGACGATATCTTGTTTCTATCTTTTCAGCTGACCTGCTACAAACTGACAAAAGGACTCGCAGTACTAACATGTACGGTAATAACAATCTGTCCAACAATCTGAGTGCTGATGACTGTGTGGGAGTAGGTTTTTGTTGAGTTCTACTCTATACAATGACAGAATCAAAACCGTCTTGACTTAATAACATACTTCTATGAATGAATTGCAGTTAATTGCTAGTGTAACATAAAGACTAGTCACTCACATACTGTACGTTTTCATTTTTTTGGTACAACTATATAATGAGTTTCAAATTACATACTCTATTATATGAAAACATTATTTAGATTTGTTTCACAGTGAAATTAACTTTTAATGTATTTTCAAAAGTCCACCTCTGTTCAAGACGATGCCAGGCCAGCACCAATGAGCATCGCGAAGGGATTTAAGTTGGGACAGTTTGCTACAAAGAAATCACAGATATTGAGAAGTCACAATAATTTGAAGTCATAATACTTTTAAGTTGTTTATGACAAAGACATCCATTCATTTTCTATACCCCTGTGTCGTGAAGGGCTGAAGGAGGCTTGATGCTTATCCCAGCTCACCTTGGGCAAGAAATGTCCTTTATCTCTAAATGTCATGACTCTGAGCTCATAAAATGACTGATAAATAATATTACATCAAAGTATTACAATTTTATTCCTCAGGTTTTATTTGCCCCAAGAGTGGCCTCACTACTATATTCTATTTGCACCCAGTGAGCTAGGTGAACAAGTCCATGTCACAATTCCATCTTATAATAGCTTTGTGGAGGCAGCTTTTGTGAATTCCCTCAGAATTTTAACTAATTTAGTTTGTAGTTTGTATCTAAACTGCCTTCATTTGCACTACATTTCAAGGCATTTGTCAGCTCAGCCCTATGTGTAGGATGTGGACCCTGGACTGAGCATCATGCCGGCCTGTGTCCAGAGTGTTTGGCCGTCTGTGGGCGGCCCCTAAAGGAGCGTATAGACAAGGCTATTCCAGGGACATCAGGACTGGAAGGAGGGTTGGGGGTACAGTGTTGGGGCTGCAGAGATAATAATGTTGGCTCTGTGCTGGGGGGTTGATCACTAACATCCCCCTTTCCCTCCTCACCCTCGTGAGCCAGATTTCTCCTCCCTTTTCTATAAGAGCTTAATCTACAGTCTGCACCGCAGCCAGAGAGGGCCTTATCAGCTGTGTGAGAGGCTGCATGTCAGCTCCGGCCTTGGCTCCCTTCACTGAACGGACCTGGCTGAGCAGATACACGCTCTTATGGACATGCATATGCACAGCCACAAGGCTAGTTCAAGTTCACAGTCAGCTCTGAGAGGACTACAGCACTGTTTCAGGGGGAGCAGATTCACAAGGCATGAAGGCTACAGAATAAAAAGTAGTATCAGCTTTAGATTCCTGAATAGTTTACAGCACTGCTCTGTCGGTCTGTCCAGCACTTTGGAACAGACTGAAATACCTCAAGAACTATTGGATGGATTCCATGAAATTTCATCCAGACCTTTGTGCTCCTCTCAGAGTTAGTTATAATCAAGTAAACCACAATCACAATTAAATTCAGAATAGAATAGGATAAAATATAAAATAAACATATAAAACATACATACCCTGGAAAAAATTCTGTAGTTAATTTTTTGCATTTGCATCTGGAGGAATGTAAACAGCAGCAACAAGATAGTGATGATAATATGGTCAGCACTTTCACATAAAAAGTTTTACATCTGGGAAACATTGTCCATCAATTTTGACTGCATTCTTACACAAAACACCATTGATGTAAAGACAAAGTCCTCCTCTACTAGTCCTCCAAGTTGTGTCCTATCTGCTCGGAACTGGTCCGCCCATCAATCCAGGATTTGCCAGGAGAGATGCCGTGAGCATTGTCGATCATCTCACGATCTGCTGCTCTTTAATCCAGACCTTGCACTTCCGTTTCCACTTGCTATGACAGTACTTTGGTCAGGAAATAGGTGTTTCAGCAATTATGCGAACAGATTAAAACGAAAATGTAGCCAAGTTTGAAGGAGTTACTGGACACAGCATCTACATGCGCTGCCGCTGCATCATCTAGTGCATGCTAACATGCTAAACTGAGATAGTAAACATGTTGACACGCCTGCATCAACATCATCATGTTGACATTGTCATTGTGAGCATTTTAGCATGCTGAAATGAGCATTTAGTTTAGTACAGCGTCACAGAGCTGTTAGCATGGCTGTAGATCTCTTCACTGCTGATGTGCTGAGCATGGAATTCACGTATTATGCTTAGAGTGAACATTTGTGCGGCGAAGTTGTTCGTTTCCTGTTGCACCCCAGCTGGCAAGAATGATTAGCTGAAAGTGATCCTTGCTCCACTAGTGAAGCGGAGTATTAACAACTTTGTGATTCTGTTTCTGTGGGCATTAAAACAAGACCCACTGGCTCTCGCCTGGCTGTCACTTGCAATGCATCAGAGGACATTTGCATAAAGTTGCGCTTTTCTCAACTTATCCCTGTAGTAAAGCTGGACACCTTTTAAATCTCTGTAGCTCTGTATCAGTGGGCATCGTTGGGCTGCAACACAAGGCACCATTTACAGTATATAGTGACCTATTGCTGTTTCAGGTTTTGAGTCTGTATGTGTGAATGGCTCATTAGTACTGTGTCTTCCGATACAGATACCAGTATGCCTCTGATACTGCTTAACAAGCTGATATTACTATCTGTGACTACACAAGTCTATACACAAATGGGTAAGACATAATTTATTAACCCTGCTAGTTCAGGTATGGGATTCAGTATTGGAAAGGAAAAAATGATATTGGTCCATCTTCTAGTTTCTCCTTTTCTTCTGTCTTGTTGATCATTTTGTGAACCCTACAATTTATCTTGTGACCTTTTGGGGGGCCACAAACCCCAGGTTTGAAACCTCTGGTTTTCAAAATCCTCACCAATAAATGTGGCTTGAAATTTTCTGAAACATAAGATTGTTTTATGACTCAGAACTGAAATAAATGTGTTCTATTCCAGTCCTATGTCAGTAAAACTAGACTATAAAGTTTATTTGGTGTGACACTTCATCTTAGCAGCTCATGGCTCCAACGATTCTGCAGAGAAGCCCCTGATTTTATATCCCAGCGATAGACAATAAATTGTTCACTCCAATTTGGTGTAAAATTCATAAACACTGAATTGTGTTGCAGCACAAAAATAAAGCATGTGCATTTGTTAAAACGGGCGGCATACCCCTTTAACATCTTTTCAGGCCAGACTCTCTTCTGTGTTTGGGTTCCTTTGGCTTCCATCCATTTAGACGTAATGGCATTCATTCCAGGAAATCATAAAGATACAATTCAGAGACTCTGTTTTTATAATCAGAAACTAGGGGCTCCTCTTTTTTCTATTATTTTTCCAATCAAAGCCGCAGTATTTCATTCCCCCTCAGTGTAAAAGATTGTTTTCCTTCGGCGGTATTGCCCCTGCAATGTAGTCTGCGACCTCCACGCGTTTCACTTCTACGGAAAACATTTTGCTCCCTCTACTCCTCCATGCACAATTAATTTCAGATGTCACTTGTAGGTGGCTGGTGAATTCCTGAAATACTGGAGTGTTTTTTTTTTCTCCGCCTCACTGTATTCCAGTAAGTACAAATTGGAGATCTGTGCATCAGAGGGAACGACGGAAATGAAATGAGACAGACTGAAAACAAGCCTTGTGCTGCTGGTGCCCTACAGAGAGGGACTTATTCAAAATGCCACGCTCAACTTCAAGCTACATTTGACATTATTTTGGTTGCCATCCCATCCAGAGCCACTCAGACACGGTGGTCAGATGTCCGTGCTGGCCTATAAAGGCATGTAACCACAGAAAAGCTGAAGGTTTCCAGCTGAATAGGCAAATAGTAACAAATGGACAGGATGTAATGCCTTCTTTTCCTTGTCACAAAATGATTCATTCATAAACCTGTGGAAAATGAAGGGAAAACAGTATCCACAATGTTTCAACATCCCATCTACTATTAATAATTACTGTGAAATTAATCTAATTAATTATTTTACAATTTTATACATTTAAATACACTATGTTGTCATCTTTAAGTCAGCCATATTGTTTGATTTGCCCACAACTCTAATAATCAAACCATTAGCTAACATTTTCAACTAACTATCACTTTAAATGTCTCATTAACCATCTGACATCACATGGTGGAACAATATAGTGTAATATTCATTGTTTGTCACATATTTGTTAGTTGGAAAGGAACCTTATACCTTTTTGTCTATAGGATAAGAATCTCTATATTCTGCCAAAGTGAACACAATAAGCACGATGTATGTTTCTTGGTCTATAGCCAGTTATAGTTGAGGCTAGCTCCAGCTAGCTCTAACTGGATTTGACTCTATTGCTTTAAACGTCCAATGTGTAAGACTTAGGGGGATTGATTTGCAGACTATAACAGAAATGGAACATAATACTCATAAGTATGTTCAGAGGTGGTAATTTCCCAGTTGAAATGTCCAACTTATGACCTCCAAGCGTTCCAGGTGCTCAATGCCAAACTAAAGTGATGTGTATTTGCAAAGTAGGCTTATACATAATTGAACTCTCAGCAGTGCAGCCTTTGTGCAAACAAAACAGAGGAGGAAAAGTGATGCATTAGGTAACAGATGCCATGCCATCAGATTTGCCAACACTTTTGGACTTGGAATGTACATTTTCCATTCCATAATAATACTGCCGACATATTTGGTCATCAAAATGCATGCAAAACACTTTACTCTATGATAGCGTTTATTATTTTAATTAATTATGGGCAATAATACTTTACATCACCTTTTACAGCAGCTGGGAACCATTGATGTATTATATTGAACTAGAAAGACACCAAAGATGCAAAGCTGGTGCCCATTCATCCAATGAGAGTTGCTTGCCTGGTGCATAAACCGAAAAAGTTTTAACTTCCAGGTTTACTTCCTGGTTACACGGGCCACTGAATGTGCACAGCAGTGTTTCCCCCTTGCCCCCACCCGCAAGTTCCTGCTCGGCCCATAGACTTTACATTGTGATGATGTCACAGATTTTTAAATAGCTGTTTTTTTGGCTCGAGGAAGGTTTGACAAATTAAACAACCCCATGAATCAAAAAATTTCACTGCAATACCATGAGTGGCCACAGGGAAAAATTGGTGGTAAGGCTGAGTAGCAATACGTAATCTAGTTCTATTATAAGTCTATGCCCACAACAGACAAACCAAACACTGGTTGTAGAGAGGGCCTTTAGGCTTGTCTGCGAGTTTTGCAGCCACCATAGTTTTTCCTCTAAGCTTGGAAGGGGAGGGTGAGGCGAGGTGTTTGTGATCTGCAAGGTCACCGCTAGATGCCGCTAATTTCTACTCACTGGTCCTTTAAAATGCAAATTCTGAGAAAGAAATACTGAGTGCACCAGTGTCAGGAGATTCAAGAGAAGGACTTTCATGACTTTCACAATTTTCATGGCCACAGTAGTTATTCCGTCAAGCTTGGAAGGGGAGGGTGAGGTGAGCAGTATTCAGTTGTTTGCAGTCTGCAATCTCAACCTAGACACCACTAAATCCTACACACTAGTCCTTTAACTTTGTACTTGACTGTTTATTTTTAAGCTGTATACTCTTGTAACTACACATCAAACATGCTGATTTCTTTGAAATGATGCATCTCTACTGCATTAAACTTTGTTGTGGCAATTTTCAGGAACTACATTTAGACTAATTACTGCATTTTTCTTTGTAAGACAGCATGAATCAGTGCTTTTTTTCTGGTGTCCCTGGAAGGTGGAGATGCTACAAGGGCAGGACGGAAACAAACACTTAACTTGGGCTCACTTCAGGACAGTATGGATGTGAGGGTGGAAGCCACAAAGGCAGCTCTGTGTTTCAGCGTGAGCTCCAAGTGGTTCTGCTGGCAGACACACATAGATCAGTATTGTGTGTAATCCATGGGACCCAGTGTTCAGTTCAGTTACACCCCCACGATGTCACATGAACTCATCCAGATGTGCGGAGTGTGCATGACGAGAGGGGAATCACATTTTTATGCAACAAAAATGCAAAAATAGGCCAATAGTACTGTACCTCTGTTATCTCAGCATCACTACGAGTCTGTTGTCACAGGGAACAAGGCCTACACCTAATATTTATCTCTGCTGCTAAATTTGGCAGTGCAGATCTCGCATCACCTCTTGCACTCTGACATGAAAAATCTACACTGAGAGGTTGGATAAATATAGGCCCTGAACTAACTATGGAGGTATCCATACTTAGAATCAACCCAAATTCCTAAAACATCTGAAAATACCTCCCAAGCCTGCTTCTGTCAGACATCACAACTCCTCGCCTCAAACAGCTCCTGATGCCTGCCATCGGCACAACAGGATTGAGGTTAGCTGTGGAGGAATGAGAGAAAGGGAACAAACATAAACTCGTCCTCAGGAGTATTATCCTATTTTTGTGGCACATTTCTATTTATCTCTCCCTTCGCCTCCACCTCTGATTTCCTCAAGATCAGGGAGAATAGTAGAAAAGGCAGAGATGAAACGCAGTTTAACGCCTTCCCTCTCTCCTTTCCGCTTCTCCCACCATCTCCCACCTTCTTCGTTGGCGCCAATTAAACTGGCCCTGGTTCCTCTTGCGTAATAAAACCCTAATAAAACCCCCTATCGGCTTCCTGTGCAGGTTCATAGTGTGGTTAATGAAGCCGCTATCAGCTCACAGAGCAGGACAAGGTCTTATTAGAGCCAGTGGAATGTTGCGAGGCCCACTGGATCAGAGGCTCCCAGCTCATTAGAGAGCATCTGTAGCGGCCCACTTACTGTACATGGGAGACTGACTACCTGATTGGGTGATAGACTTGCTGGCTGACTGGCTGACCAGACTGATTGACCCGTACTTTCTTAATGTATCCGCTTCCCCTCAATGTGCCTTGTTTACTTGAGTTTCTCTTTGTGTTTTTTCAAGCTAGGGATGGAACTAGGGATCACCTAGTAAGTCGAAAGTCCACAAAGACAGCTTTATTAAAACCCTTCTGTGTAGAACCTGACTTCACTTGACTATTGCTTCTTTAAAGTCAAAGTCTGATTACAGAGAGCTTTGGTTGGAAAGAAAGGGGAAATTACCATTACCTACCAGAATGCTGCAGTGATGACATATTTTTGTAGGCCGACGTGCAAGATAGCATCACTCTGGTTCCCCACACAAAGTGCCAATGGGATTTTCCCAGTGGATTTTGGATTTGGATTTTGGAAAAGTTTATGATAAGATTTGTTCAGCAAGATAATCTTCACAAATGAACACCACTTTATGATTTTTGAAGAGTAAATGTAATCGCCAGAGTTAAAAAGCTATAAACAAACAACACTAGTGTTTTGCGTCATGACATTTAATTTCAAATTCACATTACACAGTTATTTGATCAATTGTTTGTAGAAAAATGTTGATTGTGCAGCTTTAAGATAACTACATTCTACAATATGCAGTTTACCTTAGAACTCTTTCCTGTTTTGGACAGACAAACCTTAATGTCAGTAATCTCATAACTACATCTGACATATAAGCTTCTCATGTATAATCACTGAAGGTGTTGGGAGTAATTCTGGAGAAGATTGTTCGATTGTTGAGTCTCATTCTCAGGTTGTCGAACACCTCCAGCTTGGTGCTGACACAAGCCACCCGAGCAGCAGAGTTTTGGAGATATTATCTGTAGAGATGTCTGCCTTCTTTTCAATACAATGGCACTAAATGGCACTTCGCTTGTAGTGGTCAAAGCACCAAGAAATACATCATACAAAATCATGACACGATTGCTCAAGATAATCCACAGACCTTGTTGTAAGCAGTTTCATGTAGCAACTACTTTCTTTCTACAATAAAATCTACCTAAACTACTTTAGAATACACTGGAACTACTGTCTTTCTACTAGAAAGAAAGTAGTTCCTACATGAAACTGCTCACAACAATGTGTGTGGATTACCTTGAGTAACCAGGTCATGATTTTTAAAAAGAGGCACTGGTTTTGCATTTTTCACATGTACTTTTTTGGTGCCTTGAGAACCACAAGCCAAGCACCATTTAGTCCCATTATATTGAAGAGAAGGCAGACATCATGGCCGGTATCTCCAAACTCTGTATCTTCACACCAAAACAGTCTAGATGGATAAATAACACTACAGACCAGAGGAAAATATGTATTTTTGATTTTGGGGTGAACTGTCCCTTTAATCTATGAGATTAGTATACATGGACATGAATTTTACATTTTTTTCATGACTTTCATGACTTACTAAACTATATTGTCCATCGTTGTCACATTCCATGGTCAAGTTAGCGATCATAAATATGCAACATCTGGTTACACTTTCAAAATAAATGTCTGTGAAACTAAAAACACAAACTGTGAAAGACTATCAAGAGCCTATCGATCTGAGCTTCAGTAGAAACATGGCAGTGCAGCATGGTGTCCTGATTATACACTAGTGAAACCATACTTATGAATATTACACTCTATTTCTGCTATATTCTGAAAAAAAAAACTGCATAAACCTTACAGATTGAATCTTTAAAATCAGCTTTATGCCCTTTCTGTACACACCTTGAGACAGACCAGTAAACCTTGAAAAATGTGACTTTTGCACTTCCCTGTTTCCTTGAAAACCTTTCAATGAACGGGTATGAAAAAGTCATTTGTGAGTTGCTGTACTTATGGAGGAGGAGAGAGCTAATAAGACAAAAAGTGCAAGCATGCACTATTTTTCCAGTGCAGGAAAAGTGAGAGTCCTGCCAGTCACCCCAAACATGTCATATGACTGCATATTCTGCAGAGCTACTGTCAGTGGAGACATTGATATCTGCCTTTTTGATAGGATTATCAGCTGCTGAGCATTCTAACAGCTTTTTGGAAGGTGAATTATTCCTTTAACTCCCTGAGGTGGGTGAAGCTGCCCTTCAATAACCAACAGTTCAGAAAGCGAGTGCAGGAACATTGCTCTTTAAAGATTATGCCTCAGCAATGAATCACTCAGTGAATCACTCAGCATTTTATGTGCTCGGTATTATCGCTGTAAACCCTTAAATATGGCTGTAATATCACTATACTTTAACATTTCACTCCATGCGCTGCTATGTTTAATAGCAGCAATCAATCTCGTGCATAATTCGGCCTCGCGTGCTCCCCTCAAGCAAAGTCAATAGGTCACATCGAGAAAGGTTATGAGGGTCACGCTCCCTGGGGCTTCCATGTCAAGCAAACCTATTAACCAGACTATTATTGCTCATTTCAGTCCTTGCTTTAAGTTATGTTTAGGTTTTGCATGTCTAATACCTTTCGGCCCGGTAGCCCTTTGCATGAGGAAGCATCCCGTCATCCCATCATCCGTCCGAAGGGGCCCCTGAAAGAGAAGCATCATTGTCTGGGAGTTCGGAAGAGACTGATGCTGGCTGAGACGTCGCATTTCCTCTGCTGCCGGGTGGAGTTCATTAGAGGTCTTCTCTAAACAGAAATAGACGGAGACAAGGCTGTAAAAAGAAGTGAGAAGAAAAGAAGAGGGACAAAGATTAGACGAGAAGTGAGGGGGGGCAGGATCGGAGCCTGACTGGGGGCCTTTTCCTCTAAAGGGATTCATTATGGTAACACGATAGCCCTGTCTGGGATAATGGAGCGGAGAGGAGAGGAAGAGGCCATGCAGGCGAGGGCCCGAGAGCAGCGTGATGTTGATGCTTTTTTCCTGGACGGAGGCCGTTCTCCGCAAAAATCCAGCCTCAAATACCCTGTAACAAGAGCTGTGTTGTGGTCCAGAGAAAGCCCCAAAAGCTGTTGTGTCGGGGATGGAGGGTTTGTACAGATTCAGCTGATGTGGAGGCAGATAGGAGTCCTTGGAAAGCGGTTAGTTTCTGGATGTCGGAGAGTGCTGAAAGCTCAATTGCTACAGCAGGAAAAACATTTGCTTATTTCAAGGCACCCAAAATAGATTATTTTTCTTATCATATTTCATTAGACTTCCATTTGCTTGAATGCGGAAAAAAAGGCAATTCTGTAAAGCTATTTATTCAAAATTGTCTTTGATAAGAATGTGAGTCACGAGCCATATTTTCATTTGGGCTCATTTTTCTCAACAAAACGCAGGAGCGGAGAGCAGGGCGTGCCTCCCTCCGCTGTGTTTAGGTAGCAGGCGTGGGGGTAAAGAGACACGGGCCAGAAGCCTCCACGCTCCAACAGCAGGTTTCAATTCTCCACCAGCGAGGCAGGTTAACATATGCAGACACCAATATGTGAATTTGGCCAGGTTTATTTTCTTTTGATTAAATAGGCATTTGGGGCATGTGCAGCCGGGTTTGAGCCTCTATAATGCCTTTATTCTACAGGCCCTCGCCGGGGGGAGGGAGACGAGGTGAGAGAAGAGCTGGATAAGGGGAGACGTAGAGATGCTTACAAGCCATTTTTTGCAAGTCCAAGTCAAGTCTCAAGACTCTTATAGTTTTAGTAAACGATCTGTCATGTACTGCATGCAGTCCAGTCTGCTTCTAACACTGCACAGCTATATTTAAGGAATCCAAAACATACTCTATTGTGATCAATCTGTTATCTATTAGCATACAGCGTTAGCATTATTGAGTTGTTTGGTATATGTTATAGCAGTCTTTTTTCTGAATATACAGGGCAGCTAAAATGGATATATGTCTGTAGTATTGCTGACAGTGACATGCATTAATAACTTATTTTTCAGTAAGCGTACAAACGTATTAAGCCTCATTTATGCTTAATGCCACACTCTACGTTCATTCTTCTGCATTTCTGCACGTTTTCTGAAAGTTTGCAGATACAGATGAAAGCGGGTGGTAGTTGTGGTGCAGTGTAGCAGTGTAGTCAACAGCTGAAGTGAGACACGACCACAAGACACCACAAAAAACTTCTAAAAATCCTAAAGTATTGGTGCTGATGCTTATTGTTAATTTATGTAATACCCGCACTGACCACCGGCATCCACAACGCCACCTCAGCTTTTGTCTCTTTCTTGTACAATATTACAAGCTCTCCAGTGTTGCCATGTTTGTTATTCTGAGAAACGTTTGACTCTTCTTCTTTGGGGATATCTTTTGACACAGGGCCCTGTATCTGATGTATTGCGTAACATCCATGGCAATGTAAAGGACGTATGGTAGTATGTGGGTAGTGATGGTATGGTATGTAAACTGCTAATGACAGTTTACAATCCACTGTAAATTAACACATCCCTCTAGCCTTTCAGACTTACTGTAATGGTAACTAATATGCTTTTAATGTTACGTGGTCAACAAAAACCAGTAGTGGACATTAATAATTAACGTGGTATTTCTGTCGGATTAACTTGGCAACGCACGTTAAGGTTGGTTATTAAATTACGCGACCATTGTTTGGGCATGGCAGAGCCAGCACTCAACGAGTGTGGCAAGCAAACAAAAACTAACTCATCTTTTGAAATATAGCCAAATGTTATAGCAAATGGCACAGCAGCTGCATATATGCCCGCTACGGTGTTGCAGCTTACAGTCATCTGTGGCTGTGCGCACCAGATACATATGTTAAGCATGACATTTCCTTTAGTTAAACGCACAATATGTATGTTTTGCTGCTAGAGGGCTCTCTCACATTAAAACAATAACAAAAGATACAGTCTGATGACATTTAAAATAGCAGAGCATCATGGGGGTTGTTTTCTTTATTGTTAAATGACCACCATTGCAGATTAAAATCCACCTAACCTAGGGCTGTGCAATATATTAATATCATATCATACTGTGATATGAGCCTAGATATCGTGATAGATTTTAAATATTGTTATATCGTGATATGGCATAAGTGATGTCTTTCTCTGGTTTTAAAGGCTGCATTACAGTAAAGTGATTACCAGATTACCAGACTGTTCTAGCTGTTCTGTTATTTGCCTTTACACTCGTAGTCATTATATCCACATTACTGATGATTCTTTATCAAAAAATCTCATTGATACTTTGTGAAAGCACCAGTAGTCATCTCTACATTATTGTTGCAATATTGAGGTATTTGGTCAAAAATATTGTTATATTTACTCGTTTTATCACTTCAACTTCTTCCACCCCTTGGAGTACACAACATGTTGTCAGTCACAGCCTACAAAGCTATATCGCTCAGGCCTAATCTGACTTCACTCAGGCAGAAATTAAGTTTATCAACTAAGTAATTTTAGTTTTATTCACATTACATTTAGTCACCTTTGCTGATGTCCTTCCTCATTCTTGGACGTATCAGACATAACCTGTGTTTTTACATAAGTTAAAGCAACTAGCAGCTAGCGAGGAAACACACCGTAACCTTGAATAAATGAAGGATTTTTCTGGGTTTGACTAATGTTGGAATCATTTGGGATAATGAAAGTACACAGTTCAACAAAATAAATAACTCCGTCTGACATTAGACATTTTAATGCAGAAATATGATATAGCTTTAAAGCACATAAAAAAAACTAAATCTTTAGTCCGAGATGATTCTCAAGTCTTTAAGACGTCTTCAGTCAAGTCTCAAATCACTGTGTGACTTAAGTGTGAGTGGATTCAAGTCACAAACTCAGGTTCCTATCTCTGGAGAGCAGCAGTGATGGAATAAGTGGTAGTAGACTCCTCTCCTCTCTTCCCTCTTACATCTTCACCCTCTTCTCCATCGTCTTCTCTCCCATGTCAGAGCTCTGGCATGAAATTCCACACATGCCTTTAATTTGGAATGAGGCAGCTCAGGAGTGAAGTTATCTTACCGCTGTGGAATTTTCCACTCTTGCCTCCGACGTGAGCCCAGAAGCAATTAAGCAAGAAAGAGGAGTGGGGTGTATTATCGGCCTGGAAAAGCGGGGCGATGGCTGTCTGTGAATGAAAGCAAATGCATGCAGCACTCGCTTCTGTTTGTCCGGGCCAGTGTTTACCGGAGAGCGTGAGCGAGAGTGGCAGGATGGAGAGATAACGATGAGAAGCTGAGAGGTGACGGAGGGATAAATACTGCAGTCCTCTCTGTGCTAAAGGGGCCACGAGTGCAGAGGATGAACTGAAAGAGGATGGGTGTAAGAATATTTATGTTAACCTCCATGACCCAGTGCTCGTTATCTCACTTTCCCCCCCTCACTCATTCAGAAAATGTTTGCCCATCACCCCTCGCATGATGAGCTGGATCTCGACTGAGTCATGCCTTTTAATAGGCCTCCCAGCCCCGACAGACAGAATAATGACCACTGTTACATAAAGATGGAAAAGACAACATTTTCTACATCCCACAAAACAACTCACACCCGTCCTCGTCTGGGGAAATCTGCGAGCCATGAGTAACCCAATCACAGAGTGCGTGATGGATCTGTGGGATATGTTAGATCCTGTGTTTGACCGCCTGGCCTGCTTTTGTACTCACGTCCTTGGTTTGGTTTCTGCTCCTTTTGTCTCACTGCTGAAGAAAAAGCCGGGTTATAAAAAGAACAGTGACGGAAGGCCTTTGAAGTTTTTCCGCGAGAAATTGCGGAGAGGAGTGGGGAAACAGTTGGGTCCCTTCTACTTGAAATAGTAATTATGCTAACGCTTTGATATTTTGGATACTGGGAGCACACGTTCAAGCCTCCTATTCTCAGAGCTGTAATAGAGAGAAAATTTTCCCATTCTCCTGAATAATAACCACACTGATGTTCAGAAAAGATCTTTATTCCAAAGTGACTTCAGAGACAACCGCTGCTCTTTGTCTCTCCCGAAATCTGAGAGAAAACCTCCTTTTCAAACACTAATTGATATTGAATCTAATGACCAGTTTCTTCTTTTTCTCGGTTAATGGCACTACGCCCACTGCACAGCTAAAAAGAGAATTCACAAATCAGCATCGTATGAAATATAGGCTATGCTCAGGCCCTGCTCTAGTTTCTGTTTGTCCAGGTCATAATCTTAGAAAAGCACTGAAATAACACTGTAAAAAATTGTGGAATTAACTAATCTTTTCTCACTAACTTAACTTAAATATACAAGTTTTATTTATTCAAGTTATTCAACACTTCAGAACTGATAAACATGAGTTCTTCTAACTTAAAGTCTTCTGACCTGAAACGATAACTTGAATGAAAGTACAGTACAGAGTTCAGTCAACTCATTAGATTAACTTTCTAAAGAAATATGATCAGCATATCAGCAGACTTCCCAGCATGCATTGTTTGAGAGTTAAAGCTTCCCTGTGACCCTTATTGTTTCATAGAAAAAAACAGATGAAAACTTGCTGTGTATCTCTAATATACCGTAAAATATGTCACAGTTGCTTGTTTTCACTATAATGAAAAAGGCAGCGAGCCATGATGAAGGTTAGTATTGAATTCAGTCCCTCCCAGTGGCGGACTCAGGCCATCTGAGAGTCAGGGGCGGAAAAAATAAAAAGGACACCAGTGTACTTAAAGTTGTAATGCACTTTGTCACTTTTTGTGCACTCAAAGGGCACTTTTTCACATTTTGGCCACTTCAAGGGAACTCTAGAGGGCACTTTATCATGTTTTGTCCCTTTGAAGGGCGCTCTAGTGGGTACATCATCTTTTATTTACACAGGGCATTCAAGGAGGCACTTTTACTGTGTTTTTCGAACATGGGGGCACCTGGGGGAGTGACTGCCACCCTTGACCCCTTGACTAGAAAAGTTTATTTGTTTTGGATCATTACAAAATTACCAAAATTAACTTGTCTTTTCATATTCAGTTAGCTTGTCCTGGCTGGTTTAAGGCAGCCTGGACACAAGTAGTTTTTGTTTAGTTTTTTATAGTGTACAGGATCCACAAAAGGGAGTCTATCTTGACTGATATATGTTACAAATAGGACGGGGATCCTCAGGGTAGAGCAACACTCTGGCAGTCAGTCATCTTCTCCGTCATCTGCAGTCGGGAAAATGTATGACTGTGCTGCAATGAGCTATTAGCAGGAAGCACAGAGAGTACGACTCTGAGCCCTTTGCACCAGTTTCAGTTACATGAAACCCACCCCTGCTGTCTGGCCAACTCCTGCTCTCCGCCCTGTGCTGCAAAATGAAAACATGGGTGTGTGCCGGAGAAAGAGGGAAGGAAGGAAGAAATTTCTGTCTTTTTTCTGAAACCTCTCTTTTTTGGCCTGGCTATTGAGGATATCCAGAGATTTAAAACAATGTGATGACAGACCAGTTTTTTCATCACATACGATCATGGAGACAGAAAGGGAGGTAGAGAATGGGATGACATTAAGAAAGGAAATGGAAGACAGCAAAGGAGTGAAGACAGAAAAAGAACAAGCAGATGGAGGAATAGTTGAGAGTGAAGACTAAAGATAGTCTTTTCAGGAGGGAGAGATGAGCAGTTGTGCAGTGGGTTGTCTGGGCCGGCTAGCAGCACATTGAGAGTCTGTGTCCTCTCCCTGAACCCGAGACACAAGGAGGTGACACTTCTGTCTGCCTCTCGACAGTCAATATCAATAACTGCATCAGACGTCACACGAAGAGGAACTGAGGAGGAAGGAGTGGATGCTCGTTGTGGGTTGGGTGGCGGGTGTGAAACCCACTTTCTCTATTCTTGTCTACAGTAGCTGTTGAAGAGAGGTTAACAAAGGTCAGTACTGTTGACTCAGGCCTTGGTCACCAAAATCATCGCACTAAAGGTCTTGGCCTTGATGTTCAAATAAGAATAAAAGGCTTTTAGACATTTCCACCACCTAAAGGTCTGGTTCCTGAATCCAACCAATCCAAGGTGCAGTAAAGGTCTGGTTCCTGAACCAACCAATGAGGATGATACATCTAACAACTACATGAAGGACTCTCTGTATGCATGTAGGTCCATGCATATCTCGAGAACCATCCATTCTATTAACTTCTTCTCACTTGGGATGTGTATTGCTAAGGACTCTGGGGAGTGTAGTGTTGAATTTGGCACAGTTTGGCCAGATGGTGACGCTATTACAACAAACTTTATGTTTTGGCCTGTAATTTTTGATCCTCAAGTCTCAGAAACAACATTTATTTCCTGGATTCTGTGGCTTCAGACGAATCTATGCATGCACATTTGTGTCAAGATTGATTTTCCGCCATTTTGAATTTTTTTCCAAGTATTAAATAATTTAATAATGCAGGCATTTCTCACTTCATCGTTGAGTTCAGGTTTGTGCCCTGCCAGTTGGCATTTTGGTAAGATATGTGCGACTGGTTCACCAGTCACCAAAACAGGAAGAGAAAATGTTTCTTAACCAATGAAATGACTCATTATGGTACACTTGTGTGATTGGTTTAAATGGTATTCACACCTCTTTGGGGTAGACCAGAGAGCAGCTGTTTAGTCCGCACTAGAGTTCAAGGCCGGCGTCCACCACCCCAAAAAAAAACACACAAAGGGGGGAAACACTCCAGGGTTCGGTTCAACTGGACTAAATAAGGCCGGTGTCAACCCGCCCTCAGAGATAGTGCCCATGTGCTGCAACAAAAAATAACCAGCACTGCACAGTTCATTAGACTTTAACAAAAACACTACAGTACAGACTACTGTTGGCAGAAAATCTGTAAAGGAGCTGCACTGGATCAGAAGGAAAAACCTCTATCCTATTTTGCAAGCCTGCATGGAAAATACAGAAAATGTTTTGTGTTTGACCTTGCTTCATTGGGATGGTGAACAGTGTCTTTTTCAGACAGCAGTAGATTTCTTTGATTTGTGTGGTGAATCTATTCTTTTTTTATGTAACTTGTGATCTCCCAGCATTCAGAATACATGGTGTTGTCTTTGATTGCCAGGGATGATCAAGGCCAGTTCTTTGGCCATACAGTCTTGTCCAACAACTTCAATCAGTGACTCTAAAATACATGTCACTGCAAATTGTCAACATTGTTATTTGAGTGGTTGTGGTGCCCATATTTCATTTCCTTTCATAGTTGTATATAAAACATATGTCTGAAGACCTTGTAATCAGTTTGATTGCATTGTTTTCTATGGAAATGTCCTAATGGGCCTCGTGAGCACGCAGCACGTTTTGAGCAGCACTTTGGTCAGATGCCGTTTCCATTTATTACTGTCGCTCACATTAAAAGCACTGCAAAAGGGTTGATTGAAGTTAAAATGAGGAGCTATCTGTACTATACCTCCTCATTTAACTATAAAACCCTGAATAAGGTGTCAGCAGAATGGAGGGAGATCACCAGGGAGCTGCTTATCAAGGTGATTGACCATCACTAATAAAAACCTACAGCAAACTACCTGCTGTTGGCTATATGTATGTAATTTCCAGTAAAGACACATCTAAATATCACACTATAAAACACTTAGGAAGATAACAAGTACTCGCCCATCTTTCACCTGAGTGGTTACATCTCCAGTCTGATCAGGAGTGCTCAGCTGATAGCTAATAGAGAATGTCCGATGTTACACGATGCGGCATGATGAGTCTAATGCTCACATTCAGGTTGGACACAGTGTGGCATGTCTGTCACTCTGTTGTGTAAACAATTGATATTCACACTGTTTTGTCTTGCATTTTCTTAGCTGTCCTTGCCATCAGACGTGTTGCGAAACCAAAACAACAAGCTCAAAGACACTATAATGCTCTGTTGTATTGTTGTATTGAAGGTAATTGCTGAGTTGGGTGATAATTCTCTATGGGTTCATCACTAAGGGCCACACTTTCACATTACACATAGTCATTAGATCCATGGTTAAATTAAAAGGTTTGATTATTGCAGCTTTAAATTGTGGGCAATTTATTCTTGGTGAAAATCAGTGAAGGCCTAAAACAGTGAGCCTTGTACATATAGTTCATCAGATATAGTTGAAGCTAATTCTCATTTTTACATTCTGGCCTACTTTCATATCATATAACATAAAATACACCAGAGGTGGAGTCATTGTTTTGCAAGTCACAAGCAAACTTTGAGTTTGGAGTCCTCAATAAGTCATAATGTTAATCAGTGAGTTTTCAGCCTCATTGATTTACAAAGTTACTTCGCTGTTAAGCTAACGTTAGCTAAGCATCAGCTTGCTAACTATGTATATAATTAGTCTTGACTTAATGTTCTTTGTGCAACTTCAAATGTCAAACAAAATTGGAATTGCTACTCTGTAATTTTCAACCCGCATGGTTTTCATACTGCAGTTTGTTTTTGGCCACCTTGTAGTTTATGTGAATGAAATTGTCTTTGGTATCAGTTTTTCCAACTGGCGCACAGCAATGCAACTTTAGTTCTTCATGGTTCTCTGCAGTAACTTGAACTTGAGTACCTTGAATGCTGTGATCTGGTTCAAACGAAGTGCAGGGGAATTAAATGTCAACTTGCTGAGAATGAATAGAGTTCATGTTAGCTGATTCAGGAAATGAACTGATCTGTTGACTTGATTCATACTTTTTAAATACGACTGTTTAATCTTTCATCTTGGGGTAATGTATCAAGTATTTGCAAGTCAAAAGACTTAAGTGCAGTCACGTGTCATTGGTGTTAAAGTCCAAGTTGAGTTGTTGCAAATGACTGAATTCACTTTTTTTCATCACAAAGCAGGTTAGCTGAAATGGGCTGAAAAAAGTAGACTGTAAGCTTGTTGGATAAAGAAAATGACTGAAACTGTGAATCTAAAAGTGGAGCTGTCACTCTGAAGTGTAGATTTAGACAGAGGTAAAGGGACAGAGTGAGATGTACGAAGGCTGGAGCTGACTCAGGAGAAAGGCAGGATTTAGTGAAAGCATGTGGTTCGGGGAGTGAGGGACTTCAGCACTCAAATATCTCTGGGCGCTTCTTAAAACTAACATACTCCAAATCAGAAGTGAAGTCTTTAGGCACCCAGACTCACTGAAGCGTACAGTTCATCTTTCCACGTGGCGTTCATCCAGAATCTGGCCCGTGACCCGTTTCAGGTCCCGGACTGAAGTTGAAGAAGTGCTCTGCCGCGGGCAATGCGGAGACGTCCATCGCTGCTGTTGTTTTTGGAATCCGGAGTTACCCAGTGTGAACTGCGCTGGTTCAGTCCAGACTGGGCCTGCTGATCCGTGCTCTGGCTGTCTCACCAGACCCTCACCGCTCGCCTGCCTGCTGGGCTTCCTGTGCTCGGGAAAGAGAGTTAGAGCGGGAGGCGGGTGGCAGGCAGCCAGGAGCCAGGAGCATGTGTGAGCAATCTGTAGAGCCAGACCAGTCGAGGAGGATGTGTGCGTGTGTGGAGGCTGGGGCTGCTGTGTGTTTGCGAGGGTGGGGAGGGGCTGCCATACCTGCTCTGTGTAATCATGTCTTAATCATACCTTTCCATGCCGCTCTGCTTTTAGCTGCATACACGCAATCTTCCGGTAGAGAGCTGGTGATGAGAGGTTTCAGTTTGAGGTGCTGTCTGCTTCTTGGAGAGTACGGAGGACCATTAGTGTCATGGAAACAGTTATGAAGCTAACTAATTATACGATAAAAATAGACACTAATAAATTTGTTTACAAATAAATTTATTTTAGAGAACATATCTTGAGTATGGGGCAGGAGTGGCTCTCTGACCATTCAGAGAACTTGCTGCATCCCATGGCCAATTTGCATTGTGTGTCCAAGCGTCAAGGAAAATAGAGGCTAACAGCTAAAGCTACCCTAGCTAGCACACTTTGGTTCCAAAAACGCTATGGAAACATTTGTTTTTGGTTCTGGGAATGGTGACTGTTCGTTCTTCTGATGTAAGACCAATGTTATTGTTAGAGCGTTACCTCTTAACATTCCCTCGATGTTATACCGGCAAGTTCGTTTCTGACATAAAACAATGTTACGGTTACGTTATTAGAACATTTCTTCCCCTTAACGTTCATTTTAAGTTTGCCTCATGAAAAACTACGTTTCGGTAACATTTCCATAACATTCTGGGAAGGTAAGTTGAATTTTCAAGGAAGCTTAGCAATTCCTAGATGTTAAACCAGCAGGGTTTTTCTGTTGTAAAACAATATTATTGATACACTGAGAACATTCGTGGAAGGTTAGCAAAATGTTGCAATGTTATTTGAACATTTCTCCTTAATGTCCCTTTTAAGATGTAATTGTAAGTTTGCCTTTTGTAACTTAACGTTTCTTATGTTTTTGGAACATTATTCCAGGAAGGTTACTTGAATGTTTTTCCTACACATATGTTTCAATTTAAAAGCTAATAAAAGCTAAAGCAAGACAAGAATGTGGTAGGTTTGTTGTAGTTTAGTTTAGTTTTATGTGTAACCAGTGAACTACGTCTCTTATCTCACACAATATATGTCAACAACATTGCCATCTCTTGTAACGTTATCTTACCTGATGTGTTTTAGTCAGCTAGACCTTTTATTAGCAGGAAAAAATGACTACGACCTGTTACTCGTGTGACTACGTCCCAATATGAAAACACACAGGCATCCTAGCCTCAGTGGCTAACGTTAGCTTATGGAGGGAGAAAGTCATGATGTCACATAGGTGAATAGTTGGTGTGTGGTCTGTCTAACTGATTCACAGTCACTTCAAGTCAGTCTCATTTCAAGGACAAACGCTGTCTTTCTTGTAAAATTGTCTTTAAATGGACAAACATCATGTGTAATTTGTGGCACAATTCAAACAGGATAACAAAATTAATTTGTCTCTCGCCATTGACTACAGTTCATATTTTTTCCAAAGTAAGGCCCCATTGTGGTCCACTGGAAGGGGTGTGACTTTGCCTCTCTATTGATAAGTAGGTCTTTTGAACATTTTAAATTTAAATCCTGGCCATATTTTACATATTTTAAATTACATAGTTTATTTATGAATTTATTAATGTATTAACAAAATGATATATTTATTGGAAGTGTTGTAAATCCCTTTTTAATTTGAATTATTTATTAATGGATTACTATTTAATTAGTAAATTCTTAATTCTTATCGTGATTACCCTTTGTATTGCCCTTTAAAATATCAACTAATGAATTACTTTGTAATTGTGTCTACTTATTTATAGATTAATACATTATACATGATTAATACGCAATACATTATTAATGACTGTTTTATTGTGCAGTCATTATATTATATAAATTAAATCTCTGTGACTCTTTTCATGACACTTGTGGTCCTCCATAGTAGAGGTCTGAAACCTGCGTCAGTCTATTTGTCTCTTATCTGCAGGGAAAGATTTTCCTGTAAATCTCATTTGATTTCCATGTAGAACATAAATGTACAAAAGGCGGATTTCTCTGCGGAGAACCTATTTGTTTGTTTGTTCTTCTAATGCCCAGATTAGTGTAAAGTGCTCTCTTGCGCAAGCACGCAAACTGGTGACCCTGATCCCTCCGAGTCCATCCACCACCACCACCACCACCACACCACCACCACTATCTCCCCGAGGCCTGGAGAGCCTCTGAGCCCTGACCCATGAAAGTGACCGCGAGATTAACCCCTCACCTCTACCTTCGCTAATATTTGACCTCCTCCAGCCCCCGCGGAGACACAACAGAGCCCCATTCAGATGACGGACTCCGCGGTGCTCGTTAGACAGACACACACTGTGGGCTCGCAGTCGTCCTAGACCAAACATTGCACTTCAGATTGCTACCCTGAGACGCACTTTACAGTTTACTCTAGCATGCACGAGCCGCAGTGTTTGAGACTTGACTCGGCTCTGTTTGTCCCACAGCAATTTATTAGTATAATTTCCTCTCCACCTCTGGGACAACAAACTCCCCTCATTTCATAACTTAACGTAGCTGCAGATCTCAGCTGATCCAGTTTCTCCCCCACTAAGGAGCAGCGTGTTTGTTGTGGACAGCTCGCTGAGAGACACAGCGGCCTGTCAGGGACTGGTACGCTGTTTACGGAAATGTTTTTTTTTCATTGCCGGGATGCTGGATGTAGTGTATAGTTGCCAACTTGGACTTGGCACGTAGCTGGAACTCCTGAAGTCAGTCTGAATGTGAGTAATGTGTGCGAGTGTATTCCAAGAAAGTTGATTAGAGTGTCAGCCCAAAACAACATGCTCCCTCCTCCGACCTACATGGTAGCCTATTAAACCGACATGACAAATGGAATGCCTTCGCTCTGCAAATAATCAGCATGTGGGTGTAAACTTAAAAAGCTCATGCTATAATTAAGATGGATGCCTTTTGTTACTGTACTCCTTCAGAGCTGCTGTCAGTGGAGCGCTCCAAGGCAAAAAAACGGTCATTGATGGAATCAAGCCGTCGTGAAGTCTCTATTTATAGTGCGTTATCAGGTTTGTTTTGGAGTGCTATCACAAAGACGTGCTATCGGCTTTCCCATGGAGTTATCTCCTGGAATGTGGACTGTCACTGGCAGGATTCCCAGCGGGAGACGGGATGGGTGTGTCTCTCCCAACAGAGACGCTGTCCAGAGCGGGTGAGGATGCTGCAGAGATCACGGTTCATGTGGAAACCCAGAAGTGGCACTGATGTCTGGATGTAGCGGACGACTGCACTGAGAGTGTGAGATAAAGACAGGGAGTGAGGGAGAGGGACAAATGAATTCATCTTTAACTAAACTGCATTCTTATTAACATACTGAGTCTTTCTTCAGGTTGTGATGCTAAATAATTTAACTTCATAAGTAGCCAGAGGGGCCAAAATTAGCATCATCCATCAGCCAAATGCTGCTGTAAAAGTTCTGGTGTTAGAAATACACTTAAGTAAAATTACAAAGTATTTGTCTCAAAAACAACTCAGAATATTAGTTACTTTTTAACCGTTAACTGTTCTCCTCAGTAGTCAGTCAAATTTTATGGATTTTCAATTAAGCATTATTAATTTATAGGTACAAAGCACTTGTTTTTTTCTTATTTTCAGATTGTTCTGGGGGGGTTTGTAATTTCTTTGTATTTACTAAATTTAATTTTCCTTATTCAACAAATGGCTCCGCCACACAAACCAGTGTCAAACAAGGTGCAATTACTGCCCAGACTATTGACTTTATATCCATGACTACATTTTCAATCGGTTATATTCTTGATGGCGATCAAATCGATTAATAATTGATCACTGACATTTTTACTCCAAACATGCTGCAGCAGCTTTTTGTTTTGTTTTTCATTTGTATGTCTTTGTTTTAATTGGTTCATTTGTGATCAGATCGCCTTATTGGCTACAAAAATACAGATGAAAGGTTTGGATATTAATTCAAATTGAACTCAGTACTCAATTACGATTTTAAAGTAACTAAGCAGATTACATAGTATAATGCATGCTTAAGTACAAGTAGAAGTACAGACTATTCATAAAAGTAAAAGTACCTGAAAAAAAACGACTTAATCACAGTAACTTGAGTACTTGTAATTAGTTACTTCCACTTTGCTGTGATAACTGGTAAAATTGATTCTCATCCTGCAAGAATCCCACAGGTCTCACATGTCCTGCAGGATTGCCGCAAAAATGTCAGCCTCTTCCGCAGACTAGATGTACTTTATTCAACTGTTTAAACACAATTTATGGTCGTGTATAATTTCCCTCCTGTTTTCTAAAAGCATTCCCCCCTTTTCTCTGGGAATAACATTTTGCTGTTTGTCTTAAAAAATCAAATCAGTGAGCTTACCGTTATAATTACTGTAGTATTATCTAAGATTGCTCTCACTCTCTCTCTCTCTCTCTCTCTCCTGGGATTGACTGCAGCCCCTCTGTGACCCTGCAAAGGATGAGTGGTTATAGATAATGGATGGATGAGTATCAGCCTCAGAAGATAATACTATGTGAGGCCTAAAAGCTGCATTAATTAATTTCTTTGCCACATGGTGCAAGTGGAATAAACTGCAAACTGTAACAACTTTTACATATGTTGTACAAAAATGTTCACATTCATTTAAAGTCATGTGATTCACATAAATCCACTAATCACTCCCTTTTTGCTCAGATTTTGGTCTCTACCTGCTCCTGAGGGAAAGTTCTAGCTTATGAGCTGCTAAATGCGTCACTTTGTTCACCAGCTGCTGTCTGTTTGCTGTTTATTGTTGGGCAGGTTGTGTACTTTGAACAGTTGCTGGCTGATGAGAGCGGAGAGACCAAATCAAAACACTTACTGCATGTTGCAGACCGTACCAAGACTGATGTTTGGCCCAGATTATCTGCTACTGTGCAGAGTTTACAGATGCAATCTTAATCTCCCCCCATACCACTCCTATAAACTTGTTGAGACAAACATGTTTAGTGGATTACAAGTTAAAATCTTGATTCTGTCAATACAGAAGTGAAAAAGAGTTGTTGCCAAGCGACGGTAAACTTTCTAGCCCCTGAGGCTAGCGCTAACTGACAATTAAAATCTCACCTCCAGCTCTCACTGAAGAGACAAGCCGTGTTGACCACGTCTCTACCCAAAATTTTCTCATTCACTCGTCCAACTTCTGCTTTAGTTTTTGGTCACTGCAGAGCATTTATGTTACTACAGCAAGTTGTTCCGCTTCACCTGTCTCCATTGTTAACGTCTGTTTCCCCATGAAATCGTGAGAGATCATGTGGATTGTGCTCTGACATGACAATCTTGATAACATCCTATAGTGTGTGATGTGCCATTATTTTCAAATCTTTTAGTGTGTAAGTGTTTAAGATTAGATAGAAGTGAAGTTTCTCTTTATAGGTGTGATGCAACTAGATTTCAAAATCAGTCAGAACTGGGCACTGTACAGCAGCTGCCCACTGCTCCTACTAAGATGGGTTAAATGCAGAGATTGAATCTGACTGTGTAATTGTAGTTTGTAAGGTTGTATATGTCACAATAAAGCTGACCTTTAAATTGTAAAACTGCACACCGCTCCTCAGGATGGTAAAATCCCCAAATTCCTTGAAAAAAAAAAAAAAAAATACTGAGCAGTGTGTGTGAGGAGATAGTTTTTCCAGGTGAGAGCTGTTTCTGCTCAAAGCAACATGTGTTGTGCATTGCATCATGGTTTACTGAGGCCACAGCTGGTTGAGAAAGTGGGATCTCTGCCTCTTCTGCAATGGACCCCCCCTCCCCTTTGTGATGACTAAACTTTGGTGTTAATGGCGACTTAACAAAGAGGATTTTTGATTAATCTACATTTGATTAAAACAGAGTGGACCCAAACGCGGACACAGATCGCCAACAGCTGTTTGTAACAGCAGCAAAGTGTTTAATCCACTCTTTCACCTGCAGGTGTCCAAGCATTCATCACCACCCCGCATCAAAAACAGTTCCAGGAAGCAGCGTTATCACAAAATCTACCTCACCGCTGACCTCCACACCAAACCACTTGGGTCAATATTTTCATAGTTGCCTTTTACCTTGTCTCATTTCCGCAGACATCAGCGAGGTTGATGCGGCCGGACGGTAAAAGCCCTGTAATACCAACTAACCGGGGGAGGGTGGGGAGGCGGTGCACAGCGACCACTAAACGGGACCTCTGAAGGGCCTCACTATGTTGGTGGTCCTCCCCGCCTCACATTTTATGGCACAGTCTAGTCTAGTCAGTGCTTTTGGGGCTTTCTTGGATGGCGAAAGGGGCGAGTAGAAGTGGAATGCTGTAATGTATTGCATGTGGGGAAGCACCCTGATGTGTATGAAGGCCTGCTCTTCTTCTCTTAAAGAATGATGGCACTGGAGCCCGCCGTAAAGCTTCTCACAGCTGACACAGGGCCAGCCGCAGTGGGATTAAACATCATTTTTAAAAGATGAGGGACAAGGAAACCAAGAAAAAGAAGATTTGTTGATAATGCTAGATAAGTGGATGCAGAGTGCGTAGCTGTAATAAATTATTAGCCACATTATGCGTTATCCCATCTCCACTTGGCTACAGTGTCGAGGCTTCATGGCCGCTTCGTGTCCCTGACTCCCACCACTGTCCCTGAGCTGCAGCTGGACTGCAGATTACGGCTGTTTACAGAGGAAGAGGGAGGTGGTGGAGGTGGCTGCCTGGATAGTTGGTTGCTGGCTTCAGATCACAGATTGTGTGCATTCAAACCTCAGAGCTAAACAAGCCGTGCCTGGCGGCCACAGATCTGCCCTGCAACATGACCGTGCTCTTAACCTGCACCGCTGCTCCATTCATGCTTTTCACCAGTGCACACGTCACTGCATGCGTGAGCAGAGGGTTTCTGGCTCTAATCTCACTACTACGCACCTTACAACAATGAAAATGTATTTCACAAATTGGATTTTTAAAAAGATGAAATGCTTACCAGCATCATGATAAGGGCAAGCAAGAACAGGATGAAGTTGATTCTGATTTTTGCAGAGCTCACCAGTTATTAATTAAACATTTTATCTTTGATACCCATCAAATGTACTGTATGAGGAGGACAATTTTCCTACACAGTGCATTTAATTATTTTACATATCACTAATTCACGTGCACTATGTCCTTGACCTTAACATGCAGATGCAAGGTGTAAACTAGGTTTAGTCATTTGTACTACTGTATGTAGATTAAAGGGATAGTTCAACCAAAAATGAAAACTCAGTCATTATCAACTCACCCTCATGCCGATTGAAAGTCTGGTTTATTTTGTTAGTCTGCAAAACATTGTTTGAGTTTCACAGGAAAACAGCGATGTAGAATCTCCCAAACAATGGAAGTAAATGGTGACCAGTTTTCAAATGGAAAAACAACCAAAAATACCCTGTAAAAATGCCTCCATTCTACTCATCTGGCATAATCCAAGTCTCCTCAAGCCCTGACATGTCGCTCACACACCATCACACCACACACACCCATTTCACACATTGTGTATGTGCACATGGATGTGGCTCCAAGCTAAGGATCTACAGTGAAGATTCAGGATAAAAATGGTGAAAATTATGTCTTTTGAGTCAGCTTGGCATGTTGGAGCTTTAAGAGACTTGAATTACACCAGACGAGCAGTTTTTTCTTTTAGTTTTTTTTTTTTTTGAATTCATTTGAAAACTGGTCACCATTCACTTCCATTGTTTGGGAGATTCTGCAACACTGTTTTCCTGTGAAAGTGATGGTGATAACGACTGAATTTTATTTTTGAGTGAATGACCCTTTAACTACACCCGATTATGATGTCATGGTACTGACACAACCGTACATCACTGCAGCAAGGAGGAAATGTAAACCATTGCAGGTCAGCAAAAGCATGATTTTCAGTTACTGTGACATTGCTCTTTAATGTTGAACATATTATTCTGCATCCACACTGCTGTTAAGACACTTCATGGTCGTTTAGAAACAACTGAAAACCCTGTGGTAAAAACAGTAGTGGGGGCTGCATTGATTGGGGCATCTAATTTAAGGTGAGACAATGAACTACAATCCACAAGGTCCAGTTTAAGTTAATGCGTTTAAGACTTATCAGACACTTAGCACGTTTTGTAGTACCAAGACAGGATTTTACAACTGTGGAAATTTATAACTGCGGAAACTAATTAATCTTTAGTCACGATGATCGCGAGATAAACTGTGAGATACAGCTTTCACATAACAAAGTAATTACAAGCAATGTATGCTTGCACGGATCCAATCATGGAACCCATGGGCTCAGCCTTTGGGGGCAACAGCCCATGTTTCAGGGCTTCTAGCATAGGCCAGCGGATGTCCGGGTCAAGACTTCCTCCTCTGTGCACCAGTCATTTATCACAGTCCAATTAGCAACCTCAGACACAAGAGTTGGAGTTCAAAGACAACATTCTACGATCGCATTGTATCCACATATGAATGAAGATAAATTTCCATTGTCTCTAGATGTTAGGCCATGGGTTCTGAGGTTGCATTTTGGCCAATGCGTTCTGCCATTTTTGCTCTCTTCACGGACTGTTTAGACACATGCCACCAAATCCCACTCGAACTTTAGTCTATACTACTCAGATTACAAACACAAACCAGAAAGCTTCCAATACCAAAAATCTGGCCTCTTACACATTCGGCATTCATACGCAATATCTATTTAGAAATTAGCATATATCTCTCTTCTCTATGCAGTCATGTCAAGACGAGAACCCTTGATCTGCCAAACTCACGAAATTTCTCTGTAGACATTGTAACAACAATGTGGTTAAGATCTGCTTAGGTTTAGGGACAAAAATCCCTTGTTTATGGTTAGGTAAAGATCATGGTTTGGGTTAAAATGATCACTCCCACTCAACTTCACTGGTCTGGGGTTCCCCTCTAAACACGACCCCTTCCCAGACTTGTCTGTACTGGCTGAGGCAAGTCCAGACATGCCTGTTACAACCCCAGGACAGGGAGCAACAAATGGTCCAGATGTTTTTCATACAGAGGGGATTAAACCTAAAAAGTTTTTTAGATTATTTTTTCATGCAGTTACATAAACAAAGATATAAAATCCCAAATGAGAGGTCAGTCAGATGCCCCACACTCAAACTGGTTGGACTTTGCAGACTTGGCTTCGTGTGTCAAATTTTAATCAGACTGAACTTGGCACAAAGTGAACAGGGCAAGGTCAGTTTGTACTAATACATGACAAGTCATCATTTCTGGGATATTGATGCCAATCCAAATACCAGGTAAACATTGTACAGTTCACAATCAACAGATTAGACAGTAACAAAAACTCTGTAGAATGGGGATATTAAAAAACAAAGACATACAGTATGAATGCAGACAATCCTAAAAAATGAAATAAGTAGACATTAGAAATCAGGCTAGTATCTGTCTATTATATAGTGAATACCGAACTGATGTGCTTGTGCAAAAGAACTATAACAAAGACTTGAAGTGAGCAATTATGAGTTAATTTCTAAGTTGATGTGCACCAGGATGAGGAGAAAGAAAGATAATTTTTTTAATTATGGCTTTTTGTGGAGCTGCTATTTCTGTAAGTAGGCTTGTGTGGATGTGGAGTCAGGATCAAGGGCCGGTTTCACAAAGTTATTTTAGACTAGTCTGTAGAGTTAGACTAGTCTTAATTTTGCTCATAGATTAGTCACTGTCTGGGGCTGCAACTATTAAATTCTCTCTTTTCTCTTAAGGCTTTTTTTTATATTGGCATCCATAGCTAGAATAGCTACCACCAAAATTTAAAGGAAAAGGTACTGAGCCAGAGACGTAGGGTATGGCTCACATTTTAGCTGATGAAATATTAAAACTTTTTTTTTAAATCTGATGTATAGGCTACATATTTTTACAGTTGGCAAATGTAAGAATCACTTTACACTGTAAAAAAAACAATTTTCAAGGCAACGTACTGCAACAGATTTGAGTTTTGAGCCCAACTCAAACACTTGAAATAAACTTTTCCATATCAGATTTTTTTCAGTATTGTTACACTCTGTGCTAAACTTTCAAAGTAAAATGTCCTTGTAAGTCTTGAAACATGTTTGAAAAGACACATCATTTCTGCTGGGGTATAAACAGAGCTGAGTGGTTAGATGCGGTCACTCTGTCAGCCATTTCTTTTTTTAATTTTTAAAAGGGTCTTATTTTACCCAGAATTCACTGTGTCACAGTCCTGCTGAAGATAATCAAGACCTAAACTGTTTTGTGCAACAGATGAATTTAGATGTAAGTCTGAAGTCAGACTTTCTCTTCTATCTAAGCCATAGTCAAAGTCTGTCTTTGTGAAACTGGCCCCAGGAGTGGTTGGATTTTGACATAAATGGTTTCACAGAGACAGATTTCATCCAAAAGTCCAGAATGGGGTGCATTTAACTCCATCTGTCTGCGCTTCTCTGCAGGAATCTTGCAGCAAGACAATTCAGGCATAAAAGTCACCTTAAATCCGAAATAAGTGTTCATACTGAGGTCACATTGCAAAAATCAGACCTGCATCTGATTTAGGACCACTATAAAAGTGGCCCAAATCAGAACTGAAAAGATCAGATTCTATGTGACTTGTGCATGAACAAAATCCGATCTGAGTCACATTTGAAATAGATAAACAAACAAAGAAATAAATAAATAAAAATCAGATTTGGGCCACTCTTACTTGCAGTGTGAATGCAGCCGCAGACAACTTAATGTAGATACAGATCACAAACAGGGCCTGCGCCACATTTTAGTGGGAGTCAATACATTTGTGCATTTGTTCTGCATCACTCATCACAGCCTCTTCTTGTATTACATCCCTCCACCACGGTACGTTATGTAATCCCGGTGCCTACCTCTGCATCTGTCGAAGAACAATACACATTAGGAACACGGTACAGTACAGTACATCACCCACATGTAGAGCAGATGAACTGATTAGAGACTGGAGCACCTAGATGCATACATTTGCATACTAATGAATGCACCATACCCTCTTAATGCTTTAAGATGCATTTATATTAATAGCGGTCATGTGAAGTATGTTGACTTGGACATGTGTGCTAATTATCGCATTAATTTGCTGAATTAATGACCTCTGGTATTACAGATTCTGTTTCATATATCATGGTGATTAGAATGAGGGCTGCTCAAGTGCCTCTACATTATATTCTAGAGCTGAATAGGCATATTTTAACACAAACTCATGCCTCCCAATTAACTTGTGCATAGATAATACTGAATATACACCTTAGAAAGTGCAGAGTTCAGCTTGAGGTTGGAGAGTTTGGGCAGCAGTAATTCACTACAGCTACATCTGTATGCAGCAGCCTCGGTCTTCTGGCTCTGAGTAAACTCTGGCAGAATGATTCAGAGGTGATGCAGCGTGTCTGACCGTGCGTGCTGCCTCCGGTCTGCGTCGATGGACTCACAGTGAACTGGGCAATGGCTGATAATGTTAATGAATGAGTTGCTGGGAGTCAGTGGGACGTGTCGAGCACTGCGTGCGTGCGTATATGTGCGGCTGTGTCATAGGAGGTCCGCACCACGTTGATTGGAAGCAGAGCTAATTGGGCGGTGCTTGCATTACAATGGGCATCCACATTTAGTCCCAGAGCTGCCTGCTGTCCCTTGTCACGTTGTTTACACAAACACAAACTAGTGGTGAGGAGCAGTCGGCCAGACACATGAATTATAAATCCCACACAAACGACACACTGTAAAAAAAAAAATCATACAGGAATTTAGTGGAATCAACTAACATTTCCATACAAGTTTTATTTGTTCAAGTTAATTAAACTTAAAGATTTCTACTATGTATTTTCCCAGCATGCATTGTTTGAGAGTTTAAACTTCCAGATACCCTCTTTTTTATGATTAACATTTTATTGGAATTTTTAAATAGCAACATTACAAGCATACATATGACAAATACCTGGTGATAGGACAACAGTATGAAGGAAACATATTTGATGAAAACATGCTAATACACATTAAAATAAGTCATGGTTGCTTGTTTTCACAATAATGAAACAATTGCAAACCACTATGAAGGTTAGTATTGGCTTCAGTCCCTATTCACTGGGAGCAGTATATTGTATTATTTCACAAGAAAAGTTTATTTGTTCTCAATCTTTAGAAAATTACATCAACTGGTCTTTTCAAATTCCATCAACTATAAATGATAGAAACTTGCTGTGTGTCTGTAACACACTTTGAGATCTGTTATGGTTAGAAATGAATTCAGTCCAATTCAGTTTAATAAATTTACTGGGGGCAGTTTCACATATTGTATTTGTGCCAATGCTGGAACAAAGTAGTCAGTGTGATTGAAGAGTTGTTGATTCAACTTAATATCTTACTGCTTGCTTACTGAACATGTTTTCTCAAGTACAACTGAATTAATATCAAGTTTATTTGACTAGAAAACTTGAATCATTACAAAATTACCCCCACTTGTCTTTTTAACTTCAGCCAATTTAAAATTTCTAGTGTTTAGAACACTTAAAATTAAGTTGAATGAGTTCTTCTAATTTGAAGTCTATTGTCTTCAAATGATAATGGTTGATAGTTAAATGAATGTGCTGTACAGAGTTCAGTCAACTCATTAAATTCAGTTTTTCAAGAAACATGATCAGTATATTAGCAGACTTCCCACATGCATTGTTTGAGAGTTGAAACTCTCCTGAGATCCGTCTTTTTTATAGTTTGAAGTAGGGCCGCAACGGACGATTACTTTCATTTTTGATTATTTTCTCAATTAATTGACCAGTTGTTTGACCATACAGTGTCAGAAAATGGTGAAAAATGCCGATGAGTGTTTCTCAAAGCCCAAGATTACGTTGTCAAATGTCTTGTTTTGCCCACAACCCAAAGATATTCAGTTTACTGTCATAGAGGAGTGAAAAAAAACCTACACAATGCTGGAATATTTCCTTTTTTTTTTTTTTTTCTTAAAAAATTACTCACTGGGAGCAGTTTCACATGTTGTCTTTGTGACAATGCTCGAACAAAGTCGTCAGTGTGATTAGAGTTGTTGTATCAACCTAATATCTTATTTTTATTGAACATATTTTGTCAAGTACAACTGAATTAATGTTTATTTGCCTAGAAAATTTGATTTGAATCATTAAAAAAACTTGTCTTTTCAAATTCATTCGACTTGAAATTTGAAGGCAGTCTGGACACAATTTTTTTTCAAGTTAAAACTGTTTGTTTTTTTTCTCTCTCCTTTTTTTTTTTTTTTTTTTTTTTTACAGTGTACCCTCCACAGCTCCATCCCACAGCGTGCAGCGCCGGAGAAACAATAATGAGTCAAGGCCCGGGCCTTTGAGAGTTGCGGACTGAGCCTTTAACTTCATCCTTGAGCGACTCCTCGCCGCAGACCTCCAGCGTTGCCCAGAGCAGCACAGAGAGGTTAGATTCCACTCAGGATCAACATGCCGAAAAACAACAAACGCTTTTCAGTCCTCTTGGCTTAACTTCTACGCTCAGTCTTTACCTCTCAAGAGCGCTTGCACTGGAGCTCAGCAAAAATAACACTGTGTCATATTTCCCTCGCCCAAAGTGATTTAATGTTCAATTGAGCTTGAAGAAGGCGGGTGGTTCTGTTTTGATACACTCACGACACACCTCTCCCACTTACTCCTTCCCCGTGCTGTACCTCCCTGCGTCTTTCCGCTCGTTCCTTTGTCTTCAGTTCTATTTTTCTCTCTTTGGCTCAGTTCCTCTCACATTTTTGCATCAGATCAAGCAACATTTGCCAAGAACTCCAAATAATATCCCTTGGAGGAGAGCACACAGGTAAGCCTCTTTAAGTGCAATGGGACTTATGTAACGTTATCGGAAGTGCTTCTCCTGCCATCGGCTCCCACTCCACTCCTACAGAACCCATCCAATAAAACAAAGTAAGAAGTTGGTAAGAAATATGAATTGTTTCCTGCGTCTTAGTGAGAGTTTTCTCTGCTATAGGAAAAGGCCAAGCTGGGAGCATGTAGAACAGCTGGGTGTAGGAATGGGTGCAGATAGGCTGACACTATAATTAGTCACTGGAAGGGTTCCGTGAAAAGCTAACAGTGGCCGCTGTGAGTCCTCAGGGTGGAGGAAGAGAGTTCCTTAAACCCTGAACAACATGTCAAGAGAGGGAGGGAACCTGCTGAGGAATCCCAACCATGTGTACCCTGTGTGCGCTCTCCATCAACCTCTGTCGCTCATCCATCTCACACGCCTTTTGGCCCGCACCGAGCGAATCATACCACTAACGTCTCTTCTGGGAAGGATGGATGTTGTTACGTATGTTTGTGTGCTTGCCGACCTGAGTGAGTGATAGAGACTCTATGGCATGCACTTGAGATCAGAGCCAGACAGATATATCAACTGACTGATATTTTCGGCCCAGTATTGGCCTGTCACAACTATATTGGTATCGGTATAACATGTTTATTGAACTAAAACCTGCAATGCTTTCCGTGATGGTGGTATATGCAGAAATGTTAGGATTTAGTCTCAAGTAGAGACTGACTGATACTGGATTTCTTGGGCCGATAATGATATTAGGGAGTAAAAAAATAATTCCAATATATTGGTATATCAGCCGATATTCTTTATATAATGAATTTTAAGCTGTAAATTTTCACTGGTGTTTTTTATAATCATAAAAAAAAAGAAATAGAACCTCTAGTGGGTGTAGCAAATATATCAGGATAAGTATCAAAGAGTGAGAAGGTGCCCATTTGCAGGAGGTGGAGAGGATGGCATCACTTACTTCTGTAATGTGACACAGATAATGTATGTATTTTAACCCCGACCACAATTTTTTTTTTCTAAACCTAGCCAAGCACAGCAGCAATTTTCCTGACATCACACTCAAGGTGGGAAGCTTGTCATACTGCTGTTATCAACCTAATATTGGCCTATCACAGCTGTATAGATATAGATACAGACACTTCCTCATGTACATAACAAAATGGGTAGATTTCTAATTCACCATATTCACATGGTGGCCATTTTCCTCTAACATCACATTCAGGGTTTGAAGCTTGTTGTTTTGCTGTGTTCCAGGTTGTAAGTCATATAAACATAAGGAATCTGACAAATCGTGATTATGTTACCACTTCCTGATAATCAGCAACTGAAAAGACAACGAAAAGTGAAAATCCAAAGGGATATCGTGCTGTATTTCGAGGTAAAACAACATATTTGATAACCCTGTAGCTCTGTTAAACAACAGCTATTGCTAGCACTCAACCACTTCCTAGTTTGATAAGAAAGGCATAAAGTAATTCTGAAATAAAGGAAAAATGTATTTATGCCAGCGACACTATCAAACCATAATGTTAGCTAGGAGGTGGTTCATGCTAACATTATCAGATATGTTATTTTAGTCTGAAATATGGCCTGATGTCCACCCAGATTTTCGCTATCCAATGCCTTCTCACTTGTAGATCAATCAGGAAGTGATGAAATGACGAATTGTCAGACTTCAGAAGACTTTACGACTCACAACCTAGAGAAGTGCAACATTTGAGCTTCCCACCCTGAGTGGGAGGTCTGAGGAAAGTGGCCATCGTGTGAACATGGTGAATTACTGCCAAAATAATATATTTTACTGGTGGAGTACCGGCTGCGACAGGCTTAGCTGACCATGACCATGTTACGTACCTCACATTACATTACACACGTGGTTTACGTTGTAAAACGTTTGAAGTTTGGGTAAATTTAACCATAAAGTGCGCAGTTGGGGTTAAAATAGGTACGTTACATATGCCACATGAATATATGTGAATATAGAATATATATTAATTCTGTAATTATATAATACTGTAAGAATACATATGATTTTTCTTACTCACAAAAATCAGTATCGGCCCCAAAATCCAGTATCAGTCAGGCTTTACTTGAGAGTAAGTCATAACTTTTGCATACATGCCACCACTATGGAAAGCTGTGCAGGTTTTAGTTCAATAAACATGTTATCATCACCCTCAGCTATTTTGGAATTCCATTTTAGTTTTGATAGGAAAGACTTTACAGACATTCTGCAATCCTGTGGTTTTGGTCAGTTTCAGTGTTCCCTCTCGGCCTCTTGTTAACTGAACCGCTGCTCTGCTACTTCCACACTGAACAATGAATAGAGAGGCGCAGTACAGCAGACTGGATGGAGAGCTTTTCTCAGAGAGAGTCTAAGCTTTACAGCTGACTCAAGTGAGAGGTTTTGTCCTCTCTCTGGTGCCTTAGTGACTCCAGTGAAGGCTGAGCGGAGACCCTGTTTGTGGCTCCAGCTGTGAGTTATCTCATCTGTGGCCCCAGCATGCTCATCATCACCCCCCTGCAGGGGGGGAGGAGGGTGAACTGGAGGTTGATGGGTAGAGATGGGTGCCTGGTACTGGTCAGGCAGGACTTGCATCATCCTCCCAGCACACAGCCTCACTTCTTCTTAAGCAGTTGTTAAACTCACATTAACAGAGAGCTGAAGGGAAACAGCAACTTGAGAATTTTGTACTTTTTAAACTAAAGGAAAGGGATAAAAAAAATCAGCCTTTGAACATGACTTTACTCAATACTAGTCCTCACTCTTGCTCAGTATATTGTGCAGTTGACTCTATGTGTAAGGGATAGTCTGATAATTGTAGAATGTTTGGCTTGCAAATAAAAATGTATTGGGATTTGGGTTTGTCCGTGCTTAAAAGCATGGAAAATTCATATTTCGAAAACTTCTAGAACAATGATTTTTGGTTCCCCTTGGAACCAGCAAACAATTTACATAACTTTATTTCTTTGGTAATGCCAATAAAAACTGCTTAAAATATTTTCTGTGGTGCCATATTTTTGTGGCTGGACCAGAACTCGTCGTCGTTTTTTTTTTTATTTTTTTTTTTTTTTTTTTTTTTTGGAAGGAGCGATTAAATGTATACCCTTTTAACCCTTTTAGATCACATTCCCAGTCATATTGTGCGCCTTTTAAACAGCATATGAAAAAAATCCAAATTAAATCATGTTTTCCTCCTGTAAAACAAAATATGATATGTGCTTACATAGGTTTGAACCAACCAATTTCAACCAATAGTATCTTATGACATCCACCCGTCCATCAATCTTCAACTTTTAGCGGTACAGAGATTAATTGGTTTGCTAGATTGTAGTCTTGCGTAGCCAGTGCTATCTCCACAGCACTCAATGCTGGATAATAGTATGGCTCCACACACACACACAGTGCCCCTGCTAATAGTGCGGAGGGTAAATGGTTTTGGTGGCACACGAGGAGGCGGGCCCTGGCATTAAAATGGCCAAATCCCTGCAAAAGAAAAGGTAACAGCTGTTAGCTTGTTTACATTTCTACTGTTAGCGACCCAGGTGCTAACTTGCCATTTCCAGCATGTAGGTCCCTAGCTCAGAGACTGTTGTTGCTTCCTGTCATGAGGGGACTTTGAAAATGCAGGCAGCAGAAACAATAACCCAATGACAGTCTACGTCTGGTGAGTCAGACTAGCTAGCTAGCAACAGCATGGTGCATTCTCAGTTTTTGATATGACACGGCAACTTTTCAAGGTTCAAATCAAACTCCTCCCAACATTATGCACCATCTGTCTATCATTGTTTGACTTGGAAATATGTCATGACTCGACAGCTAGATACTCAAATGCCGTTTCATCTGTAAAAATAAATAATAAAAATACAAAATACCGAATCAAAAGTTGTCTGTGTGGCTAGATACCGCAAGAGTTAAGTGAGAAAATGTGAGGTTTTTTGTAATGTGGGTGAACAAACGCTTTAAAAACTCACCTTTTTATCATCCGCCACTTAACCCAGAAATAATGCACTTTCTCTGCATTGTCAGACTGGTAATTAGGCTCGCTGTGGTGTAATTACACATTACTGCAAACTTACAAAAACTTTTTGCAGATTGGAAACACTGGGCCGTCTACACGATAAGCCTGTATTTTCCCTCTGGCACTATTCCATCCTTCTTCCCTCACTTTTCCATGTCTGGCTCACTGGGGCTGTCTGAGTGTCTGCTGCACTCCAGTCAGATCCCATGAGAAATCAGGGACAGCCTGTATTGCTCTGACCGTGTGTGTGTGTGTGTGTGTGTGTGTGTATTACTGGGATTGTGTGTTTAGCCATATAACAGCCCAGTGATACTTAGAAGAGCAAGGAGGAGTGCAAACAGCACACTGGTATGGCAAAATACACGCAGAGTGATTCACTGAGTCGTCTACCGAGTCTGGCAAGCATTTTCTGAAAGAGTGATCCATCAGAGTGCACAGACTCCGAGTAGATCTGTCATCCGAATGATACGTGCGGTGAAATGAATTAAACATAACGATTTATGAAGGACTATTTCGTGCGGTGGGATTCAGTATCCCGGCTGCAGACGGTTAATGTGAATTGGATCAGCATGACTCTGCTATTATCCTCCTATATTTCATCCACGGGAGCAGAGAGGACGACCGCCGTCAGTCACACCGACTTTCTCTTGCACCGTCCCTCCGCAAAGTGTACTGATGTCATCTCTGGCATGTGGACATATCAAATTAGCCATGATGTCTGCATGAAAGCACTTATCTGTATGACTCATATACCAAACTGGGGTCAAATATCTCGCCCATAGGCACCTCGTGTCCAAAACATCTATATCTTATCTAATTCAGATAATGGAAGACTTCTCTTGCATTCAAACAATGTGACGTGTGACAGAGCAGCAGTTTGTTGTGGGTTACAAGCAGGTTTAGAAGTAACGAATTACAACTCAGATTACTGTAATTATAATTAAAGGGACAGTTCACCCCCAAATCAAAAATACATATTTTCCCCTGCCCTGTAGTGCTGTTTATCCATCTAGATGTTTTTTGGTGTGAGTTGCAGAATCATGCAGACACCCGTAAAGGCACTTGCTTGGAGTGCTCAAGCTAGAAATAAAACTGAAAAATTCCAAACCAATGTCTCGTTCCCAAAATCATGACTCAGTTACCAAGACTCAGATTCAGCTCATGTAGGAACTACTTCTGTCTGCAGTAGAATCTACCAGAACTACTTTAGAATCTACTGGAATTACTCTCTTTTCCTCCAGAAAGAAAACCTAATTTGAATTAAAAATAACTATGTGGGCTACACAGTCTTTTACTTTTGCCTTTTCTGTTTTCCAATCTATTATTGCTTCGAATCAAACGTTTTAAGGTCTTGATTCAACTGTAGTTGTCTCCAACTTTGCTCCCTGTCTTGTGTTGCACATTCTATATAAAGTTTATTTTAAAAAAAGTAATCTTGCAGTTGGTAGGTTTTGTTTCAGTCTAAAAACTCTTTTCTGATTTTCTGAAACATCAGTGATTGAATGAACGGGAAAGTCACTTCTGGAACCAGAGCCATTGAAAAAGTGGGCGGTCATTGTTGAGTAATGTTTCAGTAATAAAGTACAGTAATACAGTACTTCTTCCACCATTGGTTACAAGTTTGATCTGATGTGTCTACCCTGTCATGGCTTTGAGCAAAAACACCAAACTGCTGATCCGCCTCAGCAAAAGGCTCAAACGTAGAATTAAAACGAGACGTTTTCTCGAGTGGGGTCTACTGTGACCTTGCAGGCTCTTTAAGGAGATCTCAGGCTGGCAACAGCAGCATGAGGGGTGGATTAATTTCATTTACCAATTAGCGCAAAGAGAGAATGGGTGTATCATTACTTCATTGGTTCCACTCCCACCAATTATTTCACCACTTTTAAACAAGCAGCTTAAACCAGATTAAATGAAATCTTAGTAAAGCAAAGAGGAGAGAGGCTGATGAGGTCCGCAGCCAGATGGCTCACTATTTTGCAGTGCTTGGCTAAATATCTGAGATCCACTGAAACAAGCAATTAACTACAAGGATTGTATTGATGCAAACTGCTTCCTCAGTGCACCGCAGTCTCTTTTTTTTCCCCGAGCCTCATTCTCAAAGGCCCGTCCATTGACAGAAAGCTGCCTGATGGAATTTCTTAGGACAAATAAACATTGTAACAAATGTTTGAAACAGCTTTGGTGATACACAGTATCTGCATTCTTGACATAACACGTTCTCCACCCTCAGGAGCAGAAATTAGACCAGAGTGCAAAGAAGCTACAATACATACCGCTACATTCACTTTATTCTGATAGAAAGTCCTGCCTCACTTCTTCTCTTTCTAAATAGAAAATGTTCCCGTACCCCAGCAACAAATGAGCTCCAGTACCCCTTCAGTGACACCATCTATCAAGTTCCAAATGTGTTCTTTTGAATTAATTTTAAAGTAGGTGTTATTTAATATAATTATTAATGATATTAAAGTGGACATTGTTACAGTTTTTTTCTTCAAACAAAGTATAGGCATAATGATCCTGCAGTTATCCAAGTTTAGACTTAGTCTTTTTCATTTGGTCTGGTGAAGTTTTCAGCTGTACTACTACACCACAACAGGGGTTGCCTGCTGGCTGTGCTGGGCTTGTGAATTTAGCAACAAACTTGCCCGACCGGACGAGTGTTAAAAAAAGAACAATTTTGATTATTGATTATTCATTGAAGTAATGTTTCACTCAAAATAGCAGAAAATGTTGTTTTCAGCCTCTCAAACATAGAGACTTCCCGCTTTTCTCCATTTATTATCATATTAAACTGAATATCTTTGGGTTTTGGACTGACAAAATGAGACAATTAAAGACATCACTTTTGGACTCTGACATTTTATGGACATTGCAGCCCTAGATTAAACATGACAGTTAACTTTAGTCTTTGTTGTTATTGGCTAATCGCTAATAAATCAAACAATTTGTGTAGGGGCAAGTAAAAATTGACTAGGGGCAAGTAGATTTCTGACCCACATGCTGGGCATTTCACTCATTTTTACAGACTTAATTGCAGCATGAGCTGTTAAGGTGTTGGTTAAAGGTGTGTCATTTGAGGTCAGCCTATTGTAGCTGTTGGTTCATTGGTTATTGTGACAATTAAAGCAGATAAATTATCTGGGCCAATATATAAACTGATATTAACTTCTTTCAGATGCACTACATCAGTATCAGCTTTCATGTTGGCCCATGAATTGCAGTACAGAAATACCATAGATATGTTTGAGGTTGCTGAGAAACAGTGTCTCCATTACATATGTTATATTCAAGAAAGCACTGATATATTTTTCAGAGGTACACTATCACAGTAATGTAACAGCTGGGTTACACATACCAGTTGTGACTCACTGCTTACTGCTTAAGGGGACTGTTGTAAGGTTTCCTGGGAACTGTTGGAAGTCATTTACTGAGTAGAAGTTGCCAGTTCAGGGGAAAGGGGAGGAGTGAAATACAACTTTAAAACCCAAAATAACTTTTGAAATTTGTTATGCAATTGTAAGGTTATCTTTGGGTGACAAGGTTAAATGCCAACTGGAAAGGTTCACTATGCAATAATTTGATTTTCTTATTAGTTTGGACTAAAATAGGAGGAAGCCCTAGACTCTGACAGCCTACCCATGGGTTTCTGGAACATTAAGTAATGTGGGGAGTATTCAGCTGCTATGTTAAAGTGTATAGTCATACTACATACCTTTGGTTAGCGAAGATTCTTGTGTTTGATTTTATGAGCTGCAATCATCGCTACAAACAAACACTTACCTTAGGCAACTCACCTTTGAAGCCTTGTAGTCATCCACCAATCTATATAATTCCAACAGAAATGGTTTTGTTACATCAACCATTAAAATATTTAGTCCAAAACACACTATTACATTGATAAATACACACACACTGCACAAACTAGCTGGTCAATGTTCTTATCTTCCACTTCTATCCATCTTAACTCAAGTTAGCATGTAGATATTAGCGACATCTTGGTTTCAAAATGGTGACTGCAGTTTGACCTTTCGATTCACATCTTACTTGAGCCAATAGAAGCTTCCATGTAACATTTTACAGGAATTGTACCTCGTATTTTGTATAGGGGCCTTGGGTCAAAGTCTTTTAAATTCTTTTAAAATATTAAGTATTTTAGTTTATAACATGCTTATATGGTGCAGTTTCATAAAAAAAAAATGCATTTAATTAGCTTATAAATGAGCTAAGTTGAGGAACACTGAGGGCCAGTTTGGGCCCACAGCTCACTTCTTGCCCCGTGGCCCTGCAGCGGGTTAATCCAGCCCTGGTGGGAGAATATTTCATCTAAACAGGTAGATAATAAAAACAGGTAGATGAACATGCAATCCCTGACACAATATGAACACAGTTGTCTTCATGAATCCAGATCAAGGTGGATCAAAGTGAATCTCTACATCAACACGAGGCAGCTGTTCACACTGCGGGTTCAGAGGTGAGGGGGCTTTACATGATCCTCATGTGTTGAGAGTGGCCTGTGTGCCCTCTTCCCCACAGATCTCTTACCTTATAACAATAACCACAATCCGCAGCCGGACCAAACACACAAAAAAAAATCCCCGGTCGGTCCCTCAGATCTCCTGAGCAGATGCCTGTGGGTGGTGCGATACCGCCAGGGAGGCTCAGACCTCATACAGTCAGGCCCTCTCCACATCTGTCCTGAGTTACGGTAGGCACTTTACTCCGTCAAAACCCAGCTGTTTAGGGATTTGCTTTGTTGGTGTAGAGCCGGTTTGATCACGGCTGCTTTACGTGGGAAGAGGCCTTAAAATCATATCTGAGAAAATTCAGTGCTTCTGTGTGTGTGAGCATCGGAGTGTTTGGAAATGCCTTGAATATCGTTGCTTTTTCCCCAAATTGTCTCTGCTGTTTCAGCTAGTTGCTGACCGTTTGCTGTGAGATCACGTCCCAGAAAAATAAAAGCTTTCCGCAGGAAGAAACTGAGTAGATTAGATAACCAGTGTTGGGATATGATGTAATGACCTCACTGCTTCTCAGTGAATTTGAAAAGTAATCATCTCGGGGCATGTGATGGGTGAATAACACGTTTTGTTTTCAAATGAGTTTCGGATTCAGACATTTTGTTAAGGACAGTCAACAGTGTTAGCGAGCAGTAAACAGGGAGCACATGTTCACAATCACCACCCCAACAATACCCCAAATGTTGACAATGGTTTCCTGCTGTTGATTCACAGTTTCAGTCAAGGCGGTGGTGACGGATAGAAGAATGTAACACAGAATCAGTTCTGTGTTTACGTTACACTGTGGTGCAATTGTTTGGGTTCAGGGCAGCTCCTGTGGCTCTGTGAGATAGATTCAGAGGATGCAGTGACCACTGGATACTCTGGCGTTCCTAAAATAATCCTAATTATAGGTCTGCAGATGGATTCTGATGGGAAATGAACAATTTTGGTCCACAAGGCCCACAAATGCGCAGTTATTACAGCCGAGCCAAGTTTAGCACATTCTTTCTGTATGAAAGTGCATCCAACCTTTAAAATCTAGATAGACTAGAAGCAGTATAAAATCATTCTTTGGCATTCTCTTTGAGAGCGAGCCATCAAGGTGATGTTAAATAAAATCCATCTGGAAATGGTTTCACAATCCTCTGAATCTTTCAAACGGCCTGGCAAGTCCACTTTATTGTTGTCGAGAAGAAAGTTTAAATCATCATCAGTTATTTGTCAGGAGACCAAAGAACTCCAAACAAATGCTGAGCCTGCGAGCCAGCTCCTGGGTGACCGGTAGCCGTAAATTAGCCCGATCACAGAGAGGAGCGTGTTTGCCAGGTGGCACGGTAGCACCCTGATGGTAATCTGTCTGGCCCATGCCAAGCTTTAAAAGGTGGCCACACTCGCTACATTAGGACTGCTACAATTACAGCCTTCCAAAGCCCATTACCTGCTGATCTATTTAAAGCTACTGTAGCAAGCCTCTTTTCACAGCCACCTTTGATGTGAGCCGCACCTCAGCAGAGGTAACATTTACAATACACCATATACACTGATTGGACATAATGACAGGGACATGTAGTCTTTTGCAGGCAGGGCTGTTGTTACAGTTGGGGACACTGAGTTCATGTCGTCTGTTTTCTTTTGTATTCTTTCTGTAGTTTGAGAATTTTAGCCACCTGCAGTAGAAGTTTACATTCTAACATTCTGCTTTTTAAAGGCTCCGTTGAATAATTTTTAGACTAAGTTTGACTGCTGATTATTAGGCCTAAAAAGTTCCCTACTATTTAGGAGGGGAATAGAATATAGAGAAAATATGTTAAAGCTAAAAGAAAAATGAATACAGACAAAATCTAATTGAGCTGAATATTTTAATGGCTAATTATCTAAGTGTTCGCAAAGTCCTGGCTAAGACCCTCACTGTATGCAAAATTGCACACCATATACAACATACCCAACATGCAACACGTTTTCAATTTGTCGGTGCCTGATACTGAAGCACAAGGTATCCTTTAGCAGCTGTATCTGATGAAGCCAGAAAGTCTTTTTAACCCATGATGAATCTGTGAAATGGTTAAACTTTGGTTAAGTTTAGGCAAAAACTACTTGGTTAGGTCTATAGGTTAAGACCACGTTTGGGTTATAATAACTATGTGACATCTTGTGACGTCACTGAAGCAACTTATGCTACAAAAGTCACAGACGAAAGTCATGTAATGCATGTAACATTATGTGCCTTATAATTTTTAATAATGTTTTCCATCCTGCCCGCCTCCTACTTGTGCAGACAGCGTAGTGTTGAGTGCTCACATAATGTAAGATTTTCCCAGAAATAGTCACCCATGAACTCCACATACTATTGGTTTCATACTTAATTTTCTGACATACTAAAAATTTCACATACTGCTTTAGCATACTAAATAGCGTGTTAATGTGGAATTTCAGACATAGATGCTGTTTTCAGAAAATAAACTGATTATGTAAATCTGTTAGCTTATTAGGGGCAGCACGGTGGTGCAGTGGTTAGCACTTTCACGTCACAGAAGTTGTGGAGTTTGCATGTTCTCCCCATGCCTGCATGGGCTTTTTCAAGGCGCTCCAGTTTCACTTCACCATCAACAACATGTATGCTCGGTCAGTTCTCCAGTCAGTACCCCTGACCAAGGTACTGGCTTAGATCTGGAGTTGGTCCCTGGGTGTTGCACAGCAGCTGCCCATTGCTCCTAATACTAATATGGGTTAAATGCAGAGGCTGAGTCTGACTGTATAACTGGACTTTGTATGGCTGTATATGTCACAAAAAAACTGACCTTGAGTCCGATTTTTTGGAAATACCCTTAATTGCTTATGAGATTTAGATGACAGGATTGATACCACTCTGTTTAGTTTGAAGGTACAGTTAGGGGATGGTTAGTTTAACTTAGTATATAGACTGGAAAAAGCTAGCCTGCCTTTGTCTTCGGGTAACCTCCAGACCACCTCCAAATCTTGTTAATTTACACATTGTATGTTGTATGCTTAATCTGTATGTGTAATTGGTAGTTTTACAGGAGGTTACATGCTTGACTGATTCTAGGCCAGTTGTAGTGTGCTGTTAGATGGATTTTTTTTTACATTCAGACTGAGCCAGGCTAACTGCCTCCTTGTTTTCAGTCATTTTGCTAAGCTATGCAAACTGTGTCCTACTGTAGCTTAATATTTAACATATTTATCGCAGATATTAATAGTTCCTTTAAATGACCAGTGTGTAAGATTTAGTGGCATCTAGTCGTGAGCTTATAGATGGCAAACACCTCCCCTCACCCTCCCCTTCCAAGCCTGTATGAGAACCTACAGTGGCCAAATTAATGAAAAATAAGAAACGTTGTATCTAGAGCCAGTTTTTGGTGTGTCCACTCTGGGCCACTGAAGAAACATGGCAATGATGCCCATGGAGAAGGACCCACACCCGCTGTAGATATAAATCTCTCTTTCTGGGGTTACAAACACACAATGATTCTTAATTTTAGGAGATTATACACCAATGAAAACATACTTTTGAATATTATACTTAATTTCTGCTACATTCTTCCAATAAATCTTTCACCGTGGACCTTTAACAGACATGGATGGTAGTAATCTTCTCATCTAACTTCCTGGAAGAACGCAAACAAGCATCTTTCCCCCAAAGTATTCCTTTTGATCTGCACCAATCACAAAGAGAAAGATATGTAAACAAATGCAGAAGAGAATTTTCAAGCTTTGAAAATGTTCAAAATGGACTGCAACTGTATCAAGATGTCCCAGATATTTTAGTTCAGTTTTCATGCATATAAAATGTAGCTACTCAAAAAGTGCCCAGACTCAGCTTCTGTAAATTCCTGCACCGTAAGAAACCCAGCTACCGCCCAGTGTATTGTGCCACTCTTAAGATTCATGAATTCATGCTAGAGTTTCCTCCCAGGTTGGTGCTGCTCACTGACGGGAGGAGCAGGGAGATATCTACATAAAACCCCCGTCCAGTACCTACGGAGTCAAGATGTTAAGACCAGAGTTCTGGGGAGCGGCAACTGCAGCAGCCCACAGTGGGCAGTGCTGCTCACCGCGCTCACAAACGCTCAAACTCAAAAACCACAACTGGCAAACGGAGAGGTGACATCAGCGTCTCTGCACCACATTTCAGTGCGTTGCATATGAGCTGCATGTGTACGGCCCAATTGGAAACAGACGCGGGCAAGACTGTTGGGCGCAGCGTACGCTCCACGAACACGGGGGGAGCAGCAGAAGTGTTGACCTTCAGTGATACTGAGCAGATGCCGGCGACTCACAGGCCAAATTAAATGATATGCCTTTTCCAAACTACTGTAACATAGCAGTTACAGTATCTCATATCACTCCCATTGTTCTTGTCAGGTTCCTTTCACTTTTCTCTGTTTCTCCTTGCCTTAACATGTCACACAGTCCAAAGTCATAACCTCTGCTATCTAAACGCTTCATTCTGTTGGACAAACTGTGTACAGGCACAGGGAGCTAACGCCACTGTCTGTTTGACTCTATTAAGTTATTATGGATGTTTTTCTCCATAATTCAGTGGCTACAGGATGTGTAAAGTCAACAACTGGAACAATGGCTGGCTTTACCGGAAAGGAGATAATGATCGAGTAGGTAATTCAAAGTTAAGCTGACTTAATGTAAACACTGTCATTATTGCTGCGGGTATTGCCGAGGGGACACGTTAACAGCTGTGATCACGCAATGTGGACAGACATAGAGGCAGTTAGGAATGAATTAGGGCATGTGTTTGGATGGTCACATACTGCAGCCCACTGAAATGATTTCCACTGTGGGAATACACAAGGCACGGCTGACAGAAGCCCACCAGCCTCCCTCAGTTTCAGGGGAATTCAGTTATATGTAACATCTGTGTCAATATTATGGAGGTTTTAGGGTCCTCTGTTCTTTTTAAGAGGTGGAAAGGGTGTACAACTTTCAACTTCGAAGGCCCCGAGCCAGATGGGCGTAAAGTAGGTTTTGGCAAACTTTACACAAGAAACAAAACAAAAAAAAGGGGACTAAAGTTTGATTAACTGCTGTAAATAATGTTTTTATATGAACAATGTTATTTTAAAAAGCCCGGAGAAGAAATTTTTAGCAGATACGTGTATAGAGTTCATTTTCACGTTCATCATTTAGGGACAAAATGACAAATATTTTCATGATCCAATAATGCAGGGGTTTCCAAACTTTTACATGTCAAGGACCCCCACAATGGATGCACATTAGACCACAGGCCCACGATTTCAGAGGATTTTGTCTTAAAGAGTTCCCTCTGAGTATTTTTTTATGGTTGGTATGGAAATAAAGTCTTCATAGTAGGGATGATGATGATTAATCAATGATCAGTTATAGTTGTTAAAAATTGGATTGATCAGTATAAATTTAATCGATCTACTATCAAATAAGAGATCATTTTGATGAGCACAAGTCTATTTAGGTTTCATAGACTGTCATTTTTTTAAATTTTTTGTTTTTAAAAGAATAATGATTAATTGATCATTAACGTTACTAACGTTGATTAGGGAAAGCGCTCACAATTTGCAACCCTACTTCATAGTCAATCAATAATCAAACTAGGATCACTATAAATTATAATCAGTCAAAGCAGCCAACCCCATTTCTTCCCTTGTTGTTCCAACTTCCAACAAATGTGATAAAAGTTAAAACATTCTAGTCCGCCTTTTGCTGGGGACCCCCTACAACCCACTTATGGACCCCAGTTGGTCCCTGCACCCCAGTTTGAAAACCACTGCACTGATCTACTGTTTAATTTTTCAATTAATAGATTCATTCTTTGGTGTATAAAACACCAGAAAACAGTGAAAAATGTACATCAAAATTCGTTTAGAGCCTGAGTGATGACAACAAATGTTAATTCATCCAACAAAAATATTCAGTTTATTATAATGCAAGACGAGGAAAAGCAACAGTTTTGTCACTTTTGAGAACAACAAACAACCTGGACACCAGAGAACTTTTGGAATTTTTACTTGAAAATTGACTTAAATAATTTATCGATTATCAAAATTGTTACAGATTAATTATCAGTTGACTGACTAATTGATTAATTGATTGATTGTTAAAGCTATGCATTTGTTAATGCAGAGGTTCTCAATTTTGCCTCAGCCAAGGACCCATTACAGTATAGAAGATATACCTGGGGACCCCCTCATGTGCCCTTTGGAATATGTATTACACATATTAAGAATATTTGCACCATGTCAACACAGATTATCCATGCAGAGAGAACCGGTTTCCACCATTAATGGCTGATGTGTGGATGACTGGCGAGAGTAAGATTTATACATATGTTTATTAAGATCATAGTCTCTTAATTATTTTAAATTAAAATTGAAATATTCATTCTATGTAGTCTTTAATAAACATTAAAGTAAGATAAGGTAATTTACTTTTTGTGGAGCCCCTGGCAGAATGCCACAGATCCCTTGGGAATTCCTATTTGAGAACCACCGTGTTAATGCAAAGAAAGACAGTTTTGGAGGATAGAATAATACATCACCATAAATATTCTTACAGGCAAAGTGCCAAAATAAACATACAATAATTAGCCTGTGCATGTGGCATACATATATAGATACACAACATAATTGATAGCACAGGGTGATATGGATATACAATATCCAAAAGAAAAGTTAATCTCCTATTGATATACTGCCCAGCCCTGATAACAGATATGATTAGGGATGTGTGATGGTCAGTTTATACTCATTTATGTGAAAGTAATCAACCTTCGTAGGCTGGCATCGATTTGATTATCATGGTAATTACAGTATGTAGCTTATATAAGAATTGCATTAAGGTTGAGATAGACAGATCGACAGACAGACAGCACGAGTTTTTGATTACTGTGTCTTGAAATGCTGAGTGTGAAGTGACCTTATCGCTGAGCAGCATCCAGCTGCCTCCCCTCTGGAGCAGAGGGATGTTTCCTCCTCAGCTCAGTGCTGCTGTGCTGTAAGAGGGGCTGTTCCCTCAGCTCAGTCCGTCCAGAGCAGCGGCGGGGATGAGCGCTGGGGACTGAAGGCGGCAACGCGACGACGCATTTCACAGGTAAAAAAAAAAAGAGCGGCTCCGGGTCGAGCGACACACCGTCTTTAACTCGGGCATTCGTCGGAGTTGTGTTTTTCTTTTCCCATTTCCCGACACATGCGGCGGGTCGGTGGGCAGAGGAGGCTGAGGGAGAGCAGCTGCTGACAGAGGTGGAGAGAGTCGCATCTGCTCTGCGTTCAACATTTCCAGCGGTCCCTCAACTTGCAGCCGAGCGAGCCAGCTCCACCTCGGCTCCTCCTGTCCGCTGTCCCCTGCCTCCCCTGCCGGGGATTAGAGGATTTAGGACCCGCACTGTGGCACTTTGTGGAGGCGACATTAGAAGGTGAAGCAGTGGCGGAGGATTGCGGTCTTTATGTTTTAACTTGAAGCGACTGCCACTGTTTGCGGACGCGCTCCTCTCAGCTGAAGGTTAAAGATTGCTGATGGAGCTAGCCGGGCTAGCGTTAGCCCCGTTATGAGGCCAAACTCCGTGCAAATTACGCAGTTTTTTTTATGTCCTAGCTTACGAGCAAGATTTATATCGGGAAGAACACTAATTAAGGACTTGAGCGAAATACCGCCACCATGGCTTGTGTTCGGTAGGCTTTTTATGTAACTACAAGCAGCTATTACTTGTATACAATTTCAAGTTGTTGAATTGCTCTGCCTTTAATTTCCTCAGTGGTATTCCATCTACAGCGTGCTGTGATGGGCGATAGTTGCAGCTGGAGTTATAAAACAGAGGTATCATTCAAATACAGTCTGTATAGTGGGTCATCCATCAGCCGAATTTAACTAAGCACCTCCACTGATACCTATAAGGTCCTTAAGTATTAAGTGAGGAATGCATATTTCCCCTTACTGTAAGGAAATCTTAAACAGACAGATGTTTTAATGGAATTTGGCGTGCTTTCTCCTTGCATCTGTTCTGCGCGCTCTGGAGCTAGGCTAGTATGCTACAGCAGCAACCTGCAACAGAACCAGCAGGGCTAGCTTCATACCAAGCCTGTCAATCATTTCATAACGACATGATGACAGCAGTCGGGTCCAGTTCTGTGTAGCTCACAGTCCTGTTCGGGAGCTCAGGAGCACCAAACGGCGATGGAAATGAGCTGCAAACAGCCGTTGGCAAATGGTATGCCAAGTTTAGGTTGCTTTGATGTTTGCGTGTTGTCACTTTGTCACACCTGCTCTGTTTGCATGACGATGGCTGCTGCTTGACCTCTCTTCTCCTTCCCTCATGCAGCCTCCTGCACGCTGCTGCCTCATAACCTTGCATGACTATACAGTGAGAGAACAGCTCTCCTGCTGTCAGTCTGCTGAAATGGGTAAATAATGTTATGTGCATTAAGATTGATGTTTTATATTGAACGCTGGACTTAAAAAGATTTTTTACAGCGTTGTAATATTTAATAGCCTACAAGAGTGAATGGATAAAACACTCGCTGCTGCTCTGCTCTTTACTCATACCTCAAATTATGTCACAGTGTTAGCAATTGCCTAATGGCTTTAATTTTAGAAGGTCTTGCACATAAATTGTTACTGTCACTTAGGGACCTCTAGAGGCCACATTGTCAAAGCCAAGATTTCACCTGATATGTTCAAGTTTAAGATTATGCTACAACAAATGGAGCTTCTCAGCTGTGTTTTTTTTTTTTTGTGTAGTTTTTTTTATCCCTCAAGATTTGATCAGCTCACTTCTCTTTGGGCTGGTCTGTTATGCCTTCAGGTCTGATTATTTTGGTAGTGCTGCTTATTATGGGAGTACTAGTAACATTGCCAGAAGTAGGGCTGGGTATTGGTGCTCAATACCTTTAAGGTATTGACCTAAATAACCCAGACCATGTAGGATTAAAACCTCTTCAGTCAAAAGGTACCCACATGAGATCCTTTTTGTACCCAGATCTAGAAAAAAAATTAGCATTTGTATTTTTTTCTCACAGTCAAATCACTGCAAATATTCTTTGATTTAATGTAAGGTGGATTTGGCCACAATTGCAATAGCTACAATCCATAGTCTGTGGTGTAGTGAAGTCAAGGGTGGTGTGTTTGACAGAGTTGGTAGTTCAACATGCCAAGATGCCACCAAAACATTCTAAAGTATGGCTATACTACACACCTGATAAAAAATAAATGCATAAAATGTGGACGGATTATTTCAGGGATGCTTCTGTTCACGTGATGGGTATCAACTGAAGAAGAAAAAAGGTATCAAATAAAGACTTTTAGGATTTTTGGGGCTGTTGCCAATACTGATAATAGTGAGTAAAAAAATTGGATATTGATATATCAGTGTTGATATATTGTTTATTTATTAGGGGTGTAATGATAGCTTAATCTGGATCGATATATCTATTCAGTGTTCAACAATCCAATACAATCAATGCAAAGCGAGAATATCGATCTATATCGTCATCTTTAAGATAAACCTTTATTTTGGAATTCCCATGTCATATCTGTCACAAACATCTGTAAGAGCTCAGTCATAAAATTGTCGAATAATAATTCAGTTGCATTTTGTGAGTTTAAATAAATGTAACTGAATATGTTAACTGGCCATATGATATCGTCTTATATTGATCTTAGACCTCCAAACTGAATCAAAATCATATTGTGGCAGAGTTTGTGGTATCAGCAAATACCGTATCATTGTCCCAAGAATCGATATGTCATATCATGATGAAACTTGTTAGTCACACTCCTATTATTTATATATATCAAATTCAAAATGACATCAGGGCACTGAAACAGTAAACTTTCATTGCTGTTTTCAACAATTATAAATAACTATAAATCAACGAAACACAAATATAACAACTTGAATGAAGAAGAAGGTTCAAGTATACATAAAATGCTGCCTATAAAACTAAAAATAAATAAAAACAATCTGCATTGTGTTCTGTAAAACAAAATATGGAACAATTCATGCACCAATACTGATGCAGACCAATATAGCTATGCTAGGCCGATATCGGGCAGACAATATTGGCCGACCAATATATCTGTCTGGCTCTAGTATAAGTATCACTTTAAGGGTGTTGCTATTGGTACTCAAGGATAGACACGAATATTTTAAAGCACTGGCCCCTGGGGCCTTCATGCCCCTAAATTTGGTGGCCAAAGTACATTTTTGGTGGCCCAAATGTGAACTTATGTAAAAACAACAGAAAAGACAACTTAACACAATTATCCCTAAATGTGTTGTCCACATTTCCAGTGAATTGTGATGTGCTATTTCCTGAAGGCATCGATTCTGATGAAAACCGAGCTAGATGTCTCAGCTTGTTGAGGTAACTGTCGGAACACCACAGCACATTTTGTGCTTAGCCGCTTAAACTCCTGCTTCCATTCACTCCAAAATTTTCGTTGCAGTTTTGTTTTTTCATTGTCCACCTTTTGTGTTGCTGGTTCTTCTGTAAGAATCGCATCAGCAGCTTGAGTAGGATTAGTAAACCCATACATCAGTAGGTGCAACGTATTAGTAGCTAGCCAGGTGACGAGTACTGTTCCCTGTTTTTGTATACTGTTGAACTAAGAGGTGCAGAGGAATGTTTGTAGAACTGTAATGTGTTGTGTTGGTGAAGTCTAGCAGTGTGGAGATGAAACTTAGTGGCCATGGACCAAAGGGTCATGGTTAATGTCAAACCTGGTATCATAATTGTTTAAAAGATACCCAGCCTTGTCCAGGAGCATTCTCTTCTTTCTTGCCAAGACCTTTCATAGCTCAGTGAGCTTGCATCAGAAGCTGTCAGTAAATGTCAGTAAAGAAGCATTTTCTCAACAGTGAGCAGCGGATTTGTAGAAAACAGCAGCTGACGAGTTAAAATGACAAAACACTGTGAGAGCTAATGTGCATTTTCACAGGAAAAGGTAAGAAAAATCTGAGGCGTGTGTGCGTGGGCGCATGTGTGTTATGTGGTAGGTCTTTCACACATCCTTGAGACTGGGATGGTGTGTGAACACAAGGCCCTGCTAGATGCCCTGAGGGGGGGCGGGGTATGGTGGGCCGGGGAGCGTATTAAGGGGGGAAGCAGCTCATTAATTCCTTCCAGCAGCGGAGGAAAGGGTTGGTCAGCGAAACTGGAGGGGCCCTCCACGGCCGTAAGATGAGTCATAGCAGACCAGTTCAACTTTCAGGAGTGGTCCAAACAGCCAGCGATAAGTGTGGGCTGGGATGGCTTCCTGGTGTTGCGGGCAGTCTGCTTATCCCGGGGCTAGAATTTCCCTTTCCAGTAATCATGTGTGTGCGTGCACCAGTTGTTTGAGCACGATTGACAGCCTCTGTCCACTCTCAGTCTGTCTTCAGCTTTATTTCTAGGCCAAGCGCATCAAGAAAATGAGTTTTTCTGCCATTGGGTAGCTATAGCCGAAGCCTTTGAAAGTCATTTGATGTTTGCCTGGCTACAGGGATCCCCTCGGAGCTCCTGCCTGATGTCACATGTGATGTCAGAGCAGAGGTGACGCAGGCAGGCAGGAGGAAGGAGGCTGGTGGATGAAGCCAGCCAGAAACGTGTGAAAGCTACTGACATCTGCCAGTGTGCCTCTCAGAGGGAGAATGCAGCCCAGCGAGTCTGAGGCCTGAAATGCACGTTCATGTTATATATCTTTATGTCCAAGCTGGATGCTGGCCGGTGGACGCTCATATGTTTGGCAGATGGTCGGGTTGCCTGCTTTGTGATTTGAGCGTGTCAGTTTTATGCCAGTGCTCTGATGAAGCCCTTGAGATAACCCTGACTATTCATTTTCATGTGTTTACATATCAGTTTTCCACATTCATCAGACCATTCATTATGACAACACTTAAGTTACATTGTGTGGGATAGCCTTTTCATCCCACCTGTAATCTGCATCACAGTCTGTCAGCACAGTTCATTATGCTGTTGCCACATCCTATCAGCTGTCTTATATCATCTAGTGGGAATCACCAAAGGCCCCACGATACGATGTTATTATGACACTTAATCTATGTCCGTGAATGTTCTCATTCGTCCAGGTCATTGTAATCTCAGGAAAAGATTAAATCGAAAGCAACTGGACTTGTTTAAAAGTCTTATTGAAGACGTTTCGCTTCTCATCCAAGAAGCTTCATCAGTTCATGCCTGTCAGACTAGTCAGAGCTAGTCTAGACTAGCTCTGACTAGTCTGACAGGCATGAACTGATGAAGCTTCATCCAAGAAGATGAAGCTTCTTGGATGAGAAGCAAAACGTCTTCAATAAGACTTTTAAACAAGTCCAGTTGCTTTCGATTTAATCTTTTCCTGAGACACTTAATCTACAATACAATATCTTAAATATTTTGTGATATGATGAGTAGGGGTGTCACTATTTACCCTCCTTAGTTACTGCTGCTACGCCTGTCAAGCTTTGCATTCTCGCACTTCACATATGCAGTTTATGGCGGCAGATTTTACATCGAAATTTGGCGTAATCATTGAAACACTAGGTTTTTGATTCCTTAGAGAAATAAACAAAAGCAGCTTCTCATTTCTAGCTGACGACTGTGGATTTTGATGACTGAAATGGTGACTCTCACAAGCAGATTTTGTAAGTGTAGCTGGCTAATGTGAGCTAATGCTAACTCCTTGAGTCAGCCGAGAAGTCTTCTACATCTGTCTGGTTTCATGCCTTATCATTTACATTTTCCAAATTTTTAAAAAGATAGCAAGGTTTTAGAGCAAAAATCAATCAAAAAACTGGATATATCTCCAGCTCCATCAGTGGAAAGTGCAGGTGCAGGCTAATAGTAAGTTATGCTGTGTCATCTTGAAAGTGTTGTGTTTTTTTTTCTGTGGGACACCCGCCAGACATGTGCAAGAAGGTGGGGTAGAGAGAAAAAAAGCATTGGGAGAACTGCAGATCCTGCTTTTGATTTCGATTCATTCTCGATTTAGCTCATTTTGATAGACTTCTAGTTTAGAATTGAAATCATGACACCCTTAATGATGAGTAGTGTGATAACATAAATTGCAATTTCAACCAACACTTCCCCAGAAAAAAATCTGGAACATCTAGTCCAGCCATCACCAAACATAAGAATGCCACGTACAAATTTGAAAATCTTCTGCAGCTCACCCAAATCTTTAATCACAACTCTGATCAAGACACAAGACTAATCGTACCAACGATGAGATATAAGATACGTTGCAGTGTTGATGTGACAGGTCACCAAATCCAGTCTAACACCTGTTAAAATAGGTCAGATAAATGAAGAACGTGGCTTTGTTTTATTAGATCTGATTACTTTTTAAAAATTAATCATCAGGGCGCTGCAGGACTGTGACGCAATGTTCACATGTGCTGAAAATAGTGCTGAAAGAGGGCCTCATTTCCCATGATGCATTATTGAGTAGTTTAAGTTGTTCCGAACATGATGATTTACGTTGGTAATTGTCATTGTTGTTCTGGTTTGTAGTTAGTGAGGTGGTTTGTACATTTCATCATCCCAGCCATATTTTGCATTTGTAGTTTGGGGATTGTGTCCCCTGAGTTGAAAGTCAATATAGTGTTGATGTAGTGGCTCTAGTTTCATGTTGTAAGGCATGATACTGATACACTCCACCAAAATATGAACACAACACTATTGTTTTGGTAGCTATTTTTTATGAGTTGAAGTAAAAGGTCGAAGACATTTTCTGTGCACACAAAAGGTTAATTTCTCTCAAATTTTGTTCACAAATTTGTTCAAATCTGTGTCACAGAGATACCACTTCTAATTTTTTTCCCCGGGAGTTTAAAGACATATTCCACCCTATTCTGCCTCTGCTTTGCTAGTACTCATTGGTTGGGTTGGTTAGGTTTAGGCATCAGCAGTGATTAGTGATCGGCTTTTTTCAGTTCTGATCCAAATCCGATACCTGAAGTTGGATATTTGCCCATACAGATACATCTTCTCATAATGACACATTGCAACTTGACTTTCTGTGATTTTTCATCTTTCAAAACTTAAATATCTTCAAATTAAGGACATATTCAGTAAGCCAACTGTTGCTAGCTCGCTTAGTTACAGACTGTCTCACGTTATGTCACAGCAGGTTTATGGTCAAGCGTAAGCATCTAACTCAGAAATCGGGGGGATGGGGAAAAAAAACATTGGAATACTGGATATCTTTATAGAACTGTTAATGCTAATTAATTAATCAGTCTGTGTCACAGCATTTTGGCTACATGCTTAAAATTACATCAATGCATATATATACCTCGAAAAGGTCAGACCATGGATCTGGATCAGTACGTGAATTATTGACTAGTCTGATATCCGATAAGTGAATTACGTCAGTATCAGCACCCGATACCAATATTGGATCGGATCTGTCCCAACTCGAGTTAGGGTAATGATATCAGGGTAAGCCAATCAGAGGCAGAGTACGGCAGGTCATGACCTTGCTGTCCTGGAAAAAAACCATTGGTATCTGTAGCCCTATGTGAAGTATCCATATTTCAGTGCCCACTAAATGTCCTTTTTCAAGATAAAACTGCTCATTTTAGAGCAACCTTTTTTTGTGACCAGACCAAGACACACCTCTCCAATAATCACACCTGTCAGGTTGATGGATTATCTTGGCAAAGAAGCTCTCACTAACACAGATTTTAATAAATTTGTGAACAAAATTTGGGAGAAATAAACCTTTTGTCTGCACCAAAGAAGTCTCAGATCTTTTACTTTAACTCCAGGAATTTGGGAGCGAAAACAAAAGTGTTGCGTTTCAGTTTTTGTTGAGTGTAATTCATGAAAATGTGAGTAAATTACATCAGTGCTGGACGGTCCCGGCTCTAAAATTGCATAATAATAGATGGTGATACTATACTGTATTGATTTTTCCCATAGCCCTAATATAGATAATATTATATATAATATGCTGAAGCCTGATGAGGCATAGTGCCGTGTGATCATGTTATTATGTTTATGTTGGATTGTACCTTTCCCTGTATAATACTGTGCAAGAAGCATGCAGAGTCCATCTGATTACCAGAAAGCCAGAGCGTGCTAACCCTTTGATCACTGTGTTTCTGGCTGATAAACCATGCCACTGTCATCTCTAGCAAGCCCTGGACCTTGACAGACACTAATTACCATGAAGCCAGTTTGGCATGCTCGGAAACAGCATGGGTTGGGAATAGTTCAGTGCAGGTGAAGCCTACTGTGCTTCAGAACAGTGCCTCGGTGGATTAGCGTGCCTAATAACCCTCTCCTTTATGTTTTTTTTTTTCCCTCATATGAAATGATAATTTTCACATGCTGGCAGGAGCTGTGGTGTTTTAGAGCAAATGTGAATCTTCCTCCAAATATGAGAGTTGGATGCATTCAGTTGAAGGAAATCTCATGACGTCAAATCGCTACATTTCAGCTGAACTGAGCTAAGCCTGCTATACAATGGAAAATGAGTCCATTGATATAATTACCCTCACGTCGTCAGTGTCTTACTGGTTGCTGCATTAATGAGCTATTAGCTATACCGTTCTCGTGCATAAGCCAGTTGTTAATGAAGGTTTTCAGCTCTGGAGTGAAACACTGATGCTGCATTAGACAAATGTTTGGCTGGACTACTTTTTGACAGTCTGAAATGAATCAGAACCAGACCATACTTTTTGAGACTGTGATGTGTTGGAATATGGTGGAATAAAAACAACACACACCCCCTCCTCCCCCTCCCCCCCCGACCCTCATCCCATCCTGCCTTTGATTTCGCTGCCAGGCGAGTCTGACTGTAATAAGTTTTGGACTGAGGCAATGCAGCGGGAATATCTTAGCAGCCCACATGCTATTGTCTGTGAGCTGCCATTCACAAAAGAAAAACAACTGTTGCCATGGGATATGCTCAACAAAATAACGTAAGTGGGTGTTTTTTGGCTAAACCTTTCCGCATGAGCTAATTGACTCACAATGCACGGGCCCTGCCTGTTGCTACTCTCTTTACCAGGAGGGCGTGGATGCTGGGGGAAGCACATGGTTTGCAACGTGGTGATGAGCTCTCTTTTTGTAATCATCAGTGAAATCTTTTTGTTGTTACTGTCATTTAAACAGATACTCACTCGATAGTTTACAAACCAGATTCTAAACCCTCATTTTTCATTGCTGTAATAGGCTGTAATTGCTCTGAACCAGTGCTTCTCAACCTTTTAGAATCATGACCCTCCAGAATTATCAGGTCGGTGTTAAGACCCTCACAAAAAATCCAAATAGCAGAAATTCAGGGTGACATTTCTGAAGCTTGGTGGGAGCTTGGGGCTCTGTTGGAAACATTTTCATCTAGCATTTTTCAGTTGATGGTGCTGCTCTCAGGTGATCCACTTTGAGACACAGTCTCCAGTTCTCGTCCACAGGGGCGTTTACAGAATTTTTTGACAGGGGTGGCCAAGTAGGGCACTGACTTATACAGGGGTGGCATGAAGTGTGCACATGCGCACATTAAAGTACCATTTCCATATCTACTTTAATTGCTAACATTACAGTATCTTACAGTTTCTTACATTCTTGTGTTTGAAATTTTATTTAAATCATAAATAGTCCTACCAATCACAACAGAGTGGCACCATGCAAATATAAAATAAAGCTTCCATACTTTATTTTAAGTCTTCAAATAGGAATTGTACCTCCAATGTATCTCTTTCCCCAGGCTGTGACACTCTTGAATTCATCTTTCACACTCCATCATGAAAAATACTTTTATTATTGATTATTTAAGTAAATTAACCTTGTCAAAAATGAAAAGTAAACAATGCACATCAATAAATAATTGTCAAACAGTTGGTTCAAACTCAGTGCTGTTTTTTTCTGCTGGTTTATAGTTTTATCCATCAGTGAGGTGGCTGTTTTATTCCTTGAGGCCAGCAGAATCGTCCATATTTTTGCTTGCTTGTCCTTTATGCTGAGTGTCTTTAAGGAGATGATGTTGAGAACTGCTTCCTGGTTCTCATTCTGTGCAGCTTGCAACAATATTTTATTTCATTCTCCACAACCATTTGCTGACCCCTGGAAATTATCTTGCGACCCCCTTGTGGGTCCCGACCCCCAGGTTGAGAGCCACTTTTCTAAACTATAGTTGCATGGCTCCTGAGCCCAGTGGGATATTTCTGATGGATGGTGAGTGTCCAGAGGGCAGATAGCTCCCCGGATAACATGCCTACACTTTATGTTGCTGAGTTACAGTCTACCTGAAGTGGAGAACATTGTGCTTTCTAGAGGTCAGTGTAGGGTAAAATATGGCCTGAGGTTGTTTGGCTGTTTATTCCTCTGGCCCCAGCCAAAAACAGGCCTCCGACTTCTTTCCCCGGGACAAACAGGAGCCCGCCGAGCGCCTGATTGGAAACATTTGCGACACCGTCGGCTCTCCTCCATCCCCACAACGACGCACTTCCTCAGGAAGAGAGACGGCCCCTCTGCTGGACACAGTGATGTCACATAGATAAACAATCTGCGGAGCGTTGCTGTTTGCTGAATGTGATGGGCTGTCATCCCTGAGAAACCCCTGTGCGTGCACAGTCTTAACAGATGCAGGCCAGAGCCTAGCCAAGCACACGCCCACTCGGGTCAGTTGTTATAGATCCAAGGAGACTGGGAACAATGTGTTGGAGAGGTGCGGCTCTTGTGGAATATTTTAGGAAGCAGGCTAATCGTCTTTTTGGTTCCAGGCTCTGCTGTATGAGATTTCTTTTGTTGTGGTGTTTTTATGCCGGAGCCTGTTAAATCCAGATTTGTTTTTGTCTTCACTTTTAGCAGGGATGTGCTATTTTAACACATCTCTGTGTCTTCTTCAGGACAACATTCATCACTGTTACTCAATTTGTTTTGACCACAGGGCAGAAAATCTGTTCTTCCACTTTATGCTTGTCATACACTATATTTTCAGACACTCTTAGAAATACAAGTGCTAACTAGAACCATAAAGCATTCCTCGGCTCATTCCCATAGGAGAACCCTTTTTGTTTCCCAGTAGAACCTTTTGTATAGGTTTGTAAAGGGTTATACCTAGAACCATCTGTGAAATATTCCACCCAGAACCCCTGTGAGAGGTTTTGCAGATAACCCCTCTATGGTGTAATGGTTCCAGCACTCTCTGGGAGTTCTATCCAGAACCTGTCCACCCTCTAAGGGTGTTAACAGGAACCCACCCATGGGGTTCTGCCAAGAAGCTTTTTATACTCCAAGTGTTTCATCTTAGATCCACCCAGGGGTTTCTACCTAGAATGCTTTTATATTCAAAGGGGTTTATCTAGAATTCACCAGGGGGTCCTACCGAGAATCCTTTAATATTCCAGGGGTTTTATCCAGAACCCATCTAGGGGGTTCTACCAAGAAACTTTTTAAATTGCAAGGGATTAATTTGAACCCACCCAGGGAAGTTCTACAGAGAATGCTTTTATATTCCAGGCAGTCTATTTAGAGCCAACCCAGTGGGTTCCACTGAGAACCCTTTTATATTTCAAGAGTTTCATCTAGAGCCCACCAAGAGGGTTGTACTAGGAACCCTTTTTTATTTTGGGTACAAAGAACCCTTAATGAAAGAGTACTTCAAGAATTTCAACATTCATTTTCTCCCAAAGAGGGTTCTTTGGATGAAAAGAGTCCTTAATGGAACCATATTTACAACGAACCCTTGATAAACTTTTCTTAAAAAGCAAATGGTTCTGGGTAGAACCTCAGCCCTTCAGGAAGAACCTTTTAAAACCCCGTATTTCTTGGAGTGTAGACTTTGGCGACTGCTCACTATCTATAAAGTTTATTGACACAGACTGTAACCCATGCCTGCAACCTGGACTTCTAGCTCTGCAGTTCTGTCCTCCCCCAGGCCTGATCTGGGTCTCTGTCCTGCATTGTCTGCCATCTCATGCTGTCCCTCTGCTTCCCTTCCTCCCCACCTCTCCACTATGCCCTCATCTCAGCTGGGCCATGAATAAGGAGCTGACACCAAACTGTCAACCTGCAAGCCGTCATGCCCCTGCAGCCTGCCGCGGGTGTAGCCACCAGTGAGGGCACAGGCCCCCCCGCCTCACGCAGCTAAAAAATGCTTGTATCTGTTTTTAATAAACAAGCCGTGGCCTTGACAAAAGTTCACTTGACCTCAGAGGCGGCAGTCTTACATATTTGACTGTGTAGTAAATGTAAATGATGTTACAGTAGTGGGGTACAGTGGCTGATTAGAGAGAATGCAGAGGCTGGTGTGAGGGTGGGTTGTCTGTAGGGAAATGCCAGGCCTCATGTGGTTCTATTTATTTTTAGCTTACTTTGCAGCATATGTTATCCATAAACTGTATCATTAATTTCTCTCTATGAGTGAGCCGTGCCATTAAAATGCAGCAGATCTGCACTTTTTTTTTTTTTTTTTTTCCAAATTCAAGAGCCACTAATGCCAGTCTTTTTCACACAAGAAGGCATTGTGGGGAAACACAATGTTGTTGTGTTTGGGGGGATGAAAGCCGGCCATTGTTGCATACCGTTGCTTGAATCCGAGGTTTTATTTGATATAAAATGGGTAATTCCATTGCGTAACAGCATTAGCAGTATTTAAACTGAGCTTGTCATGGGAAGGGAGGACTGGGGGTGGGGTGTTGGTAGGGGGAACTGAATGAGGGCGGGTCACTTCACAGGAGGAAATCCTCACTTTTACCGATGATGGAGATAATCCTCATTTAGTGATGACACCAAGAGCAATTGCCTCAGATTAAGGGGTTTAGCTAGATTAGACAGCATATGGATGTGCAGTTAAGACAGGTTAATGTGCAGATATCATAACAAAAGTGAATTATCATATTAATAAACAGAGCTCCTGACCTCAGGCTCACTTAATTAAGTCTTTCCCTGGCTGGAGGGATAGGCTTGATCTACAGGAAGGAAAGGGGAAAGATAGCAATCTGACACTGATCTTGATCTGATATGGATTCTGCAGCACTGTTGGGTCTTAAAGGGAAAGTTCCGAGTATTTGAAGTGGGGTCGTGTGATGTACTTGCTGATATTCAGATGGTGGCCAACACTCTCCCAGTTTGGAAAGCTGAGAGGAATACCAGCACAGAAACTAAGCAATGCACTGCTGTAGACTTGGTTAGCAACAAAACATACGCTATTTTAACCACCTAGAAAAGGCCCACATGGAAAAAATCATTATCAGTTTAAGTGTACCCCATATTTAGAATATTTTCACCACTTTACCTTGCTGTCAGACAGACTTTTCATTATATAAGCCAAATATTGCTCTACCTCACTCAGCCAGACTCCATTGGAAAAAACAACAATTTTAACTTGCAGATTATGGGAGTTGGTGGTATACTGCTGCCTTGATCTATTGGTTTGTTCGTGTTATTGTGGGACTTAAGGTAAATCCAAATGAACCTTTTAAAACACTGAAATCACACAATAACACAAACAAACTAACCGGTCTGAGGCAGTAGTAGACCAGCAACACCTGTGTTCTGTGAGATAAAATTGCAGATTTTTCTGTCTGGTAGGGGTGTAACAAAATATATTGAGTATTGCAGTATTATGTTTTGTAATACTATATCAATTCTCAAAACACTCTAACAGGATATTTCCATGCATGCAAAGATTTGTGGCAGTGGTTGATTTTGTGTTGTGTTTAAACCCACAATGCCTAAAGAGCAGTGTTCTTATCAAGCTGTTCTGATTGCATAAAAAAAGTTAATATTTTTAACTCAAACATGTATGATCGTGTGTTCTTTATACTATGTCAATTTTCCTAAAATTAAATTTAAAAAGTAGCAATAAATCACCTTGCTTACGCTGTAGCAAGTTATCGTGATAGCCTATACTGAAGCATAACCCTTGTATCACGATAAGTATCGCATCGTTAGGTTCATTACACAGCCCTAGAGTCTGGTTGGTTTGCAGAGAGCAATATTTGGCTTATGTAACAGAGGTTTCCTATCAGAAAAGAAAAGACAATATTTTGATAATTGATTAATCAGTTTGGGTAGTTTTCTAACAAAAAAAGTCAAATTCTCTGATTTCAGCTTCTTAAATGTGAATATTTTTGGATTCTATGACAGTAAACTGAATATCTTTGGGTTGTGGATAAAAGACATTTGAGGACTTTGGGAAACACTGATCAATATTTCTCACCATTTGCTAACATTTTAAAAGAGTAAACTATAAATTGATTAATTGAGAAAATAATGAACTGATTAATCAACAGTGAAAATAGTACAACTGTAGCTGAACTCACTCTAGCTGAGGGCATGTTGACTGCCATCTACGTTAGGTAATACATTGACTATGTATAAGTCCAGACTATCCATAGTATTCCTTTAATTTAAAGTATAGAACCAAAATATTTACATATTAGATAAAAATCTCATTCATTAGATGAGTTGAATACTCTGCAGTGACAAATGGCCACACATATTACCATCTTGGATTCCATTTTGCTGGCATTTACAGTATTTCAGAGGCGCTATGTGACTTATTGAACATAGTCTCTGGCCTGCTGCCCAGCGCAAGTTCAACCACAGTTCATGACATAACAGTCAATAAAAAATGTGTACATCCCAGATCTGCATGCTCATCTGTAAGCAAACAAAGCAAACCACCACCCATCTTTTCTGCTTCAGCATTTTCAGAAGAACCTCCCTATCAATCTCAGAACTGGCCTCTCCTTGAGGAGATTACTCAAAACGAAAAAATGGAAATAGTTAAACTCAACAAGAGTATTAACTGGGTAAGCGCCAAGAGTCAATCCTCCAAAACTAACAGGTTTAAGGTTTTAAATGAAAAAGATAATCGTATTAGAGAGCCAGACATACAAAGAGAGCGGCATTTCACGGTCTTGGATCCTGTTAATCACCTAGTGGCTATCCTAGGGTTCAGGTACAAGGAGGGAGGGAGGGAGCAGGAGGAATAAGACTTGGGTAGTGATTCTGCCCTCTGAGTCAGGACTCCTTTCATGGATGGATTTTTTTCATCTCCATGGAACTATCATGGCTACACAAATGCTAAGAAGCAAAACAAATGCTAATTTGTTTGCAGCTGAATACATTTTGGTGAGGCTGTGTTGGCCGTTTCAGTTTTCAGAACCGAAAACAAGCAATTTGGCTCTGCCATTAAACAATCATAGTGTGATTGGCTTTTAAACTGTCTGAACAGCATTTGATTCTGGCAACGGGGCTCAACGCTGCTGTTCCTGAATGCCATTTCTTATTAAGGACAGCCAGGTTGTTGGCAGTCTGTTCCAGTGGAGAGTATTGAATGAGTGGGCCGCAGCAGCATCTGTCCTGTTGACAAGGCAGCAAGCATGACTTCATCAAGGGCATTACATCACAAGCAGATGCACCCTGGGTATCATCAATTCAATTCCTCACCAGTCCTTGATACTAATACTTATAGTCATTTTTTGGGCAGAAAGCAAACGTCATAATGCTATTTCGCCCTTTCCAACCTTTGTTGATTATTAGGATTTACTCAGTGTAATTGCAATGTTCCTCACTATTCAGCCACTTTCTTGATTAAATGAGCAGATGTGTGGTCTATAAAAGAAATAAATCTCGGTTTCCAGGTTCTTAATGGCGTAATATGTAGCAATTACTACAGTCCAAATAGTGAGTTGGAGCCATATATTTGAATCCCTATTTAATATACACTCTATGGTTGAAGCCACTTGTTCCCCTTGCCTCCTCCTCAGACTTGAGGAAGCTCAGGCAGGCTGCACAGGAGTGCAAGATGAGCTTCAACATTGTAATTTGACAATAACAAGCAAGTCCTACACTGTAAGTTGATCAGCTGTTTATAACTTGTCAGTTGTCTGTCAACGTAAAGCTGTGCCCGTTATCCTGAAAACAAAAGTCCACCGCTCTGAAAATACACACTCTGGAGTTGAACCTCAGTGGCTGCCAGAGTCCATTAACATATTGCTCAATTTAACAGTCATAAACATCTACTCCTTCTAAAAGATTTTTATGATTTCTTACAACTCATAAACAGACACTAACTCATTCTGTGAACATTCAGCATTCATTTCAACTCTAATTAAATTAGCTGTAGTGTTACTGTCAGAGAAGTCATTATTTCAATGTAGCTAGTTTCCTTAATATCTGATGACATATCATGGTCATTTTCTGATTTTTTGCAGTAAATATATCACAGATTTGTCATTTAAATGTGAATATTTTCTGGTTTCTGTAGTCTTTGTATCTTTGGGTTGTGGACAAAACAAGGCGTCATCTTGGGCTTTTGGAGACATTTGTCACTATTTTTAGACATTTTATAGACCATACAGCTAATTAATTAATCAAGAAAATAATCAACAGATTAATCAACATTAAAAATGATCATTCATTTCAGCCCCAGTCTTTTGTCCATCCAATAGTCCAACACTCTCAATTCTGATATTCTCTACTTTTTGTATTGATTTCAAGTCTCTAACTTTCCAAAGGATTCAGAAGTGAAGGTAGTAGTTTTGGAATATGCAAACCCTTATCCGAGCCGGAAATTTTTTTAGGGCATATAGCTGAAAAAAATGTCCTCATCCTTTTAGACTGTAACCAGAAAATACTTTTGCGATGAGGAAAAGATGTCAGGAGAGAGGATGTGGAGGAACACAATCCCCCAGTTGCCTCACTGATGCAAAACATGAGCAGTGGCTTGCTGCTAACAGCTACCTTACAGCCACAGTATGGAAGTCTACAGGGAGAGCCACGGCAAACAGTGACATTTCACTGCAGCACCAGCAGCCCTCTCAAACTCTTGTCGCCACTGATCACCATGCTTGTTTTTGAGGCTGTTTTGTTTACCGTCCCCGTCCTCCTCAGTTCTGGACGTGGACGGGGTTTTTGGTGCCGGTGATCTCCGAGTGAGATGGAAAGAGGATTGTTGCTAGGAGGACTGGAGGAGAGAGGAGGGAGGGACAGGCTGCTTTGGAAGGCGGGTGATCTCGGTTTTGTCGTGGCGGCTTAGAATTTGGGTTCGGGGGGCTGTTTTTGTTTCGTCCCCTCAACTGTCCACATGGGTTGGGACCCCTGACAAAAATTGGACATGGGTATAGCGGGGATAATGGTTTTACCGTCACCTCCCTTTCTCTGTCTCTCTTCCTGTCTCCTCATGTCATCCCCCTCTTTCTCTTTTTTCCCAGTGATGGCCTCAGCTGCGCAGCTGTGCCGGTGATCCTGCCGCTGCACGTAGGGAAGAAGCAGAGACGCCTTGACAACCGACCTACCTTCCTCTCTCTCCAAAAAAAAAACAAAACAAAAAAAAAAAACACACACACAGAGAAAGGAAAAAAAAGAAAACACACCAGCATAAACAAATGCGACCATGTACAGCGTGGAGGACCTCCTCATCTCTCATGGATACAAGCTGCCCAAGCATACCACCTCCTCCTCCACCCCTACCCCAGCCCCCGCGTCCTCGTCCCGCCAGGCTCCCTCATCCTCACCGCCATCCTACAGCAAGCACCATGAAATCCTGGAGAACATGCCCGGCCCCAGGACAGTGAACGGCTACGAAAGAGGGCCCGGGGTGCCCTATGGGAACGGCGGCGGAGGTAGACAGCCCCAAGCGTACAGCAGCGGCTGTCCCAACAATAACAACGAAACCAGGGACAGGAGCCAGTCCAGGCGGGAGGGCGAGAGCAGGAGCCAAATTGACACCCACTCCTTGGGAGAGTCATTGACCTCAGACAGCGGGTAAGGCATAGTCTGTGCAGGTCCTCAAGACCAGTGATGTCCTCCTGTCTGATTGATCCTTCAGCATGCTCTATCCTCCTCTAACCTTTATCGATAAGTGACACAATCAATCATTAATATGACGCTTTTATGGAGCAGATTAATGAAATTAATTAACTCATCAAGGCGTTTTGCACGGGGATTTTGCATTGCATCTTAAATGAAACTACCTAACGCTGCCGCTCTCTTGTTTCTTTCTTTTCCCCTTGTGTATAACTTCCTCTCATTTCATTGCTATTTCCCTCCATCCTCCTCTTCCCAATCAAGTCTCAGGCAGGGGAGGAGGGATAATGTATGCTGGAGTCTTAATCTGCCACATGGGACCCTGGAGTTGTAATCAAAACAGCTTTTGGGCAAACCTATGTGCACCATTTGAGCATGCCCAGTCTTACACACACAGGTTGCCAGGTTTGTGAGGATACCCCCTTCCCCATTCTACCCCCACTGGCCTCTACTGTTTCACAAGCATTATACTTATATAATGCATGCCCTATCAATAATACAGGATTCATATAAGGGTTTATTTAAATATGTATACAGAGGGGAGGCTATATTTAGCTTTGTCTGGGTTTATGCAATTGAAACCCTCTCGGGTAGGGACTATTAGAACATGTGATTTTTCCAGAGATATCGCCAGGATGCAGCCAATCTGTTTTTTCCTGAAAACAGGCTTGTTTAGTTTGCCTGTTTGCACCAGTTCAGGGGGTTAGTGTGCTGTAACAGAGACAAAGTCAATACAGCTGTTCTCATGTCCACACAATTAGGCAGGCTTGTCAGATTTTTTTCCCCTTTTCCTTACATTTTGTTTGGCTGACTTTCTTTTTTTTCTCTTCTAATCCCCTTTGCCACCAGCCAGTGACAGAGCATCTGAAAATAGTCAAATGACCTTGAATAATGTCAGTGGATGTGTTAGTGTTTTTTCACTTTTCGGTTTTATTCTTTGAGACCAGTAATCCGCATTTTCATGTCGCTGCTCTGCCAGTGCTATCAGAGCATTCTATTGGGAATGTGGGAATTGCTAAGACATATGTTCTGCGATTTCAGTCTGTTGTTTGTTCATCCCTCTTTTTTTCCTCTCATCCAAATCCGTTTTGCCTGGCAGCTTTAGTTTAGATAAGGAACAGGCCTATCTTGGCACTCCCATTAGGCAGTGCTACTTAGACCCAATTAGACTAATGATGGTAACTCATCTTACATGAGATGGCCTCAAATTTAGCAGATTGGCATGGGTAGCCCCCCCACTTCCCCCAGTAAACATCTTTGGCCAGTGATGATCACGGAGGGAAATGTCAAGGACGCTCAGTGGCCTCAGCCTCGAGGGGGTGTACACATGTGCTTGCGTCTTGTTTGCATTGTCTGTCAGTCAGTCACTCCACAAATAGCCTGAAATGATCAGGCTGTATGCAGAGACCCATCGCGTCTTGTTGTATCCCATCAGGTCTGCCATCAAACATCTTCTCAGACATAGTAAGAGCTTTCCTGACACTGGTTCAGAGAAATGCTGCTCATTTTCTCAGATTAGAAGCTAAAGAACAGTGCAATAGAGAGACTGTCAATGAAACGTCCTCTAAATTGTTGATCTGTCTTGGAGGACATCCGGGACTAACAGCCACAGTGTGTCATTGTGTAATGTGTTCATTATGTCCCATAGAAAATCACAATCACTAGACACTGCACTGCTACTCATGGTCATCTGTCTCCATCTAGTGGGAGATGCTTTCTTTTTAATTCTGTCCACACTGTAGACTCTCAGTGGTTTTTGTGCCTATTATCCTTTGGATGGTACTAATTTGTTGACATTTATTGGCTCTGAACAATTGTATTTCAGTATTTTGATTGTTATAAATGGTTAACTTACCACATTGCATGGACTCATCCCTAAATCTGCTATAAACCAAAGGATGTTAAAGGTCAGGTTATGCTTGAAACAGACCAGTTCATATGAAACATAGTCTGAGCATGTCTGAAAGCAAAAGTTTTTATAGCTGTTCTGAATGACTATACTCTCAAGGCTGGTTAAACTGCCTGCATCCTTGCTCAAATATGGGGATACTGGCAGACACTTTTGGGCTTTTTCGTGGAAGGGATTCATAGTGTTGAACGCAAAAAAAGGACTGAAGGAGGGCTGTTCTGAGATCAGTAACAGCTTCAAGAAAGGTCTCCAATACAGCCTAAAATGTGGTGTGGGGTATCAGCAACTACTCAAGTTTTTGCACTGCTTCGATACCATGTAATTTATTAAATCTTAAACGGGACCATGGTACTTCCCGGCAGCATCCTGTATACCATTTTTCCACAGCATGGCAAAGTCATATTCTATGGCATTCATTCTGTGCATATATTTTTTCATGCATTACAAAAGGTTTAACCCTCAATCATACAGCTGTAAAATAAGTAAAATATTTTTACACACTGGTATCGGATTGATGCGTAAAATTCAGGTATCAGAATCAGAATATTCTTTTTTAAAAAGCAAGCCTCAAAGAGAAGTTCAAACCTATCTTACCTCTTCACACCTGGTCAACTGCTGTGTAAACTGGGCTTGCCTGTCAGATTGTCTGGTTCGGAGAGTTACAAAAACTCAATTCTCAGATCAGAGAGGTGTTGGGGAAGGGTGTTTCATGCACTATTTGATCATCCTTTGTGTATATTTCCTCACAGGTTCTGTGATGGCACCAGAGGTCCTCAGCCACAGTCCAAGGACGTGTCCTACTGGAGGAGGAGAGGCCAGGACTTCACTGTACTGTTGGATTACGCTGACTTCAGAGAGCCCCATGGAGGAGGGCAGGGGGTTTATAGCAGGCCGGAGGGACCTCAACAAGCAAGAGGCCAAGAATTGTCTGCAGAGGAGCGTCAGAGGTTAGCTCAGGAGAGGCAGCGCTGGGCAGCCCAGGCCCAGGCTCAGGCACAGGCTCAGGCCCAGGTCCAGGCTCAGGCACGCTCTAGAGAGAGGGAAGCAGCTCTCCATCAGTGGAGGATGGTGGCTGAGAGGAAGTGCCAGAGCCTGGGGACAGATGAGTGGCGTCCAGCTGTTAGCTTTGGCCGCCAGCTGTCACAGAGTGAGGGTGAGCGCTGGGCACAGGAGCAGCAGCGGCTCCATGCCAGGACACCGAGGGCATGGTAGTCCACCCCAGGACCAAAGCCAAATCCCAGTCCCTGCCTAGGATGCTGCAGCCTGAAAGCCTGCAATATGTGGACATTGCCTCGTCTGGTCAGGAACTGTACAGGCGGGTCAACGGCCACCCACTGTCACACCACGACTTTTATAGGGCACCCCGCTGGCCGGAGAATGGCAGGCCAGCTAGTGCCAACCAACTCTCAATGACACCAAAGCCCCGCTTCACCCGACCCCCCAGACCTCCCTCCTATGAGATGCACCAGCAGATCAGGGGAAGCTGTGAGGTGTTGTCTGGGAGAGACTCAGTGATTCCCCAGGCCAGGGACAGAACGCCACTTCCCATATCAAGGACAGCTGACCCCCAACTGGACTATTTTGCACAGGACTCTGGACCTCCAGGATACATCCCTCCCCCATCATATAAGAGAGCTCCTATAATGGGTGGGGGGCATCGGGGATATGGTGAAATTGCTGTTGACTACAGGTAAATTACTGATTTTCTTTCATTTTTTATTGTTATTACATTTTTAATTTTCTGTTGGACTTCCCCAAGAGACTGGAATGTCCTGTAGTGGAAACATGAGACAAAGATAAGTCTTTGTTTTAGTGTAAGAAAAAGTACGGATCATCCACATACCGAACATTTCAAGAATTTAAAAAAAAAGAGTGTATAAGAGTGCTTTGAAGGACAGTGAGAATTCTAATAATATTTGGCTTGTAGGCAAATTTTCTGGTGATATTTATTGATATTTATAAATGTACCTGTTCAGTTCTTTTTTTTTTTTTAAGTCGTTGTTGCTTAAATAAAGTGCAACTGTGTTTCTTTACTCTTAGGTACAGAGGGGATGTGTACCAGCAGATACAAGTGGCTCCAGATGGATCTCACTGGTTTGCCAGACATCCAGCTGGCTCCTGGCCTGATCCCCAGAGAGAGAGGAGCATATCTGGCCAGAAACAGCTTTACCCTGTGTATACTACCCAGCAGCACCCTGGTGGAGGGATCCAATATATCCCCTTTGATGACCCCCGCATCCGCCATATTTCCTCAGCCCTGGGTGGCAACTCTTTGACGGACGCTGACAAGATCCGCCACATCCGAAACGAGCTTCCCAGCGTCACCGTGTCGGAGCCTGCACCCGACGACAGTGCCTTTTTGCCCCCGCCATTGGGGCCTTTCATCGCTGCCAAACTGGCCGATGATGCTAACCAGACGTCTTCTAGCGACTTCGACAATGACAATAACAGGTGGCACAGTGATTTGCACAAAGAGACTGTCGATAACTTCCCAGCAACTGACCAAAACTGCAACAACAGATATCCCAAAAACCAACGTCCTCCTCCATCTCCCTCTTCGGCCTTCCAGGCCCCATTAGCAAGGACTTCTTCTCACCAGGGGTCCAGCTCAGATCAGGTCTTTGCAGAAACCATCACCCAAGTGAAGAAAATTGTCCCAGATTCAGGGCCAGAAAACAACAGGAATACCAAGAGAAGAGTGAGTGAAACCATCTTCTGCCTTGTGTCTGTCCCTGTTCACACACCGACTAACGTTAACAAAGACTTAGCGGCAGATCAGAACAACAATGAGACAATGCCAAGTCTGACTGTCACCTCAGACACTTTCGCTGTGGGCCTCAGAGAGAGCCCGAATGTGCGGAGCAAGTCTGTTAACGAGATGCCCATCAGATCCCACTACTCACACTTTCACACCAGCAGCACATCCTCAATGAGGAACTACAAGAGGGCTCCTCTAAGGAAGGAGATAATAGATGCTTGGGCCCTTCAAGCCAGCGAAGACAAAGAGTTGTGCTATGCTGGGTCCTGGCCTGGAAACCAATACCGTAACCAGGAAACCCAGACTGGCTCACCTTTGACAGTGGTAAAAAGTCCAGAACCCCAGAGTCCTCCTGGGGGACAAGAGCCTGTTCAGTCAGTCTCAGACACAACCACAGACAGTGGTCTGGGGACAGACAGTAACTCCTCTTATGGTTACCCCATGGCAGGCCAAAAAAACCTTCATCTTTCTAGCAACAGCGCCTTCTCCCGTCTCAGCCTCAGCCCAACACAAACATCATCACTTCAACCCTCAACACAAGACCCATCCTCTCCATCAAAGGTTCGGGATCAGGGGGAGCAGCAGCCTTCATCTCCCAGGAAGAGCAACTCCAGTCCCCCTGAGAGCGCAGAGCAAGTGGCCTTTGGTCAGTTTCTCTTGAAGCCAGTGAACCGACGACCCTGTGATGCCATTGGTGAACTGGAGAGCATTAATAAGGAGATGGAAGACACGATCAGCAAGAGACCCAATGTTAGTCAGTCCATTGATGGTATAGATGGGACGAGTAGGAGATTAGACCAGTTTAAATCAGGAGCACATTTCACTGCTGGTCCAGAACCAGGCAGGGAAGCAATCAGTCTTCCTCCAATGCACACAGTAAAACCCAACAATATCAAAGTCCGATCAAAGTCCTTGGCTTCCACTGCTGATCTAGACTCCATGGACATAAAAAATGCTTTCTCCAGGACACAAGCCAACAATATACCACCAACAAATGAGCTATCCACACTTCTCAACCCAGGGCTGCCCCACCACAATGAGTCAAACCGGCTCTATAGACAGGACATCCCAGTCCCTCAAGAGTCCCTGCTGCGGGACGTGGGGTTAACAGTCTACACAGAGACTCCCGGTGGTCCTGGGGAGCCGATGCAGCGCTCACTCTCAGTCCCATCTCCACTCGATCATAAGGAGCTTAGTCAGCTGTCGTTGGAGAGCAGGACAGCACTTGTTAAAAATAGTGTTAGCCTCGAGCACAATTCAAATACAGAACTTCAAGCTGAGATAGAGGCTGAGAGAACGTCTAAATCAGACAATGTTTCACCAGTCAGGAGTAACATGAATTTAAGAATCTGTAGAAGCAGGAGTGAAAACAGCAGATCGCCTCAGAAAGAGAGTTCTCCACATGTCACTAGGTTGACTAGGGAGGTTTCTTTTGTGTTTGAGAATGATGATGGTGATGCGAGATATGCCATCTCTGAGCCTCTGACCTATAAGAACGAGTCAACCATAGCAGATAGGCACCTGGAGAACTTACTGATTCAGGAGAAAGCCAACTCTTTGCCTGCAGAGGACCTCAGCAACCTGTACGAGGTCAAATGTGCAAAAGGTATTCCTGAAAATGAGTCCATTGAGCAGAGGGCTGCCAGAATCCTGGGTATATCTGTTCCAGTGGAAGCCTTGGGTGTGGGTGACAAACAAGACGATAACCAGGAGAATGAGGATACCCCTGTAAGTGAGACACTACAAAGTCAAGGCGAAGAGACACAGCAGGTGACAGGAGAGTGTGAGCAAGTCAAAGAAGAGCCCCTGGTTGTCCAGGGAGCAGAGCCAGAGGAGGTCAAGGAGACAGAATCAGGAGTGGACCATGAAGAAAGCGATGGACAAAAGCACAGCAGGAACCACAGTGATGGTGAAGACAACAAGGACACTGAACCTCAGTCCCTGGTGGTACTAGACCTGCCCGAGTTCCCACCCAGTAAGCTTCCCCTATCCCTGCCCGTCGCGCCCAATGACAAGCTAGCACTCAGCATGTGCAGCATGGAGAAGAAGGGGCGTGGCGGAGCGTGCAAACTCATCGAATCCCTGCAAGATAAGCTAAACTCGTCCGCTTCTTCATCTGCCACATCTCTGGGCAGGTCAACCCCGGACAGAATGGCCCGTCTGAAAGAGCTGGACTCTGTGTCTCGAATAAGACGCCTCAGCCTCAAAGGTGAGGAGTCGGAGGAGAAGGATGGTGGCGGAGAGGAGAGTGAAGTTCAGGAGGAGACAAAGGAGGAAGTTGTGGAGCAACAAGAAGAGGAAGAGGATAATAAACTGGGGGAGGAAAGAGGGAAGGAGGAGGAAAATACAGATGAACATGAGAATGCACATGAAACATATGACACACTGGGAGACCCTGAAGAAGCTTCCCCTATCCCTGCTAAATCTAAAGGAGAAGCAAATGAATCTAAAGAAGCGAATGAAGAGAATGAGGAAACTAAAGAAGAAGCAAATGATGAGAATGAACAAGCTAAAGAAGAAGTGAATGAAGAAGCTGAAGAAGAAGCAAATGAAGACGTTAAAGATGAAACAAATGAAGAAGCTAAAGATGAAGCAAATGAGCAGATGTGTGGGGAAGAGAAGAGACAAGAGGAGGTACCAGAAGAGACAAATGTTGAGATTGCACTAAAAGCAGACAATGAAGGGAGTAAAGATGTGGATGTTGAATTAAGAACAGAAGAGTCAGAAGGAGAGGTGGAGCTGAAAATTGTGGAGGATGACAAAGAGAAGCCTGTGGAGAAGGTGACAGATGGACAGAGTACAGCAGAGGTCAGTAGAGCTGAGGCAACACAAGGCACTGAGGGGAAAAAGTTGCCCAAACCAAAACAGCGCACCAGGCTCCAGAAGCCTCCTCTGCTTCCTAAACCTCGCAGTGTTCCCAAGAGAGAGATAACGCTGCCACTTAGCTTCAGCACAGGGACCTGTGGCCCCTCGAATATGGAGGATGAGGAGGTGCTCTCTGTCTCAGGTGGGTACGAAGGAATTAAGACATTAACCTTTTATATAGTCTGTGTGATGTGATGTGCCAAATTTGAGTAGCAATGTTTAGTTTTTCATAAAAGCATAAAAGCTGGTACACTTCAACAGTTTAGGGCCCTGAACTTTTTCAGAAATGGGGCTATTGCAGCTGTTTTACATTCCATCACAATTGGATTATGGATTTTGCATCATATCACCTTGAACAAACGTGATAACACATACAAGTGATGTCTACACTTATGTTTCGATGGTCAAACACTACAATGATATGCAACATCTTAAACTGTTCAGGTGTTCTGTTTCTTTCGGGTCCTTTAGGAGTATTAGGGCTGCACAATATTGTAAAAGAAATCATATTGATATTATTTTGACAGATATTGTGATGTGCATTATAATTAGTGGGAATGCTGATGTTTGCATCACAGTTTTTATTTTCACTATTTTCACAAAAAAAAAAACCCAGTTAAAATCATGATGATGTGACATTTGTTGGGGTCTGTACCAAACAATGTTTTGTAAAATCAGGAGAACAGCGGGGTTTTGTGATTTGGATATTGCACTTGGCAATATTGAAATTTTGATACATTTCCAATAATTGTGCAGCGCTAACTGGTATCATTGGAAACACGTGGTTTTTCATATCAATATGGCTGCCGTGAAAAAGGTTTATTGTCAGGGTTAATGAACGGAAGAAAGAATTATGCTTTTAAAACTCTGCAAAACATGCATGCAACAGGCATGATATTTTAAGTCTGACCTAGTTTCTCAGATACTGTTGGTGCATTCCATTTACTTATGAGGTTGTAAGTCAGAGCTGGGAATGATGTCACACCCAAGTTGACCGCATTCCTTTTTTGAGCTCGAATAGCGTCCACAGACAGTACTGTGTGTAGAATTGATTTAATGAGACACAAGTACTTAAAACAGCTTTATTACTGTTGATGTGGGGGGCAGTCATATCTGATTTTGAGGTTGGGGTTTGTGAGGTTCCTCGGACTTTCCGATTTGGAAATGTGACCTCAGGGGGCCTTCCAGTTGAAATTTCTAACTGAGAACTTGGAATTTCTCAGTTCAAATGGAAAGCACCATGTGATTTTCTTCTCACATCGCTGAATTTTCCATTAATTATTCGTCTTAAGATATTGTGATGTTGTTTCAGCTATCATTGGAATTCTTAACTGTCAGAACAGAGGGGTAAACATCTGATTTTTTGTGTTTTCATGTTTGGCTCAGGAGATATGACACAAAATACATAATTCGGTTATGACGGAGAGTGAAATGGATGCCAGAAGGTCTTTTTGGCCTCTACGTCATCCATTCATTCTTGATAATGGACACTTTGTTGGGTTCCTTTCACATAACCTGGACTAAATATGCTTGTTTTGCCACCAAAGTGAATCTGTTGTTAGATTGATAGATTAACTTTTTGGGAAATATTATTTGTGTTCTTTAGTGTGATTTGATAAGATTGATATCAAACTCAGGTCTGTGCATCTACAGATTGCTGTTTTTACATTTTTTGTGTGTGTATGTGTTAAACAAATGAGATACAACTGGATCATTAGTGAAGTTTTGAGGTATTAGGAGGTTTTCAGTCAGCAGGTGGCTTGAGACTGAGCTATTTTCCCGTTTCCAGTCTTTATGCTAAGCTAGACTAACTATTTGAACTCCAGCTCTGTACTTAATGCACAGACATGAGACTATGACATGAGACTACTATATCAACCTTCTCATCTTGTTCTCAAAAAAACCAAACCATCAAACTATTTCCCAACATGCTCTTTTAAAGGTGCTCTGTGGAGTTTCTTTTCTGAGTATCTCCATTTTATGTTACTTTATACTTCTCCCACTAAAAACTAATATTGTACTTTCTACTCCACTACATTTGTCTGACTTTAGTTACTCGTTACTTTTCAGATTACAAATCTTCATAACCTCCTTGTCCAGTGAAAACCATGTATCTCCAAACTTGGTGATTTTGAATGTCACTTCACTTCACTTTAAACTTAATTTGTCCTCTAAGGGAGATTTTGTTTTTTCAGCAAGACAGATACAAGACGATTGAATACAAAAAGCCTTGAGGAACATCAGAGGGGGATAAACTGAAGGATTAGTTGTTCTCTTTCAGTTGAGATAATGCTCCTTCTTCTTAAGCTAAATAAACTCTTTCCCTCCTGGAAAATGCTTTGTCACAAAGCTGAAAAAAGGCAGTTTTTCTGAGCTCATGGTTCTCACAGGACATCGTTGCTGCAAACATATGATGATCTTATAGAACATGATGCATTGCTGTAGATTAAACAACCCATGAGTATATAATAAAGTAGTTAAAATGGGCTCAACATTAAACATCTACAACAGTAAAATGCAACATACACATGATTATAGCAGTAATATTATCTTATCTTACTGCACAAAGAATACTTTTACTTTAAGTAGGCTTTGCTGACAATACTTATGTACTGTGCTTTTACTTCAGTAAGGTTTTGAAATGCTGGACTTTTACTTGTAGTGGAGTATTTTCACCTTGTGATATTAGTACTTTTACTTTAAATACTTCTTCCACCACTGCCAACAGGTGTAATTTGTATCCTTTAGGTCAAACAAAAGTGCTGAATGTCTTTCCCTCCTCAAAAAGGATTTGCAAAGCCAATATTTAAAAGTATTTTAAATCTTACATTGTTTCCATCCATGTTCACTTGTTAACAGTCTTCTTCTCCGCCTTTGCTGGCGCATCGTTGTATTTTTTTGGCGTATTACCATCACTTACAGATGCCTGTTAAATCACTGACAGCTCTAAAGTTTTTCTAGTAGTCAGAAACTCCTCAGTGAACTTTTAATTTCCACCTTTATAAGGGCAAATAATATTGTTCAGACTTGTTTTCGATTGCGTTGTCTCATCTTTTCTCTCTGCTTTTCTCATCAGACTCCTACGACCCCAGTCGAGTGGAGAGAGTGTAACCTCTGACACTGCCTTCACCACAGTGGAAATCTGTCTCTCTCTCGAGCTAACAGCTTTTTCCAACAACAAAGGCTTTCATCTCACCTCACGGCTCAGTCAGCTGTGACCCCCCTCCTCCAATATCGTTACACATTACTTCTCACAGAACTGACTGTCCTGGTGCTGCGAGAGCGTTTTTACAGCCAAATAAAAGGCACTGCCGGTGCCCAATTCTCCAGGCCTTTTTCAACCTCGGCATCCTCGCCCTTCCATTCTCTCCACCTCTCCAAAAGTTAATTTGCTCGAGCAAGCAGACTTCCTCCTTTTGAAGTCGACTTATTTTGCTTTTGGAAAAATGCATGTCATTATTCCCGTCTGCACTTGGGCTCCTTCTGAGCTTGGGTGTTGAAATATGAATGTAAAAGTGCTTCTGCTCAACAAACAAAAGAAATGTAACAGAAAAAACATCAAGAAGGCAACAGTATTGCATTACAATCAGTATTACCCTACACCAAATGTACATAAGAAAGAGTTATAAGATTTTATTAAGAATATAAAAAATCAATTTAAGACATTTAATTGCTGAAGAAATGTATATTTTCTTATCTATGTTAAGAAAAGACTAGATTTTTGGAAGTGTAGTCTTTGGGTGTATTACTAATGAAACCCTGTGCTCTTTATTCTTATACTTGTGTGATAGAGAATGTACTCAGAGAGCCTGGATTGCAAGGAGAAACACTGTGGTCCTTGAATAGTTTCACTCAAGAGCAATATAGTCGTCGTATCCGAGATGTTTGTGACATGATTTAAGTAGTGAGTCTCCATTTCAAGGAGCTGATCACATTTAAACGTCTGCTTTACAGCTCTACCTTTTGGTACAAGTGTTAGGTTTGCACTGCTGAGATTATTGGCTTTATGTTAGCGGAGAGCACCTGATAATCTCCTCAAATACTCAGAGATTACTGTAGGAGGGATTCATGTTCACGCCCTCCCCCCGTTCTCCGCCGCCGCCGGGCTCAGCATCAGCAGTCGCGGCGACATGTATCATAACCGTCTGATTTTGCGCGTCGTTTTTGTTCATCCTCATCCTGTCAAAGAAGAAAATCTATATTTTGTGGCATTAACAGAAGTCTATATTTAACCGTGGAGTTTTTCTTTGTTCACATCTTGGTTTATGTGTGATTTCTGAAGTGCTTCTTTGCAGGATATGATAGATGTAGCTATATCGATCGCAGTGTGCCTTGTACACACTGTTTCTGTGGAGAACTTTGTTTGTGTGTTACACATCCAGTATCGTCACTTTTACAAATCCTGATTTAAACTGGACATCAGTAATTCATTTTACTTTCATCAAAACTGAAACATTTGTACGGGAGCGTATCGCTGCCACATCAGAAAAAGACAAACGAATCAGTATCACATTATAACGTGAAAATTTCATTGTTATGAAAAGATGTTTTTCATCGTTACAGCAAGATATTTTCATGTTATTACAATATGCAAATTATCACGTCATAACCGGAAACATTTTTGTTACAATAACAAATATATTTTGTCATAACATGAAAAGTTTTGTTATTACATGATTACTTACTGTTACAACAAAACGTTTCAGCAAGCAGCAAGAAACTTTTCTTCTTATAACAATAAAACTATTATCTTGTTATAACATAAAATGTTTCGTGTTATAACGTGATTAGTTACATTGTTATGACTTATAAACATTAAGTGTCATGTTATATCCATAAACGTTATCCTGTTACAATATCAAATGTTTCACTTCATAACAAAATAAATAGTATATTGTTATCATGCGTTATAACATGTTAAGTTTGCGTGTCATAATGTGATAAATGTTACGTTTTAAGTTATCATGTTAAAACTATAAAAGTTATCACATTATAACGTCATACATTTCATGTTATAATAAGATAAATACTATATTGTCATAATGTGAAAAGTTTGGTGTTATAGCATGATACTGTTTTGCTCTAACAAAAACGTTTCACATTTTATATAACATGATAACATATTGTTATAACAAGAAACTCCTCTTGTTGTAACATTGTTTTGACACTCTAGAGATACAAATTATCATGTTATACATATAAATGTTATCACATTATAATATGAAATGTTTCATTTTCTAACAAAATAAAAAGTACACTGTCATAACAAGACGTTTCATGTTATAACGTGGTTAGATTGTGTGTCGTCATAACATGAGAAATGTCACGTTATAAACAAATTATCATGTTGCAACTATAAAAATTGCCACATCAAATGTTTTACGTTATAACAAAATAAATAGTATATTTATGTTTTGTACTTCACACAAAATATTATTTTTAAAATGATTTTATGGCTTTATTTTCATGTGACTGCTCACTGTACATTATCCTGCTTGTTACATGCTTATGTACAAAAAAAATCAAATAATCAATAATTTGACACAAAATATTACATTTTTAAAGATTTAAAAATGATTTTATTGTCCACAGCAACGGACAGAAGTAACAGACCTTAGAATGCTGTAATACGTAGTTATAACATAACTTAATGTTATAATATAAAAAAGTTTCATGTTATAATGTGATATTATAAAGATATGTTATAATGTTTTACTATAAAAGATATGTTATAACAGCAAACATTTCACTTTATAAGATAAATAGTATTATTGTTATTGCAAGAAAAGTTTTATGTGAAAAGTTTGTCATAAAAGTGAAAATATCTTGTTATAACCTGAGTAGCATCTTGTTATAACAGTACTTTTTTCACAGTATAACGTGATACTGATCTGATTCTTTTTGTGGAGTGGCAGCAGTGTGCTGCCGTACATTTGGAGTTATTTTGGCAATAATAAATAATAAAGTTTGATGAAGCTTAATATTGATGCTGTACAGAACATTGCTGTTGGGATATTCTGAACATGTTCAATAATTTAACGTCGACATATCAGTGCTTTATAAGTTGTGGGCATAACTAGCAATTGGTTTACACTCACGTCACTTATGGGGTAGCAATACAAGAAATTTAAAAAAAACATACCAAACCAAACCTTATTCTATGCATTGGACATCTACATTTACTGGGTTTAGTACCAAAACTCCAAGCTAAAACTGCAACTTCTGGTTTGCTTGTTTGACCCTGTCACTCTTTGATCCAGCTGTATGTGATGTTGAACCTGTTGGATCTGGTTGTAGACTTGCATGGACGCGGCTCTGACCGGAGTTCATCAGTGCAAGGTTCTGTCTGTGTCCCGTTACCAGCCCAGTACCCGTACCTCTGTGTTCCAGGTAATGTGTTATCTGGTCATTCTCGTAGGTCTTTTTGTACTGCAAGTTCTTTGTAACATGATCTAGACTATTGGTGCACATCTTGCTTTGATATTTTCTATTTTCATACAGAAGTATGTACAGCTTCTTTTGTATGCGCAGCATCTTTTTTTTCCTCTTTTTTTTTTGTGCATGAAGTGCGTAAGACGTCACAGAGAGAAGGTGTATTTGCATATAATTGCATTTGGTACTATATAGTCTATCCAATAAACAACTGTTATATTTCATATAATGTATATTTTATTTTCAAAAAGTTATGCTACATATTTAAAACAGAACAAGGTATTTTTAGATTATTGTGAAAAGGGAACTGTTTGTGAAGGCACAATATTTGTCTATATTTGAAATGATCATTAAGAATGATCAGAAATAAAGACAAGTGTGTGCTATTGTACAGTACTGCAGAGTATTCATAAATAAAAATCTTTGCATGAAATATTTTGTCTCTGATTTTATTACATTCATGAATATCATTTATTATTTGATGCAAAGAGAAAGTCTGGACAGTTATGCTCACATCCAGGATCCCGCCTACCACCCTTTGTATACTGTATGTACCCCGTTGCCTCCAATTTCCCATTAAATAGGGGAGACAGGGGATGGTAGTAACACTTTTTGTCCACGCATCAGTAACTCAATGGTTGATCATGCTAGATCTGTCAAACTTTGATACAAGGTACCCATAGTTGTCTACTAAAAATAAAACTCCCTTGGACGTCTACTACACAACCACAAATTACGAGTTAAAGTCAAATACAAAGTATTCAGCTGTTACAACCTACCCCACTACTGTGGTGAGTTGTAACACTAGCTGGAGATAGATGTAACAAGAAGTAATGAGTGGTAATTTGCTGAAATGAGATCAAGAATCCAATTTATAAAAGAACTTTATTGAATGTGCATGCGTAACATAAGGGTTTAATCACTGTCACAGTTGTGGCTAATGTAACAGCTGCGCCTGGGCTGCAGGTTTTGTGGATGCAGGACTGAAAATGTACACTTGACCCACACTTCTTTTTGTCATGCAAAGTTTTGATAAACACGATGCAGAAATTCTCATTATTTTAACAAACTGTTACAACTGTCCCCACCCCTAACTATTTTAGCATGTGGGCTTGAAGGCAGCATGAATGCAGAGCATCAAATTAAACAAGAGAAACTGATACTTTAGGTTATATAAATCTAACAATACAATGAACATGAGGCAAAAAGTACTCCTGATAAAAAATTATACTTTCTCACCTGGAAATAATTTTTGCACACAGTGACATGCCACTTCTCCTGCGAGCTCAAAGAGGAAATGGGAAGTGAACAACATTGATGACATCACTGCAGCACTTTTCTGGTCAACCTGTCAGTGTTACAACTAACCCGATGTTACAACACTCCCCCATCTCCCCTACAGTTCACCACACATGGTAGTTTTATTGCTTCTATATAGAATAATACTAATACTGGCCTCTGTGAGACATGACTTCATTTAAGATTATACACTATGTGAACACAATAAATACTAAAAAGAATCTGTTGAAAGTTCTTTCTTGCCTTGGCAACAGTGGTTTGGCCATAAAAAAAAAAAAAAACTCAAGCTTTAACTTTTATTTTTGTGATTTAATGTGTAATATGACAATGTGACACTTGTAGTGCTGATCTACAGAGAAATATTTAAATCTGCTGCCCTCAGCTGTACTGTACTTAATAGTGAATCTTAACTCACAACTTCACTGTTTTGACAAAATACACATATTAACTGAAAATGAAAGCATATTATTGTCTTAATTTGCATAGCAGCACACTCAGGATATTGGAAAAAGATTGTCTATGTGATATAATGTGAATTTATCCTTTAATGTGCCTTTAAAACAGACTTGATTAAAAAAATAATGAAATTAGGTTTAGTCAGTGAACTTATTGGTAAATTTGTTGATCAAATGAAATGTATTAAGTAAAAAATTATAAAGTTTGTTTTTTTTAATGAGAAAGTAATATTTTGTTTTTTTAAATGACTTTGCAGATAAACACTAACATGTTACAGCATATAAAAATATTAAAATCATACCTTTTTAGAGAACTGTGCTGCAGATACAGATACTAAACTGTTTTTTTTTTTTTTTTTTTTTTTTTAGCTTTGCTGAATTTATCTGAACAGCAGTGACAGTGACTTCTCAGGCCTAATGTCCCTCTGTCTAAAATCATCATGTGAGAGGCTGCTGGCTTTTGTTGAGTTTGGTTTTGAATCTCTCTGCGGTACAGTGTACTCAGTGAGTAATGTGACAGAGTAAGAGCGCCATCTGCTGGAAAGACAGCACAATTTACTTCTTTTTAAATCTAATACAGTAAGTTGGACATAAAAACGGGACCACTTTGTATTTTGAGGTGTGACATTACAACAGTAGGGAATTCTAGTAAAACGGGTCCATGAGGGAAACTAATTAAGGGCTCAGTGATGAAGTCTGATAAAGATGTTCTGCAAAAACATCTGCAAACTCTTTTTGAGTAATCGAGTTCCAAATATCTTGAGAAATATAATGAATATAATAGAGGTCAGTTTTAATCCAATAATTGTGTTACTAACAATATATTCAAACAAGAAACAATATTTTTTTAACCCAGCGTTTTTGTTTTGTTGTTATTTAACAGTACTAGTTTCTGATGTATGCGCGTCATGGTTCGTTGTGATGAAAAAACATCTGTGCAGATGCGATGGTGGTATAGTGGTAAGCATAGCTGCCTTCCAAGCAGTTGACCCGGGTTCGATTCCCGGCCATCGCAAATCCTTTAAATTCATAAAATAGGTGAAGTCAATTATAGTTGTAATAGTCATCCACAAGCACAGAATGTGACACTGTAAGAGTTTCATATCCACACAATGTTTGAAACAGTGTACCATTCCTTACACAATGACATAATCGCTAATGTTGCCCCATCGAGGGTATTTCACGATTCGATTTCGATTATGGGAGCCTCGATTCTTCGATTATAGCGATTATAATGTTTGTCGATTCGATTCGATTATTGCTGCCAGATTTTTCGATTATGGCGATTTTTAATGCTTTTTTCCATCTAAGATTGATTTTGTCTTCATCTGATGCTACATTTGTAAATAAAAGGCCTATCAATTAACTCAGCGTTGCTCTGAACCTTCACTCATAAAATAAACACCAAGGTTTGTTGAACATTTGACTAGTCATATTCATATTATCTTAAGTTTCAAAGACACAAAGTATTTAATGTTATGACTACAAAATAAGCAAATGACCACGTAACTTATCAGAATGGAGAAAACAGCTAGTTGTTACCTCATCTTCCCATTGCAGATGGCGGTTCACCAAACATCCATTTTGTTTACTAGAAAGCTTAGAAAAATACAAGTCTGTAAGACTAAACATTTCACCTTATATGTTGCTTCGTCTGAATCTGAGGAACGTGCGTGATTCAACGGGCTTTTTTTGTGACAGTCTCCAGTGTTTCCCCTATAGTGTATTTGGGAATGAATGCTAAAAAAAAAAAAATTTAAAAAAAGTGAACGCGGCAAAGCATCGAGGCTAATTAATCGATGCCAAATCGTCACATGATCCATCGTGATGCATTCCCGGATCGATGAATTGTTAGCAACACTAATAATCACATCAAGTATAGAGGTGTTCTGCTGTTGGTGTAGTGCAACTAAATCTAAATCTAAACCTAGCCTATCACTGAAACTATCTGATAAACTTAAGTTAGTATGTTGGTTAACTGAAATAGAAATCAAAAGTCAAACGATTTTGTGTACTTACAGAACTAACTGACTAAAATAAAATAAAAATATGCAGTAAATGTCTTTGTTTCTAGTCTTTGTCAGTTTGGTCAAATTTGTCAACATGCCATATGGTATTAGTACTTATTTGTGCTTATTTTCAGTTGTAATGTCGCTTCATACTGTGCAAAAATTCACACGGGTGAATTTTTAATTCAAATGTACAATATTCAATACTTCAGTCAGGTATATTATCATTCAGTGTGCAATATCAGTATTTCACTGGGGTGAATTTTAATTTCAGTGTTCACAATAATCAGGTTTATTATCATCATTCTATGTTCAGTATCAATATTCCCTCTGTGCAATGGTATGAATTCATTCAACTGTTGAGTCTGTTTATATTGTATCTACTGATCCTGCCTTTATATTTCCCTTGTTTATATTGTTCCTATATTCATATTTTCCAAATTTCCTTTTGCTATTTTAATATTTTGTTTTTATATTTTTATTGAAGCTTCTTTATATTTTTTGCTATAAATTTCCCCGTTGCGGGACTAATAAAGAGACTGAGACTGGGATGTATACATGACTGTGAGTCAATTTCCTTCACAAAGTGTTGTGTTTGTATTGTAATACGCCTGACAAATACCCCATTTTTTAAACAATATAAAATAAACTGAAAGTGAGCAAATCTACTCCAGAAATTAACTGAATCTAAACTGAATTACTAAAAAAACTAAACTAAAAAACTAAATAAAAATAAAAATCTAATGAACATTACAAAACTATAATAACTCTGCAGTATACATGCTAGAAAAAAGTATCATCACTCTGCAGCTTGTCTTTCTGCTCTGCTGCTGTTCAGAGAGACATGAGACACATGTTGAGTCAAACCTACATTTCCAGTGCATCACAGATAAAAGAGGATGTCAGCATGACTCACTAGAGGAAGCCTTGCGGTTTGTTTTTTTAGCGCTGATAAACAGACACGAAACCAGCTACTGATCTTATGTCCGCTGTTCTGGTTAATGTCTTAGGGGAAAAGAATTTGCGATGGCCGGGAATCGAACCCGGGTCAACTGCTTGGAAGGCAGCTATGCTCACCACTATACCACCATCGCGCTTTTTTCTGAAAAACACACACTGGAAATTCTCCTGTCAGCATTATAACTGGCTGGAAGGAAGGAAGGGAGGAAGAAAAGAGGAGAAAGATGCATAAGTGCAAACTCATATCAATAATTAATTAAATAATAATTTCAGACAGCAGATTTAATTAATTAATTAATACAGCAGAGCTTGAGACAAATGATGATGATAATCATTTTTTTTTAAATTTTCTTACTGACAACAACTATATATGTGTATATATACATATATTCATCATTCGTAATTAATTTACATGTGCTATGTTTTAACAACCATTTTATGTCTTGTTGTCAATAATAAATAAATAAATGTTAAAAAATAAAATAATAATAATAATACAATAATAAAAAGAAATGAATATAAAATAAATATTAAATAAATATGAATAATGTATATAAATAATGTAAAATATAGAATATAGGCTATATATATAAAAAATGAATTATTAAATGAGAAAAAAGAAGGTAAAAGGATAATACCAGGGTAATGGAAACCCAAAAACCTTTGGGATGTTTCAATCCAAAAACAGATGACAGATTGTTTGTGCCTCGTGGTCACACAAAGGAAACATCACTGCAAGTTTGACAGCAAATACTTTACAGCAGTGCTTGAATTATACTGTGGCTTTGGAGAGGAGGAAGAAGAGGAGGGTGGGGGTCTTTTTAGTATTTTTTGGTGCTTTGATTTTATAGGACAGCTGAAGACATGACAGGAAAGGGAGAGAGAGTGGAGGGATGGATATGCAGCAAAGGTTACTTTTAGTATTTCTATTTTTTCCAATGTGTTGTTTGCTGATGTACACCTGCAAACCTTGTGGAAAATATAATAAAAAATAAATAAAAAACGAAATGTGTGTGTATGTTTTAGGAATCTAAGACTGAGCATATGAATAAAGGCTTAAATTAATGTATAACTAAATAATTAAATGAGTAAATTAAAGTTGGCAATTGATCGGGAAACTGGACTAAATAAATAAATATTTTTAACTCATTGCTACAGTTCTACAAAACTGCATGTTTTTTAAGTTTCTAAATTTTGTGACTGCAAAAGCAACTATTTCATCTGCTGCCGACTATAGAACTTGTATCTTCTGATGGGTTTGAGCAGCTGACCGATCCCAGCAGAGACACGTGCTCCAACTTTCAGTCGTCTTCCCTTTAAAGAGGGGCTGATTATGAGGCCACGTGCAAATCATATCACTTGAGTTCGGTGCAGATGCTGATGAGGACGGGTGATGATGATGAGCTATAAAACGTGGAGATGCCGGGGATTGAACCCGGGGCCTCATACATGCAAAGCATGCGCTCTACCACTGAGCTACATCCCCTTGTGAAAAAAACAGCTTGAGAAAAGAGAGGTCTCTGACCTCAAACATCATTATAGGGTGCTCATATATTGCTTCTGTAAAAAATGCTCAAAATATTAACTTAATTTAAAAAATAAGAATAATTTGGTCCAGAAAATGTATAATCATCCAAAGTAAACTACTTCTTGTGAGAATTTATCTCATCTGGATTGTTCTATATTTCTATTTATCTCTTCAACTGATTCCAATCAATCAATCCAAGAGGGAACTAAATCAAAATTTAATAATACAGCCTTGATGTAAATGATGAATAAATTTCCTTGTATCCTTGTAATGCTACACTGTAAAAAAATGGGGTATTTTGTTAAGTGAAAAAACTTATGATTGACTAGGTGACATGTTAATGGTGCACCTACAGTCAGACTAAGTTTCGTTTATAATATGAACAGATAACAGTGCATGTCATTTTTCTGAAACATTGATTAAAGTTTAAAAAAAATATTGATGACTATGTGGAGTTTGCAGGAAATGGACAACTTTATGAGTCTATACAGTAGGGGAGACCAGGACAAACTTTTGATTCATTTTTTAATTAAACATGTCCATGTGAATATTTTCTGGTTTCTTTAGACCTCTTATGACAGTAAACTTAATATTTTGTGTTATTTTCTGACATTTTACAGATCAAAATATTAACTGATTAACATTCGATTAATCGAGAAAATAATCAACAGATTAATCAACAATGAAAATATCATCACTTGCAGCCCAACAGATGATTGGTTTTATCCCCTGAAAATTAACATTTACGTTTTTAAATTCTTCTTTAATAAGAGCGTCCATATGCTTTCAAGTGTGATATAACAGCCAGTAAGTTACACCATGAGTCTCTGAAGCATTTTTTTTCTTCAGACATGTGCTGGACAATGTAATTAGGCGGTCGCCCATTTGGATTGATTCTCAATTTAATACTGAAATTGTGATAACCCTGATTATTAATGAGCACACAGATATATTTTACATGAACAAATGACAACTGTATTTCAGGTAGTCTCTGAATAATGAGGGGAAATGTAAAAAAAAAACGGTACAATGGCCCCCGGTCTCCCCTAAATGAACCTGAAGGTGTCTTGAGGAGGTCAGGGTTCAACACAGTGGTTCTGAACTTGATCATTAGACGTGTGGCCTCCTCCGTCAGGACGCAGCCATGACAGTGGATGAAACCTGTCATTTTTCCAGGTGAGATGTTCACGTGTTCGCGCGCGCGCATAAATCTGTCATGAAGATTCCATGGTTGCTAGATGCGGTCTCCACGCGCATCTTCTGGTTCAACCTGGGAAACAACCTTCAGCAGTCAGAAAATTACGGATTTGCGGATTCAGGCGACGATTTTCTTGATTAAGCGACACCAACAAACAAGTTTTAACCCAACAACATCTACTCACGACCTACTGACGACGACCATCACACTTTCTTCATGGAAGAAGTGAGATTTCTATCTTTTTTTTTGGTTTGGTCAAATGCAGCTACTTTAGTACTCACTGCGCAGTAAAATAGTCCCTGTCAGTGTTTTTGAATGAATATTACTGTCAGTGCATTTTACAGCTAAAAAGTTTTTTTTTAAAGAGTTTATTCAGTTGAAGAAGCCCCTATTCATTATATTGTATATTAATGTAAAGCATTATTTTTTATAATTAAAATGTATATCATTATTGTTAACATAATGTTTTATTTATCACTATTGAAGCATGCAGTGTTCAATTTTAAAGGCTTTATGCTGAGAAAAAAATCATTCTGGTTATCATAGGCTGTGTGAGAATGGACACGCAAGCAGAAATGAATCTGTTTATGTCACTCTGTCTTCATTTTGGACATCAGAAGTAGTGGTTGTAGAAGAATTCACTTCTTTTAGGCCTTAAAGTCCTGCATTCAAAGACTTTACTGAAGGGAAAGTGTGTATATTGGCTAAGTATTATATGTAAAATGGGTATCACTTAAATTTCAAGGTCCCATAATTTCGTGGTAAACAGGTTGTGATTAATATAATGTTTGAAATTTCTGAAACTTCTTTAGAAATTTCCCACAAATTACCTCTAAAATTCTCTAAATTACCCCCAGATTTCTTGGTTAATTATGTGAGAATTAGAAAGTACCATTTTCATGTAGTTTTTGGTAATTACAAAGCAACATATTATTTGAATTTACCTGCAAATTACACCCAAATTTCATGGTAAGCACATGATAGATTTCAAGTGTCATTCTCTTGCATACTTACCATGTAATTTGTGGGTAATTTGGAGGTAATATGTGGATAATTTCTAAGAAATTTCAAATTTATTACATGGTATTTATCACCTATTTACCATGAAATTATGGGAGCTGGCAATTTAAGTGTTACTGTCAAATGTACTTGAGTACTCATTGTGCAGTAAAACAGTCCCTGTCAGAGTCTTACTGTGATGTTTTTACATTAATGTTACTGACAGTTCAGTCCAAGAGGCTTTTAAATAGTTTATTCAGCTTAAGAAGGAGGACGCCTTTTCCAACCCATTGATGAACAATTTGTTCATTATAATATTTTTATTAAAAACAGTATCATTTTCAATTAATAATTAAACTGTTTAGCGTAATTGTTAAGACATTGTTTTATTTCTTTGCTATTGATACATGCAATATCAATTTTAAAGGCTTCATATGCTCCCAATGAACAAAACAACATCCTAAAAGTTTGGGTGTTATAAGCAGTGGTAGAAAAAGTGTTCAGATCCTACTTACTTAAATAAAAATGGGTAGGCTAAGTATGTCAGTAAAATGTACTTTAGTACTAATTTTGAAGTAAAATAGTCCCTGTCAGTCTTTTATTGACGTTTTTGGATTAAGACTGCTGCAATTTTTTTCCTGCTTAGTCACACTTACTTTTCAGATAATCCAAGACAGTTTTTAAACAGTTTATTCACCGAACAGCACAGATTTCCTCAACCCAAAAATGAACATAGTCCTTCATTTCATCACAACCATGAAAAATCATCAAATATGTAGATATACTGTATGTTTGTCACTGGAAAGCAAGTGTATTAACATTTGAAATACTCAAATATATAAATACATTATAGGAGATGTTAAGGTCTTACTAATCTGTAAGGGTAATTAATATCGACAATTTGTTGAATGAAATCAGTGAAAATTTTGTAGGTATAGGATTAGGAAATCACAAAACTTAAGTTTATGAATTCATCTTAATTGAATCAAAAGTTCATGCATTCATTCATAGAGCCAAATGTATATCAGAGGCAACATTTGATCTGGCTGCTCTGTGTCCATTGCGCTGACAATATGATATCAATAACATAACTCTATTCTGATTTATTAAAAAAAATCTGACTCTTAGTGGAGGTTGGGGACTAAATAAAAAAAAGGTCTAATTTTAATCAGCTTTCACAAGTAGATCCTGTTTGAATTTTCTGACTTACAGCAGTGTAACACCAACATGCTGTGGACACCTGTGTCAAGTTCCACCTCTTCTGCATCCTCCTCTGACTCCCGCAGGTGGGTATACCTCAGCTGGCTCCCTGCTTCCTCTTCTAGTTCTTCTCCAGCGTTTTCACGTACCTCTTCTCCTCGTTCCTCCCCTGTAGCTTTTCTTCTAACTCATGTCTTTGCTCTTCTTGTAGCTCCTCTTCTAGCAGCAGCTCGGAGGCAGAGGAGGTCCAGCGGACAGCCAGTGAGCCCCAGGTCACCAGAGGTAATGAAAATCTGTACTCAAATACAGGCACAATTTCTCAAAAATTCCCTCACAGTATATGAAGAACCTAACCTTATTGTAATTAGATAATAAAAAAAAAATAATATTCTGAATCTCAGTTGAGGCTCAGGGATAAATGAAATTAAAATATACCTTTTTTGACAGTAAGCTGGTTGCAAAAATCATTTTTTGTCTAATCTTAATCAGTTTTCACAAGTACAGCAGTGCCATATTGAGCCATAAATATTTATGTATACTCTGTACAGTCACACTTAATCTGTGCTGGTTGTGTGCTCATAGTCCTGGTGTCGAGCCTGGTGGTATTTAGAAAGTCACAGTGTCCGTGTATACTTTCACATTGCACCGGCAACATTTGATACTTTTAATGCGTACTTGTTCTTGCACTGGAGTATTAATCTATTGTGGTACTTTTCACTCAACAAAACTTTTTCTCCTTTTGATGAATCATGTGACATGCACTGTGAAGCAAAAAAGTTGAGAAAACTCATCATTTCACCACATTTCTGAGTTTTGAATCAAGCTCACTCTTAAGTTTTGAAATAAACTTTAAAAAAGTCTGTTGTTGAGACAATTCATGTTTTTTTGGAAAAACTTGAATCTTTGAGTTTTAGGGGAAAAAAATTTCATAAAATTGTTGAGAGAGTCTTTAAAGTAAAAGTGAATAATGATTAATAATTTAATACTAATTTTTAATTGCAATTGCTTCATTTTCAAGCACCCAAATAATGACAAATCAGGTTTACAGCTCACTATGAAAGTTTGAAATACAGAATGATTTGGGTTTCTAAAATTAAAAAATCTATCTAAAGATGTGATGTTTTTAGATTAATGTTACTGACAGTTCAGTCCAAGAGGCTTTTAAATAGTTTATTCAGCTTAAGAAGCAGGACACCTTTTCCAACACATAGAGGAACAATTTATTCTTTATATTATATACTGATAGAAAATGATCATATTTTTAAGTAATAATTAAACTGAATAGCCTAATTGTTACCAAATTGTTTTATTTCTTTGCTATTGATACACGCGATGTCAATTTTAAAGGCTTTATGTGTTCATAATTAAGTAAAAAATATCCTAAAAATCATTTTGAGTGTATAAGTAGTGGTGGAAGAAGAATCAAGATATTTTCAACCTAAAAGTTCTGCATTCAGAACCTGACTGAAGGGAAAGTGTGTATATTGGCGAAGTATTTTGAATCAAATGGGTAACACTTAAATTTCAAGGTCCGAAAATTTCATGGTAAATAGGTGGCAATTACCAAGTAATATCTTTGAAATTTCCCACAAATTACCCACAAATTACCTCTAAATTACCTCCCAGTTTCATGGTTAATTATGTGATAAGTACCAAGTACTGTTTTCATGTAGTTGGTGATAATTACAAAGCAACATATTTGAAATTTCTCTGAATTTACCTGCAGATTACCCCCAGATTTCATGGTAAGTATGTGATAGATTTCAAGTGTCATTCTCTTGCATACTTACCATGTAATTTGGGGGTAATATACAGAAAAATTCAGAGAAATATGTTGCTGTTTACTTTCCACCAACTACATGAAAATGGTTCTTGCTAAATATCATATAATTAACCATGAAATTTGTGGGTAATTTGGAGGTAATATGTGGATAATTTCTAAGAAACTTCAAATTTATTACATGGTATTTACCACTATTTACCATGAAATTATGGGAGCTGTCAATTTAAGTGTTACTGTCAAATGTACTTGAGTACTCATTGTGCAGTAAAACAGTCCCTGTCAGAGTCTTACTGTGATGTTTTTACATTAATGTTACTGACAGTTCAGTCCAAGAGGCTTTTAAATAGTTTATTCAGCTTAAGAAGCAGGACTACTTTTCCAACCCATTGATGAACAATTTGTTCATTATAATATTTTTATGTAAAACAGTATCATCAATCTGTAAGTGTATTAACATTTGAAATACTCAAATATATAAATACATTATAGGAGATGTTAAGGTCTTATTAATCTGTAAGGGTAATTAATATCGACAATTTGTTGAATGAAATCAGTGAAAATTTTGTAGGTAGTAGGATTAGGAAATCACAAAACTTAAGTTTATGAATTCATCTTAATTGAATCAAAAGTTCATGCATTCATTCATAGAGCCAAATGTATATCAGAGGCAACATTTGATCTAGCTGCTCTGTGTCCATTGCTCTGACAATATGATATCAATAACATAACTCTATTTTGATTTATTAAAAAAATTCTGACTCTTAGTGGAGGTTGGGGACTAAATAAAAAAAAAAATTAATCAGCTTTCACAAGTAGATCCTGTCTGAATTTTCTGACTTACAGCAGGATAACACCAACATGCTATGGACACCTGTGTCAAGTTCCACCTCTTCTGCATCCTCCTCTGACTCCCGCAGGTGGGTATACCTCAGCTGGCTCCCTACTTCCTCTTCTAGTTCTTCTCCAACGTTTTCACATACCTCTTCTCCTCGTTCCTCCCCTGTAGCTTTTCTTCTAACTCATGTCTTTGCTCTTCTTGTAGCTCCTCTTCTAGCAGCAGCTCGGAGGCAGAGGAGGTCCAGCGGACAGCCAGTGAGCCCCAGTCACCAGAGGTAATGAAAATCTGTACTCAAATACAGGCACAATTTCTCAAAAATTCTCTCACAGTATATGAAGAACCTAACCTTATTGTAATTAGATAATAAAACAATAAATAATATTCTGAATCTCAGTTGAGGCTCAGGGATAAATGAAATTAAAATATACCTTTTTTGACAGTAAGCTGGTTGCAAAAATCATTTTTTGTCTAATCTTAATCAGTTTTCACAAGCAGATCCTGACTAATTTTTCTGTCTTACAGCAGTGCCATAAAATTGTTGAGAAAGTCTTTAAAGTAAAAGTGAATAATGATTAATAATTTAATACTAATTTTTAATTGCAATCATTTCATTTTCAAGCACCCAAATGATGACAAATCAGGTTTACAGCTCACTATGAAAGTTTGAAATACAGAATGATTTGGGTTTCTAAAATTAAAAAATCTATCTAAAGAAGAAAATTAAGTTATCTCAACAAAATATTATACCAAAACTGTCGCCAAAACTTTTTATTAGTTTATTTCAAAACACAAGAGTTTGACTAAAAACTCAAAAATATTATAAATATTATTGATATTATGAGTTTTCTCAACATTGGAGCAGTAATTTTGAAAGGTGTATTTGTCTATCCTCAGACGGACCACGAGTACACTTGGATGCCTGTCTCTGTGCCCAACCCTAACGGGTCCGACCTCTCACGGCTCCACCTCCTCAGAGTTCCTGCAAAAGCCTTCCAAGGTGGCTTGTGCCAGAGCCCTGAGTCCAGTTCCTCATCTTCTGCATCCTCCTCTGACTCCTGCAGGTGGGTATACCCCAGCTGGTTCCCTACGTCCTCCTCTAGTTCTGCTCCAACCTCTTCACGCAGCTCTTCTCCTGGCTCGTCCCCCTGTAGCTCTTCCTCTCACTCTCATCTTTGCTCCTCTTGTTGCTCCTCTTCTAGAAGCTCAGAGTCAGAGGAGGACCAGTGGACTCTCGTCCCAACGGCTCATCCTACCAGGATCGCCCTGAGGAAGCTGCAGATGCCCAGTGTGCCTCAGCCAGAGGTGGGTAGAGTACTGAAAACCTAGTAAAAGTACAATTACTCCCATCAAATATGCCTCAAATAAGTAAAAATAAGTAAAAATAATAAGTAAAAATTACTATTTGCGAAACCTACGCAAGTAAAAGAAAAAAACTACCTTGCTAATAATTATGTGGCATTATGGACAATTTTCAGCATAAACTCAATAGCAGTAATCAAAGTTTAGATGTGTATTTAATGGCTTGAAGGTACGATGTGGAGGTGAAGAACCACCCAACGCGACGTGTTGATTATCTCTTTTATACAATGGTCATTTGCCAACAATATAAAAGAAAAGCATTCACAGATTTGTTTGATCAAAGTTTTGCACTTAAAATTGAACGTCCCTCTTATAACCAAACTTAGCTGGCTTGCCGCAGTTGATAACAAGTAACACGCTTCCTAACTAGAAGCAATGCAAGTGAACAACTGTTTACATATATGAGTGATGTGCAGCGGTGCACTTGAGATTCTTCCCTCTGTAGAGTAAATTAGGTGTCTGAGTTTTTTATTAATAATTGACATGTTTCTTAATGTTGTTTCTAGATACTTGGTGGACAGTTTACTTACTTGTAACTTCCGGAAGTTCCCTTTTTTCCTTCCAAACACTGTCCTTTTTGACGATATTCCCATAAAAAGGTTGCTGTGGATCATATAAGAGGTTCCGCTTCTTCTCAACCTCATTAATTAGTCTCTCATCCTCCCCTTGACTGCTTTGATGAGGGGAAACAGAAACGTCAAGGATGTTGCATCGATTTTAACTCGATAAAACAGGCTGGACGTGCGTGAAACTTGGCTCAAATAGAGCCAGGGTGAGCGAGATGCAAGCGACATGCCCCTGACACACGGAGTGGGTTAGGACACTCTCCTCGTTTAGGAAAACCGAAGCAATCAGCTGTTAGCTTTTTCACTCGTTCACATGGCCTCTGGTCAGGAAGTGGGTTACGGGTGAATTTAGAACGATGATTAAACTTGAGCTGAACTACATGTGCATTAAACGGTTTGAACACACACCTGTCGCCCAATCAGAAAAGAGTATTCAAACCATGGTATAATTAATTTGAAGGACTGTTTTGACCAAATTTGAAATTTAAAACCCATAGGTGCTTTTTTCATTTGTTATATAACACCTTGAGATATTCATAAAAAAAAATATTAAACATATAAATAATAAAAGGTCTGTAATTGTCTACATATTTAACAAAAAATTAGCAAAAAATTATCCCAAACATCATTTTGGATATTACAGGCCTACATTTGTGAGAATGGCACTCAAAGCAGAAATTAGCCTGTTTTATGTCACTCTGTCTCCACTGATACACACTTTGAGCAGCAGAAGTGTGAAGCAATTGCATTATTTTTTTCAGAGAAAATGATGCCTTAAGAAACCGTTCCTATGAATTGGTTAATGATCAAAAATTGATGTCAAGGTCTTATCAATCTATAAGGCAACATTAAATTGAAAAGTTGTTGAATGAAGTCTGGTGAAAATTTTGTGGCTAGTGGGATTAGTGGAATAAATTATAATAAGCCTATGAATTTATCTTTTAACTGAAACAAAAGTTGATTTGTTGATTTGTATGCATATCAGAAGCAACATTTGTTCAGGCTGCTTTGTCTCCACCTTTCTGACAATATGATACGAAGAACCTAAACTAATTGCTATTAATAATAAAACCATACTATTCTGAATTTTAGTGGAGGTTTAGGGATTTAAAAAAATAGTTTAATTTTAATCAGTTTTCACAAGTAGATCCTGTCTGAATTTTCTGACTTGCAGCAGTCTCACACTGACATGCAGTGGACACCTGTCCCAAACTCCCCTTCCTCCTGTGACACCTGTAGGTGGGTATACCCCAACATGTTCCTTACTTCCTCTTCTAGTTCTGCTCCAACCTCTTTACGCAGCTCCTCTCTTGGCTCCTACCCCTGTAGATCATCTAACACCTGTATTTGCTCTTCTTGTGTTTCTTCTTCTAGCGGCTCAGAGTCACAGGAGAACCAGTGGACTCTTGTCCCCACGGCACACCCCAGCAGGATCACCCTGCGAAGGCTGCAGACATCCGGTGTGTCTCTGGCACCAGAAGTGAGTAGAGCACTGAAAATCTAGTGAAAGTACAATTACTGCCATTAAAAATGATTCAAGTAAAAATAAAAAAGTATCATTTTGGATATTATTATTATAGAAGTCATTGCATTTTTGTTGTTTTTTTTCATTTGCAGAGACCAAGCTGCTCTTACACACCCCCGGGAGGCTGTGAGAGCAGGGCCCTCGCAAGCCACTCCAGCACCAGAAGTGAGTAGAGCACTGAAAATCTAGTGAAAGTACAATTACTGCCATTGAAAATGACTCGAGTAAAACTAAAAAAGTATCTGGTTAATAATGACTTTCCAATATGGACAATCTTCAGTATAATTTAATTCTGCTGGACTGTTTTGACCAAGTTTGAGTAAAACTCAGAGGTACTTTCTTGATTTGTTTTATAACACTCAGTTATTAATCTAAAACAAAACTGAATTTCTAAATAATAATTAAAATGTATAATTGTTGACTCATTGTTTTAATTTATTGATGATGGGCTATTAGTGATACATGCTAGTGTCAATTTTAAAGGCTTCATATGTTGACAGTTAACTGGATATTCTAGGCCTACATTTGTGAGAATGGCACACAAAGCAGAAATTATTACTAATTATTATTACTAATTTTATGTCACTCTGTCTACACTAATACGCACTTTAAGCCGTGGGAAACCCATAGTATTTTTTTAAATTTCATTTGCAGACCCCGAGCTGCTCTCATACACCCAGGGAGGCTGAGAGAGCAGGGCCCTCGCGAACCACTCCAGCACCAGAGGTGAGTAGAGTAAAAATCTTTCCTCTAAGTACAAGTACAATTGCTCCCATAAAAATAACTGATGCAAAAACTGAAAATTACTATTTGAGAAACCTACTTAAGTAAAATAAAAAGGTGCCTGGTTAATAAATTACTCAAAGTACGAGTTACTTTAGAATTTGATATTTTTTTAAGTTGTTCTGCAGTTATCAATGTAACATTATTGTGCAGGTTAGTATTATTTTAGGTTAACTGGTTTCTAAAGCGCAATTTAGAAGCCAAAACAGACCACAAGGACAAGATAAGATTAAATGTCACACATGAAAAAATTCATTGATTATCAATTGACTATATCACCAACTATTTTGATAACTGATTACTCATTTTGAGTTATTTTTTAATTTAAAAAAAATGTCTAAATTCTTTTAATTTCCTCTTTTTAAATATGAATATATTCTGGTTTCTTTACTCCTCTCTGACAGTAAACTGGATATCTTGGGTTATGGACAAAACAAGACATTTGAAGATGTTAATCTTGAGCTTTGATCAATATTTTGCACCATTTTCTGAACATTTTATGGACCAAGCAACTAGTCAATGAGTGAGAAAATGAAAATGAAATAATGAAATAATCGTTGAAGCAAAGACTTGAAAAATAGGTCCAAAACATGTGGAGCATGTTTGTGGACCTATTTTTCAACTGACAAGATTGTGACATGATTAATTAACCGATTAATGGAGAAAACAATCGACAGATTAATCGACAGTGAAATGTTAGTTGCAGCCTGAGTAGCCATTAATTGAAAAGGTTTTCTGTGTGGCCCACAAACAGCCAGTTTTCTTGTTTGGCCCACTTGATATTGAAGTTGAATAGTCCTGACCTACAGCATATCAACTCACTTCAAAGTACTGGGCTCACAAAAGAAAAGTGAAAAGTATTTGTTCCTTAAAAAAAAAAAAAAAAGTTTTTACTCATGTGCGTAACTTGTTTGTACCCTCTTCTGTCAGGCACCTAAGAAACCTTTGCCATACGGCGGGCGGTCCTGTGCCACGGTGGGTGAAGAAACCTGCAGGCCCTTATGAAGGTTAGGAAACAGCAGTCTGGCATGGGAGGCGCAAGAGGGCGGCTGCACCTGAAGGTAAGTCCTCAGGTGAGCCCCCAGCCAAGAGAAAGAAGTGAATTTCATTCTGATTTCTTGATTTCTTGCTTGTTTGATTTCTTCATTTGATTTATTGCTTTCTTGATTGTTGAGTTATTGATTGATTTATTGCTTGATCTGAATCATTTCTCGCATGGTTGTTGATTTATTGATTTATTGCTTGATTTGATTCATTTTGTCTTTGATTGTTTATTAATTGCTTGATCTATTGCTTGATTTGAATCATTTTCTTGCTTTCTTGTTGATTTATTGCTTGATTTGATTCATTTCTTGCTTTATTGTTGATTTATTGATTGATTTATTGCTTGATTTGAATCATTTCTTGCATGATTGTTGATTTATTGATTTATTGCTTGATTTGATTCATTTCTTGCTTTATTGTTGATTTACTGATTGAACTGAATCTCTTTGGCCCTGTTCAGACCTGGTGTTAACATGCACCCTGGGTGATCCAAACAGCTCTCAGTACAGGTGTGAACGCATTCAGGACACATTTGAGATCTGATCACTCAGACCACATCTGGGCTGCATGTGACCACATTCTTTCAGGAGTGTAAACACAATGTGTCCTGGGCCATCATTGAAAGACCACTACTCAACTGGCGTCCTGTAAGTCTATACTGTTGTGCAAATTAGGCTCTCTTACCTGCAGGTAAACCCAGACTCCTTTAAAAAATGTGGTATTTTGAGATTTGTTGAGTGAGAAACGCTATAACAAATTCTTAGTTATCTGGACGTCTGTCTCAGTGTGTCGGCTACTACTGTTGGGCTGCTGGTTAAAAAACAACAACGCATTTTGAAAACATGTTTATTTGCCTACAGAGCTGATAAGTGAAATTGCTCCAGCAAATTCTTAATCATTCGTGCCTTCTTGTAAATTTCCTTGTGAAAAAAAACATTGCTGCATTGCTGTGAAGAGCTCTGTCGTGTGCTGGGATGCACACTTTCACGCCCTGACTCTGTCATTAATGTCTTTCTTCACCATTTGTGATGTGAAAACATCAGATTTCCATGCAGTCAAAAAAGTGTGTGTCATTTCTCATCATAGTTCATTTATAAAATCCCAGCGTGCTGTGGAGCTCTCCTGCTTCACTACTGGCAGTGAAACTCATGTAGGCTGATAGAGGAGTTTAGAGTGGCACTGAACTAAAACAATAAAAACACAGGAACGCATTAAACGGCCAAATGGACAGTAAAGGACAAGCACCTGACAAAATAGTCCGAGTGTGCAGTTTGTATATAGAGCGAGATCCAATCACAAGTGGTCCCCCTAGACACAGCTGGAGACACATTGTAATGCCAGGTGTGAAGTCACATACTCAGAGCTGTCCACTTGTGATTGGATCACCCAGGACACATGTTAATATCTGTTATGTGATCACACTGGTATCCCCAGACTGAAAACGTCAGATTTTCATGCAGTCAGAAAAAGAACAAATGTGTGTTGTCCTTATCATAGTTAATTTATAAAACTCCACCTCGCCATGGAGCTCTTCTGCTTGGCTGCTGACAGTGAGACTCATGTAGGCTGACAGAGGAGTTTAGAGTAGCGCTGAACTAACAAAAAAAGTAGGAACGAAGAAACGGCCAAATGGACAGTAAAGGACATTCACCTGACAAAATAGGCTGAGTCTGTGTTTGCATATAGAGCAGGATCCAATCACAAGTTTGTCCCCCAAGACACAGCTGTAGATGCGTTGTAATGCCAGGTGTGAACTCACGTACTCATAGAGCTGTCCACTTGTGATCGGATCACCCAGGGCACATGTTAATACCAGGTCTGAACAAGCTGTTTATTTGAATCATTTGAATTGTTTTTTGAATCATATTTTCTTTGCACTAATTGCTAAGAACGACCATGCACTGATGAGAGTCATGTCTTTGTTACTGCACCATGACTTGGTCAGGGTTTCTCCACAGAGGGAGGAGGATCTGGGGGTGGATAGAGTGTGAACTCCTCCCACGTTTTAGGCCCTCCCAGTGAAACTCCTTTTGTCACAGAGAAAGAAAAGGACGGAGACACCTGTCAACAGCCTCCCTAGGCCAACAAGAGTCTGCAGTGACTTAGTGACTCAGTGCAGATTGGTTGATTGATTGATTTGTTGATTGATTTGAATTGAATTTATTTGAATCATTTGAGTTTGGACTAGTTGCTAACAGGGACCATGCACTGGTGTGAGTTGCATCCATGACTCAGTCAGGGTTTCTCCACAAAGAGAGGAGGATCAAGGGGGGGATCGTGAAGTCCTCCCAGGTGTTAGGCCCTCCCAGAGAAACTCCTCTGTGACAGAAAATGTCAGGGAGACTGGCATCTGTCTGTCAATGCCCGCCCTAGACCAAAAAGAGTCTGCAACTCACTGACCCAGTGCAGGGCTCCACTGTGTAGTAACACTTGTAGAAGGTGTGGAGGAGAGGAGAGGAGAGGAGAGGAGAAGGAGAGGAGAGGAGAGGAGAGGAGAGGAGAGGATGCGAGGCGAGGCGAGGAGAGGACAGGAGAGGAGGTGATGCGAGGCGAGGCAAGGAGAGGACAGGAGAGGAGAGGAGGCGAGGCGAGGAGAGGACAGGAGAGGAGAGGAGAGGAGAGGAGAGGAGAGGAGAGGAGAGGAAGTGGAAGAGCAAAGTGAAATTTCAACCCTCTCATGTAAAAGGTAAATATGAATTGTTCCTATTGATAATTTCAACGTTCATGTAGTGATCAATAATCACTGTCTAAATGAAAGTTTTTTTACTTTTCCTCTGTTGCCACTTTTTGTTTAGAGAGGAGGAGAGGAGAGGAGAGGAGAGGAGAGGAGAGGAGAGGAGAGGAGGTGGGAGACTATCATGACTCGATGGACGTACCAGCTCAATAGGCCACTAACTTTCCTGACACACATCAGGACACACATTTTTTCTGACTGCATGGCAATTTGATGTTTTCACATCACCGATGACAAAGATAGTTATTATTGACAGAGTCTAGTAGAGTGTGGCATCCCCTTGCACCACAGAGCCCCTCAGCTGTCTGCTTGTCTCAGCAACATAATGTTTTTTAAATTGAAAAAAACAAACAAAAAAACAATATATTGTATTTACAAGAAGGCACGGATGATTAAGAATTCACTGGAGCAATTCACTTATCAGCTCTGTAGGCAAATTAACATGTATTCAAAATGCGTTGTTGTTTTTAACCAGCAGCCCAATGGTAGCAGCCAACAAGTTGGGACAAATGGACGCAATTTTTTTAACACAAGAAAATAATTTCATGAATAACATTTGCCAAATTTACAAGAAGGCCCAGATAACAAAGAATTTGTCATATACAGTGTTTCACAAAGTTTGTAATGTTTCTCCTCACTCATCAACTCTCAAAGTAGCGCGATTTTTTAAGGGTGTCTGGTGATACTAGTGTGATCACAAGCAGATATTAACATGTGTCCTGAGTAATCCAATCACAAGTGGACAGCTCTGAGTATGTGACTTCACACCTGGCATTACAGTGTGTCTCCGGCTGTGTCTTGGGGGATCACTTGTGATTGGATCTCGCTCTATATGCAAATACACACTCAGGTGTCAGGTGCATGTCCATTACTGTTCATTTGGCTGTTTATTCGTTCCCGCGCTTTTATAGTTTTAGTTCAGTGCCACTCTAAACTCCTCTATCCTCTATTTCACTGTCAGTAGTGAAGCAGGAGAGCTCCACAGCATGCTGGGATTTTTATAAGTGAACTATGATCAGGATGACACACACTTTTACTTTTTCGACTGCATGGAAATCTGATGTTTTCACATCACAAATAGTGATGCTGTGTTCCATCGAGTCATGACAGTTTCTCCTGGTGGCCGGTGGGAGGGCAACATGAAGTGTGCACCCTCTCATCTTAAAGGTAAATATATAATGTTTTTAATGCTTATTTATGTAATAATCAGTGTTTCATGTGTTTGAAGTTTATACTGTAACTTTTGCTTTGTTGCCATTTGTTGTTTAGGAGGAGAGGAGAGGAGAGGAGAGGAGAGGAGAGGAGAGAGGAGAGGAGAGGAGAGGAGGTGGGAGGGCAACACGAGTTTAAACCCTCTCAAATTGAAGGTAAATATCAGGTGTTTTATTGATAATTTCTACATTCATGTATTGATCAGTAATTCATTCATTGTCTAAATTATGTGACACCTCTAACTTTTCCTTTGTTGCAATTTGTTTTTTAGAGAGGAGACGAGAGGAGGACAGGAGGGGAGGAGAGGAGAGGAGGTGGGAGGGCAACATGGGTTTAAACCCTCTCAAATTGAAGGTAAATATCAGATGTTTTATTGATAATTTCTACATTAATGTAATGATCAGTAATTCATTCACTGTCTAAATTATGTGAATTTTCAAACTTTTCCTTTGTTGCAATTTGTTGGTAGAGAGGTGATGAGAAGAGGACAGGAGGAGAGGAGAGGAGAGGAGAGGAGAGGAGAGGAGAGGAGGTAGGAGGGCAACACAGGTTTAAAACCCTCTCAAACTGAAGGTAAATATCAAATGTCTTTATTGATAATTGTAAAACTCATGCAGCGATCAGTAATTTGTGTTTGTCTAAATTTTGTGAAGTTTCAAACTTTTCCTTTGCTGTCATTTGTTGTTTAGAGAGGAGAGGAGAGGAGAGGAGAGGAGAGGAGAGGAGAGGAGAGGTTTGGTTTTCAAAGTCCCTTTATTAAACCATTGCCAGACCTACTGTACAACAAAAACAACCACCATCAAAACCAGAAAAACAAAAAAAACAAATATCTTCAATCAAAAATTTACAATCAACCCCTCATCCTCCCCCACAGAGCACAGAACCCCCCCAACAGCCCATATTTGGCAAAATGTCAACATGTTGTCCGTCATCCTATAATAGGCATGTTCCACTCTCAGCCTAGCTTTTAACAGGCCCTCCAGAACCGGCACCGGCTCCACACTGCCGACACTCTGAGCCCGGTTCTTGCGCGTCAACCAAATGGCCAACTTAGCAGAACCAGATATGAAATTGATCATTGTGTGAGCACTCTTCCTCCGTGCACAGTACTTTGGGCCAAAGATAAACAAGCTGAAAGAAAAAACCTCCCCAAACCCTTGAAACCATCTTTTTAAAAACTCAAACAATGCTGACAGCCGGGGACACTGTACAAATAAATGAAACAAAGTCTCAGTCTGACCACAGAAACTGCACTCCTCCCCCACCCCTGGATCCAGGTGCGCTCTGTATCTGTTCGTGGCTATTGCACCATGTACAACCCTCCACTGGAGGTCTGCTGTCCGCTTTTCAACGGGCAGCTTGTACAGGGACCGCCAGCTGCCTTTCGGGGAAACGTCTGTGCCAAAGAAACTCAGCCCACCTCGACTCCTTCAGCCCTGCCAAAGAGCGCAAGTTCAGAACCTTGACGCAGACGTGGTAAAGTGCTTTTCTTCTTTATATCCTTAAAAATGTCCAGGTGAGGGGTTGCAAATGACAGCAGCTGACCTCCTCCCTCCTGCCACTCCCCCACTGCTGGGGTAATGAGCAGAGAGGGGAAGCTGTATTCCCCCTCTTCAGTCCATTGGTCACACAGGGTACGGCTTTCTGCAACCACTCGCAGGTTTTGTGGCAGGGCAGACACAGACTTCCTGCACCACTTTGTTGATGAGCCTGGCAGAGGTGATGTTGCTCCTCGCTCTCAGGATGTTCACAGACGTAGCTGTCATCTTCATTAGATGGCCCAGTTTGGTGCAGCCAGCTTCTCTGAGGCTGGCTCGCAGGCTGGCAGACTGCAATGTTTGAGTCCTTAAAAAGTCGTTAAAAAACAAAGGTTCCTCATACAACCACATACCTGGACTTTCATCCGGGGTACGTGCAACCTTAAAAATCTGCCATGCCTGCAACACAGAGCTGTAAAAAGGTGTTAGGCCAACAGGATCCACATCTTCGTACTGCAAAAGGAAGAGCTGTTTATCGTAGCCCAAGCGCCCAGCTCTCCTCAGCAGCAGACGAGCAGTATTAAGCCAACCTGGGCCAGAATCATACAGTAGTCTTTGTGCAGCCTGGAGTCTAAAAGAGGCAATTTTGGACTGGATGTCAATCAGCCCCTGTCCTCCTTCAGCCACAGGTAGATAGAGGGCTGCAGCCCGAACCCAGTGCTTCCCAGACCAGAAGAAGTCCACGATGGCCCTCTGAATGTCCTCCGCCAGGCTCCTTGGTGGCGTCAAAGCACTGAACTTGTGCCAAAGGGCCGAGGCGACCAAGTTATTGGCAACCAGAACTCTTCCCCTATATGACAACTGGGGTAGCAACCATTTCCATTTAGACAACCTCGCGCACACCTTCTCCTTAACACCCTCCCAGTTCTTCGCCTGAAAGCCCTCTGTGCCCAAAAACACCCCCAGAACTTTCAGCCCCTCTTTCCCCCATTGAAGCCCTCCAGGCAGACTGGGCACTGCCCGATCCCTCCAATGTCCCACCAACAAAAGCTTCACTTTTTGCCCAGTTCACCCGTGCAGACGATGCCTTTTCATACAGGGACAGGGTGTCCTGCAAACATTGAACATCCCCCTGGCTGGTGATAAAAATACTGACGTCATCTGCATAAGCAGAGACAGCCAGAGGATGTTTCAAGATCCGAGGACCCAGGCAAAAGAGAGGCCACTGAGTCGATCCCTGAGCCTGCACAGCAAGGGCTCAATTGCCAGGCTGTAGAGCTGACCTGAAATAGGACAGCCTTGCCTGATCCCTCGCTGCACAGGCACAGGCCGACTCAGCCCTGCCCCCGTCTTGACCAAACACTGAGCACCACTGTACAGTAAACTAATCCAAGTCAAAAACCCATCACCAAAACCAAAAGCCCTGAGTGTAGAAAACAAATAAGAGTGATCCACCCTGTCAAAAGCCTTCTCCTGATCCAAACACACAATACCAAAATTGACATTATTATAGGACCTGCAAACATCAATAACATCCCGCATGAGGAAAATGTTGTCCATGATTGTCCTGTCAGGCACACAATATGTTTGATCTGTGTGCACGATCATTTCCAAGCTGTCCTTAAGTCTATTTGACAGGGCTCTGGAGAGTACTTTATAGTCTGTGCAGAGGAGGGCCACTGGCCTCCAATTCTTAAGTAACGCCAGGTCTCCCTTCTTGGGCAGCAGGGAGAGTACTGCTCGTTGACAGGAGACAGGAAGAGATCCTGCTCTGAAACACTCCAAAAAAACAGCATGCAGGTCAGGTCCAATAATATTCCAGAAACGTTTAAAAAAGTCAGTAGAGAGACCATCAATCCCAGGTGCCCGTCCTGATGCCAACTGATTGACAGCAGCTGTCAACTCCTCCAGAGTCAGCTCACAGTCCAGCGCAGCTTTCTCCTCCAGGCTGAGCTGAGGAAGCCCCTCCAGGAGCTCCTCCCGACACTCCATGCTGCACTGCTCTGCCCTGAAGAGTTCAGCATAGAAATCCACAGCATGACTCCTCATCTCGCCCGGGCTCGTGGTCACCCTGCCTCCTGGAAGCTTAAGGCAGGTCATCTGCTTCCTTTGTGCCACCGATCTCTCCAGATTAAAAAAGAAAGAAGTCGGGGCATCCATGTCTTTTAGCTGGAGGAATCGAGACCTGACAAGGGCCCCCTTCACTCTTTCCTGCAGGAAGGAGCTTAACTCCAACTTCTTCTCCTGCAGCAGATGACCCATAGCAGGATCAGAGCCCCTATGTAACCCTTCCTCAATATTCTTAATGTTGGCTTCAAGCTCCTGAACTGCTGCCTTAATTTTAGCAGTGGAATGGGAGGTGTACTGCTGACAAAAAACACGAATTTGTGCCTTCCCAACCTCCCACCACTGCTTTAAGGAACTAAACCACTTTTCTTGTTTTTCCACTGCTCCCAAAAGTGCTCGAAAACCCTGGCAGAATGTACTGTCTTGCAGGAGTTTGTTATTAAAAAACCAGTGGGACTTAACCCTTTCCCCTGGCGAGCTGCCCAAAAATCTATGGTGACAAAGTGATGATCAGTGAAGCCAACTGGATTTATGTTGCTGTGAATTAGTCTGGAGCTGAGATTCTGGGAAATGTAAAACCTGTCTAATCTGGCTGCACTGACCCTGTTATTAGCAGCCCTCACCCATGTGTACTGTCTGGCTTGTGGATGTTTGACCCTCCATGTATCTAACAGGTCCAACTGTGTGACGACACTGTTAAGGCTCTGAGATGACTGTGGGTGGGGCTCCTCGCCTGTCCTGTCCATAGTAAAATCTAAAGTACAGTTAAAATCCCCACCAATAATCAGCTGATCTTGATGATAATTAATCAGCTCATTTTTTAACAAAGTAAAAAAGCCTGCTCTTTCTGGTCCATCATTTGGGGCATACACATTAACAAAAACAAAACACAGAGCTCTCTATTTTAGCCCTAACAATCAGCATTTCGACCCTTCACTACTTCAGTAGAAGATAAAACTGTTGCATTTGCAGTTGATCTGAACAGAACAGCTACCCCTGCACTGAAGTTGGTGCCATGGCTAAGAGTACACGAGCCCTCCCACCATAAACCCCAATCTACCTCATCTGCTGGATTACTATGTGTCTCTTGCAAAAAAAGTACATCTACCCTTTTCTGAGTAGCAACTTCAGAAATTAAAGCCCTTTTCTGTCTGTCCCTCCCACCATTAACATTCAAAGATCCTACTTTAAGGTTCTGCATAGAGAGATGAGAGAAGAGAAACAGGTACAAAGAAGCAAGCAGAGAACAGTAAAGAGAGGAAAACACCAAGTGAAACATGATCATGTTACTTTTTTGTTTTTCTAGCAGGTCTACCAGTTTTTACCTTTCTCAGAGAGGTGATGTGCTTTTTAAGGCGAAAACGTTTTTTTTTCATCCAAAAGATCAAAACCAACCAGTCTTTTCAACATGTCCACAGATTTTGATGAATTTATCAGTGTCACTAAAGTAATCACTCACTTTAACAGATTTTTTAAATGTTACATCAAGGAAATTATTTATGTCCTCTAAAGAATAGAGATCATCTACATTCCTGTTGCTTTCACACACCGACACAGTATCTGACTCTGAGCCATAGTCCAAAATCTTCACCCTCACATGACACCTGACTACTGAGCACTTCACTGCTAAAGACATTTTCTAAGCCTGCAGAGCTTGTAGAAGCTGCTCCCTCTGCAGACTGAGAGCTGCCCAGGTTCTCTGCGTCCGCAGGAGCCTGCTGCTCAGACTGGATGTATTCTCTCTGTCATGACATCTACTAGCAGCGGCCCGCACATCACCGCGCTCCGCCGCCGCACTCGCGGCCACAGGCCCCAACTCGGGCTCAAGAGCAGCAGCGGCATTGGACGCGGCGCTGCACGCGGCGTCGGGCGCGGCGTTCAACGCAGCCGCGGTAAACGCTCGCGGCGTCATCCGCCACCGCGGCACCCGGCACCGCAGCATCAGCCGCCTCGGGGAGAGCCGTGCGGGCTACAGGTGAACCGCCCGCCGCCCCCTGCCCCTTATGCGGACACGCAACACGTTTGTGTCCCACATCACCACACTCAAACATTTCAGCTGTCCTGAGCTTGCATACACCATGTAAGAACCATCACCGTGCTTCACTCTGAAAGACACCTCCAGTGTTTGAGAAGGTGAATCCAAAAACATGAACACCTGCCGTCTCAGAGACTGCACATGCTTCAGCTTTGGATCCTTACATCCCAAACTCACAGTCTTAAATCCACTGGCAAACTTGCCGAACCTACGGAGCTCACTCTCTAACGACTCGTTAGGAATAAACGGCGGAACACCGGACACGGTGATCCGCGTGGAGGGAACTGACAGCGGGGGATACCTGCACAAAAGGTCCCTGATAAACGCACCGCTCTCTATCAGCTGATACACATGAGCCTCCTCTTTCAAAAACACAACCACAGCTTTGTTCATTCGCGATGCAAATAAAAGATTATCATGTCCTACCTGCTCACCGACAGCCAGCAGAACTCCTCCACGGTAACATTACTATCCGGCGGCGCTATCCGTACTCCCTGCCGAATAGACGGAGGTGGCGTCTCGGAGGACGCCATTCCTCCCGAAAAACCAGCCGACAAAACCACCGATCGCTCAGACAACACTCAAAACGTAATGAAAAAAGCTTACCTGATCATTGTACATAGGACAGATGAAGAAATCAGAGGGAAAAATCCGAAAAAAACAGGAATAGAAAACCATTCAAACTCCGCGCCACTCGCACGTCCACCACCACGACTCACGCTCACGCTCACACTCACCTGAAACGGAAAGAGGAGAGGAGAGGAGAGGAGAGGAGAGGTTTGGTTTTCAAAGTCCCTTTATTAAACCATTGCCAGACCTACTGTTACAACAAAAACAACCACCATCAAAACCAGAAAAACAAAAAAACAAAATATCTTCAATCAAAAATTTACAATCAACCCCTCTTTCCTCCCCCACAGAGCACAGAACCCCCCCAACAGCCCATATTTGGCAAAATGTCAACATGTTGTCCGTCATCCTATAATAGGCATGTTCCACTCTCAGCCTAGCTTTTAACAGGCCCTCCAGAACCGGCACCGGCTCCACACTGCCGACACTCTGAGCCCGGTTCTTGCGCTTTCAACCAAATGGCCAACTTAGCAGAACCAGATATGAAATTGATCATTGTGTGAGCACTCTTCCTCCGTGCACAGTACTTTGGGCCAAAGATAAACAAGCTGAAAGAAAAAACCTCCCCAAACCCTTGAAACCATCTTTTTAAAAACTCAAACAATGCTGACAGCCGGGGACACTGTACAAATAAATGAAACAAAGTCTCTGTTTGACCCACAGAAACTGCATTCCTCCCCCACCCCTGGATCCAGGTGCGCTCTGTATCTGTTTGTGGCTATTGCACCATGTACAACCCTCCACTGGAGGTCTGCTGTCCGCTTTTCAACGGGCAGCTTGTACAGGGACCGCCAGCTGCCTTTCGGGGAAACGTCTGTGCCGAAGAACTCAGCCCACCTCGACTCCTTCAGCCCTGCCAAAGAGCGCAAGTTCATAACCTTGACGCAGACGTGGTAAAGTGCTTTCTTCTTTATATCCTTAAAAATGTCCAGGTGAGGGGGTTGCAAATGACAGCAGCTGACCTCCTCCCTCCTGCCACTCCCCCACTGCTGGGGTAATGAGCAGAGAGGGGAAGCTGTATTCCCCCTCTTCAGTCCATTGGTCACACAGGGCACGGCTTTCTGCAACCACTCGCAGGTTTTGTGGCAGGGCAGCACAGACTTCCTGCACCACTTTGTTGATGAGCCTGGCAGAGGTGATGTTGCTCCTCGCTCTCAGGATGTTCACAGATGTAGCTGTCATCTTCATTAGATGGGCCCAGTTTGGTCCCAGCCAGCTTCTCTGAGGCTGGCTCGCGGGCTGGCAGACTGCAATGTTTGAGTCCTTAAAAAGTCGTTAAAAAACAAAGGTTCCTCATACAACCACATACCTGGACTTTCATCCGGGGTACGTGCAACCTTAAAAATCTGCCATGCCTGCAACACAGAGCTGTAAAAAGGTGTTTTAGGCCAACAGGATCCACATCTTTGTACTGCAAAAGGAAGAGCTGTTTATCGTAGCCCAAGCGCCCCAGCTCTCCTCAGCAGCAGACGAGCAGTATTAAGCCAACCTGGGCCAGAATCATACAGTAGTCTTTGTGCAGCCTGGAGTCTAAAAGAGGCAATTTTGGACTGGATGTCAATCAGCCCCTGTCCTCCTTCAGCCACAGGTAGATAGAGGGCTGCAGCCCGAACCCAGTGCTTCCCAGACCAGAAGAAGTCCACGATGGCCCTCTGAATGTCCTCCGCCAGGCTCCTTGGTGGCGTCAAAGCACTGAACTTGTGCCAAAGGGCCGAGGCGACCAAGTTTATTGGCAACCAGAACTCTTCCCCTATAGACAACTGGGGTAGCAACCATTTCCATTTAGACAACCTCGCGCCACACCTTCTCCTTAACACCCTCCCAGTTCTTCGCCTGAAAGCCCTCTGTGCCCAAAAACCCCCCAGAACTTTCAGCCCCTCTTTCCCCCATTGAAGCCCTCCAGGCAGACTGGGCACTGCCCGATCCCTCCAATGTCCCACCAACAAAGCTTCACTTTTTGCCCAGTTCACCCGTGCAGATGATGCCTTTTCATACAGGGACAGGGTGTCCTGCAAACATTGAACATCCCCCTGGCTGGTGATAAAAATGCTGACGTCATCTGCATAAGCCGAGACAGTTAGGGGATGATCAAGATCCGAGGACCCAGACAAAGAGAGACCACTGAGTCGATCCCTGAGCCTGCACAGCAAGGGCTCAATTGCCAGGCTGTAGAGCTGACCCGAAATAGGACAGCCCTGCCTGATCCCTCGCTGCACAGGGACTGGCCGACTCAGCCCTGCCCCCGTCTTGACCAAACACTGAGCACCACTGTACAGTAAAACTAATCCAAGTCAAAAACCCATCACCAAAACCAAAAGCCCTGAGTGTAGAAAACAAATAAGAGTGATCCACCCTGTCAAAAGCCTCTCCTGATCCAAACACACAATACCAAAATTGACATTATTATAGGACCTGCAAACATCAATAACATCCCGCATGAGGAAAATGTTGTCCATGATTGTCCTGTCAGGCACACAATATGTTTGATCTGTGTGCACGATAATTTCCAAGCTGTCCTTAAGTCTATTTGACAGGGCTCTGGAGAGTACTTTATAGTCTGTGCAGAGGAGGGCCACTGGGCCCCCAATTCTTAAGTAACGCCAGGTCTCCCTTCTTGGGCAGCAGGGAAAGTACTGCTCGTTGACAGGAGACAGGAAGAGATCCCGCTCTGAAACACTCCAAAAAAAAACAGCATGCAGGTCAGGTCCAATAATATTCCAGAAACGTTTAAAAAAGTCAGTAGAGAGACCATCAATCCCAGGTGCCCGTCCTGATGCCAACTGATTGACAGCAGCTGTCAACTCCTCCAGAGTCAGCTCACAGTCCAGCGCAGCTTTCCCCCTCCAGGCTGAGCTGAGGAAGCCCCTCCAGGAGCTCCTCCCGACACTCCATGCTGCACTGCTCCGCCCTGAAGAGTTCAGCATAGAAATCCACAGCATGGCTCCTCATCTCACCTGGGCTCGTGGTCACCTGCCTCCTGGAAGCTTAAGGCAGGTCATCTGCTTCCTTTGTGCCACCAATCTCTCCAGATTAAAAAAGAAAGAAGTCGGGGCAATCCATGTCTTTTAGCTGGAGGAATCGAGACCTGACGAGGGCCCCCTTCACTCTTTCCTGCAGGAAGGAGCTCAACTCCAACTTCTTCTCCTGCAGCAGATGACCCATAGCAGGATCAGAGTCCCTATGTAACCCTTCCTCAATATTCTTAATGTCGGCTTCAAGCTCCTGAAACTGCTGCCTTAATTTTAGCAGTGGAATGGGGGGGTGTACTGCTGACAAAAAACACGAATTTGTGCCTTCCCAACCTCCCACCACTGCTTTAAGGAACTAAAACCACTTTTCTTGTTTTTCCACTGCTCCCAAAAGTGCTCGAAACCCTGGCAGAATGTACTGTCTTGCAGGAGTTTGTTATTAAAAAACCAGTGGGACTTAACCCTTTCCCCTGGCGAGCTGACCAAATCTATGGTGACAAAGTGATGATCAGTGAAGCCAAATGGATTTATGTTGCTGTGAATTAGTCTGGAGCTGAGATTCTGGGAAATGTAAAACCTGTCTAATCTGGCTGCACTGACCCTGTTATTAGCAGCCCTCACCCATGTGTACTGTCTGGCTTGTTTGGATGTTTGACCCTCCATGTATCTAACAGGTCCAACTGTGTGACGACACTGTTAAGGCTCTGAGATGACTGTGGGTGGGGCTCCTCGCCTGTCCTGTCCATAGTAAAAATCTAAAGTACAGTTAAAATCCCCACCAATAATCAGCTGATCTTGATGATAATTAATCAGCTCATTTTTTAACAAAGTAAAAAAGCCTGCTCTTTCTGGTCCATCATTTGGGGCATACACATTAACAAAACAAAACACAGAGCTCTCTATTTTTAGCCTAACAATCAGCAGTCGACCTTCACTACTTCAGTAGAAGATAAAACTGTTGCATTTGCAGTTGATCTGAACAGAACAGCTACCCCTGCACTGAAGTTTTGGTGCCATGGCTAAGAGTACACGAGCCCTCCCACCATAAACCCCAATCTACCTCATCTGCTGGATTACTATGTGTCTCTTTTCAAAAAAAGTACATCTACCCTTTTCTGAGTAGCAACTTCAGAAATTAAAGCCCTTTTCTGTCTGTCCCTCCCACCATTAACATTCAAAGATCCTACTTTAAGGTTTCTGCATAGAGAGATGAGAGAAGAGAAAACAGGTACAAAGAAGCAAGCAGAGAACAGTAAAGAGAGGAAAACACCAAGTGAAACATGATCATGTTACTTTTTTGTTTTTCTAGCAGGTCTACCCGTTTTTACCTTTCTCAGAGAGGTGATGTGCTTTTTAAGGCGAAAACGTTTTTTTTTCATCCAAAAGATCAAAACCAACCAGTCTTTTCAACATGTCCACAGATTTGATGAATTTATCAGGGGTCACTAAAGTAATCACTCACTTTAACAGATTTTTTAAATGTTACATCAAGGAAATTATTTATGTCCTCTAAAGAATAGAGATCATCTACATTCCTGTTGCTTTCACACACCGACACAGTATCTGACTCTGAGCCATAGTCCATATCTTCACCCTCACATGACACCTGACTACTGAGCACTTCACTGCTAAAGACATTTTCTAAGCCTGCAGAGCTTGTAGAAGCTGCTCCCTCTGCAGACTGAGAGCTGCCCAGGTTCTCTGCGTCCGCAGGAGCCTGCTGCTCAGACTGGATGTATTCATCTCTGTCATGACATCTACTAGCAGCGGCCCGCACATCACCGCGCTCCGCCGCCGCACTCGCGGCCACAGGCCCCAACTCGGGCTCAAGAGCAGCAGCGGCATTGGACGCGGCGCTGCACGCGGCGTCGGGCGCGGGGTTCAACGCAGCCGCGGTAACGCTCGCGGCGTCATCCGCCACCGCGGCACCCGGCACCGCAGCATCAGCCGCCTCGGGGAGAGCCGTGCGGCTACAGGTGAACCGCCCCCGCCCCCCTGCCCCTTATTTCGGACACGCAACACGTTTGTGTCCCACATCACCACACTCAAAACATTTCAGCTGTCCTGAGCTTGCATACACCATGTAAGAACCATCACCGTGCTTCACTCTGAAAGACACCTCCAGTGTTTTGAGAAGGTGAATCCAAAAACATGAACACCTGCCGTCTCAGAGACTGCACATGCTTCAGCTTTGGATCCTTACATCCCAAACTCACAGTCTTAAATCCACTGGCAAACTTGCCGAACCTACGGAGCTCACTCTCTAACGACTCGTTAGGAATAAACGGCGGAACACCGGACACGGTGATCCGCGTGGAGGGAACTGACAGCGGGGATACCTGCCAAAAGCGTCCCTGATAAACGCACCGCTCTCTATCAGCTGATACACATGAGCCTCTCTTCAAAAAACACAACCACAGCTTTGTTCATTCGCGATGCAAATAAAAGATTATCATGTCCTACCTGCTCACCGACAGCCAGCAGAACCTCCTCCACGGTAACATTACTATCCGGCGGCGCTATCCGTACTCCCTGCCGGATAGACCGGAGGGGTGGCGTCTCGGAGGACGCCATTCCTCCCGAAAAACCAGCCGACAAAAACCACCGATCGCTCAGACAACACTCAAAACGTAATGAAAAAAGCTTACCTGATCATGTACATAGGACAGATGAAGAAATCAGAGGGAAATCCGAAAAAACAGGAATAGAAAACCATTCAAACTCCGCGCCACTCGCACGTCCACCACCACGACTCACGCTCCACGCTCACACTCACCGGAAACGGAAAGAGGAGAGGAGAGGAGAGGAGAGGAGAGGAGAGGAGAGGAGAGGAGAGGAGGTGGGAGGGCAACACGAGTTTAAACCCTCTCAAATTGAAGGTAAATATCAGGTGTTTTATTGATAATTTCTACATTCATGTATTGATCAGTAATTCATTCATTGTCTAAATTATGTGAAGTTTCAAACTTTTCCTTTGTTGCAATTTGTTTTTTAGAGAGGAGACGAGAGGAGGACAGGAGGGGAGGAGAGGAGAGGAGGTGGGAGGGCAACATGGGTTTAAACCCTCTCAAATTGAAGGTAAATATCAGATGTTTTATTGATAATTTCTACATTAATGTAATGATCAGTAATTCATTCACTGTCTAAATTATGTGAATTTTCAAACTTTTCCTTTGTTGCAATTTGTTGGTAGAGAGGTGATGAGAAGAGGACAGGAGGAGAGGAGAGGAGAGGAGAGGAGAGGAGGTAGGAGGGCAACACAGGTTTAAACCCTCTCAAATTGAAGGTAAATATCAAATGTTTTATTGATAATTGTAAAATTCATGCAGCGATCAGTTATTCGTTCACTGTCTAAATTATGTGAAGTTTCAAACTTTTCCTTTGTTGCAATTTGTTGTTAGAGAGGTGACGAGAAGAGGACAGGAGGAGAGGAGAGGAGAGGAGGTGGGAGGGCAATGCAGGTTTAAACCCTCTCAAATTGAAGGTAAATATCAAATGTTTTATTGATAATTTCTACATTCATGTATTGATCAGTAATTCATTCACTGTCTAAATTTTGTGAAGTTTCAAACTTTTCCTTTGTTGCCATTTGTTGTTTAGAGAGGAGAGGAGAGGAGAGGAGAGGAGAGGAGAGGAGAGGAGGTGGGAGGGCAACACGAGTTTAAACCCTCTCAAATTGAAGGTAAATATCAAATGTTTTATTGATAATTTCTACATTCATGTATTGATCAGTAATTCATTCACTGTCTAAATTATGTGAAGTTTCAAACTTTTCCTTTGTTGCAATTTGTTGTTAGAGAGGTGACGAGAAGAGGACAGGAGGAGAGGAGAGGAGAGGAGAGGAGAGGAGAGGAGAGGAGAGGAGAGGAGGAGAGGAGAGGAGAGGAGGTGGGAGGGCAACACAGGTTTAAACCCTCTCAAATTGAAGGTAAATATCAAATGTTTTATTGATAATTGTAAAATTCATGCAGCGATCAGTTATCATTCACTGTCTAAATTATGTGAAGTTTCAAACTTTTCCTTTGTTGCAATTTGTTGTTAGAGAGGTGATGAGAAGAGGACAGGAGGAGAGGAGAGGAGAGGAGAGGAGAGGAGAGGAGAGGAGAGGAGGTGGGAGGGCAACACGCGTTTAAACCCTCTCAAATTGAAGGTAAATATCAAATGTTTTTTTGATAATTTCTATATTCATGTATTGATCAGTAATTCATTCACTGTCTAAATTTTGTGAAGTTTCAAACTTTTCCTTTGTTGCCATTTGTTGTTTAGAGAGGAGAGAGAGGAGAGGAGAGGAGAGGAGAGGAGAGGAGAGGAGAGGAGGTGGGAGGGCAACACAGGTTTAAACCCTCTCAAATTGAAGGTAAATATCAAATGTTTTATTGATAATTGTAAAATTCATGCAGCGATCAGTTATTCATTCACTGTCTACATTATGTGAAGTGTCAAACTTTTCCTTTGTTGCAATTTGTTGTTAGAGAGGTGACGAGAAGAGGACAGGAGGAGAGGAGAGGAGAGGAGAGGAGAGGAGGTGGGAGGGCAACACGCGTTTAAACCCTCTCAAATTGAAGGTAAATATCAAATGTTTTATTGATAATTTCTACATTCATGTATTGATCAGTAATTCATTCACTGTCTAAATTTTGTGAAGTTTTAAACTTTTGCTTTGTTGCCATTTCTTGTTTAGAGAGGAGAGGAGAGGAGGTAGGAGGGCAACACAGGTTTAAACCCTCTCAAATTGAAGGTAAATATCAAATGTCTTTATTGATAATTGTAAAATTCATGCAGCGATCAGTAATTTGTGTTTGTCTAAATTTTGTGAAGTTTTTAACTTTTGCTCTGTTGCCATTTGTTGTTTAGAGAGGAGAGGAGAGGAGAGGAGGTGGAGGGCAACATGGGTTTAAACCCTCTTAAATTGAAGGTAAATATCCAATGTCTTTATTGATAATTTCTACATTAATGTAATGATCAGTGATTCATTCACTGTCTAAATTGTGAAGTTTCAAACTTTTCCTTTGTTGCAATTTGTTGTTAGAGAGGTGACGAGAAGAGGACAGGAGGAGAGGAGAGGAGAGGAGAGGAGAGGAGAGGAGAGGAGAGGAGAGAGGAGGTAGGAGGGCAACACAGGTTTAAACCCTCTCAAACTGAAGGTAAATATCAGATGTCTTTATTGATAATTGTAAAATTCATGCAGCGATCAGTAATTTGTGTGTTTGTCTAAATTTTGTGAAGTTTCAAACTTTTCCTTTGCTGTCATTTGTTGTTTGGAGAGGAGAGGAGAGGAGAGGAGAGGAGAGGAGAGGAGAGGAGAGGAGAGGACAGGAGGTGGGAGGGCAACACGAGTTTAAACCCTCTCAAATTGAAGGTAAATATCAAATGTTTTATTGATAATTTCCACATTCATGTATTGATCAGTAATTCATTCACTATGATTGCGCTGATTTTGAGTCAATAGGTCACATGGCCTGGAAGCTATTGAGCTAAAATGCTAATATTTACATTTAAAAAATAATGATTACTACTCATCTAATAGGAGTCCAGTAAAGTTCAGGCAGTCTGCAGCAATACGCTGTTGTTACACCTAGTCTGCCAAACCCAAATAAGAAGTTCAGGTACTGTGTGCCCAGTGCTGCCGCCCAGAGTGTCCGTGTTGTTCTTCGCGCGTGCTGCACTGAGCAACTACCCGGCACAGAGCTGTCACTCAAAAACTCACTAGCCAATGGCGACGCACCCCTGAAAAAGCCCGCCCACGCGAGAGGTTTGTGTCAGAATCGCAAACAAAAACTCAGGGAGCGCAAACGAGAGAGCTGGCAGCGAGACTGCAAAGCTGACAGTGAGAGCAAAAATCTGAGCAGTGAGAAAGAAACAGAGGGAACTGTAAATAAAACCATATATTAACAAAACAGTTAAAGACGAATAGTTTACACAATTGTAAAAATAATTTATTTGCAAGTTATAAGTTTTACTTTTGAGATGACATTTTTTTCTTCAGAGAGTTTTATTCTCACTCAAATTCTTATTTTTGTTTGATATTGAAGAAGTTTTGTTTGATTATTTTGATGCAAATCTACTTTCAGTCAGCGTCAGACTCGCAAACAAAAACTCAGGGAGTGCAAACGAGAAAGCTGGCAGCATAACTGCAAAACTGACGGTGAGAGCAAAAGTCTGAGCAGTGAGAAAGAAACAGAGGGAACTGTAAACAAAAGAATATATGACAAAAAGTAAAAGACCAGTAGTTTACTCAGTTGCACAAATAATTTGTTTGCAAGTCACAAGTTTTACTTTTGAGATGACATTTTTTTGCTTCAGTGAGTTTTATTCTCTCTCAAATTCTTATTTTTGTTTGATATTGAAGAAGTGTTGTTTGATTATTTTTGACACAAATCTGATTCCATAATTCACTGTCTAAATTATGTGAAGTTTCAAACTTTTCCTTTGTTGCAATTTGTTGTTAGAGAGGTGACGAGAAGAGGACAGGAGGAGAGGAGAGGAGAGGAGAGGAGAGGAGAGGAGAGGAGAGGAGAGGAGGTGGGAGGGCAACAAAAGATTTAAACCATCTCATATTAAAGGTAAATATCAAATATTTTTATTGATATTTTCAACATTCATGTAGTCTTCAATAATTAACTCGTTGTCTAAATTATGTGAAGTTTCTAACTTTTCCTCTGTTTCCATCTGTTTTGTGACATCTGTTGTCATTCTGCCTGCATGTCTCACTCAGCTCTCTGTCCTGCACTTGTTGGGAGCTGGCTGGTGGGTGGAGCTGGGAGGATTTGCCTGTTGGTACCTGCCCTTTTGGGTTGGGCCTCCTAAAGTCATAAAGACTCTCCCCTCTAGAAGTCACTCACTCTCAGTTGGGCTTGCTGCAGCCATTTCAGCCTGTGTCCTTTGTTTGGTTTATATATTCCATCACATTTTCACTCCTTCACACACCTCTGACATGACTGACTACTTTCCCACTTAGACATCCCATCAGTTAGTTATATTTGCTTATTTGTTTAGGTTAAATAGAATAGTTTTTGACCGATATATCTGTGCGTGGCCTCCATTTTGTTGCCAGCCTTAAGCCAGTCGGTATTAAATGGAGGTTTGTGGTGACTGTTAGGAATCTGGTAAATGTTAAGTTTTGTTAAAGGGAGGATTTCACACAGATATTTGTTTGCTCTGATATGTTTAGGGGCTTTGATGCTTGCTTGGCTATTGGTTTTCTAGTAAGTGTGTTGCTCCGTAGTTTTTACCCTGTAGATGTTTGTCATGTTTTCCTGCTCTGCCAGTAAGAGTTTGTGGGCTGGTAAGTCATTTTGAATCCTTGTTCCTGATAGTCACAGACAATGTGGGTTACGAGCTGTCACTTCGCTGTCTCCACTGATCCTTTTTTGTTTTAGTTTGTTGTTTTTGTCCAGTAAGTAGTTAGAGCAGTGCTCATGGGCACTTCCAGGCTAGGTGATTTTCAGCACGCTGAAAATTAACCGGGTTGTTGACCTTTGTGCTTAATTCATGTTCCCGTTAACCTGAATGAAGTCCAGGGTTGACCAAGTCTGCTAGTATTGGTTGGAGTTAGTTAGGAGGGATGGATTTCCATATTTAAAACCGCCTGTAATCCTGTTGTGTGGTGATGGAAAACTTTGTTTGCAGTTTTGGCCCATCTGTGGCGTGTTGGTATACAGGGTATCAGTGCTGGAAAAAGTACCCCTAGGTGGTGAAGTTGTGAAATGGCTTCAGTTGATGATTTTGCTCGGTCTCCATGTGAGGATTTGCTAAACTCTTACAAAAGAGATCAAGTCTTTAAAGTGGCTTGCTACAGTGTTGAGCTTGCTGTCCCAGTTAAGGGCCCAATTGGTTGGCAAAATGTTTTCTTTGCTCCTGTGCAGGGTGCAAGCGCCCTGGTAGAAGTAGCTAGTTTGTCTGATGTAGCTGTGGCCAGTGTGAGTGAGTTAAGTGAAGTGTCTAACTTGGCTCCTGCTTTGACTGGGCTTGGTGCTGGTTTGACTTTTGAACAACATAAAGAGCTCCTTCTCCTGCAACTGCAGCAGGAACAAAGGAATATTCTGGAGGTAGAAAAATTAAGACATGAGGCCTGTCTTTGGGAAACAGACCTAGCCCATGCCCAGGCAAGACAAAAGTTACTTAGTGTTATAAGTTGGATCTTATGAGTGAAGGGAAGCTTCAGGCTGACCAAAGCCATCATTTGATGTTGCTGTCAGTTTACAGTTCAATGAAATGGACCCTGACATCTTTGTGTTGTTTGAGCGCTTAGCAGAGGCTCGACATTGGTCTGATGACATTGGCCTGAGGACCAGCCTTTCTCACTCTATTTAAGATGGGAGCTGGGGCTGTTCTCATGCAGGTGAATGAAAATGGTGTTGACTGACGTTTGTGGTTCGAAAGGCGAGGCGATGGGAGGGCAACATGGTTTTACAACCTCTCAAATTAAAGGTAAATATCAAATGTTTTTACTGATAATTTCAACATTCATGTAGTGATCAGTAATTCATGTGTTTGTCTAAATTATGTGATGTTTTTTTTTAACTTTTCCTTTGTTGCAATTTGTTTTTAGGAGAGGAGCAGAGAGAAGGTGAAAGGGCCACATGGGTCTAAACCCTCCCAAATTTAAGGTAAATATCAATTGTTTTTATTTATAATTTCAACATTTGATCAATACATGTGTTTGTCTAAACTGTGAAGTTTTTAAACTTTTCCTTTGTTGCCATTTCTTGTTTAGAGAGGAGAGGACAGGAGGTGGGTAGGCAACATGAGATTTAAACCCCCTCATATTTAAGGTAAATATTTAATGTTTCATTTGTTGATGTCATGTAGTAATCAATATTTCATCTCACCTGGGAACCAGATGAGTCTGCAAGCTCATGTTTCATTTGCTCTGGCACATAAGTCTGGGCACCCTCCTGTTGAGACAGATTTCCACCAGTCCTGGCTCTTGTTGGGCCAGTCACACCTGTTTATTTAATATGGGGTGGGTTTGGTACGATCACAGACAGAGGAGCATCACAGGTCCAGATTTGAAAAGTCACATGTATGGAGTACAACGCACCAAGCTCACAAAACTCAAGTGAACTGTCAAACTAAGCAGTGCTGATCAAATGTGAATCAAGATTCTGTTACCCCCCCCCCCCCCACCAGCTTGCCTGTGTCACTCAGCATCACACATTTAGTTGCTGTGGTTGGTTGTAGCTCTGTCCAGTTGTCCAGAGGCATTTTGGTCGGCACCCATTGATGATGCATGTTGGAAATTGAGCTGAGAGATTGTGAAGTCTTTAACTTTTCCTTTGTCACCATTTGTTTAGAGAGGAGAAGAGAAGAGAGGAGAAGAGGTGGGATACCATCATGTCACACTGGATAGTAGCAGGTAAGATTTTAAATCAGTGTAACTTTATGCTGTATGTATACCCAATACTCTCTCCCACCATGCTCACACAGACAACTAGATAGTTATGGCTCTGGTTTTACAAAAATGCTTTTAGGTTGCATTTTTGGCATCTAACAAAGTAGTTAGATTTAAGAAAAGTAGATCATTGTTTTCTATGATAAACCTAACAAGTAGTTTTGTTGCCTTGACCTAACCAAAATGTGACCGTTTCACATTAACCACTTGTTTAACATAATATATCTTGTGTAACATACTTAAGTCCTGGTGCTGGCTGTTGCTGGTACTCTACAACAGTCTTACATGTTGTTTTGGGAATACCTTGCAACAGACCTATTCTGATTTTTTCTGATTCCATTTTTTTTTGCCTTTGTTGTCTCCATTGTTTCTGCTAGTATTAAAACTTTGGTGATAACTTTATAGTACGCTCAGTATTCCTACTTTCAATGTCCATGACAGTAGAGATAGGACAGAGGACAATTTTATACACTGTGCATAGGGCTAAGTGACCATTACTCACCTCAGGTTTATTCGGTTCCAGCACGCAGTTCTCTTATGGGTAATTGTTTCAGCTATTTCAGTGCACTTAACCTTCTTAGAGGTCAGTAGAGAAAATCTTCCCGTTGTCGGCAGGATTCGAACCTGCGCGGGGAGACCCCAATGGATTTCTAGTCCATCGCCTTAACCACTCGGCCACGACAACCATGTGTTGCAGTATGTCACCTGGCAGGAACTTATTGCCAGGGTGTTTAACAGTGTGACACACTTGGCAACATGTTAGCAGCACCGTGTGAACCCTTCACACCTGCTACAGGTCAAAGTTTAGTCTGACCTCTTACGTACAGGAGATGCACATACTTATGGGATCTCCCAGAATTTTCTTGAGCTAGTTTACTGAATAATGATTAAGAATACAACCCAAAACTCAAAGCACAGATTTGCTCAGGCAGCTTTTCATCCTATACACATGGTTACATACATCTAGTTTATGAAATGACAAGCTGTTCTGCTTAATCAGTGTGTAAGGAAGAGGGTTTGGCTGGATACAATAGATTAAACTCAGAAAAGGTTCCTGATTGAGTTAATGGAATAGTGAGCCACTTTAAAGAGAATATCTGAGAAGTTAGAAACCTTTAACCAGCAATGGGATTTACAAAGGGAGAATTACAAAGAAACACACAATTCTTGCCCAGTTACTATCAAACTTTACCACCATCTACTGGATTTTAAGATGTGTGGAATTTATTCTGCCAAGGCCACATGCCCTATCTCACAATGTTAATTAAAGTGAAAAATTATTATTGTATCTGCTCTCTGATTTGGCCGCCCTCTAAGATTTAATGGGTTCTTCCTTGGCCTGTGGTACACCCTACCAAGTCTCATCAAAATCAGGCCAGTAGTTTTTCTGTATTCCTGCAGACAGACAAAAGGACAAACAGAAAAACAGACAAAGAAATGGCACTGAAAACATAACCTCCTTGGTGGAGGTAATGTAGGGTGACCAGACATCCCTGTTTTCCAGGAACGGTTCCCGTTTTTGGTGGCCTGTCCTCGGCTCAAGCTGTCTTTAAAGATGTATGGCATTTACTCTCCCTACCTGTGTTAAAAACAGGCTGCAATGTGAAATAATATTTTGCATAGCAAGAATGAACGATCAGTTGATGTCTCAGTTGCATTGTGCTTGTTTTGGCCAACAAGCACAATGCAGAAATACACTATTAATCCATTGTACAGTAGACCATTTTCTATATTTAATGTACCATGTCTTCACTCATCATGGCACTGTAAAATGTAGTACCCAGTTTTATTTGTTTGCCTGCACCATAGTTTATTACAGTAGAACAGTTTGCAACAAAATACATGAAACCAAAACTGATGGATAATGCCATTGGATATTAAAGTGATATACTGACTGCCGAACTGGAAATGTCCCTGGTTTTCATTCCAGAGTTCTGGTCACCGTAAGATAATAATAATCATCATCATAAAATCGTAAAGTTGTTAAATAAGAACTCTCACCTTACATTTCTCACCTTTGAAATGCATGTTTTAAAGAAAGAACGATAAAAATCCAGGATTAACAAATTTATTGGCAAATAGTACCTTAGTATTTTAGTGGTGCTTATTCCCTCACAAAATGACCAAAAACCAATTGCCACAAAGTGAACTTGCATTGTTTGTTGTTGCATGTATATTATTTAGTATGTAATTTTACAGACATTTTCTTTTCAAAGACCAGAGTGTCTTGGATATATTGTAGTCTAATGTTTAGAGACCACAGTGTGAAGTACCAGCAGGGAATCTTGCAGACTTGTACGTGCATTCTCCAGCAGATGGTGGTATTGGCCTGTGAATATTCACTGAAACAATGAGAGGATCAGCCTGTGACTTTCCTTTTAAGAAACTTTCATGTTGTTCAGCTTCTTTACAGTTATGTTTTTAATACATTTACAGCATATTATGTAACAGTAAATATTTACCATACCCTTGCTAAAGACACAAGATTTTAAATGGTACAATTAAATAGTACCTTTGTTTAAAGGAGAAATCTGTAATATATTGACTGCAATAAATCATGAAATGACCATGATATGTCATCACGCTTATTCTGGGCCGGAATAGCTATTTTAGCTAACCTGTTTCACATATTAGAGTTCAAATTAATGCCAAATGTTTGCCGAATTATTAAATGTCTGTTTATGAGACATAAAAAATCATTCATAATCTTATAGAAGCCGTAGATTTTCACAACAGTTAAATTAACAATATTTTATGGTGTCTGGCAGAGAGTAAGACAGGCAGCCACTTAATACAAACTCCAGAAGGCATATTTATCAGAGCAGTGGACTTTTGTTTTCTGGATAACAGGCTTAACTTTACATTGACAGACAACTGACAGTTATAAACAGCTAATTAACTTACAGTGGGGGACTCATTGCTTGTTATTTCCAGTTTATGATGCTGTACGTATCCTGCAGAGCTCCTACAGCCTGCAAAGCTTCCTCGAGTTTGGGGAGGAGGGGTTCTGGGGAAACAACTCGCTGCAACTATAGATTGTATATGAAATAGGTTGTCAACCTAATATAGAGTCTATGGCTCCAACTCACTATTTGGGCTGCGGTGCTCATTTTTGAGTTTAGAAGGGTCTTACATATTTGCTCTTGCTGTGTGTGTGTCCGCTGACAAGTCAGCGTAGACAATGGTATGTGCGAGTCCCTCCACATGACTTCTATAATGCTAGTTTGTCTTTGTATGCTCATCGGTGTGGGTGTAAAAGCGTGTTAGAGGAAAAACCCACACAGACTGTGTGTTTGTGTGTGTGTGTGTGTGTGTGTGTCCAAAGGCCTATAATCTCACCCAGGGCTAACAGTGGAATCCAACTGGTCACAATGAGGTCTTTGTGGTGAGTGCAGAGCCAGCAGGTGAAAACTCTGCTTCAGACCTCAGAGGGACCATGTGATGGAGAGTTAGTACAGTGTGCTGTCTTATCTGTGTGTATGTGTGAATGGGTGTGTGTTTATGTCTGTGCACAGTGTGGAAAACCAGTAGCACAAGTGATTGATGAAAAGATTAATGTTTAAACTCTAGAGGATAAAGTGTTTATTAAATGTTCTTTTGGTTAGTTCACCTTAATTGAACCATAAATCTTGAGTTACAGTTCACCAGAATCCCTCCAGATGTCTCAGTCTGATAGTTCATCTAAAGTTTTTATTTTTCTTGTTTAAAGTCATACAATGTCAACCAAATCAAAAGAAAATGAATTGTTCAAGTATTTGAAGGCCACATAAAGCAGCTCTGCTCACAGTTTCTATTCAAGCCTGAGTTGCTCCATCATCACATACAAATATGGATTCTGAGCAGGGCCCGGTCTCCTCTGCCAAGCCGACAAAGCTGCATCTGTGCTACGCTGAAGCAGGCCAGTGGGGCACAGTGGTCGTGCAGCCCCAGCATGAGAGCCACACATTCAACCACTGACATTTCAACAGTCATTTACATGACGCTCTGCCATGAAGAGACAGTTTTCCGGCAGAGCTACAGATGAGGATTCTATATGTGCATTTAACTTTCCACTTGGACCCTATTTTCCTGTGTTTTCATATCTAAAGGGGTGTTCAAATGACAACAAATTTGTCCTCGGCTCACTGTGAGGTAGGGCGCAGAGAGGCAAAGCACAGCGCGTGTCAGCATCCTGTCTGCCTGGTATACAAACAGATAAGCTAACTTTAGCATTGGATTTAGCTTAGTTCATATACTGTATGATTCACATCGTAGCGCGATCTGACTGTTGACAGTTTGCCATGCATTACATTTACTGGCGAGATCATAGTATGTTATTAATATGGTGTTATAGAGTTTGGGGAACTCTGAAACACCTTGGTTGTTGTTTCTTCATTGTGACATTGTACAAATGTTAAAATGATCACTCTCACAAGATCTTTCACGGGTCTTGGGTTCCCTTCAGGACTCAACCATCAGTCTCTCCCTCCTCTGCTTGTGTCACTTCCACATATCTCTTATCAATTCAGGCTGCATCATCACACACAGCTGTTCTGTTCTGCACATCTTATTGGTTGGTTGAACTTTGAAAGGTCAACGGCAAACAGGGTCAAAATTTGAATTAGTGCTAGGGGGCAAATCAGAGCGGTGTGTGACGCCAATGGTTGTGGTGCTGCTTAATCGGCCCTGCCACTCTCTCCGTTGGGAAACAATGGGACAGCCAGTGTAAAGCAGTTTTACCACTCATTATGTGTGGAGGCCTTAAGGGCGGGTTCACATCAGTCCATCTGTTAGTCCAGTTGAGCCAAACACTGGAGTGTTTACCTATTTGGCCCGTTTGGGTTGGTATGAATGTTGGGCTCAAACTCTGGTGCTTACCAAACAACTGTGCTCTGGTCCGCACGGAAGTGGCAGTTTTGGACTGCTGTCAAGTGAACTCTGGAGTGGTTCAATGTCTGATAACATTATGGAAAGATCCCTGCAGAGTTTACGCAGAAACGACTGTTTTATTACTCTCACCAAACCTAAACAGACTAACTTTGGAGAAACAATACTGTAATTTATCACTGTCATCTTCATTCAAACACGACAGAAACAAAAAGAATACTTTCCAAAAATATCTTGTCTTTCCACTGCTCCAACTCCAACAATTCCCAACTCTGGTTTGGCTGAAAGAAACCCTTAATTCACCACGTAAGATGTGAAAATATTGGGTGAGGAGCGAGAGGGAGGATGGACATTAGAGACGCAGCGGGGGGATCGATGTAAGGAGCCAGAATACTTTCACATCTAACCTGCTGAATTAAGGATTTATTTTAAACAAACCAGAGCTGGTGATTGTTGGAACAGTGGAAAGACAAACCGAAGTGCTTTTGGTTGAATGAAGTGTGTTTTGCAACGATAAAATAACCATTTTTCAAATGGAGTCTGGTGAGTTTGGCAAGAACAATATTTTTTTCTGATTACCATAACAAAAATGTCTCTCTGTGATCCTTTATGTATTGTTATGAGACAGTTATCAGAGGCAAAAACAAGCAATATGAGTGGACTTACTTTGACATCTTGACCAATTTCAAAAATTGTTGTCCCCATTTGTCACTCAGACACACAAAAAAAAAGAAAATAGGGTCATGTTCCTGCTTGTGGCTTCATTCAAAAATTATCGTGTGGACAGTATCAGAGGTTATACATAATTCATTCAGTGTCTGTTTGCTCTGTAACTATGAGGTGTGTTTGTGTACACTTCGTGTTGTGTGCTTTTGAGAGAGGAGTGTATGGTCATAAAAAGTATATGCATGTCGCATGTGTTTGCATCACTTTATCTTTGCATCTGTGTGCATGTTTATGTGCAGCATCACTGTGCATTCATATTCCCCTTTTTGTTTGACTTGGCCACAGTTGCCTCCTGCTGTTTGCCTGTTTGTGTTACCCTCCACCGGGCTGAGACTTGGACTTACAGCACAGCAGGAATGACTAAGAAGGACATGACACATATTCTCTGAGGTGAGTTTCCCCACACTTCTTGGCGCTGTCTGGCTCTGGCTGGGGGCCTGTGGGCAGGGATCGATGCCCGGTGGGGAGGTCAGGGGCCTGGACGCAGCTCTGTCCCTCGAGGACGGGCGGACTGGTAAATTTCAACTAAGCAGAACCAAAGTTGTTCATAATAAACCGCGTGTGTTCCATCCTCCATGAAGTTCCCATGAAGTCAAAATTGATGTTTAAGTGTTTTCATCACATAGTTATTATGCTATACGTCACCTATGTGTCAGTATCTGGCTTAAAAAAGTCATTTTGTAGATATTTTCAGGTATTTTTATTGGTATTTCAGAGGTTATATTTTTGGGAAATGAGTCAAAACTGTTGATTCTTCCATTGGTGGCATATTTTTGCGAAATGAAACACTTTCTCGCTTATGATGCTGCCGGAGCATGGTAGGATAATACATCCATTCACCAAAGCAGACTGGAGTGTTTTGGGGGGCCTCACTATACAAAATGTAACTTTATTCACTGATTTGGGTGAAACTGGATCATATTTTATGGAGAAAATATTTTCTGTTTTCCCCTCTGATGTCCTAGAACCACTGGTGTTAATCAGACTCCCTCTGGTGGCATACTAAGGAATCTCCTAAAATTTAAAATTTATGAAATAAATTAATTTAAATGCTTAATCAAGATAATTAAAATGAAAATACTTAAAGCTACAAGAAGTCATATTTTGATGATTTTGGAGGCCCTTGCGGTTAAAAGCAGTAGTGTTTCTACCATAACAACAAAATATAACGTCAAGAATAAAATTACCTAAATAAAACTCTCCTCCTGCTTCTTAAATTGCTGTCCAATCTGGTGGCAGCCATAACTATTCAGATATAGCCAGTCCTCTCACTGATAGCCCTGTTTGTTTATGTAGGTCATGTAGAGATATCCATAATAAATTGAGATTGTTTCATAACCAGTTATAAACATAACCTGAGGCATTTATTTACACCTCAAGTCTATTTTTTCATTGTAAAAAGATACTGTAAATGTATTATATCCACATTTTGTGACTAGGCGGAGCAGCATGTGCTCCACAGGCCGAGATCAGCTCAAGTCTGCTTAGCATCTGGGAAGCAAGACAGGCAAACTTCTTGAACTTTTTCTGCACTGATTTTGTAGGCAAACTGTATATTTACTGACACTAGACAGCTTCACTGCAAAACTTTAATCCCTCTGCTTTGATTGCCATTACCAGTCTGCTCTGAGCACAGGCAATGGCACTCTCTTTTTTTAATCTCTTTTGCTCATCCGCACCAACTGTGGGTGCGCAATAGGCTACTGTATTTTCTCGTCGGTCATAGTGGTGGCATTTGGAGAGCCTTTTATTTTCTGGTGGTACGTTGTGTAAAAAGTTTGAGAAACACTGAAGTTTCCTGATGGACAGTTAGTTTTAGCAGCTTACTTGTTGCTAAAGTAGCTAAGCTCAACAGCCTCCTAGTCAACACAGCTGGTCACTAGGATGAGCACAGCCTCTGAGACCGACAGGATACAACACCAAGGTCATTTACGGAGATGGGAAGATAACTTTACTTGTTGCTAAAGTAACTTAGCGAACCGCTAACTGGCTCAGTCCCATGGCCAAACCCACCAAGAAAACCAGCCAATTTATCAGCCAATTCACTGCCATCAAACTGGCTTGTATTGGTCTCAGAGGCTGTTGTGGTCCTGTTTCGGCTGTGCTTGCTGGCAGCTTTCACTCCAGAAAGAGTCAGGTAATAGGACTGCTCTTGTTCCTACATCCATGTATGTCTGCAGTGCATATAAATGAAATCAAATTCCAGATTACAGCCCGAGAGAATAAACTGATATTCTCGCCAAGTTTGCGCTCTGGATGATGAGTAGGAATATTACAGCGAAGTGAAAGCAAAAATATGTAGTGAACCAAAACAACCTAGATTTCATGGTCTTACCACAGAAATGCTGCTTGTTTTCAGATGAAGCAACCCTGGTGTTGCCCTGGAACAGCCTCTGTGTTCAGAAATTTGACTTTACACCCCAGGGGAACAGCAGCCCTTCAAACATCATTTCATAGCCCTTTCACTTTGAGAAACACAGTGAAACAGCACACAAACATCAAACTAAAACAAAATAAACTGGAGAAACTTTTGTCACCAGAGTATATTTCTGTGTCACATCCAAAGACACACGGAGAGCGCTGACACAAAACCTCCTTAAAGACTCAGTTTGTGGTTTTAACTGACTTTCCACTCTGCGTGCCACCATGCAAAAGATTGTATGTTGTCATTGGCAATATCTGGGGTACAGACTTGTTACTCAGAGCCTATCCAGTGACAACATGGTGACTGTCATCTTGGCACGCCAATAATCTGGATCTGTTTTAAAGCCAGTAAACATCAGAAAATGAATCCTTTGTGAGTGGCAGCGTAGTTTCGTTGCGCAAATTACAAACAACCTCTTGAAGAATGCATCACGTTAGTCACGGGTGGTCCTTGATACATGACATTTTTTACTTTTCCTTCTTTATAATAACCATCTCCAAAGAAACCACATTCAATCGTTTGTGACATTTTATCAGGACTACCAAAAAACCTTTCATAAACACAACGTCAGATACATTTAGCATAGATCTGAGTTTGCACGGTGCGGTCAGGTATACCTTTCCACATTCACCACAGAGACCCCATCTGAGGAGGCTGACAGTAACAGAGACTGGAACTACTTTCTTGTGAAGTACGGTTCTTGAAATCACAGATGCTCATCAAGCGCCAGTATGGATTCCATCTATATCACATTACTACCTTCTAGCTGCTCTGTGGATGTTTTAACATCACACAACCCTGACTACCCTTCTGTGCTGAAAGTGACCAGAACACCACCCACTCCACTCAGCCCACAGGAACCCCCTCTGAGGTGGATATCACGCTAACATCAATGTTAACAGAAACCAGGATCTCTATCATGACTGACTACTGGCTTGAATCTTGATGTGAGGCTGATAAATGGCGGCATTTAGAGGTTCATTCAACATCCTGGCTCTGGAAAAAGCTACACGATGGGGTTGAGGTGACTCCGATTAAAAAAGCAGTCTAGTTAAAGCTGCTGTGGAGGCACTGATCAGATCCCAGATCACCTATAAACAGCTGCAGCTGTTACAAAACAGCTGAAAGTAGTAAACCATTCCCAAATCCTACCCCTTTTTGCTCTGTGCTCCAATAACAGTTAAGTAAGTTTGTTACCTGGCGGAACCTCAGTCAGCTTTCTCCTTTCCTATTCTAGCTAGCCATTTGTAGCTGTCTAATCTAAATCAATTGTTAGCTATCTAGTTAATTAGCATTTTGCTAACATCAACTAACTTAAAGTCAGGCCACTTCTGGTAGGTCTGGGCGATATAGCTGAAAAACCTATTATGATAATGAATTTTCATATCGGTCAATATTGATAATTATTGACCATGTAGGTAATGACTGACGACATGCTATGTATTCCATGCTGTGGACGTGACTAAGGTGATAAAGCAGGTTTGTTGTGTTATCGCTGTGCGTTATGGACAAAATCAAATATCACTGTATTTTTAACCAAATACCTCAATATCGATATTGTGACAAATATTGTAGACATGACTGTTGGTGCGTTTACCAAATATTAACGCAATGAGATTTGATGATAAATAATAATTGGTAATGTGGATATAATGACTATGTGGGTAAAGGCAAACAATAGAACAGCTAGAACAGTCTGGTAAATTCAGAAAATTCAAGATTCAAGGTGTTTGTCATTTGCAGAGTATACAGGAACAAAATTAGGTTTCTCACAGCCCGAGGTGCTAACACAAACATGTAGAAATATAGAATACAGAAATATGAAAATAAAAAAATTGCACCACTTTACCGTAATAAACCCTTCAAATCCAGAAAAAGACAACACTTACAACATATCACAATATGATATCCAGAATCTATCACAGTATCTTGTCTCATATCACAATACGATATAATATCAATATATTGCCCAGCCCTGCCTTTCAGTATGCCCCATAGGACCTTACCTAAGAAAAATGTCTATGCATGTCTATGGTCAGAGACTAGGGCTGTCAAACGATTAAAAAAATTAACTTGATTAATCGCAATACTACTCTGTGATTAATCGTGATTAATCGCAGTTAAAATACTACATATTATATATACTAATATTACTTGTATTTTCTTCTATTCTTTCTTATAGTATTGAAGGATGCAGTACAGTTAATCCATTACAATTTAAGGATGCAATTTTACAGATTGGTGAAAAATAACAACACATCATAGTTGTTTATTTTTTCACATCAGCACTACATTTTGATTAGTGTATTAAATAAATGCCTATGTATCCGTCTGCACACCACAACTTTCATAAACAAGTCACATCCATACAGTCTATGATCACTTTGTTGTGAATGGAGAATATTGTCCCCCTGAAGCTGCCGTACATCTGACAGGCCACCGTCCGTCATAGGAAACACTCACGGACTTACAACTAGTCTGATTGTCACTGTCACTGACACTGTCAAACCAAGAGTTTAACAGTGTTTTCCACTCTCATGTGTGATCAAACCACGGATTGCAGCGAGTTTTACCCGATCATGGGCAGAGTCGGACGGCTCTTCACCGGGCAGTGGGTGGGATGAAGCTGCATTCAAGATGGAAATACGAGACAAGTCCCGTCCCGCACTGATTCAAAACGGGACGCGCCATTTAGTCCTCAAATACGGGACGATTCCACATTTCAGTGGACGGGTGACAACTCCAGTGGCGACACAGACCACAAACTGTATACACAGACAGACTCTACCTAAGTCACGTGACGTGATTAATTGTGCGTAAATTTTTTTAACGCTTTATTGTTTCCAGATTAATCGCATGCATTAACTCGTTAACTTAGACAGCCCTATCAGAGACAAATCATTTTTTGTGGTACGGTTGTTGAAACCACTAAGTTAACTATCTCTGGTGTCACACATATACATTATCGACACAAATATCACTGTCCCTTTTAACATTATCTTATATGAAGTGTGTTTTTCAGCAGCTCCTGGTCCTTTTATCAGCCAGGAAGAGAAAGAACAAGACCTATTGTTGTGTGACTACATCCCACTGCGAAAACATACAGGCATTGTAGCTACAGTGGCTAATGTTTTGGAGGGAGAAAATCATGTCATCATGTACGTGACTGCTGGGTGTGTAGTCTTTCTACTTGTTTATCTTCTTAGACTAATCCTGCAGCAGTCTTAGGCCAAAGCTATACTTGCTGTTTTTACCACGTGTGTTCGTGTCAGTGTCGTGTTATCAGCATGTCCCCAAGTGGGAAAAAAAAACTATTAATGCAGCTTTAAACAAGATTGTTTTGTTTCAATAGAACCACAGTTAATTCCCAAATGCATACCCCAATGCACTGATGAGAAGAGAAAATTTATCCATTGCTATGTTATGATAAAACCAGCGGATGTGATTCAGAGCCAGTACTTAACCAAACATCCAGTCATACTTAAACTGCCCCGCGTCGGCTAACGTTGTTTATTTAGCTTTAATCATCCACTGTCTCATATTAAAGATAGTTAGCTTTATGACTTCCTTTGCACCCCTGTCTGAAACTCAAACCTCACTATTCCCCAACCCCCTCTGCTTCTCCATTCCCATGAAAATCTACAGAGCCAGCAAGCCAACTCAGTATTTATTCTTCAATATATGAAGCGGAGTGCACGTCTTGTCTGTGTAAATAAAGGTGAAATGAGAGATCTGCCTGAAGGAGTGGGGGATATAGGTTAGATTTAACAGGACATGCTGTAGTTATTTTACTGTCTCTTCAACTTTAATCCTTATTCCAGAGGACTTGGCACGCATCTGAGCTTTCAAACACTGGCCAGCAAATGTTGTTAATATAAGCACTAAATCTCAATTAACAACAAGGAAGCATGTTATGTGGCTCCCGAGGAGATTTATCTTCTGTGGCAGCCAGGCTCCGGGAATGGAGAAGGAGTATTAGGGAGGATTGAATATGGAGTCTAAACACACTGTACATGTTACAGCTCATTAAACAGTCACTTGCCTCACACTACGCACAGCACCTGTAGTGTGTTTTCACTGATTTATCAGTGTGTACTGGTGGTGATAGCGACGTCCAACGTATAAGAAAAGCATCCCCATTGCAAACAATAGGCCTTCTGTGCACTCATTTGACTCCAGCAGTGAGTTAGTGAGTTTGGTTTCTTTCAAAATCTACAGCAAGTAATCCGTCACATCCCTCAAACCAACTTGGAGATGATGAAATATACCAGAAACACAAACTGGCTCTGCAGTAAGTTGAAGTGCCATTGTAAAACAAAAAACAAAACAAAAAAAACTCCACTTTAAATCCTGGTTAAGACTTGCATAACAGGATTTCAGTGCATTGTAAGTATCATAGCAGCTAACACCAAACTTATTTGGATTGCATATTGATTGTGTCAGTACCTGGACTGGGTTGCACCAGCTATTGACCCTTCGCTAAGCCCCACCCTCCTTAGTTACTGTTGCTACACCTGTCAAGCTTTCCATTCTCGCAGTGCACATATGCAGTTTACAGTGATAATGGTGGCAGATTTAACATCAAAACCGTAGATTTTGTGGGCTAAAATGATGACTATCACAAGCACTTTTCATAAGTGTAACTGGCTGATGTAAGCTAATGCTAATGCTTGAATTCCTAGGGTCAGCTGACAAGTCTGTCTCCAGCTGACTTTTTAATGTTTCCATCTGACACATTTGGAAATGACAACCCTGGCAAACTCTTAAATATGTTAAGTCACTTAACGGCTGCATACATAGTTAATGTTAATGCTAATGCCAAATTAGCGCAGTGAACCTTGTGATGGTCACTCAGCCAGACCAGCCATGATCACCTCAGCTAGAGAGCTGAGCTAAGCTAATCTGGCTTAGACCCAAGAGAGCAAACCAGAGAGAGATGCATCATCTCTATGATTGGACAGTTGCTGTTTGTAGGAGGGGCTTAGTGAAGGGTCAGTTCATTAAACCATTAGTAAGTGAGATTTTTTTTTTTCAACTTTTTGTTCCCATTCATCTTAATTAGACTATTCAGACTCTTTCAGCTGCTCCTTCATACAATTTAAAGCCAGCAATTCAGTTTAGTGTCAGCTTTTCAACAAACTTTAAAATTTTACACATCTGTCATACATTATTGATATTATTTAATTTTTAATGGCAGCAGTGCCTTTTAGCAGCAGATTTTCAACATCCAGCATTCACACCACAGTTTCTTCAGAAATTGGCTTCTCTAATTCTTGAACAGAATTCTATCAATTCAGATGTGATCATATTCCATAACCATATTTCATTTTATGAAACTAACGTTTGCTTTGTCTGTTGGCTCAGTTAGTTATGCAATAGTTACACCTGACAGTTACTGGTTAAATGTTAAGCAAAACTGATAGAGACCTAGGAACTTGTCAGATTAATTCATTAATTAAGGGACGCATTATTGATGCATAAATCTCCACCAAGTCAACACTTTGATCTTATGAACAGCTGGTGCTGATCCTGGACTTGAATCATTACTTGACCATAAGCAGTGAGTCTTCCTCCCTCACCTTCTCCTTGTCTGAGATAAATGAACATTCAGACCTACACTGACCCTTGACCTCACAGCAAGGTGGTGCCTTTTCATTCTTTTCAGACAGCAAGCGTTCACATGAAGCAGGGAACCAAACACTTATGGAGGCTGCATTGTTCTCAGGGCAACCCGCTGCCGTCAATCCAATCAGGTCCTCCTCCTCCTCTCAGCCGTGCCTCTTTTTGTCTCTGTATCCACCCTCCTGCCATCCTCTGTTCACTCTGTGAGGGCCGGACAAACCGCTGGTTCTCCAATCCAGAGGCCACCACCCTGACAGAACACGCAGGCCAAGCATGACTTCAAAGGTCGTTGCTTGTAGGCATTTCACTGGTCTGTTTTGTGTTTGTCTTTTAAATTTATTTTTTTGCCCTCGAGAACACAGTGCTGAAACATTTTACTCTAAACCAGCAGAGTAGCTTACCGGCTGTAGTTATTTGGATGTGATGGGATCTGTAGTCCAGCAAGTTGTTTATCCCACTCAAACATTGGTTGGCTGCTAGAATATTTAAAGCTGCTCTGATCCATACTTTTGGATGTACGTTGTTCATGTAATGGGAATGGTGAAAACTCAAAGAACTCTCACCCAGCTCAGCAGTTTGCCTCAGTTAAGGAGTGTTTTAGTGTATTTCAGCGCATTGTTTTGGTTTGTGGCAACAGTGCTGTTTTGGTTCAGTCAGAAAGCTTTGCTGAAACCACTTTATACAACCTGTCCACCACCACACAATTTATAATAAAATTTGTATGTATAATCTTTTAACAGCTGTATACTACAAATCCTGAATGGATGTGATATGATTGCTTCCATTGTCGTATGGCCTGACTCAGTTTTAAAGAATTTGGCAGATGGGACACTGCTGGGAAGTAATAATAATTACGTGATGCATGATTACGTGCATAGACTCACATACTCTCCAACAGGCCTATGATCCAGCATGTTATGCTGCAAGACATTGTTAAGTAGTTTGGGGTCATTGGAGTTGTTTTCTTGAGTTTTAAACAGCCACCATAGCGGATGAAAATCTGTCTGACATGAGAAATCACATTGATGGACGAGGTACTATTAAAGTTTAATTCATGTTCACCTAGCAACAGCTAGCAAGAAACAACAATCAATATTATTTGAAATATTTGGGATGATGTAAGTGCACAATTTTAATGTGAAAATATTGCATATTAAAGCTGTAATTGGGAAATGTGACATTCAGAATAAGGCCTAATTTGAAATATCCAAAAGGAGCATGCTGTTTAAATGAAATATTGTCATATTTGTAATCATTGTGGAAAGTTAGTGTGCATGTAAACATAGTTCAGTGGATGTGTATTCTGAAAGTGTGTAACTAAAGGAGTATTCCTGTGTGGAATGTCCTGCAGGAGAGGCTACAGACATTTTTACACATATTTTTTCTCATTCTTTTTGGTTGACATTGGACTGTCGGTTATGTGAGCTGACCACAGTCAAAACACATGTTTTTGGTGTATTATTCCTTAAAAAAAGCTCCTGGAGACTTGATACACGTCTGAGTACATTGGACTGTCAACTGTAGATGTGTTGTCTCTCACAGCTGCCTGTGGTAACCTTCACTTTGTCCTGCTGGCCAACTCACATTCTCTTTTGCTCGTGTCTGTTTGCATGGCAAAGAAACTCTTTTATTGGCTGAGTAAAGTTTAAAAGCATGTTTGATCCTCATGGAACAGAGTCTATGAGAAGTGAATAAAAAGTAGATGGACTTATGTCAGTCCTCCGTGCTTCACCTTACTCTTCTTGAAGGTCTCTGTATGGTTTTCTGTGTGCTCCTACACATGCAAGTGGCTCCTGTTTGCATTTGCATGTGTGTGATCCTAATCTTTGCTCTGTGTCTCTGCTGTCGTCTGTCCGGCGTGTTTGCTTTGCGCTGACATACGGTGCCGCGGCCGTTTATCTGCACCTTAACTAGACACACAGGCTGTCAGGAATGTGTGTGGGAGAGGACAGCCCTGAGCTAACAGACTCTTCTTCCACCGTCATCTCTGTTTACTCGCCATTGTTCACAGCTTCTGTGTGCCGATGAAGAGAAAGGGAATGATTTATGTGTGTAGTGACAACAACAAGTGTTTTGGTTGCAGTGGCGCCAATACGCTTCTTTATCCAGTAGAATCGGCTGCAGCCCAGAGGCGCTGACTCCTCAGCAGTGTTTATTTGTGGAAACTTTCACAAAGTGCTAAGTTAAAAATCAATGGAAGCTGCTTATACCGTTACTTTTTGTGCGATTATTCACTGACATGCTGACTTTAAAGACCTTTAAGGCACTGGGAAATTTAAGGAGAGGCTGATTTTACAGGCAAATTAGTTATTTTCTGTCTTCTTCTCATTTAAAAACATCCAGCAAGCCAACAATTCTATGGCAAGAGACCGGTGTCGATTTTTCATGAAGTCAAATCCTTCTCCTCCTTTTATCCCCCTTACTCTTTGCTATGCTGCATCAGATATTGCTGATGTTTTCCTTTCTGAAAAATAAATAGTCAGTCATTAAACTGTTTATTCACCTGTTAGGGATGCTTCAGAGGAGGAGTTATAAACTAGTAAACCATAAAAATAAATTATTTTTACTTAGAAAGTTTGTGTCCAGGCTGCCTTAACATTTTAAGAAAGACAAGTTTAGATAATTTTATAATGATGCAATGAACATTAAACATTTGTTTTTCTTTGACATTTTTTCAGTTTTAAAGTCAGTTCTTCATTCAGCTGCTGTTACTTTAATTCATCATTGGCACAAAGACAATATGAAGAACTCTTCCCCGTGACATCATTAAATGTTAAATGTAAGCAGGTTTTGAATTCAACCTTTGTGTTTCCATTATTGTGAAAACAAACAATCATGACTTATCTTAGTGTATTAGAGACACACAGCAAGTTTCTGTCAAAAAAAGGAGGGATCGCGTAAGAGTTTTAACTCTCAAACTGTACATGCGGAGTATATGCACTAATATGCTGATCATTTTTCTTCAGAAACTTAATTTAATGAGTTGATTGAACTCTGTGCAATACATTCATTCAACTCGTCATTTCCAGTTCTTCAAGTTAGAATAACTCATGTTTATAAGTTCTGAAGTGTTCTTAAAATAAATCTAGAAATTTCAGGTTGAATTAACTTGAATAAATAAAGCTTCCTGTATGATTTTTTTTGTACAGTGTAACTAACTTTAATAAGTACATAAAAATGTCCTCATACAGTATACAGCCCTATTTGCAATGGACTAATACTACTTGGGGACCTTTTGTAATTTTATAAGTCATCTGTGATCCTAATCGTGTATGAATCTACCCTGTAATTGTAAAGTAAAAATTCCACTGCAAATTACCTACCATATTTCATGTGATAATATTCATCCTGCGTGAATCTGCATCTCATGATTTGGGGTTGTATTTTTTCTTTCTTTGCAAGGTTTTTGTTTGTTTGTTTAGTTTAGTTTTTGTTTTCTCTGCACCCTCATTTGGCCTCTCTCCCAGACAAGAATTATGGACAGTGCGTTGGCAATTACTGTAAATGAAAGTTTTGACAGCATTTAGAGTGAAGGAGGCTCATTGCTCTTGTCGTTCAGGAAGGGGGTGTTACGCAAAGCCTTGACATCACATCTGGGGGATAATGTCAGTATACCTGAGTAAAATACAGACTTTGCAAAACTAAAAATCAATGGAAGCTGTTTATACCATGAGTTTTTGTGAATATTCACTGACATGCTCAATAAATTAAAGATATAACGTAACATTTCCACATCAAAATGTTATTAGATATGTTTTATATTTTATTGAGTTGTATACTTACGTTATCCTAAATGTTTCCAACAATTTTCAAACCTAGAGAAATCCATAATTTATTCAAGGTAATGGTGTGTTTCCTGCTAGCCTGCTAGCTTATTACTAGTTGCTATAACTACAGAGAAAACATGGGATACATTAGATAGTCAGAGAATAAGGAAGGAAGTCAGCACATGTTGGACTGACTGTCTATGACCTGACTACAAATTCAAAATCTGTACGTTTTGCCATGTTTTATAATGTTTTAATGTTTATTTTGTAGGTTATAATGTTGAATTTGCAGTTAGCAAGTTGTTAATGTGGCATTTTTCACAGGCTAGGGCAATTTTAGACTAATGTTGTGGTTCTGAGGGACAATCAAGTGAAATTGTATGAATGTAAAGCCTCTAACTAAATAGTTGTCAGTCAGATACTGGTAAGTGGTTATACTTAAGTTTATATTGCAACACTAGCTATAAGCGCTGAGCTTTATTTGTATACAAAAGCCAGTTCTACTCTCGTTACTGCTGCTGTACGTGTGTGTACACATGCACGTGTATGTGTTTCTGCCGTATGTAATGCTAAATTTACTTGATAGACATGCCCTGAAGGTAATGATATAGCCATGTGTGGAAAAAGAAATTGTCCAGCTGTAGGATTTACTTTGATTAGCACCCATTTAGGCCAGCAGGTAGAGGACAGTCAGTGCACTGTGGCTGATTTAGTTAGTAGGTCAGATTTCAGGCAACCAAGTTTCCTTGGTTGACTACAGTCCTAAATATCACCTTTCCCATGAACATGATTTCCTCCTGTCGGATAGATTTTCATCAGCTATGTCGGTTGTTTAATAATGAAGTCAACAACTCCCATGATCCTGTGGTACAGTACCTCATGAGTCTCAATGTCATCAAATTACGTCTTTTGTTATATTTTAATGTCAGAGACCCCTAGCTGAAAAGCTTACATATTTTGTGTTCAAGGCATAGGAAAATTTAAAGACATGTTGATTTTACAGGCTATTTTCTGTCTTTTTCTCATTTAAAAACACACAACAAGCCAACAATTGCATAGGCAGAGACAGGCGTCACTTCTTAATGAAGTCAAGTCGCCCACTAGCCGACTTTCCTCCTTTTATCCCCCCTCCTCCGTTTCTATACTGCATCTGATATTGTTGATGTTGTTTTTCTTTCTTTCTTCCTGAAAAATGAATAGTGGCTCTGTCACGTCGGGGAGCACGGGGCTCTGGGTTGTCTCCTTCCTGTTGCCTGTCTTATCTCGCACAGATCCTGGCCTGGCCTGCTGCGGTGTCGGGCCTCTGCTCGCTTACCCCCTCTGTGGAGATAGGCAGGGTGGGGGTAGGGGTTGCAGGGGGTTCGTCTGTAGTGCCTCCCTCTCTCTTTCATATTCAGCTCCCTGAGAGTTTAGAGCAAAGACAGGAAGTTCCTACCAGCTCCCTCCTCACCTATACCACACTGGGCAGCTGGGCAGAAAGAGTTTGGTTAAGACACAAGACTGCGAGGATGGGTGGGGGGTGGGGTGGGGTTGCCGCGAGGGGCCTTTTACTTGAGGCCCCACCATGAGGTCCTCATTTGTTTCCGGGGCCATTACTGTGACAGACTGTTTACAATCACCGACAGATTAGGTTTACTTAAGGATTTATGTTATTCCTTTAGCTGAAACGTATAAACAAGCCTGAAGCTTTTCCACCACCCTGCTGTTATAAATTAATACTGCTGCCGGGGGCCGCAGGGCGCACTTTAAGCACGCTGAAAATGTGTGATTTTCTAAACTCTGCGCAGGAAAAATACGCTCTAATTCTTCCCCAAAGACGTGGAGTGAACAGCAGGGCAGCTCTGATCCGCGGTGCTGCTACCAGTGCTGGCTCTGCCTCCATACCCAGTCTTTTCTCACCTCAGAGAACTCAACACCCCATTAAGAAGTGCTACCTGAGTCAGGAGAGCTCCACCGCCACTGGGTGGTGCAATATGAAAGGGAAGCTGCTCATTGAATTCAATAACAGCAAACATGTTCTCTTTGCAGACATGTTTCTATGTTCTTCTATCTGCTCTGCTAAACACTTACTAAAGGTTTGAAACATTATGTGATTGTAACCGGATTTTTGTGTTTATTAAAACTAATTATAACTAGTGTACAAACAGGTAATGAATGATTGATAGCAAAGTAAAACATAACTATAATCATATAGAACACTGTTTTTAAACTAATTAACTAATTAGTTAAAATTATTTGCTCTCTTAATACTTTTAAACAGTCAAATATTTTTACCCACAAACATAAAAGATGATTAATAGCACTGATTTAAATTTTGCTGTTCAAGAATTAAGTTGAAATGTTGAGAATAAAGTGAAAATGTCAAGAATAAAGCTGAACTTTCAGTATTAATGGTGAGCATAAGAAAAAAATAAATCAGTTGTTGAATAAAGAACCATTTCAACTTTATTCTCAACATTTTTACTTTATTCACAAAATTAAAAAAAGGAAAATCCCTCAAATCTTCCTCCTCTGATGTATGTTTTATTATGGTTGGCACAAATACTGAAAATTCAACTTGATTATAGACATGTTGACTTATTTTTCAAAATGCAAATAAATAATAAATAAATAAATCCTAGTTTCCATCAGCACCATCAGACCTGCAGCAAACACTGTCACTACTGCTACAGTAATGGATAATGGATCATAATGGACAGAAAACTTAGGTGAACTTAAAGAGAATTAATCATTTTTCATCAGATAATCCATCCTTCCAGCTGATTTCTGAGCCATTCTATATTAAACTGCATTCTGTGTGGTATTAAAAAGTCTTAGTGAACCCTGCAGAACACCTGAGTTGAGAGCCACAGTGGGTTCAAATAAGAAAAAAAAAATTCCAGGCCACAGAGAAGCCTTTAACTCTGAATGACTGACAGTCACAAGCCTTCATCAGGGTGTTAAGACAGAAAACGCAATGACGTATTAAAAATCTCCATATTGAAATGTCCTAAAGCTTTGCATGTGTCTCTGCTGTCCCTGTCCTGCGGTTATGCCCCGGGCAAACCACAGCTCTTCAGATCTCTTTAATTACACGTCTGAGCCTCGGTCACAGCAGAGCTGCACAGCATGGAGACCGCTCAAGCTTTTCAATAATCAAAAGAGAAAATGGCATCATCCTTCCTCCTCTGCTTCTGCAACGATAATAACTGAGAGAAGAGAAAAAAGGGTATTATTTTTCCAGGCTTTGTTGCTCATGCTGCTGAATAATAACTTTCCAAGAGGAAATGATAAACATATGAAGCAATTACCCTATATGAGAAGTTCAACTCAATTCGGAGTCCCTGCTTTCAAGTTTATGGTGCTGGATCAGTGTTGTCCTTTTCAATTTGCAGCCGGGCAACATTAGAGGTGAATGTCGTGAGCTGAGCTCAGTGACAGCAGTGGGAGATAGTCATTAATATTATCATTATTATTATTATAATCCTGCAGTTCCTCCCTGTTTCTTTGAACTTTTATTTTTTCATAGTTATAGTCCGAACCACACGACATGAAGGCCTAAGTTCATTAGCAAGCCGGCCTCTAATCCATGTTTTTCAAATTTGAAGGAACTTTGGCTGACCTCCCGCCCACCTGCATGTGGACATTTTTAATTAATACATTCCGGTTTTCCATAGGTCTGTTTTTCCTGAAAAAAAAAACAAAAAACAAGTGAGCGAGAGAAGGAACACGGCATCCTGGGCGGGTTGGTATCCGGAGTAAGGTTTGGCATGCAGCTCAGTGAAACCACAGATATTCCCCGGCCCTCCATCTCCTCTTCTCTCTCCTCACCAGCGTATCCCTCCTCCTTCAGACTCACACACACTCCGAGCAGGGCTTCAGCTACACTCTGAGAAATAAAGGGGCTGACTAGAACCACATAGGGTTCTTTAGTTTGTCCCCATAAGAGAACTTCTTTTGGTTCCTGGTAAAACTTTTTATGAAGATTCCACCTGTAACCCTTTCACGGGGTTCTGTCTAAAACCAAACCTTAAAGGGTTATACCTAGAACCATCTATGAAATGTTATACTCACAACCCCTATGAGAGAGTTGACAGAGAACCCTTCTATGGTGTAATGGATCCACCCAGAACCCACTCTGGGGATTCCATCCAGAACTTTTCCACTTTCTAAGGGTTTACTCCCTAACCCACCCAGGAGGTTCTATGGAGAGCCCTTTTGTATTCCAAGGATGTAATTTAAAACCCACTGAAGGCGGTTCCACCAAGAATCCTTTTAGTTTCCAAGGGTTTCATCTAGAATCCACCTGGGGTTCTACTGAGAACTCCTGTATATTCCAAGGGTGTCCTCTAGAACCCACCCAGGGTAATTCAACCAAGAACCCTTTTATTTTCCAAGGATTTCATCTAGAATCCACTCAGGGAGTTCTACTGAGAACCCCTTTATCTTTCAGGGGTTTCAACAAGAAACCACCCATTGGGGTTATAGCGAGAACCCTTTTTTATTCAAAGGGTTTCATCTAGAACCCAACCCAGGGGACTCCATCCAAAACCCCTTTATATTCCAAGAGTTTAAACTAGAAACCCATCCAGTGGGGTTCTATAGAGAACCCTTTTATATTCCAAGGATCTCAACTAGAACCCAGCCAGGGGGGTTCTACAGAAAATGCTTTTATATTACAAGGGTTTCAGCTGGAACCCACCCAGGGGGTTCTGTGGAGAAGCCTGTTATATTCCAAGGAATTTATCCAAAACCCACTCAGGGGGTCTATACTAAGAACCCTTTTATATTCCAACAGTTGCGTCTAGAACCCACAAAGGGGGTTCTACAGAGAACCCTTTTATATTTCAAGGGTTTTAACTAGAACCCACTCAGAGGATTCTACTGCGAACCCTTTTATTTTCCAAAAATTTAATCTAATCTTTAATCGCTTAACACCCATGCAGTCAACAATCATTGAAGACCTCTTTCTTGCTAAGAGTTCTTACAGAGAACCCTTGATGAACTGTTTCTTCAAGAAATGGTTCTTCAGAAGCAAATGATTCTGTTTAGAGTCCCAGCCCCTCAGGAAGAACCATTTTGGAACCCATGTTCCTCAGAGTATAACAGTGTGGCACATTCACCCCTCTGTCTTTATGTGCTGGGGTTGTGACCTCTCTTGACAATGCTGTACTCTACGCTTTTCTTTAGACACGAGGAAGGTCATGACGTTCTAACAGAGAAGACTGTCTTCTATTCACACTCTTTAGAGACATACATGCACACATGTGAGAACACACAGAGCTGTTTGTCTCATGCAAACAACTGGAGTCTATGTGAGGCTGTGCATGATCCCTGTATCCCAGTGAGATAGATTTATAGTGTGTGCTTTCCCAAGCAAAACCATCCTCCTGTCATTCATTCAGTCTCTCTACCAGAGGCAGAAATATTTCAATGTTTGTCATTTAGTCGAGTTTTTAGAGCTTAAATTAGTCTGCAAAATGTCAGTGTTGAATGTATTCAAGATGCAGTGTTTCCATCATAGACCTGTGTCAGACATCAAACTTAGAAAATGAAACATCAAACATCCAGTCAACAAGTCTAATCACAAACAGCAGACACAATTACACCATCAACTGATTTAAAAACAAAAACAAAACTATCTCAAGATCCAAAGAAGACATTTAAAAAAGTCAAGTAGCTCAACATTTGGTAGGATGGAAGAAAGATTTGTTAACAATCAGTCCAAATCTCTTAAACAAAATGGAAATAATCTTCATAACATTAAGGGAAAAGCAAATCATTTAAGCTTTCAAAAGATCTAACAAAATAACATGCAAAAGCATTAATGAATATGATGAAAATAGTAACAACACAACAAAGCAGGCCAATACTTAAATATACTTCTAGTTAAGGCAGTGTTTTAAAAATATAGCCTGACATTTAACTATACTGTATATGAGGCCGGAAAGGTTTTTAAGCAAAACCCTCTTCACAATGGCAAAGGCGACACAAATTGCAAGTGTTCGACCTCGAAAATAAAAGTGAAACGAGACTAAAGCCATATTTTCACTGCATGGTACGGCTCAACTTGCTCTTTTTTTCAATTTCCATTACAAATAGTACCTGGTACTTTTTTGTTATCACACAATCCACATCAACTCCATCTCTTCTATAGCCTATATTATAACAGAAGCGCAGCTTGTTTTTGTGTGCACAGCAGAGGAAAAAAGTGGTAGTAACTGGTAGTAATATATAGTGTAGGTTACAGTTTGTGAGTGAATAAAAACTGCAGCTTCTCAGGACCAAAGCACCTATGTGTGTGTCGTTTCCCAACTGCTGGAACTGCATCATTATCATGATCAGCTCCACCTACGTTGAGGGGATACTGTCCGCAGTGGAAAATGAAGTACCAAAAGCAAATAGAGTCCACTTGAACTGTGCCATGCACTTGAAATAAAGCTTAAGCTACAGCCACACTAGTGGCTCCTTGAGGTTGTACTTCATCATGGTAACATGCTCACTACAATGACAGTGCCAACATGTAGATGTTTAGCAAGCATAATATTTAGCAGTTTACTAGTTTAGTGCTTGCATGTTAACAACTGGTAATTGGAACTAATCACAAAGTTCAGCTCAGGCTGATGGGAAGCAGAGTTTTGCAGGTCATGAACCTAAAATACTGGACAGATTGAAATGTTAACCTGTTGATAGCGGTAAATGAAAAGTCAGATAATCACCACAGTGTTTACAATTCATCCTGAATGTGATCCTTTTAGTGCTGCTGGAGGAATCTGAGGACGATGACTGTCTATATCAAATTCCATCCAATAGTTGTTGAGGTAAATTAGTCTGGATCATGGTGGACTGACTGACTGGCCAACTGAATTTGCCATCCTTGAAGCCATGCAGTCATGTCACTCGGGCATTCATTTTCTCCACCAGGTATTATGATTACGATACCTCAAGACCACCTTGAGGGAATTACTTCAGCCTTAGCAACATTGAACTGATTAGATTTAGTTGGTCAAAAGTTAAGGTCTCTGTGACCTCACAAAACACGTTTTTGACCATAACTCAAGAATTTATGCACTAATTATGACAAAATTTCACACAAAGGTCTAATAGGATACTAGCAGTGCTGGAGAGCAACTTCTTGCATGTAACTAGTTCCATGTATTTAAATTACAGTCACTAATCAAAATGTTGTTGATTACAGACGGGTCAGATCCAAAGATTCTTTTCAAGTTGCTTGGTGGGGATCTGTACTCTGAGTGTCCTCTTCTAGTTTCCTCTGCAAACTTCACTTGTTAAACAAATTTTGGTAATTTAATGACTGAATAATTGATTAAAGATGGCCTTTGGCTGCAGTGTTTTGGGTTTTTTTTTGCACCACAGCCCTCCACTGGCACATATGTTAACCAGCCCAAAGTTAACCATCTCAAGGGGTTTGTTTGTGTCATTGGTATGCCTGTTGAACACATCCTGGGTACAGGAGCTAACGCAGCTCACGCACAGCCAACCTTGACAGCTGGACAGGGTGTGGGGGTCAGGTCAGAGGCAGACACAGTGGTCCTCATTGAGATGTCATGATAAAAATCAGCTACGAGGGCCGGAACGTGGGGAAAACACAGAATTAATGTTGCGTTTGATCTGTGTGCCTGAAGGCGGAAACTGCTGCCTTGTGTATAACATTATTCAACCACTGTCAATTCAAATAACACACCAGAGCTTTCTTTCATAAAGGCTGGTCTATGCATCTCAAAGAGGAAGCAGGGGACAAGAAAAGGCCTGGATTCATGAGTCGTGGGGACACAGAGACAAATCAAGCAGCCCCTTGTGAGGAAACAGAGAGAGGGGGAAGGTACTGAAAACCTGGTTGTCAGGAACTCTCTGACATCCTGAAGGCCAGGCCATTGTGTCGTGAATACAGAGGAGAGGATATGTGTATTTTTGGATGCCTCGGTTCCGGTGATCTTCAGATGGTGTCGTGAGGCCAGTAAATGTAGGACTTATTTTAACTTACAAAAGCCAGGACTGAACTGGAGTCCAATCAAAACACACACCAGAGAAAAGGGGACCATCCCATCCCATCCCAGAGTCCCCTCGCTTCCTGTTTGCTGTCAACCAAGGGGCACCAGACCTCTGAGGAGGATGTTTGGCTTGGTAACAGATTTTTTTATTAACACTGAGAGGAAACAAGTTTTAATGGCTCTTGGGAGACATGTTTAGGTCCAAAGAGTGGGCTGTTATTTGAAGATAATGTCTCTTTGTTTGTGAGACATCATTACCAACACTGTTGGTAACAGTCATGCTGATTCAGCAAGGTGGAGGCAAAGATATTTAAAGCGTTGAGGTTAGGCTGTTGCACAAGAACAGAACCCTTAAGGTTGGGATAAGTATAGGATGGCGCTAACAGTGTTAGCACAGTGGTGGGCTTGTCACTTTAAAAACACAGACGAGTATTTTAAAGTGACTCAGGTTTGACCTTCAGACCCCGAACAGACAAAGAGAGCCTATTACAGTAGAAGCCATAGAAACAGTCCTCATGGGCACACTCTGTACAAACCTGTATGTGATGATGTGTCTCCTAATGCATGTTTGTACCAGTTTTCTGAACAAATCATGCCACAGTAGCCTGGAGAGTGGTGATGCAAAGTTGCTGGGGTTTGCTACTCCAAGTAATGAATGTTATAGAATAGCTGCTTTTCCGAAACACTCTCACACATCAGCACTGAGAAAAGGTAGAAGTGTGAAAATGTATCGATTCTAAGATGCATCGTGATGTGGACATGGATGATTCTGCACTGTTTTTTGTTGATTTTATGTCTTCAGCTGGACATTAAAGTTGTAAAATTATGTTGTTAGGTTGCAGTGTTACTCTCTTGCAATCAGTTATGGGTGAACCTGAGGTTGATCATAAGATGTGTGTACATTTTAATGAACATTTCTGCAGAACTGCAAAATGTTAATATTGAACTATCTGCTAAATGTTCATGAACACAGTCAGAGGTTGTCATTTTTGATTGGTTGTGACCTGAGGGCAGATGCCAGCGGAGGAATGTGAGTGACATGTTACAGATAAATACACAGAGCAACTTTTCAGTGAGACTGTGATAACCCTTATTCCTGAAGTATTTTGTTTAGTTTCTGCCCGCTCCTTTTGCGCAAGCAAGGCATTTCTCTTATGTATGCCCTGTGAGTGGCTAGTACAGCCACAGGGCTTTGTGGTAATTTAATCCTCTGAACCCAAAACAACTTGTTTTACCAGTAATGCCTATGTGACTATCTACTCAGAGCAACTAAGGCGTGAGTAAACGTCTTTATTTGTTATGTTTAGGCACTCAGAGTACTTAGTCAAGATGAGAAAAATTGTGGTCTTGTTGAAATATTGAAAAAATCACAGGTGACCGAACATGTTTATTGTCATTTAATCAAAATCTTTCACTTAATTGTTAAGTACTTTTGTTGCCTAAAGCTCAGCACACACAAGACTCAGTCTCTACAGACTCTTTTCTTCTCTTTACAGTGCTGAAGCATTGGTTTTGGAAGGAAAACTCGATGGTTTCCAATGTAGCATTATGTCATGTGACATGTGGCAAACATCGGACACATTTGGATTGTTATGGTACAGTAGTTGAGATGTGTTGATCAGAGGACAAAATCTGATAAATCTTCTGTTTTTTCCACTATGGTTAGTTGCTGTCATTGTCTTTGAGCCTCTCTGTCATAAATGGGCATTCGGTTTGATTGTAAAAAAACTCTTGGAGGAAGTAATGAACTGTATGAACAACCAGCAGAAACTGATTGTCCAGTTGATGCGATCTGTCCAACCCTTGGATCCTCAGCTCCATGGCTCTCAGCTTGGTTTGTTACACTGTTGACATGACGGGATAAAACATGGTGGAAGTTCCCCAGCCTGGCACGTCCAGTTGCTGTGCGCTGACAGCTGATAAATTCATGCTCTTGTAATTGGTTGACCCGTTTGAACATAAAACGGTTGAGAAGACAAGATTTATGCTGGTTGAAACAGTGAGACTGCTGTTTGGTTATGGTGAAACATGCAGTGTGTGTGCAGATCAGGGCTGATTTTATGCTTCTTGAGGAGAATCACATGTGCGGCTGGTTGCTGATATGTACATGATGGGCCACCCTCAGTCCTCAGCTGCTGCACATTGTGGAGATATTCTAGACCTGTTCTGACAACATCAAGCCAAAAGAGTGGAGTTGTGTTACACTGCACGGTGGGTTTTACACATGCCACAAATTCAGTAACAAATCGAAGGAAATACTGTACATACAGGATCCTGACACTGGCTCGACATCACAGATCTGTCTTTAGAGAGGTTGTATTTTTCTTTCTTTTTCCCTTTGGCTACTTCGTCTTGAAATAGCCCCAGAGAGCATACAGCGTTACTAATGTTTTATTAAGCTTTGGGTTTTTTTCTTTGGTTGTTGGCTTCACAAAAGGAATTGCTGCATTAATCACAAAAACAATGACCCCCATACACATGCTGGTCTGTGAGGACAGTCGCTGTTATTTTAAGAAATGAGAATGGAAAAAACATGATAGACAGGAAAAGGTGCACCAGGGGATGTCGCAGGATTTGGGAGGAGGCGGGGGATCACACTCCAAATGGCAAAACAGTGCAGGAAAAAGATAAAGAAAGTGAAAATTGCATACAGAACCACAATGCATATCATGAAGAAAACCAAAAACAACATCATGGTTTGACAGTGGATACTATTGGAGGGGTAACAACTGGTCTGCAGTGTCAGGATTTGTAAAATGGAATAGAAATGCAAAGAAAAACCCCAAACCTTAAAGAATTTAAGGTCACGGAAGTCTCAGTGTTGTCTGTTGTCTGGACAAATAAGAAATGGGGATGAGATACTCAAGATGAGATACAGATACTCAAGGTTTCAGTATCATTATCAGTGTTGGACATGAAAAAGAGGTAGTGAAGCAACAAGTAATTACACTTATTTACCACTAAACTAGAGAAACTACAAGAGAAACATAATGCAATGTAAATGCTGAATTACATTTTATTATTAACACGAATTCGAGGAGATGTTTTAATGAATACAGTTACAATAGTAATTGTCATTTGTCTTTGCAAAAAAATTATAATTAAATATTAGTTGGGAATTTTTCAGTGGTTACGTTTAGGCAGTCAGCACTCACTTCAGGTCGAGAAAAGACTGTGGTTCTGGTTAAATATTGAAAAATTCAACTGTACCCTGATGTTTTTACTTTATTGGTATTTAACTGAACGCAAGATCTTTCTCTAACCCGAAAGGATGTGTCCAGGTACATGTTGCAGCTACCATAAACTGAAAAATAGTTCCTCAATTCCAATTTTTATGACCAGAAACTTTTCTTGCTTTAATTAGATCCGACTAGCTGTGGCTCAGAGGTGTTGTCCACTTATTGACCCTTTGCTAAGCCCCTCCTGCAAACAGCAACTGTCCAGTCATAGATTAGCAACTGTAATTAGATGCTGCAGGCCTTCCAAGCTTTGCATTTCTCTACATATTGAAGCGGTGTGCATGGGGGCTCTAAGACGAGCAATACTGTTAGTCTCATGAGGCTTTTGTAGTCTTTCAAAAATGTAAAACGCAAGAGCGCACGTGTGGGGAATGGATTAAACGTTGTCTTTACCTGCTGCAAACTGTAGCACGTCCGACTAACTAATGCCATCTTATTAACTGCAGTAATGTTATCTCTAGCGAAACCTGTGTTAGATACTGCTGCATTTGCCAAACTCATGGCTTATTCCCAAGAGGTACGTTGTGATTTGTTATGTTGGAGGTTTGAGGAGGAGGGTGTGGGCTGGTGCAGAATCAAAGTGAGCCGACAATGATGTACCTCAGTCTGGCTCACTTTCTTCAGTCTTAACTCAGCTTGGCTTGGTTTGGCTGTCTTCCCGCGGTGGTCACGATCTGTCTGGTCTGGCTACATGACATGATCTCCACTGCACAAATCAACTCCCAGCGCTTCCTTTTCCCACACTGAGTGTATTTCAGTTGCCTGAAAAATCTGCTGGAGACAGACCTCTCAGCTCACCTAAGGAGTTTAAGCATTAGCTTACATTAGCTCGCTACACTTATGAAATCTGCTATTGTGAGTCATCATCTTAGCTGACAAAGTTCATGGTCGTCAGCTAGAAATGAAATTGTTTACTTCTCTGTGGAATCAAAGACCTTGTGTTTCAACAATTACTTCTAATGTCAATGTTAAATCTGCCACCGTTATCGCTGTGAATAAGGAGAGTGGGGTTTGGCAGCGTTGGAGCGTCAGTGGTTTGATCCCCTGCTCTTCCACTCTGCATGTCAAAGTGTCTGTGGGCAAGACCAAAAATCCCAAATTGCTCCAGAAGGCTGCCATTGGTGTGTGAGAATGATTAGATGCTCCTCCTGATGAGCATGTGTGCACCCTGCATCCCTCTGCCATCACAGTATGAATGTGTGTGTGAATGGACATTTAATAACATTTCAAGCCACTAGTCAGTTTCACAAACTGTAATCCTGAAAATAATTTACTCACTCGTTTTTTAATTAAATCAAATGACATATCAGATTAGAAAAATAAGAGCTTCATATATTGACATGCCTGTAAGATCTTTAAAAAACCTGTTTGTTATATAGTTTACTTAAGATTCTCAGTAATCCAACATTTTCTACCCTGTCCACCTTCCCCCTTAAAACTTGGAGATCCTGATGATCTTTGACCCGTGTACCCCGTCCCTCCCTCCTCTACTACCTCCAGTCTGCTGTGGGACTTTTGGGGGCCTCAGTCCCGCTGAGCATGTCTGTCCACTGCCTCCAGAGGGGGTCCCGGTTTCAATATGGGCTTGTACAACCGACACTCCATCTCACTCTTTATCCACCTCACACACACACACACACACACACACACACACACACACACACACACACACACACACACACACACACACACACACACACCTCCCTGTGAAAGTCATGCTCCTGAGTGATGGAGTCAGCTGGGCTCGTCTCAAAGGGGGAAAAAGCGCCTTCCCAAGCAGGCTGGTGGGGGTCTCCCCCATTTCTCTCCCAGCCCTCCCTTCAGTCCTTTAATAAGGCCTTTCTCTAGGTGTCAGGAGGAGATGGGCGAGGGGCCCCTGAGGGGAGGTCAGGGTCACAAACAAAGGAAGGTTACACTGAACTTTTGGCAAGTTTTAACTCTTAAACAGACACTTTTTGGGCTATAAGCTCTATTTATGATGAGTCCTGTTCAATTGAAACTAAAAGTGAGACATATTTAAGTGAGAAAATTAGAGCTACATCATTGCTGTCCTTTACATGCATTCTCCCAGGCCTCCAGCTCCTGGGGGTGCTTGAACTTGCTCTGTTTTATTAGTTGTGAGGCATCCATCACATATGGGGAGCAGTGACCTTCTCAAATTCCTACCTGTGATTAAATACCACAAACAGTTCTTCAGGATGCCAGCTAATAGACAGCTCCAGAACACAAAGGTCAACTTATTAACATATAGAGACGGCTTAGATGACAATCACTTTCTGGAGCGGGATGGGACTTGTTGCGAAGGCATCGTGATGTGTTTAATGGCAGCCATTAGTTTAACTGGCACGCAAAGAGCAGCATATTAAAAGTGATATGTGCTAATTCCCCAGACCCAGGGCCAGTTTAATTAAGAATACTGTTGAGGGAGGAAGTCACACTGAGGTGGAAAATAGGATTATAATACTAAAGAAGAAGAAGAAAAAAAATCGCAGTGTAGGCAAATGTCAAGGATTAGAGTAAAAAACATAGTGAGTGTTTTGGGGACACAACTTTCCCACACAGGCATGCACACACACCCAGAATGCTCACACACTTTCCTTTTCTCAGTCTGTCGTAGGAGTTATTATTAAACATTTTTCACAGCCGGCGTGTTTCCACACAAAGGGCGGCTTGTCCCAGTCTTGTTTGCTCAGTTTATTAAAATAGATGCTGCACTAAAGTGATCAAAACCCCTCCGTTCGCCCTCTAAATCTAAGTAGTCACTCTAAAAATATTTAATATGCACCATCAGCGCAAAACCAACAAGCCGCCTCTCAGCCTCCCTCTCTGCCTGCGCTTTAAAACAACACACACAGACGCTGTGGAATGCGACCATATCTCCTCAATAAATCCCAGGCTTTTGATTTTTCTGCGATGCCTCTCGCAGAAAAATGCCCTCTCTGCGTGGAATGTCTCTCAGCGTTCGCCTCGCTCGTATGTGACCGATATTGCTTAAAAAAAAAATCCCTGAATACACACATTGTTTAGCAGAGGGAGAGTGAGAGAGGGAGAAAAGGGCCAATAATGTTGGTGTTGTGTTGGCCCGGACCTCCCTTTTACCATGTGAGGCTTTATCTTCTTCCCTCATCAGGCCAAGTCTGCTCTGGGTTATTATTGCTGACCTCTGGGTGCTTTCGCCAGCATAGAGAAAGCTTTTAACCCTTCTATAATTTCCAGATTGTGTACATCATGCCTTAACCGTGTACGCATACAGGTTTATCCTGGGTTTAACTTATGATCATTACTTGCAAGAGACCCCATCCCACTGTAAGAAAAAAAAAAAAAAAACTCAAGGCAACTGTCATTAAATCTGAGTTTTAAGTCAAACATAAACTTTTAAGTTTTAAGATAAAATTAAAAATTTTAATAAAAGTTAAATCTTTTGTTAAGATAATTTACTTCTTTAGATAAACTTAAATCCTTGAGTTAAAGTCAAGTTCAAACTCTTAAGTTTTGAAATAAGTCTTTCCAACTTATAGTCTTTTGCTGAGAAATTTTACCTTTCTTCTTTAGATCAACTTAAATTTTTTGAGTTTTAGAAACCCCAAATTTTCTGTATTTTGAAAATTGTTCACAGTGAGTTGTGAACCTGATTTTTCATCATTTGGGTTACGCAGGGTTTAAGTTATGATCATTACTAGCAATGGACCCAAAACAGTGTTTAAAAAAAGGTTAAGTAAGCTAAAATTTTCGACATATAATCTTTTGTTAAGATTATTTACTTTTCTTACTTTTTTAAACACAAACTCCAACTCTTAAATTTTTAAATAAACCAAAATAAAAGTTTTTCTGACCTATAATCTTTTGTTGAGATAATTTGCCTTTCTTTTTTAGACAAATTAGAATCTTTGTGTTTTAGAAATCCAAAAATTTCTGTATTATAAAAGTTCCTCACAGTGAGCCGTGATCCCAATTTGTCATTTTTTGTGTTGCCCTGAATTTAAGTTATAATCACTACTTGCAAGGGACCCCAACTACACTGAAAAAATGTTGAGACAACTCAGCCTAATTTGTCATTATTTGGGGTGCCTGAAAATGAAATGGTTGCAATTGAAAATATTTTATTAAAATATTCTAATTATCAACCATTCACTTTAATTATAATGACTGCCCTTAGCAATTTTTGAAATAAGAATAATTTTGTTTCTAAAATTCAAAGAATCAAGTTCTTAAAAGCAGAAAAGGAGATTATCTCAAAAGGTTATAGATCTGCAAATCTTTTTTAAAGTTCACTTTAAAACTTAAAGGAGAAATATGTAATACCCTAGTGTTCAAAAATAAGTATCACAGTCCAAACGTAGTTGTGGTTGATGTGGATGGAAATTGTTAATGGAAATTGTGTTTCTTTAATCTCTGACATATCATGGTCATTTTACAGCAGATACATATTTCTCCTTTAAGAGAGATTGAGTCAAACTTCAAAAGTTTAGTGAAGACAGTTGCTTTGAAATTATGAGTTTTCTCAGCTTTCTCAACAAGTGCAATTTTTGACACTACGGCTTTTCTTCCAAACATTTTCCACCAGTGTAAATACTTCTACTGCAGAGGGCTTTACATTACAGGGTGATTGATCCCATGGTTTCCATATGACCAAAATAAAAGCCCGCCGCTTGGCCCCTGTGTGCAGAAATAAGCGAAAACATCCGTGTTCTGCTCGACCCAAAAACAAACCCGACATTCATAATATCCACAAAATAAATGACCCGCTCCCTCTGAACTCTGGGGGAGCCGTGTACAGTGTAACATAATCTGCATTCAAAGTGTCGGACGCACAGGCCTTTGCTCTGTCCCTCAGCGGTGCCCTCCCGCTCGACTCCAAAAAATGACACACACTCAGAGCAGCACTGTCATCCCCTTGTCCTGTTCTCACCCCCAGCCCCAGCCCTTCATCCCCCCCGACACCGCCACCCAGCCCCGCCTGCGCTTTCATCCGAAGAAAGTGCCCATTGTGTGGGTAGATTGTTGTAAAAGAGGGGTGTAGCTGTGCCCGGCTGCGGGGTGCTGAGTTTCCGTCTCGGAAGACAGGACATCGCTGCCTTGTTGTGATTTCAGGCTCTTTGGTTCAGCGCTCAAAGGATGCCCCATCAAAGTCATCTCTGAAAAGATGGTGTTTGGGAGAGAAATGGAGAGCTGTCATTTCTAGGATAGAGCCAACAAAAAATGAACAAACAAATCATTGTTTGTGTGTGTGCAAAGCCTTGAAAGTCTGGAACATGCTTAATTTCAACCATTATGGTTTCAAGGTCAGGAACATGCTTGAATTTGAATATAGTCCTTGAAAAATGCTTGATTTTCAACAAAGTCTTCCATAATCCATAATGTTTCATCCATGCAATCAGTCATGTAAACCAAAAATCTTTTAACAATTGAAATTAAATGGTCCTCTTGTCATATTTGTGTGTTGTCTACTGATGCCTTACATAGAGGTGAAGCCAAATTGAGTGACATGGGTGCCAAAATGAAAATGAATGTGGCTATCTTTCTGTTTTTTCCATTCTGCCCAGAGTCACAGTTTAAAAGTGATGATGAAGGCTTTTTTGGTGCTCGAGAAGTGCTTCAATAGTCCTGAAAAGCTGTATGAACCCTGGCCCTGGTATATACTGCTTCCAGGAAAGTGCCACTGCTTTTATATATCACTAAACTAACAGCCAGCAATAAAAATGGAAGCATTAAAATCTTAAACAGTATTAAAAACTCACTCGAGTACTGTGGGGCAAAGTTTAGCAATAGTTTGACATCTGGGAAAATAGGCGTATTTGCTTTCTTGTCAAGAGTTACAGAAGACAGGAGCCGGTGAGCTTAAATAAGCATGTGCATAAAAACAGGTAACAGCAGTCAATATGTAGCCTGGCTCTGTCCAAAGGTTACAAAATCCACCTACCCGCACCTCTGAAGATCAGTAGTTAAAACTAACCTTTTGGCATTAAAATGTCTACAAATGCATGCATGACGGATATGTTATATATTTTGTTGAGTTGTGTACTTGCATTATCTCAAATGTTGCCAACCATGATAAAATCCTGTACTTTGTTCAAACTAATGGTGTGCTTCCTGCTAGCCCTTGTCAGGAAGGAAGGAAGTTGGTGGACGTGACTAAAAGTAATATGAATAATACTTAAATATTACCTCATCCATGAACATGATTTCTGCCTGAGCTGACTGCTGTGGAAAGAAAGTCTGCCACATTGCACCCCTGAAAAACTGCAACGTGTTGTTTCTTCTATAGTAAGCTAAGCTAACCAACTGCTAGCGTCATATTTATGGTACAAACATGAGAATGGTGTCAATCTTCTCATCTAACTCTCAGAAATATAGCCAATAAGCATATTTCCCCAAATGTCAAACTATTTATTTAAAGGTCTGCTGCATCTGCTTTCTTTTCCAGGTTTTTGGAATGGCAACTCCTACTGAGCTCTTATCAAGCAGTGACATAAGTTTGATACCCTTGACATCACTCTCCTCTTTCTCAACTTCAGTGGTTTATCTGTAGCAAAGGCTAACATGCAGAAACCTGTATCAGGACACATGAAAAAACATTTTTAGATGTGCTTGGAAAATAGCATTTTGACACTAAATATACATTCTGCAACCAAAATGTGAATGTTTGTATTTGAATACATACATGTAAACTACAGAATGATATAAAAACCTTGTCACCGTGTAGACTATGTCTTCCTCATGGGGCATGTTGTAGCTGGTATGTGCTGCTGAGATGTTAATTGTTTGGCATATCAATACAATTACTTTTGTCTCAATTCATGTCTTATTTTTGCTCCTGTCATAATACAGCACACACAGTAATCATAAATCTTAGTTTAACTGTAAATAAAAGCAAAAGACTTATTCTCCCAGCAGCAAATGTAAAGGTTTTTCCAGGTGAGGCCAAGAGGCCCTGTGAATCAGTATCTCTTGGCGTCCCATCTAAATTTCAAAACTTGTTAGAGAGATCCTTTGTTGCAAATCTTATCTTTGTACATCCTTGTGTACATTTGGTGGGACAACCTCATAGTCTCCAGCACTGAAAAAATAGTTTTGTTCCTTTTTTCAGAGTATTGATCAGCAGAATCAAAAGTTATCACAGTAAGTTAAGTAAAACATGCCATGATTTTTCAGCATAATGAAGCCTTCAAGGTTGAAGCACAAATGTCTTTTCTTTCCACTTATTGCCTGCACATTCTGTAGCATGCCCAGCACTCTTGTGGCCTAAATGGTGCAGAACAAGGCATCATTTGCCAGAAAAGTTCAATATATTTAGATGTCTGTCTTGGCACATACCAAGTCAACATATCTTCTCAACTGTATTCTACAAGATACAAGAGTAAATGCCTTTTTGTTGACAGCCTGGGATTGGACTTGTAAACTCTTTTTACAAGAACATTCAGAACACTTTCTTACAAGAGTTGAAGACTGTGAACCTCACTTTTTATTTTCCTCCTTTTAACTTTCCCTGTGGAAAATCCTCTTCAGCAGGACACACAAAGCCTGTCTTCACCGTAGAGGGGAAGGAAGCTGTGGGAGACTGGAATACCAAGGCTCTCCGCGTCACAGATTCAGAATGGAAAGTCATTATAATCCCCACCAAGGCGCTGGCATAATATTTACAGTGTGTTTGTGAACACACTGGTGCCCAGTGCTTACTGTAGGAAACACTGGCCTGCAGCATCTTGGCCCAGAACGGGATGGATCAGGTCCCATCAGGGTCCCACTGTGCCACGTGCTGTCAGATGATGTTGTCATGGTGACAATAAGCCAGGTTTCCATGACCCCTACGCTGCTGCTACATCATCCCTGTCCACACGCCCTCCAGGTTGACGGTGCTCCCTATTTCAAGTAGTGCTCTGTGTTTTGATTTCTATTCATGTCCTCTGAGTACAGTTGTGTCCTTGTCCCACATAGTCCATCCCTTTCCCCTTTCCTCGCTCTGTATTTTCTTCCTGGTGGTCCCAGCCAGGAGAGGACCACTGCAGGGGAGAGATGAGTTCCTCTCTTTGAAGTTGAGCGCCTCTGAAAGGAGGCCTGACTCGGCCTGAGTGACAGAGCCCGCCTGCCTGGCAGACATCAAATAGACAGGTCGCTCAGTTCCAACAGCGACGTTTCAAGCCCCTTTCCCCCCCAACCCCCCCTCTCTCTGGACCTCTCAACCCACCCATCCACATCAAACTTGAACTTTTTTGTGAGCTTGTAATTAAAACCAGGCCGCCTGCGACAGAGGTGAGTTGTTTGGGCTACAGACGTGCTGCTGGGGTCGAAGGCCATGTCGGGTTTGAATCCCCCTTTGTGGGAAGGGACTGGCCTCAGATGAACAGGGGTACAGGCTCCATGTAGGATTAAAAGATGAGAGAAACAGGAGGGTGCGGACGGGATGTTGAGCCAAATTCATGTCATTGACAGAGTGAAGACTTTCGGCTGCTTTATGCTAAATGTTAGATATGCATATGTTGGATATGTACCACCGGAAGTCATTGGGGGCAGTGTAGTCGTGTAGCCAATAGTTCAAGTAAGACACGACCACATGACATCACAAAAAAGTTTTTAAAATCCTAAAATATTGGAAATGACGTCTATTGTCAATTAATTGGTTAAAAACATCTTGCCGACATCGCAGTGTGGCTGCACAGACCACTGTCTACAACGCTGCCTCCACTTTTGCCTCTTTCTCAAGAGGTACATTATTACAACCACCTCTAGCCTTGAGCTAAATTCATGTCCACAGAATGAAGACTTAAGGCTCCAGCTAAATGTTAGATATGCAGACAGATATGGATGGAGCCCTCTGTCTGTACTCTGAGTTCCTTTCGTTCGTAAGGTTTAGCTCTGAGTGGTGCCCTCTAGTTGATGTATTGCTTAACATCCATGCTAATGTAAAGGATGCATGGAAGTATGTGGGCAGTGATGGTTACATTGTTTGAAACTGACCTACTTTCTTACGTAAAGGGGGTATAAATGAGCCTCTATCTGTCCATTCATCATATTAGACAGTCCCTCCAGGATTTTGTAGGCTTTTTCGGGGGATTGTTGCACCTTAAATGCCTGATTTCACAGCTGTTTTTCCAAATCTCTAAATCTTATATAGGACTGGTATGTTCCTTGTAACTGTTAGGAACTTGTCGTAAAGGCTTTGTGTGACCTTTGTGACTAGATCTAGATTGAAGTGACTCATGTAAAGCCTGATGTCGGCATGGGAAATTGCAGGCTTCAATCAGCTAAACAGCACTTGTGTCACTTACTTTTCTGGATGGGAAAACTAACATTGGAGGAAAAAGAAAACACACTCATCCTCAAAGTGAACCCTTCAGGAAATTTTATGAGGAGTTTCTTAAGGGACTTCATGCTGCGTGATGCATCCTCATGTCCTTTAAGAAGCAGTGAGTAAACATAACCAAACTGTCCTCGGGTCTTTGTTTGTTCGACTCGTTAAAACATGACATTTATGAGCTTGGTGTTCGTTTTCATTGGGGCTTTTAGCTCCATTAGTCTCTTAAGTTGCCCCTTTATATGTCTGAGAGTGTTTATCTAAGTATGTTGACTAGGGCGGACAGACAGAGGGAAGGGTAGGGAGAGGGGGAAGATGAGATACAGCATGCCATAACTAGTCACTCAACAGTCCATGAGTGACAAGTCGTCCCATCTGAAACGTCAAAGTAAGCCTTTTGGCTGTGATACACCCAGCCCTCTCATCAGCTCCAATCTCTGCAAACATTGGCTGGTTGCATTCACTAGTCCTCTAATTGGTAATTTGCCTAATGGATGTGAACTCAAGTGTCTATAGTTATCTTGGCTGGGAGGGACAAAGAAAGTAGAGGGGTGGAGGTCACACTGGAGACCCCCCTCAGGGGAATTTCTGCTCCGTCTGAGCACTTTACAGGATTATTTAGGCTAACTTTCATCTCTTGTTGCCAGGGCTAGGAGCTTGCAGAGTGCTCTGACCTCCTGACCTCCGCCTCTGTTCCTCTCTCTCTTTGGAAGGAAAATTCCAACATGTGAAGTGTCTCTCCTAACCGCACTCTCATAAGTATCACTCTGGCTAAGCTCACCACCAGGTTTGCCCCACAGCCAAAAGACGGGGCGTCATTACCAGAGTAGGAACCCACAAGGTCAAGTTTGTACAATGGACGTTTTCAGGGAACTTAAGAGGAACTTCTGCTGGACTGGAGGATTGTTCCTCTGTGGGACGTTACGGTTGATGATAGCAGGATGCCAGTGTCAATAATCCTCCTTTTTCTGGGTTCAGAAAATCTACACCACAAGACTTGCACAAGACTTTGTCCAAGTCTTCAAATCTAGCGCTTTAAAGTGTTAGATTCTAGAAAACTCCCAGAACCTGATTTGATTGATCCTTACTTTTTGAAACTGGCAGCTGATTTTGTGGTAGAGCCTCTTGCATTTCTTTTTAACCTTACTGTGCTAACTAAGGAAGTACCAAGGATCTGGAAATCTGCTTTTGTTCTCCCTTTATTTGAAGTGGGTGACCCAAGTATTTTAAACAACTACAGGCCAATATCTTATTTGTCAGTACCGCTTAAAGTTCTTATTTTCTGACTATCTTAGTAATTGGTCTCAGTGCATTAAGCATCATTGTATCAGGTATATACTCTGATATTGTATCCACTCATGTTGGCTCTTTGTGTTTCTGTCTACTGGCTGTCTTGGCCAGGTCTCCCTTGAAAAAGAGATTCTTAATATCAATGGTACTCACCTGGTTAAATAAAGGTTAAAAAAAATTTTTATTTTTTATTTTTTAAAGAAAAGGTTAGATTAGTCTGAATGTTGCAGTAACACATGGATGTAATTGAGTTGGGATTAATTTGGCATGAACACTTGACATAAACATAATGAAGCACTGAGCTCCAAACATCTGATTCACGCAGATCAGTGCAATAAATACATCACTAGTGTTCATTAAAGTGCATCTTGGTATAAAATGTTTCCCTATGGAGAGGCGTAGTCACCTAATGACCTGGGTAAATGTTGGGGATCGGCATGCAGCCCCTTCACCCAAGTCTCGCACAGCTTACGTCCTTATGATGGAATGTAATTGTATTTTGGCTGGCCCTTTCAGCATGTGTATCAGATATTGAATTGGTGTGGGAAGATGAGGGCTGGTGGGAGGGTCCTAGAGGGCTGAACCAGAGGGGCACTGGAGACAGAATGGCCAGGTCAAAGCGGTCATTGTCCAGGGGTGAGGCATCAGTATGCTTTAAATTAACTAGGGTGGATGACTGGAATGATTCACTGTGACTGTCTGACCACATGTAAAGGCAAAAGTTTTTATATCTGTTCCAAATTGCCAAAAGGGAAGGTCCAGCCAAAAAGGCTTCTGTCATAGCCTTCACATGGCTGCTTCCTACTGCCTCCCTGATCTCTCTCCAAGAACGTCTTTGTAGTCTCATTCCACTGAATTATACAAATGTTCGATAATGCTGCACACTTTAAGTCGGTCTCTCATCAAACTGTAAACCGAAAGTAATTCTGTAAAACACTTGAAAAAGAAGTACTGATTATGTGACATAAAGTGGGTGTGATTGTTGGACTGTCTGTGTTGAAAGGTTAAAATTGGCCAATATGGTTTTCACAGTTCCACAATCAGAGAGCAGCTTTCAGATGCTGTTAGATGATGCAGTAAGCATTTAGTTTGACACTGAAGCTAAGAAGCTGTGGCAACTTCAGTCTGTGTATACTATAGCTGGTTCCTCAAATAGGTAAGGCACTAGAATTAGGGTTTCCCCCAGGAAGCAGATGAATCTGCTAAGCTCATGTTTTCATTTGCTCTGGCAGGTTGCTCTGGCCTCCTTTCTGCTTGGACAGAATTCCACCAGGCTTTGATCCGGTCAGGACAATCACAACTGTTTATTTAGTATAACAAATATAGCTGCCTAGCGTTTTATATGATGCCTGACAGAGGTGCATCACTGGTCCAGATTAACATGTTTGCTGCTCCTGCTCTGATTGGTTGTAGGTCTATCCAAGTCAGCAGGTCTGTCCAGTGCAACAGCTCAGGCTCCCAAAATGCAGATCAAACTGTCAAACTAGGAAGTATTGATCAAATTTGGATCAAGATTCTGTTATTGCATTGGCAATTCCTCACCTAAAATGTTTTCAGAAACAAACTGTGTCATTTAACTGTGATACGAGAAAGATTACAACCAGACGGCCACGATTATGCCCTGCTTGAAAACGAACCAAACACTGCTACATCACATGTTTCTTTGCTCTGATTGGTTGTAGGTCTGTATATTTGCGTCCAGAGACATTTTGGCCGCCTCATATTGATAACAACCATTGGAGACTGAAAATGAACGGAGAGGTTCCGGACTAATTCACAAATGTGAGTTAGCTGTGAATTAGCCAAACTAATTTGCAAATGTAAACTTATTCACAAATGTGAATGAGTCTGGCCATGTCAGGCTAGAATCATGGAAGCTCAAAGAAATGAAATTTGAACAGCTATAATTCCGGCAGGTGGAAAAACTCCTCATCTCCTGAGGACACATGCTACAATCAAAAGCTCCCTAACAGCTATTAACTGGACCTTGAAGTGAGGTCAGGTTGTTAATTACTGTTTCAAAGACCAAGAATGAACACTAAACCACAACTGACCCATCTAAAGTCCTGCCCGTTTTTGCTCTGTGCTTCAAGCAAGGTGCCTCAGTCCAACTCTAACCTTTCCTGTTTTTCTTAAGTGAGCAAAATGCTAGCTAACTAGCTAGTTAACAATTGATGAAGACTGGTCCCCCTCTAACATACTGTAGCCATCTTCAAATTTTGGTTTTCTTCTCAACATAGACGAGCCTAGCACATAGCATATTTGGGTACAGGAAACAACTTCTGAAAGTTCTGCCTTTTGTTCTGAGCACAGAGCAAAAAAGGGTCAGGACTTCGGAAAGGTCGATTGTCTTCAGCTTTGTAGTAACATTTCACTCTCATAGATTGTGGAAATAATGCTTTTTCTCCCTTTAAATTAACTGAGGGAGAATTACAAGGGTGTTCGAAGGTTTAATGCTTGTTCATACTGGTAGTTTATGCTGGTACAGTAGTTCTGCCATCCCATCAGTGGGAATCGAGTTGAAGGAGAGAAGATTACATGAACCTGGGAAATGTACAGTCGCTACTTTCATTGTGCAGATTTTCTCTGACTGGTGTTAAAAACCAACAAACGTGGGTCCAGTGTTCAGCTGCTGCCTCTTATTTTCCTAATACTACACCCACCATTGGGAAAGTCATCATTGTCCATATGTAGGTATTTCATGGTAAATAAAATAATGAGAGAATAGTGAGAGAGAGGGGCCCTCTTGCCAGCACACAACTGGGAGTCGGAGTCAGGCTTGGCCCTGTTGCCAGGATACCAGGGTCACCCCCTGTGGGCGGCAGTGTTCACTGGCCGGTCTGTGGTTGGGAGAAAGAGAAAGGGGAGGCAGAGCACGAGTACTGATCAAAGTTTAGCCAGTGCCCTGCTGCTCTCCAAATAAATCCCCCCACCGCTGGGCTCTCAGTGCCAGCCTTGTTTCAATAAGTCCCCCTTATTGTACACACAGCCAGGGGTCTTTGAGCCGAGCCATTCACTGTGAGCTTCCCACAGGATTACATATCTAAATATATGATGTGAGAGGAGCCACTGCAGCATGTGTGTGTGTGCTTGTACATGTGTGAGAAGCATTTAGTGATTCTGTTAAATTAACCAGAGCTGAAGAGGATCAGTATGTTGAAGGGCTCACCTCACACTGGCTGCTCTGGCATTAGTGGGAATTTACCAGTGATCCCACTGTGCACCTACTGTGCATAACTTCAGCCATAGTGTTGTCAAAAAACTACACATCTTTCATTGTTACACAATTGAGTTGTCCATCCTGTCTTTGTTTATTTAGTTTTTCTTCTTTCTCAACCATGAGAATTGAGTCTTTTAGGGGATTTTTTTGTGAACACACAGCAATAACAAAGAGCTCAGCAAAACATAATAAGTATAATCAGTCCAATACAATGCTTGCAAGTGTTGAAGCCACTGTGGAGCTGAAAAGCAGAGATATGGAGTCCTTATCTTCAGGAACTGTCCTTTTGAAGAGAGGAGTAGGCAGGTCAGGTATTCAAGAGGAAAGCACTCCATGATTATCTTATGCCTGTTTGTTTTAGAAGGAGGTTTGTCATTTATCCATGACATAAAGGCCATGGAGCAAAGAAACTGCTGCAAATATTTTCTCCATATCTTGCAAAATATCCATCCAATATGCTTGAATTTGGGACAGAACTAAACACAATGAGTGTAGGTCTCCACTGAGATTTGACATGTTAGGCACAAAGCTGGAAGCTGGGGCCTCGTCTTTGTTTATTTTTAAGAATTCTTTCAAGAGAATATTCCCAACGTTTTGGTAGATACTCTTGTTTGCTGCCTTGCCAGGAGGCAGATGAGAGGATTAATATCAGTTTCTGTGTGTTCAGCAGACTGTATTCAGCGAAAAATACATCCAATGGCCCAGTTCAGATCTTCTATCTTGTTGATCTTCATAGCGCCTATTCTCATGGAATAGAGGTATGTTGTTTTCATAATCAAGACCGAAGTGAAATGTTTTGAAATTCATGGTTTGATCATGGAGATACCATACCGAAGCGTGTTGACAGGTTTTCCCTCTCCCAAAGAGGCCAAAACGTCCAAATTATTACTGGAACACGTGTGGTTATGATAGAGCTATGAAAGGAACGTTTCCACTTGCATCCACTGACAGGGCTAAACTAAGTGGGATAAGTCATAACTCATCCCAGCATTACCACAGCACTGAACACAGAGAGATTAAACAATCTTGAAGGTTTTCATTGAAATAAATGTTAGCTAACACTCTATCTATTGCCAAATTAGGTAACACGATGTTGGTTGAGCGTTTGACCAACTTATGTATTCCAGTGCTTATTCTTCAGGTGAAGGGCTTCTTGCATGGGTGAAACAGTCTCAGTAAGAAATCAAAACTGCAACAGGCCCCTTCAAAAACATTCCAAGGCGCACTGTAGTTTGTAGTTTGTATAAAATTAAAACTTTATTTAACTTTATTTTACATGGCAAAAGTTTAAAAATTTGAAATGGGTCAGCCATTTTTAACTCCTTTTGCCATGTAATGTAAAGGCATTTTAATTTTGTACAAACCTTACAGTGTGCCTTGGAGTGTTTTTGAAGGAGACTTGCATTTATTTTTTATTTTTTATTTTTGAAAATACCTGAAGTATCCAAAGAACAACTATACGTGACCAACAGAATATCCAGCAGTGCTTCCACTCTATACTCTAAATATGAACCTGGTATCTGTGGCGATAATTGCGAAAAAAAAATACTGTATTAAGTTACTGCTAATCAGTGTTTGGCAAGTTACTCAGGAAATTAATGTTACTTTTTACTTATTACACCTTTAAAGAAGTAATAATATACACACATTATCATAAGACAGCCTAACTAGGTCAAAAAAGTAACTCAGTAAAGCAGAGTTACTTGAAATATTAATTGTAAGATAATTAGATTTGGAAATTATAATCCCTTACACTACTTGTTACTGGAAAAAGTAATAAGATTTAAGTAATATATTACTGAGTAATTCATTACTGCCCAGCACGGCTACTAATATAAACCAAACATTTCCCACTGCTGCAGATTCACATTTAAGAAGTGTAACTAGCCAAAACATACTAAGATTTTTACCCAAAATACTTTAGTATTTCTTAGCCTTGAGTGTCTTGAGCAACCTGTGACTGTAGATAGGAAACTCAGTATTACCCCCCACAGTAGGTGAGGTATTTTGTTGATACCACAGCATGCCTGGACGGGTGTTCAGTTGGGGGGGTTGGACTTCTGGGGTTTCTAAATGGCCGACAACACTGTAGATATGGGTCCAGACTAATAGGTGGTTGGGGTTCCCACTGTCAAGCCTGATGGAAGCCAAACGCTGCAGTGAGTAACTTCATAAATATAGTGGCAGGTGGGACTTGTTGGACATGCCTACTCTCTCCTTTACAAATGGTGGGTAATGTTCCTGACCTCCTCACCCCACCGGGGGCCTCGGCAGCTGGGGCGCCTCAACCTATGCAACCCATACCGTTGACTCCCTTGTGTATGTACTGTGTGTATGTGTGTATGAATGTGCATGTGTGCCTGTCTGTGTATATAAATTGCCACATGGCCACCTGAGTTTTCCTTTATCCCAGCCCATTTTTCAGCTCCACCACACACAGTCTCGATACATCCAGCTGTACAGCTCCCTCCATTCACAAGAAACACTGAATGTGTAGCATTAGCCACATGCTATAACTCCCTATCTACCTCTAGAAACAACTCAGCTTTGTTCAGTCAGTGCAGCCCCATTTTCCACAAACTCTTTATGGTGACACTCTGTCACCGTTGTGCCTCTGCAGTAGAGGATAAATCACACTACTACTCGGCATAAACATGTCAGCATGTAGGCTGGAGGTTGGCTGAGGAGATCCAGGGCTGCTGAGGACTGTGGGGGCTGGTGCCACGCTGACCTGAGAGAGGTCATCAAAGATAGACACAAATCTGACCCTACACTCTTAGAAATATAGATGCTGACTAGAACCATAAAAGGTTCTTCAGCTTGTTCCTATAGGTTCTAAACAGAACCTTTTTTAAAGGTTCCACTTGGAACCCTTTCAGAGACTTCTGCTGAGCACCCAACATAAAGGGTTATGCCTAGAACCATCTGTGAAAGGTTTCACCCAGAACCCCCTATAAGAAGATCTACAGAGGACCCTTCTATGGGGTAATGGTTCCATCCAGAACCCTCTCTGCGGGTTCTATCCAGAATGTTTCCACCTTCGAAGGGTGATTACAAGAACCCAAGGGAACCGAGAACCTTTTATATTCTAAAGGTTTTATCTAGAACACACTCATGGAGTTGTACTAAGAACCTTTTTATAGAACCCTTTCATATTCTGTGCAAAGAACCCTTTGACAACCCCATGAAGAACATTTCATTCCAAAAAGGGATCTTTGGATAAAAAGGGCTCTTACCTTTCAAAGAACTCTTGATAAACCTGCCGTTCAAAAAATCTTTCCACCTTCTAAGGGTACTAACAAGAACCCACCCAGGGGCTTCTACCAAGAACCTTTTATTTTTCAAGGATTTTATCTAGAAACCCACCTCAGGGTTCTACCAAGAACCTTTTTATATTCCAAAAGTTTGACCTAGAAGCCACCCAGAGGTTCTATCCATAACCTTATTATATTCCAAGGGTATTTTCTTGAACCAAACCAGGGATTCTATTGAGAACATTTTTATTTTCCAAAGGTTTTATCTAGAACACACCCAAGAGGCTCTACCAAGAAAACTAATATTATGGTAGAACATACTTTTGACGAAAGAGTTCTTCAAGGATTTCAACAATTCTTGAAAAACTTTGTTTCAAAAAAGGGTTTATTGAAAAGAGTTCTTAATAAAACCCTTAGTGTTACAAAGAACCCTTGATGAACCCACTCTTCAAAAAAGAGTTCTTCAGAAGCAAATAGTTCTGGATAAAACCTCAGCTCTTGAGGAAGAACCCTTTTGGAACCCTTATTTCTAAGAGTGTAGTGTCTTTAATCAAACCATACTAAGGAAGACAAGATGGATCTCTAAAGTAGTGGTCTGAAGGTGCCATAACAGGAACATAAAGGTGACATAGGCTGAGACAGTGTGGAATGTGTTGTCCTTGACCATCAGGAGACAAGATATGAGTCTGAGTGCTGCTGCCGCTGCTATCGTAACGTCATGTCTTAGAGGCAGCGGGCAGAGAGGAGAGGCAGGAGGTCAGGCGTCATGGTGATACGGTGCGGGATACCGTCATGTCTGCAGCTGCTGTGTGGTGAGGACGATGAAGAAAGATGAAAACTAAGAGTGGTTAAGGAACAAAAGTGCCATGCATAAAAAAGAATTGAGAAAGACAAAAGGGAGACAACAGAAATGGCAGGACAGTGAGTGGGCAGTGCACACAAACAACAAGCGGACAGAGAGCGTATTCTCAACACTCCTACAGGCTGCGGCCAGATAGCGATGTGTAATAAGATGTTGCAGTAAATGGCTCATGTGGAGAGGGACAGAGGGACAGAGTGTCTCCATATCCTCAGGCCACAGGGGCCAGCTCATTAAAGCGACTGTCCCCCTGCTGAAGACATTAGTGTTCTTTGATGAGGCCAAGGGCTCCATGTCAGCCACGAGCATGCAGATAAACTCCCGATCTCTGCCTGCTAAAAGCCTCTCTTGTCTGGGTCAGGGAGCGCCGAGCTGCAGGGGAGGCTGAGGACGGCAGGGGGTCCTGCTGAGAGAGGACAGAGAGCTTCAGGGGATTAAAGATGGCAGATAGGGGAACCCTGCTCATCCAGCTACCTCAGGGTAGGACCATCTAATGCTGAATGCACATGCTGTAAATGCCAGTTTTCTCCCTCAACATAAAACTATCTTAAATGGTTGCAAACTTTTAACCCCTATCTACTGCTCATCTGTTTTTAGAGAGCACTTTGAGTCATTATATCTCATATCGAAAAATATGTTGAAGTTAAAGGAGCTGTATATAGCAATTGCATATCCAAAAAGCCCAAAGATTGAGTTGTAGTCATAGACGGGATATTAAATAGGTTGAAAATGTACAATCAATGCGAGCTGTTTCACTCTGGAGTTGGAGTTCAGTGACTGCCTGCCATCTGCCTGCCAAACTCCATTAACATTTTGCTCAATTTAACTGTTATGAACATCGACTCCTTGTAAAAGATTAATAAAAGATTTTTTTATGACCCATAAACAGACACATGCTCATTCACTGAACATTCTGCATTAATTTCAACTCTAATTAATGTGAAACAGGCAAACAAAACTGTTATTTTGGCCCAGAAATTTCAAAAGAATTCACAGCTATAGCGAGTGTTTTTTCAACTTGGCGGGTTTCCTTAATTTCTGATGACATATCATGATCATTTATGATTTATTACAGAAAATATATAGACAGAGAATAGATCTCTCATTTAATGCAACATGATTTTATCATCTCTACTGCCCAATTTAGGTATGTTATGCTCAAAAAATCAACTAGATGATGCCTTTTTAGTTCACCTCCTAACATGAAAGATGTGGATTAATGTTATTTTTAAAGGGAGGCATATTTTTTTCTTGTATTATTGTTGCAGACATAATTGTATAACTTGATACAACAAACAAAAGTCTAATAAGGATCCAATAATTCTCTAAATACATGCTTTACCAAACAGGCCAATTGTCATTTAGGGATAGAGGTAGTAATGCTGAGATAATATATTAAAATTTTTAATGTAATAAACTTATGCCCCAAAGCATTTGTGCTGTTGCATGACCACACAGATGAGCAAGTCTATTTACTTCTTTGACAAGTTTGACTTTTTCTAAATGTTTTTAGTATCTGTAAATGTATTTTGAAACTTTTACCCTGAAGTGACATCTCATCCGTTTGGTAGAGGCTTATATTTAGGGAAATGAAAGGGAAATGAAAAAATGCTAAGAAAAAAGAACGTAAGTAAACTGAATTTGAACCACCAAAAAAAATGTCTCAGGAGAGTTTTAACTCTCACACAATGCATGCTGGGAAGTCTGCTAATATGCTGCTTGTGCTTTCGAAGTAGAAAATAATAAGTAATAATAAAAACGCAGAAAATCGCTGCATGTTACGGAAGCGAAACATTTTTGTGTCTGGCGTAACACTGAAGCTCTTGTTGTAATAGTGTGTATTTGTTATGTTAAGTGAACACATCATTTGTTTTATTGAGCAAGAAGTTGACTTCTGAGCATAAAAACATTGAGTACATATTTTTACAACAATGTTTTAGTTCATTAAACTATAAAAACTTATGCACAATGTGTGTGCTGTTAATTGGTCTTGAACAAATTATGTGGATCGGCTTTATAAATTTTAGGAAAATAAACTCAATCAAAACTTGCCAAGTTAACATGAAAACTAGTGTCGACTTTACACTAAAACTCAGTGTCATGGATGAACTGGGGTTTACAGTTCAGGTTCGCGTGGTGGTCAAGAAACACAATGCTCATTGTTTTTTGCGTTGGAAAAAAGTAGTAGAAATACCACAATGAAATAATCAATTTAAAGTAAAACAAAGTATTTGCTCTTTCAGCTGAGGAATGAAAACTAAAAAAAAAAGCCACAAATGCCACTGTAAACTGCCTGCTGCCAGCATGCAGAGTCTGCTGACAGATGTTGAGCCTTTCCCAACGTTTACATCCAACTGTGGCGGTAAAAGATGTTGAAAAGTCCAGAAAACCCAGTGTACATACACATGTTTGGGCTTCCTGTTTCTCCCTCCGACAAAGACGTGAATAGACAAGGGCTTTCCTCTTCTCACAGAGCAGTTAGGAGTCCACAGAGACGTCTCTGGGAGAAAACTATGAACAGCCAATGTTTTGGTTTGGCTGAGCAATTCCAATTCCCCCCTCGGCTTCCTATTCATTTTCACTGGGAATAGTATTTAATGAGTTTGCAAAATTCAACAGACATCAGGAAATTAAATTAAAAATGATGGAAGATTTTTATTACTGGGGTCTATGAAAAAGAGAAGAGTGTGTATTACTGTTTGAGCCAATAATCATCGTCTTACGGGAACCTACAGGAACACACACACACATTACATGACAGTAGTTCTTTAAAGAATTAACACCCTTTGCCAACGTCCAGTGGTTTAACATCTCACCTTGCTGCAGTGATGTACAGGTGTACTCCAGGGCCCTGTGACATCACTGTTGGGTGCGGTTACATGTGCAGCAGAGCACATTTCTGACCACATTCATCACTGATGCTGGCTGTGGATGGAGGTGGAAATTTCCACCAGAGAGGGCGTTGTAACACTGTCAACTTACTCTTTAACACAGGAGACTTCTGTACTTGTATTTTCTGTGTTCATATCAATAACATATACAGTATACTCATGTGTATGCTGTGTATATTTGTATGCAAATGAATGTATGTGTGTATTCTGGCAAGTCGTACTACAGTTTCGTGAGTATTACATTTCAAGTTTCAAGTTTTCTTCAATACAGCATGACGTTCATTTTGTCAATTATGGTCCCTTTCAGAGGAAAATAGACAATAATATGTTTTTGGATGTGGCTATGTTGCTACCATGGTGCATCCTCTGGTTATCAGCCAGATTCAGTCAAGATAAAAGCTTAGCAATGTGCATCCTCCCCAGCTCCACCCTCTTGTCCAAATATGGTCACTTCTGAATCAACCAAGACGGTGACGGCCTTAATGCCAAACTCAAGGCTTTAAAACGGTCGTCCACAAACCAATGGGTGACGTCACGGTGGGTTTACACTTCTAAACAGTAGAAAAGAGAAAGTAAATACAGTTGATGTCAATGGGTGGTTAGCTGTTTATGCAGTGTGTGTGTTTACAGTGTTTTTCTGCTCATGCTCTTCCAGGCATGAGTGTGCATATACTTCTATGACCCTAAAATGATCATTGTCTCTGCAAAGTCAAACGCTCCGAGGCTCTCCTACTGTTTGTTTGTCAGTTTGTCCCATCTCTTTAAACCAAGCTGTCTCCCATGAAACTGCCGATGTGTCTGGAGGACAGATAAACAGTACAGTTCCATGTAGTCAGCATCACTGATGTCATAGTTGTCTCCTACAGCTTGGGGAGTGGACAGAGTTTGTTAGTCCGGCTGTTTTGGACATGAAAGACTCGGTCATCTGTTAGGTTACAAAGATAACAGGTCAGCCCGCCAAAGGCTGAGGTCATGGTTTGGAGCAAAGGATCTCAACACATACATGTGGAGCTGATTCTTGCTTTCTAACAAAGCAGCAGAAGAATTTGTTGACAAAAGTCATCCAGCTCTGATAGATATTTGTTCAACAAAATATGTTTAATTCACGCTCCGCTGCCTTCTACTGACAGAGCTCCGAGCACGCGTGTCATCATTTGACAGTTCATGTGCTGGCCAAATAAACCTGCTCACCCTCAAATCACAAGGATACAAATGGTGAAAGGATAATCACAACCAGATTCAAGGTTTCCTATACACACACACACACACACACAAACAAGAGGAACATGCAGTTCCCCTCTCTGTCCTGATGGTGGCAGTCATGAGTGGATTCCAGCACCCATGAGAAAGGGAAGGGGCTTTCTCAGCCTCCATATCAGTTCTGGAGAATGTGTACAAAATAGAGCGCCAGCAGTTTTGACGTTTGATTTGACAGGCCAGACGTCTCTCTGGCTGACTGCTGCTGCTCATATCAGATTTTCTTTGGAGTGCTTTGAGAGTGTGTATCAAAATCTATTCCTGCTCTGTGTCTATTTAACTGAAATAAATAACATGTAATTACTCCATTTTCACACTCATTCCACTCGTAACTGTCGATCATGCGCAAAAGAAACTCTTAGACTGGGTTGCACCAACAAAGATTAATTTAATCTAAGATTAGTTCTAATCTGAGTTTAGCAAAACTAGGTTTAAAATAAATGAATCAAATTTATCGATGTAAACCAGAATACCACATTTTAATCAATGTTGAGATGCTCATTTACCCAAGTTAAAATAAATAGGAAAATAAATTTGAGTCAGGACCTCACTCTAAAGTACAAAAGACACAAGTTTAATCTCGGTTTAGAGTAAAAAGTAAATTGAGTTTTAAAGAGGTTTAAATGTAATTTTAAAAAATTAAGTTAGTTTTAAAGTTTTGTGCAACACAATTTAAAGTTAAACCATGATTTAATCTGATTTAGAAATGAATCCTTGTGGTACATCCCAGCCCTAAATGCTGCTTTATCTCATTAGATTCAGATCATGTTAACAGAAATGAAAGACAGGTTATGATATCATTCATCCAATCAGCATCAGCTCCATATCTGCAGCTTCCTGCCTGAGCTGGGAGGCTAATCGATCAAAGGCAGGCTAATCCTCACTCCGTGTCCAGTCTGTGCAGCAGCCAGCGCTCAGGGGGTTTATCAAGGAAGAGATGACCTCTGACCCCGAGCTGACTGCAGGTCCTGAGACAGGAAGAGGTCAGGGGGTCGTAACAGAAACTCATTCACACCTCACAGCGCTGCGCCACAGGGGGAGGAGGTCTCCTGCCGGGTGTCTGTGAGCCTCCGGTAGCTAAACAGCCGCTGCATGAAAAAGCAGACTCAGTCCGGGCAGCGGTATCATAGCAGATATCAAGTTTGTCGGCAGTCTAGACAGTGAAGTATGTGCCTCGGAGAACTCGATCTACCTTGATGTGTTATCTAGCAATGCTAATGTTTATTGTGAACACTGTGTAGCTTTAAAAAAAAGATTCTTAAAAAGGAGAAATGTGACAGGAGACGGTATCAAAGAACTTTAAAACCAAACAGTGCAGAAAAAAAACTAGGTGTTGAATGATGGGAGACGGCAATTAAAAGAATAGACTGACTTTCTGTGCCTGTTTAAGTCTTACACAGTATACGTAGGGTACAACTTACTTAAATCAAAAGTATTTCAATGAAAAATGTTACAGATGCCATAACTTATTCAGCAAAACCAATTTTTATCTTGTCCATAACTTTTTCTTTTTTAATAATTACATTTTTTTTATTGATTTTGGTTGGATTTGTACTTGACAGTTCTACACATCAAATGAGACATTCAATCTTAATAAACAAAAAACAAAATACAATAGAAATGGGTAATAGAGATCCATACAAGAGGGGGCACAGCATCAGCCCCAGTCCCCCAAAGAACAATCAAAACAACAAAATTAAAACTGAACAAATAAACGCATTAAAAATTAATAATGATAATAATTAAAAAAAAAAAAAAAAAAAGAGTAAATAAAAAAAATAGGCAGGGCAGGACAAAAAAAATACACTTCTGGCCCCCCAGACAGTGCAAAATAATTCCCAAAGTCCCCCCAGATTGGTCCTTGGACATTGGTTAACCCTAACCCTTTTTATCATTGACCCATTCTTTTATTTCTTGGGGTTTTGTTGACTTCCATTACCTGAGTCACTATCAAGTAGAAACAAAGAAATGTAATTAATAGCTTTTTTTTTAAAATCACTTATAACATGTTTAGAATTTTACTTTGTATGCTTCACACTTCTAAATGACACCCTGATGAATCCCTGTGTAAATGTACATATGTGGAATGGTTGATTTTCTGTCAAATGGCAAATCGGTGAATCGCCCAGTTGTTTCAGCAGCTCTAACTATAAGTTTGATGAATGTAGAAGTACTCTGTCAGTCTTTATGCTGATTTGTGCGGGATTCATACATCCATAGTCACAAGCTAATCATTTGGTATCAGACAGGGGGAGGGGCTGTGGACAAGAGAACGATGAGACATGAGAAGTGAGCATGCGGAGTTCACAGTCACACACTTCAGCATCAAACTTATGAATGGCAGAAAGGAAACGTAATATGGTGCGGTGCTCACCTGTAGATAAAAATACCGCAAGATGTACTATTTGTGACAAGAAAATGACTCACAGCAGCAACACAAGTAACCTCTTTAAACAACAACACACCCTGGAGGTTATAAGGAGGCTGAACAACAACAAGGAGATAATTATTTTAATATCATGTTATCTGAGTATTTTTTTTTTACACATATTAGCGCTAACATTTATATTAAATTGTACTCATAGCTGCCCTTGTAATACATGTGTTATTAATGGTCGGTATATGCAAACTGATTTTCCAATATTTCTCACCTAAATATTACCATTATTTTAAAAAAATTACATACCCATTTTAAATGATCTGTATTGGTATCGTTAAGTTTGGTGTAACTCATCCCTAGTTCTGGGACAGAGGGTCACAGTTCATTTTTGCTTTTTTTTAAAGTTTGTTATTTCATATTCGGGACCTTGAAGTTTAGATCAACAGCAACAGATTCTAAAGGATAAATGTGTGTCAGTTTTTTGTTTGAAAGTATTCTGGGTTAGAAAGTGGTTTCTTTAGAAGGAAGAGTTTCCAGCCAAGCTAGCGGCTCTGTGAGGCTGTACTGAAAAACAGAGGTGTTGTGAGCTAAATGCTAATTTCCGCATGCTGTAACATGCTCGCACTGACACACAGGTACACAGTTTACTATGTTCACCACACTAGTTTAGCTTTATTAGCATTCTAACATTTGTTAATAGGCACTATTTTTAATTTGATTTATTTATGATGGGCAATTTTGAAAAAATAAAATCTAGAAAATGAAACATACAAATTACAACACATAACTAACAAACAGACTTTCAGTGAGCAACATAAATGAACATTTCATGTCTGAAGAGGAGAAGGAAGAACATGTTTGTCTGGTACCGTTCCTCTTCTGTACTAATTCATCAATAATCAATCAACTACATAAACCCACTGTCCTCCCCAGCATCCATACATATCTAATTAACAATACTCCATAATCAAGAATGTGAAAAGAGCTAAAAACAACAGTATCACAATAAACATGCTTACTGATATCTGATACCTGATATCTGTACCTCACAAAAATAATTTCTTTGTACATATTTTTAAACTATCTGATCATTTTACTTTGATTTCTTCCTCCAGTCCATTCCACAAAATCACCCCGCAAATTAATATGCACATGCTTTTACAGATGGTGCAAACACAATATTGTTTCAAATTTAATTTCCCTCTAGGTCAGAACCCCCCACTCTGTCCAAAAACATGTTTTATATGTTGCCAGCAAGTAAATTACTTCTTGCTTTGTACATAATTTGTGCAGTTTTGAATTCCACCAAATCCCTGAATTTCAATGCGCATGACATTAAAAACAGACATTGTTATTGTGTTCCCAGTGTCCAATATTGTCGACTTTCCTTATGGCTCTTTTTTTTGTAGTTTGCACAATGGCTGTATGGTGCTTTTGTAGGTGTTGCCCCACACCGCTACACAATAATTCAAATATGGTAATACCTGAGAAGTATACAGAGTGAGCAGTGCATTACAATCAAGCATGTGTCCAGTTTTGACCAGAACTGCAACACACACACTCAATTTTGTGACCAAATATTTTCAAAGCACTTGTGCCAAACTAGGAAAAGTTAAGGGATCATCAAAGTTTTTGCAATTCATCCTGAGGAGAACACCACCTGCATCAAATGTCATGACATTCAATCCAATGAAAGCCAACACATTTCATGAAATGTAAAAAATGTCAACCCACACATGGTGCTATAGGAAAAGTCAGAGGATCATCAACACCAGCAGGATTTGTCCTCTTGTTGGTGACGCACTGAGTTCAAATTTCAAGGCAACGCACTGGCATAGGTTTTTGACTTTTGAGCCCATCTCAAACTCTTATGTTTTGAAATAAACTTTAAAAAGTTTTGCTGACCTCTAATCTTTAGTTGAGATAATTTACTTTTTTTTCTTCCTAAGATAAACTTATATCTTTGAGCTTTAGAAACTAAAAAATAATTTCAGAAATTGGTCACAGTGAGCTGTGAACCTGATTTGTGCCTGAAAAATTGAAAATATTACAGTTTAACATTTACTTCCACTTCAGTGAATTTACTCTGTTTTTTTCAATGCAATGTTTTGAGTTTTAAAATTCAAAGCTTTAAGTTTATGTTAAAAAGAAAAGTAAATTATCTCAAAAGATCATACTTGCTAAAACTTTAAGAACTTAAGACTCACTTAAAACTCAAACATCTATTGCAGTCCATTGCCTTGAAATTTCGAGTCTTCTCAACTTTTTTGTTTTTACAGTACAAATGTCATGCAAATTTATCCAATATGTGGAGATAGCTTATTTTATCTGAACCAAAATGGTGGACTGAGGGACGGACCAACATTGGCATGACTAAAAATGAGAGAAAATAGTGAAAGATCCTTCTTTGTGGTATTACTCTTTATATATAGACCCTTTTACAGTTTGTAAACAATGAGAAAGCTGGGGCGCATTTTGGCAACGGAAGTACGGCGGACCACAACAGCTTGTCAATGGGTCGCTGCAAACATGAGCAGTTTTGATTGTGTCCTCAGTCCAGTCAACACATTTAATAGCTTGCAGCCACAGAAGCTGCCAATTGCTCTGAAATGGTTGGGATCCTGTCTGAATTCTGAACAACAAGAAGTTGACCTTTGGACCACTGATTCTGACTTATATACACAACAAACATACATTTTGGTGATTTTGGTGCTTATAAAATGTTTATTTCAACATTTGCAGCTTGATAACTCATCTGCATGACCAGGGACCAGGGAACAGAGACCGCTGTTTCTGTTGCGGAAATGCATCCGTGGCTTTTCGATGACATCAACTATAAAAGGGTCTATTGAATTTATTTTATTATGTTGGAAAAAAGGAATGGATACAGATATCAGTTGAACGTTGAATACATCTCAAAACTAACAAAAAAACCTACATATTCAGTAAAAGGTGCAGTTTAAAAAGAAATCCACATGTAATTACAGTACTGACTTCACACACTACAAACAGAGCTTTACAATCCAGCTTTGAGAATTGTATATTTCAGAACCCTCTCATGACAACAAGGTGAGTGAGGCCTGCCCACGCACCACAAAACAACGGCTCATAAAGAGACGTATTATCAAGCAGCACACTGCATGACTTTGAAAGGAAAGGGTAAAGGTATCAGTTGAAAAGTGCGATCAAACTTTGTCATCCAGCCAAGGCCTCCGCTCTTTGTGTGCTACAGTATCAAAGCGACATGCTGTAGGATCATCAGAGAGCACAGGCTTTGATCTGATGACTGCTCGGTGTCTGCGCGGCTCAGCGCCTGACCTTTCATCTGGCCCACAACCTGGGATCCACTCTGGCTTCAGTAATAAGATGATGAACAATAATAACCCCACCAGAGAATGGGGACGGGAGGGAGTGGGAAGGGAGGGGGGCGACAGAGAGACAGAGACAAGCTTCTGAGTGAAGAGCTACTGAAGAGCTGCTGTGTTTTCTGCTCTGCAGTCTCCTTTTCTCTCCTCTCACTCTCACCGTCAGCCCACTTAAAATTCTCTCTCTGCGTTTCATCCAAACGTGACAGTTTGTGTGACATGATCTGCAAACATCATCCCTCCCCAACACGAGAGGACCTCGCTGACTGGTACATGTCCTCCACAGGTCAGGAGGGCAGACTCTGCTACTGCACTAAAATGTATTAATACATGAGGAATATATATACAATACATCATTTAGATATTTACTTATGTCTAGTGCTGCGCAGATTAACGTGTATTTGAAAATTGATAGCATGAGATGTAGCCTCATTGATTCAACAGAGGTGAGGCTAAGTCATTGTTTTGCAAGTCTTTGCACTTAACTCCTAATAAGTCCAGTTCTAAGTCAAGACAGGCAAGTTCTGAGTCATGGCTCAAGTCCTAATCTTTGAGTTTTGGGTCCTAAACAAGTGATAATGCACTCTTCAACTGATTTAAAGCCATTTTAACAACAGAGCTTTGACTTACTGTTTGTTTAATTTCAGATGTCGTATGAAGTTGGAAGTTATGTCAAAAATATCCATGGCATCATTTTTTTCCAACGGGAGCTCAGTTCATTTTGGTTCTCATGGAACTTGATTGGATGCTGTCGGGTTGGTTCAAACAAAGCGGATCTGGGGAATTAAGTGTCGACTTGCAGAGAATGGGTGTAGACTGGGGGAGGGGGATTTATTGGCAGAATGTGGCAGAAATTGGATATAATATTCATAAGTATGTTTCCATTAGTGTATAAACAACTGAATATAAGAATAGTTGAGTTTCCATTACCTAAGAATGAGCCCAGAACAGACGGACCAAGCACCGGCTCTACACACGGCCTTTCACATCTTTTGTGAGTTTCCTAGCCACCGTAGGTTCCCCTACATGCTTCAAAGGGGATAGTGAGGCAAGTTGGTTGCAGTCTTCAAGTTCACCAATAGATGTCACTAAAACCTACACATTGGTCCTTTAAAGGGTGTAGGAAAACTTAAAAAACATTAAGTACACCTATATCTCAGCAAATACAATATGTCACTTATCAGGGGTTTTCAGTTTACTCCATGATAGAAAGGGAGGCATTTAAGGAAGAGGTTGAATTAAAAAACAAGATGTAACATGTTAATTACTGAGCTTTAGGGGTGCTCTCTTTAAGCAAAGCTATCCACCTGCTGGCTCTGGCTCCATATTTACCACACAGACATGAAAGTGCCATCAAACTTCTCATCAACGTCTCGGCAGGAAAAACAAGTAATGACAAAGTATTCCTTTAAGAGGGTGGTGTGTGTGCAGAATGTTTAAGTTACTGAAAGGAGCAGTCATCACAATGTAAGTAATGTCAGCATTAGCAACTGATGCTACTTCCAGTTAGCCTCAACTCTTCCCGCTAATGCAAAACTGTTACTAAAGCCATGTGCTGTTTTTATTTACAGTCCATACAATGAAACTGAAAATACCAAATTCAAAGGCTGACACTGACCCAAGAAATGAGATAAACAATCCTGAGTCAGCAACATTTGTGAAAAGAAAGTGAGAGGTTTACAGTGCTGTCATTTGAGAAAATAAACTGTTCAAACTCGAAAAACCATACTGTGAGTAATGGCATGTGATGAAAGTTCGCTAAAATCCTGTCCGATAAGTTGGTTTATCCTCCGATGGTCATCTGCAAACAGATCTTAGATGTACAAACGTGTTGGACATCCAGTTTATTTTCACCGTCTGCTCTACAGTCCAAGGCTCAGATGGGGATCTCGATCGGCTGAGAACAGGAGCCACAAAGGGGGGGTGTGTGTTTGCTTTTTTCCGGACACTGTGAAAACACATTAGGACACCATTAAAGCAAGCCTTCTTGGACAGAAACAAAGAAAAGATGTGTGAAGTGTTTCTTTGACATTTGGGGATGTTGTTCATTAATAGCAGAGGACATGAGGAAGCCATGAAGGCAGACATCTGAAGCTGCTCTGGATCACTGTGCTGGGTTGAATCTGGGCCACAGGCTGTCTTCTTTCACTGTGTCACCTCTGCGTTCGGACACACAGCGGCACATAGCGCACTGCAGCCGGCTTATTGCAGTCTGTGTGCCTGCGCTTGTGTTACATACTTATTTACTGCTGGGCCGAGGAATGAAAAGAGACCTTCATTTTGGATCTATGCTTGCTTGACCACTCACCACAAGAAATGTGGGTAAATATATATCCATAAGAGCTCCTACCCTTTAGTCTGCTGGCCCGGGGGACTTAATGAAATAGACGCTGGAGGCCCCCCTCTACAATCAGCAGACTGAGGCCCAGGCTCAAATTATAATCAGCCTCAGTTTACACTTTGTTTGTTGTGGGGCAATTAGGCCGTCCGAGCTCAGACAATGCGGTTATACTTTCCTGCAGCAAATGGCCTGCATCCTGTGCCTGAACACTGCCAAGAAAACCCTCAAATAACAACGGAGAGAGAGGAGAGAGATGTGGCTTCTGTGGGTCTTGCCTAAGAACAGGCCTCAACCTGGCAGCATGTTTGTCAGCAGGGAGAATCAGATATGGCCTCATTTCCCTGGAAACCACCTCCAGCCACCCTCTGCTCACACAGCTTCAGATTTTTTTCCCCCTACACTGTGAATCATTTTAAGCTGGTTCAACCTAAAAATGTATAAAAATGAAATGTTTCCCGGCTGCCTCAAAAATGTGGGTTAACTAAACATAGCTTGAATAATTGGTTCAGAGTTGTCTCATGAGTTTTCAAAGTGTAGAACAAATTGAGCTACGTGAACTTGAGAAAACATTCAAATTCAATAAGCTCAGGATATTAAGTGGGAGCTGTTGGACTTTACTTGGGACTTGATGGACTTGATGGTGTTGTCTGGGGATGCATTGGTCTCACCTCTGGATGGACCTGAGATTTTTCTGCACTTGACTCTGGACCCGTTGGACTTGACTTGAGCCTTCATCTGGAACTTGACCTCAGACTTCTTGGACTTGACTAGAAACTTGTTGGTGTTGACTTGGGAAAAACCTTGGGATTTGATTGTATTTGCCTAAGACTTGAGTTGGGACTTGTTGGTCTTGACTCAAGGCTTGTTTGATTTCACTTGAGTTTCCCTGCTGCCTCACAAATGTGAGTTAACTGCATATGAGTTTAATCATTTTTTCAAAGTTGTCTTAAGAGCTTTGAAAATGTACTAAAACCTATTGACTTAAGTTCATTAAGCTGAAGATATTAAATCGGTCTTGTTGAACTTGACTTTGGACTTCTTGGTCTTTACCTGGGACTTGACTTGGGACCTGATGGGGTTGATTTGTTGGATTTGATGGACTCTGGATTTGTTGTACCTGACTTCTGATTTATTGGTCTTGACTTGTTACTTCACTTGGGACTTGTTGGTCTTGACTTGAGACATGACTTGGGATTTGTTGGTCTTGACTTGTTACTTCACTTGGGACTTGTTGGTCTTGACTTGAGACATGACTTCTGATTTATTGGTCTTGACTTGTTACTTCACTTGGGACTTGTTGGTCTTGACTTGAGACATGACTTGGGATTTGTTGGTCTTGACTTGAGGCTTGGCCTGGGGCTTGTTGGTGTTGTCTCTGGATGTATTAGGCTTGTGTCTGGATTTGTTGCTTTTGACTTGCTTTTGGCTTTTTTTATGTTGACCAAAGACTTGTCGTCAAAGACTTGGGAAATTATTTGGCGTTTGATGGTCTAAATCTAAGACTTGAGTTGGGACTTGGTGGTCTTGACTCAAAAGTTTTTGGACTTGACTTTGGACTTGACTTAACTTGAGTTTCACTGCTTCCTCGGTAGTGTGGGTTAACTGAATATTGGTTGAATAATTAGTTCAAAATAATTTTTTATGAGTCATGACAATGTAAAACCAATTGAATTAAATTAAGCGAACTTGAAAAAACATTCAAGTTCAATAAGCTCAAGATATTAAGTTGAATCAGCTAAGTGTATGAGAATTTTAACTCACTGTAAGAAAAAAAAATCAAGAATTTAGTGAAATCAACTAATCTTTTCTCGGTAACGTAAATATACAAGTTTTATTTCTGCAAGTTAATTAAACTTAGAATCTCTCATTTATTTTCAGAACACTTCACAAATTATAAACATTAGTTCTTCTAACTTGATTTTTGACTTGAGTTGAATGAATGTACTGCACAGATTTCAATCAACTAATAAAGTATACAAATCAGCATGACTGGAGATGTGTTGTTTGAACTTTATCTTAAGCTTGCTGAACATGTTTTCTCAAGTACATCTGAATTAAAGTTTATTTGTCTAGCAAAGTTTATTTGTTTTATAATTTTCTCAAATTCAGTCAATGCAAAATTTGAAGGCAGCCCAGACACCAAAACTTCCAAAACTTTATAGTAATTCAACTCAAGAGTCTTCAAGTCAGAACAAATAAATGAACTCATGTTTATAAGTCCTGAAGTGGTCTGAAAATAAAAACTAGAAATAGATTGAACTTGAGATTATTTGGGTTAATTTAACAGCAAAAGATTAGTTGATTCCACTAAATTTCCGTGTGATATTTTACAGTGTACTGTTCTTCTCTCTTTCCTGACTTTCATTCAAGGTCTTGCTTGACTTATGCAAATTATTAGTCTGTAGTTTCCATTTTTCCAAAGCCTCCTGATTTCCGATTTGGAGATTTCAAGCAAAGGAAGAGAGGGCTCAGTGTAATGAGCTGACAGATTAATGCAAAAATGAAACTATGCTGCAGAAAAAAGTTTTCAGTACAGACTTTTTCTTTCTTTCTTTTTTCTTTCCTTCTTTCAACACACATGGTGTCATCCTGGGCTGGAATTTATGGGATGTTTGCTCTTCTAATCTTGTGAGCCTCATACGGCACTGATTTACTATCTGCAGCAACTTGGCAGAGGCTCAAGTCCCCTGATTGTATCTGGTACGACACACACCAGCACACAATATTTGTCAAAACATGTGGCCTTCATGCATTCTTTTCTCCTTCTTTCCCTGTCTTCCCCTCCATATCAGCCCCACCACCACCACAACCATCTCCTCCTTCTTTCCCTCCGTCCCGTCCTCTGTGTTGGATCTCCCAAGGATCAGAAGCACAAAAGCGACACGAAAGTCATGGTGACAGACAGAAACATTTTTATCAATGAGATCCCTCAGTTAGATGTCTGTGAATGTAGATGAAAATACAAACTAGAACAAATGTGTCTAATCCTGCTGTGGAATGTGATTGCATGTTCAAGAAACCAACATCCTCCGAGAGAAAAATGGAGGAAGACCAATCTAGAGATATCTGTGTATCTCCAGAGGTGCTGTCACGCTACAGCCGGGCTCGGCCTCTCCCCACAAACACAAAAGGATTAGTCAAAGTCGCTTGAATTCTCTCAGGATTAAAACATGCACTGGTATGTCAGTTGTGCTGGCTACTTGACAGACTATTTAAGCTACTGATCAGGTTATGTGAACATAGTGGGAGGCCTTGTGGGACATGAAGGATTTGTTTGTGAGTTCAGTTTCTGCAGGAACTAAATAGGATACAACTGCAAGAGTTCTGTGGAGGCGAGTCACATGACAAGGGCTCCACACAGATGAGAGTCATAAATCTGATCTGCAACTCGACTTTGAGACCGTTGGCTTGTGATCTCACTTGGGCTTCTCGCTTGGGCATTTTTACTTGAAATGACTTACATCCTCAAGCACAAAAAATCAAATTATGTTATAAATAACTGGGCAGTGAAACAAATGTTATTAGAGATCTGAAATTAGATTCTGAGTTGATAAAATATCAAACTCCAGACCGAGCCACAGGAATAACATAGCAATCATTTTGCTTGGAAGAAATTCAATTGGGTAGAGCACGTGTTGTTTGACTCTTTTAGAACTTAATAGGAACTTAACTTGGGACTTGCTGGTGTTTAGAAGTTATTGTTACAGAGTTAATTTGCAACTTGACTTGTGAATTGATGATGTTGACTCAGGATGCATAGGTCTTGACTCTGGATTTGTTGGTCTGTGTTTGAGATTTTTTGATCTTGAATTGGGACATGACTTGGGATTTGATGGTCTTAGACTTGACTTTGGACTTGATGGTCCTGATTTTGCAATTAATTTGGGACTTATTGGTGTTAATTTGCGACTTGATTTGGGACTTGATGGTGTTTACGCTGGACACACTGGTCTTGACTCTGCATTTGTTAGTCTTGACTTGAGATTTATTGATCTTGACTTTGGACTTCATTTGGGACATGTTGGTCTTGACTTGGGACATGACATGGGATTTGAGTGTTGTAACCAAGACCTGAGTTGAGACTTCTTGGTCTCGACTTGAGAACTGACCTGGAACATGTTGGACTTGACTTGGGACTTAATTTGGGACTTGTAGGTCTTCACTTGGGACTTGTTGGTGTTAATTTATGATTTGACTTGGGACTTGATACTGTTGACTTAGAAACCATTGGTCTTGACTCTTTATTTGTTGAGATTTATTGGTTTATTCATTTGGGACTTCACATAGGACTTGTTGATCTTGGCTTAGGATATGATTTGGGATTCGATGGTCTTAAAGTAAGACTTGAGTTGGAACTTGCTGTCTTTGACCTGAGAATTGACTTGGGACTTGGTGGCCTTGACTCAGAACTATTTGGACTAGACTTCGGACATGTTAGACTTGAGACTTGACCTGGGACTTTTTGGCCTTGACTTGGGACTTGACCTTGGACTTCTTGAACCTGACATTGAAATGATTAGTCTTGACTTTAAACTTGATTGTACTGACTTGGGACCTGATCTTTGACTTCCTGACCTTTAATAATCTCTCCTAACTTTGGACTTGTCATCTTCTCTTGGGACTTGGTGTTCATTTTTGACTTGACTTATGACTTAATGGTTTTGACTTGGGACACAATGGTCTTGACTCTTGATTTGTTGGCCTTGGCTTGCGTTGGGTCTATTTGGTATTGACTTGAGATGTCACTTGGGACTTGTTGGTCTTGACTCTGAATGTTTTGGACTTGACCTAAGACTTGGCCTTGGACTTGTCTTGGAACTTGGAACTTGTCTGTCTTGACTTGGGACTTGATAAGGAATTCATAGTAAGCTTATTATGTAACTTATGTAACTACTATGTAACTAGAAATGCTTGAGATTTCCTGGCTGGCTTGAAGAGATGCTTCACCCCAGTGAGGTGCCATCTTGGGTGTTCCCTGCTCCCTGAGGCCTGTGGTGGCTGGGTGGGGACCCACTGTGGGACACTTGCCACGGGACACTGGGTCTTTGCTTTTCCTCTCTTACTTGTGTTAATCAAACCCACATGGAGACAATTTGGGGCCACATTTTCTAATTATACACACACACAACCACCACACACACACACACACACACACACACACACACACACACCACACACACATAAGGATCCACATACTGCACGGTCAGGCAACTCAAGGTCATATCACATATATATTCCTATAGGAAAACAGACCATACCACTGTAATTGCACAGGGGTAGTTTTACAAACCTTTACATTTATAACCTGTATATCCAAACATGGTGGTTTTTTGATGAAAATGGCTGCCTCTGGAGAAATGCATGCATGCGCTCTTTTTCTTGAAAAAAAGTCTGTTTATACAATAACAAGCAGTGAAACAAGATACAGCCCCGCGAGGCCACAGGTCCCCACTCGGAAGAAAGTTGATTTATTAGAGGGCCAAGTGACTTCAAGTTGTGGAAAATATCCTTTTTTTCGGCCTTGTTTGCTGGACAAAGAGTCACTGTGCCATGTGAGGTGTTTTTGCTGTGAGCTCGGAGAAATAAAGCTCTCTAATAAAGCTCTCATGGCAGACCGCTGTTTGATTTAATTAAATGAAAAATACTTTTCACAGTCATCCAATTCTCAATGTCCATTCATAAACATAATTCTGTGGATTGCTGAGCTCATTCATTTTATTCATGGAGATGAATAGTCCTGCTTGGAAATGGTTCCACTCCAGTGTGTGTGTGTGTGTGTGTGTGTGTGTGTGTGTGTGTGAGAGAGTGTGTGTGTGTGCATCTATTAAGGGAGTTGCTCATGTGCTCGAACACATGACAAACATTCTTACAAAAGGTCAAACTTACATGATAGGTTCAGATAAGGATTTTCCTTTCATTCTTTTCCTTCTAAATCCTGCCCCCCCACACACACACACTTCAGAGTCAAATGTGAAAGAGATTTTTACATAACTTTATTCTCAAGTCACAGACTGGGGAAGGTTGCGACCAGTTTTATTTCTTTCATGAGCTGTGTTTTTGTCATACAGTCCTGACCTTTTCTTTGAGTTAATCAAAGCTTTCTTGGTTTGAATCATTGTGTGTAAGTGACATGGTTAGTATGTGTCATGGTCAGTGTGTCTCGCCATCACATGATGTTCTGACATGGCTGATGGGATGGGTTGTCCCCAGGCGAAGCAGCCATATAATAACAGGCCACACAGCAGTATTTTCAACATAAACTAGGCATTGTGGGGCCCATAAAATGATAGTGAACCCAAATACAAACTTGTATTGCTTTTTTCGACAAACACAAGCCATTGTGAGGTAAATAAAGTTGTATAAGGGTTTTTCACAGTGTGACAAAAATCAGTTTTTTAACACAAATGTAGTTTTATGCAATGAATAGGGGAGACCAGGGCGTGTTGTAACACTGGATTACTTGTAATATTGTCAGATTGACAAATCAGGAAAGTGCTGCAGTCATGCCATAAATATTATACCCTCCCATGTCCTTTTTTAGCTCACAGCAAAAGTGGCTTGTCTCTGTGATTTTGGATTTATGGCCAAAAACTCTTTTCACGTAAGAGAACTAACTTTTTATCTACATTATTTTTGCCCAGCTTTCATTGTATTGTACATACAATAGATTGGCTAAACATAACCTAAAATAGCAGGTTCTCTGGTTTAATGTGATGCTTAGCATTCATGCTACCTTCAAGCCCACATGCTAAAACAGTTAGCTATGTAATGTTTGGTGTGAGGATAGTTGTAGCAGTTCATTAAAATGATGAGAATTTTGCAAACTCAAGGCTAGAGGAAGTGGGCCAAGAGTATATGTTGTCAGTTCTGGGTGCACAAAGCCTGCAGCCATCTACATTTTCTGTATTAACTTTCTGTTTTACTGTATTACCTCACATATTCTGTGATTATGTAGTAGATGTCTGAATGAGTTTTTTTTTTTTTTTTTTGTAGTAGACACATATGGGTACATTTTTATCAAAGTTTGAAAGATCTAGCATAAGCAACCACTGAGTTACTGATGTTCAAACAAGAAGTGTTATTACCATCCCCGGTCTCCCCTACATGTTGTATTGCAAATTATTCCATTCTTCTTGTCTCACTCTGAAGTACAGAGACCTGCACATGGACACAAGGTAGGCATAAACAGCCAAAACTCAATAACTGTTATTTAAGTAATATAAATAAATAAATAAATACTTTTTTTTTAAAGAATGCAATTGTAAAACAATGCATACTGTGTTTTTTGAGAGGATAAAGCAAAAATTAACTCATGAAATTCAATGTTTTTTTTAACAAGTTACTTAAATTGTGTATTTTTAACATGTTGCCTTGATTGTGTTGTGACTGTCCCTGGGGTTAGTTGCAACATCTGACTTCTGTTCACATAAATATTGTCATCTTTAAATAGTAGGGGTAATTAGCAGACAGATGTTAAATTTGATATATGAAGATTTGATTGGTCTGGTCCAAATATTCTCTGAGTAACTGAGAGAAATGCAAAAAGTGTTGCAACCATCCCCAGTCTCCCCTACACAACACAGTAACTTGAGTACACTATCAATCCTCATTTTCCCCGTCTGTGTAACAATAACAAGCTAACACCAGCATTCAACAGTTCTCAATATCCCCATGGTTGTGGTTCCTCCAGCTTTTGGCATACCTCTCTCTCCCTCTCCTCCAGCCCAGATCCCACAGTCTCATTACAGAGGCAGGGGCCAGAATCTCCCATTATCCCAGTCCCTTCTTATTACCCAGCCCATTATTCCCACTGCGAAGACAAAGTGAGACAGGAAATGAAATAAACGCAGTGCAGCGGTCGAAAATGAATGGCTTCTGATTGAGGCCACCGCTTTTCGTTGTTTATGGCGCCCGTCCACTTACTTGTCTTTTCCATCACTCAGATGCTGTGTCAGCGCTGAGTGGACTCAGTCACGCAGTGTGTTCAGTGCAGTTAGGCTGCCTTTAGAGATGCAATCTGCAGGAACAGAGACAGCATTAATGCACTCACAGTCTGCATACAAACAAAGGTACTCATTACCAGCAGAATTTTGTCCCAGTATATTTCAGATTTTTTTGAAGTATGAAGTACTTATCAGTAGTCTGTGTATTACCAACAGGCACAACCCCAGTTTGGAGAAGCAGAGAGGAGTCCCAACATGGAAGCTAAGCAATGAACTGCTGCTGACAGGTTCAAAAACAAAAGGGATTTTCGCCACTTAAAAAAAGTTCCATCTGAAACAATCAATATCAGTTGAAGTGTACGCTATATTTAGAATACTTTTCACCTCTTTACTTTGTCGTCACATTTCTGATGGAACTGCCGTTATACAAGCAATATCCCTTCTCCAACACCAACTCTAGCAAAATAATGATTTCCCCCAGGCAAGTGCTGGTCTACTGCTGCTTGGTTTCGGATTATTGTTGTTATTTGTGACTTTGTAAATCTGATGTATGACTTAAGTCACACAATAACACAAACAAGCTAACCAATCAAGGCAGTGACAGACCAACAGCTCCTGTGTTCTGAGCAGAAAAATTACTAATTTTGCCTATGGAGTTTGGTTAGTCTGGAGAGAGCAATATTTGGCTTGTATAACGGTCTGACGGCAAAGTAAAGCAGTGTAAAATATTCTAAAGATAGCATACACTTAAACTGATATTGTTTTTTTGTTTTGTTTTTTGTGGACCCTTTTTAAGCGGCTAAAATGTTTTGTTGCTGACCCTGTCAACATTTGTACATTTCTTGCTGGTGCTCCTCTCTGCTTCTCCAAACTGAGGTTGCTGACCAGCATCTACTGTAGGTAAAACTGATTATCGATAAGTATCTCATTCAACCCTGCATTAAAACATCTGAACTATCCCTTTAAAATCACTTAGTTTGTCTTGGTTGGACTCTGAACAAGCTAAATTTACCGTTTCCAGGATTAAGAGGGGACATATGACACCACTGAATGCAAATGGGAGGAAAAGAAAATATTGGAAGTACAAGGCTGTTAAGAAATATAAATAATGATATTCCCCCAAGTTAAGTGTTAAGTGCAGAGCAGCTGTTTTTCCTTATTGATGCAAATATCAAGGGATTTTTTCTTTGTGGTCTGGACGGTATCTTGATATCAGATTTGTCATGACTCCAGCCAGCAGCCATAACTAACTGCCAAGTGAGTTGGACAGCCAGCAGATCAGACAGATTATCTTTGCTCTCTGAAGAGAACGCAGCGTACATGAGACCTTTATTTCAGAGCGTTTTACTGTCAGAGGTTTTACGTTACAATATTACCGGGCACACCAGGGTTTTTCATGGCAGAATATCACAGAATGAAGAGGGGCAGGAGAGTGTAGACAGGGGAGCTTCGGGGAAACTTTGCCTGCCACAGGTGGTGACACATACCATCAGATTCCCAGATGCCAGGGCATCCAAGTGAATGTGAAAGAGATATATTTACATCGTCATTTCTTTCTCAAGCTATACACAACACAGTAACTTGAGTATATGATCAATCCTCATTCTCTCTGCCTGTGTAACAACAACAAGCTAACACAAGTATTTAACATTTCTCAACATTCCCATGGCATCTAAAGCTGTAAAACTTAAACTTATCTTGTATGTTGTGGATAGTCACACTTTAATCAAACATCATGCACTGTAGAAAAAGTACGACCTCCATGGTCACAGTGTACAGTTTGATCAGCCACTTACGTCATGGCGCTAACACTAAACCAGTAACTCTGCAGTTTCCAAGTCCCGTAATTTCATGGTAAATATATGTTAATTACCAAGTAATATGTTTGAAATTTTGCCTAGAAATTACCCACAAATTACCCACAAATTTCATGGTTAAGTATGAGTTAATTAGCAAGTGCCATTTTCATGTAGCTGGTGGTAATTACAAAGCAACATATTTGAAATTTCTCTGAATTCACCTGCAAATTACCCCCAAATTTCATGGTAAGTATGTGATAACTCGCAAGTTTCAAATTGCAAATTCAATGTGTTACTTGGTAATTACCACCCACTACATGAAAACGGTACTTGCTAATTATCACATAATTAACCATGAAATTTGGGAGTAATTTGGAGGTAATTTCTATGAAATTTCAAATATACTACTTGGTAATTACCTTAGATTTTACCATGAAATTATGGGACCTGGAAACTGAAGCATTTACCCACTAAACCCTGATCGTTTTTTCCATTTACAGTTCAGCACATTCACACAACAACAATTCAAGTTTTACTCAAATAAGATGGATGGCTTGTGGAAAATATGGGACAAAAATTAAAGAGGCACTGATACTTTATGTAATTTCACTTTGAACAGAAGGAAAGAGAGGAAAAACAAAGACTCTGTCTGGTCCGTCTGTCCTGCAGCAAATATTTCTGTCGCAGTCCTGTCTCAGTCTGGCAACAGCATTGAAAATACTGCTCCAATAATGGTAAAATAAGCACACAACATTTTAAAACTGATCTTTTGATAGCAGCCATGTGGGAAATCAGAGCGCGGTACTGCTCAGACTCCAAGACAACATTTGTTATATGCTCAAAATCCATCTGATCATCAACAGCCAGATCTTCAGGCAATTAATCAGGAGGTGCAACATAAAACTCAGAGTCAGTTCATTGAGATGTACATGTATGACATTTACTCGAAACTGATCTGATCGTTAGAACTCGCAGGAAGCAACAGTGATTAGTCAAAGTTGCCAAAAAGTTGCATAGTTTAGACAAAATTGCAAGCTCGTGCAGAATTCACAGGGAATGGTTGAATTTGCGTGAATTGTTGCGATCGCAACTTCTAGAGACACACACTGATTAAAGCCTTGATTACGGTGATGAGTGAAGTAGGCCTTTCTGAACAAGGACACAAATTTTCTGTTTTGTAGGCAAAGTATAAAAAAAAGATGATTTAAAACTATTATGAGGGGAATCTGGGGTGAAGTTAGCCACCCAAACCTTAATATTAAAAATCTTTTTAAACCTTCCTTTACATAGTTTTAAGATTAGATACAACATCTGTTTCAAACTTTACTTTCATAAAATATTCAAAACCATGTTTTATGGCTCTATTGTCTGCGATTACTTTTCTTTTTCTTTCATGAGCACTTTAACAGAAATTTGTGCAGTATCTGGTGTTTCTGGAAAGTTTCAGAGAGCTCCTATTGGAGATTAACATTAGGGTAGAAATGCTAAACGTTACTAATATTCCTGTACAGCTACAAAAATGTGTAAACACTGGTTAATTTTCCCACAAGCTGAGGCCATTTTATCTTTATTGGATTAGGATGTTTGTGGTGCTGCTATGCCGCTAACTGAATATGAGAGGGCAGTTTCAAGAAAACTATGACAGAGAAAACTGTCAGACAAGCTGTACAAATGGACTTTGATGGCTGCTATGACAGCATATGCACAGCAAAATAACATTAGAATGCATGTGATGTAAATGATCATATATTTGAAGAGTTTTCTGAAGCACAAAGCAGGCTAGTAAGAGAGAAACACCAGCAGAGTTACAGTAGTGTGGATGTATCAGTGTACAGTGAAATGTAACTTGAATGTTTAGCTTCCATTAAAGGCGAAATCTGAGCATAATTGGCCCTGAATTCAAATTTAGAATTAAAGAGCATTTAATCCAAAAGTAAATGGCTCATGATGCTTTTCTTGGATTGGCCCTGCGCAGCTTAAATAAGTGCCTCTGATTACCGGTAATGAGTTTTGGGCACACTTTCCAAAAATCTTCACACAAAATGTATCACATCACAAGCTAATGCGGTAGATGGCTCAGCGAGGTGATTATGCAAGAAAAATTGTTGGATAAACAAGTGAACCTTGTAAACCCAATCCCATTTTCTCCAGCTCCCTAACTTCCTCCATCCCCATCGCTAATGAAAATATCCCCAACCATCACCACCCTCTCTGCTCGCTGGAAACTCAATGACAGCATTACACTCTGCATTCCTGTGTTCTTGGCTCTTGTTTTCTGTTGGTAGAATATTGCTCCAAATGAGTCAGTGGGCACAGCTGCTGGAGTCTCGTTTAAGCTTCGAGCATGTAACAGCCAAAATCTCTGCTTGTACAATGTAGTGTGACATATATCCGTTTTACAAGCTGCATGTCTGTAACGCTACCTTCGCCTAAAAACTTTTTCATCCTTAAGTTAGTTACTTTACTTTTCACAGTTAGTTTGGTACATAACATTAACCATATTTATTGTTTTTGTGTTTTTTTAGCATTTTGATAATCATCTCAAGTGTCTCAGATAACTGTTAGTAATGCTAACTAACTAGCTAGCATCCTCATCTTCATTCAAACTCGACAGAAACAAAGTCAGACTCACCCAAAACGTCTTGGTTCATCTTTCCACTATTCCAACAATCACCAGCTCTGGTTTGGTTGAAATAAATCCTTAACAGAGTGCTGTAGGCATGGTGTATTTTTGTAGATGAATCTGAAAGTTAGCTTCGCTCTGGTTCCCTCCACAAAAAAACAGTGGGATTTTTCTACTGGATTTTGTATCTGTGCAGAAAATATGCTGCTGAAAGTTTCTAATATTCTTTTCAGCAAGATATTTATCACAAATGAACACTTTTATGATTTTCCGAGGTGTACATGCAATTGCCAGAAGTAATGCAAACATTTGGTTATAAAGGAACTACACTATGGTCACATGACTCAATGTCATCAACACTAACTGACAAGTGTTTAACGTGATGACATTTAATGTCCGCAACAAATTCTGTAGTCTCATTTAGCCACTTGTTAGCAACCATAAATTATTCAAATTCTTGAGTGAGGTTTTCACTGACGAATTTAATGTCATAGAACAAAACTTGAAAATCTCTTAAGCTTGTGTTAACCACAAACCTTATTTCAGGCAAATAATGGATATCCCATTCAAAACCCCCCACTGTATTTTAGGACTCATTCCTGCAGCATCTATTCACTGAGGGAGAGGGTAAATTAAGGGTTTATTTGGATCAATCCAGAGTTGAAAGATGTGGAGTGGAAAGACAAGCAAATACGGTTATGATGAGTTTGATTTTGTTTGTGTCACATTTGACTGAAGATGATGATGCTAGCTACCTAGCTAATGTTGCTGAGAGTGAGGTGATTATAAAATTGTTCAAAAAACTATATGCAAAACAAACGGTAAATGCTATTAACAATATGTACCAAGCTAACTGTGAAAAGTGAAGTAACTAACTCAAGATAATGTTACCGTAATTGACAAGAGGTAAACAGATGTGCAGCTTGTAAGGCGGATTAAGATTGATGCAGGAATGAGTCCTTAAACCCAGAAAAGAGTTAGCATATTAGCACTTGCAGTACACTTGTCTCGAAGTCAATGAGTTTTTTGAATGAGGTTTTTTGCTATTTGCCTGAAATAAGGTCTGTAGTTATCACAAGCTTAAGAGATTTTTAAAATATGTCAGTTAAATACCCAGTTAGTGAATTTTTAAGCTTTTACATGTCTTGAAAAAGTGGCTAAGTGAAACTATAGCGGTTGTCACGCACATTAAAAGTTGTCACGCTGAACACTTGTTAGTTAGTGGGGGTGACGTTAAGTCATATGATCGTGGTGTAGTTCGTTTACAACCTAACGTTAGCTTTTTACTTCAGATGATTATATTTATGCTTCAAAAACCACACAAGTTGTGTTTTTGAAAATTATTTTGCTGAACAGAATGTACAAGTATCCTCAACTTCTGTTTGCCTGCTTATTTTCTGCACTGATCCAAAATCCACTGGAAAAATCCCATTGGCTTTTTGTGCTGGGAACCAGAGCGAGGCTAACTGGTGCAGTGGCCTACAAAAATATGTCATCCCTGCAGCACTTTGTGCATCATGTTGAATACGAATATTGTTCTTTGCTCCTGTAACCTATAAAGATAAAGGGGGAGTTTTTAGCATTACAGAGACAAGTAGCAGTGATCAGCATGGGTTGATGTCCATTACTTTCCTCTGTCATGGCACCACCTCCAATCCCACTGTGCAAACAATAACAGCCTGGCCTTCCTCCTTTCCCTGTAACTCTATTTACTTACGTGTCAAATTAACTTTCAGGCTCCAGTGGTGGTCTCTCTCGGCTAACCAATTAGCAAGGAAGTGCGCTGCTTTTACCTTCCACCGGGATCCAGCGTACCCTGGACAATATATCCAGTTGCCAGGGAAATGCGATATCCAAACAAACAGAGTGGGGGGACTGTTGACTCAGGAATATTGCTAATGTTTTACATTAGCCGACACAAGCCCTGCTCTGTCCTGGCTGAGGAACACGCAGCAGCCTATCAACAGGAAAGTGATCCACGGCCTGACAACTGCACAGCTTTTAATAGTGCACAACATCACCCGAAAGAGACGCACACTTCCTGTCCCACGCAGCCATACTTATGAAATGAAATATTTTGGTAGCCAGAGCATTTGTTATGGCATTAGGCATATGTTCTTATCATCAAACAGCACTCTGTTCTTCATGATAAAGTCCACCATCACCCCCCCCCCCCCCCGTCCTGTCTCCTCTGTGGTACCTCCTCTGTCTCTCCCTCTCTGTACTGTTAGTCTCACACTTCATTCATAAGAAAGGAGGCTCTGCAGTTGTGGTGAAGGATACTGTAACAAAAAAGGAGCAAAACAACATTCGTTTTACTTAACAAATGCATTGTCAACACTTGCAAAAACTGCAGTACAAGGCAGATAACTAAATGCACTTTTTTGAGTCAGTTAATCACATTTGCACTTTATTTCAGTATTTGTTGATCCTGGTCCCATTTTATAGTTGTTCATTTCTATATTTTTCATTTTTTAAAATATTTTTCACGTCTGTGTGTACCTGTATTTGAGCTTGAGTGAGTCAGTGAGTGTGTGTATGTATGCATGATCACTGTACCTACAGCCTGTCCAAAGCTAATCTTGAATCCTGCTGGACCGATGAGCCTAATTTTTTGGCCCGTATGTGGTGCATATGTTCTCAGGTCATCCCATTCTCATGAACACGATATCTCAAGAATTTCTTGATGGAATTTCTTCAAACTTGGCACAAATAACTACTTGTACTCAAGAATGAACCGATTAAATGTTGGTGTTCAAAGGTCAAAGGTCATGGTGACCTCACTAAACACATTTTTGGCCATAATTCAAGATTTCATTTGCTAAATGTGATGAAATTACACACAAATATCTAACAATAAAATGATGAGGTGCTGACATTTTATATCTAAAAGGTCAAAGGTCAACTTCGCTATGACATCATAATGTTCAGCTCTCTATCAGTCCTCTGTCCTCCTCTGTGAAAATAAGTCTCTAAGTGAAGACAACACGGTTCTCGATGGAAATTATTAACTTGACTCACACATGTATGTGAGAACTTCCATTTTGCCAAAAAAAATACACTCAATATCCGTTATTAAATTCCTTCAAAGTCCTCACTACATACATTATATGAGTCTGGACAGACATGGATGTAAACTATAACTTGACTGGTTGGTGGGGACATATAATTGCGAGGCAGAATTTCTATTTTGCTCTGTTTTATATGAACATTGAGGGCTGACCTCTCACTGTTCTTAACCGGCCGCTAGGAGCTGCAAAAGATCAACAACTGCTTCAGTTTGAAATCTTTCAGCTCAGGACAGCGTATTTGGGGTTCATGTTCATGAAGAATCTGTACGCTGGCTGCATCTTGCAGGTGTGGTGGCATTGCAGTAGGTGCTTCACAATCTGTTGCCTGGTGGGGATTTGTACTCTACTGAATGACCTCTGCTAGTTTAATCTGGTTAATTTAACCTTGAACAATCTCATTTGTTATGAATCTTTACTATCACTGCTCTAGATGGTTCAGGCAGGGTTTTCATTAGCTGGAATATGCAGTTTTTTGCCGGTATATTTTGTAGCTGTTTGGCAGATGAAAATACAGCCAAAATGTCCAGTGGCAAAACCGGAAAATACCTGAAATTAAAATAGCATCTTTTTAAAAAGTTTATTACTTGTAGTTATTTTCTGTTCAATATTGAAGTTTGCTGTGTGCTGCACGTAGAGCTGAATTAAATAGTGACTCGCAAGAATGACATAAATTGGAATGTCTGGCTAAGTGGCGCTATTCACAGTACAGGAAGGAGTGGCAGTTGATGATCTGATATAGAGCTGTAAACTAGTAACCCTTTGAGGATGTAATATTATTGCTATTATTGTTGTATGGCCTGGCTAAGGTTAAAAAAAATATTCCGGATACAAGATGCTGCAAGGAAGTTTTGGGGCTAATAATTTATGAGATATTGGATTGCTGCATAGACTCACATGCTTGCTAATATCCAATTCAGCATTTTAGGCACTATCTGAGGCATTTCTGATCCTAGTATCAGTATCGGAACTAGTCACTGCAGTTTTTATCACATCACCTAAGTCCTCCAGTGTCAAGGAACTAGGGATGTTCCTGCCGACTAATTTCCCTGTTGATTAAACGCAAAATTTAATTTAGACTAGTCGACTAGTCTAACAGTAAGAAAACACTCAGAAAGCAGTTAAAATTAAGCAGAATTAATTAACATATAACGTTAAACACTGCCTGAAAAACTACTGCAGGTATTAAGAGCCATTTGAAGCTGTTAATCACAGTCTATAATCGCCGAATCATGTTTTAAATACTGCTGAAATGCACGCTACTTTGCATTGTGCAATACAAACATTACACATTTACCTACAAAATATGACAACAACTCACTGAATGCTTCCGCTTTACAGACCGAAGAGGACCACAGTGTTGGCAGGTAAATGACCTGGAGCTGACAGCTGCCAGCCTGCTACACAGTGTGGCTAACGTTAGCAGTGCTAGCAGCAGCAGCTGCTGCTCTGCTTGCAGGTTTATGTCCGTGTCTGTGATGAATGTGGTCACATGTTGCTCCAGTTGAGTGATTATATACCAGTTTATTCTGTCACAGTCTACATTCAACATTGTTTCCATTTTCTAGATTAAAACACAATCAAACCACGCTGTTTTTTCCAAGCTGTCATCTGTCCCACTTCACTGATATAAACATCCGGTTTTGCCAGGGCCAATGGGGCATCTGTGCTTATGGCGTACAGCGAGAGGAGCTGCCATCTGATGGAGCTGCAGCCCCAACTAGTGGCAAGCAGCTGCCTAACATCTTAGAGGCAACAGTTAACTGGCATTGTGCATGAATGATATATTGATAAATAGTTTAACCGACTCGTATTTCTGGTGCTGACTAGCGAGGGTGGTGACGTTTAATCGTGTAGTCAACTAATCGCGCACCTCACTACAAGGAACCCTGGTTCTTCTGAATTTTATTTATTTTATCCAAATTCCCAGTAATAAAGATCTGTTATATTTAACAATAAACCAGCTGCAGCATGCTCACTTGAGCTGATTCCCTGATTAATTATTAATAGGAATGACATACAAAATGAATACATGACTTTTAGTGAACAACACTGTTGCACAGAGCAGTTGAGCACACAGCTCAGGTCTGAAACTGTCCTGAGACATTTGCTGGAATTGAACATGTACAGACCGATTCACAGCTCTGAGACCTTATCTCCTGTTTGCTCAACCCTGAAAAAAAAACAAAAAAAACAATGAAAGTTGTCTGTTTCAATTCTGCCTCGCCATTTATTTCACTTACAGAGAAAGAGAAAGAGAAAATCTGCACTGGGATCCATTTAATAACACAGGAAGTTTTTGGTTGAGGGAATGGTCTAGTTAGCCACAAGCTCTGGACTTCTTCGCCTCAGCGATCACAAAGACGCTATCAGAGCATCGTGTTTGCTTTGGCTCGAGCACACACAGCAAACACACAATGTGAAAAGCAGGGCAGCGAGTCACACACACACAGATGGTGAGCCGTGTCTTTCAGTGGCACAATCTCTTTGCTAAATCTCAGGACTGCTGTTATCCTTCACACCTGGCAGGACAGCCAATTAAAGTACGCACAGATGCTCGCCAGCTCGCCGTTTCTGCTTGGATGAACATCTATCAGTATAACAGAAGCTGTTGGTGTTTTCGGGGCAAATTTGCCCCTTTAAGTGTTTGTGAGGGAAAATAGGATGTGCTTTAACGATGCCGTTTCTTGTGAATAAACCTCATTTACGAGATCGGGAAACAGGGAATGGAAACTCAAACATAAAACAGAAGCTTTTTAGTAGCTGCTCCCTCACACACTCACACACACACACACACATGCGTAAGCTCTCACTTCACCGCAAACAGTAAACACACATGGGATCAAATGCATGCCGCAGCAAAGACACACATACAAGAAATTCATATGAAATGAACTCAGCCCCTTCACCACAAGCACACACACACACACGAACTAACCAATACCATTAAAGAAGTGAAGCAGAGACAATGGCGCGAGTCTCCGGCCGGGTCGGCTGAGTGACACACAGGGCTATAATTCCCTGCATTTCGGAGAGGCTTTCCAAGCCATACTGACGTCTCTGAGACTGGAGCGAGACAAGTAATGGCCAGTGTTTACCACCACAAACTTCCCCATCACTATAGGACTGGCTCTATAAGTAGCACAGAGTAACTGAGCAGACGAGGCAGCTTCCCCAATTCCACAGGGACAAGTGGGGAAGAACTGAGGCTGAGAGAAGTCTCTGCTTGTACAGTGTAGTGTGACGTATCTGTGTTACGAGCTGCACGCCTGTTTACTTGCTGTCAACGCTATAGACCCCTTCTCTGTTGATAAACATGTTTTTTATATGGGCAGGGCTTAGGTGGAGGCAAAGCAATTTTCTAAACACACTAGCACAATAGACTTATTATAGAACTAGACAGTCGTCGCCGCTCGAGTCCTGCCACAATTTTTCCAGGTGGCCACTCACAGTATTGCAGTATTGGACTGTCTTCGCCTGACTGGTCTGCTCAAGATTATGTTTTACGTTAGTGTTCAGTTTATTTCGCGGAGAGGACTCTTTCAGTTGTGAGGGAGTTTCATATTTTCTGGTTTTCCCTCTGATGTCCTGCTGGTCCTTCTGATTGACACGTATCTTTACTTGTTGCTAATTGCTACTGCTACTTAGCTTGCTCTCCCCTGACATTTGAGCTCCCAGCATGGGCAGAGTCAGCTGAATGGAGCTAAACTAGCAGCAAGTTGCTAAAGTAGCTAACTGCTAACAACCTGTAAATCTTCGTCCATCTGGGAAGTCCATAAATCACTGAAAGTTGAGAGAGCCAAGCTGGAGGACATCAGAGAGAAAATGTAACCCAGTTTTTCCAAAAATCAGTGAGTGAAGTTATAAATTTGTGCTCTTGTGTACAGTAATTTCTCATTTGGGGGTCTGATAAACAGGAAATTAATAACATTCAGAGTCTCATATCACTATTTTCCACCCTCAGATAGTGTTCAGAAGCACTGTAGTCTTGCACAGCCAGACTGATCTCCAAGCTAACTAGCCAGCTAGTGACTAAAGTAGCTGCTAATAGTATGTAAAGCTGTCTGAAAATCAGAAAACTCTGAAGTTAAATCACCAAAGGTTGAGGCTGAGCAGCCAGCATTAGATTCTGCCACCCAACAACACAGCAACACAACAGTTTTGCTTGGTTATGTGGCCTACTACTCTGAGGTGATTTGTGTTTGATTCCATTTTTCCTTTGTTTTATTAATCGGCACTAAAAGGGTTTATTGTAATGTAACCTTTGCTTACAAACTTTGTTATTTTTAATCTTTTCACAGTTAACTTAGGTACAAGTGATTACTGTTAACATTAGCCACCCTACTTGCATCATCATGATCATCATCATCATCGCTGAAAAGTCTTTCCACTGTTCCAACAACCATCACCTCTAGTTTGGTTGAAACAAACCCTTAATTTACCGTGTTAGATGTGAAAATATTCTGGCTGTGGGGCGCCCCTGTAGCTCAGTTGGTGGAGCGTCCACGCCATATACTGAGGCTATTAGTCCTCTGCAGCGGCAGTCGGTTCAACTCCCACCTGCGGCCCATTTGCTGCGTATCATCCCCTCTCTCTCTGCCCCCTGTCCTGTCATATCTTCAGCTGTCACTATCAAAATAAAGGCAAAAATGCCCAAAACTATTCTGGCTGTACACATTGTTTCTCCTTGGTCCCTCCTCCTGTCCTTACCTGATACTTTCACATCTAACATGGTGAATTAAGACCCTTTATTTCAACCAAACCAGAGTTGGTGATTCGTTGGAGCAAAGGAAAGAGGAGCCAAGACGTTTTAGATATTTTTTGTTTTTTTTTTTTTTTTTTGGATTTGAATGAAGATGATGATGCTAGCTAGCTAGCTAAAGTTGCAGTTATCTAAGACACTGAGGGGAAAAATGCTCAAAAATACTATATACAAAGCAAACAGTAAATACTACAAACAGTATTTACCAAGCTAATGGTGAAAAAGTGGATGAACAGTCACTAAGTAGTTGAAGGTAACATTAATTTAGCTTTGACAGGAAGTAGTCCTAAACACATTTGCACCTCTTAACACAGATTATACGTCACATTACATTGTATAACTAGAGAACAAAATAGAGTCAGACAGAAACAGAGAAAGGAAAAAAGAGAGATGGCACTGTTAGAAAAACTCCACTTGTACTGAGCTGATTTTTGTCTCTCATCCCCCTCCTCCTTTTTCTCCCCCCTCCCCCCAGTGGACACTGGTGCCAAACTGCCGGGTCGCGGTGGCTAGGGTGCATGTGGTGTATGTCTGCGTGCCTCTGTGTGTCTGTGTGTGTGTGTATAAGTGTGTGTTGGGAATGAAGATACAGAGCCAGGGCATACCTTGGGGCCATTAGTTGAGTCCTTGCTGGCCTCAGCAGAACATGGCATTAATTGGACACAGTAGCTGCGAGATCACAGCAGCCCCAACCAATTTGTAAAATTAGTAAATTGGCTGTCTTGTCATTCCTGGGCTCGCCTTCGCTGCGGAAGCTGTGTTTATAAGGGTAAAGGGAAGGGATAATTTCTAGCATATGAGCTGGAATAAGCCCTCATAAGGGTGGTAAAGAGGAAAAACACTCGATTACAAACACTTCCGCATGCACAAGTACACTGTTACTGAGTTTTTAAACCTGAGTTAGAGCTTATGACACATTGGTTCTTCTGATATAATTTACAGCAATTTATCAATTTTAGTATTAATGTCAGCCCTTGATTTTTCTACACGTGAGCTTTAATTTGAAAACTACAGGGTCAGCAGTAAAATGTATTTTAGCCTCCCAAAAAAATCAATATTTAGCTTAACTACCATAACTGGTATCAGTATAAAAATACCCTTTAGGCTATGTTTTAATTTCCCACATTATAAGAACGTTCCAGAGCTATAAAACTCCCAGAAGAGAGGTGAATAAGTCGTGCCCAACACAATTTAACTTATGTGATGTTTAGTGAAGATATTAAACATAGTTGCGTATGTATTTAAAATTGATAACTAAAATAATCCTCCGACGAGCAGGGGACAATGATAACTAAAATAATCCTCCGACGAGCAGGCGACAATAAAAATACTGAGTGCATGTGTCCTGCTGACAGTTTCCCAGTATTCCACTGATAGATAATGGGTGGCAGCAATGTGTCAGGAAAGGTAGCATTGTAACAGCAAAAATGTTAGATAGTAAATATTCAAAAACTTAGGTAACACTGTACAAATGACATGTTTACTGCTGTGACTTATTACCTGCAAACACTTGTGATAGTTTCTGTTAAATAACCATCAATCAGGGCTGCAAAATGCTACACTACCATTGTTAAAACCAAGCTATTACCTGGTTATTACTTAATTATTACCTATTTATGATCACATAATAGCTATTACCATGTTATTACTGAGCTGGAACATTAAGTGCTATTAAAAATGGGTTTCCAAATGTTGCATCTAGTTATATTGAACATATTTTTTGTGATATATTATTTTTTATTCATGCATTTCATACATGCTTTTATTTCCATTTTGTCTTACAATGATTACTGTTATGCACCAAACACCAACACAAATTCCTTATAGCCTATGTGAAAGCATAATTGGCATTAAATTTGATTCTGATGAGGAAGGAAATTCATTAAACACATCTGTGCAGCTGAGTTTTAGTAAAATAAAAATCATGTAAATATCAATGTTTGTTTACGTTAAAAAAAAACGTTAAAAAACTTCACATGCTACCTTTAATTTCTCTGTTAAATTAGCCCAGTCTCTTCAATCTGCTATAAGGTGATACTAACCCTTCCTCTTCTCAAGCTTTCGTCACATACGTATATAATCTAACTTAACATACTAATTTTAACCTTAACCGTCATCTTTTCCTACACCTAGCCAAGTAGTACACTTTCCAAAACCTAACCAAACTGCGACTGTTTCGTGTTAATCACACATTTATTTTTGTTACTATGACCACAACCGTCACCTGACTGTGGATCTGCTCTCCAAAGAAGTTGAGGGGAAGAACTGGGCCTGCACTCAAAATTGGACTTTGGCATATGCACCACACGCTGTTTTAAAGTGTGGAGTCAAGTTATTTGTACTCAGATTGAAGAGACCGGGCTGGCAAAATAATTCACAAGGGAAAATATAATATAATATATAATATAATTTTGGGAAATGTGATATCTCATATGTTCATGTATGAAACCGGCACATGTGCTTTCAATGCACATGTGGGTTTTCTCTTTTGTACAGTGCATCACAAACATTATACTCTGTTCCCATGGACTCATTTCACTGAGAGCTCTGAAGTAGCCGTAACACTGTTTGATGGAATTTGATGTTTCCTGTGTCCAGAAACCACAAAGTGCTGAAACTGGACCCAAGTGAGCTGTGTAGACATTTATATAAACTATGTATACTTTCTAAATGTCTGGCTGCAGTGCTGAAATGACCCCGCGTTTCACTCTAAACAATGGCTGAAATAGAAAAGTGTTATCCACATTAAACTGAACTTTCCATCATAAAAAGTCAACTCTTTGTTTTCCATGGTTCCTGCGGTGAGCGTGGAGGCCTGGGCCTGTGAAGATGAATGAGTCAGTGCATTGATAGGAACTGGCATAGAAACACTGCAGCTCTCTGGAGCGCTTCTATCCATCCGCCTGTGCATCCGTGCTTCCTCCCGTCCGTCCCACACATGCTCATCAGGCATGCGGATGAGCACAAGAGCCTCCCACAAATCCTCATTTCCCTACACAGAGGAACTCTCTCCTCCCTCTGTCTCCCTAAACTCCTCAGCGGAGCGGCTGCGGTCATCAGTGGTGTGTGTGTGTGTTCCTGATTCTCTGCCTCTGTGGCCGCGAAGGCTTCTTGGAGCCCTGCCTGGACATTTGTGATTCATCAGTGTGTGTTTGCTTGTTGCCTTTGTTCTTAACGGCGCTGGTGGAGAGGGTCCAGTAAAGCCCTGATGACGCACTGCTGTGCTCTGGGCGTTCAACCCAAACATAACTACTTAACCCCCCTGATTCCACAGTCTCACCGCCAGCCCCAAAAAACTTAACCGGACCTCTGCTTCCTCGTGGTCCTCCTCACACCACACCCTCCCACCACCCACGCAAACAAACAAACGCTAAATCCCACATATCCGCTAACAAAAAGCCTTAACTCTCTACTTCCTCAGTCTAGTGTGACATATATCCATTTTACAAGCTGCACAAGCTAACATGGTAACATATTTTTACATAGAAGTTCCCAGACGATAATGGAGAGCAGAACATTATGATGTCACATTGACAATGACTTTGGATCTTTTTTGTATAAAGAAAAGAAACTTTGTCATATGTATGTATTCTTGAGCTATGGTCAAATAATGTTTAGTATTGTCACAGTGTGAGTCCAAGTGGTCTTTTGGGCTTGAAGTTTGAAGAAATTCCCTAAAACTTCTTAGAAATTGCTTTCACAAGAATGATAAATTGTGAATCTCAGAGGTCCTTCAACATGCAGTCATGAATGTGCACCACGGAAATAGGCTGATCGGTCCAGTCATTTACAAGATTTGCTCCGGACAAGATGCAGCAAGCACAAACACACAGCGATTGCATGATCCCCTCCCGCTTACATTAATTACATGCATTTCTTAATTATTACCTGCTCATTATCAAACTATTACCCCGCTATTACCATGTTATTAACAAGGTGTCATGTAAAGTGCTACCAAAATTGGCTCAGTGTGACGTATCCATTTTTTACATGCCGTATGTCTGGTTACTTCCTCTCAACACTCGTAACGTGATTTTTCACCCTTAAATTAGTTCCTTTACCTTTCACAGTTAACCTTTTACATCTTTTTAACAGTATTTTACTCATCATTTCATATGTAGTGTTTTTGAGCATTTTGATAATCACCTCTGTGTCTTAAATAAACGTTAGCAATGTTAGCTAGCTAACTAGCATCATCATCTTCACCAGATTCAACAGCATCAAAATAAATCTCACTAAAAACATCTTGATTCATCTTTCTACTGTTCCAACAATCACCAACTCTTGAATGAACTGTGTTTCATGATGAGAAAGTTACTATTTCTGTTCTACTGTTAATGTTACATTGCAGGCCATTTCGCAGTCTTCATCCTCACTGAAACTCGACAAAAATAAAATAAAACTCACCAAAAAATGTCTTTGTTCATCTTTTCACTGTTCCAGGAATCACTAACTCCTTTTGTTTGATCAAAATAAACCCTTAATTCATTGTGTTAATAATCAATATGTGAAAATATTCTGACTGTACACGCGGTTTCTCCCCGCTACATCTAACACAATGAATTAAGGGTTTATTTCAACCATACCATCACTGGTGATTGTAGGAGCAGTGGTAAGATGTGTTAACACTGTTTTGGGGAGTTTTACTGTGTGCCTGTTGTGAGAAAGAAGAGAAAGAAGATGATGATAAAAGCTACCTAGTTGCTACGTTGCTAACGGTTATCTAAAACACTCAAGTGATTATCAAAATGTTAAAAACACTATATACAAAACAAATGGTAAATGCTACTAACAATATGTAGCAAGCTAACTCTGAAAAGTGAAGTTTCAAGGAGTTTGTAGGCTAAAGTTACTATAGCAATGACAGGAAGTAAACAGACGTGTAGCTCATAAAACTGACAAATGTGACACTACATCGTGCGAGTAGAGAATGGGACAGAGCAAAAGGATTTATTCCAAATTACAGTCCCATTCCCCCTCAGTTGGATTAGTAAATCTCTCTCCTCCTCCTCCCCTCTTCTCCTCCATCATCACCACCTCTGGTTTTGTGTGATTTTCCTTCATTACCTCTTCAGTTAGTAAATAAAGCCGAGAGTAGTTGGAGTTCATATGGAGCCAAAAAGCGCGCCCTGGGATCTGTGTATCTGCATGTGTGAGTGTGTGCGTTTACAGCGGAGGGTCGTTTGGTCAGTGTCTCGTCAACACGGGCGTGCGTGTGCAGCGTGTTCCGCCATGTGTGGTTGCAGCGGAGCGCGGGGCAGCTGACAGAAGTGTAGCAGAGGGCCCCATCGCGCCATCCGTCATCATAAATCTACAGTCCAGCTCCAAGTGAGAGCAGAGGGGGAGGCTGGAGGAAGGTGTGGTATCAATCAGACTCATGTGACTCATTGTGCATGTTGACGGAATTAATAACTCAACAGAAATTACAAATAATGAATGAACTCCAACTGTCAGGAGAGAACGTAAATCCAGGTCCCAGCACAACTCTGATTTAAGGCGCCGCCAGTAGACCAGAATGAAGAGTGGCAAAAGTACATATATCTGTTGCTTAAGTAGAAGTACAGATACTTGTGTAAAAAAAAAAAGACTTTGGTAAAAGTAGAAGTACTGATTCAGCTTCTTTACTCAAGTAAAAGTGAAAAAATACAGGCTCTGAAATGTACTCAAAGTATAAAAGCAAAAAGTCGCCCTCTGAAGGACATTTTTACAACATACTAACTGTATCCAGTGTGTACTAGTAATTATCATAATGTTTTTGCACATGTTTTAGTACACTAGAAATCAGCATTGTTTTATACGAGCAGGAAATGATATGTGTGTCTTGACATCAATCAAACTACAATCCCACTACTCATTACACTACACAAAAAGAAGCAAAAATACGAAGATTTAAAATGTATTTTTTTTGTTTTTCTGAGACGTTTCTCTATTTGTCTCACCACCACCCATAATTTATTTAAATTTTTTGCAGCTGTGAGCGCCTCCATTTCCTTTGTGCGACTCATTGTGGGACAATGGTATACATCAACAGTACCCTCAACAAACAAGTTGTTTGGTATGCAGACTGTGTGAGCCCCACAATTTTCTATCATTATGTTACTGACAATGAAGTCTTTTACATCTTAAATCTTGAATTTTTTTGAGGGTACTTTCTAGTGTTTGTTTTTCCAGTGTGACCATATATACTTATAACCTCGCTGGAATTATATGTAGTATGGAATTAGGACACAGACAGCTCTAGGAGTCATTTAGCGTTGCAAGAGTCCTTTTCAGTTTTTGTATCTTGAATTGGCATGAAACTGAATCATCAGTGCAAATGATGAGCAACCATGTGAGAAAACATCTGGTTCTGTGATTAAAAAGTCAAAGGTACAAGTTTTTGTTCATAAAATTGTGATGGTGGTCAACCTCAACACCAAAGGAACATTCAAGAAACATCCAATCAGAGCTTAAAATTCTACTGCATGTGCCTACATGAAAGAGTCACTATAGGTGGATCCAAAATAACTTTATTATAACTTGGATGTGCTTGAACTGGATGAATTGTACAGGATATACTTTTGTTGACAGTCTGCTGACTGAAGTTGGTTCACAGTGCTGAGACAGGGGTAACGGATCCCTTCCTAAGTCCCGCCCCTTTTTGCTCTGTGCTCAAATAGATAAACAGTTCTACTAACTAGCTGTTCTACATCAATTGTTAGCGAGCTACTTAGCTTGTGTTTTACTAGCTAGCTAATCTACATGATTTTATAGCTAGCTAGTTAGCTAGCATTTTGCATAACAAGAAGTGTTTATATACACTGTAAAAAAGAAGTTGAGACGCCTCAAAATTCAACTCAAACTCTTAAATTTTGAAATAAACTTTAAAAAGTTTCTATAAACTAGAAACAGTTGAGATTATTTACTTTTCGTCTTCGGATAAACTTGAATCTTGAGTTTTAGAAACTCAAAAAAATTGTATTTCAACAATTGGTCACAGTGTGATGTGAACCTGATTTGTCATTAGTTGGGTTAAATTGTTTTAATTGAAAATGAAATCAAATATTAACCATTATTCACTTTTGCTTCAGTGAATTAAAAATATTTTTTAAATACAATTCTTTGGGATTTCTAAAACTTAAAGATTCAAGTGTATCTAAAGAAAAGTAAATTATCTCAACAAAAGATGAGTAGCTGGTAAAACTTTTTAAAACATTATCACTTTTAAGAGTCTAAGTTGGGCTCAAAACTCAAAAATCTATTGCATTAAGCTGCCATGAAATTTTGACTTTGCTTAACTTTTACATTTTTACAGTGTATGTTGCTTTTACAGATCCACCAGAAACATCTTTTAACCATTTTAAAAATTTGTTTTTCTTTTCAGCCTGGACAAATCTTAGCTCAGAGCATATTTAAGCAGGCTACAAAGGAGAAAGTTAACAGGATTCCAATGGGTATCAAGCTCGCTCAACTGTTAATGGAACAGAGCAAAAAGGGGTGGGACTTATGAAGGGTCAATTGTTCATCTTAACCACAGTCAACGTAGTTCTTTATGTATTTTAGACTAGAATAGATGTTTTGACTTTTTGTTCAGTTTCCATTGACAGATCATATTTATATCTGTAAGATATTTCTGTCGGGAATGTGAGACATTAGAGTGATCTGCTGTGTTTAGTTTGAAACTTATTTAATGGTCCTCCATGGATAATGTGTTTTATTATGCATGCATTATTTGCCTATACAATAAATACAGTCATAAAATAAACAAGAATTTCCATTTGTGGTGCCTTTTTCCGACACAGGAAATGAGGTTTTGAATCGACAAAACACTTCCTTTTCCATAATGGCTTACTCTGAGACATATTTACTTGACTGAGGCTCTTAAGGGGCCTCTTTCTCTCTGTGTGTCTCTCTGCCGCCCCCGTGTAGGTCTCTGTGTTTGAAAAAGGAAACTGGAGGGCCTTGTGGATCATGTAACTCACTTCAAACTGATTTGGGTCAAGCTATATGACAAGGAAATTGATTTCTCCTTGTTGTTTTTCTTTCAGAATGGGTCCTACATAGATCATTACTTGGGTTCTGTGGCAGAACGTGTGACCTTTTATGATTTTTTTTCTTTAAAAAAGAAAACTTCCAATAACATGAGACAGCTACGGTTCATGAGCTTTAGATTTGGAACTGGACTAATGGTTGAACAGTATGTTGTGTCTGAGTGGACTTGACATGATCCACTTGTGCTCAGTGTGGGAAAACATTTCTCCTTGAAAATGTTACCAGACTAAATAGAGTTGGTTCAGAAGACATGTAATATGACTGGTCAGACATTTATGAATGAAAAACATTGGCTTTTTGTCAGATAGGCACATTTTGTTGAATTTACAAAACCAGAAGAGCCTCATTATAAATGGTTTTAGTCAAGAACATTGCATATTGCGATGAATCGGATCTTTGCTAGTATTTGTATCAGTTATTATAAGGATTACATTTCATATCACAGTAATTTTTCAAACAATGGGTCTTTGATGTCACATCGATGGAAAAAAAAAACAGTACAGCTTGAATGATGTGTGTGGCTACCAGATTTAAGAAGTTGTAGCTAGCCAAATGAATGCTAGCTCTGTAGTTGGTTGAAAACTCTCTAGCTGACTCTTTACCTTTCACTTTGTACCTACTTGTTTTACATCAGGAGCCTTGTAAAAAGGATATCAAATATGCACACAGTGCCTACATGTATGATATTATGCCAGGTCTGTGAGGCTACACATACCAGACAAAAATTCAGCTTCACCACAAGTTTATGGTAGAAGATATCTAAATAAGAGGCAGCAGGTGCAAGTTAAATAGCCGCAGTATTAGCTGTAACACAGTATTTTAAGAACAACAGAAGTTATAATCATGCATTATTATTATTTAAATCTGTTTCACTTTTGCAAGAGAGGATTTGAGGATGACGATGAACTGACTTTAGCAAACCAAGCACTTGCTTGGGTAAGCTAATGTACAGTAGGCAGGAGTTGTTGCAGTCTGTACTTACCCCAAAGCAAATAAAAATCAGGACAGAGCTTAAAGTCTGATAGCATCCAGGACCAGTGGATGTTCCACTGCTGAAAGGAGATTTTATAACGTAGCTAGTAGCTAGCAAATGATAGTTAGACTCCTTGACTTTGCAAGTAACTGTGTTACAACTGCAGGTAATGGTTAGCCAGACCCTTGAACAGTTAAATCCTTTCTTTATACTTTCACTCTTGTGCTTTTGTTTTTGGAAAGAAAATAAAATGGTAAGACTGTCCCTAACTATTTTATTTATTTATTTTTTTTTCAGTTTAGTGCACCACAATAAATTCCTAAATGAGCCTACGTGAGTGTTTCACCAAAGATTCACGTGTTAATGCCTTACCTTATCATGTGTGATGTGTTTTCACACAGTCAGAGGAAATTAGTGTACATCCTCCTTAAGTGCCCTTTTGCCCCTCAAGTGGACAATCATGGTAAAGTGCCCTCTGGGATGCCGTTCCATTGGACAAAATGTGACAAAGTGCCCTTTAAGTTGGCCTTCCAGTGGAGAAAACACAATGCAGTGCCATATAGGCTGCCCTACATACTAGACTATAAAATTACTATACTATAGTAATTACTATACTACTAGAAAATTATTTGGCCTCTATGTGCCTGAAAATGGTAAGTTCCCTTAATCTAAATCAGGAATTGGAACTGTTTTGTCTTAAATGCATCATGACTTTCGCCGCACTGGTGGGCTGCCACCTACTCGTGGTGCCCTTTAATTTTTTTTGCCCCTGACTCTCAGACACCCTGAATCTGCCACTGCTTCTCTCTGTTTTATCCTGTAACTGTAGTGCCCGCTCACTGACAAAGTAACAAAGACAAATGCTTGACTGGCAGAATCTGAGTCGACTGAGGGATGTCCGACTCATGATTCAAACCTTCCACTATCAGGGGACAGCTTATAAAAAAGACCACCCTTTTTTATATAGTGGATATCGCTTTTACTACAACTGCATATACACCACCTGAGCCCTGTCGTGCCAGGGTTATAGTGGCTAAGCTATGATTGGACAATCACTGTTCGAGGGAGGGGTTGGGAGCATTTTCACTGAACAAAAGTCCAGCAACATGATTTGAGGTCTATTGTGATCACTGTGTACCTTCCTGTGTGAACTCTCCTTGTTCCAAAAAGTTAAAGTTCAAACATCCACGGTCCATTACACGCCATGTAGCTCCGTGAGAAGCCTCAGGCAGGACCACGCTCATCCCCGTCCCTGGCAAAGACACACCTTTGTCTCATAATTGAGTGCGAGACAATAGGCAGGGTTATTATCTCAATTTGACTCTGTCTCCCCCCGCAGACACACACATACACACACTCGCCTCTCACTGAAAACTTCACAGAAGTCCCTTAGTCATAATTGTCCTCTGCAGATAGAGCGGGGAATTTTCTCCCCTCTGTCTCACAAAGGCGTCCCGTCACTCAGGTTTGCCACTTATCAAATCAAACATGGCACATAAAATGGGCGTCTTTGTCAGCTGCTATGTGTGTGGGAGAGGACGAGAGTAACAGAGGGTTATTCATGTCGCTGGAGGGGTGAGGAGGGCCTTTCTACCACGACAGTACACTAACTAACCATAATCACAACAACAAGGGTGATTTACTCTCCTTATGTGTCTGCTGTCTTTACACAGCGCTGTCAGGACTGTCACTGATGGTATCATCCTGTGACTGACTGGCTAATACACTGCAAACATCCTAACCATCTACATTAACGTCTAGTCTTACTGTTTTCAGGGTTGTGTGTAATTGTGAGAAAAAAGGATCCTGCCAGTGTAAAGAAAAAAACATTAACACAGAAATTATATATAGAAATATATAAATTCTAAATAAGGACGCCTATTTCCATTAAGGTGATGAAAAAATAAAAGATTCTGTAAGTCATGATAAGAAACTTTCTCAAAATAATATATGTAATATCTCAACAATGATTAACTTTTTATTTCACAAAATTTTCTAATCATTTTGAGATACTAACTCATTATTTAGTGATAATAACTCATTCATTTGAGATAATAACTCATTATTTTGGGATAATAACTTATTATTTTGGAGATAAGAACTCATTCTTTTGAGATAATAACTCATTATTCTGAGATAATTATTTTTGAGGTACTTTATTATTTTGAGATAATAACTCATTATTTTTGAGATAATAACTCATTTTTGAGATACCTTATTAGTTTTGGGTAAGAACTTATTATTTTGAGTTAATAACTCATTATTTTAAGACACTAACACATTTTGAGATGATAACTCAAGTTTTTGAAACACACGTCATTGTTTTGACAGTGTTTCTCATTATAATGGCTTCCAGGATCATTTTCACTTTCAATCTCAATGCAGCAAACTATTAAACCAGTGTCAAGAGCACTGGTACAGTCCATTCTGGCGATTCAGATTTTTCAAAATTGATTGAAGACTCAGCTAAATTTTGTAATAATATATATTCTTTAAATTTGATTTTCTTGCCAACCTGTAATTTCTCAATAAAGTTGTGTAATTATCCCTCAAACAGGAGGCTGCATATCTTTCCATTTAGTGACTGAAATGAAGGGCTCCTATTGTTGGACTGACCACAAAAATGAAGAAAGGGAAAAAGCAAGTAAATGACCAAAAAAGCCAAAGAAGGGGAAAGTGAGGCGCCCACTGATGACCTTTCTGAACTGTGCAATGTGGAAAAGCTCAGGGGAGGAAAAAAAACTCCAACATACTGTAAATCTAGTTTAAGGGGCCCCTCTCTTTCTGTTTCTATGTCTCTCTCTTTCTCTCGTTCTCTTACATGCAGGCCCTTGTCCTGGCAGCGTTGGAAAATGTCAGGCCGTGGACTGGCAGAGGATGAAGGGCTGTGGGCGGAGGAGGAGGGGTGGTGGTGGTGGGGCGGGGGGCAGGAGGGTTGAGGCAGGGGCGGAAGAACGACGTTTCTGAGGTTTTCAGACACCATATTTGTCTAACATTTCTACCCATTTCGAACAAGTTCAGTCACAGTTCATGAAACAGAGCACCTCCATTTACCGGTCTCCTCTGACAGGCTGCTGCTTTATGCTCGGGGTCTTACACACACCCATACAGGCAGGCGCAGAGGGTGTGTATTCACAAAATACGCCTTCCTCAGATTGTTCCAGCCCCTTTGAGATGTGAAAATCAGATCTCAGATGTTTGAAATTCTCACAAATTCTTTATTTAAAGCTCCACTAATCAGCATGTCCTATATTAACTGAAAAATTCAGCACTTCTGGTGTTGATTGATGTAGTCAATTTAGGCAATAAATTCCCCAGTGTGTGCTATATTGACTGAGAAAACTTTTCCTGCTGCATAATATGTTGTTCTTCCTGCATCTAGTGATGTCACAGTGATGTAAGGAAGAACTACAGGCTATTCCACCTTGGATTTGTAGTCTCTGCCAGTAGGTAGGCAGAGGGCATGCCAGATGAATATTTTTGTCACTTAACGCTATTTTCCATGCAACAAAGTAACAGTTACAGGCGATGATACATGCTAACATTGGCCAGGGCGTCAGAAACACGCAATGCATTCTGGTACGTGTAGGCACCAGTTTCTTTTCCACTTCTCCTATGCCAGCAAGAATTCTTTTAGTTGTAGCCTGCTGGACAGTAACGCATCTGCTTGCAGTTGACCACTGCATGTGGCCATGATGTAAACACCCTCATATCAAATCACATTGTTACAACAAATGGCAAAAGTTCATAAAACGTTCATATGGTTTGCTTTCAAACTCCCAAACTTACCTCACAGAACAGAGTGTACATGTCATGGTCCATTCTTATGAATCTTATGAAGTCTCGTTATCATGATAAAACAAGCTTTCTTAGCTTGAGCTAATAAAACAATGAACTTGTGGTTCTTGAGACTGCAGCATTTAAACAAAGCTGTTCTTGGCTTCCATGTGTAGGAGCTAAACAGCCAGATATTTGGTTGACACCAAAACAGAGCTAAAAGGAGAGTGCATATTGGGACTTGCATTCATTGGGTGGTGCAGCCTGGTCTCATTCCCAACTCATCAAATGCCGACATGTTGTCACCGCCCACGTGCACGGTACCCGTTAGCAGCTAAGAGAGACGCACTGGGCTTTCAAGTGACTTTGATGTAAACCCATCCACGGCTGATTGAGATGCACCAGGCTTTTTTTTTGTAACCCCAAACATGGTCTTATTGTAAACCCACCCAAGTCATTTGTTGTACCTTAACCTAATCAAACTGTGACCACTGCACAACATTAACCAGGTGTTTAAAAGCCTTTCTGACAGAAAGGTCAGTATTAGATGCAGAGGGGTGGTGACAAAGCAGCATCAGTAGTTTACAAACTGGGATGAGGACAGGTTAGATGCTCTCAGCATCTTATAGCGCCATGAAGCAGTTCATATTGGCGTGAATGGCAGAGGGGGCGTCACACAACGTTGATATTTCCTGATGAATAATAGGGAATAGGGATAGGTTGGGTGTTCAGATACACAGCTTTAAAGTCCACCTCCAGTTATATTTTAAACAATATAAAATGCTCTGCAAGAAGTAATACATTGTATAATAAGTTCAAATACCTTGTTACAATGGTTTACATATAGCTATACACCTTGCCTTCATTTGGTATTCAAGGGTTAATGAATATGCAAATAGTTCCTGCCCTCTCCACACACCCCAACCCCCACCCCTACTCCTAAGTAGCTGCACGTAGCTTCTCCTCTGTTTTGCTAGCTAATCACGGTAACTAGCTACATCCAGCTTCTCCTGTGGGCTGGGCATTGCCACTAATTATATGCATAGCACCACCCCCTCAACTAATGGGATTGGTTCCTTAGGTTTATGGCATCATATACCCAGCCTGACTTAATCTGTTTGTTTTTTTTAACTGGCTTTGCTCACTGCAGTTTCAAAGCAAAACATACTCATACTCAGTGTTTACTGCTTATTTCACTCCTGATATGTCTTGTAACACATGAATGAATGCTGACAAGGTTAAAAATTAGATTTTCACTCTTTAAATGAATTCTGATGTTGCTCCATGTCTGTTGGATGTGTAACTAGAAAATGGGCTTCCAAACTTCTCTGTCATATAAACTTTATAAGGTGATAATATGTCTGTGTTGTGTTTTCAGAATGTTTTATTGCTTCAAGTAGCCATAATATCAGCTTATGCAGTTTAACATCTTCTTCTCTTTGTCTTCCTCATTTTTAGTGCAAAGTCAGACAAAAAATAGGTATTTATCTGATTTTACATCAGCATACAGAATATGTGCATTTGCTGGTACTGCATGTACTTCATGTGTGCAGTAATAAAGCCCAGTCTTGCAGATATTCTTGCATTTTTCATCTTGATTGATACATTCTGCTGATTTATGCCTTTAATTAAAGCCTCGCCGTGGGCACAGAGGTCAGTCCGGTGTGTGTCAATGTGGCGCTGCAGCCCGTGATCCATCAGGAGGGTTCGGTCATTCCAGGAGGGGGCAGACGTCACGAGAGACAGAGGGAGCAGAGGTAGGTGAGAAGACACAGACATAGTAGCAGAGCGGAGAGTGAGAGGGGGGCACCGCCTGGGTTTATGACCAGGGCGGGCAGAGGGGAGCAGAGGTGGGCGGGGAGAGAGACATGGATCAGAGGCACTGACGCCTTCAGACAACAATGCACTGTTTCCCCTGTAATCCTGTGATTCATCGGGCTCAATGGAAGACACTTGATAGCAGATGATAATGAAACTTCAACCCCAGACAGCCTGGCTGCCAGGGGCTTTTCCTCACCAGGCCAACCGCTACTTAATGCACGCCGTCTGACCGGACTCTTCGCCTTTCATTTGCAATCATTGATGCTGGGTGGTTCTGCCCAGCGATGAGCTCATTCGGTCCTTAGGGGAGTCATTTTTAAATCCACTGGCATCACCTCATTTCATACGTGAAGGTGTGCTTGACTCCATGTGTGTAATGTTTGCTACTGGTTCAGGCTCACGGGGTCAGTGTCGGGTTTGAGTCAATTTGAGGCTGTTGCAAAAAAGCCTATAAATGCTAATATAACTCAGCAAACCTTCAGTTTATTGTGCAGAGGCAGATGCTAAGTGCTGTAAGACTGCACCTGTGAGAATGTCTGTAGAGGGAAACTGGGCAGCCATTTATTGCGACATCGCTAAATCAAGCAAACAGAAATACAATGTTGTGCAGGTTTTGGGTTTCAAATTTGGCAGCACCAGTTGGGTAAGTTCTAGGGCTGTCACTTTTTATTTGAAATTCAAACTGCCCTTCAAACATGAGAAAAAACTAATTATGACCTCAGCCAAGGATGTTGTTTTTGGTGCCATTTGTTTGTCTGTCTGTCTGCAGGATCAGAGAAAAACTACAAGCTCAATTTTCATGAAACTTGGTGGAAGGGTGTGGCATGGCCCAAGAAAGAACCCACAAAATTCTCAAGTAGATTCAAATCACGGGGCGTGTACACAAGTTATTTTTCACTTTTGTTAATATTGCAAGATATGGCATTTGGCCTGGCAAAATAAATACCATATATAATAAAATCCAATGGGTGGTAGTTAAGTTCAATAGTGACAAAACATAGTCAGTTGTAGCAACATGAAGACTCCATATAACATTCTACAAACACACATACCAAAAATCCTCTGCGGTGGCCTACACATTTAAACTCAGGGACAGTGGTTTCATGAGAGAATTGACCCTTCACCAAGCCCCACCTCCAAACAGCAACTGTCCAATCAGAGCTTAGCAGCTGTAACTACAGCTGTCAACTATCCATTTCTGTACATGTTGAATGAAGTGAGTGTGGCGAATGGATTAAACTTATACTGTCTTCATCTGCTCTAACATAAGCTGTGAATGTTAGCATGTCCAGCTAAGCTGCAGTAACTTTACCTCCAGCCAAACTTGTTAGATACCACTGCATCTGCAATTGCTCTGTGGGGGTTTTAGGAGGAGGATGTGGGCTGATGCAGAATCAAAGTGGGTTTACGACGATGCATCTCACTCCGGCTCGCTGTCTCAGGTCTAAGCCGAGTTAGCTCAGCTCTTTTTCTGGCTGTCTTCCAATCATAGTCCGGCTGGTCTGGCTGGGTGACCTGTTTCAAGGTCCGCTGCATGGTAATGAGTGTATTTCTGTCATCTATCACGTATATACTGTATACCTGCTGAATTCACCATCTGACCATGTTTGCTGAGTTGTAAGCTAGCCCTAGCCTCAGTCTGTTAGCATTAACGTTATATCATGTACGCAGCTGATGCAACACTTTCACAGGGTTCTTGTTTTAAAACGTGTCCGATGGAAACATTAAAATGTCAGCTGGAGACTTCTCAGCCAACTTGAGAAGATTTGAAGAAGTGTAGCTGGCTGATGTAAGCTAGTGCTAAGAGTTATTATTTTAGCCGCCAGAATCCACAGTCGTCAGCTAGAAATAAGAAGCAGCTTTTGTCTTCGTCTCTAAGGATTCAAATACCTCGTGTTTCAACATTTACTCCCAATTTTGATGTTAAATCTGCCACCATTATCACTGTACAGTAAACTTCATAAATGCAATGCGAGAATGGAAAGTTTGGCAGGCTTAGTAACAGTAACTAAGAAGGGTGTGGCTTAGTGAAGGGTCATTGATACCATTGTAACATTGCCACAATTGTTTCTCAAACCAAGGGGTGGCCGTGGGACTAGCCTCATGCAACTAATCATCTCTTACTCGCGTCCAAATTGAATTGTCTGCAATAAACTCCTTCTGAGAGATTATTGAAAAGAGCGGACTATTGGACTGGACAGAACTTTTGTCAGGCGGGTTGTTTTTCTGCTTGTCTGATCTTCTCCTTTTCAAATATGTGTCCAGTTTTGAGAGATAGCGTTAGCTAGCTAAATTTCAGGAGCAGAGCAGCCTTGTGGCAGGCGCAGACTAGTCCAGATCAAAACTAACAGCCGAAGGACATGCCAAATTTTAAGATTATTTTGTTTAGGATTTTGCTGAGGTCCTGTGGTGCTTCCTGGCAGCCTGACTGCTTTATATGTCTTGCATAAATGAGGCAGCGGAGGCACAGCAACTGATCAGAACATCAGTTCTACTACTTTAGGCTGCATGGATTGTGTTTGAATTTATTGAAAGAATTTTGCGTTACTTTAAATCCGTTCACGCTTGACAAATGCCAGCCTTATGTTCTGAAAGTCGTGGTTACACGATACAGTTTCATTCCTGTGTAAACCTCTGACATGAAGTTATGCAGGTTTTTTTGCGTTTACATGTTCACAGTGTTGTTAAGTTCATATTTAACACCTCCTTTAATAGTTTGTGAAAACCTGTGGGCGCCAACACATATATGGCAAACTGATTTATGCCATTTTTCCTCACTGCAGCTCTCATGCTTGGCCTTGTGTAAGCCCATAAAGTTGCTTTTACACAGAATAAATGTCAGCCAAATTATGGAAACAACAGCAGCCACAGGTAGTTAATACAATAAGAAGGCTTACTGCTGTTTAGTCATCACTTCTTTAACATCAGCAGGGGAAAAGAGAGCAGCGCAGTGAGGGGTCCGACTCCCCCCGGCGATGTGTGTGGCGCATTAGTGCTGAGGGAGGCGTCCAAGTTTCGCTACATTCTGCACAGGAGAGACATGAGGGTTTTGCCAGAGCCTTTTCATGGTGAGAGAGCGTTCCAGTCCAATGAAAGTAATATGTTGGAGGGAGGGGGGAGGGAGGGAGAGGGGAAATATAAATCCACTGTTGTTTTACCTCCTTCAGGGAAAATCCATTGTTTTCCTCTGGTGCCCGGCTGATGGTGAAACTGACACACACATACGCACACGTTCATGCATGCAAACGCACACATGCAAACAGTAGTGGAAAGAGTACTGACAATACTGTATGTACTCGAGTAGAAGTAGCAGAGATGAGAAGTTACTGAGCACTAATATTTTGTTACAGTACTTAAGAAGGGTTTTCAGGTATCTGTACTTAACTTGAGTATTTATTTTTCTGACAACTTTTTGCTTCAACTTTCTACAAACTATGTTTTAACACAAATTTCTGTACTTTCTACTCCATACATTTTCTTGTGACTTTCTGTTTAATATGTATGAGAAAATTATTTTTATTTTTTATTTTGCATCGTTGTGTGCCACATTCCTAACATCAAGAGCAATTTCAACCTAAATGGATGAGACATTAACATTAAATAAAAGACACAACAAGATGAAAACAACAACAAAAAAAAACTTAACAAGACAAAAAACTACGCAAAAGACGTAACAAGACAAAAAATGCCATGAAAACTTAACAGGACAAAAACAATGTAAGACATGCAACACGACAAAAACAACAACAAAAAAAGGGTAACAAGACAAAAACAATGTAAAAGACAAAACAAAAACGGTGTAACAAGAAAAAAATGGAATAAAAGCTGTAACAAGATGATAACGACATAATGACAAAAATAGTGTAAAAGATGCAACAAGATGAAAACAACATAAAAAATGTAACAAGACAGAAATGGCGTAACAAGAAAAAAAAATCGTAAAAGACACAACAAGACAAAAACAAACAAACAAAAAATACTTAGGACAAAAACAATGAAAAAATGGTAACAAGACAAAAACAATGTAGAAGACGTAACAAGACAAAAACGGCGTAACAAGAAAAAGCCGTAACAAGACAGCAATGGGATAACAAGAAAAAGAAACACTATAAAGGACGCAACAAGACAAAAATGACGTAAAAAAAACTCAACAAGACAACAAAAATATAAAAGACATAAGAAAATGCAGATGAAAGGTTTGTTTGGATATTAATTCAGATTTTAGGCCGACTCAATACTTGATTTTAAAGGTAACTATAATGGAATGCATACTTGAGCAAAATTACCAACTTGAATAAATACTCATGAAAGTACGATGACTTCTGTACAGTAATTTGAGTAGTTGTAATTAGTTACTTCCATGTCTGCATACAAAACCACATGCATGCTAAATATATATGTACAGATATATGGAGACACAAGTTGATACAAGTCTGTTGTGAAATGCTTAAACACATATTGTGCATGCTCTGCAGCGTACACTCAAACACACAAAGCTAAGTGCAGCCCTGCAGAGTGTGGTGTGCTGATGAGAGGTTTGGCTGCAGCTTCACAGAGGCTCTGGTTAAATCTGGTTCAGTCCTGAAGCACAAACCCTCCCCTGAATGTCTCAGCAGCCTTGTCATCAGACGCTTCTCTCCGAGAGCTACACTGTAATAAGTCCTGCAGTGTCCCTCCCTTCCATCCAGTGAGCCACCACCACTCCCAGTTCAATACACACTGATGGCGTTCTGGTGAAAAGCTGGAGTGGAGTGTGCGTCGGTGCGTGAGCGTGTGTGCGCGAATTCTGCCGAAAGCGTCCACATCATCAGCCTAACACACCCTGTCCCAGACTCTCTGATGATGCCTTCCTCAGCTCCCAACCTGCAATTATTTTGGCTTCTTCATTCTTTCTCGATGAATGGAAACAAGAAGTCGACTCAATGAACAATGACCTTATAGTTGTTCCTTAAATAGCTCATGAATCAGCAGGAGACTTCAGAATAATGTATTTTATATTGTTAGGGACTTTGAGTCTTCCAGTTTTCCAAAGATACTGGACTAAGAGTGACATGGACTGTTTTTTCTCAGTGTTCCTTTGTAATATATCTAAAATCTAACTTACATAATGCTCACACAGACACACAAAGGGGTCTGGAGTTGTGCAACCATACAAAAATCTTTTCAGGCATTTATGCATTTACATTTATATTCACATAGAAAACATTATGATCATATTAGTTTTTGTGCCTATTATTATCATTACACTGACCCTTAAATTACATAGCTTAATTCCTTGGATCCCAACCTGGGATGGGTTTCATTTCAAGCAAAAGCTGGAAATTGTTATTTTTAAAGTTTAGATTCTAATTTATTATGTAAACTTGAAGAAAATATCTCAGGGTAAGGGCACAGAGCCTTGCATTAACTTATTAACACAAATATCTGTACTTCTCCTTACATTTTCATAATAGGCTCGTCACTTTGTGTTTTAAACGCATTTGAGGGAAATTATGGATTATTTTTATTTGGCATCGTTGTGCCCCGCCTTCCCAACATCAAGAGCAATTTCAACCGAAATGGACGGGACAATAACTCTTGGAAAAGATGGCTCCTCGGTGTATCCATCAGTGCATATCACACAAGACAGACGTAGCAAGATGAACGACATAACGACAAAAACGATGTAAAAGATGCAACGAGATAAAAATGACATAAAACGGCGTAACAACAAAAATAGACATAAAAGATGTAACAAGACAAAAAAAACTTAACAAGACAAAAACAATGTAAAAGACGTAACAAGACAAAAATGACTCAACAAGACAAACACAATGTCAATGACAAAAAAGCATAACAACAACAAAAAACAGCGTAATAGACCTTGGGTAAGGGCACAGTGAGAGCCTTCACTCCCTACTAAACAGCCTCAATGGCCAAACTTCAAGATGCAAAAACTTAATGTGATGACAAAAAAAGCGTATTATTATTATTAAAATGAAAAAAATCATAATACAATACAGCCTGCACTTCTGAGGGACAAGCTGGAGCACACCAAGGTGGACCATCACCTCACACACTGGATTTTGGACTATCTCACCAACCGTCCACAGTATGTGAGGACCCGGGACTGTGTGTCCGACACGGTCGTCTGCAGCACGGGGGCCCCGCAGGGAACGGTCCTGGCTCCGTTCCTCTTCACCCTCTACACGGCAGACTTCTCCTACAACTCACCCACCTGTCACCTGCAGAAGTTCTCAGATGACTCTGCAATCGTCGGCCTCATCACAGATGGGGATGACAGGGGTACAGAGAACTGACGCAGGACTTTGTGGACTGGTGCCAGTGGAACCGCCTCCAGATCAACGCGGGGAAAACCAAAGAACTGGTGGTGGATTTCCGCAGACGAACACTCTGCCCCCCGACACCGGTGAACATCCAGGGAACGGACATTGAGATGGTGACATCTTATAAGTACCTGGGTGTTCACCTGAACAATAAACTGGACTGGACTCACAACACAACCGCACTTTACAAGAAAGGCCAGAGCAGACTTTATCTGCTCAGGAGACTGAGGTCTTTTGGAGTGCAGGGGGCACTCCTGAAGACCTTTTATGACACTGTGGTGGCATCAGCCATCTTTTATGGAGTGGTCTGCTGGGGGAGCAGCATCTCGACGGCTGACAGGAAAAGACTTGACAGACTGATCAAGAAGGCCAGCTCTGTCCTGGGATGCCCCCTCGACTCAGTGGAGGTGGTAGGTGAGAGGAGGATGATGGCTAAGCTGTCATCCATGATTGAGAAGGACTCCCACCCCCTGCAGGACACTTTAACAGCACTGGAGAGCTCCTTCAGCGACAAACTGCTTCACCCAAAGTGTGTGAAGGAACGCTATCGCAGGTCCTTCCTTCCTGCAGCTGTCAGACTCTACAACCAGCAGTGCTCCCAGTAGACCACACACTCACCAAGACTGCACTGACTGCACTATAATGCACATCAACTGTGCTCACTTATACTGCGAAATATTTAGCTCAGGTGAATCTCAACCTAAGGTGCAATATACTAATCTTCAGTCAGGCGTATTATTATTCCTATGTGCAATATCAATATTCCAGTCAGGTGTATTTTCATCCAATGTGCAATATCAGTACCTGGCGAATCTAATTTCCATTGTGCAATATCGGTATTTCCTCTGTGCCATGGTGTAAACTTGAAAACACTATATATTGTCACCATTCCCATATCTATATTTTTCCCATACTACGTTGCTAGTTACTGTATTTTCTGTTGTTTAAATTGTTCATATTCTTCTATTCTTTGTTTATATTGCTTGTTCGCTATTTATTGTCTTTTTTTCACTGATGCTTCTTATTTTTTGCTATCCACTTTGCTGCTGTAATGCTGGAAATTTCCCCACTGTGGGACTAATAAAGGAATATCTTATCTTATCTTATCTTACAGAGATTTGTATAAAATATTAATATTCACAGGAAATAATCTGCTCACAATTCACCAAAATTGCTTGTTTTATTCTCATGTCCTGCAGTTATTGTGTTGACTATTTGGCTTAACTGTACAGTTTATCAGTTGTCTGTACTGTTTTTGAATATAATATGAAATAGCCCTAAAATCTGTCACTTAAGGTAAGTAAGGGGCCGTTAGTTTACTCAATGATGGAAAAGCGGCCCTAAAAGAAAAAGATTGGAAACCACTGGTTTAATTGTTGGTATAATTCTGTATTTATATCTATAACCCCAAGATGCATGAAGAGGAGAGAGAGTATTTTTTATTCCTCAGTTCCAGAGTTCATGGCAGCCTCTACATGGCCTGAGAGACAAAACCCAACCCTCAGTGTTTAAACAAATAGGATTTGAACAGCAAGGAGATGTGTGCCGCCCCTTCTGTAAAAATTATGCCCCTCGGACACACCCATAAATTTTATGTCCAACAGAGGACAGATATTGTATGTACACGTAAACAAATCAAGCTGTGTTTAAAGCTTCGTGTTTCATGAAATAATCATGACTAAGTGAAGCATAATGTTTCAGTTAAAGTGCCATGAAACCATCCTCAGCCATGAAATCAGCGAAATGTAAGAAATTGCTGTACTGTACGTAGGCACACAACAACAAACTGAGATCTGATCCTCTGCTCTGCAATCAGATTTTAAACTGTAGCTGACTGTGACTCTGACGCAAACATACATTCACATTGGAGAATTATCTGCTCTGACGTCCAGAGTTACTGCCCGACTCCCAGCACAGCACCACACTCTAACAGGGTCTGTCATTTAACAGGCACCCCCATATTTTGCAGCGAGCGGAGAAGGGGCCCCAGCTCTGATGGTTAAGGAGGAAAAGGCTTTTCAACAATGTTACGCTTCCTACTATCATCAGCGATTTAACAGATGCAAACATTTTGGATGAGGTTAACAATAAGCCCTAAATTGAGGGGAGATCCTGACATGGGTTAGAGATGCCACTGGATTTCACAGCCATGTTAAATTGGTTAAACAAAGTCTGACACGTCGAGTACTGGCAGCCATTTTGGGTCACGGAGGATGCCTGTTTCTCTGCGCTCACCAATCCACCCTGTGGCTTTTAATGCAACTGCCTGGTGTGCTCTGATAGAGCCGTGTCAGGGATGTTGGGTGACAGAGGTTAAAACCGCAGCATGTTTACCCGCTCTGGGGCCAAATCTTCTCTTCCTCAGGATAAGACTGGAGCGGGGAAGGCTGCCAGGAGCTGCGGCTCTTCCATACAGACTTCATTCCAGTCAGAACTGGAGACGAGACCACCAATTATTTTTATTCTGGGTGATTTGGGTTTCTTGGGGTTAGAATAGAGGAGGGGGGAGGAGTTGGTTGGATCAACTAAATATAAATCCATGAAAGTATGCATTCTGCATCACTGCAAAGATCCGTCTTTGTCTGTTGCTTATTCTCCTAACTGGGTTGCACCAACAAAGATTAATTTGATCTGGGATTAGCTCTAAGAATTTAACAAAACTAGGTTTAAAATAAGTAAATCTAGATTCAAAATAAAGCAAAAGTCTGTTAAAAATTCCTAAATAAATGAATGAATAAATAAATTTGAGTGCTGTCAGGAAATTGTTTACTTTTGACTGCTCTGTATTTCTTGGTAAAATGCTACATTGTTGGCTAGCTAGCTAAAAATATAACAAAACGAGGCATTGTTTGTTAGCTAGCTAAAAAGTAAACAAAACATTACATTGTTTCCTGACTAGATGAAAGGTTAGCAAAGAATGTCATTGTTATCTAACTAATAAGATAACAAAATGTGACATTGTTTACTAGTTAGCTAACAAGTTAAAAATCATCATTACATAACAAAACCTCACATTGTTACATTGTTTGCTAGGTAGCTAAAAATATAAAATGTCGTGTAGTTTACTAGGTAGTTAAACAGTGACCAAAACATTACATTTTTTGCTAGTTAGCTAAAACAATAGAAAAAAATGATTACATAAAGGTTACAAAAAGACAGCAAAATGTTATGTTGTTTGCTAATAGCTAAAAAGTTAACAAAAAGTTATGTTGTTTGTTAGCTAGCTAAAAAGATAACAGAACCTCACATTGTTACATTGTTTGCTTGGTGGCTAAAACGTTATAGCAAGTTAACATCTGCAAGTGAAAGTTTAAAGAACTGGATCGCAGTTTAAATTAGAGTTTAAAGTTTTGGAGCAATATAATTAAATTTAATCTTCTTAATTTTGAAATAATGTTAAGCCATGATTTAATTAGATTTAAACATTAATCCTTATTGGTGCAACTGAGTCTAATTTGTCTAAAGTCTTCTGGTTGTTTATTGTGTCTGCAATATCAGCACTACAGGAGTGCAATTAAGTAAGTCAACTAAGAGTGTATGGTTTTTGGCCTAAGAACTAACTGCATGTACTTTTCTTTATGCCTGGGAGGTGTCTGTCTGGGAAGAGCATTTTGCTGACTAAGTTCTGTCCAGGGACAAACCAGGATGTCCCTGGGAGAGGCCAGAACAGCCTCAAGGCAGGAGGGATAGACAGAAGGAGGAAGGGAGGGCTGAAACAGAGAGAAGTGTGTTTACTGTTAGTTTTGCTGTTGGCCCGTCAGTAAACAGGAAAAGGGCCGTCCTGTCAAGCCAAAGCGTTCATTAAAGCCACGGTTCAGTCCCGTCCGGGACGGTCCGGGGGATTTCCTGCTCTCGGTTAGCCAAGTAGCAGAAAGAGACAACGTTTAAAGAAGGGAGGGAAGGAATGAGCGTGGCGCTGCCAGCTGTCCACTGACACCACCACCAGAACCGTCCTGCTTGGTGCTGTCTTGGTCCCCACCCCCTGTCACTCCCTGACCCAGGCTGGGCGCCACAGCCAAGTTTCCACCAAAGATCCGTGGCCTCAAACTGGGACTTAAAACCTCATTCATTCATGTGTAAATGCAGTCAAGAAAACACAAGTGCTATAGGAGGTGGTGCCAACGCTGACACATAAATGAATGAATTTTAAAAATCTGAAACGCTCACTATAAAATGTCAGGAGACCTCTTTCTAGACGTTATGTAAATGACCCCGCGCTCATGAATCCTGACAGTCCACGCATGATGCAATGGCTAAAGCTGTGCCTTTATTTTTCCATACCTACTGGAAAGTGACAAGCTGGGGGCCAGTGGAGCAGAATGTGGAGCTGGTTATAATATCAGTTTGCAAGTACTACAGCTAAGTTTACATGCAAGTGTGTTAAATATGGAATTAGAGGGGCAGCATGGAAATGGAAATATAAAATGCCCTAAATATCATGACTCTTAGTCTAGGCTGGAGTAGGAACTTTGCAGCATATAGTTAGAAGACTCCTTCCATTATTCATGTGCATGATTTACCCAAGTAAGGCTACACTTAACCACTTCATGCATGTGGTGCAGACCCCAAAGAATTCTTGTGTCAAAAAAAGCCAAATGTAAATGCAACCAAATTAAAGACAGATTGCAATCTAATTGTTCAAACTAAATTAGGTGGTAGTTTGAGATGCACACTAGTTCAAGTATTGTAATGCCTAAATGCATCCATCTCCTGTAATCTTTCGTAGTCAATTACATCAGTAGGAAAACATTTTCGTCTTCTTCTGGCTGCTCCCCATTTTTCTGTAATCCATGTATTTGATTTGCAATAGGCTTTTTAGGTCGCAAGCTTCCCCATTTATCCAAACTTGGGACCATCAATTAAGAATGCACCAGCTTGTGCATCCCTAGTAGCTGGGGAGCAAACCCCACTTCAACATGTGGCCAGGAGGAGGGGAATCAAACTGCCAAGCCTGTCGTCAGTTGATTAACTGCTCCACCTCCTGAGCCATGGGTCAAGGAAACATTGTTAGGTGTCGGTAAATAAATCACTTGGTTCAGGATGGCGGAAGATCATCTTCATGGTTAATAAGAGGGTGAACGTTGCAGGTCTGTGACAGAACTCAAAGTCTGGTCCCCTGCATGAAAACCAGATGTGCTACTTGCCCATCTGCCATCCCACACCCTAACTTTCCACCACTACTAGGACACACTACTTTATGCACTGGCACTGAGCATTGGCATTGGACGTAACTCTGAGGGATTCTGAACTGTAATCTGTCTGGGAGAGAATGGTCTGAAAGTGAATGAGTGCAAAACTCTTGTCTCGCTTCCATCCATGCATGCCGTCCATGTGCAGTAGATAGGTGTTTGCCTGAAAATTTTGGGCCATTATCAAACAAGTTCAAGTGAATTACCACCATCCTAAAATAGGGTTTACCCTGATGTTCGTCTGGTGCGGGAAAAGCAAGACTTACGCGATCAGATTTGTGATCTCACTAATGAAGACACATCTGGTATATGCAGCTAATATGTATCTAAACATTCCCTATTTTGTTTTAAAAGAGCAGAGTGGGATTGTTTCAAAAAAATGACTTTGCCATCCTGGGAGGAAAAATGCTGGGAAGTAACAGGGTCTTGTTAGGGTTAATAAATTACATCGTATCGGAGTCAGTGCATAGATTCGTCTACTTTCTAAGACTCAATCTAGCATTTTAGGCAGTCTCACAGGCATCCTGATACTGGTGTCAGTATTAGAAGTTAGTGTATAATCACCTGAAAATAAGAATCGTGTTTTCGGTACCTTTGAATGAGCCGTTTCTATCTATGGAGGGCCTGGGTCCTCTTCCATAGACGTTTTGCAGCCACTGCAGGCTCTCCTACACTGGGGGTCAGCAACCTTTACTCTCAAAAGAGCAGTTTTTGGCAAAAAAAAAAAGAAATTGTCTGGAGCCGCAGCTACTTCCCTCAAAGATTTTCTTTTTTGTATTCAACATCCGCACTGTAAAAACAAAAAAGTTGAGAAAGCTCAAAATTTCAAGGAAACAGGCAGCATTTTTTTTTTTTTTTTTTTTTTTTGAGTTTTGAGCCCAACTCAAATTCTTAAGTTTTATTGATCTTTTGTTTTTTTCATTTTTTGAAGTTCTTTTTTTTAACTCAAAGATTCAAGTTAATCTAAAGAAAAGTAAATTATCTCAAAGATTATCTAAAGATTATAGGTCAGCAAAACTTTTTAAAGTTTATTTCAAAACAGAGTTTGAGTTGGCCTTAAAACTCAAAAATCAATTGCAGTCCATTGCCTTGAAATTTTGAGTTTTCTCAAGTTTTCTTTTTACAGTGCATAGTTAGGCTAGGGAGACTCAAGACTAGCCACCAGAACGTATAGATTTAAAGAAAAGGCACTGAGTTGTAGACAGGCTATGATGCACATTTTAGTGAAGAAATGAAACATTTTTTCTATGCCATGTAAAGGCAAAGAACTACTCTAGGCCAATAATGATAAATGAAATTTAAAATGTAAAACAATTAATTTCTTTACAATATTTTGAAAAAGCCACAGGGAGCCACTGGAGAGGGGCAATGGAGCCTTATGCAGCTCTGGAGCCACAGGTTGCAGACCCCTGGTGGACATGCTTGGAAGGGGAGAGTGAGGCGAGTGATATTCAGTTGGTTGCAATCTACGACCTCACCAGTAGATGCCACTAAATCCTGCACACTGTTCCCTTAATACAGCCAATGAAAACATATAGTCAAAAATATACATATAATAGGCATTTGTTTATTTTTTAAAAATAGTTCAGTATTTCATGACAGCAGTCTTATGGAAACATACAGTAGCTCATGCAGTCTTAACTTATGTGCAACTGATTTTGTTGGAGACAACCTGTGTGCACTAACATGGTGTATACATGCACATTAGTACGTCTTTGCGTGTTTGTGAGTTTGATGCATGCAGAGATGCTCACGTCTGAAGGTAGCAGCTACCCTTATCAGGTTTGAGGGCTCTGCAGATAAAGGCTCTCTGCACGGAGGTGTTACTGAGCTTCTGCAGACTGACGGTAGCAGCCAGCATCCTGCTTCCTCTTGTCTGCCCTCCACCTACTCCTCCTCCTCTTCATGCTCCTTCATCACCAATCCACGCTCCTTGTGCTCCTCTATCTCCTCCACCTTCCACATCTATCCTCTCTATTACTACTCTTTGCCTCTCAGCCTAATCTTCCACTCTGCTCTTTATCTCTGCCTTGCGGCCTCTATAACTCTGTGCCTCACACCGTGCATACCGGAATCTACTGCGGCCTGACTGCGGCCTCAACCATGCAAGCCAGGCTGAAAGATTTATTCATGTGTCTAAATTGTTGTTTTGCTATTGTTGTTGTTTATGACAAGTTATAATCAGAGTGCTAAGCCAGTTGTGTGGAACTTCCTTCCTTTCCATCCTGTTCTCCAGCTCATCACTCACTGCCACTTCCAAATTAGCCCTTAAGCCCCAGACATGACAGATGGGGTATTATAAGTGGGAACAATACCAAAGGAAGGGTTTGCATGGATATGTCATATGAAGAAAAAAGATCTCTTGGTTGGAAGACCATATCCTGGAAGTCCATTTCGGGCGCAGAACTCATTGCCTACTGAAACAGCTGCTGCGGCTTCTCAACCAAAAGAATGATGAAACTGAAGCGGGAGTGAGGGAGAGAATCCTCCAAAAGCATCGCCTCATCCCGGCAGAACAGCGGCTGCGAGGCCTGACGTCTGCAACAATGCCAAGAGGAGATGATAGGCCGCAGTAAAACCAGTCTGAAGCGTCTAATTTAGGAGCCCTGGATGGCTCACAAAATACCGAGAGGGAAAAGAGAATAGCTCCCCGGCCCGACATGGAAACTGTCTGGGGGAGTCGGAGCCAGTTAAAACAAACATGAAAATAATTGACACTGCCTCGCTGTTAGAAGGCTATGATTGGTGTTTGCGCTGCGACTGTGAAAGTGTTTGAGTGGCACTGCGGCGGGCTGTCATATCTCACTGTCAGTAATGACGCTACACTGTCTGCTGAGTCGGTGTTATCGGGAGGTCTGCAGCCTCTCCGTGTGCTAAAAGCCGTTAACCCCGCCAAGCCAATTAGCTTGAGGAATGGGAGGATGTCTCCCCCAGCCCCGTGTGATGCTTTCCACTTCCTGTTTGCACTCCCTCACTTCCCTCGCTCAGGGACATCTGGGGAACACATTCAAAGTAGTTCGGCTGCCACCAAGTAAACCACACAGTAAGTACTAACACACACCAGAGGCAGAGGAAGAAGAAGCTCAGTGTCTTTCTTGTCTCTTGTGCTCAAATGCAAGAATGCAGCAGATGATATCTTCCAGCGCCGCTGCTATGCACACATGTGTCACTCGCTTTGTATAAGAGACCAGAACTGCCTCTCAGAGCTCAAACTACTGCATTAATAAGACGCCCTCGTCTTCGGCCAATACCATCTTTCAGGGTTCAATTTTAAAGGTAGAGTGAAGATTTTGGCATGGCAATTTTCAAAGAGGCCCCTTGACCTCTCACCTCAAGATATCTGAATGAAAATGGGTTGTCTCCCCTTTACAAAATACCTGCTTTATGCCTATCCTACACTGTATAAATGTTTCATTTTTACCTACTCAATTTGAGTATTTCTGCATACTGAGGTCCTTAAACTGCATTGGAATTGCATAAATCATATGTGACAGGAAAGCTGACACTCTTGTGGATCCAATGAGCCAAGTTGTATTTATCTCTGTTGATGTAAGTCCCTATAGGAGTCGTTTTACTGTACTGAGACCATTTTTTGACTTGACCTCTGTGTAATAGGATACTCACAACCTCATGAAACACCACAACCACAAGCTAGAGACCAAGAGCGTTCAGAGGATGGATGGCTTTCCAAGGTAAAGTTGTTTCTTGACAATGAGGGTGTTTCAGAGCAATTCTCAGAAGTGCTTGCCATCGGATTGCTGAAAAACGCAATTCTTACAGAAATCTCAAAATGTCAAAAGTGTTTGATGCTAAATCATTTGTTTGGAGGGATTTTGGCCATTTTTATTGATTCTCGAGTCGTCAAAATTGTGTAAGTTGTGTGAAATCTGTGTAATGTGGTGGCAAATGAGGGTCGATGCAGAGATGAGACAGAGACAGGAACTTAGTGCAGAAGAGGAGCAGTTTATTTGACAAATAGAAAGCTAGACTAAGATGCGCAACCTCCTTTTACAGTCTTACCTGTGTATGTGTGTGTATGTGCATGTGCATGTGCATGTACGTGTGTGTGTGTCCTTTATTGAACCCACATGTTTCCTCAGTAGGTCATTTCTGAGAACCCCGTCTCCAGATACTTCATTGTTTTGGTGTTCTTAAGAATAGTCTGTTGAAGTCAATAACCTCTTAAGGTCACAGAACGTCCATGGCATACATAGAAAGAATAACACTGTTGTTTGTGATCAAATATGAAAGCATTATACAATATATTTATGGGATATATGTTGGTACTACCAGTAACAAATGGTTTCACCCCAGAAACTGCTGCAACAACTTAGAAGGCATGATAAAGCATGTGAATGGCCATCATATACTTCCATCATAATGTTCTAAGCCCTTAAACACACTATATACACTCCCACACTCCATTATACTGCATTACGAGATTTGCTTTTTGTCCTAGGCTGTAGTGATGCACAAATGGGTTCATCCGAGTCTGCATGTCTGCATAAATCATCCACCCCGCCACCCACCCTTTTCTGGGCTGCTCTCAGTTTAGTTTCCATGCACGCAGTAATGTCATTGCAGCATATATCATGAGACATTCAAGCAGCAAAACTAAAAACTGTAGTTATAAAACAGAGGACATAGCAAACACTCCAGAGGAAACAGAATTAAATAATCAAAGAAGTTGCTGCTGTCTCGTGCGTAAATGCACACAGCCTTTCTCTCTCTCTTGGGAGACGTTCCTTCTTTCCCACCAGCAACCCATCCGTTACTAATCACAATTTCAATTTTTATGACCCTGCTTGCCCGGCCCGTGGATTAACCGCGGTGCTAACGACAAAAGCTTTCTTGGTGTTCACAGTTCACTGGATCAGCAGTTCAACACTGAAGCACAACAAAACCACCAACAAGGTTTGAAAGTAATATAGTAGTATAATGAATAATGTAAATAATAACTTTTGATACCAAGTAATAAGCAAAGTAATATTATTACTTTTTACACTCAATTACAGTTCTGAGTAACTCGCCCAACACTGCTTAGGGCACCCAATGGACAGCATCTGCTCTTTTCTTTACTCTTCTTTCCTCTTCTCTTTTCTCCTCTTTACTCCCTGCTGTGTCCAGGTTATTATCCCAGTGACTGCTGACCTGTGGTCCTGGCTGACAGAGGGGTTAGAGAGGAGAGTGATAGGAATGGAGATGAGGCAGAAAAGTGGCAGGCCAGGTCAAAGTGTGGGGACCAGAGGCCCCCGGGGAAGGGAAGAGGGGGAGCTCTTAACAAGACTGCCAGAGGGGTGAAGGTGGGGCTCCTAACAAGACTAGCTGCAGGGACGGGTCAGCTCCCAAAGGACATGAGTGCACGCACTAAAAATAAATGTTCAACTGGTCCTTGTTAGGCTGGTGAAGCCAGTGAAACAGCTAAAATCTGGGGATCAGGGACAGTAATATAAATCACAAATACCACGCATATGGAATCATAAAGTATTTGCAAGATCTTGCTATGCAAGACATGTTCATGCTTGGCAGTGTTTTAGTCATTAATGTTTTCCACATAAAAATAATTCAATTCAGAACCACTGGTATATGCCAAGGTCAAATAAACATCACGCCTCAATCTCCACAAACAAACTCTCTTATTAATTGGTGGAAAGGACTTTTTTCTGCCTTCTTCAAGCAGCACCTGCCCCCAAGCCATCAGTCTGTATCTCCAAAGACTTTTTTTTTTAAAGAAACCAAAATTGAAGCATTTCTTATCTTATTAAACATTAAGTGTTTGTTTCAGCAGCACTACAGAGCATGGTAAGAAGCACAAAGCTACCTTATAATATATATGCAATTCAGGGAAATAGCGTTGCAGAGGAACACTTCCTGGCTAACTGTTTATGCTAATTGTTTGCAACAGAAATGTATAAAGACAGCAATCCTGAGATACTTAAACTCATTTTAACTCATACATCATGTAACACAGTGCTGGATTACTATCAAGTCAAAATGGGCAACTGCCTTGGGGTCCCTCAGAGGCTCCAAGTTTAACAGCAGCTAGCTCAGCAACAAGTTGGATCAACTTGTGTATTTCTCTAGTAGCCACCTACATACCTGTCAATTGGTTAACAACACCATAGCTATCAGAAATATTCTGGCTCAGCCCCAGGTTATCATTACCTGCAGTGGCAAGGAGACTATGCAACAAGGCTTCCATCTGAGATGATGATGAGGTGAACAGACTCACCGATGAGCTAACTGGCTGGCTGCAGTGGCTAGCTAACAAGCAGCATGAAGTTCACTTAGTTATCCATGCAGATAAATATATAAATAAATAAATCCCATCTGGGGTGCCACTTTTTTTTTTTTTGTAGCAGTCACTGGTGAATGCTGGGCTGCCAGTCAGAGGGTCAGTCTGACAAAAAATTGACCATTAAAACCCAGCAACCCTACAAAGAGTTGGCTGAGCCTCTAACCCCTACACCAAACAACTGTACACAAGCAAAATGAACAGCAAGCCACAAAACACACGGCACAGCACAATTCAGTTTCCCCACAGTGTATTATACAGAAGTATCAGTGCAGACAGCAACCAACATACAGTGCAACCAATAATGTTCCCCCGCACAATCCAAGGCCCTTCCCCCTTCAGAGTCACTCTCTTTCATTCTTTCCCCCCATTTCCAGTCAGTCAGTATGTAACAAGTCACACGTTCAAAGCGAGTCTTGCAAAAGGCGACAGAGTGAGACCTCCTGTTTGTCACCGCCTCTTTGTACCACACAGTCGGACCGCCCGGCGTTACCTCTCCTCCGGCCAGTCCTCCAAAGCAGCAGTGACAGCAGTTGGCTCCCGGGAATAAACTATAAAAATATCAAAGTTTCAATCTTGTACTGTATGCATCAATGAAATCTTGCCTTTGCTGACCTCTAGTGGTCTGACGTTTCATTTTGCTGATGTGATGTGAAAGAGTATTCCAGCGCGCATCAGTACAATGTGACCTCACTGTGACATCAGTGATGCTGGGTATGATCAGAGGTGAAACAGATTTTCAATGAAAGAAGGCAGTGAAACATTGATTGTCAGCGTTGTGTTAAGTTACTCCACAAATAATGTCAAAAAAAAGGGCCCCACTACACATTTTTGCCCTGGCGCACCCTGGTGGGTAGATACGGCCCTGTTGGAACGTGTTACATATTATAACTACATATTTTAAATACTTTGTGTTGCATATACTGTATTAATATTATTGCAATTTAAAATAAAATACAAAATTATTCACAGATTGTAGCATTAGATTTGGAAAAGCCACTGCAAATTCAGTGTTCTGGGCAACATAATCACAAAAATACAGGTGCTATAAGATCCTGGAGGGAAGGTTTATACCGTATATATCTTGCTCCCAACTCATCAAATACAGCAGCTTGGTGAGTGGTCCTACATTTAAACTATGAACTGTTGCACTTGCAAGGCTCGGTGGTCAAATTAGCAATAATAAATATGCAAAGTGCATGTAGACTTTCAAAATAAAGGCACCAAAACTACTTGGTTAAGTTTAGGGGAAAAAAACAACTTGGTCCGGTCAAGGCAATAAACGTAAATTATTTATGTTACATAAGTGACCTAATGACTCAAGTTAAAAAGAAGTCAACATTTCAGTCATCAGTTTTACACAGTACCTGAACCATGGTCTCTTAGATGTGTTGGGATGCGAATGGCTGATAATAACCAAAACGTTGCATTATATCCATCATATCAGAGGTTAAAAGCTTTAAAACAATTTTAAGACTAAGATAATCTTAGCCCATAGATGTACAAAGGGACAAAGGTCATCTTTGTCTTTAGATGCTTTTGTGAAACAGGTCCCTGATTGGCTCATACATTATAGCCTGTCAGTAAAAGGCCAATATGTTCTCCATACATTGGTCATACCCCAACATTCTAAAGATAGCAGAGCTCCACATGTCCAGAAACAGAAATCATACACACACCACCACCACACCTTCTTTTGTAATGTCCTATAAAACCACCACTTGTTCCCTCACTGCAATAAAAATGACACACGATAGAATATCAACTTCCACTTTATTTGACAACACAGCATGAACGTGGACGTGACATCACACAGCAGTGATACAGTCAGCTCAGCCTTTTCGTATCCAACAGATAACACAGAAGCATGTTCAGATAGCTGGAAATAGACATGGGAGGCACATTCCTTCCCAGTGTTTTTAATATGATAATTGAGAGTCCAATTGCAGCTCGGTGCCGGAGAGCACTGACCTGGGTCTGTATTTACTCTTAGTGTATCTAATCAGCTTCCTGCAAGCCTGCTCGTCTATCTGAGGGCTATCACTGAACAACGGGCTGGTTAACCGTTGGCTCCATGCACCACGTTGAGACAGATTAGATTTATACACGCTCCCTGTATCGCTGCCAGGATGTGTCCTGGCTACGGTCTAAGTCTACTTCCTGAGTCACAGTCTAGATATGACGACCATTTTCTCCCCATATTTCCCTCTTAATAAGACAGGCTTCTGGCACGGGCTCAACGTCGTTTTCTCCAGCGCATTATCTCTTAATGAGAGCCAGCAGCCGCAGTGATTAATGGCTTTTTACCTCAACTGTGAAGCAAGTGGAAGCAGATCATTCAGGAGCTGCAGCGTTGATGTTAACAGGCTGCTGTAAATGTCATCAGAGTGGATGTCGTTATATAAAGTGGAATGTGGGTCAATGGGATGATGGCCTTTCTGCCACCTCCAGTCACTTCCAGACCAGTCAAGCAGAGCGGCCTTCATTAGATCACTGACTTCTGCTCACGAGTTCTGGCTCACGGGTCACAGCGCCAGCCAGTGTGTGTGTGTGTGTGTGTGTGAGAAAGAGAGAGAGAGATTTCCACTTTTGGATCAAGTGCAGTGTGTAGTTTAGGGTTTGGAATTAAGTTTAAGGTTATTGGTTAAAAGGAAAAATCTTTATAATTCAGCCTTTTTAAAAATAGAAAATGGTAATAGACATTACATTCCTTGTTTGATTTAATTCAGGGCCAAACATAGACAGCTTAATGTCCAGTCTTTATGTTCCCAGTGCAGCCAAAATGGAAACAGAAAAAACTAAAACTGGCAAATGCACTGAAAGAATAAGTACCAACTTTATATTGTGTACAGGAAAACAGCGTACTGCATCTTAAAAGATAAGATAAGAAAGATAAGATAAGATAAGATAGAACTATATTAATCCCAAAGAAAATTGCTGTACCAGACTTCTCCAAGATAATAGTAACATAGTATCAATAATAGAGCATCAAATAAGTTAAATATAGATATAAAACATAAAGTGGAAGGATGGATGGACAATGCAATGATCATTAACAATTACTTTCTCAGTTTTGGTATCAAAAATGTAAAGTTTGCCTTGGGGGTAGCACAAGAGGGAAGACCCTTGCATCATTTACAGTATACCAAAATATTTGAATGTGAAAGTTCATTCTTGAAAGCTAGAAAGACAGATATTCACTGATGCACTTGTATTCAGAGTAATGCTTTAAGGTGTCTTGTATTCAAAGTTGAAATTTTGGCCTGCGGATGGAGCTAGAATAAAAGTGTGACAGTCACCAAAAACATTCCAACAGTACAGCAAATTATCTTCTGGGCTGTTACAGTATAATCATAATAATCTGCTAATTAGTTGTTGCGATATCCCACAATGCATCAAAGTGTTGGACTGACAAACATGGGCATGTTTTTGACCGCACTGTTTTGCGCTGATGTTCAACAGTGGCACAGGGACAGCACAAAGCAGAATAGACAGTAATGAGATAAAGACTGTAAGAAGCTTCAGTATACCCAGATGAAATGCTGCCAGAGGACATTGAGTTTTGAATACGGGGTGTGACTGCTGTCATGGACACTCCCCACTGTTCCCAACTTATTATCTAGTCAGCTACTGTATATTTATATCTCTGTCTGCCCACCTTTGACTGAAACCAGCAAGTTTATGCAGGTTATGCGGGGGCGAAAGGCAGGTTTGGATATTGCAACAAAGCTATAACTTAAAAATGGGTACACCCAAATGTTTAATTACAAGTTTGATGATAACAGTGGAAGAAGGTGGATTTCAAGGAATAACTTGAAATGTCTGAAGTTCCTGTCCATGTGCCCTTAACATAGATTACACACAGATTTGGTCCTTGCACCCTCCCCCCTTTCTTCCAGCAGATAGCAGTTTCCTTTGAGGAGCGTGGTGATGGGAGAGGAGATAACACGCTGCTCTCATCTCAGGATGAGGAAGAAGCCGCTGACTACTGGCCATCCGGACGGGCCCAGACACGCTCTGTCTATGAGCCTGTGCTGCAAAAAATACACTTCCTAACAAATCATTCAGTCTTGTTTTCATCCCAAAACCCTGTTTAATAATTCACTTATTTTAATCAAAGTGGAGCAATTGACCAGTGGGGTGAGATATTCTGTTTCATTCCAGTGTAAATGCAGCTGCTGTCACATGAAAATCTTTAGTGATGTTTGAGTTTCCACTAAAATGGAAGACCTGAATGCTGCTGAAGTCCAAAAAAACCAAAACAACAAGCTAGAAGATGCCAAAATACCCCATAGAGCTGAACGGAAGTGGAGAGTCCCAATTCCCGCCCCTTTTTGCTCTGTACTCCAATAACAGGCTGGCACCTGTCAGGTACTTAGATATGCTATGTGCTAGGCTCCTCAATATTGAAAAGAAAATTAAATTTTGAAGATGTTGCTAGGAAAACAGTAAAAACAACATATACATATAGCTTAAGTTAGCTAATGTTAGCAAAATGCTAGCAATTAGCTACGTAATAATTGATGCAGATTAGCTGGCAGTTCGCTAACATTATCTATTTGATTTAACTAGCTAGCTGATGAGTGATGTAGATTAGCCAAATAGTGAGTGGAGAAAGTACCAACGTTGCTTAACTGTTATTGGAGCACAGAGAAAGGGGCGGGACTTAGGATGGGTCAACTCTCTGTTGGTTACTCAATGTCATACTTATTTGATATAAAAAATATCCATTATAGCTGCTTTAAGGAGAATTTTTACCTGATTAGCACTTGTTTCTAGGCAATATACTAATCAAAATTAATGCAGCACAGATACCAACTTTTTCATTCCACATCTTCATCCTCCTTGTAAAAACCTGGTGCCTGCATTACCCACAATGCAATTCAACCACTGACAGTTCGGTCAGAGATTCAGTTGTGTCATGCTAGTAGTGGCTAAAGTAGCCTGGAGCATGTAGCAGAGGTGAGGGGCAGGCTATAGAGGTCTGGTAACCTCACTTCTCATACCCTCTGATTTTTTTTTTTTTTTTTTTTTTTTTTGGTTTTCAAGTTTGTAGTCTTCATCACCCACTCACACTGATCGACGCAACTGACGCAAATAGAGAACAGTTTATCAGACCTTGAGTTCCTCCTGGGGTTTTATGCAGCATTTTATGTATATTTGATTCTTTTTCTTTATTTAAGTCATTCTATTTGTGTTTTTTATTTCTAGGTATTTATAATTATGAAAAATATGAATGAAAGTGTACTGTTTCAGTGACCTGACATCATTTTGGATTATATATATATACTTTATAGGGTAAGTAAGAAATATTGGCTGATACTATCAATGTCGGATTTTTCTTTACTCTGTAATATCGGTATCAGCATCTGCCCCAAATATCCTAATACAGAGTAAAGCAAGTTGTCATACCTAGTGCACTTTAAATGGTAAATCTGCACTTGTAGTAAGTAACGTGGATTTTAGGTTTTAATTCAAGGCTGAATGACTTGTGACATTTTAATCTCTTTGTCTGTACTTGTCTGAGTGTGTGTCTGTGAGACAAGCAGCACTTGGTGACTGGATTGGAGGCAGCAGTTGGTTCAGATTCTTCTTTTCCCTGGAGCAGAGTGTAGCTGTGTGGTGAAGGAGGAGGTGAGTTGGGAGGTGGGATTCACGTGGGGTGGGGTGGGGTGGGTGGGTGCGTAAGCAGAAAGCAGGGACCCCTGGGGAAACAGTGGCTCCCTCTGTGAACAGACAAGAGGGCAAAGGAGGCGACTCCCAGTGCCCACCACCCTCCAACGCCCCCTTTACGCTGGCTGTAACTCTAGCCCAGAGATAACCATCGCACCCTGGGCCTTTGGCGTGCCCTGCCTGGCCCCCCTCTTTGCTCCAGGGTCACTGAGGAAGGGGCAACACTTTCACATCAATGCGGGCCTGTCTGGAGGCCTCGCATAGCTTTGCTGGAGCCGATAACTGACTCACACATTTACACCGTCTTTGTTTTAAAGCCCGCCTGCCTCGGTCACGTCCGCTCTTAGAAAAACTCTGTAAATGCAGCATGTGTATTTATATGAGGAACTCGCTCATCGGAAGACAGTAGTTATCATTATCTGTGATTATATGAAATGGTGGCTATATGATGACACTGCTATGGAAATGGGAAGCCATATTTTCTGCACGGTGTCGACTCCTGATGAGAAAATTGTTGCAGTAATAACAGCAGTAATGTGGAAGGAAAGCTCCCTTTGAGCGGGTGTTCATCAGGCTCTCAGCAGTGTCAGGACAGTGGATTTTTGCAGCGATTGGGTATCATGTGGGTCCAAATCTAAATATTTGCCTGACCCGGCCCTCATTAGACATCAGAGAGCAGTTTTTCCCAAAAAGCCGCAGTATCTAAAAATATATTGGGTGCATTAGTGTGGTGGGGAGAGCACTTTGGAGCTGAGTGGCCCTTCGCTCACACTGAGCTGAGCTGTTCATGACGCAGCCGCTCCTGCTGTTCCTCGCAAACACATAAACCCTCAAATGAAACGCATATTGGCAGGAAAGGCAGGCACCCTGAGCAACGTAGCCTGTGGTTTGTCTGAGTTAAAACCCAAAGACAAACCTATAACTGCCTCGAAGGCAAACCCATAACTGACACACACTTAGAGAAGGAGCTGCCTTCTATTCAACTCAAGTGAACCAAACTGGTTTTCATTTCTGCATCTCTGACATACATTACATTTACTTCAATTTTATTTTGTATAGTACCAAATCATAACAAAGTTATCCCAGGGTGTTTTTCAAATATAACTGTTCTAGATGGTACTCTTTATAAACCCAATAATTCTCATGAAGAGCAAGCATGACTGTGGTGAGGAAAAATTCCTTTAAACAGGCAGAAACCACAAGCATTCCAGATTCTTTATCAATAATTAATAACTGTGACTGTTTGTGGGGTCACCTGTTGATTCCAAATATTAAAGCCAGTTGACATCCATCCAAAACATCCATTTAGGACATGGACCACAGGAAATGGCTACAGAAAGGCTTTGTTGGGGGTACTTTTCCATGATTGGGCCCTGGGGTTCCTCTTCTGGCTGCTTGCTGGCTAATCGCTATAAACAGATATCTGCGTATGAATGCAGAATCTGTAGGTAAGGGACAAGATTTTGGTATCAGAAGCATTCTGGATTTCATCCTTTGTAGTCCAGGTACTAATGACCAATCATGTTTGTGTGGGCTTTGGTCACTGCAGGTCAACAATCTGTTGAGAGCAAAAGAGGTGGAACGTACTGGTGAAAATCAGTCTCGTAACCCATCACTATCATGTGACAACTGATTGCTTTTTATCTGCTTTTTTGTAAATTTATCTGCATTCATATTCAGTTACACTGTGGTTGCAGGTGTTATCCTTCAATTCCAACTCCATTCTTGCGTCTTAAGTTGCTAATCAGACAAACAATGACCAACATACGGAAGAGGAAGTCTTGGCCCATTATTCAGATATGTGGTTCACCAGAAGGACTGAAACGTTGTTGCCTCCAGAGGCTAAATCATTGTCAGACAATAGCTGATGGATTCTGTGATTCCCCCTGGCTGACATTGTTAAAAACACTTCCAGGAGTTGTAAGTCAGTCACAGGAGGTTTCCCCCCAGTGTACTAACTCTTGAAGATTGCTCCCACTTCATTATTTCCACTAGTTTCTGGTTCCTTTTCACAAGTTTGATGATGCAAAAATGCATTTCAATCCCATTGTCAGCGTGGTAAATACATCTCCAATGAGCCCAGTGTATAGAAGAAGGTTGAGGAAACTACTAGTTCAGATGAAGTGAAGAACAGCAGCCAAAAAAAGGACATCAGACAAGACTTTGTCAAACGTCTGGTCATTTCTTGATGATTCTAGCCACACCCCAATCTCAGAGCCCAGCAGCTATCATCTGACCATTTGGTCTCTGAGGACAATGGCTAATGGATACTTTTGGGCTGTGTCTATGTCTGAATATGAATGCAAATACATAATTTAAACAGCTAATAAAAAAAATGAATTGTCACTAGTCTAAAGCCGATGGGTTCCAAGATTGCATTTCCGTTTCTTTTGTTCTCCACACGGTCTGTTTACCTGTATGCAACCAAAGCCTGATCAAACATGATTGGCCAATACTGCTCGGACTACGAACAGACTACAAATGGAAACCAGAATGCTTCCAGTACTAAAGTCTTGTCCCTTCCCTACAGATACTGCATTCACATGCAGATATCTGTTTATAGAGATTAGCCCCACCCTAGCACTGTCTATGCCTTGAGGTGAGACTGTTTTGCAAACTGCTGCTTCTAAGGTCAAGAATGAACTTTAAAGCTTAAAGGTACAGTGAAAAGTTAAATTTTGAGTCTCATTAAGACTGATGGCTCGAAGATGGTCGATTCTTGAATCAGTCAAATAAGACTCAACAATCAACTGTCTTATCGACCTGTGATTGGCCAAAGTCTCCTGCTGTGGACCAGATTTTCTAAATCCTGAAAACAGAGTTAAGAAGAGGAGCAGAAGTCTAGTTTCCTCTCAGAGCTCTTGAATGACACCGTACTCAATTTTTATGAAACGTTTGTCCAATGACGCCAAAAATAAACTGCCTACCCCAGCTTTAACTTTTAAGCAAACATGAATGTGAAATCTCAGAAATTTGAACATCTACAATTGCAATAAAAATTGAGCATTTGGTTTGATCCAAAGCTCCAGGACAGCTCCTAAGTATGCCTTGAGGTAAGACTGTTTTAACAACTTATGTTTCCAAGCTCAAGAATTAACTCTAAGTTTCAAAGGATTCCAAAGAAAATACTCCCGACAGAGTAAATAGACCACGGGACCAGTTGCATTAAAGAAATACATAAAGTTTGATTTTCCTGAACCACTGAGTGAAATGTCAGTCTTCAGCATGTGAAATAACAGATGGTATTTGGCAGGTGAGCTGAGGTCTGTGGCCACTCTGACAAAACACACACAGGGAGGGACCAGCAGGTTGTTTGCCCTACAACTGGTAATTGCTTTAGTTCCCTGCCATAAAAGCAATAAAGCCTTATCGCTGGGTAAATAAAACTGACCCATTACCCCCAAAGGAGCACCGTAAATATTTCTCAATTATCAATAATCCAGCTGGGAGGCGTCCAATCTGCACCCATGTCCCTCCATGTCATCATAAAACAGACACTATAGCAACTAATAGCTGCTGGATAAGATAGTGCTGCATTCCTTTCCTCTTAGAGCTCGTCTTTAAGGGAGGAAAACAGGGATCATTTGCAGAATGAAATATAACGTTGAGCTGAAAATGCTCGTTCTGCACTCGAGAACACACCCTCCTCCACACAACACACACACACACACACACACATGAACACACCCTCCCTCCCTCTCCCCGGGCTGAATGGACAGTGAACCACTCAAAGGGATATCAGGTTTCTGTTTGTGTTGGTTCCATTGTGTCCTACACGGGATGGTCGTGTAATTGCTCAGGAACAATACACAGTGAGTTGGCTGAATAAACGCAGCGCCGGTTAGGATTGCACAGCCTTTATGTTTACATCACGCCGTCGACTCGCAGTCGAAGCCCGGGATCGGGATTGTAAACAGGCTCGGTCACAAAGCAACAAAAACCGCAGAGCAGTGCTGACTCTGGACTGCCAGCTCATCTAATGCAATCATAATGTTTTCTCTCAAAAGAGCTCTGCTGGTGCTGCACTTGAAAAACTCCCCTCGTTATTGTTGGACTTGATGTGACCTTTTGGGTTTTCTCACTGGAAATAGATCTGTCCCTGCTTTTTGAAAACAGATCTGCTGAATTTTACGTTTGAAATTCCTACCATGGTGAAGTTTGTGGGGATACAGAGATGGAACTAAATGTCAATTATGGATGGTGTGGAAAAACAACTGTACATTTGAAGCACACCCTATTTGAGATCTGTACAGAGAGGGTGTATATTTGTCCTATGGGGATTTAAGGAGCAATATGTAGCAACTGCTAATGGAAAAATGAGTACTGCTGTCCACATAGTGAGTTGGAGCCACTGACTGTTTATTAAATAGGCTGAAATCCTATTTAATATATGATCTATGGTTGAAGCGAGTTGTTTCCCCTGTCCCCTCTTTCCCAGAGTCAAGTAACGCTCTGCAGGCTGCAGGAGCACCGCAGGAGAAATTCTAATCTACACTGTAAGACGATCAGCTGTTTATAACTGTCAGTTGTCTGTCAATGTAAAGTTAAACCTGTTATCCTGAAAACAAAAGCCCACTGCTCTGAACATACACACTCTGGACTTTGAGTTCAGTGTCTGCCTGCCTCACTGCCTGCCAAACTCCGCTAACATATTGCTCAATTAACAGTTATAAACATCTACTCCTTCTACAAGATCATTAATGATTTCTTACGACTCATAAACAGACACATACTCATTGGGCAAATGTTCAGCATTATGATGTTAACTCTAGTTAACATAAAACAGGCATACAAAAAGTTGTTCTGGCCCAGAATAAAAGTTTCAAAGGGGGACACCGCAGCTGTGGTGGTGTTGTCAGAGAAGCGAATATTGCAACTTAACATGTTTCCTTAATTTCTGATGACACATAGTAGCGATTTTATGGTTTGTTACAGTAAATATATTACAGATTTGTCCTTTAATAGAACAATTTAGTCTCAAGGACAAATAATTTCTGTGATCTGAGATTATGTAAGATCTAGAGCTTGCCAATTAACAATTTTATAAATGAACCAATGATTTTTAAAGTAATGTCAAATAGAGAGATCTGGGTAAAGAATTTGAACATGGAAAGTGGTTCAAAGTCGTGGCAGAATTTGGTAAATGTGTAAGCCAAGAGAAACTTTCTATTGCTGCTCTGTAAAAGTTAGCAAGAATTTTGCCCTCTTACGTTTCCCTCAGAAGTACAGCCATTCCTGGGCCTTCTTTACCAGAGTGGAGATGTGAGATGTCTGTGCCAGGTTCTCCGTGATGCTGGTTCTTGGGAGCCTAAAACTCCCTTGGCCTCCTTTTTTTTTCGACTATCAACAATCATTGAGCAGTAGGTTGTTTTCTGTGCACCACTCTGCAGGACCATTGATTTCCTCCTGATATGAAGTCTCATCACTGTTTGAAATCCAGCTGATGATTGTGGTGTCATCTGCAAACTTCTCAACCATTTACAGTAGAAGAGTAAGTAGATGGAGGCCTAGGCAGAAGTCCGTTTGAGTGGCAAGCAGTGGGTGACTGCTGGTTGCAAAAATAAGTCTGATTGTATGGAGTCTTATGAGAGAATGACTCTACTTCGCACTTGATATACCACCTCAGTAAATACCTTCCTAATGAGTTTATGGTCTCATTTGCTAGTTTCAAGTTTTCTTCTATGCAGCATGATGTTCGTTTTGAAAATTATGGTCCTATTTAGAATAAAATAGACGACAAAGCAGGGTATGCTTCAGGGTGGGGCTACCATGTGATTGACAAGTCATTCTCAGTCACTCCATCCAGTACAACACACAGGGCTCACAAAAGTCAGATCAAACTGTCAAATTAAACAGCACTGACCAAATATGGATCAAGATTTTGTTACTAAACTGTTTTTCACTTAAAAATGTTTTTAGAAACAATCTAGCGAACTGCTTAGCTGCTAAGTGGATTTCACACAATGATGAGAATGAGATGAGGAAATCAACAATCTTGCAAAATGGTGCACAGGAAACAGCCTACTGCTCAACATCAGCAAAACCAAAATGCTTATTGTTGATTTTATAAAAATAAAAGGAGGCAAAGATGAGGTGTTTCCGAGAATTAATTGTAATAACTTTGATCCCCTTACTTTAAGTGCCATCATCAGTTTCACTCCAATACTTTGCTATAGGTCCAAATACCTGCAAAACTAATACCATTCCTATCATCTACTTTGTGTTTAGTGGCAATTAGTGGATGTTGGCATGCTGAGGCTAACAATGATGAGTATTGTCTACATTAAATCTGCTTAGCCATAGCAGGTTAGCTTTATTTACTGAACTTAATTTTTTAGTTTCGACACCATGTCTTATATTAGTGTCTTCTCCTGAAACCTTTTTTGCTGCCTTGTATCAACTGTTTTTCTTTAAAAGCAGTAAAAAACTTAAATTACACAAACAAAATAGTATGGTGTCAAAAATGTACTTTACTTTCCCCCCAGTTGAATGACATGTTAGCATTAGGTAAGTGCAGAAAATATATTAATTGGCTTTCAAATGCTTTTCATATGTTTCTCTAAACTTTTGGCACTCGGTTCGTTCTTCAGCGTGGCAACTCCCATCTACTCGACTAAAACAAACACAAAGCAATTATTATTGACCCATTTCTGCACTCCACCTCCTCATAAAAAATGCTGTAAACACAAAATGCACACAACATAGCTCTAAAACACGCCTATAGATTTTCTCATGCAGCTTGTCTTTGACACGCTGCTGACTCTCTCCGAGGTCCAGTATGAGCTGGCGGCAGCAGCGTTTTATTCTTTTTTTTAATTTTCCAGTAGAAGTTGGAGCACAGTTTAATTGCAGCATGAATCATGCTTGTTCTGCATTCCCAGGGCTGTGTATTAAATGCTTCATTAGACAGGGCCAAGTGAACATTAGTTTCCAAAATCCCTCCTCACCCTCTCACCCCCCAGGCGCTGGAGTGTGGGTGTGATGTCTGCTCCTGGCCGCTCGCCCACTTGTGTCATACAGACAGGCAAAGAGTGTGTGTGTAGAAAAAACTGTCTTAATTGTTTACTCCTTTTTAAATGTCAGGAAAACGTTCACTCCAAAGTATTAGAGCTATTAAAAGTCTGGGTAAACTGTGGTGTCCTTTGTTCCTCAGGAAGTACTGTCCCCAGATCTTCTCAGACACTTACTGTAAAACTGCAACCATGCACATGAAATCATGCAGAAATTTAGTGCAATCAGCAAATCTTTTATCATCGACGTAACTTAAATATACAAGTGGTATTTATTTAAGTTAATTGAACTCAAAACTTCTAGTACACTTAAAAACTTAGAAACAGGAGTTCTTCCAACCTGAAATGATAAAATAAATTTTAAACAAAATCAAATCTGTTTGTAATGTTTGTCAGTGTGACAGAAGAGTTGTTGGTTCAACTTAATAATTTAAGCTAATTGAACATGTTTTCTCAAGTTAATAGAAGGTTATATCAGGTTTCCTATTTGACTAGAAAAGTGTATTTTCATTAATAATTGCAAAATTACCCCAAATTGTATTTTCAAATGCCACTGTAAAAAAAAAATACAGAAATTTAGTGGAATCAACTGCTTTCTCCTTAACTTGATGTGTGTGTATGTACATATATATATATATATATATATATATAATAATATATATACATATTATTCAAGTTAATTAAACTTAAAACTTCTAGTACACTTCAGAAATCATAAACATGAGTTCTAACTTGAAATCCTTTGAAATGAGTTGAATGAAAAAAGAAATCAAATTTGATGGTAATGTTCTTCAATCATTGGTTCAATCTTTAGCTTATTAAACATGTTTTTTCAAGTTAACAAAATTATATTAGTTTGCCATTTGACTTGAAAAGTGTATTTGATTTGAATCACTACAGAATTACCCCAACTTGTATTTTCAAATTCAGTTAACTTAGAATTTTACGGCAGCCCAGACACTAACCTTCTTTTTTAGTTAAAACAAATAGTTTTTTTTACAGTGTAGGCTACTGTTTAATTTCATGCTGCTCACTGCTGATGTGTGTCACCCTGGGAGTGTTTTCAGAAATGGTGTTGAGCAACTGTCAGAGGAAATTTTTATTAATTATCCCTCCGTCTCGTTAAGGCTAATCACCGCTTGTAGCGAATCTTTGCCAGTTGTAACATGTGCAGCACAGACACAATTCACAGCTCACACATAGTGAAGAAAGGCGACTGTGTGCAGGATGCCATCATATTACAAACCAAACCAAGAACGCATTTAGAAATAGACTCCCTGCAAAAGAAACCTTCCTTAAACCTTGCAGGTCCAGCAGGCGGCTGAGCCAGCAGTGAAAATAAGAGTGCAGGAAATATCAAAGTTGGAAACTTTCTGTAATTATTTTTGGGTATAAATTAAGAACTGTAAGCAAAACTACAGTAAGCAAAACATATTCACTGTGCGTTGGCAGCACTGTTGGTGGCCTTTATACTGAAATACATAATTACATTTCATTTGTCCTCTGTAATATACAATAAAGACCCAACTTGACCCACCCTGAAATAGTGCTGAGAAACCAGTCAGACTAAACAAACCGCTCCCATACATTTTGATAACAGAGGGCATGTTATCAAGTTTATACAATTTAAATGAAGCCATTATAAAAGTTTGACTCTTCCACGCAGTCCTTCAGACATATAAAGACACTCATGAAAAGCGTGTAGGCTTATAATGGGACCGCCAATTTTATTGGCCTACAGCACAGCAGAGTGTAAACTCAACACCTTCTGTAGTTCAGCTTTTATTTCACCACAGAGTTGAGCAAGATGCTCTGAGTTTAGCTGTAAGATGGAGAGTCGGGGAATGTGGACACAGCAAAAAAAAACAACATTATTTTTAGTTAGCTAGTGGCATGGGTGTAGAGGTTGCAATGTTGGTCTGTTGGTCAGTCAACCACTTTGGTCCAGACTGAAATACCTCAACAACTATTGGATGGATTGGCATGAAACTTTAAATACAGACCAACATTCATGATCCCCAGAGGATGAATCCAAATCATTTTGTTGATCCCATCATCCTGTCTAAGTTTCAATGTCAGTCAGTACTTACCTACCTACAAAACTAATAACGTTCCCATCAGCCTCAGCTGTACTTTGTGTTCAGTGCTAGTAAGCAAATGTTGGCCTGCTAACACACTAAACTAATGCACTAATGCACTAAAATATGGAAATTCCCATCAGCCTTAGCTGTATTCTTTGTTTAATGCAAATTTGTAAATGTTGCATGTTAACACACTATACTAATGACACTCCAATTGGCCTGAGCTGTAGTTTGTGTTTAGCGCAAATGAGCAAAGTAGCAAATGTTACCATGCTAACAAGCTAAACTAACAACATTCCCATCAGCCACAGCTGTACTTTATGATTAGTGCTTATAAGCAAATGTTAGCATGTTAACACATTAAACCAATGACATTCCAATCAGCCCCTGCTGTAGCTTGTGCTCAATGCTAATTAGCAAATATTAATGCACTAAACTAAGGATGTTCCCATAAGCATCAGCTGTAATTTATGATTGGGGCTTATTAACAAATGTTTGCATGCAAACTCACACAACTAATGACATTCCAATCAGCTACAGCTGGAGTTTGTGCTTAATACTGTTTTGCCAATGTCAGAATGCTAACGCACTAAACTAATCACGTTACGATCGGCCTCAACTGTACTCTTTGTTAAATGAAAATTAGCAAATGATTGCATGCAAACACACTAATGCTGCGTTCAAATGGAACTTGTGAACTTGTAATTACGACACAGAAGTTGTAAAGAAATGTTGTGAAATTGGAGCTAACAGAAACCTCCAGTTCAGGATGTCATGGGGTGTGGGGGTGGGGGTGGCATTCAGATGGGCTCATTTGAACACACAGTAAACACAACAACATTTGAACGCACCATAAACTAATGAAATTTCAATCAGCCTCAGCTGTAGTTTGTACTTAATGCTAATTGGCAAATGTTAGCATGATAACACACCAACCTAATCACATTCCTGTCAGCCTCGGCTGTTCTCTTCCTTTAATGTAAATTAGCAAATGTTAGCATGCTAATATGCTAAACTGTTGACATTCCCATCAGCCAAACTATTATTAGCATTTAGCTCAAAGCACAGCCACATGAGCAGCTAGCATAATTGTAGCATTTGTTTCTGCTCTTTGTCCATTACTGTAGTTGCATCACAGTTGTTGGTCTGTTGGAAACAAAATACACTTCTTCCATAAAATATGTCCCAGGAAAACCCTCTAAGACAGAAGTCCATGTGTCCTCATCTGCCGACATGTTAATGAAAATCCTTGTACAGACATACAAGTTGTTGTTTTTTCTCACCCCAAACAATCACACACACACACACACAGACAGCCAGCTGACTCAGGCAGACTGAGGGGCTGGGGCCGGTGGTTGTGTTGGTGCCTGGGGCCCCGGTGGGTTTGTTTGTGGTTTGTTTGCTGGGGTGGTGGGGGGGGGTGGGAGGTTTACCCACAACGCTCTCTCTGGCACCAGCCTGTCCCGGAGGAGAAAAACCAGCCTCTGTTCCTAGACGGATGCTGCCGCTTTGGGGATGTGGCAGGACAGATATGTGAGAGGAATACAGCAGGGGCTTATGGGATGGGACAGTTGGTCAGTTTACATGTTCAGTGATTAGAACTCAGACACCACAATCCACAGACACATGCTTCTTTAACACACAGACTGACAAGCTGGATAAAATGGGAAGACTGACGCTTTGTTTATTAAACTAAAACAAACTACTACTAAAATAAATTAATTTTAAATGTGAAAATAATTTTAAAAATATTGGTTATGATCTTAATTTGACAGTCTAAAGTCCAATAAACCCCAGAACATGTTACAGTTTTTTGGAAAGGCAGATTATAACAGTTCTCAATGATTGCATTGCTTTGTCGCTCTATAAATTCACACAGGAAAAACAATCAGTTCAGTGATCCCGCAACACTTCATGACATCATAGAACTACATCTTTTGTTAGCCTATTGGTTTAATGTGGCGCAGCCATCTAGCAGCAGAACTTACATTTTGTGTTTTTTTTTATTTCAATTTTAAAATTTGTTTATTAATTTATGTATTTTTTTCTGTATTACTTTACTTTTACATTTTCCCCCATTTGTTTAACCTAACTTATTTATTTCTGTTGGCTTTTCATATTTACATTTTTGTTTTTGTTTTTGTTCAGAAATATTACTTTCACATTTTCACTTATCACATTTTATGAATTAAATTAAATTAATAAATCTGTCTATGTATTTTTATTATTATTTTTTAGTGCATTTGCTGGCATATTCATTTATTTGAGTCATTTATTTCTTAATTGTTTTATTTTAGATTTTGGCAGTCATGGCCCTCCATACATTAGAGCTACCTTACTTTAAAAGGTTTGGCTACTTTGAACTTTAGATATGTTGCAAACACTTATCCTTTGGGCCAATATTATTGGTACAGTAATGCCAAAAATATCTTATATTGTCTTCAAACCATACCTTGTTCAACAGAGAGCACTGACAAGTTAAATGTCTTGCTCAATACACACATTTTGGCCACAATTCTTTAATAACCACATTCATAGATCGTATAAGAATTAATTTTCCAAAACACGTAAGTGATAAGGCTTTACTTGGTTCAATAGATGTTGAGTGTTTATGCAAAAGTGAGTAAAATTGCAGATAAGAGGAACAATTTTCCGAAAACACAAAGTGCATTGCTTTGCCATAGACTACAGTAAAAGCAACCACCACAGTGTGTTTGTGAGGAAGTAGAGAAAAAGATAATGCATGTATATGTGTGTGTGTGTGTGTGTGTGTGTGTGTGCGTAAGCTGTGTGGAACTGCAGCTATTATCCACTTGGTCTGCCTCCACCGTGATTTATTATTCCACTTCCTAACTGAACCAGACAGGGCTCCTCAAAATGGGCTTCCTAGTAATTGTCTCCTAACATGCGGAGGCCAGCAGTCAACTTCAAAATATAAATAAGCTGTAATAATGGCTTTGAAAACACAGCCAATTACAAAATCGACTCATCACGGAGGGATCATATGGACTGCAGCTGAGACAGCAGCTGAGAGACAGACGGAGAACAAAGTGAACACAAGAGAGAGTGAGAACAAGAGACAGACATCCAGCAGAGAAAAAATGTTTGAGAAAAAGTAAGAGTGCAAACAAGGAAGTAGCAGACAGAGAGAGCTTCAATGGAAAGACAGCCAAGCAGTAAGCATTAATTTATATTCCAAGGAACCGAGATTAAGTTCTTTTTTTCCCCTCTCCTTGTCATTCCAGCCTCAGCTATACTGGGAGCGACCTTTATGTTAAATATCCGACTTAAAAACCTCTCCCTCATGTGGCCTGTCGAGTAAGCGTGGTCACAAATCAATCTACAGAGGAGCCTACTGTACATTCAGCACTCCTTTTCTGACAAAGCAAGCTTTCAGTTTGTTGAAGAACTGGAAATATGACTCATAGGTATTAACAAGGTCTTAAAAGAGAAATATCACATGTGTGAAAATGAGTCAGAGAGAAGCTTAGCATAACCAAAACCGTAATTATTATGATTTATAACACTAACGTGGACCAAAAGCATCATTGTAAGATTTTATGTTCAAACACAGAGCGAGTGGGAACGTGACTGTTTGCTCAGTACTTTGGCCTATAGAAGGGCTTTTATATTTTCATGTCAGAAACATGTGCTTTAAAGCTTTAATATGTAACATTTCTGCAATAAAATGTCTAAAAAGCTGGACATGTGTATGTTTTGTTTAGTTGCGTACTTGCATTATCCCAAATGTTTCCAATCCATAATTTATTCAGTGTAATTCTATGTTTCCTGCTAGCCATTGTTAGCTAGTTGCTATGACTTGTGGGAAAATACGGGACACATTCAGTATGTTAGGGAATGTCTGCAAATGTGACTACATGTAACATGAATAAAACTTTAATATTGCTTCGTCCATGAACATGATTTCTCCTCGAGTCATGTCTGATAGATTTTCTTCAACTATGGTGGTTGTTCAGAAGTGAAGGTAACAACTCCCATGATTCCACTCTACTTCACAACGTCATCAAACTAAATCTTTTGTTAATTGTTTTAATGTGAGAGAGACCATGGCTAAACTTTTTAAATTTTATTTTTAAGATTATTTTTGGTGCATTTAATGGCATATTTATTAATTTGAGTCATTTAGTTTTGAATTTTTGATATATGTGCTTACATGTTCCCAAATGTTTCCTATCCAAATCCAGAGACATCTGTAGTTATTTCAAGGCAACGGTGGGTTTCCTGCTAGCCACTGCTAGCTAGTTGCTATAACTTTCAAAAATACCAATCACATTTTAGAAATTAGTTAATGGCTACATTTATTTTTAACTTAAAAAAGAGACCTTCCCAGACTTTCTCAATTGTCTGTAACAGCCTGTGGACTGATTTTTATGAAAAGAAGTGCCTTGCCTCTCTTCAGCTCCCCTACAGTGCCCATACTGTGCCACACTAGCTAACGTTAGTTTAGCAATAGTCCGCTAACGTCAACAAACAGCTGGAACACATCAGAGCACAAGCCTTAAATTACTTACCTTACCTATCAGCATGATGTTGTTCAGTCACGTTCAGTCTCGTGTGAGTCACGTCACTGTTTTGGCTGATTCCCAGGATATTTCACCTCTATTTTAATTATTCAGGACTGGACGTGAAAAAATCCTGTCTGACTACAAACACTGAACCACTTGTAGCTGGGAAACTGCATGAGACAGCTTTAAATTGTTTGTGTCAAGCAGAAGTTCTTTACTAGTTGTTACTGATGCCTCCTTTTCAGTGGCCCACTGACCTGTGGTGTTCACCAAGGCTCCATCCTCGCCCCCCTTTTTTTCTCTTTTTACATTCCTCCACCAGGACTTATTATCCACATTTTATCATCATGATCATCTTGATTATTTTGATTGATTGTATTCGAGGTAAGCCAATTTTTTCCACATCTGCAGTTAGTACAAAACACAGCTGCTTTTAAAAACTGACAGACATCAAGATCATATCACCATTTATCTGGCTGCCCAATCGCTCTTCACTGGTTACCAGGCAGTTTTAGAGTTGATATTAAGATTTTGCTGATTGTGTTTGCTGGAAAGCATTTCATGGGCTGACTCTGCGTTATTATTGCTGAGTTGCTGCTCCCCTACGAGCCAGAACGCATCCTCAGATCCTCAGGCAGGGCACTTCTGGCTGGTCCTGAAGCCTGGCTAAAGTCTAAAGGCCTGGATTTGCTCTCAGGAGAGAAGTCGAGTCGAGTCATGTTCTAGTTTGGTCAATTTTATCATGCAAATCTACACTGTTGATCAATATCAAGCAGTCATGACAGAATTACATGAATTAATAAATTATGTTCAAATTCCAAGAACAAAATGCCAAGGGGAAGTAAATGGGCCAGTACAGAGAAAAGATAGACTTGTGCTAGCATGTTAGTTGTTAGCTCATCAACTCTTATTAATGTTATCCTTATGCTTTTCTTAATTCTAATATGTTTATTTCAATCTTTTTATCTAGTTTTATTTTTGTATATATGAATCTGTTCAATGTGCCCGCTTTATTCAAGTCAACTGTTAATTGTTGTAATCTTTTTGACCTGTAAAGCACTTTGCACCTCTGTTTTTAAAGGTGCTATATAAATAAAGTTTGTCATTATTGGATCATACAACATGTTCCTAAAGTATTTCACCCTAGTAAACAGCTTTCTCCTGACTGGGTGATGTCCTTCCATGCATTATACCCATCTGCCGCACAGTTCAAAGAAACCAACGTCCTGACAGTTTCAAAAAGATGGATCAAAGTTGTTACTTTGGGACGGGCGTGGAGGCCGAATTATATCAATCACAGAATCATTTCATGCACCTGCTCTATTGTAAAAGTGTCAATCAAATCATGCTGCTAATCCCTGTGTTTCACACACTTCAACAGCTCTTGCGTGCATGGCTTCAGAATAAAGCCCACAGTCAACAAAATTACTAAGATGTCCATTAATATTTCCATGGCAGAGGTCTTTCTTTATGATAGGATTTTAGTGTGTGTGCCAGAGTGAGATAAACTGCCTTAATAAAAGATACTTTGTTATTTTAAAATCTTTCTTTCAACAGTGAGTGTATTTCAGCCTCGTATCTTACATTGCTCAAACATTTCCACATGAGGAAATGGGATTTGCAAACATTTATTTTAACTAAAGAGCCAGAATTTCTGCCAAAAAGTGCTGTATTTTGGCAAACAATCCAATCATGGGAGTAATTTTTTATACAAGACATATATACAAGAGCTTGTTTTGTCATTTCTGCCTAATAAATGCTTTCCCAAAAGTACACTGTAAAAAATCATACAGGAAGTTAGTGGAGTCAACTAATAATTTCTCATTAACTTAACATAAATATACAACTTTTATTTATTTATTTACTTTTATTTATAATAATGAAAACACAGCGAAACCATGATGAAGGTTAGTACTGAATTCAGTCCCTACACTCAAGATTGTATAAATTTAAGTTCCCTGTGTGAAATGAAGACCTGACTTTTCAATCTGAGAAAATGTGAAAGGAAACCACATTTATTTGTAATGTTCATCAGTGTGACTGAACAATTGTTCATTCAACTTAATATATTAAACTTAATGAACATGTTTTCTCGAGTGTGGCAGAATTAATATCAAGTTTATTTGACTAGAAAGGTCTGTTTGTTTTGAATCATCAGAAAATTACTTCAACTTTTCTTTTCAAAGTCAGTCAACTTAAAAGTTTAAGGCAGACAGGCTGCACACTGACTTATTAATTTAATACAAATGATTTTTTTTACAGTGCACAGAACACTCATACACTTTGCATATGAGTGCATTTGGCGGGCTACAGCTAATCCTGACTCAAACTTTAATCCAAGGTTTAATCATACAGGAGTTTAGTGAAATCAACTAATCTTTTCCCATTAACTTACAATAAATATACAAGTTTTATTTGTTCAAGTTAATTAAACTTAAACTTTCTAGTATTTATTTCCGGAACACTTCAGAACTCAAAAACACAAGTTCTTCTAACTTGACTTGAAATGATGAGTTGAATGAATGTGCTGTACAGAGCTCTTTTGACACATTAAATTAAGTTTCTAAAGAAACTTGATCAGCATATAAGCAGACTTCCCAGCATGCATTGTTTGAGAGAGACCCTTTTAAAAAAAAAAATAGTTTGATGATAACATAAAACAACCCCAGTGTGTCTCTAATACACTTTAAGATTAGTCATGACTGCTTTTTATCATTTTTTTCATAGGTTGCTCGTTCAACTTAATATCTTAAGTTTATTAAACATATTTTCTTAAGTACAAATGAATTAATATTAATTAATGATTAGAAAAGTTTATTTGTTCAGAATCATTACAAAATTATCTCAACTTGCCTTCTCAGATTCAGCCAACATATAATTTTAAGGCAGCCCAGACACTAACTTTTTTCATTTAAACAATTTTTTTTACAGTGTATGCATGGGTAATTACATCTCATTTTGCATTTTAATCATGTTTTTCTTACCAACTGCAAGTTTTGTTTTCTTCCTCTCAGCTGTGTCATGGGGCCGTGCTGTGCCATCCTGTTTGAGGAGGGAAATCTTTTAATTCAGAACCACAAACCCAGTATTTATCCAGTGTAGCGGATGATTAGCCCGATGCTGATGCCAGCCAGCTTTTTTTTTTTTTTTTGGACTGGGCTCTGAACTCGCTAATGTTGTGTTTATATGAGTGTGTCTAGGCATTAATGGCACATTAGCTCGAGTCCAATCCAGAGGTTAATGTGCCCCCCCTCCCCCAAAACCACCACCAACATTTTATGGTCATGTTTACTGTCAGTTCAAATGACATTTTTTGCACCCTTTACTTTCAAAGAGTTTTCCATGTCACGGGTGTTCCTGTCCTCGGAGAGGTGAAGCGGGTTCATGGTTTGTTGCTTGTCCGGAAAAGTTTTCCATCAGAGGAAAAATCACAGGGAAATAGGCTGAGAGACAGAATGAGAGAGGGAGCGAAGGAGAAAGAGAGGTATGACAAATGACTTACGAGGAGAGAGGAGGGCAGGAAAAGCGCTTCCTTCCTCCCTCCATCATGATCACCCAGGGGCCGCGTCTCTCCGAGCCGCTACAATATTTTTAGCTCTAATCGGAGGGGAAATGCCACCTCGGGGTCCTCGGGGGTCGTTGGGAAGCAGAGAGGGAGCAGTCTGGTGTTTCCTGACCCATCCAGAGCCACACGACGGGGACACCCGGGGCCGACCCCTGGCCCTGCGGGACACCACAGCCGGGGTCAGAGAGCACTCAGTGTGGAGGCAGAGCTGGACAGAGGCCCCTGAATTATAGATATTTAACGTGTTAGGGCCCTCAGAGAGCTGTTGTCAGGGGGCCAGGAACATTTAGCAGCACCACTTTGTGTGTGGCAGAGAAGGAATATATTAATTTTACCAGCTTTATTTTCTGTGCATTACTGTGTATTCATGAGTGAATACACTGTGTGTGTGTGTCCCCTTATTTAAAGGGTAATGTATAGATCTAGGTTGAATTTCTTACTGAATGAAGTCTGATTTGTTTGAAAAATATTTTTATTGAAGTTTTACAAGCCACAGTGGCAGAGATATAGAGAGAAACGTCAACACTTTGAAAATATAAACTTGAACAATGTAGATAACTATTAATATATCTACTGACAGTATCAAATGTGAAAGTACTCAGCATGCAGGCAGATTGTTGCCTGTCAATCTCTTATTATTATTGGATACTGCCAATGTATAAACATGTATGGAATATTTATATGTTGTAGCTGTTTGAGGTAATAGGAGAAAGTGGCATAAAACTGAAATACTTGAGTAAAAGAACAAGTACTTCAAATTTATACTGTTAGGGACACTTTGGACCCATTTTGACATCTTAAAAATATCTTAAATAACAATCGTTAGGCTTGAAATGGACCACTTTTTGACTCCAAATGTGCAAAAATTGAATTGAATTACTAAACTTCTGGTTTTTGTGGAGCTGAAACACATTTTTCTTCATTGAGGCAAAAATTATGAATAACTGATGGTGTATTTATGAATGTAAAACAGATCGGCGGTTCAACATTTGGTATAAAGACTAATTTTAAAGGGAAACTTGGGCCGAGTCAAGCGTGACCCAACCCCTTGAGGGATAAACTCAGCTGTCAGCAGTGTCATCTGTTCAATGACATTTAAAACAGGGAACAAATTAGTGGTTTCAGGAAATGTAACAGCCACGTCACTAATGGTTAAAACCATTAATCTGCACAATTTGATGGTTAGGCTACCAAAATAAACCAAAATGTCCTGAACAGACACATTACCAACACTAACCAAAAGTAAAATTTGAAATTTGGAACACAAAACAGCAACTCAGCAAACTACTCAGTCCAACACTAGGCATGATGGGAAATAGGAGCTGTTATTACAGATCTGCTCCTTATTTGCCCTGCTATAGTCGCTGCATTATGCTGTTAATACAAACTCAACATTTGTATTAATTTCAAATTAAAAGTGCCCTCATGTTTCAGTGGAGGTGATGAGAAAGTTAAAATTACACTTAATAAAATTAGATTATTGCTGTGAAATACTTTTATAATCAAATATATCCATGTCATATACATTTTAAATTCATGGTTTGCTCTTTATCAGTTTATAAATGTAGATTTTAAGGCAATTCATTTTATATTTTTGTAAATTTGGGTTCTGGGGAGACACCAAATTTGTCTTTTGGGTCTCAAGATTTGGAACCCCTGAGTTAGAGCAAGTTTATCAATGAATTTGTGCATTGGGAGTCTTTTTGTGTAAAGCTAAGTCAGCAAACAAAGAAGAAAATCCGGTTTATTACTTATGTTACTGTCTGTGTTGAATACATTTCCATATAATCTGAGCACACTGTCCAGCAGATTCACTCTCATTAACCACCGTGAGAAGAGGATAATCTTACTGTCCGGTGCAGCCTCTGCACGCCTCAGTGTCCTCCACCTCATTTATCTTTGCCATTCTGTCTTTTATGAATCAACTTTTCCTGCAGATCAGGTCTCAGTGAAAGCATCCTCCTGTGGTTCTGTGTGCTGCTGCTGCGGTGGTGTTTGGATGTAATGATTCCCTTTTGATGTCAGAGACCCGCACATGTCGGAGCTGAAAACCCGGGATTTAGAGTGACCTTGGTAAGACAAGACCTCCCTCTTTGCCACTGTTTTTTTTTTTTTTTTTCTCTCTGTTAGGACATCCATATGCATGCAATCACAGTGTAACTACGCACACACGAAGCCACACTCCATCAATCTGATACAAACTGTTGGAGGAGTAGCTAATCTTTAATCCAGATATTGAAAATTAGAGGCAGACTCCTTTTCCGGCTTTTTCTTCCCTCTCTCCGAACGAAGGATCCCTCTCCCAGACCCTCTGGTTAGGAAAATGTTTAGCGGTCGGGTCCTGCTTCCTGTAATTACTCCATTATTCACATCCCACTGCTGGAGACAGAGACACTAGGGCAGAGGGCGCCCGGGCTTTACCCAGAGTGCAACAGGGAATTCAGCACAGAATGTCTGACATGCAAACGGTGCATTCCCGAGCGCACTGCTGCGACACACACGCTCAATCAAAGCTGCTGTAAATGTCACTGCAGTTTATGCTCGTTAAATGCGGCATTCACATGATTTAGATGGATGTGAGGCCCAGCTGCAAAATGAATTTGGTTCTGTCTGATCTCTACAGGCTGGGGAGTAATGCATTACATGTAACGAGATTACATAAGTAGGGCACAAAAAAGGTAACTGTATTGTATTCCATTACAGTTACAGAAAAAAGGATACGTTTAGTAAAAATTAGCTGGATTATTCTGCTGATTCAAATTTCTAAAATGTCTAAAATTCTAATTTCTAAATTCTCAAATACATGTTTAAATAAAGAACAAGATACTAGCGCAGTGCAAACAAATTACAACACTTACTGAATCTCGCAACATCACTTCAGTGAAACCAGCTAATCTTACAGTGAAGTCATTATCACAGTCTCTATTGAAAAATGCTTTACTGGGTGGAAATCTGGCCATCATTTTGTCTAGACACTGTAGGGCAACTGCTAATGTTAGCTACAGCAGACCAACTACAGACGTTAGCTACATCAACCAAACACTAACACTACTGCCACTTCGGCTGAAAAATACTTTGGACTGTAGTGGTGATGTAATTTGGTTTACTAAAAATTAGCATAATAACGCTTTTAACCTAAACGTAAATTCATGCTTAAGGAGGCTGACCAGCTAAACAATTCATAAACCTACAATGAACATGGTTTAATTAAAGTACATTTAAATGTGCATAATAATCGCTGTTATCTAAATGTGACTTCATGCAGCAAAGGAAGGAATAGCTGAACAAACAATTAATAAACTTAGAATGAACAGAAAAGATTTACATAAACACACAGGGCTAAATTTTGCCATGTTTTACAGTGAGGTAATCCATTAGTAACAGAAAGTAATTATGTTACACTACTTTAATATTGTGATAACTGGATTAGGTTACTGACTACATTTTTTAACAGGTAATTAATAATTGTATTGGAATACATTTTTAAAGTAACCTGCCCAACCCTGGATCTCTATAGGATAACCCTCACACACACACACACACACACCCCACACACACCAGTGGTCATGTCAGTGCAGTTTTAATGGAGTGGTCAATCAGAGAGAGTGAGAGCAGCGAGGCAGCATCTCTATTGAGTTAGAGCAGACATTAGCACCAGGCCTGTCTCTCGCCTTAGACTGCGTCTCCTCTCCGTGCGTCTCTATCTGCCGGACAGTACAAAGGAGCCCGCGCTGTGGCCTCCGCTGCCCAATAGGAGCCACTGATCATAACCTAATTGGATTGATCTAACTTGTTTTCCAGCCCATTCAATCTAATTTGCCTGGAGCCAGCCACACAGAAATAATTGTCAATATGATCTCCTCTTTTTTGCTCCGTCTCGCTCCATTTCTGTGGATTTCTCGGGGAGGATGTGGGAGCAGGATGAGAGGCTGTACAGTGCAGGAATGTAGAGCACTCAGCAGGATGATGAGATCTATAGACAGCAGGTCTGAGGTGTGTACAGGCAATCAAGTTTTCAGCTTTCCAAGATCTCTGGGAAGATAGAAAGATGCCTTTTATTTGTTTTTTAAACCTTTTATTTACACATTTTTTGCTAAAACAAATTTCATACTGAAGATACACACACTCTGGAATGACTAAAATAACTGTGTGTGCTCTCCAGGCCAGGATATGTGAGTGGTAACTTCAGTTGTGACTAGTGACAATGAAAAATATTCACAAAAATCACTTGAGTTATGACTCATCACATAGTTATTGGTCACATGTACTCTGAAATATCATGACAAACAAATAACTTGTACTTCGATGTAAAATACAGTTCCTGTTCTATCCATGAGATATCCTGATGTCTGGTTTGTAGTGATGGGCAGGTCAGGGTTTTTTCAAGACCCACACCCATCTGACCCATTGTGAGTGCCAGTCTGCACCGCATGAACCCCAAAACTATGCAACAAGCATGTTAAGCAACAACATAAAGTGTTTCTACAGGTTATTAATAACTTACTTGGATCACTACATTGTCAGTTGACCTGCCAGCTTGAACCTTTGGTTTCTTTTAGTAAGTCCACCCGAACCTGCACAACCCGCAGGTCAAACCAGGAGACCCATGTGGGCACAAAGTTTTGCACTTGGACATGAAACCCGGTGTTGTGCACACTTCACAAGAGCTAAATCAACATTCAGTCTATAGAGATTAAAATTAACTGGTCTATAGGCCAAAATTTTGAATTTTGACCTATGCCACATGAGTTCATTTTAGAAATGTAACATTAAATAGAACTCCTACTCCCTGTAGTATGCTCATACCATGTTTCATGGAAGGAGCATACTACAGCAGACAGGAAACTTGAACACCAACATACTGATGAAAAACAGGGAACTTGGAAATTCTGACTTTAGAGTTCAAATGAAACTGCAAGAAGTTGAAGAGGAAGACATGATAGAGGAGAGTAGTCAAGCAGATCTAGCTATGTTTGTCACTGCAACAGAGACTCCAGTCTGCAGAGTAGCCCAGGCCATACACTTGTTGCTACATAAAAGAAAGTATTTAGGTTTCATCATATTGATATTTCTGCTTACAATCATTTTGCATGTTCTCTCTCTCTCTTGCTGCTGTGAGTCTACATCACACTTTTTTAAAGTCAGCTGATAATGTGAGCATTGTTAACTCTCTCATGAGTGAACAATGCAGTTTAGTATTCATCAACAACCAAAAACATAAGCATGTTAAAAGACTGATGCCTTTTTAGCACCTGCATGTACAACAGTGATGGAATCTGAATGAGAATTGTTGGTCTGGGCTTGCAAAGCAGTAACTGTGTTTCTATACAAATGTATGGCAAATTTTAACAGAAACATTTAACAGAATGCGAGTGAATGCTTGTTTCCCTCCACTACTGTTATACAGTTATTAGGAGTTGGTTCATCAAGATAAACGGCAGTTGGCACCAATTCTCCAGTCAGAAAACGATGACACCATTGCAATAGAAGAGGATGCAACAAAATGACTTGATATGCCAGTTGAACCTTGAAGGGTGAAAATCAATGTAGAAAATAGGACTGAAAAATGGACTGCAATAGATTTTTGAGTTTTGAGCCCAGCTAAAATCCTTAAGTTTTGAAATAAACTTTCAGTTAAGTTTGGTGACCTATAATCTTTAATTAATCTTTAGATAAACTTGAATCTTTCACTTTTAGAAACTAAAACACTGTATTTAAAAAAGAAATTGAGTAAATTCATTGAAGTGAAAGTAAAAAAAAAATTTTTAAAAATGGTCACAGTGAGCTGCGAACCTGATTTGTCTTCTTATAGTGTCTGAAAAGTTAAGTAGTTTTAATTTAATAAAATATGAACATTTTATCATTTACTTTCACTTCAATGAATTTACTTAATATTTTTTAAATACAATGTTCTGAGTTTCTAAGATTCAAAGCTTTACGTTTGTCTAAGGAAGAAAAGTAAATTTTTTAAACTTAAGAATCTGAGTCAGGCTCACAACTGAAAAATCAATTGTAGTCTGTTGCCTTGAAATTTTAAGTTTCATTAAATTTTAATTTAAACTTTTTTTAATTTTTACAATGTATAGAGCCATGGCAGCGATGCAGAGACCATCAGACTGTCCGAATTTATTTGGAGAAGTCTGTCCCTCTTCCATTAAGCCCATTACCTCTTTTTCAGCTACCTCAAGTATAGTATTAAGTATAAAACCCTTTCATTGAGAATTTTCGAATCTTTCAAATTTTGCCATTTCCATCAACTTTTCTAATGTGATACTTCAAAATGCAACCAAAAATCTGTTGATGAAAATACAGTTAATGACTTTGTTTCTGAAGCTTGCAGTTCACTGATGTCATATAACACGTTTCTGGTTTAGATGAGCCGTATTTCAGACAGTTTTATTGTAAATGAGGAGTGCACGCCTTTGTTGGCCATAACTCAGTTTTATCTTCATCTTCGAGGAAGGCTCTGTCTTTATTCATTGTTTTATTATACACAAACATGGTTGCAGAGAAACCGTGTTATAGCAGAGTGGAGATAGAACGCAGAAAGAGGCCAATAACTCGACCTGAACTCTTGTTTCAGCTAAAAACAGCGAGAGATTTAAAGACGTGGAGAGACAGTGTGAGAGGCTGTTTTGACATGAGAGAGCCAAGAAAGCCATCCAAAGATAAACAGTCCAAAACATCCTCAGAGTTTGTCCTCCGTCCAAATCTATCCCTCATCCAAATCCACAGTCAAAGAAAGCACAAGCCGTACGTAATCACAGAGCGCTCGTATAAATTAGTAAGCACTCACCCAAACTGTTAAACTCTGCCTGACATCTGTGAGCGTCGTTAAATGCTCTGCATATAGACACAAGAGCTCTTCTCTTTCTGTGTGTGTTTACGGAGGGTGTTGGCATATGTACGTCTGTGTAAACACACAAGACTGCTTCGATGTACATTCACTCGGGTCAAAGGGTCACCACCAAATTCACTCGTCAACTGAAAGCCTTTTTTTTTTCTTTCCAGCAGTGTAAAATGGTGGCTGGCAGAAGCTGACAAAAGAAACTGATCTCTCGAGCACTCGAGTAATGAAGTATCTCTCGCCGCGGCTTTTGTGCGGACGCTCACAATGGCCCGTGTGATATGGATCCCTCTCAGACGGGCAAAGTGGCCACCTATTGTGAGAGGCGAGCATACAGGATCCGAGGCGAGCCTCTCCGCTCAATGCGGCCGCGGTAATTATGATATAATTTTTCTTCAGGATTTCAGCAGGTCTTCTCACTTTACTCAAAGGGCCTGGAATTGGGCTGGAGTTAGGTGGCGAAAGCTCCGACGCTGGAGGGTGTCGGGATTTCACAACAGCTTTCCAAAACCCCCCGTCTGGGAATTTTTGTGCTGTTTCATACGCTGAGTTTGAACAGTTTTGCTAGTTCGTGCATTCTGATACAGTCAACTCATTCTCCAATGAAGGTTCATTTTGTACACTGATGACTAAGGAGGGACAGAATCAGATTTTTAACCAATAACAGTGTATTCTCTGCTGTAAGAGGCACTAAAAATTATTGGGGGTGACTATAAAAGATGAAGGGTATTATATTTTTTATTTTTGGGTCATTTAGTATATTTTTCTCTCGCCCAAAATGTGTATTGTATTGTAACTTCTGAGACTGATCATACAGTGGAATCCATTCCTATACAAATGCTGTGGAAATAATTCACTTAGTAATAAAGTAGTCTGCTTGTTCGTTTTGGTTGTTTTTATACATGATAATGTGGGGGAAAAAAATCTAATCTTCAGCATTTTCTTTTATTTTTTGCTTGGCTTAATTGTGCTTTTTAGACACTGGTGTAGCAGCTAATATCATTAGCTTTGGCCTAGCTAACATAGCTTCCGAGCGCCAAAAGGAACATTTTGCTTAATGTCCATTCACCCAGCTGCTCTGGTGTGTGATAGGGATCGGCAAATCTGGTTTTGATCTGGTACCAAGTAATGCAGGGCCAGAATCACAGATATCAATATTGATACTGATACCAATACTTTTTATTATTGAAAGTGGCTTATGTCCTTTCATGTAGGGGAGAGCAGTGTGTCATTATTGGTGAGGTGAATCCATCATCAGTAGGTTAAATCAGCCTAAACATAGGAATCTTTTCATTTGAGGGCTTTTATATTCATTTTTCAGCTTTGGGGTATATTATTTTTTTCAGTTCCATTAAAATAATTTGGGTAATTTAGATAATATGTTTCAGTAAGATGACTATTTTATTTGACTGTCTGAATTTAGAGTAACTGGTCTGCTAAAGTAACAGGTATTGATGAGCAATTACAGTTTGAAATATAACATTAACCAATGCTGAAGATACGATTTGACTAAACTATTAATTTATCTACCATATACCTGGATATTCCTGCTTGAGCTTCCCTGAAAGTCAGTCAACTCTGTCTCTGGTTGGAGGGTCTGGATTCTCTGACATTTTCCTCCTCCTCTTCCCTTCTCTACTGTTGCAGCTCCAAGTTCTCTATCTCGTTGTGAAATATCAAATGAAGCTCCTCTTTCATTCAGCTATCACTGTGTGAGGATCAAGGTGTGCACTACGGACAGCAGTGGAGCAGCAAAGCACACATGTACTACACAACTGAATGTTGTTTGCACAGACAGTTCTGCTCTTTGATGAAGTACAAACTGCACAATGTAGAAGAGAGAAACTGAAACTGATCTCTTTTTTGTTATCGATCTTATTGACACCAGAATCGATCTGTGAAGATCAGGCCTAGTATCAGAAGTACTGATATTTTAGGATGGATCTGTCCACACGTAGCAAGTAGAGCATCACAGCTGCAACATGAGGTTCTCACACAGATGTTTGCCTGAGCTTATAGACCTTATAGGTCAAACTGCTGCATCAATATACTTAGGGGAACTTGCAAATGTCAGTGTGCCGACAAGCTTCCTTTTTTCATTGTTTGCTGCTTTATGTCCCGCACCAGTAAACAGCTGGGGTTGGCTGCACACATTATACACCTTTTGTGACTTGACATGATCATTTGTTAGACATAATGTTGCCAGTTACTAATAAACATATTTCACAGAAGCTGATATAAAATAGTCAGGCAAATACGGGTGTTAATGATACTAATTAAGTTCCTGTTCCATTTAGTGTCTCAGAGCCTTTCCCCTGAGAGAACATGCACAGTAGCAACACCCTGACTCTGCTTGACTGGAGTAGAACTGAACCTTAATCAGTGTCTTTGGTAACACCTGTTTACTCAATTGTTTCCTGACAAAATTGTTCAAAAGTTTAAATTGGGGTACTAATGATGACTATTCGGGCTATTGAAAATGATGGAGCAGAGGGAGTGGCTAATATCCCCAGAAAAAAACTCAGAATTTCTGAGATTTAAGTCATAAAGTTACAAGAAATAAACTTGGGTATTCTCTGAGATTAAAGTGCTAAATTTACAAATTTACAAGACAAAATACTTGAAAAAAAAAGTTTTGTTTTTTCCTTCTTTTTTCAAGCAATAGGATGGCTGTTTAATATCCGATCTATGATTGAAGCGAGTTGTTTCCCCTCGCCCCCTCCTCAACCAGAAACAGGCAGGCTGCAGGAACACTGCAGGAGTGCAGGATGAGCGCAACCTCATAAACTGACAATAACAAGCAGAGACGAGTCCTTCACTGTAAGCTGATCAGCTGTTTATAACTGTCATTGTGAAGTTAAGCCTGTTATCCTGAAAACAAAAGCCCACAGGTCTGAAATAACACACTCTGGACGATGAGTTGAGTGGCTGCCTGCCTGCCAAACTCCATTAACAGTTTGCTCAATTTAGCAGTTATAAACATCTAGGCCTTCTACAAGATTATTAATGATTTCTTACAACTCAAAAACAGACACTTAATCATTTGGTGAAAATTCTGCATTAATATGTACTCTGATTAATGTGAAATGAACATACAAAACAGTTGTGTGTGAATTGACATTTCAAAGGGGAACGCCGCAGTTAGCGTTCATGTTAATTTGTTTTATTGTACTTGTATTTTGTTTCCTTGACCTCTGATGACATATTGTGGTAATTTTATGATGTATTACAGTAAATATATTACAGATTTCTCCTTTAAGGGCGTTGTACCAAGTCAGTGTTACATTATTTAGAGATGTTTGGAGGAGGGAGTTGTTGTTTTTCAAAGTCAAGGGAAGGATCCAAAGATAATTTTAATGACACAGGCTTTTCTTTAAAAATAAAGGAAAACATAAGTCTCAGCCTTCCTCCCCGCCCCCAATCATTTTAGCACAGTCCCCAGCTGAAAAACAAAGCGGCTCCAAGTGGCCTAAGACTGTTACCCAATAGTGAACCAGAATGTGTTGCAATATGTACCGATCTATTTCAGATGTGTCAATATTGCATAATTTGCAATGAAATAAACAACACAAGTGTTCCCAGAGGTTATACCAACTACAAACACAGGAATCACTTTGTTCTCGGTGACGTCTTATCAGACGCTCTGACATGCAAACTGACATCATCGTAAACACTTTTCCCCTTCGAGAACCAGAGTGATATCATCGTGAGTTCCCACAACTTGTTGACACCCATATGAGCTGATGGCCTGTGTTACTATGAGAGGACAAGGCGCCTGCAGCCAACAGGTTGTTCCTGCTGTTTACACAATAGGTCGTCTCTGAGATGGACTGATAGCAGAGACTCTGCGTCCACCCGTCTCCCCGACCGCCGCATGACAACATTTCTGTGCATAAAAACCGAGCCGTGTCGGGGTAAATAAAAAAGAGAAGCAGCCACATCTCTGTCCCAGTACAGGAGGAAGGGGGGGGGGGTGGGAATTTGAGAGATGTCCCGTGTTTACCCAAAGCAGGCGGACTACAGTGCACATGATAGCCGGTCTCCGCGGTCTCACATCAACGAGGAATGCGAGAGCGCCAGTCTATTGATCCCATCCGCAGGGAGAGATAAGCTGTCGCCACTCATGAAGTCATTTCATAGGTTACATGCAGGGAGTGTGGGGACAGAGCCTGTGTGGACCGCACTTACACTCAGCTATTATGTTGACGCTAATAAAACGAGCTCGATCTGAGCGGTGGCAGGTGGTGCTCTGTGGTAATAGTTTTATATTCACGCAAAAGTTTAGTCAAGGTTCAGTCTGGTGATATTTCATATTTTTATTGGCATGTATTTATTGTCAATAAACATGACATGACCAAAACCAACAATGAATGCCTCCTATTAACAAGTATTCTGTGTGTCTTATCCCTCTGTGTCTTGTTTAAAACTATTAAAACACATCAATGAGCCACACTGACCCTTCATTACCTTGAACACACACACGCTGTACTGTATTTTGACTCCATCCCACACACACTTTCCTACTTCCCAAAAGACTCACTAGAGCAGTGTTCATTTTGGCACCTGATTTTGATTTTGTCTCTTGATGTACAGTAATACAATGGACTCACTCTGCTCAGTAAATCTGTTTGCACAGAGCTGCTGGTTCACTGTTGTTCTCACTATTCCAAAGTTGTATTTATTCTGGATTTAACTGGCTAGTAAGCAGCTAAAATTCTGGCTAACAGGCTATGATGCCTGTGTGACAAACCTACCACAAACTGAGACTTTCTTTACTTGTAAAATTAGGTTTGAAATTGACAAACATGTAATTTGTGGCACAGTTCAAATGGAATCAAAAAATAATTTGTCTCACCATTAACTATCATATTTTTTCTGAAGTTAGGTCCCATGGGACACACTGGAAGGGGCATGACTCAGCCTCTCTCTAAACGAAAAAGTCTGTCTTACTGCATGAGCATTGGTTGGTCCAGTGTTACAGTTTTCCCATTGGCTGTTGCTCTTTCAAAATGAATAGGCATGAACGCAACAGGTGCGATGACATCACTTTTGGTGTGCACACCGTTGTGACGTGGACACTGCCGTGGAGCATAAGCATAAAGTTTTGCTGTGAGGTGTGGATATGAATGGATGGATCATGGATGCACTTCCTTTCAAATTAAAAGCCCTGTGCCATCTCACAGCGTACATGGTCCAGCCATGCACCAGGTTTTGATCTAGTCTTGTCAAAAATGTCGGCGTGCCTGGCTGGCATGTTTTTGCAGCTTGTTCCAGCTGATTTGCTTTGTGACTTCTTGCCTAATTTTCACTGATTGTGAATGCATTTAGTCCGTAAAGCTGTTACTTTTTCCCTCTAAGAAACTGGTAACATTAGCAAATATTAAGTGCAGAGTCATCCCTGAAGTAAGAGCTTGCTGATTAACGCAGCCAAGCAGCTAAATAAACATCTAAAAACCCTTTTTTTAATGGATATGTTTTATCTATTAAGGAACATAATGTGTGTTTCTACAGATGCATGCAGGTTGTTGAATAAGAGCCATTAGAAATTAGTGGTTTCACACATTTCAGTTTTTATTCATTGATTTTGCCACTGTTGTGCTTTTCAAATGTTACTTTTTTTATGTAGTTTTAGTTGCATTATCTCCTGATAATTTTTTAAAAAAAGTAATAAATAACTTTTGCCATACTTGTACAGTAAATGAACACTGCACTAGAGCACCAAATATGTGCTAATCTGCAGCTGAAAATAGTCCCCAACAAATGCACTATTTCCTCCTGTTTGAGTAATATTTGCAAAAAACTACAGTGCCCAGCTGTTTTAGAAAATGACTGAGCCTTTTCTTAAAATGAACATCCGTAAGTTAAAAAAAAAAAAAAAGATTTACATCTTCAGTATGAATGAATGGGCTTCAGGCTGACTGCCACAGGCAGGAGTCAGAAAGTACTGAGAGATGTAACACATCGTTGGTTTTGGCTTTTTCGTGGAATTTGTTGAAAGAAAATTTAAAAAGATGAAAATACACATTTCTGCATGAATTAGTCACAAGTATAATGAGCAGCAGTGTTTCCAGCTCAGGTATGTACAGATGTTGTTTCGATGCTGAAATCTGATTCATCTAGAATAAATTTTACCGCTGTGAGGAAAGTAATATTGAATTTCTTGATACATTAATTCTGCACTACAGAACGCACGGACAGGACAAAGTGCTCAGAGCATTAATCAACAGTAATTTGGAGTTGTGTTAGTTTTGGTTCCTGTGCAGACCACCATTCAGTTATTCGCCAGTAATACAGCAGTGTTTTCAGAGCTGTAAAAGAGGTCAGGGGCCATGTGCGAGGGGCGAGGAAGTCGAACTTTGCCTTGTTCCCTTCAATCATCACTCTCGCTGGGGCCGGTTTCCTTTGCGATGTTTATGGGGAGCATGAAAAAATGCACCCTGGATTGGATTTCATTTAAATTACAGCAAAGTGTAACATTTAGTCAAAATGAAAGTTTAATTTGTGAGGTGATAAGCAACAGAAAGCAGGAATAAGTGTATTTGCTTCAGTCATTCTTGAGAATTGGGACAAAAACCGTATTTTGAGGGGGGTTTGATTTTTACTCTTCAGTTATGCCTGGAAGATACATATTTTAAAAGATTAGTCTCTGGGCTATTAAACTTTGTAAAGGGCCAACCTCTGAGTGATTTAAGTTTTTATTAAATAGCATTTTATTTATTTTTTAAAGTTGCTCAGAGTTATTGTGAATCAAACGACAGTTTTTAAACCATAATTCTTATTTAGCTTTGATTTAGAAGAGCTGCAGAGTTTACATGTTATGATTGCGACACATCTGATAGAAATATTATTTAATTAATTTGTTGATAGAAAGTTTACCCGTGCTTCAGCAGTATTCCCATCTTTTTTAAAACCAGGAAGTGAGACAGAGGTCCTTAGAGTATAGCTAACCCTTTTCATGCCTGATTAAATAATGAGTTTGTAAAAATCTGATCTGAGTTGATAGAAATCTGAGACACAACTTTAAAGGGCCAACATTTACATATAAACATTTTAATTAAATTATATTATTCTAATTATATAAGTTTATTATAGCACATATTTTACACCTGTGTTATCAGTAGGTATTGTTAGTTTTATGGTTTGAAGGCTTTTAACATATTTTTATTTGTTTGAAATCAGACCAAAACATTTTATACAATTACATATATTTCACATAGTATATAAATCCTTAAAGAATAAATTTTCTCCAAAATAAAAATATGAATTAGAGTGTAGAGTGTATAGTAATGTTTTTTTGAATTTTTTTGGTAGGACATGATTTGTCCCAGTTGTCAAGAATGGGTACTCTACATGTTTGCACTGTTTCCTCTTCACCAGCTATATTTCTGATGCACAGAAGCCAGACGTCCTGCATAATCAGTCTGCGAGAGATAACGCTGTCTGCTCCGTCTCCTGTCGAGTCAGTTTTTCCCTCCGGTTTCTCAGCACACAAAGGAGGATGACTGACAACGTCGGCCACGGAGAGTCAAAAATCCATCTATGGATTGCAGAGTCCTGTTGCTCGGCCCCCCCTTGTCCCCGCTTCCACTCTCTTCCCCCTGCCAAATCAATTCTGTGCAGGGACTTTATTGACTCAGGTAAAGGGGTTGTGATCCAGCAGTCAATGTCTGTGTCTGCGCGGCGGAGGGAGGGCTGGAGACACGCAGGGAGCGGGCAGCATTAATGCACCCCTCTTACTGGGGTCAGGGGACCATTGTGTGTGTCTCAATGTACTTATTGTATGCATACTCAAGTGCACGTACACATGGATGCATACTTTATGTCTGTGATTGTGCTTTTGTGTGTGTATCAGGCATCTTTATAGGAGCTGAAGAGGCAGGCCCGGGCCTCGGGGTGCTGAGGGGCAGACATCGATTACCAGGCGCTGTGGAGCCACTGGTCTGTCTCCACTGGTGGGAGGAAGGCTGGGCTGGTTTGCTGGCTGGGGGCTACACAGAGAGAGACGGGCCAGGGGGGTTAAATGGTAATGGTGCTTGATAGGTGGGGTCTTTCCTGCTTCTTTAATGATTAAAGGAGGATGTGACACCCTCCCTGGAGTCACACAAGCCAAGAATCCACCCCGAGGCGCTTTACTGCTACTGTCCTCGTTACGCCGACCGTTGTCACTGTGCTGAAATGCTGTTAGACTTCTTCTCTGGAGCCTGGATAAAAGTCCTGATCACACCTGGAGAGACACTTGTCTAGCTCACATCATCTTGGTGATCACAGCTTTGAGCTTTTGACTGAAGCTCCAGAAACCTGTATGAGCTGCTCAGGGCCTCTTTCATCTGTCTTCTAATTATCTGAGAGAGCCCTTACGATTGGAATTTAAACCTTTCAGGTTTTAGCAAAAGTTAAACGATCAATTTCTTGGCTTTCCACAAAATGCAGATCTCATAAAGTTTTTCTTGCATTGTAATGCTCGCATCCAGAGGTGTGGACTCAGGTCACATGACTTCAGATTGAATCAACTCCAGTCACAAATTTGATGACTTTAGACTCGACTTGACAAAATCAAGAAAGTCTCATGACTTCACTTGGACTTGAGTCTTTTAACTTGAAAATATGGTATTTTCCCCCAAGCCCAAACATGATAAAGTCTGTTATTTAAAAAGTGTGAATCCACAAATCAATTAATTTCCCTTCTTTTTCTGAATCACTTAACACTGAGACACATCTGATAGCAATATTATTAATGAATTTGTCTACCGGTGCTTGAGCACTATCCCCGCAAGTGAGACAGGGGTCCTTAGGGTATATCTAACCCCACTGATGCCTGATTAAATCATGGTTTTGTAAGAATCTGATGGAGTTTATGGATATCTAGGACACACCTTTAAAGGGCCAGCATTTTCATAACATATACTTTAGAGCAAAGATGTTTTAAAGCAGCACATTTTTATACCTATGTTATCAGTAGGCATTGTTAGTTTTAGATTTTGAAGGCTTTTAACACATTTTTTTAATTGTTTGTATTTGTGCTTTCTTGTCCCAGGCATTATTTAAAAAGTGTGAATCAAAATTAATTCATTTCCCTTCATTTTCTGAATCAACTGAAGTTAATGCTATATATTCCCAGCAAGTCGAAACTTAATTTTTGAGATCCACTTAATTTAAACCGGTCAGCATCTAATCAAGTTTCAGGAGAGAACCATGAAGAAATCATTTCACGTTACTGAGCTCCAGTTGGAAAAGATAATATCAAAGTTTTTGGTTTTTTTTGCAGAAATTTGTTCACGGCCAAAAAGTACACAGTGTTTAACAAAAAACAAATTGCAGTACGTAAAACGTGCCAGTTGAAAATCACAGATGGAGAAGCAACAACTTCCAACTTTGTTTGACATTTTAAGTTTGACGTAGAACTGTAAGTTGAAGCTAATATTAACATAGTTAGCGAGCTAATTTTTAGTGAACATTAGCTAGGGATTTGTTAGAGACTTGAGTGAAGCTGAGACTTTATCATCTGCAAATCAATGACATGTGTCATGTGTCATCATAACTGTTTGTGTTTTCACCCCTTTCAATGCATTTGGGGTTGTTTTCAATGGTGTGTTCAAAGGCCTATTACAATACTACATATATCTACATTGACCTAACAAGTGACCCCAAGTGTGGCTGTGTAAATGATGATTCTTATCTGTCAGGAGCCAAGGTGGAAGCAATGTGACATTTGATATGGATCACTGTTCTCTTCCTCTTTCCTACCAACAATGTTAGTGTCTTTTAACCATGATTACTGTACTTTCTTAATAGTTCTTCTTCAGATTGTGATGGCAAATGTTTCCAAACCTGCCCAAGAAGTTAGAATAACCCAAACCATTGTCTTTAACTTACCAGGATTTTTTTCCTCCCTGTATCTAAACCAAATAAAAGCTCAAAGGTGGGGTAGGTGATTTTGGAGAAAGATTGATTGGTTGATTGTTGAGTCTTATTCCCAGGTAGTCAAATATCGACGCTTTGTCTTGGTGACTCAACAATCAATAATAACCCAACCCAGTGCGTCGGTATTTGACTACCTGGGTATGAGACTCAATAATCAATCTTTCTCAAAAATCGCGTACCTGGCCTTTAAGTGTGGCGGTATCAAATAAGGAAACGTTTAAATGACTCATGTTTATAACAGTGATTATACAGTAGTGAAGTCATTTTTGACATCACTGCTCCTGCCCACAGGGAAAAATATATATATATGGTTTGTTTTTAGAGTCAGGGAGGAAAAAATATTTGAGAACTTCCTGGACAGATTAGGGCTTGTAGATAATGATGTTTGTTTAAGTCTTCTTAAAAATTAACCATCCTTGTCTAGATCAATTAAGTGTAAATTTAACATTGTATTGATCAATATTATGTTGTGTGACTTTAGTAAATCAATTATTTATCTATTTCATTTATTTTTAAGCTGTTAATTTTTTGCCACTTGAATCCTGAATTACTAAAACATCAAAGTCAAAGCCTCAAAGATGCTGCTGGGGGACATGTAAAAGAGACATAGGCTATAAATAGTCACATCTTAAGTTAGTTTAATGTTAGCCAAACTCTAGCTAACTAATGATTGAGGTAGACCAAGATTTTCACACTGCATGTTCGTAGCCCTGGGCTATCCTTAACCCTGGGCTAAGAGTTAACCTGCAGCTAACTTAGCCGTTTTTCACACACATATTGTTAAGCCAAGGTTAAGCTAAGCACAGGGCTAAATGATTCACACTGCCCCTCTACTAGCCCTGGGTGACCTATCTGTTGGTGCACCAACTGATGTGAACATTTTAGAATGTTTTGTAACTTCTCCTTTCTTTTAGCCCTGTTTCACACTGGCACTTTTAAACCCTGGGTTTGGTCGATTTTCATGGGATAATCCCACAAACTCAGGGCTAACTCCAGCAAGCCCTAGGCTAAAGCTGGGGTTAGCCCACTTTGGAATGGGCCAGGATTGTGCTAATTTGAAAGCAATCTTGGCCCCAGGCCAAGAGAGTTCTTGGCCTGAGACTAACAGCTCTTTTAGCCTGGGGCTATGAGCAGTGTGAAAAGCCCTTTTGATACCTAGTTAGCGACTACCTGTGAAATCTTTCTGTCTGTAGCAAAAGCTAGCTAACTAGCAAACTAATCCTACATGACCCAATATGCTAATGTCGCTTTGTCAACATTAGCTAATTTTAAGATGTGACAGGGGTTCCGCAGGGCACCAAACTTGCTCAACTGTTATTTGAGCACAGAGCAAAAAGGAGCAGGACATAGGAAGGGTCAGTTAGATTCTCTCCTGCTATGCTTTTGGCTCACTTGGGACATTTTTATAAAATAGAGCCATCATCTATGTTATCATTCTGTACTTCTCATACTATGACAAGTATATAGTGTATATTCCTATATCTACCTGCCAACGCTCTAGTCTTTTGCACCTGGGCCTGAGCCTCAGTCCAGCTCATTCTTCTTCCTTCCCTGTCTGAGGCTCTGTGCTGAACAGCGGTGCAGGTCACCCTGGACCAGTCATGGTGCCAGCCTACCTCCAGCAGCCCTTTGATCAATAGCGGCCCGACTGCCTCGTCTCGCTGCTCTTCAGCTCAGCCTGCTCTCTAACCCCTCCATGACTGGAGCCTCATTAAAAATACATCACATCCAAATTACATTGATCTCTTTTACTCTTTTCATTTACTTTCACTGAATCTTCGCCCCCACCTACCTTCATCTCCTATTCTGCTGTGTCATGACGAGGAATGGAAGATTAGATCTCTTGCTGTGAATCAGTGAACACATTTTTTTCTTATTCTTGTGCATGTGTGGAATTTTCTCTGCCTTTTTGGCGTAGGTGTCCTCATTAAGAATATTTTTTCCTGATATGCGCTTGTTTTCATACAACATGCAACATTTATTTAGGTGTTTTCTGCATTCTTGTTCAGATTGCAGTTTCTCCATCTGACTTGGGTGGCATTCCTCTGGGAGATAATAATGAGTATAGCTGAGGGCTCACCTGGGGACTGCAGGGCAAGTCTGTACAGGCCGCCCGTCTCTCGACAGCAGGCGGACCAGCCACGCCGTGTGATGAGCTGATACTCAGCCTGCCTGGCCTGCTCTCCCTACTGCACGCAGACAGTCATTTTAGTGTTCCGTCTGCCTCACTTCCAACTCCCTGGACACACCAGCATTTAAAATGGCAGAATTTCATGGCAAAATCAATTCATCCCAATGGAATCACTTCAATCAGTGGATTTGCTTGTGAGGCCAAAGTAAGTGTGCAAATTTATGACATTAACACAGCCTACGCTATTGTCACAGTGCTGACCTTTAAGTGAATATAGAGCCAGATTCAGCGTTTCCACAAATTACGAATAGTTTGCAGACAGTTTGGAGACATGAATCAATGACATGTCTTTTTAAAAAAAAAAAAAAGAAAAAAAATGAATTTTGTCGCCCTTTAGCAACCAAGCTAACAAGCTTGTTAAAGTTGCCCGCAAATGGAACTTGTGAGTGTGTGGTTACGACATGGGAGGTCGCATAGATGATATGCTTGGCCTTCAAATGGTTGTGAGAACAATGACAACCAATGCTAGCAATTTAGCAAGGTAACTAGTGGGTAACATAATGTGACAGCTTAATGAAAAGGTGAAACTGTTGGGAATATTTTCCTCAGACATATTATAAAATCATGAAGAAAAGCTCTATGTAATTATAAAAATAGATGAACTTACCACCCCCTCCGCCATTTCTGAAAAAGAGAATTTCAAAGAAATTCCACTTTGTGATTTTTGAATACTGCAAGACGGGAGGTATTCATATTGACCCTATTTAAAGGCAGCATAACAGCTATTAAGCTTGCTAACTAGCAGTTACTGAATTTTCTGACTGTCAGTTAGCTCACAGAAAATAGAAATAACTTAGAAAGCTGTTGTGATTAACTAGCTAGAGCATGTTCTCAGACCTGTTTACATGTTAGCGATTAGCTTGCCAGCTTCAGCAGTTTGCCAACTAGTCCTCCAAGCAATAAACGTTTTTGCAGAAATACATATGTACCAATTTCTGGAATCAGAAGAATATACCAGCAGAATATGTAGAAGACAAATACTGTTTGCAGACAGTTGGCTCCCTAATTTTCTCCCAATTGGCTCCCTTTAGCAAGCAAGCTAACAAAGTTGCTAACAGTTACTGAGTTTCCTATCTAACAGTTAAAGCTTGCTAACTGACTGTCAGTTTGTACAGAGAAAATACAAACAAGCTTCGACAGCTGTCGTGGCTGACTAGCACTACCATGTTCTTTGACAGGCTAGCATGTTAGCAGTTAGTTGGCCAGCTACAGTAGCTTTACCAACTAGCCCTGCAAGCAAATAAACCATATTTTCGCGAAAACGATGAAAGAATGATGTAGAAGAGAAATATTGTCCAAAAAAGAGAGATCGACTTGTTAGTTCAACAAAGAAAAATTCACATTAGTTTTAGTGATTTTCATATTTTCACTCTGATTAAAGGATCAGGCTACATGTTCCTCTACAGGTTGAAAAATTTTACTGTTTTTTTCTGTCATAAAAGCATTTTAAGGTTTCCAGCTAAGAAAGTTTATATTTTCTTTCGCCTCCACCAAGGAGGCTGTTAACGTCTAAGGTTATCTTTATTGTAGGAGTAGCAAATGTGATGACAGTCTTAAACATTTATGCATGTTCTGTAATTTAACAGGTGAATTAGTGCACTATTAACACAGAAAAACTAAACTAACCCGGAGGAATACAGTAAGCCTGGAGGAACTGTGCTCTCATTGCATAAGATGTTTGAAAGAAGGAAGAAAAAAACCCAGCACCTTACAACCTGAGCTCTGCCCTAATCCCACCTTTATCCTCCGCACTGCAGGTAAGCCTGACCTGAGGTTATCACTCTGGCAAAAATGTGGGGATTCCTCGTTTGTTTTTACAGTTTTAAGCTGCGCTGATGACTCAAGCTCATGGAAAACCAGGATGTTTTTCTTAAACCAACATCTAACCATTAACAACATTTAAGAGTCTGAATGCCTCCTCTATAATCTGTGCTATGGGAAAATTGTGATTTCGTGTTTTCTTATATAGGCTAAAAAAAGTTAAATTAAGCTACAGTAAGTATTGGACCAACTCCTCATTGGAAAGAGAAAACGTCATGAAAAGGTAAAGTATTTCATAAAGCTCTCTGGTTTTCCAACATACCAACTGTGTCCATGCTGCATTTTTCCTTTGCATGTGTAACCTTATTTCCGAGTTTTATTTTTAGGGCAATAACCTCCATGGACAGGTGGATTTTTACCAGCCTGCGGAGAGTTTATGTTCTACAATTAAAAACTTTAGAAACCTTGTTCAGATACCATTTTTATTTCCCAATACTGATTGCAATACCTGCAGGTCAATACAGAATACCGATCAGATACCAGCATGTTAAAACAACTGTATACTAAGAACCTTATGGATGTGATATGATCGCTATTATTGTATGGCTTGGCTCAGGTTAATAAAAAATTGTCATACAAAATGCTGCTGCAAAGTAGCAGGGTCCCATTTTGGGGCTACTAAATGACATGGTATGATATACAGATTTCCAATACTGATGCTGGTATCAGAACAACCCTAAAAAAACAATTCATTGTGGGTAGTTTATTATTTTTAGACTCACTGCAAATAATACAGTTTGGCCTCTTGTAAAGTCAAGAAATAAATGAAGGATTCAGCATTTCTGCACCAGAATTTGTTCCTGCCAAATCCTTTGAACTAGCATATAAATTGTAAATGGACTGCACTGTTTAACCCAAGCCTGGGCATTGGGAGCAATTTTGGGTTTAGAATCTTTCTTAAAGAATTGTTGACATGGAGAAGCCAGGGACTGAACTACCAATTCTGCAAAAGAAGAGATGACATATAATTTAACAGGTAAGATTTAACTAAAATACAAATCATTTTTAAAAATGGCAGCTTTTGGTGTCTTTTAAACATTTTTGATCTGTCGCTTTGAGTGTGACTCGAGAAAGACTTTCTGTTTTTCTGTCTTTAGTTAACAGATGAATTATTTCAATTATATGGAGGAATATTAGGACCAGGCATAAGGGGAGAAAATGAAAGGAGGAAGACTTTTTTTTTTTTTTTTCAAATTTTGCATTTCGATGATATAGTCAGGTCGGGAGTCAGTATTAGCGCTGCCAGGCAGAAGAAAAAATAAATCCAAGGAAGAAGATTTATTTATTCATTTATTTTGCATTTTAATGTAAAGTCGAAATGTTGAGACTCAAGACAAAATGTGGAGTTGAGAATAAAGTTGAAATGTCATTTTGAGATGGCATCATAACTTAATTCCCATCATGTCACCAAAAAAAGAAATAAATAAAAAAGTCTTAGTCCTCAGATTTATTTTTTCTGATGCCTGGAACTGTCTTTACTTAATACTTACCTGCCTTAATGTCTGTCTTTACTTTTAATAATACTTAATTTATTAATACTGACTTAATTCTCAATATTTTGACTTTATTCTCACCAGCAACTTTTTTCTGTTACATCTGTAACATTAAAAAAACAATTCTACAGCAGTGTTTTAGATATTATCATCGGAATAAAACTGATGAAAAACAAAACTTGGACAAAATATCAGCATGTTAGATTTCACATTTATATTGTTTAAAGGAGTCTAAAATGTTACACATTTTTGTGAATGCTGCGAGAAGAACAAAGCAGTGAAAATGATAATCCTTGATGATGAATAGAGGTGACAGCGCAAGAAAAAGAGCTTAACACAGGCAGTAAATCCAGGTGAGTGTTGATGAGGTGGTCAGAGGAGAGGAGAGGAGAGGAGGCTGGAGGCAGCGATGGATTTTGAATTCAGCAGAGGGAGCCCTTTCTTCTGTGTAAGTGTGTGTGTGTCTGTGTGTGTGCATCCATGCATGTAGTACGTGTGGCTGCAGAAAGCTGACAGTTGAAGGTGTGTTCAGGGAAAGCACCACCTGTACGTGTCGCCTGTCTGCAGGTAATGAGTCTTCTTGGGAGACGTGGTCTCTGAAAAGCAGATTTGCGTTTTCTTTGCACATTTTCACTAGTCCACTTTTATAAAATGAAGCAATAAAAGCCTCCTACAGGGATCCACAGTGGGACATGTTTACAAAAAGAGAAATTACAGCTCCACAGGAGACACCACTTCTCAGTCCCCTGTTCAGAAAGCTGGACCACAGCGATGCCTGAGAAAAAAGAACCATCTCTCCCAGACGCTACTAAGAAGGAACCTTTGGCCAACCCTGCGCCTAATATGTAAAACATACACACTCATCACAAGTCTTTGACATGGCAAATACCAGTGGCCAGATTAATCAAAAATAATGGACTCGCTGTGTTTTCAGGACTTCATAAAGATCATAAAGATCTTTTTTTTTTTTTTTTGCTGTCTGGAGCTCTTCCAGAGTCAAGAAACCTGATCCACGCCCTCGCATTTCTGCGTCCGCCAGAACTGACCTGCTCCCGAGAGTTCAGAGAGGAAAAGGTCTTGGAACGTCACACTTAATATCGCACGCTCCCGCTCACACACACATACACACACACACACACACACACACACACACACAGGGGCAGCTGCCAGCCACAAACACTGGAGTAATCATCAAGTCACACAGTAGTTCCTGTTATCAGAAGATTCAGCCCTCCCCACACACACACACCTATCGCTCCCATCACTTCTAAACTGCTATAAAAATTCCATTCATCTGCACACTGTGGGAGGGGTCGCCTGGAGGTGATGAGGGGAGCGAGTTTCTATGGCGACGGTAATGAGCGAATGAGGTCGAGTGCAAGAACCCGGGGCTGCGATGCGCTTTGTGCCTCCCTTTGTCCCCATAACAGTGGAAATTAAGGGACGCAGGAACAACAGGATTGAGTACACATGACCTAATGAGGGTCCAGCGTGGGCCAGGCCTCCGGGAGGGGGTGGGGGGCAGGAGGATCACGGGAATGTGGGTGGGAGGTGGCGGAGAGAGGTGCACAGAGAAAGGGGTGGGAATATAGGGGTTATGTCACTTTGGGGCTTGTTTTTGTATTTTGCGGTGTCCTAAAAAAAAAAAAGAAGCTATTAGCGGATATTAATGTTCTCTTGGATTCTTCTCCCAAACTGCGTCTGTATTTCCATTCACTTCTTCCCCTCTTTGCTCTCCTTCCTTCTCCTCCTCTCCTCTCTTTCTCCGCTGACTGCCCTGAGTCAAAGTGACAGCAGCTCTCATTAAATACGAAACACCGGTCACATGCGGAATTGACCCCGCAAGTGTTCTGGCTCACCCTGTCCGTCCACCGGGCTTGACTCCCATCAGCCCCCCTGGAGGGAAGCGACCGAAGCCCCAGAGGTGTCAGGTATGGAGAGGGGAGGAGGTCGGAACGGATTTTTAATCAGCGGGTTTAATGGATTTTAATGTGGACTGCCCATTATCACCAGTTTACTGCAATCAACAAGAGGCTTTTTTCCAAAATATCATCTTTACCCAGACTCTTTTCATCAGAAAAGTCATGAACTCCAGTCAAAAGTGGACTGAATTAAACATTTGTAAAAGTGACTTTAAAGTGAATTACCTTCAGAATATAGTTTAAATTAATAAATTATATGTGAACTGATCTATTACAGCAAATATAGGTTCTTACTGGAACTCTCTGAAACACAACGGTCTCTTTATCCAGGTTGTGAGGTGTTCAGAAATGGCTCTGAAAATCAGGGCCGTGTTTGAAAAAGTCTGTCTTGAACACCATGTTCTCACTCCCAACTTATCAAATGTGGCAGCTTGGTCAGTGGCCTTAAACTTCAAAACTATGATGTTGTAAGTTCCCATCTAGTGTCAGCTTTGTATACTCAGGGCTCCACGGTCAAGTTAGTCATAAAATATATCCAATGTCCAGATAGACTTTCAAAATAAAGGCACAAAAACTACTTGGTTAGGTTCAGGAAGAGATCATGGTTTGGACTGAAGTGAGTACATTAGTTATGTAAATTCATGGACATAACCTAAGTAAATTAACGTATCTTACATACGTGACATAACCTCAGTAAATTAATGTAGTAAGGTGACATAGTATGAAGAGCATTACTTTTTTTTTTTTTTTAAGTTATTTTTTTGGCATTTTTGCCTTTATTAGATAGGACAGCCAGAGATTAGACAGAAAACAGGGCAGAGAGAGAGGGGATGACACGCAGCAAAGTGCGAAGGCAGGAGTCGAACCAGCAGCACTGCAGAGGACTAACAGCCTCCATACATGGGTCGGACGCTTACCCACTGAGCTAAACGTCCACCCTATGAAGAGCATTACTTAAGTTCTTTAACATCGGCAGGTGACGTCGCATTAAGAGCATTACATAACTTAGGTACGTTAACGTTACGTAACTTACTTAATGTAGTCAGTTATCGTAGCATTAAGAGCGTTACATAACTTAGGTACGTTAACGTACGTAACTTACGTTAACGTAGTCAGTTATCGTAGCATTAAGAGCGTTACATAACTTAGGTACGTTAACGTACGTAACTTACGTTAACATAGTCAGATGATGTAGTATAAAGAATGTAGTTACGTAGCTTATACTATGTCACCAGTCACAAAATGTTAAAAGAAATCAACATTGATCTGGTTTCGCATGTACATAACTTTAGTTAACTAATGTAACATAACTTACTTTAGTTACATAACTTGAGTACGTTAAAGTAGTAAGGTGACATAGTATAAAGAACACTATGTAACTTAGGAATGCTAACATAAATAACTTAGGTATCTTAACGTAGTCAGGAGTCAGAGTATAAACAGCAATGTGTAACTTTGGTACGTTCACGTACTCAGGTGACATATAAAGAGTATAAAGACGTATAAAGCGTGTTAAGTAGCGCATGTTGACATCGGTAACTTTAGTTACATAACCCTCTATATACCACAAAATGATAAAGAAGAAATCAGCGATTATTGTTTTCACATGGGTCACAAACCCCGCACTCCTGTGTGAAAGTCGTCTGTTTGTTCGACCCATCCACCCCATGCCCAACCTCTTGCATACTTCGATGGCACATCAAATTATAACGGTAGACAGGTGCCCCCGGACAGGACGCTTGAGGGGTATCTACAACATTACAGATTGAAGCATAGGGGCAACTGACCCAAGCTGCTGAATTATTGGAAGTTGGAAGTTTGCACTGGCTCTCTTGAATGAGCTTAACAAACTGAATTAGGACTAAACTGTTTCAGAGAGCCAACTCAGAGGTAAAACAGTAGGACTGAGCCAGGTTCAAGAACTGTTTGTCTATGACTTTGAAACACAAACCTCAAATATCAAACACACATCACATCAACATGTAAAGACAATATGGAGAGTGAACTATGACAGCAAAAACAATCCACTGCAATTCACAAAAAAACAATTTTAGCAGCATGTTGTATTGAATGTTCTATGATTTAATGAAATAACTCAGGTTTAACTTGTTATTTTTAACAGTGACACGAGCTTAGAGGCTCTGGACTTCTGCACAGCCAGTTCTATAAGCAGGACTGTGTTTGTCCGCCCTGTCTCTGCCTGTCTGTCTGTCTTTCAGCCTGTCTATCTGCCCGTCTGTGGACGGACGAGGCCCAGCTGCCGTGTTATTGCACTTGGCGGCCTCTGACAACTTAATGGGATGTTTGATTTTCGCGTCAGACTTCCTGCACCGCCGATGCTCGACATTTAGCCCTTTGATATTTTGACTTCCTCCACTCACTACTCAAAACTCAAAACAAACACACACATATTCACACATATATAAATACACAAACACACAGCTGACCTCATATCACCTGCGACACACGTTACTAATTTCATTTACTCCACCATGAGCACAGAGGACGAAGCCAAGACACACACAGCGGTCGTCAGCTCTTACTCGCAGGCCAATTATTCCCATAGATTCTGTGTGTGTGTAAAATACTCCTGAGTGGGAAAGAGTCTCACTCCAAAACCATCAGTCATCTTGTTTGTCATCACTTACAGGCCATGAGGATGACCTACTCTCTGCTCAGCAGTATCGCTTACACCCGGCGATCGCTATCTACCAGCCGTCCATGTCTGCTCTCCATCTCCGAGACGCACGATGATAAAAGACGTCTTCTAATTGTGGCCCCATGTGACCTTTTGGACGTATCCAGGTTGTTTCAGTGTTTTGTGTAAAGGATGTTTCCATGTCACTCATTTGGTGAGCACAAAACAACCCCTATTTATGTCTTCAGCTCTGTTAGAGTGGCAGTCTGTTTCTCCTCCTAAAAATGGCTAAAATCAAAAGCATAAATAGAGGCAGCAGCAACATAATAACAGCACACAGAGTGGTGTCTTTATTGATAAAAAAAAGTAAAGGTTGTTGGAAATGGATTGTGAAGAGGAAATACCTGATGAAGACTATGGCGTAGTGGCAGGTCACCATTAATGTACAGTCATGTAGGAAGACCAAAAACTGCTGGATTGTGCTCGCAGCTACAAAGTAACACTACTTACAATTTGTCCAGGCCAAAAGTTGTCACTCACAGCTACAACTCTACACTAAATTATTCACACATCTGTCAGTGGCGGACTCAGGCTTTCTGAGGGGCAGAGGCGATAAAATTGTAAGGGCACCAACTGTATGTGGTGGAGAACCAGCCCACTGATGGTCATGATGCATTCATGATGAAACAATTCCAATCTCTGGTTAAGATTAAAATAGTTTTATTATGTGACTTAAAGTACATCAACAACTAAGCGTTGGTAATAAATTAGAGTCACGTAGACGCCAACTAATTTTCTAGGGCAGCCTGTTTTGCACTATATCGCATTTTCTTCATTAGAGGGGCACTTTTTTATGTTTTGTCCACTTGAAGGGCACCTTAGAGGACACCTTTTCCACATTTTGTCCACTTGAAGGGCACCTAAGAAAGCACGTCATGTTTTGTCCACTTGAGGGGCACCCTAGGGGGCACTTCATTATGTTTTGTCCACTTGAGGGGCACACTACAGGGCACTTTTCACGTTTTGTCCAGTGCAAGTGCACCCCACAGGGCACTTAATCGTGTTTTGTCCACTAGAAGGGCACCCTTGGGGGCATGTTTTTCCACATTTTGTCAAATGGAAGGGCACCCTAGGAGGCACTTCATCATGTTTTGTCCACTGAGAGGGCACCCTAGAGGGCACTTTTTCACATTTTGTTCACTGCAAGGGCACCCTAGAAGGCACTTTGTTGCGTTTTGTCCACTTGAAAGCCACCCTATAGTGGGCACCTCATTGTGTTTTGTCCTCATGATGCCCACTTGAAGGGCACCCTGGAGGCCACTTTCTCATGCTTTGTCCACTGGAAGGGTACCCTAGAGAGCAAACAAACACTGGGGCACTAAGGGGGGCAATCACCTCCCCTGCTTTCCCACAGTGTTTACACCACTGATGGCACTCATGTTCACACATCAAATCATCAGTTAAGTCTTTTTTTATTGGTATAAATCATTTTTGTTTGCTGGCAATTGCAAGTCACTTTCTTTTTTTTTATTATAGCCCACAAGCCGGGTTATGACACCATCCATTAAAAGAGCCAGTCACACTGATTTTAATAAGGTCAACAGAGTCTCATAAAATATTAGCACATAAAATATCAAATAATGAACAGAAACTTCTGTAATCCTGTGTGCAAATATAATGTAAATTGCACAAACTGGCTTATGTGATATTGGCAGTCCTATAGTATTGCATAGCCAGATGTATCTCCACAGTGCGGTGTCAGTGCTGGAGAAAGGTCTGACTGAACCCATGATTATTCTGCTATAGGAACTTTTTTGTATTTCTTTAAACCAATCACAATAGTGTGTGGCAAAACCCATGATGCAGTGACAGTGCCTCAGCAGAATAGTGCCTTTTGCATGTGGGGAGATGAGCCCTGGCATTAAAATGGTAAAATCCCCGCAAAAGAAAAGGTAGCGGAAGGCGAATGCCACCTGAAAATAGGTAGCTACTTACAGGCTTATTCCCACAGTCTACATCCAGTGAACTGCACTGTCACCCTTATGAAATTATAAAAAAAAATATGATGGACATTTTTTTACACCTGGTCAAAACCTAGCACCCATGGAGCTCCAAAAGTTTACTTAAACAGAGACGAGGACTGAATGTTGGTGTTGATATGTTTGAGATGCAGACCAAACGAACAGACCGAGACCACTTGAGAAGTGGCATGATTTCAAAGGCTGAACTCTCAATAAAGCCATCTACTGACTGTGGAATCTGTATGGGAAGCTGTTATATAAACCATGTACAGTATATATTTATGCAAATCATTTCATAACAAAGGTAGCACATATGCACGTGAGCGCAGGATTTTTTTTCATCTCTGGTATAATGTACATTAACTGTGTCAGGCTTAGGTCAGGTTTGGACATAAAAACAGAATGCCTCTCTTGGGTTAGGGTTGGGTTTGGACAGAAATAACTGGCCCGAGCCACATTTTATTGCATGTCTACAGTAGTGTCTCAACACTTGAAGGGCACCTAAGGAGGCACTTCATGTTTTGTCCACTTGAAGGGCACACTACAGAGCACTTTTCACATTTTGTCCACTGCAAGTGCACCCCAGAGGACACTTTGGGGTGGCTGGATTGGGTTGGTTTTGGACAGAAATAAGCAGCCATTGCTGGTCATTGATTAATTCAGTGATTAAAGTTAAAGCTGAATCCACATTACACCAGCAAAAAACACATCTTGCTCTCTTTGTTTCAGCTTTCCATCCGCAATAGACCAACATTTTTCTCACCCAAAAATGAAGCTTTTCCAAAACAGTGTTCACAAACGGATAAATCTTAAAAAGCTTGTTTAAATTAGAAAGCTTAATGTGGTTGCAGTCTTAGTGTCTTTTAACATTCATCCTCTGCTGGTTTGGAACATGTTTGTTTATGCAAGCCTCATATTTATGTGAGTGAGTCACTCACCATCAATTTTTTTGTGAAATGTTCAGTTCATACAAATAGTAGAGAAGTAGAGAAAAGACTATTTCTTATCTGGTCCACCATGCTGGATGTTGCCTGTAAAGCAAACAAACACGGCAACCAGCAACTGTGAGTACTCTGTGAACCCTTCAGGCCACATGTGTGTGTGTGCATGTGTGTGCGTGTGTGTAATCAGAGATCATGCAGAAGATTATGCACACGTAAGTAAACAAAAGAAGCGGAGGATTAAGAATTTAAAAGGAAGACAAACACATCCTGACGCTGGGTATGTTTGAGTGTACACGGAGTGAAGTGTCAAAAAAAGTTCATCCTTGTGCATGTGTGTGTGTGAGGACAGTGTGAAGAGAAACAGACAGAGAGAGGTCCCGCTGCTCCGGCTCTGTGGACACGTTCCCTCTGCCCTCATTAGATGGTTAACCAGCGTCCAGTCAGGCACACAAAAAACGGGGCCCTCCAACTGACCATCCGTCTCATCTCCAGAGACAGCAAACAAACCTCCCCGCAGCATCGATCCAGCGCTCCGAGAGGACACCCGCTGCAGCTCAAAACAGTCCCGAAAGACGGGTCAGAGGAATGAAAGGGCTGGGTTGTTGAGAAAACAAGCAGGGGAGGGAATTTTCAATCGATTCGTTACATATAACCGCATCTGACATGCACGTCGCTGGCTGCTTGCTAATTACAGCGCAAATCTACACTAGGAGGTTGTTGTGTCACCGGGTCCCAGGAACAATCTGCTGATTGTTGTGTGAGAAGATTGGTCAGACAAGGGCCAGCCACTTTCCCCCCAATTATCCCCATTTAGTGGTTCTGCTTCAAGCTGCCTGGACGGGGACGAGGGGAAAAAAGGAGGAAGCAAAGGAAAAACGTCAAGAGTATGACAAGAAAGAGACAGACGAGAAAAATCAGCCAGAGAGCCACTTTGTCAACACGAAATCTGTGGAAAGTTGAACATGCTTGCAGCCGCAAGGTTTTTTTTAACTTTGCAGCAGCGGTTATTTTAAGAGTGAAGTGAGTGATGGTCCTTGTTCTAATGAGCTCAGCTACCTCCCCCCCACCTACCTACCCAACCAGTAGGGGCAAGAGGAGGGAGGGGGGTCGAAAAGGGACGATTATGAATTGAGTTAATGAGCCTGGGTCGAGGTGGGAGTGGACGGGTTAGGGGCAGCCTGAGAATTCACCCCACCCCCCCAATCCTCTGTTTCCTTCGTCTCTTCCTTCTCCTGTGAAAAAAAAAAAGAAAAATCCAGCAGGTGTTTTCACAGTGTGCTGATTCTCAGTGATGGATTCCTGGTGTTACATGTAGGAAGTGTCAGATTGTCCAGACGTGATTGTAAAGTGATGTACTTGATGCTTCTCCCAGAGGACAAACAGTTCTTTGACTGCTTTACTGTAGCTGTTCATGACCTCTTTCAGAGGGAGGGCAAGTGAATAAAAAATCAATATAATGAACAACAATAACAGATAAATGTATAAGATAATGTGTAAGGTTGAAATGAGAATGGAATTCTTCTTTCTTACTAGTAGTACTGCAGCTAATCAAGGTACAGGATAGATTTACTTATCATTTTACAAAATAGGGTTATATAATGAAATTTAGTTGTAGTTCCCTTTTTGCTACTCACAAAAACAAACATTATATACAAAAATGATATACGGTAGATTGGTTAAATAAATAGTAAGTAATTGAATGAAAAAATCTTACTATTTTGCGTGAGCACTGAGGATGAATTACAGAGTCTCAGCCTGAGGAAAGAAGCTGCTCTGTAGTCTGGTGGTACAGCAGTGGATACTTCCATATCTCTTGCCAGATGGCAGCAGGCTGTGGCAGGTTTGGCTGGCTGGCTGTGGCTATTGTACAAAGTTTTTCCATTTTTCAAAACAAAATAAAAATGTTCTGTAATAAACAGTATTTGGGGACACAAGTGTTTCTCATGGTAGTGGTTGACTGACATTTAAGACTCAGTGTTGCCAGGACACGTGCTGTCGAACTCCATGCAGTGCTACTGGCTGGAGCACATCATAGTCTTGTTCCATTAGCAATTTAAGATATCTGTCCCTTTAAAATGTTCAACAGGTAGGAGGACACGTTGTGCTGTTAAGTTCGTATTTCACACGGAAAGTGGAAGTTAGCAAGCTAAGCTAAATAGTTTCCATTTAGAAAGTGGAAGCTAGCTCCATTAGGAAAGTCTAGCTAGTTAGCGTAGCTTGATAATGTTAGCATATTATTCCCAGTAGACATTACTTTTTGTTGATATTATACAGAAGTGAAGTAAAGGCAGAACTTCTGGGCTGTAATCCAGATGTAAGACTTCATTCAAAATCACGTTTGTAACAATGTAAATAAATATCCAGCCAGTTGTGTGCTTTTACCCTTTTAAAGAACAATCTATTAGTTATTTAGTTAATATTTGCTTAAGCAGCCTTTAGCAAACACAATTTCCTCAAGCTTTAGACCATCATGCTTTAAAATTAAGTCATCACAGAAGTGCCAAAAACCCTAATGGGTCCAAAAGTGAGTCAATCCCCACAGACTACCATATTAAAATCCATTTACTGCTAATGTTTATATCTAATGTTGCTGTTGATGACAACTGTACAGGGGGTGAATTTTTATATGAATGTTATGCATAATAAAGGACCTGGTAGCCACTTAATTTGGCCACCTCAGCTTCACTCATTTAGCTTCACCTCTGTGTACATTTCTTGGAATAGCCAGAAGTTAGCATATTCAGGCCCTGCCAAGATGGTGACAGCCAGAACCACCACGCTGACCTTCACAAAGGCTCTTCAGAAACCTACGGGTGATGTCACAGAGACTATGTCTGTGTCTTATCCAGTCTATGATAACAGCAGGACTGAGAATATGGAAAGTTAACATCAGGAACATGTTTTGGTTTCTTTTTTAGAAGAACTTAGTAAATGCTAGATTACAGTTACAAAAGCTAGTGGAGCAGGCTAGCATGGATGTGACATTATGACTTTAAGACTGTGTAAAGGAAGTTTTTCTTCTAGACACATTATGCAGGTTGGAACATAGCTTGGTGACATAATAGAGCCATAACACTATATAAGCCCCACAAACCAACAAATGAACGACACCGCCACCCCTGCCCCTCACCCTCCTTTATGTTCAGTTACAAACGGTACCTTCAGTGACTCTCTCAGTCCAAATCAGCCCAGCAGTTCACTTCAGTTCCAACAACCCGACACAGAAGAAAAAACATATCATCCTGTCACTGTCCTCTGGCTGTGGTGGCTCAAACATGTCTGGACATGTCCAATAAAGCTGCCACATAGAGCATTCGTGTTTTCAGGTCATTTTCAGGTCATAGTGTTGCTTGACACTGAGACAGCGGACACATCGGATTTTGAGACATAATACTATGTACTTTATATATACGATTTTTTTTAACCATTCAAGTTTGTCTGGGTGGTTAATAAGTTTCTGCGGTGTGACATAACTCAGAACACATGTTTATTGTTGCTTTACAAGATCTTTAAAGCATTTTTATCCACTAAAATTACTTCTTACAACCAAGTCAAAGACAAACTTGGTTCTGAATGGGACCAGCCTTATTTGTGATTTCTACTCACTTTCTCCAGCCATCCATCCATCCATGGTGGTGTGAGAGTGGAGAGGTGAGCTGGTGGGCACAGTGAACCCTGTGGCCGAGCTGAGGCGGGACGGAGGATGGTGGAGGCAGGGAGGGGGAGGCGAGGTGTGTTTGTGTTTTCGGCCTAGCCTACTTAGACTGATTTCAGCCCCAGCAGCAACCCGTCGGAGCTCCTGCGCTTCACCCACTGAGCTTGCCTCAACACCCCGACTTGATCAGTCAACCATGTGACTCCGGCCTGGAGCCAAGAGGACTAGAGACAGACAGACGGGAGGAGAGAGAGAGAAAGAGGGGAGAGACAGGCTTGATTTCATGAGCGGCAACATTACTCACATTTATCAATTTCATTTTCAATCAAATAGGACAAATTTGGTGTCTGGAGATTTGTATCAAACCACTTATCTGCACAATTTATCAAGCATCCTCAAAGGCTGCGCTCATTAGCTGAGTCCATGGGGGTGACGTAGGGTCAGAGCGATGGACAAAAACCCTCTTTCTGCGTTCGCTCTCTTTAAACCAGGCTGAACTTTTCCATCGTGGTTGATAGCATGCTGCTGATCTCCAGCTCCGTATCAAAAGAAGGCCGTTTCCCACACTGAGGCCTGTCTCTTTCCCACAGACAGAGCAGATAGCCGCACTCTGTCTCCATGTGTTCAATATTGAGCTATGCCAAGCTTATCATCAGCACATTCTGACACATCTCTCCACAGGCCCCCCATTCATTCCCTGTTTTCATTCGCCTTCACCCCAAAAATGCGTATTGTTTGCTGCAAAGACAGAAAAAAGAGCACTCGAACAAGAGAGCTTTTTGTAATATTCAGGCGCCGGCTTCAGTAAACAAAGCTGGATAATAAAAGAGCTCAGTTACACTGTGCTTCATTCCCTCACATGCTGTGATGTATGACATGACATAAACTGGAGCATCGTCCAAGATGTGTTCACCTCTGTCTGTACGATGTTCAGGGTTGGGGGGGGGTTTACAATTGCTGATTACTTGTTAAAAAAAAATGTAATCAGTAACCTACTCCAAGTACCCTAATATTAAAGTGATGTTATTTGATTACTTTCTTTGATTACCTAAATAGCAAATGATGACATTAATTAGCCGAATAAAATGTTTTATGTTCCGTTAGCTTCTATCTTCTATCTTGTTTGTCCAGATATTCCTTCTCTGCACAAATGCATGTTTAGATTAATCGAGGTAATTACAGACATTTAAACGTACTTTGCTAAGTTGCTATTCACCCTTTAAACTCAAAATTAAACTGCCATAAATAATAGTAAGTAGTGCTGCTAATGACAGGTTGGCTAGCTAGCTGGATTTCTGAGTAAGTAATGTTAATGGTTGGTCTGTATAGTTAACGTTAGCAGTTTGTGTAGCTAACATCAGTGGTTGGTCTGTGAAGCTAACATAAGCAGTTGGTCTATGTAGCTAACATTAGCGGTTGGTCTGTGTAGCAAACATTAGTGGTTGTCTTTCCTGTGTCTTTAAATTAGATGAGTTCTTGGATAATTTCACAGATGAAGGGGAAACTGTCACTTACTGTGATGTTGTTCCTATTTTCGGATTTAAAGACAAGGCCATGATAATGAATTGACTGTAAGATTAGCTGGTGCCACTGAGAACAGAGTAGTGCTGTGAGACTTGTGAAGTATTATGTGTGAGCACTGCACGTTGTAGTATATCATTTTTTATGTTAAAATGTATTTTAAAATTCTGCCAAATAATCCCCATTTTTACTAAATGTATCTGTAATCTGATCACATCTTTTTTTTCTGTAACTGTAATGCATTACAGTTACCTTTTTTTTTGTATCCCAGTTACGTAATCCTGTTACATGTCATCTGTTACTCCCCAAGCATGACAATGTTTGAAGTTCTCATGCACCTCAGCAGCGAGACTGTAGCTTATTGTTCAGAGAGACATATCGTGAGAGACAGACGGGCTGGACAGAGCAGAAGTGGCCTGGTGACATTTCACTGGTGACAGCAGCAACACACTGTGACCTTTCAGCTCCGTGTCCTGTCCTGGACTGAGGGGACACACACTGCAGGGCCAGCACTGATAGAAGAGATAGGACTCTGTGTGTGTGTTTATGTAGGACACTAAAGAGCAAACACTGATGGCAGTGCCTGTCTGTCTCCATGGCTGCAGTGATCCATAGCCGGTGTCATCAGAGTTGGCGGCCAAATTGTCCACACCATTTACATTTTTTGAAAATGACGCTGATGTTTTACAGTAAATTCAAGGGGTGAAAATGAAAGTGTGAGTGTAAGGAGTCCAGAACAGACAACCAAAACACTGGCTCTAGACAGGACCTTTCATAAGTTTCACAACCACTGCAGGTTTCTGAGCATGTTTGGACAGGGACAGTGAGACAAACAGTATTCAGTGAGTTGCTACAGCCTCACGGTTAGATGTCACTAAATCCTACATACTGGTCCTTTAAGATGTAGCCTATCTCTTTAATGCTTTGTTTGGTAGTATTATGGTACTATCAGGGCTTGACATTAACACCCGCCAACCTGCCAAATGCGGGTGAATTTCAGCAGTGGCGGGTAACACAGCCACTCCGACTAGCCACTTTGGCGGGTTGAATTCTATATACATTTTGTAATTGTAGTTTTCTCAAATGGCATCTGAAATAATAAACGAATTGCAATGTGAGACTACGACACTACAACTCCCATGAGCACTGCCTGCGCACAGTGTTTGCTCACTGGTCCATTTGTGACCAACGTCACTTTAGACAGGTGGTCCCTGTGGAGAACACAGTTGTGAAGCGGTGGGGCGGTAATGTGGCGGCACATTCAAGGTGTCAGAAAACCCGGAGAGCAGACAAAAAGAAAACCTGGCGATGAAACGAAGGAAGGGGAGACAAAGAAAAAGAAAAGGCCATTTAACAAAAAGTGGAAGACAGCAGGTCGAGAATGGTTGGTATATGACCCAGGGGAGAACGTCATGTAGGCCTACTGCACCGGTTGTAGGATGACTGATGATGAAACCTGTGAAGATATTTAATTAGGGCTGTCAAAGTTAACGCGTTAACGCATGCAATTAATCTGGAAACAATAAAGCGTTAAAAAAATTAACGCATGATTAATCGCGTCACGTGATTTAGGTAGAGTCTGTCTGTGTATACAGTCTGTGGTCTGTGTCTCCACTGGAGTTGTCACCCGTCCGCCGAAATACGGAATTGTCCTGTATTTGAGGATTAAATAGCGCGTCCTGTTTTGAATCAGTGCACGATTTGAATGCAGCTTCATCCCACCCGCTGCCCGGTGAAGAGCTGTCCGACTCTGCCCGTGATCGGGTAAAACTCGCTGCAATCAGTGGTTTGATCACACACGAGAGTGTAAAACACTGTTAAACTCTTGGTTTGACAGTGTCAGTGACAGTGACAATCAGACTAGTTGTAACTCTGCGAGTGTTTCCTATGACAGACGGTGGCCTGTCAGATGTACGGCAGCTTCAGGGGGACAATATTCTCCTTTCACAACCAAGTGACCATAGACTGTATGGATGTGACTTGTTTATGAAAGTTGAGGTGTGCAGACGGATACATAGGCATTTATTTAATACACTAATCAAAATGTAGTGCTGATGTGAAAAAATAAACACTATGTGTTATTATTTTTCACCATCTGTAAAATTGCATCCTTAAATTGTAATGGATTAACTGTATTACATCCTTCAATACTATATAAGAAAGAATAGAAGAAAATACAAGTAATATTAGTATATATAGTATGTAGTATTTTAACTGCGATTAATCACGATTAATCACAGAGTAGTATTGCGATTAATTGAGTTAATTTTTTTAATCGTTTGACAGCCCTAGTTTTAATGTATCTCGTTCACATTCACATTCACACAAATACATAAAATGTAAAATGAAGTTGTTTTTCTGAGTTTTCTGAAATTTTCATATTCTCATGCAGATATTTTTTTTTTCTCTGTGTTAGTATTTACTGCTGTAAATAGATATTGAAACAGACAGTGTTTCTTGTTAGGTTTTTCCAGTTTAGTTTTTATCTTAAATTAATCTTCTACTTCCCTGCACCACTTTTAATATGCAATAAGAAACCAGACTTTTTATTACTTTGTACACTGCTTTACACAGAACCTTATCGGAGCTGAATACTTGATAATGACTTGTAGTGTTAAACATTTTATGTAGTCTTGATATGAGTGTGTACAAGGGTCATTTACATTTAAAAAGGTTGTAAATCTAGTTCAAGTAAACTTTAGCACGCCATAGTCAGCTTTAATCATATTAAACATAATTTCCCAACAACAAAATTGTGGCTAGTGAAAATGCTGAGTGGCTAGTAACTTTGGAAAACCACTAGCCACAGTGGCTGGTGAGCAAAAAAGTTAATGTCAGACCCTGGGTACTATGAATTAAATCAATCAATCAGTCATTCAGAAATTTAGTTTAATCAACTAATCTTTTCTCGTTAATGTAACTTAAATATATGTTTTAATATTCTCAGGTTAAATAAATTTAAAATTTCCACTTTCACTTTTCAGAACTCAAAAACACGAGTTTACTGTTGTGAGTTCACTCAACTCATTAAACAAAGTTTACAAAGAAACATGATCAGCAGACTTCCCAGCATGCCTTGTTTTAAAATTAAAACTCTCCACAGACCTTTGTCTTTTGTAGTTTCAAGAAAGTACATGTGAGGAACACTTGCTATGTCTTTAAATCAGATAAATCATGGTAATTTATTTTCATGATAATAATCAAAGCAATGCTAACCATGGTTAAGTTCAGTATTGAGTTCAGTCCATAACCCATACACTAAGTTGATTCAACTTAATATCTTGAACTTGAACATTTTCTGAAGTTCACTTAACTCAGTTGGTTTTACATTTTCAAAACTCTTGAGACGACTTTGATCTAATTATTCAACCCATGTTCAGTTAACTCATATTTCTAAGTTAGCAGGAGAACTCACATTTTTAAGTTAAATCTACTTAAAATGATTTCCAGTGTATTTTTACACGACCTTGCTTGATAAAAGATGTTTTTACACTTATTTACTATTTTAACAGAATTGTTTCACGTTTGTAAATGACATTTACAAAACTCATGATACGACTTAGAAATAATTATTCAACCAATGTTCAGTTAACTCATATTTCTAAGTTAGCAGGGGAACTCTTATTTTTAAGTTGAAGCCACTTAAAATAATTTCTAGTGTACTTTTACATAACCATAAGATGTTTTTTATTTGTAGTGTTTTACACTTACAAAATGTTGAATGTTTGACATATGTAAAATGTTTTATGGTGTGGCATTACACATGGTTGACTTCAGTAGGGAAACACTTAAACTGATTGTCTATGAAATGCATCGAACAAATATTTCCTTTGAAATAGAAAGGTGATAATAAAGTTTATTATGATTATTAAGCAGATACCTGACTACCAACAACCATACACAGAGAGCTGAATGTCACGTCACCTGGGGCAGGTTGTTCCAAACAGACGGGGTCTATTAAAGAGGCTCCATGATGTCCTGTCAGCTCTTTAGCACCCAGGTGCCATGTGGAGCCTGCTTTAGTATGTAGGTGTTAGCAATGTAATGATGATATTCAGGAGGATTTCTGGCTTCACTCACCTTTCTCTCCCTCTGTGTGTGTCGAGTCTTTTCATTCCCAGTGCGGCCTTGCTGCCAGGGAGAAGTCATTTCACTGGACTGAATGTTTTCTTCATTTGATATCACAGCGGGGGTTTCCCTCTGCCAAACAACAGTGTTCAGACTTTGTTCAACTCTGAAAACAGTCTTTTCTTTCTCACTATCTGTCTTCATATTAAGACACTGATGAGCATTATGTTTTTATCTGTGAGGGAAAAGTTCAATGGGGTCTTTGTGCATTTGTCTGACCAAAGTTCATTGCCATGAACATTAGCTAACAGGCAGAGCCTCAATATACGTCACAGGTTATAAATAATATGTACTTCTATTAGCTCCAAAACAGTGATTTAAGTGTAGTGATATTAGCATTTAATACTTATGAAGCCAACCTGTCTGTGAGAATCATTTCTATCAGTCTGTTTAATGTCTCATGACTCTTAATCTCCGTCAGTGCTCACTCTGCCAGTGTCTTTCTCTTTGTTTCCCACAGGAAACAGGCCATTCCATTCTCTTTTTGATGCTAATAAGAAACTTAACATGTTTGTTTTCTTTTTTTCTGTAATAAAGAACAAGTTCTGTTCTGCTTAAAGGAACAGTTCACTCCAAAATCCCAAACTACAGATTTGACCTCTGGCTTGTAGTGCTGTTTATCCATCTAGATTGTTTTATGTGAGTTGCAGAGTTTTGGAGATATCAGCCATACAGATGTCAGCCTAACTGAACATAACCGGACAAAGTGGGACACAATGAACAGCAATGTCTCTGTCCAGAAATCATGACCTGGTTACTCTCAGACCTTGTTGTGAGCAGTGTCATGTAGGAACTATTTTTTTTTTTTTAGTAGAAAAAGAATAGTTCTGGTAGATTCAACTGCCGAAAGAAAGTAGTTCCTACATGAACTCTGCAGCTCACACCAAAAGAATCAATGGAAAAATCTGTATTTTTAATTTTGGGGTGAACTATCCCTTTAAAGCCCCACTCTAGCCATTGTTAACTCATGTTTGGTTCTCAAGCAGAAAATGAGGGTGTAGTTAATAGTCAATTAAGCCATTACCATGGCAACTGTATTGGTACAGCATTAGCACGCAGAAGATAGAATGATGTTGTACTGAAATGTGGAGTCAGACTGTTAAACTGTTGTTGCAAATGTACCTTCAGCAACTCTCTCAGTCCAAGCAGTTCACTTCAGCTCACTTCAGTTCCAACACAGAACAGAACAGTTCCGACACAGAAGAAAAAAAAAATACCATCCTGTCACCGTCCTCTGGCTCTGGTGGCTCAAACATGTCTGGACATGTCCAATAAAGCTGCTAGACACAGCGTCCATGTTTCAGGTCATGATTTTGAGACCTAATTTTATATACTTAGAGATTTTAATCATTCAAATTTGGCTGGCTGGTCAATAACACGTTTCTGTGATGTGACAAACTCAGAACACACATGTATCATTGCTTTACACAAATCTTTAATCTCTCTCTCAGTGCTCAGAATGTCAGTGTCTCTCCCTTTGTTCTTCAGACTAGTCATTCTCTTTCCAATGCTAACTAGAAAATAACATGTTTGTTCTGTTCAGACAGTAGAATGTACCCTGCTTAATAAAAAATGATGATTTAATCATCAGAAATGAGACTGACAACACACTTGGAAGTACAACCTACATTCCTGTAGCATGTGTTCAGATGGGACTAACTTATTTTCTGAGTACCTTGTATTGCAGAATGATTTTGTAACTTAAAGGATGATTCAGCAGAGTCTTATTTTCATGGTTTCGGCCTGCATTCCCATTGGTAATGATACAATTGTATTGACTATGTAAACTGAGGTTTTGGGGGGTGAATAGGTCTTTTGCGAACGCCCATCACTGTTTTTCAGGCTTTGTTACTTTGGTACTCTGAGTCACATTTGTGTAAATAGTGACCATAACTGATAGAGATGATGTTAAGAAATAACCCACAGTGGTTCCCAAACAGTATGCTGACCCAGAGGAAAGGAAAAGTTCAAAATAAGATCTCGCCTTCATGGAGACTGTGTCTCCTGGGCTCAAATTATGACCAATATGAGACTTTAACCATTTTCTCATACTTCTTTAATTCAGCTCCACAGACAAAGTCTTTGTCTCGTCTCAGCCCGAGAATAATTTGAGCCCAAGTGAAGATTATAAAATGTTATTTTTTGTCTTACTGCACTGATCTTGAATTTGTCTTCAACAATCAGCTACTGGAGATAACAGTGAGATCTATAGATGAATCCGGTGACTGTTTTACGTGTTCCACCATCTTGTGACTCTTGCGAGATCTTGCAGATCTGGGGTTCCGTTCTAGACACCATTCTGCTGTTGCCTGCTGACCGTGACATTGCGGATAATTGGACGGACGACATTAAACAGTGGCCCTCAGTAAGCGATGAAGGTTCCTTTTAGGACGGAGATATTAACGATATTAGCGATACTCTTTATGAAGTAAAGATTTGTGTATTTTGATTCCATGTTTTTCTAAAGTTGAAGTTTGACTTGGCTGTTGGAGCGGCCGAACTGCACAGGTTCTTCCTGACTTCCTGGACATTGTAATCAAAAATAACGCAACATAAAAAGTAAGGTAAAAGTAGAAAAATGTAAACTTGATATGATAGCTCCATTCATTTGTGCTCATACCATAGTGAGACGCCACTGCAGCAGTGGCAGCTTGTTAACTTCCCGTTCTTAGCCAGATATGAAAACTCTGTGGTATAAATTTGTCTCAGTGGTCAAATTAAAAGTCTCGTCGCTTCATACAGACATCAAGGAGAAACTTCTGAGACACCCATAAGCTCAGCAAAAGAGCTCTTTTGTTCCCTTTTTTTTTCCTAAGGGGGGTCTGGGAGAAACAGTAAACTCAAAATAATAATCTCATTCATTTCTCATACAACAAAGAAAATACAGTTATGAGAAACATCATTTTACTTTGGGGAGGTACACTGGTGTGCGGTGAGGCAAGTCAAAGTGTGCCCCAGGATTTAGCAACATACATTATTATTGCAATATACAACTATACAAAAAGCTGAGTGAATTTTTTTAATTCACTATATCACAACTTACATGCACTCATTTCCCAGTGCAGACATAAATTTGATACCTGCCCCCCCAAAAAATCCTTTAAAAACCTTTTTTCAAAGCCAACCCCAGGTTTTGCTGTTCGTATAGTTGCTGGATGGTGAGTGTTTTATTAGGTCTGTCTCTCCTCCTTTTCCCATTTTTTAATTTATATAACCTGTTTAAATGGGTGTGTTGCTGCTTTATTGTAAGACATTTTTTTTAAAATTTAAATTGTTAATACTATTTCATAAATAATTTAGTTTTCAAATTTTAGTGAGCAGAAAGAAAGAAATAAAATTAACACATGATAACATGTATTATACAGGGTTTCTTTCTTTTTTTTCAGAGATATGAATATAGGTGTGCAAACTATAAAATAAAGTTGAATTTCAACCCTGGACACACAAGAATCTTGTTACTGAGTGATTCTGGAGAACCCCCGGTTATATTCAGTGGAACTGATTTTTCTCATCCAATACTGATGTTGGTTGGACAGAATAAACATTGTGAAGGTGTCACTCTGAGCTCTGGGTAATTGTGACGGCATTTTTTACTATTGTATTTTTACAAACCAAGAATCAATACACGTATCAATCCATACACCTCAACCAACTACAATAATCAAGTCCTGCTTTTACATTAATGCGGGAGAAATGATCTAATGATATCATATATCATTTCAATCAGGAGAGACTCGTTTTGAGTGTACAAAATATATTTAGCTGACATGTGCGCAATTTTAAGAAAAAGATGAAAAGTCTTCGGTGGTTACACTCCATCGTGACATCATCATGTATAAAGGGGGTAGTGTACTGTGATTAGTAAAAGAAACCCCCGATGGAGTCTAGACACTGGTGGTGGTGGTGTGGTGAAGGGACGGCTGACGATCTGGATGAGATGAGGACTGGACTTCTGATTAGCTCAATCTGGGTTTTGGATTAGAAGAAGTGGAGGAGAACGGGGTGGAGGAGGGTCGCAGCAATGCCGTGCATAAATGACAGCTGAAAACGGCAGAGAGGAGAACAGATTTAAAGTTTTGACAGAACGACATGATTGGCTGATGGAGACTGTGACTAAATCTGGTTGGTTGACTTAAAAAGTGAATGCCCAACAATGTAAATAGAGTATTCTAATAGTGTGGTAGAAGTACTTTTACTTGAGTAAAGGATGTGAATACTTTATCTACCACTGAGCACCTTGTCATAGGCATTATTGATGAGTTTACTGTAATGAAATGATAAAACTTGTCTAATCGTGTTTTTTTCTCTGTCTAACTCGCACAGCAGCGTCACCATATTTACCGTACTGAGTCCAGTGTTATGATTACTGATGGAAATGGTGGCCCAGATGAACAGAAAAAGACAAGCTGTGATAAAGTGTGATTTTCCTTTCTTATTTTCAGTAAAACTGAAATGAAACGACTCATTGCTTTAACATAAACTTTCCCAAGCCCCCCCCACCCACCCTCTCCATATCATTCAGAACATCAAATAGATTCCCAAGGAAAGACAAACTGTGAACAGACAACACTTTGTTTTGTGGTTCAACTATAGCAGGCATGAGATGGCATGATACAGGCATGGCTAACTGAATCGAGCCTTGTGAACGGGGCTTCGGGCTCTGTGTCTCACCCTCCATCATTGTGCAGAGCTCTTCACTGCAGCGGTTCCCACAAGCAAACAGAGTTTAATGTGTTGTTGAGGAAAAGCAGCTCTCTCAGCAAATTTGACAGGAAATTCCCAACGACGATCAATTCCATTTTTTTTTCTCTTAACCACCAAATCCCTCATTTGACTTGAGGGAGGAGAGGAAGGAAACTGTTCCGGTGCCAAAACCGACAACTGATGGTTTCTTTCTTTTTCTTTTTTTTTTTTTTTTTACCTGTGCTGCCACAGAAACAAGCTGTCAAACAAAATGAAAGGGAAAAGTCATACAAGTGCTTAAGAGCCATGCAATACTTCCTCATTCTGGCCATCATCATTAGCCAGAAGTCGACCCTCTGGTATTTTCTTACACCTCTCGAAGGTTTATTTGGATTCAGGCTCTCTCACGCATTTATTTCTGTCTTTATTTTCTTTGATTAAAATAAATGCTTCACTAGGGCAAGACACGGAGGAAAAAATGGTGGAAAAAAAGAATTTCAGCTCCCTGCTAGAGATGTGATGTTGATATGTGCCGGACAGGGTTCCACAAAAAGGTTATTGTGTGGCTTAATTGCGCCCAGCGGATCGTGACGGCGGCGGGGAGTGAGGTAAGGGTGCTGCCCGGATCGCGGGCTGGGCCGAGCCTTGCCCTTATGTCGCAACGGTTCCACAGCTGTCATCGCCTTATTGTCCCACCAATTACCCATAATTACCCCTGGCAGCAAGAGCGCCATTCAGAGACGCTGACAAAAGACGCTACCTTCCTGCCTGTTTGATCAGGGGAGATGAAGATGTTACAGTCGGTCACAGAAAGGAAGAACATGCAAATAATCTGCTTCAAAAGGTCAGAGCCTCAGAGAGAGACTAACATGAGAAGCTTTCTGTACTGAGTCTGCTGAACTTCTGGGGGGAACGAAGTCAACATACAGTACAGGAGCATAACCAGTCCATAAAGGGCTCCGTCTACCCTGTCCAGATAGTGTGCTGCATTCAAGAGCTTTGCTATCCTGCATGACAGCACAAGAGGCAAAAGTGCACAAATTCTTTACTCAATTAAAGCTCACATTCTTGAGTAAAAAAACTCAATGTTAGGCAAGTAAAAATTAAAAAGTACAGGCTCTAAAAAAGACTAAAAGTTTTTGTTTTGTTTCCATAATTTTCAGCTTGTTACATATTTTACGGGTTTTTTTTGTCTCATTACATCATTTGCATAATTTTTGTCTTGTTGCATCATTTTCATCTTGTTACATTGGTTTTGTCTTCTTACGTATTTTACGTCATTTTCATCTTGTTGCATGTTTTATGTTGTTTTTGTCTGTATTTTATCTCGTTTTCGTTTTGTTACGTTGTCTACAAAATTTTTGCCTTGCTACATCATTTTCATCTGTTACATATTTTAGGTTGTTTTCATCTTTTTACGTATTTTACATCATTTTTATCTTGTTACACCTTTTACATCATATTTATTTTGTTCCCTGTTGTTCATTATTTTTATTAAATCAAATTTGTGTGTACAGGTGTGTCGTGCGAAGGCTGTAATGGCTGTAATGAAAGTTTTTTAAGTATAAAGAAAATACAGACTCACAGACAGCACCTTGTTAACTGACATTTAATTGACTGAATGTTGGCCATGGACACAGAGTTGACCATTGTGTAGGGTTATCAAAAATAACACTATGTTATGAATATTTCACTCTTATTTTACACAAATTTTACCAGTCTGTACCACTATTTTTGTTTACACTGGTGCATGCACAAGTCTAAAACGGTAAGCGTAACATGGATCTGGAAATGCATCTAGAACTGCCAGAGTTCTCAGGCTCTGCATGGCATTTCTCTTTTCTCTTTTATAAAGCAAACAATCAGTCTTTTAACCTAGAAAATAATCTGCAGATTAATCAATAGTTATAGCCCTAAAAGACAAAGCAAGTGTCAGGCAGAAGGAGGATTTCCCAAAACCTGGAAACCCATTAGTTGTTCTTATTAATGGCCTGTAGTACGTCTAAATTAAGTCTTAGTAAATGATTTATTGACCCTTAGGGGCCTTAAAAAAATTCTCAGTCAAATTACTATGAATAATGGGGTCCTACATGAACACACAGGTTTAATTATTTCACAGATTCTGTTTGTGTCTAGTCTGTTCTACTGACTGAAGGAGGCCTCAGATGGAAAAAGGTTAAGAAACCAGGATATGACAACATTTGGAAATGTGTGTGGTTGTCTGCTCATGTTGCTAAATGTACTGTACTGTGTGTTTTTGAGTGTTAGTCTCTTGATAAATAATATCTAGGGATGTTTCCCAAGCTTGAACTTTGACTGCTGTGCTTTTAGCCCTGAATATTTAACGGTTTAGACAAACACTTAAGATTTGAAACCAAGTTTTCAGAGGCTTTAAAGCCAATAATTACAACTAATATATTATTTAAGAATGTTGCCTTATTCAAAAGTGAAACCAAATCTTTTAATGTGAAAACCAGTAAGAGATAAGATATTAATTTCACTTACATTACACAGATTATTAAGGTAAATGTGACAACATGTCAGTGGATTTGTGATCTACTAACGCAGTTCCATGTCCTGTACTGTTATGTTAGTGCAGAGTAGCAGCGTTGATAATTGGCATATAACTCACATTGTGCTCAATGCTACAGACCCTAAATCATCCAGTGTGAAGCCTATTATATGATACAGAGTACACTGCAGATGTTTCTGCTCTCCTAGTTATCATGGCTCCATGTATGTGTCTGTCTGCTACTGGTTATCCAAACCGGGGTTTAATCATTACAGAGAGTCCAGACATGTTCCCATGCTGCGACTGATTTCACTGTCATTTTTCATCCACGAGCGGCTGGAACCAACTTTACAGCCACAGCTCCTTCACTTAATCATGTTTTATTGCTCCTCTGACCCTTGCCGCCGAGAGGAGATGGCAGAACATGGCGGGCCGGGGCCTTAAACTAATAATTATAAACCAGCCCGCTCTGTCTGTTTATCAGACAGCCACTTCCTCAGATAATACACAAAGCTGGAACAGTGGCAGTGGGCCATATAGAACATATAGGGGGTAGTACAAACGATAAAAGTCTTAACTCTTAAGTTATGTCACAATTTCAAGCAGGGTCGCAGAAAAAAAAAGGACAAATCCAAATGCAGACAAGAGGCTTAAAACCAAAACTAAACTAAGTTATTCACAATTACAAACACTGCTACAAAGATCACCATTCAGTTATGTGACTTTTTATTTGTGCACAAGCTGCAGGTGGATCTGTCGTCAGAATTACTCTAAATGTCAGTTCAAATATCAAAATATGCCAAATAAAAAAATAGTAATAAGCTGCACAGACAAAATGGAACAGCAGTTGGTTAAAACTCACCAATATGGACAGTTTGTGGTTTGAAAATGTTAAATGTTTTGCAATTTAACATGATTTTAAACATACAGTTCACCCCAAAATAAAAAAAAAACATATTTTCCCTCACACTTATAGTTCTATTTATCCATCTAGATTGGTTAATTGTGAATTGCCAAGTTTTCTGCTATGGAGGTGTCTGTCTTCTCTTGATATATCAACATATCAAGGTCATTTATTGTCATTATACAGCACAGGGTTGCACAACAAAAAGAAAGTTGTAGTTCCTTCATGCTACACAAATACAATATACATATGTATAATAAGTCAGATATTTAATACAAAATAAAATAAAACAAGATATACAGTTATTTACTTATGTACATATACCCAGGAAATAATTCTCTAGTGGATTTTTTGAATTTGCATCAGGTTGAATGTAAACAGCAGCAACAAGATAGTGATGATAACACGGTCGACATCTTCACATTAAAAGTTCGACATCTAGGAAACATTGTGCATCAGCTGTGACTGAGTTAGAGCACAAAGCATCATACATGTAAACACAGAGTCCACAGAGCAACACCTCGATCCAGGATGTTGTGGTGGAGCAGGTCTCTGTAAGATGTGGGCATAACAGTTTCTGATTTCCCGTTGCTTGAGCAGAGTCTTTTTTTTGTACTTTTGTACCTCTCTCCTCCACTCTGCCTGGGGTGGTCACACATGCGTTGTTGATCATCTCAGGGTCCACTGCTCTTTAATCCACACCCCACACCTCTTTTTCCAAAGAACACTTGTGTATTTCTGTCATAGGTGACACGTATTTAGCAATAAAAAAGCTACTGATTGCAGCAATGATCTGGTGCTTAAAGTAACAAAAAAAAAATGGAGGTTTGTAATCATGACAGCACACGATGTAAATAATGGTGTCCTCCTTGGCTGAGTTGTAACCTCTTGTCCATGAGTGGATAAACCCTTCCTTCTGATACGGTTAGTGAGTGTAAACAAAATGGGCCTTTTCCACCGGCGCCAAACCGTACCACGCCGATTTGCATTTCCATTATCACTTTCAGCACGCTATGCCAGCCCATGATGATCCTCCTTCCTCCCCCTCAAACAAGCATGTGTCATGATACTCAACTCTTGTGTGTGCAGGAGAGCAGAGAGAAAGAAGTTTCTTAAAAGTCTCTTTATGTTCAGCTGACAGTACATTTGAACATTTTGTACATATATTGTACATGTACATTCGCTTTCAGCTGTGTCAGAGTCGTGTTAAGATACCGCTGATAAAACCCCTGAATGAAAACATTTCCTGTTTGTGCTGCTTCATAATAAAAATGCTTAAATAACGAAATAATGCATAAATAATGCACAAATAATGAAAAAAAAGCCAGTTCTGTGTATGGAAAAGGGCCAAAACAGCTCACAACAGTCTGCATTATCATGAGTAAGCGTCATGTTCAATTATATTTGAGAAAGGCATTTGAGAATACAGCCAATATCTCCAAAACTTGGCAGCTCATACCAAAACTATCTAGATGGATAAATAGCACTGCAGGTAAGAGGAGAAACAAGTATTTTAGATTTTGGGGTGAACTAACTCCTTTTAAATGGATTGCAATGATTTTAAAGTAGGACATGCAATGCTAAATGCTAAAATAGTATATAACAGTAGCACAAGTTGTCATCAAGGCAGCAAAGTAACCCAATAATGTCAGTTACACAGCAATATTTATCCAAAGTGAGCTAGCATTCGCTAACAGCCACCATAAGCTACTGGTCATACCAGACCTAGTGAGGCTGTTAAAGCAAGTGTATTAAAATATATTGAATTGAGGCTGTTTTATTGCTCAGAAATTCAACTTCTCACGCGCAAGAACACTGTGTTATTTCTTCTTGTATGTAGTCTCGTTTAAACAACTTTTGCAGTGTTCGTGTTATTTTCTCTACCCCCTGTAATTCCCATAAGTACAGACGTGTTGCCAAATTGTCGTATTTCACGCACAAGCTCACAAAACGGTGGCACACTGAACAAGGAAGTTCTATGAGAGTCACAAGTGAATATGATTCTGTGGTTGTGACTGTAGAACTTTTACACCTGGCTGTGCCAGCGTCAACAGTCGAGGCCTCCAAACCGCACTGCGCTCACTTCCAGGACGCACACTGTGAACTCACAACAACATTTTTGAAGAATTAGTTTATTAAGAAGACAGACCTTCATAATATTTATGCGGGGCAACACCGAGGTCAGCTGGAGACCTGTCGCCGAGCTGGTGGCGGCCGTGCCAGCACCTCTGCTATGCTGGGTGGAGACTGGTAGCTTTCTGAGAACAGCCAACATTTCTAACTCCACATGTAAGAACACTGAGAGCTGTGAGTCCTCAGCTGATGTAATGTGTCCTGGGACTCTTGCTGACTGACCAGGTGAGTGTCCTCGCTTTCAATTAACTTGTGCTTCTGTTCCTGCATGCAGGATGAAAATGACGTAACAAGACGAAAACAACATAATACATAACAAGACGAAAATGACTTAAAAGATGTCACAAGACGAATATGACGTAATAAGACAAAAATAACGTAAAGGACATAAGAGGACAAAAACAATGTATCAAGACAAAAACGATGAAAATGACATAAAAGATTTAACAAGATAAAAATGATGTAAAAGACGTAACAAGACAAAAACAACTTAATAAGACGAAAACTGCATAAAAAATGTAAAAAGGCAAAAATGACATAAAAGGTATAACAAGGCAGAATTTACATAACAAAACAAACATAAACAAACAACATAAAAAGACATAACGATGAAAATCACGTAAAATATGCAACAAGACAAAAATGATGTAACAAGATGTAACATTATGCTAAATTATGTAAAAGACATAAAACAAAAATGATCTAACGAGACAAAAATAATGAAAAAAAATGTAACAAGAAGAAAATGACAGAAAAGACAAAACAATATGAAAGTGAAAACAACATAAAAAGACGTGACAAGACAAAAACAAAATAAAAGCTGTAACAGGATGTAAAAAGACAAAGCAGACAGAAACGGAGACTCAACCGTGGAGAAAAGGTGAGGTTCAGTTAGCTTTGCACAGAAACAGAGAGTAGAAATGTCCTTCAGACAACTACTTTTTACTTTATGCTTTGAGGACATTTCAGAGCCTGAACTTTGTCACTTTTACTTGAGTAAAGAAGTTGAATCAGTACTTCTGCTTTTACCAGAGTCTTGTTTTATGTATCTGTACTTCTTGAGTACTGAATGTGTGGACTTTTACCACCTCTGCCTGCACGGTATATCAACTGTGAGTGAATGTAGGTTTTATAAAGCAAATGCAGATCTTTAACGTCTAAACACACCGAAACAAGGTTCTCCAACTCTTGGACGTGACCCAAATCACAGAGGACACAGCTGAAGCGATGCCTGCTCCAACCCAAATCTATTAACTGCAGGTCCTGAGCTCCACTCGGCTCCCACAGTCAGACTGAAGAGCCTTTTTATGATCTGTTTATGTTAGTCAAAGCAGCGGCCATTTTCCAGCCCCCCCTTCAGTTTGGTCTCCTGTACCCCCCCTCCCATCGGACACATCAGGAAGCTCTGGACCCAGCAGCGTGGGAACATAGAAACCAGCCAGGGGTGCCGGCAAAACTGTCTGCCTGACTTTACATCCATCACTGTAAAAAATCATATCAGAGTTCAGTGGAATCAACTAATGTTTTCACATTAAAGGAGCAATACGTAGAAATCGCCCATCCAAAAATGAGTACTGCAGTCAAAATAGTGAGTTGGAGCCATAGACTGTGTATTAAATTGGTTGAATCCCTATTTAATATACAGCCTATGGTAGAAGTGAGTTGTTTACCTCGGCCCCCTTCTCCCCAGACTCAAAGAAGCTCAGGCTGCAGGAACACTGCAGGAGCGCAAAGTATAATTGGACGTCAACAAGCAATTATGAGTCCTACACTGTAAGTTGATGAGCTGTTCGTAACACTTGCTTATTCAGCACACATTCGGCATTAATTTGAACGTATATACGTATATGTATATATATTTTGTTCTATTTGTGTTTTTTTATTTTTAGTTTATTATAGTTTACATTTGGAATACAAGAAAAGTTAACCGTTTCAGTGCCAAATAAAGTTGATTGTTAAACTGTAAAATATCCTGCCTCAATTACATATCAAGTGTTTGATAAAGACATTTGAGGGATCATTGCAAAAAAATGTGTTTATATAATAAACAACAACCAAGAAAAGAATATCGGTCAATATATCAGTAATTTGGTATCAGAGTTGGCCCCAGAAGTGCAGTATGGGCCAGGTTCTAGTTTGAAGAAAGCAGATATGATGAAAAATTACTTTAAGATAAGTTATGGTTGTTTTATGATAAACACTGCAAACAAGTGCAATTGAATTAATATCAAGTTCAAAAGTTTATTTACCACAACTTGTCTTTTCAAATTCAGCCAACTTAAAATTTTAAGCCAGTCTAGATGCAAACTTTTTAAACTTTTTTAGGTTGAAACAAATAGTTTACTTTTACAGTGCATACACAGGTGGACCCATGTTCATGCAGTCAGACACAAATACTCACACCACCACTCTTCCGCCCCATGTCCCCCTGCGCTGTCCTCACCTGCAGCAATAACTTTGTCACGTCATAAAAAAAACAGTCGCTAAAATGAACACCATTTCCACATCCACCTTGGCCTGAGGTAGCGTGCGAGGAAACACCTCGCCTTCAGACTCCGTTCACTCCAGCTTTCACCATGTCTCCTGCACTTGGCTCTGGGGCCCACACAGTAAACCAAACAGCATAACAGCTCCTTTGTACATGCCGCATGTATTTCTAGCCGTATGGTGCTTTGATTATACAATGCAAGTATTATTTTCATGCGCATTATGCGCGGTGGAAAATGCTTTCATCTCAGGGCAGGGTTTCGCAGTGGCGCTGCCCTCTCGGCCATGGAGACGCACAGTGGAGACGAGGGTCTGCGCCTGACACAAGTCACACTCAATCTGGGCTGAGGCAAAGCAGCGGTGGCCGCAGGCGCTCTGCTCGGGCATGCTCCGTCCCAGCCCTGCCCGAGCTTTCCATTCATTTATTTTACGTTCCCCTCTTGTTTTATTCCCAGTTCTCACAGAGCTTAAGGGTGGCCACGAGGTTAAAGGAGCATTTGCTTGCCACATACACAGAACCTTCTGTGTTCGTTAGATTCAGGGGTGGGAAGTACAAATACTTAGTTACTGTACTTAAGTAGTTTCCAGGTATCTGTACTTTACTTAAGTATTTATTTTTCTAGCAACTTTTTTCTTTTACTCCCTAATTTTAATGCAAATATCTGTATTTTCTACTCCTTACATTTTCAAAACAAGCTTGTTACTTTAGCTTTAATGCATTTCAGGGGAATTACTGATTATTTTTATTTTACGAAACTGTGCACCACCTTCCAACATCAAGACTGATTTTAACCTAAATGGAAAAATGGAAAAAAAACAGAGAAAAGGTAATTCCTTGGCACAACTATTAGCACATATCCCGCATGACAGACATAACAGGATGAAAACGACATAATAGATGTAACAAGACATAACAAGACAAAAACAACGTAAAAGACATAACAAAACGTGTACTGACATAACAAGGCATAAATGTCATAAAAGACCTAACAAGACGAAAATGACATAAAAGACAGAAAAAGACAAAAAAGACATAACAAGATGTGACAGAGATGGAAACTCAGCTGTGAAGAAAAGGTGAGGTTCAGTTAGCTTAGCACAGAAACAGATTTTACTTTTATGCTTTGAGTACATTTCAGAACCTGTACTTTGTCACCTTTACTTGAGTAAAAAGCAGAATCAGTACTTTTTTTCCCACAAGTACTACTTGAGTAAAGTATTTATGTTCTGAATGTACTTTTGCTACGTCATGTTAGACTGAAGTATCTTATTTCAATTTTATCACCTCACTGAGATCTGCATGATTAATAAGTTTTGATGGTCTGCCACACAACACTCTTCCAGCGTGCCCTTACAGCTCAGAACGGCATTATTAAAGTGGTAGCTGAGCAGGCCAAGACTTAATTCAAAAAGCTCAAGCTGCTTTTCCGCCTGTAATTATGAGATTTATACCCCCACCGCTACCTATTCCTTTTTTTTATTTTCTTAAAATTTTCCACCTCAATTTCCAGTTACATCCTTAAACGGTAAAGGAGCTCAAATTAAGCCGCCGCAGTGGCAATCTGGTTCCTATTTTGGGACGTAAAAGATCGAAAATGAAAAAGAAAAAGAAAAAGAACAGAGAGAGAAGGAGAGCGGGCTGCTGCCTGCCACCACCGAGATGCTAACCGTTTCCATGTGTCCGTGTGTCTCTGCTAAATCCCCCACCCCGCCTTCTCTTTTTTTTTTCCGGCCGCGTCCCGCTGCTTCTTCCCCTCGCTAAACAGACTATAAAGAGCGTGCATGGTAGTGGGAGGGACTCAACAAGGTGCAAGCACTTCAGGCAGCCAACCACGCTCTTCCTTCCTGGGCTCGGCCGCTCTCCGCCTCCTCTGATTGGCTGCGGTGGGCGTACAGATGTTTCTTCTTTAATGATTTTTGTAACCATTAAGTTAATAGTTGTTTATGGCAGTGAAATGCAGGAATGTGGGTGGAAGTGGAGGAAGGGGAGCAGGCTGATGGATATGGAAGTAGGGGACTTTTGAGAGGGGCTGGGGGAGGTGGCGGGGATCATGGGATAAATATGAGGAGGGGGCTGGCAGACTCTGGGCCAACTGTGGTGGAGACTGTGGGTTGACATTACAAGGGGGATGGAGACAGGGGCTTCACACGTACTCTGTCATGTACAGACACACACGCACACTCACACACAGCCACATGAATGCATCTTTGTGGGGCATCAAAGTCATGAAGACAAAGATCCAGACAGAAAGACGGTTACATAATGTAATTAAACACAGATTAATGTGTAATGATTTAAAACCAACTTGATTTTAATTTGATTTTATTTGATTCAGAGCTGCAATTTAATTTTAAGTCTTGCAATACCAATCATCTGTGGATTTCTAAATGCAAAATAGTTGCTTGAATGGCGGCGAGAACGGCAGGAAACAAACCTACGCCCCTTACATTTTTTCAAGGGCACGCCTTACCGGATATGACGCTCTTCTCCTGTTCCACTCAGCGGTAGGTACACGACTTCTGCATGTCACCAACCCAATTTGAAGTGCCACTCTAAAGACACTGAATTGGTTCTGCATGGCAGATTTTTTAAACTCTCTTAATTGTTTCCACTCAGTTTTAGCAACAAAAGCTGGGAAACTGTCCTCAGTCTGTATTGAATCATTCACAGACTGACTTGTGAATCTATTTTAACGTCAAATTCAATATATTTTACGATTTTTCATGAATCAAAGTGTCCAGGATTTTGGGGCCAGGGTGTGCTGGGGTTAGTGCTAACCGCTAATGCTAGCATCACTCAACTCTGGTCAGCTCTTGTCTGTAACTTTACCATCATTGCCACGCCATCTTCATAAGGCTTTTTCATGTCAAACACTTTTTTTTTTGTCATGTACATAATTTGCACGTTAATATTTTTCATATGCAGCCAATGCAAGCTTTCACATCAGTTTCACATCATTGTTTTTTAACATACTTTTTGTCACAGCACAATTTCTTTTCAGAGGTCTAATAATTTATTCATGTGGCAGTTGACGTGAATACTCAGGCACGTCGAAATTTTGCCTCAGAATTTATTTGCATCATTATTGGTGTGTAAAGGCCTCCAGGCAAGTTATTCAAACAAGAAGCTACAGACTTCGAGCTGAACACACAGAGACTTTTAAAATCGTCTTTTTCTCTGCTCTCCTGAACACATAGTTGAGTCTCAGCTTTCTAGTGACAGAGGAAGAGGAAAACAGAAAGACAAACGGGTCCATTGGGAAAGGGAAAAGGGTCAATCGCTTATTTTTAGTGGGTTTACACGCCTTTAAAAAACCTGCATATATGCACTAATTTTGGTGTATGTATGGTATGAGACACCTCTGAAGTACTGGTGGGAAGCTGAACCACCTGCCACCTCCTTCAGCTCCTGTGTCAAACTAACAGGTAAGCGACTGGTAAACTGAATGCCCCCCTGCTGTTTTGGTACCACATTCTATCAAGGCACCCTTTATAGTAATTCACTAATGCTTTATGGATCAAGCCAGCAGCTCAGGTGTATCCTTTTTTGGGGGAATGATACATGTTGGTAATCCATTAAGAAATGCTTAATAGGTTGTGAATGCATAAAGTTTGCTCTAAATCCACTGCAGCCATTTTCTGGTAAGAGTCCATATGGCCCAATAAGTCTTAGATTAGGATTTTTTCAGAACCTGGCAACCCAAAAGTTGTTCTTATTGACTTATAACCAATATACAAAGTCGCAAGTCTTTTATTATGATTATTTTATGTGAACCAAAGAAAGACTAGTTGCTATGGTAGACGCTAATGGGAATACAAATAATTAATTTTTAAAAAAAAAACCTATATATGTACACACACAACATGCATCCCATGAGTAAAACACTTCTAAAAGAGGGATGTATTAATAATGTAAGACAGGAGAAGATTAATGGTGGCTGGAACACACTGTAAAGAAAACAGAGGATCACTCAGCCACTGTGAAAGCTTCTCTTTCTGTCTGCATGTTTGTGTGTGTGTGCTTTCATATCATCACTGTACAGCACACATGTAGCACATTACACATTCATTTCCCTCATGGTATTTGAACTTTCCCTCAGACTTCTGTTGCCGTCCCACTTCCTCCTCCTGCTTTTTTTGTTTTCTTCTGCGCCCCAGTGGACAAAAGCATCCATCTAAACCCAATCAGGCGTCTGTCCATGCTGCAGGAGCCTCCAACATGTAAACACATGAGTCAGCATTCAGACGTAGTGGTTACCGCCTGTATTCTCACTCTGATTCTATGGATTTATGGAGGAGGAGGGGTGATTCACAGCTTTCACAGCACCAGAGTGGGGCCCCAGTCTTTGGCCAGGTACAACCCCAGCGGAGGCGTGGCCCGCTGGGTCACAATGAGTCCCAGGTGTCCTTCAGAGGAGGGGTGGGGTGGCTGTGGCAGCAGCAGTTGGGACTGTGGCTATCGCTAACGATGCTAACACAAACCTTCTGTCACAGCCATATAAAACGCTGCCCCTTATTAAGAGGGGAAAATGAGGGATGGGTTTCCTATAGCGTCCCTCGAGGGGCTCTGTGGAGCGTGACGTGCAGGGTTGTGGAGTGGGACTGCTTATATACACCTCTTCTGTATCTATCAATCTGTCCATCGTCCTCTCTCTTGGGGAACACTTGCAATCTAGCATGAATAATGTGCAGAGACAAACCACAAGCACATGTGTGTCGTCTCTGTGTTTGTTTGGCGATTTGCTTGTGTTTGCTTTTGAATCAGCCTCGGCTGCAGCAGCATCTGACTGAGCTCGGCCCACATTCATTACATGAGACAGAGTTATTGTAGGCTTGCACAAGCGAGCTGAGATTAGCTGCTGAATTAGCTCCAGTTTGGACTGAGACAGTCGCAGACCGCAATGTAATGAGGCTTTTTTTCTGCTCCCCTACTCTCCCCATACCAGACCAAAACTATACATCACTTTTATCGTCTAACACTGGGGCATTTTAGTGCAAATCAGATGATTTCACCATGGCTACCGCTAACATTTGCTACAGTTTTCATCATAAAACTGTTCTTTATTTTTCAGATGAATCAGTTTAGTCTATAAAGTGTTAAAAATGAATGTGAAAGCTAATGCCATCTGACAAATGTATGTATGTAAATTTAAATGTATCTACAAATCTGTACATTTGCTGAGCAGATCATCACTGGTATTTTTGCTCGATAAACGACTCAAACAACAATCACTTATCAAAATTGCTTATTGACTTTTGAAAGATAGATTAATCAATTAATCAAGTAATTGTTTCAGCACTATCTGCCACATCAAGCTGTGCTCATCAATATTTTTATATCAACAAGAAGTCAAATTCTCAGGTCCTCTCAGTTCAACAGAGCGTTTTAGTGTGTTTTTGCTCATTGTTTTGGTTTTGCAACCTGCAACTTTACATAGTATGCACCAGTAATGTATGCATTTACATATAGTGGAGTGTTCAGCTGGTAAAAAGCCAGTGATTTGTCCCAGGAGTTGGTAGAGACCAAAACAGAGCTAAAAGGAGGGTGAATACTCTGACCCTACAGGTAGTTGAAATATTGAAATCACAACAGTTAACACATATTTAACTAATCTCTGTGAGTTATCCATGACCTTGGAATGTTTTGACCAATCACTGCAAGTCTACTGCAAGTTTGACCAATCACTGTAGCCTCCCACGAATTCCACCAATCGTAGCTGTCCCCCGAGCAAACGTCCTACATGTACGTCTAAATGTACCAACTCAATGTTTTATTATTTACTTATTATTTTTTGTATTTCTTTTTTTTTTTTTTTTTTTGTCACAGGTAGTGAAAAGAAGACAAGGTTTGTCATTGTTATTCACATTTATCACTGCTCTGTGCAATTTTCTATTTTGTAATTTTGTTTTGGCTCAGTTGAGTTTGAGCTCCAAAAAGATTTAGTGTCTTTGTGGAATTTGCTGAGGAGCACTTCTTCATGAAATAAATAATGCACATTTAGTTAGAAGTTTTGTAGTCTTGAGGCTGTGCGGTTTTAACTCTCAAGCTGCCTTTGATTTTTAATGAATTCTTCAAAACAATTTTTTTTTTTGTTCAAAATCCACTTTTATTTGTCATTTTCACCGGCTGCCACAATTTAACTGGAAAACATCACAACATGCAAGAATAAGAAAAAAGCCTGCAAAATCCTGGACGGACTGAATATTGGACTTACATTTGTCAGGTGGTTAGAAATGTGACGCCAACTTAATGCTAACATTGCTCTGCGACTGCTGTTGTGTTAAAAGCCAACTGTTTGCTAAACCATTAGCCATATTAACTTCATAAGGTGATAATATGTCATGGTTGTGCGTACATGTTGTTGCACTGCCACCTAGTGGCCAAAAATTTAATTAAAGTAGGTTTAAGGTCAAGCTAAATGGGATATCTGATTACTGGGTTCACTACAGTAACCAGACTTCCTCTGTAAACTAATTTCTTCATGTAACTTGACTTCTTGAGTGCATTTAAACTGTTAAACTGAGAGGTATCTATTTCAGCAGAGCAAAATCTAATAAGTAAGAGGGTTTTAGCTTAGGTCTAAGAGTGACAAAACTAAGTTTCTCTCTTGCCTCTTGACCTGAGAAAAGTTGAGAGTCTTTGCTCTACATAAACCTGGCCCCAGGCAACCGCAATCTGCACCACAATGTTACAATATAAAATTCCTCTCAACACCTCCACACTCTCCTGCACTACCTGTATGTATTGGCCTAATACCTCAGATTTAATGCAACACTTCACCTACCAGTCTCACCTCCTAAACAGCTGAGTGCTACAGCGGCTGCCTAATCCCCCCCTGTTAAACCTGTTTCTATCTGTGAGCCGGCCGTGTCCATCAACAGGAAATTAACCCCAGCTTCCCTGTAATGTGAAACAGCATCGGGCTCCGTAACAGCAATCCGCATTCACAGGTCTTATACACACACACACACACACACACACACACACACAGCACACACACACACACACATACACACATGCCCACGTAGTTAAAAATATGCCCTGACGCCTGGGACTGGGGTGAGGATGAAGTCATCAAGCGTTTGGACACACATTCCCACACACACACACACACACACACACACACACACACAGAATTTCAGCCAGCCACACACAGGCAGTATTCCCAGCACTAACTGGCCGCGGAGACAGCAGTGTTATGGCTTCATTGCGGGCAGACGTACAGCTGGGAATGCAGGCTGGAATACCTGGCAAGGCCGAAAGTCTGGGAAAGGAATGCTGCATTGACAGGAAGGTATGGATAGAAAACTCAAGGTATGTGTGTGTAGTGAAAACAGAGGCCACTGTTGTCAGCCAACGTTATCATTTATGGCTAAAGGTAGGCGTTATTTATGTGTGTGAGATAACATAGAAAACAGAAGAGGTAGATATGTAGGTTTGATCTAATCAAGAAAAAATGAGATCCAAGTCCACCTCTATTAGACAGCAGGAAGGAGTGTAACCGTTGCTGATAAGGTTCCATTAATGACGGGGTCGCTCCAGGTGGAGGACATGTGTCGACTCAAACGGCATGTTCTGTACCTGCTTTGTGTGTTTGTGATAAAAGTGGCATGATGATCATGATAAGATTCATTTTTTGTTTTTCAGGCCACGTCTTTGGCACCGTCCTGATAAATCTGAGTCCTGTAATGTCCTTCATGATGCTCATATTAACTACCCAGCTCGTCTGTTGTTAGTCTGAAAAGCCTCCAAAATGCATCACTTCCTGTGCAGGAAGAGATTTTCTCCAGGAAAGTCCTTCCAGATGGAAAAGTGTTTCCAACAGTAAATATGAAAGCTTTCATGATCTGATATTTGTATCAGATTTATGACATTTATTTATATTTAGAAAGTCCTTTACATACTTTCACAATTACATAATAACACCAAAAAGTGTCCAGAATCACTTCATTCACTCATGCACTACACACTCAATAGTTTACTCTGTACTGAGCAGTAAGTCAAGATTTCAGGCACAAACTAATCATGGTGATGGTGCAGAGCCACACATCGGTAATTTTCCAGCTGGTTTTCACTCCCAGTCCATCAAATATGGCAGTTTGGACAGTGTCCCTATGCTTTAAAGTATGATGCTGTATGTAGGTATGTCTCTCGTGCAGGAGAGGTTTATCAAACGCAGCACTTTCACTCAGGAGAGGGTTTGTGTCCCGTATAAAACCAAAAGTCAAGACATTACATTAAAAAATGTGCATTGTATATGTTCGCATTAAGTAATGTGATATTTTCCTAAACCTAACCATGTAGTTTTTGAGCCTTTATTTTGAAAGTCTACCCAGATGTTGCATATTTATTATTACTAACCCTGCATGTGCAAAACAAACACTAGAGGGGGACCTACAACGTCACAGTTTGAAGCGTAGAGTTGGGAGTGAGAACATGTCGTGATTTTCACAAAAATGTTATGCAATGTGGGATTTTTAGTTTGAAGTAAATTCAATTCAGACACTAGAATAAAATGCCAGAGGGTAAATACAGTGCTCCATATTGCAAATATGTAGTCCACAGCCACGCTAGCAGCTCTGTAAGGCTGTTTTAGGTACAGTGATGCTTTGAGACCCCTTTGAAAGTGGCTCACCAAACTTATTACAGTCCTACAGGAACATTAATGTCTGTACTAAGAGGAATGATAATCCATCCAATCAGATGAGTGGACTTAAAGGATAAGTTCGGTTTTTTGACACCTGGACCTTATTGTTAGGATTATATACGCTCGTAGACTCACCCAGACAATTTTGGTGGAGCTCGGAGCCGTTTTCGAGCAATTTAGATCCAGCCGACGGCGTTTTTTCTCATGCCATAGTAGCGGACGGGGCCAGAAATCGAAGCCCCTAAATTAGACATTATCTGCTGTGAAACTCGCTCATTTCACCTACATGTTATAAATGAATGGCCAGTGTTATCACCATGTCAGCTCAACTTCGTTGTTATGGTCATCCGGGGCTTTACAAGGATGGGTAACTTTTGGTGGCGTCATAGACGTGCGCCGCAGGACCCCAGCTGAGTAGAGACGCTGTTGTTGCTAGGCTACACGGCAACGCGGCTATTTCTGTGCAGCATGGCGGAATATTTATCCAATGTAGAAGTGTCTGACGACGACTTTGAGTATAATGGATGCCCGTATCGTTTTGAGCCAGAATACACCGACGAGGAGCTATTTGAAAGGAGGATGCAGAGGGAAAGAGCTGAACAGCTGGCCAGAGAACAAGCAACCACTGCACGTCCACGAATGGGGGCTAACTGGTGGTGTTGTTGTGGACATTGCATGAGTTTCGCAGCAGATAATGTCTAATTTAGGGGCTTCGATTTCTGGCCCCGTCCGCTACTATGGCATGAGAAAAAACGCCGTCGGCTGGATCTAAATTGCTCGAAAACGGCTCCGAGCTCCACCAAAATTGTCTGGGTGAGTCTACGAGCATATTAATCCTAACAATAAGGTCCAGGTGTCAAAAAACCGAACTTATCCTTTAAGTCAAGTGACATCAGATCAAGTCAAACTCAAGTCACAAGTCTGATCATTTTTAATCTGTCTGGCAAAATCAAGAACTCAACTTTGACTTCAACACCAATGACACATCTATTTTGACTTTCAGTAACTTGATATCCTCCCAAGCCCAAAGATGAAAGATTATACTATAAAAAAGTATCTAGCACAACTTTTCCTACCGGCCAATTATGTTGTGCAAGTTGGAAGTATTTGATAGTACAAATCAGAGACAGACCAATAATGACTTGGACTTGACTTGGCACTTCATAGTCAATACCTCATTTGACTGGCAGAACAACTTTGTCCAACCTCTGCATCCAACAGTTGTTGGAATATTTCAATCATAACCAAAACCTTACAACAACCCAGTACTGAAAAGTCAGGATGTCACCAAAGTCAATAGAATAAATTGCGTAGGGACCATGAATGTCTGTAAAAACTTTTCTTACCATCTAGTAGAAGATCACCATATGGGATTACAAGGATCTTTGGGACTCATCTTCCAAGGACCCTGAATGTCTGCACCAAATTCCATGGCAATCCACTCACCAGTTGTTGAGATATTTCACTTAAAACCAAAAAGTCAAGCCCATAGTGCCACATGAAAAGCTGGGATCAACAAAGTCATTAGTATTCATCTTCTGAGACTCTTAAATATATGTACCAGATTTCATATGAATCTATAGGCTCCTTTACATTGGTCAAAAAACCCACAAACCTCTAGCTTTTGTCTTCAGTGGGAAAGGGTACAATCAGCATTCAGTCAATGACTTTGTAGTGGTCTCGGCTCCAGCGCTGATCGGCAGGAATGGAAACATGACATCTGGGTTGACACGCTAATTTTCGCCCCTTATCTGGCACAATGCTTGAAGGCTCAACACCTCCGTTGGTAACTTCTGTGACTCATCTCAGGCACAGATTCCATCCATCTCCGTTCAAGTGACGCTCAAACTTGTTCCATTGTTCCAAATTAGTTGCCGTTGAGTTTGAACGAGAGACTGAAGTAAAAGATATGAAAAAGTAACCACCATAACATTGTTACTAGCCTCCATGCTGCTTTCTATTGTTTGCTAACCCTGTTTTCTGGTGCATTTGTGACAACAGATCCCCAAAAAAGTCTGATTTTAGCAGGTTTATCCACATTTAAAAAGCCTGCATATACACACTAATTTTTGTATAAAACAGTATATATTTCAGATATTTCATTCTGAACAACAAGTGGTGGACCACCTGGCACACCAATATGGCAAACTCTAGAGCCATGACCAATGTTGCTAAAATTACTTGGATTTGTTGAGTGTAAATGAACAGACAGACTGTCTGACTGACTGTATGTGTTTACACACATCACAGCAAATAGGACAATATAAAACGTGGCCGATGTCCAAGTCCTCCAGCATTAGCTGATTAGGACAGGATACAACAGATAATAAAAGTCAGAGGTAATTTCAAACAATCTGCAGAGAGATTACGCAGCAGGATGACGTCTTAAAGTCTGACAACCTCGAGTGGTAGTAGACCACAAAAAAGAGGGGGGAAAAAATCATGTACTCATACAACATCTGAAAGTGATCTGCGTCCCAGCTACTGACTTAGTCTGACACCAACCGACAGTCAAATACCCAAAGTCTCCCAGTGCAACACCACCAGCATCCCCAAACCCACATCTAGTCAAGCATGGAGTAACGTATTGGCAGGTCCTCTCTGCCCATAACATGAAATTCCTCAGGATCATTAGGTAACCATAACCTCATTGTGGGTTTGAAATTCTTAAAGCATAGACCCTCATCCCCTTAAACCATGTTAGAGCTAAAATAAATATATACATGTATGGAGACGCAGTGTTCTGTAAAGCCAGAGATTAATGTGGAGTCTATTAGCCGTCGCTCTAAAGCTCTGTACACTTCAAACGAAGGAGCGGAGACGGAGCAGATGTTGCTGATTTATTAACACAACAAGGAAACTGCTAATGGTATCTGCGCTATTTGTTTTGGCTAATTACAAGCGAGCAAAGTCCTCAGAATTGACAGCCGTGATAATGTTGAGAAATCTGTCTGCCTCAGTCTCTCGGCGCTGGGACGGAGAAGACGTGCTGCGGGGCTGCAGCCAACAGTGGCAGCAGTTTGTTGGCTCGCAGTCTGCTGTGCCACAGCTTCAGGTCACAGTGGTCAGCGCAGCCCCATACAACCCTCCATACAGTTCCATTGTCTGCAGACAATGCATGCACACACACAGGGCCGCACCGCGGTCACTGGGGCAAATCCATCTCACACAAACATCGATCTAAAAAAAAAGTGGAAAACATGTCACTCATTTGAAACCAGACAGTGACATTCTTTCACATGTAAATGAAATTCTAATCTTTCTACCAGACATCTAAAATATTTGGTTTGGTTTAGTTTTTTGGTAGCAGTGGAATAATAATTTAAGAATAAAGATAATAATTAAGTAATACCATGTAATTCCAGAAAAATAGTTTGGTATTAACTATGGCTATTTATGGTAATATTACCTGAAATGTTGGTCATGTAGGATTTTGCAGCTATGATTCATAATTATTCTGTGGTCTCTCAAGGTAATCACTTTGCCTTGTGATGTTTGGTTTAATCCAACATTGCCATGACATTAAGTAGAAAGAGGTACTGTAGCATTTAGCAGCCCTGATTCCTGGTTATTACACAGAATCTGCCACAAGTGTTTCTGGGTAACAAGTCACAGCATTGAACATATCATTTGAACAGTATTACCTTGAACCAAGAGGGAATTTAAGGACATAAAAGAGGGTGAATTTCAGCATTATAATATGATAATTACCGGTTTTAGCTGCCAAAGTTTTTCTTGTGATGTTGAAGGTAGCAGCACAATAATATTGTGAAAACATCAACCTACATTACCTCATTATTATCAGGTTATTACCCCATCAATGTCACTATAATACCATTTTTAACCCAAATATTGCACTGATAAAAACATTATATTGTTAGCAGGCAGGTCTTTGAGGGCCTTCCTCAGCTATGTCAGTGCTAATTACAAGGTATTACTTAAGTATTACCTCTTCATTAGGAAAGTATGACCCCTATTACTATTACCATGTTATTAATGAGTTGTAATTTAAAGTGCTACAACTTATGTTCTTTTGTTTAGTTAATGTTTTGACTGTTATGCACAGTATTATTTGTGGTCTTATGTGCATGGCTCTAGGGATGTCGGTGTCATTGAAGACAGTTAGTTGGTCCAACATTTTAGTCCACACTGAAATATTTTGACTGTCCCCTGTGCCAAAGTTTGCCCCCTGACAGAACTGCTGGCTGTAGACTTTTATTTGTAGGGAAATTATTGTTTGAAGCTTAAAACTCACAAAACACATGACAGATTCCTTCCATATGTTAAATTACAGTCTTTACAGTTATATAACGCCTTCTGGAGGAGCTTTGACAAGTAAAGCAAACAACTCTAACTGACCGATTCCACCGACGTGGCTGCTGGAGCTGATCGCAGCCCTTCAAGACAATGCTTGTGATTCTACCAGATGCAACGCAGCATGTTTCAGAAGCGCTCCGCTCTGCTCCACGGAGAATATGTGCTGTGAGTCTATTTTTGCATAGAGAATCATTTTCAAAATAAAACACATGGACTAACTGGCAAGTAATATGCCAAACTCTCGAGCCGTGGCCAGTGTGGATAAAAATAGTTGGATTTGCTGAGTGTAAATGAACAGACAGTCTGTCTGACTGAGGGCATTATAAAAAGTGGCTAATGTCCAACTCTTCCAGCATTAGCTGATTAGGACAGGACACAAGAGGTTATAAAAGTAAGAGGTAATTTCAAACAATCTGTACAGAGATTACGCAGCAGGATGATGATGTAAAGTCTGACAACCTTGAGTTGCAGACTCCTGATGTAACTACTTATCCTTTGTAGAAGCAAAAAATCAAGGAAAATTGACCAAATCATCAAAATCTGAGCAAGTAAACAAAATCAAGTGGACAAAATGCTCCACTTATGAAATACTGCTGGTGGGGCATGAAGCTGTGCGAAGGATGGATCAAAGCCACGTCATCGGCGAGACATCATTGAGCCATGCCCGGTGGTATCAGGGTTATCTGTGTTTGGTCTTGGGGACTACACAAGAGAAAGTCTGACTTTTGAAAAATGTGCTCATTTCCCAGGAAAAGAGGGGTCTTACTAGAGAGACACTATTGAGTTGCATTATGGGAGGTGTAGGATGTTGATTTGGGATACTGACTCATACTAGAGATTTGGGATGATCTTGGATTCCGCTGGACCAGATTTAACTACTCTTTGCTTCATCTGCGTCTGGGAAGTCTCCAGACATTACAAAGTGAAAAAGAAAAAATGACACGCAATACGAGGTTTATAAGAAACCTCAAGATTGATCGACTTATAAAGGACAGTAGTGCAAATGCCAATCAAGTTCAGTCTTTAGCGAACATTTTAGATCTTGCTGAGGAGTTTATTTTAATTGTTAGCGCCCACCTTAGGCAGCTAACGATAGCTTCCAAATGTTAGTCTATAGGTGATGCTAACATGAAGAGACAAGCACCAAAGGACAGATTCAGATATTTAGCATAGTTAGCATTAGCTGTCAGCAGGGCAGGAAATTAGCACCAACCAAATGCTGCTAGAATATGAATATGGTAGCTTTCAGACACAAAATAATGTTTTACTACTGAGTAGCTGGTGATTTTTAACATTATCTGGTGTAAACAAAAGAGTTCATTTAAAATCCCCTTATAAAAGTTCCCACAGTTTTCTATTCAGTCCTGGGAGATGAAAGTATACTTTCCCATCCTTTTCTTTACCACAGTTTTCCCAGGGAGATGCTTCATCAATTTAAGTGTTCCTTGAAAATGTCAACACGAGTTCTCCGCAGCTCTTCTTATATAAGCCACCAAACGTCAAGTCAAAGTGGGAGTCCAATTAAAGCCGCACGCTAACCATTGATGTAACTGCATCCACCGCTAAAGATCATTTGGTGGAAAAAACAAATTCTGGCCTTCTGGTTAACAGAGGGATGTTTTCCATTAATAAGAGGGGTAGGAGGGAACGCTCACTGGCAGACATTAAACCAACCAATAGGCCTCTGTTTGTGCATGTACTGTACTTGCATGTGCGTGTCATTGGGAAGCAACAAATTTTATGTTAAAGTACCAATGTGTACATAGTATGCACATACAGCATGTATGTACGTGATTGTAAAAGTCAGTGTAAAGTTAAAGGTGTGTTTTCATGCACTTGTGTGTGTGTGTGTGTGTGAGAACAGATAGAAATGTGTGTTTGCAGCCCATTTGAGCATTTGTGTTACATTTTCCGCAAAGGTGAATCTTTTCTGTGTCTTCACTACTATAACAGCTCACCAAATGTCGAGAAATGATAATACAGTTAATTTATAGTTTCAAACTACACATTAGTTCTCAACAACTGTGCTCCACCCTGTATCTATGTGTGTGTTTGTGCATAAAAGAAAGGGGATGAGCCCCATTTGGAAGCCCAGGGAGAAGAAGGGCGGCATCACGGGGTAGTGGGGGTAATTTTCATACCTGTCCAATTGGTAATGGTGCATGGATTTCACAGGGCCCCAAATAAGACTGAAGGGATTAGATGAAGCTGCTCTACTCGAGGGAGGAGAGGAGAGAGAGAGAGAGAGAGAGAGAGAGAGAGAAGAGAGAGAGAGTTTGTGAGCATTAGTTTTCTGAAGAACAGAAAAAAACACGAATGTAGACAAAAATAGGTGTTTTTGTGCCTACAAAAGTGCTCAGGACCAATTGAAAAGTCTGCACACTGTGGAAAATATTGTTTAATTCACAGACATTGCCAGCCAAGCTTTTCCCCAACAAGCTAATTTTGCTAATAGACTATTTAGCAATAATGTGGAAAACATCCATGGAGAGGATAATATTTTACTTTTAGTTTTTTAGGTTATTTGTTTATTTAACCAGGGCCACGTACAACACAGCTGTTGAGCCAGAGTTTTCAGTCCTAACCCTGCTGTGTGATATTCCATATAAGAAGAATAGAATTGATGCATGTATCTTTAAATTCAGGTGCAATAGAGCATGGGTCCGGGATTCCTAGGGGGTTGTCAAAAAAGTTGTCAGCCAGCGGTAGCATTTTTGACTAAATTCATTGATGTTTCAACACCCACAGAATATCCAGTTCTATGAATATGTTAACATGGAATATATCAAAAGAAAGAACAGATCTTCTAGTTTCAGACACAAAAAACATTTTGTCCTAGCTTCATTCATTCTTTTTTATAAGCATTTGAATGTTGGTTGGCTGCATCAAAAGATCCACTTTTGAGACAAAAAACAGAGAAAACAGTCTTTTTGTGAAAGAGACATTTTAAGCAGAATATCAACTGCACATTTTTTAATTTTTGTTTTTTATCACTTCATATTAAATGTGTGACATCACAGTCACCAGTGTGGCTAATATCAGCTGTGTGTGTCCCCCGCCTGAAACACTGTCCAAGAGGCCCAGGGGCTGGAGCACTCTCTGCCCTGGCTGCAGCATGACTCCCGGGGACTGCAGTGTGAGCAGCCTCGCTGTGTCCTGGCTGCTGTGGAGGTCCAGGGGCCTCAGCGAGAGCAGCCCCGCTATGTGCCAGAGCTCTGTGACCCAGTCATGGTGCTCTCTGACCCGCAGATCTGCAGCTGACAGCTCCAACATTTTCATGCTAGATAACGCCATTCTCTTCTTTTTCAGCTGCTCAATTCCTGTGGTTTCCTTCTTCTTCGATTGAGAGTCAGATGATGCATCACAGCATCCCCTACCACCTCTCAGTGAAATCAGCAATTGATGACATATCTCGTCAATGGCAAGGAAAGAGTTAAAATATGTCTTAAAATGCCATAAATCCAACATAGAAGAGATAAATCGGCAATCATGTGAGCTAGCTACTAAATTACTGTGCAGCCCATCCATAACAGCTAAATGGTTAGCTACTACCAGTTGGAAACAGTGTTAACTTTTGTAATTAAAAGGCCCATCCAAAGTTACTGTGTCCCACCCAAAATTGAAATCCTGGCACTGCGCCTGGTTTCAACCCCATTGTGACATTTCAGGAGAAGAGAGTCAAGCATGTATCTTTATATTCATGTAGAACAACGCTCAAACATGGTTATGTGTTATGATTAGGGCTGGGTATCTGTACTCTATACCTTTAAGGTATTGACTGTAATAACTAAATACCAAACTATACCTGCTTTTGATCCTTTTGGTACCCACATCTAGAAAAAAAAAAATGTTTTATACAGTTTTGCTCGTAGCCAATCACTACAAGCTCCATTGGTATCAGTATCACTTACTGGTATTGGTACGGCTATCGTGTTGGTGACATATTTTAACAGCTGTAGCTTGCAATAATTAAGCTAACGTAAGCTCCATGAGTTGCATAATTCTTTTCAAACCATTTGTTTTCACTTTTAACATGACAAGTTAGTAAAACTATTTGTGTGGCAAGCATTGAAAATGTTACCTGCTATTTTACTGTGTGTAGTAAACTAGTTAGCTGGGTATGCTAACGATCCCAGCTTCTGTTCGTACATGCTTATGAGCAGATAAACACACCGTTTAGTCTATTTCTTACTCTTCAGCTGTTGTGTTCTTGGTTTGGAAAGACTCAAAAAGGTTTCTCCAAACTAGAAAGATTGCAATTTTTTAGAGAAGTTATGTAACTCAAAGATTTTATTATTAAACAGCCATTTTTTGATTCTTCTAGATAATTGAGATATAAGAAGTTTAGTTTTATGATACTTTCTCATCATTTTAGAGTAAGGGCCCTTTGCCATGTAGACACAGACATGAAGACAGGGACAGACAGAGAGCTGCTGAGAAAAAAAAGGAGGCTCAGGAGGGAGGCAGCAGAGGAAAAGAAGGGTTGGAGAGCTGCAGGGTGAAAATTGCAGGAGTGGGATTATGGAAGATTACTGTGCAGGAGCAGGAGCATGATGTGGGGGAGCCAGAGAGAGTTAGCTTTCATCTGGTCGCACAAGACAAAGGAGCTGCCAGTGACGAGCCCGGGTCCCCCTACAGCCACGGCTGGATGTTAGATGGGGTGTTAGGGAATGGCAGCATGTGTGTGGGTGGGGAGGCGGGGGTTACAGTGAAAAGGGACAGACAGAAAAGGGACACAACTTTAGACCAGACTTATAAGAAAAAATGTATTAAATTAGTTTTTTGTAACACCAGTTCTTATACGAACCAGTACTTGAATCACAACAGATTACGGTGCCTCAATTCTGTGCCACAAGCTTCAATTGATGTAGATTGACGTAACAGACGTATCACCAATTGTACCTTCCGAGGCAGCTGGATTTGCGTGATCACATGAGAATCCATCTTGCCAGGCTTCAAGTTACCCATTTGTGTCCACACCAAAAGTGGTGCAGCCAGTCAGCATCCTAGGAAGGACTATTGGCAGCTACAAGTGAGGTTTTAGGTGTGACGAAACAAGGTGAAGAAGCTACCGTAGATACTGTGATGGCATCAGTTTCTATCAGAACTGGAGTATTTCTTCATTGAAAGAAGAGCGGCACTGAAGACTTTTTCTCCATGGAATGGTTAGCTGGTGCTAGACTAGGCTAGGTTCATCAACTCACCTGCTAAATGATTTTTGTAAGTGCCTGCCCTTTTCCAAAAACTTTCTAAGGACAACTCCTCAGATGGTTCCGTGCAACAAATCATTTTGCGTGTCAGGGTAACTCTACATGGCTCTGGATAGTAGCTACCGTTAGCTCATAGCTACCGTAAACATGGTTATAATGCTAAACAGTCTAAAGCAGTGTTTCTCAAACTTTTTTTTTCAGGGAAACCACCTTTTAAAAATGACAAACACTTGCGACCCAATTCATAATAGACATTATTAATTTGTTAATAATTAATAACAATTTAATAATTATTAATTATTAAATTAATTGCCAACTATTTTTATAATGATTAATCAGCTTTAGTAATTAAAAAAAAAAAAAGTCACATTTCTCTGATGATCTCATCTTCTTAAATGTGAATATTTTCTACTTTCTTTAGTCCTCTATGACAATAAACTGGATACCTTTCAGTAGTGGACAAAGCAAGACATTTGAGGACGTCATCTTGGGTTTTGGGAGACACTAACTGACATTTTTCACTATTTTATAGACCGAACAAGTAATTGTTTAAGTTGTTTAAGATTAATTGGCAATGAAAATAACTGTCAATTGCGACCCTAATCTTGTTATTGCACATGTTTAGTACTTAACTGCATTTATGCTGAGTTAGCAGGCCATCTCATTGTTATTTCCTCTAAGTGGGAAAACGATATAAGACATTTTTGCCTACTAAATTATAATAACAAAACTATGATAATACTACTAAATTTCTTCTATATTCTTTCATTTATTTATTTGTGATCCACCTGTGGGTCATGACCCAGTCTCTGAGAACGACTGGTCTAAAATATGACTGCATTTTACATGGAAGGGTTCCAACACTGGGTGGGACGTTCAAGAATTTTTTAAAAACCATTTTGTGTACAGAGGGACAGTATCTACACTTGAAAGTTGCGGGATTGCGCTTCTTTTTTGTTATAATACTTTAGGCACCAGTACCATTTTAAAATGATCCTTTCAGCATCGGTATGGGAAAAAACCCATATGATACCCAACCCTAACAGTCATGTCATTAAAACAGAGCAAAAGAAGGGGGTATTTCTGTCATTTTTAGCTGAATGGCATGTATAGACACAAAATGTCAGTGTTGTCTACACACACACACACACACACACACACACACACATAATGATGGAGGTCTCAGGATGAGTGTTTGTAGTCTAACAGAAGCCTCTGTTTCTCGTGGCGGAGAGCAGGCAGACAGTCTAATTACACCTCTGCACCACCGCGCTACTGTCTTACTGTAGGGTTAGCACACATGAAGGGCTTCTTTGTGTGTGTGTGTGAGTGTGTGTAGGTGTGAGAAAGACAGATGTGGAGTAGAAAGGTGAGGATGAAGTCAGTTAGATCTTTTGTTCAGATGAACCTTTGTTTTTGTGTGTTATTGTTTATGTGCTTTTGCATCCCAGTGTGTGTGGGACTGTAAGTGTGTGAGTGTGTGTGTGTGTGTGTGTGTGTGGCAACTTCTCAAATTCCGCCTCTGTCCTTCCACGTGTGAAATGAAAGCATTATGTGTGTGGCAGACTGTGTGTGTGTGTGTGGAGGGTTCACATGCATGTTTATATATCAGTCACCAGCCTATCAGCCATTTCCATCTCTACCCTCTCTCTCTCTCTCTTTCTCACTCATTCAATCACTCGACCCAGTCTGAGAGACAGAGAGAGAGAGAGAGGCTGCCACTGTCATCTGTCTATGTCGTCCGCCCGGCCATATCTAATGACCACTAACAGCCATCTGGACTACCTCAACATATAGACCTTTACTCCCATTACACCAGCCGCACTGTTTACACATTCACACACACATTCTCTCTCTCCCTCTCTCTCACACACACACATTCTGCTCCCTCATTCTGTCCCCAAATCTTATCTTTATGATCCATCTGTATACATTTATTTACATCCTAAACACACATTCATCCACAGGTGTGCATACTGTTCACACTTGTGCTTGAAAATGTACAGTTGAATCTACACAAATAAACTGCCATGTGCAGGTTTGTGTATTGTATGAGCAAATGCATGCTGACACACCCAGTCCAACCTGCATGCAATATACATTATGTGCATTTGTTAGGGTTTATTTTTTAAGAATGACCTGCTTGCTCCCCATTATCCCACATACACGGCTACATACTGAACAAATCAATAATTTGACACAAAACATTGATTTAAAAATGATTTAATTGACTTTAAAATTATTTGATTGCTTCTGCCATGTTGTCCAGAGTCTAGAATTAGAACTACATTCAGTGCAATGGTCTGTTATTCAGCAGCGGTCAGCTTCTATCAAAATCAAGTATTCAGTGACAATATGTGCTAAACCAAGTAACGTGACCTGATTTGATGCCTGAAACTGAACAAAAATGATAGTAACAACAAAAAAATGACAATAATAATAATAAGGAAATGAATTAATAGTAATAAAGGGAAAAAATGTATGACAGGAAAAAAATGTTAATGGGGATGAAACTACGCACATGTACATACATAAGCATGCAGACAGCGCACCAAAAACGCTATCACCAACAAAGGAACATGGATGCATCGGGTTGTGCACACACAGACCATTCACACATACAGATGGTCTTTCGAGGACATGTGCAGATCGCTAAATTCATGTCATGTGGATCTGCGCAGTCGCACGGATGCTAGATGTATAATATGGGTTCAGGTCAGCACACAGCTCCTCTTAAATGCAAGTCAAACAAGGCTGCATGTCTTGCATCGCTTGTTAATCCTCTGTTTGGATATTATCACAATGCATATACACATTTGTTCAAACGAACAGTCTCACACAATCTGTGAGTTTTAGTCACTGTGCGTTTGATTCCCATTACTGCACTCTTCTGGTTACCGTTCAAGTTTATTTGGCAAACCTGTGAGCAAGCACTGACTTATTGTCACATCCAGCAGATATGGAGCAACACTAGCATTCATTTGGAGTGGAGCTTGTGTCTACATGATGAATTAAGCCCAATGTTAACTCCCCTGTTAGCTCTATTTTTGGTCTCCACCAACTATATACAGCTGCTAACTTTGTCTGCCTGCTGTATGATGCTGGACAGGTGATGTACTGTGGATTTTTTAGAGCTCATTTTCTAGAAACAACTGCTTGCAGTGCCAACTGAATCAGGCTGAGAGTGATGGGACTGAACCAAAACTGTGAAGTTTCATCCTGACAACCAAAACTATGAACTGAAAGAAACTGAAACACTCTACAGAAAGAAGAGTGACTGCAGATCATTTCTGCAGGGTTGTCCAGAAAATATTAATTAATTCGATTCAATAAGGGACCAACATGTAGGATATAGTGGCATCTAGCAGTAAGCCTGCAGACTGCAAATGCCTCACCTCACCCTCCCCTTCCAAACATGTCAGAGAACCAGAGAACCAGAAAACCTGTAAAAAATGCAAAAGGCCCTGTCTAGAGCCAGTGTTTGGTTCTGTAGATATAAATGGGTCATTGTAGGTACCAAAAAATCAAGAGTTCCTTTTGTCAGGTTATTTTACAAAAAATGAAAACTTATGAATGTTATATTCCATTTCTGCCATATTTTGCAAGTACATCCCTGTAAATCTTACACTATGGACCTTTAACTGTGGTTCTGATGGTAAGTAATTACATGGTCTGATGAACCTTTTTCTGGATACGAAAACTACAACAGACAGTAGAGAAATCACATCTACTCACATGGCAGATGTTTAAAAGAAAAAAATGTGACTTTAAAATAATGACAGTAAATGTAAAGAAGATAGCTGTCTTGGAAGGACACACCCCTTCACACAGCCCCCCCTCAGGCCCATTTCCCTGTGTGCTGTGATGGCCCTGTGTCTTGGGAGAGCTTAGAGCTGTCTCTCAGGTATCCCTCAGCTAAGACTTTAATCTCAGCCAGAAACTAGAGCCACACACAGCACTAATGGGCCATAATGGCTGACAAAAACACACAGAACAACCTGCAGGGGCTCTCCGGCTTTTCACAATCTGCTAATTCCACTGTCTCAGCCGGGCTCGCCCTGGACCCATTCACCCTCTGACTCTCTTTATCTCCCTCTGTCTTCCTTCTTTTTTTTTTCTTTTTTCCCTTCTCCTCAGTAATATTTTCAGTCTCTCTCATTCCTCTGATCTTATTCTCTGTGTCTGTGCTGGCGTTGGGCAGGTCTGTCAGCAGTAGTTGATTCCATGCTCGGCTGCATACTTGTGTCTGACTGAAGCTTTGTTTTGGGACCTGCTGACCCCCCCCCCCCCCCCCCCCCCCCCACTTAACAGATTCTTCTCGTGTGTGTGTGAATGTGTGTCTGAGCATCTTTGAGGGTCTGCGCTAGTTTTCCTGTACACATAAGAGCCTGTGGATGTGTCTGTGCACTGTAAAAAATAAATAAACTGTAAAAAGTTAGTGGCCTCAAATTTTTAAGTTGACTGAAGCAAAAGAATTTGAATTTAAAAAGACAAAGTTGAGAAAATTTTGTAATGATTCAAAATAAACTTTTCTGATCCAGTAAATTTGATATTAATTCAGTTGTACTTGAGAAAACATTTTTCTGTCTCAGGACAGTTTGAACTCTGAAACAATGCATGCTGGGAAGTCTGTCAATGTCTCCTTAGAAACTTATTTTAATGAGTGTTATAATAATAATAATAATTGTTTGCTTTGGCTGTATAAACACTGTCTTTTCATGCCAATAAAGCTGATTAATTTGAATTGACAATACTATAATACATTATAATAATAATAATACATTTATTCAACTCATCATTTCAAGTCAAATGACTTCAAGTTAGAAGAACTCATGTTTATAAGTTCTGAAGTGTTCTGAAAATAGATACTACAACATAGCACAAGTTGTATTAACTTGAATACATAAAACTTGTATATTAACATTAAGTCAACAAGATTCCTGTATGATTTTTTTTACAGTGTATGTAGCTGTATCATATGGGTATATGCACCTAAATGTGTTAGCACCTATGTAGAAGTACGTTGGTGTGTCTGTGCGCGCGCTAAGTAAATCTGTCACTGTCATTCTGAGAGTCAAGCATGTATCTTTATATTGATCTGCAACAGCACTCAAACATTATTATGAATAATGATATTGATAAAAGACTAAATGAGTAAATAAATTTGTATCTGGTGCTGCTGGTGGCAGATTTTATCCGTTGTAGCTAGCACACTATTACGTTAGCTCCATAAGTTGGTAAAAGCTGTTGAAAGGCTGACTTACATACTTCTTTTCAGTCGAACAATGTCGAATTGAGACAAAAAACGATGTTAAAGATGTAACAAGACTAAAAAGATGTAACAATATGAAAAACAACATAAAATGTAACAGGACAAAAGAGACGCAACAAGACAAAAAACAACATAAACAATGAAACAAGACAGTAAAGACAGGATGAAAAATGACGTTAAATATGTAACAAGACAAAAAAGACATAACCATGCACAAAAAACAACATAGAAGACATAACAAGATGAAAAAGATGTAACAAGACAAAAAAGACATAAGATGAAAACTGACGGAAAACACAGCTACTTTTTACTTTTATACTTTGAGTACATGTCAGAGCCTGTACTTTTTGACTTTTACTCGAGTAAAGCAGTTGAAACAGTACTTAAATTTGAGTAGTATCCGTACTTCTTCTTGAGTTAAGAATGTGTGCACTTTTGCCACCTCTGTATCCAGATAATCCTGTTACATGTAATATCTTACTCCTGAGGCCTGGTCAGCACCTCTGTAGGAGTGTGTCAGTGTGTGTGTGAGTGAGCCCACAGTGAATCCATCACTGTCACTCTGATGTTCAACACTGAGCAGTGCGGCGGCGGCTCCACAGCCGAGGGCCTTTTGACAACAACTCCCTTTGTTGGCCTTCCTCTTGACTTAAGAGCTTTTCTCCTCCAGTAACCTGAACAGTTTATTATCCACAGCAGCCATTCAGCGGCACAATGCGGGTGTGGCGAGGGCTACACAAGTAGCAAGAGGGGCGGAGGAGGGCTTTGTGAGGTGTGTTTGTTTGTCGCTGACGTTTAAAACAGCTTGACCTCCCTTGAAAAATGCCGTGCTCAAATGGCAGTCACCTGGAATGAGGTTTGTTTTCATGGTCAACAGGATTTGTGTATCTGTGTGTGTGTGTGTGTGTGTTTAGGTGATCTCTAATCACACTACTGTTGCCCACATCAGTTATGAAATGGAAACTACATTATCACCAGGCATGAAGTGGAGGGAAAATCCCTTTGGCCTAGTTTCTCTGCTTTTCTTTAGAATCACACACATAATGTTAAGTTTGTTAGCTATTTTTAGATTTTAAAAAAGTTCATGTGAGTTTCAGGCAACTTTTTTACAGATAAACAAGTTTTGTGCTCAATTAAAAAAAAAATCAAGCCTTTCTGTCGTTCTTGACCCTTTAGCCACTTCTTCTCCGGTGATGTGACATGAGCCTGATTGAGACTGATTTGGGGCAAGCTTTATAACATTTGACTCGACTTGAGTGTGTGCCATGTTTCATCGATATCCAGCCACCGAGGGTCGGGACGGGGTTATCGCCGAGCATCCTCACGGGAATGTAGTGTTAGCCAAGCTGCTTAGCTGCTAACATCTAATCAGCAGTTTCCGCATCGCTTCCTCCATGGGCTCCCAGAACGCGTTGCAAGCGAAGTGTGGGGGAGCGGCATTGAGCTCATCAGCGGGACATAAACAGTGGATTTGCTAACAGGCAGGTGCATGGTGAGCGAAGAGGCTGGAGATGAGCTGATACTTATGTGTGCCGCCTTCTCCTCATTCACGGGGAGAGAAAAAGCACTCCACTAGGTGGGGTGCCTCCACCTATAACTAATGTTAGAGCAGGGGTCAACAACCTGCAGCTTTGGAGCCATCTGCAGCTCTTTGGCTCCTCTCCAGTTGCTCCCTGTGGCTGTATGTTCTTTCAAAGCTAAAACCAATGAATATAATGTTGTTTTCAACCTAAAGTGATTCATACATTCTCCAGCTGTAAAAATGTATTGCCTATTGCCTGTCAATGGCTCGGAGCCTTTTCCTCCCAAATTTTGCTGGTAGTCTAGTCTTGAGTCTCCCTAGGCTAGCTATAGATGGAGCTATGGAAAATAAAGAACTTAATAGTTGCAGCTCCAGCCAGATTGATTCATCTTATTTTGAGGCAAGAATGGCTCTTTAGAGAATAAAGACTGCAGACCCCTGTGTTAAAGTGACTGCTGTCGGTATCCATGCTAATATCAATGCTATCACTCTCCATGCTTATGATGCTGATCAGCCTGGTTAACCTTAAAATGTCAGTTAACACTGGCTGCAGTGGGCTAACGTAAGTCACAATGGCGATCCTACTGGGTCAGACCTAGTAACATTTCTGTATCTCTCTGAATTCAAGAGATGCACAGAGAGAAAGTAAAAGTCCACCTGATTGATTTTAATCTTAAAGGAATAGACATTTGGGGAAATAAGTTTATCCTGTTTATTGCCAGAAGTCAGCTGAGAAGATTGATACACACACTGTGCGCTAAATATGAAGCTACAGCCAGCAGCTGGCTAGCTTAGCATTAAGACTGAAAAAAGCTGTAACAAAATCCTCCCAGCACCTCTGAAGTTCACTAATGAACATATTATATCTCATTTATTTAGTCTGTACAAAAACGTGTGAAAACAACACATTGTGGTTATACAGGGGATTCATGTGTCTGCCTAGTTTCCTGGAGTAAAATATACCTGCAAACACATTGTAATGGTCCTTTAAGGGGTAAAGTCCTGATACACATCAAACACTTCAAACACAAATATGCTTTGGGTAATTTTTCTAAAAGAAAAATACATTTTCATTTAAATTCCTTTTCATATAATCACCTGTAGTTTATAGTTAAAGATGCAGTGCGCGATTCTAGAGAAAGAAAATTGGCTGTTGATTGTTTCCAGATCGCTCGTCCAAGTCAACAACAGACAAACGACCTGGGAAACAGACCCAACCATTTTTCTCCAGAATCACCTGCTGCACCTTTAACCGGACCTGATGATCGTTGACACAATTACTCAGTATGACACATCCTGTATCATTTCTGGGTAATTCACTCCCTCTTCCGTCTCATTTTCCCACTGTAATATTATAGTCATGGTATTGACTTAGTCATCTAACCACAAAAGCCACCAGGAACTGCCACCCACCAAATGATAGGCTCCTGGAGCGCAGGAGCACGGGAGTTAGAGTGGCAGGCTGGGGGGAAACATTAACCACCATTGTGTTCGCGGAGACGCCGATTTGGAGAAAACAATGCGAACGCTGCTTCCAGAGACAAACAGGCGTCAAGCTGTCACTCAGATGTGGTGTCATCAGACGCCTACCGGTCTCTGCTGCTGGCTGATGCAACATGTGTGTGTATGTGTGCAGGTGTGTGTGTGTGTGTGTTTGATTTGTGTGTTTGTGTTTGCATTGTGCTTACCTCACCGTTTCCCACTCTTAATGGTAGATGCTCACCTTGATGTACTTTGACGACGCAGGTCAAAAGGTCAAAAGTCACACTGAAACATGTATATGAGACTAATGAGATAAAACAGATAGAAGCTTACAAAAATGCACAGGGAGAACATTTAAATCAGGAATTAATCATAAATCATCAATATATTTTCATCTTAGCTGGTGCACTTGCGAGAAAACTTTTTTTTTTTAAATGTCCACCTGTCACACACAGCATCATTATTTTACAGCAGCCATGCCCAAATTTGAGAACGCCACAATTTCATCGCAACTCTGATCAACACACCAGACTAATGGTGTGTTCCAGTTGTACTGGGAAGTCGGGATTTCCGAGTTCTGAGTGGGAAATTTCAACTGGAACGCCCCCTGAAGTCGGAATTCCGAGTCAGAAAGTCGGAGAACCCTCACCACCCCGGAGTTGACAATCGAAGATGGCTGCCCCGGGTGTAGGCTGCAGAAGGACCGCATATTTGTCCAGAAGTTGCTCATATTCGGACAAGGCAAGCACGAGAATAGCTTTCGTAGATGTTGCCATCTTGTTTTCCTGACTTCTTCTTTCTGTTTAATGGCGGTTGGCAACTTTTTTCCGACAGAGCTTTGTAACTGGGAACACTGATAACTCGTATATTCGTATATATTCGTACCATGATCAGAAGTTCTGGTATTAATTTGACTGGTCCACCAATCTGGTGTAACACCTAGGTCTAGGTTAAACTAGGTCAAAAATAATGTAAATCACATGACTTTGTTTTATTAGTTCTGAATACTTTTTTTAAATAAATCATAAATATTGTACGATAATTTCATATGTATAAAACTGAAATGTAACAACATTTTATATTATTTTCCATGACCTCTCAAGGATCTCCTGCAGCAGTGGAATACTCTATAAGGTTTTACAGTATTTTTATTTTACTTCTGTTTTAATGTGATGATGAGTGTGGTCATAAATAGCAACATCAACAAAAGTATTTGGTGCACGGTTAGAAGCAATCAAGTGGTGCCAGCAGCACTTCCCATCTAAGGAGAGGATGGCATAAAATTGCCAAAGAGCGACTAACTTTGATTAAGCAGCATTCAATTAATTAAAAGCAACAGTTTTCGACATACAAGGTTTCTGCCCAACAGCGGCTGTCAGCTGAAATGGGGAGGGGTGTTTTATTGCTTTTAAAATTAATTCTAAAAGCTTATCTCATTTCATCTTTAAAAAGTTCCAGTCTTGCTTTAAAGAGCATCTCATCTTAGACGCTGTCAGTTGACTTTAACTAATACTTGTATGGTTCAACTTGTTTCATTCAAACTCAGTTAGAGGGTTGCCAGGTGTGTGTGACAAAACCAGCCCCAAGCCAGCCCAACGGCCAATAAAACCAGTGCCGACAGGCAGAGAGCGTTGGCACTTCATATTTGTGTGTTTATATGCGGGCATGCGTAGGACAGGTTTGTGTGTGTACGTGCTGATCTGGAGTTTGATAGTATAAATAAATTATTTCATTTCAAACATGGATGTGTATTTAGATATTGTTAATGTAATTTGCATGCAAAATAGGTCCCCCCAACCAGCGGACAAAAAATTCATCCCCACCCCACTTATGCATGTCTGGAACAACAGCCCAGTTACTTTCGTTACATTTGTTGTTGGCAGCACATCTGTATTTTTGATGAACTCACCGTAGTCAAGTCAACAGAAACTGGGATCCTTTTTGTCAGTAAAAATGGAAATAAAATGTATTTTTTTAAATTATTTGTTTTATTTATTTTTACCATTTTTGTGAATGATCCAACTCCAAAAGAGTATCTGCATTTCAGCATTCTTGTTGTGCATGTAAACTAAATGAATGTGACCAGGTTATGCATGAATTCGTACATGTATTTTGCATGGACTCTAGGAGGAAGTGTGTTATCTGAGGACGATCTTCTTGAGGCGTCTCTCGCATTTGTCAAAGTCTCCCCCCTCAGCCTGCTGGTGCATGCCCTCCCTGGATCCTCTCCCCGCCGTTTGACCGCTCGATAAGTTCAATTAGTCACTGTCTTCCGGCAAAACCAAAGCCTAAACAATGCCGAACCCCTCGCGGCCGAGTGGCCTACCTGGCTTTCATCAAAGTCACTGAGAATCTCCCTTTTTCCTCCCCGTCGCAGGAAACTCGGGTAAGTCAGGGAAAGTTCTAGGGTTTCATAAATTATGTTTGCCCTCCTTAAAAGGGAGGGTGGGATGTGTGTGAGCCTGTATCCATTCCCTGTGTGTACTTGGACTCATTAGGAGGCCATATCAGAGTATAGTCCCCCGCCCCCCTTGACCAAAAAACCCTGCTCTCCACCCGACCAATCACAACATGACCCTGGAGAGAACTGGTTTTAATCAGCCTGGGGTGTGTGTGTGTAGGTTTGGAGTATTTATAGTGTGTCCTTGTGTGGGCGTTCTCTCTTACGTTCATTCATTCAACATATTTCTTTCTAATTCATGTAACATAGCTGTAAGTAACCGGACATAATTTTAGAACAGGAATGTGCAGATAGAGAGACAAAGTGCCCTCAGAAAGCTAACATCCCTCCAACATTCCCTGACAGCTTTGGCTTGGCACAATATACCATTTCATTTCAATCCAATCTGGAGAAATCATTTGCGGGGGGAGTCGCTCTCCCGCCGCAGCCTGATGTGCTGCCTGTTTCGAGCTATTTCGGACTGCATTCATGGATGGAAAAAAAAAAAAGTTCCCTCCCTGAATCTGTGCCTCCCGCGCTGGTGGATCTGGATGTGTGGTAGAATCTTGATGGATGGTCCTCAGACTGGATGCAGGAGGCGGGCAGAAAGCTGATATGCCACAGAGCACACTGTCACATAGACAAGCGTGGCAGAGACTTCAGACTGTAGTTACTGTACAATTTCATTCTCATTTTCCTTTTCTGTTCTTGCACTTTTTATTGTCCTGGTGCTTTTTTGCCACTGATCATTTCTTGCTAACAGAAAGAGTGTTAGTTTGTTTCTTGCTAACACATTCTTCTTAACAGAGCAAATGTTAGCTTATTTCATGCCAATGAGAGAGTTAGCTCATTTTTACTAATAATTTCTTGCTAACTAATGAGCATTGTTGTTTCTTTTTACAAATTCTTGCAAATGGGTTTGCTGTTTCTTGCTAACAAAGCAAATGTTAGCTTGTTTCTTGCTAACAAAGCAATGTTAGCTTGTTTTTGCTAACAAAGCAAATGTTAGCTTGTTTCTTGCTAACAAAGCAAATGTTAGCTTGTTTCTTGCTAACAAAGCAAATGTTAGCTTGTTTCTTGCTAACAAAGCAAATGTTAGCTTGTTTCTTGCTTGCACTTTGTTGCTAACAGAGAGAGTATAAATTATACAACATTATAAAATTTAGTGTTAGCTTGTTTTGTGCTATCGCTTGCTGAAAAGGGGTTTATTGTTGCCGTGGTGTCCTGTTTTGTGTTGCGCAAAGTCTCCATGTTGGACAACGACGTTCTTCTGGTTATTCACAGAATATTTTATTTATACACCCTCTGGCGTTTTGGAGAATACAGCAACGAACAACATTAAGTGGAAATGCCTCTGTGCATGCTCCTAGCTTGCGTGCAACCTGCATTGTTCATGCCAGCATAAACAAGCCTTAACAGAGCCAGTGTTCACTTGTTTCTTGCTAAATACAGTATTGCTGTCAGTCAATTTTCTATGTTACTCTTTCCCATTTCCTCTAATTCCTTCTTATAGCTTTTCTTATACGAATCCTTTGTTTCTCCTCTGTCTAAGCTGTCTCTCAACCCCATTCTTGCTCATTCTGTCCGGCTCATTCTCTCTTTACAGAACAGACTATAATCTTGGCCTTGGCTCCAGCATCTCCTCCTACCCTTCAATCTCGCACAGCCATAATTATGGCCACACCAAGCACAGAGGCTTCTAAATCATTCAGAGATGGTTTGGCTTCCTGACTCCTTTATTTTTTTCCCTCCTCTCCTTCTTAAATAAAGTGGGAGAGAAGCTCCATTTGGGCTTGTTCTGAAGGCTAAATTATAACTGTGCAGACGTTCCTCTTTCGCTGAGTCGCCTTTTGATATTTTATCTTGCACTATTTTGAGCGCCTTATAAAAAAAGATGGGTTGACATTATAGGGGGTTAAATGTGGGTTCCAGCTTTCAAGCTGACTTTTCCGAGCCCCGAGTCATCTGTCATTCAGTTTGAACTTCGAGACATGTAAAAAAAAGACAAAAAAACTCACGTATTAGCAACGGCTTTTAAGATTGTCAATGAATCCTCAAATGTTCCTTAACAAATGAACGTCTCCAGCCACAAAATTGTTCCAACTATAGTGCCCAGCTTGTGAACTCCTTAACCCTTTCAGTGCAAAGCTATGTTTGCTTCATGTCTACTGCCCATGACAGTCTTAAGACATAGCTAGACATGACATGTATTGTTAATATCAGAATAGTTTTTTTAATGAAATGTTTAAAAATGCTAATTGAAATTACATTCTAAATGAATAGGGGTTTGATGGAACATGATGAGCCTCAGTACTGTCAAAAATGTACCAACAGTGTGCAGTAAAACCCAAAAGATAAAATCTAATTTTCATGGATTTTGTCATTCCTACTATTGACCAAAAAAAAAAAAGATTTTCAGGTAAGAAAGTACATTTTTTTTATCAAGATTATTTTTCACCTACCCTTCATTGTATTGTAGATACAATTGCTTGACTTACACAACATAAAGTAGCAGTTTCTCTAGTTTAATTTGATGCTTTGTATTCATGCTACCTTCAAGCCCAGTTAGCTGTGGGGTTGGGGATCGTTTTTCAGTTCATTACACAAAACTAAATGCTATTGAGAACTTAAAATTTGTTTAAAGGTTCTACTACCTTAAAAATGTTGAGCTCCAGTAGAACTTGCATTCTTTTGTGTTCATTAAGCTCATAATTTTCAATTAATATAAACTTTACTGAAATAATCAATCGAAATTGCATTACAGAATATACTGATGTCTTAATCTAAAATTTAATTTCACTCTAATCAAAGGGTACATGTAATGCAAACTCATAATCTTTAAGTTCTGACCTCCAACTTGAAATTAGATTTGAAAAGTCCCAAGAAAATCAGTTGTCAAATTCTTTCTGAGTACTGCTAACTTATCTGGGTTTAGTGTGACATCATGAGAATTTCTGCATTGTGTACATGGAACACTTTGCAAACTCAAGCCAAAAAATAAACTTTATATTGTTCATTTCATTCAAAACTATTAACTCTTTAGTCTTAAATAAAGTTCTTTCATAAATTGGATAGTGTGAATCTTAATTCAGCAGATTACATCACATTGTTACCATGTGTCTGCAACCAGTGTTACAACTCACCCCAGTAGTGTGGTAGGCGGTAACAATGGAACTCTTTGTATTTGACATTAACTCATATAATCTGTGATTGTGTAGTAGACGTCCAAGTGAGTTTTATTTGTAGTTAACAAACATGGGTAACTTGTATCAAAGTTTGACATATCTAGCACAAACATCCACTGAGTTACTGATGTTCAAACAAAAAGTGTTACTACCATCCCCGGTCTCCCCTAATGAGTACATGTTAACAAAATATTAATATATTTTTAAAAGTATTAGAATAACATTTGTCAAAAGTTACAAAGAGAAAGACGTGAACAAGTAAGGCGTGTGTCTTCTTCCTTGTATTTTTCTGTAGAGGGACTGTCTGTCCTGTCTCCCGGGGAAAGGCCAGTGCACTCAGTGGCATGCACTTCACTTTGACCCAATAACCTGCAGAGAGGACAGACAGACAGAGAGAGAGGAGGGAGGAGACACAGCGGAGCGAGGACAGATAGAGGCAGACAGATAGATAGGAGCGTGGTGGTGGCGTTGGAGGGTGGAGGAGAATAAAAACGAACATGAAAGAGAGGAAGGAGAGACAAAGGTGGCGGTGGTGGGCGGGTGACATGAAACAAATCTTCCCTGTTTTCTATCTGCTGTCCATCAGTTTGTGATCTTCTGTAAATACATTTCATATAAGTTTATTTGTCCAGAGCGGATCCCTGCGAGGAGAGGAAAAACAAAGTTCAAACGGCACTAATGTGATTATGGTGAGATCAGAGCACAGATCCTATCACTCCCCTCGCTTCAAAAACACAGTCACACCACAAAGTCCACAAGCCACCCCTCACATATGACAGCAGAGCGGTGCACGCCGCGGTGTACGGAATCCTGCAAACAAAGAACAAGGGAGCCAGTGTGTGTCTGATTGAATCAGAAAGACTCAATAAGACGTACAAAAGAAGAATATGGACAGTTGGTTTGAATATTACTTTCCTTCTTGTGTTATTCAGACATAGAATGTGCAACATCGCTAATGGCTTTAGGACAAAGACAAACAAAAGTCTCTACTACATATGGCTTTAGTAATCTCCCTATTCAAACATGCAGAGCAGAGATTTCCATTCTCTCAGCTTTTTAAAACTTTCGGCCAGATTTTAAAACTTTTTTTCTGCAGTTGAAGGTTAATAAATAACCATAGTGGATTACCAAAGACATTTTCTCATCAGTGGTTTTGTAGTCAGTCCCTCCAGGATTTTGCTGACAGTTTTGGGGATTGTTGCAACCCAAAATGCCTGATTTCATGCTTATTAGGTTGTTTTTTGCAATGAAATTGTGGGAAGATGTGAAAATTGCAAAAGAAAGTTGTAATTTTTTTTTTGTATAATTCATTCAAATCAAAGGTAACTTGTTCCAGGGAGAACAAAACCACACTCTATTCTGACTGTTCTAAGTAACTGTACCAAAAAGGCTCAGGATTACAAAAATTCTAACAAAATATGCTTTACTTGTTTATAAGTTTATGAATTTAAAGGTCAGGAATGTTGTGTTCTTTTCAGTTGCCATGATAAAATTGCAAAAATATATTTGAAAAAAACAAACAAACAAACAACTCCCGGAAGCAACAATGATTGGTCAAAGTGTGGAAAAGTTGCAGTTTGGACAAAATGTAAGGTCGTGCAGAATTCACAGGGACTGGTTAATTTTGCGCAAATTGTTGCAATTGCAACATTGCAACTTCCTGGAGGGACGGACTAATTGTAGAATAATAAAAATAATAATAAAGTAATTAATAAAAAAAAAACAGGAAACTTGATTTAGCATTTCGTCCACTATTCCACAATTTGAAGTGACAGAAAACATCAAATAAGAGTTAATAATCACCAGAATTTATTCTGATCTGATGCCACACAGTGCTACAGACATTCCAAATACCAGCTTCAACACTTACTTAGTTACTCTGTGGCTACCAAATGTTCCATGCAGGTGGTTTCATCCTCATACTGCAAGCCTCCAGTTCACAATTCACATTTGATACAGCAGTCAAGCAGCTTGCATGAATTCAAGTTTTGAAGTTTAGGAAGTGAGGCTGATGCTCTTATTTACAGCAAATGCAACACACACTATGCCACAACACATATGCTGAAACATGTTTTTCATCATACAACTTTGCTATATTTAAACATTTGAGAATGATTATATCTGGCTGTTTCATATTATAAGAATTGAAATTACATATCCTGTCCTTACATAGTCTCTTACAGCAGGATCGCAATGTAAGCTGGACAACTATGCAAGATACTACTGCAAGATGACTGATTAGCTTCATTCTTAATAACTGTCCGATTGGTTTCCATTCATTGGGCCAGTCTAGTCAGACAAGTCAAGACCGACTTCAGTCACTCTGACTCTTTTGGTGCAGCCAAGGGAAAAAAATGAATTGGTTAATCTATTATTAAGTGATTATTAGATTAACTATTTTGACAATTGAATAATCAACTTGAGTATTTCTTGAAGAAAAAAGTAAAAATACTTTGATTTCAGCTTCTCAAATGTGAATATTTCCTGGTTTCTTTACTCCTCTCTGACAGTAAACTGAATATCTTTGAGTCGTGGACAACACAAGACATTTGAGGACATCATCTTGGGCAGTGGGAAACACTGATTGACATTTTCTGACATTTTGTGGACCAAAAAACTAATCAATTACTCGAGAAAATAATCGACAGATTGACAATAAAAATAATCGTTAGCTGCAGCCCTAAAAGATAACAAAGTGTTGAAGAGTCTGAGCTGTCTTAAGCCAGTCTTAAGTGTTTGAGTCTGTGTTTAATCAAGAATGTATCTGATTCACCAATCAGCACTGAGGAATTTTTGAAACTGTGCGCCTCTATCCAGCGGAGGCTATTGAGTTGAAGTCTAAAATGTTAAATTTTTTACAGAATCAATTCATCTTTATGGATTATAATGATGATCGATTGACTGCTGACATTTGAGGTCTTTTATCTCGTGTTTCTTGATTTATGTGTTTTTCTGAACATGTAAGGGATTGTGAATACGTCTTTTTTATGTTTTTAAAGGGAGTTTGGTATAATATTTTTCCCAGAGAGTGCAGCAAGCTTTAGTTAATTTCAAACTGCTAATAACGTTTTCTTTTGTAACTTTGTTTTAATTGGTATTTTCAAGTTGAAAGGAAAGAAATAAAAAGGAGAGGGCAATAGAGAAACTACAGCTAACATGGGCCTTACATTAGTGCAAGGAACAGGATTTTTCAGTTAGAGTGGGTTACAGTCCGTACAGTATTAAGTCCATTTTTCCCCAGACCTTTTTGTACTGGTCAGTCTCTCCATACAGTTCATTTCGTTGACAGCTGCAATCCAAACATTGTTTGATGGGGGGGTTTGCCCGCAACCACTTCCGTGTGACGGCTTTCTTGCTTGCAACAAGAAGGACTCTATCGAGATACTTATCATGGGCAATGAGACTGTCTGGAAATTTGCCCAGATATAACGTGAGAAAAGCACAATCAACTTTTATTCCAAAAATGGTGCTGACTTCCTCTGTAATCTCCTGCCAAAATGGAAGGATTAAAGAGCAGTCCCAAAATACATGAAAGTGGTCTGACAGTGATTTACCACACTGCCTCAAACAATCGTTCTGACCAACAGAGCCCCGCTGTAAAAATTTGACTTTGGGAGTCACAAAAAAAAAAAAAAAAGTATTATATTCATCCAGCAGAACTCTCGCCAGGACCTTGAGTTGGTAGTTTTAACCTGATTCTCTCCTGATTGATGGTTTAATAATGTGTGTATTGATTACTGGCACTCTGAGACAACTTTTTATAACTTTTGTCACTAAAGACTGAAACTATAGAACACAATTAAAAACTAATATCTTAATGTACAGGCCTAATACTGCAGTATCAATTGAGCTTTATAGTGAAAGAGCAGCTTTACTGGTCATGACTGAAGGCTTTATATTGCAGGAAATGGCACTTTCAGGTGTCTTAAATGAAAATTTTCCTGCCATACCTCCCCTTGCCTGTCACTAATCTTGCACCCCCTTGGCGCCCACGTATCCTCATGTTTCTCATATTTGCCATCCATACAGTAGACGTAATGTGTTTAGAATTTCCCACCACTGTTTTATGATCGTATATTATTTAATCTTGCATGTTAACCACAGGGACACGCAGCTGATCATATACCTCCTTCCTGCATTACACGACACACACGACCATAGTACCCCCACACAATGACCTCCATTTACGGTGCCTGTGCTCTGAGCGGAGGGGCATTAACATCCAAACGCCATCAAAGCTTCGGAGGGATCTCGGAGGAGACGGGAGCTTTACGGTCCGACTCCAGCCGCCGGCTTCCTCACACCCCTGCGTGTCAAACGGGCTCCAGCAGGAGAACGCCGCAGCACAGCACGGGGGAAAAGATGGAGCTGGGTGGGAACGATGGGAGGGGTGTTACACGGTCTTTATGTTATATTAGTGTTCATTCATGAGTTAGAAGGGAGGAACGTGCCAAGAGCTGGCAGAAAACTGTTTGACGAGCTTCCATTCACTCCTCCCTCCCTCTCCCTCTCCCTCTGGACTGGAGACAGGCGGTGGCCTCTGTTAGTGATTTAACGGGGTACGCGACCTTGGGGAAACTGGAGTTTGGAAACAATGTGGGGCAATATGGGAAAAATCAAAACATGACTCCGGTAGAGCAACACTGTAGGTTATGTAAACACGTCCCGCTCACACTGTTGGTGTAATTCATCGACAGCCGGGTAATGGTTATGTGTTGTAGGTGTGCGCAAGCACTGTAAAAAATAGTGTTTGGGTTGAGATAATTTCGTAATGTTTCAGAGCAAACAAACTTTTCTAGTCAAATAAACTTGATATTAATTGATTTGTACATGAGCAAGCATGTTCAATAAGCTTATGATATTAAGTTGAACCAACAACTGTTCAGTTACACTAGAAGTTTTCATCATATGTTTTCTTCAAACTATAAAAAGGATGATCTCGAGAGAGATTTAACGCTAAAATAATGCATGCTGGGATGTATGTTAATATGCTAATCAATTTAATGAGTTGATTGAACTCTGTACAGTACATTCATTCAACTCATTATGTCAAGTTAAAAGACTTTGAGTTAAGAACACACGTTTACAAAATAAATACTAGAAATTTTAAGTTAAATTAGCTTCAATAAATACAATTTGTAAGGAAAGATTAGTTGAATCTTTTAAATTCCTGTATATTTTTTTAGTGGTGCAGAACTGCAGGAGCCACACTGTGTATGTCAGTATCATTCAATACAATGAAAATTCTGGAAAAAAAATGAAATTTTAAGTTTCATTAACTTGAGTAAAAGAAACTTGTATATTCGTGTTAAGCTGATGAGAAAGGATTAGTTGATTTAACTAAATTCCTGTATGACTTTTTTACAGTGTGTGAGAACTGCAGGAGGTACACTGTGTAGTATAGTCTCATTCAATAAGTTGCAAATTTACTATTGCATTAAATTTTATCATTAGTGGGCCGAGAATAATGTTAAAAATACTTTTTTATTGCAATGTAAAATAAAAACACTAAATTTTTTATCCAAACCGACAAAAAGCGTATTAAACCCAGTGCACCCCAAGTCACATCTGGATCCATTCACCAAAACATTTTCAATGGTCTTACTGTTCACACAGCACACTGCACCCTCCCTGTGTGAGACAAACCGGCGCTTTAATGAATGAACAAATAAAAGCAAGGCCGTGTCTTCTGGGTGCATCCTCAGTGGTACAGGTGCAGCAGGGTTAAGGCCAAGGGGCAGGAGAGACTGTCTGGATCTGGCCAAGGCTAGTGATGATAGAATAGCCAGTGCAGGAGTGTGTGTGGTGTGTGTGTGTGTGTGTGTGTGTGTGTGTGTGTGTGTGTGTGGACAGAGATAGTAGTAACAGCTTAGTGTGTGTGCTGCCGTCGCACCACCTGCAGCCAGCAGCCACTTATCATCTCCCATCTGGCCCCTGGCGGACAGACGGAGGAGGCACCTGACTCACCCAGACAGCCCAGCGAGGGGAGCCTCTCACCGGGGGCACAATGACCAGGGGGGTGGGGGGGTCAAGGGTATGGAGACAGTGGGACTGACTCTGGACACATGGAGCCAGTTTGCCTCACTAAAAGCTAGTGTCATGTCTGCAGCATCTCTGCCTTGTCATTATCTGTCCCTGCATGCCCTAATTTCAGCCCCCATGGCTCCCTGGGACACCTATAATGATGGCAATGCAGAGAGGAGGCCTGGTGCCAGTGGAACAGGCCCCGGGGCCAGCGGCGCTGGTGACTCACACTATAACAAGGAGGGATGAGCACGCAAACTTAGCCGGACCCTCAGATGCGAGACACACTGGGAAATGAGAGGTTGCACATGGTATAAACACGCATGTAAACATGAAAACCACCGCCTCCACCTCCAAGCCCACCAGCCGTCAGTCTGCAGAAACTTACTATCTGAAGTTTTAAGATAGGGAGAGTCTAAGGTAGGATTTGTCCCATTCTGGCTTGTTTGTATTTCCTGAAACCAATCACTAATCATCTTGGGTGGTGTTAAGTCCAAGATGAAGCGACAGTTCTACTGCAAAATAGCAAATATTCAGGGGTGGAACTTGTTTTGGTGGAACATTTACACATGGGGAGGTGAGCTCTGGCATTCAAGTCCCAGCAAAAGAAAAAAGCTAACACCTGCTAGCCTGTTTATGTTTGTACCGTTAGCGACCAGGTGCTAACTTGCCATCCTCAGCGTGTAGGCTGTTAGCTCGGAGGTTGTTGTTGTTGTTTCCCACAGCAACAGGGACTTTGACAACACAGATAGCAGGTTTATACCCTCCAGTCTACTTTTGGTGAGTCAGACTAGTATTACAGAAGCAAATCCTATTTAACTGTAGATATCCTATATTATCTTACGTCATCCTAGCAGTAGCATACAATCTTGTCAAGCTACACAAGTTTATTACCATTGTTTTGGTTTTTTTTTTTTTTGTTTTGTTTTTTTTTTATCATTGAAACATACTGAAACATAACAAACTCCAAAAATTGAACAAAAACAATGCTGGACATATGTTCTTTTTGGGAAATTAACAATGCCAACTTGGGAGATGAAAGAAAGAGAATACTAGGATAGCAGACACAGTCTCCGCCATGTCCTGCATCCATTGTGTAAAAGCAATAAAAGAGCAGCCACATGGATTAAACAAGTAGCTGCTGTTGGCTGATGTTACCATTAGTTACTGTTAGCGAATACAACTTGTTAGCTACTTTTAGTTTGTAAGTTAGCTACTACTACAAGTGGAAAAGTGAAAATTAGGACAGTTATCCTAAAATAAGAGTAAGAGAGATAGAGTAATACACGTTTTCTTTCATAAAACATAGAGCTTATTACAGAAACTTCCATCTTAAGTCTTAAGTAAAGATTGGGAGAGTCTAAGACAGGATTTTTCACAATTTGGCACAGAACTACATCCTAACTTTTCTTGTCTTGAGCTTAACAACTCTGTAACCATTGGTTTTTTTTTTTAAACATACACTGAAACATACAAAAAAAATAGGGCAAAAAGAACTATCAGAACATCTGTAGAGAAATCCAAAGTTTGCTTTTGGGGAAATTTATAAGAAAGCTAACTCAGGATTGAGATAAAATAAGATTGGGCTAAAATAGCAGACATAGGCTCCACCGTATCCAGCATTCATTATGTAAAATGTAAAAATGTAATATAAAAGAGCATCCATACAGATAAAAAAAAAGTAGCTACATTAACCGTTAACTACTGTTAGCCAACACTGCCATTAGCTACTGTTAGCTAACCATACTGTTAGTATATTTCAGCAACTGCTACATGTGGGAAAGTGAAAATTAGGACAGCAAGTTTATTTAAGAATTCGGGAAGATAGGATACTTGTGTAATACATAACATTTTGTCACTACCTCTTTATGTCTCATACTGAAGTACAAAGTACCCTTTAGCTGCTGTATGAGACATGACATCACGTGACATCACTGAAGTGACTCGCAAGACAGAAAATCACATGACAAAAGTCACATGAGGCAAGTTACGTATGTACCATACAATTTCTGTTAGTGCTTTGGTTTTCACACGGGACGCAAACCCCAGTCTCCTGGTGAAAGTCGTGTGTTTCTTTGAGCCATCCATCAAACCTACTTCCAAAAGCTGACTTCTCCCGCTTTACATTGAAAGCCCACGTTTACATTGATGTCACTAGAAAGCCCAATATGTTTCTCACTAACAGATATTGTGCATGTACGGGGAGGTGACAAAACGTCAGTATGTAAAGAGTTGGGAATGAGACCAGCTGGTATACACATTTCCTGTCTTCAGATAGGATAGGTACAGTGATGTAGGAACTGTTCATCTGTGAGATCTTTTTTCCTAAATCAGGCCCTAACCCTAATTACCATGGTTACTAAAAAGGTCGGATAGGACCCACAAGTTAGGAAGTCTCTGTAATACGGTCCCAGATCCATAATTGGCTGAGGATCGTGCCCCTTAGCCTGTGGACCTGCAGGCCACTCGGGGCCTCTCTGGGGTTATGGAGGTAGGTGGAGAGGTGTGTGCGTGTGCATGTAGCATGAGGTGAAGCCTGTGTAACTGCTGTATCCAGGACTAATTCAAAGCTCTGCAGAGCCCAGCACCCCGCCGGGCGCTGCACTTTAATGTCAAGGGGGCATGGGCGGAGCCTACGGTGCGCCATGCAATTATCAAGCATGATGGGACACGGAGAGAGGAGAACATCTGGCAGTGTCGGACGGGGGCGGGACGCACCTCCAACCTCCCTCCCTCCCTCCTCTTCTTCTGCACAGGAGAGGCTTTGCTTTGATCTCCAGCTGGAGCTGTCTGCCGTGCCTCTCCAGATCAATCACGCCGACGTGAGATTAGCTTAGCCATCAGCATTGTCATATTGGACTGTAGTCAGCCATCTTGTAGCCAAAACTGCACATTGTTTTCTGTGCCAGAGGTAAAAGTGTGCTCACCTATTAACCCCGCTCCTGCTGCACAGAGCCCAGCAGGTCCCCCTCTACTCATACCTGCTTTCCTTTACTGCAGTGTACAGTCAGCAGTCCATCTACCGTCTGTCTGTATTTATCATTTTTCCCACTGGCAGACAGACAGGCGGACTCCCAGATACTGAGAACAGGGTTATAGTTTAACTTCAAAGTGCCCTGCAGTGTACTGTAACTCAGTCATTCCCAAAGACTGGGTCGGGACCCACAGGTGGGTCACAGGAGATTTTATTTGGGTCCCCAAATAAAAAATGACTATGGACAAAATTCTGCTAATGTAAGATTTATATCTGCAGGGCACCTTTTATACAGCATTTAAATATTTATATTGTTTTGCTAATGAGAGGAAAAAACAACAGCTTGTTAAATCTGCCTAAATGCGCTTATTTTTTCTCATTTAGGAAGTTAAAGCTTAAAGTCTCGTTAAGTTGTTTTAGTCTTGTTATGGCTTTTATGTTGTTTTCATCTTGTTGTGTCTTTAATGTCCCTTTTCGTCTTGTTGCTTCTTTTAGGTTCTCTTCATCTTGTCGTGTCTTTTTTGTCTTCTTAGGTCTTGTTATGTCATTTTCATCTTGTTACGTCGTGGACGTCCATTTCCATCTTTTAAGTCATTTTTGTCCTGTGTCTTTTACGTTGTTTTTCATCTTGTCATGTCTTTTATATCATTCTCATCTTGTTGAGTCATTTTCATTTTGTTATGTCTTTTACGTCATTTTTATCTTGTTACGTCTTATTATGTCATTTTCATCTTGTTAATTCTTTTTTCTTTTACATTGTTTTCATCTTGTTGCCTCTTCTATGTCGTTTTTGTCTTGTCATGTATTTTTGTCTTGGTACGTCTTGTTACATTGTTTTCATCTTGTTCTGTCTTTTATCTCCCTTTTCATCTTGTTACGTCATTTACATTGTTTTTGTTTTGTTGTCTTTTTCCTCTTTTTTTGTCTTGTCTTGACATCATTTTCATCTTTTATCCTTTACGTCATTTTTAATCTTGATACATCTCTCACGAGGTCTTCGTCTTGTCATGTCTTTCTTATCTTGTTAGGTCTTGTTATGTAGTTTTCATCTTGTTGAGTCATTTTTGCTTTGTTACGTCTGTTACATCCTTTCTCATCTTGTTTCATCTTTTAAGTCATTAAGTTTTTCATCTAGTTACATCTTTTACATAGTTTTTGTCTTGTTGCCTCTTTTATATTGTTTTCATCTTCTCATGTCATTTTCATCTTGTTACATCTTTAAAATTGTCGTGTCTTTTACTTTGTTTTGGTCTTGTTATGTCTTTCATATTGTTACGTCATTTTCTGTATCATTGTCTATTTAGGTTGAAATCAGTCTTGCTGTTGGGAAGATGTCATGTAGTGATGCAAAATAAATAACCAATAATTCCCCTCAAATGCATTAAGCTAAAGTAAAAAGTCTGTTTTAAAAGTGTAAGGAGCAGAATGTACAGATTTTGGTGCTAAAAATTAGAAGATTAAAGTAAAAAGTTGTAAAAAAAAAAAAAAAAAAATCAAGTAAAGTACAGATACCTGAAAAATCTAAGCATAGTTTAGTTTATTAGGATCATCACTGCTGCAGCAAACGCTGCTATTCTTACTTCCATCTCTGACTGTAATGTTGGACGTGTCTTACTGGGGGACAATTCTCTGTCCAAATGAAAACAAACTGCCCTGTCATTACAACAAAGGGGCGTTTATGCTTCATAGGCTCTTACTGTAATTAATTCAGATCTAATAACACAACACATAGTACGATGTGACTCACAGAAAGCATAACATTTACACAACATCTCACTGACTGTTTACACAGCTGATCTCTAATGTCTAATGTATGATTAGAGCTGTGAAAACAGGCTGAAGACATAACATTTGAAGCAGGTCTTCGTGGGCCACACGCTCACGAGTGAGAAGAACGCCATCTTGTCATGTTTAAGGACATTAGAGACATGTGACATCATATTCCTGACTCGCGGGCACGCTGTCCTTTGTCCAATTAGGAATGTTGTGGAGGAAGATAATGGAAAACGGATGTGTCTTCTAAAAAAGAAAGAAAAAAAACAACAAAAAGAATGGCTTAATTGGAAAGTTAAACAAAATAGTTCAGTAAATCTCTGTGGCCTCTTTGAAAAAGGAGGTTTCAATCGAAATCGGGGACAAAAACATACAGAAACCAAAGGGAAACTTTCCAGCTTCTAACAAAGTCGTCGTATCAGAGCCCACAGAGCTGTGCACTCTTAAAAATAACAGTTCCAAAAAGGTTCTTCCTGAACTTTAAAGGGTTTTTTAAGGGCTGTTGACATCAACTTTTCCACCAAGGGTTTGTCAAGGGTTTGTTGTACCATAATATATAGGGTTCTTAGTAGACCCCCACTCCTGGGTGGGTTCTAGATAAAACCTTTGGAATATAAAAGGATTGTTGGTAGAATCCTGTGGGTGCCAGTTGAAATCTTTGCAATAAAAAAATGGTCTCAGTAGAACCTCCTGGAATCTGAAAGGGTTCTCAGTAGAACCCCCTGGATAGGTTCTAGATAAAACCTTTGGAATATAAAAAGATTGTGGGTAGAACACACAGGGTTGGTGCTTTATAAAATCTTTGGAATAAAAAACATCTTCAGTAGAACCCCCTGGATGGGTTCTAGATAAAACTTTTTGGAATATAAAACAGTTCTTGGTAGAAGCCCATGGTGGGTTCTAGATAAAACCTTCGGGATAAAAAAGGTTCTCAGTAGAACTCCATGAGTGGGTTTTAGATAAAACCTTGGTAGAACCCTGTGGGTGGTGTCTTGTTAACCCCCAGAGGGTGGAAAGGTTCTGGATAGAACCTCGAGAGAGGGTTCTGGGTGGAACCATTACATCATAGAAGGGTTCTCTGTGGAAGAGTAGAAGAGTTTTTTGAAGGAAACCTTTCACAAATGGTTCTACATATAACTCTTTATGTTGGGTTCTAGGTAGAACTCTCTGACAGGGTTCCAAGTGGAACCTTTATAAATAAAGGTTCTACCATGAACCAAAGAGGGTACTCCTATGGGGACATGAAGAACCCCTTATGGTTCTAGTTAGCACCTTTATTTCTAAGAGCATCAGTGATATCATCTTGATGGAAACACAAAGTGTATTTTTAAAGAGATGAGGATTTATGTCGTCCCGCTTTGTTGTGTGCAAATCAAATTGTATACGATGACGAAAAGCACCCTCTTCCTTATCCTCCTCTCGGTCACCCGGTGCCCAGAATTGGAAGGCATTACAAACAGATGTTGCACGAAGATGTTCGGAGCACTTTTGTTCACGTGGGCCCCTCTGGTAAAAGAAAAAAAAAGAATTGAATTATGTGATATTTCTTTTAATAGGATTCACTGGGAGCTTTTCAAAGCCTCTGTACATTTTCATTGGGGGAGAAGGAAATGATATGCCTTTGAAATACCAACCAACATAGAAAACATCTCGGTCATTTCTCCTCCATTACGGCTCACATACTGTATTAAGTCTGAGTCTTCTCGCAAACACTGTAAAAAGTGTATTTCAGTAGTAGTTGAAGTAGTGTAATGTTTTCAGTCACATTAAGATTTCTGGCTTGGTGATGCCAGTCTATTTTTGTGGATTGTGGAACTTGAAATTACATCCAATTCCCTTAACCTGCTATTATTATTTCACTTAGGGGACATCAGTTAGGTTTCATGACATCACGAGCTGCCATTTTCTTGTGGTGACTCTAATCTAATTCAAGGCAAAATCATATTTTGTCATCAAATAATGAATGTTAGATATAAAACATGGGCAATGCGGTGATCTAAAGGTTAGAGAAGCAAGCTTGAGACAGAAAGGTCGTCAGTTCAAACCCCTGACCGGCAGGATAAATCTGGCTGGGTGAAAATCCCTCATTACCACCAACTGTGTGAATGTGATCGGGGCTTTCCTGCAAAAGAGTGAACCCTCCCTGAATAAATAAAGGTTTTAAAAAAAAAGTTACGCCTGAATTGCTTAAAATCGTATTGTTTAAATTTTCGTAAACTCACTGAACAAAACCAGCTATTGCTAAGTCAGGCTAACATTAAGTAAAACTAACATTAGCAATTACATTCACAAACTGAAATGTTACAAAGTATTTTTATATTAATAAATTTGAGATTAGTTGTTAAGGACCAGTAATTAATAATACTTTTGGATAAAGCAAATAAATGAGTTGGAAAAGTGGAAACTTAAGTTGACCTGGCTTAAATTTAGGTTGCGCTAATGTAAACTGTTGATTTGAAAGCAATCAGATTATTAAGTACATCTGACTTAAAGCAATTGTGTTAACTTCTATAACTTTTTAACTTGATTTGAAAAACTTAATTTATCTGTGTTGCCAATTTAAAGTATTTTTTAAGTTAGTCCAACTATTCTCTTATTTCAGTGCACAGAGGACATGCAATGAGACGCTGAATATCCTGTAACTGTGATAAAACACTGTTTTGATTTAAATCTCTTAAAAACTCAACACTATGGTTACTGTGTTCTAACCACCACAAATAACGTCTTTCACCTCTCTGTCTTTCTTCTCTAAATATGGGTTTGGGAGTTTCTCAGCTTTCAACAACTAGCTTGAGGCACGTTGAAAGACCATTTTCTTGCTGCCACTCCCCACCTGGAAATACACCTCCAAATAACATGCACAGCAGCTCACGTCATCCTTTTCCCCGGTGATAGAGAGGTGAAAGGCTTAATTGTAGGTAAAGGCTTGGGGAGTGGACTGTAGCTGTAGCCACATCCCATGGAGACACAATGGAGACAAAACTGTGTACTTGTAAATAGCCATACAGACTTAAAGTGATCAACATTAGATGGATAAAACAAATAAATAATAAAACAAAGATGGATAAACTGTGTAAAACACAAGTAAACCAAGACGTGTTTAAAATATTGTGGATATCATTAAAACTCAACTCATATTCAGTTCATTTTCATTTGTCAACTATTCATCTCTGACCCCCTCTCCTTTCAGCCAATGAACCCCTTCCCTCTCTGTAATAATAAACTATTTGTTTTAACTTAAAAAAGCTGGTGTCTACCTTAAAATTCTCAGTCGACTGAATTTGAAAACACAAGTCGAGGTAACTTATTTGAAAACAAATAATATTTTCTAGTCAAACAAACTTGATATTAATTATTAATTTGTTCACACAAAGAACTTACAGCCTGAATTAAGCTGAATTGTTTATTTACATCATGTTAATGAGAGAAGATTAGTTGATTCCACTAAATTCTTGTATGATTTTTACAGAGTCAGCAAGTAAGCTCAGATTTACCAGATGCTGCCAAATTTAGCTACTTATCGCTCATTAGCTAAGGCAAGAATAGTGTAAAAGTAATTCTGAATCAGCCAAGTAGCTGATGTTGCCAATCAAATATGCCGTTTCCATGATCCATGAGGCAACGTCATTACTGCTAGCACATATAGCCAGTTAGCTTCTGTTAGTTAAGAATCACTTTGTGGTTGTTGTTACTTTAGCTAACTAGGCCTAGATGCTTTTGTTGTTAAATATGTACTCAGACATAGTAATTAACCTCTTTTTAATTAAGTTTAACAAGGCTCTACTGGCTGCCTAGCCAGCTAACTAGCTTAGCTGGGCTGCAAGATGTATTATTAACTTAGTCAAAGTGAATAGCCGGTGTTAGCAGTGTTAGCTGGCTAGAATGAACATGGACGGGAATGAGAAGCATCTCTTAAATTGAAACACTGTCAAGCTAACTTTGAATTAACCCGTTAATGTCAGCTAGCGCCATTAGCACCAGCGCTTCACTTTTATACTGAGTAATAATGGGGTTGTTCCTAGATTTATAGGGTTCACAGTGGGAACATGACAAAGGGTCCCAGATTCCCCTGTTTTAAAAATATGTGCTCTCCAAGGGTCCTATGTTCCCAAGGTCCTGTGTTCATAAGGTCTTATGTTCCCCAGCTCTTTTTAGCACAAAATGGCTTAGAGTTAGGGGTTAGGATACAGCATAGGCCCATGAGAACATAGGACCTTGGGAACATAGGACCCTGGAAACATAGAGTTGAGTTTTAGTAATTTCTTAAACTATTTAAGTAATTTTTGGTTTAGTTATACTTTATATATATATACATTTCAGAATCTATTCATCTGATTATTTATTTTTAATCATGATATTTATTTAAGCATAAATAAAGAATAAATAAATATGGGATCCACATATGGCATTTGCTGAATCTTCAATCTCACATCCTTCTTAGAAATACACCATCCGCATTACTGTGATGCCGCAGCATCTGCAGGGCCTCTGCAGTACGTGTAAATCATGTCATTACACTGCTTGAACAGGAGAGGTTAGGCCTAATTACACGCCTCCAGGGCGGCTGGAGGTGAAGAGGCGCCAAGGTGAGCTTCAAGCCTGTTTATGTAATGGAGGAGAATGTGAAGAATGACAAAAGACCTGCGACAGGAACGGGCCGACCAAAGCTTTTCACAGAGGTTAAGAGGCAGGTAGGAGGAATCCTCAGCCATTCCTGGCGTTGCTCTCAGTCAGGCCACAGGAACAGGTTGTGTGAAATGACAGACGCAAAGTCCGTCAGACACTAGAACACTCCTTTAGATCCACTGTTCCACATTCCCCTACCTAGCATGTCATTATGTAGACTACGTCAGCTTTTTCTGTCTTTAGCTAAAATTTAACCTGTTTCTTGAGATTTCAGAAGTACTGATTCAACTTCTTTACTCAAGTAAAAGTAAAAAAGTTCAGGCTCTGAGATGTACTCAAAGAATAAAAGTAGAAAGTAGCCTTCTGAAGGACATTTCTACCAACTTTTTCTGTGCAAAGCTAACTGAACCTCACATTTTCTTCATGGTCGAGTCTCCCCTTCTGGCTGATTCATCTTTTATGTCATTTTTGTTTATTATGTCTTGTTTCATCTTTTTTGTCTTGTTACGTCATTTTGGTCTTTTAAGTCGCTTTCGTCTTTTACGTTGTTTTCATTGTGTTATGTCTTGTTATCTCAATTTTTGTTTTGTTGCCTGATTTTTGTCTTGTTATGTTGTTGTCATCTTATGTCTTGTTACTTTATTTTCATTTTTTATGTCATTTTCGTCTTATGTCTTGTTACGTCCTTTCATCTTGTTACACCTTGCTATGTCATTTTTGTCATTTTCATCTTATGTCTTGTTACCTCATTTTCATCTTTTATGTTATTTTCGTCTTATGTCTTGTTAGGTCATTTTTGTCTTGTTATGTTGTTTTCATTTTACGTTTTGTTACATCGTTTTCGTCTTTTTATGCGTTTTCATCGTTATGTCTTTTTATGTTGTTTTCGTCTTTTACGTTGTTTTTGTCATTACACCATCTTTTTTGGTCTCTTTTACAACATTTTTGTCTTGTTACGTTTTGTAACGCTGTTTTTGTCTTCTTATGTCTTGTGACGTCATTTTCTTCTTTTTTGACATTTTCGTCTTGTTACGAGATTTTCATCTTATCATGTCTTGTTATGCCATTTTTGTGTTTTATGCCATTTTCATTTTGTTATGTTGTTTTCATCTGATATTTTGTTACATCATTTTCGGCTTTTTATGCCTTTTTTCATAATTATGTCTCGTTACGTCTTTTACGTTGTTTTCATCTTGTTATGTAGTTTTTGTCTTTTACATCATTTTCATTTTGTGGTGTCATTTTTGTCTTTTACAACATTTTTGTCTTGTTACGTCTTGTAACATCGTTTTCATCTTGTTATGTCTTGTAACGTCATTTTCTCCTTTTGCATCATCATGCATCATTTTCATCCTATATTGTTTTCATCTTGCTGCATGTTTTACATCGTAATTGTCTGTTTATGTCTGTTGTGTGTGATATGCACTGATGGATACATGAAGGAATCATCTTTTTTCTATGTCTTTATGTGGGAAGGTGATTTGCAATGACATCAAATAAAAATAATCAATAAATCCCCTCAAATGCATTAAAACTGATGTAACAAGCCTGTTTTGAAAATGTAAGGAGCAGAAAGTACAGATGTTTGTGTTAAATTGTTGGGCATAAAAGTGAAAAGTTGTCAGAAAAATAAATACTTAAGTAAAGTACACATACCTGAAAACTCTACTTAAGTATTTGTACTTCATTACTTCCCACCTCTGCATATCACTCCTCCCTCCACAGCACCAATATCTTGACACTGACCGTATGTTCAGTGATTGAAAAGACAGAAAGAGGTTATGTTTGTGTGATATGAGTTGTAACATCGCTCAACCCCTAATCTAAGCCTTGTGTAAATAAAGTCTTTCAGCCTGGACCACTTCAAACAGACTTGTACAGTACGCTCTTTGATCAAGAGTCATTTCACTATTTGTCCAATAATATAAGAGCTGTTTCATCACAGAAACGTTATGTTTTACCCTCCGGTTCTTATCTCTGAAGGCCTCTGTCTCTCTCTCTCTCTCAGGCCAGATGGTGTCCTTTCAAGGCCCTCTCATGGTCCCACAGACACGGTCTGAGCGATAGGGGGGAGGGAAGTGGCACCGGACCAGGAGATATACTCGACATACTTGTCTGGAAGCTTCGTTCCTCTTCCAAGGTTCTCTTGGTGGACAACAGCAGATAATGAATGAGAGCGTCCAACTGTGGAACATGTGTCTCCTCAGTGTTATCATGCAGACAGATAGCAAGAGGGGAAAATGATTGGTGGGATTTTTTTCCTCTGAAGGAGTCTGCAGACCAAACATTATCACTCAGCAAGTATGTATTTTTCAGGGTAAAATCAAGAGACGTTCAGAGCGACCGTTCAGTTCAGCTAAAGGATGAGAACTAAAACTGTGCTCAAGTTTCTACTTTTTAAACAGAAAATAAGTGTTTTGTACAGTGATATTTAGATGTTTCTTGATTTAAAACAACAATATTAACAATATGTAACCAAAAGCTGTTACTAGCGATGGTCATTTACCTTGATAAGCCAGCTCCCTGAATAGTGTAGTTAGGGTAACCCTCATCATGCTAATTTCTGTAAAATATTAAAGGAGAAATCTGTAATATATTTGCTGTAATAAATCATAAAATGACCATATGTCATCAGAGATTAAGGATACATTTAAGTTGAAATTCTGGCTTCTCTGACAATAACGCTACAGACAGCATGTTCTCTGGAGTGAAACGTGTTTGTGTTTTGGCCACACTGCCCATTTCACATTTATTCACATTGCATAGAGTTCAAATTGATGCCGAATGTTCGCCAAATTAGTGAGTGTCTGTTTATGAGTTGTAAGAAATCATCAATAATCTTGTAGGAGGATAAGGTGTGTATAACGGTTAAATTGAGCAAAATGTTAATGGAGTTTGGCAGGCCGTGAGACAGGCAGCCACTGAACGCAAAGTGTGTATTTTCAGAGAAGTGGGCTTTGGTTTACATGGTCAGGTAATAGACAGTTATAAACAGCTGATCAATTTACAGTGGAGGACTTGTCCTCGCTTGTAATTGTCAAGGTCTAATGGGCTCGTCTTCCATTTGTGTAGGTTTGGTGTTCCAGTCTGCAGGCAAACTGCCTGAGCCTCAGATTTTGGGGGGGGGGGGGGGTTAAATGCTTGCTTCAACCTATTTAATATTTATCAGTATTTTATCTATGGCTCTATCTTGCTATTTGGACAGCAGACCTCATTTTTAAAAGCTAGGGACTTCCATATTTCACCTTTAAGGTTTAGTTAATTGTGAACAATGTCAAATCTAAATTTTTCATAAAATTAGTCAATTTTGCCACCTATGAAAAAAGTATACCAAAGATCACTTGCAGTCTAATGTACACATTCCATCTGAATTTGTTTGCAGTTTCAGATTAGGCCATTCTCACACAGACATTTTGACATGTCACATTCACAAAAGCACAAGTGTAACTATTGCAGTTAATGATGAATTAAGTGGTGCTGATTCTCCAAATGTGTATCATGAAACCATTTTAGAAGATGAAGGCACTACGAGTTGATAGAATTAAAAGAGCACCAGTCAAACCTCACATAGTGGAAAATCGGGTAGAAAAAAAATTCATGAATTAATTTGAGGAAAGCTACAGAGTCATCTCTCCACACAGATCTGACGTACAGAACTTACAGAAAGTTATGATGATGAAGTTTAGATGAAGTAAAACAAGTGAAAAGCTGACAATGAAATATCTGTAGGTGAAAATAATTGCCTACATACAGCAGATATGTGTTTGAGCAAGGAATCCAGGGGAGAAATGTTTTATTGGTGGGATTTGTACCTTGAACTAATCCTTAAATTTTACTGATTTTTTCTTTTGAACATTTCATTTATTCCTTCAAATGTTCAGTTGGTTTTTTTGTTCATCAATTCTTCGTGTAAACTTCTCAAGAGATTTCCTTACAAGTGTAAAACTGCAAATTCTTTCACTGGAGTTGTTTAGTGTGTACATTTTCCATCCTGACAGTAAATAAAACTCAGGTGCAAATACTGAATACTTGTTCTACTTATCGTCCAGAATATTCAAACTAAATATAATCTGAGCTATATCCTGTGGTTCTAATAAAAGTGATGCAGAGCTTTGACTGACCAGCAATCATTGTGTCTTTCCAGAGAATCTCTGCTGTCCATTAATCTGTCACTGTCTAAGGACAGAGTTTACGGTCCCTCTGCTCTTTCTCACCGTCCATTCACCAGGCCTCTGTCCGTCCCCAGGCTCCGGGCCGCTGACACTGAGGCCGGGTACTGCTCGGCTCGGCACGGCTCTGTCTCTCTGAACCCGAGAGGACTGCCCCGGACCCCGGCGCGCACACAAAGAATTCATTGAAAGGCAAAAAGCGAGGGAAGACAGTTTCTCAGGAGAAGGACAATGGGCGTTCTCCTCCATTTGGCTCACCCTTTCATCCTCGGGCGTCCACAAGGGACGCAATTGTTTGGACACTGCGATATGGGGCAAAGCTTTAGAAGACGCATCGCTTTTAATTAACTGTTGGTAATGATCTCATTATTGGGGCCGAGTGGGTTCCCTGGGCCCAGCGCTGCGCACAGAGGTGAGTCTGGGGTCACCGTTCTGAAGGCCCCACGCTAACCGACAAAACATGGAGGAATTTGTCAGGGTGCATCAACTCAGACACTGTCGAGCTGCACCACTGCAGTCAGAATGAAGGCAAATGATCTTTTTATTCCAGCCAAACAAACAGTTGGGGGTTACATTCTTCACATTGAGCTTCTACACTGCTGTTTGTGTTTGGGCTCTTTACTTCTTGCTGGAATTTTATGCAAACAGAGACGAGAAAAAGATTCTTAAACTGCTGAAAAGTTTGATGTAAACTACAATAATCACACAGCAAAATAAGCTGCCTACAAGCAGCATGTGGGTTTTTTACACATTGCACAGGACATATCATTATTAGCAATATGTTCAAATGGACTATTAAAGAATATTGATGCTCTTATGTAATTTCTTCCCTTGACTCAAACTGATTTCACAGCCCATTCCCTTCGATCTGCATACTTTCAAATTGCATACAAGGTGCTTTACAATCCTTCCCATTAACTTCTGTGGAGAGCAGATGTGTTTAAATACCGCACATAAATGTACATGTGAAACCAAAAGTCCAACAGCATTGCTATCATTGCAAAATGTATTCAAATATCTACAAAATAACACCACAAATGTTAAGTGTGCTGGTCGAGGTAAGCGGTTTTCCCAAAACAGTTCTTTCACCTAGGTCCTAAAATGGCCTTGTGTAATTATATACAGTATATTATCATAAATAAAACATAGCTGTGAATACAAACTAAACTGTCACTTTGTCTTTTCAGTTTCTCTTCTCTTCCTCCCTGCCAACATGGACAACATAAATGTAGTTTTTACTTCATGTGCGTTTACTGTAGTTAATACAATACCTTATTGCAAAGACATCTTATCATGTTACCTCACTATATTTTAATCTTTACTTACTTGCAGTGAATATGTGTGTGTATGCATGTGTGTATGTGCTGATCTGGCCTGGAGTCAGTTTGACAGGATTTGGGTATAAACAAATCATTTAATTCAAAATATGGATCTTTAAATGTAGCCCAATTCCGCAGGAAAAACGCAGACCTGACAGCTCTTTTCCTATGTTGCAGGGCGCCTTGTTGGCCTTGTGGCACACACACCACATAACCACACCTGCGTCTGGCAGTTGTGGAGGCATTGCAGCAGGTGCTTCACCATCTGTTGCCTGGCGCAGATCTGCACTCTACTGTGTGGACTCCTCTAGTTTATTTTTGGGACCATATTTTTTTTGCACATATAGCTCAGATAGCTTAGTCACCTTTATTATTTGCTTTCACATAAATATGTCGCTCTGAGATAGGAGTGTTTTAAGTCTGAGGTTAACTTCCTAGGAGTGATTGTGAGACGCTTGATAAAATACGGGCTCTGGACCACTGGCAACGCTGACAAGAGGAGGTAAAGGAGATACTGAGGGAGGACAGAGAGAGAGCAAGGACAGAGGGTGAGATAGGAAAGTGCAGCGCCGAGACTGAGGAGGGGATTTTTCAGAGGAGTGTTCAGGCTCTTATCTCCAGACAGGCCAGAGGAACGGCTGCTCCCCCAGGGATGATCCTCAACCACTCCTATCCGCCACATACACATACACACTGGCCTAAACTCTCCCACTACTGGTGTGTGCTCACATGATTGCCTGCATAAGTATATTCACATGCATCCATGCACTCTGAAGAGAGCAAACAGGGGATTTTTGCTTTTGTTGTTTATGTGTTTAGCTCTTATCTGATGGTGCAAAGTGTTTATTTCTGAGTCTTCCTCTAGGGTCTGTCCTCTTCTTATATCTCAGGAAGCCTTATCTGCCATCACAGAGGTCACGCTGGTGGTTCTGTATGCTCTCAGCATATAATAATCGGTTGCACAGAAGTAGCATAACACTGAGGTTGTCTTTGTCTTAATGCCGACGGGAAAAAGACCCCGTAGATGAGAGATTTTCTGCATTTTGCTTCAGTTTCAGCAGAGGAGCCACACATAGAGACAAAGACTTAATTATACCGTACGTAATAAAGACCCAGCACAGCACACCTGAAGGTTTGATGGGTGTGGTGAAAACACTGAATCAATGGGTGTGGCTACTCTTTATACCAGCTCTAATTATGGGATAATAGTGTGTAATGTTTGCCTCTGCGTGCATCTGCTTTGAAAAATAAAGCAGCCGGGCGAGATGTTGCAGAGTTCGTCCTTCGCCTCGTGCATGCATGTTGGCAAGAAGCCGCGGTGCTGAAATGTGTTTTGCAATCTTTCACAAAAACACCTGTTTTGGTCCACAACAGAGCTTCTGTAATCTAGAGGCCAGGTCCAGGTATGGAGCTGGTCCCAGTCACACAGCTTGTTGCTATTGAGGTTTGGTTCTTGACAGGATGCCCAAATAAACATCCCAACCTGCTACAATAGGAACTGGTTTGTTAAGTTCAGTGAATGGATGGAGACACAAGTAATAAAGGATGTTAATATTCTGCAATTTTGTGTCCCACTTGCATAAAACTAACTGCCATTTTACATTTACCGCATGCAGCATGTATGCAGAACAACTGCACCTGCTGCTCAGCATCCACAGCAGCCAAATATGTTGTTAGAATGGTAGCGGATTGCGTGTATTTACACCAGATATGAATGCAGCATGTTGTAACTGCAGCAGACTTGCAGCACACAGCGCATATGCTGCAGCACACCAGAGTGCTTTAATATTATGTCCTACACGTTATCAGATTTTTTTTAATCATATGTGTGTTTCCTGTATTTTTCCTGACTGAAAATAAACATGATTATGGACCTTTCCTGTCTTTTGTGGAGATACAGGTTGAATTTGAAAATATATAACTGTTGTAGATGCAGGCAAATTGGGTGCGTGATATCGTTCACCTTTTTTTGGCCCCGACTCTTTGGATTCCCTCTTCCCTCTTGCTGTAGCAATGAAGTGTGCCAAACTCATAGTGCACCCTGTTTGTTGTCGTCCCATAGCTGAGTTAATTTAGTTGAGAGATGGACAAGGAGAGACTAATTGCCGAGGTGAAGAATCTAGGGTTGGGCAATAAATCGATATTATATTGTATTGTGAAATGAGACGTATCATGATAGATTTTGTGTATCATTATATTGTGATTTTTGTCTTTTTCCTGGGTTTAAAGGCTGCATATACTGAAGTGATGCCTAGTTGCCTTTACCTGCTTAATCATTATATCCACATTATTGATGATTATTTATCAAGAAATCTCATTTGGTGAATATTTTGTGAAAGCAAATCCAGCAATTGTTGCAGTATCAAGGTATTTGGTCAAAAATTTACTAATTTTATCACCTCAGCCCCTTTCACCCCTTGGAGTACACAACATGATCAATAATTATCAATACTGACTGATATGAAACTTCACTATCATGATTGTCAAGGGTGTCTTCTCTTCTGCTTGTACAGTGGTAGGTGGACACATGAACAGAGTCAGTTCTGAACAGAGTCGGTGTAAAAAGACTTGACATGCTGCATCAGACGTGCTGCATACATATCACTGCTGCACGCAGTGTAAAACAGCTTTAATAGGGTACACGTCCCTATTAAGCCCACCAAATCTGCTTTTTGGACATTTTTAATATATACTGCCCCAATTTAAGTGAAAACATTTTAGTTAAAATAAAAGTCTAATCTTTCATTTGAAGTGCCAGTAAATCATTTACACCAATTTCTAATGTTTTTATTGTTTAATTTATCAAAAAATGTCAAACACCCCGGTCTAATGGGTATGTAGTGTGCCCTTTATGCCCATGGGTGTTCCAAATAAGTAATAATAATAATAATATTAAAAAATAACTTAAAAAAATTAGAACAAAACAAAATGCATTTGTAAAACTATAAAACCATAATGCCTCTTGAGTTTTTCAGATTTTTTTTTTTTTCTGAGCAATTTAGAATTTGAAATGTTTATATTGAACATAAAGGGGCTGCAAGCAGGGGCACCGCTCGAGATTTTGGGCCCCATGAAAAGGCATCACATTGAGCTCCACCACCACCACAGCCTTCAGGCTTCATTGACCCATTTATTGTCCTAATTAGAAAGCAGAGATAATCATTCTGAACGTTAAAGGCAACAAAAAGCGAATCGAGTCAAAAATCAAACACCAGACACCACACTGTGTTACATCCTGCTCAAAATCAGTATTTAAAGCGAATTCTTTGACTAACACACAAATGTATCTGTGTCACTTAGATGTTTGGACTGTTTAATAGCCACCAAGAAAACTCTCCTGTAGTTGTCAGAACAGAATAAACCTCTCGCTCTCAGAATCACTGATAAAAAGCACTGCATTTAAAATGTCTTGTTAAAAAGAGACTTCTGTGTTCTCCTAAGATCCCAGGGAGAAGTGGCCGAAGGAACTTGAGCAGTCCCAGCAGCAAAGTAAAAGCGCTGGACAAATCTCATGTTTTATGTGTTCTCTCTGCACCGCTCGCGGCTGCACGGCTAATTCAATTCAAGACACTGAATTATTCTTACCGCTTTTATCGCCCGTGCCTCAGTGTTTCTCTGTTACTCCATTTAGCGGGGCTCACTGTGACGGGGATGAATACGCACATTGTTTATTTTATTCATTATTTGGAGGTTTGCCAAGGAGCCTATTACTGCTAATAGACCGTTCTGCGGTGCATTATAATATAAACAGAATGTTTTACATGCCCATAAAGACAAAATATGAACGTTCCTATAGCGCGGCTCTAACTGGATCCATACAGTTCAGGCCGCAGCAGCTCTAAACCCAGAGCAGGGAGACGCTGGAAGGCATGCTCAAGCTTCTTAGGAGCTTCAAAGGAGGGGCGTTTCCTGGACTTTTTAAGACTAAACACAGGGACAGCACGCAATATGGCATGTGTGCGTGTTTAGAGTACCTGAGGGCTGCAGATTGCACACTTGGACATTGTATTTGTGTGTGTGCTGCGTGAGTAAATCAGTCTGCGGTCAGATGAGTCAGTCGCCTCTCCTCTAAGACCCCCTCTCTAAACACTGTGGTGGGCATCGTATGTCAAGTGGTGGACTAGAGGAAGGAGAGAGGAAGAGTCCCCGATAAGAATGAGATAAACACTTCCAGACAGAGCCGATGACAAAGACCCCAAAAGTCTTTTAGGCTCTGGACAATCCAAGTAACAACACAAACCACAAGGAGTTGTTACTGAGTGCTTGATTAGGTTCGTTCCTCCGATCACATCTCATCACTTCAAACACTTTCCAATCCCGTAATGTCCACTGTGCTACAGGTGCTGCGTCTGAGTCACGCAACGCTGTGTGCAGCTGGCGTCAACGCACGCGAAGGCTGCGGCAACGTCACGCAAGCAGCGTGGTGGTCGTTGTGATGTAATGCATCATCGTCGGCGCAGCACGCAACCTGCTGCCACATCTGAAACATCCAGCCCCCAATCCATACTGCTGAGGACTATGGATCTGATGTGGCTTAAAGGGACAGTTCACCCCAAAAATCAAAAATGCATATTTTTTCCTCTGGCCTGTAGTGCTGTTTATGCATCCATGTTTATCCGTGTTGCTCCAAAAAACAATAAAAAATGCATCTGAAAAATTCAAAACCCACCACTCTTTCCAAAAATCATAACCAGATTGTTAAAAATAATCCATGAACCTTGTTAAATCTACTGGTTCACACGTTAAAGTGCTCACAACAAGGTCTGTGAATTATCTCGAGTGATTTTTGTCAAGATTTTCGGACACTGACTGAGAACTCTACAACTCACACCCCAAAACATTTTAGATGGATAAATAGCACTACAGGCCAGGGGGGAAATATGCATTTTTGATTTCGGTTGAACTGTCCCTTTAAGGTGAACAAGTGTTCCCAAAATTATCAAACTATTTAACTTGGTGAGTACAATGAATTATTACCTAAAGAAACGACTGAGAACTGGGTTACATTCACACTGTTGTGTAAAAACTCAGTAATCATATGATCCAAGAAACTATTAAAGACGGGTTGAAAGGTCTAAATCCTTCATACTGACTTGAACCTTAAGGCTCTCATTTTTATTTGTATTTAACAATTTTAACAGCCAAACATCTGTATGTTATTAACAGGAGCAGGCCGTCTTAAATCAAATTTCACCCCAACTTTACATAAAACACATTCAAAAGTAGTTATTTCCTGAGGATCACCTCAGTTTACAGTAAACAGGGTCAGTAAATGCTTCCAGTAACAGAAAGTCAGGAGAAGAATCGGAAAGGAATGCAAAGAAGATATAATTATGGCTGAGTCCCTCTCAAAAAAGAAAGAGAGAAACCATGAGTGCTGGTGCTGTAAGTGACAATTTAAAGAATATACATTTTATACACATTTTCTATTGTTTATCTTACTGTAAATTATTATTATTTTCACATTTTTACTATGTAACAGTCAAAACTCCCAGATGTTTTAAAAGCTCCATCAATTAAGCATTTATATATGATCAACCTGTGTAGCTGATATCATACATGAGGCAACATTAACATTTATTTGGAGTCATGTTTCTGTCTCAACTCTTTTTAGCTCAGTTTTGGTCTCCACCAACTCCTGAGAAGTTAGTTTCTGCAGCTGAAAATGCAGCAGATGACACTGGTGAGAGTGAATCAACAGTAGAGCTGAGGCCATAAAAACAAAACAAGGAGCCGAAAGAGGCTAAAGAGCTTGATAGAGCTGAAGGGAACTGTAGTGTTGGGTGATAATTCCCAATTGTGGTTTAACCCCTCTTGTGACTTCTTTCCTGTTACAGTCATTTGAGCTCTACTATAAAGATTATTAATGCAACAATTTATTAATTAGACTAGCTTTAAATTAAAATTAAAACCCTTTTTACATCACAGTCTTGCAATGCAGCTGTCCTTGTTAAGACATTTTATTTGAAAAGTTATGTGGAAACCACAATCAGTATTAATGAATTTGGACTAGGATTTGGACTAGGACTAGGACTAGGATTCTAAGAAAATGTACATTTTCCTCTCATGTCAGAGATGCAGGTTTTCAAAAACTTAGTGCAAAGGTCCAATTTTTTAGGGCCTACAGTACTCCACAATACACCTTTTTCCATAAACTGCCACTTGGTACCCTCACAACCTGGCTACTTTATTTGTATGTATTTGTTTTATTTATTTAATGACAGTTTGCATCAACCATTAAAGGAGCTATATGTAAGAACTGGCCACTGTTTAATTCATATAGAAAACTGGAGGCAGCATATGACCAGAGAGCTGGTGTGTCCACTCCTATTGTAAGAAACAAGGACATGCAGTCCCTGCCGTAGGTCTTTCTTTCATTCAACTAACAGCTAACTTGGCAAACATATTAACACTGTCAGTAAGTAATCTGACAACACTATAAGCCATTTCTTAATAACTAACAGTAGCATTAACAACTGTTTACGCACCAGTCTCGAGGAAATGTTACGATTTCTGCATCAAACTTCTTCCGTTTACTCACCAAGAAATGTCTCCAATGGTGAAAAGCAATGTCATTGTTAATGCTTGTTTTGCTTCTATTTCTACATCCGAATTGTTACTTCATGACATTTTGTTGATGATTTTAGTTAATTCTTGAATATTGTAAGCTTAATTTCTGAGGGCTACACCCTGACAGACAAAGATTCCAATCATCAGTCACAGACCCCTGAGTCAACTGAAATTCTTCAAGTCGTGGAGTCTTTTTGTTTTTATTTTCATTATTTATTTGTTTGTCAGTCAGAGTCAGTCACTTTTTCTCTGGGGTGAAATCATTCCACTACGTCAAGTTGCCCTGTATGCTCCGTGTAGATGCGGACCTGGACAAAGGGTGAGTCAATATACTTTCACACAGATGCATACATGGAAAGCTGTGGACACCACGGACCCATAGTAGTTCTGAGACAGAGGCACTACATCTGCCCGAGGAAAAGAGGCCTTGCACAATCACGGTTAAATTCCACCAGGCGCGGCTGCGTCGCGTTATAGCTGCGGCACGTCAGCTAGAGCTGATCGCAGCCATTCTACACAATGCTTGTGATGCACTGAGTCTGTTTTTGATAGATGCTGTGTCAATTATCTTAGAGCATATTGAACAGGCAGGAAGTGAGACACAGAAAAGGTAGGGAGAATTGAGTTAATTTTCAAAATAAAAGACCCTGTGGAGACTCATGATCATAAAGACAGACAGAAAAGAAACTATTTAACCACGTAGCCTGCTTATCCATGGTAGAAGCACAAAGAGCAAGGAAAGAGGACCTAATCCACAAAATCCGAGCAAGTAAACATAATCAGGTGGGCAAAATGCTCTGCTGCTGAAATGCTTCTGAAACAGTGCTGGTGAGTGCTGCAGTCGTGCCGAGGACAGATCAGAACCGTTGCACAAACATGCCGTGCTTGGTGGAATCAACCGGTTAGGCTCCGAGGTAACGTTGTCTTCTGCCTGGCTTTAAAGTGCTGAATTTACAGCTCACAGGAACTTAATATGATATAGTTTCTAGCTTTTGTTTGGTATTTAGTGATGGAAAAAGTTATGTTAGCAAAGTTAGCACACATTAGCTCAAAGGGTGTCCATTTGGGAGTATAATCCAGGCTTTAAACTTGGCTTATTTACAATATAATGTGAACAGAGTTGTCACCCTGAACATCATTTCAATAAAGCATTGCATGATAGTCTATATGGGGGGTAGTTTTTTCAAAACTAGCTCCTTTAATATTGACTTTATATTATGTTTATTGTATTCACACTTTTTAATATCATCTGTTTTTCTGTTCTTCACTTACAGAACAATGAAGATATCCAGATTTTGTTCCAGTTCTTTTACCTTCGCCTCCCTGTCACTGCTGTCCAGCTGTATACCATCAGAGTAACACTAGCTGAACCCTGTCTTCTGCAGTGGCTGCTGCTCTGAGCACGACGGAAGCAGCCACACTAAATGTAGAGCAGTTACAAAACAAACAGGGGAACAAAAAGAGAAAACTGTCCTCTGATGTCTGAATGACCCCGGGGGTAATTACGTGCCCCTTCCAATCTCTTTAGTCCCCTTTTCCAAAAACGCTGGCTCGTGCTCGCTCATCTGCTGCCAGTTCCAATTAGCCGACTGTACACCCGCAGCATTCATGTGATTACAGAGACCATACATGCTATATGTTTTGTTAGATGCGATGCCTGTTTGTGGGGCTTTGTGCAAGTATGATTTTGATTAAATTTAGGGAAATGAGAGCTGGATGCTGTGCCTGCTGAGTGTGCTGCTGGCGGACACGGGGCACTCAGTGACATAAAGAGAATGGTATTGTGTTTGTTGGATGGAAACCTCACGGCCGGATGGGTAGTTTTCAGGGACGCCACAGAGTTGTTTCTCAGAAATGTGAGGTAAAGCGTTTGTGGCTTTAACACCTCCCTCCCTCTTAACACACACACACACACACACAGATATGAGGGTTATCTTGAGTGTTTGTGTGTGTGGTCAAGGGAGTGTGGCTCCGTCCTTTATGTGCATGCTACTCCCTTTAACAGCTGAACAAAAACTCCCCTGAAGACAGACACAAAGAATGAAAGTGTGTTTGTTCTGTCTTTGTGTGCATGTGTGTGTACTGTATGCAGAGGTGGAAAGTAACTGAGTACAAATACTTCATTACTGTTCTTAAGTAGAGTTTTCAGGTATCTGTACTTAACTAGAGTATTTATTTTTCTGACCACTTTTTACTTTTACTCCCTACATTTTAACAGGAATATCTGTACTTTCTACATGTTACATTTTCAAAACAGGAATTTGAGGGGAATTTATGATTATTTTTATTTTGCATCATTGCCAACATCAAGACCAATTTCAACCTAAATGGATGGAACAACACACAGAGGTGTCCACCTGTGCATATCACGCACAATAGATGTAACAAGACAAAAGCAATGTACGAGACGTAACAAGATAAAAATGACATAGAGGACATAACAAGAGGAAAACCCTAACCCTAACAAGATGTTAAACAAGGCAAAAAATTATAGTAAAAGACACAAGACAAAAAATTACATAAAAGACGAAAAAATGACGTAATAAGTCATAACAAGACAAAAACAACATAAAAGATATAACAAGCTATAACAAAAACGACACAACGAGACCTAACAGGATAAAAATGACATAAAAGATATAAGATGAAGATGACATACAAGACGTAACAAGACAAAAATGGCATAAAAGACATAACAAGATGAAAACAATGTATCAAGACAAAAACATAACAAGACAAAAATTACATTAGATGAAAATGATGTTACAAAACAAAACCAACAAAAAAGACGTAACAAGACCCAAACGATTTAATAAGACAAAAACAGTCTAACAAGATGTAAACTATGTAGCGAGATGAAAACAACATAAGACGTACCGTGATAAAAATGCTGTAAAAGATGTAACAAGACGAAAACAACGTAAAAAACACAACAAGATAAAAACAAGAGAGATAACATAACAAGACAAAAACGATGTAAACAACATATCAAGATGAAAATAACGTCACAAGGCAAAAATAACATAAAAGACGTAACAAGACAAACATGATTTAACAGGACATAAGCAATGTAAGTCATGTAACAAGACAAAAATGATATAAAGATGTAACAAGACAGAACGGACAGTGTAGGAGACTTGAGTGTGGTAAAAAGGTGAGGTTGAGTTAGTTCTGCACAGAAACAGCTGATAAAAATGTCCTTCAGAGGGCAACTTTTTACTTTTTTTACTTTGAGTACATTTCAGAACCTGTACTTTTCAGTTTTACTTGAGTAAATAAGTTGATTCAATACTTTTACCAGTCTTTTTTTTTTTTTTATACAAATATCTGTACTTCTACTTGTGTGTACTTCCACCACCTCTGACTGTATGTACTGAAGCACTGGTGTGTGTGCATGCCTCTGTGTGTGTGCATGTGTGTGTGTGTCTGCTGCTAATGGCTTCAGCGTTAGTTGATGAAGGCCTCTGTCTAAACATCCCTCTGGGGGTTCTCAGTGGACAACATAAACACTGTTTACATAATGAAGAGCTGAAAAAGACCCCGCCCCCACCCACCCCTCCTCAACACACATACACACATACTTCAGCACATACCTCCCCCGACTCTACAGTGCCTACATCCACAGCCCCACCCTGAAAAGCAGCGCTCACAGATTCAAAATGAAAGAATGTGCAAGATTCTTTAATTAACACACACAAATACACACCTACGCTCACATCCTAAGCACACACACACAGTATACAGCCCCCCCAGTAATCCAGTAGCGGGTGTGTTGTACACAAACTACTGTCTGCTGGTGGGAGATGCTAATTGAATGGCAGCAGCCTCCTCTAAACACCCCTCGTCTTTCATTAGGCAGGCTTCCTGGGGATCCACCGGACAGCATGGTAAATATTTGCCCTCGATCTGTCTGTACTCCTCTGCTGACATGTGCGTTCTGCTGCCCAGTCCCATCCCTTTCTTCTCCTCCTTCCCTTCTCTTCTTCTACAAACAGAGAATGAAAGCGAGGAGCCGACAGGACAAACAAAACGCGGAGGGTAAACAGTCAAAGAGCTGCTTGTTAAGCTTACACACTTGTCATGCACACTGATGAGCCGTTGGTGACGCACGCACACACACGAGGCATTGTGTGAACGGAGCAGCTGCACTAAAACACACAGTACACTTATTTACATCATGAAGACACTGATTTATTTTCTGTGACTTGGTCCTTTAAATGTTTCTGTCACCGTGCAAGTATTTCCTTTAATAAACTGCTGTCGTCCAATCAAAGCCTCGTACAGTGGCTTCTCATAAATTTGGGAAAAAACTGCCTTTTTTAGCAAGACGGAGAGTTTTTTTTTAAACTTTTTTGAAAATGTTTTGCAAATTGAAATTCTTGACAAGATAATCAAACATTAACAAAATTGGAATTGCGAATTTCACTTGACATTATTGATACATGACAGTTTGGTTTGCAGTGGTAGAAAGTTTGATTTTGTGGCTCACAACTAGAAATGTTGGAACACCACTTGTTCCTCATGGATATGAATACATTACATTACTGGTTTCCGGTAGCAGCAGAGTGATATTTTCAGTCAAAGAGCTGTGATACAATAAATCCTGACCAGCACCAAATGGCAGTGAGACAAAGCTGGCGAGCTGGTGAACATCATGATGCAAAACAGACATGGATATTTCCTGCAGAGGTGGTGGAGACCAAAACAGTGTTAAAAGGAGAGGGAATACTGGACTTAAGGTGGCAAAGAACACGATTCCAAATTAATACTAATGCTTCCCCATGTCTGCTAGATGTGTAAAAAGGTAACTGTTTGCTGACATGTTGGCGTAAAAACTAGCAGAGTGCTGTTTGCTTCTGTATACTTTGTATAATGTTTCCTACAAAAACAGGCACTATTGTCCAAAGTAGCCAATAGTGCTAATGTGAGTAATGTGCATTGCACTCAAATCAGTGAATTGTCATTAAGTTGTGTTTATGTACAAGTTATAAAGTTGTGCTTGTACTTTGTGCAGTAATCCATGAAGCCCAGCCCCACGCCTTTGTATGCTCCATGTAGTCAATGTTAGTTCAATCAGGAGAGACTTTTTCTCGATAAAGAATATCATGACATGAGCACCAAGAATGAGGAATGTACAAGACTTATAGAAGCGATTAGACCCTGTTGTGGTATTTATTACAAAAACATATGGACTATTAAAAGGGGTTGATGAAGCTGTGTAGAAGAGGTGTGTGTAGAACCTTCCCCCGGGGACTGGACACTGGGGGCGGATGGAGATGGAGATGCAGATGATGCTGGAGACTGGACATGAAGGGCAGTGACTTCTGTAACCGGACTTGCGCCGATATGATGAGCTGGAGGAGAGAGGAGAGGAGGAGGGCCGTTAAAAATCTAAAATGACAGCTGACAACGAGGAGCAGAATTTAAAGTCTGACCTCAGCAGTGTGATTGGCTGATAGGGAAACGAGGCAAAATCTGATTGGTTTGACGAGGGGGAAAGGTGAACACCCATGATCAGATGATATTTTACTTATGCTTCAGTTTTTACTTCAATTTTAGCTTTTTCTTCTGTTTGGCCTCAATGTTCATTACTTTTTTGCTTTGTCAAATCACCTTGTAAACTCTGTTTTTAAAGATGCATATTATTATATTATTATTATTATTATTATTATTATTATTATTATTAATTATTCATTATTGTACATTTGTTGACACATAGTGATAATGTAAATGTTATATTTACAGGCTGTTGCACTGCCCCAAGTGGCCAACATAGTTATTACTACTATAAGTAAAAGGTCTGAGTACATCTGTCAGGTAGAAGCATGTGCCTGATCATACAGGGAAACATACCATAGCTACCATTCTCTCTTTACACTCTTTCATAATGACCTTTAATCGCTCATTATGAATGCCAAGCTGTTGGTCATGTAGTTGCTGGTTTAGTTCAGTGTTCAGGAACCTGACTTTATGTTAATGGGACTGTATGTTTCAGCCAGTGACTGTTTCAGATTATAACAGATTTAAACCCTATAAATGTTCATGTTGGGCACCTCAGGCTTTGACATCATCACGCTCTGCTGAAATGGAAACAGTGAGCTTATGAGCACCAGCGTCACTGCCCTACATGCTAAAGCTTCGTATGGGCTGAATAACTGGCACGTACAGTATGTCATTGTCTAAAATGCTATTAATGCTTAGACACAGTACATGCCCAACTGGGACCACGGCCTGGCTAATGGCAGAAACTGAAGTCTGTAGAAATCAGACAGTAGACAGTGCCAACTCTATCTGTGCATTACAGCATAAGATGAACAGAGCCCTCTCTGTGGATCCTGGCCTACAAGGAGCCCCAAATCCCATAATGATTTATAATGTCAAGTAATGACACTTCTTAAACCTTAAATAAAGCCTCAACCAGTGTAATGGTGTGGGACATTTTTCCTTTAAACATCACAAAGAGCCTGCAGGCTGCTCTCAGACTTAACCTCCTTATGGCATTCACTCTGCACCACATGCAAATGTTCACCTCCGTCTACGTAAACGTCAGGGAGCTATGTTTAGTGGCACAGCCATTATGAGTTGGCGCTGGAACAGAGCCCCGGGGATAAAATGAACGGAGAAACCGAGGGAAGATGAGAGGTTTCTCGAGGTTGGGAACAGCTCAAATGACAGGGTGATGGGACCTACAAAAGCTGTCCCAGACACTCGAAAAAATCTGCGAGCGGTGGCGGAGGATAGAAGTTTGTCCACAGTTGGTGTGTAATGATTTTAAAAATGTCATTGTCTGTGTGGTAACGGGAGTGCAGAAAAGGAAATCCCACCTCGCCACGTTGTCTTTCCTCGCTGTGTTGAATTTAAAGTAAGAAAACGCTATATATATATATGTGTATGTCCTTAGTGTTTGTTTGACATGTTTTTTTTTTTGTTTTTTTGTTTTTTTTTTGGTTACACTTGTGTAAGCACCAGGCCTGGAATTTCATAATTTTAGGGACAAGGCCACTTTTGTGTTGTCATTTTTTTTGAGGGCACAAAAGCCAAATGCCAGGGCAGCGAGGCCATCAAATAAAGTTATGATCTTCCACGGAAATAAAGAATTTAACTTAAGGATTAAGGATGATTTTATTTGAAATAATTTTTGAAATATTTTTTAAAAGTTAATTCACATTATTATTTACATATTTTTAAACAAACTTGGGAATGGGGAGTCAGGGGGACTAATGTTATGTTCATTAACATTAATGTTACAAAAAACCCACTACTGGTTAATTGTGCAATGTTTCACTTGATGTGGCCCAATAGGGATTCAGAATCTCAACAAAAGACACTGGCGTCTAAAAACTGAGTTAAAGGATAAGTTTGGTTTTTTGACACCTGGACCTTATTGTTAGGATTAAATACGCTCGTAGACTCACCCAGACAATTTTGGTGGAGCTCGGAGCCGTTTTCGAGCAATTTAGATCCATCCGACGGCGTTTTTTCTCATGCCATAGTAGCGGACGGGGCCAGAAATCGAAGCCCCTAAATTAGACATTATCTGCTGCGAAACTTGTGCAATGTCCACAACAACACCACCAGTTAGCCCCCATTCGTGGACGTGCAGTGGTTGCTTGTTCTCTGGCCAGCTGTTCGGCTCTTTCCCTCTGCATCCTCCTCTCAAATAGCTCCTCGTCGGTGTATTCTGGCTCAAAACGATACGGGCATCCATTATACTCAAAGTCGTCGTCAGACACTTCTACATCGGATAAATATTCCGCCATGCTGCACAAAAATAGCCGTGTTGCCGTGTAGCCTAGCAACAACAGCGTCTCTACTCAGCTGCAGTCCTGCGGCGCATGTCTATGACGTCACCAAAAGTTACCCATCCTTGTAAATCCCCGGATGACCATAACAACGAAGTTGAGCTGACATGGTGATAACACTGGCCATTCATTTATAAAATGTAGGTGAAATGAGCGAGTTTCGCAGCAGATAATGTCTAATTTAGGGGCTTCGATTTCTGGCCCCGTCCGCTACTATGGCATGAGAAAAAACGCCGTCGGATGGATCTAAATTGCTCGAAAACGGCTCCGAGCTCCACCAAAATTGTCTGGGTGAGTCTACGAGCGTATTTAATCCTAACAATAAGGTCCAGGTGTCAAAAAACCGAACTTATCCTTTAACAGGAAAGAGGCAGAGCATCATCATCAAGGCCACACTCAGGGCGACACTCGGGGGGAACATGTGCCACGACCTCCATGAAAGTCCCGTCCTTGTACGCAATAAATATAGTTAATTGTATCACTAAAGTTCAGATGGTTACACAGGCAGTTAATCAGCTGAGGAAATGACCCTGTTAGCTGTTACATGATTCAAATCACTTTGACCACTCATTCTGGTCATTTGCAGTCACCACAACTTGACAGATATCATAAGGGAGTGTAGCTAGTGTTAGCTCTTCCTTCTATAATGTGAGATAAACACAGCACTAACCATGTGGGAGCTGCCAGTGACTCAGCAGGTGTCGAAATAACATGACACAAAAAGTAAAAACAAGCTAGGCTAACTAGCATCTACTTTCTGAATGAAGTACAGATTTTACAACACAGATGTTGAACGTTAAGTGACAGATAGCTTAAATTGGTAATGGTTAATAATCAGTGTACACTGGCCTATTGAAAAGGGGGGAAATACTTCCTATGTCAACGTTTGTGGGATATCCAGTGTGTGATATACTCCAGTCAGGAGTGCACAACACTGTTTCCACAACTGCTTTAGAATGAGTGTTTTATCCTCTGGAAAACAGGAAAAATATTCTCAATAGCTGCAAAATGATTTTAAGTGTTGGGTACAGAATTTTTTGTTACTTGTTAAAGGTACCAATTATGTTATTACAGAATGCTGATGAACTTTGAATCAATCTGTGCAAAATTTCCAAGCTTCTAGGTGAGAGAGAAATTAGAGAGAGCAGCTTGTTCAAGTCACAGTGAGTCAGAACAATAGCTAACAAAAACATATCCAAAAAACAGAGTGTACAGTGTTTGATAAAACTAAGCCAAATCCTGTGCATCAGCGGCAGCTAATGTTAGCACGCCTGCAGCAAGCACTGACAAAGTTTATCCCTACATGGATGACGAAACTTGTGAAAGTGAGGCATCAACAACTTCAGGTAATTCATTAGCCTGTTGGATAAGTTTGTAGGACATAAATGGTCTTTTTTTCACTGTCTTGGTTGACATTAACAACGTTAGCTTAGCATTTTTATTCATAACAGTGTTGACATTGAGAGGTTTGGGCTTATTTTTTACAGTTATTTTATTACAGAGAGAGTAAAGTAAGAAAGAGTAAGAAGTTGAGTATCGATCCCGAATTTCTGGTACCAGGATCGGTATCTGTTCAAATGTGAGGTACCCAACTTCAGTTAGACCTCAAAGGCTTGATGTCAACCCTCCTGGAAGTATAAGTAGGTCTGACATAGTCATAGTCCTGTTGACAAATCCAGTTGATCCCTGAAGCCATGATGGTTCTGAAAAAAGTCAGCATTTCTTCATTGCCTCTTGGAGCAGTCAGAAAGTCCCGTCGAGCTGGTTGAAACCAGTTTCTGGGGTTAAATGACAGGTCTGGAGCTGCTGGAATTACAGTTTGGTAGAAAGCTTCTGTTCCTGGAAAATTATGGCAGAAATGAACTGTCATTGTTCAAACGACTTCAAGTTTTGGAAGGCGTGGCGAGGTGCAGAGCAAGTACTTCCTCAGGTCTTTTCTCAACCCTGGTTTAATATCCTGAGGGAGCGTCCTAACAAGGCAGCGGTCACCCGTGTTCGTGTTCTCACGCCTGCGTGTTTGTGAAGAGGGAAAAATGCAGCTGAAACTTTGAACTCAGCACTGAAAACCAGTTGTTCCTCCCTCGGCTTCCCAGGTGTGTGTGTGTGTGTGTGTGTGTGTGTGTATGTATGCGAGTGTGTGAATGTAGGCTTGTCACCAGGTGCTTCTTCTTATTCCTTCAGTGCTGCTTACAAACACTAATTACCGTGGTAAACCATTCCCAGGCCGGAGCGAGGTACACATTATCATTGACAACGAGTGCCTCTGGCAGCGTACCACGGAAAACAACAACAGGGAGAGAAATGTGTCCAACAGAGGTGTGAGAAACTATAAGATGTTTGATTGGACCTTTTACAAGCTCATAATGCCACAGCAGAGCACCCTGTAATGTTCCCAGATAGTCAATCAAGGAGGAAGATGTTGGAGTAATGACATCAAGGAAACAGGAGGCAGGGTGGCGAGCAGAGGGTCTCAGACACCCACCCTGCTAAAGTTTATGAGCGAGGCATTGGAAGCCTACAAGCACCAAGGACTCAAATAATAAATGAACTTTACCTTTTCTTGGACGAGAGGAACTAACAATTAAAATTAGCTCTTCTGCCAAAACTTCAGCATCAGGTGCACCAGATGTTCTTAGAGGAATAGTTTGACATTTAGGGGAACTTGCTTATTTGCTGCTAGAGAGTCTGTACGGTAAATATGTTATAGCTGGCAGCTAATTAGTTTGTCACAAGGACTATAAGCAAGGGGGAACAGCTAGCCTAGCTCTCTTTAAAGGGAATAAAATCCACCTCCCAGCACATCTGTAGCTCACTAATTAAACATTATCTTGTGTCTTGCATGGTTACAACATGGGAAGTTGTGTACATGATATGCATTGTGTTGCTGCCAGGCAACCACAACATGCACACCATTACTGTCTACGTCTAGAAGCCAATGAGGCTTGGAGATATTTGTTTAAAAAGGAGCATTGGTGCAGATGTGCATTTAACAGACAGTCATGAGGTTGCAAAATCAGCATCCGTCCAGACGAGCATAGAATTTCACAACATGACATAATGGTATGGTTAAAAATAATAATAATACAAAAACATCTTTTCAACAGTATTTTAACTTCTATTATAAACACAATTTTTTTACAGGAAGGGCTCATTTCTTTGTAGTGTATATGCTAAGAAACTTGCCCTCCCAGCTGTAACCGAATGCAAAGCAGATATTTATCATATTTTATGTTTAACACCACAGGTAACCATTGGCTCTCCAGATTTCTTGCACCTCTTCATTTTCTTTTGATCTGTAGTCTCCTTTTATTCCTTCTCTTGAATAATAGCCTTGCATTAAAATTGTCCGAATGCACATGTAGATTATGCAATTCAATTCCAGATCATTGAAACACTGTTTCTGGAAAGACTAATGTTGGTAAATAAAGATGGACGGCACGTCTTCACCTCCTTAAACTGTATAAGCCAAAATATTGCGGATACGAGCACTGCCATCTTGTGCTGTTGACGTCATTTGAAACCAGAGTCTGCGCAGTAGTGACCAGTGTTTAAGCCGCTGTATTCCTGCTCACACACTCAGCTGACTCAATCACGAGGAGAGCTCAGCCGTCAAAAGCCCATTTTTTTTATATCATCCAATGACAAATTAAAAACAATCTGGTCAGAAAAATGAACAAACATCAACATGATACGAAACCATCTTTGGGAAAAGTTTATGAGGAGGAATCATTTTTCCTGTTGAATACATAACTCTGGGGGCAGCATTTCACCAGAGTGAGCACCAGCTACTGCTAACTGTAGCTGCCGTTAGGAAGTTAGCTCAGTTAGCCACACAGCTAGTGCTCTGCAACACAAGATATAGGATAAAACTGTAATTTCCTCACATTCTGTTCATAATTTTATTTAATTTTTGACATTTTTAAACTAATATTCTGACATTTGTGCACCTTTAAGCACCACAAACTGAACTCTATTTACTTCTGATGTGTTAAGGCGGTATTTGTGTTTTTGGTATTTTATTGTCTTATATAATTGTCCTTATATTTCCATATTTTGACATTTCTTTTTTTTTTCTTCATAAATCAATGTTGTTGTTGACCCTTTATGTCCGTCTGTGGGTTTTACAAATATTTAGCAATTGCTAAGTATTAAAAAGAGCTAGTAACTTTGACTCCAGGACATTTAGTTAGTTTAAAAACAAAGTTTTTTTCAGTTTCCTGGAAAGTAACAGTTTTGGACAAACAAGGTTTTTGCCGAACAGCGGCTTTATGCAAACTGACTCAGGAGCCATTTTGATGCACGTGCATAAGATTCAGTCTGACACCTCGTGTCTACAGTTACACGAACAGGCTCAGGACATGCTTTAATAATGAAAGAGGTAGTGTGTGACTCTTTCAGATGGGACTGCTGACCCCACCCTGATCCACATGATGTCACAGCATAATGTGGTCAGAACGCTGCAGCACCACCGACCAGCAGATCGCTTCCAGTACCGTCCAACCTCTGCCCGTTCACTCCATACAAAATTTTTATTTACATGAACAGACTTTACGATTTCTCAAACTAAATCCATACTGCTGGCTTCCCGGTGGCCTCTTTCCCCTGCTGTCTGCCTGCTGACTGTTGGATGGCATTTACTGCAACCCAAATAACGACTTGATTGAATGAAACCCCGAACTATTACACATAATTTGGTAGTAAATGAGGGAAAACGCAGACAGGGGCAGACATAATCTCGCTCCGCTCTGACGCCTCCCACATAACCTTTACTGAATTACCATGATGAACTACAGACAATGCAAGCCTTTCATTTAATGTCTATACTGTATGTCTGTGGGTGTGTGTGCTCGTGAGAGTGAGTGTATGTTTGTGCAAAGGAGGATCTCTATACCATATATACCCACACACATTCATTTTGCCAAATCACCCACTATGTCAAATGGATCTCATAAACTTGCATGCAATTACACTCTGGTTTGGCGTCTGTGGTAGCAAATCAGGGCATGGAATTTATACGAATTCACTAAATGCACAGAGCTACGCACACACAAGTGGAAAAAAACACAAAAAAACTTCCAGCTACCACCTCTGCATCCCCCAGCATCTCACTGTGTGGTACGTGTTCTCCCAAAAACTCATAAAGTTGCGGGTTCGTAGAAAAAACTCGTTACATTTTCGGGCCTCTCAGCACCTCTGCTAATGGCGAACATAAAATTGCAACTGTTTCTGGTGGAGCAGGAGGAGCTGCCAATGGGATTATGAGTCAAGGATGAAGAAAGGGGTGATGTTTGGTGAGTCATCGCTGAAGGACAGAAACTTGAACCTTCATAATTAAAAGCTATTGGTGTGTCAATATTGTGTTTGGATCTAAATTTAATAAAAGCCCATTTCTGCCAGTGTGATGGGAAAAATAAGATCCCGTGAGTCATTCTGAGAAATTTTGAAAATATGAGTTAGTATCTAAAAATAATGAGGAACTTTATCAAAATAATGAGTTAGTGTCTAAAAATGATTTAGTATCTCAAAATAACGAGAAACTTTTCAGAATAATAAGTTAGAGTTATTCTCTCAAAATAATGAATTAATATCTTAAAGTATGAGTTTGTATCTCAAAATAATGACTTAGTTTCTCAAAATGAAGAGAAAATTTCTCAAAATAAGAAAAAAAATAAGATAGTATCTCAAAATTTCAGTTAGTATCACACAATAATGAATTAGTATCTCAAATTAATGAGAAACGTTATCGAAATAATAATTTAGTGTCGCAAAGTATGAGTTAGTATCTCAAAATAATTAGTTTTTATTATTAAAATAATAAGTTAGTATAGAAAAATATGAGTTATTCTCTCAAAATAATGAATTAGTATCTAAAAATAATGAAAAACTTTCTTGAAATAATAAATTAGTGTCTCAAAGTATGAATTAGTATCTTAAAGTATGAGTTAGAATCTCAAAATAATGAGAAACTTTTTCAAATAATAAGTTAGTATCTCAAAATATGAGTTAGTATTTCAAATTAATGAGAAACATTATCAAAAATAATAAGTTAGATTCTCAAAGTATGAATTAGTATCTCAAAATAATGAATAAGTGTCTTAAAATAAGACACTTTATCAAAATAATTACTTAGTATCTGAACATCATGAATTAGTGTCTCAAAATAAAGAGAAACTAAGTAAAAAAAAAAAAAAGTTAATATCTCAAAATATGAGTTAGTATCACAAAATAATGAATTTTTATCTCAAAATAATAAGATATAAGATAGTACACTGTAAAAATAAACTAATCTAACTCTTAAAACAGTGTCCATTAGTGTTTAAGTTGACTGAATTTGAAAAGACAAATGGAAGTATTTTTGTAATGATTCAAAACAAATAAACTAGTCAAATAAACTTGATATTAATTCGGTTGTACATGAGAAAACATGTTCAGTAGGCTTCACTGAACCAACAGCTCTTCAGTCACACTGATGAACATTTGCAACATTTAACATCTGACACGATTTATTAACTTTTAATTTACTAATTCAACACTAACCCTTCATCATGGTTCGCAGTGTTTTCATTATTGTGACAACAAGCAACCATGACTTATCTTAAAGTGTATTAGAAACACACAGCAATGCATGCTGGGAAGTCTGCTAATTTGTTGATCATGTTTCTTTAGAAAGCCAAGACAATTTAAAAAACTCTGTATAGTACATTCATTCAGAAGTCATGTTTATGACTTCTGAGGTGTTGTGAAATTTTAAGTTTAATTAACTTGAATAAATAAAACTTGTGCATTTACGTTAAGTTAATGAGAAAAGATTAGTTGATTCAACTCAATTCCTGGATGGTTTTTTACAGTATTTTCAGAGGTTTTCTCATCACTTTGAGGTAATAACTCAATGTTTTGAGGCAAGTAAGTCACAAATTGAGATATTAAATGCTGGGGGTGTCTCACTTTAAAGCAATAACAAACGACGTAAAATACTGTGGAATCATGGGATTTATCATCACTACTGATGAAAGTCTGTCTGTCGTGATTCAGGCAAAAATCATGTTCACAGATAAGGTAATGTATTAAAGTTTTATTCACGTTACACTGACGTTCGCTGACTTCCTTGGACACTCTGTTGGACTGTGTTTTTTATTACGCTGGCGGAAATAGGCTTCCACAGAATTTAGGATAAAGGTGTTAGTAATCAAAGGTCGATCTTTATCAGAGATCCTAAAGGAGATGTCGTCTGTGCGGTGATGTCGTAATGCTTGTTATTTAACAGGCCTTGATGTGTCTCTGTCTAAACAACACAGTGTTCACCATGCGGCGATGCATCTGTTTCAGACTTTTACTGCATTCTTTGAACAGCCATTTTTTGTCATGTCTGGAAAACATTGGCTTTTATCATTCAGAGGAGAGAGAGAGAAAAAAAAAGAAAACATCCTTTCTGCTTTCCTAAGGCTTTCTCTCTCAGCAACAGGAAGTCTAGTGGCGTTTGAAACTGTAACCAAACCTGCTTCACCCCTTTCCTCCTCCACCCCCCCATCTTTGATGAGAGTAATTGGGAGTTGGTTTCATGGAAATGAAAAGGTAGGGCAGTCTCAATGATGTATAATCATTCTGTGTAATAAAAACTGAGAAGGAGCACTGGTCAGGAAGGAGAGGGAGGGCCTTAGAGCTGAGAAGAGCAGTTTCCAAAAGGACAAAAAAGACGCAAAGCGTCCTGAGGAAGAAACATTTAAATGAGCAAAGAGAGAGCTGTGCATCCTTCATTCAAATTCCCATGACTGATTGTGTTCCTGCAACTGTCAAGTGTCAGACAGAGACAGGCAGGGGGAGGCAGAGAGAGGGACAGAGTCTGTAACGTCTTTTAAACTGTAGCTGGTAGGCTGCTCCAGGCTGTAACTGGATATCATAATGAGCTGGCCCTCCCGCTGGGAATTTCTTCCTGTCTCGGCTCTGCCTGAGACGGTCTACCTGAAGCAAGCACACTGCTGGCCTTCCTCGAATTTTCTTTACATGTGCTTGTTTTCTTTCTCTTAGTTTTTTTCACTTTTTCATTCAGTCATTCCAGTGAAAATTTGCTCCTACTGAGTGTTTTTATGTTTTCTGCAAAACTAACGAGTGAATTCATACATGCTCTTAAAATCAAATTAGGGGCGCTCACTTTATAGAGCTTGTGCTCCGTGTACTGAAGCTGAGTCGTCTGCAGTTGCTCCTTTTTCTATTCCAGCCTTGCTTCATGTCACCCCCCTCCATTTCTCTGCTTTCCTGTCAAGTTTTCAGCTGTCTTGTCTCATAAAAAAGGAAAAAAATAACAAACTGTAAAAAGTCATGTTAAAATTTGGGTAAGGTTTTTGTATGAAAATGAACCTCATCAGTCTTGAGCAGCAGTCGTACAGTTTAGCTTCAGTTTAGGCCAGAAGCTTGGTGGCATGGTGACTACTCACATGACCAGTTACTGAACTACCGTAGTTGGCAATTTTAAGCCTTATTTTCTGGCAGGCCTGGTCTGGCTAGCGCTAATCTGTCACAGTAGCTCCTGGAGCTTCTCTCCCACTGTTCAGTTTACTTCCTCCTGTAATTTTGTTCTACAATGCACACTTTTTTGTTCTGTAAATAGTTACTGAGGAGGACAAACAAATCTCCTCATGCTAACAAGCTTGCTATCTGTCAGTTAGCAAACTTATTACCTCATTAGCTTGATCTGTAAAAGCGCAGTAAGTTCACATAGACTAGTGATACCACTGTTCCAAGCTCTATTTTCTGTTTAGTCTGGTTAGCGATGTGGTAGCATTCATTTTATTAGTAACATTGTGAGCTAGGACACTCATTTGCCACTATACGTGTAGATTGACACTGGTGGTTGTGACTATATCATTGTAGGTAACTTGGGCACTAGTCTGTATCTTTCCAGCTAACGGTTAATGAAAACTAACTAGTATGGTCGTAACTATGGACACCAGTGTTTTTGTGTTTAGGGCGACAGTTGTGGCTCTGATGATTAGTGAGACTGCAACACATTTGTTTTTAATTTGTATCATGCTAATCACATGCAGGACTTTTGCATGGCTGAGATAGCTTACCGCTGTGGTCTTGCTATTCCTGAACTCCTGGGGTGTGCTGGTAACACATCTGTCATATCAGAGAATAATCAGAGGAAGAACCAGGTTCGAATCCTAAGTCTGGCTTTATCTCATTTGCTGTAGAGAGTAGCCAGCTGTTCACAATCACAGCTACAGCTAACGTCAAAGCCAAAGCAATGGTTGCTAGGGGTGGGCAGATCGATTGAAAAATACGGATACTTCGGATGCTATTTACTTTTTGAATATTGTTTCTGGCTTCAGTGGCATCGATACAAAAAAGGGGATCAGTTTCAGTTTCTCTCGTCTACATTATGCTGCTTGTATTACCTCAAAGAGCAGTTGCCTGTGCAAACATGTGTGAACACAGTGATCTTTGCTTTGCACTCAAACAACACACGGGTCGCTGCGGTGCGCACCCTGACCAGTTTGATCCAACACATAGTGATTCCTGAACGATAGAGGAGCTTCGTTTGGAGACATTTCACAGCTGTGAATGAAAACGTGGGGTAGGAAGGCTGTTTGCTATAACTTTGTTCGAACACACAACAAGGCATCATGAGAAAGAGAACTTGGAGCTGCAACAGGAAAGGGGGAGGAGGCGATGCCACAGCATCCAGATACTCGACACAGAGACAGAGTTGACTGACAGGCTTAGTCAGAGAGGCTCAAGCAGGAATATCCAGATATACAGTGGTTAGATTAATATTTTAGTCAAATCAGATCTTCAGCATTGATCTGTTACATTTGCAAACTGTAGTTCCTCATCAACAGCTCTGTTTAAGCAGACCAGTGAAATATCAGACATTGACATGATATATCCAGCCTACTGAAACATTATCTAAATAAATTAGATTCCTTAATTTTGGAATTGAAAAAAAAACAACAACTTCAAAGTAGAAATATAAATGAAATGTAAATATTTGTGACCTTTTTTATAAGACAGGCTGAACGGTAACTCGAGCAGGTGAAGCAACACAGGTAACAGTTTGTAGCTCAGGCAATAAGTAGAAACACAGTCTCTGGAGTTCAGGCTTGAAAGACGAACCAAGCCGAACCCGGAAGTGGTGTCGTGAGCCCACGAATCTGAACAGTTCTGTTCAGCTTCAGGTGACGGTACCAGGAAGGAGCAGCAGGAGACGAGGTGGTGGATCCGGAACAAGACGAGCAGTCAGACGAGGCAGACGAGGAACGAGCAGGAGGGAGGTCGAGGCCAGGCGGAAGAGTCAGAACCAGGTGAGTAGTCAGACGAGCCAACAGGGGACGAGCAGGAGGTAAGTGGAGGCCAGGTGAGGGGTCGATGAGTCGACAGGTAGGTAAACAAAGGATGCTCACACAGGAACACGTGTGGCGTCTCACAGACAGTCTCTGAGTCACAGCCAACAACAGGTAAGCAGGTGGAAACACTCACACTGTAGCGTGAGTGTGGTGCGCAGACACAGAAAACCAGGAACCAGAGACGCTGAGGCTAAACTCGTGGTCAGGGATGGAAGGCTGATGCGTTTACCGGGCAACAAATGAAGCAGGCACATCAAAGACAGGCAGAGTCGGCAATGGGAAATCAGTCCAAAGATGAACGCTGGAAAGTCTTGGATGGGGACAAAGAACAATCTGGCGATGAGCGAGTAAACTGGAGAGGCTTATATACCAGGTCAGGTGGAGTGAGGCAGAGGCGAGGTGAGTAGAAAACTACTGAGGAGCAGAATGCAAACTGTGACAATATTACTGAATATAATAATAACCTTTTAGTGTAACTGTGAGAGGATTCCTATATTTAGGCAGATTTATCCTTCTGATGATTCATTCACCTCATAAATAATGACACATGAAAATTAGCTTATCCTTACCCATATCTGCAATTCTGACCCTAAATTCCTTGGTAATGGATCAAACCCATATTTTGTGGTATTGCCCACTCCAGATGGCTACAGCTGCAACCACAGCAGTAGCCATATACAGTCAGCATCATGGTCACAACCAGTGGTTATGGGTATAATAAGTGCTCGGCTTTCCTCTCACTAACTTAAAGAGCGTAACTATACGCAACTGCGAGTCTGGTTTTGTTACTGCTGCATCTCTGCCAACAGTAAATGACCAAGAAAAAACTGCAGAAAACTGCAGTGAGTTATGGAAGGCATGTTGTGATCTCAAAATAATTACTTTGGCAAAAATCTCATAGTGATTGCAAAATGGTACTTACATACAAGCTTTGTTTTACTGTTATGACATAATTACTCTGATAACAATCACCAGAAAATGTTCCAACATGCTGCACTTGCTGAATATTTAGTCAACAATCATGAGGAAATGACGTGACAGCTTGTTAGACTGAGGTCATGAAGAAAAATTGCTTTGTTGTGATCATAAGTTGATCACTTCATCATCTAAAAAAAACTTATGAGATCACAAAAAACTGTAATGGGTGTATAATCTTTAGCTTGGCAGTAGGAGAGAAAATTCCATAAATACATAATATGAAAATGACATTTAACAAAATAAAAACTTGACACAAGTTAATTTGAATTTTTCTAACTGGTTTTAGGAACCAAATGCAAAAAATCTTGCCAGGATCTTTATGTTTTCAGTGACTGTGTAATGTTGTTGTTTCCAGTGACCTTCCACATGGGGCCCACCCACCCAGCAGACTTTATTACTTGTCGACATGGACGACACCCTGCTCTCCTACTGGTGCTTTTCCTGCACACTGTAGAGAACAGAGTGGGGCTGTAAGTGCTCCTCTGCTTTATGAGAAGCAGGTAGGAGCTGACTGGAGCTGTGACGTGTGTTGTATCCAGCAGACATGGTGGTGAGCTGCTTTGGAGGGGGGGTGCGGGGTAAAGCTACCGTGGAGACAGACATGCAGGGGAATGAGTTTCATTAGCAGAGCACTCAGCGGGCTCCTGTCACTCACTCTGCTACTGGAGCAGAACAACACTGAACTTCTAAATATGAGGGAGTCTTACACAGTCTTAACACATGGCAAGAGAATGGCTAATGGCGTGTTTCCACAGCAGGATCTTTCCCCAGGTGCTAGGAACCAAGGAACTTCCTAAATTAAGTTTCAGGGACATTATTTTACCCTGCAAAAAAGTCTGTGCTTTGGGACAGTACTTTCCAAAAGTACAGGAACTTTCTGAGTGGTCAAGTACTTGCAGCATTTTATTTCAACTACTATTTTTAAAAAATCTACAGTCACAAATCAATTCATTTTTGTGCTTCAATATATCAACATGAGCCATTTTTGTCTGCGTTGTTGTGAAGTTTAGGTAAATTAGTCCACTGATATATGAAAAAGTGACTGCTTTTTACACATCATTATTGTGCATGATTATACAGCAACAATGATGCAATTTCCAGTATATTTCGACCTCAATAAGGCCTGGACTTCGATGTTAGTCCATCTGTCATGTGCTGCGAGTTCTTGACTAATCAGAAATATTCAGTGCTGAAAGCTCAACCCCCAAAGTTCCTGTCCTTTTGGAACTCTTGTACTTTTGTACTTTAGGACTTCTTGAGGGGTAAAATAACCTAATTTAGACTCTGGTCCCTGCTGTGGAAAGTTCCTCCAAAGGTTCCTAGTCCAGAGAAAAAGTTCCTACTGTGGGAATATGTTACAGAAGAAAGCATACAACAGATGTCATCGTTGTTGTGTAGTCATCTGCAAAATGACATGAGAAAACAGCCCTCACTTTTTCATACATCAGCAGACTAATTTGCCTAATTTTTGTGGGTCTTTAGACCATGATGGAAACACCGCCAGCAACAGGCTGAATCTGAACAAGAATCTCTTAGTTCCTTGGAAAGTAGATCTTGGGAACTTTGGGTGGAAACAGATTTAATATAGAAAATTACCCTCCAGGGTTTTTATTTATGAGGTTATGAGGCAAAGTATTCATAATATCTTTGGTGCTGGAGTTTGGAGATGTCCTGAAGATTGTTTGGACAAAAAACTCCTTTCATCAAAGAATAACCATCCCCAGAGCCCTGCCACCAGCGTGACTAAAAGCCTTAGTCTATTACGTACATGAAAGACAAATAAAATGTGTGCAATGCTTTAAATCTCACATCTTCCATGGCTTGTATAATAGCAAGTCAAGATATCTCAACAAAAAAGCCAAAGAGCTCCAGTATTTTCCAGCCTTTGCTGGGCTTCACTTCCAACCCTGTTATACTTGGGAGTGAAAGGCCCGCTGCACCTCACTGATGCCAATCACATCCTATGCTCTTGAAGAGGTAACAACATCCCAAATTTGATTATACATCAGCAGATTGTGTCGCAAAGGAGTTCTCCACAGGTCGTGAGAACCATCCTATCCTGGTCGTGTCCGCCTTCCTCAGAAAATCTAATTAATTAGGCACTACTTGTGAGGGAGCTCCTTGCTGACGGTACAGCCCGGGGCCCAGTCTCTTGGACCCACACTACAGCTCTACTCATTGTGCAACTGCTGCACCGTTCAGTCGGAGAATTGAAACCTCACCACAGCAAGGCCATGGGAACTGAGAGAAAATTTGGAAATGTATCCAGAATGTGGTCATGAATTCATGTTCAGCTGATGCTCTTATTCAGTGCAAATGAATGCCGCAGGAGGGAAAGCTCTTGGACTAGCAGTGATGGTGCTGATGCTTACGAATGAGTGACAAATTGTTTCTACAACCCATAATCCAACTGGGATCCAACAGTTTCATTTAAAGCTTTTGGAAAGTTCTACCCCTGGGCACGGACTTTTTGTGGGATACTGCCCCCAGAAGAAGCCTCGCCTGGAGACCCTGGTCCCTGCGACGGAAACACTCTTGAGTTAGTCCAAAGGTTCCTAGTCTCTGGGGACAGTTTCTGCGGTGGAAATGCAGCTATGGAGTTACAAAGGAAAGCATATGACAGATGCCATCGTTAGTCATATAGTCGTGCACAAAAATGACATGTAAAAACAGCCGTCACTTTTTCATATGTCAGTGGACTAATTTGCCTAATCTTTGTGGGTCTTTACACCACAATGGAAATTCAGACAACAATGGGCTCAAGGAACCTTTTAGTTCCCTGAAAGGTGGTTCCTGGGGCTCAAAGTTCATGGTACTTTGTGTGGTAGCTCTTGGAAAAGCTCTAGCGGTGATGGTGTACATGCTTACAAATGAGTGACAAATTGTTTCTACAACCCATAATCCAACTTGGATCCAACAGTTTCATTTGAACAACCTTTTGGAAAGTACTGTCCCCAAGCAGGGACTTTTGGGGGGGTGGTCCCAGGAATTGTTTTTAAAAAAACTAAGAGGTTCCTTCAGCCTGTTGTTGTCTGTGTTTCCACATAAAGACCCACAAGGATCTGGCAAATTAGTCCAGTGATGTATGAAAAAGTGACATCTATTTGTACACATCATGCATGCAACTATAGAACAACAATGCCATATAAGATGACAGAATGCCATTATTATATTTTAAAAAAAAAAGTTTGGGCTGCATATTTTTAAAAATGGTGGCTGAAACCCCACCGCCAAAGTTCCTGAGAAGTATCTGAGAAGTACTACCCCCTGAGAAGGGACTTTTGGGGGGTAAGCTGGGGGTTAATTTAGACCCTGGTTCCTGCAGTGAAAACACATTAGTCTCCTAGTCCCTGGGGAAAGTTCCTGCGGTGGAAACACAGCAAAAGGTAGTTCTTGGTACTCAAAGTTCATGATACTTGGGAATACTTGGGTGGAAGCTCTTGGAAGAGCTCTTGGACTAGCACTGATGGTGCAGATGCGTATGAAAGATTGACAAATTGCTTTTACAACCCTTAAGCCATCTGGGAACCAATGGTTTCATTTAAACAACATTGCTTGCTCTGTCACATCCTAACCTCCACAGACTCCAATAACAAGATCGGTCTTTTTATAAGTGGACCTGGTGCAATTTAACCTTATAATCAAGCCATTTTAGTGTATATGATCCTCACTGGGGAGATCCAATGTAAAGTTACCGTCTTGCCAGGCTGGTTTTGAGTCTGTGGTTGGACCAAAACCCTTCTCTCCTCGGCAGCAGCGCAGGCAGAGAGGAAGCCTGCCTGCCTGTCTGCCTGTCAGCACTAATCGCACCTCATCTGGTTCCTGTTTGCAGTTTTATAGGGCTGCTGCCATGTCACACTCAGCTCACTCATGGTTTCCCCACCACCACCACCACCCCCCCTCCTTGCACATATTAATTTACCTGTGAAGACGTTAACTTCAGGATTGACTCATGGACACTACAGCAGGACACAGCGTTGTCGTGGAGTTTCCGCCATCCTGCTGCCAAAACAAACAGACCTCCTGCAACAATGTGGTCTTCATTGAGTTTAGATGAGATTAGATGAAACTTTAATGATCCTTGCGGTGGAGCCGGATTGTTGCAGCTGCACGTAATTGGACACAGCAAGGGTAAAATAAGACGTAAACAAAAGGCTGTAGCAAAAACGGGGCAGCACAGCTAGCATTAGCAGCATTAGCAGCATTAGCGCTACAACTTCATCATAATCCTGTAAAAGAAAGAGCGGTAAAACAGGGAGATTTGAGTCCAACCAGTTTAATGTGATTTTTACAGGACGGTTATGTGCAAAAAGCACCAAAGGGGAAATCAGAGGAATAACTGTCATAGTGTTTGAAAATCATGGAGATGACATCACACGCCCTTGGTCACAAAAACAGGGAAACGGACGATGAAAAATTCCTGGACGCTGCTGTGAGAACGGAAAGGTCCTGCCAACAGCGGATATGTCTCCCTCCCTCACACACATACACACACTAATGCACTCGAAGGGGCACAGTGTCTTTCTCTCATACACACATATACAGCAGACCTTCTCTGTGAATGACTAAATGTCCAAAATGCTAACACACACACACACACACACACACACACACACTACTCACTATTCTGACGTTATGTAAGTATAACAAATGGACTGGAGGTCAGGAGTGAAGTTCCAGTGACTTGATGTGACGTGTGCATGTTTTTGTATGTGCATTTATGTGCTTTTACTAGGCTTGGGGAGTAACGGATTACATGTAACAGGATGTAATTAGAATACCGAAAAAAGGTAACTGTAATCCATTAGTTACAGGAAAAAGATGTAATAAGATTACAGATACATTTAGTAAAAATGTGGATTATTATTACAATTTTGAACTTCATATTAAAATAAAGAACGATATCCTACCACGCAGCATCACTCTGTTCTGAAGTGAAACCGGCTTATCTCACAGTCAATTCATTACCATGGCCTCTAATGAAAAAATTAACATTATTTTGTCATTAAATAAGAAAGTACAGTGACAGTTCTGCCTTGAAAATAGCTGTGAAACTACTGCTATCTTCCAAGAACTTAAAATCTAATTGAAAGAAACATTTACAGGTAAGACCAACTGCTAATGTTAGCTAGACAGAACAAGCGCTAAAATTAGCTACATAGAAATCCAGTCTGCTAGCTAACAATCAATAGTAGTATTGGTAGTACTACTAAAAAATATAGGTGGTGATTAGGGTTGCCACCATAAATGCAGAAAAATATGGGACACCTAGCAGCCCCACACCCGGGGACATAAATCACGTGGATGGTCTCATCTATGAGATTTTGAGTAACACTTAATTTTCCTACATTCTAGTTTTATGCATCAATGCATGCTTTGTATCTCAAAGTCCTCTCTGCTACTCTCAACATTAATAGAAAGAGAAATATTCAATAAGAGTAGCCTCGACCATAGTTGCAACATTTATATTAACGTGTTACTGTAGCATATGGGGTGAGTAAGGTGCACTAAAATGCAGGACAAATTGTGTTGAGTAGGGCACAGTGGATTTTATTTTTTTAATGCAGGAAAATCCTGTAAAATATAGGACAGGTGGCAACCCTAGTGGAGATGCTGGCGACTAGGATGTTGTATTTTAGTTTACTTAAAGTTTGAGTGAGACGTGTGAATAACATACATAACATAATTGCATAATTAAAGCTTTTAATTTCAATGTGCATTTGCACATAACAAAGGAAGGACTAGCTGGAAAAAAAATATTAAACCTACAACAAACATAAAACATTATTAGTACTGAGATAATCCATTACTTTAATATTGTGAAACTTGGATTATGTTACTGACAGGTAATTAAATGTATTGGAATAAATTTCAGTATCCCTCTCATCCCTGGCTTACAAGTGTTTTTGTATGTTTTTAGCCTTTAAATTTCCTCATGTTTATTTGATGATACATAAAGTCAAGCACCATATTTCGGCACTTTGATGACTCACCTCAAGTGAACGTCACATCATGGTAAAAGTCTTTCGTACACACACGGGAGACATATATGAGCTTCAAACATTTACAAAGCTCTAGCTGTATTAACAAACCTGATTTTACGTGACTCCCGTGTCTCCGAAGCTGCCAGACTAAACCGTAGATTCTTTTGACTCAACACAGCTCGACTTTAAATGCGGCATTTTATTTTAATAGGAGCCGATTCTCCCTGCAACACCATATTAAAAGCAGAGACAGTTTAAAGGGCTTCATGTTCTTTTCCACTGTGCCAGACAGAGGCTCTAACACGGCACCAGTCTGTCAGTCAGCCAACTCTCAGTGTTTATGGACTCATTAACAAGAACATCAGTGATGGTGTCAATCACTCAGTGCTTCATAGAGAGGAAGTGAGTCCAAACAAGATGTGATTTTGATAGGGGTTTTTTGTCAGATGGGGTACATGCTACAGGAATGCTACCCAACCCATGCAGGGTAAAGCCTGGGCCCTGAGTCATGTTAACGTATTTTTAAATGAAATTTAACAGAGAATGCATCCATGTGTGTCATGTGTTGCAAGTAGACAGACAATGCCTAGTGGACAGAGCAAAAGACAGTAAGTCTAATAGTCAGTATTTATTGAATTAAAGCAACATTATATAATTACTTTACCTGGAAATAACAGCATCAAAATCATCCTAATGGTACACGTACTTCCAGGAAGAATGATGCCTCCTTCACTCTCTGCACCCCGAATGCCTTTACTTACACCATGTAACTTTGGTTGCCACCAGAAGTACATAATGCTTTACGGCACTATGCCATCGGAACTGCACTCTGTAGACATAGTTTATTATCATTTCTTGCTTAGAGGATGCTAATTATCTTGAGATAATGATGTTAAGAAATAGTTAGATGAGAAGATCAAGATGTCCCTCATGTACTGTATACTATGAAGCTACGACCAAAACATGATTCATTTAGCTAGCCTGAAAACCAAGAAATCGCTGTGTCTAGCCACCAGTCGCCACAGCACATAGCTCCACCTAAAAGAACACCTTATGGAAAGAGAGGAAAATGTGTTAATTACTAAATTTGCGGTAGTGATAGACATGTTGTTTTTTTTTTTAACTTTTAAAAGTCAGGCTAGCTGTTTCCCTCTACTTAAAGTCATTATTCTAAGCTAAGTTAATCACTTCCTGGTTAAAGCTCCATGTTTAGCATGCAGGCATGAGAGTAATATCGTTCTTGTCATCTAACTCTCTGCAGAACACAAGTTAGCATATACATCATACACACAGCAAAAAGCCTTAAAAAACATCAATACATACAAAAAATTGTAAAGCCACTAGGAACTTTCATATTTTGTTCATTTAGGTGACCCCTGTGGACAAAAGTGGTAGCATTTCCACCGTAATGCCCTCAAAAAATAACATCAAAAATTAAATTATCTAGATAAAAACATACTACTGACTGTGACTCTGCTTGTAAAAATATACACACAGGTTTGTTTGATCTGATTTCAAGGAGAATCAGCCCCCAGGCATAAAGAACAGCTATATAGAAATAGCCGATCTTCTCTCTGAAGGTCTTGTTTGCTTATATAGGTGATATAGAAGCATCGGTATCAAATTGAGACTTTTTCATAACCAGTTAAAAACTACTTGTTGTAACTTTAAGTACAAATTCATTTTTAAACAGTCCAGTTGCGTCTTGTTTGGTCCCATCAAAGCCACCCCGTACCAGGCCAGACCAGGCCTCCTGTCATCTAAATGGGACAGGAGTTAAGCCAGTGCTTCCTGTCAGACTGCAGGGCTCTCAGGTTCCACCTCTGGTCTAAATTATGTCTGTCTGTCCCAGACTGCCACACTAACCCTCACCCTTCCACCCTCCACCCCACACCACCACCATCCCCATGCCCACAGCCCTTTCCCCCTGTCACTACTCCCCCGGCACACGGCTGGAAAAAGTACCAGATACCCTGCTCAAACCCTGGAACACTACCAACAACACACCTCAGTGGAGGTAAAATTACAGGGTTAAAAATAAGCTTAAAGTATAGGTTTGGGCTTTTTCATGTCTACCCTGATACAATACTCACTTGCCATATGAATGTTGACAGAGTCATAGGTTGCAGTAATCATTCCTCCTCTCTATACCTTCTGAGAGCAACTATACGCTAAGAAATAAGGGACAAAATCCAGTCTACGCTCTGTGCAAAGTAAATGTACTTGTGAGGCTTCAACAGCCTATAGGTGACTTCAGAGACAATGGGAAGCAAATTTTCACCACATTGTGGAATAGACCACTGGACCCAAACAGCTACTGTACAAACATTCTTCTTTTAAAAAATAGTCTATATGGTATCAAGTGTGATATACCGGCAGGTAAGCTAGGCTGTGTCAAAACCACAGAAATAAGTACAAAGTTTGCCCTCAAGAGAAAACACTTTCAACCAGCACTGATACATCCTGGTCCCACGGCTTGGGAGAATATCTGTTTAATTATCCTCAGTCATGTCTTTCTATTGACTTTTTATTCAGTTGCATCTATGATTCGGGTTCTGCCAGTAACACAATGAGTTAGCCTTAGCGAGTCATCGTCAAGAAAGGTTTGCTTCCTGTGTTTTTCTCAGTAATGAATCTACCAGTACCCATCCAATGCTGGTCAACACTAAACATACAAAGATGGACTTTTGTTCTAAAATGTCTGTAACTTTGGAAGAGATCCACTAGATTTGGCTCAGATTGCTAAAATCTCATACTAGCTTCTGCTAAAATTAGGTCATTCTTTTTATGTAACCCACATTTGCCTGTAAACGTTGTATTTAATAGTTTGCCGAGAGTTAGATAAGAAGATGAACTAAATATGTCCATTCAATAATAGGCTACAGTGTACAGCAGCTGGTTAGCTTAGCTTTAGTCTGACTCAAAGGAAGTAGGCAATTGGAATATGCCTGCTATTGGCTACGTTCTCTTCCCCTTCTGCTATCTGTGTGTTATCGTTTTCAAAGTACCCGCTGCTACATAAAACAGCAACAATGTCTGAGCCAGCAACCTACTGAAAATGGCAAGTTATCCTAACCCTAATCTGGTCCCTGCTGAACATAAACAAGCTAACAGCTGTTATCTTTCCTTTTGGTGGGATTTAGCCATTTTTACTCAAGGGCTTGCCTCTCCACATTTAAACGTTCCACCCTATCTCCAAGTGTGGAGATAGGTCTAGCTATGTGAGACTAGCATTGGTTAGCACCAAGACTGGAAACGGAGTGAAACAGCCATTCAAAAGCCAAAATTTAGAGACAACACCTTGTGGTAGTAATGTGCCCAATTACTTCTCTGCCAAGAGGATCTTTTCATCAAGAATGTCAGGATTTAACTATTGCTTTAAGACAGAACTGAAAATTCTGAGCCTAGGCTTTGATTAAAAAGGCTAAATTGCATGTACACACCAAATACAAACCACTAATATACTATTATATGGGTGAATCAATTACTTTTTTGCTAATGTTGTCCAAGCCATTATCATGAAGCATGTAACGTTAGCTTTAGTTACCATTTTCCCCTTTTGCAAGTTTGATGCCAAAGCCTACCAAGAGTGTACAAGATTTGCATTTTTTAACAATATTTTGAAGTAAAATTACAAACATTAACATTTTAGAGTGTATGAGTAGACTGCAACAAATCTCCTCTGGCAAAAGAGGTGTGTAAATTCAGTTAGTTACTTCCACCGAGGCCTCATCCCCCCTCAGACTCTAGCTGCAGACTGCAGAGGTCTGCCCAGTGTTGGGGAGACAGCCTTAATCTACTTCTCACTCTTAATGCTCCACAGATGAAGGACGCCACCATCGCCTCAACCAACCACACAGGACGTTCCTGGCTCCTGGGCTACAACGAGCAGGGCCAGGTTAGTTAGGAACAGTTTGGCGTTGCCGGTCTTGAAAGGAGAGGAGAGAAGTGACGGGTAACGAAGAGGAGAAGTAAGGCCGCAGTAAAAGCATTTTCCAGTACACCCCACAGGGAAATCAAAGGAGCAAAAAGAGGGGGGTGGAAGGAGAGGATTATCACAAAGATCTTTTGAGAGAGGAAAAACTTTAATGTTAAAAAGGTTAGAGCGGTCACATAACCTCCCACTCTGAAAAAAAGAAAGCAAATGAAAGCCAGAGCTCGTGCTTCCAGCTCGCAGGTTATGGAATTCTAAAGAGCGGCCGTGGAAATATGATGTTATGTTTAATTCAGCATGTCTCAAGGCAAATCAAAGGACAAATAAAATGAGATTTACATTAACGTGGAAGAATAAATAAGGGTCGAGGAGGGAAATAGCCACGGGAGGTGGATAAACAAGCGTGGCGGATGTCTTATCCTGAAACTCCAAATGGGTTTTAAATGTCCTTTTGTGGGTCGATCTTATGAATCTGGTTAAAATGGGCTTCTCGTGGCCCCTGGGGCAGAGGGGCCCAGTTAGATATGATCTTCAGTGTGGCCTTTGCATGCACAGGGTGCGCTTTAACAACAATGGCTCATCTGAGAGAGCCCGTAAACATGTGCCTGGGACCTTGACCTCGGCAGTAAACAGTCTTTCCACCTGATGATGAATAGCAGAGCTGGGCAGGGCACAGAGGAGAGGCCTGTTGCTCTCCCTCTTTCTGCCTGTTTCTCCCTCCATTCTACAGCACGACGAGCAGCCAACATTTAAGAGAGCTGACTTTATCTTAAGCCTTTGTAGTAAAGATAAAGCTAGGAATATTGGATTTCTAATAAGACTAATACCCTACTGATGTGAATTGTGTGTGTATTCAAAGCATGATATATCTTATTCCTCTGTGCCATAGAGCTCCACTGCTGCCCAAAAACTATTAAAAACACAACACTAAGACAGGATGTTGCACAGTGAGACATGTTCTTTCATAACCATGAAAACACACACTCACATCCTTGTTTTACTATATTCACTGACATGTATTTCTTAACCCTAACCTAATTCAAGCCCTAACCCTAAAACCGAGTCTGAACCCTCGAAACTTGTGGGATCTTGCATTTTGGTCCCCACAAAGCTGTTGGACCCCACAAGTATAGTGAGCTCCCACTTTTTGGATACCGTGAATATAGTAAATCAAGCCCTCCCACACACTAGTTTATTTTAGCTCAATCCCAGAACAACTCACCAGAGCAGCAAATGTGTATTAATCTGTTTGTCCATGACTCATTTTTACTCCTTGTTGGAATAGAGATCTAACTGATATCGGGCCTTTTCTGGTCATATAAAGGTTAAAGAAAAAAGTCTCTTGGCCACAGTTAGAGCTGGAATCTACAAGTCTCTGATCACCAAATCAGACACAGTAAATACCTCGAAAGACAAAAACATTAGGGTTGCTTGATATCATTTAATTCTCACTTGTAAAAACACCCATACTCTCAGCCCAGTCTCTTCAGTCCATATACAAATAAGGCAACATTAAAAGTATTTCATATTTATTTTCCAGTGCTGATGGCTTCATTTGGTATTTTGTGATTTTTGGTCAGCACCCATCACGCCGTAAAGACATTTGATTTGAGCACACCAGTTCTTTTGTTTGAGTGATACACCAATCCTACCCATGAACTTCAGTGGAGATCAGATGTGTCCAAATATCACACATAAAAGACGTCAGATGATGTAGAATAAACAGTGAGAAAGTCTGCGTAGGGTGGTGGTTGGGGTTGATGGGTGGGTCCAGCAAACAAGACTTTCACCCAGGAGACTGGTGTTTGTGTCCTGTTAAACCAAAAGTCAACACAGACTTATTTAATGGACATAATGTATTTACGTAACGTAACGTAACTCAATGTAACGTAACGTAATGTAACGTACTTCTTTTAACCCAACCCATGATGTTTTCCTAAACCTAACCAAGTTTTGTGACCTAAACCTAGACCTACAAGTCAGTCTCTAAACACTTTCAGTCAGTCGTGTGCCAACCACTGAGGAGACTGAGGCAAGAGCATTGTGTCTTGTAACACGTCCTTGAAAAATTCAAGGGGCATGGGTTTGTTAGTGGCTGTTCTTGCCACTGTTCAAGTAACTACTTTGCATTTAGAAATGATGATCGTCTGGTATTGCGAGACTAAGCTAAATCTAACCAAAGTGTGACTGTTTCACAATGTTAACCATGTTTTTATTTTTGTTACCATGATGACCAAAGGTCACCTGACGATGAAGGTCACCTAACTATACATCTGCTCTCCACAGAGGTTAATGGGGAGGATTGGTGTATCATTTACACGTAAAATTGGACTTTGGCAGATGCAGAGCCCACAATTTGAAAGTAAGTTGTGTTATGGCTCATTAAGACCACCTAGATACGTCAGTTTCAAATGATATAACCATCACTGCCCACACACATGCGTCCTTTACGCTGGCAAGGGTGTCCATTGGAGGGCGCCGCTCAGAGGCAAAAGAAGGAGAAGAAGAAGAAGAGTTAAAAGTTTCTGACAACAACATGGCAGCGTAGGAGATTGTAATGTAATGTAACTCTTGAGAAAGAGCCAAAAGCGATGGCAGTGTCTTTGTGACATGTGGATGGAAAACACTTTTCACTAACTAATTGACAACGAACGTCATTTCCAATACTTTCAGATTTTTTAAACTCCTTCCGTCATGTCCTATGCTCTAGTATAAACAAGCTATTACTTGTACAGAGATTGAAGAGACCAGGTTGATACCCTAATGGAGGTTAATGGAGCTCTGTTAACTAAAGGAACCTCCTGATTCCTGGTTCAGTGAGGAACAGACGGAGGAAGGCTCCTGTTTGTTTTGCTTGACCTGTTCAGGATCAGTCCCCAAGGATGAGCCCACGTCTCGAAATATTTATGTCTGCAGGTCAACTTCCCCCTTTTGTCCTATCAGGGACAAAGAAGAAGAGGTCCTCTTGGGTTTTATGTTAAGAGCTATTTTTCATATTTACAGATTCACCATGACATTGTCTTTTATTGCAAAGTTAGGAGGCTAGTGTGTTGTCCATGGGGCATGGTAGCTCATAAGATGCTTAGATATGACAAGACATGACCCTCATATTTAGATTGTGTAAGAAACCTGAAATCGTCTTCAGCTACAGGGTAGCGGCTTCCTGCTGAGAACCTCACACTGAGGTAAGGACGAGGTCACTTGACACTAAAACCACCAGCCACACCAAACCTGCCAAGAAAAACAGCCAAAGCCCCACAAAGTAAAGAAACGTGTCCCGCCTCAGCAGTTTCCCCTCTTGATGCCAGTTTGACCCTGGAGGGCTGTAGGTGGCTGCCTCAGAGACAGAGACGACAGATAAGCTGAGGCACTGCTGTTTATCTCTGCGTGCTCCAGTTTCCAAACAGGACACACACTTGTAAGAGCACAGAGAGGCCTGGGGCAGGCCAGGGATCAGCTGATGGACTGAGTAAACTTTCTGGCTGGACAAGGCTCTTGGCTGAGTAAGACGTCTGATAGAAAGATATGCTGTGTAGTGGACAAACTGTATGGGAAGAGTGCATATAATTCAAAGAGTGATACAGATATTTTTTCATGCAGCTGCAGTACTGGCCATGTGTGCCAGAATATTCATAATGCCACCATATGAAGTGGTTGACAAACCTATGAAGCAGCAAGTAAATGCTATTCAATTTTTTTTAGAGTAAAAGTATATCATGTGACTGTCTGCCAATTTAAAAAAAGAATAGGAAACAATAGACAAAAACTTTATTTCATCAACTTTCAAAAGAAAAATCTTTTCATGCACTGGTCATTATGGAGATTTTGGGCTATTTTTCTTCAAAAACATCTCTTTCTTTCTATTTGTGTCTTTAGATTTTTCCTAAATTCGCCTAGTTAGCGATAGATAATGATTCATTTGCATATTTAAACATAACAGATTTCCAAAAGAGATATCCAAAGCAAAATAAATATGTCAGCAAAATAAAACAAGAAATTTTCAAATCGCTTTATTCAATGTTCAGATTTCTGTTCTGCAAAACTATGCAAATGAGTGCATATTAATAAGATAATGCCTCATTTACATATTTAAGCATAACGTTTCAGAAAAGTTGTAATACAAAAAACTAATTGTCTTTTAATTGTTTATTTGTAGTGTCTCCTCTTAGAACAAATACAGTGCATGCTGGGAAGTATTCCAGAAAGAGAACTTTATTGATGAGTTATGTGACAGATTAACAAGACCTGATACAGCACTGTGAGAGTGAACAGTAGTCAGTGAGGATGATATCAATGAGATGTTACCACATATATACGTCCCGTCCTGCAAGTCCCTTGAATCTAGTGAGGGAATGGCGGACCCCGCCACTGTGAAGACTACTATATAGAGCGGGAATTAAAGAATGTAAATGTAAACACTGGGTGGCTATTGCTGGGGAAAAAAAGTCAACTATAAATAGTATCAAAAACAAGGTTTCTTTTTTTTAGAAAATTGTAACTTTAAGTCACAAGACTGAACTCATTTATATAAGTTATAAAGCTTTATATTTTGTTTTAAAGATAAAGCTGGCACTATTTCATTTTTTGCCAACAAATCCCATAAAAATACTTTTACTGTTGTGCTTAATTAGACCTGACTTGAAACTAACAACAGTTAGTTTAGTTAAAAGATCAGTTTCTCACTTTCCTTTGAATCACAGCTAAAGGTTATAAGTTCTCTGAAGTCACACACTGATGTTCAAGCTAGAGATTAGCTTTTTTTTTTTTTTTTTTTTGGCACTATTTCATTTTTCAATTTGTCATCTTTGAAGTGTATCCATAGCAGTGAAAGTAATTTGGACCATGAAACAGTGATTTCCAGTGTCCAATGTGTCAGTTTAACTTTTGTCTCTGCTTTTATAATTAAGATAAAAACATATCTTATCAATGACGCAGATGAGTTTACATTCTCATCAAAAACAGAGCAACCTAAAAACTAAGTGGAATGGAATTTCTCAGATCAACACTGACAGTATTTCTCTGGTTTAATCATGTGTGTATGCCTGCATGTGAGGATGTTTTGGGGAAAGCAGATGAGGACACGATGGGGAAGCATTGACCCCTAAGTGTCTGTGCAACAGGGGGCAGGTTAAGGGCCTCATGTGCTAACAAGGATCCGGTCATTCCCCAGTGGAACACGGCAGGTCTGGACAGAGAGGTGCTGGTGATGCATAACACTTTTCATATTTTCAAAATTCACCAATTTCAGTTTCCTGTTCATAATAAGACCTGTCTGTGTTTATTTTCCATACATCCTGCTACACTCACGTGTCACTCAGCACCACATTATTAACTGCTCCGTCCTGATTTCTCGTGTTTAAGACAGACAGTTACCAAAAACAAATTCTGGCGTTTAACATTCCCAAGGAAATGTCACAAAGCGCTCCGACAGGAGAATAATTACCCAGTGTTCCCCAACATGCAGCAGCTCCTAAATGTCATATTTTACACGCCCCGAGGTGCTCCACTCATTGTGTGGTAGCTGCGTCAGTTAGCGAGCGCTTAAACAAAACAAATAGATAAATTCATTTTGTCAGGCGGAGAGGATTTTAACGCTCCACTTGCTTTTATCACTCCACAGACTGCTTTGGCGGCGTGAAGTGGTGGGTCTTCTCTGTCAAAATACACGCCGGAGCATTTTTTCCTCAACATGTTGGACGGCCGCTCTCGGCAGAGCCAGAATAAACACGAGATGAAGAGGGAGGAGTAAAATATGTATCGGTGATATGTATTTAGTCTGTGAGATTCTTGTAATCTAATTTATGTGAGCGAGCAACAGGAGATTAACTTCTCTTCATGTCTGTAACTTGGGCAGCAGAGAAAAATTATTTATCTCCTTAAGGATAAAGTTCCCTTCAGCTGTTTTCTCTGAGGCTGAAAACTAAATCATAACACGAGGGAACCGAGAGGAGCTTAGATTAACCAGAAAACCAGGACTCAACCTGTGTGACAGCAAACATCTCCTCAGCTGTGCAGTGTCATTAAAGGGGAAATTCAGCATCTGCCATGAGTGAGTGCTGATAGTAAATGTAGTCACTTTGAGCAATACATTCCTCAGTGTGTGTTGGAGTTCTTCTTCTGCTCACTGAGCTGTGCATTAGTGCCTGCATGGACCAGGATGCATTGCAGGTGAGCTTCTGATGTCCACATCAATGTTGCCATGTTATCGCCACCCTAGCCTATACTTTTTTTGGCCAAAATATAGCATTAGGTGACAAAAATACTCATCTAGCACACCTGCTGGCTACCCAGAGACGGAGACTAGAAATCCAAGTTGAAACGGCCTGTAGTTCTTCCTTATATCCAGTGACATCACTGGATGCAGGAAGAGCAACAGATTTTACAGCAGGAGACTCAGCTTTATAGCACACTGAGGAATTTAGTGTTTCAATTGACTACATTTACCATCAACACTGACTGGACAAGTGCAGGTGTCCTTATGTTTTTCATTAGGGACAATGAAAAAAAATCACAAGCTCATCAGACTATGAAGCATGTTCACGTTGTTTGGAACTACAGCTTTTGTCCTGTCTGCTCTATGTGGCATGTGACTTGGTTTAAGTCAGACTCAAGTCACAAATTTGAGGACTTGAGACTTGTTTGATTAATACTGATGAAATACTCAACTTGGGTTTGACTTGAGACAGAAAAGGACTTGACCTTTTTACTAAATAGTTGCATTTTTCTAGTGTATGTATTGACAGAAGTTATGGTTTGTTTACAGGTTTATCAGTGGTTCTCAAACTGGGGGGCAGACCCACTTGGGAAGGCATAGAGCCACTGCAAGGTGGGGTTGAATGAATATGATTTATGTAGGGAAAGAAACAAACAGGAGTTTGCTGGTGCTGTCATGCTTTTATTTCACTAAAATTTAACTTGAATCCTTTTTTTTTATTATTAGTTGCTTCTCCAATTATTGTTAATGACTGATAATAATTGTAGGGTGGGGGGACCCTTTTTTGGCTTCTTAAAGGGGGCATGCAAGAAAAAGTTTGGGAAAAGTTTGGTGTAGGTCTTCTTACTCTACCCCTAACCCTGCTGTTTTAACCAGAGAGATTTTATTAATGTTGAAAATAAAACTCAACTTTTCTTTGAACTTTTGACTTGCTTGACCTGAGCAATGACTTGATTTGTCTTTGCTTTATGTAACTTTGTTGTTCAAGTCACATAAATCACCAAAAGGTAAGGACCAAAATATATTAAAAATCCATTAAATCCAATAAACATATCTACAACTAAAATGAATTAATGTCTGACAATATAAACTAGGAGCATAGTCTGACTCAAACATGTATGGAATGTGATTCTCGTTTGTCAAATTCTGACCAGAGCTTCGCTGACTTTTGTGAGCATTCGGCTAATGGTACTGCCTGTGCTGTGACTGAAGGTGAAGGATGACATAATGAGGTGTGTTTCTGAATTTCTAACCAAATGAAAATATTTGTTTGGTGAAACATCTGTTTTCACAGTCAGCTACCAGATTTTTTTTTTTTTTTTTTTTTTTTTTTTTTTGAGTGTGAAATACATTTTTCCAAACACTGTTTAAAATTTGTGTTAATGTTTTAATTTCTTCCATTTTCTTTTTGCATTGCATTGTGGGAAACTGACAAAAAAAATATATATAGGCTCACAGTGTAAACATGCTGTATAGCTGCTTGGAATGACTGTGTTGTCTGGAATTGGGATGCAGCTAAAAAAAAGAATTAGAATATAACTTCCTGTATACATATGGGATTAAATTTAAAACTTTCAGCTTCAATATACAATGTAAGTCTGGAGGAATCTATCTCACCGACCGCATGTTATTTTAGACCACTTCCTACACTCTGATGGTGGTTTTAGCTTCGCTCACACAGAGACGCTGTCAGAAAGACACAAGCTTCTCTGCTTTCAGCGCGGTAATCCCTGGGATCTACACTTACAATGAACACACATCAGAGCCGACCAGCTAGCATCAAGTCCCAAGGCTACGCTGCCAGCTCGAGGTGCACATCTCTGTTAGGTAGAGAGGGTTGGCCCCTGCCAAGCCAAATGTCTTTGTGGGAGCCATTATCAGCAGCCTTTAGCATGCACGCAACATTTAGGAGGTCACCACACCTCTGGGTGCCCTCCCTCCTGCAACAGATTCATGTTTATTAGTATTATTAATTCATGTTAGCATGGTAGCTCCTTGTTGGCAGAACCCACTGCACTAATCATCTAAAAATGTATTTTAAGTCCACCTCCAGTCATGTTTTAGATATAAAATGCTCTGCGAGAAGTAATTAATTGTGTCTGATATGTTTTTTACGTTCAAATACCTTGTTAAAATGGTTTACATATAGCTCTACACCTTCATTTAATATTCAAGGGTTCATGAGTATGCAAATAGCACCCACCCTCTCCACACACCCCACCCCAACCCCAACCCCTACCCCTATATAGCTGCACCTTGCTTCTCCTCTGTTTTGCTAGCTAATCAAGGTAACTAGCTACATCCGGCTTCTCCTGTGGGCTGCTAATTATATGTAAAGCACCACCCCCTCAACTAACAGGATTGGTTCCTCAGGTTTATGACATCATATACCCAGCCTGACTGAATCTGTTTTTTGTTTTTTTGAGCCTGTCCTTGCTCTCTGTAGTTTCAAAGCGAGAAATGCTCAGACACGGTGTTTACTGATTATTTCGCTCTTGATATGTCTTGTAATGCATGAAAAACACCACATGGATGTGTTAACAAGCTTAAAAATGTTATTTTCACTGGAGGGGGTCTTTAAAATTCTTAAAATGTAGTTCATTCTGATTTACTGTTAGCTTACCTAGCAGCCAAGTAACCGTAACTACTCGTAGGCAGCAGACCTGTCAAGTTTTTAATTTCTCAACACTTTGTAGGCTTATATAAAGATTTTGGGTGTTGGTTACTTTTTTTTTTTAACTCTTTCCGAAACCAGAAAAAGAAAACAACACACAAACAAAAGAAAAAGTGTAAGGAAATGATTAAACAGTGTTTGACAACAGCAATGATGACTAGCTTACTACATACAGTAGTAACACAATGTTACTTCCAAGGCCAGTGTCATTTTCTACATTATTTTGTTACAGGTTGCAGTGAAAATTTCCTGTTCAAGACAAGACATCAACTGTGTAGCCTAGTATTTCCCCACTGTGTGGAAGCTGTGTTACACTATATTGGGATGGAGGCTAACGTTTGCGGCTCTGTCCTGCTTTTTATTGGATTTGTTCACACTTCAGCTGCTTCCACCAAACTCATTATCCCAGGTAACAAAAATAAAACTTAAGTTCAAGTTCATCGAAAGAAGATAAGTAAACATTATAAGTCAGCAAAACTTTATTTAGTTTATCTCAGAACCTCAGAGTTTGAGTTTGATTAAAAACTCATAAATCTAGTGAAGGCAGTTGCCTTGAAATTGAGTTTTCTTAACTTTTTAACAGTGAAGAATTAATTTAGGCCTACAACAATGAGAAATGAAAATTAAAATGTGCAAAAAATAATAATAATCATTATCATTTAAATAGTTTGTATGTTTTTTTGACAAAGCCACAAGAGCAAAAGAGCTGCATGCTCCTGAGCTGTAGGTTGCAGACCCCTGCACTGTGAAAAAAAAAAAATCTAAATTGAAAATAAACAGGATCAGTCAGCATTAATTCAGTTGTGTCTTATGGGATAACTTGAGTCAAAGTACACAGACAAACACAAAAAGTTCCGCCAGCCATGTACAGTACATGATCCTTCTCATGTCATCTGTGAGTGGGTGAGAGGTTGGAGGGACTGTCTGTGACATTGTTCCACCATCTGTCTTCAGGGGCCCCTCCGCCCTCAGCTGACAGACAGGGGCCAGTGAGTGCCCTTGGCTGCACGAGGAGGACGACATGCGACACCACGTCATCCAACAAGCTCCTGAGAAAGTGGACCTGCACCTGACAGGTCAGTGACAGCTCATCACTGAGGCCTAAAACTGAATGTGTGTATCTGTGTGTGTGGTGTGTGTGTAGGTCTGCAGAGATGCATACGAGTGTGTGCATGAGCCATTTTGTTTGCACTTTCCTGCTGGATTTTACTGGAAAGCCCTCTCTTAGGAACATAACAAAACTTTTTTTGCTATTTACAGACGGCGACTTTTAGCTTGAAGAAGGCCGCTCCGTCCTGTAAACATTCCCAACATTATTATTTTTCTTTTGGGGCAGATTTATATCTAAATGTTAACAACACACTGGGGTAAATGTTTAGACGGGGGGGAGAGGAGGTGTACGAGGACATGCACCGAAGCTGAAGTTTTATCCAGTGGAAGGAAATGAATTGGCTAAATATTTAGATCACGTCTTATTCCAGCGGATGTCTGTCACCACAGAGGATGATTTGTCTCCGCAGTCATGCTGATTCCTCAATTAAAAATCCTCATTTTTTTGTCTTATGGAATGACAAGTTGTGTTTATTTTCTGGAATGTCTCTATTTGTTTGTGGTTGGGGACTGGTAAACAGCATTCAAGTATCAGTGATATGATTTAGACCGTGGCTGATTCACACTGGAGCTGCTGCAGCAGCTTCTGTCGAGGCCCCAGTGAGAAGCAGCTTTAGCATGCTAACAGTACAATAAATAAGATGTTTAGTCTTTAAACACACTCGGGGTATTTTTATGATTTCAAAAATAAGAATAAAAAACAAATATGGCTTTTCTTCCAAGGTTAATGTAGGAGATGCTTTGTGACAGAATCAGAGAAATGTACAGGGTGTTGTAGTCAGAAATGAGGCTTTAAACTGAGGGTATAAGTACGCTGCCATGATTCAAAGGGAACATCAGCCATGAGAGAATAGTGGCATACTCATGTCGACTGCTTGGACTAGCTTGCAGGCTTAGTTTCTTGCCAGATTGCCCACCAGCATCTGAAAACACCTCTCCAAGTGTAGAATTTTTTAACTTAATGAAACGTATCCTATCACAGACAAGGCTTGTTCCGATAGCGATACCAGTGTCCAAAATGCCTCTGATTCAGCCTAAAATGCTGGATCGGGTACTGCTGAACATTTTATTTTATGTATTTATTTGTTTTATCCCCTAGAATCGTATACTCAGTATCGGCTGGGAAGTTCAGGTATCTGAATCAGTATTAGGTAAAATGGTATTGATGTTCTCTACCCATAGCCTTAGCTTAGCTGCTTAGCTAGCTTACCTCAGCTTCCATGCACAGATGTAGAAAACAGTGTTAAAAGTAAGTTGTTCAGAGGTAGGAAAGTAGGTAGTGTTTGAACTTTTCTCTAAAGCTACACTGATAAAAAAAAAAAATTCTCCTTGATCTACTTAAAAAAATTAAGACAACTTTCTGCATCAAATTATTATGTAGATCATGCAAGACTGCAAGCAAGACAGCTTTGTATGAAGTACTTAAATTTTTGTACATAAAAAATACATTTTCTAAGTAAAGTCAGCTTAATTTTTCAAGTAAGTTGCCCTAGTTTTTAAGCAAATCATGCACAATATTTTTCAGTAAAATATAATAGCAAGCAAGTTATTACATTTTATGATACCTTTTGTATAAAGCTGACGTTTTGGTCATCAGATAATCAAAATTAACAGGGTTCAATCTCTGCCCCGCAGATTTTGAGCTATTGTGTACAAGACAAAATTGTGTTTCATGGTGGTGTTAAAGGACAAGTCATGAAGTCACCGAAATTGACAGGGTTTATTGTCTGTGCTCACAAAAAAATCCTGACAATCCGCTGTGGAGCCAAGAAATTACAACACAGATAAAATGGACACAGCCACCCTTTGACTCCACCTGTCAATGGGGCAATACTCTGAACAACACCCACGAGTCAAACATCCGGTTTGTTAAAATGGAAAAGGACTTCTGCTCCCTGGATGGCCATTGTTGTATAAACTACTTTTAAGCATAGTGAGGCCTTTACAATGATATCAAACTGCAAAAAGTGGCCAATCCTCACATTTGAGATGCTTGAACTGCCTAACATTTGCTTTTTTTGCTCAAAAAACGACTTAAACAATATGTAGCATTTTTGCATTAAAATATCTAAAAACCTACTTATATATTTTGCTGGGTTGACCCAAATGTTTCCAACGATGTTCAAACCCAGAGAAATCTGTCATTTCAGTCCAGGTTAATGGTGTGTTTCATTTGGTCGCTAGTTGGTATAATTTGTTCCTCCATGAACATGATTTCAGCCTGAGTCACGCCAGATAGATTTTCATTGCCAATGGGGGTTGTTTAAGAATGAAGAAAACAACTCCCATAATCCCATACTATTTCACAATAACATCAAACTACATCTTTTGTTATGGTTTCAGTTTGTGCAGGGCTTAAACTTCTCTCTCAAACTACGTTATCCAAACTACTTTGAAGCATAGGATGCCTTTACAATGATAGAAAAGCCACGAAACTGACAAATCATCAAATATAAGAAGCTGGAACTAACTAATATATACTAAAACAATAAACAGATCATCAAAATTACTGTCTTTTAACTTTAGATTGATTGACTGATCAAAGAATCAAGTAATTATTTCAGCCAATCAAATAAAAAGCAGCGCAACTCCAAGTGTGTGTGTGTTCCACCGGGTGAATAGGAGAGCTGGTAGAACATGCTGTGTGTGAGCACATGGAGGGAAGAAAACCAAGAAAAACATACAAGGATTTAGAAAGGCCTGTTACTACCCTGGGAGGTGTGCATCCATTACTGTGCTCAGGTGTTAACAGGTTCCATGTGTGTTTACACTTCATATATTGTTCCACATGCTGCTACCTGCCACAGTGGGTACGAGGCCTTTCTGGACTATTACTGCGTTATTGTGAGGGTAACAGGGGAGAAACACAGAGGACCGAAATCACTGCGTGTTGTTAACCCCGCTTCAGGAATGTCACCCACCTGAGGACGGAGAATGTTTGCCCCTGCGGCCTGGAGGTGGTGGAGGCGGTGGTGGAGTTGTAAAGGGGGATAAAGAAAAAAAAAGGCATAAATAAAAATCCAACGGCAAACTTTATGGGGGTCAGCTTGAAGTCGCTTCAAAACAAATTGGGGCTCTTTTGATCGAGGCCCGTCGGCCACCTCATTAAATTTGCATGTGAATACAAACAGCTTGACCGCCTAGTGCTGCGCAAAATGGCTGATGCTAATGACCGTGCCGCCGCCGCTGGCTCCGGCTATTGTTGAGGCCGAGCTGTGACTGTTGGACGTCGCTGAGACAGGAGGAGGCCTGCAGACTCTGGCGTGGTGTGTGTGCGGTGGTCTCGGTCAGCGGCAGGCTCAGGCTGTCTGAGGGGCAGGGGCAAAAAAAACAAATAAAAAGGACACCGAAAGTCTGAAAGGGAACCCTAGAGGACACTGGGCACTCTAGAGGGCATTTAATGTTTATTATACTGGAAAGACACTTTAGAGGGTTCTTTATCACGTTTTGCCCAGTGGTAGGGCACTTGAGAGTGCGCTTCAGTTTTCTCCACTACAAGGGCACTCTAGAGGGCACTTCATTACATTTTCTCCACTGGAAGGGGACTCTAGGGGGCACTCTATCATGTTGTCTTGGGCATTGGGCCATACTACAGGGCACTTCATCACATTTTGTCCACTGGAAGTTCACTCTAGAGGGCACTTAATGTTTTGTCCACTGGAAGGGAACTCTTTGGAGCTTGTCACATTTATTCTACTGGAAGGGCACTAAAGAGAGCAGGTCATGTTTTGTCCACCAGAAGGGCACTCTTAAGGGCACTTCACATTTTCCCCAATAGAAGGGCACTTGTGAGGGCACTCTAGAGGGCTCTTCACATTTTATTCACTGGAACGGCAGTGTAGAGGGCAATTATCATGTTGTCTTGGACATTGGGACACTGTAGAGGTCACTTTATCACATTTTGTCCACTCGAAGGGTACTTCAGAGAGCTGCTTTTTATCACATTTTGTGCACTGCGTGGGCACTCTAAAAGGCACTTCATATTTTTCACTGGGGGGAATCCTTGGAGCCACTTCATGTTTTGGACACTTGGCCAGTCTGAGGGAGGACACTTTATCATGACTTATCTGCCCCCACACCCCTTGAGTCTGTGGTCTAGGTGGCAGCCAGACAAAAGAAAAGTGTGTGTCCTTGTGTCTCCTTGCATACATATAACCATTATCTCCTCATATAAAGATAAAAATAAACATAGACTCACTTTTTAGGCTCACATGTGGTGATTTCCTCACCTTCTTGTAGCTACCTGACACCTATGGGTGAGCCAGCAAAGTGGAATAAGGCTAAAGAAAACAGCAGTCACATTAGGCAGGCCAGGCAGAGGACATTGTTATTATTACAAGGGTAATAGTCCTGGGGGAGGCCCTGAGCATGGGCTGAGCCTCGCTAATGCAAGCGGCCGCTAAGTGGTTAGCTGCCAATAGTGTTTTCCTGTCCTCCTAATGGAAAGAAACAAGGGTCACCGCTCAGCCCAGAGACACACACGCTCTTCAGTGAAGCGGACCTCAACTTTAAACTACTTACAGGATGTCTTACTTGCGGTTACCACGGTGACCAGGGGAGACCGGAGGGTGTGAACTTTTCAACCCAAGGGTCCCCATCTTGCTTTGTGTGACGCAGGCGGCACATAATACACATTACTGCGACATTTGGACTTGCAGAAATGTAAATATTCAGCTGGAGTTTAGAAACTGCTGATGAATGAGCAGGCACAGAAATCTAACCCCCAGTCTCCAAACAAGCTGTCAGAATCAAGACTTTACCGTCCTTCTTGTTGCTGTTTGTGTACACATTTTGCAAGAATTCAGCCAGAAAGTAACTGTCTGCCATAAAGGCTGAAAGCACGTTGCTCCAGTAATTGGTGGTGCTGAATGACCTGTTGCAATACAGCATTAAAAATAACCTTACTCTGCAGAAAAATGTGCCTGTAAATTCTGCAGTGCCTTTTATCCTTAAAGGGTCAGTTCACTCAAATTGCAAAAAACATATTTTCATATACAGTATTATATTATATACTCTGGACAGAACTCACTCAGCCAGTTCAATTGGAGCTAGATTCCACCAGAGCCTGACCGGTGTATCAGCTGACCGATGTTATCAACCTGTATTAGTTTATGTTAGTATCAGCATGCATTTTCCAAAATTTGATTGTTTTCCAAAGTTTGATTTTTGGGCAAAAAAGTTGGTTAGACTGTAAAACATAATGCCTCCGTTACATATCTTTGTCACAAATGAAATATTTGAGGGATCAGAATGATGAAACAGCCGATGTATCGATATTGGAATTTTTTAACTCCCTTATATCAGTAACAATATCAGCTGGGCTATACTTTCTACCTAACAATAGCCCCTTTAACAATAGCCCCACCGTGTTCTGTTTATTATCTAGAGAAACAGGGACTCTGATTTCTCAAAACATGGACAAATACAACAGATACTATGAAACAGTTGCATGGCTCTATAGCCATTTGTGATTTCATTTGAATCAGCTCTTTACTGACAAGGAAATGACCAACCAAAACCAACAATGTGGTGATACATATGACTTCTCTTTATTAGTTCTGTACCACTGCACTCAGCCCCAAGCCCACTAACAAGCACTTAACATGTAAACTGAGCTGAAACTAACAATTATTTTGATTATTTTCTAGATTAATCGATTAATCCTTTGTTTTATAAAATGTCAGAAAATAGTGAAAAATATCCTCCCCAGTTGTAAAACAGGAAAAGCAGATCTGCATATTTTAGAGGCTAAAAAGAGTTTACTGCCATTTTTGCATGAAATATTACTTGAACGATGACTCAACTATCAAAGCGGTTGATTATTTCTCTGTCGATTGACTCATCAATTAGTTGAATAATCATTTCAGCTCTGATATAAATCTTTAAAAACACAAATATGTAGTTTCTTGTAGTTTTTGTATTTCTCATTAACTATTTTCAGCTCTGGATCATTACAAATTTAGTGCTCTAGTATTTCTGACAGCAGGATATATATCAGGCTTAGGCAACAGTTTATACTCGTTAGTAAAATCACTTAGTTGTTGGTTTTGGACTTTTTATGGGATTCACTGACAATAAAAATATAGAGAACCACCAGACTACACTATAAAAATGTCAAAAATGGGAACTCCAACAACACACACACAGAAGATTATGCCCAAACTAGTGACTTAACAGAAAAATAAGATTGAAATCCCTCCTCACTGCTGAACACAGGAGGAACAGTGTTTTACACTGACATCCAGGAAGGTATTAAATAAATAGCACTACTACTTCCAGGATAAATCCAGCCAGTGAGGAGGGAGAGAGAGGAAAAGTCATTTGAAGCTGAAAAGCTGACCTCTGGAGAGGGTTCAAGAACGACTGACAGATGAAGCAGCTCTACTGTAAAACAAGGCCTCACTGTGCCGAGCACGCCGAGGCCACACCGACACCGAACTCTGAAACATCACACTGCCAACGCAGGACGCTCCTGTCACACACACACACACCTCTGTGTGCCTGATTTTTAACAACATCTAACACTTTGGAAAAGCTATGACCACAGTGGCAAAGTGTATTTGTCACTGTCTCGTGTTTTAAGGCAAAATATTCAGTAAAAACACAAGAATGAATCGTCAAATAAATAAAAAGTCATTTTAATGGAAGTTTCTTTCACACTCACAATCAAGCTTATAGTCTGATCACAGAGAGAGATGTTGGACATTCACCCAGAACAAGACACACACCAGTCAGTTTTATCAGACAAAAATATATATATATTTAAATCTTTACAATAAGCTTGAATCATGAAACGTACACAGAGGAGTGTGCACACTACAGTCAAACACTGAATTTTTTTTTACTCCTCAAACAAGTCCTTTTTTGTACCCTGGTGTCAGTGTAAAATTCTTGTTTTAAGCAATGACAACTTTTTTGTTGTTTTTCTTTACAAATGTGCAAATAAGACAGATTTGGAATCCTTCAGCGCTCAGTGTGAAAGTCCAGGATCCTCCGGAGCAGTGACAGAGCTCTCACTCCACCTCAGTCCTGCCCTCCTCAAGTTTTAAATACAGCTCCTCGTTGCTTTGCCTTTCATTTTCAAGTAAAGTGCTCCTCTAGCAAAAAACCACACGGCATGAGATCAGTCTCGTATTTTTTCACCACTGGTTTAAAAAAAAAATGCAAACCCAAAAGTCCAATGGACGAAAATCATGGGAATGTCTAAAAGTCCAAAAGCAGAAGCCAACGTTTGAGAGGCAGTCCTGACTGTTTGTCCCCAGCAGGAATCATACAAACTCCAGCTTTCCGTGGCCGCTGTACATCCCCCAGTGCACCAGAGACAAAGATCTTGTCGTTGCCCAGGTCGGCCTGCCTCATCTTGTCGCAGGTCAGGCAGCAGTTCTCGTGGCCCGTGACGGGCACCATGCACTCCAGGTCCAGCTTGGCCACGTGGCCCTTCTTGGTGTGGTGGCCGTGGAAACTGTAGTGGAGCCGCGACAGCATCTGCTGCCGCTGGTCCTGCAGCCGCTTGTTTCTCGCTGCGCAGCATTCGCAGCGCCAGCATGATGAGCAGCACCAGGATGAGGCCGCCGGCGATGGGGACGGCGATCACCGCTGCCCGGAACCACACCTCCTTGGCTGAGGCCAGTTCCTGGACCCGGGTCACCAGGTTCCTGTTGCTGTCTGGCTGGTACCGGCTGTGATCTGCACACACAGAGAGATAACAATCTGTTTAATTGCAGGCTAAAGTTTCCACTGCTACATGTTATTACATTCAGACTAATGTAGCACAGTGCTTGAGCTGCAACAATCAGTCAATTAATCAATCAAAAAATAAAACTATAGTGACAACCAATTAAACTTTCAGTTATTTTTCAAGCAAAAAAGTCAAACATTTTCTGGTTCCAGCTTCTCAAATGTGAGAATTTGATGATTTTATTTGTCATTTATGGCAGTAAATGAAGAGGGTTTGTGGTCTGAACTGTCTGTTAGACAAAAGAGGCCATTTGAAGACATCATGTTGGCTCTGTGTTGTGCATTTTCACGAACAGAAGACACAAAACACACAAGAATGGATTAATCATTAATTAGATACAAAATGCACATTTTTTCCTCATGAGTCTTATTTTTATTCTCTTTTTTATCTAAGTCTAAGTCTAAGCTTCCTTATTCAACAAATGGCTCTGCCAGACAAAACAACATCAACTACAGCACAATAGCTGCCATTTCTATACAATCAAATGATACATTTTTAAAATCAGTATATTCTTAATGGCGATTAATCATTAACATACCTAGCACTTTTCTCAAACTTTTCATTTTATAGACCAAAAGATTAGTCCTAGTGCTGCAACTAGGGCTAATCAATTATCTTGATTAGCCCTAGTTGCAGCACTTTGACTCACTTATCTTAATTATTCATGAATCTGCCAAGTACTTTCACTTTCAACTGATTGATGGCTTATGAAATGTCAAAAACTTCCCAGAGCCTTAAGTGAAATCTTCAAATTCTTTTTTGTCCAACAACAGTCCAAAGCCCAAAGAGTCTTCACTTACTGTCATAAAGGACAAAGAAAAGCAGCAAATCCTCACATTTAAGAAACTAGAACCAGCAAATGTTTGATATATTTGCTTGAAAAATTACTGAAACATATTTTCTGATTTTCTTTACACCTCTATGAAAGTAAACTAAATATCTTTGGGATGTGGGGACAAAACAGGACACCTGAGGTCGTCTTTTTAGAATTCTTCACCACTTTCTGTCATTTTATGGACCATACAATCAATTAATTGAGAAACTAATCAACAGATTAATCAACAATGAAAATAATCCTTAGTTGCAGCCATACATATGATTATCTTTAAATGTATGTGAGGCTGTTTGAAGCTTAATGAGAAGCTTTCACTGAGCTGCTTCTGCTCCACAGTCGTGCCAGTAACCACAGAGGGAGAAAATAAGACAGACAGATGAGAGCGAGGAAGTGAGACGGGGCGGCAGGGGCAAAAACAAATGAGTCACCTTGTCCCGCCTGAGAGCCAGATATTAATTTGAGCTAATAAACTATAGTCTGCTCTGGTCGCGGGTCACAGCAGAGAATCCCCTCAGGACAGCTCCCCGTCCTCTGCAGCTCTCTGTGCACCTTTTCATAACTACAAGCCCAATATGCAGACTCGTCATTCTACAAGGCACATTCCTACTCAGTGGGAAAATTACATGGTGCACGCGGAATAAAAAAAAAAAAAGAATATATCTGATCTCTTTCCAAGTGCTTAAGGTAAACTGGCTGCTGCCTGCCTTCCCAGGCGCAGAGCTGGAGCCCATTAAAAGTCAAATTGAAGTTCTGTAAAGCTGGGAAGTAGAAAAACGAGTAGGAGGGGGGCAAGGGTGGCCTGCATGTCCATAAACAGCAAAGTGTTTGAAGAGCCCTACAGCTCAACGTATTGCCTCTGGAACAGGAAAGAGGAAAATGTTGAATATTTGCTGAGGAGGAATCGTAAATTCCCCCCAGAGAGCCCAATCATTTTAAAGGCCGTTAAAGAGAATTTCATATTTCGCTTTCGGTCAAAGAAAAAACATCCTCACAGCCAGTGATTCAGCTTTCTTCTCCTTTTTACCTGTCGAGTCCCTGGTGTGAGCCAGGTCGTGCAGGCCTCTGTAGTTGCACATGTCGTCGTGGCAGCACTCCAGCGTGGCGGCCGGGGCCCCGCTGAGGGCGTCCGCGCTCCTCGAGCTGCTGCTGCACATGTCCGCCGCGTTGGCGATGGGGTCTAAGCACCCGTGGGTGAGGGGGGAGTTTGCGATGAGCGGGTCCAGGACCTTGGTGAAGCAGGCGTTCAGTTCTGATTTGCACATGTAGCCTGTGGCTACGCAGTGCGGCGCGTCACAGTAACACCTTATTTCTCTGGAAATGCATGGAGGCAAAAAAAAGAGGCAGGGTTAGGGAAACGTTTGCCAAGATTAGATGTATTTATAGCTGTGAAGACATACTTCATTCCTGACAGCTCCATCAATTTGACTGATAGTTTGACTGTAACATGGTCTGAACTTAAGTTTGGCAGTTTATAGGGAACTTAAAAGCTCTTTGTAAAGGTTCAATGTAACACCAACATACAATTCAGCTCCCTAGTAGTAATAATTTTCATTTGAGGTTTGTTTATTCCTTCCTTTTAGTACAATTATATCTATGTGAAAGCATATCCAACCTAAAAATGACATCTTCTACTAATGTTTAATCCTGTCAAATGCAGCCTGTGTTCTATTATACTTTTATTTTGAAACTGTTGCACACAATAAGAGCCAGGTAACTTTAAAGACCTCCTGGGAATATTCCACTTTTGCATCCATTCAGCAAATATGCCTCCATTTAAGAGCTTCTCATGCAAAAATGGCCCCTTTTTTGTCTGTATTATAAAACAGGAACTGTGTAGCTTATAATTAGTGGTTTGTTTGCCAAAGTCAATTTCTTTCAACCCAATAGGAAACTCGTAAAGAGGGGGGGGGGGCCAGAGCAGCGGCGCAGGAGTCTCCTTTCCCCCGTTTGCACGCAAAGCTTTACTTGTGGTCATGAGGAGTGCCTGAGGGGGGGCAGGGTGCACTGAGGTCCCATCTAAAGAGCTTCCAGCAACCTTATCATTACGGCTGCCTGCTTTTGCACGGGCCCACTCATTACCTCATCCAGTGGTGGCTTCTTTTTTTAAAAAGAACTTTGCAAAACATATATCTAGGCCAAGGACCTGCCCTAACAAAACAAAAGCATAACTTATACTGTAATAAAATTCACTCTGAGAACTTCTACTTGTGGGATTTTACTGCCTGTGTGTCCTCTGGTGCCATTAGAAAACTTTCACAAGACTATAAATCTGAATGTTGTGTATCGCTTTAAACATATAATGTGAGGTTCTATACTTTTCATTGGGATGGGGACTTTTTACACGCAGACGAGTGAAGAATATTATAAAAAAAAATATTAAAAACAAGGCAATAAAAAGTAAATCAAAAGTCTTGCCTTGTGTTTCCATTCAAAAAGTCCTAAAAATACACCAGCTGAAGTCAGAAACTTCCAGCGCTGTGCCTCTTTGAATGCACCAACTCTGCAGAGCAGGAGCACATTCATCAGATCAGTGTTTTCCCTGTGAATGATTGGAGCAGCAGGGCCCGGGCAGGTCATTTGGAGAATATTTCATTAGAAAGGAGAGGCCCCTTTGTGGGCTGAAGGGGGGGAAGAGAGGAGAGAAACAGGCCGAGCACTGGGGCTCTTTAGCCCTGACTGGCTGCTCACTCAGTCTGCTATGAATGGCAGCTTCAAAACTGAGCTGAACACGAGTTATCCAACTGAAACACGGCAGCCAGAATGAGACAGGGTTTTTGTCAGTTAATAACAATGTTTCAGAGAGTTTGGGTATTTCCTCATTCATGCTCATTTTATTTCAATTTTTTTCTCTTCTTTTTTTCCTTTTCTTCTATTTTACTTTATCTATTTCTTTATGCATTAACTTTTTTTCCCCCAATTACCTTGTTTGTACATGTTTTTATGAATACACGTTCAGAGATGGGATTGTTCAGAAGTAAGGGTGGATAATCGGGAATATTATGGTCTGAAAAGAAAACTTACACCTGTAATAGCGCACCACTACATGTTCAGATCATTGAATAAAACTGAATAAAATTAAATTGTACTAAAAAGTGACACTAAACCCATGAATTGATAAATCAGGTTAGTTTGCAATGGAGACAAGTAGTCCCTAAGTAGTTTATTGCCTTGTTGAAGGCTGAAATAAGACTTAAAGCGACATTATTATCTTGGCAAAAGTGATATTTAGAGAAACACTGGTTGGGTTTGAGAGTAAAGTCTGAGTCAGTCTTGTTTTATCTCTGCCAAACACAGTTCAGCCTGATTTGAAGAAGCCCGCAGACCAAAGTCTATTTTATACCTTTAGTAAGAAGAACAGCCATGGCACAGAGTTCCAGTTGTAGCCAGATGGAAATGAAACTGGACTGACGATCCATTTACACCAGATTACTGCGCACAACAGTCCTCGTATATCCAGGAGCAGCAGCACACACAGGTTTACATGGAGCTAAAACTGAGGCATTCCTGTGCTCAAACACGACAGATCACGATCCTTATCAGAGAAAAAGTAAGGAAAAATCACTCCCAAGTGTTTCCTCTCCCGCATGGAGACAGAAAAGTTAGTTTTTAAAAGCGGTCCGACATTACTGGAGGACGCAAAACAGCGTCTTCTTCTTCTTCAAGCAGAAAAGGGGAAAAAAAAAACAGAAATATACTCCTGGGAGGCGGTGAAATGGGATACAAAGCTGTCACCGCCGGTCCTCCGCTGTCTCAATAAGCAGACGGTCACGGTGAAGCATCACTTTTGTATTCCTGGACGGAGAAATGTTGGGAAAAGACGGACGACTCTGCGGACCGAAGACTGCGCGCAGACTCCGGACAGACAAGATTTAACAGAAGAAATAGCTGTGGTCTGTCAGAGCTCCGCCCCCTCACTTCTGATTGGTCAGAGCACCGAGATAGAAGTTGGTCAGAGCGCTTAATAAAACTGTATCCGGTAATTCTTTTCAAAATAAGACGAGCAAGTTTATTTGTGGAGCCAAGCACTGTTCAGGCACAGAGGCGATCATTGCTTTACACAAAGCATATCCATAAGAAAAACATTTGAAACCATTAGAAAATGGTAAATAAGAGCAATTAAGACAGAATTAATGAAACAAATAAGGTAAAATAAGATCAATTTTGTTAATCCCACACTGGGAAAATTCACTTGTTTACAGGAATCAAAAGAAGAGGAAGAAAATCATGACTGATAAATAAGAGTACTAATAGAATTAATTAATTAAAAAAAAACTTATACATAAAAAAACTAAATAGACAAACTATGTACACTTTATACACCTTTCACCATTACAGATGCATGGATAATTGTGCAGGATAACTGTACACATATTGTGATGCATGTCTAGCATTATACTAAGAAAGAACATATATATTTTAACAAATCCTTTAAAATGGATTGTTGCACAGACAATGGCTGGAGAGGATACAAGCAAGCAGTAAAATATAAAATTATGACACATAAACACACACATACTAAAGTAACCCTATTATGTGGGCTTTACAAAAACAACTTTTTTTTTTCGGTCAAAAAAAATAAACAAACGCACAAATGGAGAGTGTATAGTGTTGTATAGGGTTGCCCTATTTATTGGCGCAGTAAATGACAAGACAATATTTGATTGATGTTAATATAAACTCGACTTCCATCCCCACCACCAGTGTTAAATTATCCTCTTACACTTGAGGCAGTCTCTCATCAGGACATAAAATTATACTCTCTGCTGTACTTTCACGTTACATTTCCGCAGTGATTCCTCTCCTTAATATTGTTTCAATGTTCTTCAGTCATTCATGCTTCATTTTTCCCTGACGAGACCAACTTGATGCTTTTATTTTCTCGGCCACATCTTAAATTTTCCGGTCTCATTCTGGTTGTCACTCTCTGGCTTGATGGCTCACTTCAAGCCAACCCCTTCATTCATGGTCCTTCATTTCCATAATACCATATTCCATATGTCATTATTGGATGCCATTGGCCCGGGCAGCAGTCAGTCACTGCAGCAGGTTAACAAACTGTCCCACACACAAACCTCACTCAGTCACCCACTGTAGCACTGATACTATATACTGTACTATATATTACGAGTTTATTATTTTAACAGTGAAATATTTGATATGTATTAATATATAGATGCATAATTTACAGCATTGTTTTAAACCTATATTCCTGTGTATATACACATGTATGTTCAACTTTGTGCATTTACACAGCAGTGAAGAAATACACAGCTTTATGAAATACCGGCTAAACCAACAGGATTCCTAAAGCTATTTAAAGAGGGTTAAATAGTTCCCCAAAATCCAGATAGCCTAATTAAGCAGCTGGGAAGGATAAAGACAATTTATGCAAGGATTTACTAACATTATAAAACATGTCAGTCATCCAGGATGCATGAATGACACGTCACAGTAGAGGTTAAGTGTTGCTTAATAAGTGAAGCAGAGCGGTCAGCAGCAGCTACCTGCAGTCAGGGTGACGCCGCGCTGAGCCGCTTCCCTTCAGGCTATAGACTGCTGCTACTGCTGAGCTGCGGAGGAGGAGGAGGAGGAGGAGGAGGAGGAGGAAGGAGCGGACAGCCGTTTAGTGAAATTAGCAATCCAAAAAGGCTCATGGCGCCACCGAGACGACACGCACAACACACACAACACACACACACACACACACACACACAGCGCGCGCGCACAATCTCCTTTTAACAAACGGCAATGCAAAAACACGCGTGCGCGCGCGCGATCTGTATCAGAGACAACTTTTTTTTTTTTTTTAAACAGGTCTAAAATATATTTTAGTCATTATTTATTTTCTAGGAAATACAAGTGCAAATTATTCACCGCATATGTATATTTTAATGTGTATATTTTTTATAAATTATTTTATATATATTTATTTGTTTAATATGTTTGACATCAAGAAAAACCAGCGGTAGAAAAGTAAAAAAATAATCTCACCAAAATAATATTTCACTCAATGTCTTCGGGATAGCAATATTATAATCTTGGAAGACTGAGTCGGTCGAAATAAACCCTCCACAGGCCTTCACACTGCCCAGCAGACAACAGGATGAGGATACTGCTTTAGGGAACAGAGAAAATTACGCACTACAATTACCGTAATTATCTGCAATTCCACAGAGGCGCCAGTCCAGACTGGCGTTACATCATTTATCTATACTGAGGAAAGGCTGGGAGACGACAGAAATACTGGTTTTATGCTGGATCATTGGTCATTATCATGAAGGATGGCCTCCTCTTCATCAGTTTCTGTGATACTGGGTGGAACTGACTGTTAGAGCACAGGTACAGGCCTGGCCCTGTGTGACCCTATGACATAATGTGCAGTACTAGAATCACAGTTTATTTCGGTCTGCAGATATAAATTGGTTAATATGTATAAATCTTTAAATCCATATAGATTAATAAATAAATACACAGCCTCTTACAAAAAGTTGCAGACACTTAACATCATAATAAAGTCACATAAGTTAGTTTAGTTTGACCATGGCTGATATTATCAGTGCATTAAGACAATAGTCCAGACATTTACTGTTTGACATAAGCTGTCTGAATATTGTTCAGAAATGCCCCTTTAGTAATCAGTGAGCAGCGCCTCCACCTCTGTGAGCTTGTCTTCACTTGTGGTGGATATTTAAACATCTTGCACCATCTGCTGGTCAAAAGTGATAAAAAGCTTCTTTATTTTACAGAATTGCTTTATTGCAGTCAGCTCTTTGCCTCTTGGACTGTAAAAATAAGTACCCAGTCAATGTATTTTTCTTTTTCAACAGATCCATTAATGAATATGAAAGAGACAGTTCACCCCCAAAATCAAAAATACTTATTTTCCTCTTATCCTTATTGCCATTTATCAATAACCTAGTGTCATCTAGTTCCATTAGATTCAATAGAAGGCAGACATCTGTTCAACCAGTATCTCTACTCACACCAAAACAATCTAGATGGATAAAAAAAACACTACAGATGAGAGGAAAATATCCTGATATTTAGTATCTCGTATTGGTCAAATGCTAAAAACACTTGAATCTTCCATTTCCCATCATGCAGCTCAGCTCAGCAGTATCTTTTGTGAAACCCTCCTTGCCTGGTAAATAAATACCCACTCCTCAAACACAACAGCCTATGCAGGCTGTACATTAAAAATCTGTAAAGGCCAAGGCTGAAATCATATACATAGACACTGCACTGACCACTTTGGCCCATTACTGCGTTACATCCAGGTTGTTGCCATTTTGGTTTTGTTAGGACTGGCCTGTGAACAAATATATTTAAACAGGAGAGCTGCCATTTAAAAAAACACACTAATGTGGACATTATTCAATGAATTTTGATGAGTCATGTTATATTCAAGGGTCTATGATCTACATGGAGTAGGAACAAAAGTTTTTGGGCCTCTTTTCTGATGTAGATCATACACCCTTGAATGTAAACACAGCTCACTGTCAGCTGAGAAATGTTACATCACAGTACTTTTTATTCAGGAAAACTGCAGCTCTTCTGTTTACATCTACCAAAATGGCAATGACATATGATCCAAAGGCCAACAGTAGTAATTGCACCTCATTTAACATTGTTTTGTCTAGCAGTCATTTGTTGAATAAGGAATCTTAAACTTTAAAAATGACAAAAGAAAAACAGAAGAAAAAAAAATGAGGATAAAATCAAAAATAAACTATTTGTATCTCATACATTATTAATGATGAATCAATTGTTAGCTTTTTTTTTATTGGTTAAGGAAAATGCACAAGATTTGCAACCTTGGAGAGGAGACGCGACCACTGAACAACAGAACAGAGCAGGAGTTTGGAGTAATTTAGACTGAAGATTTGGACAAACAGAAACCCTTTTCAACTGAATGCTGATACCCTGAATACTTTGTTCTTTTACTGAAGTATTTTTCTGGCACCAGTACTTTTACCTGTAATTTAGTAATATTTTAATAATGCAACAGTATTTGTTCTTGAGTACAGATTTTCAGTACTCTCTCCTCCACTGGTTATTAGCTCAGACTGTACAAGCAGGCCTGTTCAGCTGGCAGCCTGTGAGCCATATCCAGCCCTTTAACTGCCTCAGTCTAGCCCTTTGATTATTTATAAATATGAAAAAAGTATATCATTATGATTTCATTTAAATAGCCTTTTTTTTAAACTCAGGCTGTTGAAACTGTGAGAATTAAGGAGAGTCAAACTGAATGAAAATAGATGTTAAATGTAGTTTATTATAACAACAAAGCTACTTCTAATTTAGGGTCACAAAGGTACATTGTTTTTTCTTATACGTTAAGTTTTCTTTTCCAACTATGAAAACTAATAAAGAAAAAAAAAAGAAGAGAAAAAATAAGAAGGCGGATTGTTTTACACATTTAAATTCCTAACTTTACAGATCAGACATAGGAGATGTAAACATCAGGCGCCTCGGCCCTTTACTTTTATCAAATCTGGCTCTTCTAAAAGGGCCACATGAGACATCATACAACATAACTCACAGGCTGAGTACCACTTCTCATGTCAAGTAAAATGAACTTGATTCATAAAATCTGTGGAGTGTCTCTGGGAGCCTTTTTTCTGAAGAAGAAATCTCCAAAACAACAACAACAACAACAAAAACGATGGTGACCTGGGTTGATGAGGTGTACCTGCTCCTAACTAGCAGACAGGGAAGCATGATGTTTAAGTAAGAACACAAAGCTGTGTGTCTTTTCAAGCTGAGAGGATGAGCGTTAACAAGCTTTCAGCACCGGGGTGTTAGTGAGGGTGTGGGGGTTTCATGTAAAGTGGGCTTTTAGTGAACGATCACTCCCCACAGGTTGTGTCTGCTTTCACACATTAGGAGACACTTGTAGGTGTGACCCAGTACAGACAGTAGAGACTTTGCTTAACAAAAGCCCCCCCTGCTGCGGGGCCAACGATGGCTGGATCACTGCTGTGCTGAGACGGAGGGAGGGGGCGGTGGAGGTCTGGTCTACCTGGAGTTTAAACTGAAACTTAAACACAAGAACCAGGTCTAAACCAACCACAAGGAGTCTAAAATATCAGAAATCTTCCCAGTTTGAAGATCTGAACCTGAACCTGGCACGCCACATGATCCACGAGGACGCACAGACAGGACAGACAGACTTCCTCCGACACCTCCCAGCTTCCTCTGCCTCCCCTCTTTGATGTGAGCCATATCAAGGTCTCTGAAGAATCAAGAGACAGGCAGACTGTCTCCATCCTCCATCCGTGATCTATTTTATTCTCCTGCAGATAATGGAGCACACACAGCAGAGCAGCTCTGTGGATTCATTCTGGAGCTGCGCAGGGAAACTGTTCACAGCAGCTTTGATCTCTCAGATTGGGTTTCAGGCTCCACATTCAGACGTATTCATGCAAACTTTATCTGCGGCGCTCAGAGGCAGGAAACTGACGGCGTCCACCTTTGTTTTCGCTTGTTTTATGTGGAGAATTAATTCAGCGGCGCTCTGTTCTCTTATCCACACACACACAGATGACTTTGTAGATAATCTGTGTTTGATCTGCTGGGAGAGCTGCAGCCAAACTGATCAAGCTCTGCTGATGTGATGCTACCTGCAACCATCAGAGCCTAACAACAGACCCTTTTCACAGCAGCCATACCGATATGAAATAGTAGATTACCATTTAGTGTAGCAGAGCCTTTCCAGTGAGCCAACAGCAGCTCTCTGCACCTCAAAACCACATATCACTTATAATGAGCTGTGAGAACTTCACATTTGTTTACAAGTTCTAATAACTTAAAAATGTGGAGTCACAGTAAAGTTTATTTAACTCATGTGGTGGACAGAGCTCTCAAAATGTACATTACTGAAAGATTACAAGTAATCGATTACAAGTAAAAGTACCGGTGGTAAAAAATACTTAAGCAAACGTACAAAGTATTCTTCCTTTCATCACTATGTCATGGTTTCATTGGCCCGTTGAGCCATATTGGCTACAAAAGTGAAAATGAAAGGTCTGAATAAATTCAAATTGTACTCAGTTATGATTTTAAAAGTAACAAAGTAGATTATATAGTGTAATGCATACTTAAGTAAAAGTACAATTACAGACTTGAAAAACTATGGGTACCCAAAAACACAATTTAATTACAGTAATTTGAGGAACATGAACATGAATTCATGGGTTTTTATACTTAAAATGATTCAGTTCTGTTAACTTATTGGAATGAGAGGGTTCTGAGTTACATTTACTGAAAATACTTGAGTTGGTTTTATCAACTTTAATCAAGAAGTACGTGTAACTAACTCCAGATGTTTAAGTTCTGATAGCCTTCAACTTTTGAGTTGATGAACTTAAAAAAATTGTGTCATCTGATTGCCTCGGTGTTTTCTTTGAGTACTGCTGACTTATCTGTGATTACAGTGTGACTCTGTTTAACCTGAATGGAAACTTAATCAGTATCATTAGTAACAGTTGTGTTTACAGACTCCACTGCATCATATCAAAACGGCTGCTGTGAAAAATGCCTAAATGCTTGTTCTAATTCTTCAAGTCCAGTTTAGATTTTTATGCAGTTTTTAGGGCTTTTCAACACTGTAAATAACACAATTTTGAAGGAGGGAACTGTTTTGGTTCTTCATCAATAAATATACAAATCAGTAATGTTTGTCTTGGCCTTGGAAATAATATTTTGGCAAAATAATCTTTCTTTAAACCTTTTTTTTTTTTTTTTTTGCAGTGTTCACATAGAGACAAAGTATTTATTTATTTTACCCTTAATGAGGTGCACAGAGACGTCATTATTTGCATCTGTGTCTGTTCCACCCACAAAATGATCTGTCTCTGTATCTGTATTCAAATAGAAAAGTGGAAGTGGGCGTGGTTTATCACTAAATCAGGCAAATGTTGTCGTTTCTAACCTAATATTTCTTGGCAGTGCCATTGTTGTGCCTTCAAAGGATCAAGTTGATTTAATATTATACTTTTTAATTATGAAATATATTTCCACATCCTTTTACTGTACTTTTCATCTCTCTGTCTTTTTATTCTGACTTTTAACTAAACTAAGTTTTATGAGCGGAATAATCTTAAATTGGAGTGATACTGCATTCATGTTTCTAGTGGTGTTAATCTTACTGCAGTTCACAGCACTAGAATATTATATATATGTTAATATTATGATATAATGATAATATTACAATACTGAAATTAAGTACTTAAAAAAAACATGAGATAAAAGTCAAAAGTAATACTCTGAATGTTACTGCATTACATTTTGGAAATAATGTTTTTGAGCAAATTCAGACAGAAGAAATATGTTTCCATCACATTATTTGTGCTTTCCTGAGTAATAATATTAAAATAATAATTTAGGTGCAACTCTGATCTTTAATGTGCCTTTTTTCACAGCAGATATTTTGACATGAAATAAAAGAATAAACACAGGTGTTACCAAAGACAGGGGTGGTAATAATGAATTATAATCACTATTGTTTCTGCAGTGAAGTACATTTTTTTGGGTACTTGTACTTGAATGAGTATTTTTTCCAGGTCTGTAATTTTACCTATTACTGAAGTATGCATTACACTATGTAATCTACTTAGTTAATTTTCAAATTCATAATTGAATACTGAGTAGGCCTACAATTTCAAATAATACCCAGATGGACCAGTGAGAACCATGACAAAAGGAAGACAAATACAGAGATGTGCAAAATAGAATGAAATAATTATAATAATATGTGGGACAAAACGCTCTAATGATTCACTTAAAAGCAGCAGACATCAAACCCTGTGATGAAAAGTCAGCACAGATCAGTTCAGACCAAAGTTCCAGTAATCATCATTAATCTGAATATTTGGAGTGCAGACTTTTGTCTTTGTTAAGCACCTTTTAAACTGTTACTGTGCAACGGTGTCCTTTTTTTTGCAGCGCAAACTTAGCTGAGTCTGACTGATCATTTTGCCAATTGAAGTAGTTTTAAGTATGAAGCTTCATGAAGCCTAAAGTAGCCTACTTGAAAACTATACAGGCAAATACAGGCAAAATGTGAGAAATACAAACTATAATACTGTCTATTTACATGTGGTCATTTAATGCTTTAACTATTTTACTATCTTGTTTACTGATTGCACAAGTTTCTGTTTCATAAAAATTAAAGATATCTTCTAGAAAATGTTTTTATGATCAATGTGAAATTTGTCCCCATATCAGCATTCTGAACTGGTTTTCTCAGCTTGACTTGACAGGATATACAAAGGTATCATACTGCCCTCTGTAGGTATGAGGTGGTATCACCACTGACCTGAACCTAATGCTATGGAACGCAGCCCTCTTGATGTTAACCTCAAAATCTCACACAAATGTACCTCGTTAGACATCACTGTATATGATTAGAGCTACATTTTAATCTGTGTTACATTTTAAAATAAAATGGTCTTTATCAAATAATACTCTGACTTTACAGTAATATTAAGCTGCAGAAGTAAAATCTAATATACAGGGTACGTCAGATTGATATGGATGATGTACAGTAAACTACTGCAATGCTGAGACACATAAATCACAGTGTATACTACTGTAACAAGCACTCAAAACATCTTGATGGTAAAAGAAATTGAAATTCCACTACTGTTGCACTTCAAATGTATAGTCTTAGTGGTGAGGTAATTAGCGTTTTTGTTGCTATGCTGTTTAGGCTGGGGAATGTTGTGTAAATGTACAGAGTGCCTGTAAACTGGTTGTATTGATTCTGATTATGATCTGTAAGCTAAGATATTCTGAGGTGTCTGTGTTCACGACTCAGCATGTGATCGTGTGTTTTATAGTTTATAGCAGCAGCATTTTGTGTGTTAAAGCACCAGAACCAGAACCAGGCTCAGCAGCCTCCAAGTGAACACAGAGGCCAGTTTGACAACAGGGTTTACAGTACTGAGGTGATTTACAGCCGCTCCAACAAGGACTCTGACTCTGAGGGCGATGCAGACATGGCAGGTAGAGACAGGCGATGACTGAAGCAACAGATGATGGTCGGGCATCAGCAGAGGGGAAAAACAGAACATGTAGCCAGAATATTTTCACATCTGACTTGGTGAATTAAGCTTGCATGAATAAAACAAAAGTGATAAACTTGAATTCAGAAGGTGTAAGGTTGTATTTTTCAGTTTGATAAAGAAAATAACTGTAAGAATGTTTTCTTTCTCGACATTTTGGGAGTTTATTAGACTGAAAAGGTTAAGAGCTTGTGACATAGCAAACTCATCACTCACATTCTCCCGGCTAGAATGATTAACAGAGCTACACTGTCGGAGAGTCACCTGAGGTACAATGTGCTGTTAACAGACTGGACAGGCTCGGCTAGCTGGATGCCATGCTAACTTCAGTAAGTGAAGTGGGGGCACACGCCCTACCAACTGAGCTTATAGGGGTGCCCCATATATTGTACCTTTAAATTTAGCAAGTAAGTTCGGATAAGAGTTTTTGCACATTTAGCAAGTGTAGTATAATGAATTTGATTGGAAATTAAAATGTATTTGGTTAGGGATGAAAGGCCAACCTTCCCTCTCTCCCTTGCTTGCTTCATAGCAAATTCTCTATAGCTGCTAAAAAACAGAGTCCACCTCAAGATAAGAACAAAAAGCTTCTCACATACTATCAGACAGTGCAAAATCCTTTGTGTGCTGGCATGTTCACTATGTCTTGCTCTGAATGCACAAAAAGTGGCTTTGCAAGTTGAGACTGGAGCCACAGGACATACCAGGAGGATGAACCACACTGGTCTTTGATGTGATAACACTAATCTTAGAAAGAGGTCAGACTTCACACAGTCTGCAGTGCAGGACATGAAACCATCAGCAGGGGGCAGCAGAGTTCACATGTTAAACTGAAGGACTTATTTTTAACCCCTGAAAATACTTAGTCCACATTACTTTTTTTTTTTTTTTTTACCCAAGACACGTGAAAGTCTTGACACTGCAATTAAACATTATAATTGTTCATTGAAGCATTGAGAAGTATTTGGTTTTGTTAACAAATTGAGTAATTTCTTCCAAAAATGAATTTGTAATCGCTAGTGTGAGAACCTACTTCAGCCAATGTGATGGGAAAAACAAACAAGCAAAAAAGGATCCAGTGAGCCATTATAATCAGAAACTTCTTGTAATAGCTTATTATTTTGAGATACTTGGTCAATATTACAGGAAAGTTTTGACAAAGTTCCTGAATATTTTTGAAACACATTTTGAGATGCTAACTCATTGTGTTTTCATGGAAGTTTCTCATTATTTTGAAATACTAACTCATTAACTAAATATTAATATTAACTCATTTAGAGGTTTATAATTATTTCTGAAACACTCATTTGGGGTTTTCAATTATTTTGAAATACTCATTTTGATAGTTTGCCATTATTTTGAAATACTAACTCATTTTGAAAGTCTTATTTTAATCAAGTTTGCCATTATTTTGAAATTCACTCCATTTTAAAATAACATCCAGGATCTTTTTTTTTCTATCACACTGGTGGAAAATCTGACACTGATAATGAAATGTTCTGAGTCTCCTTTAGTAACCGCTGGACATTTCCTCCTATAATGAAATTTTAAAAACGTGCTTAAAACAATTCAAAATGTGTTTCTCAAACGAGACAACAAATTGAAGCTAAAGGGACCATCAAAAACCCAAGAACAACGTGGCCCTGGAGAGGCATATTTTATTTCATTTGTCAATATACTTCAGGAAACAATATACAAAGCAATGATGTGGTCACCTTTACTGAATGTGTGGTGCAGTTCAGTTATAGACTCAATAGATAGTATGGTGGGGGGGAAACAGGCCTTTGCAGCTCAGGACCCTGCTCTTCAACATGTGGGGAACAAACGAATAAAAGAGAGGGATGGGACGTGCTAGAAGAAAAAAAAAAACAACCCTGTACGTGTTGAAGATCTTTTCTCATTGGTCAAAGAAAACATGGTGGGGGTCTGCAGGTTAAAAATGAGGCTGTGACGTTAAGACTTTCAACAAGGCACTAGCGTATGAACCGGACCTAAAACTCCCAATAAAATAACCAGTGCTCGCTTTAGTTGAACATGTTTATTACAATACATACATTTCACATTTGACCTTGGGACCTCTTGTCACCCTGCTCTGACACAAGAGGTGCTCCACATACATCCGCCTCTAGAACCTGCTGTAGCTGTAATACACCACTCCTAAACTTGGGTGCAAATGAAAAATGTGTGGATATCATTGTGATTTCACTACAACTCTTATAAATAAAACCTTTTTTTATTCTGCGTCCTCTTCTTTAAAACTCCACTGTATGTTAGCGACTGTACAAAGGAATGAACCAGGAGGGAAAAAAAGAGGAACAAAAACTGTTGGAACACAAAGAAAAAGAAAAGAAAGAAAGAAAGAAAAAAAAAACTACAAGGAGGGTGATGATATCTCAGGACAGGAGAGGGTGTGGCAGGGCAGGGCAGGGCAGGGCTGAGGCCAGGGAGGGGAGAGGAGGAGAGGGAATGGTCCAAAAGCAGCACGCCATCACATCTCTTTAATGTTTTTTCTAATCACTCACTCCACCACACCACCAGGCACTGTATTTTTTTTTTTTTTCAGACTGGGACATGCAGGGCCACCAGAAGCTGCAAATAGATCACTGAACCAGTGGGACGGTCATGAGGACCTGCAGAGAAGGGATGTTTAGCACGCCTGAGTCAGAGGTTACAGTTCAGGAAGAGAATCTAGACAGAGTACTCAGATTTACCCATACTTGAGGTGGGGAATAAACGACATTGACACCAGTGTGTGTTATGCTTGTGTGTAAATAAATGGCTTCAAACATCCTCCTCCAGGTCACACGCGCACAGTGGTTCAATGATCTATGAATTGACGAAATGAAGCTTGAAGTCTGCAGACGAGTTAACATGAAGGAAAAGGCTAGCTAATGAATGTAGCCGCCTAGGCGTTGATTAGTTTGGATGTCAAAAGCTTTGATAGGCATGGCTTTCCATGGCTTCAATCTACAAAACATATTTACAACATAGATAATAACATCTACAAGAAATCTACATTTTTTTTCCCGCCGTTGGGTTTTTTACAAAACAGAGTCTTGTAAACCACCCCACCCTCCTCCTCCTCCTCCTCCTCCTCCTCCACCACCACCTCCCACAACAGCTCTTCGTGTTTCCCTCTTGGTTCTCCCAGCCCAAACGGTCCAAAGCCAACTCGACTGCAGCTCCTGTGTGTGTTGAGACCGGGCTCAAGAGGAACTGAACAACTGCTCACTCCCACCAGCTTCCAACTATGTGCAATGGGTCTTCCCCCCGTTTTCCCCCACCCCGAAACGCCCGCTTCAACCGCGACCAGAAGTTCTCAGACCATGAAAGAATTCTGATTCTTCAACTTTTCAAGTTCTTTGATTTGCTGTCTCAGAAACAGTATCCTGTGGGAGAGAAAGAGAACAAGCATAGTTAGTGTTTGTACTTAGATTAAGGTTTACTTAATATGCCATTATTGTGTTCTGTTTTTTTCACATTTAACAGTGTCCCAACTTTTTTGGAATCTGAGCTGTAGACTAAATATGAATTCTCACCTCTGCTCACGCAATGTTGCTTGTATTTCACAGACTCTGACCAAGGACCGCAGGTTTTTGAGCTCGGTGCAGTTCTCAGACATACAGATGCTCCCCATGGTGTGAGCCTCTTCACGTAGTCTTGATGCCTTGAGATTATTTTTTGTCAAAGACGAAATTTAGTTTAATCGACCAGAATCAGCCAATATGACATCAACAGAAGCGGTGGTGAAATATTGGTGGGACAAACCTGTTTCTCTCCGCGTGTTCAGCAGGCCATCCCTGTACGTGTTTGATAAGATTCTCATTGAAGTGGGCAGCGAGGGTGGGGGTGAAGGAACAGGAGGGCCGGGCTGCTGAGGCGGTGGGGGGAGCGGAGGCAGAGTTGGGGGCGTTGCTGCTGCTGGAGGCGACGTGGTTGGGACCTGGGGAGGGACTCCTCTGACTGCTGCAATCAACACAGGTTGAAGAAGCACGTAAGCATGGAGAGACCATGTTTATGAAGAGACTGACCAACTTATCAGCTTAATCTCAGCAGCAGTGTTAAGAAGCTAACTTCATTTCCTTTGTTTAATAATGTTTGATCAAGGCTCTCAATACAGCACAGTGCCATCAAGGTGTTATGAGAATAATAACTGAGGCTTGAGTTGAGAAATCCTCAAAAGGAATTTGATGATACAACACAGTTTTTCCCCACAGCACCGCACATTGGGGAAATCATTAAAAAAAAAAAAAAGCCACACAATGTGGTAACTCAGACCTTCTACAGAGCACATCTGTAGAACAAGAGCAGCAGCTCACTCAATCTGTTCAGTAATAATAATGTTACAGTGTTATAGTACTGATTCATAGTGCAGAGTACACAACCGAAGATTTTGGCTTAAGGCTGAACAATTTTGAAAAAATATCTAACTGATTATTTTGACTGATACTGCAACATGGTTTGTGATATTACAGGTAATAATTTTTTACATCCTTATTCTTTTTTTGATTGAAAGACATGTTAAAATGACTATAGTGTCACTTTTTTCCCACCAAATGAAGATTTTTTTTTTCCAAGTCTGCAGCATCTCATTTGTGACATCTCTCCCTCACAACCTTCATTAATAACTTTGGATAAGTAAGTTTTTTGACACACATTTTGTATTCAGCAAATATTGCACCTCCTACAGAAAACCATATTGCGATTTTGATAAAATTTCGATTAAGTGTGCAGCCCTACTCTGGATCACAGCTGGGTTCATCTTTACTTCAAGCAAATAAAGCATTACACTGGATGAAACACCAGATTATGCTAAAAAATCAAGTCTTTTTCAAGCAGTATACTCAAGATAAAGTATATTCCTAACCTAAAAAAGAACTACTGTTGCCCAGCCAGTGAAAGATGTCAGATAGATGATGAAGATATATTGTGTTCAATGATACAGCTTAGAAATTTTTAAATAGCCAATGAGTCAGTATGATATGATTCAGCCCCGTCACAATACAATATGAGCAGTATGCAAAGTGTGAATCTTTACAATTTGATTCTATTCACCTGAACCAATGCACTCATATCTTACACCTTAAAGCCTGATGCATTTGATACATGGGTGAACTGTTAAACCCCTACTAAATGCCTGTAGCTGCAAACCAAGCTAGTCTGGGTAAGCTGAAGATCAAAAAGTGGAAAATATGAGAAAGTTGTATAACCTCATTCAAATGCCCTAATAGACTGACTAAACTGACACAAGTCTGTTTTGCAATTTACAGGCTAAGATAAGAACTTCATTTCCCACTTCTTCACAGATGAAACTTCAGAGCAAATGACTGACTTTAAAACGAAATCAGCAACATGGACACTGTCATTTGTGATGTAATATTTATGTAAAGGTCTTATCCGTATCTCTAGGGCTGCACCTAAAGATTATGATTATTTTCACTATTAACAATTAATGTGTCATTTAGATATTTGGTCTGTAAAATGTCAGAAAACATTGCTGGTAAATATTGATCTGTGTTTCCAGAGGCCTAATATGACATCCGCAAACTTTCTTGTTTTGTCCACAAACCAAACATATTCAGATTACTGTGATAAAGGACTAAATAAAATATTCACATTCAAGAAGCTGACATGAGAATTTAGACATTTTCTCTTAAAAAATGTCTCGCTTCTTAAAATACTTAGCAATTAATTTATTCAAATAATTGTTGCAACTCGACTGTCTGCAACTAGCAAAGCCACACGACGAGCAAAAAAATTCAAGCTTGTACGAACAGACTTAATTGAAATATTTTCCACTGCAGTACTGAACACTACTGATCACACTGACAAAAAAGTTGGCTCCTTTTGAAGGGAAATGAATGACTTCAATGAATTAAAGACGGGAGGTGACTGAATGAAGCAGCCACTCATTGTTCCATTGATGGCCAGCAGATGGTGCCATTACACCACACAATGAAGACTGTTTATAGTTGGGAATGAACAACTTGTGTGGTGGTAAAAAGTCTACCATTCATGAGCTGATGTGAATGGGCTCTCCCACATCTTGGCAGTATTTCTACTCTATTTGGCTACAGAAGTAGATTTGACAGAAAAGCATCAATGGACACACAATGACTGTGGCTTTTACAAGACATCTCTTAAATGTGTTCAACAATGATGACAAAGATCTTGCCTGTACTGGTCAAAGAGTAATTATTAACAGTAAGTTAACAATGAACATGATATCAGAGTTGGCCATCTCAGGACCCACAAATAATGAAGATTCATATGTGGTGAACTGCTCTCAGTTATCATCCAAGGCTGCCCGTTAATTCACTTCTCATGCTGCTCAATCTTTTCGAATTTGTGTGATCGTACTTACCCTTGGCGTTGGAGGGTGCGAGGCGAGGCCGAGGTGGCATCGTGACTGTGCTGCTTATCGCTGGTGAGGGGCTGCTGGGGCGTGGGCTGGGGATGAGACGCCTGCTTCACTGATGGCGTGCTCACCTAAACAAAGCAAGTTAGAAACACTACGTCAGTACAAGTCCTCTCCATAAGACAAGCTTACAGATATTAAACAGGGATGCACAATATCGACTTTTTTTGCAGCTGATACCGATAATTACCTGCTTTTCATGGTCAATACCCATAAGATAAACGATAGATTCATATTTTTGCACATTAAAAAGAAGTGCTTATAACCTGTAGTTTATGCACACCTGTGGGTAAGTAAAGCTAAGATGTTGTGAGCAAATGTGGATGATTTATTATTTCCTCAGCTCCGACCAACCAACTCTGACTCTTCAAATGTTCAGTTATATGTTGGTTTTTATAGAGCCTAAAAATTTAAATTAAATTGGACAATTTTTCAAATGAGGTATTATTAGTATTGGCTATAAGATCATTACAGAAATAATAAATAATATAAATTTCCCATTACTGGCCGATAATTTATTGGCCCAAATATTAAAAGCACACCGTCAAGCCATTCAGAGGTATGAGGGATTAAGTAAACTTAAGGCAAAAATCAGGCAGAGAATCCGCACACTGCACTGATAGCTCCCAGCAATTTCCCAGCAACGTTTCAATCTAACAGAGATCTTCGTCAGCAATCAGTTTATTTTTTGATCCAGCAAATGTAAAAGCCTTTTGTATGTGTGTGACTCACAGCTTTTTTTTTTTCTCCAAGTACCCTTCCCTGTTGGTATAAATCTCTCGCAGTAAATGTCTGGTTGAGATGTCACATAAATGTATTCCTGTTTTTACAATGCATTTGCATGTTTCTCTCCTCTTGTGTGTGACTATTTGCCATTAGGGATAGGAATCAAGAACCAGTTCGGAATTGTCTGATCCCTCAGAACCGCGTGCCTCCAAGTTTATCAATTCCTTTTTCAGAAAAACAGCATCAAGCAAACAATGACATTAATCTCATGCATTTACGCTGCAGGAAACTAGCAACAACAAGGGGTGGAGAAGAAGACAAACAGTCTAAAGTGTTGTAAATGCTGTGATGTAAAAGTATCTTGCCTCTTGTCTCTAAAGGTGGAAACACCAGAAATATGCTTAAAGGTGTTCCACACAACATATGTTGGCTTAAATTCCAGGAATAGCATGTATTTGACATTCTGCACACAAGTGACACTGCTTCCCAACCAAACAGCACGTCTGTTACAGTGGGTAAATACCCTGTTATGATAAAATTAGAATCACACAGGCAGGTTTAGCAGATTTTCTTTGCCTAAGACAACCTATGTGAAAAAGAATGCTTAATATTCTCTCATTCCATCCATTTTATGGTGGATGATGACAGACAGTTAGACACAGATATAGCTAGCTCTTAGGCTACAGTCAGTTCAACTCCTCCATCAGCTCTACTGTTTTTACACTGTGTTCAGACTCAGATATGGGTGGGTATTGTTCAAAAAATGTTGATACTAGTGCTAATACCTTGACTTTGATACCAGTTCCTGGTCGACACTATTTTGATACCAGTTTTATAAAATTTATTTTAACTGTCCATTTTCTCAACCTTGAAAACTGGACTAAAATGCAGTGATGGAATATCTGTACAGTATTGCAGTACATAAAAATAAGCAACTGTCCAAAGGACATTAATAATAAGGGATACACCGATTGATCAGCCAGAGTCTGGAACTGGCCCTGACTGGTGACCGGCTGGTCAGCGCCACATACCTGATTCTATGCCCGTCATTGTCACACACATGCTCTGCATGATGGTCACGTCATGTGCGCAGCACACATTAACCGTAATGTCACACCCACCACAGCACTGATCACAGCAGCACACACTCAGTGTCAGCGACAGACTCCAAGAACAGGATAAAGAGAAGACAGTCAGTCTACAACGAGACAGAACAGCTGACGGTGTCGCCAAACAGCAGTAAACTTTCTAGCTCTTCATGCTAATGTTAGCCAGCAGCAGACTGTTCACAGACTGACAGTTAAAATCTCACCTCCTGTTCTGACTGAAGAATAAACAACCTGTATTGATGTGTCTCCTCAAACATTTTCTCATCCAGACTCGTTTAACTTCTGCTTCTGTTTTTCTCACTGCAAAGTTTTACTGCAGCACAATGTTGCACCGTGTCAGTCTCAGGTTTGTTTACATCTGCTTCTCCACGAGATCGCATGAAATCGCGTCCTGTGAAATCTCTCAAGATTCCCTCTAGTACATAATATTAATATAGCCATATAATAAGGTCTGGCTGTAATCTGGATCACTTTTGGAGAAAATATGTTATTTAATAGTCAAGGTTTTATTATGAACATCCAATTCAGTTTCACAAGAAATCAATTCAATTCAATTCAAATTGAACTGAATTTCTTGTGAAACTGAATTGGATGTTCAGAAAGAAAAGTTGCAAAAATGTTCGGAATCGGCTAAGAGAATTGGAATCAGTGCATCTCTATTAACAATAGTCTGCTTGAGTCTCCTAGACTCAGAGCAAACAGTTGCATAGAGCCAAAAACTTGCTTTTTTACCGACCACACAAAATTGATCAGGAATCAACAAGGGAATCTATAAAGAACTGGACTGATAAGCAGCATGCTAATGGCATTAGTATCAATAAAACCTTGTCAATTCCCATTCATATTTGCCACTTATTGAACTTCTTTTAGCATGTACAATAATAACAACTGAATGTTGTTTATTCTATTTAAGAAACTAAAGCTCCTGTTGCCTGAAGAAAGAGAAAGAAGGCTCAGATCTTCACTGAATGCATTTCATGTTCATACATGCCTGTTATTGCTTTTATTTACCACTGCACAGTTATTTTCCCAGCATCCCAAAATTCATCCAGCTGGCTACTTTTCCCACCCAACTGGATAAGCTTGTTACACACAGAATTTTGTGCCTTACTTTTGTCTGTGAGATGACAGGCTGTGTGCTGAGGAGGGGTTTAAGGGGACCAGCGTTGGTCTGTGGTGTGCTGATCCTCGGAGAAACATAAGACCTGGGCGATGAGGCGTCTGATGTTAACGACATAGGTGACTGGTTCGATTGTTGAGCTGCTTGAGGCACACAAACAAGAAAGACAAGCAAAGAAATCAATACAATGCACTGCATTGAACAGCCAGCATGACAGCCACTGTATGAGTAAACTGACAATCACTGAAACCTTACGACTGCAAGTGTCATAAATACAAGTAAGGAAATGGATTCTCTCTTAGCTGATGCTATCACTACACATAACTGACCAAAGCTGCACACTGTGGTGGAACAGACGTGCTTCTGTGGGGTTTGTTTACCTTGGTTGGAGAGTTGAGCAGCTTGAGAGAGGATAGTAGTGATATTAAAAGCCGACGGTCCAGCAGTGAGGATCTTATGGAGCATCGACTGTAATGAAGCTTGTGTGACAGCAGCTGTGAGAACTAGAGACACACAAACAGACACACTGTTAGCCCATACACTGATATATTAAGTCCTGCTACTAGAATGGTTTCCACACTGCGTAACCATGAATTTTACAGTCAGATTCAATAATGTGTCCTATGTAAGTATGTCCAGCTAAAATGTCATTAGCTTGAACAGGCTATGGCGAAACAAACTCAACATGCATGTTTCCACAAGGGACAATAGTTTGGATGGTATGGGCTACGACAAGCATTCCAAACATCTTCTTGTTTGATTATTATATAACAATGAATTTTCCACACCATGGACTGGACAAATAACCTGAGCATTTCATCATTTTTACATTTTGTTCTTTTCCCGCATTTCTTTTGGTCCTGCCTCCTGCACAAACAAAGCCTACACTATTTCAAATGCAACACACTGCATTCATTATTGTTTTTCCCTTTTCCTGGTTTGTGGATGAAAGTATTCAATAGCAATGATCAGTTTTTATCCAGTGGCTTATTAAGTTAATTTGATACCCTGTATCAAGTAACCTCTGGGTGCTCTTATGAAGTCATCAGTGCATACAAATACCAGCAACATCTGCAAAGTACTGACCCTTTACACACACACACTAGACAAACTGTCAGCATGCAGCGAGATCCACTGTCAAACTGTAATCTCTCTAATTGGAAAATGCTAAATTCAGAATAAGGCCTGATTCTGGATATCCAAAGGGAATATGCTGTTAACATGACCCGTATCAAATTCAGAATATTGTCAGATTCTGAATACTAGAAAAACTGTGCACATACAAACATAGTCATTGTGTCACAGATGAATTTCTAAACATTAACTGACAATTCATTAACACAGCCTGACAATGCAGTCACCATTCAGCCACAGAGCCTAGTTGAGCCAAATTATCTGACTTATTCCTCAACCACCCAGGCAGCAGAGGTGTACTGTGTACTACTGCCTGTTGGATTTGATCATATAACTCAGTCAGGAAGCTTGAGGTGCCCCCTACAATGTCAGCCAAGTTTTTCCAGTCAGTGTTGGCACAACACCGATTGTTAGGCTAGTCATTCATAAGAAGTGTTTTTCATACATTGATTTATCTGTGGAAGCGCGCCACAATATCAACAAATGGGTAAAATCTTACCCTTACTCTACTGAATGTAGAGCTGCATGTAGTGAATTGTTCACTTTAAGGGGCACACAGCAAACAACATGGGCCAAAGGCACCAGTGTAGTCAGCCGAACCCCCCCACCTCCTCCAATTTTTCATGGCCGCAAACTCAAGTGCCCCCCCCCCCCCAGCATATAATTTAAATAGTATCCTTCTGTAACTAGTGCTCATCAAATGCAGCCTGTATTTGATGAGCAACCTGCTGACTATAGGCACCAGTTTAATGTACATTATAGTATCTTCAGCTTTATTCTTACCTTCATTGATTTTTGCCATGTCCACACTGGCATTGTTTAGCTGCAGGGCAGTCTGAAGTGCTGGGAGAAGTTGGCGAAGCAGGGTGGGGTCCTGAAGTAGTGGAGGGGCAGGAGACTGCAGGACAGGGGACACGGGCACCGTGGAGGCCGATGATCCAGGGGGCCCTGACGAGGGATTCAAGCTGCCTGAGCCTGAAGATGATGACTGGGACTGGGAGGCAAGGGTCGCTGCAGGTTTCTCCACCTGGGCTGACTCTGCAGGGAGCAGAAAAGAGGCTGTCATTTCATCAACAGGGGCAGTCTCACAAATCCATTTTCTCCATTTATCACTGCAGATATGTAACCATTCTGTACCATGTGCCTTCACATATGCATTTTAGTTAGTCCATTACGCTGCCGCTGTACCAGTGTTGCCAGATGCATAACACAGCATTACCGTACTACAACTTTTAAGTCACTGTATTTTAATAAAAATGATCATACATACAGAAACAACCTGGGAAGGGGCTAGGATACTACACTGAATGACAAAACTATGCCATGTGCACCATATTACACAGAGCTCTATCATCTGAACAAGACCTAATTGTGTATCACTTAACCCAGAGAGAGTTGCAGCTCATCATATCATCTTACCCGTCAAAATAAAGGCCATAGACTGTATCTGCTCTACCAGCTGGTTGATCAGGTGGTGCTAATGTGACTGGTTGTTCTCAAACAAGGTTTGTGACAGGTTTATGGAAATGACTGTACAGTCAGCATTTTGTAATTAACCGATTGTATATTGTAAGGTTGTTAAAATTATAGTACAAATACAATAATTATCATTCATCTGATAACACTGCCCTGTACAGACAAGTGCAAGCTGCAGTTGGTTAGGAATGGTCAACAGTTCAGTCTTACGATGGCAAATTAATGAATTTGTGTATGGATGGGAGTTGAGAGTCGGTACTAAATTTGTAGCGGTTCCTGAGTGGTCAGTACCGAAATATCGACAAGCTCCTTGACGAACAGTGCAGCCATCTGTATTTATGTAACATTAATTCAATCTAACAAAGCTGTCAGCAAGCTTGCTGTCAAGAGAGACAGAGAGAGTGTGTATATGCACTGTAAACGCAGCAGCAAAAGGCACTGTGGGTACAGTTTAGGCAATTTGTCATCTCAAGACCCAAGCTTAGTTCCCATGTTTGCTACTGAGGGGTTGGCTCTAGAGATGGTGACAACTTTGACTCTGACAGACTGGCTGTAACTGGTAAATTCCACCAGTTCTGATCCATCCCTGCACGGCTGCAGCACCCACCAGCAGTGTTTCAGAAGCATTTCAGCAGCGAAGCATTTTGCCCGCCTGACTATGTTTACTTGCTCAGATTTTGTTGATTAGGTCCTCTTTCTTTGCTTTGTGCTTCTACCATGGCTAAGCAGGCTACGTGGTTAAATAGTTTCTTTACTGTCTGTCTTTATGATTGTGAGTCTGCACGGGTACCAGATTCTCCCTACCTTTTCTGTGTCTGACTTCCCGTCCATTCGATATACTCTGTGCTAATTGATGCAGCATCCATCAAAAATAGACTTGGTGTGTATTCTCTGCGGAGCGCAGCACCAAGCCGCTTCTGGGGAGCATCTGAAACATGCCGCGGCGCTTCTGGTAGAATCACAAGCATTGTCAAGAATGACTGCGAATTGTTCCGACTGCCGCAGCGCAGCCTAACACAGCACAGCCCTGCCTGGTGGAAATTGCGGGTAATCAGACTTGATCGGGCATTGCAGCAACCACATCACAACAATCAGGAAATTTTTATTTCTCAGATTCATCGGCTTTCTCGCTACCAGCAGTCCTTCTCCCCATTCATTCCAGACCTTGCATGTCAACAGCTGCAGGCTTTTTCTCCCTCTCAAACAAACAGACAAACCAATGGAGGTTTCTTGGTGTCGCTATTTTGCAGCATAAACTGCAGCTAGACCACCATGTGTCATTGATTAGTCCATGAACTCCATTTAGATAGCGCCCAATTTTAGAAATATTTCAGGCTGAATGTGGAGCAGTCCGATTGATGGCATACGGTGGACCAAACCCGCTACTCTTGTTTTAGTGACTTCTCCTTTGCTCAGGAGCACCACAGTCCTTAACTCCCGTTAAAAGACTTGAATCTTCACATCTTTGCATGTCATGTCAATTGATAAATTCATCAATAAGCAGTATTGGTATTGATGAAATCCTAATGATACCCATTCCTATATTTGTAACATTTTATTTGTTCTTTATTGACAATATGCCAGTATCTGAGTGCCTTAACTGTTATAGTAAGAATCATGGCCGAGTAGTTAATCATGGTCAAGTTTAAAAAAAAAAAAAAAAAAAAAAAAAAAAAACATTTTAATTTTTGATTAAAAAAAAAAAAATTTGTTTTGTAGATTTTTGTTTTCCCTGCCTTACTGAAACACACTGAACTGTGATGTAACTACATATCCATGAAATCTGTGTACCTGTATACTGGTCATGTCAAAAGTAAACAACTGTGAGACTTGACGTCAGCTTCACTAACTTTTTTAAAACCACATCCTGACCTGAGGGCAGAAACGATCACAGCCACATCATGCAACACTTAGTTCCTGCTGTACTATTACAAGTAATGTGTACAGTTACCGAGCTGCCCTCCATGTGTCTAGAGCCTTCTCCATTATCTGCTTGAGTTTGCCAAGGCTAGAAAAAAATCTTCCCTGCCTTTATGTTATATGGAGTTTTTATGAATCACACAAGTGTTGTTTTACTATAAACAGTAGTTTTACACATCTATATTAGCTTTCACATCAGATGAACAGGGGCCTCAGCAGTGACAATGTCTGCAGTGTTGTTTCAGTGACAGAACGAACTGCTGGGAAATGGTTATAAATAAGGCAATGCTGTGGACGAAGGATCATTTTGTGTCTTTGTATGTTGTCTTTGCTATGTTTGAAAGACAACAGCATTCATAAATGAACACAATTGTGTCAGATAATCATCCAAACATTGGTTGGTCTGTTAAAAGGAAGTATTTTGGGGAGTGGTTAATAATAGGTATTCACAAACAGGTTATTCATGATAAATGACGTCTATTCAACAAGTAGCTTGCTATAGGAGTTCCATTGCTAAGAATAGTCAGCCTTGCTTTGTAGCAGCCTTGTGTGAATTAATAACAACAGAAGGCAGTTGCACCTGAGGGAATCTTAGGTGACTATTGTCATGCAATGCTGAGCATATTTTGTTTAGCATGAGTGTGTATGCCACAACAGTGTCCCAACAACTTAAGCTGGGACAACAGACCTTGTTGAAACATACAGAGAACAAACACCTCACGCATAACAGATACTTCCAGACAGATTTTTGTAGTGTTGACGGCCAGAGAGGAGGCCTCACACTGAATGAGTACAAACGAGTACAGCGTACCCTGGACAACATGCAGACTAGAATTAGAATTGTGTTGCCAGGAATCCCCTTAATTATGGTAACCACAATTGTGACATTATCATTGTTAGGGATGCACAATTAATTGCAATATTATTAAACTGCAACATGTCCAAGTGCAATATCTAAAATGCAGAACCCTGCAAAACCCTGCAAGGACAAACGTGTGACTAACACCATTATAATGAAGTACTGTTGTGCTGCAGATATGCCCTGGCCTAAAAATCTTTCTCCAGGTATAAGAAAAAATGTCTGTTGGGTACAGACCAACAAATGTCACGTCATCACAAAACAGACAACAGAAACAGTTTGCCTTGATCATTTATGATGCAACTGGCACATTATTGTGAGTTGTGGCTTTGCAACCTCATGAAATGTATTTTACAACATCTGTGACTCCTCTTTCTCATACACATGTTCAATGGTTCTGATTCTACCCATAAAAACTATGCTTAGTTATCTTAGCTGCCATATTTACGAACTGGTAACCTGTTGAATTTATACTTGAAAAAAAAAATAGTGGGCAGTATATCACCAGAGTATCTGCTAAGTGCTGGGAGCTGTGGCTGCCGTTAGCTAATTAGCTTAGTCAGCTTAGTCAGCCATGTAGCTGGAGCACCAGGGAGGTGTTGGCATTTACCATTGCTAGCACAGGAGCTTTGGACCATCAGAAAAAGGAAATGTTCAGGTCTGGGACAGGGGGACCTAGCAGGAACGCTGGTGAGAAGAGGTACTGGAATTTGCACCAGAGCTGGGCGAGCAGGCAACAAAACTGAGCTCAGCAGCCTGCCAGTGAACACAGCCAGACCAGGACATAACATAGCCTTCAAGTCAAACAGATGCCAGTTTAACGACAGGTAATTAGAACTCGATTGATAGCGGATTTGCGAACGTCGATATAACGCTAGCCGGGAGAAGGAAAAGGGAATTAATTTTTGAGGTACAAAGTGATCTTACGAGACAGCGCAGGCCAAGGCTAGCTGGATAGCATGATAACTTCAGAAGATATCTCTTCCAGCACAATATGTAGGTTACAATATTCTGTTAAGAATCTCAGTTAAATTTTTGTTTTAAACTAAAACTCTTACATATTGCACCTATAATAACAGCAGGCTGTGATTTGATCAGAATAAACTGATTAGAATTATTCATGATCTCACAAACTTTCCAGGGTACATTTTCAAGCTTTTCCAGCAATGTAGAAATTGCAGTGAACAGCATATTTATATCCATTCACTCAAATGATCATTTCACTTCTTCATCACATTAAAGCAGATGCTATTTTGCTATAACCACCCAAAAGGATGCTCCATGACAGCATTCTACAGAGGGGCAACTAATTAAAGGAAATCGCAACAAAGTTATGTTTCAAAATGTGTCACCAGTCTGTAAGTAGACTTGGCATCCTTTTGTAACCTGGCTGAGCCAATATCCAACTTGATTATCTAAAAAGAAAAACATTCAGGTTGTGATTTCTTATGAAGGAATGTAACTGCAATTGAAAGCTGTTAAATATGACCAAGTGCCATATCCAAATATCAGGAGCTGCAATATTTTGATAAAAGTAAAATGAGTCAAAACCTGAATTATACTGTAAACACTGTGGTGCTACAGAGATGCCCCGACCTACAAATTATGTTCTCCAGACGCAAGAGAACAGAATTGTTTGGTATAGACCCCAGCAAAAAAATAATCATATAATCATTTTAATACTATTTTAGAAAAAAATTATACTCCTACTAAAATCATGACACATATCATAAGATCTGTCAAAATTATTGCAATATGATTTTTTTTAAATACATCCTTCAACCTTAATCTGGTCCAACATGGTTTGATCAGTTTGATCATCAGATTAGTTTTAGTGCACAGCCATAGTACGTTGCTTCAAGCCACATCAGCATGCAAGGTTCAGCCATTTGTAGTCCCAGTCTTTTGGTAAGCAGTTCCTTAGCATTCATCAGCTCAACAATAGTCATCATTGACTTATCAAAGATAATGCCTAAGCTGAAAGCTTTCAGGCAGTTTGTGACAAAAATGGAAAACACTTTGTCATCATATTCTGGGCCTGTGAAACCCAGCAACCAAAGAGACATGCAGTTCACTATGGTCAGTCACAGCAGACAGGGAGGAGAATATTTGTTGTAACACTTACTAGCAGCAGTAAAGCCAGGGGCTGCCGATGCTTGCATAGCCTCCCTTCTGTAGTCCCTGTCTTTGGGGAAACTGTTGACGACTGCAGTCTTTGTTGCCTCTTTTTGCCTCTGTTCTCTGTGAAATACAGATACAAGAGTGATGCAAACAGATATTATCCACGTATCCAATGTTTACATGACATTAAAATTAATTGTGTACAATCAAGTGGTTATAGCTACCTCTCCAGCCATTCTTTGGGCTTCTCCCACTGGGACACCTCTGTCCTGCAGTTGTAATAGTATTTCTTTCCAGACGAGCTGATGTGCTCCGACCAGTCGTCGCCAGGTTCGTAAGGCTGAGATAAAGAGAAAATATTCAGGAACATGAGGCCAGCCAGACAGACACCGATTGAGCGTGTGCGTGTGTGTTGTGGAGATCTGATGCAAGAGCTTGTAATGTAATCTGAAATGTGCAAGAGATATTGGGAATGGCAGATAGCTATAACTGGGCTGTTTTAACAAAAGGAGGGAGGGAAGACTTATTTCAGACAGCTCAAGATTGTTAAGGTAACCAAAGTGAAACAGTTTGTTAGTCAGAAACATCCATTGTATTGCAAGTGATGATTTGTACCCATTTCCTGCATTCTGTTACCATATTTCACTGTCATCCAGTGCCTCCATCACATTACAATTTTCCACTTTCAGTGTGTTGTTTAGGTCAATATTGTAAGGCAAACGCAGCACAAGAGACAATTACAGCTCATCTCTGCTTCAGCAGTGGATAAACTGAAATTAACTTTATATAACAGTGTTAGCGAGCCTTCTCTATGGAAATACACAGATTGCTAAGAAACTAATTGAATGACAGTCATACACTCATTCTGCATCAGGCTCTTCTCCTTGGTGGTGCTGTACTTAACAGAATGATATAGACCTGGTTTGTCTATTATAATATTAGCACTGTTATATAACTTTGCCTTCATTGTGATTGAGGAGATCACAATTTTTGAGTGAATGGGAATACTTGGGAATTTCATTCTTTGCCAATTAAGGTTTGGATATGAAAATAAGAAAGAGGAGAACAAAAAAACAGATTTAATTGTGAAGTAAGGTTGAAGCCTGTCAGGAAAGAATGGGAAACAAACTTCAATAATGTTAGAATGCTAAGTTACTCTAAGTTGATAACAAAAACATTTTGGTTAATTGAGAGGAAATGTAAAGACAAAAATGACAGCTTTTTCCATGGCTCGAGACTAACAGCAGAAGATGTGTCTGGAATGAATAGATTTTTGTATTATGTATGTTATGTATAACTATCTTTCAGCAGAAAAATTTAACCGGGTTCTGACTACAACTGAGCGAGACTTCTCATGCCGTTACTATAGTTAATATCACTGACTGGCTACTCAGCATGAGACCCACGATTCTGAGATGTTTCCACATTATCAGTCGATATATCTTTTTTATTAGTCATTGGATTGAAACCATCTAGCCAGCTGCTTGATACGAGCTAGCCAACTTTAGCCAGGTGCTTCCCTGGCTGTGTGTGAGAGCCAAAGCATTCATAATTGGTTGACTGCGTGTTGTTTTGGTTTGGATGTTAAAATCTGAAGGGATGCAGGAAACTACAATTGATGGGGAACGCGCCCTATTTTTTCCCTGATAATGCTACATTATGAACAACAAATACATGTTAAAATTGGCAGGAGGAGAGAGTTAGCTTTTAGCAGCAGCTCTGGAGTGAACAGGAGTGAGTTTCTGTTCAAAGAAACATGAAGAGTTAAACACTAAAGTGCAGTTTAATGTGACAACACACTAAGTTTACAGTAAACACATTTACTGAGGAACTTGAGCTGAATACATTTTGGAGGTAAAATAAAGTTACTTTGAGTTTGGAGTTACAGATACTACGTAGCTGTTGATTAAGAGCAGCACTTAACACACAATAAATAAATAAATGGAATTATTTCCTCAACATTTTAATGGTGATTTGTTATGACACTAAAAACAACTAAAACAAATAAAGATGATAATAAATTAAATAAATAATTGTTTTTCGGGACAGTGGTGAAAAAAGGTTTGTCTACAGCCATGTTTTCTGCCATTAAATAATGTTTGCAGTTTTCCTTTGACACTATGAAATAATAACATTTTCCAAGATGTTATCATTGTTTTCAAAGGAGTTGTGTGTTTAAGGTTTTTCATTTATACATCAAGCATACACAACAAAATCTAACATCAAAGCTGTGAAACTACAGAATGGCAGCTGCAACCAGGAAACAATTCAGGCTGTGAGAGAAGTAACACTTACTGTGTCTGAGGTCTTGCTGGGGTTAGAATGTGAGTTGGAGCTATGAAGGGAACTGTGGTTGTGAGAATTTTCTTGTGGAGAATAACTGGTCCCTGCAACAAAACACAAGGAGAGAGAAAGACACAATCAGTAACAGCCAATAACAACACTGTGCCAAGTTCATAGACGTAACTGTGAAAAGCCTGGCTGAGAGTTACAGCAAAATGCACACAACAGCCCGAGGCATCACTGCTCACGGTTGCATCAGAAAACTGAGAATGAAAAAAGTGGTCATATTTTGGATTAAGTTTTTAACTTTTAGACGAATGCTTAGCTACACTAAATATTCCCGTAGGTAAGAGTGACAAGGCAACAAATAATACCGTGACCCAGATTTTACAGCAATGCAAAGCTTTCCAAATCAACGGTGTGATAACCTTCTTGCAAGGGCCGATACAGTCTTTGCTGCAAACTATGTCAGGGTGTACAATACCAATTTTGAGGAATGTCAGATGGTGTGATTGAATGGCTGGTAACCGTAGTGCTATGATGTAAATAGAAAAATAAAGAAAGAAATGTGTCATCAACCTACATAGTCCATCTGTGCTGTTCTCGTGTTTTGCAAATGTAGCAAAACAATAAACAAGCTTTGCTCATCAAACTGGCACTTGCGCACTGAAACGCCTCAAAGACGAGGAGGAGGAGATGGTCAGGCCAGACATTGTCAAGGAAGAGAGGGCAAAACAGAATGCTGTTTATGCAAAGTGGGTTTAAGGCAAGGCTGTCATTTATTCCAAAAATCAAGTTCGAAAAAATCTGAAATGACACACAATTCAAATTAATTTAAATGTTGACATTATTTTATTAACTTAAGATTACAACCCTCTAATGACACCTCACATTACTTGGGTGACAAGCTGTGAGTTGACTCCACAAATTTATTCTTGTTGTAGCGCAAGACAGCTGCTTTGTACAGCCAGCTGACAGATTTGTTAGTAACTAAGGTTTAGAACCAAAAATACTTCCACACACTGCTTCTCCGATCACTCTGTCATGATTGTCTGCTCAAAATGGCTTTGCTCGCGAGGGTCCACCACTTTGGTAGCAAACAATATAACTAGGTTTGTTTATTGATACATCAATAGCACGTGCAATAGGTCAAGCTGGATCACAAGGCTACCAATTTCAAGCTGTCGATTGCATTATAGACTTTGAACTTCTAATTCGAACAGGACATTACAACTCAAATATTATTTTTCTCCGATGTTTGAACAAATGTTTGAATTTCAATAAAAAAGTGGCGGCCCTAGTTTAAGGTAAATATGTTTTTAGCAGTTGCATTACGCTAGCTTGCCAGTGTATTCTGGTTAATTTTATGTAAATATGGATTGCACTGAGTCTCACATTGTGGGATTTGGGTCTTAAACTTCATATTTGTCATAATTTTGATGCAACCTGTTTTGGTAAAGGACCATTATTTTGGACTGATGACAAAATATTTCGCCATGTTCTTACAGGATTCCCTAACAAATTCATAATGAAATCAATTACAAGTGTGCAGCCAACGCTTTCCCATATGTACGGCTAAAGTCCATGCTACTGTACATTTGGCACTTTGCGGCCCCTATTCCATGCACATGTGCTAGCTTGGCTCACCCTGCTGGCCCAGCAAGGAAGGGATTTGCATTTCAATTACAACAGGTCTAACACACATGAATCATGAATGAATCAAGCACTTTTAAAACAGTGAATAAAGTGTTTAATTTCCTATAATTCTTCACAATAAAAGTCCTGTTATTTTGTAATTTGAGCTTTCATTATGAAGCTGAAAAGTAAAGAAAATGCTGGGTTTTCATCAGCTTTAACAGTAAAATAAAGCAGATACGTGAAAGTGTAAAAGTGATGTGTGAGAAAAACTTACTTCAGACCACAGAGATTCTGTTAGAAGCTACAAAAGTACTGAGAACTGAACACATACTTTTAAAAAACCTCATTCCTTCTGCTCTCCTGCATATTCTTGGGCTGAGTTGTTTTGAGAGGGAGAAAAGGGGTTGTCACTGGCTGGCTATGGTTTACGAGACGTCACTGCAACCTGCTTGAAGGCAGGTGGGGTGCAACTCAGCATGTTATAAGTGGTAATGGAAATGCAAATCAGCATGGTTTGACTCAGCATGGCCACAAGCGCCAATGGAACAGTCCCATATCAAGAACATTGTAGTGCCACATCATTCTTTTTGTAACTGAAAACTCTACAGACACATCTATCTTAACTGTAGGTAAACCACCAAGATATATTTTAACAAGTCTGTTCATCTAACAGCATTACCTCAACTTGTGGCAACACCAGTTTGTGTAACAAAGCATCCTAATCTGTCCCAGAATTAAGCTGCTTCCTGACAATTCTGATCTAAAAACACTGCCAACACCACTACATGTAATAGAACAAGAGTAGCAATTAAAGACAAGACTGAACTGGCTCTTGCTCATCCTATTGTCTCAGTTCTAACAAACTATTATTAGATGTCACAAGTGTAAGCACTACAGGATATTTTGACATTTGTAACATTTTTAAAATTGCTTTGGGGTATAATTATGAGTGAGGCAAACCACAGCAGGGAAGGCACACTTGAAATAAAGGCCTCTGGTGACAAGGTTTTCTTACATACAACAGAAGGTGAGGAGGGCTGAGCAGCAGCACTGTTCTTATGGCCATACGGAGCCGTCTATGGCAATCTGTACACATACAAAACTGACAACCATCTCTGGCTTGTCCATTTGTGTCCAAGAAATGCTTCAGCTTGTTCAAAACATTCACTCTAATTTTACCACACAACAGCTAAAAATACCGGTACCACAGAAGGAGAAAAAGAATTTGACAATGTTTTAATTGGGGATGTGTGTGTGATTAGTTGAATAGAACGTTGCTACCCTCACTAGTCAGCACCACAAATACTAGTTGGTTACACATGAGGGCAAATTACTAATCTGGTTATATTTACTGGGTCAAATGTTGATATGTAATGTATTACAGACCTGCCCTGCAAAATGCCCACATAATTACTCAAGCAATAGTTCCAAAACTACAAACCATGATTTTACAAACAGGACATTCAGACTTAAACATTACTTGAGCAACACAGTCCCCCTTTTTTTCAGGAGCATTAGGTTCACTATGGGAATTCTTATGTTCCCTAATTTACAGTGGGAATCAGAGTGACTTTTTACTGGCCATTCTGTCTAACCCTACAGAGCCACCATAGCTAGAAGTGACTTGTAGCTAATGCCATTAGCCCAGTGCTCTTTAGCTGTTAAATGTTTTAAAAAGCACCAAAACCCCAAAATAACTTAATCCAGTGTCGCTGGCAACCTTGTATTAAATGCCAGTAGAGAGCAAGAGTTGAAAATACTCAATATGAGAGAAACGTTGACATGTATTGCATTGCAGAGTGTAGAGTGGAAGCATAGTGCCACCACTTGCTGACAGACAACTGCTGGAGGAGAGGTGGGGACAGAGCAGAACTTCTCGAGGAATAAATGCCGCAAATCACAGGGATTCTGTCCTGACCTGATGTACTTTACTTTGTGAATGCACAGATGTACAGAGTGTGGAGGGGGGAAAAGAAAAGTGACCGGAGGGAAATAACAGAAAAACTAGCGTCTGTTAAGTTCACTATTCTGTAAGCAGCTGCAGTGAACTCAGACACACACCCTCCACTCTGCATGAGGTGGAAATTTGCCCCACTTCAAGTACGAAACACACCAACACTGACCCACAACAAGTACTGGACTCTAATACTGGACCGTTTTTAATTTTAACAAGTATTATTTTCATCTCTTGGTTGAACAGATCACATTGGGTACATGGCTTTCTATGTAATATCCCTTTTACACCAAGGACACGCATTTAATCCCCAACATAGGGTGTGCTATGGTGGCATATAAATGGGTGTTGACCCGCTACGTGACTGCATTACAAAAATACTGGATATCAGAGTTAGATGATCACTGTTCGAGACTATGAGCAGAGTCATTTTAATAACAGGAAATTAAATAAGTTGCCCTGAGCCAATTTGTGCATCAGGACTCAGACCAATTCAGGCTGTTTTTGAAGGACTGTCATCAGGTGCATTTCTTCTGATGTTTTGCTCTGTGTGTGCAATCTGTTAAAAACACTGCATTATGCTACATTTACACACTGCAACCTACGCAGCAAAGTAAGTGACCCACAAGTGAACAAAGTGCACGCAAAACCAACAGCAGGCCCAGCAGTTCAATCACTGATGTGACCATTCATCAACATGCGACGTTAAAATAGCATCACTGGGACATGCTTCTATGTCAGCAGCATTTTGCAGGTGTACCGCACCTCTGAGCGGCTGCTGTTGGTAGAAAACAGTATTTAAATTTCAGAAGATTGCTCAAAGGGAGGCTGCTCAAAATCATGTCAAAAACTGATCTGCAATGACATTCCTCTCTCCACTGACTCTGCAAGGAAACTGGCTTGAGGAGATGGTAAGCATTGCTCCAAATACTGGCGAACCAAATAGAAAACTAGTAAGGTGGTGTACAGTATATTAAGCATCAATATATGCACAAGTCTTTACCCTGAAATTCTTCTGAAATTGCAATTAGCTAGGTCATTTCTCAAGACTGACACAATCAGTCAGTGGTGTTAAAGAGTGTGTTAAAGAAAGTCTTTTCACACACAATCTATTGCTGAGCACAGTCTCCAGCTTGCCGAGAGCACATAAAGCTGACAGCCACCAAAAGTCTCCTATTAGCCATTACAGAATTAACTTCAATATGATATTAATCTACTGCTGGGTAAGTTCATCATTTTAAAGGAGCAATATGTAGCCACTGTGCATGCAAAAATGAGTACAGCAGCCCAAATAGCAAGTTGGAGCCATAGGCTGTTAATTAAATAGGTCATAATCCTGTTTAATATATGACTTATTGTTGAAGCGAGTTATTTCCACCTGCCTCCTTCTCCCCAGACACGGCAGAGACAGACACGCTGCAGGAGCTCCGCAGAAGCGCAGGGTGTGGCAATTTCGCAAAGTGACAATAACAAGCAAAAACAAGTCCTCCACTGTAAGTTGATCAGCTGTTTATAACTGTCAGTTGTTGATGTAAAGTTAAGTCTGTTATCCTGAAAACAAAGGCCCGCTGCTCTGAAATAACATACTGTGTGACAAACTCCTTTAACATTTTGAGCAATTTAATAGCTGTAAAAAATCATTAATGATCTTGTAGAAGGCATTAATGGTTTATTGACTCATAAACCAACATTAACTCATTCAGTGAAAATTCTGCATTAATTTGAACTCTGATTAATGTGAAACAAAACAGTTATTCGGGTCCAGAATGGAAATTTCAAGGGGGGACACCACGGCTGAGTATTTCAACTTAACAGCTTTCCTTAATCTCCAACGACACATTGTGATCATTTTTGATGATGTTTACAGATCTTCTCCTTCAACTGACAAAAGTGACAGTCAGGGCCAACAGAAATTGAAAGGCTTGCTACCTGAGGGTTTTCTTCATTGCTCATTGCTGATACTAAAAGAGCGAGAAGAGATCAGTGATAAGAGATTCATCGGCATCTGAGTCGAAGAATCCAGTTATTTTACCAACCAGTAAATGGATTCAAAATAGAACTGGCCATTATAACCCACCCTACCAATCTAGTTACTAGTGAAAGAGTAAACATTTGAATTTCACAATGTAGTAATTCCTTCTGTTAGCAGAGATTGCACTATGTCAGGTGACGTAGGGCACCTCCACAAAAAAACTATTGCTTTAACTTTAAGATGACATTAGAGCATCCTTCAGTTGCTAATTAGCTACACTGGCTTGAGTAATTCTAGTATTATGCATACATGTGTGAAAAAAGAGGAAAGAAGCTGCAGTTAAATTTTGGAATTTAACTCTACAACTATTGTCACGCCATCAACCAAACAGGCCTAGTAGTAAATAAATTACAAATCACCCTTTTACAGCCCTCTGTGACACACTGTCACCATTTTAATGTCACCACAGCCGCTGCAGAATCATGAAGAATACATGATTAAATTAGCCATCCTCATCAGCAACAATGGATGATATTTTTGCAAATTACAAGAGATGCTTTATGATGGACTACACATTCCCCAGACTGCAATTAAAAGTCAGTTGTACAAAGGAAGCCGACAATCTATAAAGAACTCTCACCTGTAGCTGAAATGACAGACCAATTAATGAGCCTGTATGGTTTGGCTTTTCTAACAGCTTATGATTCATCCTTTTTACAACTCACAGAACAGAGCATGTACAGAGCTGTTAACAGGAAACAGCTCTACAGGACAGTGCACATTCATGTGTACTGTCTGATGTGTGACAAAAACCCACATCCATTTTTTTTTTTCAATGTACTGGAGGCATCTTTACACACATCAGAGTACGTCATTGCCCTATTTTCAATATAGGTCCACTGCACTTTAAAATGTTTTTCATAGCCATAAGACACTGTGGACGTGGTATAATTCCTGCCCTGCTTTAACCACACAAACAGCCAGTGTCGTGGATGCCCAGCAGTGTGGCCATAATGCCCCTTCTACGCACTTGGCCAGTTTGGCATGCCCTGTTTAGAACTGGCCATTATGACATTAAAAGAAAGTAACAGATTTCCTAATACAGAACTGTCACGACCGGGACACAAAGCAGCCAGTGTGTCATGGAACCTCTTGCTTTTCATTTTGGCTCAGATTTTAAAAGGTTACAGCAGCCACACAGCCCATGTGAGCAGCACAAATCATGAAAATCTCAGGTGCGGCTGGAGCAGTGATTCATCTAGAGGTCATCTTGCCTATTTTTTGGCATCACATGCACGGTTCCTAGACAGTGAAAATGATCTGTTGATAGTCATGTTGACATCATACCAGCAACATGACACCTTTCACTACACTTTTAATTTCTATATCTGTTAAATATGTAACAGACACACACAAAAAAAAACTGTGGGAAGGGCCGAATTTTTACTGCTCTTAATCTTCAGTTTCTAGAGTTACGCGTTTTTTGCAGACACACAAGGAACTATTCATATTTCATATATCTTATATTTTCTGACGAGAGTGCTGGGAGCTTTGGAATGCCAATGTGATGTGCTCCATCACATTAGCGATGCTAGCAGCAGCAGCAGCCTGCTCTCTTTGTAGGTTCATGTCCACATGCCTGTGCTGAATGTGGTTACATATTGCTCTAGTCGAGTGGTTCTATGCCCGTTTATCTGATACGGCATACAATGTATACATTCAAGCTCAAAATACCCTACTGCCAAACTGCACTGGTTTTACAACATGTCAACTGTCCCACTTTGCAGTAGTTTCCACTTTTTCAGTGGTGTGTCACTGCATAAAATCTTGGAGGCAACAGTTAAGGGGCACTGATAAAATATTAAAAATGTATTTTACTGACTAATATTACTGGCTGGCCAGCAAGCAATGTTTATTCTTTTAGCCGGCTAATTGCACACATCTCTGGTATGCGGGCCTCCTCCTAAGGCTGGATCATACTCCCAAATGGACTGTAGCAGACAGCTACTATTTCTGTTAATACTACTTTCTGGAGTCTGCTTAGAGGGTGCGCTCCACACGTGCCATAGAGCAGTGTCTGGAGTTACAACAAATTGGGGGTTTATGGATGTCCACACAAAGCATATGCATACACCCTCTTTTTTTTTTTTTTTAATTTCACACAGACCCTTGCTCATGTGTAAAGTAGAGTACCGGCTTTGCCTCTCCCTGCCCTGTGACACCCAGCATGGTCAGGACTGATCAATAGTATTTAACAAACCTATGAGATCCAAACACTTACAATCCTATCAAATACAAATTTAGTTCTCATATTTTGACACTAAGTAAAGTTATAAATAAATCCAAATGATTCAGTTTATATCTGTAATCACCTTTCAGCTGAGAAAGCTGCAGCTCATGCACAAAATGTTGCTACAACCTGAAAATGAGGTGAGCTGCATTGGCTGACATGAAGTCATCAGTTTTTCAGGCAATCATTTCAAAGTCCTCAACAAGCTCACAATAATTTGACAAATGATAGCTTCTTAAAGTTCTTATGACTGCTGTGTGTGTTTGTACACCTAACAAACACAGGGCAACATTAGCATTTATTTGGTGTTTGGGGGTTCTGGCCACCTGATAAATGCAAGTCCAATTTGCACTCATTTTAGCTCTGTTTTGGTCTTCACCAACTCCTGAGAGATAGTAGCCTACAGGAATAAGTCAAGTCAAGTCTTTATCTGCCAAACAGTACCAAGTGTAACGGGGGTTTATCACAGCAAAACAGCAGCCTTTTGTCTCTAGAAACTGGGCTGGGCTGACCCAAACAGCAAGGTTGTGGGTCAGAAAACCAAAACAATGAGCTGGACGATGCAAAAATGCTGTGCAGAGGTGAGGGGGACAGCAGAGATGATGATTCTCTGTAGGTTTCTCACTGTGTCACAATTTCAAAATTAAAATCGAAAATAAGTTGAAATGAGCTTTCAATTTCAACGATCAAAATCACGGGGAGAATCATCAATTCTAACAGCAGTTTTTTTTTTTCCCCTCTCTCCACTTGTCTCCCTGCAGTGTCCGGTGTGTGTTGGAGGAAGAAAACAACACTTCAAAGACATCACAGCATTTCTTACCAGCCGTGATATCGCATGCTGATACTATATAGATCAATTTGTTAAAGAAGAATTTAAAATTGTAAGTGTGTCGTCACCATAAAAATGAAATAGAATTATTTGTTCTTTATTTGGAGAACTGCAACACCCCCAGTCACTGCAAACAACACCTTTCACAGCACAGATAGTCATTTAACCTATTACTAGGTTAAACATACATAGAAAGGTATTGATTAGTGCAGGTCTAAATTACAACAACTTTTTTTTTTTTTTCATTTTAAAACCTAATATCGATTCCCTTTTACAAGCTTTGGAAACTAAAAGTTGCAAATAGTAATGCTATCACTGATCTGAGTCAGTGATTCATCTGTTCACATTTGACTCAGCTCAACTTTGAAATCAGATGGAAATCTTCAGGTTAACTATGGCAGACTCTTCCAGTGACATCTGCAGGTTTTGCTACATGCGGTTATCATATCAACAGTGTTTATACCTATGGTCTTCTTTTCCTCAGAGACCGAAAATTATTTGTCCTCATCGAGAGTCAAAATTATGTAAAAGACCATTTTTCTATTTTCACCTTCATTCTTGAAAATCCTTTTTTTTATTTTAACAACTGCCCCTTTGTCTATAATAACCACCTGACCTGCAATGTTATGACATGTCAAGCAGACTAAAGGGTCTTTCAGACACAATGCAACAAAGGCACGGCTGCGCTCTGAAACCATTTATTTTCAATGGTTTGTGCCGTGCCACAACACCTCACTGCTGTGTGCAGCTTGACGAACTACCGCCAGGTGGACTTTTGGATGTAAGCTTGCGCTGAACCCAGCAGCAAGTGCGGCTCAATTTGCATCGTGTCTGAAATGGCCTTAAAGGAACTCAGTTTGATGTTGTCTAAACCAAAAAGCACTCAGTCTACTCCTTACTGGCAACACATAATAGCAAAGGACTGCTGAAATAATGAAAGCTCTTGCTTTGTTGTCCATCACTGTCAAAAGTCTTGGACACCAGTTAAATCTGAAATATCTCAAAATAAAATGTAAGACTCTTACTCTCTTAAAATCTGTACACAACTTCACTAATTTAATGTGTCTCCCTCATATTTTCATCTTGATCTAAAAACTAACCCACCCTGCTGGCAACATCTTTACCTGGCCTCTGTGTCAGCAAGGTAAACAACGTAATACTGCATATCCTCAGTTGCTTTGCAGTAATCTTGTATGCAGACAAAAATGTTGCACACAGAACAGTGACTGCTGCAGTTCAACATCAGTCCTACAAATGCTTCATCAATCTCTCACTTTGAAAAAACGACACAAAACTAATATTGCAAGCTGGGTTGTAAATAACCATTATTTTGATTAATGATTTATCTGATTATTTTCACAACTCAATAATTTTTTCGATGCTTTGTTTAAACTATAAAATCCTAAAAACTCGTCCCAGAGTGGCATCATCAAATTGCCACTTTTGTCCAAGCAACAGTCCCAAGACTCTTCCCTTACTATCATAGATCATGAAAAAGGCAGCAAATGTTTGACATTTTTGCTTGAAAATCTGACTCAAACAATTGTCAAAATAGTTGGAAACTAATTTTCTGTTGATCGTCTTATGGATAAATTGACTAAACACTGCATCTCTACTGCAAACTCAACTCTAGCAACAATACAGTACGTTAACTAACTTTAAGCTCAACACCACAGCAAAGATTTCTCATACACCAGAACTATACTGAATGCATGGATTAAGCTGCTTGATTGAAGTTACATTTTCAGAAATGGACCACTGTTTTGTTTCCTTACGTTGTTGTTAGGAGAAAACATAATACAAAATTAACGCTACAACTCGATTTTTAACTGTCCAAACCAAAATATGTGTTTACATTTTCCACCACTGAAAAACAACTTTTCAAGCCTCAAAAATAAGAAAAAAGCAACAAATTCAGCTATAAACCTTCAACATGGCAAAAAAAGAAACACATTCCCCCTCACTAAACAATTCCCTCCAATCCAGAATTCTTGGCCAGTGTGTGTTAGTATTCACTCCACTGGATTAGAATTCAAGTACATTTATAAACCATCTAGGTTTGTGGTGCAAGTACAGAAACCAAAATGTTAAACCAACTACAAACATCTGAGGTTTACTCAGCTGGTTAAAATAAAATGCTTCTCGACTAAATAGAAATTTGACTGGTTGCTTCTAAAGTTAATCAATGCACCCGTTTTATGCTTGTCTGATCCAAAACTACAACAGCTGGAATACCAACAACTTCTTCACCAAAATATGCATAAAGAGGCTGAACTATGTCTTAAGATTAAAAAAAGATGCTGAGAGTCAGTGTTAAAGATTACAGACTTACATAACAGCATTAACTACAACCATTAAAGTAAGCAATTTGTTTTTAATATAAACCTGTTCTGTTCTCAATAACCAGTGTCTCACCTCCATCCCTGTCTCTGGCCCTGTGTGTGTGGACAGCCTTTGCTCTGCTGTGCCCCGTGCTGTCGATGTGTTTGTTTTCAGGGCTGTCAGACCTCCTGAGCATTTTGCAGGGAGGAGTGACATCTGAGGAGTCTCGCATTTTTTCATGTCGGTGGTCCCCTCCTGGATGGCTCTTGGATGAGTATTTGAGAGTCTGAAAGCACAGATCAAAAACACCTCACTACAATCTATTATTTTTTGGTAACAATGATTTCATCATTTTATCATGATCATGAGGTCTCTCAAAATACTATTAAACACCACATTTGCTGATCAAAAGTCCTACAATGTCAGAGAGGTTAGAGGGATAGTTCACCCAGAAATCAGAAATCAGTCATTATCTACTCACTCTCATGCCGATTGAAGGCTGGGTTTAGTTTTTCAGTCCTCAAAACACTGCTTGAGTTTCACAGGAAAAGAGCATTGCAGAAACTCCCAAACAATCAAAGTGAATGGTGACCAGTTTTCAAACATATGAAATCTGGAAAAACAAACATAAAATGCCTCCATTCTGCCTGTCTGTTGTGATCCAAGTGCCCTGAAGCCCCTACATACTAAGTTGATTGTAAGACATCATTCACATCATGTTTTTAGCCTAAATCTTTGCTGTAGAACCTAAACTTGGAGCCACGTTCACATGCACACCGTCTGAACTGTGTGTGTTTAGAGTGATGATGTGCGTGTGCAAGTCAACATCTTGCCTTGCCCAGGAAAACTTGGTTTACTCCAGATCAGCAGTATGGAGCATTTTATGTTTTTTCTTAGTTTGAAAACTGATCACCATTCACCTACATTGTTTGGAAGATTCTGCAACGCTGTTTTCCTGTTAAACTCCAACAGTGTTTGGTGGACTAAACAAATAAATCCAACCTTAAGTCGGCATGATGATGAGTAGATAACGACTGAACTTTCGTTTATAGGTGAACTATCCCTTTACGCATTAAATCTTTAATATTTCAGGAATTAATTTGCAGAGCTATTCTCCATTCATGAAACTCATTTTTCATTTTCAAAAACAGCTAATTTATCTCTGACAAATCTTGCTGGTACATTACTAAGTAGCCACATTAGCTATGCTAGTAGCCTGTTTAGTAGTTGCTTGCTTGAAATAATGTGTTTATGGACACTGACACATTATATTTTCTGGTAATTATGAAGTAAACAACATTTATCAGGCAAACTCGTACTAGCCTTCGTTGTGGCTTATTAAATATATTTTGAATTGAATTGTTAACACGTTATTTTGCGGTATATAATTGGAAGACTCTGATGTCCACAGAGTTTAGCTAGCTGTATCCTTAAAATGACAGATTGCGGTCAGGCCCTAATCGGGCTGGCTAGCATACAAGCTAACAGTAACAGGCTATCATTAGCTTCGAGCTGTAATAAAACTCGCCTGTACCTTCTCCTAAAACAGCTCAATTCGACGAATACGTTCAGTCGACGTCGTCTTTACCTGTTAATATTTACGTTAGGAGAACATTTGCAGCGCTCAGACCGTCATTTCAAACAGAATTATTCACTTTTCTCGCTATTTTCCGCACTGGCTGGGGCCTGCTGTGCTCCCGTGAAGCCTGAGCTAGAGTGTCCATTTTAATCTTATTTGCTGCTAGCATGCTAGCAGCAGGCTACGGTTAGCTAACAAGTACCTGATAGGGCTGAGAATCTCTTCGGTCGCACCTGCAAATAGAAAAGAAAACTGTTGTGAATATCAAGCTTCAAATGTCAGCGGGGAGAAATAGTTCAAAGTGCCGCAACAGCTGAACGTGCAAGTTTCCACAACACTTATTTTGGTTTCAAATAAAAATGGCGGATTGTCAAAGCGTAGCTACGAGGAAAAGGAAAATCTGAATAAGTAACGTTAAAAAAAGATGTTTACCCATCGCCGAGTCTCGGTTGTTTCCTTGCATACATTACCATCAATGCCGTGTTAGTGTGTTTGGAGTGGGATGTGAAAGACTGATAACGGAACTATGTTTTTCTTGTTGATTCGGCGACCTGAAATCGTCAATTATTTCGACCTAGCTTGTGGGTATTTCAATGCTATCGGCAGCACTGGTCGAAAGAGCGCCCTCACTCAGTCCATCTCCCACTCAGACACACAGCCGTGTCTCTATCTACCGAGAGAACGTAGCGGCGGAGCTGCGCTCTAGGTTGCCAGATATTAGACATCCACCAGTATGGAAAAGCCTTTAATAAGTCAGTGGTACCTGAGAAAAAGTGACATGTAATTATATTATAACGTGTAAACAACACTAAGTGCTGTTGCTCGTTGGTTTAACCTTACATAATGTGTGCATGTATATTTTTTAATTTCAGTTAACAGGTATTTACGTTAACAAATGAGCAAATTTACTAAATACGCCCTGTGTGCTTAACACGCACATTCAAGAGGAATAAATGGTCAAAAACTCAAGTACCTTCAGGTGTTAGGATTATAATTTTGCCAATGGTGCTTCCATGAAGTCGAGTATTTCAGAAATACCCATCAAATACGATTGATAAATGTGGGTGTTGTACAGACCTGGCAACCTTGACTGCAACCCCCCCTATTCTCCACCTCCCCCCTTCCGATGGCAACATCCGGGACACACACACTAGCTGGAGTCGAACAGTCTTAACAACTTGTTGTAATCCCCTTTGTTTGAGCTGTTACGTTGGATAAATTGTCATTTTCCATCGACAAAGGACTTTTTAACTATTAGAATTCTTTATCCAGTTAGCCCATTGGCAGCCGAGGGCTGTAGATATATTATTTAATAGGTCATTGCAGGTTTGTATTGAGCAGTGACTTGTTCTCTTCTGACATCTAGTGGTTGTACTGTGACATCGCAGGCAAGGTTTATGTAGAAATCACCATAACAATAAATCCCTATAAATACTTACGTTCCTCGAGGAATTTTAAGTTTTGCTGTGATAACTTTTTAATTAGATCCACGAAAATTAGATCATGATTACTGTTTTTTCATGAGGGCACGATTTCCCATTGTCACATTGAGGCCAGCTTTTATTTAAACATTTGATTTTGTATTAACTGGTTTTAGCTGAAAAGAAAGTTCATTATGAATTATGTGTATGTGCATTATGAGTAAAGACAGTTTGTGCATGTAGATCAGTCTGCTCTCTTTTCATTTTGTGGCTTTGATCAGGTTGTAGTAATGGTTCAGAGTGAGTATCTGTCAGAAGAGGGCTGCTGCAGGGCTCCATTGTTCCCAGACAATATAACCCACATCATATCCCAGGCTGAGGACAAAAGAAGCTGCGGTTCAGCGTTTTGGCACACAGTGCACTTTAATGTGGGGACAAGGGGGCACAAAAGGGGGTGCTCTTATTGTTGTTAGCATGTTTCTGGAACTTGGTCACACACAGAAAGACAGACAAACACAAATACACACACAAGTCCCAATCTTAAAATATGGTAAAATGCTTTCTGTCTTCAGGTAGCAAATTATCTGTTGCATGTAAATAAAGTCCATGTGTGTGGGAATTCTCAGGATCTGTGGTTATTTATGTATTTGTAGGCAGAATCAATTTGCATCCTTTACAAAGTGCCTTCTCTGCTCTTGGACTACTTGTTGCTTTCTGCCATAACATGACCTGTAGGGGGAGGTATCAAACCACTTTTATATGTCTGATATTAAAGCATCAAAACTCATCCAAGTGATGCTCACTTGCATTACATGTCCACTCCTAAAATAAAAGATCAATTTCAAAAATATGGGCAAGTTTAAGTTAACTTTACTCCAACTATTAGAAAAAGTGGCACCTTAAAATATTGTTTCTCTCTGGACCAGAGTGCAAAAACTGACAAAACATAAAAAAACATCGAGATAAATCATTTAATTATATAAAGTTTATGGGTGCATTAAAAAACTCAAAGCAAAAAGAAATCTTTGGCATATAATATTTATTTCTTCTCCTTATTTACCCACATATTTATATATATTATTATTTATATAATGTTTGCAGAAGTTTTTGAGAGCACCATGTAGGAAACTACTACTACCATGTCATTAAACAACACTGTTTGTAAAATGATCAATAAATTGATCAGTACCTTGTGTCTGTTGTTGGAACTGACTATCCTGACTTGTAATGGTTTAATTGAAGGCAAATGGCCTTCTTCTACATTAAAATAACGACTCACAATCATCATACTTTTTATTTTGTAAATTGTATCGTTCTATGAATATTTCTAAATGTCTATAAACATAATTTCCTAAAGAATTACGCAGTCAAAATGCGATTGTTTTGTTTTCTTCTGACGGCGAGTAGCGACTTAGGAATTAGCTAATAATTGACACCACCCTTAGCCAATTAAAATACAGAGCTGAACCACTGAGCCCGCCTTCATAGTAATATTGACCAATGAGCGGACAGATTGGGCGGACTCTCTGTGAAAGCCTTGCACGGCACAGATCCCAGAACAGCTTCGCGTTGTCACTTATCCGTCCGTTAACGTATGTGTCTAAATAAACAAACCGTTTCCAAGTCAGCACCTTGACGGGGCAATGTGTGTATCTTGGAGAGTGTCAGAGCAGCCGAGGCGGTGAAACATTTTGAAAGGTTCAGTGGACAGACACACAGCGGGCATGAGTTTCAGGAGGTTTTTTTCAGGAGTAAATCACGGTTTATAAAGAGGGAAATAAAACAGCTCGAGAGTTTTGTGCTCGAAGGAACACATTGGAGTATACGGTGACCAGCGAGAAACCATTCAACCCCGACCCCCGATGCAAAGTGAGTAACGTTACCAACATATTGTATAAAACCTAGCTAAAACTTACCTACACAATTGAAAACATAAAGGCAGTTTCAGTTGGAATTGTCGAAATTAAAATAGTCGAAAATGTCGTTATGGCTTTATGGAGAATACAGAGAACATAGCTGTAATACAACATAATCACAGAGCAATATTGCTAGAGTTGGTTTGTGTGGTACTCAGAGGCTATGAGGTCACCTAACAACGAACTTTATGTCGTTGCTAACCTGTGACTGAGCTGTGTACATGATATCATAGTAACCTCAGCCATTACTAGTTCATGCTAAAACAGTTTTTATTTCACAGAAAACCAACCCTAAACTCTGTCTAAGAACACACCTCAGACAACACCTTTCATGAAATTTCACCTGACATATTTTCTTGTGGAATATTTCCGTGGGAAAGTGAATGCAGACAGTGCAGGGCTAATTACAACGGTAAGTATCAGTAACAAGTACAAAAGCTGCAGCAGACCCTGTTATTAGCAAACAAAATCAAATCATGTGCTTACATTTACACAGACAGTGATATGTGCATAATACAAAAGTAACTGTGTAGAAACCTAGCCATTTGTATACATGTTAAAATTTACTTAACATAAAAAATAATCCTACGCTCTACCTTAGAAAATATGCTCACCCAAATGTGCAAGTTATTCACTAATATGACCTGTTACTGCTGTTTCTTTCAATGAAATTGAACCTGACACCTTCTCTGGTGGAGTATTTCTGTGGGGAAGTGAACATAGCTTTAATGCCAGGTTAACACAATTCTCATAATGTTAAGCTGTTATAGTAATAGTATCAGCAACAAGTACAAAAGCCACAGTAGAACCTCTTATTACTGTACAACCTGGCCTACGGAACATATGGAAATAATATTCTAGGTATCCTAGCATGTACAGTACACAAACCATGATGACAAAATTTCCTCGTGATACAACCCACAACTTCCACAAAATACACACACACGCCCACACCCTAAACGTGTAGAGTTCCTACTCCCCCCAGGAAGTACAGTCAGTTCCCTGTAGGCTGGCCGGAGGGAATACATAACCCTTGTGCCCTGCAAAGTCAAGTGTGGTGACATGGAGCTTGTCACTGGCTGACAGCGCCAAGCCTCTGAGCTAGCTGGCTGCCCAAGGGGAGACTCAGCACTTGTATTGCCAGATCTCATTACATCCCTACTCAGACATTTGTTCTGCATACTTTACATTTGTATATTATACTTTAAGCCAAATGATACTGGACACCATGTGTTTTGTATTACACCGTTCTTTCATAATCATTATTGCTTAAGGGTATGTCATTATATGAACGAGCCCTTCACACACAATGTCCGTGAATGTTCTCATTCGTCCAGGTCATTGTAATCTCAGGAAAAGATTAAATCGAAAGCAACTGGACTTGTTAAAAGCCTTATTGAAGATGTTTCGCTTCTCATCCAAGAAGCTTCATCAGTTCATGCCTGTCAGACTATCAGAGCTAGTCTGACTTCACACACAATGTGTATCTTTACTTTAGCATGAAAATACCTCTCAAAACCCATAATATCATCCATTTGTTGATGTGGTAAATATTCAGAGAGACCCAAGATGTCAGTAGTAATTTCTTGAAAGTGGAAATGTCATTATTTTGCATTCCATAGAGTCATTCGTTCCCCTCCACAGAGTCTGCATACTTCTTCAATGCACACATACCATCATTCAGCAGAAATGCAGTACTTGCTGGAAAAGTTCATTCAGATGTTAAAGGGCCAGTTCAATCAACAGTACAGTCTTTCCTCTTACCTGTAGTGCTATTTATCCATCTAGTTTATTAAGGTGTGAGTTGCTGAGTTTTGGAGTTATCAGCTGTAGAGATGTCTGCCTTCTCTTGAATATAGCTAATGGAACAAGAATGCACTAGGCTTGTGGGGCTCAAGGCACCAAATAAATATATTTGAAAAACTAAATAGCGATGAAATAATGACTCATTTACTCATGATAATCCACAGACATTGTCGTGAGCAGTTTCATGTAGGAACTATTTTCTTTCTACCAAACTACACCCATCAACTATGGATGTATTAAGGAGAATTGGATATAATGTTGCAGGTGGACCTCCGTTCACTCCTACGAGAGCTGCTCAGTGGTGCATGAAACCAACTTTGTGTATGGCCTGCCTCATATGCTTGTGCGGCCCACTGAGCAAACTCAGTGGAGACTTCCTTCAGCTGAGTGGTTAACTTCCGGTTTAGCCTTCTGCTAACTTGTAAAGTTGTAAAGTTGTAAACTCAAAAACAGTCGTGATATTGTGATACATGTAAAGTGGCAGTGGTACATTTTGTCTTGTATTTAAACCCTGACTACTAGATAGTGGCGTTGTTACAGTATCTAGCTTCACTGTTCTGATTGCATAAAAAGGTAAACTCAGATGTCATGCATGTAGTAGTGTGTATGGGCATAAAATGATTGGCTCGTAAAGCTCTTCTAGACTTTCTCAATGTTACTGGCCTGAATGGATTATGAAAATGAGTCATTTTGTGGGGGTTATGACATTCAAAAAAATGTAATGTAAACTCATGAAAAAAGTCTTCTGGGGCCACAGTGTATCGTGTGACATTGTCATTACACTGTTTGGCCACTTTGCCAAATTGGCTTCAGAGCCCGGCACTCTTCCTGCAAGGCCAGTTGCCAAATGTCTCACCATGGCAGCTGAAGAGGATGCCATTAATATTTATATCCCATGCTGTCACAAGCTTGAGCCTCTTGTCCATGAGTAGATGCACGCTACCTTCTGCATGGTGATACTGTTAGCAGGTATAATTTGGTAGAAAGAAAATAGTTCCTACATGATGCTGCTGACAACAAGGTCTGTGGCCAATCAGGTCATGATTCCTGGAAAGATATACCGATATGTTTAGATCTAATTTTTGGTGCTTTGACCACCACAGGCCAAATGCCATCTATCTTGATGGCTAATATCTTCATAATTTGGCAGCTTGCACCAAAACAATCTAAATGGATAAAGACACAGACAAGAGTAAAAATATGTATTTTGGGGTGAACTATCTATTTAAATGGCTTGTGTAAGGTTAGATGAGAACTTCAGATAAAATTAAACACCTAGGCACTTTAGACCAGTGCCTATAAGTGTTGATACTCAAATTTATTTGAAACGTCACTGCTCACTTTGTTGCCAGGTACAGTGTCTGCATCATGTTAGAGAACATTGTTTTTGCTGGGCTCCTCATCAGTGTTATGGTGGTCTGGCTTTGAGAAAAAGAGAAGGACAGTAAGAAGATGACCTTCTTTCCCTTGTATTTGAAAGCCACTGAGGGTAAATCTCTAGAGAACTGACATTTCGCTGTGTAAACTCTGAAACCTCAATGGTTAGTCTGCAGTTTTGGCCAGCCCCCCATGCTCTCACTGGGAATAGCCTAGTTCTTCTTTTAAATCTTGCCTAGAAAAAAGGTGGGAGGCCTTTAGTCGGTATACCAGCCGGGCAGAAAGAGTCTCTCAGGAGACGCTGTATTTTAGTACAGTTCATTCCTCTGGTTTGTACTGTTTATGAGGGCAACTGCTTAGCATCACGACAAGTGTGTGATGGCTTCATTATGCCATCGCGTTATGTGGTAAATGGGTTCACAGACTCTTAAATGAAAGGCATCCTACAAGGGAAAAGTGTTTGTAAGAGCTTTGAGGGTTTGTCACCAGGAAATAGTTTGGGCTGGCTGGCCTGGGACATAAAAAACAGATTCTTGTTTCATGATTATTTGTGCCTACAGTCCTGGAGTGTGTATACGGAGGCAGCTGAGGTCAGGGCGGGGTCGGATGCAGCGGCTCAGACTAGGCCCGGTGTAGGAGGCTTTGCCCTGTGTTGGTTGTCTGAACAGGTGTCTCCAAGCTCCAGCTCTGCATAACTCGCATTCCCAGGGTTTTGTTCCTGGCGTAGAGGGTCACCGAGTAGGGGGAGGGAGGTGTGGGAGCTAAGAATGCTATGTGCGCAAGGCTCAACTCCCAGAATTCATCTGAGCAACCTGCTGATTGAGACAAACGCTTCCCGTCAGTGCAACAGCCCAGCTTGTGTTGATGAGAAACCTGTCAGCAGCCCATTGCGCTGTTCATGGCCAGAGACAAAGCCTAGAGTTGGCTTCCATAACTGCTTGTCAGCAGCAAGGCTATTTTCTTGGGGCTTAAGGGTGGGTAGGATACAGTGGTTTAAGACTCTTAATCCAAGCATTAGTTTGGATCACTATCAGCTCACTCAGAATCACAGGAAATTTCCTTGTCTGAGGTTGAAGTGTCATCATTTTAAACCTCATCCTTTATTTCACTCACATTTTCCTCTTAACTGGTCCCTAAAACATCTCTAAGCATCATTTGGGATTAAATGGATGCTGATTTGGGGTCTATGGACAAGAAGTAAGCAACAGCTTTCCTCATTGTGACTGCCTTGATTACACAGAATTGCCACAGGAGTTAGCTGTTATGTAGCCTTAATAATAAATATTAAATAATTAAATATAATTATTTAAGCCCTTCTGTAAAGGAAGGGCTTAAATATTTATTTATTGAATGTGGGAAGGATGATCTAAAATTCATTCAAAACACAAAATGCTTGTACATTTAATTTTTCATGTCTGCAGACTTTGTTTGGTGATCACTGCAGTGTCTGGATGGCATGGAGGAGACAGCTAGTTAGCTAACCTATGAACACTCCAATTTAACTGTTTCCAGTGTTTCTGTTTAGCTATTAATCTCCAGTTATTCAGAGCATGTTTGATTCATATCATTGCACCCGTCAACTTGAACTGGTAATTTGCAATGCATGGTGCCTTACATATTCCCTATTCACAATACAAATAAGAAGAACAATATTGGCTAAATGATTTATGTAAAATCCCACGTAGTTAAACTATAAAAAAATATAGAAACCAGGAATAATATAACAGGATCTAAATACTCTTGGCGCATGGAAATTGGCATTCTACCATGATACAGCCTCAATTCAGAGTCTGGCTGTAAGACAAATGTAATGATGAATATCATTAAGGCCAAATCTTTTTTTCACGACAATGAACATATTTAGACAAAAATTCTCTAACTCAACCAGTGAGTTTCATTTTGCTTTACTTGCAATTTTGATGTGACAATGTATCAGAAGAGTACACCTACATTTTCACATTTGATGTGTAGTTTTATTGCAAAATTGGCCTTAACTTTAATTAAAAGTTGGCATGAGAAATCTGACATTTAACTTGTTGACACATGTAGACACCCTGTTACAACAATTTGACATTTCTGTTCTTGCAAGAATGCAGTCATACTAGTGTTGAAGTGAAGCAAAGCTAAAGCAGCCTGAGAATGTAGAGAGAGGTAGTCAGTTTTGGCCCCTCTTAACAGTGAACCTGTTTCAGCAGAGGCAGAGACCGTCTTCATCAGGCGTTGAGTGAATTCTCAGCTCGGGTCTCTGAGCGCTGCCTCCTGACATTTTGAGGTGAACCTACTTTACTACCAGCCATTGCTAAACTTGGCATCATATGAAATATGAATACAAGTATGTTGTTGCCGTAGCTTAATCAAGTTATATAAAGTCTGTAACCACACTGATCAAAACATTTTATACTGGATATATTTGCCTGAATCTTAAATGTCATATTTTTCCATGATTACACTTGGGCAGACTGTTGCGGTCCATGTTGTTAAATTGATGGCTAAACAATGATAACATTATGAAAGCAAATTTCCAGGAACTAGAGGAACAAATCTGTTGTTGATAGAAGAGTTCATCTTGAGAGAGAGATCTGCCTTGGTTTGTCATTTTACTGAAGAGCTGAGCACCATGGTTCTGTTTAAATTAGCAGCACATAGAGAGGACAGGACATCTGTATGTCCATCTCACAATCCATATCCCCATTGACACATGTATCTTTTCACCCATTTGCCCTTCCATTCATTTAACTGTTCTTTCATTCATTCTTTTACTCAACCAACCACCTATTTTCCCCTCATTCCATTCATCCCATCTACTTATTCATCCATCCTGCTGTCCATGCATAATCACCATCTTCCTCCATGGTATCACTAATCTCCATTGCGAGGCCGCAGTGGACTTTCGAGCCTCCTGCCGCTCTGCTGATCCCAGACGGAGAGATTAAAGTGACGTACTTGGCAGGGGTCTGGCAGGGTCACAGTTGACGAGCATCGCCAGTAGTGATGCTGTGTTGTTTTGCCCCTGCCTAGCCTACAGAGGTGTAGGGTTTCTCCCAGCAACCCCTAAGCCTCTGCGCTGCTGCGCAGGAATGAGCCCACCCAGCAGATGCCAGCCATCAGACACCTGCATTGGCTTCAGTAGAGTCCAGCTCCAATGCTGCGCTCACCGTACAAGCATGCTGCCCTCCTGACTCATTGCGGACTGTCTTTTGATGGAGAAAGCAGAGAGGCTGAGGTAACGGCGGTAGCATTAATAAAAGTAGTATGTGTGGGAAAACAAGTCAGGCTCTGAACCCTCAGGGAGAAGGTTAAGCTATAATGTGTTACTGTATATAGGCCTAGACATGAGTGGTTGGAAAGTGCAGTGTTTTGTTATGGGACACTGTTTCATTCCTGTTTTAAGGCATACACTATTAAGAAGTGCAAAGCTCCAGTTGCAAAGTACAGTGGTCCTCTTATTCAGCTCCATCTGAAGCCTAACACTATGGCCAGCATTTAAAGCCTTGGGCTAACAGGAACTTGTTGTACCACAAGCTATAGCTGTGGGAATAGTACACAAAATGCCTTGATCATAATCAGTCAAATTAGATTTTTGTAGGTTTTTGTAAGTCCATTGTTTCATGCTAAAACAGTGCTTTTCAAATTGTTGCACAACCCAGTGGAGGCACACTGTAGGTCTGTGACAGCTTGTAACCAATTTGTCAGTTGTCAGTGAAGGCTATAGCCTTACATAGCAAGGCAGTGGGTTCACTTGACTGACGTCAAGCTTATTTGTCAAATGTTGTTTTATTTATGAGGGTTTTCCATGCATGGCCCCTGCCTAGCATTACTACGCCTATTCCCCTTATGGCAGCCCTGTGAATAATTCAACATAGCTTGAGTGAACAGAACCAAAATAGGCCAAAGTGTGTACTTGTTTGTGGCTCTGTCCAGTAAATCACAGCAACCACAGATGATTTGTGTAGTTGTAGTTAGTATTAATATTCTGATAAGTGCAATAAATATGAAGAGAAGGTATTACTTGCTATATTTTCCACTGGACCTCACAGTTTGCACCATCAGCGTGAGAGGATCTATGTCACGGCGCAATATTAATGGACCATGAAGTTGCAATATTGATGTAGCCTGTGTTGATATTTGGAGTACTTGGGGAGCTTGGTTACCATATCCCGGTCCTGTGACATGTTTTCCCTCCTTGCCTTGATCTCTAAAGATGACAGCGACAGTAATTTGACCATGCAGCACAAGATACCAATACTGTAATTCATCTAAGGGTAATGAGAATGCAACTATGTTGTAACGCACACATTACAAACTGATGTCACCACCATCTGCTCTTGCTTGTTGCAGTGAGACATTTTGCTCATATCAAATGGCAGAAAAAAGAACTTTTTCTCTCAAAATTTCTTAGAAGTCTAATGTCAGTTTTATTTATAATTTGGTCCCAGGTTCTAGAGGGTGAGGCCACATTAAAAGTAACATACGGGAGAGGAATTGAACCTCACGTTGGATGTTGTTTTGCTTGTTTGAACTAAATAAGCAGCCTGCTCCTTTCCTCTGCTGCCTTGTACTCAGAATTCTACTTCACCACATGACTTCTTGGCATCCTAGCTGCAGTAATGTAATGATTGATATCACATGCAATAAGGAAAGAAAGGACAGATGGTCCAGGGCTGCTTACCTCTCTAATCACTTTCTCTTTGTAACATGTAATGTTATTTACCCACATTTACTCAGGGATGGCAGCATTCAATTAAACGTTTCATCTCCTGGTGCTACTAAAGATATCTGTTCCACCACATGGCTGCAGTACAATCATTAATTTGATGACCGGTAGAAGACAGGATTGGGTTCCCAACTGACACTTTTTAAGAGAACAAACAAATTGAGTGTGTACTACCAAGTATTGATTCACATTAAATCAATCAGTGCCAAATATTGGTACCTCTTACAGACCCACAGAGTGTCAGGGCAATACTGAGTCAAAAGCAGTCCAAGTGTGATTACACTTTTCAAAACTTGATGCAGAAAATACACTGCGATATTTGTCATATGAATGCAAAGCTGACAAGGGCAACACGTCTAAGCTGAGGTAACAACCTGGTCAAAAACAAAATGTATCTGACAGCTCAAGAGTGCACCTTGTTTGTACCCTCACACCAGCCACAGCTAATGTTAGCATGCCTCCAGAAGTTTAACCCTCCATGGATAATGAAATCAAAAGTGAGGCATCAACAACAAGACATCTTCAGGTGATTAATTCGCTCGTTGGATCAGCTGTTGTTGGAGGTAACTGGGTTGTTTTCACTGTCTTGGTTGAAGTTGGATTAGCATTTTTACTAGCATTAGCCAGTGGGTTTGTTGTATGCTACAAGAGTGTGTGAGATTTATTAGGATGTACAAAACCTAAGCTGAAACCAACAGTGAGTGAATTGTATGGGCTACTATTGACAAGTAAATATTACAGTATGCAAGCACTGTGGTAGTGACAACAACAACAAAACAGGAAGGATACATGTACTTCCTCCATGAACCACACAACAGTGTTAAATGCCCTGGTGACAGACTGCCAGGTGGAGATTGTTGGAGTGAGTTTGGGAGGGGAGAGAGAGTCGAGGAGATTTCATTTTTTTTATTACAGAGAGAACCGGTACCGCATCTATTCAAATGTGAACAGTATCCAATTGTAGGAGACAGTATGGGTGCAAGAAAATATCAATACACAGTATCATGTTATTATGTTTTGTGATACTGTATCAATTCTTTAAAATGCTGTAATCGTGATACAAGCAAAAATTTATGCCAGTGGTTCATTTTGCCTTGTGTTTAAACCCCCAACTGAAAGACAGCAGTGTTATTATCCATCTTCACTGTTCTGATCACATAAAGAAGTTGATTTAAACTCAGATTGTATGCATATGATGGTGTTCTTTATACTTTGTCAGTTCAATTAATTAAAAATAGCAATATATCACCTTACTTACTATATAGCAATATATATTGACCCCTGTGTCGTGATATGTATTGTATCACCAGATTCTTGCCAATACACAGCCCATGGAGACAGGGGGACAAAACAGGGGAGACTGACAGTGGCAGTGGGTGGGGTCATGCTGAGGTCTTGACCCATTCAGAATAATGCAGATTAGCCCAAGAGGGTTTTCTTTAGCTGCCTGTTTTCTCTTAGTTGGCAGGGACTCTCTCCAGACAGCAACACTGGTTTTCACGGGCTAAATCCCCCCTTTGTGTGTGGGGCGTCTCAAGTAGTGTCAGCTGTAGCTCCATACACTTGTTGCTGTGTCTCCTGCCACCTCCTTCTGGCTACAGGCCCCCACAAGGCTGAATTTTCATTTGACTGTTAACATCTCTGGCCCCCTTTTTTGCCGCTGGACTCCACAACACATAAATGTTCGATAGGCAAAGGAGGTCTGTGTGCATGTGTGTGTTTGAATGCATGCTTTTGTCTCTGAACTTGAAAGCATGTTTTCAAGCCTCTGTGTCTATGTTTGTGTGTGCATGTATCTGACAGGCATTCATTCTTTAGTCCACTTGGCCCAGGCTCTGTATATTCCCTCGTTGCTCATTGAGTGCAATTACAGCAATTTAACTGTGAATGCCCCCTCACAACAGCCCATTAGAACCATTAACTATGCAATCGTCGCTCTTTGATGGCTCGGCCCACGTGATTAAAACTATTCAATCTGGATGATGGCAGACAAGGGGATAGGATTGTGAGCTATCTAAACCAGTGGGACTCTGTGCACTATTATACTCTGTGCTCTGCATATCCTGTAAGTTACTTTTGTTAAAATTAACCATTATCTCCCCTATGTTAGTCATTACTTACATGTCTTCTGTCAGACAGGTCAAGTATTTAAGTAATTCAGTTGTAACTCAAAGACTATCGGTCAAATGTTACAAGTGATTGAGTCAGATCTGGTGGACAGAAACTGCTCTGGTGGCAGACAGTGCACAGTTTCTGGAAACACAAACAGATGGACTGAACACATTCGGTAATTTAATAACACTTATGTCACATTTAAGAGAGAAAATTAAGAAAGACAAAAGCTAATTAAGAAACACATCCACCAATTTTAAACACACTACAAACCCAGAAATGCAAGCAAATACAGACACATGTCAACTTGTGACAAAGCAGAACTTTCCATCTGACTATGTAACTTTTGAAAGAAGAAACAACACACCCCTCCTGCTAAAAATGAGAAGTTCAAGTAGAAATAAGACTCACAGTTAGCGTAGCAGAGCCTTTCCAGTGGGTCCACATGCAAAATAGCAACACCCTGACTCTGTTTTACTGAATTGAAAGGAACCTTAATTAATATCCTCGGTAATACCTGTGTTTACTCTAGCATAGAGGGTATGCACCGACGTCACTTTCCCACCAGAACACACCCCTTCTGTAAATGCACAAACCTTGAAGGCATACAAAAACCTGGATGTTTGGTTTCAAGGCAAGATTTGTTGGTGATATTAAGGTGACAAGGACACCAAGGATATTTCAGTTGTTTGTGGACAGTTGGACAGACATGCAGCATTGATATTTGCATTGCATATTTTCAATGTATATATAAAATTAGTCAATGCAGTTTATAACTCAATGAGTTTTTGTGTTTTCACAGAATTCACGCTGAATGGTAACTCTGTCACTCAGTCTGTTTGCCACTCAGTAGGTCTAACTGCAGTGACTTGGCATACTGTGGTGTCATGTGCATACCCTTTTATTTCATATCAATATAGCTGCTGCGAGATAAGTCTAATGCTTTGTCTATAGCTGATATCTCCAGCAGGTTTCCTGCAGTGTTTTACAGTGGAGACACCCCATCACACCTGAAATAAAAAGCGTCTCCACTAATGTTGTAAAAATATCACAATATCACATTAGTTTTTATAAAGCATCAGGTAAAACAAGTGCTGGCATTGCATCATAATTCAAAGAACATGTAATTAATGAGTGAGCTGATAAGAAAGCATTTTGACTTGTCACAGTTTGAAAAACACTGGTGTTACTTGCAACATTAATAATGGCACTGTTCTGTCTCCCAGTAAGTCATGACAGTGTGACAGTGAGCCAGCACGCATAATACAGGACCCTTACACTGAAGCAGCCACGTGCAATTTAGCATTAATTAATAGTATTATTTACACCTGTCATTTTCCAGAGTCTTGCAGTGAGCCAACATGCAAACTAGCAGCACACTGATTCTGTTTGACCTGAATTGAAAGGAAACTTAATTAGTATCAATTGAAACACCTGTGTTTACCCCACTATTTCATGTCAAAACTGGATCCTGTGAGTGTGAAAAAGGTCTAACACACATTTCCTCCTGTACATGATAACATGTAGTTTGCCAGTTGCCAGTTTATGCTAATCAGTTTTTCTATATAAGAAGTAAAAAGTCCAACACAAAACCCAACATGTGTGGCTGCCATAATTTAAGCCTAACGTTGCTATAGATGTTATTTGGCATTTGGCCTTTATGTAAGAAGCATCTTTAGATTTTAACAGCTGTAATCATTCTCTGCTGCCTATCATATGGTACCCTCATATCAAAGGACTGGCCTCCCTGCTAACTTAGCCCTTAGCTCACCACTAATTGCTAAGTAACCTTATGGAAATGCCTTTGAGTGGAGGTTTTAGGCTCTGGTGAAATGAAAGTGTGATATTTATAGCTTGCTTTGGATTGTCGAGCGTTGATAACAGAGGCCATATGGTGTACATGTAGCAGTTTACTTTGTCTGCAGTGATGGTGACTCCATCGTGCTGCAGTTTGTGGAGTCAGTTTTTAGATTTGAATAAAGTTTGAATAGACTGGGTCTGCAGGGTGGAGTTGGGGTTGGGATTCTAGGTTGGTTTTGTCACAGAGTTTGTTTATGGTGCATAGTACAATATGTTAAAAGACTGTAGCTTGTATCGATTGACATGTTACTGGATAACTCAGAACCTACAGCACATGTGTTGCAATGGTTTGTCCTCATTTCAAAAGCAGTGGACAATAACAAGATGTACAGTGTAACATATTAAACACAAATTACTGTTGAAGTTATAGTCCAGTGTTTCATAAAACAGTTGAGATGTCTTTTTTGAAGAGGTCGGATGCATGACATAATAACTACCAAGACTTCTTTCTTAGTTCTCCAAATGCAGAAAGGATCTCACAGTCAGTCATTATAATAGCTCTTGTAACGCTTTTTCTGTCCACCCAGTTTCCTCTCTTACTTCCGGGGTCGTCACCACCAGATAGAGACAAAGCAGCTCATTCTTTGTCCGTTTTGAAGTCACCCCTTCAGCGGCTGGATGCTAATCTGACTGACCATCAGCAGCTTCTGTCATGGTCAGGGAAAGACAGATACAGAGAGAAAAGGCTGAGAGAGATAGCAAAGGAGGGGTGGGGTGAGGAGGGGTGGCATGGAGGGTGATGACTGGAGCATTTGGCATCCGGTGAACAGAGGAGTATTGTGTGCCAGTGGGCCGCTGTGGAACAGACTGCGACTTTACAGGAAGGGACTGGTGTTAAAACTTCAAAAACTACTGGGGGAGATCTGTCAGGGATGCATTCAACAGCCATCCACCTGAAAATGAAAAGCCCACTACCAGACCTGCAAATTTAGAATATTCGTATGGTCACTTTCAGGTTTCTTTCCTGTGGACCATTTTTATGGTGTTTTGGTATCCTGTAACTGATATTCTGTGCTATTTGTACATCTATTAATGGGATATTGGGCACTACCACTACCACTGGTAATACAAACCATCAACTGTTGGTCCACCAGGAAACTACAATGGAAATGTCGGTCTCATGTAGTGTCATCATTGAGCTATATATTAAAGGGACAGTTTATCCAGAAAATCAAAAATACATATTGTTCCTCTGGCTTGTCATGCCATTTTTCCATCTAGATTTTTTGATGAGAGTTGCAGAGATTTGGAGATATCAGCTATAGAGATGTCTGCCTTGTAAGGTCATGATTTTTGGCTAATGCACAGACCTTGATGTAAGCAGTTTCATATAGGAAGTACTTTTTTCTGCAGTAGAATCAACTGAAACTACTTTTTTTTTCTACTAGAAAGGAAGTAGTTCCTACATGAAACAGTGCACAACAAGATGTGTGGATTATCTTGAGTAACAGGACCATGATTTTTGGAAAGAGACACACTGTAAACAAAATGCTCAAATTATTTAATTGTAATAAGTAATAAGTGGTGAAAAATTTGTTTAGAAATTACACCAACTGAAAAATGTTGAATGCCAGTAGATTTTTTTCTTTTGCATTTATTAAGCTCATATTTTTTTTTATTAATATGAACTTTTAGAATTATTCAGTTCTTTGAACATATTGCAATGAGAGAGCTGAAGGAAATTTCTGAGCCCTGTTTACTGAAAATATTTGAGTTGGCTTAATCAATAATTTAAATTTAACGTAATCAAAGCGTGTGTGTAACAACTCATTCTGGCAACTGATTGCCTCAATTATTTTGAGTAATAATTATGCTGGAGAGAAGGCAGACATCTCTACTGCCGACATATCAAAACTGCAGCTCACACTAAAACATCTAGATGAATAAATAGCACTACAGGCCAGGGGGAAATATGTATTGTGGATTCTGGGGTAAATTGTTTTTTTAAAATAGCAACACGCGAGATCAACAGATGTAACAGACTTCAGAAAAGATTCTTTGTTGAGAAAGATAAATTAATTTAGTCAAGTTGTGACACTGTATTCCACTCGTGGATTTTTCAGGGCTTGACTAGCAAATATCAAGTTCTAATTTAATATCTAAATGACTAGATTGGATTTTTTTATTAGCTCTTGGATTCTGAATGTGTCTTTGTCTGTGGCCTAGAAAGGCTCAGGCTAATATTTCCCACAAGAGAATGAGCTAATGTGTATGTCTGGACTGTCCTTGAAAGTTCCTAAAGTATGTGCTAAAAGTTGAAAGAAGCTCCTCTCTTTATCTGATGAGTAATGATTTATTCTTGGCTGGACAATTGATATTATTAGAAAAGTATGTTTTTTAGCACACCTAAGACACGCTTAAGCCTAGGTAACAATATTACCTCTACCAGAGTGTATCAGTACCACAGCATCAGATATGTGTGCACTATAAATCTCCCAAATGTCAAAACCTCCCTGGAAGTGAAACACTGCATGAAAGCATAAACAGAAGATCCCGTGCAGCAGCTTGAAATCAAAGTTTTTAAAAGGGCATCACAAGTCCTTTGGATTAAGTGAAACTGTTATATTTGAGTGTAATTGGTGCACCACACTGGTTTTCTACCACGTGCTTGAAAGTTCCTATGCAGTTCTAGGATACCTCGATTTGCCTAATCAGCTGTCAGACGAAGAGTTTAGGTAGGGGTCAGAGGTCAGGAGGACAGCTAGTTGTGTTAGGATTTGGTTTCCAACCGTTTTGTTGTGTTAGCTTACTTAATGATATTTCTCAATTAGTGTCTCATTCTTTACACAGTGCACATTTTGTTCCAAACAAACACTGCAGCAGCTGATTTTGCTGAGTAGTGCCACTTGAGCCACAGGGAGGAACCAATAAACAGTGAGATCAGCTTCTAGTGTTTTGAATAAAAATGTGCAGACTCCTGGGTCATAGCAGCTGATGATTGTAAGCATCATCCACTGCATGCTGTTGTACCTCGTAGGTTTTTGTCAGGGTTGATCTTATCGTGAAAAGCTTAGTGAGACGATCTTCCTGTAGGTGTACAATGAGGTCCCCTCCCTGGTATGCTGGAGCATTGATTCTCTCATCACTAACAGGCTACACTTTAATCTGCCGAGGTTAATCCATTCAATATAATCCAACTGACACAATCTGTCAGCCAGCAGACAAGAAAGACAAGCTATTGTCTCAAGGCAAGAAACCAGTATTAGACAGAGATGGTGGAGAGGAGTGTCCCGGTGTCATCTAGGGTTGGTCCGTGTTAACTTCATTTGAAACATTGGGTAGAGATGCATAGGGCATCCTGAATACAGTGATGAAACCATTTTTTTTATTGTTCAGAGGAAACAATGACAACTATATTATAGCGTCAATATTTGGGGTTCCATCCTTCTTCAGCTTTAAGTGTCTCTTGAGAATTAAGTCTTTGATGTTTGTTAATTGTAGTGAATGAGTAAACCTTCCATTTCTGTTGTCCTATTTGTCTGTTTAATAAAGGCAGTGAGAAGTGTTTCTCTGCTATGGTAATGCTCCTATTGTAATAGCCTATGTAGGCTAGCTCAGAGGTCAGCAGTGGTGGCTGCCACTCTGGCAAAAAATTATATGGGAATGAATAGTGTTTCTTTTTTTAACATTTTAATTTTCATTTATCATTGTTGAGGACTAAAGTCATTTGTACATTCTCAAATGATAAAATTGTGTACCCTACATGCTGTAGAAAAAGTTTTAATATTTCATCAACTAAAATATATGTCATAACCTACATCTATGGCTCAGTGCCTTTTCTTCTAAATTTTGCTGGTAGCTAGTCTCGAGTCTCCTTAGGCTAGCACGGGATGCCAAATCAACAAAAAAAAGTCTCAGAGGAAAATAGCTCTGGCTCCAGACAGATTCTTTTTTCCTCTTTGGACAAAAATGGCTCTTTTGATTATAAAGGTCACTGACTGCTGCAGTTGCTGGAAAAGATCAGATCCAAAGCAGCATTATTCCTAAGTTTTTTGTCACGCATTGATGTGATTGATGTTGATTTGGCTTGGCAATGTGTTTGTATATTGGGGTGTTGATACACATTCACATGATAAATTTTGATGAACTTGACTTTGCTTAGGGTGTGTTAAATTCCCCAAACATGGGAGGCCTTTCTATGCTCCTGACAGTTCTGGATTGGAAAGATAACTGCAGAGTATAAAAGAGAAAAAAAAAGTTTGTTGGCATAAGAGAGAAGTGAAAACATCTACAGCTGAAGTTTCACATAGCAGCCCAGTTTTGGGTTATCTGAAAGAACAGGGAAGACATCCATGACTTTTACATAATTTGCATTCTCTAGGAATAACATTTGCATTCCCGTAAAGATATGTGAATGTGCTTTTTGTTATAATGTAATATATCTTAACCTTGCTGGTTAGTTTCATGTGATACCAAGTCATCCCATGTGCAAGAAGCTCCAGTTCACAGCTACAGTAATTCTTGGTAGGGAATTAAAAACTGTTAAAGCGTTTTTTTCACTCATGATCTAATTAAGAAAACTCACACTGGATCAATTTTCTTTTTTTCTCAGAAAGGATGAAAAGTGCTTTAAGTGCTCAGAAGCATAATTAAAAAAAAGACTTCAGATTATAATTAGGACTGGTTTGGGTTGGGTTGGGTGGGGTGATACCACAACTAAACACTGACACTGAAACACTGAGTTGAAGGGGAAAGTTGGCAAACATGGCAAAAGTTCTCAACAAATGGATGTGTCTAAGCAACTGTGACAGAAATGCTTGTTGCTTAGTGTCTGTGTGAATGAAAGTCTGTGTGTATTGTGCACACCTGGGTATATTTGCACAGAGTGTATGCTAAGGGTCTGTTTGCTCTGTCCTGTCAGTCATGTCAGTGGCATCCTTATTCTGTTTATTGTGAGGCCAGAAAAATCTGTTTCTCTTTCAGGGATCAATAAAACACATTAACTGCAAGTTGGATGCATTGAGCTGCATTTTTCTCCACGGAATTTGACATATTGATACAAACAATTTCATCCTTGATTTGTTGTAAGCTCAGTGCAGCCTAATAAGGCCTGGAAAACAGTTTAGTAGATCTGTGTGATTTAGACAGCTGCAAGCGTGAAGTGCAGAAGTGAATGGGTTGTTGCGTCATGAGGCATTAAAGTGTTTCAGTGTGGGAACCATTCACAGAAATAGGGATTATCACTGGTAGCGCTGGCCACCCCAGTCACACCAGTGCTCTGTGCATGTGTGTATTTGCTTGTGTATATTGGTATCACATTTTAATTCTCAAAGGACTAGTTTCTGGCAGATTTCTGTGTATTCATTCGTCACAGCGAAGCTTTGCAGATTGCTTCATTTCTCAACACTGGCATTATCTCATTCTCACTGAAGATAGCAGCCAGCTACTCCTCCACTGACTCACTTAGACTATCTGGGCTTTCTCAGCCAGTAATGAGGTTATTTCCAAGAATATGTTATCAAGGCTTGTTTTTTCAAGAAGTATTGGTGTGTGTTACAGAGATGGCTTCTCCCTGTTTGCACAAAATTGGTGAAATGTGGGTTGGAAATGTGTTTGTGAAGTTGCTTGTTTTTATATTTTTATACCTGGTGTATTCACAGGGTAGCAAAGTTAAGGCTTTCTTGAACAATGTCTCGTTCTCTCTCCTGTGTTGACAAGCTAATTAGTTCCAGTCTGAAAGAGTTGTTTATTTAGCATCTGCAGAGTTCATGAACCAGGCGGTTCTCTCCTGATTTGTGCAGAGTCACTAGGTTCCCAGTTAGACCCAAAAGTGGTTTCAGTAATATATGGTTTCTGCGCTGGACAGGGTCAAGAAAAACAGTGACACAGCAGCAAAGTTCAGCCAAGTTTTGGTTGCACTGGTGACCAAAATGACTGCTGGGGTGCATTCCAATACCCATACTACTACTATTTACTATGATGGGAAAAGATTTAGTATGTCCCAGTACATAGTATGTCAAATGCAGTGTGCCAGAAATGCCAGAATGTCCAACTGCATCTGGTCACATTTTGCAGTATGCAAACCAGCATGCTTTTCTGGCTCTTCTGACCCATAATCCTTTGTGCAGTGGAAGACACGTCCAAGTTGAACCCACCGTGACGTTACCCATTGGTTTTGTGGACTGCCGTCTTTTGCAACACAGTGCCAATGAGAGTGTGGAGCTGGTGTGTAATATAATGCGACTTGGGTGATGCTTGGTTTTGGTTCATCAGGAAAAAATGGTTGCCTGCCTGGCCACAAAGTTTCTCATTAAACAGAGTTCAAGGCTGCATGATATGGTAAAAAAAATAAATAAATAATAATAATAATGTTGCGATTATTTTCACAGATATTGTGTTTGCAATGTGATTCACAAATAGTTGGAATGATGGACATCAATTTTCATTTTCACTGAAAAATGATTAAATCATGATCATCTGAGATTTTGTGTGTCTGTACCAAACAAACATGTTTTCTTACATGTGGAGAACTACAGTACTTCATGATGCTGTTTTGTCACGTTTTTCCTTCATCAGAATCGCAGCTACTGCTATTTGGATATTGCACTTGGCCGTGTTGTGATTTTGATCATATTTAGATTAATTGTGCAGCCTTAATGTCTCAACTGTATACATACTTCATGCAACAGTGCAGTTGTCGTAAGGGCAGCTACAGGAATGTAACAAGTATACGATTTGGTATGCAGCTCTGATGATTTTTTTGGAAAACAAACCAAACAAGTCAAAAGTTGGTTTGCTACAACAAGCTGCAAAAGTGTTAGACTAACACAGAGTAGTTGGATTATGCATTGTGTTGTGTTGTTCACTTCCACAGAACTTAACCTTCTAACCTTGTAACTTAACCCGATTAAGCATTTAAAGAGTGGAAATTACCCACTGAAATTAGGAAATTGCTTCACAGTGGTTTTACATTGAAACTTTCTCACACTTTGTATGAACTTTTGAAACACTCACCTTTTTATTGTTGTTTTTAAATCTGTTAAAAAGTCTTATGTTTTATTCCAGGCTTAACAAACTGCCTCCCATGTCTCCGATTTCACTGACAAAGCAGCAGAGAGATGAGAGGCTGGCTTTGGTAGAAAGTGATACCTCTCTGCTCGAGTGGAGGAGGAAGTGCTCGCTGTATGTCACTGTGTGTGTCTGTGTGTGTGCGCATGTGTGTGTTTGTGTGTGCGTGGAATGCGGAGTAGAGTGGAGATGAGAGTGCTTCAGAGTGAGTGATGGTGAAGTTGGGGAGGCAGGGAGAATTAATGGAGAGGTGTGTGTTGTTGGATTCTCTTCCTCTGTGTATGTGTGTGTATGTTATTATCAGGCTGCTGACAGGTGCTGCTTAGCCACTTAGAAAAGCTGTTGTAGACAATAGAGATCATTATTGGTCAGACAAAATGTCTTTCAACTTGGGCAACACACCAACATCTGATGGAACACAAAGCTGAAAGGAGCTGTAGGCAATTACCTCGATTACAGGAGCAGTGAATAGAACGTCTGAAACATTAATTCAAGCAGAATCACACACATTAGTGACACATTCAGAGAGTCCCTCGATGACCCTTTTCACTGCATTGTTAGACCGTCACTTAAAGACTTATGATATTTAAATGAGGTGAGTCACATTCAGAGTTTGGGGCGCCCTCTGTGATACTCAATCGAGGCATTGTTCTTTATGCCTCCTCCCTATTTCATGCCTACTCTCTTCTTCCTAGCAACCAGAGCCCACGCAAAATGATTAGGGGTACCGGGAAATGGGGTTACACACACCCCTATTTTCAAAAATATGTCTGTGTACTGTATAGCAGGATGTAGGAATGTCTTAATTAGTGGAGCTGACTGGGAGATAAAGATCAAGGCCTTCTGTTACAAGGAATCTTTTCCTGACATTTTTGTGCTTGATCATTAGGTAAAACCATTAGGAAAATCTTGGTCGACTGGAATTCTACCTACTCTTTAACCAGTCGGAAAAAAAAGCCCACACTTCCCAACTTCACACTATCTCTTGATAACCTCAATCAGCCACAGCGCACTGAGTGCACTTTACCTGGTAACATAAATGGGTGCTAATCAAAGTTACACAACTTTGCCAAGCGAAAGAATTCCTGCAGTTTGACCTTTTTCTTTTTCACATGTAGCTACTGTATATGGTTACCTTCAGGTCATTCTATCAGGTAAATTAAGATACAGCAGGTCAGCACACTAGGTCTGGAGTGAATGATTATTTTCATAGCCAATTAAGGACTGTTGATTACTTTCTTGATTAATTGATTGGTTCTATAAAATGTTGATCGGTGTTTCCAAAAGCAAAGACGATGTCCACAAATGTTTTGCGCATAACCCAAAGATATTCAGTTTACTCTCAAAAAGGTGTAAAGAATCAATAAACTATTCACTTTAAAGGGATCATAGAGTTTAGCCTTTGTTTCTTAAAATTACTCAAATTGATTAGAGCAGCAACGATTTATCAATTAATCAATTATTAAATTAATTGCCAACTATTTTGATAATTGATTAAGTGGTTTGAGTCACTTTTTAAGAAATAATGTCAAATTTCTCTGATTTTAGCTTCTTAAATGTGAATATTTCCTGGTTTCTTTACTCCTCTTTGCCTCTGAAAAAAAAAAGGATTTAGAAGCGCTTCACTCCTTAAGAAAGTAACACCAGCAATTTCCCAACCAATGAGAGTTTGGTCGGATAAGAGCATATCGACCGACCAATCGACCATCCGACCAGAAAGTTTGAACCTTATAGATCAATCTGTTCTCTTTTCCCATTCCCTGCCTCAGGTGAATTCCACATACACACTTTCCCAGCAAGCAGGAAGCAGCTGAGTTACATTACTGCACATGAACCTCAGTTGATCTCTCTGTAAATACCGCTGCTCGTGTTTCCCTTCACACTGTCTCAGAGTCTAACTGCTAATTGCATGTAATAACTTGCCTGTTGTTGGTTTTGTTCTCATTCTCAGGAGTGCAGAATTACCAGCAGCGAGTGATTCAGTGCAAACACAGGAAAGGAAGGCTTATGATGAAACATACAGCAATGTTTTGTTATAGTCTGTGATGTTAATGAAAGCTCTTGGTGGTCCAACTATGACTAAACAAACTCACTCTTTCAAGTGCCCAATTCTGCTAACACATTTATTTAAGTAATTACGGTTTACAACTGAAATTCCACTAAACTTAGCGAGGCATGAGGGGCACTGACCAAATACAAAAACGTGAATGAACACACACCAATGGCTGAATGGCCACATTCTTGTCATAGAGAAAGACAAGACGAGATAATCATTCAAACACTTCCGTACAGTCTCTTTTCAAAAGAATTCATGCTATTACCGTTTTTTTAAACACAAAGAAAGAAAGAAAAAAAGATGGAAGGTCACATCTTGCATACTCTCTTGTATCCGCTCACCTGGCCAGTTGCTGCTAAAGTGTGCGGACTTGTTGGTTTGTTAATTTTACAAAGTTGCAAGAACTGTGCAGTGTGGGAAAGGTGTGGGTGGGGGGGAGTTCAGTTCCAGTCAAAGGACCCCTTTGCTAATTTTGTTTTTCTTGTGCTGTGGTTATGATGTCCCATGCAAACGTTTCAGTCAGTGGACAGTTTGTTTGGATCATTGTGAATGATTGGCGGCTATTTTGAGTTAGTCAGTGTGGTGGGTACAGTGGTGGGTGGTTGGGCTCCAGAAGAGACACTGTCAGAAACTTTGACGGTAGGATAAGTGATTTAAAAAAGTGAAGGAGAAGGATGGACCCTGATGTTATTGTATGACAGCAGAGTCTGGTGTGTCTAATGCAGTCTAACAAGACTGATATCAACATTAACTCCTCATTGCACATGTTAAAACACTTTCTGCAGCTGCCTCTTTTGTTTTCCCCAGTATCCCAGATTTTCAAGTAGCACCCTCCTGTGTACCTACAGGCCATATTAGCCAAGGTTTGACATGGTCCAATGGCCCATTCTCACAGAAAGATACTCTGTGGCCACCCAAATATTCAATTGATGTCCCATGAAGTTTTTTCCCTATACGATCCCACATCCATATTCCTTCACACCTTTTAGTGCAACATTCTACAAAAAAGTGAACAGTACTCATTGCCGGCTAGCTTCTGATAGGTTGGGGCTACTGGGTTTACTCAGCCTTCTCAAACTTCTAACAAGATCATTACAGAAGAATCAGAGACACAAAAGGCAGACTATGAAAAAATGAAGCAACAACAAAAATTTAGGAGTGAACGGAAGCAGGAATTTAAGTGGCTTAGAATATGACACATCTAAGGATGTAAGGTACTGCAGTTTGTGCTGCCAGTTTCTTCAACTAGCCAAGAAGTCTAGTTTGTTTTCATTGGAAACAATGCCTTCAGGAAACACCACATCACCAAAAATGTACTTCAGCCACCAAATTTAGGGGCTTTAGCGCCTCAGAATAAAACGTCCATCCCTGTTAGCCATGTTTTCAATCCAAATGGATTGCAAATTTTGAGTCAAACAGCAAAAGAAAATTTGAATGAATGTTTCCATCCACTACCATTATGTAATTATTAGATGTTAGTTTATGGAGATAAGCAGTAGATGGAGGCAGTTCTCCACTTGGAAAACCAATATACCATTCTAGCCAAAGAGGGCACAACGAGATGATGTAGCTTAATTAAAAGAGTGCCAATTGAACCTCAAAAGATGAAAAACAATGTAGAAAACATGACAAAAATGTGGCATATTGTATTGTTTGTTTCATGTATTGATGTGAGAAGGTTCCATCAGATCTTTGTGGAATGATCAGAGATATTTTACATTAGAGCCATTAGAGCGATGTGGGAACAGAACTTATTCTGAAAAAGTATTAACCTTTTTTTTGAAAAAGACAAAACACCTGAAGTCAGTGTAATTTACTTCTTTACATTTTTAAAGTTTTGCCAATTCTATCAACCTTTTCTAGTGCGCCAGGTACTTCAAAATGCACTTAAAAATGTGTTAATGGACCTTAGTGCCTCAGAGCCATGGAATGAATCTTATGTTTTTTTCCCCACATCTACTAAGAAACTGATTTTAAATCCCACAACAGGCACTGCAGATCACAACTGAAGCATTTTTGTGGCCATTCTAACCTGCTGCAGTGCACATGGGCCTGTTTTTACAAGCCATGACCTGAACTATGTTACTCTGCTTCCAAAAAAAGATTACGATTTGATTTTCATCAGGCACACAAAACCTGCAGAAACAGACGTGTTGATGTGACGCAACATCAACTGACGCCTCCTGTCTGATCTCGAAATCAAACTGATCAAATGTGCTGTGGAGCCGAATAGATGTTCAGATCACGTTGTAATCCTTTTTTCTTGCTCTGACAAGCTCTGTCGAGCCCCCCGAGCATCTAAAGTTACTGCTTAACACTCATCTGATCAAGAACCAGAAGGGCAGGAATCTGTGGCTAGACTGGGACATGCATACAGTCACAGGACCACTATCAACCCCATCATCATTTTAGCTGCTTCCCCCCTTTACTCTGCAACCCGACTCTAAAGCTCCTCTGACTCTAAAAACAGACCAAAGTCTTAGCACGGAGCCCCTCTCGTCGCCTTCTCAATCCCTTTAATTGGAGGGAGATAACCTGGGACTCATTATGATTTACTGTGGGATCTGCCTCCTTCTTTCCTTTCCAAACTAAAAATTCAACCTGAACTTGAGGCTGGAGTGCAGAAGACGAGCAGCACGAGGCTCGCACCAGGATTAGCCTCAGATCCTTTTGCATTTGGCATCGTTTCATACTGTAATTGTGTACGCATCTGTGAGTACAATGTATTTGTAATCACAGGGAAAATCACAGGGGTCTAATGACTTTGTAATGGCTGCTCTGAGGGTCCCTATCAGATCGAGCGATCAGAGTGAAGGAGATTTGGTAAGACGGAAGGCTTTGCACCCGCATGTAGCCATACACACACACACACTGACACACAGGATTAGGCTGCAGGCTGACCTGTGTGTGTTGGTGATTTGGGAGGTGCTGATCGTTGACGCTCCATTATGGCTGCTGTCACAGTGCCAGGGGACGGCTACGATGATACTTCCATTCTGACAGCCTGTGTGTGTGTGTGACACCACTCTGCTGTGGAAAATGCTGTCTTGCAGTTTGCAGTCTTCAAGGTCAGGCTGTCCGTTTGTATATTATGAGTCTGAATTGTCAGGATTGATTCTGTAGAACTGATCCATCCCCTCTGCTCTCAGGTGATTGTGTCCATGTCCATGTCCAACATCTCAGGGATAATAAAATCTTGACAATGTGATGTGCTGAACGGATTATCAGAAGTACTCACACACTCATCCATTGTGTGGGAGACTACAGAAGCATATTGCTGCCAGCCTAGAAAAAGAAAAATGGATCAGTATCACGTTGTAACGTGAAAATTTGATTTTTATAATGAGATGTTTTTCATAACAAGATATCTTCATTATTCAAACATACAAACTTATCACAGTGTAACAAGTAGAGCAGCAACGATTAATCGATTAATCGATTATTAAATTAATTGACAAATATCTTGATAATCGATTAATTGCTTTGAGTTATTTTTTAAATTAAAAATGTCCAAATTCTCTTTCAGATTTAACAAATTTAACTCTTTCATCCTCTTAAATGTGAATATTTTATTTTGTGTGCCGTTTGTTTTTTTTAGTCCTCCATGACAGTAAACAGAATATCTTTGTGTTTTGGACAAAACAAGACATTTGAGGACGTCATCTTGGGCTTTGGACAAAGGTTTCACCATTTTCTGACATTTTACGAACTAAACCTCTAATCGATTAATATTAATAATCGATTAACCAAGAAAATAATCAACAGATTAATCAATGATGAAAATAATTGTTAGTTGCAGCCCTAATAACAAGAAATTTTTCTTGTTATAACAATATGATACGTATCTTATTCTAACGTAAAAAGTTTCATGTTATAACAAGAAACTACTTGTTTTAACAAGTAAGGTTTCTCATAACAATATATTTATCTTATAATGTGAACTGTTTCATGTTGTCATGTGATGACTTATTGTTATAGAAAATGTTTCATGTTTTATCATGATAAATGAAATGTTTCACTTTATGACAAGATAAATAGTATATTGTTTAAAACAAGGAAAAAAAATATATTTTAACAGAAAAGTTTTTGTTATAGTGGTGTAATAACATAAAAATATCTTGATATAACATGAAAAACATCTTGATATAACAATAAACTTTTCATATAATGTGATACTGATGCCTTTGTCTTTTTCTGTTTTGGCAGCAACATGCTAGAATGTCCTACAGGAAAGCTCAGAGAAGCGGTTCAGTCAGGGCTCATGCACACATGATGATAATATGTCTGAGACGTTATTGCTTTATCGCTCAGTCTAATGTTGGGTAAATACATCAGAATTTTGTTGATTAAAACAACCCAAAGTTCTTATACATCTTGATCTTGAACTAGCTTAAATACTGATCCAGTCAGGATGAATGAAAGGATTCTCATCAGTTGCATGGTGTATTTATTCCAGCTTTTAAGTGAGTGCGTTTGCATTGCTGAATAACAGTACGGTTGTCCATCTTCCTGCTTCTGCTCAGTTTCAGCCCATGCTTTCTGGCAGCTCTGGTGCCAGTCTGGTGCTGAGCTGACCATAGCAGCCTGCCTGACAGTTGTCTTGTTGTACCCAGAGGAGCAGCTTTAGTCCAGCATCTGCTACCAGCCAAGCTGCCCACACGTTGCCTCACCACCTTTCTCCGTCTGCTCCATCAAACTTTCTCCATCTGGTGGGAAATAAGGCAGACTGAACATCAAGAGTTATTGTTGACTAATTACAGAGATGTTTGTTTTGTGTTTTCTCTGTAAACAGTGTGTATGGTACTACTGTATATGATGAGGAACCAGTTGCAACCTCATCATGACAGAGATTAGGCCTGTGCAGTATGACAGAAATCTCATATCCTGATATAGGTCTTCTCATATCCAGATAACAGTTACTATCACAACATAGCACATTTTCTAAATTAAAAAAATAAGTAGTTCTCTCCAAACAGTTTGATATGATTCTTTTGTAGGTAAGAAGTTAGAGGTGTTACGTTGCAGCATTCACCAAGTATGGTTTTGTGGTCCTTGTCAGACTTACCATGTCTCTATAATATAATACCCAAATCATGTCCGTACAATAGAAGGAGCACCTTTTTTGGATACGACTTCCTCATTTTGTCTTTGCTGGTCGAAGTCCTTCTCCCGTTTGAAATTACCCCAATCTGTGCCACATTCATTCTCTATCACGTTTTTTTGTGTTGCCTTCGTATAAATGCTCTGCTTTCATCTGTGCCATTCAGAGGAAAGCAAAGCGTTGCCAAATGACAAAAAATATGTATGACTTGCAGCACAATGAAGTGAATAATAGAGCATAATATGAAACGGTATGTTTTTTTTTTAACCATCATACCATCAAGAAAAGGCTTCATTGGTTTATTATAAAATAGACAAAAGACTCAAAGTAAACATTATTTCTATCACATAATAAAATGACCACATACAACAAAACTTACTAAGATGATAAAAATAATTTCAATATTTAGCAAAAAAAAAATAAGATTAGTGATGACAAGTCAACTATAGGATTAAACGTGTAACCACATTCAGCTCCAGGTAAACAAAGTGCAGACACTGTGATCCTGTTCGGTCTGCAAAGTTGAAGCATTTAGTGAGTTCATGTTTTGAAGGATAATTTCCAATGTTCAGGATGCACAGCGCAGAATGCCACACATTTCAGCAGTATTTATATTATGAATTGGTCATTGAAGAATGTGATTAACGGCTTTGAATGACTCTTAATTTCACGCAGTATTTTTTTCAGATGAGGTTTTAACGTTATCAATTAATAAACTGCTAAATTTTACCCACTTTCTTAGTGTTTTGTTTTTTGTTATTGTTAGACTAGTTGACTAGTTTATTAAATTTGCGGTTTATCAACAGGGACATTAGTCGCCAGGAACATCCCTACAAATTATATCATGCAGTCTAATGCAGCCCAAGTATTCACATAGAGTGTCACTGTAGTATATGGCAAAACCTTTAATTTAAATTTTTTTCATATTATCATTCAACACTAAGAGCTGTGAAGATAGTCAATGTGCACATGTCCACAGAAATAGTTAAAAAAGGTACCAGTATGTGCAGTAGCTCCATGTTGAGTGATGGAATGTGAGGGGGAGAATGATCCTCATACAGTTAAGTTGTAGAGTACACATCCTGCACATCTGAATGGAGCATGTTCACACAAGTATAACATGGAGTACTTTAATAGTATTAAAAGACTTTTACTGTTCTTACTTGTCAGTAATGCTCTCAATCTGTCTTACTATAGTGATGTCAACAAGCCTCTCTCCTCATACGCTGCCCATATAAATTGATAATGACGTCACTTGACAGACATGCACACATACTCTGCAGACACTCTTGCATCGGCATAAAGTTTCACCTGGTGATGTAATGCTCAAAGAACAATAATGCACACAGCAGAGCTTAGCCTGCATAGCTTGAATGGTTATCAATGCATACTAACCTAATCTCCGTGCCAACAGTCATGATATTAAAGCTCATGTAAAGGTGTAAAAGGATTTGCATCATATGTCGTCACCACAAGCTTCTCTGTGTTTTACAGAACTCCTGCTGTGCAGGCTCTTACATAATTGTGTGTATCACAGGACTTTTAAGAAAATTAAACGGGCTCACTCTGCTGTAGTGCGTACTTGATGTTATTGCACTGCTCTCGCTTTATATAACAGCTTGTTATCATTTTTGTTACCTTATTATAGGAAACATTTACTAACATGGTAATATAAGGCCTTAAAATCACTGCTTACCTCACTTCATCACTTAAACTCAAAAGAAGCGCTCCATTCCTGCCAGCAGTTACCTTGTAAGAGAAGATGTCAGGTTTTTCCAGCTTTTTTTCAATTTATGATTGAGTATCTGCCATGTGATTTTGCTTACTATGCAGGTTGTGTAGGTTGCTTGTATACACTTGAGCTTCCCCTGTGCCATTAGGCTCGGTGTGGGGCTCAGCTGTTGGTTGCTGCAGCCATCTGTCTTTCTGTCTTGTGTGTCCCGGTCAGGGTCAGGTCTGGGTCACCTCGAGGACTTTCTTCATTACTCTCTAGGGGATCATATGTCCACACAGAGTGGCTAATGGACAAGTGAAGAATAGGGGGCAGAGTGGTAGAGGCTTCATCTGCGGGGTGCAAAGGAGAAAAGAAAGGTGGAGATGTCTGGACTCCAAACCCTGCCCTGTGTGTAGGATAAGACAGTGGGTTAGCTAAGGTCGTCACAGTCGGTTGGAATTTCATTGTCTCCGTACAATCCCACTGGTCTACTTTCATGAGGAATTGTTTTGTCTTTATTTTACTGTAGCCAGGAAACCAAGGTCTTGACCATTTTGACGTGCGTAGGTTAAAGACAGGAATGGAGAACAAGGAGAACAATGTACGGGCAGATGGAGCCATGAAGGGAGCGTGACATCACCTTTTCAAGCTGCACAGAAGAAAAAAACACCTGTCCCCAGTTTTCTTTGGACAAAGAAATGTGAGCGATCAAGTTCGGCTTCGGATTAACTGAGACTCCCACTTCTCCTTACATTAAAGTTCCATTTCCACCCAGTACTTTTGGTATAGTACCATTGAATTGTATTTCCATTACAACAGGGCCTCCCACTGGAAGAGGTGTCATTTAGCTGAAGATTAACTCAGCTCAAGTTGAGCAGCTGTAAAATGAACACAGAATTTCCAATAAATTCTTCACAACATAGGTGAACTCCACTCACAAATACAAATCAGCGTCATTCAGTTTGTCTTGCAGTCAACATTACCAGTGGAAAAGCCCCATAGGAGTCGAGCTTTGTTTGAGAAGAGGCTGCAGGCAACAAGACAAAATCAACTGAGCACAGACAATGAGATTCTAGATGCTCTGATTCTTTCTGACCAATCAGTCATCTGCAGTGTTTTTACTCCACCTTTTAGTATGGGTTAAGCTTGCTTGGAATCCAACTGAGGGTTAACAAGAAATAGGATGGAATGGAGTGGTTCTGTTGGTACCGTCCACAGGTTTTGCCAGTGGAAACGTGAAAAAGTGCCTTTTTTTTTTTTTGACAGCTGTTGCAATTGTAATATGATTCAAGAGTAGTAGGAATCATGATTTTTGCATCACAAAGTCTGGAGCCTGTACCAAGCAAACATGTTTTCTTACATCTCGAGAACAGGATTTGTAAGCCAGGGCATCTCTTCAGCACTACAGTACTTCATTATGATGCTGTTTTGTCACACATTTTTCCTTTATCAGAAAATTGCAATAGCTTCTGTGATTTGGATATTTCACTTGGTTCTAATGTGATTTTGATTATTTATAATTGTGCAGCTACTTAAGATGCCTAATCTGGTTCTTCTTCTTGACTTGAGGGAGTTTTGTGAACAAGCAGACTTCTACCTACTGCAAAATCAGCTGTTTCACTCTCAAACATTGTATGCCATGTATTGCGAAGGAAAGCAACATATGTGGCAAATGGGTAACCCTGACTTCCAAAAGATTTCAAAAGTTTGAACAGTGTATCTGCTCCAAACTGTGTATCTTTGTCCACCTTGAGAAATGTTTCTCACCAGTTCTGCAACGCACAAGCAGGACTGAGCCTGTTTTTTGCACTTTGTGGAATCTCCCTGGACTGACATTGGTATTCAACAAAACTCTTTCTGTTTTCTCTATAACTACTCCCTTATTCACAAGCACAGGCATCATTTAAACCTGCCCCTTTCATAACTGCTTTCTTAAGAGGCCTTGACTGTCTTTGGCCTGTGTGTGGGAGGCTGAGTGAGTGTGATTGAGGACGAGGCAGCATTGAGGATGCTCAGTGGTTTGGAATTCTGCTGCCAGAGTGAGTAACAGTGCGGATGGGAGAGCCGTCACCACTGCTGATTTACACCTGTGTTTGTGTTCTGGGCAGGGAGGAAGGAGGCAACGGGCAGGACTGTGCCCTGTGTGTGGTGTCTTATTGTAAGAAGTGGCTCCAGTGGGTGGCATGGTGGTCCCATAGAGAGACAAAAGTCTGAGATCATGGCAGGAATTGAGTACTGGATGATAATGTGGTATAAAAATGGCTGTTATTGTGTGGCTAAAAAACATTTCATCCTGTTTGGAGGAGGATGTGAATAGTTTTTCTTTGTTTGTTTGTGAGGAAAGCCACTTTTCCAGTGGAAAACCACAAATGTGGTTACATGATTACACCCTTTCTCTTCCCTCTGATGCATTTGACTTATTTTTCATAAGTGTCTTTTCTTACATGCACAAATAAAACACTATAATATAATAAAATACTACTGGAATTTTAGTGGAAGCAATAAATATTGTCTCATTAACTTAATCTAAACATATAATGTTGTATTTATTCAAGTTGATTAAACTTAAAATGTCTAGTATTTATTTTACACTTATAAACACAAGTTCTTCTAACTTGATGTCTTTTGACTTGAAATGATGAGTTGAATGAGTGTTCTGTACAGAGTGCGATCAACTCATTTAATTCAGTTTCTAAAGAAAAAACAGTGTATTAGCAGACTTCCCAGTATGCATTGTTTAAGAATTAAAGGAACATTTCAAAGTCAAAAATATATATTCCCTCTGCCCTGTATTGCTATTTATCCATATGGAAGAAACTGAAACTGCTCACAATAAGGTCTGTGAATCATCTTGAGTAAAACTATAGGGCAGCCCGGACACTACCTTCTTCTAAAACCTCCTTTTCTTAATCAAGTGTCTAGAATCCAGTATCTGCCCTGCTTTGAATGGCCATAATCTCACTGCAGTTTATCGCTCTGACACAAATGATGCCCCACCACCAGGGGGGTGGCATCTAGTAATTGTTTGTTTTCAATCATAAGCAGCTTAACACCAGGATTATCAGTAGCTACAAGTGATGTTTTTGTGTCACACAGCAGGAGGGATGGCTTGCGTCTTATTTTCCAAACTAAAACATGAAGGTCAGGTCATTATCCCCCCCCCCCCTTCCCAGTCTTAGGTCTGACTCTCCCCTCTGAGCTGGCAGGAGCACCTGTGCTGCTGTGGAAGCTGGGCGGGGCTCTTTTGGGTTTTATTGTCAAGGTCAAAAATAGTGAAAGCACAAAAGGACAAAAGAAAATCTCAGCGCTGTTCAAACACCTGTGTGGTGCAGGTGAGCCACAAGACTGTGGGACAGAGGCAGAGATCTGTTTTTAGAATATAGAGAATATAGTCTATTTAGTCTAAATATATTAATTTTCTTCAAAGATGGAAATGTTTGTTGATGTGGGATGTACTGCATATCAGCTTTTTTGTAACAAGACAGATGGCAGATCACTGTTGCATCAAGAAAATGAGATCTGATTCAATTTACTAAAGTTATTGAAACAGCCCAAAATGGAAAGTGATCCCATTACACTTGTGTTCGAGCCTGAATAGTTCAGGATATTTTTGCATCATAGGACAGTAGGGCTGTTAAGTAAAAAGTCACCTCTCTGGGGATTAACTAAATAAAAGCCCTATTTTTAGATGGTTCTTTCACAGTTTGAAGGTAGTTCTGTGTGCCTACCTTCTTGTAGAGTTACTCATTAACAAACTTTGCCCTTCACTGAGACTGACTCTGTTCCTGAATTAATATAAACCTCTGAATGACTCACTGACTAGATGAGGGATTGTGTCAGCAGATCATGTCTCAAACTATCACTTTAATGTTTATCTTTCCATCTCCTGAACATGATAGAATGTATATTTGAGTCTTCATTGGTGTAACCTACCCGGTTGTCCGAGTTTGACCCTCTCAGTCTACTCTCTGGTTGTCTGGACGTACTAGCTCTGCTATCTGAGCTCCCATCAACCCCCTCTTTCCCTGTTTAGCCCAGATCAGTGACATAACTAGGGCTGCATATCAAACTGTTAACTTCCTTGGAAATTGTAACAATATGTCTGTAGCACCAGTATCAAAAACCGTCAAGTAAAAGAGGCAGTGAGAAAATCCTGTGCACTGTTGATCACTTGTTCTCATTTAGGTCCTCAGATTAGCTTTGTGTTTTTTTTGTTGTCATAATTTTTGATCTGATAACACCTGTCAACAACTCTTCCTGGTGCACAAGAACTTTGTTGTAATTGTCACAAATATCAAAAGCTGCTGTTGAATGTTCCTAATTTATGGTCTCATTCGCTTGTTTCAACTCTCCTTCAATACAGCATGATGTTCACTTTGTAATTTATTGTCCCATTCAGAGTAAGATAGGCAATAAAACAGGGCATGTTTTAGGGCAGTGCTACCATGTGATTGACAAGTCATTGTCCATGAGTCTGTCCGGTGCAGCATGCAGGGCTCACAAAATTCACATCACATTGTCAAATGAGGCAGTGCTGATCAAATATGGATCAAGATTGTGTTACTGAATTGCCTATGTCTCGCTTCAAGTGTTTTCAGAAACACATTTTAGAGCACTGTTTGGTTGGACTACAGGAAAAATTATGACTAGACAGGCTGCCAGTTTTTACTCCTGAATGGATTAGCCAAAAATAAGGACTGCCCAACTTGTAGTATGTCACCCACCAGCTCCACTCTCTTGTCCAAATATTGTCACTTCTGGTTCCAAAAACAAAACAAGATGGTGCTGCTCTTAATGGCAAACTCGAGACTTCAAAATGCTAGCCCACAAACCAGTGGGTGATGTCATGGTGGAATTACACTTGCCAAATACCTGCAAAACTGATGACATTCCCTTTAGCATTAGCTGCACTTTGTGTTTAACATTAAATACAGCCTCATAGAGCTCATAGAGAGATTAGCAAGAGTCTTCAGCCATGCTTGAAGACTCTTGCTAATCTCTCTTTCTCTTTCATTTGTATACATAAGATTGCTAGCAAGATATTTACTGAATGGGATATGAAATATGGCATTTCTGTACTGCAATTTTTGTCAGCCAACCAGCAGTCAGCTCAATCAGCTGATATTTTACCCAGTGGAGTGCTGCTGAGGTTCAGAAGCTGGCCTGACATTACCAGTTTCGTGCCTCAAGTCTTCAGTTTTAACACAAATGCTTGTTGATGGTATGAAGGGTTATTTTTAGCTGCAGTGATGAGGGAATGCTAGAATGAGTTATTTTTGTCCTGAAGTGGGCCAAAGAGCCTTAAGGTGGTTAGACACACAACTTACAGATGGACTGATGGGACATATACACTTCTTTTTTCCCTTTTCCACTCTCTCTGTGTTTTATCTGTCTCCACCCACATGACATTATCTTTTTTTTAATTCTTTCTCTGCTTTTGTTTCTTTCCTTCTTATCTTCCTCTTTCTCTCCTCTCTCACTCTCTCCCCATCGACCAGCTCTATCAATTATGCATCTGTTAATGGGCTCACTTCCACTTCCTGCTGCAGCTCTGTAAATCCGTCCTGTAAACACACACAGCAGGTGTGCGCTTGTGTGTAAATGTGTAGGATAGGCGCCTAGACCCGACTTTACCCTGTTGGCCTCTGTTGCATCACCGCTTTCTTATCTGTTTTATCCCATCTGTCCGTGTGTCTGTCTGGTGGACCAGCTGTCTCTTTCTGTTTCTACGGGTTCATCCCAGCCCCCCGACCGCTCCAGGTAGAGTAATTCACTCGAGTAATAACTGGCGAGGATGTAGGTTACCCAGCAACACTGGCGTTTAGAAAGACTCCCAGATTAGTGCAGCTTATGTCTACCTGCTGTTCACTCTGTGTCTCTCTGGGACGCTCATCGCAGGTGCACTGCTATTTGCAGCTCAAATCACTCATCTGAAAATCTGTCATCATCTAATTAATGTCAGTGGAAGGTGGAGTTACAGAGTACATATATATAATGTTTGTATAGGGGATTAATGCAGTGGCCTCCCTATAAATAAATACAATTTCACTCAGCCACATTGGCTCCTGCAGGGCTTAAGTAAAGCAATAAAGCACTCACATCAATGATATTTTTTGATTAAGCAAAGTGGGTTTTGCTCCTCTGTTCCACCCATCCTCTGTCTTTCTATCCTTCTGTTGAGTTCATAGTATAATGAATTCTGCCATTTCATGTCTAGGATTAATTGAATTGGTCATTAACAGGTCCATGGCGACCCTGCACACCGTAAATGTGTGTGTGAGAGAGACAGTGGAATGTGTGAGTGGCGACTGATAGTGACTGTGCTCTCCTCTCCCTGTTAATGGGTCAGGATGAGACAAAGAGCTGTTGTGTCTGCATGGGAACCAGAGAGCAGAGATGGGAGGACGACAAAGAGGTGTTAAGACAAGAAAGTAGTTGAGAGTCCAATGTAGGTCTTTTACTAATGATTGTTTATTTTCATCATGCGTTCATTGTTTTTATGACTAAGCCTGCAGTAAGTTATGGGATTTCAAAATGTATTAGTACAGTTCCTACAGTTTGCCCCTAATAGCAGATATTTTGACTTGTCTGTAGGAAAAGCCAGTCAGAATGCACACTAGACTAGACCTTTTCATGGCAGCCATACTGATATGAACTAGGAGGGTAAACACAGGTGTTCCTAATGATGCTAATTAAGTTCTGTTTGACCTGAATGGATCAGAACTTTAATTAACATTATTTGTTGCACCTGTGTTTACCCTGCGATAGAGATACTCAACTTGTTTTGCCTGGGGGGCCTTTTGCAAACTGGCAGGTGGTCAGGGACCAGTCAATAAACATTAATAAAAAGATTATTTATCAGATAAAAAAAAAAAAAAAGTAACTTAATTTTTAAATTAACTGACTTATTAACTTAACTTATTAATTTAATTAACCTGGTGTAAAGATGGACAGATAAATCAGATATTTTACTGCATTTAATAACAGCAACTGCATTTTAGTTTTAAATGCTTTGGTAACATTTGATAGAGTTTATACAGGATTAAACATATCTGGAACTCTTCCATCTTGGAATAATTTATAAGCATAAAGCAGAAACATAAACTGCTTCTATTAGGGACAGAATGAACAACATATTTAGGTTCTTTTACTATCAGTAACTTTTGCTCCTCTTCAGCTAAATAGTTGTCCTTCCCTGCAGAGCTCATTGTCTGGTCCTACTGCACTTTGCATGGCGTGAAAGGCCATCATACAAATATCAGCCTTCTCTGTTACTCCAACAGCCTTGTTTAACCCATCATACTTATACAACAATAGGCATATCTTTCCCTCCTTCCTGGGAAAAACAGTGTAAATGAATTTATTTTCATTTAGAATTAGAGTACTGCCCAAATTTCTCCTAAGATACAATATCTGTTGAGCAAGAAGAACCTAAAAAAAAAAGCATCATCAAGCACAAAGTCACATAACAACACGCACGGTCTGTAACAGTCACATATAACACAATAAGATAGGACCTGAGAGGCATGAAAGAAACAAGCTTGACTATTTATTGTGGAACAGACCTTTTTTCATGGCAGTCACTTTGATACGAAATAGGTAAACACAGGTGTTACTGCAACATAGTTTCATTTCTCAGACTGTTCTGTGTTACAAAACAGCCTGCTGCCAGCCTGCGTGGCCCCTCCTCGCATTTAGTAATAATGGGGCCCTGGCATGCAGTGGATGAGATTACTGGTGCACATCTTTACAGGCACCCCGAGGCACATCTGAGGTCACAGTGAGGACAGAGACAAACATACAAGTACAGTTGTGCACACAAATACACACACACACACAAAAGCAACCATGCAGACTTACACTGTCTGCTACTTTCCATTATAGTTTTTTTCCACTCAATGTGAAAACTGAAGAAATTAAGTGAGCTGATTGCGCCATCTAGTTGCCATTTATTGTCACTACATTTTGAAATGGTACTGCACTGCAAGTACAGTGAGAAACATGATATCTAGCACAAATGCTATTCCATAAAACAAATAAAGTAAATAATGAAGTATAAAATAATTAGTTACATCATATGTGAGATTCCTGATATTGTTGTTAGCAAAGTTCCCTTGGAAAGTTGTGGAATATTAAATGATTTTGCCATTTTTAGCTGAGCATTTATTCATGTTTAATCAGTTCATTGCAGTATGGTATGATCAGAAATGGTTTTAAGACCCAGTGTAGTAAAAGCCATGTCTAATCAGATAGAAACAACATGTCTGGAGCTTTTGAAAGTTTGTATTTTATGTTTACATAAACAACAACATAAACAATGGGGAAGGAGATAAACCTTTAGATCCTTCAAGTTCCCTGGAAAGTCGTGGAAGTTATTGTCCAGGGTTACGTTGGTTCACACTCTTTCTTTTTGTTTACAATTGAGTTGGAGTGTGAGGTAAAAAAAAAAAAAAAAAAGAAGAGGGTGGAGCATTGTGAGCCTTTAGGCAGGAAACAAAATTGAGTTTCAGGTCTGTTCAGGTGAGCTGATACACCTGGTGTCTTCCTGTATGGGAGGATTCAGTCTGTGTGCACTGTAATAGTGTAATAGGAGTGCCCGCGCTGCTGCTGTGTGTGTGAAGCTGTGTTTCTGTTGCAGGAAGAAAGTGTCCTGGTAAGTCCCTGTGGCTTTTGTGCCTTTCTCATTGTTGTTTTCATGATTGGCTTTAGTATATCTTGTTCATTTGTTAGATTGGGTGGGTTTTTATCGGCTTTACTTACTCTTAATTCTACTTTAACAGATGCATTTCTTTGTTAGTGATGCTTACATCTTTCTGTGGTCACAGAAGTATTGTAAGGACAAAGTGACCTTGACTCCTGATTTATTATTGCTTATTGCTTTAAATTTGGTATTTTTCTAGATTATTAGTGGTATACTCATCTAGTTACTGTTGTACTTTAAATAATGACACATACAAAGTAAATATTGCTAGAATAACCCTGTTATTATTGGCTCTCAAGTGAAAGCTAACCTGGAGGTGTGAGAATCTCAAGATGGCACAGTTGTGAAGCTACTTTGACACATCCACCAGATGCTCATTGTAGTATTCTGCAATAAATATCTCCTACACTAGAGGCTCATAGTGTGTCACCTTTGATTTTCTTGGAGTCCCCTGACTCATATTCTTCCATATCAGTGGAGGAATATCCAGTTCCTGGAACATCTCTCCATTTCTCTTGTAAATTAGCTAGTTTTTTTTTTTTCTTTAAATACAATGAAACGCTCCAGCCAGTTGTGTGTTGAGACGGCTGAAAGGGGAGAATGACTTAATGCCTCTGGAAAGACAGGTTGACCTAAACACAGATTTATATCTGTGTGTGTGTGTGTGTGTGTGTGTGTGTGTGTGTGTGTGTGTGTGTGTGTGTGTGTTGCGAACAGCGCACATGTACATAAGCAGATGTATTTTATGTGGAAAGGCTGGACGCTTATGAGCAACACGTGGCAGAGCGCTGATTCTGAGCTGTCAAGAAATCCCACCTGAGACCAAGAGAGGAGAACTCACTTTTCCCATTTCTCTGTTAACCTCTCACTCTCGATGAAGCCATTCTTGTTGATGTGCACTTTTCTTCGTCATGGGTTAATAGCGTTCATTGATATTCCACATTCGCTCCCTTAATCTGTTTCCATATGCTTTTTAGCCGTATGCATATACTTCTTCCTATTGCTCATCATTACTGCCGCTCCTCTACAGCAGTCAGTCATTCCAGGAACGTCGGCTGTGCCAGGTACCGCTGAGTCTTAATTTAAGCAGCCCCAATCCCTCGTAAAGCTAACGGCTATTAACGAGAAGTCGTATGGCACACGCCTGAAAACACAACCCTGTCCCGCCAGCGTCACGCGCCTCACGCTTAATAGGAATCGACGTGGTGACATTTTGGCAGCTCTACGCTGAGGCAGGAGAAAGACATTATTCAACAATGTGTTTTTCCACAGAAGAAACAGAAAAGGCAAAGGGCTGCCTATGCGGCCCTGGCATCAGGAGGACTTTCGATTTTCTTTTCGTTTTTTCTGGAAACGGTATTATAATTTCTAAATGTCATGTGGATGAACATTCCCCTCCACCATGGTTTAATACACTGCAATTATGCACAGCCCATTGAAATGTAGTTCCACTGGGTGCCTGTGTGTAAATGAATGTTCGCCTTTACCACAGTTGGATACACTGCAATTATACTCTTATGATTGTGTCATGTATGGTTGTGTGCGTGTGGCTGTAACTCTATCTACTTCTGTCTGTCTGACTTTGCACTTTGTGGTTCCTACAAGCCAATATGATGTAGAGTAGCTGAAATACAAATTGATTTTACATCCAATCTGTCTTCACAGCTCCCCCTTACCAATAACCCAAAGCTGCAGCTCACCAATGGGGCGTGAAGTAAAAGAACATAGTTTTCCAGAGGAGGAACAATTATATTTTCTCTTTAAAATCCACATTGTACTGTAGCGCATCTTTTCTTCTGTCTCTTCAGCCATGTTAAACTCTTCATCTCGCTTTCTGAACAGCTGCACAGCACAAATATTTGGAAGCCTATTTTGTGAACGGGAAGGTTGTGTGCTTTCTGCTACCACTGTTGACCTTTATATGAGCACACAAGAACATGAAAAAACAAGATAAAACACACAGTCTGTTTAGTAGCTTAGCAAGTCTGTAACCTTGGATGCTGCCATGGTGCAGGATTATGAAGTAGTTGTAGTTTTTCAGTCAATACCGATAGCCGATAATTTCCTGCCTCTCATGGCTGATACCAGTAAGATAACTGACAAGGTCACATTTTTGTATTTTAAAAAGAAGTTCATATAATCTGTAGTTTAGGGTAAGAAAGGCTCAGATGTAGTGAGCAAAGATGGATGATATAATATCCCACAGCTCTGACTGAACCAAATCTATCTGACATCCCTATTACAACAAAAATTACAATAGGGTCCTGGCAGCTTAGACTGCCCGGCCCCTAATAACTGACTCTTCAAATAGTCATTTACTTTTTATAGTAAAGTGCATTAAAAACATTTTGTTTAAGAATTCAAATTAAATGCTTTGGCAATCTGTCAAGTCAGAGATTCTAGCCTATATTTATTGGCTAATATACTCTAATACTGATATTGACAGATACTAATGCATCCCTAGATTTAAGTGATAGTTGGAGATAGGTGATGGCAGGATGATTATTTTTTTATGCTTTTTTTTTTCTCTTAACACATTTTTTTGAAGGTGTAGCTGGTGAGGTGTCATACATCCAATTTTTTTGGGGGTACCTACCAAAATGTGCCCTTTGTATTTGTTATTCTATCAATTATTTAAATACAAACCACCCCAAATTGTATGGCTTCAGCGTTGTTTGTATCATTTGCATCAGCCCTAGTTCTGAGACTTTCAAATGACACCAAGTCCTTGCATCAGGTCAAGATTATCCCTTGGTCACTCTGCATGAAACTCATCAGATCACTGTACTCTTTCGGCTTTCTTTCTTTCTGTCCTGTACTTGTGCTTTGCACACCACATGACTGATCAGAGACAGGGGGTCACACAGATATTACATCTACTTAATGGCCTGGTAACTCAGTTGGTAGAGTGTTTGCTTCATCTATTGAGGCTGTGTCCTCTGCAGCGGGTTCAACTCCCACCTATGGTCCTTTGCTGCATGTCAATCCCCCACTCTCTTTATATATATAAAAATCTGCTTGATATCTTGCATCTGCAAGGTGCCGGCGAGGTCTTGAATTGCGTCTTTGAACAGTTTGCACATAGCGATCGTTGCTCACGGGAGCGTCTGCCAGTTTGCCTGGGAGCTTTTGTCTGCAATTTCCAAAAACTGTCGGCAAGTGGAAAATCAGGGCTAAAATTCTGTAATGTAAACTAGGCTTGAGAGAGATTCATGAAGACAAAAGCAGCAGCACACTGGACAATAAAACCTGATCTCCTTCATTTTACAAAAGACCAAGATAAGTGCAGAACCAAAACCTCCCAATGTTGCAACAGACAGCACAGAATTGGTAACCCGAGCAGGTGTCACTTGGCCTGCCAAATAGATCTTCTATCATCTCATCGAGGACCGGTGTAGATAAACTCATCAGAGCGGATCAGCAGACGTTTAAACTGGTGTATAGCTTTGGAGTAAACTGGTCCTTGGAGCTGTAACCAGAGCAGGTGTGACAGGGGTGGCTTTGGATGGGTGTCTGTCATGTGTTGGAAAGGATCAGTGTCGTTCATGGTGGCCCAGTAAAAACCCTGGCCAGTAGCTGGCCTTCCTGTCACTTGATGTGGGACAGTCCAGGACAGAAAAACCCAACACCGCAATAGCACCCCGGGGAGGTTTCAGTGGTGCGGAATGGCAGAGTTGACCTCTGCCGTGTCCTGTTGTAGTACTCCCTGTCCAGGTCCAGATGGAGGCAGCATGAATGCAGAACCATTTCCAACCAGTGAACCCTGTGAACGCTTTGGAGCATGACATGTTTTTCTCCTCGTTTCTTTTCCTGATGAGGATCTTGTTGTCTTCTGGCCAATTGCTTTCAACGGGAATATTTCTACAGCTCAGTCTACCCTTAGGAGAAAGGGAAGAAACAAAAGATTAAATAGTGAAGCACAGAGATTGGGCCGAGTCATTGTTTTGGAAGTCCCAAGTCAGGACTGACAAGTCTCAAGTCAAGTCCAAAGTCCTACACTTTGAGTTTCAATTCCTAAACAAGTCATAATGCGCTCTTCAACAATTTTAATGCCATTTTAACAACAGAGCCTTAACTTACTGTTCTTTGTGCAATATCAAATGTCAGACAAAGGTGGAAGTTGTTGCATATCCATCTGTAATTTTGAACCTGCATGTTTTGCATTCTGCAATTCGTCTCTTGTTCACGACTGCATAGTTTTTGGATGTGAATGAAATTATCTTTGGTATCATTTTTTGTCCAACTGGCTCTTAGTAACGTAACATTACTTCTTGATGGTTTTCTCCTGCAACTTAATTGGATGCTATTGGGTTCAAACAAAGCTGAGGATTGGATTAAGCGTTAATGTTAGCTCATTCAGGAAATGAATTGATTCATGACTCACTTTTTAAATAACATACTTTTTTTTATCTTTGGGCTTTAAGGCAAGATATCAAGTATTTTCATGTGAAAAGACTCAAGTTAATGTGAAGTCACAAGTCATTGCTGTTAAAGTCCAAGTCATGTCTTTTTTGATTTCGTCAAGTAGAGTCTAACGTCATCAAATTTGTGACTTGAGTCTGACTCAAGTCCATGTCATGTGACTCATGTCCACACCTCTGGTAAAGCTGATATAAAGTTTGAAACTCAAAGCCTGCTTTCAATTTGTTGATAGGCTGTTAGAAATGAGAGGTCTTGCAGTGTTTTTCACTGTCAGTCATTCACCTCCTGGCTCTGTTATTCCTCTTGCTAACTTCATCAGCATCCAGCTGAGAGTCAGACGGCTGCACCCACGCTCCCTCCCGACCGGACGGTCAGGCTTGTTTTTGAAAAGAGAAGAAGAAAAACAGTCTTTTACATCTCCCTGTTTCCAGTCTTCCACCTATCCATCCATCCATCACCCTGAGCTATTTTCTCTTTAAATACTGATTCAACCTCAGATTTCACACTCTGAACGAGGCTAAGCAGGCAACGTCCTCTGACATTCATACATACAGGTCTTTGTTGGGGAGAGGTGCTTTAGGCTGTGTCTCAGCTGAGTTTTCAGGGTGAATACTCCCTGCAATAGTGAAAGTGCCCACTAGATGGTGGCAGAACCATTTGAAGATGTCTAACCTCACAGGGGTAGAGGGAGGAACGCCTCATTGCAATTAAGTGTATCCCATCTCTTGTCCACATGGCAAAGTGTCCCTTCACTCCCCTCATGACCATCTGATATTGTGTGATCTGAACAGACACAGTTAGAGCTTTCTGACAGTGGGGAATGTTTCTTTAAGTCTGTCTGTTATGATCCTTTTGGGCCTTTTAAAAAGTCCCAGGTGTTCCCGGCTGTGCGACATGCTTCCTGGCACTCAGTGAGCTCCTCAGATGGAAAGATGGATCCTTCCTCAGATTGGGGAATATGTGGTCATTCCCCTTTGGATGCAACAAAAGGCGAACGACTGATATTACGGCGTGGCATACCTTAACAGTATTCATGTCCCTTGTCTTTCCTTGAGTCTGCCATTCCAATCACAAAGTCTTATGACAAAACCGTCTTGTAGCCCTCTCTGTGAAACACTGAACTGATTTAGCATGGGTCAGTTCTCTTGGCATGAGCTCAGTGGCTGTTAGGTTTGGTCCCCTGTTCAAATCGGCCTGTTGGAGAGATTTTGTGGTCACTACTCAAGGCGCCGCTGCCCTTCTCTGCTGGTCCTTTTAACCTATTTTATTGAAATATGCAAAGGGTTGAACAGCACTGAACTCCGATTTCATCAGGTTTTTCTTTTGTACTTTATGCTCATGCAAACGATTGACAAAACTGGCCTACAAATTGGTGCTGGCCTGAATTGTAGCAGGGTTTTGAATTCGTCTCCCAGATCTCCTCTCGTTGGAAAATCAATGCTTTCTTAAGTGCTGTTTGATGAATGCACCATATTTTGTACATCTCAATCCAGAAGAAAAATATTCTTTTTCTGATAGGCTCTCAGTGGCTTGCTTATCTGCTCGCTCAGGCATCCTCTGGACTCTATTGTCTAGATGCTTTTTCCACAAGGCTCCACCTGGGGTCTTCTGGGCCCTGAGGTGAGTTCATATCGCAGTATGTTAGACAGGCGTGGTAGCATTGTGCTACGTGGGCTGCCGTCTTGGCAGGTTCGAGCCTTGACCTCTGCGTGTGTTTGTACACACATGCAGGGCAAAACGCCAGGAAATAGTCAGTCCTGTGCAGCTGTCACTGCGGGGGCTGAGTGAAAGATTCTTTACAGAAAACACATTTGTAATGAATTTCCGGTCCACTGTTCTAGGAGATGGACGTGAAGTCATTTCAAACTTCAAGCGTGTGTGGCCGACACCACCTAACCATTGATGGTGGTCCCAATGAGCTGGAAGGGCGCAGGTGTCTTGACTGCCCCTATGTCTGGCCAAGTGGTTCTGAGTCAGCTATAGCAGACCGTGACTCAGTGTCCACACAGAGCAGGTTTTTACAACATTTATCAACATGGGAGACCCATAATGTGGCTTATCTCACTGCCGGTGTTTATTTTGGTTTGACTGGGACACAGAAACATGTGAGCTGACATATAATGGATCATAAAGCAGAATGCCGTAAAGAACTGAAGGCTCAACCCTAATTGTTTTCCACTCTCCCTTTGTCAGATACAGCATTCAATCTAGTGGTAGGCTATAGCTTTGCTCAGGGACCTGTTGAGGTTTCTAGTGGTCTTTTGAAAGATGCTTTCATAAAAGTAGTAGGCCCAAGAAGTTTGGATGGCCTGGGACCAGGGATGGGAATTGTTAAGACTTTATCGATACCACTGTCATTAATGATTCTGCTTATCAGCCTGATTCTTCACCATTTCCTTAGTGAGACCTGATCAGCTTTATCTGTGGAAAAATAGTAGGAAGTGAGCTGTTTCATGAAGGAACTACTTTCTTTCTGCAGTAGAATTTACTGGAACTGCTTTAGAATCTTCCAGTATCCAGAATCTTCCTTCATGATATTGCTCATGACAAGGTCTGTGGATTATCTTTAGTAACCGGGTAATGATTTTTGGAAAGAAACACTGGTTTTGAATCATTCAGTGTTTTTTTTTTTTTTTTTTTTGCTGCTGCTTTGAGCACCACAAGCCGAGTGCCACCTACTTCAGTCATATTGGAGAGAAGACAGACACCTCAACAGTCGATATCTCCAAAACTCTGCAACTCACACTAAAAAATCTTGATCGATAAACAGCGCTGCAGGCCAAGGGAAAAATATCTATTTTTGATTTTGGGGTGAACTGTCCCTTTAACTCTGAGACTGAACACAGTGAAGAAACAGAGTGGAAAAAAGGCTCTCCGCCATTACTCCTCCTTGTTGCAAGTTTCCAGCAGCAAGACATGAGTTTGATGACAATTTGGAATCAGTTCTCAACTAGAAACGGTTCTCAGTTCCCATCCCTACCTGGGGCCGAGGGCATCAACTGAGACCTCTCAGCTGCCCATGCAGTTGTCAGTTAACTGTCCACCCTGTAGTGACAGCACCCAGGGCTGTAGACAAAACCAGTACATGGTCCAGATGAAACAAACATATTCATGGCTGAGCAAGTGACAAGTTCCCGTCTACTTTTCAAGCCACATTATAGCAGACCTGTTCCAGATTTTGGGTTGTTTCTGACCTGTTTAAAGTCTCGTGGGGCCAGTCTAAGTCAAGTTTCGCTAAGCAAACTACAAGTTGAGATACAAATGTTTTCGTGAAATTGACACTGCATTTTTCATAGCGAAGATCAAGTCCTTTCAGTGCATAATAAGTTTTTTTTTTTTTAATATTAAAGCCAGGTGGCTATGGAAGGCCTGCCTGATTATTTTTCCCCATTCTGGGAATTTACCAAAGTTAGGACTTGAATGAAAGTTTCAAGTAAAGTCGGCTTTATAGGAAGTCTATTCTAATGCAAGTAATGTCTCAGTCGGGTCAAGTTTAAATGATGTCTGAAGTCCTCATTTTTCTGACTTCAACTCCAGGTCTCGAGTCTACAGCTCTGCTCTGCACTTACATCTTCTTCACCAAATTAGGGTTGTCAAAAGTATTGATACTTCATTACATTTTTAATACTGCATCTTTAAAATGATACATCTCTTAATTATGGTATTGAAAGTGCCAAAGTTAGAACTAGGTAGTCTTTAATGACTTTTTCTGTACCAGCACAGTGTGGTTGTTAATAAAAAAACGTGTTTTTTTAAAAAAAAATCCTTTTTTGTGTGCTTTATTTCTCTTTGCCACAGTATCAAAATAGGTATTGACTATAATTTTTTTATACTAGTATTGTGTCAAAGTTTAAAATTCTGGTATTGTGACAACTCAAGTTGACATGAATACATATTAGTTGTTTTCCTTCCTGTTGTGTTTGTTATACGCTACCGTGTGTGTGTCCACACATGTTCATCCACAGCAGGGAGAGATTTCAATGAGCCACAGACTTTTTATTTGTGGTCTATGTACATCCCCCGTCTTCCTGTTCCTGCTGTATCTGGCTTTCCAGTTGAGTGCCATTATTTACGAAGCGACGCTTTTCCACGCCTGTTTGATTTTTCACAGGTCTGCTGCATTTGCTTACTTACTTAGGCTATCCTTAGCGGATAAAGTTTCCCTTCATTCTGCTGGATGCTGCATAAAGTGTGGGATAGCTCTGCGTCCATGTGTGTGAGTGTGTGTGTTGTAAATATGGGCGCCGGGTGAGGCAATGTTGGCTCATGTACAAAGCAGGATGTTCAACAGCTTGGGAAAAAGTGTTGAGTCGTAAACACCCAAAGTCAACTGTGAATGTACTGTCAACACACTCACACACACTCAGTGAGTCATTCACTGTCAATCGTTGGCTCACGTACACACACAAATGCATACATTTGCTAGTGTGGTAGATATACATTTCCATGGTTACCGGTAGCTACAAGATCTCACACACACTCAAACATACACACACACACACAGCACAGTAGCTGACTGACACACACGTGCATGCGGCCGTTCTGCCATTTGACAAGTAGGCTCTAAAATCTTGTTCTCTCGCAGGGCTCCATGGCATAAAGCCCGTCCACAGATTGAGCTGGTCCCTGGGGAGAGCTGCCGAGGAGATCGCTACTCTGACGCCCCACTGCCATTTTCCACAGCCTGAGGGGAACCAGGAAGCAGCCGGCAGGAGTCATGCCTGCCCTGGCCACCGGAGCCGGCCACGAGCCAGGTACGGACCCCTCGGCCAGGAACACAATCTGAAACAGAAAACCAGTAAAATGCACTTATAAGATGTGGGTCTTCCAGCAAAGATTACAGTATTAGTATTTTGCTGGTTTGACTCGCATTTTGATGTCCATCGTCAGAACACAGACAGAAGGAAATGAATGAAAGTCTGATCTTTTCTTAAATCTATAATCTGGTGGTGTGCCCACCACTTGAAACAGTATCAAAATGTAATAATTTACTCTTGAGGGGATAGTTCAGAAACTTTAATGTGGAGATGTATGAGGGACTTACGACTGGTTAGTGTATTGCCTACAATAGATGGTCATCTGCACCCCGTTTGCAGAAGCAGAGAGGAGTACCAGCACAGAAGCTAAGCAATGCATTGCTGTAGACAAGGTCAGCAACAAAAGATATTTTAGCCACTTAAAAAAAGGTCCATAAAAAAAAAGAAATCAGTATCAGTTCGAGACTGCACCATATTTAGAATATTTTCACCGCTTTGCTTTGTCATCCTTTTCCAACGGGAAACCAGTATTATATAAACCAAATATTGCTGTCTCCAAACCAACCAAACTCCATGGGTGAAATCAGAAATTTTATGTCGCAGAAAATGGAAGCTGCTGGTTCTACCGCTGCCTCGATCTGTTTAGTTTGTTTGTGTTACTGTGCGATTTCAGGAGGTCCGGACCATCCTTTTAAAACACCAAAATCATGCAATAACCGGCACACTGACACATCAAGGCGGAGGGAGACCAGCAACTTCCATGTTCCGCAATGTAAAATGACTGATTTCACCCATGAAGTTTGGTTGGTTTGATGAGAGCAATATTTGGCTTATACAGCGGCGGTTTCCCGTCAGAAAAGGATGTTTGACGGGAAGGTTCAGTGGTGAAAATATTCTAAATATAGTGTACACTGAAACTGATATTTTATTTTTTTAGATGGATCATTTTTAACGGCTATAATACCTTTTGTTGCTGACCCCGTCCACACCAGTACATTGCTTAACTTCCATGCTGGTATTCCTATCTCTACACCGCATACAATCCCACTTCATATAATCCAAACTATCCCTTTAGACCTAATATAGCTTTATTTAAATGTCGGTATGGGCTTATTGTGTGCCTACGGCTTAAAGCAGGACCAAAATTTAATTTAAGATTAGAATTGATTTGCTCTTAACTTGTCTGAGGCTGCTTTTTCATGACTGGAGTGGGCCATCTAAAACTGTGGTTGGAAAAGTTGCACTTCATTTTATGGCCTGCCAAATGAAAAACACACCATTGCGAATATGCACACCATGCAAATTTACAGTTTAAAAACAGAGAGCAAAATAATGTCAAAATATGCCATTTACCATCCTCCATCTCTCTCATCTTCTCCGCTCTGTTCTGAGGAGAATGTGTGTGTGTATGGATGGATGACTATCTGATGTCAGAGTAAGGAACACGTCAAGCTTGTCAGCACCGAGACAGCTGCCAGAAATCACCACCTCTCCCCTCAGGAACACTATCCTCCTCTCAGCCTGGCTTAATGGCCGGCTACATCACCACACACACGCATGCACACACACGCAGAGGACTCGGCCCCAACAAGAGCAGGACAAAAGGACAAAAGGAGGACAGACTTTAAGTCCCGCTCTGATGGATAAAGAGTGTGTGCCTTTCTGCGTCCAGACTTTTAACAGAGTTACCGTAGCCCCCGTCGTCCTGGAAATTTGTGCAGACAAAGTAGAAAGCCAGACCGTCAATTACGATTAGAGTCATTTTGGGCAATTACCGGGAAGGGCTCAGGTTTCCAAATAAAACACGTAAAGACTCCTCCGGCCCATCTCCTCTGCTTCCCCCGTGATGGTCCTGTGAAGCTGTGTGTGCAGGTGAAACATGATGAACATTATGGATGATCGTTAGGTCACTGATCTCCAGGCCCGGTGAAGTCACAGATATTTGTGGTTGGCCTGGCATCGGGACTATCCAGCATTGTACCAAAGTTTACACAGAGTACTGGTAGTGTTACTCCTGGTATCCTAATAATGCTGCTGATTTAAGAGATAAAGCTCAGTTAGGATGATGGAAAATCTGTCACATTTATGAGACAAACCTCTCAGCTACATCTGTTCTCAGTCAGATTATTTGGTGCTTGAGACTACAGATTTAAACAGAGAAAGAAACCAGCATGACAAAAATATGTGAGGGAATGATCGCTGACTTAAAAGTAAAATTCACTAAAAGGAACATTTAAGGGCTACACATCAACACATTAAAGGAATCCATACATGTACAGTATGTTTGATATCAATATACATATTATAAGCAATCATTTCTCAGAATGTTTGTGTCCTCTCCTGAAAGCACCAATAGTCATCTATCACATTTAAAATAAGATAAATAATGTGATAATGATGTTTGATCTTTTCAATGTGGCTCCGTTCTATTCTCTGCAGTACTTGAAGATTGAAACTGCTTTAAAACTCTAACAACACCTAGCTGTTCCACAATGAAAAGCAGTCAAAACTACATCTTAACTAAACAAAACTTGTTTGTTTGTTTGTTTGTCAGACTAAAACTACTTTCAAAAATTAGTTCAGCTACGTCGCATAAAATTATCCCAGTCTGACCCAGGTGTTCCAGACAGTTTCAGGGCAGGCTCTGTGAACTGAAGTTAAAAAAATATTGCATTAGTTATAAAAAGATCACACAGAGCAGCATAAATATGTGTGATTTGATAAAGGAGAAAGTTCAAGAACACAGTTTTTTTTTTCAAGAATCAGATACCAATAAATACCCTGTATATTTGGCGTAGTTTGCAGTTATGTCAAACAGCAATATAGACTATTTTGGCTCAGTTGTTGAGTGTCAGAGGGATCAAATGACTCCATAGATATGGAGGAACTGAGCAAAACTATGCAAGTAAACTAAGGGGGACATCTTTTACCAAGCTTTGTCTGAGGGAGCCCTACAGTCTGAGACATAGAAACCCCTGCATTAAGTCAAAGAGCTTTAAATCTTGTTCATCTTGAGCAGTTTACTTTTAAAAAAATGAATTTTCTGGCATCTATGATTGTCCAAAAAGAAGAAAAAACACTATTTGACACAAACAATACAGAATAAAACACCAACACCTAATTAGGGACGGGGATTCAACATCACGTTTACTTGATTATTTGACTGTATAGGGGATAAAAGGGTTTGCCTTACCTGTAAGAGGAACTAAATTCCAAAATCATCTCAAAATGAAGATAAAATCAAACCAAAACAAAAAAAAGAAAAGATGAGGAAAATTTGGCTGAGGCGAAGGTGTCAAAATGTTGGTCGTCTCTGATTTAAAATTTTTTAATGGCGACAGGCAATTCCTGACTTGATCCTAAATCCCTCCAGGACCATAAATAATAACACTTATCTATTCTCTCTATAAGTCATCACATACCAAGACAGTTTAAAAGTTCAAATAACCAGTTATCTACAGCATAAATTTATGAATCTTTCACTTCAATAAAATCAATCTTTTTGCAGCTGTTTTTGGGGACAATTGTAGTGCAGATTTATACACTAGCTTGCAAACCACAGCGAGAATTACTACTTCAATTGTGCCACCAACAACATAGAAAGATGAAGCTTGGTTATGTGGCCTACTGCTCTGTGTTTGGCTCCAGTTTAACCTTAATTTTGCCTCCATCTGACACTAAACATGACGTCGGCACAAAAAGAGTCTTTTGTTCCTCATGTATAGTATATGCAAGGTCTGGAAAACTAGAATATATCGCACAGTTTAATGTAAGTAATTATTTTAATTTATGGCAGAGCATTTGAGCTTGAAGTGGCTGATGTGTAGTTTTAGTTCAGAGGACGTCCACATCAGCTACAACGGGACCTTCTGCGTAGTTGTGGAGATTTGGCATGTAGGGAACAACACCTCGGCAGACAAGCATAAATCCACAGAGACAAACAATACCTCCTCCCTATGTGGTGGCTGCCAGTAATTACAGAGACATTACAGTGTCTTGCCAGTACCTTAGCGTCTTCTTTAGCAGCCCTGCCATCTGCAGACCCCTCAGCACAGACTTACCACACACACACATAGAAGATGAAGTACTGTGCTCGGGCCTTTAACATAATGGGAAAAATATTATCATTAATATAACTATTCTTTAGTAGCAGCTCTCCTATTTCATCACCAGATTTGGGCAGGAGACTGTGTGTGTGTAAGTGTGTATGTGTAGATCTTATTAAAATGCTCATTATTGGAGTGTTTGGAGAGCAAACACTTGGGCAGACAAATGGAGGGCACATGTAAGATCATACCATCTCTAACTCTCTCTTTCTGCCGCTCCGTCCCAGCCCAAATAAACAACAGGCCTCTGTGTAAATTAGATTCTAATAAATGAAACCAAAAAATGAGAAAATAAACTTGAAAAACAATAAAAGGTTGGAAAACTGGCCTTAAAATATGACCATGGGGAGTGCTGGAGAGGTTGTCCTGGTGATTGGGTTACTGTGGACTCATTTCGCTGTGTGACTTTTAGGTTTTTCATAAATGCTTTGGAAGCAGATTAATGACAGGACTTGAGTTGATGATGCTGGCCCTGCTCTCGGTGTTTGAAGCATTTTGCCTGAGTGTATCCAATCCCTACTCGCCATCCTTCAGCATCAAAAAAAACCATGCTTCATTACGCTGTTATGTGACATTTTGTTGGCTGCTATTCTTGGGATTTAATACACAAACACACATTAATACACATTCTAACAAGGCGGCCAATAAGGGACAGAAAATAAGCTTTTAATTGTGCAAACACTTGGCTGATAATAGGGAGCCTGCTCCTCAGAGACGTCCAGACGATAAGTCAGCTTAGTTTAAACCTGAACACCCTGTAACCCCCCCTCCCCTCCAACAAAGCAGCTGCAGGTCCTTTTTCTCCTTCGATAGCTGCTGTTAAGTCATTTCTCCTCCTGTTCAGCTGCCATGATGGACTTTTGTTGTGGGCTCAGTCGGGGACAGATAACTGTTACGCCTCCGCTTGGTTTGGCTCGGCTCATCTCAGTTTATTTCAGCTCCCACTCGGGGATCTGCAGACAGACAAACCCGGCCCACTCCTCTGTCTGCTACACACCATTTATCTCCCTGCCATTAGCTACAAGGTTACATTTTGAGAAATAATTTATCTGCACCCTGTGTGGGTGTTTTGTTGCATTTGTATTGTGCCTTACCAAAAATCTACAGCATCTCAGGATGTCCAATCAGCCTTAATGACAAACAAACGCCTCCATGCTAAAGAGATTAACAAACATGTACAGATACACAATAACGCTGATGTAGAATCTTCTGAATCTTAGCAGAGATGTTAGGAGTAGATTTTGTTCCACTTCTGTAAATTGTTCTACATATTTTTATGCATATCACTTAGAGCATTGAGGGACGGAGCCTGAGTTCTATGAATTTCATTGCCAGTGACTCCTTCACTGTAATTGTTGTTCATGTGCCAATAAAGACCTTGAACTTGAGGAATGAATGTTCAATTGCACTGTTTCATTTTGAAATAAAAATATAGAACATTTGGACACTGACATTTGAAATCACTGACAATTCAATTTATTGTCTGCTGCATGCAGTATCACGTGTTTCAAAATGTTTGTATGTATGTAGTGGTTTAGTTAGTTGCTGAGTAAGTTCAGTAATAACTTGCACCATTATTTGGTGAGGGTTGGAGGTTGAGGAGCTTTCTCAATTGCTCCTAACGTCTCAGCTCTCCCATCAGAGACCTCAGACTTAAAACATCTGGTTTATGCCATTTAGAGGTCAGTGAGCCTCCTGGAGTGAGAGTGGGTGTTTGCTCCTTGTAGCCCCATTTCCTCCCTGCTTCTGCAGTTATGCGATTGCAGTTTTGTAGTAGTATGGTTCATTTGTCGGGGAAAGGAAGAATGGGGTGATATTGGAGATTTAGAGCTGGAGACATTAAAATGAACAGCTAGACTTTCAGGATAGTAGTGGGCGATACCTTGCTATCTCAAGTTTGATGTATTTCAGATCAGTGTACATCAAAGATTTACTTACATTGTTGTCTGCATTAGGGCTGTCACTTTTTCATAAAGTCAAGTTCAAACAAATTTGAACAAACATTCATTATTTGATTCAAATTAATTGGAACGTAAACCATATGGTGCACATGATAAGCTACATTTCCACCCAAAGTACCTTGTTTAGTCCCAGGTACTGCTTTTCAAGAATCATCATTTTTACAAATCATTTTGTCTGCAACTATACAATGACAATGATGCTATATAAAGCAATGGACAGTTCCTGCTTCATTTCAAAGTTCCTCCCCTGTGCAAGGGCATCTTGGGGGGCAAAAGTCTCAGGAACTTATGGGAAATGGGAATTGGTCTGGAATCTCTCAGTTCATTTACTGTTTCCAACAGGTGCAGACAAAAATGCCTCTGCCAATCAGATAGACCTACAACCAATCAGAGCAGCAGAACATGTGGTGAAGTACTGAGTGACACGTGCAAGTTGGGGCAGTGCTTTGGCTGTTTTCAAGCTGCAAAAATGGCATCCTGGTCAAACTCTCTCAAAACAGTAAAAAGAGTAAACAATTCAGTAAAATGTGTTTCCATTAGGGCTGGGCAACGATTAAAATCTTTAATCGCAATTAATTGCATAATTTGCCTGATTAATCACGATTAATCGCAATGTATATGCAAACTCCAAGAATGAATTCAAAAGTAGTGTAAAGAGCACTTCTATTTCAATGTTCTGCTGCCATATGAACGAAAGTGCCATAACATTTGTTGTGCAAACACTTTTAACATCAGCACTTATCAGTAACACATATTTAGTGTAAATCTCAACTTAAAAAATGTAAAAAAAAATAAAATAATAAAAAAAAATAATAAATAAAATAAATAATAATAGTAATAATAATAAATTAAAGATTATTGCCACTGACAGGACATTCTCTTTATGAAAAAAAAAAAAAAAAATCTACCAACAAAATCCTGAGCCACAATCAGGACAAACAGGCAATTTCTGAGGTAACAGCAGAAACTTTTAACAGGGAGCAGCATTACCAGTCTATGGCCATTTAAAACCTCTGTGACTTTACCCTTCTCTATGTCTGCTTTGGTTTTTCCGCGTTTTCCTTTTTCCTTTCCCGGTTCCGCAACAGCCAGCGCCAGAGCCCTAGAGATAGGGCTATCTCTAGGGCTCTGGCCAGCGTTGTTCTCCTTCTTCTTCTTCTTCTGTTTGAAACGGCGGCTGGGCTGGCAGCCAGCTCATTGGCGCATTATCGCCACCTACTGTTCCGGAGAGTGAGTCAAACCCCTACACCGCAGCAGCCAGCAACAGACTTTCACAAAATAAAAGCATGTGAGCAACATGCGTTAATGCGCGATAAAGTAAATATCGGCGTTAATAGTCTAATGAATTAACGTGAAAATAACGCGTTAACTTGCCCAGCCCTAGTTTCCATTTTTCATATTTGATCAGCACCACCTAATTTTACAGTTTTCTATGAATATTGTGACCCTGGTGCACTGCACTTGAACATGTGACATCACTAACATGTGACTTTTCAAATGTGGACAGGTGATACTTCTCTGTCAGTCATGGTATCAAATCTGCAACACAGAGCAAATTAAACCTGAGCTCACAGGTTCATCTGGTTCTCAGGCTTGAGTAAGGCAGCTACTCTTTACAAAGTTGGTAACTTTGCCACCTACAGTTTAGTGCTCAAAATACTTCCACACGTTGCTTCTCAAGTACTTCAGAGTCATGATTATCCGATCAGCACGGCTTTGCTTGCTAGTGTCTTCCATTTTCATTTATTAGCTCAGTTTACTGGTCATTCAATAGGGCATGCTGTAGTTCAAGCTCATAGTGAATTTTAAAAGGGGCCTTTGCTAGATTACAAAACAGACTACTTCAAACTTCAAAAATCTTTTGCATTAAAGTTAACATATTGATGTTTTCCCTGGGTTCAAACAAGCCCTAGTCTGCATACAAATATAATGACATTTCCAGCCGAGTGCAGCAAACAAATAGGATGTGCACATGTATCGGCCGACAAGAAGAATTTGCAGTATAGAAATTAGACATGTTTGAGCTAATAGAGTGGCATAGTTTCTTTCAGAGAGAGCTTTCTCAGTATACATTTTCACTGAAAAACAAGTTCAACAGATTCTTATCAACAATGTTTATGTCATGTGTATCAGATTTTTCTAAACTCTTCAATATCTATCTTGGTGCCAGCCTCAAAAATCCAGAATCTGTCAGGCTATAATTTCTAGTTATGACTAAATAATTCTAAAAGACAGCCTACATTCATTTTAATAAACTGAACTGAAATGTATATGAAATGTATGTTGTTAATGAATTGCAAATATAAAACTGTGGCCATTGCCTCTCGTGGTGCTTCTACTTAATTCAGTGAATTAGACATTCATTTATCTGATTAATTATCCAGTTGTGGTTAAAAATCAGTTGGGTTAAACTGTCTGTCCTGCCCAATACAGCTGCTAAGTAAACTGCTTGCTGACAAGCCCCCCATTTGCCATTACTGGTCACTGCATGGTACCCCTTAAACCATACCCCCGAGACCAACCTAAATCCTTAGACACACGCTCTCGAACAGGCACTTCTAAAGACCCCGGTGCCCTTTTATTAACCTTATTAAACTTAACTGTGTTATTCCAAGCCGTACCTGCGTGTTCTATCAAGGTTTACAGCCCCCGCACAGCATTTAAAGATAAGGGTGGTTCAGCCATGCACAGCTGTGGAGGAGGTGGGCGACACTCGCATGAAAGACTACACATGGAAATCTTTCGATGGGACAACGCTTTTACCAGATACACTAATAACTTACTGGCTGCATGTGTGCATGTTTGTGTGGAAGCGATAGATGAGCGATTCCAGTCATCTTATTCTGTCCAATGTTGAACACCCCCTGTTGGAGAAGGTGATGGCTCTATAATGACACTGAGTAACGAGATGCAGATATTCCTATGGCGAAGCACTTTGTGACTTGACTGCATTATTGCTTCCACATACTCCTGTGTAGGACAAATGCATACATAGAAACACAAATCTCTGAATAATATTGTAATATTGTTTCTTTTTTTTTCCGCTGTCAAGGTTAACAGTAAATTTTTCCATCCTGATGTCAAGAATCCAGAGCATCTGGCCTTGGCCGGTTGCAGCTCGTGGGAGACATTGGGGAGGGTTTGGGGAGGACTTTGCCTTAGTCTAGGGGGGTGTTGTTCCCCTGGGAGCTTTTAGCCATTTGTCGTGGCCCCTGGCCAGTGGCCAGATCTGTGCCGCAGTGATACAGTACCGAAACACAAGGATTTGTTGCCACTGGAAGAGCTCCCTGTTTCCAGTTACATCAGAACTAAAATTTCCACATCATCTTAGCAAAAAAATAAAAACACAGTCAAAGGAAGCAGATGTAAAAGAAAGAAATCGAGTGAGTGCGACTGAGAGTGAGGAATGATGACTTTTATTTGTTTGAATACGAAGAATTCTTTCACTTTTTGTTGAGGTAGGACGACATCCTCCGCTGTTTCCTTCCAAAGCACACAGGGTACTAAATCGGTCATTGGCGGGCAGGACATGCTCACTTGCATTAGAAAGAACCTGAAAACAGCTTTACAGACCATGTGCTCTGTTTGACAACCAGGCAATGGGATGTTGAGTAATAGCCTGCAACTTTGAGGCTGAGACAACGAGAGATTTAGAGTGTAAATTTAAAGCACAAATTTTCATAAGTGCTGCTATTAATGTATGATCAAAATAAAGCCTTTCAGGTGGTATTGGCACGCGGGCCTCCGATATGCCTGGAAGGCTTGCTAGAAATAAGTATCTGGCCACGGCTTTGGACAGAACATGCTGGCCTGTGCCAGAAAGTCTGCTGCTGTTCCATTGCCACAATAAGCAGAGGTGGCAGGTCATTTGGAGCTGGCCGGGCTGTTGTGGCTTCTGTGTTTTGTCTACCATGTTAGAGTGAATCTAAGCTTAGCTTTCTTGGACTGGACCAAACACTGGCCTTTCATCTTCATCTGGGGAAAAAGACGTCTTGGATGACCACTGCCAAACTCAGCCTTCCCACAGACTTCAAGACCTTCCATTCCAACAGAAGACGGGCACTCTGCTGTATTCTCCATCCTCCACATCTCATATATCTGTTCTCTGTGATACTACCTCCATCATCATCTTTTCGTCTGCCCAGATATTCCTAACCTTTCGTCTTTTCTCCACGTTTAATTTCTCCCCCTCTCTATCTTTCCTTACATTATATATCATTTGAGTTTTCGGGAAGTGGGGCTGGAGAGAAGATTACCTATTCAGACGTGGACAAGAGACCAACCTCCCTATAAGTTACTTTGCTTTATCCCTGCTGCAGGTGCTTCCACTCAAGCCTCACTTGTCCGCACCGTGATTGTTAAAGCTGTCGTAGCTGAAAACACTACCGCTCTTCAGGTTGCTGACGGATCCTGCGGGCTATATGCATTCAATTAAGTTGATTAGACCTGTACTTTTGTCCTGAGCTCTGTTTCCAATGTGCTGACAGCCCCTTTGAAGTGTAAAGGTGTGACGAAGCATGGAGCAGAGGACATGTGAGGCACTTACTACGTGATATTCGATGGCATGCTGAAAATAAGATGAAATAAAGTAAATCCTTCTTGAAAAGCTTGGCCTGTCCTGGCTCTGAAATGCAACTGTGATAAGGTCCTACAACCTGGATTCTTTTCGCTTCCCCCCTGAATGAGGCATGAGCTCAGCAAGGGCCACGGATTCTTTGCAGGCCCTGAAATGACATACATCCAGAGTTCAGCCTGCGGTACTGAAACAGTCGATATATGATCAGAGTGACGGTTGATTGCACCTGGACCGGCCCTCTGTACTTGCTGAAGTCATTTTTCCATACCGAGGAGCCCTAACTAACATCTTGCAAAAGGCACTCTCTTTTTTTTTTCTCCCAAATGATGGAGTTATTCAGAGACCGTGACACTGAAATATCATTGAAGATGATATTGGAGGGCTCAGTCCCATGACCTTTTTTAATGTGGAGAAGTGGTTTGGTCTTTGGGACTGGTAATGGGAGGCTTGTGGGCTTGAATGGAGCGCAGACTCCTGCTGTTATGTTCATGAGCGAGCCTTATGTATTACCTCTCTCCACGCTCTTCCACGGTCTACCACTGTTAGAACGCTGCTGGACTCATTGTAAGTTATGTTTAAAGATCGCAGCGTCTGCTCAGCTAATACATCTTGTAATACTATATAATTTTATGTCTGGTAGGTGATGCCGCACCAGTCGAATGGTCACTTAATCCAGCCAACGAATGCTTCCTCTGCTGTTCCATGCTCCTGCGTGCTACTTTGATTGAAATTTTTTAAAGGGGTTAGGGCTTCATCTTCCGGACAGAACAGAAGCTGCCTGGGGCAGTGGGCTGATGACAAATTCTATCCTGTCCCGTGTTGGCTGTGAACAAGGGTCTGGGGCCCTAAACACTTCTCCTTTTGTTTGGCACCTGATGTGGTCAAATCCGTCTTCCCACCCACTGTCTGTCTAGAGTTTCTCCGTTTGGACTAAAACATGTTTACATTAGTGCAGGAATCATCATCGCTGTAATTCTTATTTCTTACTGTTGCAGAAAGCCATCAATCCCCGGTTCCTTTTCATCTTTGTCTTCAGTGTCATCATTCTTCTTCTGTCTGCACACATGCTTTAATCGGATGTGATTTATGTCAGTGTGTATCTCAGATGTTGTGTTTCTTCAGTTGTTTCTTTTTCTGCCACCATTTTTCTTTTCAGATGGCCCTCTAGCATGGCCATAAGACACTGTTAACATGTAACAGGAGTTACCCCAGCAGTCTGCACTGAAAAAAGAGAATTACTGGACCAACTGAAAGAAAATACTTCAGCAGGTAACACATAAATGTAGGCGTGCAACAGATCACAAAATTCACCGTTCGGATCATATCACAGTTTTGACTCACGGATCAGATCATTTTTCAGACCACAAAAAAAAAAAAAAAAAAAAAAAAAAGAGGTGGTTTTAGGGTTAAATTAATAAATAAACACAATTGCACAGACACAATAACACAATAATCTGATTGCTTTTAAATCAACAGTTCTCTTCAATGCAACTTTAAGTTAAGGCAAGTCAACTTAAAAGTTTCCAATTTTCCAACTCAATCATTTGCTTTGCCCAGAAATAATATAGTCAGTATAATTGCTAATGTTAGCTTAACTTAATGATAGCTAGTGTGGTTCAGTTAGTTTGTGACAACTTGGTGGACCACTGTCTTTTTGAGTCACTAAGAGAAAATAGTGGTTCAGTTGCAGTGGAATAAATCTGGTGAAGACGTGGACATCATGACATCAGATGCACAGTACCAACAGAAACATAACTGACCTACTTTTACCAAAAATAATAATAGCTGGTTTAAGGGAACTGGGTATAATTTCAAGTTGTTATAGTCCACAGATGTAGACTGCCATCACTGAAGCAAAAAGCCAAATGAGACTCATTCAAAACATCCCATTACTTCAACTTCTAATGAAAATACACTTTTTACAGTGCGTGAACATTGTGCTCTCTATATGTTCCTGAAAGATATATGAGGGAGGTCAATAACTCATTCAGCACCAGGGAGAAAGTGCAGGGGGGAGGAAATTGAGTTGAAACCCAACATTCATTTCCTGTACTCGAACAAGTTCATTTTCACCAGACAGACACTTTGTCTTTCTGTATGTAGTTCAGCTGAAAGATGGAAGTGGGGTCCCTCAGCATCCATGCTGTACAGTCCAACAAGTCATGGATAGGCTGATTAAAATAGACTAATTTGTCTTACAACAGCCAATGTAGCCTAGTATGGCGTGTCAGTAAACAGTGACAAAGTTACAATGTCATAGTGAGGTTCATATATTACATTACAACCATATTACAACCATGCAAACTGTGTGTTGTCAGTTTAGTCCCTATAATTTCCTCGTCTTGCAGTGCTCTAGAGAATGCCTGAGCTCTTTGACCTATATGACTAGCAATTTGACGCGTATCATGTTTAATGCAATTCATTGTCTGGAATTTTTTTTGTGTTTTACATAAAAGCGATCTGTGAAAAACACTGTTATTTTCTTTAACCGCTGTGGAGGTGTGGGCGTGAGAGGGGAAGTGACCGTTTGGCAGTCAGACCGGTCACTTCCTCCGTCCGGGAAGCTTCGGAGGCCCTGCCCTCTCCGCTTTCTCTGAAGACTGTTTGGGCCATCCTGCGCAACATCACGCTGATCGTCAGGACCCTTTGGGCTGGTCCAGCACTACAGCCACAACAGAACCTAGTGGTCTACTACAAGACACTGCCAGGTCCGCTTACACACAGCCGCCGCACGAGAGGGTCCAGAATAGTCTGGCCAAAACAAATCAAATGAAGCCAGACCAGCCCTGCGAGAAACAAGTCAGTCCACCCTTTAGTGGTGGAGGTTTGGCGCAATCTTGTTCCCTTTCTTCTTCTTCTTTCCCCCTCTCTCATTTTGTCTCTCACTGTCTGTGCTGCTGGACACGCTTTCTGATGTTACACATCCATACAAGTGTCCATACATCTGGCCCTGGATTTATTTCTCTCTCCACTTTTTATAGTGTCCACACACAGTGATTTTACCACCGCAGTGGTTGTTTTTTGGCTCGTTTCCTCTCTCCCTCTCTTTCTGCCTCCATTTCTCCTCCGCGCTTGTCCACCCATACATTCTTATATTTAATTTCAGCTTTGCAGAGTCCTTGTTTAGCTCTTGGCTCTTTTACATCTCTTTCTGTTGTTGTTTGAAACTGGGTTTTCTCTAGTTCACAGGGTTCAGCCTGACACAGTGACCCCTCAAAAGGCGAACACAGTGGCAGCTTTGTGTTTTATCATTTTTCCACATTATGTCATTATTTCTGATCAGCTAATGGAGTTGATGTGTTTACCATAATGTGTCATTGGCCTGGATACGGAGGAATTGTTGTCAGAAGGAATAAAGAACTGAATCATTGAGAGTGTAGACAGGAGGGGAGACTTCGCACCTGGGGAGGATAATGCGCTGGGACTCTCACTCTCTCCTTCCCTTCATCTCCTCCTACCACTATCTCAGCTCTGCCAATAGTAATGACATTACCATATCTTATCCCCCCCACTCTCAACGCCCTTCCTACACCGCTCACCTCATCCCATGTCTCTTTAAATCTCTTTTTTAATATATTATGTGAGATGTTCTGCTGGGAGTTCTAAGTTGTAAAAGATTGAGCGGACCAGCTGCCCTCAGGCAGGTTTGTGCTAGCTAAAAAGCTAGAATGTTTCTGGTGATGAGGAGCACAGAACCAGGCATCGGATGATCACATACCAGGGGCGTTATCATACACCAGGCTTGAGTAAAACCACGGGGGTCCCTGTAATGGCTGGTGCACATGTGTTGTGTGTAAGATCTCTCTTGTTCAGTGACTTCTTTCTTCACCACAGACTTTTTGTGGCAGTGAGGTATGAGGCGCTAACACTACACAGAATCCGTGTTGTGAGCTGAAGAACAGGGCAGGATATCATCTTGATGTATCCTGTGCGTCTGCTCAAAGATCTCTGAGAAGCAAATCACCTCCAAATGGAAAGCAGAGGGTAGAGAGTGGCAGCTGACACTCCATCCATCTGACTGCCCAGCAGCAGCAGCAGCAGCAGCAAGTTAGTCAGCCATGGCTCTCCCGCCAAATGGTCTGAGCTGCCAGCACACACTTGCTCTAACCCAGTCAGAGAGCCAGCCAGTTCAGTCAGTCAGTCATTCATCCAGCCAGCGACGTCAACCATTGTTTCCAATCAATCATTTTCAGCTATGCATTACTCCACTTGCGTCTGTGGTCCTTTTTTTTTTTCCTCCCTCCTTCCTCTCCTTCACCCTGTCCTCTGATGAAAGACACTCTCAGAGAGGTAGCCAAGCCGCTCAAGTTTGTTTTGACGTTTCAATGGCTCCGCTGTGAATGTGTTTAGAGTTTCTTCACATGATCACATGGTACTTCAAAGGCTTTTCAAGCACCGTGTGGTTGTGTTGGAGGAGTTTGAATCTGGGGGGCCTTTTCTGCTGCATTTGTAAAGGGGTCTTTGACGCATATAACCTGGCTCGACTGCACTCTGTCTGGGCCTGACCTTTAAAAGGATAGTTGAGGTTATTTGAAGTGAGGTTGTGTGAGGTACTTATCCGTAGTCAGTGTATTACCTGCAGTAGATGGTGGTCAGCACGCTCCCGGGTTTGGAGAAGCAGAGTGGGAAACCTGCGCAATTTACTGCTGTGGACAGGGTCAGCAGCAAAATGTATTTTAGCCACCTCAAAAAATCACTATCACTTTATCTTTATTTTGCCATCTGATGGGAAAATGCTGTTATGTTAGCCAAATATCATCCTCTCCAAAGCAACCAGACTCCTTGAGCAGAAACATTTTACCTCACAGAACACGGTAGATGCCTTTCATGAAACACAGGAGTCACTAGGGCTCCTCTGAGTTGAATTAACAGTTAGTCAGTGCCAAGAGTCTTAGTCGACCACATTTTCATTTATTCTCTTGTTATGCCTTGCCATTAGGCTCATGGGATTGTTACAACACAGACCTTTTTCTCCGGTGCACTGTTGCTAACTGTATTGTAACTACCATTAGAAAGGTAGTTCAGTTAGCGGTCTTATGGGATACAGCCTCCAAGAGTGTGGCTTGACAAGGAAGACAGTACCTGAGGGGATTTGACGTTACAGCAGCCCCGACCAGACTCTGACTCCGGGGACAATGAAGACACAGTAGGTTCAGATGGGCACAGGAGGGGACAGAAGGCAGGAAACGAGAGAGTAGCAAGTTTGGTAGCAACTTAATTTGTAAGTACACATCACCCATAGTGTTGATAAGTTTGCAGGTATTTGTATTTGGTAAGTTGGAAGTTATTTATTCGCCTGTTTTAAACAATAAGAGTCAGGTGAGGTTATACTGTGTTGAAATAAATTAACAAAATGTTCAGTCTCCTGCTGGTTGTTGAGACACGTTCAGTCATTACCTTTTTGTCAGTAAAATTTAACAAGAGGTTCACTTCATGCCCCCAGAATATATATTTAAGTGTGACAATAATATTTTAAACATGACCACCAGTCGACTGCTGGTTTAAACTGACAACTACTGGTTGACTTGGAAAAATCTTTAGTTGGGGGCAGCCGTAGAAGTCACACGATAACCCAAACAAACTGACAGATTGAGGCAGCGTTAGACATGCCACTCCTGTATTCTCTAATTTTGCTTAAGGAGTTTGGCAATTACAAGCGACGATGAGTCCTACACTGTAAGCTGATCAGCTGTTCATAACTGTCAATTGTCTGTCTGTGCTGCTTTGAAAATACACACGCTGGAGTTTGAGTTCAGTGACTGCCTGCCAGACTCCATTAACATATTGCTCAATTAAAACTTTATTGACATCTACAACTTCTACATTATTATTAAGGATTCTATAGGATTTACAAACAGGCACGAACTCATTCAGCAAACATTCGGCATTAATTTTATCTCTAAATTTGAAATGGGCAAGCAAAAACAGTCATTCCAGACCAGAATGGAAATTCCAAAAGGAGAGCATACTGCTTGTAGCATTTAGCAGGTTTATAGCAGGTTTCCTTAGTCCCTGATGACATATCATGGTCATTTTATGGTTTAGTAGAGTAAATATATTACATATTTCTCCTTTAAATATAGCGTACATTTAAAATTGCATTATTTGTTTTTTTTTTAGTTGGGCCTTTTTTTAGATGGCTAAAATACTTGTAGCCGACACTGTCCACAGCAGCACATTGCTTAGCTTCTTACTGGCATGTCGATCACCATCTACTAAAGGTAATGCACTGAATATGGATAAATACCTCATTATATCCCACTTCAAAAACTCCAAACTACCCTTTTAATGTGTGTGTGGTTTAGTGGATCACTGCCACGCTGAAGACCAGAACAGAGCAACAAACAGTTGTCTGCTACCACTCTCCATCAGTTGTGCTCCAGGACTCTGTTGTGTTTGGAAGGAACCCCGCTCACTTGCTGGTTTTGTGCTCTCTCCCTCTGAGTGCTTCACCTCCCCTCCGCCTAATCTTGAAACCATCAGCTCCCCAGTCTGGTTCCCTGTAAATTGAATTTGAAATATTCATTCCTTTTAGAAGCTCGGTTAGTAAACCCCGAAAGGCCTTACAGATTCCAGCAAGTGTCGTTGTGAAAGGGTTCAGATTCAGCTATGGGACTGCTGATCCATGCACCCTGTTTATCTCACTGTCACCAACAAACTGTGGTCATGCTTGGGTGATGACCTGTACACAGGCCACATAGGCCTGGAAAAATGCAAAAGTCCAGTGTCTTCTGTGAGCTCATGACGTCAGCTGGTATACAGCCAAGCTGTTCACTTTACTTACCTCAAATCCACTTCCTCTAAGTGCAAAAGGTTATTTCAGAACAGTGAAATTTCCATTTTCACTTTCAATATGAAAAATATTGACAGTACCAGCACAACAGCCACATAGAATTTATCCTGAGTGCTTCTTCCAAAACTTCTGTTTAGAAAACACACGTGCACTTTATTCCTGAAATTGATTGTTTGCAGGCAAGAACGATGTGCGGATGGAAATCCTCCCGAGGCATGTGTGCCATCTGTTTAGCTGAAAAAAAAAAGAAGGTTAATATTGAACTTTTCAACTAATCAAAGGTGGAATTTCTAGAATGAAGTCTGGTAGCCTGGTATGAAGTTTTTTGGAGTTGTTTCTGATTGGGGATAGCAGTGTTCCTGAAAAAAACAGGAAAGGCTGGGACAATAGCGGGAAGTAGAGGCTGGGGGGAAACGCTTTATTGCCTCTATATTTCCTTTTCCTTCCAGTGACAGGCAGAAGAGTAGCATTAGGGTGGCTTTCCTGTAGCTTGTAGTACTTTGAGGAGTTTGCTGATGTGTGTGTGTATTTAGATGGGAGCATCTAAGGAAGAGACAAAGAAACAGATAGAGCATCCTAATATGAAAAATTAAACTACAGATGTATGCACATCTGTCTCAATGCATGTGTTTTTTGTGTGTCACATAAATACCTCCCACTGCCATACTGTACTGACCCCCTGTTTCCTCTTCCCCTGTCCTGCAGGTCTGTATGAGCTGCTGGCGGCTCTGCCCTCCCAGCTGCAGCCCCATGTCAGCCACCCAGAGGACAACACCTTCCTCCAGGACATGTTTGGAGAGAGAAGCCTCCACTCGCTGGTCAAGGTAAAACAAAAAAAGGCATCTCTTTCTTTTAAAGTTATTTTAAGTTTTGCATAGTGGTTCAGTTAAGGTATTTTGGTTTCAGTGCCCATGTTGCTATTGCAAGGGCATTGCGGTAATCAAAGATCAAATTCATATCCATCACAGTTGAGGCACTTCATTTCTCTATAAATGTATATTATCAAACTATTGATTTGTATTTTCAGCACTGTAGAAAATCTTACAAATCATGTGTTATTTAACCAGAATGTAGTTATACTCAACAACATGTAGTTAAACATTATACAATTCTAGCTGACAGTTTTATAATCACAAATATTTTTTTTTTTACATTTTTAGACATGGACATTTATCACACAAATTACATACATACACAATGCTTACACACATGACATACAAAAAATGCAACACAAATGCAAACAAAAGACTATGTGGGGCATCAAAGCTACTTAAAGTCTGTTTTTTAAAATGCAAATGATACCTGAAAATCTACTTTTTGTACCTCATCATATTATCTGCCATTACACATAGTGTGCTAAGGACTTCTCTTACTCTCGTCCCTTCCCATCGTCCCCGTCCCTTTAAACCCTGATCAAGGTGTCTTATTGTGGTGGCAGCTCTTTCCATCCCTGTTAAATCTATAAACACTTCCAACCAAATATTCAAGCTGAAACAGGTTGGAGTTTGTATTTTTCATAACAAAGATGATAATTCATAACAACTGTCTGTTTAGCAGCCATCTGTTCATCTTATTTTCCTTGTAAACCCATCTATTTTGTCCTCTAGTATACACAGTATTAGACATTAAGGAGCATCAACCAGGAGCATCTCTGTCAGGTTTGTTTGTTTGTTTACACTGATGAGAGGGAGTTCAGTGCGGGGCATTCCCTCTTTTACTGCAGCCATGCCACCATTTATCTGAGAGAATATCATTCATTTTATTACATTTTACTGAAATAATATACGTCCTGTGGAAGATTTTCACATGAATGATCATATAATCATGAATAATTACATTTAATCTCACCGCAGTATCATTCATTCATTCATTCATTTTCTGTAACCGCTTATCCATGAGGGTCGCGGGGGCTGGAGCCTATCCCAGCTGACATTGGGCGAGAGGCGGGGTACACCCTGGACAAGCCGCCAGTTCATCGCAGGGCCGACACATAGAGACAAACAACCACTCACTCTCACATTCACACCTACGGGCAATTTAGAGTCACCAATTAACCTGCTGCATGTCTTTGGACTGTGGGAGGAAGCCGGAGTACCCGGAGAGAACCCACGCGGACACGAGGAGAACATGCAAACTCCACACAGAAAGGCCCTGCTGGCTCGGGGATTCGAACCCAGGACCTTCTTGCTGCTAACCACTGCGCCATCGTGCCGCCCACAGTATAATTTGCTTGGCTTTTTGTAAACCTAAATAATAAATGTATTTTATTTTATTTTTTTATTCATCCTTAATTTAATCGGGAAGGTCCCATTGAGATGCAGTATCTCTTCTGACAGGAAATCCTGTCAGAAGTAGTACCTTCATACAAAACATACATAATGCACACAAAAACATACTAAATGCAAGAAACATAATAAAACATACATGGGTCAGGGACTAAAAAGAATCATGGCAGTAAGGCTATTAAAAGCAATCAAATCGTTCTGTCAAAACTAATTTTAAGTATTTCTGAACATCTCAAGAGAGGGTAAATAATTTATATAAATCTAAAAATCTGACATAGTAGGAAAAGTTATAAAAGCCTCAGGCCAGACAGACAGTATCTATTTTAACTTTGGATCTGGCATCTCCCTAAAATCTACAGTCCTTCCTCTCGTGGGACGGGACAGAATCTGAACCCTCTCCCTCGCAGCCCCCACCCCTGAGCCGACCTCTCTGATTCACATAAAAACACACATTTGCACCTTTGTTCAACACTGCTTTATTCAGCCTTACTCTTTCCGGTCTCATTCATACGTTACAAAGTTTATTGTCATTCCAACAGTCTACCCCCCAGATCTTCTAACTCCCCCTCTGCCAGCGTGAATGGACCTGTGGTCCGGTTACTGCCTGTTAAAGTAGCTAGCTGCAGAGAAGATGAGCGCATTTGATATCTTTATACGCTGGCCGACAGACTGCGGTAATGAATGTAACACATTCTGTCTGTCTTCCCGAACCCCATCTTCACTTGGGATTCTCTGCAGCCAGTCTCTTTCATCTTTTGCTATTGTCAATGAGGTAACTGAGAATTAGTCATTTTACAAAGAAAACTTCTCTAATTGTCAGAGCAACATTTTACTCTGTCCTTTGTATATTGTCTCCATTTTTAAAGAATGCTCAGCTTTGTTTTCATCTGCTGGAGTGATACATTTCCCCCTTCGGTGGTCTCTCTTTCTCTCCAGCCAGAATCATTATGTCACAGAGACGATTGAGAGAGAAAAATCGGCATAATTTTCATCCCCTCTCTTTAAAGAAATCTCTTCTGTGTAAGCATGTTTGTTCAGGATCCAGGGTTGTAATGCGCCCATGTGAGCGTGTAAAAGTGCCTGAATTATGGCATACCTCAGACGCTGAAGCAAAACCCTGATGTCGGGACTTGAGGAAACCAGAAGGGTTTCATTTGATGCCTGGATTGTTATGAATGGCCGAAGAATAAGGCATCTTGAACATGGATAATGATGGGCAGGTTCGGACTCTCGTTCTCGCCGGCCCCAAAGAAAACACTGCGTAGTGTGGGGCAGAGAGAATGATGCTAATGAAGGTGGCATTATGTTTCTGTGATATTTAGCCAGGCACAAGGGTGGAGCTCCCAGAATTCACCTAGCCCTCTAACCACTCCTGATTATACCTAGCTAAACTTTCAAGAGGAAACTCAAAAGGGAGACAAAAGAGCCATGTTCTCACAGGCTCTTTACCTGGAGTACAGAAAGCTTTGCACCAATTGCTGAAGGAATTTGTCCTTTAGCAATTTTGTCAACAAAATAGATAATTTTCCTCTGCAATGTTCTCGATCACTACTTTCCAATACCTATTAATTAAGATATATGTAACAAAGAACCTGAATGGAGGATAAGTTTGTGATAAAAAAAAGTGTTGGGTGTGAGTGTTTTTTGGGGGGGATATTGATTGTACGAACGATTACCAATAAGATGGTCAGGATAAGATGGATCAACAGGCAGATCAGTGCAGCATTTGCAGAATTAATTTGTTGTACTGGACTGCTGTGAAGAAGGAGCATGAATGAGAAGTTCTCAATTTACCAATTAATCGCTGTGGAGAATTAGATGGGGATCACAAACAATCAAATTTAGTTTTCATTATTGATTAATCTGTTGATCATTTTCTCAATTAATCAATTAGTTATTTGGTCCAAAATATCACAAAGTAGTGAAAAATGTTCATCACTGTTTCTCAAAGTAATCCTCAAACAGTCCTCAAATTTTTTTTTTTTTTTTTTTTTTTTTTTTATTTTGTCCACAAGCCAAGTATATTCAATGTACTGCCATAGAGGGCTAAAGAAAATAGATAAAATTTACATCTAAGAAGCTGGAATCAGATAATTTAGACATTTTTTTTTTGTGTCCCCCATGGAACCTTATTTTGGAAAAAAAATACGTGTGCTAGCTAACGGCAAGAGACAAATAATTTTATGATCTTGTTTGAATTGTGCCATGAATTGCATGTACACGTTTGTCTGTTTAAAAGTGAATTTTAAAGGTCAAGAAATTTGTTTTTTAAATTGTTTAAAATGTTGAATTAATGAGTTGTATAACAACACTTTTTGAAGTAATATCTCCTGACAGGTTTTAGCGCCAACTTCATGTTGGGCCCTATGAAATCTTTATTATGGCTTTTTTTGCATTTTCAATTATGCGATTCCTGTGATGATTATGTATTAAACTATATGGCCCTACCTTAACACTGCCAGCAGTCTGTTGCTGGCCCATGCCGGGTCCTCGTCATAAAAGACACTTAGCTGCCAGCCCCCCTCAAAAGATACTTCCCACCAGGCCAAACAACTTTTCTGGGGGAAACCCTGACTTTGTTCATGTGCCAGCAAGATAGTGAGTGGGTCTCACTTTGGGGCCCATGTCAGTGCAATTCAGTAAGTATCAGTTCAGTCTAAGCTTATGGGACACACTTCACTATTGCTACTGTAGCAGAATAAATAGCCCCAATACAACCACAAAATTGCTAAAATATGTCAATATAACATCAAAGAACCTCATTATTTCTCCACCAAAAGGAGTCTGTTCTTCCTATTTTCCTATTCTTCCTTGTTATTCAGTGGAGAGAAACTGAGCTGCTTTTAGCGTCTCTTATCGTTAACGTGGAGGCATAAGTGGAAACTGCCCCGCTCCAGACAAGCAGAACTATATGTTTCCTCTGCTTTCTACTTGGTACTGAGACGTGAGCCAGCCTGTCAGCCAGTGGGCCAAATGGACAGACGGGGCAGACTTTGAAAACACAAGAAGTACAGAACAACCATCTCGCCTTACAGCAGAGACTAGCACTCAGACACAACATTCAGGTGAACATGGCTAACGTCAGTGGCACACCATTAATAAAACCTTAATTGTCCTCTTCCTCTAAAGCCCCACCACCAAATCTCCACAGATTCCACCTTTTATTCCACAAGGCTGTGAAGGGGATACTTTGGGAATGGCTAAACAGCAGAGAGAAAACACACACATCATGTTAATCTGACAGGCTCGACAACCCAGGTCGCTCATATGGAAACGCTCAAGCCTCACCTGGGTAATTATGGAGCATCAGTTACTGGTCAGTCTGTCTGTAGGGAGAGAGAAGGACCAGAGGAAGACGTGTCAAAGATGGAAAGAGAGACGAGAAAGAAGAGGGGAGAATTCAGACCTACATGAAGATCTTTCTGTCTCTCCTCACCTGCCCTCATCAGATGGTTGCGACAGCTTCTCATGTCCCTCCTAATCCTATTATGTCACAGAGATGAAACAAATATTTTCTAATATCGTCTTTCAGCAAGGGCAGAGGCTCACAAGTTCGCCTCATTTTGCAGACTTTTCAACGGCACAGTATCGGAGCTGACATGAAATGTGAGCGCTGGCGTGTATAGCTAGCATAGCTAAAACGACGCAGACAGTTCCCCTCTTTTCAATTAAAGGGGGTTACTTGAGTGTGCTTTCTATAAATTCCACCACACTCACTGTTCCCCTGCCAAGTTCCAGCTCCACAAAAAGCCACAGGAAATATAATACAATATTCAATTTCCACCTGCCTCAGGTGGGGCTCTCCTTTAAGACCAAGTTTCTGTCAGCAGGCCTTTAGCCAGGCCCCGAGATCCCTCATTTTGTGGTCAGTCAGTTTTCCCTTAAATTCTGCTCCTGTTAGTTGCTAATAGGCTTGGCACTTGCATCGTTGTTACACAGCAATATTGATGTGGGCTTGCCAGTTTGTTCTTCAGTGCTACAGGCCTTTAATGACATGTAAAGGTGCTGCAGCTGACGCTTGTACCCAAATGGAAAGTTTCAGCTATTTTTGATGAATGAGCTCATTTTCAGACAAACTGGACCGTATTCCTTGAGTACCAGACTTGGTATCCCATGAATAACTGGATCGAGTTTGAGGTAGCTCTCCAAGTTTTATGACTCACCCTGTAATGTCCATCAACTTGACTCCTTAACAGCAGCCATAGACTTGCCCTTTTGGCACTCGTCCTATCCTTTACACACCTTGCTCACAGTCCCCATTACCAAGGAAGATCATGAAAAGGAAATTGTGCTAAACCTCTCACCCTGCTGCAATAGCTCTCTGTGAGTCATTTAAGCCCCACACCCTGTGCGCAGCAATAAAACCTTGCTAATCGTCTCTGGTTCAGGACTCAGCCTGTAAACCTATACCACCTCAGAGATCCACTCGTACTGTCTGTGGTCAGCAAGTCCTGTGCACTGGTTGCCTCCGAGGTCTGTATTTATTTTGGGAGGGGGATCAGGAACCCTCGTGGGGAGTTGAGCTAATACCTAGGGGCTGCTTTGGAGAAGGGAGCTTCCATTCTTAAAAAGAGACGACCTTCATATTCATTTAGCCTCCTGAACAACTGAGTTTGTCAACTCTGTAAATTTTTATTGAAAAGGCTTGAGCCTTTGGTATGGTAGTGATTGTAAATTAAGGAACTTTGTGTAGGCTTTGGTTACAGTGCTTCAGCTTGCCATTTGTTGCTAGAAAATATTGTTTCTGACACAAGCCGGGTGGTTATTTACGGTTAGAAAACCTCTCTTGAATCCAAAATAAATCCCCTTCCTTGCAATGTTATACTCTGCGCTTAGGCTGCCTTCCAAATATTTTCATAGGAGTTTAATGGTCGACTACAGCATGAAGTCAAGAGATCATGCTCAATGTCCACAAACAAGCGCGTCTGAATTGAGCCAGAAGAGCTAGACGAATAGACGATGGATGAAGCCAAAGGCAAGGTTGTGATGGGGACAGTGGAAAGGAGGAGGGAAACTCCTTAGTGCAGCAGACAGGCTGCAGTGTGGCAGGTTACTGAATAACCCTAAACCTCATTGACTTGAACCATGAGCACCCGGGGGGGACAGTGAAAATGAGGAGAGGCCTACAGATCCACCAGCCCCCATTCTATCAGTCAAATGTCTGTATTGGTAATCAAGGAAAATCTCTGGAGTGATCCCACAACCATTATTCCAGGTCACTTTGATTGACCCCGATTTTGTACTCCTTAGGAAAAAAGGGGACTCAAAGTGAAACCAGAAGGTCTACACAATACGAAGCCAATCTTAATAGGACATGGAGCATACGAGCAACACACAATATATGGAAAATGAGGTTCATTGGTGCCATATACTGTATTTATGGCTCCCTCGTGGCCCAAGAACTGCCTGAAGACATCATGGGCTCACCTGGAGCTTTTAAAGATAGTCTTAACAAATGTACACATTGAATTGACTGCCTCGAAAAATACTCATATCAGTCTGATTCACTAAGTGAGTACATTTGTCCTGGCTTTATGCCCTCATACAATATATGCCACTTCCCTTTGTTTTTGGTGGTGATGTTATTGTACTGTGCAAATTTAGAGGCTGAAATACAAACACAGAACTTGCAGTGGGGATTTTAGCTGTGTCTCAAGACGACTGTCATATGTGTACAAGTATGTCCTGCACTGTCCTCACTTCACAGAATACATGGCAACTGTGGAGGTGTGTCAGGGGCCTCTCTGCTCACTTTTCCAAGAGCTCCATGAGGAAATGTATCCCCCATCTAAATGATGTGGCCATCCTGATTGTTGGCACACTGCCTTGGTCTCTCTCTTTCTCTCTCTTCCATTGACTCTACTGCTAGTGCTTAATTGGCTGTCACATAGTCCAGGCCTTTTCCACAACAAACGCAAGCCAAGCTCAGCCACCAGACCACTCAGTACGGGGTCTTGGTCAAGGAATGGTGCTGGGTTTGTGTGTGTTTGTGTGAATTCTTTGCTTAAGAGCACATGTGTCAAACTCAAGGCCCGCGGGCCAAATCCGGCCCGCCATTTCATTTTATGTGGCCCGCGAGAAGTTGCAAAAAATATAATTTGCATCATACAAGCCTAAACTGCATTACAGATGTATGGTGTCCAATAACTACATGTCCGAGAATGCATCCCTTTTACACACATACAGAAGTCATTTAGTAGCTAGATGCATCTCATTAGGACTCGCATATGTTTCATTTTTGGCATCAAGGAGCTGCCACTGTAAATTTCCTCCGTTTTTTCTCTCCTCCTGTCTCTGTCTGCACCGCTCTTACTGGATGCCTGCTGCTGCGCTCACACAAAACAAGCGCTCCCTACTCCCTCTGTGTCTCCTCGTCATTTCATCAGAACAGACCGCGATGAAAACAGCGACAGAAGTAACATTGTACCGCGTCGCACCACCAAACTTTCATAATGTGCAAATGTAGAACGAGTTTGGAGTTTTTTAAGAAAGCTGAGAAACACTGCTGCAAATCATTTATGTAAAATGTGTCTGACAGCAGAGAACAGAGACACGAGTCTGACCCACAGAGACATCATGTGACTGTGAGAGCAGGTAACACGGAGCATCACTGTTCCTCTGTACTCCACTGTACTGCAGAAATACTAATATTTTAAACAGTTTTTAGTTTTTTTTCACAGACACAACTTTGTGTCATTTTTTAATACAAAATTGTTGCACAATTGAATGTCTACTGGCCATGATTTTTTCCTTGATTTTTGCTATTAGAGCTTATTCTAATTGTTATAAACATCAATATTAATCAAATGTGGAGGCAATTATGTGATATAGATACAATTGTATTGTCTTACATTTGCAACTGGCCCTTTGAGGGCAAACCTAACGCTGATGTGGCCCAAGATGAAATGGAGTTTGACACCCCTGGCTTAAAAATGTGAATATATACAAAAACAATAATTAGTATATTTTCATCAAGACCCTCAATGCATTGTTGTCCGGTCCAGGACAAGAAGATTTTTAATTGGCTTAGACAATTAAAGATTATAGACAAGTTCAGCAAGTTTTTGTCTTGGGCTGCCATGTAATAGTCGACTAAATCATCTTTGAGAACAGTCCTTGTCGACCATGTTTTCATTTATCTGTTGGTTGCAGAACAGAAAAAAAAAACATTCAGGAGCTGTGCCTTGCTGTTACAATATGGACTTTTTCTCTTGTAAGGCTGTAGTCATTGGTGCATTGCTGCTACATGTGCTGTAGCTGCCATCAGGTAGTTAGCTGATTGGGACTGGGACAAATCTTCTCAGGCCAACAGAGGCCAGTGTGAGAATAAAGTAATGTTACCGAAGTGATGTACTGCAGCTCTGACTCAGGGGACAATGAAGAAACAGTGACTTCAGGCAGGGAAAGGAGGTATGAAGTGGTTGAGGAACGAGTTAGATAATTTCTAAGTATACATCATTGATCGTTGTGATAAGTCTGTGAGTATTTGTTGTTATGAAGTTGGAAATTTTTACCGTGTTTTGAACAACAAGACTTGTGTGAGGTTATATTGTGTTTAAATAAATTAACTAAATGTTCACTCTCCTTGCTGGTTGATCAAACACATTCAGAATCATTACTGCTTTTGCTGTTAGCATTTAACAGATGGGTCGCTTTGTGACCCCCAAAATATATATTTAAATAATTAAATTAATATTAGGGCTGCACAATACAGTAACAAGTCTTACTGCATTTATTTTAACTGAAATTGCGATTGCAATTTGTGATACGATTAGTGGGAATGATCATTTTTTTGCATCACAGTTTTCATTTTTACTGAAAAAAAAACCCTGTTAAAATCACAATGATGTGATATTTGTTGGGGTCTGTACCAAACAAACTGATTTTTAGGCCAGGGTATCCCTGCAGCACTACAGAACTTCATTATAGTGCTGTTTACTCACACTCACGCATTCAAAAAATTGCGATTTGCTTCTGGTTCTGCGATTTGGATATTGCACTTGGCCATATTGCGATTTTGATGATATTGCAATTAATTGTGCAGCCCTAACGAATATAAAACAATATCATAAGCATGCAGCGACTATTGGCTTAAACTAATGATACTACAGGACAAGGAAAATCTGAAGTCGGGGGCAGCCCTGTTTTCCTCAAAGGGAGTCATACCGACAGGATCATAAAATCTTGCCCTGGAGAAATAGTTGCTGACAGAAAAATTGGCTGAAAGCCTTGGCAGACCTTGGCAGAATAGTATTGCTGCTGTGTTCTTCATATTTCTAAATAAAATTCTACATTTTAGAAGATCAACCACCACAGAAGATTGTCTGGGACAAGTTATTTAGGATGGTAGATCCATCATGAAGGATCGTTACATTCGCTGCCCTTTGTAGTAACCACTAAATAGCGATGTCGACCGGATGCTGTCATTTCTAATATGTTTTCCTTGATGATACCAAGTTGAATCTAATTTTGGTCGTTGGTGTAAACTTAACTTAGCAGGATCGGCCAGTTGCACCCTCAACAGAGTGATGGAAAACGATACTGTCATCTGCAGGATTGCTCATGAACCACAGCACAAAGTCCAGGACCTGATGCCATCATGCCAATCCTAAAGCCAACCCTTTGTAAACTGATCTACTGCAACAGAAGAAAAAGCAAATCTCAACTTTTCTCCTTCTGCTCCTTGAGAAAACATATCATGTCACAGCTATTCCAGTTGCAACCCTGTACGTCTGTCTGTAATCCCTCCTTCCCGTTTCCCTAACTTGGTCTAGTCGACCAGGCCACGGAGCCTTGACAAGGTGTTCTGGATCAGACGAAGAGATCTGACCTGGGTGGATTCACGGAGGCCTGATACTGGATCCGCTCCGGTGGGTAGATATAGAAACAGCAGTGGGAGAAAGATCGTCAATCCGAACTGGTCCGACCTGTAGTTTTCTGGGACGTGGACATTAACCAGAGGCCTCAAGCCTCCTTGCAGGACTCGGAAACAGAAACACTATCCAGCCCTGTGATCTCCAGACCTCTCTTTCTCCTTCCATCAGCACACTTCTCCATCTATCAAGCTTTCACTCTCCTGCACGCTCTCTCGCTCTTTCTGTGCCAGACTTTGCTTGCTTGAGTGTGTCTGGATCAGTGTTTGTAAGGCATGCTTTTTGCCTCGACAATACGTCAACATTGACAATCAAGACTCCAGACAGTGATTGTTCTTCTTACTGTTGCATGCGCTTTGATCATGAATTGATAAATACAGTCTGAAATGAAGGGTTTCCTGAAAGGTCTCCAAGGTGTCTGACCCTTAACCTGAACAGTGATCCTTAGCAGTGGTTGGATCTCTTGTCTGAGGAAGATGAAGATTGATGTTATGTTTTTGTTCCAGTCCATCCTTGTTGGCATTTTTTCATATCGACTCTTACCCATGTAAGTGTTTTTCTTCATATTTTTTTCTCCACATGTGTTGCTATGTGTATTTTAAGCCCGCGGGGTATTTCTGGAAGCAAACACAACTTAGTCTGAGGCCTCTGTGGAGACGGGACACACACTGCTCCTTTGTAGCCTATTTTTTTAAAACTTTCAGTGAAGGTGCACATTCATTCATCTTTTCTCAGCCTCTACTTCAGGGAGATTTCCTCCCTGAGTTTTGAGCATTTTGATCCTGTCTCATCTGCCTTATTTTACATCAGAAGTAGCACTACATTTCTCATCGGAGAAGTTTCAGAATCCCAGTCTTTGATTCGGTTGTGTGTCCAGCAGCCGCTCTCTGGTTTGAGCTAAACCCTCCTTGGCTGCAGCACAGTGTCTCTCACTGTTTCTTTTTTTTTTTTTTTTTTTTTTTTGTTCCACCAGGCCACTTCTCCTGTTTGCCAGGAGCGCTGCTGCCTCACCAATGGGACTGAGAATGCGCTATGCAAAAAGGGGGGTAATGACTTTAAAATACATTACTGCGTCATGGACAGGCACTTGGAAAGTGTCCTGAACTGTAAATAAAAGCATTTCAATCTCGCGTTTGCTCACCGAGCAGAGAAGAAATTCCACAGTAACTAAGTAAGCCGAGGTGGTGGAGCAACAACTACCTAAGCAGATGTCACTAGGACTGTGGTATGTTGGAGCGCTGAAGACACTGGCAAACTCTCATTTTATTTTCATCTGTTTTCTTACAAAGATGATCAGGACAGATGAAGTAACTGGAGCTGCCTGCCTGTCCTTTTACGGCCTTCTACTGTAGAAGAACAGACAGAGGAGTCAGAGCACAGGGTGGAGTTGTTGAGACTTCATGAACAGTACAGAGTAACTGTTCAAATATGACGTGGCTATGTGAAATTAAACAGATGAGGATGAAAATGTCCAGGAATTGCCCTAGAGTGGCAGTTTTAAACTCGATGCCATAAAACATGGAACACACTGACAGCAGTTTAACTCAGTACCACTTAAACAGTGGAGTCAACTCGGCATTAACCATGGCCCAATGGCTCGTGGTCGCAAAAAGTTATTCTGTGGCTGCTAGTTGTTTGTTGTAGGTGGCCCCCTGTGGCCACCAACTTTATTCCCCACACTGCTAGCCTTCGCCAAGACAAAAAAAGCAAACAGACAAACATCCCACCTTTTAATTGAACATTCTACAAAAACAACAAACCATTCTCGTTGCCAGCTAGCTACCAATATGTTGGACTACTGAAGTATGGATCTACTAAGCCTACTCAAACTGCTAAAGAGATCCTTACAGGAGAACCAGAAACACAAAAGGCGAGCATTGAAAAAATGAAATGGTGACGGAAATTTTAGGAGTGAATGGAAGCAGGATTTTAAGTGTCTAGGATATGACACATCTAAGGACGTAATGCTGCAGTGTGTGCCAGCAGTTTCCTCAACAAGCCAAGAAGTCTAGCTTGTTTACCATTGGAAATGATGCCTTTAGGAAACACCATGTCATAATTCATGGGAAAAGTGGACAACACAAGTGTCAAAGTTAAGGGGGATGTGTTAAGTTGTGTTTAATTGCTGTTTCTGTATTGTAATTATACGTACATTTACATTTGGGCCACCAAAAATGTACTTTGATCATCAAATTTAGGGGCTTAGTGGCTCTTAGGGCAAGTGTTTAAAAATATTAGCGTCTATCCGTGCCTTATCACTTCTTTCGAGGAATTTCCTTTGCCTCTCCAGGCCATTGCAAACCTACTGTATTGCTTGTTCTTTCTACCACCATATGTCTGTCTTGTTCTGGGGTCCTGGAGTCATAACTTTTTGCGCTCTACAGCTGAGCTGAGCAACCATCTGCCTCGCTCAGGCCTTCAGCAGATTACCTCCACGACACGCCTAATGCACCATGTTTTATAGCTGAGTAATGTCGGCTTTACACAGGGATTTGAACCTCTAAGCTGACCTTGAAACATGGCTGCTCTGCTGGCTAAGACACAGTCCTAACGGGTCATGATTTATCACTGGAGACTGTGTGGATAAGTCACTCAGAAATGGCTGTACCTGTTTAAGGCCAACAGTTTAGCTGGGGTTCTCATGGGCAGAGAGGGGCATACATACGCAAAGATGTCTAAATGCTTAGTTCTGTAACGTTTTTCTCACCAGAAAGTCATAAAAGTGCCATCGGAATGCTGACTTTAGTGTCTTTGTGTTGTGGACTTTCTCTGGTGGTTATCAAAGACAGATGACAACTTGAAAAGATTCAGATGAACTCTACACACAACTCTACACATGTTGCATGTCTTTTTGCTTATCAGAACTTCCCCAAAATTACTAGCTTAGGGCCAAAATACTGAAAATGATTTCTGAGGGGAATGTGATTAGCTGGGACAGATCCCATTCTTTGATTGTGTCATCTCACAAAATTCACCTCTAACATTCACAGTATTCACTGGGCTGCTGCTGTGGAATGCGTCTAGTTGTGTCTGCTGTGGTTTGTGTAGTGAGGAGGAAATATTCTGTCTAACAGCCTAAAACAGATGTTTTAATTGCACACAGCATCTGTAGCTGCTCACTGTGTGACAGCAAACAAACTGCTTTTCTTGTCGTTTTCTGTCCTACTAAGTGATTCTCTGTCGCAAATTGACACAGCTCCATCTGTGTGTGTATGTATGCGCCCACATGTGTGGATTTGGCCCCGACAGACACCACGTTGGCCCGAGGGCTCCTCTGTCACTCTCTTCCCAGTCTTCTGTTCCACCATCGTGCTGGAATGTTTTTTGGGACATCCAGCTGGAGACTTCAGGACCGGGGCCCAGCTATCAGCCAGACCCGTGGCCGGGCTCTACTTCACCATGCTGGGCTGAGGAGAGGCTCAGGAGTGGCTGCTGGGAGGATAGTTGTCCCTGTCTTTCCTTTGATGGGACCTGACAGCAGCCTGTAGCCTGTCAACACATTCTTGCACAGCTGCTCTTAAATCACAAATGGGACGGCTGTAGTGTTTTTCGTGTGTAGGCTGGAGCACAAGTGTGTGACTGTGTGTTAGACTGCGTGTGCGTGGGTGCAAGCGTGTGGCCGTGAGTGTGTGTGTAAATTATTCCTGTTCTGCTCCGCATATCAGTTTTTGAATGATGAAGTGTTTTTGTGTGTGTAAATGAGTAAATGTTAACACACGAGTCAGGCCTACTTTCCATTTTAGTAACTCTCTGGAGATGCAGCTTTGTCTCTCAACATTGTGCAGTTGCAGTGTTGAGACTGATAAGGAAATGTTTAGCCAATTTAACCAGACTGTTGAAATGATTTGGAATCCTCACCAGGCCACTAGGGCATATCAAATGCATGGTGGAAAACTGGATTGTTTGTACAGTGGATAAGCGAGCTGAAATACTTAGAAGCAATCTGTTGTGCTCAGTCGAGGGAGTCTTGTGTGAAAGAGCTGTGTGTGTGTGTGTGTGTGTGTGTGTGTGTGCTTTTGGTGATTGCTTGTCATTTTGATCTACTGTGAGTGTGTGCAAGTTTAAGATGGTGTGGATGGAAGCTGTACATGTTTTCATACATGTGTGCTTGTAGCAGTGCACATGGGTTTTTGTGTGCACACGTGTGTGTGTTTGCTCAGGGAGGCCCAGCCGTGGCCTCTGCAGCCCAACATTGACCTTCTTTCTCTCTTGCTTACTTACTGATGAACACAATCTGTCCTTTCAGATCCATGAACAACTTCAGCACTACGAACAGAGCAAACCCATCCCTGTCCTGGACAGCGCTGCACCTCTGGCCTATAAAGTAAGTTCCTTTTTTGAAGGGAGGTTTCTATTTATTTGGTTACACATACAGATGAATGAAAAAGCAAACTAAAGTGTCTTAGTGTGTTTTATGGTGTTGAGTCACCATGCTCCTCACTACCAACTTCAGAGCTCCTTCAAGTGTCTGCAGCTCTACTGGTGGGATGAACAGGGATCTCTCTCTTGTTCCAAAAAATTTCCTCCTCCTCATTCCTCATTAGGTGTTTTTATGATGGTACAGGACAGCACTGTCCAACATGCTGCCACCATTACTATGGTGACAGAGGGGAACTGAACACTTACACTGACAGTGGAAGCAGAGATTATTGGGCTAATCACTAATGTACCGCCTCTTTCATGTCCATAGTCTGGATGTGAAAGTGCTGAGTGGAATAGCAGCAGGAATAACCCTGCAGGAATTTCTTGCAAACTCATGATTTAAACCCTAAATCTCCATTATTCCTCGCTTTGTAATCAGAAAAAGTGCACAATTTTGGAACTATTTCAGCCAGAAAAGGTTAGTTACCATGCTAGCAATAGATATGCAGCTCACCATATCCATAAGGAGATTGTCCAGCGATCACTTGTCTGTCCTGTATTGACAAGCTTATAATGCAATTGAGACAAAAGGATTTAATAATAATGGAGATTTAGGCAAGAAAAAAAATTTGGAGCAGAGGATTGTGTATTTTACTTTCCATATTTCCCAGTTTCAAAGTTTCTTGTTGGAACAGTTAACAACAACACAGAATAGAAAAGACCTCTAGCAGCCTTATAAAACTGGACTAAATGTTGTACAAAAGTTTTCTTGATTATACCTGTTATTTTAACTGGCATTTGATAACTATATTTTCAATATGCATTTGGCTCTGCAGAATCTCTCAGATAGGTTTATTGGTGAAAGTACTTAAATTGTAGCCTGGCAAAGCCAGACTAATTTGCTGGAATCTCTCTGTTTTTTGATTTCTAAGGGATGTTGTAAACAGCGACAGACCAAAATGCCTCTGGACACAATTTGATGGACCTACAGCCAATCAGAACAATGTAGTTGGTAAATTAAACTCACCAAATCCTGTCAGAAGTTTGGCAAACACTTCTTTCTTATCAACAAAAGCTTGAAGTGCAGTTGTTTGTGAAATATACTGTCAATTTTGTTTCATACTGACGCAATAGCTGATTCAGCAGAAACCATTCCACATCAGCAGCAGCCATAATGATTTTTTATGAAAATACCTCCGCAATAAGGCCGATAAGGTTGCGCTCCCATGCACAGTCGAAGTATCAAAGCTTTCCCATATTATATAAACGCTTGTGATGAGATGGAAATCTGTCGGAATGGAAGGGTGGCCAGACAAATCTGACAGAGCAAATGAAACATGACCTTTTCAGGTTCGTCTGGTTCCCAGGCTACATAATAAGTGAAATATGCCTAAAATACAGTGTTAAACGGGGATTACAAGAGAGGTGCCAATACAGTAATGATGCCTTGTTTACTTCAAACCTACAACCCAAATTTGCCATTTGCAATATTGTTGTTCAGCTGTGTTGACCTGTGAAGACCGGACCGTATTGCATTGTGTTCATACTCATCAAACCATTCCGTGAGTCCTTGTGTCCTGTACGGAGGACTCTGCATTTGTTATTTCTCTACTGATTTGTCTAGGTTTTTCCTTTAATTTGTCACCGCCAACACACACGTTATGTCTTCTCTGGCTTGCATGCTCTGTCTTACTGTTTGACTTTGCTTGAAAACCAAGCAAACATGATTTGCTTATACTCAAATCCAGAGAGACTTAGTGCAAGCAGGAAGGTAGTTTGTCTTGTTCTGCATTACAACATTACGATATTGTAAAGATTGAACTCAAAAACTTCAGATCACAAGTGCCAAGTTTCCTCTCTCACCCTACACTCAGTCACACATACAGTACATACACTTAGCACCTTCCCAGTAACATGCAGGAGCAATGTTTGTCCTCTTTCACCTCTTACCCTGAACCCTGAAGTGTCCCCGAAGTCCTCAGTTTGGTTTTCTAGACTCTCTCTCTTGTTACAATAACACTACACTGTCCTTAACTCTACCCCATCCCGCCTCACTCTCTGCCCAAATGTCTAGCCATACCACGAAATTGAAAATCCAGTTCTGCAAAGACAGACCAATCATTTACTGAGGGCAGAAACCGGATAGAAAGGCCACTCATTGAGAGGAAAGCTGAAGATGGATGAGCACGCAATGACAAACGATGGCAGCAGACAAACTACAGATGATTGCGGAGAGACTGAGTTGCATCATATAAACAGAAGTCAGTGCAAGAGAGAACACATTAAATATTCAGAGTCAGAGAAAGGAAGCATTACAGCAGCATCACCTATGGCGTGCAGTCCCTCCTCATTAATTAACCTATTAATGAGATGTCATCACACAGACAATAATAGCACCAACAGGACCACAGATGATGACTTTCTTCCGTTGGCCCTGCTGCTCTCCTCAAGCTGTGAAAGATATTTAGCCTGATTTATCGAGTAAACGTCCACTGTCCTGACATTTGTTACTGTATTGTTCATCTGTAATATTTATTGGAAGCCACATGTGCACACAAGCATGCGAGTACCCTGCTCACATCCACCCACACCTGTGTAAACCCAAGAACCAGCCTGGCATGGTGAATGGAGAGGAGGAAAAGTCCTCTTACTGGTGTGTGGTTTTGTTTGAAATCCCCAGCTCTGTTTATTGTAATCAAAGTGCCTCTGACTATTCCACCCCCTTCTAAAGAGCCCACAGCCATACATCATCCTAATTAGTACTGAGTCAAGGGAAAGACGAGAGAAAAGAGGGGCTGAGATTTTTACAGCCGGTTGGGGTAAAGACCGAGAGTCCAGAGTGTCCCGGGACTGTCACGAAAGAAAGGCCGTCTTGCGGTCTGGAGTGGTTTTCCTGACCTTTCAGGCCACAAGTGTCACTGGAGGAGCCATGTGGAAGCTTCGCATGCACCAATACAGATGACAGGAGTCCCAAACCACCCCAGGACCCTTAACCAAACCAGGATGGTAGGGACAATATTCTCAAATAGACATTTTATTGCTCCTTTTCTTTCTGTGTGTTTGTCCAACCCTGCTGTTAGTCCTGGCAAAGGACACTGCTAACCAGATAACACCAGAACAAGAACTCCACCAGATTCAAATGGCCAGCGGAGTGTGAAGGATCACTTCTGTTTCTCTTTCCTTAGTCTTCGCTCTGCCTCCCCAGGCTGTGGCAAGAGGCCACAGACTGTTCAAGAGACCCCCAGCTATCAACCTCCATCTTCCCTCCCCCTTACAGATATTCTTTCTCATTCTTTTTGTCAAATTACAGACTTTTAAATTTATGCTTCCTGGTAAATGCCCCGCAAAGTGTCTCCCCGGGATTATCAGGTATCGGAATAAAGCCCAGAGATGGTGTATCAAAGAGTCTCACAGCACACCGCAATCCTGATTTCCCCCCTTCCTTGGCTGGTCAAAAAGAAAAAAAGAAAACCTCCTAACCCGGAGCATTGCAGTGTATTTTTAAAGCGGATTGTTTTTCACCCGTGTCACTGCTCCAAATGAATGCTATTGAAGTGGTGGCTGAGGGCTGAAGTGCAACAGGAGAGATCTACAGTTAGATGAAATTCATTTCGGGCTTGGGTTTCGGGTAATGGAGGCTTAATTTATTGCCTAACATAAAATGACACTTCAACCCCAGTCTGCCCCCGGCTGCACTGTCTAGCACACACAGCAGGTGACTGCCACCGCTCAAACAAACCAGCACCACCTGAAACACGATCGATACTGGGCCCAATGAATAGGTGCTGTATTACATATGTATAAAGACATGCTGGAGGGCGACTGCACACACGCTTTTATGGATGTACATACACATTTATAGCTGCACACACAGTTGCTCTCCAGCCTTCATTAAGACTGAAATAGAAGCACTCTTCTTGCCTCATTGTGGAATGTAAAATACCACATTACATCAATCAAAAGGGGCAAATCAGCCTCACACGTGAACCGGCTCGATGTAAGTTCCAGTCCGTCAATCCAATCAGCCTCTATCAATCCTGTTGAGAGCTCAACATGCCGCCTCGACAGTAAGCTGAATGCCAGCCCCTTGTTCCAGATCAGTGTCCATCGCTTGAACTGAGACTGGATGTCCTGGTGGCTGACTCGTATCCTTCTTCTCCTCTCACAGCCACCCTTCTCTTTCTCTGGCCTGCATCCCAACATCTTTATACTCGCCCAAATACATGCTGTTACTTGGGAAGCCCACTGGGTGCCATCAGAGAGCACTGGTCTACAGTTCATGCCGAGAACTATGAATGTGAAAGAGCCAGACAAACACAGAGAGATGTCATATCCAAATTATGGCCCCATAAGTATCTTCAAGATATAAATAAAAATTCATCAGATTATGACACATTTACTGCTGGACAGGTTTTTATTCTAGGAATGTAATAATAAAATAAAAATAGGTGTTTTAAAATGTGTAGAAAGGTTCCAATTTTAATTTCAGGGCTGATAATGATAACCAACATTGTCTTGTTGTTGTGACTGACACTGATGGTGGTACAATTACTCTTGCAGCTGCAAAATTATGAAGAGAGCAATAAAATTAACCAGTTTATTTGCCCACCCTAAATGTAATTCTTGTAAAAACTGTAGTGAACATTAAAGCAACATTTTAATTTACATTCTTTATATACCGTATTGTCTTTTAAAGGGATAGTCCACCCCAAAATCAAAAATACATGTTTCCCCCTGGCCTATAGTGCAATTTATCTATCCAGACTTTTTGGGTGTGAGTTGCAGAGTTTTGAAGATATCGGCTGTAGATACGTCTGCTTTCTCTCCATTATAATGAGACTAAGGCAGACATCTCCACGGAAAATAAGTATTCTTGATTTTGGGATGAACTGTCCCTTTAATACACAGCAATGTTTTTAATAAAGATTCATCTACCTTATACTCACAGTGAACTCTCCAGTTATGAAAAGGCTCCAAACTATTGGATGTAATTATCAGCTGACATGCCCTTATTGGAGCAATAATAATTTTTTTTTTTTTTTTTTTTTTGTAGGACGATATATCAGCAACTGATTTATTGTGCATACCTTGTATTCAATACAAAATTAAAGGAAAAATCCCTTTTTAACCCTTTTAATTCATATCGCTGGTTATATTGTGCACCTCTTTAATAATATATGCCAAAGAAATAAAACAATATTTGGGTTTTTTTTGTACTTGTATAATATATCCGATAATGTTGTTTTCTTTGTATTAATTATATTACGACATCCATCATCAATCAATACTCAACTTTTAGCAGCACAGAGCCAAGATTCAAGATACAGACATGTCCACTTTCCCTCCTGCCTGTCCTGTTTCACTCGGAAATACGTCACGATACAGAAGCAGGATACTCTCAAAATGCTGTTTCAACTGGACTTTAAAGGACCAGTGTGTAGCATCTTTCTATCCATCTCCTCCCCTCACTCTCGTCTTCCAAGTGTATTGGAGAACCTACGGTGGCTGCAAAAATGCAAAAATCCCTCCCGAGACCCAGTGTTTGTTTTGTCCCTTCTGAGGTAGTGTAGGAACATGGTGGTGCAACATGGCAGCCTCCATGGAAGAGGACCTGCACCCTCTGCATATGAGGCTCATTCTAAGGTAGCAAAAACACAAATATTCTTATATTCAGGTGATTGTACACTAATGAAAACATACTTATAAATATTATATTCCATTTCTGCCGTATCCTGCCAATGAATCCCTATAAATCTTACACACTAGACCTTTAAAGTCAACCATCCAAGATACACACTCATGATACACTCATAAAAGCATGCAAACATTTTGAGGTTTTGAATTTATATTTATATACGAAGCTCGGGCTGTAAATAAGCATGCCTGCAAGTTATTATCGCTGGTTAAAATATTTGAACAATTGCGTCCTGAATAGTTCCACTGATACACTGTATTCATTTCAAGAACGACCCCATTAAAACGCATTTGGATTGAAGTCACTTTTAGAACTATCTTTTTTTCTCTCTTCAAATTTGATTATTTGCATGAGAAAAATCATGTATTCATTATTTCCTTTTTAATTTTATTTTTCTGTGAGTGTGAAAGCCAGTATTTAGACCGTGAGACTTTAAAAGTTTTATGGAAACTTATAAAATATAATAATAGGAAAACATCTTTGGGCATGACCGTATAAAATCAAATCAAAATGCTGTATGAGAATAAATTCAGGTCAAATTCTCACTCTAGTCAAGCAATGTATTATTGATCACTTGCGCTTAAAATCGAGCCAAAGTGCATTTTATCCATCATATGAAATGGAAGACGCTGACTGGCCGAGAAGAGATTTCTTTTAATAACAAGTTTTAATATGTTTCAATAAAATGACTTTAAAATAAGGTCAGCTTGATATAATGTCAGCTATATATCAAAGAAGTGAACCTTTAGCCGTTTGGGGTCGAGAGAGCAATAAACTGACATGCTGGGATCAAACTTATCTAAACACCGCAGCGCCTGCCATGACATTTAACAAATGAAATAAACACAGTCTCAAAGGAGGCCAGCATCATTTTTTGCCCCCTCCCTCGCTCTCCGTGAAGGTCTGAGGATGGAAAATGTGACTCTAACATGGAAGCATGAAGGTAGAGAGCAGAGCGTGTTGTCAAACATGTCCCATCCGTCCTCCACGCTGAGTTATGGGACAAGGTGCTTTAATAGGACAATATGAGGGACTGGAAATTTACAGTTCTCTGTCTGTCTTTGCTCCCCTCCTTCACTGTAAACATCGTGGTGATGACATGATGGATGTCGGCATATCAGAGTGAGAGATTTTCCCTCACTAAAGACCCTGACCCCAACTCCCCTCTATCTCCACCTTTCTTCCTTCCTCAATTATTTTCTTCTTCTCTCTTTTTTTCTCTTTTTTCTCTCCTTTCATCATGTGTGCCATCTCTTTTTTCTTCTCGCCTTCCACATTTTGGTTTTTCTCACACTTCTTTTGCCTCTGTCTGACCCGACTCCCTCAGATTCTATTTTTTTGTCTGTTTGATTAAGTGAAGTAATGCAGGGTTGACTGAGGTTCAGCTGGAGTAACCTTGACCACTGTGGCTATTCATTAGCATGGTCTCTCTCCCTTGGGGGGTCAAAGCCAATGGAAATAATGAAAAGGACCCCCCCAGCCAAAAGCACATGTTCCTGCTTTCGGGTAAAGTGACATAGCGCCCTCCCTAACCCGAGTCTAACCCCTCGTCCCCCTGCCTTTACCTCTGCCTCACCTCTGTTGCCTTATTCCTGCACCACAGGGGTCGTTAGTCAAACAAACTGTAGGTTTTCCCAACCTCTGTCACCATCTGCCTTAAAGGAACGGTCTGCATCCTGGAGAGAGTTCCCTGCTCAGCATTAGGACCTTTAACATACACAGTTTGTGTTGGTGCTAATTTGCAAGGGGCATTTTCCTGATAGAAGTTCAAGGAGAGACCTTCTTTCAAATAATTGTTTGTTTTTATAATTTGACTTGTAAATTAATCAGTCACAGTTTATTAAAGGAAATATTTGTAGTGACCAGCCACATTTTTTCCACTGTGCACTGTGAGGTGATTGGTAGCTGTAATATGTCTGCTTATTGGAATAGGCGGCTGAATGGCAATACATGAACCTCCCTAAATGATTAGTTTATATTATTTTTTCTTTCATTCTTTTTCTTTCTTTGTTTAGTTACACCTAGAACATTTTTGTATAACTCAAAATTACAAATACTGTCTCAGAATTCTTTACAGTCTGCAAAAACTATGATGTCCCCCATTCTTTGACCTCAAATTTGGGTAAGGAAAAGAAACCTCAGATACCGCTTTTCCACCAAACTAGCTCTGGTTCAGCCAGAGCTAGTTTGCCCACATTTCCACCTTTTCAGAGCAGACCCTTTGAAATCAAGAATGTGTCACTGACGGAAGGTGCTGCACAATACACAACTCCCTGTAGAATATGACACAGCCACTTCGCTTCGCACTTCAAGTCGAGGAAAACCTGCTATTTTTTTCTGGCTAACCAGGTACCATGTCAAGTACATTTCATTTGTATTGCTCAAAATCATAAATATTTTCTTAAATCTTGTACAGTCTGCACAAAATATGATGTCCTCTATCATTTGATGCCTAATTCAGATAAGGAAAAGAGACCTCAGAAAAAGCAACAGAGTAGTGATCAGACATGCAATGGGTGTCATACATACAGACATACATACAATATGGAGAAATATATTGACAATTTAATAAAGTACATAACATCTAATATCAAGTAGAACTAGACAGATGCTTTTTACCTTTATCTTAACGGTAGTTTTAAAACCATGTCTCCCTTACACAAGGTTAAATGTTCTGCTCAGAACATCCCTTGGTCACCAAAAAAATGTAGGGATTCTTATCAGAAATGAAGGTTATTGTTGTGTTTTTTGTAAGAAAAAAAAAAAAGTAAGCGACTGACTGATATGTTATTATCATAAGTTTAACCCTCAAATTTCAATAGTTGTATTGGCCTTCAAAGTCCAGAATCAGTCAGGCTGTAATGTTAGGTAAATTTGAAGTCAAAAAAGATAAAAAGTCTGAGGGGATGTGTTCATTCACCTGTTCTGATTTTGGACTGACAAATACTCCCACTGCTCCTTGTAAGCAGGACAAGGGCAATGTTAGTCTAATATCTCACACAAAAACACACTTTATTTGACTTTATTACTTATTAAATCACATGTACCTAAACCTCATTGCAAAAGAACAAGTATGAAGAAACATGACTGTGCGTGTGTGCGTGTTTCTCTCTCAGTATCAGCTCTCTTTACACCCAGTCTGTGATCTCCACTGGCCCTCCTTGTGTAGTCGACATGAGCTCCTGATCCCAGTTCAGTACAAGCAGGTCTTTGTGTGCGACGGCTCGGCTCTCCTCTCCACACTCACACCACGTCCAGGAGGATCAGCCATAAATCAGAGCGCAGACGGAGGAGCGTGGCCTGGGCTTTAGAAGCAGAGTCACTCGTCTCAGAGCTACCAGACATTCATCATGACTGTAGTCCAGCTCAGTCCCTCTGCTGTGAGACGCTCTCACAGCTCCCATTGTTTCCAAGAGGAATGGACTGTTTTCTTTTGTCCCTCAGATTTTCATTGAAAAATGATCCCGCTGAATAGTAAATTTAATCAAGAGGAGGTGGCAAACAAGTGAGAGTTCTGGTCCCCATAGAAAGGTGTGACCTTACCTCCCATAAAGATTCGCCTAATTTAGCACAATATCATCTTTCCTGTCTAATGGACCCCTGGTGCTTGGGGCCACCTGAAGTTACACTTGAGTATACAACTGTACTTTTTCACATGCTTTTGAGGGGTTACTAGACTTGCACACACTCCCTTTCTGTCTCTTTCTATCTGTTGATCCTCCCGAATTATTAGCAATTATTAATAGTTTTTTAGGTCAATAGTTGAAGGCCTGAAAAACCAGGACAGTTACTGCACAGAAAGATGTGGATTAAAACGAATGAAATCATTTCAGTTCCAGATTCTTTCCTCTTTTCCCACTTCATCTTTTCACTATACGACTAAACAAAAGCTGAAAAGCTCCTGCTCGCTGCAGTCATCGCTCTCTATCCCAGTGAATGAAAGCTTGTAACACAACAAATGTCCAGCAATAGTTTCTTATTTAGTAATAAGACAAGTCAAATCTTCCTATCATAGTTCATATCAAAAAATGATTGAAAGAATGTTAACCTATTAGGGATAAAATGACAACAAGTTTCACAATAAACCAGGGTAAAATTTCAGACCATTAGTATTACCATTTCAAACTTTAGTTATTGTGATAGCAGTGTCTCAGCGGGGCTCAAAAATAAGGCGTGCTTGGGGCAAGTCGAGCAAGTAGTAGAAAGAGTTAAACTATTTTTATTATTGATTAATAATTAAAATAATGTTTCATGCAAAAATGGCAGGTAGTGCTGTTTCCATTTTCTTTGTTCAGTGTCATGTTAAACTTAATATCCTTTTTGGACTGACAAGACGGGATGTTTAAAGACATCACCTTGGACTTTGAAAAGTCGGACATTTTTCACTGTTTTCTGACATTTTACAGAAGTTGCAGCCCTAAATTAAACATGACACTTAACTTAAGTATTTATTGTTATTTGATAACTGCTAATAAATAAAACAGTTTGTACAGAGGCAAGTAAAAATTGAGTTCAGGCAGTAGATTTCTTAAGAAAAACAACATGAATGCTGAACACTGGTTTGATTATCACTCACTATGAATACTGTCTAGCATCAACTAAAGTTAGCAATGATCTCCCAGACGCAGACTTGGCATGCAGCATGGGTTTACTGTATTTTGCATCCCTGACAACACCGATATAGCAAAGGACATGATGCCATTTCACATCATTTCAATATAAAACTGGGTGAAATGATTTTATTTTAACATTTTCAGCATATTTTTTAACAAAACCACAGTAATATTGTGAACTGTGATCATTTTAGTCACTATAATCATGACATCAAATTTGTATGCGGTTTCATCATTAACAGCTGTATGAAACTATGATATCAGATACAGTATCTGTGAGCATCACAGAGGTTGTTGAATGGTTGTTGAATAGATAATCACCAAAATAATAATCTTTGTGTGAATCTCTGCAGAAGACAGTGGGATGTTTTAATTTCCTTTCAGCATGTTTAATAATCTGATATATTGCAAATTCATGTGTGAATAATCTGTTCCTTCTCCTCTTTAGTTGTCTGAGGAGCTGGAAGGGAAATCGGCCAATGGAGACATCAAAGAGCTTCTTCAAATACTGGCCAAACCTTACGTGAAGGTGAGTTTGCTTCCTGTTCTTCATCACAGTCTTTAACTACAGGCAAATATCCTCTTTGTGGAGGACTACAGGGTTATCTTAACAAAACGTCAAAATATCAGGTAGTTCTGGCTATCACAGAGTGAATCAAGCACAAACTTTGGCTCGTAGCATTTCTGATGTCAGCACACAAACAGCACCGGTATTAAAGTGATGTGATTATCATGCTTTGCACAATATAATATGGCGGTTAGATCCAGCCTGTGCTCCTTCACGTCTTCTTGGCTGCGTCCGCCGGCCTCGTTAGCCAGACGCAGACAGCCACAAAATAAATTTACACGTTTTTATTTTCAAATGCATAACTCTGGCCATCCATCAGGCCCTCCAGGTGTCTCAGCCAGACGGAGCTGCCTGCACGATGGCGGGATAGAAGGAGAGCTGGATGGGCTCCCTTTTTAATGCACTGTCGTCATGCTGATTCTGCCTCTGCCAGAAACAACAGCTCAGTATGAAGTCCTCCCCCACCACAACACACACACACACTTACAGTACAGTGCATCCAAAAATTCAATATTTCTTAGTGTCAGGGGTTGTGAAAAGACCTGGGTGGGGGGTGTTCCCAAAAGGATCAAGCTTACAAGTCAGATCAGCGAGTCTGTGCTGGTGATGTAATGATTAATTTCTTGAATTAAAGCAACACAGTTACATACATATAGAAACAGATTCAGTAGATGTTAAGCTTGAGAAAATGGGGTTGCATATTATGCATTTCATCACACTTACCAGCAATCAACACACACGATCCCGCGTAGACATATGATGGTGGATACACACTCCAACACACTCCCCGCAGCCACTATCCTGAAGACAAACGGTCGCAATCTATCACGACTTTGCTCTCCTGCTTTGCTTCGTGGGGACGTCGTGATCTCTTTTGTCTCTGTCAAGCCCGAAATCAAATGCACCGGCAAACGATCACTGCGCTCGCCATGAGGCATGCCTGTGTCAGAAATCCTGCGTTTATTATTTTGATTACGCTTACAGCGGAGGTATTTGGCGTGGCAAAGGTCAATCCATCAAAACACAGAGTTAGTCAAAGTAATGGATCAGGAAGATGGGCGACTTCAACTGATGAGGTGAGGAGAGGTGAAGACAGGAGACAGCGCTGTGGGCCAGGTGTGAACAAACACTGGCCAATACAAAATGATGCCCTTTCATGGATGTGGTTATAGATGTGGATATAGTCTCAGGTAAAAACCATCTATGTCCCTTTTTTAGGTCTTTAGGTCTTTGAAGTTAATATGATACATCTTAGTAAATATTATCAGTCTAAATCATTAAATATGTTACCATTGTATAAGTGTCCAATCCCCTCTAAATTGATGTAATAAATAAATACTGATACTTTTATTTTTATCTGTGTGAAGTCACATACAACTGTGGAAATAAATCTAACAAGAATTGAGTTTTGCCAATTGGACTCTGATCTAAACAAACAGATTTCAGGTCATTGCTATTTTCTTGGAGTGCCTGCACTTTTTCTCATTTCACTTAACAGACGTTGTGGCTACTGCAACCGCCACGTCAGACGCTTCAGCCCAAGAGTCGATCTCAAAACCCTTACCTCAACCCCAGCTGACCTTTTAGTTTGATTTAGTGTGTCTGTCTCAATGCTTATCAGTTAGGTATCTTATTGAATTGAATGTATCCTTGTTTAGAGTATTTACTGACCTTTAGTGGTTTAACTTCTCATCTTTGCTGAAGTGATGAAGAAGTGTACTTCAGTGTATCAACAGACACACAGGCAGTGAAACTCTTCTTTTGTTCAATTCGATCCTTACACAATAAAAACCCCATCTGATACTGACTCTCCTCCCTCCTCCCCCCACAGACACTACACACATTACAATAACATACATCCTTTTTGGACTACATCTTTTTCAGATTACTATCTTGTACATTTCAGTTCCTCTTAGACTGTATACTGGGAACTTTTGCACATTCCTATGCAAAAATATACAGTTCCTGATTCAGATTAGATTAGATATTGCTGTAATTAGATGTAGATTTCAGACATTTCTCAATTAAAATTATTCGGTCAGTGATGGTAAATCTTAACCTCCAAATCTTCAACTGCATGAACAAGAACTGAATTTAAACCTTTAACACATGACTCAATAATGGCAGTGTAAACAATAGCTAGATTTTCATCCAAATTTATTGCAAAATTTAATCAAATTTTGAGAAAATTGGCAAAAGAAAATGTGAATGAATACTTGTTTCAGGCCTTTACCGTTAGGCAATAATTAGGAGTTGGTTCACTGAGATAATCAGACTGTGATGCCAGTTCTCCAGTTGAGTGCCATTATAGCATTGCAGAAGGAGAGGGCACAACAAGATGACTGAATTACATGAGTGCCTGTCAAACCTTAAATGGTGAAAAACAATGTTTTTGTTTTATGTATTAACCTGAGGAACATTATAGTCTTTGCTCCACACAGGTTTGATACTTTTGTCTGCTGCACTTTGCGCTTTGTTGCATTTTGCTTTTATTGATGCAGCAACTTTTCCACCCTAGCCAAGTCGTAAAAACTTTTTGGCGATATTTTGAGATTTCTTCAAATTTTTGGTCAGTCCACTTTTGCAAATGAAAACATTGAAAATGCATATAAAACATGGATGTACACTGGCACAAAATCGTCTCTCCAACTTCAGTTTTGTCTACTCAGGAAAGACCTCACCAATATTTACTTGTTGTCACTTTTTGTCTGTTTACTTTCTCTGTTCACTGCTGTCGCTCTGTTCTCCCGCCACCTCCACATGTTGCTCAGCCGACCCCTACTCCAGTGCAGAACAAGGTCAGCCAAATAATTCCGTACCAAACAATGGAAAATATTCGGCTACTGCTTCTTTTATTGCCGGCCGACAGCGCTGTCAGAAGCCCAGAAGCAACTAAGGCCAAGGAAGCCGGCCTACAGTGCATGGGCATTTTTTTTATCACTGAACTGGGGTCAGAACAGAACTTTTTCAAACATTTCATGACTTTGAGATGCCACAGAAAAAAACTTGTACAACATGGGTGAACAGTATGAGAAATCTGTTCATCAAAACACAAAGAAATCTGGACTCACAATTCCTGGATCTTCTGCCATGTTTTTCTTCTTGCTATAAAACAGCATCATATGTGTCCTGGTCTGACATTGCTTTATATTGTTTCTCTGTAATGTGGTCCTTCAGAATAAATATTGACCAAAAAAGCACTAATAAATGTAGCCAGCTTAAAAAGCCAACCAAAACCATTAGCTGCTGCTGGCAGCTGGTCTTTGAAATGATGCATGCCTCATCTTCACCAGCGGCCTGACAGCTGGGAAGAAAAGAAAGAAAAGAAAGAGGAGACTTTTCTCTTCTATCAAACCGAGAGACAGGCCAAGTGTATCGTTCCCAATAAGGACAGAGCGCCTTGTGGATTAAAAATGTGTGGAAGAAATCAACCAATATGAAAAGACACTTGAAAACACACTGTCCGGCAGTATCTGCCAGGGTAAATATCAGTTATGCAAGTTGATTGATTTAATATATTTGTTAATTCCACTTTAGGGCTAGATTTAATGTTAGTGTAGTTCTGTGAGAATTCAGGTTGCATTGCCTTACTCCATTAACATATTTCACAGAGCTGTGCTCACAGCAAAACATCTCCAACTCCTGCTACAAGATCAATTGTGATTTTGTGTGACTCATAAACAGAATAACTCATTCAGCAAACACCATGCTCATATGTCTTAATGATGCACTTTCTATTTTAATAACTGCTGATTTATTAATACGAGTCTTCAGCGATATACAGTATAAACTGTTGGTTTGTCCGATAATAAACATTATTAGGCTCTGAAATGATGCATCAATAATGACCTGTGCATTAATTTTTCTATAATTTGAAAGAATGTCTCAGTTCACTTCAACTCATAGTTGAAGGTGTGCTCATTTCTCACTGAAATTTTTACAGCCAGGAGAAATATCCTTCAGCAAAATCCATTACAGTCTCATGAAACTGTCTGGGAAAATTATTACTAAAACACTGGCTAAAATTAGACTAAATTTGAAACTAGTTCCACTGGCTAAAACAGAACAAAAACAAAAGACTAAGATGTGGCTTAAATTAACTGCAATTTTCAGTAAACAACAAAGACTAAAACCAAATTTAAAATTCTTGTCAAAATGAAAGTTTTTTCTGACTTGTTTGAGTTAACACCAGCTGCAGTATGTCCTCTTCTGAAGGAAAGCATCAATACCTGCTGTTGTCAAGTTGAGTGATTGACATCTGCATGTGTTCACACACTTGCACGCAGTTTCTCCACCTACTTCCTGACCTCTATTCTTGTGCATTGGTTTGAGTCCATCACCAGGTTTTGAGCATCTGAGCTGGCCTAAATGCTCACGCTGGCTCTAGAGGGAATACTCGGTCAACAGTAGATTAGTTCCAGCATCTTGGTTCGGAGGGAGGGCTTTGACTGTAATATACTGAGGTATGTTCTTGACTTTTTCCTGTCATTGTGTCTCAAACTGTAGGCAGCATGTGGGCTTCAGGAATAAAGTATTAAAACTGTGCTCTCTTTCTGTCTCCATCTGTCCTCCAGGGCACTTGATACCATACCAGCCAGGCCCAGTGTAAATCACAGGGCCAGGGGTGTAAAACACAAGCAGATGGCTGCTGCCTTTGAATGGCGTCTCTGTGCGATAGTAACTGTATCACTCTTAATTATGGCTGAAATGATCCATTCCTAGGGTGGGGATATAAATCAGGCTCCTTAAAAACTCCCCCCTCTCTTTCTCTTCCTTTCTCTTTCTTGCCTCAAACTTTCTCTTTTACGATCCGCACATGAAAAAACAACTTTCACCCATTTTAAACCCCCCTCAGCAAGACTAATATTGACAGTGATGAAAGTGCCAATTATGATGGCCGGCTGTTTCCGCCGGCGTGTACGGAGGTAGGTGTGTATTTACACGCTTGCTGAATGTGTTTGACTCGGGGCGGTGCATGCTGAGGTTCAAGGCTTACAGAATGTCAAATCCCAGCTGGCCTACAGCAGCGCCTCCCAACACTCACAGCAGGATCCTTCCCGCCTGGGGAGAGCAGTTACCTCGCACCGATCCAGCAGCGCCAGCTGAAAAACGAGTGGGCCGGTGACAGGACCGGGGGGCTTTAATGAGAGGCCAATGCCAGGAATGTACGAGCTGGTTTATTTAGTCAAGCTCAGTGATCTGTTTTTCTAGGATCCCTATTATGCCTAATGAACACAAACACACGAACCGAGAAAGGACGGGATGACTGGAAAACAAGGGTGGTTTCGCTTCCCTTCATCCTTCTTTCTGTCGCTCACTCTCCTCCTCAGGCCTCAGCTCCAGGGCCTATACGAGGATATAACTCTAGATTTGATTATGCGGCTAATCCACCAACACTGAGGCATAACAAGACCCACTGACTCATATCAGCCCTGGAAGAAAGCTTCCATACAGAGGCCTCTGTGTGTGTGTGTGTGTGTGTGTGTGTGTGTGTGTGTGTGTGTGTGTGTGTGTGTGTGTGTGTGTGTGTGTGTGTGTGTGTGTGTGTGTGTGTGTGTAAAACATTTGTACCTGTGTAGTTGTACTCACATGTCAATGGTCACCAGCCAGGGCATGTACCATGTGCTATCTATTAACATACAGCTGTTATTGCTACTTCCTAGAAAGTTTTTACAAGGAATTAGCTGTGGCTCTGTTACGGGTTGTTAGGCACGGCCACAGGGAGAATGTGGCGGTGGGGAGCGATGCCAGATTTAAGCAAGTGCCATCGATGAGAGGACACTCTCAGGTCAGGATATTAGGCCTGATGGATCGAGTTCAGAGGAAACCGCAACTGGCAGGTTAGTGGAGGAAAGGTTGAGGTGAGAGCAAGAAGGAAATATGTAGGGAGACGCAGAGCACAGTGAAAATTTTCTATGAAAGTTCTTTTAAATATATAATATATATATAACATTTCCACATTAAAATGTCTAAAAACACTATACCTACATTTTATATTTTGCTGAGTACATTATCCCAAATTTTCCAACAATGGTCAAGCCCAGAGAAATCCATAATTTATTCAATGTAATGGTGCATTTCCTACTAGCCGCTAGTTGCTAGAACTTTGGGGGAAACATGGGATATGTCAGAGAGTGAGGCAGGAAGTGGGCAAGCATGACTTAATGTAGCCTGAATAAAACATTATTACACTACCTCATCCATTATCATTTCTGCTGCATCAAATACATTTTCATCTGTAATTGTGGTTGTTAAACAATGAAGACAACAACAAGGGACAATTCGATAACACTTTTTAATGTCTGATATCAATACCGCAACCTTGAGTATCTGTAGAATCCGATCCCGATTTTACCCCCTCTTAAACAGCTAAACTGTTCATATCTTTAATGTATGAATGTCTGTTAAAGGATACACTTCTAGACTAGCCATCTGAAAAACATCAAGCTCAAACTGTGAAACAGATATTCTACCCCACTAAAGGAAGAAATATACAGCTCACAGCATGACTCAGTTATACCTCGGCTTCATTTTAATTAAACTTTTTCACACAGAACTTTTAGCAGCATTTTTGATTGGGCAGCACCATTCAAACATTTAAAATTAAAATAGATTTCATCTGTGTGACCTGTGACACTTCTCTCTCTATGGCATGTCGCTCAAAGTTTAGCTAAGTGTTTACGTGATAGTTTAGGCTATTGGATCGTGGCTATCCGATCCAGTGATTTTGGCCATGCTGATACTGAGTATCAGATTGGCTCATCAACAGCAACCACTGTGATCCCATGCTACTTTGCGACGTCATCAAACGACATGTTTTGTTGTTGTCTTAATGCGAAAAAGACCTCAGCGGCGAACTTATATATTGTGTGTTCATCTGAGTCTATAAGATCCATATTTCAATTTCCCAAAGCCCACGTTGACATGTTCATATTTCTCATTTGTTCAACCAACAGCTCATAATCCAACATTTTTCAGTTTACTGTGATATAAAACAGAGAAAAGCAGCTAATCCTCACATTTGACAGGCTGGACCCAGCAAATGTTTGACATTTCATTGACAGTTGTGCTTGATTTATGACTTGAACTGTTGAGTTCAAGTTGCGGTCGAGTTTTCTTTATTTCCACTGGTTAAAATCAGACAAATGAGCTTGTTCAATTGGCCAAATCCTCACATCAATCAACTAATGAATTGACTGATTGGCAAATTGTTTCAGCACTACTCCAGTCTCATACTAAAGGGACAAATGCTGCCCAGCGTCAGCTAAACATTGTAGTTCTGCTTTCTCGGCAGCAGGCCCATATGAGTGTCCCACCCTGCTGAGAGGCTGACGGACGCCTGGCTGACCCACATGTTGTCGCGACCCAGATCAGGTGCTGTGACTGACAGTCTAATACCATAAAGAGAGCCACAGCACCACATGTATCTAACCTCAAATTCGAAAAAACTTCCCTTTTCTCTGGGTTCTCTGTCACGGCAGAGGCCAGCTCTCACCAAAGGGTGTTTTTGGAAAACTCTGGGAATTTGATACAAAGTCACATTAATACTTTTTTCTCATACCCCCTGTAGGAGGGAAAAAACAGAGAGACGTTGAAAACGTTGAAAAAAGAGCAGAGAAATATATGGTGGCCACAAAGTCCAAATCTGTGATATTTTATTCATCCCTGTAAGGAGTGCCACTTCCATTCACTGGCTAAAGCTGTTATGAAGTCTTATATCTTCACATGTGGCGCTGGGAGTCTAAGAATGTAGCATGACTGATTTCATCACAACTGCAACTGTGAGCTCGCCATCGATGTCTTGACATGGTGCTATGAACACGTTATATCGAGCACAGGTTTGGGATTCCATTTCCATTCAGTTTTCTTTTATTGTCCTCATCTGCAAACAGTTTTTCTTTTCCAGTGTTCCAAGAGAATATTTCAGTACCATAATGACAGCATCCCCTGACATACAATACAATACAAAGTGTTTATGTACGGCGCAGATGAAAGCCAGGAGCACACTGTCAGGCCTGTTCTGAGAAACGAACAAACTGATGCTGGGAACATTTTGGAGAAAATACATGAAAGATAAAACTGAAGAAGAGCAAACAAGAAGAAGAGAGGATTAATGGCATCTGAGAGAAGTTTGGACAGGGGAACCAAGAAAAGAAGATAAATTCAGGGAGGAATGTTGAGAAACAGAAAAATATGGAATTAAATATGTGTTCTTCTGCCAATTTGAGTCCATTTGGGGGGCTTATTGGGTCATTTTGCCTGATCTGCCCTGCTCAAGTGGGTGAATTTTGAGTTACAACCTTTGTATAAAGATTAGGCATTGAGTAACAATTGATAGGATTAGTTAAGGTGAGTGAAAGTAAAATTCCGGTTATATACAAATGAGGTCTTAGTTTTGCAGATTTGACCATCATTTCTGTTGGTTATAACATTGCGCTCACCAAGCTAACTGCAAAACTCTTGGAACACAGCGGTATCTGCTCTAACAAACTCCAGGAGGAGACAATGGACAGGAACAGTCATGTTAACAAATCAGCACTTCAGCCAGATTATCTAAACCACTTAATTTTGAGGTGGAACTTAAAATGAACACATGAAGACTGCGTTCATAAGTACTGAAAGTATGGGACGTCAAAGTTGAGCCAGGATGTTCCTCGATGTTTACAATGAACGGTAAAGGTAATGATGTTATCGCTTCCCTTCATTTTCTATTATAAATAAGTTTGGCTAATCCAGGGCTTTGTTTAAAACCTGCATGACTGTCTGACCCAGCTGACTTCTTTTTAGTGATGTTTCCATGTTCTTAGATCTTAGCGACTAACTTTGTAGAATGTAATTTCGTAAGGTATGTATGCCTTTATTACAGATTGGACACAGAGATGACCGGAAATTAAAGGAGAGATGACATGAAAAGATTTGTGAACCTCTGCTTTATAAAGTCGTCAGATCAATTGAATATTTGCTCTACTCCCCTGCCCATGTGCTACCGTAGCTGATTTTCTTTTGTTACAGTTCTGCTAATAGCCTGCCAGAACTTCCTGTAAATGGTTTGAAAGTCCAAACCGTGCAAAAAGAAATATTTTCACATCAGAAACGAACCAAACCATGGTTCGGTTCTCTTCAGACAAAGGTTCAGCTGTTTGGTCCAAAACGTGGTCCGAGCGAGGTTTCACACCTTTCAGTTTAATTCAAATCAAACTGAAAAAAAGAGCCAAAATGTAAGACCAAGTTGTGGTAAACCAGAATCATCCTTTAAGTTTATAGTATAGGACGGAAGGAATAAAAAGAACCAAGTCCTCACAAGTATACAACATAGAGTGTGTGTGTGCGTTTGTATGTGTGTTGGTCAGCTTGTCTCTCAGTGGATCGTGGCCACAGAGCTCCGGTTGTGTCTCCTCCTCTCATCTGCTCCCAGTTAGCAACATCTTGAACGCTGTACTGCAGCATGCTCCCATGTCATAAAACACACTGCTGCTCTTCTCACCATATCCTTCTCTTCTCTGTCTCTCTCTTCTCTCCCTCTCTCTCTTTGCTTTTGTCTGGCACATGGGGTGGAAGATGTTTTTCTCACTTTTCTCTCCCCCTCCTCAACCACGGAAAAAGCAGCACGCGTCCAGCTGCATCTTGGTCCGGACATGGAGTCGTTAAATAGTTTGAAAAATGAATGTCTCAATGGCATCATTCTTGTCTGTGTCCCGTCTCTTTTTTATGTCTGCTCGTGAACGTGTGAAATATCTGAGGCGGCTGAGAACTTCATTACTTTGAGCCTGCCGCCGAACGGTGCAGAACATCGCTTCTCCGAATGTTCACCACCTTGCCTTGGAAAGCGTTGGTGCTGAAAACGGTGGCCAAGGTTGCCCCACCCCCCCACGCCCCGCACCTTTTCACTTGCGGTCCCTGGTGAGCAGTGGTTCAGGGCGGGTGCTGGGTTGCCTTTAATCAGAGAGATGTATGGCAGGAGAGCATGGGCCTAATGACAATTAACGCATGTAGCTGGAAGTTTTGGCTCTGAATGCCTTCAAATCCATCACCCAGCACTTGAGGGAGACACCCCAATTCATAACCATCCTCCCTGCAGTCTCTGCAGTTTCTCTGCCCTGCTCAGAGAAAGAAATGATAGATTGAGCTCTTAATAGCAGGCATTGCTATACTTTATTTTGCTAATTAGAACAAGGTAAAGCTAAGGTCTTTAAAGGAGCAATGTGTAAACACTGTGTGTGCAGTCCAAATAGTGAGTTAGAGCCATAGACTGTATATTAAACAGGTTGTAATCCTGTTTGATATACAAAGTTGTTTCCTCCTGCCCTCTCCTCCCAAGACATGGCAGAGACAGGCAGGATGCAGGAGCTCAAGATGCGTGCAACTTTGTAAATTGACAATAACAAGCAACATTGTGTCCTACACTGTGAGTTGATCAGCTGTTTATAGCACACTGCTCTGAAAATCCGTACTCTGGTCTAGGGTTGGGCAATGTCTACCAAGCTGGCATTTGATGATGTCCACAATGAGACGTGATGAACGATGATATGTTACATGCCTGAGCAATAAAGCCAAAAAATTATTTTTATGTTTGTGCCTAAATTAAAACATGCCTTCAGTGGGCAGTTAATAGTGTGATTAAATAAGCAGTTTCTCTTTAGTAAATTAGGTACAAAGAGCTATAATAATAATTAATAACAAACCCATCCTTCATTTTTGCACTCTCTGGTTGCTTATTCATCAGTTCTAATATGCTACATTTTTGGATAAATTACACTTATTGGCTTCTTACTCACAAAGCTTTTATTGTTATATATAAAAATAATATTAGTATTAATTACATTTGCTCGGCAAACAGAAAATCTCCCCACATTTGGCTTTTGGGGGCTTTTAAATCATGATGGTTCGATGGCTGTCAGGAATCACGATGGACGTTGGCATCATTCATCAACTCAACCCTACTGTGGACGATGAGTTAAGCGGCTGCCTGTCTCATTGCCTTCCAAACTCCATTAACATTTTGCTCAGTTTAACAGTTATAAATATCTCTGCCCTCTACAAGATTATTAATGAATTCTTAAGATTCATAAACAGACACTTACTCATTCTGCAAGAATTTGGCACTAATATGAACTCTGATGAACATGAAATGGACATTCAAATTAGTTATTCTCACTGGTCCGGAATGGAAATTTCGAAGGGGGACACCGTGTCTGTAGTGTTCATGGCAAGTGAAGCGAGATTTCAACTTAACATGTTTCCTTGATTTCTGATAACTCACCATGGTCATTTTATTACGCTAAAAATATTACAGATTTCTCCTTAAAGGTTTGATTGATAACATTTGCCTCTTGTTTTTTTCCCCCTCTCCATCCTCTCCATCCCTCTCTCCCTCTCCTTCCTCCAGAGCCTTCTGTCCGTCCACGACACCGTCGCCCAGAAGAGTTACGACCCTGAGCTACCTCCGCTGCCTGAAGACATTGATGATGATGAGGATTCTGTGAAAATCATAAGACTGGTCAAAAACAAGGAACCTCTTGTAAGTAGCCTCCACTCATCTTGAGAAATGATGTGCTTGATTTGTATAAAGTGGTTTTCAGCAGCTCTCAGAAGTTTGAAAGATGGTTTTGGGAAGTTAAGAGATTGTAAAAAATGATGTAGGTGGAAAGGTCACAACATCCTTGAATCAAGTTGCATGTTGTTCCTCATCTTTCTTCTACTGTTTTAATAAAAGTATTTTTTAAAAAAACAAACAGCAATTTATCTTCAGGTACTTTTGTGGTTAATATCTTTATGTCATAAAAATCTTTCTATCTAGACTTTGTTCACTAATCCCTCAATTTCTGACTACCTCTCGTATCAAAGCATCATCCACGCCACAAGTAAAGCCAATACCATACATGCTTTTGAGGTACTCGTCTGTGGAAATACAACCCACAACCTTGAAGTTGTAAGCACACCAAAACCAACCACAATTACCCTCCTCTTCGCCATGAGTATTTTCAGCCAGTCTAGGCTCGGTGTCTGCGAACGGCTCTATCCTGGTCAGTGTTGCTCTCTCATTGTAACATGCTTCTCACGTCCACGCTCTTCAGACATGGTCCCAGACGTCAACAACCACCCGTCTGTCTCGGCCTCAGGGCCCCAACTGTATGACAACAACATCTTGGCTGGCCTTCTCATTTTCCCTCGGCACCCTGGGTGTCTGTACGGGTCGTCTGATGGCTGCTGTTCTGTGAATTCCCATGGTTTTGTCAGCTCGTGAGGCACATTTGGGAATGGGCCTCTGAAAAACCACCACACCTTTATCATACCTTTATTTTTCCAGCTTTGTTGCGTGATTATCTTCATTTGTCCAGTGATGAGATCCCTCAGTTCTCTTGACTGACCTCAGTGTCCTGCAACACACAGAGTAAACACTCCACAACTCGAGTCCTCGTCGGCCTGACCTCCATCTGTCATCATCGCACTTTGTTGTGTGCTGAGGCCCCGCCCATCTTTGATCTGCACCGGACGCGTCCTGGCCCCGGCCGCCTCTATTTTCACTTTGTGGTTTTCGCCCCGACCACCATTTTGGCTCCAGGCCGGCGCACTCCTCTCACCACGCCCCGGGGGAAGCAGCACACACCTAAGCCATTTTTGGGTTCCTGCCTGTTGCATGTTCTGCGGAGCTGCTGAACGTAATAATGTGGCTTGGAGGAATTCTCGTTCTCCCTCTCAACGCACATTGTCGCGGGCGCTTCCTGCTCCGGCCTCTCCCGAGTCTGATGTTGGATCACATTCCCTGAAACCATAATGTGATTTACACCCGCCCCGGTCAGCTTAATCATCTGGCTGGTGTTATTCCATTACACGACCTGATTCTTTTCTGTCTCAGTGATTTGGCTCCTGAGAACATCTGAAACACACATTTACGATGTGTGAGATTTTGTGTTATTGTACAATATTCAAGGTGTTAATTATGTAGAATATATTTTTGTAGTAATGTAGTGGCTCAGTTTTACTTTTAAGGTTAAAGTTGCACACTGGTTATTGTGTGTTTCAGAGTGACTGGATCTAAATAGAGAAGGTGCTGTGCCTTCAGTTTTCTTTTAAGGTTCAACACAAGGTCAGTTTTATAAATACTCCTCCAATTTAAAAGAGGTTTCATTTAATGTGGCTCTTTGAAGACAATCTATCATCACTTTCACCACAGTATTGTTGCGGTGGCAGCTTGGTTTTCTACTAGTATATTTAATTATGTTCACTCCCTTCAGGCTTTGATGCATAACAGGCGACAAAATTAGATTTATAGCAGGAAATCAAGTCATGATAACTTCCAACTTGCATTTGAAAACACATTTTAGTCACAAATGCAATACTAGCAACAGCCACTTTAATGTGCCACTGCAGCTCATTACACAGCAGTGAGAAAAACAAATCAAACTATACAAAGACATCTTACATGTTGGGAAGAAAGTTTCCCACCCATTGTTGTGGAGCAGCTGCCCTCTCACCGCCCGTAGGACCCGCAGGGCACAACTGCCGCCCATAATCTGCTGTGGCTGTAATTAAGGCCTGACAGTGGTGTGGACAACATATTCTACTGCAGGGCATAGTTTTTTCTGTGTATGCATGAAAGAAAACAAATACTAAAGAGCAGCGACTGCGGCACAACAGAAATGTGTCAGTGGTGGAAAGAAACTAAGTACATTTACTCAAGTACTGTATTTAAGTACAGATTCAAAGTACTTGTACTTAATTAAGTATTTTCATTCACCCATTTAACCTTTAGAAACACTGAGGGAGTACCCTCATTTACAATGATAAACTCAGTTTTATGCAAGTTTACACTTCTACTCCTCTACATCTTGGTGGAAAATATTTTACCTTTTACCCCATTACGTTTGTCTGACAGCTTCAGTTACCTGTTACTTGACACATCACAATTTTTCATACTTTAACTGTCCAGGTTAAGAGTTTCTTAGAACTTAGGTTGAGAAAATACTTCTTCTTAATCTCCAATAGATGGACAAAACCCTCTTGGATTAGCTGGAAAATGTCAAAATTGTCATGAATCTCTGGAGTATTCTGGAGTATTTTCACTATTTGGTATTAGTACTTTCAGGGCTGCAACTAACAGTTATTTTCATTATTGGCTAATGTGTCGATCATTTTCTCAATTAATCAGTCAGTTGTTTGTGAAAAAAATGTCAGAAAATGGTGAAAAATGGTTTCTGTTTTCCAAAGCTCAAGGTGATGTCCTCAACTATCTTTATTCTACAGCACAAAGATATTCAGTTTACTGTCATAAAGGACTTAAACAACAGAAAATATTCACGAAAATATGAAGATTTAAGAAGCTGAAAGCAAAGAATTTGGATATTTTCTCTTTAAAAATGACTCAAAAAGATGAATTGGTTATCAAAGCTGTTAGTTTAAAACTAATTGATGAATCGACTAAGCTAAATACTTCAGCTCAAAAAAGGATCTGAGGATGTTTCCCACCACTGCTTGATGCTCCTATACATTGTACTGTCAGCACAAAGAAGAACATCTTGAATTCACCTTAGAAGATTAGAAAAAGACATTCTGGCCTCTTTTGGGCAAGTGCCTGGAACCTCTATGCTTGCGTCTCCCATCTTTGTATTTGCATCCCCACAGCTTTGGTCAGAACTCTTCTTTGTCTTGAGACCACTTAGGAATTAGTATGTCCCCAGAGAATAACACCTGCATTTGTCAGATAGTTCCTGTGGAAATGGACAAAGTACTGCAGTAAGATAAACTTGCAGTAGGACTGCAGTGGTTTCTTTATACTACTGTGTAACTAAAGGCCTTTTCACACCAAATTTATGTTCTGCTATTTGTCATTTTTATGCACATTAACCTCTCACACCTAGTCATCTCCAAATATTTTTAAATAAGATTTGCAGTGAAACCTGTGAACATATTTTACTCTTTGAACTCCACAGCCTTCATTTATCTCAGCTGCCATTTAGCATCAAGTAGCTCTCTTTTTTTCCCAATGTACATGTCATAAAGGTTTCTCCTCAATCTTTTGACCTCCTCCACTGCAAAAGAAGAAAAAGGAATTTTGGAAAGCATTTTAGGCTGAAGTTATAACTCAAAAAAGAAGCATGTGCACCAGCACCGCCACACTCCCACTTCTGAACCTCCTCGTCTTACAACTTTTAGACAATAAAAATATTGTTTGTTTTGGATACGTAATACCATTGGCTGATATATAATGAATAGAATTTTTTATTGATCATTAAGGTTTTAGCACAAGAACAACATAAAAATCAAACTGGCTCTGAATAAAAATATAATTCATTGTTCCTGCACAACATCTCCTTACTCTGTAACACCACATACACACATAAATGTGCTGACATGTAATTGACAAATGTCAAAATTGTGCACTTAGTGTGAAATGGCCCCAATAGTCCCAGAAACCTCGTGTTACTTTGTCGTTTGTGGAGGTGAAGTCTCTCTGATTTTGTGAACCTCTAATTTGACAGGAAATTTTAAGGTTCCTCATCCACCTCTGGCCCCTTGACAATTGCCATCCTGTACATCTTTAAAGGGAAACTGACCCTAATGAACAGTTACACCGTACATTAAGGAAACAGCCGGTGGGTCAGATGCTCATGGTGAAGTCACAGCCATTCCACCAACCAATAAAAAACCCTCTAATTGTGCCGGCTCCTCATTCACGGCCACACCAAATTGATTTGGATGTGCCCTTTAACTCGCAATTTCATACAATCAACCTCAAATTCTCAAACTTGACATCATAACAACGCGGCTGTACAATATCTAATTTCCTTTCCGTCTCCTCTTACTTTGCTCTCTTTCATTTTCCTGTTCGCTTTTTCTCTGAGTGCCTTTGTCTCATTCTATAGTTCTGGACGTTTTGGGCACCGGGCTGTAGTTAGCACGCAGGCACCCCTTTCCTTGTGACTCATCCATTAAGTTAATTGTGATTAGTTGAGTGGATTGTATTCAGTAGCTGTGATTAATTGCTATCATTTCTCAGAGCGTGACTTCATGCCACATTTCAGTGAAACTGTAAAAACTCTATCTTCCAGAATAACCTCCCTCTTCTTCTTCTTCTTCCCCCTTTTTCTGTTGCACTCCCTTCTCTCCCAATCCAGCTGATTTATTAGCTCGAGTGTGGGGACAATGAAATAATTGAGTTCGGAGCAGCATAAACATGTGCGTGCATACAGAAACATCAACTCAGCCATGTCTTTTTTATTAAAAGAATGTGTTATTTTGGATAAGGTTTCAGAACAGTTTTGGTGGGGGTCTAAATTTGAGCGTCAAGGGGTTTGCGTCAGGGCTGAGTATGTGGCGGTGTAGCTGATATACTGGTTAAGTTTGCCTCCAGTGATAAAGGGCTTGAGAGCAGACTGACTAATAGGAGAACTGCAGACAAAAAGTTGGAGAAAAGCAGAATGCACTGGTGTTACACAACTCATGTCCTCCAGCCAGAAAAAGGCTAAGAGACAGGCCTAAAACATGGGCTGCAGAAACGTCCACCTTAAAAAGTTATAGAGTGTTAGAGCTTCATTTTTATTAATGAAACGTTTAATAACCAATTTCTCTAGACCTAAGTGTCATTTTCTTGGTATTAATGTTGTGAGATATGCTCTATTTTTATTATATGAATTACTGGTTAAAGAACCTGTTAAGCGACATTCAGGACTTAACATTCTCAGGCTGATTTCAGACATAGAGCAGTTTTAAATTCATATTGTACACATTTCCTCTTGGACAACTCCTCCTTGGCCTCTCTTGGGAGGGTCGCATCCCCCACACTACAAATCTCTCCGTGACCAACTCGATCTCCATGGAAGCAACAGGGGCTACAAAACATCTTCGCTGGATCGGGCATGCTCTCCGCATGCCTGACAACCACCTACCCCGCCAAACCTTCTATGGGCAACTTAGTGATGCAAAGCCAGCTGCTGGTGAACAAAAGATGCTCTATGAGGACCATACCCAAGAGCTCCTGAGGCATTGCAATATAAACTCCATCCATCTTGAAACTCTGACACTAAAATAGATCTGCCTGGCAGACCACGTGTGCCAGGGTGACTGAACAAATACATTACACCAACCAACAGAGGACCGAAAGACGTGCCCACTACCACACCAGAGGGCTGCCACCTAGGGTTGGGCTGATGGACAATGCCATTGTCCATTATGATGGCTGACTGACATCAAGCACCAAACCCTTTACCTTTACACTGTGATTTAAAAACCTTCAGTATTTGAGGTGGTGTGTCCTCTGCCGAAGTTTCATTTTTGACATGTGGGACAGAGACTGCACTACATCTTCCTGTCGTGTTTATTATTTCCTATTTAACACAACTAGGGACCCTTTTAGACTCATCAGTGATATCATCGTCCATCACGATGTTTCACTGTTGACATTGTTATATACCAATTTGGTAGACATCACCCAACCCTACTGCTGGCATTACCCCAATGTGAGTGTGTGGCTCCTGCCTTGATCTACACAGACACCCCGGGACAAGTGTCATCATTGGACATGATGGACTGCTAAGAGACAGTGTGAGTGTGAGAGAGTCATATGCTTGTATGAATTACCGATTAAAGAGCTTTTTAAGTGACACTCAGGACTTGAAGTTCTCAGGCACCATACCAGATTTCAGGCAAAGAGCAGCTCAGCAGTTCATGTAATTAAACATACTGTACACATATCCTTCCGGATAACTTTCAGACTCACAAATGTTTCTCGATTTAATCCCTGGACGTTTCTTTGCCATAGAGGAGCCACAGCGTCATCCCAAAGCATTCTGGAAAATCCGCACACACACAAAATGCGTTAAGTAGCAAAAGACGACTTCCAACGCCCACAGAAGGGTACACCACAGCTGCTCAGGGGTGACCATCGCTATGATGTGAGAACATTAGAGGCTGACAAGCCCTGCTGTGGCCGGCTCTGTTCCTCTCATTTGGATGTTCTCGAAGCCCGCTGACGTAGATGTAAATAGCAGACTTTGGAGATGCTTGCCGCGCATGCCCCGCTGTTTTCGCGTTCGTTTTATGCATCACTTGTCGGCTCGCGCAGTGCCCCTCAGCCAGCGCTGGCTCTCATCGCTGTCAGAGCGCCGCTCATTCACTTCTCCCACTCCGTTCATCTTGAGTCGTCCTCCTACTAACACACCATCTTTCTCTTTCTCAGAGGCTCCCTTGTGTCCACTGTTTTTCATCTGGTTTTACGATCCTTCTCTGGTCATTCTTGTTTAAATTTTTGGTTCTGCATTTTATTTGAGGTGATGTAAAGGCAAAAAAGCCGTTAGGAGGATACAGCTTAATTATTATTAATTTCATTGTTCTTCAAGCTGTTCTGATGTTTCTACATGGACACCTGTTGTTCAGGAGTACAGATTTTAGTGCACCTTTCCACATTCCTGTTGTGCATCTGTACAAATTTATCATTGCCGGTGAAAAATTGACACACTATCCATCCTCTGCTCTCTCAATTCTTCCACCCCCAGGTTGTTAGGCATCATTAGCATCCATAAAACCTCTGCTGCCAGGAATGTGACAGGATCAATGTCAGGCTCTATCACTCTCCTACCACTCCTCTTCCCCTTTTTCTCTCTGCACTGTGTTGTTTCACACACGGGATTGGTTTTCCCATTATGACTGGGTGTCACTGGGTGCAACAAAAATGGAAACTGTAGACTGCAGGGTCTGTGCCATCCAGTTGGCAGCGCCAGCCTACACAGCGTCCTGCTTGGCAACATCCAGCACCAATCAATACAGCTATACCACTACTGGGCCCGGCCACCCAGCCGCCCCAGTCACTGGATACCTGTGGATCAGCTGGACTTCTCATTACAGACCCACAGCTTCAGAGCTATAGAAGTTGCTGCACGTACAAATGTAGATGACATGTCCAACATTATTATTGTACAAGCTCCAACTGCATGATTGATGTTGGTGGATTTTCTTTACTTAATAAGGGAGTTGATAATTGCGACGAGACAGGAAAGTCTTGTGATCGATTCAGTTTGTGACGACGTTAGTTTTCCATGAATGGCAGTCACTGGTATGGTCTGTTGGCAATTTGACATGCCATGCTTTTCTCATCTGCAGCGGTCGGGCCTCCTCTCCTCTCTGACACAAGTAGGACGGTCGGATAGCAGCTGCTCTGATTCCATTTGTCTGGAAGCCTTCACAAATACATTAATTCAGATAGTTGCAGTCAGTGTCCTTCTCAACTGAGTCTAAATACCATCTGTATTATCATGTATTTAAACTGTGCTGGTGTGAATGTATACAAACGCAGGTTTACACAATGACTAAAGTCTCAGTATTGCTGAAAACCTTGAAGAGAAGTTCTTGATTGAGACAGTTAACAAAGGAAGAGACTAAATAGATGTGTTTTTTTTTTTTAAAAGTTACTTTTCTATTGTCTGTTTACATCAGAATGTGGAAAGCAAGGGGAAAATAATGACACTGGCAGGGAATTAATGGAGCAGCTAATGAGATTAGAGCAGACAGCACACATGTTAGTGTTTTGTATGTGCTTTAAAAGCAATACATCTTTCAGTTGATGGATTAGCCACAGTGTCTTGGGAGCGGAGCAAAGGAAGATGAAGCACTGTGCTCTAAAACATGAGGACAAGTGAGGAGCACTGCTGGAGTTGACTGGCTTCTGCTGGCTTCTTCTTTGACTGTGTCATGTTGTATGTGTGTATATAGCGCTAGGTTCGACAGCCCACTATTTTGTATCATTGTATGGGTTATAAGCCTCCATCAACCTGTTTTTATGCACATTTTGAGGAGTTAGAAAAGGTTAATGGAAATTCAAAAAAGTCTTCAATTTCACAAAAAAATGTATGCTTGCTTGGGTTGTATTTTGCTTTTAAAGGAAGATGGAAACACCTTTTCTGAATAAGTTAGTGAACATTTAAATCACTCGACTAATCAGCTGTTTCTGCTGCAGGAGAAGGACAAGAAAATGAGAAAGAAGCAACAAAATATTAAAAATAGATTACAAATATGCAGTTAAGTAGTAGTTAACCTTTGACATATTTCTTTTTCTTTTACACACAAGACTTAAGTGCTAGTATTATAAATCCTAGCCCACATATGTGTTCACCATAAAATAATGGCTAGAAATCAGTTTAAGAATTATCAGGCCTACTGCGGTGGTTTGATCCTTGGGTCAAGTCTACTTGTCAAAGTATCCTTGGGCAAGATACTGAGCCCCAAATTGCTCCTGAAGGTGTGTGAATGTGTGTGAATGAAGTAGGGTTAGGAGCAGAGACACCTTGCGTGGCAGTCCCTGCCATTAGTGTAACAAAGCGTGTGTGAAAGGCTGAACATAACAAGTAGTATAAAAGCGCTTTGAGTAATCAGAAGACTAGAAAAGGAGCTATGCAACTGCAAGTCCATTTACCATCTCAGATTTCTAATGTCAACGTGACACACATTTAGAAATCCTTATTATTTTTTGACCTTTTTATTTATTCAGGGGGGTTCACTGAGAGCATGCACGGTTACACCTTTCGGTCACAGCTCTGCCTCTCTCACCTTTAGGGTATTGGCCAGTTGCGAGCTATTGAGTAAGAGCCAGAGTTGTGTCAAAACCTCAAGCAAGGAGTAGAAAGGATTTGGACTGCACTTCTGACCAAGATACTCGCTGAAAGGATGATGTAATTTATAAGTCTTTTATTAGGCTTAACTTATCAGCCACTGGACACCAGTTAAATGTCTATTATAAAAAATGAGATAAAAAGTAACAGGTTGCCTGTTGGCCCAGTTGTTAAGACAAACACCATCTAGCTGCAAATAAGAGTTTCCACTCTGGCTGGGGACCATTGATGCACCTACTCGACCTTTTAAAGGCAAACTGCCAAAAGTATTCTGAAAAAATGCAACAGAGCATCAAATTGTATTTCATTTCTCATTACTATCATTATCAAGTCTGTCACAGTTTACTATGGGGCAGCTTTATGAGTCATGCTGCAGCTTAATGTGACTGAGGAGCTTAATGTGATAGAGCACAGAACAATATGTAATTATATACATTGTAATTTAAGTAACTAAATCAATTATGGATAAAATAACCAGATAGGAATATGTTTTTTGGCTGATCCAGCAAATCAAATATCTTACAAATCAAAGTACTTCATCACATTGCTGAAAAATCATTTAAAAAATGACAATTATTGCACACTTGGAAAAGCCCCCGTGCTTGTTCGCATGCGTGTGCTTGTACAACGCTCCGTCCAGCGGCTGTTACACCACCCTTGCAGCCTGTTGAGTTGTGAATGTGAAAACACGCGCGGCTTCCAAATCCACATCTGAGGCATTCCCAGATCCTAATCTCACGGCCCTCTTAAATAAAACGTCTTCCTCCCATCATGTGTAATCATAAACGCGCAACACACATCCCCAGCGCTCCTGCTCTTTTCCGCTCAGCGTTCCGAGAGCCAGCAAGCTCGGGGGCTGAATGCGGCCATTGTTGCCCGTCGGGCCGGGCGCTCCTCAGCGGCCCTGCTTCCCAGCCGGCTTTGGAAATGAGAAGTGACATGTGAAAGTGCTGTTTTCTTTACTCGGGATAACGACAGGGAAAACACTAAACAATCCCAGAGCAGTGATAGACCTCTCTCTGTGACACAACTGTCTCTTTGTGTGCGCTCATGCAGGGCTCCCAGACAAGACACACACACATACAGTGCATAATGACTAAATATCTGGCACTGTCCAGCATCTAGCAAAGAGGCGGCGATTCCACTCAGTCTACATGGTGATTCACGTGGACAGCATGGAAACAAATACACATTTGGTGAGATAGCTACACAGATTCACACACCCAAATCCACCAGCACCTGTCTGAACTGCTGAGGTGGGCTGTTAAGTGTGTTTTCATAGCAACCGGGTAATGACTTGCGCTAACATTAAGGTTTAAAGAGGCAGAGGAGGAAAAGGAAAGAGGGGGTGGAGGAAGACAAATGAAGGTAAGCTGCTCCGTCACAAGGCCTTCTGCATTACATTACCTGGCAGCTCCTCCTGGAATCTCTCCCACTCGCCATAATTATCATAATAATGACCTGCAATTTTCCTTTTTCTCAGTATACTTGTTAATTACGACTGGTAGGTCAAGATCAGGGTTAAGGAAATAAAAAGGGAAACCAGAGCTGGCTTTAGTGTGAGAGGGAGACTAGGAATGAGGGAGAAGGGTAGGGCGGAGGGGGAGTAGCTTTTATTAGTTGCAATCACAAGTCATTTAATAAAACAGGTAGAGAAAGGCATGCAACGGGTCACCCAGAGGGGATTGGCCAGCAGCGGCAGCTCTATTGCATCAGCTAGAAAAATCATTTGACATAAAACCTCGGGTACCTTTCAGTCCTCTCTGTCTTTGCAACAATATTGTAGGTTTTCATCTGGGCTCCTGCTAATTCTTTACAGCGCTGTATTAATCTTTATAGGTGACCATAAGAGTAAATGGATTTTCTGATCATGGCTGAACACACTAATATTACATGATTTTACTCTTTCTGAACCGCGCCGTTCGTGGCGTTTGAGGAAGTATGTAAGAACTCATAAATATGCTGGACTCTAGAGCGTGGAACGGTCATGTGTGTTATGTGTGTGGGGCTCTATGCCATCTCAGTGAGGTAAGATGAAATGACACACTCCAACACCAGATATGATTGGAGGTAATTGTATTTTAATGTCCAGGAGGCCCATTCCCACTTTGTATTTCGTTTTTCCATGGCCGACATCTGGTGTGAAGAACACCAGCATGTGTTTCCACTACACTTGTATTTATACCTCTAAACATAGCAGTCAACACAGCAGTCGGCAGGAGTTTATTGTCGTTGTTACACTTTTGCTGTTAAGTGACATCATGTCAAAACACGTCGGCCTCTCCGCCCGGGCCACTCGCGTTTGTTTTCCCTTGTCGCTCTCAATTTGGAGGGAGAAATAATGTTTGTCAAATGCCACAGTGTTCGGTTCGGTTCACGGGGCGATGTTTTGAGTGGTCGTTACGGGCCGAGGGCCTTGTGTTTGAAATGGAGCACTGTGCTTGTTTTCCCTGGCGGGTTAGGAGTTGTGGAGTGGCTTTAGTTGTGGCCATGGCTAAGGTAAAGAGATCCTAGGATCCTTCTTTTCCACTGTGGCACTTACAAACTAGACAGGCCACACATAGTTTGCCCTAGACGCCGAGACGTGTGATGAGCCAGGCCAAGACAACTAGCCAGCCTTCTCGTCATCCATACAACCAGCGTACAAGCCAGCCAGCTTCCATCATGTCATCCAGCCATCCATCCAGTCCATCAGCCAGAGGGCACTGTAATTGCCCCATAAAGACTCTGTTTGCCAGAAACTCATTTCTAGCGTGATGAGACATCCAACATTCAGCTTGTCTTACCCCTCTTATCTGCTGAAGTTTCATGGCACTACTGTGCGCTGACAGTTCTCTGGACGATCTCGCCTCCATTCCATTCCCTCTAATAAACACACACTCTCATACATGACGGAGTCCAAATTTCAGTCCCTATTCTCTTTTTTTCTGCACTGTATGAGGTGTGAGCCATTTGTCATCACATACTTAATGTGGCTGCCATGTCAGCATGCGTGCTCCAGTGCATGCGCTGGGAGGGGTGATGGCTTGATACGGACAAGTGTCGCTCCAGTTCTCCTCATCACACAGCGGAGACTAAGCCGTTGCGTTTTGGCCAGCCCAACAATAACAATCAGAGGCATTTATGTGTTAGAAATGGAGGAATAGAGCTGGGAGCAGTGGCTGCATATGGAGCTGATCACGTTAGGAGTGGAGGCTCCGGATCGCCTTACTGATGACTAATTGACCACAGCTAGAAGGCTCTCCTCGGTCCAAGATGACCCCCCTCTCGTCTCTATTTTTGACTGTGTATTTCGGTTCCTTCTGCCCTTCAAAGTTAAATTTCTAGAGAGGCTTGCTCCGTTTGGTCTATTTTTATAGTCATCTAAAGGGCAAACTACAGCAATGGTTGACAGCAGAAAGAGAGAATCAGTCCCCAGCAACATAGAGACATTTTTTCTCCATCTTGTGAGCACACCATGCTATCTTTTTCCATGCAAATAGCGCAGTTGAACCACTTGGCTGATGGTTAAGTGGCGCCTTGTCTCTAATTGCTAACATAGCGTAGCCCATTCATCAGGCTTAGTGACTGTCCAGCATCAATCATCCCGTCTTTTGAGGTTTCTCTCTGGCCTGACTTCAGGTAGGAACCCACGGCTACTCTCTCGTAGAAACACACGCGCAGACACGCTTGCATGCACACAAAAACACACCTACACATGCTGTCATTCATGCGTGTATGTGCTTTGAGAGACGTAGACATTCCCCTTCTGACTTCCTGCACTGTTTCCATGCATAGGGAGAAGTCTGAAATGGCTTCCATGTGCCAGTAGGCGTTGAAGGCTCGGTGTAAACCTAGCCATCGGTTCGTGCTAATGCTTAGCTTCTACACCAGGAAGCCCATCCTGGTGCTTGAGGCTCTTTACCTACCGTGTTTCTTCCGTATGTATGCACCCCCTCACACACATCATGCAGCTTATTTAGGTTCTAGCCTGACTGTTTATGTATTTGTTTAACAGAGCAGGGACTCCTCATTAGTAGCCATGCATGGCTGGATGCTGATGATAGCACCCATAGGGTATCAAGGCACAGGGGGAGGTGATGCTGAGTTCAGGAGGTTGGATTTGCCCCCTTGTTCCAGCTGCCTCTCAGTGCTTCCAAGGCATTCGTCAGGCCTCCAGGAGACTGACTCTAGATTGTAATGAGATGGAGGGGAAGTGTGGTGCACTCGAAATAATCAACAATCAGGAAAATTGTGGTCTTACAGAACTTGGGAATAGGAAAAGCATAAATATGTGAAGCATTATTATTACACCAGTTTGTGTTGGGTTGAGTAATACTCCTTACCTCTGACTCTGTTTTGCCATCCAATACTTAGTACCTGTAGATAAAAAAGGTCAGCAGAGTGCCTTCACTGAGGTGAATTGACCTCTGCCATATCCCACCTGTTTGCTTTTATACAGAGCAACAACTTGTGTTTTCCATTCTGCTTCTACGACTTTCCTGTCTCTTTTGTTTTTTGACCTCAAGCTGGTGTTATGCCTCCGCAAAGACGAACCTAGATGTCATTGTGACTCTAGGCAAGAAAAGTTGTCATTGAGTCTCGCAGAAGAGCCAAAGCTCTCACCTGTCAAAGCTCAACAGATTCATCTATGTGCAGCCCAGATAAGCATGCTCCAGCTTTCAAAAATCAAAGATGCTGTCTGTGAGAAATTAAAGTACTGCTAACCTACAAAAATATCAATCTTTCATTATGAGGTATTTGATAGTGTTACCATCTTTATTCAGACAGATAAATAAGGTTAGTAGTGGGATGAAATACTTTCACTTGTCTGAGGTTAGAGTTGCAATGATTAGACAGTGAAATGATTTATTGATCTAAAGGAAATTAGTTGCCAACTATTTTGATAATCTATTAATTATTCCAGTCATTTTTTTAAGCAAAAATGCCAAACATTTGCTGCTTCCATCTTCTTAAATAGAAGGATTTGCTGGTTTTCTTTGTCATTTATGAAAGTAAATGAAGAGACTTTGGGTTTTAGACTTTTAGTTAAAGAAGCTAAAGAAGACATTGGAACATTTACTTAGCATTTTCCACAATTTTTTTTGACATTTTATAGACTAAACGATTCAATTATTCATGAAAATAATCTGCGGATTACTGGATGTTGAAAATAATCATTAGGTGCAGCCCTAGTCATGATGTATTTCATAGTCTTATTATCTTTATTCAGACAGACAAATAAATCTGCCAATGGGATGAAATAATTGAATGTCTGAAGTACAGTATTACTTTGGCCTTGGAAAGCCCAGCATGATAGGCAGACTTTTTCACTTGTATAGATAAAAGGAAATAAGTGTAATATGAGTATGAAGGACTTTTTGAGATGAATATTAGTTCCAATGAAAATCTGTCCAAACAATGCCAGTATTCTTGTGTTTTCTCTCTCAATCTATTTCTCTTTCTTTTCCTTCTCCGATTCTTTTTGTCTTACTTTTTTATCTTGCTCTATCATCATATCCCTTTATGTTATTTTTTCTTCTTATTCATTCACTCCCCAACTCATTCACTCGCACCCACTCTTACTTTCAACCCCCACTCATTTACCCACTTGTCTGCCTCCTTCACCTCCCTCCCAGTCAGCTTGTCAGCCCTGACTCTCCTCTGGTCTTCCACTTACCCTACAGTCTGGCTCAGTCGTGCTGCCACTGGAGCGTTTTGGCCTCTCTCGCAGCTTTTCTTATCAGACAGAGCTCATTTGGCTACCGTACCGGGTCTGAGTTCAGACTGGGGCTTGCCAGATTATGAAGGGAGGCTCCCCCTCCCTTCATAAATCCCCAACTCCTTGCTGCTGGCTTGGCTGGCCTGCGTAGACCCATCACGTTGAAGGGCAGTGGGTCAGATGAGAATCACAAAGAATAAAGGCTTTAAAATGACTGTAGCTTCAAATAACACTGAGTAGAGAGTCAGTGAAGTGTAAAAAGAAAATGAGCATGGGCAAATTTGTCCACTGATACCTGAGTTTGTTTCTCTACTGGTGTAAAAAACATAAAGCACGGTGGTTTGAATGGGGATAAAATGGTCTCCTTGCTGCCCAGAGATTTGGGTTCATGACCCCATCCTTTCGTGTTTGCATGCTAAATGTGCTGCTCTATAATCACCATTGCCACTTGCAATAAAAGTCGTAAAAGCGGTGTTTCTAAATGGCATCATGGTTTCAACATGTGATTTAAGCCATATGTGTCAAAACACGATTTATATCTACACACCATATGTGAGCAGATTCCAGAGATAGCCATAGACATGCGGTGGAGAGCATGTCTGTGGAGTGTGTGTAGACAGCCTATTGTCGTCCAAGGCTGCCTCTCTTCTGTTTAGTTAGCCTTTAGACTGCCACCAGCCGCTAGGGACCCCAGGGGACACAATAAAAACATCCATCATACCACTGGCCATCAGCCAATCAGAAAAAGTAGAGTCAGAAAGAAAAAGTCAAGAGAGAAAGTTAATGACCACATGTCTGAATACTCCTGTGAGATTTCCTGCAGACTCCCCAACTCACCCCGTTGTCTGTCACAGTCCGTCTCTTTCCTCGCAGCTCTCTATTCTTTCAGACACACACACACAAAAAGGCCTCTCTGTCTGTCTGGGGGCCATTGCATCACAGACAGCTGCTTTAAGTCACACTGAGGGGTTATATGTGACCCTGACACTGCGGTCTGACAGTGCCTTCCCCTCTCACTGACCCGCTCCCCTGAGTCCTCTCCTACTGCAACCTCTCAGGTTTCTTTAATTAGCCCCATTATTCTATTAGGTCTCCAAACTCTTTGTAGACCCTACTTCTGTCTTATTCTGATGTCCTTCGCTGTTTTCATCTCCACACCCCTTGAAGGCCTTGAGGAAACCATTATCTAGGAGGAAAACCATTAGGTGTGAATAGGTCGTGAAAACAACCGAGATGACATGGTAATGGCGCGGGCGAAGTGGCACAAACCAGAGGCTCCTTTGGTCTTTGAGGAGCCATTTTCTTCATATCTCATCCCATGCTTCTCATTGATGGTAGTAGCCAGAACTACTTTGGGCCTGTCAGAGGAAGGCAAACAGGAAAGTTACACAAACCGGAGCGGCGTGACACATGCGAGTTGTTGTTGCACCACTCCAGGGTTCGACCCGGGCGGCAATGGATTAGGACAGTTGAAATAAAGCACGGCTGAGCGGGTGAAGAAGGCTCCAAGTCTGCACCTTTTTTTGCAACAGAAATAAAAACAATCTTCAGGGATGATGGGAATAGCAGCAAGAAGAGGGTGGAAGGATGAGTTGCAGCCCCGACAAACTATGTGTCGACTAGACGACACATCTGTCTGGTTTGGGTTGTCAGGCCTGAGCGAGGATGACGCCACACGTTGGGTTGGAGTTTGCTATCCTATTCCATCCTAGATCCCGGCCAGGCTGGTGCCTAAGTGGTGCTTGTGGGAGGGTAGTGACAGGTTGGCACCCATGAAGACTATTGTTTTATTGTAAAGGGAAGAGGCTATTTGGGTTTACTGGTAAATGCATCACCATTGAAGACAGTCATTTCAAATAAGGAAGTTGAAACACTATCCTCTTCTCCGTGTGTCTCTCTGGCTGAGCACCAAGCTCATAAAGGAAGACACGGAAGGCTTGAGCAACTGTGTGTGTTTGTGTGTGTGTTTTGAGTCTATGACCTCGTACCTGCTTAGCCCTCACCCCTCTCTGTCTAGGCCAGCTGTTTTCGTGAAGACAATGATCCTGCCACTCCTACTGCAGCAGCAGGGTGATTCAGATCATCAGTAACAGTCTACACGTCCTGTTAGATCATTCACTGTGCAGTTATTGGATCACTTTAATTGGCATGCTCATATTCTATCATTGTTGTAAATCTTGTTGCAAAACTTGCTAAGAGGCAATTAAGAGGACTTTTGATGTGAACCCACCTTTCAGCTTTTCTCCAGTCTTTCACTGTGTTTTGTCCCATTCAAAATTATTTTTATCCATATCATTACAAAAAAAGTGGAAATGCCATTTCATCGTATCTTTGAAAGTTGAGTCTTATTGGTGATCTGTGTCTGTATTGGCTTGCTACACCTTGCAAGTATTCAGTCTGTTTTCCTACCAAGTCAGTACTGATACACTGTATGTAAAATGGAAGGAACAAAGCTCACAGAAGAAGGTTCCCAGTATCACCTCTTTTTGTCCCCCCCCCAGTTTACTCGCTTCGTTTCGCTCTATTCCTGGATGTCTATGGGATCAGTTTTGTTCCTGGACACTCAACAATTTAGCCAAGAGAGCCTAATATTGTTGTAAAGTCCATATATTTGCTTATATTTGCTTCTAACTCTGGGAAAGTGAAAAAAAAACATGAAATTCCCCAATACTGCATCTCTGAACTATCTCTTTGACCCAATCACACACATTTAGGCTATTCTATGTGATCTCCTTTTGACAACTAATGTAAAATGTATTCACTGTCATTCACTGAGACTCCCCTGAAACTGTGTGGAGCCTCCTTTGGGAGGCTCACCTCACACTTTGAAAACGTCAGTTTAAACTATATATCAAATGTTTCTTGAGAAGTGTCATAAATCAGCCATATTGGTAATAATGAGCATCCTTTATGCAGTTTAGTTGATTGAATTTTGACCAGATAAATCTTACTGTCATTTTGGGCTTTTATCATGTGACGTTTGAACAATGCAACTTTAAACAGAGTGGAAATACAGTGTAGTTTATTTGTTTTTTAATGATTCTCTTTTATTGCTTTGCAGGGAGCCACGATAAGGCGTGATGAACACACAGGAGCCATTGTCGTGGCCCGTATCATGAGGGGAGGAGCAGCTGACAGAAGCGGTCAGTTCCACCTCTTTCTCTCTGTCTTTCGTGGGTCCGACCATGTGTGCATGCATTTAAAACTACAAAAACATCAGAATGTAGTCAAGAATGAAAGAGACAACAACAGGGATGATTTTCAGTGTGGAACAAAGAAGGGATGTATTCACGAATTATCCTTGCACCTGAATCCACCAGTTCTGTGCCATAAATTGTCCTTTTCATTTTGTAAATATGAACATGAATGACAAGTAGACTGTGAAGCTCTGCTTGTTGCCCACATGTTTTCTGTTTGATTTTGTATTCATTGTGTCCAGTGTGTTTTTCAGCCCTGCCGCAGCGAAGCCAAAGGCAAATTTCCACATGTGTTGACAATAATGTTTTGATTCTTTTCCAATCTCAAATGCCACCATGACGATAAACATTAATCTGGTGTACTGTACACATCCCTAGGCTTTGTGAGTGCTGGACGTTTTACACAGTAGCCCACTTATATTAGGACATTAGAATAATGGAATATCAGAGTAGATATGCAAACTTTGTGTTTGTGTGTGGTAGGACTGATTCATGTCGGAGATGAACTGAAGGAGGTCAATGGAATCCCTGTGGATGACAAGAAACCAGAGGAAATCATTCGTATTCTGGTAAGCCTCATCTGTGCATGTGCTGTCCAAGAGTTTCTCCCGTGTTTCATCTCCACTCCCTTGGCGAAAATAACACTACTTGTTTGTGATGGCAAAAACCTCCCCTAACTCATCCAGGACCCCATGCCTCCCATCGCCGTGCTGAAAACCAAACACTGGCCTTTCTCTACAAGTCTTTCCTGGCCTTTGGACCACATGCATTGAGCCACACGGTCCCACTGGATGAGATTGATGCTCAGTAGTTCTTCCAAGCAGGCTCCGCAACAGGCCTCAAATAAGCTCCGTCATAGGCCTGAACTCTGCCAGGGGGGACAACTGGAGAGGAAAGACAGAGTCTCTTAAACTCTGGAGGCCTTCTCAGACACAAAGGCCTCTGGAGCAGATGATAGCTCTCATCACTCCTCCTCTTACCCCCACACACACTCTATCCCTGCCAAGCGGAGTCATCCAATCCTAATAACCATTCTATTGTTGAAAAGTCAAACAGCGCTTTGCATTATGTGACTTTCATTGGATTAGGTGCTTTGTGAAGTATTTGCAGGACAGATGACTGGTGTTTCCTAAAGTACTGTATCTATCTTGTCTTCCCCAATGCTCAGGCCCAGTCGCAAGGAGCCATTACCTTTAAAGTTGTCCCCGGCATCAAGGAGGAGGCGCCATCCAAGGAGCCAAAGGTAGGTCTTGTCCTGGCTTAGTCATTATAGTGACTGGGTTACATTCATCGACCTCTCTGATACCTTTTTGTTGGATGCAGAATGTTGTTTTTCAGGCAATGAGGAAATGTTCTTCTATGCTTCTGTCAGATTGTTGCTCCTGCATTCCTCTATCTTTCCCCTACAGTCTACTACACATTTTACTTTTAATGTGCACACTGGCTAAGTTACATCTGGCAATCCAAAGTGTGACTTTAAAGGTGACTTCAAGAGCCAGACTTGTTTTAACAGAAGAGAGGCTATGAATGAGTGTTGAGAAGGATGTAAATTTGCCTCCAACACTATAACACTGATCAACACAGTAAACTGTAGTAGTAAACAGTAGCAGCTACAGAAGAATGAGATGAAGAATGTTACGTTGCATTCAAGGGACATGAGCTTTCACAGGCAGCCTTACTCATTTTCATTTTTCCCTGGAAAAAGCAACAGCTGTTACAATAAGTACTACAGAATGGGACCAGAATCAGTTGATAATATAAAACAGTGACTGTATATGCTATACAATTAATGATAGTTATTCACAAAAGCAGATTTAAGGTGCTTTTCAGACAATGCTGCAGCTCTCAACTACCTCTGATCCTATTACCCTGTACACCACAGGCTGCTGCCACCCACCCATAATTTCATCATGCTGCTAAATAGAGCAGCTTGCGGCTTAAAATAGCAGAAATAATTAGCAATATGATATTTGTATCGTCCCAGACGCTGATCTTGCTCCAATATGGTTTCCCATCATTGATCTGTCTGTTCTCTTCTGGTGAAGAGGTGTGTCATTCAGGGTACTAAGATATCTATAAAACTCAACCTCTGTGTTGTTTTTTCCTGCTGTAGTTTTTGTGGTTGCTGTGGTTTCAGAGCGAGCTGCAGCGGCAAGTTGAAAAAGTTGAACCATCATAAACTCAGGGTTGCAGGAAAACCTAGAAAAGTCATGGACTTTTATTCTGTGTAATTCGGGTCTTGCCAATACACAGCACTAGTGCAGCGTAAAGTGAGATTTGGCACAGTGGGCAGCCACTGTGCAGCACCCAGGAACCAGTTCATTTGTAAGCCAGCACCTTGGTCAGAGGCACTGACAGGAGAACTGATGGAGCATACATATTTTTGATGGTGGAGGAAACCAGAGCACCTGCAGGAACCCACACCGGCACAGAGCAAACGTGCAAACTCCACACATTGCTCTAATATGCACTGATGTGGCTTTTTGTTTACTTTGATGTACATTGCCCTACATCCTGTCTCTTCCTCCATGTATGCCAACTGACTAAAATGTTGTTTAAACAGAGTTTGAAGCTGGTATGATGCTGGACGAGTCTGCATTTAATATTTCATGACTCTCTAAGGACTGATACAAATTTTGAAAGTTGAACAAGAGAATGATCAATGTAATAACAAATTTTTATTACGGGTCCTAAAAAATCATGGAAAAGTTTTTAAATTTTGTCAGTGGATATGTGTGGGAACTCTTTAAACTCCCACTGCCAACATCAGCCACAGTATGGCTGCTGTTGTGTTTGTATTGAAAACAATGGTGGCGTGGGCAACCACTGGCTCTCTGAAAGCACCTTTAGTGTTAAGTTACTTTTAAATTGTTGTGTGAATTTGTGTAGCTGCACAAGAACGTTGTTAAAGAATAGGTAAGGATCTGTCCAGACATTCCCCACCAGCTTTCCACACTTAACAGTTTTCAATACTCAGTGCTAAAGACACATTTCTGTTGGTACCAAAAGAGTGTTGAGGTTTGATACCTCGCCACAAGCAATACAACATCGTCTTCATTCGTGTGGACTGCACCAGTAGACAGTAGCTTGTAGCCATTCATCTTGAGGGTGGTTTAACTGTCTTTCCAACCAGCAAACCATCATTCTCACCCACTGGGGTGTTGATACACCATTCTTCACACGCTCATCTATCAGTAGCAGACAGAGGCTGGATCCACTCACTGCTCTTAAGCTCCAGGGTCGAAGGCGGTTTATCATCATTCACTATGCAGCCCACCCTGCATGTGAAACAGGGGTGTACAGGACAGGGTGGGCCACTTACATCCTTTGTCATCTTGTAATGGTTGAAACTGTCTGGCCGTTTACGGAATCCATCTGAAAAATAGTCTGCCAGTGCCAAACACTCAGCCACTCCTTCATGAAAATGGCCTGTGTGCTTACATCAGGTGGTGTCAATGCAGCAAAGGGCAGCAGCTAAGTGGCTAAACATGTACAGGCCAAAAACAAACCAAGCCAAAGGAAGAAAAGCAGGAGATCTTGGTGCATGAATGTATGAGTGTATTCTGCTGGAGTGTTTAGCAGCCATGAGGCTGTTGTGACCCAAACAAAACATCTCTGTCTGAAACATAACTTTTCTACATGGCACAAAGCGCTCTTTAAATCAATAGGACACACAGAAGAATTCAATCTCTCCTTTCCACTCCCTTGTTTTCTTACACATACACACTTTCCTTCCCTGTCTTTTCTCTTTCCATGTACACTGAGGTGTCTTAGGAGTGCTAACTCATCATGATAGAACTCAGTTTGGTCAGAAGAGGCAGCAAGCTGCTTTAGGTTGCAGCTCGCCGCCCACAACAGGAAAAGATGTCAGAGATTTTTCCACTATATGGTTCAATCTGCTTTGTGTTGATGAGGTGTGTCCCACCCCGACTGCCAAATCAAATTAGACCGTAAAGAAAGAAAGCAACTTTTTTATGTATTGGTTTGTTGCTTGAAAAGATAGTTCAGATTTTTTGAAGTGGGGTTGTATGAGGTACTTATCATAGTCAGTGAATTAACTACAGTAGGTGTCAGTTGGCACACCCCCAGTTTGGAGAAGCAGGGAGGAGCACCAGCACAGAAGCTAAACAATGAACGGGTGTGGACAAGGTCAGCAATGCAACATAGTTTTGCCATATCAGTTTAAGTGTAGCTATATTTACCTTGCAGTCAGACTTCAGTGAGTCTGAACAAAACACTAAATAACACAAATAAATTAGAATATTGAGGCAGCGGTAGTCCAGCAACTCCCGTAAAATGACTGTTTTTCCATACAGAGTCTGGTTACTTTGGAAAGAGCGATATTTGGCGTACATAACATGGTTTCCTGCGGGAAAAGGCTGCCTCATGGATCAGAAAAGTAGTGAAAATATTCTAAATATAGCGTAGACTTAAATTGATGATGATTTTCTTTTTAGGTGGATTATTTTTATGTGGCCAAAGCTACATCCATACCACTGCGTTTTCATTTTTCATGTTTTTCACCCAAATTTGCTATTTCCACATGGTGTACAAACTACCCCGGCATTTTAGGACACCTTAAATGAGGTGTTTGGAAACAGTACTGTTCTTGTCTCAGCTTTAAAACTCTGGGGTTCCATTTCAGTCTGGACAGGCAGAAACTGGGATTTCTGGAAACGATGACGCAGACACCCAGGTACGCTTCCTGATTGGGTCTTCTCAGTCACATCGTGTCATACCTGATTTATCACACTGCGATACAGATGCTGTGAGGCAGCTGGCTGTTATTTGATCCCTTTAGTTTTAATGCTCTTTTGGTTGCTTTTTGTTTTAAAACTTTATGTCTCTGGGTGTCTTGTTCATAACTGATCTTCATCTGCCTTTTAATCTGTGCCAAAATTACCTGATACTGGACTTACTGTCACCTGAGTCAACAGCCACGGCAGCCAGTGAACATTATCTATCATTATCATTGCTGGTTTTGGTAAAGAAGAGACATTCGTCCATTCTATGTTTAAGACAAAAATCTGTGAACACTGAGCTAGTCAAGTCAAGTCAAATTTTATTTGTACAGCCCAATATCACAACTCAAAGGGCTTTACAATCTGTACAGTGTGTGACACCCCCTGTCCTGTCCTGTAGACCCTTGAAAGTGTAAGGAAAAATTCCACCCAAAAACCCTTTTATAGGGAAAAAACTGGAAGAAACCTCAGGGAGAGCCACAGAAGTGGGATCCCCCTCCCAGGATGGAAAGACATACAAAATGTCAGGTGTTGCCCACGTGACCCATGCCATACCTACAGTTCACCATCACTCTTGGGCCTGATTCCGGCAGTTTTGAGCCACTGACAGCTACTGTGTGGACTCCACTACACAGCTAACAGAGCTAATGGCCACTTACAAAGCTAGCATGCTTGCTGTATCACCTGATGTGGAAAGACTCTGGAAAACTGCTGTTGGGTCTGGACTATCCCAACAAGTTGTTTCAGTTATAAATGTGCATGTTGCAAATAACGGATTTGTTTCGATGCACCAAAACTTTGCCACTATATGTTATAAAAATGTATTAGTGTTTGCTGTTGACTATCAACAAGTACCTCATACAACCCCACTTCAAATAATCCGTACCATCCCTTTAATGTGGAAAGATTTCTGATATTAATTTGTGTTTAGAATTTGTCAATAGGTGGAACAGAGCGCTTCCAACTGGAGTCTCTGACTCAGGAGATGTTAAGTCCCACCACACTTGGAAGCCGGTGACAGGGCTTAGTCCCTTCTGAGTGTTGATGGAATGAGATGGAGACTGCCTTGGCCAGCAGCTGTAGGTTTAAACCTCTGATTGCAATGACCTTTCTAGAATAATCACCCTGAGCGTTTGTGAAGCACCTTCTGTGTTTGCCGTGATGGCTTTCCTCTCGAGTTCACACTATACGCAACGAAGGGAAAGGTAGTTTTACAGTGAACCGTTGCTTTTTCCTGTTGTGCCATCAATCCAGCTCTTTGTTTTCTTCCCTCCCCCTCCTCTGCTGTACGTCCAGGTGTTCATGAAGGCACTCTTTGACTATGACCCCAAGGAGGACAAAGCCATCCCATGTAAGGAGGCTGGACTGGCCTTCAAGAAGGGCTCCATCCTTCAGATCGTGAGCCAGGATGATGCAACCTGGTGGCAGGCCAAAATCGAGGGGGACGCCAATCCCCGTGCTGGCCTAATCCCGTCCAAACAGTTCCAGGAGAGGTAAGAAACAACCTGTCCTGTCTGCCGCTGCCTCTTAACACGGCTGGCCCAAGTGTCTTTACTGCTGTCACAGCCGCACAAGTTTCACTCTCTTTCTCTCCCACTTTTCTCTATGTTTTTTTTTTCTTGCTTCACACTGCCAAAATAGTCTGGATTTCCGCACAATGTCTGGCCCGAAATGAGTAATGACAGAAAATGATAGCGCTGGTACCGATCCACTTTGGACGGCAAGTGGATGGAAAATCGCACATCAGTGTGCGCTCGGACGGCCGCACTTGATGTGCAACACAGAGCTCAGGAGGCCGGGGCAGTTTCTTGGCACTGTCCGGCAGCACCCGAGGAGGAAAAAAAAACACACATACATAAAAAAGGGAGGGAAGAGAGCAAAACATTCAGATTTAACCTCACAGTTTTGTCAACAGCAAGTGTGTTTTTCCCTCACCTCCTCACTCCTTCATCTCCCTTCTTTTCTTTCTCCGATCTCAGCTGACAGAATGAAAGTGGTGGATACTGAAGAGTGGGTTCTCTGTAGCGTAGCAAGGAGTGTTTATTATTCCCCATGCGGTCATGAAAACTGATGGTTTTATTGTGCCTTTTCTTTCTCTTTTTCTCTCTTTCCTCATCCTTCTCTATCTCATTCCAGGAGACTTGCACTGCCCGACCTGTTGCGACTCTCCCGTTCCAGAGGACCTCTACCCGACGATCATGTAAGCATATATCATCTGCTGTGATAGGCCCTAACACACCAGAATGTGACACAATGCAACAGGTGGGTGGGCTTAGGGGAAGTAATCTAGAGGAATGGGTAGTAATTAACTAATGGAGAAAGTATGGGATGTAGCTCAGGTCTCATCTCTTCAGGCCGCTGCTGAAGCGTGCTGCACAGTTGCACTGCTTCACGCCTGTCATCGGAGGAAGTGTTGTGTCTGGATTTACCCTCCTCCTTATTTTCCCGTCTGCCCCGTGTTTCACTCTTTCAGCCTCTCTTTCAGTCTCCTGCCAGACTCTCTTGCCTCTGTCCCCCTTCTGCCTTCCCATGTGTTGATGTGGTCTAAGTCATGCGGGAGCTTTAATGCGAAGAAGGCGGAGGTTCGCCCTCTGGAAAACCTCTCCGAGCCTTTACACCTTCCAGCCAAAACACCGGCCAGCGTACCCATCCAGCTCACCTCTCCGCATCTCAGAGAACCTAATGACGGATTAATGATCTGATACTAGACCTACAGATGTGATGGAGGCTCAGCGCTGCTCTCTAGAGCGCATTAATATACCTTATGATGCAAGCCGGCTCAGTAACCCCAACCCTGGCCAGTCAGTGCTACAAGGTTAGGGAGAACGCATCAGCAGGAGTACTTAGTAGAAATGTGCTATGACAAGCCTGGATGTAGGCAGGGGATCAGGAAATGGAGGGATTATAGCTAAATTACCCTTATAAATCAAAGACTGTTGATTGCTTCATAATGAAGACAGAAGACATAAACCATGTTACACAAGAAAATGACAGCAGCAGAAACAATTAGGGATGGCATCCAGACCAGCCTTTAGGTTTAGGATGTAGAAAAGAGGTTCATACTGATACCAGTACAGTGGGAAAGAGGATCATCACCACAGTAAAATAAGAGCGTAGAATTGCTGTAGTCTTCAAGTATTTTACAGCATGATTTGCTGCTGATCTCTGAATAGAATGCAGTCCCAAATGGTGCTCTGATAGTACTGGTGCGAGTTGTGTTTTTGGAGGTTTTTACATCACCAAAATGCTTTTTTCCCAAGCCCTTCTAAAAATGTTTTCCCACGTGACCTGACGCAGGTTTCTGCATGATGATGTTGCTATATTAAAAAAAAAAAACTAAGCTGAGGGAAGAGAGGGCATCAGCACTGTATCTTATCTCGCTATTTTTTTTCTAACAGTTGAGTGGGAGTTTCCATGTGAAAAAATTGGAAAAGAACACAGGTGGAGCTGCCCTTTAAGATTTATTGTGCCTCTGGTAACATTAAATTTTTAAAAAGTGAATTAAAATACAGTCAAGAACGTTATAAAATTGTTCTCTTTTGCCACAGACCATGGATTCCCTCATGGCTTTTCGATGTCAAATCTTGCCAGCGTTTAGGAAACAACTAATCAATCAAATCAAAATACATAACTGACGCCAAAAAGAAGCCTGCAGCAGCAAGAATTCTGACTTAAAAAGTGGAAACAGACAACTTATCAGCTTCCCCCCAGCATTATTATTTATGTGTGCTGTTGCGAAGACAAATGGATTGCTTTCCACTTTAATCAGAGCCTACTGTTGCTGTAGTAAAAATGATCAACACCACTTTCAAAATAATAGAGAAGAAAGAAGTATGTTCACTGAAGAGGTTAATTGAGTTGTCACAATTTTATAATTAAATTTTGTAACAATTTTGTGCGTTGCATAGTAATGACATAGTTTGAGTAAAATTTTAGAATACAGGCCCAATGTATAATATGAAAATTTTCTGCAGCTCATCCAAACCTTGAAACACAACTCTGATCAACACACAAGACTAATCGTACCAATGATGAGATGCAAGATATGTGCCGGTGTTAACGTGACAGGTCACCAAATACAGTGTAACACCTGTTAAACCAGATCAGATAAATGAAGAATAACACGTAATTTAAATCCCATGGCTTTGTTTATTAGTTCTGTTAAATTTTAAAATTAATCATAAATATTTTATGGTAATTTCAAACGTATAAAATTGAAACTTATTTGTTTTTCATGACATCTCAAGGCCCACTGCAGGACCTTCACAGCCTACACTTTGGGAATCACTGCATTAGCGAACAGCTTTGCACAAATGCAAAGACATCACAGATTGGTGGAGGGGGGTGTACATTAGAGGAAAACATTAGGAGAAAAAGCGTGAATTTTTTCATGAATTTGGTTTGCAAATCATTTTCCAGTGGTGGTGAAAGCGAGGCTCATAGAGAATCAACCTAAAAAAGATGATGTCATTATTCTAAAGCCATTACCCTGTGTAATTAACATTTACTTCATACATTCATACAAAATAGTTAAAACAAAGAAGTTGTCTATTTCCACTTTAACAACAGTGGTTGAATATCTTCGCCATTTCCACTTCTGCCAGCCACGAGAAAGAACTGTAGTCCTGAGCAGTGTGTGGTAGAGGTCTGCACAGCCATGGCTTTGTAAAATCAGTCCCCACCTGCTCCAGCTGCTGTTTATGCCACAACCGTTTGTGCCCACAGCAGGACTTTTTCCCCTGCACCTGACTAAAAGGCTCTATAAGTGATCCCCTGACATTCATGCTCAAAAATGACAAAGACATTAGCTATGATTTACAAACAGTTGCCAAGCAGCAATTTGGTTTGTATATGGTGAGCCACAGTGCATGAACAGAAGGCTGTCCAGCTGGCATCGTGACTGTGCATTACAGTATGACTGTGTGTGCCTGCCTGTAGCCCTGTAGGAGGAAAACATGCTGCCAATATCTGCTGTGGGTCTTGCAGAAGTTGTGAGGCCAGCCCGCCCCACACAGACTTAAGTGTGCATTGACATTGTGCATTTAACTTTTTGCAATCTATTTTTGGAATCTGCAAAAGTGAAAAACAGTTAATTCAAAAATTGTCCCTCATGCAACTTAGGGCTGCTAGTGTGAACATTCTCTCAAAGCAGTTCCTGTGCCAGTTAAGAAAGACTTTATATGTCATAGTGTTTTTATTCACTGCTTTCATTCACAAGACAACCATGCCAGTATTTTCCCTGAAATGTTACTAGGTCTTGAGGGGAAACCGGCAGTACAGATTTCCCTGAATATTGATCCCTGCTCTCATTCACACATGACTCCAGGCAGGAAATGTTTCTGAATATTTCAGGCATTTCAGAGATAGGCGTGCATGTGTAAAAGAGGCTTATGTTATCTCACCATCCTATATATCAGCCACTACTTATTTGAAAAAAAAAAAAAAAATCAACATTACTCCTTCCTACACATCTTTCTTGTCCTCCCTCCTTGCCTTCTTGCCTTGTCCTCATATCTCTGCCTATATCTTCATGTTCATAACCATATATTTAGGCTTAATGAGAGCACATATGTTGTCCTCGACCACATACAGCTTCCCTTCCTCCTTTCATTCTGCATTTCCAAAACATATAAACCCTCAGAAAAATATACTACACTTGTACTTGGCTTTATAAGCCTGCCTCTGGTCTCACAATGACCCCATTGAACCAAAAAGCCTGTTCTTATTGCTCATATTTTTCACTGTAGATTACCACTTTGAGACGGACATGTCCATTTGACTACTTGTTGCCCTCAACATGGCGGTGAGCCCTTAATGTAACGTGACTCTTTCAATATGTAGCTCAGAAATAACCAACAGAGCTACGCTGACCACCTCTAAACTTAGCATTAGGCTCTTTTACCTCAGATTCAAGCCCTCGGGTGAATTATGGATGTTGTCATTTCCTGGTTATGTTCAACCGCATACTGGCATACATGGTGCTGGATGGCCAAAAATAGCCTGCTAAAAAGTTAAAGACAGACAGTGCTGCACTGTTCCCTTACTATTTCATTTTAATGGCTCAGTTCCTCTTATGAGTTATGGGATTTGTAAACCTCCCCCCTCCTCTATGCACAGAGGGCAGGTGTAAAATGTAGTAGAGTCCGCTGTGGCCCCTACCAAAGGAACATAAGTCTCCTTTTGACTGTAGCAATACTTTCTTCCTAATGTCATACATACTGTAAGGATTAGTTGTGTGTGCAGCAGCAGTAGTAGGAAGTCCCTTGACATGGGCCCCGTTAGGACCAGATGAATAACTGGGGAATGATAACAGTTCACTCTCTGTTCTTGCACAGACCTGCACACACATTCATCTCCCAGTGTTCAGAATAAAAAAACTCAATTAAAGAAAAATTTTGGATCCAGGTGGAATGTAAGCAATGATTTCAGTGAATAGAAGTGAAGGGTGAAAGCTGTTTTTACACCAAAATAAGCGTGTATATGCAGGTTTCTCAAATGCAGCTAAATTAGGGCTGTGTGTTGCCAAGAATCTGTGATACACTACGTATCATGATACAATTCATTATATTGCAATATATAGCAATACTGTAAACAAGGAGATTTATTGTAATTTTTTATCAAATCAAACAGTTTACTTTTTATGGACTCAGAACAGTGAGGATAGATAACAGCACTGCTAACTAGCGGTCGGGGGTTTAAACACAACGCAGAATGAACTCGCAGATTTTTGCAATTTCACGATACAGTGTTTTTGAGAATCAGTACAGTATCACAAAACAAAATGTCACAGTATTAAATATTTTCCATATTTTCTTGTATCCCTGGGCTAAACCCGCTAAAAATAGGCAATTGACCATTTTCCATTGCCAATAGATGAGTTTGCTTGTCTGTTTTTCTTCTAAAGTGCACTGGAAAGCCAAGACTCAACTCATGGGGGTGTGGGAGAGCAGAGAGAAAGGCGTTTTTAAAAGTCTGTGTACATTTGTAGCTTCTAACTGAATCTCTGTGGTCTGAAGTTTAGTTTCAGTGTTGCATCTTTGTTTGTACTTTCAGGTATCTGCTATATTTTACTTTTTTATGTTCGCTTTCAGTTGACAGGAGTTGTTTTATTGTTGTTTGATTTTGCTGCATCATAACAACAGCTTTTATATAACAAAATAATGTGGGTTTTTATTATGAAGAATTTCTAGTAAATAAAATGTTTGTCCACACTTTATCAATGCTCGACTAAATACAAGCGCTTCATCAGTAAATACACACCTTTAACCAGGTGCTAGGCTGATACACAGAGTCAAACTGAATCAAGCCAGAACGTGGAAAAGAGGTAAAGGAGTCGCAGAAGTTAGCGAGCCCTCATTGCCTCTGCAGGAAAAGGGGTAAAAGTTGCGTGTCCACCTGGGTGTCATGTTTCCAACACTGCCAATCGCATTGGAGCTGGATCTGATAAATACCCATGACAACTACAGTCATTTTGCATGTAAATGAATGCCGATTGCACCCTTTCTCACTGAAGACAAAAACCAGATGTTAGTGGGTGTTAGTTGTTGTTTTGTCCAGTGTAGAACTGGCTAAATAAAGTCCAAACTGAAAAGAAGAGCTGCAGAAGAGATGGAATAGATGGTGAGAGAAATGGTCCAGGGGTCACATTCGGTAGCAGATGTGGCCCTGCAGAGTCGCGGTGGCTGGATCAGGAGGGATGGAAGGAGACAAAGCTTAGACCCGGGCCCCCTACACACTGGACCGGCTGGGCCCCGAGGCCATAAACTACAACCTAATTGAAGGATACTGTGGAGACCCCGCTGTTACCAAGCAGAGGACGGAGGTGGTGATTGAGGAGGGGGTCCCTCTCTCTCTCCCTCTTTCCAGCCCAGGAGCTCCGTCGGCTGGAACAATATTGGTCTTGGCGAAGGGCTGCGGCGAGCATTGCTTAACCGTGTCCATTTACGCCTAACATTTGCAAGATATAAATAATCCCTTTCCTTACTGTTGCTCTCTGCGCTTTTGTGGATGCATTCCTCGGTTATGAAACTGATGTTTAAAGTGCCATCAGTTTCCCCGTTTAAGCCAATTATTAATCGGGTACAGGGTTTAGATCAACTGTTTTACATCTCTAGTCATCAACCTGGCCTACCTACCTGCCTCCTCCCTTTTTTACCCCCAGCTCCCTTCCATCAATACCTGGCTCTCCTCCAGCTTCCCCATCTGTTCTCTCTGAACATACTAACGTCTCTCTGGGCTTTCTTACAGCATGTCTGTTCCTCCGTCTGACATGCAAACCTCTCCACTGTCTGATTGTTTGGTTTGGTTTGCAGTCTGCCAAACACGTGGACACACTTATCGCTCACCTTGGGGTCCCTCTACATCTCTTTCCATACATTACAGTGCTAACCCCTCTTTCTCTCGCTGCCTCTCTCCAGTGAGCGACTGAACCGTTTTGAAATGGCGCCCAAGATTGGTCTTAAGTGGCCCTGAACCTGGCCCTGTGTTCAATTTATCCGTCCATTTCATTTTTCAACTTAAACGCTTACAGACACGGGAGTAGATTTAGAAGCGCAATGGGTGCAGGAGAAAAGCTCCGTTTTATTCTCAAAGGTTAGCGCCAGATAACCCCGTGGAGACCACCCTTTAAGTTTTATAGATCAAGTTGTTATTTTTTCCCTTCACATTAAAACACCCTTCATACTGGTTCATTGTCAGTATCCCAATTCTGAGTTACTTGTAACATTTTTTAATATATAAAGTCAGCTTCTTAATGCAGACCAGCCCTGTTCTGTCTTTCATTCACTTCTTTATCCTGACTTTGAATAATCAGCTTGAAGTTTGAAGGCCAAAAGATGCATGACAAAGATCTCATTCTGTGTCATCTGGAAAATTCTGCTGGTCTCAAGTTGGTTGTTTAAAAAATAAAGAGATATAGCAAGCAAAAGAGAAAGTGACAGCGTCCAGTTTGTTCAAGGAGAAGGCCATCTGTATGCTGGCTGGCTGCGAGGGTGACATCAGCTCATAACTCACGACCATTTACAGGGTGCTGACTAGGGGTCAGTCCTTTGTCTCTTCCTCCCTCGTAAGGAGATAGCTGAAAGATTTTCTAGCAGCTGTGTAGATCCACTCTTCCAGATATAATCCATACAGCTCCAACTCGAGTAGAATCCAGGAGTAAATATACCTACAATTAGAACTGTACCCAACTCAGAATTTTGTCAGTTAAATCAGATTTGGCTGTTCAACACAAATATTCAGTTACATGTTCCTTTTTTCATTTAAGTGCCACACTACATGAGTCTCATGTTTTAACCTACTTCATGTTACAATGTCCTTCGTCATCTGTGTCACGAAAACATCAGATTACGTAGTCAGAGAAAGAAAAAGTGTGCATCCTACTCATAGTTCAGGTATATAAAATCCCAGCACACACTGCACACAGTGCTGTCAACCAAAGAGTAAATCACAATGACGGCAGTAGACCAAAAAACAGAAAAAAAAAAGTGTTTTGGTTTCAAATGAAAAAAAAAATCAAACTGCCTGGTTCAAAAGTGGTTTTAGCCGACTTCGCTGACAGTCATCACTTGAGCAGAGTGTTGAAACAGCCAACAGACTGGAGACGCACTGCTCTCGTTATCCATTGTCACGCTGCCCTCTGATTCTATCAAACTTCTCCACTTCCATCACAGTTAGTTTTGTGGTTTGTGATGATTTTAAGACTTGGATTGTAAAGTTTAGAGTGCTTTGTGTACAATGACACAGCTGAAAAACCAAAATTCAGAGATGCGACTGATAAAATGGGAGCTTGAGGTCAGTTTTTCAGAGGCAGCCCTTCCTGCAATCTAATGTGATTCTGATGGGGAGTATGTTGCCAGATTGGATGATCTTTTACACTCTTGTGTGTTGATGATGAGGACAATAACTTGGATGGGTTCCATGATGTCCTGCTATTAAACATTTACCCCAAATCACTCTATGATCTGACTGTAAAGTCAAGCTACTTAGTGTCAAGAAACTCAATATAAATGATAAAATTATTACCCAAGCCATTGTAAATATCTCAGTTTCCAAACCATCTCCTTGTACAACTTGGACGCATCATACTTAACCATAGCTTTGTGTGCACAGTTTTCTTGTGCAGTGAAGGATTTAAGGGATTTCAGTTTTGGATGTCTTCTCTTTTACTTCCAAATAAATTGGTGTAGATGATCAGACTGAACATTTGTTTACAACCTGTCTGATTGTCTGACTGTTAGAGTTTCTTTCCACTTAGTTGCAATGTCGTCATGTTTCCAGATCTTAGCAATTACTATAATGGGTACAATGGTATTACAACCAATAAAAATGACAGCCAAAATTACAAAAGTAAGACCCAATTTGTAAACTGGAATTATCCTTTAACAAACAGTACACTCATCAATTCATGTCTCTCTTTTTGCCGTCCATCCTTTCCCTTCGTTTCAATGCTACCCTCATCTCACTTCTTCTGCCGTGCTCTGTGGTGAATCTTGTATGTGGTATGTGGGTGACATGTGATATACCCCTCAGCGTGCGTCCCTTTCCAGGGGGACAAGTTGGACATGAAGCATCCAATAAGGCTGGTTAGTTGGCTGGTGGTAGACCGGATGACTGCACACTCAGAATGTCTGAAAATCGGCAGCTGCAATCTGGGCGGCCATGGCTCCCTATGCCAGTAAATGATAGGCTTGGCTGCCACCATCACTGCAGGCCTGGCCGTCCACATATACTCGCATCAGATCATGACCTCAGCTCATTCTCACCACTTTCAAAACTGAGAGCTGTAGGCAGGCGGGTGAATTGCACTCTCAAAAAAGGCAAAGGACAAGTTTTGCTTCCACCATTCAAGCATACTCAGATTGGCCATGCCCTGCCGATTTACATTCTGCAGTGTTATCACATGGTGTTTCATTAGACTAGGAATGTTGGTGTACAAGGCTACGAGACCATTAGGCAATGCAAACCATTCCTGTGGCAGATAGGCACCAGATGAAAGCCTTCCAGAGTGCAATAAGGACAGCACTTGGAGGGATTTTAGATATCTTTATCATTCTCATATTGTCCTTGTTTCCTCTTTCAAGTTTCCATGTCTTCCTCTCCGCAATTACCTCTCATCCTACTCAAAATGCGATTTGGTTGCTGGTTCAACTTAAAATGTCACATTAGGATGGGGGGGGGGCAACATCAGTAAGAACATTGCCGTGAACACTAACATGTGAAACAAGATGTCAGATAAAGGCAGACACATTTGGCTCCACACTTCAAAACAGTCACCGCTCTCAGGCCTGATGCTTCTAGCACGGAACGCCCTCTGCAGTGATCGGTCCTGACTGCTGTTTTGGCTAGTCATTAACTCCGGCTGTGACGTAACATCTCCCCGAGCTGCAGTGCGCTCTGGGAAATGAACACGGTACTGTAAGGCGAGCCCCATGCTGTGGTAGATGGTGTTATGTATGTTTTGATTTAACCTTGTTTGGCCCACATGGGAACACGTGAAGGGTAGGAAGCATCTATAAGTGCCTCCAAATGTTCACGGCATCTTAAACCAAACACACACATACACACACTGAGGTCAGCTACCATTTTGAAACCAACATCTTATAGCTGTTTGGATGGCACTCTTAAACATCTGGAGTTATTTCAAAAGCTACCTTACTGTATAACACATCCCCATTTCCCAACCAATATATCAATGTGAGGTAGCCCTTTAAAGACTTTTGAATCTAAATATGTTTCTTTCTGTGAAGTCACAGTGGCCGCACCACAGTCATGTCCCACAGACTGTGTCTCACTAGGTAACACTTCATACAAATGTCCTCTAATGTTAATTAGCAGTTAAGTATAGCTTCCTAAATAGAATCTGAACTACAAGTCCATTTACTAGCTTTTTTCTTCACTTTCAACTGCATCTTTTGGTTTTTATCAGTGGATGGGCTCAGATTGTTATCGCATAACTTGGAGAGAATTTCAGTTTGGGGTTATGATCGGTCGTGTCTAGATGGTAGATTTGCAAACTTCTTGCACATGTACATTTGATTCAGCACAGGTTTTAGGAAGCCATTTGATGATGGTGATAAAGTCCACATTAGGAGGAGATTATGGTGGATGAATGGACCAAACACAGCGCTTTGATCCAGGAGACCAGGCTTTGTGTCCTGTGTGAAACCAAAAGTCAGTGTTGACTTTTTGTTTTTAGACTTAGTTGACATATTTTCTTTTTTTAATTACTATTTTCAGCTTTCAGTCGCAGTTTGGATGGGTCTAGGCAACAAAAGTACTTGGTTAGGTTTAGGAAAGATGATGGTTTGGGTGCTATTAGGCCTTTCTAGTTTTTCCCCACTATCACCTAGTGCTTGCTCAAGGTGGGAATTGTTGGGTCTTTGTAAATAATATCATATCAGTAGTTGACTGGAGGTTTCAAATGGGACACAGGGAAACAGTGGCTTTCTGGCAGAGAGCCCTGAAGGCAAACCCCTCCCATCTGCAAGCCACAAACAAGGTATACAAGTCTCGTGAAAGTTTTGCTAATCTAGGGTACCATATAGACACGACCATTGTGATCTCCCTCTGAAGCTCCATACATTGTTCATGTGATAACAACTGAGCCATCACCATGACAACTGAGCATACTCCACCCACTGATGAAGGCTCTGAGTTGCAGTTGAAAGCTTTGGAAAAAGCTAGTAAGTGGACCTTGAGTTAGGCCTTTTTTTGTGTGAAATTAATGTAGTAATTTTACTTTTAGACACATTAGTGATAACTGCAGAGTAATTGATGTATTGATTGATTGTAAGAGTAGTTGAGTTGAGCATTTCTCACAAACATTACAAAATGAAATGTTATATGAGCTATTTCCATTTTGTATGAGAAATGACTCAACTCAAAACTTAAAAATGGATTTGCCACAGTATTATGCTATAGTCTACTTAATAACAGAGAGACACAAACCAACTTGCTGTAGCTGAAATTAAAATTTTCCCATATGACCTTAAGATGTTAACTCTTCTTTTTGTTATTTTTTTGTCTCTTGTTTTGCTTTTCTAAGATGATGTGGCTGTTGAGTTTGGTAGGTTTCCTCTTCTTATTCTCTCATTTCATCTTTCAACTTACTTTTTGTCATCAAGAATTCCCCCTAACTGAGTCATTTCCATCCCTTGCTTCTAATGCACTCACAGCTGAGGAGATTGAAGGTACTACTTGTCTGACATCTCCCACTGAATAGGGCTTTACTTACTGATAGCATTGCTATACACAGAGAGTGAAACCATTTGTGATTGGTCCCCCTTTATAATTTTTGTGTGTAATGAAAGGTCTACCTCTCACCTCTGCTCCCCATCCTCCCTGTTTTCGTTTGGCCTGTCTTCTCATGTCAAAGCTAATCGCTCTTAAAGGGGAACATCAGACGTCACTGTCAATTTTTCCTTTAAAAACTGCAGAGAGTTTGCAGGATATTGGCTCCTCTATTGTACAAAGCCTCATATTTCACCAGCTAACTTGTCATTTTCATTAGAGTGGACATCATTTGGAGTATCATTCTTTCACATCTAGACATGCGCCTGCCGAACTCACTCATAATACTAAATTATTCATAGACTTCAAAAAAAAAAAAAATCCAAAGCAATGGCCAGGGATGTCGTGGAATATAGAACTAAATTCCAGTTAATTATTTGAATAATAAGATTTATCCACAGTTTTGGTTAGCATAAGTTTTGTTGAAGAAAATTCGAGGGCTGACCTGAATGCTTTGAAGCTTCAAATCATCAGTATTCTGAATGGTATTCAGTACAGCCATAGTAAATTCATTGCATTATTTTTTAGGAAGGCTAAAGAAGATTTTTGTTCATGTTGGTAGTCATTTGTTCAATAACAATCATTGGCTGGAGGGCGAAGTTAACCCCTTCTCATTTACCACAACATCAATGGCTGTCTCTCTGGACAAAGTGGACATAATTAACTGAATCTCAACCAACATGATTAACACAAAAAACAAATCTGATTGCTGTCTTCTTGACTGTACCTGTGTGTTTTTCCTCCTGTATTTCTATGGACTTGTCCTTTTTACGTTTCCTGTACAGTATGTGGTAAGAGGGGTAGGTGCCTGTTTCTGTCATGTCTGACTTTTCTCTTTAACATTATGTTGTACCTCTTTTCTGGCTTCTTTCTTTCTCTTCTCGTCACCAGAGGACGCTGACTATAGTAGTGGATTCCACCTAGGTGAGAGATGTTGTCTTCTTCTCTTCATTTTGTCCTCTGCCCTCTCGATGTGACCGTTTCATCAGTGCAGTCAAGACAGATTGACGAGTGTCCCCATTATTAATGCTTCCCTGACCCGTGGCCCCTTCCTTCATAGATCATGCTATGTAGTCCGTGCAATGTTACACTGAGAAATAGTTACCTGTTTTTCATAATGTGCTTGACATATCCTTTTAAAGCCCAGAGTGTTTTTGGTCCAACTGATCCAACTTGGACTCCCATGCAAAAACACAAAGAGTAGTTCTGTAGTGGTACACAAGCCTACAGTGTGCTATTTCTGCTCCCTTGCTGACAGCATGAGTGCACTGGCAGATCATGTCATGGATTTGCAGAATGTAGTAGTTATCCTGTTCTGCCTCCGCTGTGGGTCTGAAGACATCTTTGAGAATGGTTCTGGATGGATTTGGGTTAAAAAGACAGCTTGTTTTCCACGCTTTGTTCTGGAGGTCCGGCCGAGCGCCGGTCTCGTTGATGTGGTCCCGGTCAGACTTAATGACAATTACCGTGGCCCGCTTTGGTTCTGCAGCCTTTTCCAAAGAGCTGCTTCCAATTCCCTGTCTTGTACACCAAATGTTCCCCATCATGTTTTTATTACCACTGTCATTTTCTCGACAAATCATAAGGTATCGTCCCTCTGGAGGGCCACAGGCCGTACTAGCTGGCTCATACACAAATTCCCTGTCTGTCCATCTCCCTTTTCTTTCGTTTTGGTCTATTTCTTTCTTTCTCTGTCTCCCTCTAACCCATTCTGTCTATATTCAGATGTTAAGGTCAAGAGGTGAACTGGCCTCAGAGCTCTCCTCGCGCTCTACACCGTTTATACTCCAGATTTCACAGGATATCCAGTGCACATGTGAGTTTATAAATACTGAGTTTGAGCCATGTCTGCCAAGCTCAATCAGGGTCACTTCCCAAGGCCGAACTATGCCAAACACCAGTCCATTTTTTTCCACTCCTCTCTGTCCCCTTCAGGCTTGCCCTTACTGTCACCCTGCCTCCTCCGTGAGGTCAATGACCTCAGCCTCTCCTCTTCCTCCTTGGTACCCAAACAACATCCAGCACTCTAGCGGGTTAGCAGCATTTCTCGACTCCAGCAGCCCAGAACGAGGTTTAACTGAAATGAGAGAACCTCAGGAGGAGGAGAAGAGAAAAAAAAATTGTGAGTTATAATAACATCTTCTCTATGAGAGTACTTGCTGCATGGCTTTTCAGCCTGTTGGATGTGGTTGTATGATTTAGAGTTGGCCCGTCCCGAAAAGTTTGAAATCCTAGAACTTACAGATGCTTTTGCAATGCTACTGAGGTTGCATGGGGAAATAAAGGAGGCGGTGGGAGGGGGTAGGCTGTTGTCCTTAGTTTTTGGTTTGTTTTCCCTTCATGCCTCTCTTGGTGATGCAACGTCTGTAAGGTCCTTTGCCAAAAGCGATCCTCCAGCATGTGGAGGAAGACTACATCCAATGATGCCTTCTTATCAGGCCTTTCTAGAAAGCAGTGCTTAGAGACTTTCTATTCTCTACACAGAATAAAGAGTAGTCTGGACACAAAGACGTACTAAAAGATTTGTTTTTCAAGTGATCCATCAGTGCATCAGCTCGAGTCAAAAACAAAAAAATCTATACACTTGCACTGTGATATGGATACGCAGGCATGGTAACACTTCACATTACTGACATAATCCCAAAAATCCCCAAAGGTCACTCACTAAAAATCCATAGATAAAGATGGATGGATGGCAACCAAGAAGCTCCAAATCAGTTAAAGCTGAATGAAAAGGGGCTGGGATATCCATCATCCCCTCACAGTCCAATTATGTCCAAGTTATGGAAAAGATGGAAATATGTTACAAAGGTGTTTTGAAGTTGCATGGGGAAATAAAGGAGGCGGTGGGAGGAGGTACGCTGTTGTCCTTACTTTTTGGTTTGTTTTCCTTTCGTGCCTCTCTCTGTGATGCAACATCTGTAAGGTCCTTTGCCAAAAGTGATCCTCCAGCACGAGGTGGAAAACCGCATTCAACGATGCCTTCTATCAGGGCTTTCATGAAAGCAGTGCTTAGAGACTTCAATTTCTGTACAGAGAATAAACAGCAGATTGGACAACCAGACGTACCAAGGGATTTGTTTCTCGGGTGATTCATCAGTGGACTCAGCTCGAGTCCCAACCAGGAAATCCAAACACTGAGATGTGGAATAAAATTCAAGGTGGCACTTCACATCACTAACATAATCCCAAAAATCCCCAAAAGTCACCCACTGAACATCCAGAGAGAAAGACCGATGGATCGATGGCAACCAGGAAGCTCCGAATCAGTTAAAACTGAATGAAAGGGAGCTGGAATATCCATCATCCCCTCACAATCCAATTATGTCCAAGTTATGGAAAAAATGGAAATGTGTTACAAAGGTGTTTGGAGGTTGCATGGGGAAATAAGGAGGCGGTGGGAGGGGGTAGGCTGTTGTCCTTATTTTTTGGTTTGTTCCCCTTTCGTGCCTCTCTCTGTGATGCAACATCTGTATGGTCCTTTGCCAAAAGCGATCTTTGAGCATGAGGAGACAAACTGTGTCCAACGATGCCTTCTTATCAGGCCTTTCTAGAAAGCAGTGCTTAGAGACTTTAATTTCTCTACAGAGAATAAAGAGCAGTTTGGACACCCAGACGTACTAAGAGATTTGTTTTTCAGATGATCCCTCAATGCACTCAGCTCAAGTCACAACCAGGAAATACAGACCTGTGATATGGAACACATGGTGACACTTCACATCCCAAACATAATCCCAAAAATCCCTAAAAGTCACACACTGATCATCCAGAGAGAAAGACCAATGGTTGGATGGATGGAGGGCAAGCAAGAAGCTCCAAATCAGTTAAAGCTGAACGAAAGGGGGCTGGGATATCCATCATCCCCTCACAATCCAATTATGTCCAAGTTATGGAAAAAATGTAAAAGTGTTATAAACTGAATAAAAAAACGCTCTATTTCCAAAATGAGATGAATTCATCAGGCTGTAGGTTCAATACTTGTGGATGTGCACAAGCCAGTTCATTGAGATTAGTGAGTTTTTCCCCCAAACTGGGTCCAGACAGAGAGGAAATTTACTTTTTAAGATCGCAATGATACGCATTTTAATAGAAATCCAACATTTGGATACAATCAGCGCAGGTATATGCACTGGTTTGGCAGGTGTTCTTTTATCAGCGCTAGCAACCAACCATTCCAGTTGTTTTTAAGACTCAGAAAGGAGACGTGGAATTTCCTTGGCTGTGGCTTTGTTGTAGAGCATCTTCTCCGTCTGAACATCAGACTGTTGAGACAAACAGGAAAGCAGGCATTTAGCCTCGGTTCTTTTGGTACTCAGAGGCCCCTTTTGGCATGTTGATAGTGGCTTCAAGGACTTGTGTGTGCGCGTATCCATATGTGTTTTTTTTTTTTTCTTCGCCAACACACAAGGCATCAGGCATCGTTTTGAGACGAGACATTCCTGAGCCCAAAGAGCTGTGGGATAAGACGGAGGGGAAAAACAAATAGCACTCGACACAAATGGACCTCTTGCAGCCAAAGGTCTAGAGCCCTATTCCACCGTATAAGCCTGTAACACTTGGGCTGGGTACCACTTTCCAAATGCTTAGTGCGGGGGCTGTGGAAACTACTCCCAGAATGTGTTCTCCCCAGATAACACTCTAATGAGTTCACCACGGTGGACTGCTACACGTACATATTTCAAATGTCACACCAACAAACTTTGCCTTTTGCTTTCATTGCATTTATTAGTAGAGGAGTGAAGTACATCAGCTTGGCTGAAATTTCACTGAAATTTGCTTTGCTAACATCCCAAAAGTCCAGAGGTTGGGTCAGGAACTGTATGTACATACTGTTGTCCAGAAACAGTTGGACGTTTGATACAATCAAATAGATCAGCCGGGGCCTACTTTACTACTGTACCGTAATCATTTTCACAGATGCCGGTTAGCAGTTTTGTGTACAGGGAGCATTTGAAGGACACACGCCTGTCTATCTGGATATGTCCACATCCTTCTTTTCACTTGCTGTCCTTCCAGCATTTCCCTCTCCACTCCAGATTCCTCTTTAGGGGTGGGTATTGTTTAAAAGTTTACAATGCCAGTACCAATATCAGTACAATTAAAATGCTACAGATGTGAATAGAATACTTTATGTGATACATTTTTTTCTCCTTCATTCCATATTCGTTTTGTGAATGGAAGCATTCCTGAAATAGTTTTGCAGGGCTCAACAATAAGGATTGCCCATTTTCCCAGGGCAAGTAAAACGGCATGTTGGGCCAGTAAATCTAGCAAATCATTTGCCCAAATGGGTAAAAAAAGAATGAAACTACTAAACTATTTTTGATAATTGATTCATGGGTAAAGTAATTTTTCATGCAAAAATGGCAGAGAATGCTGTTTTCAGCCTATCAAATATGCAGATTTCCTGCTTTGTTGTCATATTACACTGAATATTTTGGGGTTTGGTGGCATTTTGGCACACTGAACTCCATCAAATAGGCTCTGTTTGACTTTATCACACCACAGACTATATGGGTTGTAGCTGCAGCAGCAGTGGGCCAATCACATTAAATTGCATTAAATTGAAGAATGCTTGGGGTGATTAGCTGCGAGCAAAACCATACAAAATGTACAAAAATTATCAAAATTGAATGCAGGTATCGTTTTAGTGTAAGGTATAGAAATATTAATAACTGTCAGAACTCCTTAGGTATATAAATTTGGTATTGAATGTCAAGGTGTTTTTAAATACTCAGTAATACTGAAGCAATTCAGTCAGTACCATAAAATTATTGAAGTTTGGTACCCAGCCCTTCGTTTGACTGGGGAAGTTTCAGTATTAGTTGGTACTGGGTTATTTCAGTTGATACCTTAAAGTTATTGAGCACCGTGCAATTCCCAGCCCTATTTCTCTCCTGATTCCTCTCATTTCCCCCCTCCCAGTTCCTCTCAAGACCTTCTCGAATCCTCTCAAAGCATTTTACAGTACATGATTTTGGCCCACGGTGACACGGCTCGACTTCTGTCTTTACAATAACATGAGATCTCCTGAAATCCAGGCATGTTTTGCATGCTTCCTTGCATTATGCAAGCAAAGTAAATTGGTGATAAATCAAGCAGAGCAGTCCTTCTGTCTGCCCCGGGCTTTTGTAGTTTTGTCGTTATGAGCAGCAACACTCCTCTTCCTTTTATTCACTGTTGGGGTAATAATGGCTGACAGTGTGGAAAGCGTCCTCCGCCTCCCGAGCTGCATGAGCCCTCCTCATGCCTTCCAACCAAGCCAGTAATGGGCACGCATAATGAGTTCGAGAGAGCCGGTAATGCTTCCCACATTTGGTGCCCACGAACAGGACTAAGTGTTACAGCGTTAAACCGCAGCGTGCGGCATTGAGCCGAGAGCGTAATACTCACTTAATCCCTAGCTGCCATGCCTGGTTAATTCCATAGATGTCGTCTCCATTAGTCCGGAGGAGAGAGGGCCCCTGCCGGGAGAGCCAGGATGGCACTGGAGCTGTCAGCATGGTCTCCTGTTGTTTGGCCATGGGGCCTAAACGCCGGCCCTCACTGCTGCACCGGGGCCTCGCAACAGGTGGTTTCACTATGAGCCTTTTCCTCTCAGCTTCACCGCACTTTTTCCTCTCTCCCTCTCTGCAGAAAATGAAGTTTGATTGGAGGGAAAATCATTTTTTATCCTTCTCCGTGTTGTCATCTCGCTGATCGCCTACGCGTGATGTCTGGAAGGCCTGATGCCTGCATTGTTCTCAGGCTTCTCTTCTTTCAGACACCCATTGGCAAACGCCTGACTTTTTGAGTCATCTGTTATTTTTTTTATATATTTTATGAACACTGTCTTGCTGCACTGTACTTTTTTTTTTCTTTTACAGTTGTAGCCATTTCTTTTACAGGTGCGGGTTTGCAGCACTTCACAGGATGCCAGTGTCCGAGTGGGCAGTTTGTAGTTGCAGATTGCAGAGGCCTCCGGGCGCTTTCTTTACGCACATGCTGAATTTCCTACGTGGCTGTTAGATATTATCATGCTGGAAAATGGGCTTGCACGACTGCTAAAGACTTCCAAGCAATTGTGTGTGTGTACGTCTGTGTGTGTGTGCAGTCCCAGCTTGTGTTTACACTGTGTTAAATATGCTCATCTTATTTTCCTCCACTTTTTTCATGTTTCAGTTGTACTGAAAGGACTTTGAATCAAAATGTCTGTGTGTGCGAGACAGAAAGAGTGAGAGACATTGTGTGTGTGTACCGCCAGTGTTCAGTTGCAGTTTTGGCAATTACCCAGTCACAGCCTGGTGCACACCATTAGGAGGTGCGTGTGTGTGTGGGACTTAAGCAAGGAAACTTTAACTCCATACCCCAAGACACACAACAGTCCTTTGCAGAAAAGCACACCAGGACGCTGCCACTACTCAGCTCTCGTTCCAGGGAAATTCAAAACAGAACTATTGTCAACAAATCTGATTTGACCTGTCAAACTGTCGAAAGAGGCATTGGATCTTGGTGCCACACATATCATGCATTCCTTTTCTGCTAGTAAGCCTCATGCTTGGATCATCCTGTGACAAACATGTTGGTGTTCCAACATACCCAAGGCTTTTCATGACAAACAGGCAGGCTTTCTTCATTTGAACTGGACCGGGATCATTCTTTAATTCTGGATCAAATTAATCTCAATCCAGTCTGTCTGATTCAGTCTCAATCAGCGCTGAAGATGAGATGATTGTTTGGGGTTTTTGGTGAGGGATGGGGTGCTGCCCACTGCGGCACGAGGCTTTCATTTATTTACCCTTAGGCAGCGCTAGAGGGGAGGGCAGGAGAATTTTCCCCATGATTTGGATGAAGCTGTCTAAAAAGGTTTAAGTGATCTGGAGGGGCAATCAGCTGAGTGATGGTGATTTATATTAAAGGGATTATTTGGATTATCATTTGATGTGAGGTCATATGAGGTACTTATCAATAGTCAGTGTATTACCTACAGTAGATGGCGGTCGACGCCCTCAGTTTTGAGAAGCAGAGAGGGATTCTAGCATAGACATTAAGCAATGAACTGCTGTGGACAGGGTCAGCTGCAAAATATATTTTGCTATTTTAAAAAGGTCCTTTTTGTGTACACTATATTTAGAATATTTTCACCATTTTACCATGCTTTTTTGGCAGGAAACTGCTTTTAGAAAAGCCCAATATCAGTCTTTCAAAATCAACCAAACTCTAAAGGCAACACCAGTAATTTTACCTCACAGAACACAAGACTTGCTGGTCTACCGCTGCATGAATTGGTTTGTTTGTTTGTTATTGTGTGACTTTGGTGAATCTGAACTATCCTTCTAAAACATCGTAGTCACACAATAACACAAACAAACTAACAGATCGAGGCAACGGTAGACCAGCAACTGGTTCTGCAAGGTAAAATCATGGGTTTTGCCTATGGAGTTTGGTTGGTTTGGGGAGAATATTTGGCTAATAAAACGGCGTGTCAGAAAAGTTTGTCTGGCGACCAAGTTCAGCTGTAAAAGTATTCTTAATATAGCATATGCTTAATTTGATAGAAATTTTTTTTTTAAGTGGATTGTTTTTAAGTTGCTAAAATACCTTTTTTTGCTGACCCTGTCTACAGCAGTACATTGCTTAGCTTCTGTGCTCCTCACTGCTTCTCCAAACTGGGGCGTGCTGACCCCCTTCTACTGTAGGTAAAACACTGACTATCGATAAGTACATCATAAAACCCCACATCAACTAATCCAAACTATCCCTTTAAACTGTAGAGCCCCGCAAGGAAACCCCCGTGCACCTGCCTACCCTGTGGAAAGTAGCAGAGGCTGCCCTCAGCCCGAGCCAATGAGATGGCAGCTTGTCATACTCCAAGACAGATAGAATTAATGACTTTCATAGTATTACTTAGAGCCTAATTAGCCAGTAGTGTGTTTACATTGTGATAAATGACTGACCAGAGTGAGTTTTCGGGTTTGAACTTTCAGAAAATTGACTGCTTGCTTTCAGTAGGATATCATTAACATTATACTTTAAATGTTTATTGTAATGATGTCAGCCCTTGTGGATATTGGTTACAGTTTGATGTCTTTACAGAAGAAATGCAGATGAGCGGTGTGCGTTTTCCACTGTGTGGCACAGGCTAATACTCCCTGGGTAGGGGTAGGGGGGGGCGAGGGTGCTGAATGAGTAGATTAACCGCAGCAGAAATGGCACGGACAACGTAAGCCACAACTTGCCCACAGTGGAACAAAGTCTGCCCTAAATGTTCAATGTAACACTATATTCAGGGCTCGGGCACATGTGTATGCTCATACGTATACACGAGCGCATGCAAAAACATTATTATTCTGCTCCAATGACTTACAGTGTGTTTCATTTGTAACTCAGCATAGGTCCGCAGCTCCATCCCTTATTAAGGGACTGTTTGGAAAAGAACAAGCTGAGAAGAATGCAGACGCTTTTCTCTTCGCTGCAAGTCTGCACAGCCCCACAGTGGTTTGAAAATGTTGTGGAAAGTATTAAGGGGGCGGTTATCAGGAGCTGTTTCAACTCCTGATTCTTCTCTTGGTCCATAATTTTCATGCTGCATTAATCTTACCCTGGCATCATATCTCTGAGTTCATTAATTACTGATTAAAAACTGAAATAATGAAAGAGAAGGCTGAAAACAACCCGTGACCATATGCAGAAATAGGATATTAGACATCATGGGTTCTGGGGATTTACCTCTTTTTAAAGTTCAACCAACATATGTCATAAATATGAAACTGAAGTCCTCAAATTAGGGGTAAATGTCTCCTTTTGATACTGTCGTAGATTATCAGATCAAGGCTTGGATCGGTATGTTAAGAAGCCTTTGTGACGGCAGTCACAGAGGACACGGTGTGAGCCATAAACCAATCAGAGATGACGGCTGTTGAGATGACGGGGCAGCCTTTCTTTTGCGGCCAGCCAAAGAACACTAAATGACACACACAAACTCTATATAGGCGCACACATACCTCACCACTATCTAAAATTGCAATGTGAATGAATTGCAAATCATAGCCTGACAGTTACGTGAACAACCATCAACCAACTAGCAGTAAGTCCACAAACTGTAGCAGTCAATTACGCGAAAGGAACATCTCGTTTCTTCCATTTCATACAATGTACTCGTAGGAGAAATCTGGCTTCAGCATCCAAAAGATTCAAGACAAATCTAATAAAATTGAGGATGACTCAGTCCTACGTTGATTAAAGAGGAAATATTGTTCATGAGAAAACAACCAGGGATGTTTTTCATAGCTTTTCACAAACGTAAAAGTCTTAAAACCTCACCACAGTCTCAAAGAGATATGTACAGAAGTCAAGTGAGAGAAGGCAAGTGAGAAAAACAAAATTCCGGTGATCCATTTTTTAAGTCTGATATAATTTGTTTTCTCTCCTCTGTTTATGATTTAAGAACAGATGTTTTTCCAGGATAATCTTTTGGGGTTACTTGATGGTCCACAGGGTTATGGGGGCTGGAAATCCTTGAAAACACTAGAATTTTAATGTAGTGCTTAGATTTTGGATGGAGTGCTTGAAACTGCTTTAATTTCTAATTGCATTACTCTCTTAGCAAATTGCTGTCTGACTCAATAGTTTGTTTTTCAGATGAAGAAATAAAATAAGTCAAAGAGAGCCTAATTGCTTTTGAAAATGAAAACGACTTGCCAAACTGCGCCTGTTGCTATGCTTAGTGTGATCTGTCACACTTTGTTGATGTGTGCCCTCTGAAGGAACAGCGAATGGGAGGCTAACAAACGACAACATGCTGGGAGGTTAACATTTCAGTGACCGTTGGCTTGAAAATGAAAATGATTTTATTGAAATTGAAATTACCTCAGTTAGGTTATGTAGGATTTTAAATAATAAACCTCTAATTTGTCACCCTCCTGTAGAATGCTATCATAATACTAACATATTTTTTGGTGGTTTAAAGCGTATTAACCTCTGATTTAATGTGATGTGAAATAATCATTTTGCATGCAAACATGTCATTTATCACAGCTGTATGGTGCTGAAAAAACTTGAAAATGCTTCAAAAGTGCTTGAATCTGACTGGAAAAGGTGTAGGAACCATGTGTCAACAGTAGGTCAGAATGGACAAACCAAACACTGGCTCTGGATAGGGTTTCGTTTTCACCATAGGTTTTCCTGCATGCTTGGAAGGTTAGACTGCGATGAGGTGTTTGCAATCTGCAAGCTCACTTCTGGATCCTCTAAATCCTACATACCGGCCCCTTATTTTTTCCATCTGTGAAATAGGTGGGAAAATAAGATTTGGCAGAGAAAAATAAAGTGTTTGTTGTTGTAATACTCATTTCAGCCACAACAGGGCTGACGTGCACCACTGACTCATCTTCTAAATATCACTCGTGTTTTCTACCAGGTGAGTTTTAATTTCTCCATCTGCTTTGAACACAAAATACATACAGTATATTGTGTGATGGTAAGTTATCAGTGTCTTGTCTTTCCCTTAGCTGGAATGAGTATTACAACAACAAAAGGTTTTCTCAAATGAAAAAAGTAACTTTGAAAAATGATTTCCCCATGTTTCACAGGTGAAAAAATTCGGGAACTTCAAAAGATTATCCTGGCAAAACCTTTTTTCACCTGTTCTTAAGTCATAAACACATGATAGAAAACGGTTTAGCTGAGACTTAAAAATCAATCAGCATATTTTTTCCTCACTTGCCTCCCAGGGCTTCCATAGATTTAAGTGTATGCACAAAAGAAGAAAGTTAAAACCCACTACATGTCGCCAGGGGAAAATGTGAATAAAGTGTTTGAGTGTGATATCCAGGGAAACTGTTTGGCCAGGTCTTGCTCTGTTCTTCTTTCACCTACAGCAAAGATAGCTGTCATAAAACCGAGCTGCACAATGCAATATGAGGTATTGGACATCGAGCTGCAGAGGTGTTTGCCAAGACGCTGAAACGACCATAAATCGAATTGCACAGCTGCGGGCTTATGCGCATACAGTCGTGTCTGAATTTAGACACATTCTCATAGACACGCATACTGACACAAACATTATTTTTTAGATTAATGTGTTTCTTTCCGTCTCTGTCGTCTCATCCTCACCTCCAGCTGGGTTCAGGAGGAGCTTCCGTCTCAGCAGGAGGGACAAGAAGACCAACAAGTCCATGTACGAGTGTAAGAAGAGCGAGCTGTACGACATGGCCGACGTGCCCACGTACGAGGAGGTTACGCCGTACCGCAGGCAGAGTGGAGCCAAACACAGGCTGGTGGTCATCGTAGGTGAGTAGAGGGTGAAAGCTTTATCAAAAAGTGCCTCTGATGTCACTGCTTACCTCACGCTCTGTTTTTGAGTCTATTGCTGTTAGACTTGGCAATATAGATTTTAATAAAACTCCTCACCTCCCAGCATGGTGACACATACAGATCGCAGAAACGACTCCGTGACTCAGAGCTCTTCAGCTCCAGAAGCCCCAGGTGGCCCGGCCTTGCACCTCCTACGACCCCCAACCCAGAAATGAGCTTCCCAACGCGGGGACTCGCCCGCCGTCATCCTGGGCCTCCTTAATTTAGACTTTTAGCACTCAGTGGAATCGACGGAGCAGACCTCATATTAATCAGTCACATTTAGTACTTTCATTTACGGCACCTCGCTCTCAACGTCCTTTCAATTTCTTCAAGCCGATGGAATTGTTAACACTTGCCTGGAGGAGCGGGTGTTACAAAGCCCCTCCAAAGAGCTTTATAATGTGCCAAGGTCTTGAAATGAATTTAGCGGTTTCTCATTCTGTGTTTGTGGTTGGAAGACGAGCCCTGCCAGTGAATGGTGGAACAATATGCTAAGCCAGGTGCAACAGTGAAGACTTAAATCTTTCTCAGGACCAACTGTACCATCAGTGAGTTCGAGGCTTTTCCACATTTTCCTTTTTAGGTTTGTTACTTGTAACAAAAAATGACAGGAATGTCCCAGGCACGGATGGAACAAAACATTCCCCCAAATTTTCAGTGTGACTCCTTCCAATCTATTTCCATTCATCAAGGGAAGAGATGCTCAAAAGTCTTTTCCAGTTTTCATCTTTTTATTTCTGATATTTCAATGGCATTTTTTTAAACATTCGTAAGGTTAATCTAGAAACTAGGTCTCAAGGACTTTTTTTCTGCAGAGGTGTGCTCGCAGCCTGATTGACCAGGCCTTGGTTCACTTAAAAGCAGCGCACAGAGCATGGACTTCATCAGACGTGTTGCTAATTAGCGAGCCCATTTTCCTGCCAGCATGTCACAGCCTTACACAGGAGGATGCTGAACCTCTCCCACCTGTCATGCTAATGTAAATATTTTCAATTAACTTCCATAATTTGGAGGACAACCTATGGACAATTTCAAATGTAACGAAGCAGAGGGCCAAGGAAAGATCTGCTTTATGTTTCTCTGCCCTCCCTCTCTCCATCTTCCCTCTCTCCGGAGTCTATTGGTTTTTCTTATTGCAAATCTTACCTCTGCTTGTGTTTTTCTGTTCAAGGTTGTAAGACTGTACTTGTCAATGTAAGGATATGTGTTTTTAACAAAAGCAAGTTTAGTTTTAGTTTAAGTTCCATTTAGCCTTAGTTAAAAGTCCTAGTTTTATACATCCTCCCCAGCTTCAGACCTGCACTCTGCCCTTCTTCAGTTCTTGCAGTTGACCTTTCACCACACACATCCAGGTTACAATAATGATGGCAGCATTACAACTCAGAATTCTTTGATTTTGGGACTGTGGGGTCTTTGATTTCAGACAGAGGTAGACAAAAGCAGGCTTTGCATTTCTAGCCGCCAATTATCAATTTCGTCTGGCTGAAATGATGACAGCTGTCGTTGGCAGATTTTATCAGTCCTAGCTAACTAAAACTGCATGTCCCAGGCAAAAAGTCAGCATGCTGAACGATTAATGATCCATGTGGGCTGTACCGAATGTTGCTCATCATATTTTACCCTAAAAACATTTTAAATGCTCAAACAAAATCCTGAATCACTGGATTAAATGTGTTTTTTTTTAAATTATTAAATCAACTTTCTTTAAAATCTTTCTTTCAACTTTCAGCTTTCATTCTTTTTTACAACAGAACTCATCAGTTTTGTCAACATAAATGTAATTCATGGTGCTGTTAGACTGCTGCCAGCCCACCCTGTTAATACAGGTGCATGTCTCCGTTTTTATGTGGTCAAACAGGAGGGAAAACAGTTTTTTTCACCACATTGAAAATGTTTCAGAAAGGCTAAATGCCAACAGATATAGCTTGTAGCAGAGAATTTTGTTACATAAAAACATGTTGTGAATTTTGGAAAAGATTGCATCTGTCTTATTTCTTTTTTCTTTCTTTCTTTCTTCTTTTTTTCAAAATTTTGCCTTTTGGACTTCACAACCCTCTGGAGTGATTGGAAATATTTGGATCACATGAGTCAGAAACAATCCTACACAGCTACATCTAATTCTATAAATAGTGTAATACTAATAATAATGTAGCTTAAAGTGATATTCCACTCCTAGATGATAGTCCACTCAATATGTACTCACCTCTATGCCGATATGAGGATGGGTGACGATCTTCAGTTCACAAAACAATCCTGGAGTTTCAGCAGAAAACAGGGTTGCAGTTAATGGCAGTGATTGGAGACCAAATGTGAATGTAAAAAAAAAGAACACAAAACAAGCACAATGCCATGTTATGCCATGTTTTTAGCCGAAATGTCAACTGTAGCATGTAGCAGGTAGGATGTAAGCATGGCGTCGATCTCGCAGTATTTTCACGCGTGCATCCATTAAGAGATATACGAAGTCTTGCGATACATCGACGCCATGTTTACATGCTACCTGGGAGGCTACAGTTGACATTTCAGCTAAAAACATGGTGTAAATGACGTCTTTTGGGGTTAAATTTTAATGTCGCGGCTCACAGACACTTGGATTACACCACACGAGCAGGATAGAGACATTTTGTGTTTGGTTTGTGTTCTTTTTTTTACATTTTATCCGTGGTCGCCATTCACTGACATTATACCGGATTTGGCTGCAACCCTGTTTTCTGCTGAAGTTCCAGGATTGTTTTGTGAACTGAAGATCTTCACCCCTCCTCACATCGGCATAGGGGTGAGTACATATTGAGTGAATTATCATGTAATGATGGAATATCCTTTTAATCTTTATCTGCAACTGTGTAGAAGTAGAAAGTTTGAACAAAATGAACAGTGCAGCACTGGAATGTTAATTTTGAAGTCTAATGTCAACTTAATGAACAAAGCTTTGAGCTATTCAGCACAGCCTTACATGTAGAAGGCGGTGGGGGTATAAAGAAACAGAATCGATCTTGTATTGCAGTGTAAAGTTCCAAGCAAGTACAAGGACACAAGATTTGACTGTTATTTCATTTCAGCATAACCTTGTTTGGCTGTGCAGTTACATACTTGTTCATGTTTTCTTTAGAACAGAGCGGCTAGTTTTACCCTAAACTCTGACAGCATCCAGGATAGCTTCCACACAGTTGGGAGATACTATACAATGAATGTACGAGCCATGACTGGGATTGTTTTTTCTAACATAATCTGTAACCCCACGTAATGAAATATTTTGCTTATATGCTGATTGCATTGTCAGTAGTTTGTTGAGTACTGTAGTTTATAAAGGTAGTTAGCAGGACCGGCTAATGACTGCAGCTTATTAAGGCATATAAACACACTTAATGCATTCCTTACAGTTCTGCTCAACAGAACAGGTTAAATATATACTACACAGGATTTTTGAGTTTCTGTTTAACACGACATTCAAAGTTGGCCCCTCTGCCACAGCTTATCGACAAGAGTGGGCAGCCATGGTCGAGCACGCTAGACAGTGAATGAAGAGGGGGAGCAGCGTCAGCAACAACAAAGTAGTGAATCAGAAAAAAATAGAGAACAGATAGACCTGCAGCTCTTTGTACCTCCATGACAGAGAGCTGAAGTGAGATAGAGACAGAGATGTAACGTGGTCGCTCCATTTTTACAGTGGAGAGAGAATCCAGACCTCACACCCTGTGCATTGTTATTGGCTGGGGGCTTTTTAACACTGGCCAAGGGCTGATGCCCAGAAGTGCCCTGAAACAGCAAAAAAATGAGAAAATAAGAAAATACAGGCAGGGGGCAGAGTCTCTGCAGATACAGACAACACTACACACCTCTAGTGGGCCATCAGTGATGATTGAGGGAGATTTTTTTTTTTTTTTTTTATTAGTCTATCGGGTTTTTTTTGTTTGTTTGTTTGTTTGTTTTTTAGAAAAACTCTGCATAGTATACCTTTTAATTGCAAGTATCATTTTGACTGCAGCCCATTTACAGCATTTAACATGTGGAGAAGTCTTTCCAGGAGCGCCTGAAGGCATTCCTTCATTAATGTGGAATCACAGGTCCACAGTACCCACTAATGAATGACCTGCTGCCCACCTCTTGCACTTAAATGGAGCCCGGACTCTGAGATCTGTTTCAAAGACAAATCAAGATGCTTATCTGGGTTTTTATACTTCATAAATCAGGCAGCCAGTAAAAATATATTTTTACATACTGCATGCATAGTTTGACTAAACCACTGATGGTTTTGAAAGAAATCTGATTATTTAACCTAACAAAATGGGGTGCTGATTTCCATATTTCCTTGTAACTTGACGCACTGAACTTACAGTGAGTTTTTGATGAATTGAAAGTTCTTAGTTTGGGGTCTAACCTTAATATATTTCAAACACACTGATGCCTAAGTGAATGTTTATGTGGTATCCAAATATATAACACCAGAGCTCTATTTGAGGACTTCGCTCCTGTTGAAAGTGTAGTAGCAGTTTGTTGTAAATGATCTGTGGTTACCACACTGCACCACTGTCATCCTTTAAATGTGGTAGCAGCGAAGTCAGCGCCGTGTGTAGTGCTGCCCTGGATGTGAGGCAGGCTGGGATGTTTGAGGCTGGGTCGAGACTCCGGGGCCCGGATCTGGGCCTCGTCGGGCCCGGCCCCGGCCTCCCAGTGCAAACTGCATGCGATGTGCTCCTCGCTTGGCCTGGAAGTTATTAAGCTTGTGATATTAAAAGGCAACTTCTCTAATGAGTGCGGTAATGAAGTCTGACACTTTTACTGGCACAGCAATCTGCAAGGCCAGAAGTACCGCGAGAGGGCCAGCAGAGAGAGACAAATGGAGTGAGAGAAAAACACATAAACACGATGTAAATACTGCAGCTTAGGCCAGAAAATTTGGTAGAGTTATGGCTTTTTTTATTGTGGCGTTCAGATTTATAATGTTGCTGTTGTATCGGAGCATTGTTTGAAACAAACAATGCACAAAGAGGTGGCGTGTTTAAGGTCAGACGATGGAACGGGACCACAGGGCACTGCTTCTGCTTGTAAAAGACCTGGTGGTGGGCCTGTTGGGCCCCCTTGGCAGGCGGGGGTACAGCTGGAATAAGCTTTAATCGCCATCTGAGGTATTCCGATGAAGGCCTGCTGCCATGCATCATTGATATCACAAGTGGCAAGCAAGGGAGCGATGTACAAGGTGAAAATGGTTTTACGAGCATGCAGAAGTGGGGCCGTTAGTCATACCAAGGGCAGCACAAGCGGCTCTGTTGGTCCCCTGCGTGCGGGCCTTGATATCCACGCTCAGCTTCAAGCAAACAAGCTCGTGTGGAGGTTTGCGGCCTGCCGGGAGGACTGTCTGCACCGCTGTGATAGGGCTCATAAAGGTGCCTCTATTACTACGCTCTGCCACCTTCAGCACCTACAACAACATTGGTCCACGGCCTTGTTCAAACAGCACCGCCGCATTCCTCTCGCGCTCCCGAAACAAATTCAAAATGAACTCCATTTCCTCATCTTAATAAATCACCGGCGCTCTCAGCCCCCAGGTTCTCTGACTTTTTTTTTTTCCTCCTCGCTGAAAAACTCTCCCCAGCTAAGATTGATTGCTGTCTTCAGCTGGCCATGTGCTTGTTTATGCGAGACGGTAACCACAGAATGCCTCACGCCGTCTGTCCAAAGAGGGTCTGGGTATTTTCCTCTGTTTTTTTGTTTTTTTTCTCCTTTTGAATTCACAGTAGATTGTCTGAGTGAGCTGAGGAAACAGCTTTTATCACTTACAGCAGTCGCACAATAGGACCCAAACCATGTGTTGCTGGACGCAGAAGTAAAAGGAAAGCACGGGGTGTGAATTTGTCTGCCAGCGTTCAGAGATTATGCTTAAAAGAGCCTTGTTGTCCACACCTATTTATCAGGTTGTGGATCGCTCCAAAACCTTTGTGCTTCACACCAGATGAAATGTAGAGGAACAGTTCAGATAGCACAAGAGGAAACAGGAGCGCCCTTTCTCTCAGGAGCACAGAGCTTGTCTTTTTCAACATTTTTTTTTTCTCTCCCTCCCCGTCTCTTTCCACCTAATCCGCGTCGCTGAGTGAACTCATTGTCCGTTTGTTTTAGAGGAGCGGCCTGCTAAACACATTTGCCTGGAGAAACGAATTTCCAATAGGGTTTGATGCGATTGTAGTGCCTGCCCAGAACGTCAGGCATGCGAGGAATCTCGAGCCCAGATCAAGCGCTGTCTCTAACTGTCCACACACTGCAGAGCTGTGGTAAAACACTGAAAAGCAGAACCCGTGCACTTGTAATTCCAAAACTGATTTCTTGTCCAGTTTGTCGAAGACGTTAATGCCAGTCGTTTCACATTAGGATGATGTAGCGCCCTGGTAACAAGCACCAAAACACTGGAGAAGTGGCTTTCAGAGACAGAGAAGAAAAAGAGATGGAGGGAAAACTGTAAAAGAAGAGAGAACATTTGGATATTGATTCAATGTCTTCCAACAAACCATAAACACTTTAAACAAGATTAAAAAACATCCATATCTCTTCATCTGCAGGTAAATTTGGACCTACATACTGCATATTTCTGCGCATATTTCTCCACATGTTGGAGGGATGCTCAGCTTCTGGAGCCACAGATAAATGAATGGTCAATATTCAAATGGTCTCTCCTGCTTTCTCTTCTCCACCTCATTGCTTCAGTTTCCACATTGTTGATGTGATGGAAAATCCAGCTGACTTGCGACAATACAGGAAAAAGCTTCGTTACCTCTGCTGTGCATTTATATTTGACTTTGAATGGTCTATAAAGAGAGAGGAACTGGTTAAAAACGAACTCCAACTGTAGAATTCCTGTAGCTTTGTCATATTACAGCAGTTATTGTTGCTTGAAAGGCTTTTATTGGATTGATTGTGTTTTGATGGAATATGAAATTAAATTCACACCGTGGTAAATTGATTTAATGTTTCATAACAGAAACACTGAAAGAGTTTCCCTTCCTGAGAGAAAAAAACAGTGACACTGATCTAAACATACAGTAAGCACAGTCACTGTAACAGAAAAATAGACTTTTCTGACAAGACAAAAGGCAAGTTAAAACTGTGTTGATCCAAGTAAGAAAATTCCACAAATTCCAAAAATTACACCCACAGAGATACAGACAAGAACTGTCAAATAGATTGGCTATAAATAAAAGAAGAAGTTATACCAATGAGAGATGACATGAAAGAATTAACTGACTTCTAACTGATATGAAGAATAGAGAAAGTATGAAAAATTGTATATTAAAGTGCAACATACAATATATAATAAAATATTCCAGTATGTAGTTAAATCAGTAATATAAAGTAATGCAGTATAATGTAATGTAAAATAAAATCGTGTTAAACAAGTTGCTAAATACTTTTACCACAGCTTCCATAGTAATAATACTACTATATAATGTATCATTCTGGACAAGTTGCAGGTATATTGTTATAATGTACAGTATGTATGTAATGTATTATTTACTTTGTGTAAAGGGAGACTTCACCGACTTTACACATCGAGTTCAGTGAAGTCCTCATGAATACTACTAAAGAACTGTTTAGTAGAACCTCTGAAAAGCTGATGGGAGCTTTCTGAAGTCTGAAAAAGTTATCGTGATAATGTCAGGTAGGATTGTATCATGGGAAGAGTGTTTTTGGAGTTAGGAACTTTTTTTAAGTCTCTTTTGAATTTCCTTGTGTCTCTTTGGAGCCCCTCCGCTTCATGGAAATGCACTAGTTCTACTGTAAATTGCTTTACTATGTTAATACAAGTGTTTCTTAATTTTGATATTGCATGATAAATCTGAGATGATGCAGTTTGCTATATTATATGTGGATATAGTTTATAGTTTCATAAAAACATCATTTATGAAGTCTGTACTGGGTTACATAGTTTATCATGTTCTTTTGTATTGTCTCATTTCAAGAAACCTCATCACAGGAATGTTGACTTTGCCTTTTCTACATTAAGGCTGGAGATATATTTGCTTTTTAACCACGTGTTCATATAGACAACCTGTTGCGTCGTGAACATAATTGTTCACTACTTGCCTACTATGTGTTTTGCTGAAGGATTCCACTAGAGGACACACCAGATAACTCAAACTATATAAGTTCTTACATTTTCTGCCTTGTACAGATGTAACAGTCTCAGATTAGTTTTCATTTATCTTGTCTTGAAATCTTTCCGCCATTGTTTCTGTGTATATGCACCAGCAATACTCCAAACGGACATGGAATATGCGAGGCAGCCATCATGTACACGCAAATACATAGCTAAGATCTAGTATATATCCATCCTAAGTGAACAGTGGAAGATATTTTGAATGTCAGTGTCTCCCTCTTTCTGAAATTTCTGATAGGTTCTGTCAATTTCATGCCATGTTTGCTTGTTTGTGTTTGTGCAGGACCCACGGGCATCGGCTTGAATGAGCTGAAGAGGAAGCTCTTGATCTCAGACCCCCAGCACTTCAGTGTGACAGTCCCACGTAAGTTTACTCCTCCACTTATGTCACTGAGGTCAGGTCAGGTCCTGTCTGTCCCTGCGTATCTGGGGTCCAATCCAGCCTTTGCTGAGTGTCTTCCAGTAGATTCCATTTGTCTTCCAATCTTTCCTCTCTGCGTGTTGCTTCTTTCTTATGTGTGTGTGTGTAGCTGTTTGTCTTATGTGTGAAATGTGTGTTTTATACATTGTGTCCACCATAAGCCTTTTACCAGACCAGCTTATGAAAGAGCCAGGTGGACTGTTGGACATCAGAAAACTGCAACAGCACACACAGTAATTCTCTTCAGCCTATAATAAAAAGGCTTGAAATTGCGTCGTATAATGGGCTTACAAAACTTTCAAAATGTTTAAAGGGACAGTTCATCCTATAATCCAAAATACTGTAGATATTTTACCTCTTACCTGTAGTGCTACTTATCCAGCTAGATCCTTTTTTTTTTTTTTTTTTTTTTTCTTTGGGCACTTTGAGCGCCACAAACCAAGTGCCTCCTAGCTCCATTATATTCAAGAGAAGGCAGACATCCCTATGAACAGCACTACAGGCCAGAGGAAAAAATAGTGTTTTCAATTTGGGGGTGAACTGTCCCTTTAATAAGGTACATTTTGCCTAATGTTCTACTTTAATATGATACAAAGTTAGTCTGGGAATCCAAACCCAAACCAAAATTTGCCATTTGATGCATTTATTTATTAATTAGAACAGAAAAATTAAGGGCAAGTATGCCAACTTAACACTTTTTTTTTGTTTGTTTGTTTTTGCTGCCCGACTTCCTCTATGCACAACTAAGATTTATTTCGCTCACATTTTGTTTCTGCTGTTTAATCAGCATCTATCTCTCTCTGTGCTATACCTGTAAAGTGATTGTCTGAAGATTATCACAATTTTGTGAACAAAATTTGACAGAAATAAATCTTTTCTGTGCATAGAGAAGTCTTAAAGTTTTTTACTTCAGCTTGAGAAAAATGGGAACAAAAACAAAAGTGTTGTGTTTAGATTTTTGTCGAGTACAAAATATATTACTTTTTTAATGAATTAAATTAAAAAATATATGTTTTTATATAAAAACATTTATTTATTTTTTGGGGCATTTTAGCTTTTATTTTAATAGTGCATAGAAATCCAGACAGGAACCAGGGGAAAGAGAGTGCTCTGCCAGAACTGAACCAGGACATGCATGCGTATTAACCAATAGGCCCCCAGAACACCCAAACAAAAGCTTTTATTTCTATATTCTGTAAGTGGAGTTCGGCTTGTGAGCTCTCAGTGTAACTGATGTAACCTCGGGACAACTTACTGTAAACATTAAGATGCTCAAGAGGATTTATCAAGTGGATAAAATAAGCAAACAAGAAGAAGACACTTAAAAATAAAAGCATTTCTCTTTATCACTGTTACCTGTTGGTGAGCAGCTCAGTTCTCTGGAGGAAAGACCCTCCTCAAACATGAAATGACTGACACTACAGCTGTGTTGTCACAGTGATAAGTTGCCTTCTTTGCTACTCTTCTGACTCCATTTATGCCCAAGAAGCCTCTCGCAGATCTGTCCACGGCGACAAACACATTGTAAAAACATTCTGGGAGAAATGTAAGCGCTCAGGATGCCAGATCGAATTCCGACTGCACAGCGCCCCGCTGCACCCTGTGAGTTTTTAGCAACAAATCAAAATAATCACTTTAGGTGAAGGATGTTTAGCTTTCTTGCTTCAGTTTAGTTTTCACAGAGTGTGAGAGTGCCTGTGCTGTTTGAGCGATGAAGGTCCAGTCTGACACACACACACACACACAGGGAGCTGTCTGGCAGTGAGTAACACCCAGGGCAGCATGGCTGCTCCTCTCAAGGCCCGGCCGGTTGTTTCTCCTCCTGTGTAATTGTCAGCTTTTCACAGTCTGGCTGACAAGCTCCGAATGATGGAGGAAACTGCGTTTTTCTACCTCCTGAAGACATGCCATTCCACTGCTTCACGAATTGGCACCGAGCTACCCGCTCTCCTTTCTCTCTCAGTTTATTTCTCACTTTCTTTCCGTCTTTTTCTGTCTCATTCCCCTGCTTCCTCCTCCCCTTTTTCTCCTTTTAAGGACCCAACGACAGCTTGCCATAATTCTGAACACCATCCAGCTCTTTTTTTTTTTCTTTTTCTTTAGCTTTCTGCAATTCTGGTGTCCCGAAGCCAGCATGTTGGGACAAATAAATCTTTTTGATTTATACATTTAAGCAGGGCAGTGGCATTAGTAATTGCGTAGTTACCATCTGGGGCTTGGAGGGAAACTGCGACACGAGTTTTGCGGAAATATGAGGACCGCTGATATTAATTGCCGTGTTTGTTACATGCCGTGTGGCATAATGGATGTGTCCCAGTCGAAGTCTGACACTTGAAATGTCCCTGGTATTAAAATCCCATCGGTGGGGCCTTTTTTTCCATGCGGCATGTTAATTGTTCTCAAATGTGACCTGTGATGCTGTGTTTAATAGAGCCCAGACAGCCTGATTCTGACCCATATAGAAGACGTATGGCACAAGTCCTGGCTCTCATTGAGAGGAAAAGAGACTCGGAAAGTATCTCGTCTCCCTCTTTTTTAAAGTTTGATTGCTGCCAATGGACACATGGATGTGTTTAACACTTGCTGTTGTTTCGGATTAAGCCCGAAAGCGTTACCCCTTTTTGTTAATTTGAAAACCGGAGTTTTGGAGACCACCAGCTTGTGGCCCCGGTTAAAATTTGGGTTTTCTTTTTCCTCTCTCCTTCTGCTTGTCGCTGTAAAATGTAAACCAGCCGTCTAAGAAACACAAGGAGCCTTGCAATAAGCCATTAGAGTAGGGGGTTAAACATTTTGATTCCAATCCAAGTTTACTGATATTTTCCATGATTTGGGATTGAACGGATGCACATTCTTTAGTTGGACTGTAATTATTTTCTGCACCACAAAACAGACGCCAAAATAACGCATGGTGGATGGTGTCGGTCTAACTACCGAGGGGCTGTTTGGCACTGTGTCTTACACGTTTCTGAATGGGAGGTATAAGTATATGTTATCTTATGACAAGCCTGTTTTGGCCTCCTCCTCGTGTTTTTCCTACTGTTGTCTGAGGCTGATGACAGAAAGCCATTGATCTTCCTCACTGTCTTCTTCACCACAGTTGGATTTATGGCTGTCTTTCCTCCTCAAGCGAGTGACACGTTGTATAAATCACACCATTGGTTTTCCATGAACCCTGTAGATCAGCCTGGACCGTATAAAGGAAAGGCGCTGGTCCACTACCAGGGCAGTGCCTCAACATATGCTGACGAGAAGAACAACTCAGAGGAGAGTAGAGGAGAACTTGGCAGTTTTGGTTGCAGGTGATAAAAGTTTTAATAGTTTGTTTTGGAGCTGCTCGAAGTGTCTGACGGGTGCACAACTCTCCCCTCTGACCTTTGAAGTGCTCCCGAAACGAGCCGGAGTGTGAGTCGACCCCGTGACCCTTCTGAATCCACCGGCGCTGTCTGCTCACGTTCCCTCCACGTGCCGCCCCCGCCGCCCATTTTACAGCGAGGCTTTATGGTTTATGGCCAAGTAAATGTAGAGACTTGATGTTAATGAGAGCTCCCAAACTCAATTACCTTACAGCGGCTAACACTGGCGGCTAACGCTCCGGCTTCTGTTTCTACAGGCTCTGCAGCCACATTACAAGAGACAAATTTAATAAGACACAGTAAACCTCTGCTGAATGTCAGTTAAGTGTCTGAGTTTAGTGCTGCAGCACTACAGGTTGTGTATTTTATGGTGCTATTACACAATAATATATACAAGGGTTGGCATGGGCCGGCGTGCTGTGTTTCAGACTTCCAGCGATGTTAATAAGGGGCTCAGTTCAGATGCTTTCAGCCCCAACAGTGAGTCAGACAGTCTGGGTTTGAGGTAATCACTGCTCCTCCTCCTCTCTCCTCTCTCTCAGACACCAGTCGGGCCAAGAGGAACCAGGAGAGCGACGGCGTGGAGTACCACTTCATCTCCAAACACCTCTTTGAGACGGATATTCACAACAACAAGTAGGCACAACTGTGTTTGGTATAAGTAAATAAAGAAAAAAGCCAATGACAGACTCAACACACTGTGTAACTGTCAGACTCTTAACTTTATACAGAGGACATGGACCACGGATATTCATGATTTCATTATTTACGACCTCTGCTGCACTTTGTGAACAATAAATTTCCAATTGAGACGGGATGCAGTCAGCAAAGTTGAGACAAGTGAAAATCAGGTTGCACAACTCTTCTTCCATATGCTGTGGTTATTCCTCCCATATACCGCAAACATCTACATATTTTCTTTGTAAATCTCTTATTGGGTCTTCTTCACATACGGTAAAGGTTCAGTGTGTATGATTTAGGGAGATTTATTGGCAGAACATGGCAAAAATGTAATATAATCTGAAAATAAGACCTACTGTATCATCTTTATCTTAGAATGAGCACTTTATATGTACAGAGGGGGCAGGTCCTCTTCCACGGAGGCTGCCAGGCTGCAGTAGACCAGAATGGACGAACCAAACACTGGCACTAGATAGGGTCTTTCACATTTTGTGCAAGTTTCACTGCCACTGTGTGTTCTCCTGCATGATTGGAAGGGAAGAGTGAGAAGAGGTGTTTGCAAGATGCCACTAAATTAAACACACTGGTCCTTAAATTTTGTCTCTCAAAACATGTAAAAAAAAAAATGTACAAGTGCAGTTAGATTATTGCTATCTGTTTCCAAAACAAATAGATTTTTTCAACATTTTTCTATACTAAAATATCATTGGTTGAATTGTAACAGGTTGAAATAATCATGATAAATACTGTACTTTAGTATAATCCTACTTTTCTTTAAGAAAGCAAGACTTCTAGGACTCAGCAATAAACAAAAAACGATTTGGTGATATAGAGCTTTTTTTGCACTGCCTTTATCACCGTGGGTCATGAAATGTCTTGAAATACTAAAGGCAGAGTAAGGGAAAAAATGATAGATTATGAGACTAAGTCTTAATATTTCAATAATAAAATCATAGCTTTGAGAAAAAAGTCAAAATATCACATTTATTTGGAAAAAGGTATGTTATTATGATAATAAAGTTATTATCATGTGAATGAAAAGCATTATTAAATTTCAAAAACAAAACATTTATTTTAATCTTTTTCTCTATAACAGTTATGATGAGTTTAAATTATTATGACACTTTATTGTAAAATTACAACTTTGTTCCCTTAACATTAAAATGTTTTGACTTAATTCTCAAAATCTTATTTTTTCCCCTTACAGTAACCCTAATACTACAACCCCAACTCCAAAAAACTTGGGACACCGTGTCAAACATAAAAAAGCAAAAACAGAATGCAATGATTTGCAAACAAACTGTTTTAAGAAGTACAAAGTGTTCTTGAGCCCATGTAGTAATATTCTTCATAGAGCTGTGTGTTTCACAAAGTGGTGAGCCTGGCCCCGCAACTCTCCTGGTCTGTTGTTGCCCCTGACTCAACTGGTCTGAAACATGTTGCTGGCATCAGATTCAGAATAAGCACATATTTACAAAAATCAATGACACTGATCCAGTAAAATATTAGATATATGTTCTCTGTACTGTTTTCAGTGTGGAGTACATTTATGTACTCAAGAAACATTTGTTATAATCAAAATGTATTCTTACCGTAGCTTACTTGATTAGCAGACTAACCTTTCAGGCCAGATCACATTATAAGGAACTGTATAGGTTCTAATCACATGTATACACTGTTTAATGTAGTTTTTAGCCACTTCAAAGTTTAACAAAAAATAACTGTGCTTAGAATAAGTGAGATTTGAGACTCCTCACTCTAATGTAAACAACAGAATCCTTCTCTGTGCTCTGGACCACTAAGAGGCAGAGCAGTGGTGGAAGCAGCAGCGGTCCGACTGGTCCCGCACTTGCTGCCAGTGTTCAAACACAGCCTCCCTGCTGTCGTCTGAGCGTCTCTGTAACTGAGTGTGAGCTGGTGTTGACAGGGCCGGGCCCTGTGTTGGTAACGGATCTCCAGACAGTGGCCCCAAGGTCTCCTGTCCCTGCTTCCTCCTTCCCTCAGGCGCTCTCTCTGAATCCAGCCACACCACGGCCCGCCTTGACATTTGTGGCCGACAAATTGAAATGCAAGTTGTAATAGTCATAAGAATGATTGATGCCTTTCTGCTGGGCTCACACGAGCTGGAAGTGGGGGGGGGGGATATACTGTAGGGTGCACATGCAAAACATTTATGCACGCAAACACACACACATGACAGAGTAAAGCCTGTGGCGGTGAGTGCATATAGAGTGTCAGAGCATGCAGGGAGAAGAAGGGAAAGGGGGGCTTTATATTTAGGCCATGTTGCGGTGTAGGTCGAGGCATGCAATGTTTTTCAGGGAGTCGGAGGGGTGAGTGACACAGCTGTGATGTGGGGTGGATGCGTGGGACACTCCACGCTGAAATTACAAGGCAGCAAAGTAGACGAGGAGTGAGATGAACTTGTTTGCGTTATGCCTCATTGCATGCAGCAGAAACAATGCACTGTGTGCAGAAATAAAAGGTCTCACAACAACGTGTGTTTAGCTCGAACAACTTTCCCAAGGGAAGCCCTGTTCTGTGTCAAAATGGCAACAATCCATACTCTCAATATAACTGAACCTCCACTGGCATGCCTTCCTGTAATCTATATACCTTCTCTCCTCTGACGACAAACAAGGCAGCATGCTGTAAGGTGTGAGTTTTTAAACACACGCTACTGTAAGCTCTTAAATGAATTTCCCATAACCAAATATGAGGTTTGTTAGACTCAAGTCTCCCTTCTTTTCAAAAAAACGCTGAGTAAAACTTTCTTACATGGGCAATTACCATAAAACTTTCTTTTTACATGGCATCAGTCACACTGAGGCAGTCATTCTGTCCGACACTCGTCATGAGCAGACTGCGAGCATACCACGCAGTCCTATTAGCTTCAAATTCTTTCCACGTCGTTACTCTCCTCACTGCCTTTTTTTCCTCTTGTTTTCAGCTAAAAATACACTGGTGGCTTTTTTTTTTTCTCTCATGACAGCTGATTGGTGTGAAAGGGAGAAGATTATCTTGTGGAAAAGTGTTTGTTTGCTCGCGTCTACGCAGTCGCTTCTTGCTGGGTTAAAATCCTGGTGGATTAAAGGAGGGAAGGTTTTGGCATTCAGGGGCTTTGTGGTTTTTCTGGAACAAACAGGTGTTACTGATTGAAAGGGGTAGCGTAGGAGATTATATAAAAATACGCTCGGCCAAAACGTCTGGTTTTTAAGTTCTGCTCGAGAATGCTATCTTCAGATCTGTCAGCGGTTGAAAGAGTAATCCTCCTGTCTCTGTGGATTTGTAGGGTTTTTATATATCATTATTTCTCAGATGAATCTCAGGAGTGTGCTGACGCAGTCCACAAGATTAGATTCTAATGTTACTCCCAAGGGACATTAGTGCTGCATTAGATACTAAGCCCTCCGCAAAAATGATCACAAAAGGTGCTCAACAATCTTCTCATCTCTTCTCTGTTTCCATCTCACCTCACAGGTTCATTGAGTATGGAGAGTACAAAGGGAACTACTATGGGACAAGTCTAGACTCAATACGCTCCGTCCTCTCCAAGAACAAAGTGTGCTTATTGGATGTCCAGCCTCATGTGAGTAACACAGACTCTCCCTCTCCATCCCATTCCTCTCTTCCCTCTTCACCAAGTGTGAACCAACCGTGATGTCAACCATTTACTTTTGGTTTGTGGACTACTGTTTTAAAGCCTTGTGTTTTTGCACCCAGAGGATGCACAGTACCAACAAGAGCATGGATCTGGTGCGTGATGTACTGTGACTTGGGCAGTGCTTGGTTTAGGCTTGTCCCTTCAGCAGGAAATAATGGCGGCCTGCCTGGTTGTAATTTTTCTTGTATTACAACTAAACAGTACACTACAATGTTTCTGAAAACATTTTATGCAAGAAAACAGGCAATATTTGATCAGCACTGCCTAGTTTGCCAGTTGGTTCTGAGTTTCGGGAGGCTTCACTGCAAACTGGAAATACAATGGCGGCTGCCCGGTCGTGACAGGAACCCCAGTCCCACGAATGATCTTGCAAGAATTATCATTTTAATCCAAACCATGATCTTTCCCTTACTTTTTTTTGTCCCTAAACCTACCCGCATCTTAAACACAGTGTTGTTACAACATAAAACATAATTAGTTTGCCACCCGGTCGTAATCTTTCTCGTAGTACAGCTAAGCAGTACCGTAAATTACGTTTCTGAAAACATTGTAGGCAAGAAATATGCTACGTAGTAACAGATTCTTGATCCATAGTTGATCAACACTGCCCAGTTTGGCAGTTTGATCTGAGTTTCCTGAGCCCTGTGTGCACTGGACAGCCTCATTGAAAATGACCTGTCAATCACACTGTAACCCCGCCTTAAAGCGTACCCTGCTTTATTGTCTATTTTACTCTATTCAACATATGTCTATGCTCCTCCCTGTATTTTTAGCCCTTTGGCACCTCTGCTCCTAGATATCTCGGAAGCAGATCTCTCTCTTCCCTGGCTTTCCTGAGGCCTTGGCTGCTTACAGGGTTACCAAAGCAGGTTTTAAAGGGGGCATTTTAAAGGGAGCAATTACCGCTAATTTCCTCTATTTGAAGATTTCCTCTTTGGCTTATGTGTCTTGGGTGTGGTGGCGATCGGACCCTACACAAATGGCCGGCTTGTCACTGTGCCACTGACAAAGCCCTGAGCACGATTCCCATTAATCCACCCGTATCGTCCAGCCGCTGCCCCAGCAGCTCCTCTCTGTTTGTTTTCGCTCAGTGGATAATGACACACAGGCAAAATACACCATTATATAGATTAACCTGGCATGTCTACAAGTCGCCCCGGCCATGAGCAGCAAAGAGCCCGAGAGCCCTCGGCTAAAGTGTGTCTGTGGAAGCTCATGTGGGTGTATGTACATGTAGGTATGCACTTTTTTGTTTTTGGCTCATATTAGTGGTGTTGTGTAAGCTACTAGTCATCTCCCCTACCTTCACTGTGAGCACATTCTCCTACATGACTCATGGAGCAGATCAGTGGCAGTGTCAGAGCATGTTATTGCTCCCGTGCTGACTCTGTGAGCAGTCCATGAGAACTGCTATGGATGCTTCCCAGTGGTTCTTCTCCTGCCTCTCCTTTAGGTTTTTATCCATCTTCCTATCAGCTGTGGCTTTGGACCCACTGCCTATTAGCACAGTCAGAAGCCCCGATTGCGGTGCTGGGACCAGGGTAGAGCCTGAGGCCTGACGCCACCACTGACCAAATATGACCTCTCTTCTACCTCTTGGGAACCTCTTGTTGGTGTTGTTTCATGCAGTTGCCACCAGAAAAAAAAGAGACAAGAGGGCAGGGAGATGAACCAGAAATGTATCCTCCACTATCTTCTAAAAGAACCACATGCACAAGATAACCAGAGGCCTGTTTTTTGTTTCAGTCACCCATACATTAAACCAGCAGTGCACAACCTTTTTGGCTTGTGACCCCTTAAAGCAGCAGCACAATGTCATGAGATGTGACAACTTAGCCAAACAGTCATTTTCCTGTCTCAGATTGATTTGAGTAATATTTATGAGGCCTAAAAATAACTCCAGTACTTTTATAATCATATACATTTTCATGGTAATTGAGCAATCTGCTGTTATCAGGACACTGATGCAGTTGAAATCTCCAAAACAAGAGTCAAAGGCTCTGTTTATACCTTACATTAATATGCCTCTTGAGTGGTCCGATCAGAAGTGGAGAGCTCTAAGTATGTCAGTTCACACCTGACATTGCAATGCATCTCCATGTGCATCTCGATTGACCGCTTGTGATCTGATCTTACTTTCCCACTCTATATGTAAATAAACATGTACACCATTTCTGTTTGCAAAGACCAAATGTTTAAATGGTGGGACACAATGCAATGCACTTCCAGGGCCTAGTCTTCTGGAAATTTAAGGAAGAAGAAGGAGTTTCTTTCCATTGTGCTTATCTTTTGGTCCAAATGGAAATCTGACAGCATGTTTCATGTGTACTACATCCACAAGAATTTCACACTTCAATATCAAGCTGTTTGCACATGAGTATGCAGGTGTGCTTACACAGAGGATGTCAGTAGAGTAGGTGGTCCTTCAGTGTGACCCAGGACACACTGTGTACATGCTGCTAAAAGAAGAATGTTGTCACGTGTGGCCCAAACCACCTCTGAATGTGGTTTGATCCATCACATCTCGATGTGTCCTGAGCTTGTTCAGACCTGTAATTAGAGCTGTACACATCAGATCACCCAAGATGCATGTTAATGCCAGGTGTAAACAGGGCGTAAGCGGACTTAGAGCTGAGATTGTTTTGTCTAATAAATTTAAAAAAAAAAACACTACTAAAAAAAACTATTTAATTGATTACAATGCAAATATTTACAGTCATTTTATGATCCCCAAATCTGCTGACTTTTTTCTCTAGTGTCACCACAAATTTTTATACAGACATTATGGTTCCCAAATGATGACTGCATCTGACTTTAACGAGCCCCTGACTTTTCTTCCAGTGCTACCATGAAATAAAGATTTGTGGTTTTTAGTAAAATATCTTGATGGATTGCCCCAAGTTTTGGTCCAGACATCCATGACAATATAAAAGAGATTTCACACTGTAATTTTGGTTTGGATCAAACTGAAAAGTCTGAAACAAGGAAGGTGTGAAAGGGCCATAAGTCTTATTTCTTGGTTGCTTCCTTTAAACACAGCATGTGCCATATCTAAGGGAGTCCCAGCTTCTAGTTTGGAAGCCACTGCATCAAACACACTATTGATCTGTCCTCATGGTTATGAAGCTGAAAAAAGCTTATTAAATTACTTTTGAATTCTAGTTTTATCTCTGTCTCTGTTCTCACGCTCTTCCTGTTCTTTTGCATTGATATTTGTTTTCCTTTTTCTCTGTTCAGACGATAAAGCACCTGCGGACAGCGGAGTTCAAACCCTTCGTAGTGTTCGTGAAGCCTCCATCGATCGAGAGATTGAGGGAGACCAGAAAGAACGCCAAAATCATATCAGGCAAGGACGACAAGGGAACTGCCAAGCCATTCACGGTAAGAGAACGTGACAAAAAGGTGTTTATTTCTCACGCTCAATCAGACATTGATCAACATATGTTGTTTATAGTCATTCAGACGGCTTGAAGTGCCAGATGGGTCAGTTTGCTTTGATTTAGACAATCAGGAAGTCAATTTAACATACTTTTCAGTGAATAGCTGGTGCCCCCAAAATGGATGACATTTGTAAATGCTATTCAGATTAGATTAGGCTAAATGAAAGTTTAATGACCTCTGTGAGGAAATTGGATCACTATAGCAGAATATAACAGGATACAGCTAATAGGATATACATTAAGTAAGGATAAAGGGGGATATTAAACATAAATCTGGAGAGCAAATTTACAACAAATAAAAACAGTGTCAAAGCTGTAAAATTTAGTTGTTTATCAAGTTTTATGGTCAGAAACCTGTAAACATGCAATGATTGTATAAGATGTTGACATTTCTGTGTTGTAAGACAATCAGTCACACACTGAATGCACAGTCCAATGGAGCAAAGGTGTTATACTGTAGAAACACATGGCTTTACACCTCACAGATTAGCAGCAGAAGAAATAACAGAAACACTATCTGGACTCTGTGTGTACAGTACGTGTGTGTGTGTGAGTGATGAGGTCATCCTTTACACACCTTTATCCCAGCCCAACGGGGACGCACATGAAACCAATTAGCCGGTGTTTGGTGCTGCTGTGAAGTCGCAGGGTTGAGGAGCTAGCGGGGGCGTGGGTGTGTGTGTGTGAGGAGGGTGGATGATGGTTTTCCCAGCCCCATCGGGGCCCGGTGCTCGCGTGTCTCACTCGCCGCAGGCAGCGTTAAGGCCAAGATCCAGGTCAGCACACACCACAGCAGACATGGCCTGATGGGACACCAGGAGGTAAGAAACCTGAGGAGAGACGGATGCTGAGAAAGAGATGGAGACTGACTGACCGCAAACTTTGCACCATGAGGATGAGTAAGAAAAGGGAACAATGGAGGAGTTGATGGGGTGTGAACTCGGGTCTGCAGGTGAAAATCCAACATGGTGGTGTTTCATTTATGGTTTATATAAATCTTTATTGGAAACATATGCAAATAAAATAGACAGACAACTGAAATTTTTACATTTGCCATCACTTTTTACTTCTTTTAATATTCTCCACCGCCTGCTTACGTTCCTCTCCGCTGTCCTTCAACCCCCACCCTTGTGCTACTCAAAGTTTACAAACTTAGTGGACATAAATGTCAAAGAACTCCAGGTCTCATGAAATAATTAATGATTTGTATATTTTATTAAGACTCCTGAAAATCAAGAGAATAGGTTGTTACAACCAAATTCCATAGTCATTTAACATGAGTTGTACTTTTCATTGCTGACAGGAGTTCAGGCAGCTGGAGTCGGTTCCCATTCATGTTCTGTAGGAGGCAGCAAATCCCTCGCAAGGGGCGTGATGGGCCTGCGGTGAGAGACAGACAGGCAGTAAGCAGGGCAGAGTTCAAATAAATACAGAGTGCGTGTGGAAGAACTGAAAAAAATCCCATTTCCTACAGAAATACCCATTAGATGCAGTTCCAGAGATGCCCTGACCTTTCTTATTGTGAGCTGAAGTAACAACAACAGTGTAAGCAACAGCAAACTGTATTTTGACTGACAGCATGATGCCCATAGGTGGTTGAGTGGTGAACATATCAGCCTATCCTGGCAGCCTCGCCAAACTTTAGACTGGTGAGAAACCTGTGCATAAATTAATTTTCCAAAAAAAGAGACTCCGTGACAGTCAGACCCAGTCCAAATAGTAGTGATCTGAACACTGCCACCAGTGTTGGTGAACACCAACAGTCAGCTCTGGCATGAGGAATGTGAAATGAGAACTGGTTCCAAATGGCCTTAACCATCAGAACTGTATGCCTTTGAGCTTTCCAATTGCTAAAGTTGCACATTGCAAAACAATCATGTTGAGCTCTTTCATTGACGCTGCTGTAAACTTACAATAAGCAGGAGTCATGGCAGAAAGGAAGAAAGTGTGGCTTCATTTCACAAAGAAAGACGAAGACAGTGCTTGTTATAATGTCTTTAAATTGATCATTTCAAGAGTGGAAACATCAGCAATGTGCTGAAACATTTTCCACTCAACATAGGTAGGTTTAAATTCCAGGAATGCCATATATTTGACACTTTGTGCACAAGTGCCACTGCTTTCCAACCGAGCTGCACGTCCATAACCAAGGGTAAATATCCTGTTATAATAACTTTAGCGCCACACAGGCAGGCTTAGCAGATTTTTTTTCTTCTACCAAAAAAACTAAATGAAAATGAATGCTGTACAAATACTCTCCCATTTCATCCATTGTAGATGATAGACAGACTGTTGCTACAGCTAGTTCTTAACTCCAGACAAATTAAAAAGCAGTTTAACAGTGGCGCTTTTGCTGACCTGAGTCACATGCATGCATTTTTTCTACTACACTGTTCAGACTCAGATAATAAAACAGTTGTGTTGACACTGAAAACCTTGTAGACCTACTTTTTTCCCCACAAAAAGATGATCAGGAATCAATAAGGGAATCCATAAAGAATCAGACACCTAGATATGGTATATCACGGAGCACCGTCAGGTTCTCTTAATGTTGGTGGTGTTCTGGAGCACACATCAACAGACCTTAGAGGACTGCGTATAGGAACGTCTCTCAAGACAACAGGTAGTTAATAATTTAATAATGCAGGCACACTTCTATGATTGGTCCTAATCGTGTTCCTCAGGGCAGGTGGGAAGAGGAAAGTGGCCAAGATGGTCATGGCCTCTCTGCCCCCTCAGTTTGGCCTTATGCCTCTGAAAAAAATTATATGCCCTGCAGCTATTCCACCCACACTGACCCAGCTGATTTAGCCTTTTTCTTCTCTGCTTCTTTCCTGTCTATGGTTTTTAGACATCACTGTCTTTTGATGAGATTGTGACAGGGCAACATCAAGTGAAACACTGCGGGCATAACCAGTGATGGGTTTGATTTTGAGCCTGGTATGAACGGCTGTAAAACCACCAGACTGCAGACCCGCAGCAGAGACAGAGCGCCAGAAACAAATATGGAAGGAAGTGTCGACGTTATATAAATTTTCCTCATGAAGCCTAATGTTACTCTACAATTCTTTGGTTTACACTGCAGACCAGAGTCTCAGTGATAAATTGTCTAAAAAGATCCATGTTACATACACTCCTCTCCTCCTAAAAAAGTCTGCTGACTCTCCCAGTGGAAGTCCATTTCTGGAAATGTGATGGGAAAAAAATGAGTTAGTATCTCAAAATAAAGAGAAACTTTCTCACAATAATGACTTATATCCTAACTAAGTATTTTGAGAAACTGTAAGTTATTCTGGCCATTCAAATCAATATAAAAATCATTAATAGCTTGTGCCATTTAGTATTAAGTCATTATATAGACTGAGCTTCTCTCAGCACCCCCAACTGTGACTGACTTTCAATGCCCCCATTTTAAGTTAACGCCTAAGTTGAATTCATTATTTTCATAGATTTAAGTCATTGTTTTATTTCATGGCCTTGCTGCCCTGGCATTTGCCCTTTGTGGCCTCAAAAAATTGACAACACCAAGGGCCAAATGACGAAATTCCAAGCCTGGTGTTCACATCAGAAATGAACCACTCCGTAGTTCGTGACAGCGGTCCAAGACCACTGCTTTGAGGCAGCCCAGTGAGGGATTGTTTGGTCCACACCAGAGTTTGAGTCAGGTGTTCACACCAACCAAAACAAAGCACATTAAGGGGTTAAGTGTGACAGGGTTCGGACTACAGGACTGAACTAATCTGGTCTGAACCTGCCCTAAAATTCTGTCTTGTCCATCTTATCACCATCTTACTCTTACTAAGCGTATATCCTGTTTTTATCTAAAGTCATATTGGCGAGTTAGTATATTCGAGCTGACAGCACCATTTTTTTGGGCTTCTCAATGAGTCATCCTCCCTGTGAGAGCGTTGGCTCTGCTCTGTTAGACATATCCAGGTGCGATAACACGTACAGTACAGCATTCAACTGGGTCACAGTTAAAGATCGGCTCAGACATTCCGTACATAATTTACTTTAGTGTCAAACCTTTAAAACCTTTATACAGACACAAAGTCAGCTTACATTAGTCACACAGTGAAATATCATTTAGCCTCTGTCTGCTCCTCATTTCTTAGTAAGGGTTCTGAGAACAATAAGCTTTAGTTGTCAGAAACAGGATGATTGCTAACAATCCACACTGTTCCTGTTATTACTCACTGTCCCTTTATTAGCTCCTGCTACTCTCTCCAGGAATACAAATACACCTCTATAAAACTGTGTGACAAGGAGGCATATTTCAGCCAGGTAACACACCGGGTTGTGTGTAAATGTTCATGTGTACTGACAGGACGTAAGCCACCTCAGATTTGCTATTAAAGGCTCTGAAAGAGAAGCTGTTGTTGGGTGAGTCGTCTCAGACATACTCCATCCACCGCCAGCTGTATTTCTCTCTCAGAGAGACAGGTCTGCTTTAATGATAAAGGCTGAGGAACAGTCGTCTCATTGTTTCTGCAGAGCAGAGTTTGACTTTAGCCCCATTGTTTGAGCTGGAGACGATTCAGAGTAGGTTTTCAAAAAAGGAGCTGAAGCGTGATGTAGAAACAAGCAAAAACAGACTGATGTAATGCACAGTGATTCAGGCTGTAATGTGGTTAGTGCAGAAAATAGCACATTATCTGAAATGACCACAGTCATTTGTAGAGATCGGTTTGGATTTTCACGCTTTTTTAAAGGGCGAGTCTATTATTTTTTGTTTTTTGAGATTTGTATATCATTCTTTAGCTTCCAAGTTGTGTTCTCAATATATTAAAATTGAAACATTAAAATTTTGGTCTGCTTTGGCATCAAAATGCTGTTTTCCTGAGCCCTTCTAAAAAACTTTTTCCCATGTGCCCTGAGGTGACTACGTTGATATAGAAACCCGTTTGAGTTGAAGGAACAAAATTTAAAATATGGCCACCTGTCAAAAGTAACTCTTAACATATAGAGGGCAGCGTATCACCAATGTAACCGCTAACTGCTGCTCACTGTACTCTGCAAGAGGGAGGTCAGGCATTAGAAAGGCAGCCAGAATATTTTAACATCTAACTCTGTGGCTTAAGGATTTATTTTCAACAAAACCAGACTTGATTTTTGAATAGTGGGAAGACAAACCAAGACATTTAGGTGACTTTAGTTTTGTTTCTGTTGAGTTTGAAGTGTGTTACAAATGCGCTTGTCTTAGTTTAGTAAAAAGAGAAAGTTGAATTCAGATGGTGTACGTTTTATTAGAGACAACAGGCATAATATTTCCTTTCTTGACATTTTTTTGTTCATTTTGTTTATTTATTAGACTATAAAAGCTAAGAGCATGTGGAAGTAGCAGCACTGTGGGTTGCATATGTCTCCCAGCTGAGACTACGAGGGGATCGGACTACTGCCTTTTCAGGGAAGGGAGGGGACTGCAACCTACGTCACTGCTTGTTGCTAACGGCTGAGTGGGAATTTCTGTTCGAAAATCCGGAAAATAATGAAGACAGAGTCAGCCTTTAAATAGAGAGGACAGGTGTGTTTTATTGGGATCAATAAAGCAAGTTTCCTGCTGAGGACGCGGTGTGTGTGGCGCTTTTAAAAGATGACACCTTAGGCTGACACATGCTGTTTTGTACCACTAAAGTGTTGAAAAGTTTTATAGTCTCATATGGGGGATTTTCCTCGAACAGACACAATAAAATCACAAATATCATAAATACAATAAAGAAAACAATAAAAATGCAAGCCATAAAAACATCAAAATCTATAACATGGAGAAACATAAGCAGTGAAACTAAACTGAGAGTCAATAGGCTCATATTGTGCAATGAAAACAGCCATTTATCTGTGCTAAAACAAAGTACTTAAACAGGCGCAAGACGCTACATCATTTCATGTGGAAATTAAGCAATCTAATGGCAGTGGGGATAAATGAGTCCCCGGTGCTTTTCTTCTCAAGTTTGGCCCTCCAGAAGTGGCATCAGCTCAAACTGCCCTCTGAGGAGAGCGATCCAGCACGGATCACTGGATGCCAAAGAATATCCACTCAGTCCTACTTGCCCAGCTTTCCATTTGCCTCTTTTACCTTCATTATTTTCATCTCTCTGCCCCTTTTATTTCACCCTACATCTATCTTATTATTTTCTTCTTCTGTTTTTCGATTCTTTTCCATCTCTTTACCCAGCTCGCTGTCCCTTAAGCGGCTCCCTGCTGTGATTAATGTTCTTTTACCTGGAATGGCCTAACTCGAGACAGACGTGGAGACTCGCTGGTGGACATGGAAACATCACACACACAAAACAGCGCACAGTCTTGTAGGTTCATTCGGTTGCCAGGACAGGTCAGAGGGGTTGTCTTCCTGGCGTTGGACACAGTGGTCATCCGTAAGTCCCGGTCCAACAGTGGAAGTCCTGCGGGGGCTTCGATCCAGATGAGAGAGAATATAGTCCCGCTGTGGAAGAGTTCCTCCACAGGCCAGCAAACCTCCCGCCCTCCCTGAGCCGTCTTTTCGTCTCGGCCCGTCCTCTTCCTGTCATCCTCCAAGACACGGGATGATAAAACCATCACACCCTCCTCGCAAAAGACAATAGAGCGTGAGACGGCATGGGTCGGTTTTCATAAGGTGGATACATGTGAGACAGCTGCGCAAAAAAAAGCAGACAAGCTTTTGCTCACAGTGTCACAGCGAGTGAGTGTTTATATTTAGCTGCGCAGCTAATCCATTATGAAGCGGAAAACCACCAGAAACATTCTGAAGTAACTCCTGGCTGGATGGAGCGTCTCTAAAAATTGAGCCGTTTAGGAGTTTTCAACTTTAACGAGGCCGTGTTTATGTGCGTACACATTGTATGCGCACACTCAGCTTGATCCTGCCCATTTGTGGGAACGCAAGCATATGTGTGTGTGTGTTTGTGTTTGAGTTTCTGTGCATGAATGTACATCTGTGTGTATTCATAATTGTGTGTTTGGCAGAGGGGTTCACTATAAAACCATATCTGTTCAGAAATCTAAAGTTGAGTGTTCCCAGTAAAAGCATGAGGCTAAATCAGTGCAGCCACTTTAGCCCCGCCGGTGCACTGAGGCCAGGATCAACCAGGGCCCACACAGCTGAGACCAGAAACCCTCAGAGGGACCACCGCGGAGAGATACCTGGGCTCTCTCAGAATACTCTATCTATGAATACAGGAGCCCCAGATAGGCGTTTATGTTTACTCCCAACCTGATAAAAATATGTTACACAGTTAGCACGTGGTTTTATTCTTTACACTGGACAGCTGATTTGCATATTGACCTTAAAAACTCTTCATCACCCGGAAAGACCCCCGTATAAGCCTCAGTGTCAGCATGCAATGATTTTATGCAGTTCCCTCATGTTGCATTCTGTTTTAAAGGGAAAATTCTGCACTTTTCATGAGGATGTCCAGTTAGTGTTAATGACAAAGATAGCCAAGTGAAGCAGTAAATTCCTCAGCGTGTGCTGTATTAGCTGAGAAAGCAGATTTCTTCTTCTGCAAAATCTGTTGTTCTTCATGCATCTAGTGATGTCACTGTATTTAAGGAAAAACTACAGGCTGTTTTGGTTTGAATTTCTAGTCTCGACCTCTGGGTAGCCAGAGGGTGTACTAGATGAGTATTTTTGTCACCTAAGGCTATGTGTTGTCCAACAAAGTAATAGCTATAGGCAACAGTGATGATGCACTAGCAAGGCCTAAGAAGCTTGCATCCTAGTACATGTACACACTGCCGGCACAGCTCACAAGCAGGAGAACTCTTTTCATCCACTGAGGAATTTATTGGTTTAAGTGATTACATTTACCATCAACGCTGACTGAACTTTTCCCACAAAGCGGATTTAGGTATCAAAGCCAACCCGAGCTTATAATATGTTGTTTACTAGCTCATTAATTTACCCACTGAATTAGTGAAGTATAACCTCATTAAACAGCCAGTTTGCACGGGATTCTGTCCATTACCATGAAATCCAAACAGAAGTGATGTATCAGTAATGCACAGGACAGTGTGTCAAATCATCAAGTCTATAATACAACACCCTGTCTTCATAATGCAGGCATATTTAGGACTTTTGAACTTAAAGACAAATAAATAAATAAACAACTCATTATCTGTAATATGTTCCTAATATTTTGAAGGTTAGCTCTCTTGTTTCTAACAAAATAAAATGTAAATATTCAGGTTAGCTACAGTAGTTTCTGAAGCCTTGTCATCACTGAGTAGCTGTCTTTTTAGCTTTTGTAGTCGTTCAAGATTGTGATATTATATTATGAGGAATTAAGGTATTTATATTGTTCTGCCGACAAGACTACACTAGTGTTAATGCTATTTGCATAAATTGTATAAAACATGGACGTAGGCTCTGTGATGTCACCCAAGAGTCATTGTGAGGCACAGTGTGGTGGCTCCAGCTGTTGCCATCTTGGCAGTGCCTGACTCATCTTAACTCTCAGCTAATCCAAAAATGGGAAAAGAGGCGGCTGGATGAAGTGGCTACTTACCGGCTAGCCACCTGTGATGGCACCCACCTGTCACTTGAATCGGCTGCAGCCTTAAATATGCATAATTTTACTTAGGCTAAATAATTTAAGCGGTTGGTAAAATCATATAGCTCCAGGTATCCAGCAACAAACACCACTAGTTTGTCCTACATGATTGTTGTTTCCATCCAACTGTAAACTTTGTCATCACCACTAGAGAAGAACGTGGGCACTTTTCTGTTCTGAGTTAAAGATTTTTCAATTCAAGAAGTTCAGAGCAAATGTGAAGCACTCCAAGCATCTAAAACATGAGGCAACCACGGTGCATTAGCAGCACACAAAACTCTTGCTGTCTGATGGGTTTAAGAGATCAGAGAATGGACACATTAAAACGGACAAACAAGGACATCATGATTGGTGCCACAGGGAGCAGCGTCAAATTTGATTTACTGGGGGTGACAAAGTCAGTCTGTCGGTCTAGCACTTCGGTCCACTTTTGTCTGTGATTAACAATCACAGTTTTGCGATCACAGTTTTGCGAGTCAAGCTAACCTGTGTTTTTTTGTGTCATTATACATGAAATAATGAGTGGTTTTCAACATATGTATTTAATGTATTTTGTGCAGGAATAACAAGGGCACAACTTGGTTTGAAATATCTTAAAACACTAAATAAATCACTATAATTTGCCACAGCCAAAGTCTTCACAATTAAATGTAATAACACAATGCATCATTTTTTTGTCTCTCTGCTGGTCTGCACTACAGAATGCACCTTTCCCTCCTGCTTGTGCCACGCGATCTGTTGTTGTATTTATTTGAAGTACTCTTTGTTAGAAAAATGAAGAGTCGAGTAGTTGCACCTTAACCCCTGGCATCTTTCATCTATGATCTTTAGGAAGATATCAAATCATTACAAATCAAAATGCTGGCGTTAAAATGAAAAACATCAATCTTCATTGTTTAAGTTGAGTTGCTTTTTGATTTTATCAATTAAAATCTAAATTAGTTAGATTTATGTTTTTAGTCTAACCCTAACCCTAACCCCTGCCTACTTGCAGCATCCGACACGTGTCCAAATAAAAAACAGCACTTCAGAGACAACACAGCATAGCTTAGCAGCTTCTTTTTAAAGAAGAATTTGAAAATGTAAACAGTTCCCAGGGCATAAAAACAGTGATTTATTGATAAAATCACAACTTGGTAGTGTAACAATAGTGTAATAGTCCCTGCAAAATAAAAAAAAAGTTTAAATTGAATCAAATAGTGACCATAAAATATCATCGGAGACTCGTGACACCTCGAGTTAACACCTTTGACTCCTTCAGGTGCACTTGAAACTGTGAGATTATTACCGCCGCCATTCATGAGATGTTTGCAGACCTGAAGCTCAGTCTGCACTGTGTCCATCGTAACCACTTCAGGGTCATGTCCAGCCGCTTTAGCAGACTGCAGCAGGTTCACACGGTCAGAGCCCTGAGCCCTGACAGGGGAACAGCGCTGCCACAAGCTGTCATTTCCCATCACACATATAAAATCCAGACTGGCAATAATGTATGTTTTACATGTCTGTCTTTTGGAAGTTATGGTTATGTTTTGTCCTCTGCTTATTTTGAGGATATTTTATTTTCTTTGCGAATTGGATAACCGTGTGTATTCAGTGCAGGAAATTATGAAAATTCCTTGAGGTCAGGTTGTTGTATGGATTGGTTTTAGTGCGTGGTCTGTGCCCGGGTTCGTGTGTGCACCATGTCTCTGGGAGGTTATAACGGGCTCCGTACGGGCCTCTTTATGTTTATTTGTGTGTTCAAGGCCGTGTAATTTGTGTTTACAGTATGTGGATTTATCTCTCCTCTTGTTTACTGTGGCCAGTGTTTTCTTTACGCACCAGATAGGCAGCCTGAAATTAACCGTTTGGCCTTTGGTTTCTGTGCATTTATCTCTGCTTTTTGTCTTTTTCACCCTGGTCTTCTTCTCTCCTCTCTGTTCTCACGTACACTGCAGGAGGAGGACTTTCAGGAGATGGTGAGAACCGCCCAGACGATGGAGACTCAGTACGGCCATCTGTTTGACAAGGTCATAGTCAACGATGACCTCTCGGCGGCCTTCAGCGAGCTGCGGTTGGCGCTAAAGAAAGTGGAGGTGGAGACTCACTGGGTTCCAGTCAGCTGGACTCACTCCTGAGAACCACACAAGGAGAAAAGGGAAGGGATTTGACAGAAATATGCAGGTTTTTATCTTTACTATGTCTGCTGTGGCTGGTGTCGGGGGAGGGGGGGTTAACGGGAATAAAACAAGACAGCGCCAGACAGCTGTGTCGCCGTACCTGAGCTATGCGAAGCTTAAAAAAAACGCTCCAGATCAGGTTGGATTTAGACCTCAGCTGTGGTCTGCATGTGCATCTCCAGGTCTGACCAGATCTGACAGGGTTGAGGCGACGGGCGTCCGTCCAGAATATGAGCCTTGGACATTGATCTGGGTCTCAGTCTGGGTCACACAACCATGGGCCGCGGAAGCTCTTTCGGTCCAAACCAGAATGTGGAACGAGCCTGGGCCATCACAGCACCAGCAGTCCTGCCAGCGCATCAGGAAACGCGCCAACCAGGACTCAGTCTTTAGTGTGTTCATAACATTAGACCATTAGAAACCAAAGGGATTGACATATTTCTTCTCGGTGGACAAGCTACATTCATATGTCTGTAAAAGTACGCGACCTCTGAGGGGAAAAGAAAACACATTTGCCTTCTGTCTTACTATATTTCTGTGCTTCTATAATGCTTCCATGACTGTTACTCCAAACAAAACATTGTCAGGTACACTCTCAAGAAAGGGCAGTAAGTGTAATTTTATTTAAGAGAAATTAATATATTTTCTAATGTCCTCCAGTTGTTTTTTTGCATACCTTTTCTATACATATCTTGACTTTTAGAGCAACCTGATCTCAACTGTAGCCACCTCTGTGACAGCGTTTTACACGGGAGGCATCTCTTCTTTCACACAAGTGTTTTGATTTCATCACCCTCGTCTAGTTTTCCCCCTACAAAGCACATACAGAGCCATTTTATTTAGGTGTTATATATTCCATTTAGGAGCATTTTGAAAAGCCACCCTTCATATGAAGGTGCCCAGCATAACAGCTTTTGCCATTTTAAAGTCCCAGAACTGGACACTTTTTGGCCGTCTGCTAGAAGAAAATGTTCACAATTGTGTTTTATTAGGGTGGAGTCTTTATTTTTATTCACATAAAAATGGCTTCGGCAAGGCTGCTAATAGAGGGTCCACAGCACACTTCCAGGATTTTAACTCAGAGAAATGCTAAGTAGCCGCTCCTGACTTTATGAGCATTAGAAGTTTATTGCTAATTTGAGCCGCCCATTCCCAGTCTAACTTACTCATTTTTTACTCACTGCTTTTCTTTTTTAAGCTTCTATCTTAGACATACTTAATCTTAAGTTCTGGTACATTGATTTTTAAAGCAGCTAGTCATTAGTTCTGGCTGTATTAATTATTATTATCATTAACAATGCTACAGCCTTGGTAGAGCCTTGGGTCTTTGCTGCAAATGTAGTGATGAAGAGCAATATTTTACACTTTAAAGCAGAGGTAGGACCAAGTCACTGTTTTGCAAGTCACAAGTAAGTCTCAAGTGTTTGCACTCAAGTCCCAAGTCAAGTTCCAAATCAAGGCAGGCAAGTTCCAAGTCCTAAACTTTTCCTAAAGTTTTTAGTCCTCAGCAAGACATAATGTGCCATTTTAACAACAGAGCCTCGACTCACCCTCCTCTCTGCAACTTCACATGTCAGAGGAAGCTGGAAGTTGTTGCATCTCTGTCTGTAATTTTCAACCCACATGTTTTGCATACTGCAATTCATATTTTTGTTGACCACCTCGCAGTTTTTTTACACGAACAAAATTATCTCTCTCATTTTTTCCAACTGGAGCTCAGTAACACAGCATTTAGTTTTTTATGGGTCTGTCCTGCAACTTGATTGAATGCTGTCAGACTGGTTCAAACAAAGTGGACGTGGGGATTTGAGTGCCATCTTGCTGGAAATGAATAGTGTTAACGTTTGTTGATTGAGGAAATGAAGGAAAATGAATTGATTCATTGTCATCTTTGGGCTTGGAGGAAGGTATCGAGTCAAAAGGCTGAAGTCCAAGTGAAGTCACGAGTTATTGGTGTTGAAGCCAAGTCACAAGTCGCTGTGTGACTTGAGTCCACACCTCTGCTTTAAAGGAATAGTTTACCCTTGTATTTGTTTTTTTACTGATAGTGAGATGAGACGATCAATAGCGCTCTCATGTCTATATATTATGTATGGACCCAGGCCAAAAGGTGGTTAGCTTAGCCTAGCATAAAACTGGAAACAGGAAGCAGTTGGTGGCTAGCCTGGCCCACTCCAAAATTCAAAAATATCCTTACTAGCACCTCTAAAGTCTAATGAACTTTTATTCCAACCTAGATATTTGTTCATTTGTGTGCTTTAAAGGGATACTTCAGATTTTTCGATGTGGGTTGTATGAGGTGCTTATCCACAGTCAGTGTATTACCTACAGTAAATGGTGGTCGACACCCCCCACTTTGGAGAAGCAGCAGGAGCACTGGTGTAGGAAGCTAAGTAATGCACTGCTGTGGACAAGGTCAGCAACAAAATGTATTTTAGCCACACAAAAAAAAAAAGAATATCAGCTTAAACACACAATACAATATGTAATTTCTACCACTAGGGGTCTCTCTCACATTATAACAAAAAATGTAGTTTAATGACGTTGTGAAGTAGTGTGGTGTCATAGGAGTTGTTGTCTTCTTTGTAAACTGATGAAAATCTGTCTGACATGACTCAGGCAGAAGTCATGTTTACAGGTAACGTATTAAAGTTTAATTCACGTCACATTTAGACACGTTCGCCGGCTTCCCTCCTCACTCTCTGACATATCCCGTGTTTTACCAGATGTTGTAGCAGCTATCAGCTCATAGGAAACTCACAGTTCACCTTGAATAAATTGTGTATTTCTTGGGGTTTGACCATTGTTCGAAACATTTAGGATAATGTAAGCACACAACTCAACAAAATATATAACAGATATGGGTGTCAATCTCTTGGTACCTCACGATTCGATTCCATTTCAGAGGGATAAGATGCGATAATAAAACAATTATTAATGCATCTTGGTGCATTTAGATGCATCTAGATGTGTTAAAATTTTAAGCTTTTAAACCAGGGAGTGGCAGTTTTGTATCCATCTACAGTTGCTCACATTCAGTCATCCTCACCATGACTCAAGAAGTAGTCTAGTTTAGAAAGTAACATGACGCACGTTACATTTAATATATTCTTGACTGAATGAAAAGGGGGCACAATTTTCAGTCTCTAGCTCCAGTTTTTAGGAGAATATAATATGAAACACAACTGGCAATCAGATAGTGTGCAGCCATTTGATTTTAAAAAGTTAACTTCATTGATGAATTAATTGATTAATTTAAAAGCATCATTCAGTCTCCTGCCTGTATCATTGAGCCGCTTTGTTAGCTCCGGGGAAACACATCACGACACATCTAAGATGCAGAGCGGGCAGAGTTTTTTTGGTTTCAGTTTTTTAATGCAGTAGTGTGCATTTGTCGCCAAGCGGGTCTCGTTTGTTACAGCTAACCACTGCTCCGCTCTGTTAACATCTTATCATTAGTCTCTAGGTGATGAGGTAGAAATCATTCACAATACATTTCACGTTCGCAATTATTTAGACCCTAAATCAAAACATGCTTGTAATCGCTGCCTTTTAAGAAGATGAAGTTCATCCCTGCCATAGATATGATCTCTCAAAATAACTCTCTAACTAATATTTCCCCACCCCTAATAGTATATGTCTAGCATTTTAATGTGGGAATTTTACATATTGTAGCTTTAAGTGTATGCTGTATTTTCACCGCTTCACCTTCCCATCAGACAGCATTTTCCAGTGGTTATCATGCTGTTATATACGCCAGATATCGCTCTCTCCAAAGCCACCAGGAACCTTTGGCAAAAATAGTAATTCTGCAGGAGTTGCTCGTCCACCGCTGCCTCGATTTGTGAGCTTGTTTGTGTTTCTGTGTGACTTTGGTGTTGAAAATGGGGTAGTTCGGATTCACTCAATACCACATTCACACAATAACACAAACAAGCTAATCAATCAAGGCAGCGATAGACCAGCAACTATAAAATTGTGCTTTTTTGCCAAAGGAGTCAGGTGGCATGGGAGAGAGCAATATGGGGCGTGGAAAACCTGCAGTTCCTGATTAGAAAAAACTGTCAGACGGCAAGGAAAAGCGGTGAAAATATTCTAAATATACCATACACTAAAACTGATATTGACTTTTTTTAGGTAGCTAAAATACATTTTGCTGCTGACCCTGTCCACACTGGTACGTTGCTTCGCTTCCTGCACCGGTGCTCCTGCTGCCTCTCCAAACTGGGTGCATGCCAGTCGCCATCTACTGTTGGTAATACACTCACTACGAATAAGTGCCTCATACAAATCCTCTTCAAAAAGTCTGAACTGTCCTCTTAAAGATGCCACTACGAATATTTTTTAACTTTGGCGAGCCAGAGTAGTGGTTTCCCTCTGCGTCTAGTCTGTAAATGCTAAGCTAAGCTAATTATTGTCTGGCTTTAGCTTCATATTTAACATACAGACATGACAGTGGTATTAAGGTTCTCATTTAACTCTTAACAAGAAGGACAATATTTTTCCCACAATGTCACACTATTCCCATCAGTATGTTTTGTTTTTTCTTTCTTTTTTTACTTTGAACAATTGGCCACCACACTGTACAGATCCTCTTTGAATTGCTCTACATACACTAGCTGTATGTCCAGCTCAGGTTGCATCGCCCAAATTTTTTCATGTTCATTTATTTTATTTTTTCCACCTACTATGATATTTAAATATTTGATTTCTGTCAATTTTAAAATGGGTAATATAAATGTTCAGTAATGGTTTTAAAGGGACTTTAACACCCCTCACCCCTTTACTTTGCCCCTAGTTTTTTATTCATTTTAATATCACATTAAGTTCCCTTTTTATATATTATTTTCCTTGTTCATCTCATCATATTTTATCCCTCTGTCATCTGTTTTATTGATCAGAATGAGATTTGTACAGTCTCCAGGAAATATTTTTAATTTCTTGCTGTAAATGAAATGCTGTTGTATGAATTTACATTATTCTTGATAACTGCTACATTTTATATTAAAGAAAATCTGACTAAACTTGTATTTCCAATGTGTTAAACTAATTCATGTCTTCAACTGGGCAGAGATTGAGAGCAATGATGTGTGAGGTGGAACGGTATTAGAAAAATATTCCTGTGTTTCTGGGATTTGTCCCCTTTTGAGTGCCATTCACATCTATCTTTGTTCAGTTTTGTGAAAAATATTCTGGCAACATCTTTCAGCTGCCCCGTAGGAGTTTGCTCCGCAGTGCGCAGTTGTGTAAACAGACCTTTCATCTTGTAAATGACAGCGCTGGAGAGTAGTAAATGTCAATCACAGGCTGTTTTGCTCACCTACGAGCCGTTACAGCTGAATTTGATTTTGACTTTATCAGACTTTTACCCACACTGGAATCAGCTTTAATTAATGAATTTAAATTGTTTTTTGGCTTCCTAGTGTCTCTCATGACCTGTCAATGATGAAAAGTCAGAAAAATAAACCTTAAAAACTATATTCCTGAAAAAAATATCTATTAACCTGTCACTGCAGATTTGTCATCATCACAAGTGCAATTGTCTTAAACCAGTAACGTGCAGTGAATGAACCTCCTTGGTAGGCAGGGACCTATATGTCTACATTCAATTAACACCAGGTTCATATTACACATGCATAGACAAAATATCGTTTACATTAGTTAGGCTATAAATCAAGGCAAGACAATGTTTAAAATCTGTCTAATTAAAGTGTAACTGCACCCCTAGGACTGAGCCTAACTCCACCAACTGCATCATTTAAGAAACGCCGAGAAGTGCTGGAGACGCAGAGAGTCCGCTGGAGCTTTGACATTTACTAGAAACACATTGTGGCCCCTTTTTGAAAAAGTTTCTCTGTTGTTCCCGTGTTGTTGCTAGTCTTGCTAAAACTAGCAAGGCTGCAAAGAGGCTGCTCCGTCCGCCGTCTGTGCGTCAGTGCACTGCAGCCTGACTCTTGCAGTCTGGTGGAGCTTCTACAGCTGTCAGAATCTGCAAAATGTAACAAGAAAGTTAGATAAAGTTACAAAAACTACATAGAGGGTTCGCATAAAATAGCAGTAAACTCCTGTGAATGATGAATCTTGATTAGTATACGTGAAAATGAGCATTGTTTAAGAGTGCAGCACCTCTTTAAGTAAGAAATATCCATGCTGGCTGCTCTCATTAAGCTCTCTGTGCTAAAAAGTAAATTACCGCACATAGTCTTTGCCTCCGCATTCAGGAAAGATCAAACTGTGGTAAAAGGAGCATACCGTACTTTTAAAACAAGTGTTTTACTGGAATAAATGTAATCCAGAGACAACAAGTGAATAATCCATCTATCCATCCATTTTCTTCTGCTTATCCAGAGTCAGGTCAGGGTGGCAGCAGTTTTACCCTGGGTCTCCTAATAATGAACATTTAAAATAAAATAAATAACATTCATAAAATCATGAATATGAAAAAATGATCAATAGATCTAGACTATCATGTAATCTCAACATTTTTTACCTTTGGTGAGGCACTGCCTACCCTGCATACACTGACCTATCCATTTAACCCCATTCCAGGAAGTCTACTAATTAATATGCATTTTCATCCACTACTCTTATGCAAATATTAGTTGCTGAATGGCGATAAACAGTCGGTGCACTAATTCTGCAGTTGTTTACCACTGAACATTTTCAGAAGAAGTGACGCAGAACAACACAGAAAATGTGACAGAAATATGGCATTTATGTTTGTTCATGTATGTATTATTTTGCAGAAAGTTCCATCTTTTTAGTATCTGGAACAGAAACCTCAGTGGACGTTTAAAGGAGAAATCTGTAATATATTTAAAGTAAAATGACCACAGAGCGTCATGACAGATCAAAGAAACATGTTAAGTTGAACATAAACTTTACATAAACGCTGCAGCCACGGTGTCCTCCTTTGAAAGTTCTTTTCCGAAACAGAATAACTGTTTTGTATGTCCATATCTCATTAATCATAGTTCAAATTAATGCCAAATTTTCGCCAAATGAGTAAGTGTCTGTTTATGAGTCGTAAGAAATCATTAATAATCTTGTAGAAGCCGTAGATGTTAATAACTCTTAAATTGAGCAAAATGTTAATGGAGTTAATGGCAGGAAGGTTGACAGGCAGTCCCTTAACTCATCGTCCAGAGTGTGTATTTTCAGAGCAGTTTTTTTTTTTTTTTTTTTTTCAACTTACAGTGGGGGACTCGTCCTCGCTTGTTATTTTCAGTTTACGAGTTGTGTGCATGTTGTGTTCCTGCAGCACCTCCTGTCTCTGCTGTGTCTTGGGAGCAGGGGGTGAGGGGAAACATCTTGTCTCAAACATAGATTGTATATTAAAAAGGATTATAGCCTATTTAATTTAGTCTGTGGCACCAAGTTGCTATTTGGATTGATTTCTTTAGGTGTCTTTCCTTTGTACTTTGTTACATTTTGCTTTTATCGATGCACCAAATTTTCCACCTCACCTTATCCAGTCCATACACACAACAACACAACACAAACTTTTTTGCAGTATTTTGACTTTTTTTTAAATCAGATTTCCTGCATTTCCACTGTTTTTAATGCACAATATGAAAATAATTATACAATAGGTGGGGTCTGAGCTCCTAAAAGACACAAATTGTTGGCTTAAGATTGAAGAAAATGGCCTGAATCCAGTGACTGCTGAAACCACCAGAGCAGTGCAGCCCAATTAAACCCCAGTGTCCTGCTACAGCTGTGTGCCAAATTACTAACTCAGATGTCACCGGACCTTTGAAAACAGTGGCTTTGTGAATGGGAGGGGAGTCAGTGGGGGTGGTAAAAGAGGACTCTTGAGAAGTCCAGCCTCCAACCACTGGAGGATTTCTACAGGCCTCCGCTTGATGAAGTTCCAAAAAAATCCCCCACCGGTCCAAATCAGGTTGCCTAACCTTCACATTTCCTCTTTTCCACAGTGCTCACTTTGATGGCTGCGTGCAGCAGGCAAAGGGGGTGGGGGGTTTACAGCCAAGACGGATAAGGGCGCAGTGAGGTAGAGGAGGGGAAGGTGGAGGAGGAGGTGGCAGGGAAGGTCAGGAGGAGGTAACGGCACTCACTCAGGCCGAAGGGAGGGACCAGTATTCCACGTCTTGCTCTCTCTTCATGTCGTTCTCTCTCACTCTGTCTGTCTTCTTAATTAGAGAACAGAGTGGCGGGGGGAGACTCAAAGGCTGCCGGCTTTACGTGCAGGAACGTGGCTTTTACCCATCATGCCCTCTGAGCTAAGGCAGGTTTTGTGAGTGAGTAGGTGAGTGAGCAAAGTTTTCCCCCCTCCAAAAGCCATCAAGCTCAATGATCCATGTTTAACACTAGACAAATACCACCCCGCATTGTCTTGGCTGGTTCGGCAGTTGAGGGAGTTCTTGGACGGGGGACATTCTGGCAGAGACATTCTGGAGGTTCTAAGTGAGTGTAAATTGACCCCATTTCCTGTCACGTCGTAATGCCAAAGGCGGACCAAGTCTCATGAGTAAAGGTGTCCCCATGTCAGACTTGAAGGAGCCAACATAGCTGTTGTCACCCTTTCTCAATCCAGTGGTTTAGTCTTGGATTCAAGGATTCCACGTCATTTATTATCATTACACAACACAGAGTTTTACAACAAAATTGGAGTTGTTGTTCCTTCATAGTACAATGTATATACAGATAATTAAATTCAGAATGGAATAAGGTAAAAATATGCAAAATAAATACATATATACATACACATATACACCCTGTAGGGCACTTTTGAATTTGCGTGACGTTGAATGTAAACAGCAGCAATAAGATGGTGATGATAATGTGGTCGACATCTTCACATTAAAAGTTCAACATCTGGGAAACAAGCAACTGTGACTGTGTTTGAGCACAAAACATCATCCATGTAAAAACACAGTCCTGCTCCCCTCGTCCTGCTGGGGTCTTGTGTTTTACTTCCTGTCAGCTCACAGTGTGATCCACTCCTCAGGTGCAACCCCCTCGATCCAAGCATTCCATTTCTTCCGTTTCATTTTCCTGACTGAACCTTATCCAGGAGCAGCCTCAAGTCCCAGCTGTAGCATGGCTGTTATATGCTCACCTCCACTCCTCCTGGGGTGGTCTGCGGCGGTGCATCCAGCTGATTAGATTAGATTAGATTAGATTCAACTTTATTGTCATTGCAAGGGCAACGAAATGCAGATTGCATCTAACCAGGAGTGCTTAAGCAGTAATTAAATAACATATGATACAGTATATATAGAGTGCAAGGATAGATATAAATAAATATGTATAAATATAAATAATATGCAAATGTCTATTGTTACAGGTATGTACAGGCTATGAACACTTATACAAGTATGTAAGTAGTGCAAAGGGAATCTGGCTGCATGTTCAAAAGAGGCTGACCGCATTTGTTGATCATGTCAGTGTCCAACTCCACACTTCATTTCCCAATGCCTAGGAGTGTATTTCTTCTATAGGTGATACATTTTTCAGCAATAAAGCTGAAAAAATATCAAGAGGGGTAGCAAAGTTTGAAGGAGCTACTGGCAGCTGCATCTACGTGTGCAGCTGTTGCCAGTTTGAGTCTTTCCTGATTCCTTTTTTCACTCCACAATTCTAACCATTAAGTTCATGTTTTTATTCACCCACTATCTCACCCACTGCGCTGTTATCTGACTTGGTCTTCCAGGGTGTCAATGTTTTGAAAGCACTCCAGTTGCCCTTGAAGGGAGTGACGCTCCCTGGACTCCCAAGACCATTTTCTTTGACAAACGATGAGTGCCTGAGTCGGTGTCGTCAAAGGTAGTGACGGACGTGCTGTTTTGCTTCTTGGTTCCTTGAAGTGTCGTCATCTTGCACCTCGAGGAGTCCGCACCATCAGCCCGGATGCTGCACTTTATTTGCTTTCAACCGAGGACGACAGAAACACATGTTCACAGATTAGGTTCCCCCCTGACGTGGATAACAAAGGGCCAAGGATCAGCCACATACGCCAAGGTACTTTAGATGAGTGATGATGTAATACTGAAAAATACTACGTGTGTACATGTGGGTCTGTGCATATGATCAAGAAACGGAACAGTAAATGGCATTGCCCTGCAGTAAGTAGTAGCAAAAAAAAAAGTTTTCATAAATCTTCATATAGCTGTATAAAAGTCTTCCCGCAGCCCCTGACTGATTTAAGATAACAAATCCCTCTTCCTCTTTATTCATCTTTCTCCATCATCCCTTGAAAAGTGAGCTGCCATGTGAGCAAAGGCCAAGTGATGGCTTCCCCAGCTCAGACATGAGCACAGGCACTCACCAAATCAAAGGCCGGCTCTCCGTCTATTGCCCTTTCGTTCCGACGACTATAATATTTTAACAGAACACGTTAGGAATCGGAGGATTTATAGTAAGTAAAGTTCAGCTTTTATCTCAGATCCCAGAGATTAATGTTGCACTGCAGTAAGGTCTCGTGAACCGTTCTCCTTCTTGCCCTTTTGATGTATTTATTTTCATGTCCATAAATCCATGCATTAACTGGACCCATTGTTTTAAGAGTTGAGGGCCGGAGCCAGACAAGCAGGGCAGGGACAGGAGGAGAAGTGGGTTGAGCAGGCAAACAAGGGGGGTTAAGCTGTGGAAAAGTCAGAAAGTCCGTCCTATCTGGGGCCCGGCGACGTGTCACAGGGGCTCCTGACGCATTTCGGAAACCATTAAAGCGAAATGTCCATGTCTCCCTTTACAATATGCGCTGCAAGCATTTTGATTTACTGTGTTTAAGTTACAGTGTCAGGGGCAATAATCCTGAGCAGGGCTCAATGTGATAAATCCTGCCTCTGTAACAAAACAGCTGTCGGAGATGGGAAGTAACTAACTACAAATACTTTGTTACTGTTCTTAAGTAGATTTTTTGGGTGTCTGTACTTGAGTATTTCTTTTTCTGACAACTTTTCATTTTTACTCCCAACTTTTTAACACACATATCTGTACCTTCTACTCCTCACATTTTCAAAAACAAAAATGGTATAAAAGACGTTACAAAATGAAAGCGACAAAAGACAAAAAAGACAAAACAAAACAACAAAAAGTGTGTAATAAGATAAATATGATGTAACAACACATAACAAGGCAAAAACAATGAACCAATACATAACAAGATGAAAATTACATAAAAGACAAGACGGGAAACAACATAAATCAAAGTGAAAACAACATAACAATACATAACAAGATGAAAATTGCGTAAACAAATGTAACAAGTCAAATACGACGCAACACGACGAAAACTACCTAAAAGACAAAGCAAGACAAAAGCAACATAATAAGACAAAAATGACATAAAAGATGTACAAAACAAAAATTATGTAACAAGATGTAACAAGACAAATGATGTAAAAGAGGTAACAAAACAAAAACAACATAAAAGACATAACAAGATGTAAGAAGACGAAAAGAGACAAATGGAGATTTAACCTGAAAGTGGAGAAAAGGTGAGGTCCAGTTAGCTTTGCACAGAAACAGTAGAAATGTTCCTCAGAGGGAAACTTTTTACTTTCGTACTTTGAGTACATTTCAGTGCCTGTACTTTCTCTCTTTTACTTGAGTGAAGAATATGAAACAGTACTTCTGCTTTTACCAGTCTTTTTTACACAAGTATCTGTACTTCTACTTGAGTACAGAATGTGTATACTCAAGTACTCAACTTGCCACCTCTGCAGTTTGTACATCATGAGCATCAGAGGCGGGGTAAGACAGAGGGGGACTCAGGCTCCTGCTGAGATTTCCCATCTTTTTCACAAGCGCTCGTCTTGAATGAGCCTTTCTTTCTCTGTCTCTCGCTTCTCTTTCTCCGTCATTCCGCTATCCTGTCTTTTGCCCAACCTTTCATGTGGTGACTCAGTCCATCACCGTGGGTTTACCGTTGGAGCCAGCCAGCGATGCCGCTCTGTTTTCCTCATCCTCGGGTAAATGCCCTTGACCATAGGGAGACTGTTCTGTAGACTAACAGGGCTTCAGGCCAGGAGCTTCTGCCCACCCTGTCTCCTCGGCCTAATTAGCCTCCACATTACCTCATGTCTGTAGGCAAAGGTCTTCAGGGCATGTTACCTTGAGCTGTATCTCTCAATTACAGTAGTTTAAGAACCGGAGGATTGGGAGCGAGAAGCGAACAGGGGATGCCCTTCATTCCTCCCCGGCCCGAGAACACCTTTTCACCCTGATGAGAATGTGTGGAAATCATAACAACACACTCGGTCTAATAGCCGTAGCGCTGTTGGTCATTAATGCAGGGTGGCGTATGTATACACTGCCTGCTGGGTCTGCGCAGGTTAACTCCACTCTGTGTGTGTGTTTGGAAATGAGACAAAGGGGTAAAAGTTCATCTGGAGGGTCCTCTGCGCTGAAAATTCCTCTGACACATGTGGAGCTAAAGCAGGGTACGGGGGCCGAGGTTACACAAAGGCACTGACTATGTTAGAGGAGTGCAGGGCTGTCCACCTGTATTTTCTTAAACTTTCTCTGCAACTTTCCCCTGAGTCTTGTTGGCCTCTATCGTAGCAGTTTTAATTACACAGACTCTGAACTGTCATCTTAAAGTTTGTGCTCCGGAGGTCAGGACCTTCCTTGTGTGCGATACAAATTAGCCTCAACACTGCCATGATTTCCACTAGTTGGAGGCAAAAAAATATCACCTGCTCTCCAAATATGTCTGTTTTCATTGCAATGAAGCATTTTTTAAATAGTCCGTACTGCCCTGATAGGTTTCCAGCAGCGCTGTCATTTGAACAACTTCGTGCAACTTTGTAAAACCCAATACATGCAAATGTAAGTAGCAAAACAGTGTTCGTCCATCTTCCAAACCATACACCACTCAAATGGAATGTAGCAGAGCGTCCAGCTGGGGTATGAGAGCCCAGCAGCAGTAGCCATGCTGACCCTGTGTAATGACGGTAAGTGGATTACAAGAAGGCCCTGGTCACTGGTCATTAATACTGAGTCCACTAGAGTTACCTCCATGTGGCAGCAGCTACACCACAGGGACTGAGCCCAGGACCTCCAAGATACCTGAGAAGCTCATTGCTCTGCGCCGAGCCTCAGATGAGCTGACAGAATTCTGAAACTGGAAAGAGATCAGTGAGGACAATTTTTGTTTTTAGAGGAATAGTTGATTTTCAGTGTTGGAGGTAAATGTGCTACAAAGTAACTCAGTAGAGTACTTAGATTTGTTGTGACAAGTAACATAATGTTAACTCTGCAGTTCAAGTACCCAGTTATTCAGTTACATTTTCAAACAAGTAATCTGTTACTTTACAATCTGTTTTGATTTTGCCATATTTCCGTCTGACTCTGAGTGTTACTTTTTTTGCATTTGAGACAGAGGACAGCCATAGCCTCAGGTCTTAGCAGACACTCTAATTGCAGAGTTTCTCAAGTTGGGTCTAAAAATGGATGTATTGATCAAATTCTCCATAATCAAATCTATCCTGAAGCCAATACTGTAACACCTTCCAGTGTGCCTGTGGAGAGGATATCTAGTCCTGGAAGTCTCATCAGAGGAACCAATAGGAGGAATAAACTACAGAGAAAACTCAGCTTTATATTTTTTATTAGATTTATTTTCAAGGTAATTTTGTATGTGGTGCCCTCTGTAATGATGACAGACAATTCAACAGTAGCATCTTTTTTCTTATGCCAGTGCCCCACTGAGGTGCAATCAATCCAAACATTAAAATGGTAAGATTATATTGCAAAATCAACCAATTTCCCAATTCCTTTCAAATGAATATTTGTGATCTAATTAAATCTAAGCAAATCCCACATTACAACAACAACCTTTGTGTGAACAGAGAGCTTGAAAGACAAAAGATAGGAAGAAGCTATCATGTTAGCGATGTTGCAGCGTTCACTTGTATTTAACCTTCCTATGTTGGAGTAGAAACTGCTCCTCAAAAGAGGTAAGGGTCTGAGGTCATTCCTACAGTCTTTTATCCCAGCATGTATATCCCAAATTCCCATGTTCCCCTGCTCTATATAGCACGTAATGGGCTAGGAGTTAGGAGTAGAGTACAATCCAGTTTTGTTTTGTTTGTTTTTTCAGTTCCCAAAACCTGAATTTGGATATCAGCCGATACTTGTACTATACCACTACCAGTACTCTTTTTTCCTTGATGTTTATGATTATTATTTACCATTATTATTATTACTACTACTAGTAGTAGTAGTAAGATTACATGAGGCTGAAACTGAACTTCAGTCTGGAAAACTTTTGTGGTTTGTGTAATGTAACTTGTGTGATGCCATCCTTCTGCTGCTGCTTTAAATTTGGTATTTTATGTTCCAAAATGCTAATTTTGCTGTTTGTTAGTGTTTGCAATGCCTTTGTCTTGTTCTCTTATGTGTTTGTTCAGAACATAGAGGTTTTTGTTGATAATTGTCATTTTTGTTCTGTTTTATTGTTACACCATGAGACAGTGGCTAGTGTAAACGTACTGTGCCATTTGCAACAAACTTGCATACAAACGGTGAGCAAGCTAACTAGCTTGTGGAGCTATGGTGACCACACCTTTGACTAGCACATCTAGTATGCTATTAGATGACTAGCATGCTGGTTGTTAACTCACCAGCTACATAAGTTCAACAAAAACCTATGAGTAGTCACCACATCACCAACCCTCTAGCACTGTTTTGCAAAGATGCTCAGATTAACTTCGCTGCACAACTTTCTGGTGTGACTGGACCTTGTTATTTCAAGTAACATAAAAGATAAACTCAGTACTCTGGATAATAGACAGATTGTGCTGTTCCAGAAACCTCAGAGACAGATATCTCAAAACATGGAAAAATAAAAACCAATGCTGAACTTATTTTGGCATAGCTGCTCTGAGGATTACGTTCTTCTACAGTAAGTTACATCCGCATGAGATCATAGCACCTACGCTAATGGCTGCCCATTAGTGATATAGGTACATTGTTTTGTTTTGTTTTGTTTTTTTTTTCTATCTAATATCTGGTCCTTTGTGCAGGTGTGCAGCCTCTATGGCTTTTGCACAAGGCTTTGACTGCCAAATATAACATGAAATACATATGTAGTCTTGACGGTTTGGAGGACAGGTGTGAGCTAACAAGAGGAAAATGTTGGATTCCCACAGAAATGTGAAGACATGTTTGACTTCACATACTGTAATTCCACAAGGCTGCACATCAACACATTTTGAATCTCTGCATTTATGAAAACATGAGTACATTTCACGAACTGTGTTCATGAATGTAACAAGCACTCTCATGAAACCCTAGAGGTTGATAAAATGTATATCTTTTGCTGGATCCCACTGCACGCAAAGGCCTTGTAACAGAAACGGAGACACTGCCATGTTCAGAGAATCATGTTGACATGTTAGGAGCTCTTGGCATCTCTGTATCAACACGGTGCAGGGCTGAACCTTGATCGTGACAACCACAGATGTACCGCTCAGCTTGTTCCCAGAGCGTAAAAGCCAAGGCCTGGCCCCTGGACCTACGCTCCACCGTGTTTTGACACGTTGTCATCCTTTTTTGGGATATCTAGGTATGAGGACGAGCACAGATTGGCTTTGTGCTGTTTGTGTTTCTAATCAAGGACTTGCCCAGCCTTGATAGCCTTCCCGCCCACCTGGGAGGCTTGATGGGAACTCACGTGACCCAAAGGAAGGATCAAAAACAAACAAAATCAAGGTGGAAATAGTTAAAAGGGACCAAATGAGAGAGCGAGAGAGACTCTCTTCTTAGCGGAGGAAGAATAACAAGAAGCAGCGTGATTTTGTAATGGGTCATGTCCCTTTACGAGGTGACGTAATTTCCAATTAAAGAGCCATAGGTCCAGTGAGGATGCCAGTATATTATGTGTTGAGCAGACAGGAGTCTGGGCTACCAGGGCCTGTCCAGGCCAGAGCTGGTGGACGGAGGACAGATCTGTGAAAAGGTCTGTTCCACACGACACATTAAACTGTCAAAGCGGACGTGACTCACATGAAAGAAACCATGCGACAGGGCCCAAAGACAAACAAACTATAAAGCGTTTCACCTTTGCCAACTAATAACAGTTAGTTTTACACTCAAGTGTGGTGACTCGGAACTCTGAGGCGTTTCTGAGAAACGCAGCATGAGGTAAAAAAAGAAATGGGTATCTGACAAGCGAGGCGTCGGGAAAAGAAAAAGATGCTGAGGGCCTTGTTAGTCAAAATCCAGAGGCGGGAGAGCAGAAGGGAGTTCTTCCCAGCAGTCCGCTGGAGCCTGTGTGTCATGTGTTAGCAGGTGTTGATGGCGGGGAGTGGTGCTGCAGCAGCCTGGGGAGCAGTTGAAGTTTTGGCTGCAGACAACAGGCCCTAATGAGTGATGCTCCACAGGGGCTGTTGCACGGCAAGCCAGAGGTTGAGAGAATGGAGCGCCCCTTTAACTGAAGCCATCTGAAAGGAGGAAATGCCCACGGTCTAAAGTCTGGCTGCCTGGCACTCTGACTGCTCTGCAACCCTCCAGAGACGCTCCCGCCGTGAGGTGTGTGCAGCGGAGCAGCAGCGGAGCTCACACGCAGGCCACAGACAGACTGATTAGTCCTCGGAGCTTTGTGATTAGACTGCCTTGTTAACATTGGAACAGCTCAGACTTTGACTGCCTTTCCTTGGCTCGTTGAAAACTTAGAAACATATTGTATTTCCAAAATTCTTAAGCTTCAAAGTGGCTACTTCCTCCATGTAATTATCCTTTCCTTTGAGTCACTAGGAAGGCTACTGCTTGGGCACTGGTGGTCTCAAGGGGCCAAAGTGCCCTTTTGGATGCCACTATGGAACATAAAACATGATAAAGTACCCATTAGGGTGCCCTTGCAATGGACAAATCATGATAAAATGCCCTGTAAAGTGTCCATCCAGTGGGCAAAACACAATGCAGTGCCATATAGGCTGCCCCACATACTAGAAAAAATTTGGCTTCTATGTGCCTTTAAATATTTATTTAAATTTTTGTTTTTCCGCTCCTGCCCCTCAGACAGCCTGAGTCTGCCACTTTGTTTGGGAGCAATAGGCAAGTGATTTATTATTTAAATAAATTAACATTGCAAAAAATAAATAAAAAAATAATAAAAGTAGGCTACATAGAAAAGAAAGTGATGCACATTTAATGATACTGATCAAACTAAGGCCCCACCTTTCACTGGAAAGATAATCAATCATACTTGAGGATAATGGGGTTGCACTTGGGGTTGGCAATCACATTTCAAGGGTGGCTAATTGTCCCCCAAACCCCGCCCCCCTGTTTGATATTTGTGTGCAATTTCATCATAATTTGCGTATGAAGTTTTATTATAGTGAAAAATGTGTTTAGTGGGGTTATTGTGACCTTTGACCAACAAAATCTAATCAGTTCATCCTTGAGACCAACTGGTCATTTGTGCCGAGTTTGAAGAAACTCCCTCAAGCTGTTCTTGAGATATCACGTTCACTAGAATTGGATGACCCAAAAACATGATGGCTCAGCATGGAGACATAAAAAGGGGTTTTCAAGATTTCTGGATCACAGACAGGCTCCAGTAATGAATGTGCTCCAAACAGTTAGACTTATAGGTCCAATAGTATTCAGGATTAGCTGCAGACAAGCTGTAGGTTCGCTGATCACGGACACATGCATGCACACACACACAAGTGATTGCATGATCCCCTCCGGGAGGATAATAATAGAGGAATGAACAAAATATTGTTATCTTGACATCTGCAACTTCTTGGCACAAGCGCAAATGAAACAAATGTCTCACGCAGCAGACTTGCCTCCATCGATATTTGACTCTGATTAATTACACAAGAGCACCTTGACTGTTTTAGAGTTCGCCAGTAAAAAATTTTTTCCATGTAAAACATTCTTCTTGTGCAGTAATACGCTCGGCTCCACAGAAATCAAACAAGCATGATATTTTACATCCACGGTCAGTGTCCATGTTACATCTCCCCATAAATGACTCAACCAAAGACTGTTGACAACCATCAGTCATGTGCAGTGACACTGCAGGCCACCCTGGCAGCCAGCTGATGCTCAAATCACTACGTCCTCCTGCTGTGGCTGCATGTTAATCACAGTACGGGGTTGGCTGAGGCTCATGAGGAAGAGGCCAAGTGACGGTCAGCCGTGCTCTGGAATTCAGCATGGTGCAACTCAGCTTAACTTCCGACAGGTTTCATATGGACTCCCAAACCTAAACATTCTCACACTTGACATAAAGTTTCCACCACCTTGTAAAACTGAGTCACTACATACACACATCAGCTCCGTGCTGACTGATAAGTGCTCTGGGCTGGTAAACAACATATTTTTCACTCTTTGCTTCCTTTGTTAATCTCTCCAACAGAAAAAAACTAGGGGATTGAGATTCCACAGGATGCAAAGTTACAGTTATTGAAGAAAAAAGACAAAAAAAAATCTGCAATATAAAATTAAACAAATAGGTCAACATTTTGGAAAATACACTATTTTACTTTCTTGCCAAGAGTTAGACCCTTTTATATCACTTTATATTGTTTGTTATATTATATTGTGCACCTATTTAACAATGTGTGCCAGAAAAAAAACAAAATATCTTTTTTTTTGTATATTCATACAAAAACTAATCTTGTTTTCTACCTGTAAAATAAAATATGAAGTGTACTTATGTACCAGTTTCAACCAATAATGTGATCCACCCATCGATCAATCCTCAACTTTTAGCGGCAACAAGCTAAGATTCATTAGATAGATGGATAGCAACAGTATGGTTCATTAGGTTATGACATGCCCATTGTGTTCTACCTGCTTATCCTGTTTCACTTAGAAATATATCACAATACGAAAACTAGATAGTCTCAAAATGCAATTTTGTCTGGACTGAAATACTCTGATGTCTGCATTAAATATACAGCAAGGGCCAGGGAAGCATTTAGCTTAGCTTAGCATAAAGACTGAAAGCAGGCAGGATAAAAAAGCTAGCCTGTCCAAATGTCACAAAATCTACCTACCAGTACCCCTAAAGTTCAGTAAAACACAGTGTCTAGTTTGTTTAATCTGTGCACAAACAGAAATGGCTGACACATCATAGTTACTGGAGTACTGTGATGTAAGTTTCGTGCAAACAATTTGCAGCAAGTTGCAGTAAGTCTGGAGTCTCATGCTGAAACCAACTCCGTAATCATGTCTTTTTACTGTTCAATTAACAATATAAATTTCTATATGTAATGTTGCAGAGAAAGTTACTGAAGTAGCTGCTAATCACTAGCCATGGTCAACCGCTCGTAATACTACTTGTACCTCAAGAGGCATAGTCATGTATAGATCAGTTTTGCTCCAAGTCCAGTTTAGGCCTTCAACATAAACAAAATTGACGACACTCACATTCTCCACTGTTAAAATTAGGCAAAAATCCAATCAGCGCTGCAATCTAGCGTTGGTACATCATTGGAGCTAGTCTCACATATAGAGTGGTTTCCTCCTGTCCTGTCCCACACCCACAAAAATTGTCATGCCCTGTCTCAATCTCAGTAGAATGATTCCTGTCTCATCCTGTTCCTGTCAATCCACAGCCCACACACGACACTATGCACATTTTTATACAGTATATATAAATTCACCTATTGTTATTATGATTCCTGCTCCTGCCAACTCCCATTGACTTTCTTTCCTGTCCTGTCCCACTCTCATCATGAATAATGATGACTCCCAGGGGGAATCCCAGGTGGGACACGGGATTCCCCCCAAAATATTAGCCTCCACTATGGATTTCATGCTCTTACAGGCGGCCAACTCAAATGTGAGCAGGGCTCAGCTGTCAGTCACAATGTCCTGTACAGCCCCTTTTTATAGCATCGAATGACTAATTAAAACCAAATGAACATATGTTGCACATCAACATGATGAGAACTATCTAAATTGACAGAAACCAACTTTGATGTTTTAGTTTGCCCCATGTCCTATCTGCTAAAATGGAGGGGGCAGGATTTATCACCTATACTGCAGCCAGCCACCAGGGGTGGTCAAGATGTTTTGGCATCACTTTAGGGAGCTGACATGTTGTCCATCTTTGTCAATGGCTCAGGCAGACTTGACTCGGCAAATAGGACTGCTAGCTACACAGTTAACTAGCTGAGGACAGCCTTTAGCAGTTACTCTGGTCATATGTTGCCCCCTTTGACAGGTGGAGAGTTCTTACATATTGCACTTTTAATATTTAATATTTTGTCAAATATTTTTCCCTTTTCCGTTTGACTTTAGCTTTTCAGGCCTCTAAAAATTAAGCATGAGTCTGTCATTGATCGCAACTAAATTGAATTTGACAACCGCTGTTTTACATTTTATATTTATTACAAAACAAAAGAAATATGAAATTGCAGTGTAAACACTACTACTATTGCTGATACAATTACTAATAGAGAAAGGGAAGACATGACAGTGAAAGTTTAAACTTACTTAAATTGGATTTTGTAAGAATAACAAAAGGCTAACCAAGACTATACAGAGTAAAGACAGAGGTGTACTGTTCTGTGCTTAAAATAAATGATGTGATGAACAACAGAGTTGTCTCCAGGCAAAGTCCTCTTTAAATTATATTTGTCTGTTCACAGGGAAGTCTCTTTCTCTTTTCAGGGCTTTCACGAGGATGTCTCATTATTTCCAATGAGCAATATTCCTGTCTCATTCTTTGTCTGATTGGCCTGGCGGCGCCAACGCTGGAGCTGCACCAACATAAAGGTCTCAAGCAGCACCTCCTCCGTAATGATGGGAGGACAGTGGACCGGCCTCCTCTCTCATTCACCTCTCACAACACTTAACAAGTCGCCCTCTTCTCTGTTCTCACTCCCTCTTCCCTAACCCACCTTTTCCATTTCCATCTTCCACTCAACATCTATCTTCATCTTTTCATCCACGTGTTCTTCTTCACTCCCTTTCCAAAAACAGGCCGACCACTCACTCCTCTCCCCTCCCGCCTCACCCGCACTCCTCCTCCTCTGCTGTTCTCAGCTGCTTCCTTAGCTCTCCCTTCATCCTGAGACAGGGGAGCGGAGGAACAAAGGGCCCCTGATGTCTTCCTGGAGAGGTTATAAAGCAAAAGTCAAATTGTATTAGAGCTCTCGGAGCATTAGCGAGTGAGGCAGCGCCAAACGCGGACGGCCTCTCAGACCGCGCTTTCAAAATAATAATTACACTGTGAGAGATGAAGCGATGGAGACAGAGGAGCAAGGAGGTGAAGGCAGGAGGAAAGTACGAGAGGGAAGATCTGTGTTTTTATTTAAGCATGCTGAATGTCTTGAAAGAGTAGAACCAGCTGCTGTCTCCAGGCAAGGAGAAGGGGGAGCGGAGGCAACGCGATCAGTCAAGCAGAACAGATTTTGCCAGCTCAAGGGTATTTAGAGGCCTTTATCTGGTAAACAGGTCAAGGTGGGGCCAACATATCCTCACATGAACCAGACAAAAGACAGCTTTTACCATTGCTTTTTGAAGTAATTGCTCAGCCAATATTACCTTAATTTTGATAGTGGACAGTAGAGAGGTGACAGGAAAACAGGAGCAATGATGAGCAACAAAGGTCCCCAATCAAACGTCAATCCATCAGTTTTCTTCTGCTAATTCAGGATCAGGTCGTTGTGGTGGCAGGCAAAGCAGGGTATTCCAGACGTGCTTCTCCCCTGCTATGCTTTCCAGCTCTTCCTAGGGGATCCCAAGTCATTCCCAGGCCAGATGAGACATGTAATCCCTGCAGAGGGTTCTGGGTATACTCCGGGGTCACCTCCCAGTGAGACGTGGGTGGAAAGTATCCAAAGGAAGTCATCTAGTAATCATCTTAACCAGATGCCCAAACCACCTCAACTGGCTCCTTTCGACATGAAGTAGCAGCGGCTGTACTCCAAACCCTCCACAGATGTTAGAGCTCCTCAACCTATCTCTAACCCAGCCACCCAACGAAGGGAACTCATTTCAGCCGCTTATATCTGCCAACTCATTGATTCAGTCACTACTCCAAAGCTCATGATCATAGGTGAGGGTCAGAGCATAGATCAACTATTTGTTTATTTATTTGTTTATTTGTCAATTGGATCCCCATTAGTTGGTGCCAAGGCAGCAACTACTCTTCCTGGGGTCCATGTACAAAAATATTCACATTACAAAATTAAAAACAAGATACAATACAATACAACAACAACAAAAAAAATACACAAGATCACCCAACCATCGCCCACCCCTACCCTCTACCTCACCCTCCAGATTCCCTCCCACCACCTATAAAAGTTTAAAAGTTAAAGCCAGCAATGCCAACAATACAACATTAAAACTGAGCTGTTACAGTCATATCAGAGTTGATCTCCTGATCTCCTGATAAACTGAGAGCTTTGCCCTCTGGCTCAGCTCCCTTTTCACCACAATGGTAGGGCGCAGCTCCCGCATTACTGCAGACACGGCAACAATCCGCCTGTCAATCTCACAGTCCATCTTCCAGTCACTCGTGAACAAGACCCCGAGATACTTGAACTTTGCTTGGGGCAGCAGCTTGGAGGGGCTGATGTCATCCCGGCCACTTCACACTCAGTTGTCATGTTGTCCACCTTTATATGTGTTAATGGTGTGAACTATACTTGATGAGAACTTGTAGACGACAGGGTACACAAGGCAGGAAGTGTGGGTGGGGGGCCAGGAAGGGACCCAACAACTAATATTTGTCTAAGGTCTCACCTAACAGGTGAAGTACCTCTGGCATGACAGGTTTGCTTTCAACACTAAAAAAGTTTTTAAAAAAAACAACAAACAAACAAACAAACAAACAAACAAAAATTATTTCAAAACCCCAGAACTACAAAAAATAGCCCATTGGAATGAAAAATGATTTGTCCAATGGCCTATTATCCTGTAAACAAATGGCTGTTGCTCTAAAGGCTCATTTCTCTAAAAATACACACTCTCCCTGCAATCACTAACGCTAACCCATCTAACTACTCAAAACTGAAGTAAAAGTCTGATTATTCTATTCCCACATTTTCGAAATTTGTATGCGACAATAAAATTTCTTGAAATGTTGTTTGTAAGGCCAGACAGATAACCTATTAAGGGCAAAACCCCTGCCAATTCAGCACCATGGACAGGGCCAACAGTCAGTGAACTATCAGCTGCAGGGAGTGTGTATTTTTGGAGCTGTGGGCCTTCGGAGCAATGGGTGTCTTTTGGATAAATAAGCTAATGGTCCAATACAACATTTTTTGGACTATTGGGGTTTTGGAATAATGGCCTGTTGGAACAATGGGCAGTCCCCTAAGAGGGAAACCTCTTTTAATGATAAAACATTTAAATAATACTTTTATATTACCTAGTTGTAATGGAACAATTTCATCTATATTCATTTTTACTTTTAACCACATGCTCCCTTTTCAGCTGGCATTCTGAATGTCTACTATGTACTTTTTAAAATAAAGTGACATCACTTTTAAATCACACGCCTGCGCATTCCTGTGCTTTGTCTAACAGTGAACGTAGGATTATTGATATGTCCCAGCACTAACCAACTGACCTCACAACGTACTAGGTGACTGAAGCACTATACAGTCTTGGTTAAAATAACAGACTGAGCAATGAATTGTTTTTCATATTAATTTTAAAATCCTGTCATAAAAAAGTAGCACACAACCACTGTTAAATCTCATCATCCATTTTGTTAACATGGTTTCATGTTTGTTTGTTTGTTACAACAGAAAAGCACTGTATCAGCCAGTCAGAGAGGCTGGGAATATTCAAGTTTATGATGATATGATTTTCTCTAAGATATGTTTTGTGGTTGTATGTGCTCATTCAGCTTTTCTGGAAATACTGTACATAAAAGTCCTTGTAAAGTGCCTCGATGATTTCGCAAAAGGAGCCAAGTGTCGCCTTGAAGAACTGGAGCCAAACTAAACAAAATGTGTTTTAAGTCATATAGATGTCGGACTTTGTCATTGGTTTTCCCCAGATTCCCCATGGTCATAAATCTTGTGTTACTTCTATATTTGACAAGCGTCCATCCACTCCAAAGAAAGCACTGGCACTAAGAGATCACCACTTGAAATACATACTGTACACAGTATTTGGAAACCACAATTGCAGGTTTATGTCCATGAGAAGCTCAACAAGCAATGATATTGTTGCAAAGAAATATTCTCAACAGTATCAGGTTTTGTTTGCTGAGACTCATTTAGAACAGATTTTGATTAATTTTCATGTAGTGGACATTATGCATCCAACTTTTGGCTAAATTGAACACATTTTACTGGCAAAACATTGTTGTACTTCCCCTTTTCTGGTTATTACCAAATCTGAAATTGCCCCCATTTTGATCAGTAACATAACACAATGATCAGTTCGTGTGGAGATATTCTTCAGGCTGTGTGTGTAGTAAGTATAATTATGTTCAGTTTTCTTTGGCACTGCTGTCTTTGCTTCCGTTATTATCACTCTTCACAGTTTGAGCAGGATGTAATGCTTTTTCCAATGGCCTCTTGTACTAGTGCCTATTTAAACAGTCAATGAACCAGGCAATCACTTATAAGAGCCGAATGATTTCATCATTGTCTGTTAGATTGCTGACAGGTACTTTAAGGAGTTTTTAACTGGTTATAAAACAGTCTCATTTCAGCATTGATGCCTCCATATAGCGAGCAAGATGATCAGCGACAAGATTGTCTATTTCTATGTAGTTATTCTTAACGGTTAGCAGAGTGCTTTTTGCTCACAGTTAGCTACTTTAGCAACAAGCAAGCTGCTAAAGCTATCTGTCCATCAGGAAACTCTGTAATTAACTATTACATTATTAATTATTATATATAATTATTTGCTTCAAATAATTAAAAATATGATCCACTTCAAATCAAATCCTCAAATCAGGGAATACAATTAAGAAGTTGCATTTTTGTATAGTGAAGCCCATTCTCCTCAAACACTCCAGTCCACCCTGGTGAATGGATGTATTCTGTTTCCATGCCCGGTGGCGTCATAAGCGAGAAAGCGTTTCATTGGTTGCAAATTTAGTTTATACCCCTGAGTGCAGGATGAGTCATCAAACGGTTTTTAATTGTTTCCCAGGACAGACAAACTGTAATACCATTGAAATACCAGAGAGTACCTACAAAATGACTTTTATGTCATTGTTTGGCCAGATACTGCCATATAGATCATGTATTTCACAGTATATATGTGTTAAAAACATTTAAACATTGATTTTGACTTCACTGAAACTTTAATGTCTGCCACCAGGTAAGATTCTCCTTGAATACAGATCGGAAGAGCCTACTTTACTTATCCAACTTACAGTGACTTGTACGTTAGCCAGAGAAGTAAGAGATTTTTCTTCTGAAAATTTTATTTTCGACATTATATTTTGTGGTTATGGCAGTGGAAACACTACCGCTTTTGTCCACAGGGGCCTCCAGAATCAACACAATATGAAAGTTCCTTGTAGCCGCTTTTAAAAAAAAGGAAAACAAAGATAACCTTGTTAGCAGTGAGCCCTTTTACACTACAGAGTATAAATATGCACCATAAACTGCTTCTTGGCAGAAAGTTATACGACAGGTCTCCATGCTTCTTGTTCATCACAAGTTACCCATGCTGGATCTTATTTAACGACACTTGCCCCTTATTCTCCATGCCTAAAAACACAGAGGATTATGGGAAATGACAGGCAAGATTCTGGAGCTTTTTACAACCAAGGGATGTGGTCAGCGCCTCTTGTTAGAGTCCTTTTTACTGTGTTCTATTTCAGAACCTCACATGGATTAGTGCGACACATGTCACAGGTGCTCATTACAATGACCAGTGTCACCCCTTTTCCTTTCCATGCTTTAACCGCACGGCCGTGAGCCACGCTGAACTCGAGTTGACAGGAAGCCTGTACAAACATCAGAGCTCTACGGAGGATGTGAATCCGTGCCTAAAAGCGAGGAGTAGAAACTGCAGGAGATACGCTCTCCAGCTCCCTTCAGACCAGGAACAGGAACAGTAGCCGACGCACATCCTCCTCATCACTCTTGTTACTCACGCGCTGCTTTTGTGTATGTTTAATCCGAGTGTTAATGGAGTGTTGTGGAGGTTGGACACAGTGCGAACGGATGCAATCATGATGTCCGTGTGTAAAAAGGCCGGGCCGCGCGGTACCTTTCTGTGTGTCATCAGCGTGTTTCCAGGCAGTTCAATCAGTGACTGAACTCAAGCATTGGAGAAACAGCAGTTGTGTTTATTATGCTGTATTAAGTTTTAGTCAGAGAACATCTAAGAGCGAGCAGGTGCTTCTGAGCTCCCAGAATATTTGTTTTACTTTGTAAAAGACCCAGGCGGGGGCGAGCGTTTCTTTTAACCAACAGCAATTAGGCTCGCTAATGAGACCCTGGGTTAGATGTATTAAGACCCTCGTTTATCCTGCTTTTCTTCCCTTTGCGTCTTTCAGTTTTCCATCCTTCTTCACTTTGTTTTTTCTCCTAAAACTCAGACATACACAGATGCACTTTACGTCAGCTCTGTCTGAGTTCACTCGCCGGTGTGTCTGAGCTCCGTTGCCTTCAGTCCCTCAGCTCCAGCACCCCGTTGCAGATCCTCAATGCTTCTTAATTTAGACAGCTTTCCCCTTGTTCCAAATAAAATACCTGGAGGGGGAGGCAAACTCATAAATCCACTCCTCTAACAACAACAACATCCAGAATGATCTCTCTTGATACTAGAGATGAGCTACTACTTCTCCTCCCCCCCGGGGATCCCTGGTGATTGATTTACATGCAGGCTCAGTCCAACTTACCCGAATGGTTTAGGAGACAAAGTAGTTCCACCTGCTGTGCCGCCACGCACGCCAGGCTGAAAGGGATAGGTCTCTGAGCCATTGGCGCTCCTGGTAGACGGTGTGCCAAACCAGGCAAGTACCAGAGGAAATCAGTGGTTTCATTGGCCATGAGATACCCTCTTCTCTCAGTCGGCCTCGGGACACCATGGGTGGGCAGCTGCCAAACAATAAGGACACAAATTTACTTTTTAAGAGGGATGGGGTTTAATCAAATTGAATGAAAACACGTCTGCAGTCCATTTATGAATCATGTGTCTGGGAGCAGGCTTAAACTCAAACAAGCTGCCTATACTGTGTGGCCTAAGTTACCTTTCTGTTTCTCTCTCATCACATTTGAGTTACTGTGGTTTCAGTGTGCACAATAAAAAGAGCCCAAAGTAGGAATTTGTTGAGCATTCTCATTATATCCAACCATGAAAGGTGGCTGCATTCAACCAACTTAAATTGATTTAAAAGGAAACTGTCAGATTTTTTGGAGCAGGGTTGTATGAGGTATTTATCCATAGTCATTGTATTGCCTACAGTAGATGGCGGTCAGCACACACCCAGTTTGGAGCAGGAGCACCAGTGTATGAAGCTAAGCAGTGTGCTGCTGTGAACAGGGTCAGCAGCAACACGTATTTTAGCCACCTATAAAGATCAACATCAGTTTTATTGTATATATATTTGGAATATTACCACCACTTTACTTTGCCATCAGAGAACCTTTTTAGCCAGAAAACCGCCATTGGCTAAGCCAAATATCTCTCTCTCCAAACCAACCAAACTCCTTTGGCAAAAATAGTAGCTTTACCTTGCAGAACAGCTGCCTCAATCAGTTAGTTTATTGTGTGATTTTGTTGAATCTGAACTAATCCTTTAAAACACAAAAATCACAAAATAACTTGTGAGGGGTCAGGCCAATGATATAGCTCAACCGATATACCAGTTTACATGTAGGCAATGCTGGCACGGCTCCGCGAACAGGAGAACTCAGCTTTCTTGATCAGTTCAGCATGCAGTGAGGAATTTATTGTTAAAATTGACTACATTTACCTTCAACACATGAAAAGTGCCAAATTTTCCCCTTAAGAGTGGATAACAATGCTACAATGAAGTTAAAAAATAGTTACAGAAACACTTTACAATATGATATTAAAACAATACAAAATAAATAAAAATGACCAAACAAAATAGCAGATCGAGGCAGCAGTGGACAGCAACTCCTGTGTTCTGCAAGGTAAAATGACTGTACGTTTGGCTTATATGATGCCGGTAAAGCACCAAAAATATTCTAAATATAGCACACACCTAAACTGATATTGATTATTTTAGGTGGGCCTTTTTTAGGTGGCTAAAATACACTTTGCTGCTGACCCTGTCCAAATCAGTACATTGCCTAGCTTCCAATACTGGTACTCTAATGTGCTAATTCTCCATAGTGGGGGTGTGCTGACCTCCATCTACCTCAGTGGTTCTCAACTTTTTCAAGTCGAGACCTCATCCAAAAAATCAGGTTGCTGTTCATGACCCCCACCCTCTCACAACAAATGACAGCTAACTCAAATGATGTCACTGGTACAGATAACGTAACATAAAAATCATTCCCCAGCCAAAAATATGGCCCTCATTTCCCATCATACTCGCTGGACTGAGTAGTTTATTAAGTTGTTGTTAGTGTTTATGTCTGTTCAGAATTAAGTAGTTTATGTTGCCATCATATTGTCAATTTTGTGCTGGTTTGCAGTTTCAACCATTTGTGAATGGGATTACATTCCTTGATAACAGCTGTATCATATTTTTGAGTGCTTGTTCCTGATGTTGCATGTCTTTAAGGGGCTGATGTTGCTGAGAGAGAAGCCTTCCTATAGCTCTCATCCATGCTGCTTAGTTGCCACAATATGTTATTTTTATTTTATTCCCACAAATTATCTTGCGACCCTCTTGTGGGTCCTGACCCCCAAGTTGAGAACCACTGACAGATACGTACCTCATACAACCTCACTTCAAAAAATCTAAACTGTCCCTTGAAGGGAAATTATATGCTAAGAAAAAGAGAGAACAGAGGTATTGCCTATATACACATTCAAAAAGTGTAGGGTTAGTATCAGTGGTTTTTCCACTTGAAAAGCGTTTGCCTTTTCATCTTCAGGTCAAGAATAAGACCTAACATACTTATGTTGATTGGCTTATTAACCTTGAACTGAGTGAACTTGCTGTGTCTAAACAGAGAGTCTCCACCCAAATAGACTGTTTTCACCAGCCAGTGTTTGTCTGCAGGACAGTGCCAAACCAGTAGTGAGAGAGGAAATAGGCTCTCAAATATGTGGTCATGTGGACACGCTAAAAGGAAGGCAGACAGGGATTTTATTATTATGACAACATTTGACTTGACATTTTAGAGTCTCTGACCATACAAGTCACAATACTTGCATATCTAAAGTTAGACTTCACAAAGGTAAATTGCAATGGCTGTTGGTGCACTCTAATTTTTTAATGTTTCAATTTTATTATTTAAATATGTTTTTTAATCTAATTATTATCCTTTATTGCCCACTTGCCTTTTTATAAATATGCTACCCTTCATTTCACTGCACATGTTGTATGAGCATGTGACATGTGATCTTTGAAGCAATATGCTACTTTCCAAAAAAAAAAAAAAAAAAAAAAAAAAAGATATTAATAGCAGAGCTTCTGTGTTGCATTATATTGCTCTGTGGTCAAGTTAATGGATCACAGAGCTCTTTTCATTTTGGCATTTCCAGTTTGGGTTTGGTGCTTTTTTGACCCAAGTCGCGTGCCGTTGTGTTTGGCTGTATCATAGCAACCAAAGGGGGCGGATGTGGCCGGGAGAGGGAGCGTGTGGTTTCCATGGACACCGCTGAGAGCCAACTGTAGGTAAATGTTTTGAAGTAGTAGAGACATTTGAAGTACACGGTAAGTTTGCTCTTAAGTACTTATATGGAAGTAACTCAAATCAGATTAAAGGTATGGAGAGACATGTACCGGCTGTCTTACTGATGTAGAAAAAGTGGAATGGTTGTAGTTCAGCTAATATTAGCTGTGCTAACAGCGAATACAGCGTTAGTTAGCATAGTTAACGCTAGTTATTGTTCTGTCTAAACGTCAACATAAACCTTTTCCACAGCATCCATTTTGCCATGAAATATTAGGGTTTTATCAGTGATATTAACTAAGGTTGTTGCATTCACACCAGGCAGAGTCAGGGTCGACTCAGAGGAAGACTGACGGTTAAATGACGGGACCTTAATTAGCATCATTGCTAACACCTGTGTTTACCTACTGTTTCATATCAATATGGCTGAAAAACACTAGACCAGTTAATGTGAGGAAAACTTGACAAGTGAGACAGCTATGTGTGTAAACTAGCGTTATAGAACTAGAATAATTCAAATAAAGTTACAGAAAATGCTGTGAAGACATTATTTAGCATAAATACAATGTGTCCTTACCGTTTTCCTTCTCTGTGTAATCTTATATTGACGCTTTAAATTCAGAGTACAGTATATGTATGGCGCTCAACAAACAGGTGTGACTACTAATTTGGTGTGCAGGTGTACCAATGTGCACTAAAGTAGAAAACAAATAAATAAATAAAGTGTGAGCTCACAATAAGCTTACAGTCTCACTTATGACCAGTGAGTTGAAAATATACTTATTTTTAAAGGCTTGGATTAATGGGTTAACTATAAATTCCACTAAGCTGGTTTACATTGAAATTGTACAGTAAGCAACACAGGTGTTACAAATGATACTAATGAAGGTTTCATTCAGGTCAGACAGAATAAGTGTGCTGCTATCGTGCATGTCGGCTCACTGTGGATAAGCTCTGCCACTTGCTTCTTGAATGGAATGGGACCTTAATTAGTATCACTGGTGTAACTGGTTATCCTACTATTTCATATTAATGCCACGGATGCCGAGAAAAGGGTCTATTAATGTAAAGAAAACTTGACAAGGAGCACAGTGTACAAACTACTGCTGTGTAACTAAAATAGGTAGAGTACAGTTACAGAAAATACTGAAGACATTGTACTTAAACACAATATGTTTTTATCATTAAAAAAAATAGATAGAGTATAGATATAGTTTTACTTTTCATTGTGATGCAGCTAGTAGTTTTAACAACAATGATACTAATTAAAGTTCTGTTCCATTCACATCAAACAGAGTCAGGGTGCTATTGTGCATGTTGGCTCACTGGATAAACTCTACCGTAAATGAAATTGTATCTGAGTTATTATAATTGGTAACACCTGTGTTTACCCTTCAACCTCATATTAGTTTGGCTGCCATGAAAAAAGGTCTATTTCATGCTACTGATTTTAATTTTGATATTTGCTGCAACTACCAGTTATATGATTTATTTGATTTAATTAGTCTTATCACACCCATCACAAACCCCTTAAACTCTTGCTGACATGGTAAAATAGCTTCTGAGCAACAGTCGAAATCTCAGAAATATTCGGATTACTATCACATAAGACAAAAAAATAGCAAATCCTAACAGTTTGGAAGCTGTAATTAGGTCATGTTTGGCACTAAATTGTTAAAAAAATTTCAGTCTATTATCAAAGTAGTTGCTGATCAATTTTCTGTTGATCAGTGAATCAGGAAATTTCATCTCTGAAATACATCAAACAGAATCTCCCATGGTCTTTTCATATTATTTCCACATGGGGCCCCAAGCCCAAAGTTGATCAAATGTGAATTAGAGTGAAGTGAAGTATCATGTTGAACCCTTATAAGTCACAGACTGTTTAAGACAGTGTTGTTTTTAATCTTTAGTTCCAGAATATCCCAGTCGGTGCTATGGGGATATCACTGTCCAGGGCAGCCCAGTGGACCACGGCCAGCTCTGGTACTGGCAAACTGGAGTTCACGCCAATGAATGAGTCCTTGTTGAAAGAAATCCTGCGCTTTGTGGAGCAGTTCAGCTCCCAACACCCACAGGAGGCAGAGCATGTGTTCGAGGAGCCGCTCCAGTGGAGTACCACTTTAGTGGCATCTGATTTCAAAACAGACTATGACATCAGGTTGGCCTAATCATGAAGCAGGCAGCTGGTTGGCCAGTGCTTTCAAGTATTACGTGTCTGTGCAGGATATGCTGTCACCATGGTGTCCAAATGTATTTTACCTTGGCTATACTCAAAGCAGTAGGCTATAATTAATTTGTTTTTCAACTTCACTTAGACTGAGTACATTCCATTTTATTTCATCAGAAATTCTGCTCTACTTTCAGTGTGTGGTTCGGTTTGTATCTCGTAGCTGGGAAGCGGAGAAGTACAAAAACAAAAATACAGACTGATCTTCCTGAAGTGTATTGGCATTTATAATCTAACACAAGTCATAATAGGGATAAAACTGAATAATTCAAGTTTTTTATTTTCTTTTCTCCTCAGTGACTCAGATGTACAGTCCCATGAGAAAGACAGTGAAGGGCATCCATTGTTGCAGTTCTCCCCTCCTACTGTTTCTGTCCGCAGCTTCAGCCAGCTCTCTAAACTAGTTCATCTGGCAGATGATAAGAAGCTGGAGGAGGTTCGAGCATGTCTAGAAGGTAAGCATGATGACCACAGGATGAGATTTGAATCTAATTTGCATCCCAAGTAGTCTAGCCACCAGCATACTTCCATAACCCACAGACTTAATTTGTTTGTCCTCCTAGTTACTCTGTACAACCATCCAATTATGCTGCCATTGGTAATTCTTTACAGATATATATTTACCTTAAGGCCACTGCCAAAAAGAGATAAGGTAGTATGTATTTGTCTGACATAAGAATACATAATGAATATGGTAAAGACTATTTTCATTGGTGGTGATTTTTTTTATAGAGAGGGAATGTTCAGTTTGTTAAAACAAATGTATATAGAAAAAAATACAGTAATAGGAGGCCTGCTGTATTGTTCATTCAGAATTAACCCAATTTACATAAACATTTTTGGAAACATTGTGATCAGCATCTGAATCTGAAGGCTAATCTCTGTTTTTTCGTACTTTATTTTTCTAAAGAAGCATCGATGTAGAGCAAAACACAGTGGAATAAATGGTTGATCACCAATGTGAGGTTTTACATAGCCATAAAATTTAAACCTGCAGAAAACTTGAAAAGTCATTCTCCCCATATTTTGAACATTAGTTGCAATATTTATCCAGTCAGTCATTGTTGGAGGTTCAGTCTGTAACCTTTTTCATGTTACAGCTTTCTTGCTTACTGCTATTAGTTTTTTTTTTTTCAATAGATATTTGTCATGCACCATTAATGACCTGCAATTATTGTTCAGAAAATAGAGACCCCGTGGCTAAGATCCTGGGTCCCAGCTTTGCCAGCATCCTGGATAAAGAAGGCGCCCACACTGATGTACTAAGTCTGGTGGGCAAAGTGAAAGAGGATGATCAAGACAAGGACTCTGAGGTCAAGGTCAAGCTTTTCCTATTGCTCCAAAATATGGATAACCAGCTCCTCAACAAGTGCCTCAAAGAGATATCTGAGTAGGTGTTTCTTCTATCTCTAGCTCTCTGAGAATTCAATCTGATTATCTATCCATCTTCCACGGCTATCCTCTTTCGCTCAATCCTAACCAGTTTTACTTCGACATGTGGTTGTTTTTGATTGGAGCAGGCAGTGGGTTTAGAAAAAGGAACCATGAATGAATGAAATGAATTGGATGTTTGTTTTGTTTTTCTACATTTTCATTACAGACAAGTCAGACTCGACCCCACCGCAGTGAAGAATGAAGTGGAGCTGTTGAAACGACTCTCCATCGAAGGAGAAAAGAGGGTGTTGAAGTCGGTTCGATACACATCAGGTTTGAATTATCTCCACATTTCACTGGGTTGCGAGGAAAGCAATTGCTATTAACACTAATGCTGGATATTCCAAAGTATAAAAAGTCTGCTTCTTCTGCCACAAAAGACATGGAGGTCATTATATCTGTCAGATTCCACTTTACCACGTCGTTTGTCAAGACATGTTTTTTGCTTCATTCCAGTGTATTTATCATGCCCTAACAAAGTATTCAATGGCATGTGCACACCAAGTGGTAAAAGCAGTCTATGCCCCCTTTTCTCAGGTTAAATTGACACCTTCTATGAAAACAATCTCCCAGCCAACCTGAAAATATGATAGTGTCACCATGTGGCTCTGTTTTTTACTGGTTGATTTATATTGCAAGTGAAACTATGGTTCTGCCCTGGGCTCATGTCTCAAAACTGTGCTGCTTGGAGTACTGTGTAATCTTTTTTAGCAGCCAAGCCATTTGTGATGATTTCTCTTTTTGCTCCACTGTTTTCCTCTGTTTCATATGTCCTTTGGAGACAAACTTGTCAGGCTGCACTACAAAGTATAAAGTTTACTGCAAATTTCCAACCTTTTTCTTTGTTTTAGATTATGAATTTTCAAATGGCTGTCACGCCCCTCCATGGAGACAGGTGCATGGTGAGATTTGTTACCTTGTGATTGAGCCTTGTGACACAGAGACCCTCTACATCACCTGCAGCACTGCTGGAGTTTTCCTCAATGGGGTAAGACTAGGAAGATAAAGCACTGTGAGCTACATCAGCTGCAACAGTCAAACATAATATTGTTTTATTTGTCTGTGTGAGAAAATGTTCAGGGAGGTTACTTTCTGGTTAATTTATGATAGACCAATTCATCATTACACCGTCAGTTAAGTGGCAGCAAATTCACATCTGTATGTTCAGTATGTAGTGCTCCAGTGATTTAGCAAAGATTTATTCCTTTTCTTCAATCATAAATCTTGAATGTCCCAAATTTAGTCACTATGTGTATCCTCCTCCCCAGCAACTGTTACAATACCAACCCTATACCAACATCACGGCACACTGTCATCAGTTCAGTTGAATTATCACAGTTACCCATCAGCTGAATCCATCATCTGTTCATCTGTTTGTAGTATAAATTACCTCATTAAATATTCCAACAAGTATTTTAGGAAAAGAAGGGAAAAAATATCAATGTGTCACCACCATAGATGTGCCTAGTAATTCATCTAAATCAGCCATTCCCAAACTTAAGAATGCCATGGCAAAGTTTGAAATCTGATATTCTTCTGCGGCTCCCTAAACTTTTAATCCCAACTCTGATCAACACACAAGACTAATCATACTGATGATGATATATAAGATATGTTCCGATGTTAATTTGACTGGTCACCAAATAAAATGCAACACCTGTTAAACGTGGTCAGATAGATGAAGAATAGCACATAATTTAAATCTCAGGGCTTTTAAATCATGATTATTTTACAGTAATTTCAAACTTATATAATTGAAAACTTACAAGCTGTTTATTAATTTGTTTTTCATGATTTCTCAAAGCCCACCTGCAGGGCCTTCACAGCCCACCAGTGAGCCCCATCCCACACTTTGGGAATCACAGATCTAAATAAAATATTGAAGGAGCCACACAACCAACATGATATTCAGCACTTATTGAATGGTACAGTGCTCCTACAGAATATTAATCTCATGTTAATCTCTCTAATGATGAAAAGTAAAACATAAATAAATATATGATCAATGATCCAAATGTAAACCAAATCCAGACCACCAAAATTCAAAACACAGGATTTGAAGCAGCTGTCATTCCCTATTTAGTCTGACTTAATAGATTTACTCTGAGAGTATAAGCCTGCCACTGGACAGCTTGTTTCAGTTGATGTCGTAGTATCTACTATCTGAGTTTTCAAAGTGGCGAAACAAAAACAACCTACGAGATAGCAACCTACACACCGGCAAGTTAGTGCCTGGGATATTAATGGTATGAACGTAAACAAGCTAGCAGCTGTTATCTTTTCTTTTGCAGTGATGTAGTCATCTTAATGCCCGGGCTTGCTTCCCGATGTGCAAACGTTCCACCAAAACAAATTTCCCCCGACACTATTTTGCAGGGGCAGTGTTGCTCCATCCTAGGCTTAGCGCCGCCCACGACGATTGTGATTGGTTTAGGGGAATACAAACAAGCCAGGGTGTTTTTTCCTCTATAGCGGAAGGATTGTATATGGAGCCAGACATTTCTCTACTGCTCTGTGCTGTGGAGAGAGGCCTGGTTATGTGAGACTATTCTCTATTTGATCAACAGGTCTTAAACATTTTTTAAGATTTTTCCTTTGTTTAACCACATAAAAGTTTTGGTGGGATTAAAATGTCTTTTAAGAGAGACCTGGTCTCAAGGGAATAAAAATGGTCACAGCAATAAATCAAACAACATATTCAGTCTAAGAAAACTGCCACATGCTACAAAAGAGTGTAGACAATTTCAGTTTCAGTACAGTTTCCAAAAACTATCAAAATAAAGTTCAAAACAATGTATTAAGTAGCAGAGGCATTGACCAAGAGTGCTATTTTCCAGATCATTTAAAACTGACTTGAGTTCACCAAGAGTAATCACTTTTGACATTTTTAAATCCCCCCTTTCAGAGTTCCAGCTGGAAGGGGCAGAGTGCTTCAACAAAGTTCAGTGGGCTACAAGATAACCACACCCAGTAATAAAGCTTGGAGCACAGTGTTATCCTGCATCCAACATCTTTAGACACTGGGCATGAGAAGTCATTAAAGGGAAGATTCAGCACTTTTCATGTGGATGTCCAGTCAGTGTAGATGGTAAATGTTGACAGTTGAAGCAATAAATTCCCCACTATGTGCTGTATTAACCAAAAAAAACTGTGTTCTTGTGCTGCAAAATCAGTTGTTCTTCCTGCATCCAGTGACATCACAGTGATGTTACAGTGATATTATTGGTGTTAAGGAAGAACTACAGGCTATTTCAGCTTGGATTTCACTCCTTTTCTGGGTAGCTAGGGGATGTGCTAGATGAGTATTTTTAAGATTTCAAGTATTTAAGAGCAGATCACTACAATACAATGAAGTTAAAAAAGTTGCAGGTATAGTTTACAATACAATATTAATACAATGTGAAATCAACAACCAAACAAACTAACCAATAGTGTTAAAATTACTTTTTTTGTGAATGATTTAGAACTAACCTGACACACCAGATGGTTTGTTCCACAGAACCAAATGGGAAGTTGTCCTCGGAAACACTTAGCAGGTGATTGGATGAACCATTTGTCTGTCACATCTAACACAGGCTAACTTTAACCCGTCAGATCAAACTCTTGCTGACGCTGGTGGGAGAAGAGTGAAAACATCTTTTCCACTGAGAAAAGTCTCCAGTGCCATTATTTTACTGTCCGATTCTGCTCTAATTGATGCTATCGCAGTATCTATGCTAACCTCTGTAGGAGCCACCATTATTTGTTACAGATGAATCAGTTCCATGGATGCTTCTTACTGTTGATGCACCTAAAACCACACCTGCAGCTGCCAGTAGTCCCTACCAGCTGTGTTGCAAATTTAGAATCTGCATAAATGTGAAAAAAAAAAAAAGGCCAGGTTTAAAATTCTGGAATTACCTTTAATGTGTATCATAAGTAAGTAAGAGTTTAGCTGTTTTTGATTATATTCATGTGACAAATTCAAACTCTTACTCGAAGTTTTCAATTATGTTCATAAATATACCCGAAATTTGTATGGTTAAAAAAATCACTGGGCTTTTAAGTGCCTTCCAGAGATTCCCTAGTGTACTATTGTATAGAGAGCTTCCAAATACTTGCCAAATGTCAGGAATCTCTGGGAATGTGCTTGCAATCATTTCTAAGAGAGGATTCTGCATGCTGCAGCACCTTTCACTCTTCCACTGACTTTGCTGACAAGCTGTTGGTTTCCTGCCTCTGTTTCTTCACCTGGAAATGTTTCTGCCAAGGTGAAAAAACCTTAAACCCAACGGGTGACATTGATGCAAATGAAACCTCAGAGAGCAGTAGTGTCTTACACCTAATTTAGCGGTTTACATGGTTTTACACTTCCTCTTTGAGGCTGCCTGGAGATACTCTGAGCTCTCTAACCTCAGCTATTCCAGCTGACATGTGGGTCACATTATAATTGTGGTTTTTGGAATTAATGAAGCTGTTTTTCACTTTGTTTTCACAGTGCATAAAACAGGAGGGGGAGGAGAGTGGCTACGAGCGAACAAGTGATGTGTACGAAGACCTGATAACACTTCTGAAGAGCAGATCTCCACATTTTGCTGAGAACATAAACAAGCAGGTACAGTGGAGTACAGTTTAGGCAGATGCAATTATCATCAACACATTAAGACCTCCTCTTTGTAGCCTTGAATTTAAGCTCTCAAAGCAAAGATGTGTGGGTGTTGAAATGCCTCTTTGTCCCATGAACAGGGTCCTTCTCTCCAAACCTCTGATTTGATCCCTGATGCTGTGTGACTCATATTCGTAAACAGAGTTAGGATTGTGTAATCAGTGTCTGTGCTGCTCCATGCTAGTGAGCTAGTGTCTGGTTGTCACTGTGTTGAAAAATTTCTGAAGCGACCTCCTCCGTGTTCCAACATCAAAACAGCACAGCCCCCTCCTGCCTACCATCCACCCCCTCAGCACACACATGCACACACAGACACACATGCTTATATTTCCAGACATTGAAATATGCGTGATTTATTCAGTAGTGCTATTTCCTGCTTTAGTAATTTGACGACATAACAAATCGCCTCAATAATAGATTCCAGCTGTACCCAAAAATCTGTTAATCATTTAAAAATATGATCCTTTTTTTCTCACTTTCACTGATGTTTGTTGGAAAATGTGGCATCCTCACAAGCTCATCAAAGCTTTTAAAGACCTCTTACGACGGCTCACTGCCTGCTTTGTATGGTCATCGGTTCATGTTTTTAAAGGTCCAGTATGTAAGATTTAGGGAAATTTATTGGCAGAATATGGCAGAAATTAAATATAAAAGAAAAAGTATGTTTTCATTCGTGTATAATCACCTGAAAATAAGAATTCTTGTGTTTTCGTTACCTATGAATGAACCGTAGAAGAGGGTGCAAGTCTCTAAATGTGATTTAGGACGATATTGTTTACCCACATTGCATATCTTGAAAGAATCCAAAGTACAACAGTCAACAGACGGAGTAATAAGATTTACAGATGTCAACATAAATTTCTCCCAATGATTTTTCAAAACTATTTGACTTCTGAAGGGCCAGACGATTTCACAGAACTACTCTGCATGTTAAGTGCCTTTGAAACAAAATACAACAGAAATAATTTTACAAGACAAAAATGCTTATTGAATTGTCCAAGGGATTTTCCATGCTAGGATTTAATTGTATAGTCACTGCTGTACATTGCTGTAAGTTGTCTCCATTCCAATATCCATTAATGCTCAATTGTTTTTATTAGCCATGCTAACAGTGTGGCTCTATGGATGGCAGTGCGGGCCGCTTGGTTCACCGCTTTGGCCCAGATCTGAATATATCAATAAATATTGGACAGATTGTCATAAATTTTTTACAGGCACTGGTGATTTTCTGACTATTTGTTAAGCACTGTCATCAGGTCAAAATGTTCATTTGTTCAATACTGTGGACTGAGTCATTAATTAATGTTAGCCTGTTAACACGCTAAACTAAGATGGTAAACATTATACCCACTCAAGATCTGCCTGTTTGCATTGTCATTGTGACCATGTTAGCATGCTGACATTTCCATTTAGCTTAAAGCACTGTGGGGACAATTGTGGTCACAGCCTTAAGGGCTGTCCCCACCAACAGTAATAACTGTAACAATTTTTAACAAACAAATTTTGAATATCCATCTAAGCTGCTATACTATACTATACTATTATACTAAGACTATACAACATAGCGTACACAGTAGCACCTCCATCATGTCTGTGAAGTTTGTTGGTTGATTGGTCCATGGTTCTTCTTTACAGTAGGTGATAGATCTAAAGGTGCTATAGTAAGATGGAATGGGGTTAGTGAAGACTTCAATAAACCAATGAGTAGTGCCAGGCTGAACCGTGTAAAAAAAGAGATTCAGGCTTTTATGTTTTATGACTCCTGTGTGAGGAGTGATTCCTTGAGTCTGAAAGATTTAAAAATGATGGACAGCAGCAGTAGAAAATTGCTGTGAACGAGTTTGTGGAGGCACAAATCATTGTCAAGGTCTTTTTCTTCTGGATTCTTTAACTCCTTTGATATGTGCCTTGCAGTGTCCTGTAACTTTAGTTTCACTCTCATGCTGAATATTTTCTCTCTGCCTCTGCTTGAGCTAATCACCTTCATATGATGGGGTCAATTTAAAAACGCATTGCTTTGAAATTCATTTGATTGATTGCTGACGACAGCAATCAAATGGTGCAATATGCATCCTGTGTCTGAGATATTAAGTAATTGCAGTCATTCTTGTGGACATGATCCGTTCCAGTTTTAATTTGAGAGAGCAATAGCAGTGGTGTCTGTCAGAAACACAATCTCACATAGCTCCGGCTCAGTTCCCTGATTGCAACGAAGAGAGCACAAACTTGGAAGGCGATAGCCAAAGATAACAACACCTAATCTCCAAACATATCTGCTTGTTTCCAATGTGAGGAAGCAGGTCTTTTTTAACAGTTCTATTAGATCAGACAGCCTCAATCAATTGAGCAGAGGCAGCCAAAGGAGACGAGGGCTGCAACACAGGGAGGAAGCAGACTCGCCTCCTCTACTCAGTGTTGTGGATTCGTTTTGACATCACAGCGTGATTGGAAATTGGACATGCTGTGTATTTGCATGCACAAGACACTCACTGAAAAGCAAAAACTCCTGGGGTTGTAGATTTGTTTTCGTTATTCACATCCTGAAATTAATATAGACTGCCGCACTGTCATAATCAGTCAGAAGAGACTGCATGAATCTTGCCACTGACAGATGTTTTATGGCCAATGGCTTCAGATTTACTGCCCTGCTGATTTTCCATCAGTATGGATCAAGTAATTAGATACAAGTCTGCCTCAAACGCATGTAAATAGTTGGAGTTTAGGTTTTAGTAGACAAATGCTTGGGAAAAAACATACAAATGAAGAAATAAGAAAAGTGTTAAAGATTGAATGTCACTTACTATGAAAAGGCGACAGACCTGCAGTGTTTTCAGATGCAGAAAGGCACCTGTAATATGACTTTTTACTGTGGCATGTCAAGAAATCTAAAGTGTTCCCTTCTGTGTAAGCACATGGACTTTGTCCATTTCATATATAATAGAATTAAAGAAGGTTGGTTAGCCTAATAAAGTCAGACTGCGGGTCTGTGGTTGGGTGAATTGACTTGTATGTTTCCAATAGCAGGTCACTTTGTGTTTTATGAAAAACAAGTCTTTGGAAAAGTGATTGGGCATGCTTGGCACCGGATTGCGCGTGAACACAAGCCATAGAAATACATCTTAATTCTTTTTCCCTGCCCTTAAAAATGTCGAGCCTCTAACAAACAATGACAGTCTGAGCTATTTCTGCAGAGCAGGTGTCTGTGATTAAAAACTCTCCTGCCTGCAAACCATTCATATGTGTCTTATTGGCATTGGTATATGGGTTGTAAAGTTTGGTATAAAGACCTTCAAAACTTAAAAAGAAAAAAAAAACATAACTGAATAACAGTGACACAAAGGCGTTACTTTGTCTGTGCCAAGCTGCAAGGTTTTAGGTGGAGGAATGTACCGAAACAATAAACTTTTTGATATTGTTCAGCCAATTAACACAGGGGGAGCTCTTCTGTATAAAGCTCTGGGAAAGTGTTACTTTATTCCAGTGACTCCATAAAGACTGAATTGTTATGCAGGTCTGCATATTGTTGAGAAAGGGCTTTTATGTGAATTTTATGCTTTTCATGTGTCACTGATACTGTTCTGTAGCTTTTATGTGCCTCATCTTGGAGTGAAATGGCCAGCACTTTGTCAGGCATTAAAATGTAATGACGAGAAAGGCATCATGTCAGATGGCGGGTGGAAAATATGGTGCACAAGAAGCACAAGTGAACATCAGAATGATATTTTATTTTAATAAGCATCATTTAGAGAAATTTACAGCTGAGTACATTCGGTTTTATAAAAGAAATTTATTGAATATCTCACCAATATAATATTGGTGCAAATTGAAAGAGGTCTTTTTCCCCACTCTTTTCACTTGCCTTTGTCTTTTTCCACTTACCGACAGGATTTTGCAGTTCAAGAACTTCCATCAACACAAAAGATCCAGCATGTGGAATCGGTTGATGCGGAGGAACAAGGCCAACCCCAGAGGTCTTACGAGCAACAGGAAAAGAATGTGCATGAGAAGGCGAGACAACAGCATACGCCGAACAAGGCAGGCGGCGAGAAGAAATATGAACCACGTCCGAAATGGAAGAATCTCGGTCTCATGTCTCCATGTGGGTATGTGATAATTCCTCTCGTAAGATGTGTCCTGAAACAACATCAGACTACCGGAGGGATCCCTCTTATTGAGGAGATGAGCTATAGTGACAGTGATGCCAAGCCTTCATCACATGTGCTCAGTGTGTCTGCCAGCAGTCACACATTATAAAAAGATGGTTATATGGTTTATAAATTTAGGGCGAGTGCAAATATTCCTGATTACACACTGATCTGAGTTAATAAATACGTTCATAGTGTGGAAACCCTTTCTGCCCAATTACAGACAGAAATGTTGGGAAAAAGCCTTAGAAAAAATCCCCAAAAGATCTATCACATATGGTCTTTGATTGATAAATAGATCTAGCAAGGGCTGAGCTGTTGCAGCTGTACGTTGTGATAACTATACCCATTTGAGAAGAAACTGGCTCAAGATAAAAGTATCTCATTTGCTAAAAAAAAGAAGTGCCCGCTGAACCCTTGTCTCGAATTGTTAAATAATGATTATGTTAGAAAAATAACCATTTTCAAAATAGAAGCAGGCATAATGACTCTTATTTCACATCATTACAGTAAAGCAGAGGAAAAGAAACTCAGCAAGAGCTTTGGAGAGAAGTCTGGTACAGAAGTACAGAAGAAAAAGCTGGGACCAGGAGCCAAGACCAAGATGAAAGCAGAATTCTCTGTGTCTTCTTTACCGGGACACCTGTCCTCCCAGAAAATGTAAGTGCCACGAATAGTTCTCCTGTTATAGAATCTATAAGGACTGTTTCTTCTCTGCAGGCAGACTAACTTACACTAGATTGGAAGAGTTTAAAGGGATAGTTGGGATTTTTTTAGTGGGGTTGTATGGGGTCCTTTCATACATTCATACATTCATAGCCAATGGATTACCTACTGTAGATGGTGGTCGGCATGCCCCAACTTTGAAGAAGCAGCAGGAGTAGTGGTGTAGGAAGCTAAACAATGTACTGCGCTTGACATGGCCAGCAGCAAAACATATTTTAGCCACCTTAGAAAAGGCCCACCTAAAAAAATCAATATCAGTTAAGTTACCTTGCTGTCAGACAGCTTTTTCTAACAGAAAACTGAAGTTTTATAAGTCAAATAACATTCTCTCCAAAGGTACTAAACTCCTATGGCAAAACAGCGATTGTGCCTCGTAAAAACACAGGAGTTGCTGATATACCACTTGTGGGAACTAAGCTGTAACTTCTACAAAAAATGGCTGGGACATCACGATTTTGTCTTTTTACTCTTTACTTGAAAGACTGCGCATTATTACATGGACTAGGGCTCAGTACTGAACTGTTTTCATCCTCTTGCGCTAGCATAACTTCACTTTTCTTCTTCTGAACAGCCACCTTATTAACTTTTAACTCTGGCGTAGAACTGTACTGCCACCTTGTGGTCTGTATTAGCCGCTCCACCCAATTTTAACTCCTAATACTACAGAAAATGCATTCATCCTTTTAATATTTTTAACTCCTTTTAACTTGTTATATAGCTATATAGTTGTTATATAGTTCGTTTTTAACTATATGAATAACCATAACTAATGAATTACTGTATTAATGAACTAAAGATACAACACCATTGCCTGGATCGCTTAGTTTTTTATGGATTATTGTGTGACTTAAGCGAATCCAAACTAACTATTTAAAACATAAAATCACACAATAGCACAAAGACACTAGCCGACAGGGGCAGCAGTAGACTGGCAGTTCCAATGCTCTGTGAGGTAAAATTACAGTTTTTGCCAAGAGATTGGTTATTTGGAGAGAGTTATACAGTGGGTTATATAATGTTGGTTGATTGATGTTGATGTTTTTTTGATGGCAAGGCAAAGCAGTGAAAATATTTTAAAATAAAAATATAAATTTAACATAACACTGGTATTGATATTTTTAGGTGGCTGAAGTACATTGTACTGCTGACCCTGTCCACAGCAGTACATTGCTTAGCTTCCTACACCAGTGCTCCTGCTGCTTCTCCAAACTGTGTGCTGACAGTTTATCTACTGTACACTGATATTGGATAAGCACCTTATACAACTTCACTTGAAAAAATCCAAACCATCCCTTTAGTGCTGTCTTACTAGTGGTAAAATATGTAGTGGAAAGTGTAACCTGCAAATATATTAGCCATTGTACTGAACAAGAACCTATGTAAAATCGTTTTCTTCCTCCGGCTCTTGGCAGCCACAGCTCCTCAGCTGTCTCCGTATTTGCATCTTGCCAATGTACACAGACTGCTAGTGTCATAAATTTGACGCTAGCCACTGTTCACTGATAGCATTCTTCACCACTCATCAGTTGGTGTACAGGCAATAAAGACCCCAGGGTGCTTTCATTCAATCACAGTCATGACTGCACACCACCCAGGACAGTGTGTAGGCCTGGCAGCTTTGAGAAGGTCTTGTTTGGTGTTTATCATAGTGCTTCCTGGAAAACACTCCCTCATATCTGCTGGCTCCTTCTGATAATACATTCCCCTGGTAATGCTATTTTGTATGTACATGGGAACTGTCTCTCAGCGGCCCCATTTGAATGCGTACCAAATTTCATTGCTCCACAGTGCCCAATTTTCATGATACAGTTATCCAAGTGGCCTGAGCAACTTTAAAAAGCCATCTGCGTTTCTGTTTGCATCAATAGTAAGAGTCTTTGCTCTGTATATGATGAAGACTCCAGTCCTCCCAAGACATTATTCCAAATCTTTATTTTCCTGCTGCTCAGATTCTGAGGAAGTTCAAACTTGACACTTGAATTTCAAAATCCTTAATGGGTCTCCTTGTGTGGGATGACCAGACTGTTTTTTCCATTTGAAACACAGGAAAAGAGATTTCATGATATTGTATTCCATCTGTTTTGTCCAGCTATGCATTGTCTAGTTGTTACACTATCCCACACCTTTGTAGATTGTTACCTTAAGGTCAAACGTGCACTGCTATCTGCTCCTTTTCTGTTCAGTAAGACCCCAGCAGGAGCTGGGCCAGTGGACACTTTCAGCGAGAGTTCATCTGAGAGTGAGGAGGAGGAAGAGCAGCCAGAGCGCCGTCCAGAGAGTAACACAGACCTGCCTTCTGAGTACTGGCAGATCCAGAAATTGGTGAAGTACCTCAAGGTATGGGAACATTACTCTGCATACTACTGTTTTCCACAACAGTGAGTTGTACAGAGAGCTGTATGACTACGGGTAAAAGCAGGCCACAACTGACAATGAAACAGTGAAGGTCATGCTCTTTTCCTCCTCCATCTGTCCAAGAACTTTGATGTTGTCCTGAGTCAGTGTTTACTTTTGCAGTGCATGGAAAATAATAGAGCCAGTCTGATACTGGATTTTTGGGGCCAATACCAATATCAGGAGTAAAAGAGTTCCAATTAGAGGTGTTGTGATAAACCCGTATAGATGATAACCATGATATTTGAAAAGTGAAATATTGATATCACATCAATAATACACATAATCTTTTCACTCTCGCCCCCCACATAGACACATTTTCACTATCCATTGAGTGTAATTTCCCTTTTTTTTACTAATTTTTACAATAATGGATACAGATTCTCTCTCCATATCCCTACACCTGTATTTGGAGTGTAATTCATTTGCCAAAAATGAGACAAAACGTACAATGAATAAAGTTAAAAGAGCAATATGTAAGATCCTAGTGTTCAGAAATGAGTTCTGCAGTACAAATAGCGAGTTAGGCCGATAGATTGAATTAAATTGGTTGAATCCCTTCTAAATATCAGATCCATAGTTGAACCGAGTTGCCCCCCAGCCCCTTCTACCACACCTGGAGCTCAGGCAGGTTGCCTGCAGGCTGCAGGGATACTGACAAGCGCAAGATAAGTGCAACATTATACTTGGACAACGACAACCATAAGTTCTCCACTGTAAGGTGATCAGCTGTTTATAACTGTCAGTTGTCTGTCAGTGTAAAGCTAAGCTTGTTATCCTGAAAACAAAAGCCCACTGGTCTGAAAATACACTCTCTGGAGTTGGAGTTCGGTGGCTGCCTGCTTTTCTGCCTACCAAACTCTATTAATATATTGCTCAGTTGAACAGTTATAAACACCTACGCCCCCCAAACAATTATTAATGATTTCTTACAACTCATAAACAGACACTTACTCCTTCTGCAAACATTCGGTTTTAATTGCAAATATAATAAACATGAAATAGACAAATGCACGATAATCATGTTGTGAAAATCTGCTATCGTGACAGCCCGACAGTGATATATCGGCCATAAAATGCTGCCTATAAATCTAAAAACTAAAAAAGAAATGAAAAACAATCTGCCTTATGTTCTGTAATAAAAAAGTCTTCATATTGGCATATATCAGACAACATATACACCGGTAACTATATAGACTAATACAGCTGTGATAGGCCAATATTGGGTCAATAATATCAGCAGAACGAAATATCTGTCTGGCTCTAGAAGATAAAATCAAGTCATGGAGGTGCAGGAGAATTTAGGATAGCTGCTAGATATCACAAAAAGGTAATTTTCCAATCACATGATCCCACCTGTCTGTTTTGCCTGAGTCATATCAAGGTGCCACTCAGTAAAACAGAGGACGTCAGACAAAATAAAGTGTAGGTTGCTCCCATTTGAAGCGGCGCTTTGTAGGAAGATGCTTATTGAAGTGGTTGGCTCGGCTCATGGATTCCTGCTTTCTGACACAGGCGTGTTTGGTTGCACATGTGAGCCAAGGCACAGGGGAAAGAGCTGTCTGACGGCAGCAGCTGTACGCGCTGTTTGCCCACACCGCAGAAGCATAAAAATGAAGCGCGCCTGTGATAGGTCTGACAGGGCATATGGTGAATATTAATGTGTCAAAACATGGAAGGAAAAGAAAAGAGGATCGAAACGCCAATGACCCAGACTGGCTGGGAATACCTCTGACCACTTGACTTCTGAGATTACCCTTCTTTACTGAGCAGTCTCTATTATCTATTTATCTGGACTGCATCATTTAGACACATTATATTAAAACAGACTGCCCGTACTTTATTTTGACAGCAATCTGTTTTGTTGCAAACCTGTCCCCTTCTATTTAACAATAGAAACTGTAAATGCTGCTTCAACTCAAAGAAAATCAGTTAATGTTATTTCAATGTGTTATAGTAGTTTACATTACATCGTTTCATACAGTATGGAATTTCTTTATATTACCAACAGATTTGTGTGTTAACTAAGTAGATCTTTTATAGAAAACACTGCTGTAAAGTTCAACTGTAGGTAGATATTTTTAGCTAAGCAAAATATAATATAATAGAAGGAAATTCCCACTCTAAAAGCAGGCTGCTATTCGTTTCCAGAAAGGAAAAAATAAGATGTAAATGATACGAAAGAGGCAAATAAAGAGGCAGATAAAAAAAAAAAAAAAAACCTCACTGGTTTGTATATTTTATACTTTTCAGCGGGGTTGTGGCATGAGCTTTAGGCTTGTGTGTGTGTTCCTGCTTCAACAAGATGCAGCACTGCAGTAACCAACATGTCCCAGCTTTCTATCTGTCTGGAAACCACACAGCACAGTTATTTATGGGGTTTGTCCAGTAGTCATTTTATAATATCATTACCATCAGACGCTGAAACTTAGCATGAGCCAAGTTAAATATCTGTTTTATTTTAGGAGGAGATCTTTTTTTCTCCCCTTTCCTTGCACTATAGACAGCCGTTTGTACTCGAGGAAGTTTAACACTTTCATAAAGCGACACATGGATGTTCTGTTTTGTGTTTTAATGATATTTATGTAGGAATATTTGCCTAGGGTTCCGACATGTTTGTTTTTATACTTGTATGACTGGAGATCTGTGCCTGTAAAATGGTTGCAGTACATGGTCTCTCACAACATCCAGCACGCAGATCTAATTCTGTCTAGCAGGCATGGGTTTACACAGTATGTGTGTGTTCGTGTGGTTATATGTATGTGCTGTAGGAGATGTCTGTAACATAGAAAACAAGTTTTAATGTAATTCACCTTCCTTTTCCAATCTGTAATGCATCAGTACCAGAGTATAAGCAACATTTTTATCATACTTAATTATTACTACATATATAATTATATGAACAGCATAGAGGCTTTAGGTAAATTATGGAAACCAGACTGGGAACAAGACAAACTAGGTAACAACTTTGCTAAAAAGACTAAAGTGTTGTTTTACAATAAGGACAGAATAACTTAACATGGTGGGTTTAGCAACTAATCCATAAAATGTCCTCTGAGTTTTTTGTCTGTTTAAATAAAGAAAAAAATTACCAGCTGCTATCAGTTAGGTTGGCCTGTGGCTGTCTAAACATTAAACAATTTTCATATTCTCACAAATATAAATATTGTGTCTGATACACAATATGTTACTATTTAACAGAAAAACATTTCAATATTGTGTGTTTGTAAACATTTTCATAATTTACTTTTTATAATATTCATTATTTCTTTTTCCTTCTTGAATATTTATTTTGAATTTTTTCAATATTTAAAAACTAATACAACAGAAAAAATAAAGAAGAGGAAATAAAAGCAAGAACAGAGACCCTAAGGCTCACCCCCACCCACCTAAAAAGGCCAGAATATATGAAGTATATTTCAACAGTGTTATTATGTTGTGCATGCACACCAAAATAAGCTGCATGGGCAATACCCCCTGCCAGTGCAACAAAATGTCCAGCAGACTGTCCAAACAAAACCAAGAACAATCATAAATGAACAAAGATACACACAGAGTCCGCTAGTCATAGATCAGGGGTGTCAAACTCATTTTAGTTCATGGGTCACATATAGCTTAATTTGATCCCAAATGGGCCAGACCAGAATAACCATTGCATAATAACCAATGAATAACAACACATCCAAGTTTTTCCCTTTTTTTTAGTGTAAAGACGTAAAAGTACAAATGTTCACCTTCCGTTTACAAAACAGATGAACAGCCAGAGAGGACTTAAGGAAAATAAGTGTAATTTCAACAATGTCTCAGGCTTTCCACATTAAGTCAGCCTACTGTCACAACATGTGCATTACAATACACAGATCACAGTTTCTCTACAAGTGAACAAGAGTTATGCATTTTGGAAGTGAACAACAGTATTTTACCTGTTTGCGATTCAAATAAACACTTGAGATCAAGAAATTCTTTAAATTTTCTGTATATTTCTACTCCAGGTTGGTATCACTACTTAGTGCCTTGGCAACAGGGTTCCACCAGTATTGTTGTACTGAAGCTGCTGATTGATAACATTTTCCACAATTAATCAATATCTCAATATCAGTATGTTGAAATATGACCACAAGAAGCATTCATTGTTTTTTCAGAGACCTGTATTCTTGTCTGGAATTAATGACTGCTCTGCAATTTTTTACACTTTGTAACGTCATCCAGTGGATCAGACTGGACCCTTTGGCCTGCCCATTTTGGCCTGTAGGCCGTAACGTTTGACACACCTGTAGTAGATTGTCAGAGCAAATGTGGGGTACTCAATTTTTGTTAAGACACAGTCATGAATAAATTCCTTATTTAATCTACAAAAGGTCCCTAAGTCCTTGCACAGTGACAGTTAGACATGGAGTACCTTATCTTTACCAGCTAAAACAATAATTTCTTTTTCTTACTGAACAGATGGCTTTTTCTAATCTTTTCTGAACAGTCACAATGACAGAATAATTCACCAGATAGCTTTAAAGAGTGTCACCATTAGTGCAAGTTTTCTCCATTACTTTAAAATTGTGTTTCTATTACTACAAGTTTCCCTAAAGTTCTGCAGATTAACAAGCTGTGCTGGGTCCTTGACACACATGGTATTGTGTTCAGCCCTCATTAAGGTTGCTCCCCCTCTGCTGGGCAGTCACAGTACTACTGCCCTGCTCTTCTCTCCTGAGAACCATTCTGCTAATTACTACACTAAAACTAATCTTGTCTCCAGTGTACAAGAGCCAGCATCGGCTCATTTTCTCAACAGAGGTGAATTTGTAGCCAGTTCTGTTCTAAGTGGTTAAGTGTTTTTAATGATTTTTTTAATAACTGCACCACTCAATTAAAACGTTTAATTTTAATGCCTGTAATACATTTACAGCATGTCCAATCTGGAGAATTTACTTACAAGAATAATTTCATCATTTCATTCTCATGAGTTAAGCAACTTTTCAATTCAAAGGCCTGACTAGACGTTTGCTCAGCGTGTACTGCACTCATTTTATGACAGCAAGGCCTATTAAGTGATCAAGTTTTATGTTATAGGAGATCCTGTGTCAAATATGAAGCAAGAAACAACCAGTGATCATTCATTCAGTCCCTGCTGTACCTTTCCCATAATAGAGCCTGAGATTGGGTTTGTTCTTGTCATTAGTAGCCTTCCCTCTAAGTCTGCTGTAGACTGCATAGAAGTATGAAACCTCATACATCCTCTATGGCTCGACCTCTGCCGAGACCCGCTATTTCTCTCTTACACTAAGCTCTATGAGGAGCTGGCAGTGGCCCGAGTCCACCTGTCACCAGTCCAACATTGCAGACGTACACTCTTATGTATCTCAGCACTTAATACTCAGTATGCACGTTTACCCCTGCTGGCATGAAGTCCAAGCCAAACACACACTCACGCACAAAATATTCACAACAAAATAGTATAAAGAAAAGGACCTGAGGTCAACAGGGTATCATTGACAGCCCTGTTAACCCCATCTCTGCTCCCACATGCTGAGTGCTGTGATTTAATGGCCTGGAGTGGCTCAGGCAGGGCAGTCTGTGTCTGCAGCATCCAGGCTGCTGCTCCAGAGGAACCAGACTAGAATAAGACCTCCATTCAGTAGTGTGAAGGCATCGGCTATTTAGTAGCTCAGGCTCAGACACCTGCAGTAAAGGAAGAGACAAAATGTGTAAAGCATCTTTAAGTGGCTGAAATGGAGTTCACCTCATGAATGGAATTTGACCTCTCATACTGCATAATCTCTTCTTCATTATGCAATTTCCTCAGGCTAGGGGATAAAGTATTTATACAACTGCCTTTAATCATTATTAGATGAGCTGCCATTAAGCTGCTGATTAATGAGTATTATCTATCTAAATAGCATGGTGCAAATTCCAGAGTTGTAGTCCAGTCATACTCCTATAAATTCTCTTCAGTGGATATGTTGTTTTAGAGGTGACTATAGTTGCAGTATTGCTGTTTAGGGATATGTTTGCCAATAATTGGGGTTGTTGGCGTTACTGCCTAAAATGCTGGAGTGGGTATCAGCGAGTGAGAGAGTCTATGCACCAATCCGAAGTCGCTTATTAGCTCCAAAATGGAACCTTGCTACTTCCCTGCAGGACCCCATATGAATACTGGATCAGTACTCTTTAACGACAGGTCCAGGTATTGGGAAGGACGGAATGGTACATCTCTATTTGATATATACCCCGTCATTAGATATTCACTAAATCATAAGAGTTTTTTTTTAAGTTTTCTATATTTTTTATCCAAACCAGCTGTGTGGTACTATGGATTGCAACATGCTTCTAAGTGAAATATCCTGACAACTATTGGATGGTTAACTTTGCTAGATATTTGAGGTCCCTACATGATAAATTATAGTGACTTTGGTGATTCGTTTCCTCTAGCACCAGTAACCGTTTAATGTTTTCACTTTTTCAGTGAAACTGAAACAAAAATCATTCATGGTCTCCAGAGGATGAGTGATGCCCTAACTGTTTCTATAACATCACCATGAGGTTGGCACTTTTGGTTCAGAGTGAAATATTGTAGTGTAATTGTATGGACTGCTATTAAATTTGGTACAAATTTTAGCATTTGTGTTCCCGACAGGATAAATCCTACTGACTTGGGTGACCCCATGACTTTTCATTTAGCTCCCCAAACAGATCAGTGTCATCTTGCCCTATATTGTATGTTATTTATTGATTGATTTTTCAGAAATCCTTTGAAAACTAATGACAATCCCATCAGCCTCAGCTGTACTTTGTGTTTAGCACTAATTAGTATGACTAACAGGAAGGAGGCTGTTGGAACAAGCCTGCTGTTGATGGATTTTTTCAGTCACATTCTCCTCCCCGTCCACTATTTGCATTTTACCATTTCGCTATATGAAACAACAGCAACAACATCCAAGCTAGCAGCCTATAAGATGAAAATGGCAAGATACCCTAACCCTAACTTGGTCGCTAACAGTATGAACACAAACAAGCTAGCAGGTGTTACTTTCTCTTTTCAGCTACTTTTTATTCCAGGGCTTGCCTCCCCACCAAATGTTCCACAAAAACAAGTTACCCACAGACACTATTTTGCAAGGTCTTTGTCACTGCATCATGGGGTTGGGCATCTTGGGCATCACCCCCCCATTTCCAGAACGATAATGGGATCAGCCAGACCTTTCTTCAGTGTTGGCACAGTGCTAAAATAAGGTGAAAAGATAATTCTAACCAAGATTAGTGTTAATATTTGTTAGCTAACATGCCAAACTAAGATGGTGCGTCTCATAAATATTACCGGCATGTTAGCATTGTCACTGTGTGCTATCATAGTGATGATGGCATTTATCTCAAGACACTCTTATTGTTGTTTTCAATTGGGTGAGATTTACTAAGACATTCATCACTGTTGTTTGCAGTTGCACATATCTTGACTGGTGGAAAATCATTTGGGTTTATGAAACAGACCTGTAAAGATTTAAAATACCACATATTTTAAAAGAAAAATCACTTAGTATTGGTATTACATATTGATTATTGAAAGTCAAGCCAGTAGGTCAAGGCATACAGTACAGTTCATATATCCCCACCAAGACAGCCCATATATTAAACTACTTTTCAAATTTCTTGTTTCAAGGTCGAATCGTGGTTGAATTGGTTCCACTTTGAGCATCTGCCCCTATCATGCTCAGAAAGTCAAAGATCTTTCACCATAAAAGATTGTCAGATGTTGTCAATGTTTTAAAGAATGTCGACAATACTTCAAGACCAAAGCTAACAAAAATGAAAGCACATGATCTGTTTTCTGTTCTCCCAGCTATCACTCCTAAACATAGCTTTTTTCAATGTTTTTACAAGGTACGAACCTCGCCTGCTGAATCCTTTGAAGAGTGAGAATGGAGGAGACAAAGGAAGCAGTAGATCCACTGCTGTTAATGGGCAAATGGTTCACATTTAGGCTAGCATCATGATATGGAGAACACATGTGGCTGTTATCCTGCTGTGTCAGAGCACTGCTTTGTGAGGGAGATATGATCAAACACCACTTGGGACTGTGGTATAGGTCTACGCTGATGAGCCGGCCCCTCCAACAGCTGCATGAAACAGATTACTGCCCCAGCCTTCTATACAGTGATAGGCTATTTTCTACTTATATGGGTAGCAGATAGCAGGACATGCTACATTCTTATGTTTGGTTGAAGTAATCTGTTTAGGATGGTCCTGAAGTCTCAAATTGTTTGCAAAGTGTGCAACTAATAAAGGCTTATGAATCTTGGAACGGTAGAGGCGACCTTGAATCCACAAGATAGAATTCTATCTGTATCACATTTAATTTAAACCGCTGCAAAAACGGAATAATATTTGATTGTTCACTTGCCAGGAGATTTTGGACTGGAGGTTTCAGTGTCACATATCAAAGCCATGTAGCAGGTCTAGTATTACAGCAGCTAACTGATGCATTTACGAACCATGAGCTTCTGTTTTATCTGACTACTGATTTTTTCCCCTTCTCGTGATCAAAACCATTGCATGTCAACAAAGTCTGTTATGCAATTGCATATGATACAGACTAAATATGGTGATATAAAAAACACCATTTGTGCCTGCCTGGATGGTATTTTGACAATCTCAAAAGCACCAACCCTAAGACTGGTATTTTAAGTGCCATAATGCTGTCAACATCCATCCACAGCTAGGACATTATGAGGATTTATGCAGTGTGAGGAGAATCTGAAAAAAACAACAAGTATTCGGACACTAAATTTAGGAGAAGTCAGGTTCTACCACTGTCACGCAAGTCATGATTTGACCACACGTGCCCAATTTTAAATCTCTGTATTGTTTATTGTTTTAGTGAACACATTGCAGTTAAATGGCAATAAAAACTAATCAGTTTTCTGCCCCATGTGTGGAAAGAGGCTTTTAAAGTCAGATTTCCCCCTTCAAAGCACTTTTTAACTTAGTAGTGTTTTAGTTACTAAGTTGCTAAACGCTGGGGTGCAGGGCTTAAATGATATGTGTGTATATAGCAACTGTCAAAACATATTCTGCCTTTGAAATGCCAGCTCATCATTAGTTTCAGGGTTTCAGTGCTAATAGTGGTCTTTTTCATCTTAAGGGCAGTATCTAATGGTTTCTGGGCTCAGCTCTGTTAGCAAATAATTTCTTCCCATCAGTGTTTACCACCACAAAGCTAAACACTTAGCAGGCTGTGGTAAAAACAAAACAACCTCAGCAGGAGTGATATTATAAGACGAAACAACAGAGGGAGAGGGCGGGTGTGGGGGTGGTGGAAGGTTTGCATCCTCATCTCCTTTCCAAATGTCTGTTTAATGTTTAATTTTCTCTTCCTCTCCTCCTTTTTGTCTCTGTCTTTTCATTCATTCATGTTTGGCATTAATATCACAGGGAGGCGACCAGACGGCCACTGTGCTCACTCTGTGCGCCATGATGGACTTTAATTTGATGCAGGAGACGTGCCAACTGGCCATCCGGGATGTAGGTGGCCTTGAAGTCCTCATTAACTTGCTGGATACAGATGAAGTCAAAAGCAAAGTGAGTAGCTGTGCCAAAGCTGGACCTGGATGGCCTGCAGGCATAAACAGAGCCGGCCGTGTGTGCCAGCCTGTGTTTTAGTTACAGAAACACTAGCGCAGGGTCGAGAGCGTGCCTTTAAAGACACAGGGTAGCAATTATTCTCCAGTTTGCCTAATGACGTGTGGGTGCTTTTTAACCCGATTTTATTACAGCTTTTTCTCCTGTCTATTTTTAGTAGAAATGCGGGTGAATGTTTGGCTACTAGGTATTGCTGTATGTACTCTTAGTACAGATGGAGACCTCATGTTGGCACAGACACAACAGGTTCTTTTCCATAAAACAAATCCATCATCTTTAAAATGTCTGACTGACTGGGTGTGAAAGTTTCTTGTGTGTGTGTGTTTTTTAGATTGGATCTCTGAAAATCCTGAGAAAGATTAGTCACAATGTGCAAATCCGTCGAGCCATTGTTGATATGGGAGGCCTGCAGAGCATCGTGAAGATTCTGGACTCACCAGTCAAGGACCTCAAGGCCTTAGCTGCTGAGACCATTGCTAATGTGGCCAGGTTCCGCAGAGCAAGGAGAACCGTCAGGCAGTATGGCGGTATCAAAAAACTGGTGGGTAAAAGCATAGAAAACGTCAATGAAAAGACATAATAAGCAGCATTTTCCTAAAAACAAACAATATATCGACTCATAAACATAATTCCTCTAAATCATCACTTATGACCCACCAGAAATATGTGTTTGTGGCTGTCTGCAGAGACCCTACCCTCTGCTTGTATTTTCTTATTTTCTCATATTTTGCTGTGTTGGGGACCTTTCAGCCTGTTTTGGCAGTGATTTGTAGGCTCCAGCTAATAGGTACAATGCAGGTTTTGAGGTCAGGGCTCTTATGAAAGTCTAGTGACCAATGGTTACATCATACTTTCTGTCTCTCTCCCCTGCTTTCTGACTGTGAAAGCCGTAGAAAGAGATATACACACATACACGCACAGGCAGAGGATGGCTTCGGCTATATTCACACAAAATCTGGCGAGGTGTGGGTATGTTTATTTGTGATTTAGAATGCAACCTCTGTAGAACAATTAGAACAATTAGATTTCTCAGATTCACTGCTTTGTTCTCATTAACGCCGCTCACGCTCTCAATTGACCCTTTACTAAGCCCCGCCCACCTTAGTTGCTGTTACTATGCCTGTCAAGCTTTCCATTCTTGCAGGGCACATAGGCAGTTTACAGTGACGCTCACTGATCCATAGAAAAGTAAACAAAAGCAGCTTCTCATTTCTAGCTGACGCCCATGGATTTTGTCTGCTAGAATGGTGACTCTCACACTCAGATTTCATAAGTGCACCTGGCTAATGTAAGTTAATGCTAATGGTTGAACTCCTTGAGTTAGCTGAGTAGTCCATCTCCAGCTGACTTTGTGATGTTTTCATATGACATCTTTGAAAATGAGAACCTTGTAAAAGGATCTGAAGTACGTAAAGTCACTTAAGAGTTGTGTACATGATATAATGTTAATGCTAAAAGGCTGAGGTCGAATGGTGAAATACAGCACATGTATGTATGTATGACAGAAATACTCTCATTAACATTGGAAAAGGAAGCGCAGGAATTAGATTAATGTAGTGGACCTTGAGACGGTCACCCAGCTCTACCAGCCGGCCCGTGATCGCCTCAGGAAGAGAGCTGGGATATGAGCTAAGCTAACCTGGCTTAGAAAAAGAGCGAGTCAAGGAGATGCATCAGTGTTGGCCCACTCAGCCCACATCCTTTTGCAAAATGCAGTGGTAAAATGCACAAATTTGTTGGGAGCTAACGTTACAGCAGATAGTTAGTTAGCCAGACATGCTAATGCTTGCAGCTCCATTCCCCACGTGTGCTCTTGTGTTTTATGTTTTCGAAAGATGACAAAAAAGACGCAACTGCCCAGGCTCATGAGACACAGAGTATTGCTTGTCTTAAAGCCCCATGCACACTGCTTCAACATGTAAAGAAATGCAAAGCTTGAAAGGCCCGGTGCCCTAGTTACAGTTGCTAACCTATGATTGGATAGTTGCTGTTTGTAGGAGGAGGGGCTTAGCAAAGAGTCAGTTCACTCTCTGTCTCTCTCCAGTAGGGGCCAACTTGGAATGCAGCATTTACAAAGAATCCTGCATGTCCTACCTGTAAAATTAGCGTATCATAAAAATGATTAAAAACTCAGAATAACAGTTAAATGCCGGTCTAATGTGTAGTAGAAGAAAAAGCTGCAGATCAGAACCTGATCTTTCTGTATTTGTGTTAATGCTACTGACTACAGTGACGGATTTTCCATTCAAACACTTGTCTGTTTATGTCTGTCCCTGCTAGTTAGTGATTTAGTGCAAACTGTTACGTATAAAACCACAGACACCTTGGAACCTTTGGAAAAGCAGGATGGTGCCTTATTCTGATGTGATCCACATATTAACATTATTGTTTTGTTTAAAGTGTAAAACACATATCCAGACTTCGCTGAAATATGTTTTGATGCGCAGCAACTAAATCACCCATTCCTCCACTTTTTACACTGTACACAGTTACCAGATAGTGGCCCATCCATCCTTTTATCACCCAGTTTTTTGCAAACAGCAGAGTGGGTGCTTGGGTAAAACAGATAGAATGTCCCTTACATCCTCTGACCTGCAATCGTGTTTGTTGACAGAGGGACCTGTGATTAAAGCCTCCATGCCTTGTATATTTTCCTCAGCCCCAAATCGGATGTTCTCATGTGCAAGTCACTCACGGAGGCAGATTAATTTCACGCTAAGCTACGAGACCACCTTTGAACTGTGCTGTGTGTAATAGCTTTCCCTGCTCTGTCTCACTGGCCAGGAACTATGGATTAGAACACTGAATGATGGCCATAAACCGCCACACTGGGCTTTTCAGGCCTAACATCAACATCTTTCCTGACAGTTTTCCACTCCTAGCATCTCTGGCTTTTTCATCCTCGTAGACGCAGTGGTAATAGAATTTTAATTACACCCTTAATCACAGCCAACAACTTGTTATTCCCATCTGGAACCGTCCATTATCACTCCAATCCTACAAGCAAACCTTTCAGAGTCCTTGAATTTATGTGCGTATGGAAGTTGTCTGCTGAAACACATGTGGTCTGCGTGTGTGTTGGCACACATTTTCATGTTTGTGTTTATCCACATGTAAGTCTGGGTACCTTGTCTCTCTGCTCAGGTAAAGCTGCTGGACTGTGTCCCTAATTTAGCAGACCTTACTGCAAACGAGGAGAAGGATGTTGAGGTGGCTCGCTGTGGGTCTCTGGCACTCTGGAGCTGCAGTAAGAGTACCAAGAACAAGGAGGCTATCCGCAAGGCCGGGGGTATCCCTCTGCTGGGACGCCTGCTCAAATCTCCACATGAGAACATGCTTATTCCTGTGGTGGGCACCCTGCAGGAATGTGCCTCAGAGGTACAATACGGTACATTGTATTTAAAGGAATAGTCCAGATAATTTGAAGTGGTTTTGTATGAGGCACTTATTCATAGTCAGTGTATTACCTCCAGTAGATGGCAGTTGGCACACCCACAGTTTGGAGAAACAGCAGGAGTACAAATGAAGGAAGTTTAACAATGTATTGCTGTGGACAGGGTCAGCAGCAAAATATTTTAGCCACCTAAAAAATCAATATCAGTTTAACTGTATGCTATATATAAAAGAATATTTTCACTGCTTTACCTTGCTGTCAGACAGCCTTTTCTGACAGGAAACTGCTGTTATATGAAGCCAAATATTGCTTTCTCAGAAGCTACCAAACTTCATCGACAAAAACAGTAATTTTACCTCACAGAGCATGGGAGTTGCTGGTCTACCGCTGCCTTGATCAGTTAGTTATTTTTTTATTATTGTGTGACTTTGACTAAAGGAGTTAGTTTGGATTCACCAAAGTCACAAAATAACACACACAAACTAACTGATCAGCGCAGCAGTAGTCCTTCCTTGATTTGCAAGGTAAAATTAATGTTTTTGCCAGTGGGGTGTCATGACTTTGGAGAGAGAGATGTTTGGCTTCTTTAAGAACGGTTTCCTGTTGGAAAAGCCTGTATGACAGCAAGGTAAAGTGGTGAAAATATTCTGAATATCTAGATTATCTAACTATCCCTTTAACATAAAAATATACAAAATTATGAAATATTTAAGGTCCAAAAATAAAAAATAAAGTATGACACTTACTGTATGAAACAAATCTACAATATAATACATACATAATACATATTTAACATAAAAATAGATCACTTCGTGTTCATGTGGTCTGTTAATTGTTGTGTCACTACAGGAAAGCTACAGGATTGCCATTCAGAAGGAGGGCATGATCAAGGATTTGGTCAAAAATCTAAGCAGTGACAATGATGAGCTGAAAATGCATTGTGCTAGTGCAATCTTCAAGGTACCTGCTTTCCACTCTTCTGCTCTTGTTGCATAAAACAAATGCACAGAATTTGAAAAATGGACATAGTTTTTTGTAAACTTCTTTGTCTCCTAATTAGACCCAGACTGTACAGTAGAGGCATTAATGTAGATCTTGACCCACTGTTTTGCTTTACAGTGTGCAGAGGACAAACAAACCCGTGACCTGGTGCGTGAGTACAAAGGTCTACAGCCACTGGTTTCACTGCTGGGCAAGGCAGACAACAAGCAGCTCCTGGCCGCCGCCACCGGGGCCATCTGGAAGTGTTCCATCAGCATGGAGAATGTGGCTAAGTATGCTGGGACTCAGGGTCTCACCTTGTTACCTCTCATTAACACTCACACAAACTTAACATAACAGAGATACAGAAACACATTGTTGCCACATCTTTTGGGATGTATGAATATGTGTTTGTAATTAGTGGTAACAGATTAGTAAGACTTTGAAAAATCACTCATTATACATATATACATAGGAACAACAGTCTAATGAGCCTCAGTGTAAAGTAGGCTAATAGCAATTAGGAATATCACCCACATGTGCCCATAAAAGCTTTTAGAAAATATGTGAGATGATGTGGTTAACAGCAGTCTTAGGTTCGGTTGTACCAACAAAGATGAATTTAATCTAAGATTAGTTCTAATCAGAGTTTAAACAAGGTAGATTTATAATGAGTAAATCCAGATATAAAATTAAGCAGAGCTCTGTTAAACAATTAAAAACTAACCTCAATTAAGTAAAAAAAAAAAAAAGTTTTCTGAAATTAAATTGTTTTTAATCAGTATGGAGGTGCTTGTTTACCCAGATTAAAATGAATGAATAGATAAATTTGAGTGCTGTCCAGTAAGTATAAAAGAAGGAAAAAACAGCTAATTCTTGGCTAAACTGTATCTAAACAAAACATAACAATGTTTGCTAGCTAGCTAAGAAGAAAGATACATTGTTTGTGAGTTAATTAAGAAGTTAACAAAAGCATTACATTGTTTGTTAGCTAGTTAAAAAGTTAACAAAAAGTTACACTTTTGCTGGCTAATTAGAAGTTAACAAAAATGTTACATTGTTAGTTTAAAAATTGAGTTAGTAGTCATGATGGCTTAGCAAAGAAGCTCTAATTTCTCCACCTTTGGGAAAAAGATAAAGAAAAACATTTTGAGAAAAGAATTGTGTAGGGCAAGCAGGTCCCCATCCACCCTTCGGAACTGGTGGCATAAAATCTCAGGGTCAGCAGGGGTTAGGGCATTGCTAGTACAGCAATTCTTTCACTGCCATGTTTGACAGCTGGTGCTGTCTTCCTGTTCAGCTCCTTAACAGTTTCCTTGCTGAACTGGTATCTTAAGACATATTCAGTAACACCATTAAACTCAGTTGGATTGAGTCTGTCTATTAACTTTCCTCAAGGAACTTGAGTATTGTGATCAGTCCATCTCAAAAAGTCAGTATCAAGTTAAACCTCCTCAAGTCCAAGTTTAAAGTTAATACGGAATCATATTTTAAATCATAGTGTAAAGTTTTGGTGCAGAATTAAATTTAATCTACATTTTTATCCAAGGTTTAAATGGAATCTCTCTTAATTTTAAGCTAATTTTGTGTAACATAATTAGTTGGTGTAACATAATTCAAAGTTAAACCATGATTTAATCTGGTCTGAAGAAATAATCCTTGTTGGTGCAGCCCAGGCATACAGTATATAAATGCAAAACACCACTAAGGGGTTCAAGTGACTGGCGTGCATTATGGTCGTCATGCCATCATCACATGTGTTACTTTTATTGGGGCTCTTATTCATTCATGACTAGCTGTGTCACTTTTTCCACTCACATATTGTTGTCATCTCTCCCTCTCCTTTACCATTGTTCCTGGTTGAAGTGATTATTTGCGTAAACTGTAAAGTTTTTGCACAGATTCTATAAGGTCTGATCTTTTATGTGAGTGTTTGCCGCTAGAGTTCAATCTTTTCCACCCTTAACAAAGGCTCAAATAAATGTGCTGATTTTATAGACCTCAGTGATGTGTTAGTCAAGGACTGTTAGTGCTGAACCAAACGTGGGCATACTGAATGTCAGCAGACGCAGGCTGACGGAGGCTTTAATCATTTGTCATGTACAGCAGAGGTTTATTTAAGTGTCATTTAGCCTAGATCCTTCAGCAGTGACATTTCTGGATTGCTTTTTGACTTGTACTTTAGTGTCAGATGAGTTTTAAGTCACTAATTTTCCCTCTAAAATAAATAATGCCCAGAGACCATGCCCTGGCAGCCCCACACATTTCCACTAGTCTGCTCTTGAAAGAATGATTTAGCTGTATTTATTTTTTTATTCAATGTGAGTCCAGTGACATAATATATTACCCACATGTAGTAATTTAATTCCTTGGTAACATATTAATCAATTTAAAACATATCATCTCAAGTGTAGCCACAGCACTGATAAAAAAAATGTGTTTTAATCATTTTTATGACAAAGAGTATTTTTGAAAGTGACAGCTTTTTGCTGAGGTGAGATTATGTGAAAATGCTTTTCTTCTGACTCAGAAAGGCTGTATAGTTCAAATTGCAGTGGGATTCTAAAAATATCAAGAAAAAGGAGCAGTCGCACTCACGAGGATCTCTCTTCACTTCGTATATCATAACTGACAGAATGATATCCTGCATTTAAAGTCTAAGTTAAGTCCTCCCAACTGGAGCTGAGTGTCTGCTGCCACATCGAGTTAAGCTAAGATTCCTTTACAGGGGCAGAAGAATTACAATAACATTCCTGTTAAGCAAGATGGACAGACCACTGTCTGTTTAACCCACATCATGAAGGACAATCATACATTGATTTAAATCATTATTATCAATAAATTATTGAAGATAGTGGCATGGAAATTACTCTTTAGACATGGAGCTCTGTTTTCATGGTAGAAAATCAAGCTTTTACACTGGCTTCTTCAACATTTTAAATAAAAAACTGTCTTAAAAAAACAACAAAATTGGCGGAGATTGGGAAACCTTTTGACTGCAGCTTGGCATGATGATAAAACAAGTTAACTGCACTGGCCATGAGTAATGTGGCAGTTTAATACACTTGCTGCCAACACAGGCGCTTTGCCATATGTAATGACTTGTCACACTGTTGCTATGTAAAACACTTATATTACTACTGATAATAACAATAATAGAAATAATTATAATGATGCCATTAATCACATGTAAACCACGTTTAGTGACACTTCATTTACAAACACTAAAAAACACTTTGGTTGCCCTCACTCTAAATTTAACATGTCACAAAGGTATCTTAGTGAGAGAGCTGTAATATGAATAGAGCTCTCATTTCATGGTTGCTTTCCCGCGTGTGTTATGTTTTATTTTGTTTTTTTGGAAGATGTGGGCAGCTGGGTGTGAAAGAGGGTGAAATTTGGCTACCTCTTCAGGAGGAAACCAGCATGATGCACGGGAAATGTTTTTAATGCACACTTGAATGAGTAAGTGGATCTTTCTCAGGCTTATTTGAATCACTTAAAATGTCTAGGTCAGGCAAAAGCTTGGAATGAAGTGACCGAGCCATTACTGTCAAAAAGGAAAGGCTGCTAATGGTAACAGGGTTTTAGGGCATGCGCTCATTTCAGAATCAATCACCGGCTGAGTGGTGTACTGAAATGAAAATCATTTTGGAATATATTTTGCTACAGCAATAATGAGAGGCAGAGTGTGGATTCTTTTTACTTTTCTTTCATTAAGTGCATGGTCAAATGAAACAGACCCTGTGGCCTGTTGCAAACAACATGATTTTTTCTTTTATGTGACTGATGATTTGCGTAGTCTGGACAGTATAGAGGTCGGGGGACCTCCACTCAAGACAAGTAGCAGCATGTGTAAGCCATTTTCTTGATTAATGATGCATCAAAATGAGAGATGATTGATGCCACGAAATATAATTACATTCATAACTTAAGTGTGTTTGTTTAAAGACCACATAAGCTTATGTTTTTTGTAGGACGTACAAAATTACATAGAGGGCTATACCCAGGCCAAGCTTACATGCAGTGGTGGTTAGAGTACTGAAAACCTATACTGAAGTAAAAGTACAGTTAGTCTCATAAGAAATTGCTCGAGTAGAAGTGAAAATTACCACCTGAGAAACCTGCTCAAGTAAAAGTTAAAAAGTACCTGGCTAATAAATTAATCAAGATACAAGTGACTTTGTATTTTAAAGGTCCAGTGTGTGTGACTTAGGGGAGGCTACTGACAAAGTACGATAGGCATGGTTTCCTTAGTGTATAATAACCTGAAATTAAGAATTGTGTTTTTATTACCTTAGAATGAGCTGTGTGTATCTACAGATGCTGCAGGTCCTCTTCCACAGAGGCTGCCATGTTGAATCGCCATGTTTCTACAGTAGCCCAGAGTGGACAAACCAAACCCTGGCTCTAAAGAGGGCCTTTCACATTATTCACAAGCTTTGCAGCCAGTGTTCTCGTACATGCTTGGAAGGGGAGGATGAGGCGAGCTGTATTCACTTTTCTGAAATTTACAGCCTTACTGCTACATGCTGCTTAAACCTACATACTTTAACATTTTTTGGGGTGCTGTGCAATTATGAAAGAAATTTAAATGTCGAAGCTGGCATTACGTTTTCTAAACCACACCAATTCAAAAGGCCAACAGACTACTAGGTACAAGATAAGTTAATGTCAATAAAATCAAAGATAAACACATGCACATGAAAAATTAACAAAGCTAATGTTAGCTAGATAACTACATGTTCATCTGCAGTAGCAGACTAGTTGTAACAAAGGTAGAAATGGCAAATGTTGCAAAGTAAAAAGTGGATTACTATAATCTATACTTGAGTAAAGAGTAGAAATACAGTTTAACATGAAAAGTGCTTGTGCCTTAAAAAAATTACTTTTTTACTTGCTCATTAATTGTAACAGATTATGCACCCATGTTTATACGTAGTAGGAAAATGCCTTTGTAAAATTCCTGCTTGGAGACACTGAAACATTATTTTGTGCAGATTTATGCATGCATCAATATGTGGCCCCTTGAGCCTGTGTACCGAGGTGTTATGGACACACAAAAATGCTGTAAAAAGCCTTAACAAAAGAGTGAGGGAATAACTTTGCAATGGAAAGTCATGACTGCCAAGTCTCAGACTGTATTTGCCAGCGCAGTAATGTTTGGGGTCAAGATTGTGGGGTTCGCTTCCAATTACTGACTACCCCTCCATCTTACCTCTGTTCCAGCCCTATGATGAGCACACCATAATTGCTCCTCCAAATGATACTTCTCCTTACCTCACAAAACTTCTGTGCTCACCCAAGCCCTTCACTGCTCTGCTCGCCTGTTTCCTTTCAAATGAAACAGATCAATCTGTCGAATTTCAGGTTGAATGAGCAACTATCTCTTTTGTCTTCATGGTCAGCGCTAAGCATCTTTGGGTCCCTGAAATGTTTTACTTTACTTGGACCTTCCTAAAAACCCTAGTTAGTATGAAAAGCAGCATTTAAGCTCACTGCATTTAGTTGAATGTGTAAGTAGTGGAGAAGAATGAGAGAAGTAAAAGACAGCCAATCAATCATAAACTTCTGCTGCACAGAAGCCCTACTGTGGTTCCTGTGTCTTCTGACAGGCTTTAATAAGCTTCCCGTTGTGTGGAGCCCAGTGTTTGCAGTAGAAGCCGCTTTAGGCGGTCTTGTGTAATGTTACTCTTGCCATCACGTAATTACTTCAGCTGGGATTGGCTTAACAAAAATAGGCAGGACTTACTGATCATTTATCAAAAGTTATGTCTGTGATTACAAGATAATTCTACTGTAGTCAACTGCAGATGACACTTCAGCAATGGCATGGGAAAACCATTGTTTTTCTTTATGATGAATTTCACTGAACTTAACTTTGGCAGCTCCTCTGTTCATTAGCAGTGTTTTCACTTGCAGGAATAGGCTGTGTGTCGGTGGACCCTGACCAAAACCAAATGACCTTGGCCATCTACAATAGCTTTACCGACCATGATGCCAGCAACCGTAACTGTGAATAAAAACAGTCATAGAACTTAACTGTACATCAGAGGTTTGTTGAGGTTTTTTGCAACCACATTATATCCCTTTTAAATGTTTACTATAGTTTACCACTCTATAGCATTGGCAAACAAGGAAAAATCACAGCAAAAGAGGGAGGCAGAGTTTCCAAGCCGCAGCAAAGGTTTGGTTATGCAAACTACGTACAAGGGACAACTGTGAGCAGCCAGCCGTGGGAAAACTGCCTGTACTGCTGGGTTACAGTAAGAGATCTGTGCCCGTGTGGGTGCATACACTGTAGCTGCTATCTGTCACTTGTCAAAGGTATTTTTAGCCACACGAGTGGTATGGCTTTAGGGGTAGCAGTGTTGTTAGTCTGTTGATCTGTGTCAGCTGGTCAGTCCACCAATTTGGCCCAGATTGAAATATCTGAACAACAATTGGATGGATGACCATAAAAAATTGTACAGACATTCATGATTATCAGAGGATGGATCATAATTGACCCTTCCTAAGTCCTAACCCCTTTTGTTGTGTGTTTCAATAGCAGTTGAGCAAACTTGGCACCGTACCTCAGTCAGCATTCTCTTTTTCCTGTAAAAGCAACATATATGGTCACAACTTGGTGAATTATAGTTAGCTAATGTTAGCAAAATGCTCGTTAAATAGCTAGGTAATGTTAGGAAAAGCTAGCTAGTTAACTATTGTTTTGCTAACATTAGCTAACTTAAGATGTGTAATCACTTTTACAGGCCCTCCAGGAATGTCTTTAAAAGCATCTTCAAAATGTAGTTTTCTTTAAAAAAAAAAAAAAAAAAAAAAAGACAAGCCTAGCACATAGGATATCTAAGTAAACAGGAAACAGTAAAGGAGAAAATTAACCATGGTGCCAAGCTTGCTCAACTGTGATTGGAAAAAAAGAGCAAAAAAGGGGTGGGGCTTACCATCAATTACCATCACAATGAACTTGATGATACTCTGGCGTTCCATCTACCAGCCCAGTCAAAGTTTTCCATTACATTTGGCACTAATAAACAGAGAATCGGGGTTCCCAGATGATGTATCCTTAAAAAAATCCACTGACTTTTCATGGCCATCTTGAGGTTTACATGTGTGGTTTTGAATGAAATGTCTCTACTATTGATTGGTTGCCATGAAATTCAGAACCTTTGCATTCAAAACCACACATGTGGTTTTGAATGCACCTTTGCAATAACCTTTAGCTTTTTCTCTTGCGTCATCATTGGTTTAATCTGCAAAACTAATGACATTCCCATCACCCAATACTTTGTGACCTGTTCTTATTAGCAAGTGATATCATGCTATCATGAAAGCAAAAAGCATCCTTTTTCCTAAGTACACTATACTCTGTAGCAGGCTAAACTAAGTTGGTAAACATGGTAACCAGTAAACCTGTTTCACATAAGCATGTTAGCATTATCATTGTGAGTGTGTTAGTATGCTGGTGTAAGTATTTTGCTTAAAGCATCTTAGTGTAGCCTCCCAGAGCTACTCGCATGGATATGTACTCTTCGTCCTGTTTCTTTTTCATTTTTCATTTCATTTAAATATGATGCCTGCCCCTCTTCCTCTTGTCCACCCTTGAAAGATTTCAAGAGTACAAAGCCTTGGAGACCCTGGTTGGCCTGCTGACTGATCAGCCTGAAGAAGTGCTGGTAAATGTAGTGGGAGCCCTCGGAGAATTTGGCCAGATACCTGCTAACAAGGCCACCATCCGCAAGTGTGGAGGAATCAAGTCACTAGTGAACCTGCTCACTGGAACAAACCAGGCATGTTGGATTTTCTCTTGCTGTATAAATGCTTATCTCATCTGTAAAACATACTCCTATATCAATTCATGGATGCACTTTTTATTTGTATCATTTAACCAGGCGCTGCTTGTGAATGTAACCAAGGCAGTGGGCGCCTGTGCCACAGATATGGATAACATGGCGTAAGTCCTCCTCTCTTACAGGGCATCCAACCAAATAACACGCTCTTTGACATTTAGAGTACAGTTTACACAAGGCAAGCAGCCCCGTGTGAGGTGTCTTTTAAAATGTGATTAGTGGCTTACTCACTGTCATTACTGAATTAGCTCCAAACACATATTCTTGGCCGTCTGTTGATGTCATATGTTTTGACAAGGGAATGACACCAATTCTTGGCTTCAAACACAGTATCATTAACCTGTCATGGGCTGATGCTTAAAGAAATCTATGATCTTTTAATTTGTGATTATGCAGGTACTTTCCTCTTTCATCCCCAGCTTAATGACAGATTTTAAAGCTTTGTTTATTGTACCTGCTGTGTTAAATATGGTTGTGGTTTAATTCCCGGTGCTTTACTATAACTTTGTGGTCACTGTCAGGACTTGAGCTGGTCAGACGAACATACCTAAAGCCCTGCCCTGTCCAAGACTACATGGCTGGGAAAACACAGTGAACCACAGTCCAGAGCAGTCTTTGTTCTGTTCATTTAATCTCACCCTCAATTCTGCAGAACATTGTGGAGCCTCCATCTGTACCTCATTGCTTTTACAAGGTTGTTATGGACTACAAGACCCTTCTTAATTAGCACTGGACACAAATACAACTTAATGACTGAGTTTACATTGTTAGTTAGCTGTTAATGCTACCATATGAGCCTGTTACATTTGTTTGGAGGAAAAATCCAAGGGGTTCAATAAAAAGCGAAGCATGTCACAATAAAGCCACTAACTGTGGTAAAATTCACACAAGAGGAGAAGTGTTTTTCGTCGGTTCATCATGTTGTCCATGTTTTCTCACGGTGTGTATATTTAGGAAAGACTTTGTAATTTTTCAGCCTTCACACGTAGTTCTAAACAGAACGTTCTTATTTCAGCGGCCGCTTTTTCTATGTTTTGTGGCCATGGCTTATTTTGAGACACGTATGTGTACAGTAGTTTGCTGAGCAATTAACATAACTCACATTTGATTGTTTCCTGCTCCAGACCAACAGTGCCGGAGCTGTTTTTCAGATTCCCCGTGATTAGATGGTGTTTGGCTAGCTAACAAATATGATGATGATGATGTATGATGATACCACACAGTTAGCTACAACATTCCTGTCAGTTAACATGACTTAATTTTACCAAGAGACTTTCTCTCAAACACCACCTTCTGTTGATCAGCGCAATCATTCTCTCATCATCATTCTGATGCAGATCATCCATAACTACTGAAAGCCCAAAACAAACACTGATCACTTTCAAGTTTTCCATGAAATACTCAAATGTTTGTTTTTATTCTCAACCAGTAGGCAGTGTGTGGTTAATGACATAGCACTTCCTCCAATGAATCCTGTGTAGCTACAAGAGTGAACACACGTTGTTTAATGCCTCCAGGGTTTGTGGTCTCCTCCTCTTATCCATCACTGTCAGCTGCGACTTCATTGCTAATCTGTTTCATACCTGCTTCATGGGAAGACGGAGCTGTTTTGGCGGATGATATGACGCTTCAGTTTTGTTTTTGGTCCGGATTTAAGAGGCCCTGCAGACTGGGATCTGATGTTATGATCCCTCTAGACTGATTTATGTGCAAACGGAAGACAGATGGCGCAGGGGACGTCCCTGATGAGTGTTCGCTCGTTGCCAGTCACGGAGATACTGTGATTAGGGAGTGTTTAAGTAATTATGACAGCATTCAATGTCGGCCTTGTTGGTGGAAGCACACATGGGGAACACGTTACATGTTATTTATACCAGACAACGGGTGCACTGTGGCGTAATTCTTTGGGTTCCCAGACCCTGACTGCAGTTTTGACTACAGTCATGTATACGACATGAAATACAGCTCATGCCTAAGTAAACTTCACTCCGACCCTATGAAATATAGAGCGACCTGTCTCTGGCTCTGTTTGATTTGGAAAGAGGTCCTCTTTTTGGCTCCGGTTGAAGAACAAGCCACCAACATAAAGTGTAAGTTTGTCTCAGTTTCTATTTATAAATCCATGTATGAAGCACTGCACACAGATGTATGTGAGTTAACCTCTGGCCCCGGTATCGCCAAGCTTTTCCGCAGAGAGTGATTTGAGTGAGCAGACAGTGGGTGGTTTCAGGCCTGGAGAAGAACTGAAGGCTTGAAAGTTGTGATGGAAAGCCAATGCTGAAATCGATCGACGCTTTGATCCCTCTTGGCTATATTTGTGTTGAGCCTGCTGTTGGCCAGGCTGATAGAGCCACAGCTCTGAGAAACAAACACGATCAGTTACACTCTTAAATCTTTCAAGCAGAAAATTATGCTTAATGATAGATCTGATTGAAATTACAACACTTTTTTTTGACCTTGCTTATTCTATCTTCTATTTTTTCCTTCTCTTCTAGTCTCTCTTCTCACACTAGTTTTCTCTCTCCTACAGAATCATCGACCAGCTTGATGGAGTCCGCCTGGTGTGGTCTTTATTGAAGAACCCCAGTGCAGATGTTCAGTCCAGTGCTGCATGGGCCCTTTGTCCATGCATTAACAATGCAAAGGTACAGTACAGTGAAGTACATTTGTCTTCTGCCTCTGTCCTGTGGCTATGCGAGCAAAGCACACAGAAGGCACATAAAGAGGCTCTAAATCAAAGAGGTCTGCATCGTTCGTGTCGTTTCAGAATAAAGGGTTATCCCACTCACAGAACAGAAGCCTGCTTATATCACCATGCTTGTCTCCTAAGCTCTCCCTCCAACCTACTGCTGCTGGGAGGTTAGCAGGGGCAGAGCTGTGTCAGAGGAGGCTTACATGAACCTCGGGCTAATAAGAAGCAGAGAAGCCTCCTTGGCACACTGGGATTGGTGAATTGGGACGCAGGCAGAGAGAAAGACTGAGTAATATCCTGTGGCATGGCTTCTGATTTCCCAGCTGAAAATCTTCCCTCAACATGCTACTAGTTACAGAGGCACACAAACCACGCATAGAGCATAGGGTACAAGACAGTTTCTGTGAACTATGGTGAAAACACTGCACAAGTGGCTCGCAAAAGAACAAACAACATGGGCATGAATACTACAAGGTTTGGAAATACATAAACATGACATGTTTTTTATCAAGGTCCCCTCCACTTAAAAATGTGTTTTTCTTCCCCTAAAATATCTGACCTTGAGTACACTGACGTGTATCTGTCCAAAGTTTGTCACAAGAGAGCTGTTTTCACATTCCTCTACTGAAGGCGAGATGTCTGTGCACTTCCCTAAAATCTGAGATTCAAAAATACACCAGGCTAGCCAGATTTGGTACATGACAAATTCGAAAGCCAGTTGCTGTCAAATATGCAAATGCAGGCAAAGAAACCAGAAACCTCCATTACAAAGCAGACTTGTTAGTACAGAGAGCGAGAGTTAGCATTAGCTGTGGCAGGCACTGCCAGTTAAAAATTAACAAGCTAACAAACAACATAAACAAATAAAATATCCTAACCACACTTACCAATCAAATACATCTGCTAGTCACCAATTTTGTTGCACAACAGACTCCTCATCTGAGTCTGGGTCTGACTGAGGCTCAAACATCTATGACAGAATATCTCTAATGTTTCCCGCAGTACCAACTTCTCGATGCTCACGCTTTCTCTCAACTGTTTGTGGTGGTGGGCAGGACACAGGACCAGATCCAGAATTCTCATTTAGGGAGAAAGATTACCTGTGCTTCCAGGCCCCTTAAAAATAAAGTTAAAAAAAAAAAACATTTTATGGGGGAAAACCACATTAAACAAAATATTAATCATAACAGAGTATTTTTACATATTTTACATTACATGACTTTTAATCCAAACCATGTTTTCCTAAACTTAACCAAGTAGGATTGTCTCCTAAACCTAACCAAACTGCAAGAATTTTACAATGTCAACCATGTGTTTAACGTCACGTATGTTACTCAACTTAGCAAACTTACTTAAGGTTCAGTACACCTGTCGCTGCTGGTACTCTCCACAGAATCCTTGTCAACTGAACCATTCTGTCATTTAGGTATGAGGATGTGCTGACAATGTTATAGGACTGCAAAGCTAAATTAGTGAAGTACTTTTTTAAAACATTATGAGCTCCTTTATTCCATCGTCACAGGCCTTTAACCTCCTGTTACACAGCGGAGTTGTCAGTCAACTCTAATTTCAGTTACACATCAGCAGGTCTTTGATCCCCTAAGCACATCATTTCCAACTACAAACGTAATGTTGTTCTATTAGATTATCGCTGTGATTAAGGTAAACAACTTGTCAGTGGGACAATCTGGTTAAGTTTAAACAGATATATTGGGCCCAGGCAGGTGTCTTGGGGGTGAGGTCTTTTTTTTTTGCTGGCTGGAATTTCTCTGGCCCAGAAGTGCAGCGAAAATGATGCATGGCAACCATATGGAGCGAGAGAGGGACTGCGGACCCACTATTGAGCGCTAACAAAGTTTGACAATGTTTGTCTGGACGTCAGTGTGCCAATTTTGAGGGAAATTCATGAACATGCTTTTTGGGTGATTTTTCTGGGACAGGGGCAATGACAAGAGCTAAATAGTGCTCTCTGCCCATCGAGTGGAGGAACCTGATACAGCTGCTTTGGTGCAGTCATTATTTAGATAAAAACCCCATGTGGTTTGAGTTAGCAGCTCCATAGTGGATTTATGAGAGAGCTGTGGTATAAATGCATCTGCTGGATGCTCCATACAGAACTGCTGCCCTCCAAAGACACAGACAGACGCTGTTGTCAATGCCCACAGGTCCACAACTTCGACTCACTTAGTACCATACCGGTACTGTGAAGACAATTAACTTTGTTCTTCAATCAAGGACGTAGAACCCTCCCAGTCACACGTAATGGGGTGTATCATTAATTTGCCTGGACACAGAGGCACATTTAGATGCTTGATTTATTTTTCCTTTACCAAGTAGCTGTGTATGTTACAGAAGCCTGATTGCTCCAGAGAAGGGGTCAGGGTGCGCTTCTGCCATCCTCAGCTTGGCTTGTTCTCCTCAGCTTGAGATCACGCACGGCAGCAGATAATGTGTTTTCTATTTCATTTCATCCCGGGTAAGAGGAGGGGAGAGGAGAGGGATAGCGAGAAAGGCCTTTCCGTGTGCAGCCTCATAATGTTGCGGTTTTCAGATCTGGGGGCCCGTCCAGGCCATGAAAGAGATTCTGGCTAGTCTATCGCAGCTGGTGGCTTGAGAGAGCTTCCTCTGTCGCAGGGACTCCCGGCCAGCCGTCATCAGTATTCCTGAGGAAGGGCTTCCTGTGTGTCGGGGGGTCAGCTCCTGGCCTCGGCAGCCCCCCTCCCTCCTCCTCCCTACCCTGCACTGCACACATGGCTCATCCTCTGGCACAGCATCACAGGGCCCATACACGGCACCCTGGCCTGATCTCAGCTGTGAGCTCTCTGTTAGAGAGGAGAACACAACAGTACATCCAGCTCTCCCAGCTGTACACTGAAACTGTAAATCAGCTACTGCTTTTTGTCAGTGCTGAATTCAATGAAATACTTTAATTTATAGAATTAAGAACAACCAGACAGTGCTTATAATAAATTCTGTGATTACCGTACTCCATGGTGCCATTCATCAGTTGAGGACATGTAGATTGATGTTGAAGTGGACTTAAATTAAGCGTGCTTTGTGATTTGCATCCATAATTGTATGCTTTCGGGGAAATTCCTGTTCTATTTTCAAAGCACTGAACATTACAGACTCGGCCACCTTGATATATTCTCCCGCGGCTGGCGATACGGTGTGTTGTGATTTTAAACAGCGGCCTGATGTGCCAAGCCATACTGAAGCCGGTGTCTCTGCCAGCTCTTCCGTTGTGGTTCTCTGAGCGCTCCCCTACCAGCCTGTTGGTTTGGTAGGCATTGCCCCATAAGTGGCTGAGAGTCCTGTGGTACCAGCTGGTGCCTTGAACTCAAACCATGAAGCCTTGAGTCTACGCTGTGTGTCAGCGTGGGGCAAACGTTTCAGATGTCACTTCTAAGCTCTAAATTCTATATGTCATCTTCATTATGACAAGTGAGGGTGAGGGTTGACAAAGATGTCAAACTTATTGGTTGTTCGCCCAGATTCACAACACAGTTCTACTGTAGACGAGAATGAAAGCATCGGTTTCACTCAGACACAGATAGTTCTACTGGTTGGTTTGCACTGATTGGACTTTGATTGTTGCCTGGGCTTTGTTTGTACTTATTTTGTGTCTTTTGTTTTTTCTGCCTGCCTCTTGTCATTATACTACCCCCCTCTTCATCGTCCTCCTTCTTCATTTTGACAGAGCACCAGCTAATAACAGATTCTTTGACTATAGGATGCAGGGGAAATGGTGCGCTCCCTTGTCGGTGGATTGGAACTGATTGTTAATTTGCTGAAGTCAACAAACAACGAGGTGCTGGCAAGCATCTGCGCCGCCATCGCCAAAATAGCCAAAGACAAGGAGAATCTGGCAGTCCTTACTGATCACGGGGTTGTCCCATTGCTGGCCAAGTTGACTAACACAGTAAGTATATCTCACTGGTGGAGACAAACAAGGTTTTAGGATTTAGCAACGCTGCACTTACTGTCAATATACAAGTAATTGTCTTTACAATAGATTGGTGCAGCATACAGTATATTCAGCTAATGACAAGAACGTTGTTAGATTTTGTTTTTTTGTAAACTGTGTTTCGGGCCGCATAATTAATCAAAATATTATTGAAATGCCAATATGGCAAAGTATAATATTTAAATCACAGAAGGTGCAATTTTTGGATAAAGGTGAAATGTGTAACAAAACAGCATTATCATGAAGTACTGTTGTGCTGCAGAGATGCCCTGAGCTAAAAATCAGGGCATGTTTGGTATAAACCTAAACAAATATCACATTATCGTGATTTTAATCTTTTTTTTTTCCCATTGAAAATGAAAATTGTGATGCAAAGATGATCATTCACATTAATCTTATTGCATATCGCAATTGCTATTTCAGTCAAAATAATCGCAGTATGACTTTTTTTACCATATCATGCAGCCCAGGTAGAGCTTGAAGTTCTCTGCATTGTAAAGACTGCTCTCTGGGGACCAATCACATCCTGCTCTCCTCTCCACAGACTGATGACAGGCTCCGTCGCCACCTGGCTGAGGCCATTGGCCACTGCTGCATGTGGGGCAGCAACAGGGCATCCTTCGGCGATGCTGGGGCCGTAGCCCCCCTGGTGCACTACCTCGAGTCAAAAGACCCAGCAGTCCACCAGAGCACAGCTATGGCCCTATACCAGCTGTCCAAGGACCCCAACAATTGCATCACCATGCACGGGAAAGGAGTGGTTAAGGTCAGTTGTAGTGCTGTTGAAGCTGAATTTCTGACTCCTCGCTTCTGCTTTGTTGTAGATAATTTACAAAGTAGTTATTTTTCTAGTTTATTTGCTGCTTTTGTGACTAAATCTGGCATAATTACATTGAGGAAAATGTGCTTTGGCCTCCCACCACCCTTGTTTTAGCGATGTGTGAAAAACACTGAGTAATAAACTTTGAAAAGCTGTGACTATTTTCAGAGCCTTTGACCGATGGAGCAGAAACAAAGTGGGTTTTATTCGACGGCGGAAACATGACTCCACTTTCTAGCCGTCATGGGAATTCAGAAAAGCAAACAGCTCAGTGTGTGCGCAGTGCCATTTCTCCGGTAGACCCTAGATGCCATTACAGCACAAGTCAAAGGGCTGTAGCTGGGGGTAACTGTTGCTAAGGGCTGTTCCTGGACATCAGGGTAGAATGCAGCAGCGATATGGTTCAGGCCAAACAGTGGGGTCAGAGCTGTTCAAGGCAAAAAGAGAACAATGTTTTTTTATGGTTCAGTTTGGGGTTTTTTTTTGACTCTGTAAAGCTACATCCGCCAGCTTCCTTCATCATTGCAGTTCTGTAGTGCTCGTCCAAAAAGAAACAAGCATTGTTTTGTCTAACATTTGAGCCTGTCGGGCTGTTTCCATGCTCAGCTCCAGAGACTGTTTATGTTTGTCTCAGACAGTGATGTAGAGATCTTATGTTAAGATTACGCTGTAATTGATGTCTTGTCACAGATGATCATGTACATATTTCAGCATTTTGGAAAAACATTGCTATCTTATTCTCTAATTTAATCATGTTACACATAGAGAGACTTTCACATGAGAAATCTGTCTGTGGCCTCGGTAAGTTTAAATCCTTTCTCCCCCTCCCTAAATAACAACTGCGATATAAATTATGAAGCGGTTGTGCCATTGCAGCCAGATATTTTTTTCCCATGTTCATTAAATGGTGTACTTTAGCTTGATCTGCTGTTACAGTGTATGTGGTTCAACACTAGCCATAATTGGTAGCTGGACTGAACATTGGGTGTTCCGAAAGAGTTATGTCCAATTTGCAAAAGTCGTTAAGCTGAATGCTTTTTGTAGTTTGAGCCACGACAAAAACTGGACAAGCCCTCTTTTTTGCTCTCAGTGCGTGTGTGTGTGTCTATATTTGAAATTCTAGTGTGAGTTTGTGTGTGTGTATGGGTGTGTGTGCAAATGCAAGACATACCACCCTTTTTAATCTGTCTCTGTGTTTGCCCTTATTAATGTACCAGTTAAGAGTTGCAACACTACTCCATAATGTATTTTTGGACTTTTAAAGAGCTTAATTACCAAAGGCCACGTAACTGCACCAGCATTGCATTTGTTCTTAATCTCAGACATGGAAATACAACACAGGCAGCCTCATTGTTCGGTCTGGCCTCGGTCTCAGCCAGTCTGGGAGGGAGGCTGATACTTACCTGCCTGACCCCAGAGGAAACATTACAGTGTGAGAGCTTGTCAATCGCCTGGATTCAATGTGCACTGTAATGCTCTGCTTCATGATATACAGGCAGCTGGTAGAGAGAATGTGTTAAAACAATATCTCCAATACTTATGAATGAATTGGGGAGGGTGTATTGAGGATAGATATGAGGCACTGTGTATAATTTACAGCCCCATGTAAAATTCTGGACTGCCTCTTCTATTATTGCAACAATATTTCAAAGAGCCTTTCTGTGCCATTGAGAAGCTCTCAAAACACGTTCACCCACGTGTAGTATACGATTTCGAATGAGCGAGGGTCTCTCTTACGCCAAAGTTGGTTTAGAAAGTAATTTTCGTCTCGAGCACACTTAGTGGTGTATGGCCTAGTCACTTAAGATTCACAGGGGAAAATCTAGCATTGAAATGAAAGTATTTCACACTGGAAAACACATTAGTGACCTGTCTTTTTACTTTACCACTTCCAAATTTGGTCCACAGTGGATTAAATTATTTAGTCAAAGTAAATGCTTTAAGTATTAATAATTCGAGAATTAAGTCCAAATGATGACAAAAGTCCAAATGCTGAGAATAAGGATAAGATGGAGTATAAAGTCACAACATTGGAGAATAAAGTCGAAATGTTGAGAATAAAGTCAAAATGTCAAGATTTAAGTCCAGATGTTGAGAATAAAGTCAAAATGTGGAAAATGATATTGAAATGTTGGAGGATAAAATCAAAACTTTAAAGTACAAAGTTGAAACTTTGAAGAATTAAGTTGAAACGAAATGTTGGAGAATAAGTTTAAATGTCGAGAATAAAGTCGAAATGTAGAGGATAAAGATGAAATATTGAGAACAAAGTCCAAATGTTGGAGAATGAAGTTGAAATATTATGAATAATGTCAGAATGTTGGGAGTGAAGTTGAAATGTCAACAATAAAGTTGAAATGTTGAATTAAGTGGATGTTGGAGAATAAAGAATACCATTTCAGCTTTATTCTCAAAATGGTACTTTAACTTTATTCCAGACATTTCAGTTTTATCTTCAAAATGGTATTTTGACTTTATTCTTGACATTTTGTCTTTAATCTCAAAAGGCAAAATAGAAAAAAAAAGTCCTCTGATTTTTTTTTTCTTATGCCTGGCACCAATACTGAAAGTTTATTCTTGATATTTCAACTTTTTTCTCAAGATTTTGACTTTATTCTCAAAATGCAAAATTAAAAAAAAATCATCCTCTCATTTTTTGTTCCTTTATGCCTGCCAATACTCATATGTATTTTAGTCTCTGTTATTTTATTGCCTAAATTTTCTCTGCCAGCCTCTCAGATCAAATCTTGCTCAAGAAAAGGGGTTCAAGTGCTCACTTCTCACAGGAAACACATACCAGGGAAAAGAGAATTTTAGCCTGAGAGATGAATCGCCCTCGCCGTTTGATTTGACATCCACTCTTGGTATCTCGCAGTTTTATACGGATGTGCTTCATTTTGTGTCATGTACAAAATCAACATGCCTTCTCTCTGTGCTTTACATTGCGTCCAAAAGCACTGGGGATTGTTTGCTGAAACCATAAATCCTTGTAGACAGCTTCAGCCAGCTATTTGTATTAAAGAGGCTCTTTCATAAGAAAAAAAGCTTTGTGAAGTAAATTGATGAAAATTACAAAATGCCGATGGTAATTATTGGTAATTTTCAACTGAAGGTATTCCAGAGCGTAGCTTTTGCCAGCTCCTTGTATGTATTTTGGGCTTTTACTAATCTAAATGAGAAAATTGTTTGCACTTTTGTTGCCATGAGCACACTTCTGCCCCGGCACGGTTACTGTTTGTTTTTTTCCCTCTTACATGGTCAGACCTCAGGAGTGAAAGTGCACAGTGAGGCTGTGGGGGGCAGAAATTACACCAAATGTAAGGGAAGGAATAAAAAGCAACCGGAGCATCACAGGTTTACTTCTACAGTTTCCTGTCGGTTTGTGGGTAACATGACTTCAGGTTGTGGGTGTGGTGAGCAGATGATACAGGCGCTGTGTGCTGCCTGCTCTGTTATGACTACCATGTTTTTCAGATCCATGGAGTGTAATGTTTTAGAGCCTTTGACATAAGCCTCTCTCCCTCACGCCTGGACCAGAAAGCCATGTTCTTCAGGTTGGACGCACTCAGAGTTCAGACTGAAACATTCCCCTGAAAGTCATTGATTTGAAAGCTGCCCTCCCTCCTTTTCCTCTTCCTCTTTAGAGACACAGAAAAAGCAGCTTAACAGTCTCTGGCTCACTGGAGGCAGCAGGGAATGTTGTTTACCTTGACTTCCCTCACCAACTTCCCCTCAACCCCAGCTAAACACTGCTGTCTGTTTGTGCTGTTTGTGGAGTCTAAAACATGGGAATGCTGGGATGGAGGGGGGGTTGATGGAGCCATAATGGCTGTCAGTCCTGGCACAGGGGAATTTCAACCTGAAATCCTGCAGGCAGACACAGTCCAACAGAGCGCACTTAACACCATGACACCTCAACGTGTGATAGGATGTGTGTGTACACATGCAACAATATGTGCAGCCCTCCCAGACTGCACACAGGCCTGCTCCTCCTCCTCCTCCCCCCTCAGCCCGGAGGGGAGCGTGTTCCCCAGCTCTCTTCTAGGAGGTCAGGACTCACTGGAGCTCTCTGAAGTGCAAAAACCTCAAAAACTCACGATTCAGTTTTCAAACGTGGGGCAAGTGTTCATGTTAGCACAGTGAGGGAATATCTAACAAGTGACATATTATATTCCTCGAGATCCCAGCTGGGAGGGAAAGAGCAAGCGAGGAAAAAAGGCAGCAAAGAGAGACACGCTTATCTTAGCCTAGCTGTGCGCTTCGGGGGACCTTATTTGGCGACGTCTGAATAACATGCTATGAGGTTGGCAAAAACGCTGCCTCTGGCACTTCTCAGGCATCCTCTCTTTTCACAAAAGAGACTTGTTTAGTGAGCTGCATGTTTTCTGGAGCCTCTGGATGTAAGTTTGCTTTTGGAGGTGTTTTGGATGCTATTTAAAAATCATATAAAACCTGAGGGCAAATGTTTCACATACACTCCTCGACACTGGTGCATTGAGAGGAGCTGACATCTTGGATTGCTGTGTGCCTTTTTCCACAAAATGATGTGATTATAATCAGGAGGAAGGATATTATTTTCTCAGTTTTATGCTGTAAGTTCACAGCCCTTTCGTGCTCATACACACAAGCTGGCTCACCTCATCTTTCATCTGTTTTCCTTTCATTGTTTATCTTTGAGCTGAAAATCCTGGGAATGTCTTCTCTCCGATTCTTTGGCTGTTTGCTGACCACACAAACGTGTGGAGCGGCGTTTTAAGTTTGCATGTAACATGGAGAAGGGTTGAGGTCGGCCTCAGTTCTGCTCTAACATGCTTTATGTACACAATGATAACCTGAGAGGAAAACAGTCTCAAGTCTGCCTGAAGCTCTGATCAGCTGGGTAGAGATTAGGCAAAGTCTACACACAAAACATCACTAAAAATTACTGTTCAAGTTGAGGGTTTTGTGCAAAACCGCCAAAGGAATCCCATCACTTCCTATGTTGATATGTGGAGCCGAACAGTGCTGAACAGGATGGGAGAGTTGTCAATAAGAGGGGGACAAGGGGAAACAAATTGAGAAAATGTAGGTTAGCCAAAAGCTTTTAGAATCATTCTACTGCCTTAAAGGGACAGTTCACCCCAGAATTATAAATACATATTTTTCTCATGGCCCTAGAGTTGTGGTGATATTGCCTGAAAAGATGTCTGCCTTCTCTCCAATATAATGAAACTACAAGGCACTGGCCTTGTGGTGCTCAAAGTGCAAAAAAAAAAAAAAAGGCATTTGAAAAACTCAACAGCAATGTCTCTTCAGAAATCTTGACCTAGTTACTCAAGATAATCCACATTCCTTGGTGTGAACAGTTTCATGAAAGATCTAATTTCTTTCGACTGAGCAAACAGCCCTTTGTGAAATACTGATGTTTTGTCACGCCCATCAGTGACTCATACAGATGTGCACAGTGCCCATTTGCGGCTGAAAATGACACACTGGGCTTGCAAGTGACTTGAGTGTAAATCTGTTTGGTCATGTGATTATTTGCAAGTTGCTTCTGTGACATTATATGACATATATATAGTAACATACATTTTTTTCTGCCTAAACCCAACTAAATTGCAAGTTGTGATGAAAATGGGTCGGATGCTCACAGTGTCTTATAACACCATGAATGAGTTAATATTGGACTGAATGAGAGGTCTGATGCGCTTCATACAGATGCTACAGGGTACCATGTGCACCTTTATGGGACACTGAAGGGGTGTGTCAAAACACCTGCATTTCACAAATAGGGATGAGAACGGGTTGGCCCAGAGGGAAGTATGAATCTACTCACTGGGGAGAGGCTCGTGCTTATGACAGCGTGAGTTGTAAACATTAGTGGCCTACTCCTTAACTGAGCTGTAACCTCCCTACCATGACTAGATGACTAGATAGTTCTTAATGAAACTGCTCACAACAAGGTTTGTGGATTATCTTGAGTAACCAGGTCAGGATTTGTGGAAGGAAAGATTTCTGTTTAGTTAAATCTATTTTTTGGTACTTTTAGCACGAGTGCCATGTAGTTTCACTATACTGGAGAGAAGGCAGACATCTCCATGTCTGATATCTTGAAAACTGGTTAATGTTGTGAAACTGAATCCTAACCAGGGGGCTGGATATAAGTTTTAAGCAGACTTACTTCTTGGATCACTTCTTTTGACAGTGACAGTCTAGATATTGTCCTCTGTGTTGTTCGGGATCAACAGGGATTTGACATTGCTGCATTGCAAATCAAGAAAACAATCCTGATGGTGTTTAAATGCCACTTGTAAGTCTGCTGCAGCACGATCTTTGCTAAAGAAATCTTTTTCAAAATCCCTTTTCATTCAGTGGAGAACGAGGCCTTGATATATGGAGCTTAAAAGTGCCTCAGACGTCTCAGCAGTTACTGTATTTATCAAAGCTTCATTATGTTTAGGAGCAGCGAGTCCTTAAGTGCTTAGTTGAGGGATGTAATGTTGCCGTTGGTTCATTATGGATGTAAACAAGAGGAGCTGGAATAATTGCAAGTGTGGCTTAGGAAACCTCAGTGGCACAGCATTGTGATTTTACCAAGGAGCACACATTGAACAAATTTAGATTCATCCATTGCACCAGAGTATTTATGCTTACATTTACATTCACTTTGATTCAGCCCCACAGCTGCCCACAAACATAATGTAGTGATTTTGCTGCAGATAAAACAAAACAAAAAAAAAAAAAAGTAGCTCACCCTCCAAAACACATGCCACTCAGTGGTATTCCATGTATCCAGCGTGTTCCCTTCTGCTTATTTCTGCATAATATGCAACTCTTTGAACACAAGAAATCTTTAAATGTTCAGTTTTATATAACCAAAAAATAAACTTCCAAAGCTTGAGATTTCTGGAGAGCACAAAACCTTGTTCTGCAATAAGATCTAACGAGATCCATTACACAAGCCACTAATAGTCGGATATAATCTGACCTTTGGAGCAGCGGAAAGGCTGTCAAAGTTGTGTGGTTCATGCTCAGGTTTTTAATGTCGAGCCTGCCCTGCATGACTTTCATCTGAACAAACTTACAGAAGCATGTGTGCTCCCAGCTGTAACCCCTTTGCTGAGGCATGGTTTGGAAGGGTAACATGGGACACACACACACACGCACACACACACACACAATGAATACACATATGCATACACCACCACACACACACAGAGGGACACGTGCCAGTGCAGCCAGAGACTGTCACCGCACACACAGCAGCTGTGTCTTTGCAGCCGGTGGTAGTGTGCAGTGACTGCTGCTGACATGACACCATGTACAGCAAGTAGAGCTGCAATGATTAGTCGATTAATCAATTAGTTGTCAGCTATTAAATTCATCATCAATTATTTTGATAATCGGTTAATTGTTTTGACTAATTTTTGAATGAAAAAATTTGCAAATTTGTTGATTTTGGCTTCTCGAGTGTGAATATTGTTTGTTCTTTTTTTAGTCTTCTTTGACAGTAAACTGATTGTAATTTGTGGACAGAACAAGACATTTGACGATGTCAGCTTTCACTATGAGAAACACTGAACACTCAACATTTTTGACCATTTTTGACACTTTATGGACCAAAGAACTAATCGATTAACTGAGAAAATAATTGACAGATTAATCGATAATAAAAGTAATAGCTAGTTGCAGCCCTAGCAGCAAACTACCTCAATGTTTTACAAAAGATTGTGTTAGTACTCTGGTGGAAACAATAATTCTTTGGGAATCTGTTCCTGCTGCCAGCTGTAACCTCTGTCCTCTCTACTCCCGCAGCCTCTCATCAACATCATGGGCTCAGATGATGAGATGCTCCGGCAAGCTGCTGCTGGCTGTGTGCGCAACATCCAACTGCTGGCTCTGGCTAATAGGAAGGCCCAGTTATTTAACTGACACTCAGGGATCACAGCAGTTCTTGAAATCCAATAGGGAATGTACAAAAATGATTGGGATGGGGAGAGGGGCTGAACTTTATGTGTGGCTTTTTGAAATAGCACGACCCTCTCCGCAGTTGTTAATATATGCTCTGGAAGTGTCCGCTTGACTTATAACAAAACTGCAACACTCTTCCCACTAACAGACTGTCACTTAATAAGGGAACAAGGCACAGGCAGCAGCTCTTTGGCTGCTGATGGGAGTTTAGCACTGCAACACTGTCACTTCACACTCTGGTAAAACAGGTTGGGTTGTGCTAAACATGCTCTCCATTTATGGTTAAATTTGCAGGAAAATGCAACTTTTCTTTTTTCTGTTGTGTGTCAGTGCTGAAGTGAAGGCCGCTGCAGGCTGGTGAAAACATGATGCGCATTTGAGATAGAAAATGTTTCTTACTTACATAACTAACTGTAAGGATCCATATGTACCATTTCTCAACTGCATATGGCAGTTTGCATTTTTTCATCCAATGCACACACAATAGGCTTATTTTTTACATAACTGTTTTTAAATGTTTTTGTAAGTAAATTTAGCAGGTAAAACAAAAAGAAAATGAACAAACACTGTAATCTCCAAAAACAACCAGACAATCCTCCAGTCAGCAAAAAGAAAATACACACAACCCTCCTTTTCTTATCCCACCCCAATTATTTTTGTACAGTCTGTTACCAGTACAAATGGGCTGGCTGTGACTTTGCTGGCAAATATTTTCCTTAGCATCTGTCATGTTGAGCTTTGGAGTTTGTTTTGAATGTGTTTGAAAATAGTTTTAAATAAAATGCGTGAGAAAAGTGTTACAAATATTAGTACCACAAGTGTTATATATGACAATGTGTTGTATCAAATTATTTGAGAAAAGTTCCAAATAAAATCTTTTATCTTGATTGATGAGTGTGTATTTATTTGAGCTTCTGCTTCCGTTCCAGCAGCAGTCTTTTATCCCGGGCTCCGTGTTTACATCACTTACCTCATCAGGACATCATACAAACATTTTAGGAAGCCCTCTTCTCGCTCTCTGACTGCGATGATAAAAATAAATGCTTCTTTTTCATGTTTGATCTCACGCCAAATACCACATACGTTGTTCAGCGTGAAACACTTCGAAGCTGCGTCCGCTGCAGTAACATTCCTTGAGTAATCCACACGAGACCACAATGTCTAAACAAGACTCACATCTGCTCGGGTTACTCAACCTTTTATACAAGTCTGTATACTTCTGTACTTTATGAATATTTGTAACACATCCAAACTCATGAGAGACATTCAGACAGACAAAATAACTCACTGTTGGTTATATAGCAACGGGAGTCTGCACAAATGTTCTGTATAAATACCACACGATAATATGAACACATAAATTCAAGCACTGTTATCATAAGTGGATCAGAAATGTCCATAACAATTAGGGATACAATAGTGTGCCCTGTCTGCACCACAGATATTATATAAAAGAGTGAATTTAAATCAGGATTTTCCATTACTCACAATTGATTTACAGTAATTTCAGATTTTGTAGAGGTATTTATTATAAATAATAAAATATATTTTACAAACAAGCTCATTATTTTTGTCAGTAAAAACAAAAATGTTGTAGATATTTTGCCAGCTGGGGTCATCTCTGTACCAAAGCACTTGCATGGCATTTAGTCAGCACCAACTATAAAACAATCTAATGAAGGATTTTTGGGGAAGGTGCAGCAAATTACGCAGCTTTTTCCCAAAAGTGGTTATTATTTTTGTGGTTTATGTCGCTGAATATCTTTTTAAAGGCTATTTCCCTAATCTGTCTTACTGTTTACTGTACATATTTAGACGCTGGTGTGTGAGTACAGCTTGTTGCAGATGATCAGAGCTCGTCTGATCCTTTTGTCTTCTGTTCTTGTTTATTATAAACAGGCCACGTCAGGCTTGACAGGCCTTTGCACGGCAGATTTCAGTAAAAGACTGTTGGCCTCCTCCACCACTGCCCCCCTCGCATGTCTGTCAGCGTCTCTGTCTCTCTGATCCCACTGTCCTGGTCCCAGTTAGCTTAGATGCTCAGCGCTCAACCACAGAGGCTGCCACAAAATCTCATGGGACTTTCATCATTAATATCAGCCACGTGCTAAACTAGAAAATTAGCAAAACATTGAAAATATGTGGGTGAAAATCTTCATCACCCTTTGAAGTCTAAACGCTACCAGCTGTTAGCGGGGGTCACCAGGGGAGCACGTTCGGAGGAGAGTGGATGAGTGAACTTATTACTCCGAAGAAGCAACTTCCTCCAAAAACACAAAACTAGGAGCTGAAAGAAGCCACTGTCTCCAAACCATTCAGAGCAAATAAATTTAGAATGATTAATGGCTCTTTAATTCCATGCAGCAAGCTTTATGGCCAGTACAACATGCCCAAAGTCAGAACTGATTCTCAAGGAACGTTTAAAGGAAAAACATTTAGTCACTTAAACAAACAGAGAGGGAAATTGTTTTCTTTTTGTGTGGCTGCTTAGGCTTTCCTCTTTTTTCACATTTTTATATTTAGCTCTCTAATTTCACTTAATTGACCTTTTCCTTTTAGTTCTACTTTTACAGTTTAAAGGAATAGTTAAACATTTTGTCTAACAGCTTGTTTGCTTTCTCTCCAAAAGTGTGATGAAAAGATTGATATCAGTCTCACATCTGAGCGTCATGTACAGAGCTGGGGTGGATGTATACTAATGCTAGCTTAGCATGAAAACTTATAGCATCAAAGCATCTTCAAAGTGAAAACACACAGTCGGTTTTCACTCCCTGTGCGTCAAATGCGGCAGCTTGGTCAGTGCCCCTGCGCTTCAAACTATGACGCTGTAGGTAGCCCTCTAGTGTAATTTCTGGAGGCTTCCATCTGGTGTTAAGTTCTGATGCGCCATCAAAGTTAGGTGATGCAGTATAAACAACGGGAAAGTCTGTGATTGGGGGAAGTGGGGTGGATGGATGGGTCTCACCTGGGAGACCTGGGAGACCAGGCTTTGTGTCTCATTTGAAACCAATAGTCAGCGCTGACTATTTTGTTTTGTTTTGTTTTAAGATTATTTTTTGGGTTTTAGGGCTTTAGCTTTTATTTCATAGGTCATACAGTGCTGACTCTTCAAGTTACATAATGTCCGTCAGTTACATTAATGTCAGTTGTATGTTACAAGTTAAGCTGCTAACTTATTTTACTTGATCTTTTCCAAACCCAATCAAGTAGTTTTTGTGCCCTTATTTTGAAAGTAAACCCAGATGTTGCATATTTATTTACACATTTATTACTACCTTGACCATGGACACCTACGCATGCAAAACCGATGCTAGAGAGGGAACTACAGCATCATAGCTTGAAGTGTGGAGGCGCTGACCAAGCTGCCGTAATTGAGGAGTTGGGAGTGAGAACGCATTGAAATATAAGTATATTTTGTGCTTATAGCAGGTGTTGTGTGTTTGTAATATTTCTTGACAAAAAAAAAAAAAAAGTTTCTCCATCCACTTAGTGCTTCTGTGCACCTGGCTGTTTGCCCAGAAATCATTTCAAAATTTTAAATCACATCCTGGCTGGTAGGCATATTTTCTGAGTTTGTACACAGCCAGGCAAGCTGTCTCCCCCTGCATCCAGTCTATATGCTAAGCTAGGCTAAGTGCATCCTGACTTTAGCTCCATACTTCACACAAATGTGAGGTTGATGTTGATTTTCTCACCACACTCTGGGAAAGAAACCAAGTACATGGACTTCCCCAAACTGTTCCTTTAATATTGGAGAATTTTACGAGCTGTGCAGTTCCATTCTGTTTTGATGATGCAGGGTTACTGTTGGCTTTTTGCGGTAACCTGATTCTTCCTCTGCACATTGGCTTCCTATCACGTCTTCAGAACTTGATGAGCCTTGATTTTGAATACAAGAAACAGAGCTTTACTTTCCATTCTGAACCTGAAGTTAAAGGGAAAATTAAAATGAAAATTAAGTCATTTAATGTCATGCCGATTGAAGGTTGGGTTTAGTTTTTTAGTCCACAAACACTACTCGAGTTTCACAGGAAAACAGCGTTGCAGAATCTCCCAAAGCAATGAAAGTGAATGTTGACCAGTTTTCAAATGTCAAAAAACAACTGAATAAAAACATAAAATGCCTCCATCCTGCTTGTCAGGTGTAATCCGAGTCTCCTGAAGCATGTTTTATTTTTTCTAGTTGTTCATTTCTGTTTGAAAACTAGTCACCATTCACTTACATTGTTTGGGAGACTCTGCAATGCTGCTTTCCTGTGAAACTCCAGCAGTGCTTTACGGACTTACAAAGTAAAGCCGACCCTCAATCAGCATGAGGGTGAGTAGATAATGACTGAATTTTGATTTTTGGATGAAATATCCCTTTAAACCTTGCAGAGCATAGAGGAGAGGCTGAAAGGAAGTAGTAAGTTGGTTTCAGGAGTCTGGCCCTCAGTCCCATTGGTCATAAAGCCACAGTTGAGTGTATTAGTTGAGCCACAAACCCTCTGAGAAAAGAAACTGCCACTTTCTTTGGCTCGCCGTCCGACACAGGGACATTATTCACGGGAAATTAGAGGTTATGCCTCCACGCCTCGGCAGAGGCAGCAATTACGTCCGACTCTGGCCATTCTGGTCACCATTCAAGATCTGATGCTTCTCATCACTTCACGGAAGGGATGGAAATAGTGGAGGGATATCCCTGTTGTTGTTGTTGTTGTTGCTCCTGTTTTGAGGGAACGTGGGCCCCGGCATCTGCCGCACCCCTGTATCTCAACTGGTATGTCTCACCGTTGGCCCGACCTTCACCCCGTCCAGACTCCAGCAGAGGTTTCCCATAGGTCACGGTGATGGATGCAACCACACTCGAGGACTTTATTACACATTACACAAGACTTATGGGTGGAAATATCCTTTCTGCAGTCGTGAAATTTGTCTGTCCACATTTTGGGTGGACAGAATAATAAATATATATCACTTATTTTTACAGTCAGGCAGTCATTCAGAGACCGTGCAGTGTATTGTGATACTAGCTCAATTGTTTTAAAATGGAGCAGCTCTTTTGAAGTTTTTTAAAGATCCCACATCTCCCCGGGCGTTCTGCAGCAATATTTCATAAAAGAAACTAGTGAACAGTAAAAGTTCTTTCCAAATATTAGAAGTGGCTTTCCGTTCCCTTCAGTGTCTGAGGACTATTTTTAATATAAAATCACAAACTGTTGCACAGCAGTGGCGGCAGCAGCGGGAGCAGCGTGGTTTGCTTGCGATGTTGCCATTAAAAACATGCGTGTACACAACGGTCTCTCAGAGCTCCATCCTCTCTCTGCTAGCCGAGGACTGGGGGGTGAACACGGCCTCTCTTCTCAATCTGTAAATTAGCTTTTATATCATTACAGCATGCTCACACCGGCAGGTCTGTTGGAGTGAGTCTCGCGTGTCATGCTCGCTCGCTGTTTGCTCAGCGGCATGCCTCTCTGCATCCGCTTCCTTCCTTCAGGAGATCTCCCAATTCTAAACTGCTCAGAGGGTGAAAAGTGCTGTCCTGTGATCCTCATGCATTTCTCGGCGGGTTTTGAGGAATTTAAAAAAGGGCTTTCGTGGCACTAATGAATCCTGACATTTGCTTCCATAAAGTGTAAATAACAAGCTGGTATGACAATAAATAAACAGAGAAATGAGTGGGCAAATACCACAGCGTCTGAATCAGATTTCAGTCAGGAGGCTGCGAGGGTAATGTCTCCATAAAGGTCTCAGAAATATTAGTAATACCATCATTGGTTGTGACAGCTGTGGCTTTTGGTCATGTACGATTAATTACAAGCGAACATTTTCTGTGTTTGCGCTCAATTCTGATTTTTTTTGCGTGCACAAAAATGTGATCCTCTGCAGAAACTCAAGCAAAGAATCGTTTCATTTGAGCAAAGAAAAATCCCTTCTATGCTTTCTGTATTTGCATGTTTGCTGTTATCCGCACAAGCACATAGTTACCTCTCAGTCAGGGTTACACTCACTGGAGTGAGAAAGAGAGACACTGTGAGCAAGTGTCTGAGGGTCTTAGAGTGCTCAGTGTAAGGAATTAGAGAGATTGCAATTGAGTAAAAGTTCAGTATTATGTGCTTTTGTTAGTAATTGCCAACATGCAAGTACCTTTATTGCACAGATTCCATTTTAGCCTTCTTCTTTGCGCGTTTATTTCTCTGCTAAGTCTTTTTTGTGCTCAGAATATTCCATCACATGATTGCATGAATGCCAACCACAGAGAGGGGCGGAGAAGTGATGAATTGTACGAGTGGGGGCAACAGCACACACTGCTACAGTCTAACCCTGAGGATATTTATAGTTTCATTCAGTTGCACATACACAAAATGATGTCAGTAATTTTGTGAAGAGTGTAAAAAGACGCCTTGGCCCTACTTTCAGCACATCTGCCCCTGGTGTCTGCGTCTTTGAAGCCTGTGATACTGACTACACTGTGGCCTTTGGGTAATTGACACCAGCATGACCATTTAACATGCTGAAATTTCACAGTGAAATTTTCTTTTTGGTGGAAATGATCGGGTAGTTTGCTTGAAAATCACATGAATTTTTCGCTTCAAGTTCGATTTTGGTTAACTTTGACACACAAATCTGTGCAGTTCAACAACAGCACACCATTTAGACCTGCTGACCTCTCAAAATGAAGGAATAGCTTATTAATTGTTTTTGCACCTCCAGTTTTATTTAACTTTATCTGTCAGCGTGCACTGTACTCACTTTAAGACAATAATGAGACAGGAGTTGATGCGTCTTTTTAGTAAATTGTGTCAACTTATTTCCAAATAGTGACTGAGCCAACTAGCTTTTAGGTAGCTAAGGCAGTGCCATGCCCTTGTTCCGACAGCCCATTATTCTGAAACCCCAATAGTCCCAAAAATGTCCCATTGGACCAAAAGCCCACTTGCCTGACGGCCCATTATCATGAAAACAAATACCCATTGCTCCAAAAATACAAACTATCCCTGAAGTTGTTCGTGTAGAGACTGCCAGCCCTGTCCATGGTGCTGAATCAGCGTTTTTGGTTTTTTTTCTTCCCCTTAATAGGCTGTCTGTCTGGTCTTAAACAAAATAACATTTCAAGCGTTTTTGCTGTTGCACACGTATTTCTAATCTTGGAATAAAATCATGAGAAAAAAATCAGTGCTGTGATAGTTAGGCTTAACCCTAATTTAACTGTACCCCTTATGGAAGAGGTTCATGTTCTCTGAGTGGGGACTGTCCATTGTTCCGAAACCCAAATTGTCCAAAAAACTGGACCAAAAGCCCATTTTTCTAACAGCCTGTTATCCTGAAAAACCTGAATGAAAACTGAAGAACTGAAGAAACGGCTATTGCTCCAAAAATACACACTCTCCCTGAAGTAATGCCTTCAGGACTGCGAGCCTTGAATAGCAGTACATTTTAAGAGTGCAACTTTTTTCTTATCAAAACTCTGACATTTTTCTTTCATGAATGTGAGAGGCGGAGCAGATCGGAGGAGGCTCTGTGCAGGACTTCTGTTAGATTAGTCATCCTGACTCATCCTGAACTGTTACGGCACTCAACATCTAAGCATTTCTAATGAAGCAGTCTTTACTCACCGGATCTGATGTCTGTCTGTTGTAGTCAGTGTAAGGTAGAAGGAGGGGGGCCTGCGGGGTTTATGATATGCCTGTCAACCACATTAACAGATCATAGCTTTTTTTCTGTACCTGACCCTGAAATTGAGGAAATTGTGAAATCTTAGACACCATTGCTCTGATTTGATGAAACTTGGAAGGTATGACTCTGGCTTTATTAAAATCACACTGATTGGCCTCAAAAGGCATATTTTTTAAGGCACAACATGTTTGTAGTTATTTTTTGTCGGCTGATTTACTGTCTCACTCTACAACTTTCTTTGTAATGTGACATGTGATGATGTTCAGTCTACTTTTCAGCTTTGTGTTCACACAAGTTTTTGCGCAGCCTAAAGCCTTTCTGGACCTTTCCTTCTTTCAGTTACACCGAACTGGAAAGGAGAGCGCACTGATAGCCAACAGACAGTTATATTCATTTGCAGACAAAGGATCATGTCAAGTAAAGATGCTAAAAAATGCCAAGTTCCTCACACAGCAGACAGTGATGAGTTGGCACACGCTCCCAGCTGCACAGCTGTGAACCATAAGCTCGGCCAGGTTTCCCTCGCTGGATCGCGAACCAACCTGAGAGCTCTGTATGGCACGCCACCAAAAATTATATTATCCCAGTGTTTTCATCACAATCTTTTCATCAAGCTATCACAACTCTGGACCTGAGGGGAAGACATGCAACTGAGGGGAATAGCACCAAATCAACAAATCATCAGCAAGGCATTATAGAACATCCTATTTAAATCTGTAACTGATTGCGCGCTTTGAGACATGAGCGCAAAATACAAAATTGTAGTCAATGCTGCAGGCTTGAGTTTCTTCACAGAATTAAGAGTAATATTTGTAAAAGTGGTCAATTAGGCAAATGTTCAAAATGCGTTTTTCTGCTTTGGTGTGATACAGGGCTGCCCCATGAAAGCTGAATATTCGAATTATTAGTCAGAGACCCCTCAGTCCACTGAGCTTCTTCCAGTTGAGCATTTGCTTATTTTTTCCTTTGTCAGTCAGTGTGCATTACAGTTACAGGATAAGACAGTTAGAAGCTTAAAAAAATACACAGGGAGAACATTTCAGTGAGGAATTAAGGGGAATCACAAATATATTTTACATTGGCTGGCGCACTTATTAGAAACAAACCTTGTGTCAAACAAGTGGTTGGTAAATATGCGTCACTGTACACAGAGAAATGCAACAGGCCGTAAACTTTACAAACTGAGTCTCTGGACTTGGAGAAGGGTGATGGAAATGGAGGACAGGTGATGCGCTGCAGCAGCCACTTCACCAGAGCGCACTGCAGCGCGCACAGACCAGGTGACGCGTGCGTGTTTGCGTGTGCTTGTATCTGCCACTGACAGGCTCACATTGTTATTCTTGAAAGGTGTCTTGAAAGGATTGTTACAGTGAGACTTTTTTTTTAAAGAGTAAGATACGTTTGTTTAACCAGAAACAGCTGATGTACTGTTCTCGCCAAACTCACCAAACTCCCTTTGAAAAACTTTCATTTTAACATCACCATCGTCAGCTTCATTCAAACTCGACAGAAACAAAATAAAACTCGGTTCGTCTTTCCTCTGTTCCAACAATCAACAGCTCTGGTTTTGTAGAATAAATCCTTAAAGGGACAGTTACACCCAAAATCAGTAATACATTTTTTTTCCTCCTGGCCTGTGATGCTATTTATCCATCTAGATTTTTTTTTTGGGTGTGTTCCCACATTAAACTGCTCACAACACAGTCTGTGGAGTAACCAGGTCATGATTTTTGGAAAGCGACACCGGTTTAGAATTTTTCAGATGTATTTTTTTTTGGTGGTTGGAGCAACAGAGGACTTGCCATTTAGTTCCATTATATTTGAGAGAAGGCAGAAATTGCTACGGCTGGTGTCTCCAAAACTGAAATTACGAAAAAAGTGTATATTGATAAATAGCACTACAGGCCAGAAGAAAAGTATTTATTTTTGATTTTGGAGTGATCTGTGTCTTTAATTCACAGTGTGAAGGAATGTGATGCCAGACAGCTGCAGAAACCGCTGCAGCCTGAGAGATGCTCCGCTGCTGCTGCACTGATTTTGTTTTTTTAATTTTTAACTAAACTAAAGGAGGATGCGCACTATAACTTTCTCTGAATATGTGAAAATTTCAAAGTAAGGCGTTGAGTCCTACTGATAAAACATACTTATGTTGGCTGAAATAGGAAATTTTGTGTGATGCACTTTATTGTAAAAAAAAAAGGAGCCAATCATCAAATATTCTCTTTGTGTGGCCAAATCTGATTTGACTGAGAGACTGAGATAAATCTTAATCGGCGACAGCCTTAATATCCTCTTTTTGTGGTTATTATTCTCTTCTACTTGACCTCTCAACTCCAATGTCTTTTTTTTTTTTTTTTTGGGTCCTGCTACAATTCTGACATTAATAAATGTCCTTTCCCTCTGCGCGACACATAAATAACCTCCTGTTCCAGTCTAGCTCACTGCTGTCAGTTTGCCCAAGCACTCCCAAATACTTCAGAGCTTTGCAACTGTCTGCTCAGAAAGAAAAATACCTGGAGACTCAACGACCAAAGATAGCACGACCAGAGTTATAGAGGCGATGACACTCGGATAACTGAAACATTTCACACTGGCATTATAAATGACCCAGTCGGATCTGCCCCTTTGTTATTCTAACATGAGTGAGCTCTGGCAAGGCTTAGCTGCACAGAAAGCACACTTTGTCTGACTTCAGCTTGGATCGACAATGCAAGAAAATCAGAGCATCGGGTTCACAATGAAAGCATGTTCTTTGACAGATGTATCCATCACCTCCATGTACGCTGGATACTGAGCTGGCATCTGCTCCCTCTGAAGTGGTGTGTGCTTATTTAGTAGCCATTTGTGTATTCTTGGAAAGCCATATTTAGAGAGACAACAGAGGATGGGAGGGTTTAAAGAGTATTGGGTGTTCCAAGTTGCAATTATTCCCCACTGTAATTTCAAGGAGCAATCCCAGCGACTTCCAATGGCACTTGGTTTGGACTCTTGATTGCTTTCAGTAGACACGGACAGACAGCACACGTTTCAACCGGCTGATTAGTGTCCTGAATGTTTAAAACCCCTCTGAAAACAGTAATTGGGTCATTTTAAACAACCTGCAAATTTTCTCCTCAGTCACATTTTCCACCAAAGCTGGCAAACTATTGAACAAATATGTCTTGTGGCTTTACAAGTAGTCCGTGTGCTACAGTATGTAATTCCAACTTGGTTTACATGGCAAAAATTAAGTCCAAGTCTGGAGTGAAAACATCAACTTAAATGAGGGGCAGATTATGGGTGCAGAGACTGGGGTTTTAAAAAATAATTTAGATTGTAATGGTGTAAGGTGTTGACATAAAGCTAACACTGATTTCAAGTAATGGCTACCTTTCATAGCCAGATCCTTTAATACACATTGAATGATTAAGTACCTCAAGGCAGAAACAGGGTGTTGCCTGCTGGATCCATGATGTGTAATGAACGTCTGCTTTTCAATTTTACATCCACAGCCTCAAAACAGACACGGTCTTCCATTTGAGGCTGTTCATTCTTGGCCCTCCTGCTGCCTATTTACTATAATATTTTATTTATTAAAAAGCAGAAACGTTTTATTGCCTCCGTAAGTGGTGAGTTTTGTTTTCTGTAAAGAGGTCAGAGTTAAATTGGAAGTTTAAGAAGAAAACAAATGTTATGAGTGCAAGGGAATAAAACTTTCACTACAGCCGCCCCTCTGGCAATCCAGACCGAACCCACATACAAATCAACTCCAGTGGATGTGATATAAAACAATACAAGAGTGGGTAACATATGTGTATAAAAAAAACATGCACCGAGATTAGATGCACAGAACAGAACTGCATGTTCCCAAAATTACACCGACTTATAACGTTTAAATTAAACTGTCTTGGATGGAGGAGGCAGGGTGACGTTAAACTGAGGTTTTCCTTTACTGGCATTGTATGAAAACGAAGCTCCAGATGTTGGGATACAGAGTATAAGATATCAGATATACTGATATAAATCAGTATTTGAGCGTATTGAATATTGAGCCATCATTAAAGGGGTCCTCCTGAGTTTAAGTAAGACACTGATATGAAGACTGGGAAATAGCAAATGACAGATTTAAAAAAAAAAAAAAAAGGTGAATTCACAAAAAAATGACTGTCGCTTTTACTTTCAGGAGGGCAAAGTGAATATTCACAAATCTTTTGTGTTCAAATTGTACGTGAAGATTTGCACCACTGACCAAAAGCAACGAATCTCATCAGTGCTGACCTTTGAGGGAACAGAGAGAGACAAAAGTGGAACGGTTTCTAGGTAATATAAGATTATTATATTATACAATATATATCTTTATATATTACATTATAGTATACAGTATAGTAGATCAAAATCTTACTTTGGTATTTTTCTTTAAGTATTATATAGTTTATAATAGAGTATATATTATATACTTTGTATATTGTTCTCCTTTGCTTTTATAGGGGTGGTCTACTGACACACTGCTCCACTTCTCAGTGCTGTGCAGGCCAGGTTCCTTATATTAGGCAGGGGTGGAAGTAACTAATTACAAATACTCAAATTACTGTAATTAAGTAGTTTTCTGGGGGTACTTTTACTTTTATGAGTAGATTTTCAAGTCTGTACTTGTACTTAAGTGTTAATTTCTCCATGTAATCTACTCAGTTACTTTCAAAATCATAACTGAGTACTGAGTACAATTTGAATTAATATCCAAACCTTTCATCTGCATTTTTTTTAGCCAATCAGGTGATCTGATCACAAATGAGCCAATGAAAACAAAGACATACAAATGAAAAATAAAACAAAATGATGTGGCAGCAAACATTTGGAGTAAGGATGTTAATGATTAATCATTAATCGATTAATTACCATCAAGAATTTAACCAATTAGAAATGTATTCAGTTATATTTAATCAATAGTCATGGAAGTAACTGTGCCTCATTTGACATTGTTTTGCCTAGTGGAGACATTTATTGAATAAGGAAACTTAAACTTTGACTTAAAATGAGAAAAAAATGACAAAAAAAACCCCCAAAAAAACGGAAAAATGGAAAATTAGGAAAAAATTGTGTTTTGTATCTTATGAAAAATTATTGATTAATCAGTTGTTAGCATTTTCAACGATTGGATCAGGAAATCGCAACCATAGTTTGGAGAGGTGACTGTTACATCCCACTACTTTCTTTATACTCTATAACCCCTGCACTAAAATTTCAATCACAGTTTCATTCCACTACACTCATGCACACTCGCTGGACACTGCCTGCCCTGCACTCCTTGTTCCCCGCCCACATGCCCCCAGACATACCTGGCGGAGATCTGCACTCTGAGTGCACTCTTCTAGTTTATTCATGGATTTAACTTCTCTGTTTTTTTCTGTATCCCAGAGTTCCCTACAGGCTACCATGCAACATGCATAAGAGAGATCAAGTGTCATATGAAAGTCTATTTTTTAACTAATAGCCTACAACAACAGTGATTTTCTGAGCTTTTGTGTCATTTGAGCAGCAAACATGTCAATATCTGCACAATATCTCAGCTGTCTGCACCTTCAGACTAAAAATACTGGTATATTGGTGTTGGTGCCAGGCTTCAAAAACCATTACTGGTCAAACCTAAGTGACCAGTAGAGCTGCAGAGATTAGAGGACAAAGAAAGCAGATGCCAGTGTAATTCATGAACTCAAGCCTGAGATGAAACAGAGCTGCTCTGCCTGCAGAGTCCCTGCCACCAACCCCTACGGAGCAGGACATCATGATTTATGTAGTGCTCCTACCTGTTGAATCGTTTTGTACGCCCACACTAGACAACAGGCAGGAGTCTGAAGCAGAGACACAGTGAGCCAACGCAGAGGCTGAGGAGAAGGTGGATTAAGATTAAAGAGATGCTACTGTGGTGACAAGCCTCCTTATTTTCCCAGAGAAGGGCGATATGGCCCACAGGCTCAGATAACGGTGACAAGGTCACGGGAGGTAACACAAGTTCACTTCAGGCGAGAAGGAAAACTTACATATTGTGTATAACCTGAGCAAACAAACCCTCCCTGACCTTAATTAAAGTGATTACATGACTGGGCCATTCATAGCATGTTTGCACAAGCTGTTAGTAAAAGTTAACTTCCCCCGTTAAATGAAAATAAGCACAAATAAACAATAATTACACGGATCCCTAACCCTTCATATGGCTCTTGCTGCTTAGTCACGTCCTTCGAATCACTACCTTGGATAAACCCCAAAGGAACACACAGCTGAGGAGCTCAGAACCTATGACTCATGAGCCCATAATGTGACAGCTTTTATAATGGAAGTCAATGAAAGGGTGCATCAGGAGTAATCAGCAGTGGCATGGCTATATACTACAGTAGAAATCTCCCTTTTTTTTTGTGAATGGTACCAAACGCAGCTTGGATTGTGTCTGGTCTGAGTCTGATGGAATAATTACCATTGCAAGGAAAAAACACTGATCTGTATATGATACTGACTTCAGCTTCAGACAGCTGGAAAGAAGTCCTAAGATGTTCTAAAAGCGATTGTGGTGAGACTAAAAAATGTGACACGTGACCATTTGGGAAAAGGTGTGATCTTGCAGTAAAAGGAACATGATACAGTCTTTACAAGCATCCAAAACAGGTTTACTGCACTGTAAAGTATTTCTGCAGCAGACAGTTGGTACTGTAATAGGTTTAACTCGGTCTCAGTGCACAGTGCAGAGGCTGTAAAAAATTCACTTCCACCGAGCGACTTTGTCTCAGTGCTGAAAGTTTTTTTGTGCGTGTGTTGTGTCCAATGTTGTGTCTCAATTTTTCAGGCAAAAATTAAGTTCACTGCATGTTATGTTACACATGCAAATTTTGGGGAGGGCATTTGCACCACTGAAGAACTGTATGTGGCACATTCCGTATTATAAAGTAACATTTTTATTTGTTTATTTATTAATGTTGGACGTTGCATACAAGAGGCTAGTTGTCAACTCCAGTACCTTGGCTAACAAAAATTATTATTCTGCCATAGGAATACAAGATGCTCTGGCTATAATAAAAATGCTAGACCTATGTTACATATCTTGTTAAGTTCTGTACTAACATTATCCTAAATGTTTCCAACAATTTTCAAATACAGAGAAATCTGTAATTTATTCAAAGTAATGTGAAGGTGTGTTTCCTCCTAGTGCTACTCGCTATAACTCTCAGGAGTCAGCGAGCAAACATGACTAAACAAAATGTAAATGAAACTTTAATATTACCTGAGTCACATCAAATATGATGTAATTGGCAGTGGAGGTGTATTTTATATTTTATCACTGAAGAGAGACTTCACATGCTCCTTGGATGGTCCCATGTCCCGAGTTGGGAAGTCATTTTCCCAACTTCGGTGTGTTCATGAGCTTTTAAGTTGCAATGTGGAAACAACATGGAAGCTTCCAAGGATGGGGTAGGGTTGTTGTAGTGTCTGGGTGATTGGTTGGCTGAGACTTGCACCCCAGTGACTACTCATGTTGCTATTCAAGTATGCTGGAACAGTTTATGTTCAAAACGGTCCCAGACTTGTTGTCCCAGCAGGCCGACACTCACTTTACTTGAATTGTTATTGGGGTTAATGCTAATAAGTAACTTTTAAATAATCCAGGTCACTGGACTTGGACAGCAACTAACGGTTACAACCTAATAGAGAGGTGAAGTCCCTCCTGCTCTGGTAGACCTCCATGGGACCTAACTTTGGAAAAAAAATATGAACGGTAGTCAGTGGTGAGAGACAAACAGTTTTTTTGATCCTGTTTGAATTGTGCCACAAATTACACATGTTTAGTCAATTTAAAGATAATTCAACAAGTCAGGAAAGTGGCTGTTTGTAGTAAAACTGATGAAGTGTCAGACTGTGAAGATACGGAATTAGAAAGATTACACATTCAGAAGTCACGAATGTGACATGATTTTCTCCCTCTAAAAGCTAACAGTAGCCACTGAAGCTATGACGCCTGTGTGTTTTCATACCGGGGTTTAGTCACACAACAGCGGGTCTTACTTGGCTGATAAAAGGACTAAAAGTTGCTAGAGGGACTAGAAGTTGCTAGATAAAACACTTTAGGTAAAATAATGTTACAAGGGACAGCGATGTTGGTGACGTATACTGACAGAAGTTCACTGAGTGGTTTCACTAAAAAAAATAGACTAAACTACAACAAACCTAGGACAAACTGAGACTTTCTTGTCTTGTAAAATTTTCATCACATGAGTTTGGGAATATTTAGTATTCAGTTAGGACAAGATAAGAATGGTATCAGTGTTCTCATCTAACCTCCCCACCAGACAGCCAGAATTTTGAACTATTTCTTTAATGGCTTGTAAATATCTATAAAACATGTGTTAATGTGTTATTAACTTTAACTTGTAAACACTTACTAAAGGGAACCCTTTTTAGAGAGTGGTATCTAGATTTGAAACAAGAGATAATAGTAGATTTTTAAGAAAATGTAACTTTTCAGCAGAATCCCTGAACCCAGAATTTGGATCCGAAATGTTTTCCAATGTCAGTTGTTTTAAGGAAAGCAGCATTTTCAAACTCTACCCTGGATTCAGTGATTTCAGACAGCCTACTTTTTGCAGTGTGATGCCTCCCTCCCTCTCTTTCCTCCTGCTGGCCTCGGCCCCAGAACCGGCGTAAACCATCCACAGTATGTTCGCAGGCTCGGGCTGTGTGCTAGGAAACATGAGCAGGGTGAGATATTCAGAGTCCCGGGCGGCGCGGCGCAGGCCGCTGGATAAAGCGGAGGAGGAGACGGCGGTCCGTGCGGTTTGAGCTCAGGATCTCAGGACGGGAACATGTGAGCAGGGAATGGGCGACTGGAAACAGGATTATTGTTGTACACAGCAGAGAGACGCAGGAGGGGCCCGGGACAGGTAACTGACCGACATCCACTGACACAATGATGACTGTTGTAGGAAGTTTGGAAGCTGGGATGTAGTGAAGGATAAAATCACATGAAGACAGTTTAAATAACTTTGAATGAGCAGGACTGAGTTAACCGTTGTTTATCATTTGATTATTATAAAAGACTAAATATAATATAGATCTGTATTCTAAATGAACTCTCATCATAATGTTTTTATAATTATATGTGTATTTCAGTGTACATGACTTCATGGAAGTGTACATATCTGGCATCAGGCTGCTGCTGAATGCACCACATCACTGTGCGTCAGACTCAATATCCAACCTGTGCAAAGAAATTCTGAATTGAAGCTGAAGAGAAAAACAAAATGTCACATTTTCTGCAGCCTGCGGGGTTGTTTGTTTTGCATTAAAAAATGGAGAGCACGAATCAAAATAAACTCTTCAGGGTTTATAGACAGACATTTGACCGCAGCAGTGCAGAGGAGGCAGAGCAGAAATATTTAAGATGCTGAAATGGACATTTTTTAAAACTTAAATCAGGTTTTTACGACCCAAACCACCGAGTCTGTAGATTGAACTGTAATAAGCTCCCTGTTCTCCCTCATAGAAAGTGAAACTGCATTTTATTGAATTGAGTTTTCTATTGAAATTCGAGCTTGGGACTGAATAAATACTGTGGATAGGATTTATTGCAGTGTGTTAATACGCACGAATAAAACGTATTTATATTTCCATTTTACTTATAATGGACTTGATTTTTTTTGTTGCTTGTTTCCAAAAATATCTGTACCATTAAGTACACACCTGAATTATAGTAACTCCTTTGATTTTTTTTTTTTTTTTTTGTTTTAATGACTTCACACGACTCTTTAATTGGAAGTGCAGATGCAAATGTTTACAGAGAGCAACCTGATACTGATACATTACAACGATGCATTACAAGTTTCGCATGGTCGACTTAAGCTCAAGATGCTGTTTAATGCAGTGTGGTCAGACATATAGTGGAGAGTAACCAGAGTGAAGGTGTGAAGTTATAACGTATCCGAGAAGTTCTTGTTTTTAGAACTGATAGGAAATTGTTGAACCATTAAGAAATGAGAATTGTTGATACTGAATGTAATTTTTCTCAAGATAATTTGTCACGTATACTGGATGCATAAACTCCTTTTGTAAAATATCCCCTCTTCTTCCACAGGAGAGAGACGGGGACACTGTGACACATCCAAGGACATTTTCTTTTCTTCTTTAATGAATTTTTGCGCATCATCAGAGAAATTTGGGGGAATAATTTGTCCAAAGATGAACACCATCGTGTTTAACAAGCTGAGCAGCCAGGTCCTGTTCGAGGAGAAGGCGAAAGAGGTGGAAATGAGCAGCAGAAATTATCTAGAAGTCATCGACGGGCAGCATCCAGACCTCCTCTCCAGCAATCAGACCATCAGAGACCAGCAGGCCATCAGACACAGGCGGAGCGGGTATGTGGAGCGTTTCTGCTGTCTTTGACGCATGTGTGGCTTGAGTTAACGTGTTGATTAAGTGTGAGTCCGTGAGGAATACCTTTTTATTTTGACAGTTATTTCACTCAGGACAAGTCAGCACACGGAGAAAGTGGACAACAGTGATGGTTTTGTTATCAGCTACCTATGTGGTTATCTCTGTTCCTTGTGCTCAAAATTAAGAAAGGACTAGAAATATAAAGCTCAGATAGGGACAACCTGGGTCAGATTCCTATAAAATGACATTAGTGATCTATATATATGTGCATAAGCGTCCTTGAGCTGAAATACATGTCTGTTTCTAATTGATAAAATTGTTTTTGCAGATGTGCGTAAAATACGAATTTACGCACAAAAATCTGAAAATTACGCACGTATAAAACATCCACATGGAAGCTGTTTTTTAAATCTAAAACTATAACTACTCGTGCCTTACATCTCAAGACTCAAGCACCAGTTTGATCATCCAGCCATACTTTTTTCATGTGCCTTTAATGCACCAGGATCTGATGGATGAAGGAATTAGCATTTAGCGTTTTCCCAATCTGGTCCTCATTTAGGTGTTGATGTTCACAGCTAATCTTAAAATTAATAAGTAGGTCAGCATGTTCGGTAGTGTGTGTCTTATAGAGGTCTCCATCTGCTTCCAATAAATAAATGTGCCCTTCAACTCTCTGTGTGGTCTAGTCAGTCACACAAGGGCCAAATGTTTTTCTTTTAATTAAATATATTTATTTTATTTTGGTTGGTCTTACATTTTACTTTAATCTGACAGGGAGCAGGTGTAAGAAAATATATTTTAAAAAATTGTTATGTGTTATTTTCATGTTTAATTGGCATATATGAGAGAGAACAGAAGAAGAGCAGTGACCTTAAGAAGCCTCCTCAAGCAGTAACCTTCAATAATAAGAAAGAATATTATGAGTTGGTGACTGTAAGTTGTCCCCTCAAGGGAAGCATCAGTACTAATGAAGAACATTAAATTATTAAACAGACGTGTGTGTGCGTGTTTGAGTGTTTAAAGTTCAGAACAGAGTAAAATGTCCTTTCGGATGTTCATACTGATCTGAATTACAAGGAAAATATTTGTAGAACATGAACCTCAGGCAGACTTGAGGTTAGACTAAAATATGTTACATCTGCCGTCCAGTGGAGCTTTTTTGGTGAGATAAAGGGGAGAAGCGGAGCACAGCACCATACTGACATCTACAGGTTCATAAAACCTGGAGCTAAGGTGAGACTGGGACCTTCACAGAGCAGGAGAAGCAACAGGAGATGGACTTAAGTGAAAAGTATTTTGATATTCCTTTAAGAACTCAAAGAATTTGTAGTGATTTCATGATATTTTGTGGTGATTTTCTTACATAATATAAATTTATGGTGGTATTATAATGATATAAGAGCTGTTAGTAGCTGTTTTCAGCACTGAAGTTGCTGATTTGGGACTTTAGAATATATTTTTACTTCCACTCCTGCAGTGATGTTTTTATAGCATCCCCTGGACATGTATCATAGTCGCTGTCTGTATAATTTCAGTTTTTTGTCAGTCCCTGGTGTCTTGGGTTGGCCGCTACCGTGACCCAGCTACATTGTTCTTGATCCACTTTTGCTGGGTGTGAAATGTTAATCTGGCAAAAATGTGTGCCAGAGCAAAATGTGTTTTTGTTTGTTTCATTGCAACGTGTTGGCGGTTTGTGGGACACGCAATGAAAAATAAACTGTGAGTGGCCGTTTCTCTCTCTGCCTCTGTCTGAACAGTCACTCTCTCTCGCCTATGTCTCTGTGTGTCTCTCTGGTTTAATCCAATCCCTCTGAGCTTAATTGCAGTGCCTCGGGTGAGAAAATTGCACACTGTATAGAGTGCTCACTTTATGTGTCATGACTAACGAATTCAGACAACATGCCGGTCCAGTCAGGACTCCGCTCGCAGCTGCACAACAGTGTTTGGTTGAGTTCAATAAACAACATAATCCTGCTTCTCTTTTACGGCTTTAAAACCAGATTTGACTTTAATTTGAAAAAGGAGAAATTTAAATCTAAACTGTTTACTGACATGTTATCCTGATACAATGAGCACAATGTTACTGACATATGCAGAGTGGGTCCATGTCAAATCAGCCTTCTTACACCTAGAAAGACAGACTAAATCCTGCTTCAGGGCTGCAACTAACACTTATTTTCATTATCGATTAATCTGCTGATTTTCATGTTGAGGGGCTGCAACGATTAGTTGATTAAATTAATCACTAACTCGTTCGATTATCACTTAGATGTTTTGATTTTTTTTTTAAAGAAAAAAATGTCAAAATTCTCTGATTTCAGCCTTTCAAATGTAAATATATTTTCTGGTTTCTTTGCTCCTATATGACAGTAAATTGAATATTTTGGGGTTGTGGACAAAATAAGACATTTGAGGACATCATCTTGGACTTTGGAAAGCAGTGATTGACATTTTTCACCACTTTCTGACATTTTATGGACCAAACAACTCTTCTATTAATCCAGAAAATGTTAGTTTGAGCCCTATTTTTATTTATTAATCAATTTAACATTTAGTCTAGAAAATCTAAAAAAAAATTGTGAAAAATGCTCATCACGCTTCCCAGATTCTGATTGTGACATCTTTAAATTGCTTCTTTTGTCCAACCAACAGTCAAAAACCCAAAGACTCTTCATTTTCTATCATAAATGACAAAGAAAAGCAGCAAATTCTCACATTTAAAAAGCACAAACCAGTAAATGAAACAATTAATCGTGTCAGCTCTGTCCTGCATGTTTGTATGCTGGCAGATAGTATTTATAAAAAGAATAAATGTACTGGACAGAAGAGACAAACAGTCCTCATTTAGATGGAAAAACAATGCTAAAACCCCACAAATTGTGCATGTGTGCATTTATATAGTATCGTGTAACAGGTAATTAGTTCTCTCTACAGTTTAGGTATCTGGCTGACATTAGTCTCCATGTCCCCCTACAGGGGTCGTCCCAGCGGCGGCAAAGTGCGACACAAGCGTCAGGCCCTGCAGGACATGGCGCGGCCGCTCAAGCAGTGGCTCTACAAGCACCGAGACAACCCCTACCCACCAAGACCGAGAAGATTCTACTGGCCCTCGGCTCGCAAATGACCCTGGTTCAGGTGAGTCCAAGCTGCCAGTCAGGTGATAAAGAAAGAAAAAAAAGTGAGGCATTTCATAGTATTCATGCAGGCATGAGTGTGATCACTGAGGGAAAAAAAATGAAATTTGATTTCTGTGGTTGAGTTTGTGTCTAATCAGGTTTGAAAAGCTGGATTTGGACTTGTATTTGCAATGAAGAGGCTGTGAGTAGAAAGTGTTTTTACATCTTGAGCTGTTTATTTTACAGCTCTGGTGCTGTGGTGGTTAAAGTTATTTCTACCTTCGTCCAAACGCAACAGTTGGAAATTCTCTTCTTGACTTATGACCTCTTAAAAAGTGATTTTATTTTCTTATATTCTCTTCCAAAAAAGTTGGGACACTGTAAAAGGAAATAAAGAAATGCGAGTCCTTTTCAACTTATATTCAATTTATTAAAGTACAAAGACAAGACATTTAAATTTCAGTCTGATAAAATTTATTGTTCCTTGTAAAATGAATTTGATGCATTCTACACAGACTCCCATCCTTTTTGGAATCGTGGGTTGTATATTGTAAATTTCAACGGCACAAACAGGTAAAGCTATTCAGAATTTCATAAGAAAATCTTGAAAAATAAACCCAATTTTGTGTATCAGAAATGTTTTACCTTCAGACCTCTTGATGGTCCAGAGCCACAGGTTGGGAACCACTCTTCTAGTTGAAGTTATAAATATATGCTTTACGTTCTCTTGCACCCTCTGCTGATAATACAAGAGTACAGTGGCCAACCTGCCTGCAGCGCCTGACAAACTGACCACTGAGAGGAAAACCCAGTGGTGAATATGAGTGTGTTTAGTGTCTGGCACTCGCAGCTGTGTATGTACAGTATCATCTGGCTGACAAGGTCACTGATACGGCCTCACAGAGTCTGCGGCGGCTGTTTCGGGCCGCCGGCCACGATGCTTAATCTGGTTCTCATTTTGGGAGCCTGATGGAGCTGTTTGTTTTGGTGAGGGCGAGCAGAGTGCAGAGGAATGCTTTGTGTTGGACACCGGCGAACACACACGCACACACACACCGCTCACAGCCTCACACACGCATACGTTTAAGCTGACACCCAAATACCGGCAGCAGTGTCAGAGGTCAGTCGGTGATTTCTTGAAAATGAACAAGGGTGATGACAGGCGGGTAAATTATTTTCATCACATTTTCCAACATGAAGGAAGTCTCCTGTGGATTTTTTCTCTGAAGTTATTTTTATTTTTGAATGGACTGACATTTAGTTGACTGATTTAATAGTTGATCAACAGAAAATTGCTATCGATCGATCATTTAAGTCATTTAAAATGCCTAATATCTGTCTGTATATTTGTCAAATGTGAGAATATGCTTCTTATCTCTGTTTTCAATCTGTAAAGTATATAAAAAGGGATTGGGGTTTGGACCATTGGTTAGACAAAAACATAACAGTGTCTATGAAAGTCGTGTTTATAATGCATTATAAGCACATTCACAAGACACTATAATGCATCTATAAGGCTTCATAAGCATCTATAAAAATATTTAGAATTGGGCATTACAACTTATAACAAAGATTATGAAGCATTATAATTGGTGGACATAGGGTATTGTTGTCGTAAAGTTCAGCATTCATAATGCATGCCAAAGCAACAGTTTGCATTACTGTCCAAAAACAGTTAAAATCACATCACAGAACTCAAGGTGATGCCTTTAAATTGTTTGTTTTGTTAGTAACACTTTCTATGAAGGTCATGTCTATAATGCATTATAAGCACATTCATAAGACATTATAATGCATTTATAAGGCTTCATAAAATGCTTTATAAATGTTTATAATCATGCATGGCAACTTATAATGAGGTACATATCACAACTAAATGTTTCTGAAATGGAATAATGTTTTATAAACATCATAGAAGTGCCAATAACCTGATAACAGTGCTGTCACTTTCTTAAACATTATTGATTTATAGACGTATCCATTTCAGAGCTTTGTCTGGAAAAGGTCAGAAAATAATTAAAATCATATCACAGAACACCAAGCAATGCCTTTAAAATGCTAGTTTTGTAGATAACACTTCGAATGCATTATAAGCACATTCATTAGACTTTATAATGCATTTATAAAGGTTAGAAAAATGTTCATAAATCTTTAGAATCATGCGTGACAACTTAAAAGATTATTTATAAAGTATTATAAGTGTTGGACATTGCGCATTAGAAGTTCAGCATTCATAATGCTTTATAATACAAGAGTGGCAGTGGAATAATGTCTTATAAACATCAATCACAAAGCATTGCACAACTTAGTGAGCTTTAAGTAAAGTGACCACGCTGTATAAGGTTATTAGCAATTGTATGATGTTAATAAGACATCATTACATTTCAGTAACTTGGAATGTATAATCTGTTATTATACATTTGAGTAGTTCTCTGTGTCTTTATAACTGACTAAAAGTCATGGAAGTTATAAAGTGCTGTGTAACCCAGCATTTTAAACACTTAAAACTTGTCATAAGTTATCATGCATTATTCTAAACTTTCATAAAGAGTTTAATAAAGCCTTATAAATGCATTATAATGTCTTTTGAATGTGCTTATCATGCATTATAGACATGACCTTAATAAAAGTATTAGCACTTTGTCTAACCAGCAGTAAAAAACTAAAGCAAAGATAAAAACAGAGAAAAGCTGGATATTCTCGTGTCAGCCCATTCAAATATAAAATAACTTGACTATATGAAGTTTATGAAGCCTAATAAAAGCATTATAATGTCTTATGAATGTGCTTATAATGCATTATAGACATGACATTCATAGGCATCGCCTTGAGTTCTGTGAAATGATTTTATCTATCTTCAAACCTTTTCCAGACTAAAACAACATTGATTATTAGAAAAAATAAACAACAAATGATTCAATATGAACATAATTGTTATGTGCAGTCGTAGTTGGCATTCTTTTTCTTTGCCTAACCATTCATGGAGGCTAAGAACTAGCCAGTTCTTCCACTGTTTAGTCCAAATGAACCACTGCTGCCGCTGCTGCCAGTAATGTAGAACGCATCCCTTCATGTGCGTTTTTCCCTGGAAACACCCACCTGGCACCAGGTGTTTAAAAGCAACTAAATCTGTCATGTTTTAGCAAAACAGACACTTTTTTCCATGTAAATGTTGTAAATTATTTTTTTAAAGTTTGTTCTAAGAGAGACACTGGTGCCATCTCTCCATCACCGTTGCCGTGCCTGCATGCCGTCTCCTCTACGGTACATACAGTGCAGACAGGCCACGGGTGAAAGAGCAGGTTTGGCCGCCCTGTCCCCTCTCTTTTTTTAAAAAAACCTCTCTGGGTGTCATCTGAGCAGGCGTGCCATCCCTTGTCTCTCCTCTCACATCATTGACAGTCCTCCGGTCCTCATTAGCGAACCGTCCCCGCGCCTCGCCTCGTCTCACCTCGCCTCGCCTCCCCTCCGGCCAAGCCACATGTACAAGATGCCGCCCTTCCCTCCCGGTGTGCCACAGCGCTGCCGGGCTGGAGACAAAGGGATGTGGGATGGTCTTAGTTAACGAGAAACACGATCCTGAAAGAGGGGATCAGAAAAATAAGTACTCTAGCATAAGGCCCCTGTCCCAGCCCCTTCATAAGCCGCTTGAAGTCTATTGAGCATGAAAAGTTATTCTAGTATAACATCTAATGGTCTCCCTTCCCAGTGAAAGGAAGAGCGCCGGCTCAAATGTCTCTTTTATTGCATCTTGAAGACAGTGTTGGAAAAAATGTATTATTGGAGGGAGGCAGCGCGGGTCCAGAATAAGCACGGGGGACGTACATCTCGGTCGGAACATTAGTTAATGAAACGTTGCGCTCGCTGGCCGTCCGGCGCTTGGAGGGTGTTAAATGTTCCTGCATGGCGCTGATACAGAAAAGATGCATGCTGGGGTGTCTCTCCGGAGCGTCTGGGATGTTTCTTAAAGCTCACTTTCAGAGAGCTGCTCTGCAACCTGACTCTGTCTCTGTCTTTTGCCTCCAGTCTCTCTGGGTTTTTCTGAATGAGACTGATGGCAGGCAGAGCAGACTTTTCATAAAGGATAGTCTTTGTTTTGCTATGGATGTGGAGGTGTTTGGATTCAAAACAATAACAGATGTTTCTGTTTGCTGTGTCCTCCCACTTCCTTCTATTCCTCTTTCTCTCCCGATCTCAGGTGTCCAACTGGTTTGCGAATGCCAGGAGGCGGCTGAAGAACACGGTGAGGCAGCCGGACCTGAGCTGGGCGCTAGGATCAAACTCTACAACAAATACGTTCAGGGCAACGCGGAGAGGCTGAGCGTCAGCAGCGACGACAGCTGCTCAGAAGGTGAGCAGCGGCTCCTTCTCTCTTCCAAGCTCCGTTCCAAGTTAAGCGTCAAGAGGTTTGTGTACAGAGACCACTAAAACGGGCAACGGCCCCTTGACCCCAGACCTTGACAGGCCATTTAATTATAGTTGTAGCAGAAAAGCTGTATTACACACTGGAAATATGGGGTGTGAAAGAAGTGGGGAATATAGGAGCCAAGGAAGGTTTAATGAAATGTCGCGTTCCATTTACCTTGGACTTTGAAATTCAGAGCTCGGAATGACATCACACACAAGTTTACCATGTTCCAGTGCAACAAGTGGGAACACAAAGGTAAACACTTCCAGGAAAACTTTTGTTGTGTTTGATAACAACACATTGCGCAGCTTTTTTGCACATACAAATACCATAGCAACACATCCACAGATGGACAATAATAATAAACAGTATATTACTACAGCTGTCACTACTGTTTATATGTGGAGCAGCCTTCTTGGATTTTTATGTTGGGGCTGGTGAGGTTCCTCCGACTTTCTAACCGGGAACTTGGAAGTTCCAACTTCCCGGTTGTAACGGAACTCACCAAAAGATGAAGTTAAATCTCTTGCGTTGCATTATGGGAATTGTAGGATCCATCATTTTTAGAACTTGACCCATAACAGGGACTAAAGGTCAGGATAGCTCAGCCCCTGCTGCACAAATTTTGACCATTTTGAAAATAAAATCCGTCTCCTGTCTCTCGTGAGTCCTCTAACTTTAAAACTGCAATACTAAATTTGCTTGAAGTCTGTTTTAAACTGTTTTCCAGCAGAGAGGACTTTACGTAACACTCTCTGTCTCCCCTGAAATTTGTGCTATTCTCACTGAGAAGCTCATTATATTTGTTTTACTGGTTACGCAAATAACCCTAGCTCTGTGGCAAACCATAATTCTAAGGCCTTTCTTATTATATCGTGGATATTGCAATTACATGACACTTATTGCCACATGTGTTTGACTTTAATCGATTTACTACCAACTTAATTTAACATGTAGCAAAACTGTTTCAAATTAGGAGCACTGGTTGGTATCTGGGTCTCTAGGCAAAATATAATGAAGTAAAGCTGCAACGATTAGTTGAATAATCAATTAGCTTCAAATTAAATTGATCACCAACTATTTTGATAATTGATTAATTGTTCCAAGTCATTTTTCAAGAGAAAAATGTCCAAATTCTATGACTTTTGCTTCTCAAGTGTGAATATTTTCTGGTTTCTTGTCTCCTCAGTGACAGTAAACTGAATATCTTTTGGTTGTGAACAAATCAAGACATTTGAGGATGTCATCTTGAGCTTTGGGAAACACTGAAACAACTAACTGATCAATTGATCATCGGAAATTGGTCGACAGACTAACTGATAATGAAAATAGCTGTTGCAAGCAGCCCTATAATGAAGCTACCATTTTAGTAGTATACACGTACAAGTACACAGTGCAGAGAGATCAGGAGGAACAGATGGTTCATTTTGGCTCTCAGGGCCGAATAGTGGGTTAAGTCCAGCAATGCATATTATCCTTCATTACTAATATTACTTACAAACATGGTCAGTATCATTATTTGTTTATCACTCTCTCATTTCAGACACAACAGCAGTGTCATCTGATTTTTGTCTGTGACCTTTGACCTCTTAAGTTACGGTTGCTTGTAATGGGGGATGTAGGAAGTTCAGGGTTGTTCTACAGTTCTGTCTTTGCAGCTTGCTCTAGATAAAAACCAATCTACATCTGACTCTGAATCATCACTGCTGTTTCCACTAATCTCATCGATGACCACTTCAAAATATCACATGAGAATTGCTCATAACCTGATTTGAACCTGATGCTCTTTGTACAGAGTGACCGGGAAAATCTCCTTACATCATACTTCCTGTGCCCAAATTCAAATCTAGCATTATGACATGTAATGAGGCCAAAGGCCTCTCCCTGTGTGCCGGTTCTAAAGCGGGCTGATGCTATGCAGAGCCATGTTCTGGATGTATATAAATGGTGAGTGTGTGACCCAGCCGGGAGACGCCGAGGCCGGCGGGCTGCGACACGCTGTCATTAAGACACCCCGCTGAGCCAACATCTGTCTCCTAGCCTGCAATTGTAGCTCTCTGTAAGCCGTGTATTTACAGCAACTGCCTTTTTCTACTCACTGACAGCGATGAAAACATGGTGAAGAAACAAAAAAAATATAAAACATACATACTCACGCTGTGAGAGAATGAACAGAAAGGAAGAGCGCTGTGGTGTCAGTGATCTCTAATTAAATTTTTGAGGAGGAGAGGCCGAGCGTGTGGCTGAAAGAGGAATGTGTGCATGGTGTTTGCATTGTGTCCGCCACAGGCCACTGTACCACCGGAGGCTCTGTATATCTCCCTGACTCTTCTCCCTGTCACATTATGGTTATGAAGCTATCCGCAGCCTGCTCCCACTTCTGACCCATGCACTAAAAGGCCCTCCATTATGTTTTTAAGCCTATGCTTTTGTTCCAGAGGCTATTTATGGGGCCCGACCTGACCCCTCTGACTCGGCGTACATTCCTCTAACTGTCCTGAAATGGTCCAGCTTGTTTTGCAGCTACAGTTGCACGTCCAAGAGAGAAAATACTGTTTTCTGCACGGACACGCTGTCATGTAGGTGTGAGAATGGAAAAAGGAATAAAAAAGAAAGAAAAGGAAGTTTTATTCAAAAAGGTGGCAGACCTTGATGTAAAAGGACGCTGTCATGGGATTATAATGACAGGTCAGATTTATTGACGCTTGGAGATGCTGAGGCGCTCGCTGAATTCTACCTCAGACAGCACAGGCAAAGGAGTGCAAGTATGCTACCTCCATGTGTTTCTGATATGTGGGAGCTATAATTTTAATTTGGCCCAGACTGAATCAAATGTCCAACCTCCCAAATTACAAAATTACAGTCTTGGCAGGGACAGTAACTAGAGTGAACTTCTCCCTGATTTCCCTCCTGCCAGAGGATATCTGGTTTTTCAGTATGGTGTTTTATCTTTCCCCTCCGTTTCTTTCATCAGGTAGGGACCTGCACTTTAATTCAATCTCTCCGGCTGCAGAGCACCCTGGAAATTATTTATTTCTGCAGGGGAATAGTGGGGCAATGTGCGCTTGATGGAGAGGAAATAGACTACCATCCGTTATGGTTTGGTAATGCGTCTTAAGTCTCGGCTGGGCTTTCTGCTCTTGAGGCGATGCCAACAGGAGGGCAGGAGCGCCAGGTTAAAATCCCACTGCCCTGGTATTTAGATTCAAGATTTGCTCAGAATAACTAGACTCTGAGTCAGTGGGAATGAACATGCAATACACAGAGTCCCATTTAACTGGAGAAGTACCTGAAGAAAAACTGTGTGATTACTAATGCATTGCAATATTTAACTCATAATCTGTGCATGTAATTGTAATGAACATATTCACTAGTTGATGGTTGTGCAATAATGAACATTAAAATTCAAACTGAGTTTGCAGTGCATACAGGTGCTTAAATATAAATACAATGGATGTTGACAGAGAATCCTTTTAAATGGAGAAGCATCTGCTAAAGAAAATGTGTGTGAATGCTATGTGCATTTAAAGTACTATCATATGCAACTCATTAACTGTACATGTCACTATAATGAACATATTCACAGTTGATCAATGTGCAAAAATAGTATTTTAAAATTCAAATGAAATTTGTGCAGTATACAGTTGCTGAGCTATAAATACAATAGATGCTGATAAGGAATGCTTTAAATGGAAAAGCATTTACTAAAGAAAATGCGTGTGAATGCTAATCAATTACAATATTGAACTGCTAAACTGTATGTATCATCGTAATGAACATATTCACAAATGCACATATTAAGATTTGACTGGGGTTTGCACTCTCTATAAGTGCTGAAATAAAACAGAATGGATGTTGACAGAACGCTTTTAAATGGAGGAAGAAAATGCGAGTGAATACTGTGTGCATTTAATGCATTTCAATATGTGACTCAAAGCGTACATGTCATCATAATGAACATATTGACAGTTGATCAGTGTAAAATAATGAATATTAAATTTCAAGTGGAGTTTGCACTGAATACAGGTTCTTAAATATAAATACAATGGATGTTAATAGGGAATGCTTTTAAATGGGGAAGCATTTGCTGCAGAAAATGCGTGTGAATGCTATGTGCGTTTTATGCATTACAATACTTAACTCATAAAACGAACATATCTGTAATGAACATATTGACAAATGAAAAAATATTAAAATTTTGTTGGAGCTTGTACTGTATACTGGTGCTGAGATATAAATACAGTGGATGTCTACAGGGGATGCTTTTAACCAGGAAAAATTGTATTTTGTACTTAAGCTACAAGTGAGAAAAAAAGGCACAAAGGCATAAGTGTGAGTGCAAATAAACCAGGAGAGATGCCCTTTACTTTGAAAAATATATTTCTGCATTGCATCTAAGTAATTTTTTTTTTTTTTTTTGATTTGGTGTAGACGGTGACAACCCTCAGAGGACACAGAGCAGCCCAGAGGAGCTCAACAAGCCCATGTACCAGAGCGTGATCAAGAAGGAGGGCTCCTCCATGGTGGGCATGGCCATGGGCATGGGTATGGGCGCGGGGCTGCGCTCAGCCGCCGAGGCCGCCTCACTGGCCGAGGACTACGTGTCTCCACCCAAGTACAAGAGCAGCCTGCTGCACCGCTACCTTAACGACTCACTGCGCCACGTCATGGTGGCCAACGCTGTCATGGACGCTCGCAAGAGGAACCACTCCGGCTCCTTCAGCTCCAACGAGTACGACGACGAGCTGCTCTCGCCGTCCTCCTCTGAGGCTGAGGCGAACTTTGTTTATCGGGCTGGTAAGGAGCCACATTTCTTGCATTCTTTCCCTTCAAGAGTCTCCCTCTCACACACGACATCCTTCACTTTTGTTCTTTTTTTGTCCCCTCCATCTGCACATTTTGTTTTAATTCCTGCAGCTGGTCCATTATTTCCAACTGTCTGCCTCTCTGCCCGCGCTCCAGCCTCTCTCTACATTACACTGCTGCTGCCTGCTCACACTGTTTTCTTCCACCTCCCTACTTTCACTTAATATGGTATTTAATGACACTGTTGAATGTAATTCTTGTGACTGCTGAAGTGGAGATGCAGTAAAGAGCGCGCTGGGTCCTTGAAAAAATATTCTATTAGATTTAAGCGAAGCACGCTAACACACACTGACATGTCCACAGCAGAGGATCCCATGTACATGTACTGTCACTTCACACACTCACACAGGCTGTCTCACCCACTGCAGCCAGAGCAGAGAAGGAATTCCCCCCAGCCAGCTCCTCTGACCAGGCTTAGCAGTCCAGACACAACAAGGCCATGTGGAACATGCTCACTTTCAGACTACTGTTTGGCACGCCTTTGATCCTGCCATGAGGTCCTGCTGAGAGAGCAGCGGCAAGGCAAACAGCCTGTGTTTTTTTGTGTCGGGCCGGGAGACTGTGGTGCGATACGTAAAAGCTTTTTTTAGATTTAAAGAAAGTAACGATGAAAAGAAATCATGCAGCGAGTGCCCTGAAAAACAAAGCTGAATGTCTTGATATTCCGATCTTTGCTGCTGATGGCCAGTCACGTTGAAGGTATTCAGACTTTTGTGTCATTTTGTTATTAATTTTTCTACAGAGTGAAAAACACATTCCAGAGTGAGGTGACGGCAGATGAAGCTACTGTTTATTATCTCGTTTTGTCCAGATGTGTTTCTGAACAATTTGTTCTGTTTTTTTTTTTTTTTTTTAGAACTTTCTTTTTATTGATGTTTTCAGGTCAAAACAAGAAAAGAAAAGAACAAGGTTTGGTATGAGCCAGAAACATTAGTACAAAACATGTTTTTTCAATTAAAGAGACTGTAGGTTACATCCTATAATAGTCCATTATTTCCGGTATTTTATACATTGTTCGGATCTTGAACTAAAAATCTATTTCTCCATACAGCATATTTGTTCACAATTGCAGTCCAGTCATCCTTTGATGGCAGGTTAGCCCGCGGCCACTTCAGTGTGATGGCTTTCTTGCTCGCAACTAAAGGAATTTTAAAGACATTCATCCTTGGCCACAGATTTGTTTGGGATTCTGCCCAGGTATAATGTGACAAAAGCACAACATGTTCTGTTTCTGGATTTTGACACCTACTAGAAGGAAGTAATCCTTTAAAAAATGTCGCCTTAAGGACTTAATTACTAACACGTGTATTTATTTAGGGCGTCTTTGTTGTACAGCAGCTCATTACAACCCAGATTCAACACTGTAAAATTTTCACAATCAATGACAGCCTACTAAAGTTACAAAGAGGCACAAATTGAGCAGATGTAGACAATAATTAGGGCAACAATTATTTTAATTTTCAATTAATGTGCTGATTATTTTCATGATAAATCGATTAATTTGTTTAGTCTATAAAAAATAGTGAAAAATGCTGCCAGAGCCCAAAGTGACATCCTCAAATTGCTTCTTTTGTCCAACCAACAGTCCAAAACCCAAAGACTCCTCATTTATTATTGTAGATGATGAAGGAAAGCAGCAAATCCTTTATTTATCATTTAAGAACCTGGAACAATTTTCTTTTTACATTTTTGCTTGAAAAATGATTGAAACAGTTAATCAGTTATCAAAATAATTGGCAGCTAATTTTCTTTCGACTGACTGATCCATTAACCAGCTAATATATGAACATACAAGAATTCTGTTCAATCAACTAGTTGTTCATCATGAATTTAATGTGAATATGTTTTATTAATTTCACATTAATTAAACTAAAAAGCCTGTGTCAATTAATGTGGTGACAAAAAAAAAGTCCTAAAATTATGAAATATGCTCATCACAATCACCAGAGCCTAAAGCGATGTCTTCAAATGGCCTTTTTTTTCCAACTACCAGTCCAAACCCAAAGACTCTTCATTTAGTATCATAAATGATGAAGAAAAGCAGCAAATCCTCACATATAAGAAGTTAGAACCAGCAGATTTTTGCTTGAAAATTGTTACGGCTCGAGATGTAGTCATGTAAAACATTGAGTGGAATCAACAAACTTTTCATCATGAATTTAATATAAATATGTTTTATTAATTTCACATTCCTTTCAACTTAAAATTTGTAACTTACAAACATGAGTTAAAGTCTTGTGATTTGAAGTGATGAGTAGAATGAAACTACTGCTGCATGTTCACTTATTACTCATTAAATTAAGTTTCAAGAGAAGCATCATTAGTATATTAGTAGACTTTCATGCAGAAAAAATACATGATGTAAATTTGATATGCGTTGTCAATCAGCTTTGTTTTATATTTTAAAAACTCACAAGCCAACTTTCAGCCGATTATTCAAGTTGATTCACACTTTTAGGGCAGCAGGGAATCGTATGTTTTTAAGTTGATGATTTTACAGTGATGTAATTGACACTGGTGTTCTCCTAACTGTCATTTTAGTGTCAGGCCCTCGCAAATCACACAACCCTGCATGTTACAAAGGCTTCAGCTCGCCACTCGTCTGAGCTGTGAACAATCAAGGTCAGATCTGTCCTCTTCAGCTGAGAACACTGGCCCTTTGTTCAGGCGGACTTCACAACCAATAGTAATGTTTTCACTTTGTGTCGAGCACGGACAGGACCGGAGGGGGCGGATTTGAAGGTGTAGGTGACGGGAGTGACGGAGGTTTTTTTTTTTTGGGGGGGGGCTTTGTGCGTGGAAGAGCAGCTTTTATTGTGTTTCATTCAAAGCTCCTTTCCTGGACAAATGTGTTTCATATTATCTGAGCGTGAAGAGAGGGTGGGGGCCCGTGTGGGGTTTGCATGAAATGCATCACCGGCCGCGACGGTTACAGTCCTCCTGATCGAAAAACTTGAAACCCTGTGACCTGAACGAACATCAGGCTTTTTTCACGTTGAAGCACCTGCTGGGACACGCAGATGGAGAAAGAAAGAAAGAGATGGATAGACCAAGTGAGACTTATAACTCCCTCTGTACCAGACTTTAATAAGAGAAATCCCAAAAAAAGGATTAATTCACCTGGCTGGCCTGCTGTTTTTAATAGAGAGTAACTATTTTATCTCTATGGTTAATATAATTTCTTGGCCCTGACGTCTCCCTCTTGGATTTCTCGGGCTCTGGCACCTTTACAGAAGTGTTACTCTGTTACATGCAAGAGAAGCTTTTGAATCCGCACATGGAAAGTTCTCCGAGGCGGTGTTGACTCATGGGATCGAACACCTGCTAGGGCCCTCCCGATCCGATCGCCCGGTTGAACAAACGCAACAAAGAAAAGTCGAGAAAATGAAATTTTAATTCCACATCTGATCTTGCCGACGCAGACAGAGCAAATGAAAGAGGGAGGCAGAGAGAAATCATTTTAAGCTCGGGTTTGCATCATTTCCTCTGTCGCTCTTTCTCCCGTGGCTGCACATTCCAGATATTTTTGCAGTGAACACATTCCTCTTTTACAAATAGGTTTATTGTGTTTTTATAAGAGAAAAATGTTTCCCTGAGTAGCAGATTTCCCATAAATCTGTGCTTATATCAGGTGTACAGAGACAAAAAGTCAGAATAAATCAGTTTTAAGCTTGCTGAATTTTCCCCCTACTCTCTTTTTGACAATGACAAAATGTCTGACATTTTCAGTCTGTAGGGAGGAAAAGAATTTGAACTTGAAAGAAGGAGCACAAACGGTGTCTTTTGTCACATTCTTTTGCCGAATTCCTGCCTGTAAAACAATTTTGATTGGTCAAAGCGAAAGTGGCGTGCCTGGCAACCATCATCCCATTGGCTAAAAGTCCATTAATGGGCCAGTTGGCTGTCGTTGAGCCCACAGTGTTATCTGTGACTACAGAGGGCAGTCAGACGTGGCAGGAGATGAGAGTGTAGATTTACCCCAGTGGAAAACTACACTTCTGCTGGCTTGACACACACACACACACTCATGTACCATTCACTGGCCTCATACAAGCACATGCACACACACACATCCAGTACAAACACCCACACGCACACACACCTACAGTCCAAAGCCTGTGGGGAATTTCATTGAACACAAGGAGCAGTAGAATTCCATCGCACATGCCAGGGGTTTCATGCCAAATTACCCTTTAATGGGATATTAAATGGCAGGAATCTGGCTCAATGTTTTTCTTCTTGCTCCGTACCAGATTTCGCCCCGTCCGATATCATATAGATCATTATACGCCAAATAACTCGCAACGTTTTCTGCGGACGGAGACGGAGAGATCTCGGTCAGACATTTTACACGAGGTTGACAGTGGTACGTTTTCTCAGGTTCCTCCTTTATGGACTCTGGATACAGCTGAGTGCAGTAGCCTTATGGTGGATGTGGAACCTTGCCAATGCTTCTATTGATGTGGAAAAGTACCGATAACTGAAAGCAAGACTGTGGCCACCAGCAAGTTTCCAATAATTCGATTTTTATGTGCTCCTTTCGAAAGTGCATCTGTTAAAAAGGACAGTTCACCGCAAAATAAAAAATACGTTTTTTTTCTGACCTGGAGAGCTAAATCCATCTAAATTGTTTTGGTGCGAGTTGCAGAGATTTGGAGCTATCGACAATAGTGATGTCTGCCTTCTATCAGATATAATGGAACTAGATGGCACTTAGCTTGTGGTGCTCATAACTCCAAACAAATTCATTCAACCGTATCACCATGCTAGTTAGCTCAGTAGTGCTAATGTTACAGCTTGGCTGAGGACGAAGCCATTTATCTTCATCATGAGCACGAGCCTCTCATCCATGAGTAGATGCACGCCTCCTTCTTCATTGTGATCCAGCTGGCAGGTGTAGATCGGCAGTAAGAATGTAGTTCCGACAAGACGCTGTTCAAAACAAGGTCTGTGGATCAGCTTGAGTTAGCGGGTCATGATTTCTAGAAAGAGACATTGCTGTTGGGTGCTTTAAGCACTACAAGGTGAGTGCCATCTGCTTCTATTACATTCAAGAAAAGGCAGACATCTCTGCAGCCGCTATCTCCAAAACACAACAACTCACACTAAGATGGACTACAAAGTCATTCGAATTCATTGTCATGTTCACACAGAATTTCATGTGAGGTCATCGAGCGGCTTGAGTTGAAAAACCCTACAGCCATGCCGCTACCGGGGCTGGTGTGTTTTGCATGAGCTACACGCTACTCCCTAGGCTACAGCATAGATGTATTATATGACCTGGACAGGGCATTGCCACTCAGCCTTGCCACCAATTTTTTCCAGTGGCCAGTTGTGGTGTTGCAGTGAAAAATTCCCCAAACACCTCAAACTGCAAACCTCAAACGAAAAGACAGTCATGTTTTTTATATTTGTAAAACCTAACTAGGGCCAAAAATAGCACCTTAAAAATCTGTGATGTCACCACCATGTAAAGTCTATGGGCTGAACAGGAACTTGTGGATGGGGACAAGAGGGGAAACACTAAAGCACATCTTCAGTGGAGAGGTAAACCTGGAAGCTATAAAACTTTTGTGGCTTATGTGCCAGGTGTGTAACTCTCATTGGACTGAATGGGTGCCATCTTTGCATTCACTATCTAGTTCATTATAATGCATCAGTCTAGCTAATTGCTGATGCATGCTAATGTGGTCTGAATGTCAATGCAAAAATGCTGATGTTTAGCAAGTGTGCTGTTTTTTGAAACTGTTCACCATATAAATTTAGCATGTTAGCATTTTAATTTTTGCTAATTAGCACTAAACACAAAGTACATAAGGCTGATTATGAAACAAAAGTCACCTCCACCTCGGATGTTATGTTTTGTTCGGTTTGTTCGTATGTCAGCAGCATTATGGAAAAACTACTGGCCTGATTTTCATGAAACTTGGTGGAAGTGTGTTGCGCGGGCCAAGGAAAAACCCATAAAGTTGTCTGAATGACGGGGCGGATACACAAATTATTTTTTACTTCTGTTGACATTACAAGCTAGGTAAACTGTAACACTATTGTCACACTGTCTGTGGCAAAATGAACTGAATTTGTCTGCACTAGCAGATTTGTATATCATAAAAGACTGGAATATTGGCCTTGGCAGAGAGTTTTTGGTCATACAAAGTATTGAACAAATTGAGTATTTGATGTGATGATGGCACTACATTAAAAGTTAAGGGATTAGCACAGTGATAAAAATGTATTCTGAAGGGAACATGAATATTTACAGTGGCCAAAATCAGAATTTGTTCAAACTGCCAAAGTGGCCTAATTATTTATTTGTGTCCGTGATGACTGTTTATCACATTCCACATCAACCAGTGTAAATATAAAGTGACTTATTTCTAAGTCAGGTGCTGTTCAACACATAGTTTTCTTAGTAACGTGTTCAATGAAAACAGCAGCGTTTGACGGCAGCCGCTGAGGTCCTTTTAAATGAGGTCACAGCGAGTGCCAGACAGTTATTGAATCCTGGAGAGTTCAGTGGCACTTAAGGAGCTCTGGAGTCGTCCAGGTGAATGGAAGAAAAGTAATCTTAATGTGGAAAAAAAAGGAATGTTTGGATTTCTTGTCTTGGGGTAGAATGGTAGAAAGATCCGATGGTTGTTCATGGTAAAAAAAAAAAGATTTTTATCACGGCTGTTTTTATATTTCTGACTAACAAGATATACTTAACTGGACTTCCTTTACCATTAATGTCTCTCTTGTTTCCTCTTTAAAGAGAAACTCAACTGTGATGACTTATACAGTGGCGTTGTTGAGGGACGGTGGCTGTTGCGTTTGATTTAAGACTCCGATGTGACGTTCGCTGACTGATGAGCGGCGCTGGAATTTACTGTAGGCCACAGCGCGACAGAAAAGACAATGCTGGACGCGGGGCCGCTCGGTGACAATGAGCCACTCCCGGACAGTGATGGATGAGAACTCCTCTTCTCTGGAATCCGGAGAGGTGGATAGACTGGCTACGATTCGCTCTTTCCACAGTTTCATAGGAAAGGAGAGAGGGAAGACAGAGAGAGGAGGGGGTTATGGGGGATGTTGTTCCAAGGCAGAGGCTTTTGCCAGGACTTGCTGGGTTCAGGTTGGGCTTTAGGATTCAGTGTGGAAGGGATGAGAGGAGGAGAGGGAGGCACTTGTTCCATCCCAGATCTCGAGTTGAGTTTCTCCAGCAGTGGCCTGTTGGGAGAAGAAAGACAGCACGGTGGCAGTGACTAAGACACAGAGGCTGTGGTCGGAAGAACTGAGATGTGTGTGTTCTTGTATTTCCTCTCATAAAGATACAACCCCATTACCAAAAAAGTTGGGACATTGTGTACAATGCAAATGGAAACAGAATGCAATAATTAACAAAAACTTTCTGACCTTTATTCAACTGGCAGTACAAAGACAAGGCATTTAATGTCCAACTGATTAACTTTATTGTTCTTTGTAAATATGCACTAATTCTGAATTTGATGTCTGCAACATGTTCCCAAAAAGCTGGGACAGGGGCATGTTTACCACTGTGTTACATCACCTTTTCTTTTAAGAAAACCCAGAATGTTAAATTCTTTCCCATTCTTGCTTGCCATACAACTTCAAGTGCTTAACAGTTCGGGGTCTCTGTTGTTGTATTTTGCGCTTCATAATGCACCACACATTTTCAATTGGAGACAGGCCTGGACTGCAGGCAGGCCAGTCTAGTATCTGAACTCTTTTACTATGAATCCATGCTATTGCAGCACATGTACAATGTGTCTTGGCATTGTCTTGCTGACATAAGCAAGACAAAACCTGCATGTACCTTTCAGCATTAATGGTGCCTTCACAGAGTTGACAGCGAGGGCAATTGTTCAGCAAGTTCACATTCATATTTTTCATATTTTGTTCATATTTTTGCACTTACCCCTACAGTAGTGGTGTCTGGCCATGTGGACAGTTTTCCATTGAATATCTGCTCTGAAACGTCTGCCAGTGCAATGGAGATGATTAGAATTTTATTTGTTCTCCTCAAAGGATTTAATTTTAAAAAATCAACAACAAGATGTTTTGCCAGAAACCGTCATACTGGATCAGACCTCACTGCCAGCTGTTTTCTCTGTTAGACGACTGCAGTTGTACCAGAGAACTAGTGCTCCCCAAACGGCTTCAAAAATTTATTTGAAGGAACTAAGAAAACAACACTGATGTAAAGTATGTGACATATGTGAACATCAGCATTAAGGGAAATTATAGTGGCCTTATTGTCAAAGTAAACTATGCTAAATGGCTAAATGCATTTCTTATTTTTTTGTTCAAAGAAAATTGACAAGAATTTAGTTTTTCAAGGACAAAAAGTACACACATGACATCATGCTGTTTTTTGTTTAGCTGTCTAAGTTACTTAAAGTATTGCATCTTTTCCTTGCAGACTAGTCATTCTGTTGAAGGAGTATTGAGCCTGACAGATCTGCTCTGGGTCATGCGTTCACAGATAACCGACACATTATGAGTGGCTGTAAGTCAGAAAGGAGCTATGGTTGTGGCCGTATTAAGAACAAGAACACAGATATTCTTATCACCTACAAAATTAAAGCTTACAAGCGGCAGTAGTCTCTAAAATTTAACATTAGTTGTATAAGCTTTGATCGTTATCAACATCATATTTGATCTGAGAGCTTTCTTTGGTCTTAGTTTGTTAGCTAATGTTTGCTAACTAGCTAATTAATCAAACTTGAAGCAATATAGTCCTTTACAAAATAAATTGCTCAAATTAATATCACAGCACTTAAATTACACTTTGTGGCATGAGTTCTGTTATTTTGTACATGGGATCCGTACTTTCTGACATACAGCCAGTCATATTGTGTCTGTCATTAGTGAACTCAGGACCCTGAGCAGATCTTGCAGGCGAGTGACAACTGGTACCCACGCTCTTGTCCTGAAGGTACCCCAGTATGCTTTGGGAACCGCTGCTAGAGACAGTAAGGTCTGTGGATTATCTAGAGTGACAGGGACATTGTTTTTAAAGACAAAGACATTTTCTCAAATGTAATTTTTCAATTGAGTGAGCACCACAAATTAAATTCCATTTACCTCGGTTGTGTTAGTGGAGGAGGAAATATCCGAGGCCAATACCTAAACTATCTGAAATGCTATTTATCACTATTGGGGCATGTTGAAAAATGTGTGGTTGTGTAATTTTGATGAATTGACCCTTTAAGTCAGCTTAGAATGAGGACTTACTGTATATTGCAGATAATCGGGGTAACGCAAAGGGTAAGGATTAGGTACACAATAAGTTTAGTGTAGCAGCACAAACATAGTTGTATATATAAGTATGTTGGTGTGTGTGTATCCACAACACAACCTCACTCCCAATTTGTCAAATACGGCAACTTGGTCCGTGGCCCCATGCTTCAAACTATGACCCCTCTAATGTCAGTATTATGAATATGCAACATCCAGGTAGACTTTCAAAATAAAGGCACAAAGGTACTTGGTTAGGTTTAGGAAAAGATCATGGTTCAGGTTAAAATAAGTATGTTAGGTACTAGGGGTGTATTGATCTGGATCAGTATATCTTTAAAGATTATGCCTTTATTTTGAAAATCACATAATGTCTGTCATAAATATCTGGATGAGTGTAGTGAAAACTGTCGAATCATTATTTAGTTGCTTTTTGTGAGTTGACAAAAATGTTCCTGAATGTGTTAAGTGGATATACAATATCGTTTGAGATCAAACACAGGCATCTAAATGGTATCATGGCAGACTTTGTGATATCTGCAAATATTGTATCATTGTCCAAAAAATCAATATGATATCGTATTGTGATAAAACTTGTGATTTACACCCCTATTAGTTATGTAAGTTAATCTACATAATGTAACCTACATAAGTTACCATAACTTACAGTACATATATCACGTTAATTATCTATGTTACCTAAGTTAAAAAGAAGCTGATGTTGACACTTTGATTCAAGACATAAACCCCAGTCTCCTGTGTGAAAGTCCTGCATTTGTTTGACCCATCCATCCACCCCACCTCCTCCAAATGCAGACTTTTTTGTTCTTTATATCACATCTCCGGACTTTGAAACGATGCTGCAGGGGTACTTACAGCACCGTAGTTTGAAGTGTAGGGGCACTGACCAAGCTGCCATATTTGATGCTTTGTGAGTGCTTATGTGTCAAAGTAAGAGCCTTATATCACATAATATCTTCCGAAATCATATTTGCAATCTTTCCCCACAATGTGGACTCTCCAGTGATGTATGTGAAAGGCCGTTAAGTTGAAGTGTCCTTCAGGGTGTGGCTGGTCTAATGGTGGGAACGACTAGGAGTTGGCAGAGGTGAGGTATAATCCTGGCACTGAGCTGTGGTGCAGCTTCATGTGAGTGGAAAGGTGGATAAAAAGACAGAGACAGAGAGAGACAGAGGGGAAGAGGAGAAACCCTGATGGTGAACCTCTGTCATTGGGAAGCTGGGATATTGGCTTCCGACCACTAAACAGAGGCTGGGTGCGAGGCAAACAGAGAAGACAGCGGCAGACTGAGACAGTGTTCATTCTAGCCGTCATCCTGCGGAGAAGTGTTAACAGACAAACATCGGCACAGACACTGTTTATATGCAACTCCCTAACATAGAACTGGAAGAGTGCGAATAATGAGCCCTCTCAACCTGATCGTTTTTAAATCATCAGCACGCCAAGGCTCTTTGGGACCCACACACACACACACACACACACACACACACACGATCAGGTCATCAGATTCAGAAAACACAGCTGCCTGCCTAGTCAGGGAAACCGAGCCGCACTGCCCTGGTCTGCATAAAACACAAATTGTTTCCATTTTAAAAAACCGAGCCGTGTCTAGAACAATAGGCTACCATTGTGTGTTCCCACGGGATGGAGGAGAGCAGAGGAAGGTTTAATGAGAGAGCAGAGGTGTGACCTAGCAAGGACACACACACATACACAGAAATCCCCGAAGAGTGTGAGAGGGCAGTTCAACCTACCACTGTGAAGAATTGCAACATAATGATGCAGTGAGTGCGGCACAAACATATCATTTGGCCTCCAGCTCCCAAAAAAAAGGATATTTTTGAGCACACGAAAACACTTAAAAATCCGAATAATGTTTACTCGCGGTTTCGCCTTTTTTTCCTCTAATGTGTGTGTTTCGCGCACCGCAAAACAACATCCCCGAGGATGTTACCGAGAAACCTGTGATGAAGTGGTCAGGCAGGGATGAGTCAGCCCTGTTTTGTCTCCTCTGTACCTGTTGTGTCAAAAAGCGGCGATAACAGGCTCATCTGGTCATAATCAGGGGTGCCGATACTCCAGCGATGTGTCCCTGTTGTCATGAAGTCAGCATCTGAAGTATGAGCGCTCTGATCCTCTGATGCTATCACCATCTCCTCTTCAGTCTGTTGTGATGATCATTTTCATGCGATCATCTGTTGTCACGCCAAATCCCAGTTCTCCACTTGCACTGTGTAGTGTGACGTATATCCGTGTTACGAGCTGTGTGTCTGTTCACTTCCTGTCAATCCTGCAGAGAGCTGCAAGGATGATGTAGAAATGTAGGCCAACCCGGAAGCTAGCATCGCCCTGCCTCCCTCCACAAAAAGCCCATGTGTTTTTCATAGGATTTTGGTTTAGTGCAGAAAATAAGGTCAGTGGGGAGCAAAAGTTTCTGATACTTAAAAAGTTTGTTAAGAAAATCTTCACTTTTATGATTTTCAAAGTGTAAATGCAATCGCTAGGAGTAAAAAGCTAATGAACTACACCATGGTCGCCTGGTTACAAGTGTTCAACATGATGATATTTAATGTCTGCAACAACCACTGTAGTCTCATTTAGACACTTGTTAGCAAACTCCTTTTAAAGACATGTAAAAGCTTCAAAATTCACAAGTGAGGTGTTTACTGACATTTTAAAAACCTGTTGACTTGCAGACGAGGGCACCAGAAGTGCTAATATGCCAACTTATTTCTTAATTTAGGATTTCTTAATTTATTCCTGCAACTTTCAATTGTAATGTTACCTTCGCCTACAAACTTTGATATTTTTCACTGTTAGCTAGGTACATATTGTTACACATTCAACTCAGTGTCTTAGATAACAGTTTGCAACATTAGCTCACCAAAAACATCTTGGTTCGTCTTTTCAGTGCTCCAACAATCACCATCTCAGGTTTGGTCTAAATAAATCCTTAACTCATTGCAAGAGATGTGAAAATATTCTGGCTCTGCATGCCGTTTCTCCCAGCTGCTCCTCTGATTTCCACATCTAATGCAATGAATTAAGGATTTGTCTTGACCAAACCAGAGCTGGAGATTGCTGGAGCCAAGTTGTTTTTGGTGAGTTTTATTTTGTTTCTGTCAAATCTGAATGAAGATGATGATGCTAGTTTGCGAGCTAATATTGCTAACAGTTACCTAAGTCACTGAGGTGATTATCAAATTGCTCAAAAACACTATGTACAAAATAGGGATGTCCTCCAACTCAAAATCCATGATTTAATTTGACTTTCAATTTAATTTGATTAAATTTTTCCATTCAAACTTTTTTTGTTGCATCAGCTGCTCTTCCATTGTTAGACTATTGAGTCTTGGCAAAGATCAACAGACAATTGGTTTTATGCCATAACAACCGTTATTTACATTTTCAAAATCTGGTTTAAAAAAAGACTGTAGAGACGGTATGGTAACAAGTGTGTTATAACAGCTGGTAAGCCACACTGTGTCATCTTTGAAGTGTTTGTTTTTTTTTTTTTTTTTTTTTTTGTTGTTTTTTTCAGATGCGTGCCGGCTGGGGGGGGATAAAATACTGGAAGAACTGCTGATTCTACTTTTGTTTTCAATTACTGAAAGTGAAAGCTCATTTTGATTTATTTTTTATTTAATTTTAAAATTGTGACAGCCCTAATACAACCCTTATATCAAGTTAGCAGTAAAAAGTGAAGCAACTAACTTAGGGAAAATCATCAAATTTGTAGGTGAAGGTAACGTCACTATAACGTTGACAGGCAGTAAACAGACGTGCAGCTCGTAACACGTATACGTCACACTATATTGTGCCGGTAAAGAGTTCCTGATCTCTTTTCAGGACAAGCCTATCGGTTCCTTTTTTTTTTTTTGTTTGTCCGTGACACCCCTGGCAGTCACAAACACACACAGAAGACACTCACACGCTCGCCATGACAACATATTTACTTCTTCGTCGAGACGCTCTTCTCATTTTGGCTGATTTACGGGGGCCTCTGATTACACTCTGTTTACTGGCACTCGTAAACACAATGACAACCTGGCAGTGCTTAAACATCTGAAACACTGTTATTATTTCCTCATCTAGCAAGAAGACACAAAGCGTAATCCTCATTGCTGGATCTTGGTTATCTGCCCCGACCGCAGCCACACCAGTGGGTCATCTGCCGGGCAGACATGGAAAAAAAGCCAACACAGAAAAAAAGTGCAGTGGATGATGGGGGAGTCATTTTTGGGCAGCGTCTCAGTATCTGTCTGGCTCTGTCACTGTGTGTATGTTCAGTTTAATAGTGAAAGAGCTAATTATTCAATATTTTTTTAAGTGATGAAAGTGTTGTCAGGGCAAACGGAGAAGGCATTAAATTCACGCCGTGTATGATGTCTTTGGCTAACTGAGTGGAATTGACAGTTTGGTTCTTTGGAGCCTCGGGCTCAGACTTATTCACCACCCATAGAGAGAGAGAAAGAGAAAGACAGGGAGAGGGATGGCTGGGAGGGGTAATATAAAAGTAGCGTTGGCAGAGCGCAAGGCAGCGGAGTGCCAAGGCATCTCTTAGTTCATTTACAGACTATTCTTGACATTATAAAATGTACAGATCATTAAAAGATAGATCTGGAAGCCCAGAGTTATGAGTGATCGCCCTGTGTCGCACCTCATACTCAAGACTGTGGCTTGGGTTGGTGTCAAATCAAAGATAGCATCAGGAGACGTCGCCATAAGTTGCCTGAAGCGTTCGTCATCCCCTTCATGGTTGGAACCAAAAACACTTGGCTAAAAGAAACCGATCCACGCGGTCACATGTCTGCAGTAATTAGAATGTGACTTTGTATCCGGTAATCTTCATGACAGAGGCTTCGCTGGAGGCAAAGTGCGGCTGCAGGATGGTACGTTTTCTGTCCACTGCGGAGCTATGACTCACCTGTGGTGACAGTAAGCCCTGACTCATCCTCAGACCTTGACTGGCTGCCCGAGAAATCAAAGGAGCCGCATAATGACACGATGCTCTGTTCTCATCCTGACCTGCGCTGTGGTTGCACAGGTCAGCGGCGAGCAGATTGTCGAGTCTGCAACGCCACTCTGGTTCTCATCAGGTGCTTAAGAGGAAATCAGCTTAGCTCATTTCCTTACTTCAACAATTGAGTTTGGATTTGTGTGTGTGTTTCCAACTATTTCTCCAGCGGTGGAATAATCTCCTCATTCCGGTCGAAAGTCAACGCATTTCACCTTCTGCCCAGTGACACACAACTTTTTGATACCACATTCTTTCCTTTATAAAGGGTTTATCAGTAAAAAAAAAAAAAATAGTTTTAGTAATTGGTGAAACATAATTTACTCATACCTTATACTCATACTTTTATATTTACTTAATATATTAGTTATTTAAGCTATTTTTGTGAAACCCCTTTGAGTTGCCAGGTGTTTAAAAAAAGACTGACCACTGCTTAATCTCCTCCGACAGCATTTGCTTGATCTTTTTAGCTGTCTTCTATATAAATAGTTGAAAAGTTGCATCATCTTTTACATATACAGCTGTAAACTTGGTGGATTTTATTAATGACATTGTAACATTTATAACTGTAGACTTGCTTATTTTTTTCTGATGACTTATTGGAAAGTGAAAAACATGAATGACTTCCTTAACATGAGCAACTAGCTGCTTTATTACCTCTTATTAACACCTAACATTTAATTTAAAACATGTTAAATTGATGGTTCATTAGAAATAATACATTTAATATAATGATTATTATTATGATGATTATTATTATGACTCACAAGCAAAGCAGATTTTTCACAACCTGGTAACTCAGAAGTCGTCATTCTTAATGGATTATAACTGATCTATGAGTAAATGTAATGGAAATTAGTTATAACCATTAATAAAGCCCTAAGTTACAACTTTTCTTCTTTAGTTTTTTTTAAGTTTTCTTAAAATTTGACAAACTAATCTTAAATTAAGGATCACTTATTAGTTTTTTCTGTGGCTTTCATCACATGTCATGGTCTTAATCATCTGATGAAGTCGGGTCAGTCATCTAATTGATCTAATTGTTTAACTTTGGTGTAGTAGCTCGTGAGGCTCTAGAGCTCTGGAAAAAAGTAGTAAGTGGTCCTGATGAGATGAGATGACTAATACCACTCTCATATATCTTCATTAACAATGGAGCTAGAGGTGGGACAATATGCTGGAAGCAGGATTGCTTCATTTCGTGTTAACCAGCAGCCAGGTGCATTGGCTTCCTGGAGACTGCGCTGGTTGCATAACTCCCAGCACGTAATTCCCTGTAAAACCACAGCTTGTTATCCTAATTCCACTAGTTAACAGAATTAATGTTGAGATAAACTGTCTAGGCAGATTTCTTAACTTTGGAGCCATCCAGGCCATCTGTTTCAACCTGCTTCTAGTCTTTCTGCTAAGCTAAGATAATCGATCCCCTGGGCTTGCTCCATAGTTAATGCACAGACATGGCAGTAGCCCTGTTTTCATCATATTTTTATGTGCATTTTGATGTATCACATTAGAAAAGGTTGATGGAAACAGCAAAATTCGAAGAAACTATCTCAGTTTTGCATAAAAGTTTTTACACTTCCTTGAGATGTTTTTTTTTTTTTTTTTGTCATTTTTAAAAAAAGCACTTCATGGCAGATGGAAACACTTTTCTGAATAAGTTCTGACTTAACAAACATTTACAAAGTCTCCTTGTTGCTCCCATGGCTCTATAATACATCCATGATCGCTGTACACAGATCCGATGGAACCTTTCTACGCATCAACACAAACAGAAATATCATATTTCCCCCCTACTTTCTAAATAGTATTTTAATTGTCAAAGGTTCAACTTGCGCTCTTTAAATTACGTCATCATGTTGTGCCCTCTTCTTCTGCAATGGTGTAATGGTTTTCTAAGCGGAGAATTGGCGCTACCGACTGTTTATCTTGATGAAGCAATTCCATGACGGTAGTAGATGGAAACAAGCCTTCATTTTCAGTCTCTTTTGGAGATTTACTCAAAATTCGGTTACAAATTGTGATACATTTGGAAGGAAACAGGCTAACGTATCAATCTCTAATCCGCAGAAAGAAACAGCAAAATTGTCAAACTGTTCCTTTAAAATTGTGTCCCTCCTCTTATCTGTTGTGTTGATTTAAACACTTACTGTGTTGTTTTTATGGTTGTGGCACTGGAACATTGTAAAGCCACTGAACACAAATTTTTGCCAACGAGTGATTTTTGGTGACGTAACGATTGACACTTTGGATAAGACCACCAACTAAAAGCCCGATGCGTAAATGTCACATAAAACATGTGTGTGTGTGTTTGTGTTTATTTGTCTGCCTAATTCAGCCCAGCCCTGGGTTTGTGCAACAGGGCCTGCCTTGTTTATTGTTGTATGTTGCTAACAACAGCACCAGATGGTAATGATGATAGTCAACCACTCTCCTCTGCAGTCGTCTTAACAGGTGTAACCTCATTCCCTCCCTAATTTGCCAGCCCCCCCTTGTTTTCCCTCGTTTTCACCAAGTTTTGTTAAAGCTACTCAAAGCTTTTTTTTTGCCCTCTTTTTGCTCTCCCTCCATTACCCCGCGGTGATGTTAAGTGAGCTAGTATTTTTGGACTTCCGGCATGCCGCCAGAAACCATCAGACTTCTTAGCTTTCCCCTTTGGCGGTCCGTGAAACCCCACTGTCAGTGGAGCCCAAAGGCAACAGCGGAGTGGACTGAGTGTTCAGTAGCAGAGTAGTAAAGCAAAAAACTAGAAAAAACAAGGAAAAAAGAATAAGAAAATAATAAAAGGTCCTCCGTGATTTATTGGCGATTTATTGAGTCTTTGGCTCTGCTCTTGTTTTAAAAAATCTTAGTTTGAGATGTTTTAGGCACAGAGCTCTGGAAATAGAGTTTTTGTATGCAGTGGTGGATTTCCAGATCCTGGGGTCCAGGGTTCCTAAAGGGATGGAACTGGTGCCTAGTCCCAAGGGGGGTCCTGGGGTTCAGGGTGGCCTTCTTCAGCTTTGGATGCACTTTTTTCACTTTCAGAGAACACTGTTTTGTATGTTCTGAACAGAGCATCTGGACAGTGGCTGCCTCACACACACTGGAAACACTTAAAGTGGTGGATGGAAAGACTCACACACTGCACTTCACAGCCCACAGTGACTTCACAACTCAAGAAAAGACACTTTCTTCCGCATGCTGTTGGTCTTTGATGTTGCTGCTATTGACCTTCTTGCTGCTGTCACCAACCAATCTATGTGCAGCAGTAAACACTGAGCTAATACATAAACAACACATGAAAATAGTGTAATTGGCCTGTAATTACAGAGCTGTGATTATGGAGATTGGCGCATATTTTTTAATCAGGACCAATCTGCTTTTGAGGACTGGCAACAATCAAGTGTGTAGATGGAGATGGAGTGCAGAGGGTCCCTTCACAAGTTTAAAAAATGGATGAAAAATAGAGGATTAGAAAAAACAGGAGATGAAGAAGAGATGGATAATATCACAGGCTTTCAAAAACAACTTTTGAAAATGTGGAAGAAGACATAGCACAGAGTCAGCCTTTATTAAAACATAGACGGGAAACATTGCATTTGTTTTGGCTGGGCTGAACGAGAGTGGTCAGTCTCGAGTACCTGGATCAGGGGGTATAACAGCAAATCTCTGCAGCGAGGGGTGAACAAGCGGAGGACAGAGGATGAGGGACCTGAGGAATATCAATAAAGGGAAAGGGACACGCTGATAAAATAAGATAAATGCCGGGGGAAAGATAGGACAGCAGGGAGTTGTGGCCAGACGAGAATGTGAGGATTTTGTTGGAACGCTTTGACGCACTAAAACCTAAAATCTCATTCTGTGGTTTGTACTTCTGGGTTATCATGTCCTCATCTCCCTCACACACGTGCGCACACATTCCTCTCTTCTGTCTAAGAACCATCAAGAGAGGAAAACTGTGGAGAGTGAAGTCTATCTCCCTCTGTGGAATACACCTATTACAGAGTGAACGGGAAAACTACAGGAAATTTCATAATCAGGCCCATATTAGCCCGGGGCCTTGCGAACCCGGTACTGTCAGCATGGGTCACGCTACATGGGAACATTTTTGGAAAACAAGGGAGGAACAGAGCGAGGCGTTGGGAATAATTAGGCCTGAACACTGGATCCAGATCTTTGGAAAGTCTATAGAGGGCTTTGGCGAGGTTAGAGGTGACAAAGCAGAACGGTAAAACCTTGTGTGTGCTTTCTCCGACGCCCCAGGAGTTTGGCTGTCCGTGTCTGTGGCTGTCTGCGACGATGCTAAACCCCAAACACAGTGTCCTCGCGCAACCTTTTCCAGTCCCTTCTAACAATCATGGGAATGAAATTCCAGCGAAAATGAAGGGTGCAGATTTTCATTAGCAGGAGGGAACGCTCAGGAACGCCCGTCGACTGCTATGTTGCGGTGACGGTGGCGCAAGGCAAGGCTCGTTAAAACGGCACCTCAGGTTTAGACATTTGCTTTACTGGGAAATGTGGCATTGGGGGTGCAGGAGACTGGTTGTCCCTGGGTGATGTGTTTGTGGTGGAACAACTGGGGTGAATAAAAAAGTCAGTGCCAGAGAGAAGGAACTGATTGGACGTGTTTAGATGCACACTAGCGTCCTGTTTTGAGTCCTATCCTGGTTTTGATTCTTATTCAGGATACGATGTTTACATGGAAGATGACAAACCAGGTTGGTCACATCCCTGTGTACATGATTCTAACAGTATCCAGGTTTCTTGATGTCACACCATCTCAGCCATTCTGTTCTGTACCAGCAAAGAATGTTCAGAATTCAGGATAAGGTGTTAACATTCCACATTATCCTGGTTTCTATCAGCGTACTCCGGGTAGCATATCCAGGTTTCTCAAAACTGCGATTAGGCCTTTTCCAGGTTTCTGAAACCAGGATATGACATCTACATTTAAAAAACATAATCAGGGTACTCTAAAAACCTGATCATAACCAGGGTCCTTGTGCACATACACTCTTACAAATAAGGGTTCCAAAAAGATTCTTCTTGAAGGGTTGAGGTTCTACCCAGAACCATCTGCTTATGAGGGACTCTTTGTTTGTCAGGGGAACTTTGTAAGACTGAAGGTCCCATTAAGACTCTTTTTGAAAGAAAGAGTTCTTTGAGGGTTATTGAGAACTTTTGCATTAAAGGTTCTTTTTTACCATAATATAAAACGTTTCTCGGTAGAACCCCCTGGGTTGGCTCTAGATAAAGCCTTTGAAATATTAAAGGCGTCTTGGTCAAACGCACTGTGTGGGTTCTTGTTAGCACTTGTAAGGAGGGTACTGTGTGGAAGCATTACCCATGTAAGGGTTCTCTGGGAAACCTTTCATAGGTGATTCTAGGTATAACCCTTTGTGTTGAGCTCTTGAAATGGTTGCAAATGGAACAGGAACCAAAAAGGGCTCTCCTTTGATGACAAGCCAAATAACTTTTTATGGTTCTAGTTAGCACTTTTATTTCAAAGGGTGCATGAATGTACTTATTGTTGAGCCAAGGACCAAGGTAAAGGTTCATCTATGCCCCCTTTACATACAAAGATGGATACGTCCATTTCACTGCCCACATACTCCCATGCTTTTTTTGTATTTGCATGGATGCTATGCAAAACAGCCACTAGAAGGCACTGCTGAGAGTTGCCTCAAAGAAGGGGAGGAAGAGTCAAAAGTGTATGACAACAAATATGGTGATGCTGGGGAAGTTGTAATAATGTACGTCTTGAGAAAGAGACAAAAGCATTAAGACGGCGGTGGCCTGTGTGGCCATTTAATGCATTGCAACATGTGGGCAGAGAATTATTTTCATTAACTATTTTAACTCACGAACATCATTTCTAATACTTTAGGATTTGTAAAATTTCTTCATTATGTCCTGTGCTTGTGTCTCGCTTAAACTATTGGATATGCTGCTACTCCACCTGCGACCAAAGGTACTGATCCAGTTTCGTCCATATCCACAAGCTCTCAGAAAATGTGAAGCAATATGGACAAAATGAATGCAGGTCAGAAGGCTCCATCTGAATCCATACGCGTATTTAACATTAGCATCAATCATCCCCTAGACGAACTTTTTGTTACCTTTAGACTAAATGGAAATTTCAAGAGAATTTTCCCTCTTTTGAACATCCTGAAGTCAGCCAGTCATCTATACCTGGTCAGGACTGAACTTCTTAAAAGCTCAAAGGGCTTTAGCTGTTTATTTAGTCAACTTAAAGAAAGCGCCTGGAGGCCGCACAGCTCGGAAAGCCAGATGCTCTGCTCTCTTTTAATGCCTCATGAAACGCCAAGCCTGTGTCATCATATTCACTGCTGGGCAGAACTTAACCTAAAGCTGGACCAAAGACAGAAGACAGGTTCAGCTCAAACACACACACAAATTACCCCCCCCCCCCCACACACACACACACACCACACACACACGCACGCACACATATACACACACACGACAAGCACATGGTCTTTCTCTGAAGTAAACACGCTGGTTGCCCTGAAGAGAAGTTTGGTTTCATTGTTTAATGACTTTGCTATTCCCTGCTAATGTTTTACATATGAGACAGAGATTGCTCCCATTTGAAGAGAAAAAAAAAGCGAGCAGACATCCATCTTTCTCTCACTGACTCACTTGCTGCCTTTTCATTCCCACTCAAATCTTTTACGCTCAGTCATTTTCAATCTGATTTCCTCAGACAACTCAATTACGTTGGCCGGGGCCCATTTGTTTTCGAACAAAATATTAGAGAATGGAGTTTATGAGTCATAAGAAACATCTTTCAACTCGATCCTATTAGTCACCTTGTTTCTTGACGGCTTCTTGCAAAACGTCCTTTTCGTCCAGCATCTGAGTGAAGAGAGAAAACAGAGCAACACATGTTTGCACTGGACAGGGTGTACACATACAAACCACGCACACACACTCCTCCTGAGCCTGCACGTTCAGCTAGGTTTCAATAAATCCTCATTGACCCTAGAGAACTCTGCAGAATTAACCGTTTTTTTCCTCTTGTGCTTTCAGAAACCACAGACCATGGATCAAGTAAATGTGACAAGTGAGTGGACTTTCTCTTACCTCGCAGCGCAGATCAAATCCTCTATTTTCATTCATTACAAGCTGAACTTGACCTCTAACTCCCCACTCTCTGTTTTGTTCTTTCCTGCGCGTGTTTTGCGATCATCAGTGGCAGCGGTGGCGTCGGCGTTGCGCAGAAGGAGAGGGTGAAGGGCAAAGACGAGACGTACTGGAGGGAGATCAACGCCGCCATGGCCTTGACCAACTTGGCGCAGGGGAAGGACAGCGCCTCCGGGACCACCAGCTGCATCATCCAGAAGTCCTCCCATATAGCAGAGATCAAGACTGTTAAAGTGCCGCTGATGCAGAAATACTAGCCCTGACGTCATGCTCCCATCTCTCTATGCAAACCAGCAAACATTCCTGTTTCAGCGAGCTCGCCAGAGTCCAAATAAACTCCCCTGTTGAGAGAAAAGAGGACAGTTGTTTAAGGAAGGAGGGGGTGTTTGAGGCAAGGAAACAAAAAGAGAACTCATTCTTTTTGGTTGTTATTGGTGTCTAAAAAAGTGCAAAAGAGGCCTTGACCATCATTTTTCTTTGCTGGGTTGATGTGCGACAGACAAGCGTTGACGATAGTTTCACTGCAGTATTTCCTAAAACAAGACACTTTTGTAATGTTAACTTATTTTTGATGAGTCTGATTTTTTTATTTCTTCTTTTTTTTATGCTACGAAATTTGTATTTTTGCCAAAGTGCCTTTGTTTTTTAGACGAATAACTCACCGACTGTGGTCAATGCAAAAGTACAGATACTGAGGTGCCTCTTTGGAATTTATGAAGGAATATTTGATTCAAGATTTGTGAATGAAAACTCCCCCCTACAGCCTGTGCCTTAAGGACTGAATGAGCTCACCATACGAGGCATTGATGAACTCAAATAGCACACAGATACACACCCAGCGGTAATACCCTGAAGGCACTGTTCTTGTTTTGACTGGAGTCTTCATTTTGACTGTAAACTGAACACTGTTTTGTCTCAGCCGGCCTCTCGCTGCTGGCAGGCCAACAATAACTCTTGCATACGTAGATAAAATGCCCTCACGTGAGCCGCAGATCGATAAGAAGCCAACGTTCTCCACCTTGTCCACATCTTGGCCTTGGATTTCATTAACCAGCGAAAGATTCCTTTCTTATCTAGCTGATGAAACGTGCACAAACACTCAGCTGAGCCCTAATGAAATCACGTTCACCCACGCAGATCTACAGTTCAGTACAGTATCTGTTCTAACAGAAGAATGCCATGACCTAAAAGGGATGTTTTTGCTTCGCATTATCAATGTTTTATGTGGACGGTGTTTGCCTTTTCATGTATTTGTGCTCAGAAAAAGATAGTCCGGAGTGAACACAAAAGAAAAGCCACCACCAGCTCCCCCCAGACGTTTGATCCTCAGCCCTCTCAGCTGTTTAGCATTACATTCAAATTGCTGTTTACAAGAAGCCAGGGGATAGACTTAAAAGTTTGACTTTCTCCCCCTTGCTTTATTTTTTTTTTGTCAGTCTTCAGAAATACATTCCAGTATTATCTATTTGTTGACCAAGCAAGTGTTGAAAAGTATCTGTTATTGTCAGTCTGTATATGTGTGGTTGTTTTGTTTCTGATCAAAACTTTGTACTTGGTTTTATGTAACCATACGGCATTAAAGGATCAGTTCACCCCAAAATCAAAAATACATATTTTTCCCCTGGCCTGTGGTGCTGTTTATCCATGTAGATTTTTTTGTTGCAGAGTTTTGGAGATATCAGCTGTAGAGTCTGCCTTCTCTTCAATTTAATGGAACTAAATGGCACTCGGCTTGTGGTGCTTAAAGCACCCAAAAATACATTTGAAAAATTCAAAACCAGTGTCCTTCTTTTTCACCTTGCGAGGCAGCTAGATTCGCAAGATTGCAAGACCACATGAGAATCCATCTTGCCAGTTATTTGTCTGAAAAATTCAAAACCAGCGTCTCTTTCCAAAAATCATGACTGGTCATCCAAGATAATCCACAAACCTTGTTGAGCAGTTTCATGTAGGAACTACTTTAGAATCTACCAGAATTATTTTCTTTTTTTACTAGAAAGAAAGTAACCTGACATGCCTGATGGTTTGGTACACAAGACCATCTGGGAAGTTGTCCTGAGAAAGTCTTTGGAAAAGGGCAGGCACTTTAAAAAAAAAAAGAGTTCAGTGTCATTCTTTTTTCCTCTTTCATTGAAGAAATACTCTCCAGTTCTGATATAACTAATGCTATCACAGTATCTACACTAACCTTATCGGACACAAACGAATAACTTGAAGTCTGGCAAGATGGATTGTCATGTGATCTTGCAATCTTGCAAATCTAGCTGCCTTGCAAGGTGGGAAAGAAAGACACTGTTTTGGAATTTTTCAAAAGTATTTTTTTGGCGCTTTGAGCACCACATGCTGAGTGCCATTTAGTTCCATTATAGTGGACAGAAAGCAGACATCTCTATGGCCAATAACTCTAAACTCTGTAATTCACACCTAAAAAAAATCAAGATGGATAAATAGCACCAAAGGCCAGGGGGAAATGTGTATTTTGAGGTGAAAAGTCCAATTTAGAGCTTTTTTTGTCACCTGATGGAAAGAATCTCCTTTATGTACGGTGCATATGTTATAAACGTTTGCGGTGAATGATGCCAAGTTCACAAACTGGGGGAAATCAAGTTGGACTTGTGGGAGAAACTGAAGTTGGCTCTCTGTGCTGACTTTTTAATTTTATGTATATCTTCAAGGTACTGTTTATGTGTGTCAAAATGTACACTCCTTCATAAAATTGTGCAGTTTTTTTTTTTTTTTTTTCGACAACCCAGACTGTGCTCATGGTCAAGGACTTTGAGAGGGAGTGAAGCTGCACAAAGTGACTTTTTGACCTTTTTTATGTGTTGAATGTGCAAACTGTTAAAAAAAAAGAAGCTGCACTTACAGTTCTTGAATCAGAAAACACACAGCCTCCATTGAGAACTAAAGGATGGGTGTGTTTTTACATAAAGGTGAAGAGAAGGAAAATAAATGAAGGACAACCCTATATTATTCCCGTTAGCGTGCCTATGGAAGCATAATGAAATCAATCGCACTAGCCAATCCCCAGGCACTATTTGCTTATGTGGTGGGGGTTGTGCGCTCCCACATGTGTTTTTTATACACCTGATCCAGGCAGGGTAGCTGCGGGGTAGTGCTGGGCCGCTCCTTGTGTTTCTAATCGCACCTCTGAACCTCTGGACCGCTCGCGACCCTCACACCTCACACGATACCCGCTCACTGGGAAGAGAAGGAGCGAAGGAAGGAGGCTTCAGAGACAACAGAGCAGCCTTTGTTGTTCCTACCTGCAGTCACCGCCCAACAACGACACTATGAGCGCTAACAAAGGATTTTCCACAGCCAACACTTTGGTACTGTACACGCCTTTCTCCAGCACAAGCCCTGATACCATAACCATGCTGAAATGGAAAGCTACGGTATGTTTTAAAGCCTATAAATTATTATTACGGACTTTGTAAAAACAAAGAAAAGTGGTGACCATAGTTTGTTTTTTTATTGTTAAGTTATATAAATTGAGAATTTTTTTTTGTTTGTTTTGATAGAGACTGGATTTTCAATCCAATGACCAAATGCATATCTCCTTGTTGCTCTCATGTAAAATTTCTTTTATAAAAACAGTTGTTTCTTGGTCAAAGCAATGAATAAACCTCTGAAAGAAATGAAAAGCATCTCGTGTTTTATTCTTTTTTTAAGGATCATTTTATGAGATTTTGCTGGCTCAGTATAACATTGTTTGGGATAATAAATTGGAAGTTGCTTTGCATTCATATCTTTACATTTCCTCTTGATCTCCTCCTCTCTTTCTTCCTATCTGTCTTCTTTAACACACAGCTAAAAACTGGGATATTTCCAGGGACAGCTCCAGCCAGGGACAGGCCAACAACAGGGAGAACAAGGACGTTTATTTTGACCATTTGGAGGCAGTAAAAGAAGCTGTTAATGCTACATTGACATATTATCACTTTATACAAGTTAGCAAATAAAGGTGTTTTTTATAATCCCCAAGATGTGAACCAACATTAGCATTTATTCATCATATTCACATGGCAGACTTTTTTTTTAATCTGACATCATGCTCAAGGAGGGACGCTTCAATGCTGTTAATGCTATAAATATGTCTAAGATGTGCAAATTAATCTACAAATAACATTATCCACTGGTTGCTAATGGAATATCAAACAGCCGTGAAATGATAACCATGGTGATGTCATGCCATGTGAATAGGATGAATCTGGAGTTGTGTTTTGTGTTCACCTGAAAAAATGAAAAACATTCACCTCCTTTGGCTGTTTTTGTCTCCATCAACTCCTTGAAAAAATATCAAAGGCTTTTTTGGCAGCTAAATGCTTCACTATGTTGACCAGCTAGTTGCTAACTTTGTCTGTCTGCCATTTGGTGCTGAGCAGGTAGATTGGGTACACCAGGTTTATCAGAACTTTTTCACTGAAAACAGCTGTTTTCTGCAACTGGAATGAAGGTTAATAAAAGTGGTGAGACTGAAGTGAAGCAGTAAATTTGCAGGTTGTACATCAAAACAATGAGCTAAAAGGCGCTAAGACAGAGAGATAATTCTTTGAGGGTTCATCACTACAAGAAACACCTTTCACATTACATTTAGTTATTTGATTTATTGGTGATATAAAAATCTATCAATTGTTGCAGCTTAAAATTGATAGTTTGTATCATTTAATGTGGGGGTGTATGATGAACATAGTCAATTGATTACCTACTGCTGGCTAGAGAAAATCAGTTGAAGTGTACGCTGCATTTGGAATAATTTCACTGCTTTACTTGGCTGTCAGGCAACCTTTTCTGATGGGAAACCACCATTATATAAGCCAGTGGTTCCCAGACTTTTTCTGGCATGCCCCCCTTTCAGAAGCTGAAAAAGGTAGTGCACCCTGACCCCAGACTTTTTATCAATCATTAACAATAACTGGAGATAGATCTGATTTAAAAAAGGATTCAAAAGTTGAATTTTAGTGAAATAAGGTTAGCAGAATAGAATCAGCAAACTCTTGTGTGTTTATTTCCCCTACATAGATCATATTTATTCAACTTTGTTTCACTCTTTATTTCTCTCCTGGTCTTCTGCGCCCCCCCTGCAGTGGCTCTGTGCCCCCCTAGGGGGGCCCGCCCCCAAGTTTTGGGAACCACTGATATAAGCCAAATATCGTTCTGTCCAAACCAACCAAACTCCATAGGAGGAATCAGTAATTTTACCTCACAGAACACTGCAGTAGCTGGTCTACCGCTGCCTTTATGTTAGTTTGCAGTACGGTGCTTAGCTTCAGTGTTGATGCTCTTCTCTGTTTCTCCTAACTGGTGGTGTACCGACGGGCGTCTACTGTAGCTAATACACCCTTGATAAGTACCTCATACAACCCTGCATCAAATAGTCCTATAACTTTAAAGTAGGGATGCATGATATTGGGTTTCTGCTGACCACTGACATGCTGATATTTTCTGCAATATTTTTCTAAGATTCTGGCCGATCGGCTGATATCGATGTACGTGCATATTCTTCTCCGCTAATTGCAGAGAACAACAAATCTCCCCTGTAATGAAAGTAACATATTTGTACTCTTATGATGATGGCCCACCGCAGATGCAGACATTAAAATACAAAGCTTTTCAAAACGTGCACATTCACTGGACAAAATAAGAAAACTACTGCTGACAGGTTATTTTCTGCTTATTTCTCTGTGTATTGTCTTAAAGACGGAGATGACGGTTTTTAAGATGGGCGTTTAAATTTGCAGTGTTGATGCTTCCTCACAGACTGAAGCTGAGCAATCACTGTAAATAGCAACTTAGCTATCCATGTCGGCCACTTCAAAAAACCTCCACACCGCAGACATACTCATGGCCAGTGACGTGCCTTTATAATCATGCAGTCAAACTTTAAAGACTATTGAAGCTTCAAAGAATATGAGACATTTCACTTAATCATTAATCTTCTATGAATAGCCTCAGATTACATGGAGGGATGTCAGTGTGTTTATCATAAAAAAAAATAGGAAAAGAACAAATTGCAAACACAAATACCAATTCTGGTCTGTTTAATTTTAGTTTTCCTTTGTTTGCTTTGTTGATGTCACCAGGCTAAAGTCTTAATTCAAACCACGCTTGACACTGATCACAATATAGGAGATGTTTGTTTACGACACACAGGGCGGGGTGGTTTTTAAGAGCTAAACAAACTAATCATGACAGACCATTGGAAGAGTAGAATGTATACAGCAGTGATCTGCGTCAACCGCACGCCACACATTAGTGGTTTGGGCCCCAGCGTTTGCGATCTCCTGTGTATTTTTGCTACCTTTAGAAGGATGTTGGGCGTCTCACTTTATTTGTTTGACCCGATATCAGATTGAAATCTGTTTCTCAGGAGTTCAAGAGGGCAGAGGCAGCAGAGTGAAATAAATGGCTCGGAATAAAGATTTCATAAAGTTTGGGTTTTTTCTATATCCGTTGTCGTGACGTGGACACCTAGGGAAGTCTGTACATATAATTTGAACGCTTGCGGTGTTGTGGATCCTGCGTGATAGCGTCGATAGACAACCGAGCCTTTGTGCAATGTCTGAGTCTCAAGGCGTCTCAGGGAGGCCAGGGGAAGACTGAATTTATGTCTCACACTTCCTAGGTGTGTCCCTTTCCTCAGGGCTCAGTCTCCCTTCTCTTTCCTGGATATTAATGGCTCTACCATGCCACCGCTCGTCCTGAATCTGAGCTCTGCCACGGAGCCGAGGCCAAGACCCCTCTTACGTCAGGGAATACAGAACGAGAAAGATAGGGGAGACCGGGGGCAATTGTAACATTTGCTTTTGTAACTCACAGACTACTTGAAATACACGTCATCCTTTAATATAAGAGACATACAGTATGTGTACTCATTAATAATACAATTGACATATTTTCACTAATAAGGACAAGATACAAGAATTAGATAATACTAATCTAATTTAATTGAAGAAGTCGTAGTGTTACAATTGTCCCATTGGTGAGGGCTTTTTGTAACATTTACAAAATATGTACCCACTGTATCTCAAATAAAAGCTCACCTCCATGGTTGAAATTGTTTTAGATGTCAGGCATCATACGCATTCAAAGTTAAAAAATCTATTTTTGCAGTGATAGCTAGATTTGAATTAATTAGTTGAGTTAATAATCATTTTACATTTAAATTCAGTGAGATACATTCATTTTCTGACAGAAAAAAGTGGGGGAGACCGGGGGCAAATGTAACAAGGGGAGAGATGCACCGATTGCAATTTTCTTGCTGATTCTGATTTCTGATTTTTAAGGGTTTGTCCTGCTGATTTTCAGTCTTTTCAAATGGCAGAATACACAAACATTTTTGTCCCTGGATCAGTGCATCCCTGAGCATGAGGCATTTGTAACACACATAATTACTCCAATCAGAAGCAAGCTACAGATGACACATACTCTTCACACGCTCAGGAGGATTCATTCTCTGCTTGCAGAAAAAGAGCAGGATCATTTCACCCCTGCAGAAATTTTCAACATAATACTGATTTTGAGGTATAAAAGTTACTTTTTGGATGAATAGTTTTTATAACTGTGACTTTACACTTACATAATTTTTATCTCTAAGACCTAGATTCTCTAACTGTGGTTCGTGTGGTACGCAAGTTCCCTTTAATGGTTCACGGAGGAATATCTGAAATAATTTTTTTAAATGAAAAAAAAAAAGAAAAATAAAAACACAATACTATCAAACACTACAAAATTTAGAATGAAAATACATAAAAATACATAAAATATGAGATCAAATGTAATTCGAAACAAGTTTTGCCTTGTCATGATCACGCATATAGCGCTCACATGCGTCATCCACGACTGAGCTAAACTGATTGGCGAGATAGTAAGTGGAGGTAAAATGAAGAGACTGAAAATGATTGCTTCAAAAACACTGAAATCATGGTTCCAAACGGCTAATATTGTGAAGAAAAGTGCAGATTGGGGTAGATTATTTTAAGCATCCATGCTGAAAAGGAAGTGGAAGACAGTGAACCTAGCACAAGTGCTAGTGGCTACTTAAGAAGCGTCTACACTGCCTGCTAGAGCCAAACAGTGCAAAAGAGCAAGGATGTACTCGGAGAGCTCAGTATTTTCTGATGTCATACATGGTGTAAAAAGTTTGAGAAACACTGAACAACTAACTAATATAGGTGTTGCAGGCTATCATGGCTGCAAGATCAGGGGCACTTGTAACACTGGGTTATAAATGCCCCTGATCCACATGGCCCTATGTCAGCACCTTGTTTTTCTGTGTTAATATAGACTACTGAAGGAGAAAAAAAGACTCCAAGAAGTTCATTTGAGAGACAGGAATAAAGATGTTGACAGCAGTTGTCCCCAAGCTAGTGGCAGCGAACGCCACAAATTGTAAATGCTGCCCAGTGTTGGAAGGCCCTGCGTCCTGTGGTTCCTTTGTCAGTCAGAACCAATCAGGACGCAGCCTGTGGAGTGGCCAAACACCCAACAAGATGCCCCACTGTGGATCAGCTGCCTCTGGACCTCAGCGTGGCCCCTGCGCGATGGCTCACCCCGACACTTCCTGAAATAATCCTATCAAGTCAGTTGACCTCCCGTCCCTCGACGTGCGCAGCCAGCCAAACCCCACCTTCACTGAGCCACATTTTCCATTGAAAAACTAAGTGATATTCCTGCTGCCTATAGCTTCTCCCTTCATTTTTTTTTTCAGCCGTGCCTCCTCTCTGTGCTGCTGACAGATCTGAAAGGAGTCGTGGAACTGCACGGTTATCTCGGCGCAGGAGACAGACAAGTGGAGATTCTCGCTTGGCGCAGCCTGCCTCTTGACAGACTCCAGACTTCACCTTGGCCATTTAGTCCGCCAGAAACTCCATTCGCCGTCAGCGGGCAAAACCACATGGAATGAAATCCAAGAATGCAGACGTTCTGAAAATCATTTCCCATTTGATGAGGAAATATGACTCCCGTGGCATGCTGAAGTAATTAGTTACCTTGCTGTGAAGGATGCTCCACGGAGCCCCCGTTCATTAGAGCCAGGACTTTGTCTTTTGCTAACTCCTGCCCTTGGACACAAATATGAGAAAAATCGCTGCGCCTAATTGTTAGATTCCTGAAAGAATTGACTGATTAAAAACTTGGTCCGGCCTTGCAATCATTTTGGGACCGGGGCTGTTTTGGATCAGCTGTAGCTTCATGGATGTTGGAGGAGGTGAGGCGTGCGGGCCACTGCTCAGATCATGGACACTGTGTGAACCAGAGCTAATCACACAGGAGACAAAGGGTCAGAGAAGCGTTATTACTGCGCAGACAAATTACATCCTTCAAATTAGCATATTTTCCCGAAGGGCACGTCTGTAGATGAGTGCAGTTTGAGTTTGCATGATACTGGACTCCACTGGACAACACTAGGAAACATTAGCTAACACTGAGGAGCAATTACACTGTGCTGTGCTTACACAGATTACTGACTAAATGAATTACTTTAATGAAGGAGGTATGCACTGGGAACAAGTGTTATTTCAGTATTAACTCTGATTTCTGGATTTCCTGCAATCATTTAATATTCTTTGAAATTGTTTTTCATACATATGTTCAGCGTGAAGAAAACCTTTTGATCACACTGTTCTCACCCAAGTAAAAATTACTCCCTTCTTCTAAATTACAGTTTTTGTGTCAGACAAGGCATTTTTGTTGTGTTACGTTGTAAAATGTGTATTTCATTAGTAGTTGAAGTAATGTAATGTTTTGAATGAGTCTCACTCAGCTTTCTGCTTTAGTGATGGCAGTCTATTTCTGTGGATTACAACAACTTGAAATTACAACCTGTGTTCACGTAACCTGCTTTTGCAGCCTGCTCTCATTCCCAACTCAAATGACGTTTCGTCACATGCGATTAGTGGCTGTATAACATGCAAGAGGCTTTTGTCAGAGTATAAACTTTTAAATTGACTTGCCATAAATTTGAGTTGCATTAATGCAAACTGTTGATTCCAGAGCGATCAAGTGGGTCTGACTTAAAGCAGCTGTTTTCATCTAACTTCCTAACTTGATTGGAAAATAAACCCAAGAAACTTTCACACATTCATTTCGATCAAGACAGACTTCAATTCTGAGTGTATGAAATATATTGATTTGACATGTGCACGCTCTGGATGAGAAATGTGGACAGTCTTTGGCGACTAGACCCCATCGTGACGTTATCATGTATAAGGGGGTAGTGAAGCCTGCGATTAAAGCAGGATGGAGTCTAGACACTGGTGGTGATGGATGTGATGAGGACTGGACTTCTGATGAGCTCAACCTGGGCTCTGGATATGAAGAACTGGAGGTGAACGGGGTGGAGGAGGGTCGCAACGATTCCACACTGGAATGACAGCTGGCAGAGGCAGAGAGGAGCACAGGTTTAAAGTTTGTTGGCAACAACATGATTGGCTGATGGAGACAGCTGTTAATCTGGTTGGTTGACTGACAATGAACACCCATAATCAGCTGATTGAGAGTAAGACAGAGCTGTGAATGAATGCGTCATAAAGTTAGTCTTCCTGATTGAACTTAGGCTGAGCTTCATTTGAGTATTACTAATTGAAGTATTTTTTTGAAGTTGGTCGATAAATTCTCTTTTTTCAGTGTATATTATATTTCTTCATGTATCATTTCCTCAGAATTACTCATTTTAAAGTGAGCAACACATTCTGTGTTTGTGTTCTTGATTCCATTGTTGTATTAAAGCCACATTTTTCAGCTTTTCTCCTTGGTTCTGTTTCAAGACTATGTCTGAGTCTCCATCATGGTGAGCTAACCTGAGGCTGTTGAAAAATATTTCCTGTCTTCATTTCTCATATTAAACTTCTTCAGAAACAAGTGGAAGATCTAGGATTGGGTAAATATGTCCCCAGAACTTAATTTAGACCCCGGTCCCTGCTGTGGAAACAGACTGATGCTTTGGCTAACGTGTTACCAAAAAATGTGTTTCTGTACTTCCACTAGATATACAGCAGCACTACCACTTATTTGGAGTTGTGCATGACATATACAAGTGCAGCTTTCACTCCTTTTAGCTTTGTTTTTTTTTTTTTCTCCATCAACTCCTCACAAAAGGTTGTTTAGCTGCTAAATGCGTCACTTGGTAGTGGTTAGAGACAGATTGGGGTTGGCACAGTGACTTTATCAGAGCTTTTTCACTGGAAACAGCTGTTGATCTGGTGAGACTGAACTAAAACAGCAAATGTGTGGGTCATTCATCAAAACAATTAGCTAACAGATGCTAAAAAAGTGTTGAGTTGGAAGATGATTCTCTGTGAGTTCGTCACTGCGAGTTCACAATCCATTTAATAATTTGACTTTCTGTTTCTGGGTTATTTTTTTGTCAAACAAGACATTTTTGTTGTCTTATTGCTTGATGTATCATTTCCTCAAATCCTTCATTTTCGAAGTGAAGAACACATGCTGTGTTTGTCTTCTTGATTCCATTATTGTATTAAAGCCACATTTTGCAGCTCTTCTTCTCGGTTCTGTTGCGAGGCGGTTTCTGAGTCCCCTCCGTGTTGAGCTAACCCGAGGCAGTTGAAAAATATTTCCTGTCTTCATTTCTCATAATAAACTTCTTCAGAAACCACCAGAAACAAGAGGGAGAGAGCTATGCTTACACGGAACCGCAAGTAAACGCTGTCTTTGGCCAAATGAGGACATGCCGGCTGTTATTCCAGGTGGACATCATCTCCGTGTTGTTTTGTGAGAGGGTCTGGGTCTGAAACGGGGGGAAAAATGTGACACATGCCAGTTTTGAACAAAAAGGGTCAATTGCACTTGTAAGAACAGTCTGTGAAGGCATGCACATTGTTCTGACCTGAGAGCATTGGGAAATGGATAAATGTAGATGGTTAGAAACACTCACACCGCTCAGCTGCCAGAGTAAACTGCTCTCACAGAAAGGGAGACACACTTTTCATGAAACGGAACAGGAATGGGTCTTCGGGGGCGAGGGAATGCAGGAAATCTCGGCTTTGATACCTAGTGTCAAGTTTTCATTCACATGATTTCATCGGCCGCGGTTTCTCGTACATATGCCACGCTGTGTTGTCGGCGAGACAACGCTTACACGGATTCCAACCACGCAAAACATTTCTTCCTCTTTGCCGTAAACTGACATAATCCCAGTCGCAGCCTCACCACAAAGCCCCGCGTAAATCACAACAAGTCTCATGTTCGCTGCCGTTGTTCAGAGGTTAGTCCGATCCTTTTACGTTTGCCTCGAACATCCAAACAGGCCCACCATGCTCAGCCACATGCAGTGGATCTCCCTGTTTGTTTATTGGAGGATAATGCCTGTGAATTTCCTCCCCGGATCCCATGTCTCGGTCCATCCAAGAGTCACTCGCACACATGGAGCGGGCGATTTAGCTGCCTGCACCTCAGCTGTTTCCTAACAGCCTAAAGCCTGATAATTGGCCGTTCTCTGAGCTCCTGAGACAGGCCGCCTAAACAGCTGCTACAAACAACGAGACTCCTTCCAGTGGTGCGGTGGGTCCGAGCCAGCGCGTGGCTGCCAGCGTGGGATCAAGATGGAGCAGAAGAACCTGTGGAGGGCGGAATGATACGCGAGATGAGGGGCGAGAACTGGTACTTTCGCTTCTGACATATCTACTTTCATATACACATGAAATCCCCTGATGATAGTCCGAGCTCGAAATTACCCTGAGAAAGTTTTGAACTGCTCTTCTTTGATTTCAGTCAGACATAAGCTCATTCACAGTCATTGTTTGGAACTCACAAAACACGTTGCTGGCTTCAATTGATGCAACTCCATCAAAGTGTAATGCATCTCATTTTAGGTTCGAAGGCAAGCCAAGAGGAGTCAGTGCCTCAGATTTGAAATGTTATACCTCAGATCAGGGCGTATTGGCTCCCTTTCAACACAATTTTTTATTCACATTCGCCAGTAATTACAAGCAAACAATGTTTTCTGACTGTCCCGCCATGGCTGGCCACAGTTTTAAATGAGCCACACCCTGACATTTTGCTGTTGGTTTAAGCCAGGTGTGAGGTCCAGAGCAAAATCTGAGGAGTCACAAGATGATTAGAGGGATGAAAGGAAATGATTGCAAATCATGTATATCTGTTTTGAAAAAATATCCTTTGAGCGTGAAAATACATTCTTGACTTGAATTAAATTGAATTTCTTCAGTCGTCGTTTTATGACCTAACCCGCTGAGAATTTTTCAACTGAAAAGACCTTCAAAGGTCATGCAAAGCAACAATAAATGTGAGTTCTGAGTTTGTCACACCACACAAACGTGCTGCTAACCACCCAGCTAAATTTGAATGATTAAAAAATAGCGAAGTATATAAATTAGGCCTAAAAGTCATGAAAAAATGAGCAGTTTTCTCTGCTCTAAAAAGCTGGGGGTGTGTCCGCTCCACTGTCTCAGTGTCCGACATCTAGCAGCTTTATTGGACATGTCCAGACATGTTTAAAGCCACCAGAGCCAGAGGACGGTGACAGGATGGTATTTTTTATCTTCTGTGGCGGGTTGTTGGAACTTAAGTGAACTGAAGTGAACTGCTGGACTGATTTGGACTGAGAAGTCACTGAAGGTACATTCATAACTGACTGTTAGAGCGGGTGAGTGGTGGGGGAGGCAGTGTTGTTTGTGTGTCAGTTTGTGGGGCTCATATAGCGTTGGGCATCCATGGCTCTGGCACATCACTGAGCCATCTTTCAGGTTTCACCAAAAAGTCCTGAACTCAGAAATCATGAACAACAGTTTAACGGTCTAACTCCACAATTCAGTACTACATAGTTCTGTCTTTTTGCATGTTTTCATGTTTTTTTCTAACATGGACATTGTGTATAGAACAAAACCTCCCTTTTTCTTGTACTCAGTCTTCAAAAACAACTAAGGTTACTGGTGAAAAGACATTCAGAATGGGCTCAAAAGTGAAGTTTTTTCACATACTATTTGAAGACGTTAATTAAACGTCCATATTTACACCATATTTCACTGGGATTTGCAATACTGACAGTTTTCATCCTTGACAATGTGCAAATAATAACATATCTTCACTTTGGAGCCTCACTAAGAAACTACATCCAAATTTCTCAGATGAAAGCCAGAAAAATAAATTGCCACACAACTTGAATTCCAGTTGTCTGGATGAGAGTCTTGTGTTTAACACACTCCACTTCCACATCTTTTTATCAGTGTGGCTGCTTCAATTCAACGCATACTTTTGCATTTTATCCTCGAGGAGTCAAAGCTGTAATAATCACTACTCCTAAGTAACTGATCATGTGCATTAGTTTACAGCAAGAAATGCAATTTCTTTGTTTGACTTTTAGACCTTCTCCCATTATGATGTTCTGGAAACATCTTGTTGGCATCACACAGCTTATATAGGTCGTATTTATGACATTTTATATGAAACATTAAATAAGTTGAAATGACGTCTTCTTGTGAACCACATTTACTTACCACTGACATGTGACTTTGGAAAAATGCCTTCAAACTAATCAGTATCATCTATTTTTCAACCTACAACTAAAAAAAAATATAATCAAAATGTTTAAACAAATTTGCTCTCTGTGACGTGTTGATGTAACCACATTTTCAGCTGGTTTAACAGAAGACAAAGAGGTCTTAAATGTTAATAAATATATTAATAATCAAATATCAACCAGTTTTCAACAAGAAATCAATTTTGAATGCCTTGAAAATGCAAGGCAAGTGGACCTTGATTTAAGAATATTTAGTCAAAATAATGTCTTTTGTACACCATACATGGACACTGAGTATCTTTTTATGTACATAATCAATATTGCAAATACAAATTAAACTTTTTGTTGCTAGAATAATGAAATTAATTGCTTTTTCAGTCCACTACAAGGTGCTGCATTTTTTTTTTTTTTTTTTTTTTTTTGGTAGGTCAGCAGAGGTCATGATCAGCAGGATTGGTTAGTCAATCTGTCTCCTTGACAAGCCTAATTTGTAGCAATAATAAGGTGAGAAAAACTTTCTTATTAGATAAATTTTCCTTTAAGGACATACTATGCAGTTGAAAAATAAATCACAATATATCACACTATACATCATCGCAATATTTAGCATCTCCCAAAAATGTTTAAAATCACAAAAATATTATATCATGACTTAGGAATTGTGCTAATATCGCACTGTGGGGGTCTCTGGTGACCTACCACCCTTCAACGGTTAACCATATTAAGGCATGCCAGGCTCAAACAAAGTGGATAATGCAATTTACAAGCAAATGGGGGCTCGTCTGGGATCCAAACCTGTTTGGTTAAAATGAAATCCCTTGTGGGACCCTGGTGGTTTGTTCCTCCTAAATTGAGCCTGAGCACGTGTACACTAACTTTTGTTGCACGTCATCCTGGTCGCTCTTCCTTCCCGTATTTCTTGACCGCCTCTACTGTCACTATCAATAAAGGCTAAAAATGCTGAAAAAATAATATTCTGTTTATATTTCAGTCTTTTTTTTAACTTGTGAAATACTAAAAATCCACAAAAAGCTTGGGAACCACTAATCAAGGCCTAAGTCATATTGGGAGACTGAGGATCTACTGTTCCAGTAGACTTGGTGTACAGACAAAAGTCATGGTCATGATGTGTCAAATATTTCCGTATGAAAAGGTATTATTTTTGCATTGGAGGAAACCTCTCATTGCAGTCTTATTTCAGCTCCCGTGAATGAACTTTGGGTGTTGCCAGTCGCAGAGGCAGCATAAATTCAAAAATAACACCCATGGCAGCACCATATGCCATGATTGCATGATTGCTGTTTTTGCATTCTGTGGTGTCACCGGCAGAGCCACTTTGCCCTCCAAAGTTCATCCCCCAAAGCTGATAGGACTGCCCGTTCTGTGTGAGGTTTGCCCTCAACCAGGCACTGAAATGTTGGTTTCAGCCTGATGGATTGGCCTGTTAAGGAAAGTGGAATCTCTTGAGGTTTGCAATTTGCACAGACAGTGTCTCATTGAGGTGGCTGTATCATCCCCCCACATTCACAGGGCCACTTAAAAAGAAATTTTAGATTTTTATCTCAGAAAGGAGTAGCACCTCAACGTTCCCATGAGACATTTAAAAGTGACGTATAATACTTGCTTTATAACATTTATTTACATACAGAAACCTGGAAGTTCATTATAGGTCTTGGGATCAGTGCGTGTGACAAAATAATTTTCATATAGGGTCTACTTACTTTACCTTGCGGAGCAGCTGGATTTGCGAGATCATGCGGGAATCCATCTTGCCAGGCTTGAAGTTACCCGTTTGTGTCCGCACCAAAAGTGGTGCAGCCAATCAGCGTCCTAGGAGGGACTACTTGCAGCTATAGTCGTGGTTTTAGGTGTGACGACAGCGAGAAGTGTCCGTGGAAGCAACTCGTCTCAAACAAACAATAGTGGCTCCTGAAGAGGTTAGCGTAGATACTGCGATAGCATCAGTTATATCAGAACTGGAGAGTATTTCTTCATTGAAAGAAGAGCGAAGAACAGGAAAAGATGTTTTCACTCTTCTCCCGACTGGCTTCAGCAACAGTTTGAGCTAAAACCGGTCAAGCTGAAACCGGTCCTCAATATTTTTTAGCCCATGGACTCCTTAGCTGCTAGAGAGACGGATCCACATAAACTGGATTAAATATTTTTTGGATCTTTTCTCGTTTGCCAAACAGTATGCCTGCGCGATCTAATCTTTCTCTGACCTCTTTGTCTCTCTGCCTTTTTGTCTTCTGCCTAAGCCTGTTTGAAGTCCTCCTCCCTCCGAACAGTTTTTCGCCTGTCTCAAGGGCTAAGATGCTTTGTGAATAACTTTTATCTTTACCAGGATCTACTCTTAACTGTAAGGAGAAATTCTAAGAAAACGTTTTCTCAGACAGAAAACATTTTCTCAGAATTTCATCCTTAGGAGCAACTCTTTGTACTAAGAAGCTTTATGAATACGGTCCAAGATTTGTTGTTGCTTTTCTTTACATTTTTTGAGGAGAAAACAGCAAAGTTTCTTTCAAAGACGACCTGGATTTGACCCTCGCACCTTAGATCATCAGATATCCACATGATCAGTGTTTTATCTTGGCAAGCTATTCCTGAAACTTTGAAGTCATTTGTTTGGTCTAAGATCTGTTGTCCACGTTACTGAGGAGAAAGCTTGGAAAATCTCAGGATTGGATAGTCAGACCGTGGAGCCAGGATTTGATCTTTTCACTTTAGACTTTTAAGCATCAGCCTACCTTGCAGAGCCACTTCTCTGGTCCGACGGCAGGCGTTTATTGTCGATCTTGTTCGCGATAACAACAAAGGAAATATTTAAAGGTTTTACAAGTGGGAGGTCAGGATTTAATCCCTCAGTTTCACATCCACGCTGTGCTTCTGCTGCTTAAATGTTGAGTTATTTCTGAAGGCAATCCTTGCTCTGTTTGTTGTTCATGCAACTAACAAGAAAACATGAAATATTTCAAAAGATCCAATCTTTTCTTTCAGATGGGCCAAGATTATCAGCTTCTTTAGCCTCTTATTCTTATCTTCTTAAGGCAGCCTGGACAGCTGCAGAGTTGTGCAATAAATCTCTGTGGGCTAATCAAATGACACACTTTCTATTAAATGTAGTTATGCCATTTTTCCTTTGTTAATATGAAACTGTAAATAAATAAAGCTTAAACAGATGTTTTTAATCTTTTGGCTTATTATTATAATTACTGTTGTTATTGTTGCTAAATCCTTTCTGTTTAATATTGGTTTGTGTTTAATTATCGTATAAATATAAAACGTTTGTTCAAATCTTCTGTTTAAATCAGTTTTACTTACATGTTGACTGACAAACTTAACCTATAAAAGCTTATGTCGGGGGTTTAAGTGGGCAGTTTCAGGCTCTCTGATCAATCTGCTCTCACACAGTGTTTTGGCGCCAACGTTCTCATCAGGACGCTGTTGGAAGTCTTACGAGGGCAGAGAGTATTTCCACCAGCCGTCGTGACTTGTAGCAGCGGCAGCACAGCAGAGTAAAACAGAAGCCACAAGCACTCAGAACATAATGACAGCCAGGGGATCGCAAATAAGACATAGAGGAGAGCAGGGCCTGGTGTCTCTGTGTAATATTTCATCACAGAAAAGCTAAATAAATTCCTCACTACAGTCAAGTGAAACCACGTCAATGCAGCAGATGTAAGAAATGGCAGCTGCCGGAGGAATGCGGTTTGGCAGCGAGCGAAGCCTGGAGTGAGACTGGAAGGTCCTCTCACGTTAACACTTTGTGTGTGGGAACACAAAGATACATTGTTGACGGGCTGAGCGGGATTCAATCGCATGTCTGCCTGCGCTGGGTGCGTGCGTTTAAATACGTGTGAAAAGGATAGGGTGGTGGGTCCAATCTCCTCTATCGTCATGTGGAAAAATCCCACACAGAGCGGGGCCTCCGTGTGTCCAGACCCAGAGAGAGTCCCAGGACGTATTTTAAAAGGATGGCATTACGGAACAGAGTGGTATTTAAAAGATATTAAACACACATTTTTAAAGAGCATATTGTGATATTTAAACACACGGGGAGGTGGAGGGAGAGACACAGAGACAGACTGAGAGGCTGTGGACCTGGCAGGCAGCATGGCATCAGTGTGGCAGCCAGTTTAGAAGCAGCCAGCAAATAAATAGGCCTCAAGCATCCAGCCGGAGCCAAAACTGTAATGTTACCATAAATTTGGAATCGAATGGGCACACTCGGCCAACGCAGGAGCCCATTCCTCCAGATGTTAGTTATGGAACTCTTGTTTTTTTTTTTTTTTTTCCTCCTCCCCCCAGTCAGAAAAATATATACACATGTTAGGCGTAAAATTGTGGAGTGGAGCTGTCTGGATTCACGATCTCGTCATGGCTGATGAAGTCAGGTTACGACTATCCCGCTGTAGCAGTCTGACATTTATCAAACATTTAATCCTGACCAGAAAGTGTGGGTATAGGGCTGCTGGGTAAAGATACCCTGTTAAAAAAAAGGTGAAAAAACTCATAATTTAAGGCAACTGCCTTCACTAGATTTTTGAATTCTTAATCAAACTCAAAGTCTTAAAGAGACACTCACCCCCCAAACCAAAAATACATATTTTTCCCTTGCTCTGTATCCATCTAGAATTTTTTGATGATTTGCAGAGTTACTCTAGTGTCTTCTAGAACTTTCTTTCTGCGATAGAATAAAAAAAAAACCTACCTATTTTCTACCAGAAATAAAGCAGGGTAGTGCTTTTGATTACAGCCCACAATATACTGTGTAATTGCTCCAGAATTACAGTGTACTTTTTTTTTATTAGTAACCAGCAAAGTACCTACCAATACACATAAGTAGGTACTGGGTAACAAGGGAGTAACAATTTGGGAATATAGAATACAGCCCACATGTCCTGTAGTTACACAGTAACTACTTATAGTTACACAGTAACTACAGAACATGCAGGCTGTAATCTAAACCGTTACCAATCATACTTACCCTGTAATTATAGACTAAGTACACATTAGTTACAAAACTACAGTATAAATTTTCTCTAAATTCATCCCAAATGTCCTGATAATTGCTCAGTAGATCATACTTACCCTGTAATAATTTAATATGCACCCAGTAGTTAACTAAAAATAACTTTTCTTTGTAGAAGCCCAAATTGTTCTGGTGTAATTACGCAGTACACTGCGTAATGTAAAGCTTTACTGAAAGTAGTTCCTTCACGAAACGGCTTACAACAAGGTCTGTGGATTATCTTGAGTAACTGGGTCATTTTTTGAAAAGAGATACTAGTTTAAATTTTTTTTTTTTTTTGAGTCGAGTGCCATTTAGCCCCATTATATTGGAGAGAAGGCAGATGGCTCTATGTACAATATCTCAAAAGCTACAGGACAGGGGGAAAATATATATTTTTGATTTGGGATTGAATTGTTCCTTTAAGTTTTAGAAATAAACTAAACAAAGTTTTGCAGACCTATAATCTTTAAAGATAACTAAGTTTTAGAAACTCCCCAAAATCTGTATTTCAAAAAGTGAGCTGTGAACATGATTTGTCATTATTTGGGTGCTTGAAAACTGAATAGTTTCAGTTGAAATTATTAAATTACTGACTATTATTCACTTTCACTTCATTGAGTTTACTCAGCAAGTAACAGACCTTTCTGTGAGCAGTTTCATGTAGAAATTACTTTATTTCTATTAGAAAAGAAAGTAATTCCAGTAAATTCTAAAGTAGTTCTGGTAGATTTGACTGCAGAAGGAAAGTAGTTCCTACATGAAATTGCTTAAAACAAGATCTGTGGGTTGTCTTGAGTAACCAGGTCATGATTTTTGGAAAGAGGCACTGGTTTTGAATTTTTCAAATGTATTCCTTTGGTGCTTTGAGCGCCACAAGCTGAGTGCCATCTAGTTCCATTATGTTGGAGAGAGGGCAGACATCTTTATCGATGATATCTCCAAAAGTCTGCAACTAAAACCCCAACAAATCTAGATGGATAAATTACACAACAGGCCAGGGGAAAAACATGTATTTTTATTTTGGTGTGAACTGTCCCTTTAAGCATTTGAGTTGGGCTCAAAACTCAGTATCTATTAAAGTAAAGTTGCCTTGAAATTTTGAGTTTTCTCAGCTTTTTTGTTTTTACAGTGTAAGCCCACAGAGTTGGTTTGACTTGATGCTGCATCAAACACTTAATCTTCCTTCACACACAGCCCATTAATGTTGGGAGGAGGAGTGAATATTTGTCTCAAATTATGCCTCTACTGGAATACCACACTGTAGAAATATTATCTGACTCCGTCTCATCTATATTTATGCTGTAACCAATCTATCTTCATTCACTGAGTGTAATTTGAAAAATTACCAAATTCCACACACTTTACAAGTGAACTATTAGTCACATTTTTCAGCCATCTGCAATCAGAATAGTGCTGTGTTTTCACGGTGTGTTAACCATAATGGAAAGCAACTGTTATTGATCATCAACAGAATCAGATGTTAGAGCTTAATACTGCTGGTGTGTTTACTGTCAAAGCCTTTTTTCCTGACGTTTCTGATTTGTAGATAAATATACAAGATGGAGTTACAGAAAGTATAGAATCAAATGTTTGCAGTTTGAGATGCATGTTTGATTCCATATAGACCAAACCCCCTCACTCTCTTTTGTACTTTTTACTCCACTACATTCATTAAATACATTTAGTTACTTACAAGTTACTTTGCTGATTCAGAATAAAATGCAAAATACAATCAATTCCTAGGGTGGAACTTCACAAGCTACCCAGTTGTATATAAAGTAATTAAAAGTAATTAAAATTAGCCCCAAATTGACCAGCTGCAACACTGTGGTGAATACATTAATGCATCAATAACTATAATCCAATAATATACAGTAATATGTATTATTCTGAAATGGACCATTCTGCATATGAGTACTTTCACTTTTGGTACTTTATGTATATTTTAATGCTAATATCTTTGTACTTTTACTTACTTACTTAAGTAAATATTACTAAATAAAACTTTGCATGCAGGAAAAAAACTTTTCCTAATATTCCTACACTGGTACTTTTACTTAAGTAAAAGATCTGAGTACTTCTTGCACCACTGTACTTGCTATGGATGAAAGTACTCAATAGTCAAAAGTAGGTCAAATTAGCTGAGACTGGCCAGTTTTTACATTTTGATATTTTGATATATTTTATATTTACTTTGGTAAATGTTGAATGAAGGTCTTTTAATGGACTGTTACTGTATTGCAACTTTAACTTAAGCATGCATAGGCTATTTTTATTGGTCTGTTATAGCAGACTCGAAAAGACTTAAAAAGGGAGAATATTTTCCTGTTTTTATGACCGTTTGGTATGAATCCTGTGTGTCTGTGAGGCACAATGGCACATTTTTTCATTAAAAAACAAAACAACTATAATTGTGTTTCCAAAGCAAACCTGTCTCTCTTGACAACAATATATGGAGTTGAAATGTTACACTAAGTCTTTTTTTTTTTCCTGTTGTGACAGCGAGGAGCAGTCCAGTTGTTTAAAAAAAAGCAGTTTCATCATGTCAGAAAACTTGGGGAGGAGTACCGTTCTCACGTTTCAACTGCACCAAGTTCTCTAACTGCTAGATCCACCCAAAATCCAGACAAGTCTTGGTCTCCATAATGGTGATGACTGGAACTAATGATAAGACCAAAATGACATCTAAAATAAATCAGTAATGCAGAAGACGACTGTGTGAAAGTGGGCTGCAGAGGTAAATCATTGCATTTTGGAAAAAAATAATACTTGTGTCTAATGGCTGGAATTCTAATCATTTTAGTTTTTGAAAGGAGAACCAGGAACTTCAAGCTTCTACTTATACTCCACTACATTTCAGAGGGAAATATTTGACTTTTTCAGGGATGTGAAGTAACTAAGTATATTTACATGAGTACTGTACTTAAGTACAACTTTGAGGTACTTGTACTTTTCTTGAGAATTTCAATTTTCTTCTACTTTAAACTTCCACTCCACATCTAATAGGGAAATATTCCACTTTTTATTCTACTACATTCATTAAATACCTTTAGATACTAGTTACTTTGCAGGTTCAGATTTAAAATTCAAAATATAATCAATTCCTTGGGGGAACTTAACAAGCTAATTTTCTGTTGCGACAACAAGGAGGTGTCCAGATTTTCAAAAAACACAATTTCATCATGTCTCTGACTGCAAGATCTATGACTAGAATTCTAAAATTTTTATATTTTGTTTTGTTATTAGTTCCTCCCAAATCCTGGATGTATATGATACTCATAGATTGGTGCAAGCTTGGTCCAAACCAGACACTTCAATTCGAAAACCGGATCCAATTTCTAGAGTGGACCTCTGCACGGTCTCCTCTTGTTGGAGACACAGCAGCCTCATCTTCATCCGCCTCGGTGGAGACCTCAGCGATGTGTACAGTAGCGCTTTATAGCCCACTGCGTGACTTTAGCACAGTTTGGCAAGGACCGCATGAGACCTCCCGAGGCCTTTGGAAAATATGGTCCTTTCACTGCCTACAGAGCTCGCACTGTGCACCACTCTGAATTCTTCCTCTAAGCTTAATCATCGCGCTTTATACCATTTTTGGGTGCAGATGGCTGCGGGACCACCTCGTGAGGACATATATGGTCACATACAGTGTCCTTTTCATTCACAGTCGCCTGGCTGTGACCGTTGCGGGCTTCATTTCAGGGCTGTTGGAAGGACAGAGAAGAGGCCGTTCTGTGAATCAGCATTGCTAACAAGGAGCATGTAGAGATGGCAAGTCGTCTTCACACTACAGCAGGAAGTGTTCAAAGTCTGATTTCTCCCTCACATGTGACACAGACCTGACTGTTGAAGGAGTCCAAAAAACTGCATGGAGCTGCATTTGGTTCCAGTGGTAGCTGATCACATCTTAAAGCATCCAACTTACACTATAGGCAACTTAAAACTTGTCAGTGTTGCCATGACAGAAAGTAAATATTACACCATTCACCTGAGACGGCTGTCATAATTTTTGCACCCGCAGCAGCTCGACTGAGCCAGGGTTAGTATGGAGACCAGTGAGATATAGCAACTGAAAGGAAGCCTAATGGCCCATTTGGTTTGTATTTAGGAAGACAAATCAGTTCAGTCAAAACTTATGTAGGGAGACAAAAATGTGTCTGAAACAAGAGGGAGTACGTCGAGCACAGGAACAATAAGGCATGTGGTGTCTTGTGTTATTACTACTCTGTGTAAGTGTGTCTCTCACACTCAGTTCACAGTGGTATCAGATACAGCAGAATTGTAATATAATATATTTTTTTTTGTTTTCAGTCGTATTCAGTATTCTAGGACAGCATTCCTATATATTTACTGCCTGTGGACGGTAGGATGAAGTGGAAGAAGACCACAGACAGTGCTGGATCTGAATACATGACAAACAAACATTGTTAAAGTAGTTAAATAATTATATGATGAACAGTTTCTGTTATATCTTATATCTATATATCTTGTGCCACAGTAAGGTCGGCTAAGGTCGGAGTGTAGACATGACAGGAACATGTTACTTTTTAACACATTACTCTCCACACTAGGTTTTGATTAAATAATTTTTGTTACCTTTACACAAAGCCAGGCTTGCTGTTTCTCCCTATTTTTTCAGTCTCTATGCTAAGCTAAGATAACCAGCTGCTGTTGTAGCTTCATTATTTTACAGACATAGGAGCAATATCAATTTCTTCAACAAACTCTTGACACAAAAGTGAATAGAGTGCTGCAGGGATGACATATTTTGTATAGGCCAATGTGGAAGTTAGCATCATTTTGGTTCCCTCCACAAAAAGCCAATTGGATTTTGCATTAGATTTTGGATTAGTGCAGAAAATAAACTGCTGCAAACAAAAGTTTATGATACTTAGATGTTTTTCTCAGATAATCTTCACAAATGAACACTGCCTTTTTTTTTTCTTTTTTCTTTTTTTTTGGAAGCATAAATGCAATTGCCAGGGGTAAATAACTAACATTATAGGCTATAAATAAACTACACTAAGTGACAAGTGCTTAGCGAAGTGACGTTTAATGTTCAGGACAACCTTGGTACAACCTCCCATTCAAAAAAACAAAAAAACAAAAAACAAAAAAAACACTGACTTTGAGACTAGGGAACTGAAAGTGCTAATATGCTAACTAATGTCCGGGCTTTAGGACTCATTCCTGCAGCAGTCTATATGCATATAAGATAAGGATACGGCTTTATGGATCCCCAGAGTGGAAATTCAGATCCATATGTCCATTTCAGACCACAGCAGGACCTCCAGCTGTTTTAATGTAGGACCAGAAAGGAAACAAAACAGAAGACCATCCACAACACTTTTTGCCTTTAAACCTGGTCTATTCTGGAGACAGGGTCTAGTCCTTGATCTCCACACAGTGGAGGTGGTAATGGATGGCAGCTCATGACCTCATTGAAATATATATGTGCTACTGTCTGCGGCCTGATTGGATGAATGTAAATATTTAAGAGTAAGGCTGCTGCCTGCTGGGAAGCTGAGCCCAGGCATCCAGTACCATAAGTGAATTTGGGAGCCGCTCCGGGCCTTGCGAGCGAGAGGGTTGGAACTGCGGGGAGGCAAGAGTCATGCTACACCCACACAGCACTGTTACACTATCTGTCCACACCCCCAGGAGGGCACAAGGCAGGGGTGGGATTGAAGTGGGGGGGCCTTTGTGAGGTTGGTCTTTTATTACAAGCCCACTCTGGGCACAGTGTTTGTGGAAGCTGATGTAAAGCAAGACAGGAGAGAAGAGAGTTCCACAGTCGGTGCTGCTCGGCGTTAAGACAAGCTGGAGCTCAGCAGGGTAATAATGTGAGCCATATTACAACTGGAGGTGGTAAGGTGTAGACAAAATAGCTACTGCAGTGCTGTAGCTACTGGTGCACTCCACTGCTCTCACTCTCAAAAACACAGTCACAAAGACATTGCATGCAGGCAGGCATAAAGGAATGCCCACATGCATGCACATCTGGTTAGCAAGTGTGAGGCATGTAGAGGTGTCGGTTTCCTTTGACATATGAAACAAACAATCAAAAACAGTTCCAAGTCCCCAAATACCAAGAACAGCATTTTCCTACAAAGCAAAAACAGACGAACTACATGTTTAGTCAAAAGTAAGTTATGACCAGAATGTGCAAATCTGCAGTTACTACACTCTTGTTACTGAGAGGTTCAGCCCGAAGACCAGAGGGATCTGTCTTGTCCATGAACTCTGTTAAGCTAGTTGGCTTGTTTTAAATAAAGCTGAATGTACCCACTTCTTCCTACCTGTAATTAAAAAATCAGGTTGGATTATCTGACATGTCAGTGAATCAGTTTACATAAATTAGGCAGGAAAATAGAAACAGCAGCCAACCTTCTAAAAGGTAACAAGTCTACCGTAGCTTAGACTGTTTCCACTGGATGGTATGGCGTCTTTTGGTATTTTTCTTGATTTTGTTTTCAATGTAGGCAGAATTCTTCACTGATCGTTGAGTGAAACTGCTGTGACATCTTCAATGCAACTCAAACACACTGGAACAATAGAAGATAGGCTTTCCTTTGGATTGTTTCATTGGAAACCAAATAGAGGAATGTCTGCAACTTGTCAATCGACCACAGCGTGGTTTTTGCGAGCTGCCGTTTTTAAAAATCTGGGTCAATTTGCGGTCGGTGTGCAGGACGTCCATGTCGTGCAAGTGATGATTCTAATGACGATTCTCTTGTCTGTGATGTTTTCGCTTCACCGTTCAGTATCATATCAGCCTGCTTGCAACCTCGACTGAGATGATACCAAAAAAAGTAAGTTACCAGGTATTATCTACAACTTTTGACAATGACAAACCAAAAAAGAGAGAGCAGTGTTGATCCGAGCTTTACTATACAGCGTGAGCAAAGGAACAGCAACTGCTGGCTTAGTTTCTGGCCGCTGGAATTAATCTAATTTTGTGTAATTAGGTTTAAATTACACTCTCAAACATAATAATTTGGGGATTGATTAGTTTGACTTGTTTATTAGTTTAAATAAACAAGAGATATGCAAATGTATACATGCAATGAATATAGAGAAAGATAGAGATCATGATAAAGACAACAGTAACATTTCAGGTCATGTAACCACTGTTCCTACAGGGTCAAGTTAATATACATTAGTCAGCTCTAACTGACCACACAATAAATTGTGAGACTGACTCCTTGAATAGTTTCATCATGAATGCTCTCTCTCTCTGCTGCAGCAGCAAGTCTGTATCACACTTTTTTCATTATAAAGACAACAAGTGGAAAAAGACACCACTCACTGCAAAAACAGTGAGTTTTTCTTTTTCTGTCTGATCAGGACTGTATGCCGTAGTGATGACTTCATCTTCAAATGCTTAAAAAAAAGCATGAATTATGCAAACTGAGAGTATTTTATTTCCTCACCTGAAGAAAAAGTTCCAGTGTGCTCTCAGCACATGACAACAAAGCTGAACTACCATGTACTTTGGGCCATGCTGACAAGGACGACTCTGACAAATCTCCACTTAACCACTTGCTTCCTCATTTCTTGATCTTAAAGTAGCTTTATGTAACCAGAGATCAAACAATAGTCCTTTTTCTCAGGCTCTTGAAGACAGACAGAAGTACCTGTGCTTGAACCCCTCTAATGCTCTTGCTAAGCTATGTGATTACAGAAACCTTGTCACGCTCGTGATTCTGTGTACATCTGATTGAAAGGAAATCTTGCGACAAAGTGGATCCACACAGTCTGAAGTAAATGAACCCTCGTACATGTGAAGTATCTTGTTTTGTGTGACCTGGGTAGATTTCTCGGAGAGAGCTTTATTTGACTTAAGCTTGCTGGTGGGAGGGTGGGAGAGGCAGAGGTTGGCTTTGTGTTTTCAAATTCAATTGTCCACTATACAGTCAAAGAGCCCGAGCTTCCTGTGGTTTGCAGTAATAAACCTTAACTCGGGTTACATCCATGGCACAAAGGACTGCAAATGGTCAGGAAAAAGCACAGTGATGTCAACTCCATAATAAGGTTATGGCTTCAAGCTACAAGACCCTGCAAGACCCAAAGAAAGTGCCAACAAGTTCAACCTCTGAACTCTGGCCCCAAACCCTGCCAGGTCTGGCCTGGCAGAAAAACAGCTTCTACAAAGAAACAGCGGATGTTCCAGGGCCTTCCAGTCAGACCTCCTTGTCTCTTCAAAGTCAGTGAAATTGGGGTCTTTAGTCTTGGTGGTTTACAACGAATTCTCTGGTCCAACCCCAAAATCGAGATCAGCCTGGCAAAGAAAAATAAGCAGCGCAATTACAACACAGGGGACAGATTATTTATACAAAATAATGAATTTGTTTCTATACATGCCAATCATCTCACCCAAAAGGGAGTTTATTAATGTGGATTCTTTTTTTTCTCTACAGCAGTAGAAGCATGCGGCCTGTCCATGAAAATGTTTGAGGCATGTGGAAAGCTTACACCCGGCCGTGTTGATACAAAGTGATTAGTTTATTATAGAAGCTGATGGCCCGAGTACATGGCTATTTGCTTCCATGTTGTAGCGGTAGCATGAGGGAGATCCGGCCGCGCGTCTTGACACACCGAATGACGACGAGAATCTGAGAAGGAGAGGCGGCGTGTGGCCAGAAATATGCCACACAGGATGGGACAAAGCAACATGAACAAGGGGAAAATGTGGGTGTTGAGATGATGAATGAAGTTACTCATCCTTCCATTTTGTTTCTACATTTTGTAGTCCCCCCGCTGCAGGTCGGTCTTCAGTCCTCGTGCTTATTGCCACAGTAACCTGAGGCCAGGATGAAAGCAACCCCCACAGCGAGAGGAGTTTTCTCTTCGAGGGTGAGGAGTCCCCGTCTCCTGCTTTCTTTAGGGCACGGTACACAGGGCGCCATGTTTTTGAAAATAACAAGAGTGGGTTACAATACCATCATTTAGGTTTAAATTAGATTGACAGAGTATCAAATATGAGGAAACTCAATTACAGCTCTATTACTAGCTGAATTGACTTACATGGATCTGAGGCCAGAGGTTCACACCAAACAAGGATCGAGGTTTCCTGCTTACCCGAGGCTGGTTCTTATTGAGTTATGGGGGCCTGGTGTGATTGATGGGTACACATACAGGCTTGCTGCTTCCGAGGATGTAGGTGAGCCTCTGTTTTGACAAAATCCATAGTAATTCCTGTTAGAAGTTCTTCTCAAAGATGTTTTTACTCTGGACATTTAACACTATGACCATCCACGTACTCTCCTTAAAGCTTATTTATGTTCCGTTTTCATACAAAAGTAGATGTCCGTTTCAAACAATCTGAGTGCCCACATTCTTTCATGAGTCCTTTATGTTGGCATGATGCAATACACCCACTGCCGCTCAGAGCTGAAAGTTACTTCACAGAAGAAGACATGGAGTCAAAAGGTCCTGATAACAACAAACATGGTGATGCTGGAGGAGGTTGTAAAAATGTATGTCTTGAGAAAGAGGCAAAACGCGGAGGAAGCATTGTAAAGGCTGTGTCTGAAAGGGAACCTGAGATTTGTGAAACTGGCTGGCTAGTTCTCCATGCCTTGATGCACATCCTTGTGATTGCCAGAAAGCCTTTCTGATGCTGTGAAAAAGTCTATTTTAACCATAAACAACAATCTTTTCATGAACCCACCAAAGTAGTTTTTGTGCCTAAACCTAGCCAATCTGTGACTGAAACCTAAAAAATAATAATAATAAAAAAAGAAAATAATAAGTAAGCTAACTCTAAAAGAAAGTGACACTGAGCACTACCATCCTAAATCAAGTGCGCAATGCGTGACAATTTTGCAAATCTCAGGTTCTTCTAGACACAGCATGTTGTGGACAGCGGCGGTCTGTGTGGCCATTAAATAAATTGTGACATGTAGACAGAGAAATCCTTTTTTCACTTTATTACCAATGAGAGAAACTGACAATGATTGTCATATCCAATACCTTCAGATTTGTAACGGGCCCTGTGATCATGTTTCGCTTAAAAATTGGCTACACTGCCACCACGACTTTCAGTGATACTGCTCTGTTTTATCCGTGTCCATGAGCTTTCAGAAAATGGGCATAAATAGTCTGTATCTGTATCAAATTTTAAGCATAAATGAGTCTTTAGCTGAAATATTTGGTATAAAAACACTTAGTCAAGCCCACACAGGAAGGTTCAAGGATTGTCATATTGAGTCAAGAAAAGGGGGGTTGACTGACTTCTCTGTAACCCAAAGGACATGGAGGCCTACAGCAGGTCACACAGCTCAAAACAGATCAGAGTCCTGAAACAGGACGCTCCCACTGCCTGATGAAATGTCAAAGGGTCTAAATGTAAACGGGTGCAACAATGTAAACACAAGGTTCCACATAATCAAAGTGTTTCCACCTGCAGTGACAGAGCCATCAGTTCTGGGGCACGCCGGTCATTACCTCACAGCCTTCTGGTGCTCAGTGGGTAACCTAAGAGAGGCCAGAGCTCTGCATTTGGCTGACTTTAGAGGAAGGAAAGAGCGAGAGCAAAGGGGCATTTTCCTCTACCTCACCTCATATCGTAAACAGTGAAACAGTCTGCAGACCTACAGGTGCCTTAAGAGCCTTTTTGCCAAGACCAAGGGAGGTCATCTGCAGTGTTGGGGAGTACTTTTTTTTTTGTTGTTGTAACGAGCACCGTAACACGTTAGTATTTGCAATTCAAGTATTCTGCTGCCTGCACCTGCTACTGGAAAAGACTGTGAAGCTGACTTTTTTGCCTTTGAACAAAGGACAGACACAGCCTACCATCTTAGCGGACACTGCAATCAAAGAGTATCTAAAGTCGGGTCTCAAGATGGATGTATTGAACAAATTCCCCAGGATCAAATCTTTCTTCTAGCCAATACTCCAACACCACCCAGACTATACTGCATCTGTGGAGAGGCTTTTTAGGCTTGGAAGTCTCATCAGAGGAAGAAACTCGATGACACATGTTTTGAAAAACCTCTATTGCGTTACAAAAGAGTAAACTACAGAAAACATTAGTTGGGTGAGTCTACGTGATTTGAAAAGCTTTAACCAAGGACAGGGGTTCCAAATTAGCCTTGGCTAGAAACCCTAGACGCAACACATCTGTATCTTGTTATTGTAACCTGCTACAATGTTTCTTGCATTGTCCCTGACAAATAAACTAATAAAAAAAATTGTATGTAGGCATGTGTTTTGGGGAACTAACAGGTTTATTAGTTGCATGTTGAAACACGATATACTGTAGGTTATACACAGCTCATCGTCAACAGAAAAACATGTGTTAGTCACAAGTGCAAGCAGCTTATTCCGACTGATATGTCCGTTTTTTGTCATTAGGTGCCTCCTAGTGGATGTAGTAAACATGACAGGAGAAGTATAGGGAGAGAGAAAGTCCACATTAGGACAAGGTTGGGTGGATGGATGGCTCATACAAGCACAGGACTTTCACCCAGGAAACCAAAGTTGTATTAAGTTTTGAGCGACTTAAAATGCTTAAATTATGTCACACAAGCGACATTATTTCTGTCACATCACATACATGTAGCCCTGTACAAAATTCATATAGGGTACAGTGCATAAAAATTCAGTTAAAAAATATAATGTTGATGATGTTTTAAAAAAATTCATGACACTAAGAAGAAAAGTTCATAACTACAGTTCATAACGATAAAAGAAAAAAAAAAAACGTTAAAATATGTGCTGTATAAAAATATAAATATCATATGTGTGGCTTACAAGAATAGACTATTTACAGTTAAAAGATAAATAAATATTAAGGTCTTTAAGTTCATTTAAGTTCATAAAATAACTGAGATCGGAGAGAAAAAGAAAGGAAGAAGCAGTGTTTATGTGTAAAACCTAACCTGTTACCTGTCATGTGTCAATCATTTCATTACCTGTTTTGCCTTTGGTTGAGGTCAACCTCACAAGCCAATCAGAGTGTGTTTACTGTGTAAGGGGGCGGGACTAGTGGCGCAGGTTAATGTGGTGTGTACTGAGCATGCGACAGGAGAGAGACAGACGCTATCGACCTGAGAGCTAAGAAGAAGCCTCGTTGTGTGAGGAGCATTTAAGTTTATTGAGGAGGTGACTCGCTGCTGTGTATCATCGCCACGTGTGTGACTGAACTGCCACTGCCCTTACCATTCCCCGCGAGAGTTTCATCATTCCCCTCTACCCTCCCCCCATGGATTTCGTGAGTACTAACAGAACAAACCAAAGTGCACGTGCTTTATTTTAAGCTCAGTTGAGTGAAGCGGCCATTGTTGTTTCGGGCCTCACCGCACTCAAGCCTCTCAACAGGCCTGCAACGGGTTAAACTGATGGTGTATTTCAAATGAGTGTGTGGGCCCACAGGTGTAATACAGAGTTTGAGTTTACTGTGCATTAAAATACTGTATTTTTGAATAACTGAAATAAGTGCAAAGGTATCAAATTAAGTTTTGTGTGAAACAGAGAAATTAAAGGGTACCTGTTGTTAACCCTATTTTTCCGTTAGATACTTTAGTTAACTTGTCATTTTGAGTTGAGACAAGGTGAAACAAAACAAGAACCTGTGAATTTTATTTTGAAAACCTTTTTTTTCCTCTTTTATTATTTATTTTTCATAGTTCTCCTTTTGCAAAACTTATAATTTTTGTTATTTCAGTCCAAATGTTTTATTTGAATTTTAACTTCTGTGAATAAATACCTGGGAAAGGATATTTTTGCATTTAAAATACAGTTGTGGTGGTCATCAATTTTATTTAAGTACATTATTAGAGTTACATAGAAAAAGTTGTATTTCCCTACAACGAGCCCAGTCTCATCGTATTGCCCACTCTAGCTTTATTTCCAACTACATGGGACCTGGGTTACATACGTAATGTAGTTATTTTAATCCAGACCATAATCTTTTCCTAAACCTAACCAATTAGTTTTATTGCTGAAACCTAACAAACTGTGACTGCTTTACAATGTAAACCACGTGTGACATGAGTTACGTTCTCATGTGAATGACGTCATTTCTGTCACATGACATACACAACGTTGTGGTTTCACCCCAAACCAAGATCTTTACCGAACCCTAACCAAGTAGTTTTTGTGCCTAAATCTAACCAAACTGTGACTATTTTACAAACCATGTGTGTAATGTCACCTGAGTTATATCATGTGACGTGAATATGGTTCGGTAAGCCTGTTGCTGCCAGTACTCTCCACCTAATTTTATTTTGGGAGTAAGTGACAAGGAGGTATTCTGGCATTTAGGTATCAGGATGTGTTGGTTACACAAGAACGATCATCAGGACAATATAACCAACATGTGCAAGGAAGTAGCTTTCATTTTCAGGGATGCAAAATTACTCTTAACAAGTTATGTCTAACAAGCCATAATCTTGTAATGTGTCACTTTTACAAGTGATGTTCCCCAACACTGGTTGTCTGGAGAAAAAGGAAATATTAAAGTTTGATAATGTTTGTAAAGGTTCAACCCCAAGACCTTAGGGCTCTGCACTTTTGTCCAAGAACTCTGTTACAGTAAACTTGGAGAAGGCCTGCTGCATCCCTCAATGTCACCCAGCCCTATCACATTCTCATTATCATGGTTCTGACCTTATGGCGAACATATTAGTTCTTCACTACAATATACAATTCAGGTGCTTGTGGCAGAGGATGATCTTTCCAATCACCCTCTCAGTCTCTTCTCAGCTCTTCTAAGTCAGCATGGCAAAACAATTACCTGATATCAAACCGGCAATGACCATGACAAAGTGAGTGACGTCTGGGAACCCAACACCTTATGAAACGATGCCCGACGTCTCGTAACATTTTTACACATGACAGCATGACTGCTCTCCTGAGGGGCTCGTCTGAGCGTTAATCCATACAGCCCGCCGCTTGAGGCAGAGGAGGAGCAGGGAGACAAGACTGTGTTAATGAGAGCCAGATCTGCTCTGTTAGCTTAGCGCCTGGCTGCATGCTCAGACACAGACAGCAAGACAGAGAGTAGTCCATCAAGCTGCCCCTGCAGAGCTGCTCACAGGCTTCTGAGGCAACAAGGTGGAGCAGGACAAGAGAGTTCTGGGAGTGTCTGGATGTGTAAAAGAGTGTTTAGTCCTCCATTTCATCTTCACAACAGCTTAAATTCCTTTTTGTTGTTGCTCTGCAGCCAGGGTTAGTCTCTGGCCTAGCAACCATGGAACTCTATGTACAGTATATCAGTGAAAATCTCTCTACAAAACAAACTGTCTACTGGCAATAGTTGAATGGGTGACCAAAGAATGATGTATCTGCTTGTTTATTGTGTACTGTGCACTGTTTAAAGGGATGGCAATATCAGTCTGGGTTGTGTCTAGACGAGAGCCTCAGACTGGCAAAAGATCTCGTGAGAGTGATCAATTTAACCCTAACCAACCTGTTTTTGTCCCTAAACCTCAATAAATCTTTGGTTTGATTTTTTAGTAGGATCTCTTTAAGTCCAGCTGGGATTTTCTTTCTAGACATAAAAACAAAAACAAGCAATAGTTGTCCACATAGAACCGTCAAACCCACAATTATCCCCATACATATCTTAACCCCAGTGTTGTCACATTAAAAAAAATTTCAGTAATATTGTGGTCCCGACAGGAGGTACCCTACTCACTTTGGTGTTACCCTGACTTTAGTGCTAACTAGCAAATGTTACCATCCTAATATGGTAAACATAGATAGGCCGCATAGTAAACATTAAACCCACTGAGCATCAGCATGTTAGCATTGTTATTGTTTCTTAAAATGGTAATCTTCTTGCAGGCCCTTGGATTTATCTTGCAACCACCACAGGAATGGGACCCCCAGTTTAGGCTTTGGGATACATGATAATATTGGATGGTAATTGGTATTAGCTGATAAAGACTTTGCATTGCATTCCTTCAATGATACAAATTTAATTGCCCATCTGTCAGTAGTAGTTTTCTTCTAAACCCCATCTCCAAAACAGTTGGGACGCTGTGTATAACGTAAATAAAAACAGAATTTGCAAATCCTATTTTACCTGAATTCCATTGAATACAGTTCAAAGACAGGATGTGTAATGTTCAAACTGACAAACCTTATGCTGTATTTTGTGCTTCATAATGCAACACGCGATTTCAGTGGGAGACAGGTCTGGACTGCAGGCGGGCCAGTGCAGTATCCAAACTCTTTTACTACAAAGCCACACTGTTAACACGTGCAGAATGCGGTGTGGCATTGTAAGTTTCAAGCATGCCCCTGTCATGCCCAATCATGCTTACTTGTTATAAATTAACCTGTTACCTGTGAAATGTTCCAAATAGGCATTCTTTGAGCCTTACACAACTTCAGTCTTTTGTTGCCCGTCCCAGCTTTTTTGGAATGTGTGGCAGGCATGTGTGGCAAGTGTATATTTAAAAAAAACAAAGCTTATCAGTTTGAACATTAAAAGTTTCTTTGCAAATCACTGCATTCTGTTTTTTTAAGTTTTACACAGCATCCAGACTTTTTGTTTGTATTTTACCCAGTGAATGTGTAGAAAGGACTGCATTTCATGTCTGCATCTGCCAGTAGGCCATCACGATCAGAGTGGGCATAATATGTTAATTCGACTGCAGGAGAGACTTGGTGTTCTCTGCAGTTTGGTGGAAAAAAATATCTGCATCGGTCAAAATGAGTTGGAAAATATTGTGCATTCCTAATTGCTCTGTTACTTGCTGAAATAACGTTTAATTGAACACTGTTGATGGATGCCACAACGTGTTAAGGGAGACACACCACTGATAAAGAACTTTCCATTATTATGTCATAGTTTGAGCAGAGCTAAATCAACAATCTTGAAAACTGTTTAATCATTTACCAAGACAAAAAAGCAACCATTTGCAGGTTCCATATTCTCAAATACGATGAATTCCTTCTTTTTTGTTTTATGATAGTAAATTAATATCACTGGCTTTGGAACTATTGGTTGAACAAATCAAGCAAATTGAAGACGTCATCTTGGGTTGTGGGAACTTACTTTTTAGAGTCAATTCTGCATTAAATGACATTTCCAGTGTACCAAATAAGAGGCATTGTTCAGTTTTCAAAGGACAGTGGAAGGGCTGTCCTACTTCTCATAGGGCAATAAAAGGAATCTGAATCGAGCAGCTTTGTAAATTATTCTCAGAATATATCGAATCTGTCAGCTCAGCCCCTTGAGTAGCTGATGTTTTTCCAGTGTAGGCATGAGGAAACGGCAGCGCTGCAGCTCAGCACATGGTTGGACCACATGAAGGCATTACTACGCTGTATGCCTCCGTTGTTGTTTGACTGAGACATATTTCCAGACGGCTGCCTGGACCGCGGCAGGAGATGAGGGATACGCTACGAGGGAAGAGTCCTCGCTCCCGCTGCCAGCTCCGACCCTTTCATAATCGCCCAGGAATTATGCACATCCCAGTTAAAGCACTGGTAGAGTGAGTTATGGCTGTGGTGGTGTTTCCTGAGCAGTCTGCCAAAAAGATGATTTAGATAGATCACACGTCTGGGGTCTGAGGGTTCCTCGGACACTGTTTAAACACAAGTCTTTATTCTGAGGACAGAGGAATGCGAGGGGTGCTGAGTGAAAAACCCATCACCTAACAGTGACATTTCCAACATGGCAACGATGACAGCAGAGTTGTTGGTCATCTCTGCTGAAGCCTTGGACTTATTCTTCACTTGGCTCTTCCAGCTACAGATGTCAGCGGCTCTTCAACAAAACTTGGAGTTGCATTAACACTGAAATATTCACTCATATTCACTTAAAAAAGAAGTTTATTTAGTTTAATACATAGGGCGGTTTGTAGTGAAATATGTATACATTCAGCTTTACAATTCATACAGGAATTATTCCACCAAATTCCTAAAATAGACACAATTTACAAAGGTATACATGTTTCCACATATTTCTGAACACAAAAAAGACAGCTATACCAGTTAAATAAGTAAAAGCCTACATCCTTTTTGTTTAATTATACCATTAAATTCCAATGGTAAACCTGTATGCAATGTTTTATTCTCAGCTAAATATAAGTTAAAGTGTTTATAGTAAACAGCCTCTGGAGGTTGTTCACCGGACAAACAAACACAAAAGAATGGCACGCAGTTTCCCATGCAATTAAAAAGAGATAAAAAAAAAAAAAAAAAAAAAAACAAGGTTCAATTTGTGACAAGACATGCTTGAATCCATGTCATTTTCACCATCCCTGGTACAAGATCAAGCTCTCAGAACTACGTTTCCCAGAACACACACCAGCACTCGAATACTACAAACATGGCCAGAGGTCAGGGGTACAGTACGTTTATAACTGCTTCTCAGATACAAACACACAGATAGGAGTGCTGCGAAATCCATTAGCAGTGTGGAGCGCACAGCTTTCTCTTTGATTTTCCAAATTCAGTGGAAACACCCTTATGACTCACTGCCCCGTCTAATATTGAACACTTTTCCTTTGTCTCTGTCCAGTCAAACGGATGTATATGAAAGACCATAGTGATATTACTGATATTATCTGTCTGAGTGAGGGACTGCCAGTAAGTCGCACCCCATTAAAGCAACTCGTTACAACAAAAGGCGTGCAATTTTAAGAGGCTCCCTCTTCTTGTGCACCCAGTGGAAAGCTTGCTGGTGCCAATCTCTTTGATTTATGCACTCTTCAAAACACACCACAGGTTTGAAGTCCAAGTCAATAAAAGTAGTAAAACGTCATTCCAGACACTTGGTAACTCTATTATATTCTGAAGAAATGAGGCAGTTGTGTGGACAACAGAGACACGTGATCCCAAACCTTTGACTGAGACTGGCGAGATGGAATACAAGATGGCTTAGCCTGATAAGCTTCTCTTTAAGCAGCATAATGTTCAGAGAGTCTGAGGGGCAGGATCGGGATCAAGCGCATTGGGGACAGAGCAGAAGAAAGACAAACACTGGAGAAAAGTCGGCCCTGCATTCGTACAGATATGCTCACTAAGGCAAGGTGCTCTGAGGACAATAAGCATGCTGGAGACAAGAGAGAACCCTTGGTTAAAACAGTTTTTTCCATTCTCATTATCATACTTCAGAGATTTAGCCATACGGTTGACTAACTTTGGTTTATACGTCTGGACTCATTTCACTGCTATCAATAAAACATATGTATGAAGCTTAGAAAGTTTGCAGGGAGAACATTTCAATTAGGGATCATAAATAAGGGGGATCATAAATATATTTTCATATTTGCTGGCGCATTATTAAAAAGTCCATGTGACAACATGCGCTGGTGGTTAACTGTTTAGAAAAGGTGAAATGAGTGGTTGGAAAACAAGTTTCAGCTTGTTTTTTTAGCTGCATCATTGTACACAGAGCAATGGACGGGAGCAACCCATCGGGGTATTTTGTCCTGCGTCTTCTCCACTGCTTTTTGGGTAAAAACAACCACTCTAATTTGACTGGCAGTCAATACAGATTGTGAGGTCTTTGCTAGTTTAAATGCATTAATCCTCTGGCCAGTCTTTGCCGATCAAAGATGGCTGAAACTTTACAAACAGTCTCTAAATCACCACAAACCTCAAAACTACCTATGCTGGGAGTGTAGAAAGGTGATAGAGACGGAGCGCGTATGGTGCGCTGTACGCATCATGGTGTGCAGGCATTTTATACCTGGATCATGATTAGGAGAATGCATACTTTAACTTTCTCTGACTGTGTGGAAATCTGATGTTTTCAGATCACTGATGACAAAGAAAGACATTAAAATATGACTCTTACTGGTAAAACATACTCATGTAGGCGCTGAACTAAAGAAAAGGGAAGGAATATTTGGAATATTTGTGTCAGCCAAATCCCGTTTGATGAGTCACATACAACCCTAGTATAAAGTGAGAATGGTTGATATTTTGACCAAGGTCCTGAAACTGCACAAAAACTGTAACTCCAAACAAAACAGAGGAGAGAAAAACTCACTCAAATTCCATTAAGAGGAAGGCTGAGCTGCATTTTGCATTTTTAGCGCAGCGTTGTTATTAGAAAGTGTGCAAAAAGTAGTGTCTGTGTGAACACAGGTAGAGTGTGTGTGTGTGTGTGTGTGTGTGTGTGTGTGTGTGTGGTGTGTGTGTGTGTGTGTGTGTCTGTGTGTGTGTCTGTGTGTGTGTGGACGGTCAACCCTTACAGCTCAGCAGAGGGGAGTCAGTCAGTCCTCCACTGCCTTCATGTCTGAGGAGGGAGCTCAGCTCAGGACAGCACACAGTGGGAGGGAGGGGCGTGTGTGTTTGTGTCTATGCTTGTGTGTGACACTGTGTGTGGTATTATGTTTGAACATGTGTGTGTGTGTGCGTGTGTGTGTGTGCGAATGTGTTTGTGTGCGCTGTCTAGACCAGGGAGCAGTAGCCGCCGCAGGATCCGCCTCCCGCGTCCTCGTCGGTGAGCTGGACTCCTCTGCCGTGGTTCTCACTCTGCCATAAGCCGGGAGTCTGGATGATCTTCTCCACCAGCTCCTCAAACGCACATTGAACACCGTCCCGGGTTTTAGCACTTGCCTCTGGAGGAACAGGGCAGAGTGGGGGAAAATAAAAGGAAGAAGGAGGAGTGAAAGGACAGGGAAAACGGCAAAAAGAAATAAAAGATTTAGAAAAATGGAGATGAGGTGTATTAAAAGAGAAGTAGGATGGAAACAGGAGAAAGGGAGATGAGGACAGATAAAACAACTGTTAAGGTCCGCATGTTGATGTCATCATCTGCTGGGCTCCCAGACTGGACGGCCGAGCGGTGGAAAATATCTCAACAATAACTGTCAACCCCCAGACACTAATAGTGAACCTTAGGAGGTTATTAGGGGATATAGTCAACACCCGCTCCACAACATGATGATATCCAGAAACATTAGACCAGTAATAAATGTAGGATGAAGAGATAAATCTTATTCAAAAAAAGGCAAATCAGAATTAATATGTTAGGAAATGTCTTGGAAAGATCAGAATGGAATCTTTCCATTTCAACAGTTTAAAAATAACATTTTCAGTAGTTGATGAAGATAAAAACTAGGTGTTTAACTTGATGTGTCTCTTCTAAGTTACTGACAAATCTGAAAAATAGGTACAAGGGAAAATGAAAGCACATGGAAGATGATACATGCAGCCTGTTTTATATATAGAACTATTCAAGCATTCCTCTGCAACTATGATAGTTATTTCAAATGCAGTTTCCCCTGTGTAATAGTCTGCTGTAACTCATGCCCAGCAGGTCTTTGTAGAGTGGGGAATCCTCCTGACTTACCTATAAAAAGCATGGAATGTTTTCTCGCAAACTTCAGCCCTTCTGCCCTGTCTAGCTCGTGGTTTTCCTAAAACAAAAGAGAGGTAATGGCTTATTTGAGGTCTGCCGGGCGGAGCTGTCAGCTACTGTGGTCGTCACGGGGCAGAGAGGGAAAAGTGATTTTCACAGACAAAGAACAGGACACAATAAATTCATAATGCTCTACTTAGTGGGCATTTTTATCCCCACTGAGTGATTCTGGTATCCTGGTAAAGAAGCAGCTGCCAGAAATATGAAAGTGGGTCTGCCACCATCGTTTAGTTCTGTAATTTGTCATCTGGCTGTAAGCTGACGTTTTTTTTTAAATACTTATTTTTAGCAATTTATTTTCCTCTTCTGTGGAACATATGTTTATACAAAGTGACTCTATATAGCTATTTTTGCAACTTGATACAGAAAAACAATTTTTAAATTTATCAAAAAAGTTTTAAAGGCCATTAAAAATTTGAATTTCTGAATTTCTTTGACAGCCCGTGTACAGTGCAGTACACTGTGTGACAACCTTGTTAGCCTGTGAGGGAACACAAACATTTCACACGTAACCACAAACACTCACCCTATCGATTTTATTCCCCACAAGCATTTTCACGAGGTCGTTCCTTGTACAGTACGTCTCAAGCTCATTGAGCCAGTTGTCGAGCTTGGCAAAGGTTTCCCGTCGTGTGACATCATACACTGTGAAAAAAAAACCCCCAAAACAAGACATGATCAGAATGAAGGCAAATACATACACACACTCTACGATTCAAAGACACGTTAATTCTTTAGGACCGAAGTAAGGAGAAGGGAAGGGCATTTTTCCATATCTTTATCCAGGTTTCAACAATTGGGACAATTTTTCAGCACAGTAACACCTATATCAGTGCATAATGTTGGCACTGTCTTCATTAATAACATTTTATGTAAGACTTAATAGCAAGACTATGACATTAACTTTAAAACAACATTCACAAGAGTGATTCAATCTAAGAGGCCTTGAACTTTAAGACATATTGGATAGTTTTTTTTAATAAAAAGCACAGACATAATAAAACTTTGTTCCCCAGTTATTTCAGCTTTGCTGAAAGGAGAAAATAACAGAGCCTGACCGACACTGGATTATTGGGGCCGACGTCAATACCGATTTTAGGGAATAAAAAGAATTCTGATATCAATATATTGGCCAAAATTCTTCCTTTTATTTACAAAACCCAAAATGATATCAGTAAACTTTCACTGGTGTTTTTGATAATTTGAAGTAGGGCTGCACAGTTAATCAAAATATTATTGAAACTGCAATATGGCCAAGAGCAATATCCAAATCACAGAAGCTGCAAAACAGGATTTTAATTTTTAATGCCCTGGCCTACAAATCTTGTTCTCCAGATGTAAGAAATCATGTTTGTTTGGTACAGATGCCAACAAATGTCATATCATGATGACTTTAAAAATGTTTTTCACTGAAAATAAAGTTGTGACACAAAAATGATTTTTCCCATTAATCCCGAATGAAATCGCAATTGCGATATCTGTCAAAATAACTGCAATAAGATTTTTTTTTTACCATACTGTGCAGCCCTAATTATGATGGTACTGTCCTGCAGGACCTAATAGAAAAACTATAATATAACCTGGAATGTTTTCAAGAGTGATTTAAGTCTAACCAGCCTTGAATTTGATTGCTTTTTTAAATGAAAAGCACAGATTTTATAAAACTTTAGTCCCCATAATCCTGATTTATTTCATCTTTAAAAAATTCAATTAATACAACAAAAAAGATCAAATAAACAACTTAAATAATAATGGTATTAATATGGTATGGTAATATGGTATCAAGTCAAATCACATGGTTGATAAAACCAAATGGTTATTAGTCCTCTGACAGTATCACATGAGGAGCTTTAATATTCCCAGTGTTATAGCAGGCGCCTAGTGTTCTATACATCATTAAAGTGGTCAAAAACCATCAGCTGCAGAGGAGGAAGTCTGTTTAAGAGGTTTAACTCAGTTCCTGTGTGAGTGTGTGTGCGTGTGTGTTCATATACATACTGTACATGCATGTCCATATGAGGAGTCAGACTTAAGGGTATAAACTAACTTCCAGAGAGAAAGAGGCAAGAGTGTGTGTGCGTGTGTGTGGGTCACAGGATGAAAAACCATCACTTTCTTTACAACCAGGGGCCTGACTCTGACGTGAAAAGGGCACACCACCACACCACACACACAAATACACACACAGGTGCTTGAGCAATGATGGCGTCAACAGCTCTGCTTACCCAGGATGACTCCCTGGGCACCGCGGTAGTAGCTGGGCGTCAGGGTTCGGAAGCGTTCCTGTCCTGCAGTGTCCTGCAAAACACAACCAGCTCAGCGCTACTGGACGCACACGCACACATGCACGCAGGAGAAACTGGCGGCTCAAACAGAAGGAAAACCAGGGCAGACGGACATAAACAACAAGACTGACTCCTCTGTGTCCCTCACGGAGCGCGAGGGCAGAAATGGTGTTACATAAGCGCCATCTTCTGGCCACTTGAGAGAACTGAAAAAATGCAGTCATGGAGGAGTTTGATAGTTAATCCCTCTGCTCTGACTGAAAGACAAGAGCCACGCTTTGAAGTACCACTCTACAATAAGACTACACTTATAAATGAATTTTAAATGATTACAATTAGGTTATTAATTAGATTGTAAACACTGTATAAAGCATTAATTAACAACATAAAGAAGTTAAAATCAGAAATACTTGATGTATGGATATTGGGTTACACTACAGTGTCCATTCATAGAGAAACTGTAAGAAAATAGAAATAATAAGTACGTAAAATATGCAAAAGTTATGTGCATTAAACTATAAAATTCAACAATATATAGAAAAATAGCAAATAAGAAATGTGTAAATATATTATACACATTAAATATTATTATTATCAATGTTGACTCCAGTTATTGCGTACTACTAATTAATCTTAATAATGAGCTAATAACATTTATTACTGGCAAAAGCAAGTCTTATTTGTAGTGTAAAATTTTGCATGCTGAAATTGTCAAGATAAACAATATTGCCAAAGCCTTAGTGTAGCAATCTGGTGATCTGATATGTTAATCTGATGCCAAATGAAACTTGGACTATTAAGATATGCAAGATATGGCAAGCAACAGGTCACTGCTGCTCTTTTTCATCTAACATAACGTTACAGCTTGTTGATGATTTATAACGTGTTTACAACCGAATTAAAACTGTTTGATGAATGTTACTGAAGAGAGTGAACAGTCACTTACCCATATTGCCAGCTTTGCCTTGTTACCGTCCACAGTAATGGTCTTCACCTTGAAGTCAACACCTAGACCATAAAAAGCCAGTCTGTCACTCACGCTGTCATGATTACCTCACCCTGCTTCAGTCCAAATATGGTGACTCTCACAGGTCTGGCCAAGAATATTATATCATGGCGACAGACAGACTATAATTATGAATGATGAATTGTAAAAACATACACACCACACAATGCCTAAACTTTTGCTAACCCCGTCTTTTCAGACTGGCATTACGCCCATCCCATGTCCTGTATTTAAATCATGGAGTGACAATGTGCACCACAAAGGGATGGTTTGTGGTTTAATGTCCTGAACTGAAACTAATACTGGTCTGTATTAAAATAATAATAATAAAATTCTACCACCTGTGAAATGGCTCAGGGAGCCATGATTCACCCTCAAAAAAATCCTGCCAGGTCCCAAAGGATCAGACATTTACATGAAAATAACAATTTTCCCCCCCTTCCTTCCCCTCAACAGGTAAATCTCCTATATTGCCTTTGTGCAGTGTGTCAGTGTGCAGAGCGTGCAGCGACTGGATGACATATCTGCCTGAGTTTTAGCAACCACTGACAGATTTACCAGGGAAATGTAGAGTTGTGATGGCCTTGTTTTTACATCTGGGAGTCTGGGAGGATTCGGAGCCAAAACAGAGGAGGAGAAAAGGGACATGAAGACAGGCTGAGGATATACGACATACAGCATCACACTTACACACAAATATACAGTCTGTTCACACAGTCAATCACAACAACTAGCGCTTCCTCCAGTCCAGCAGGGTTGCTCAGATACTGTTGCCAGATGCATGTGGGGAGAAGTTTACACTAAACATCGCCCTGAACCAGGACCAGTCTGTCCTGCTTATTGAGTGAGACAGGCCTTTCCCAGAGAACATACAGTGCAGCATCTGTTTGTTATATCACAACACAACAAGATGTCACTACCACTGGAAGTCAAGGCTGGGTTCATCTCTGTGAGCCAACCTATTCATGGTGGACCTCAAATCACTGTGTGATAAAAATATACTGAGAGCATCACAACCAGGCTTGAGGAATAAAGGATTATAAGCTACAGAGTTACATAATTAGGATACAAAAAATTTAACTGTATTCCATTACAGTTACAGGAAAAAAGACAATCAGATTACAGATAGATTAAGTAAAAATGGGGATTATCAGCAAGATTACTATTTTGAATAAATTTTTAAGTAAACAATGCACAAACATTACAAAACTTTGAGTCTCACAACACCATGCTGGTCTCGAGTGAAGCCATAGCTAATCTTACAGTTGCCAATTCATAATCATGGCCTTGAGTGAAAAAATGCTTTCACTGGGTGGAAATTTCACCATCATTTTGTCTTTAAATCAGAAAAGTGGAACAACATCACAGCACAGCGAGGTTCTGCCTTCCAGCTGTGCAAATACTGTCATCACACAAAGACTCACCATCTAATTTAAAGAATCATTTACACGCAAGACAAACTGTTAATGTGTAACTAGTAATGTCATGTTAGCTACCTAACCTGTCAATGCTACTACAAATAGGCCAGTGGTTTTCAAACTTTTTGTGCCCAAGGCACACCAAAGGACAAGCCAAAATCCCATGACACACAAAGACCAAAGTGATGTTGTTAAATGTTTCATTTTATCTAAAACCCAAAGATATTCAGTTTAATATGACAATAAAATAAGAAAAGCGGGAAATCTCCATATTTAAGAAGGTGAAAACAGCATTTTGTATAATTTGCACGATACATTACTTACTGATTAACAAAATGGTTTAATTTTTTTTTACCACTTGCTGTGTTGGGCAGAGAGTTGGGAGATTTACTGGCCAGACATGGCATTTCACTTACCCCAGGCAAGCGGGCAATCCTATTATTAATTCTTGCAAAGGTTTCGCTTCGACAGAAAGTTTTAAAGGATTTTTTTAAGGTATAGAATTTGCCACTGTATCAGGAAATTAGTGGATGCAAAGTACTGGTATAGTCAGTTAAAAATTCTGTCATAACTTTCTGTATATGTATCGTTATTAGGGCTACAGCTAATGACTACTTTCATTGTTGATTGATCGATTTGTTGTTTGGTCTATAAAATGCCAGAAAATGGTAAAAATGTTTCCCAGAGCTCAAGATGACATCCTTAAATGTCTTGTTTTTGAATTTTGACTTTTTTTTTTTCTTAAAAAATTACTCAAATTGATTACTAATCAAAATAGTTGGCAATTAATTCAATAATCATTTAATAACTGATTAATTGTTGCAGCTCTAATGAATATCACAAAATTCAAAGGCAAATCTGGACTTGCCTCAGGACACACTGTTTGGGACCCACTGCACTAAGCTACTACTATTGAAAAATACACTGGGACTGTAGGTGGTGATGCTGGCGACCAGGATGGTGTGTGGACAAAAACATAAGCCCCAGACTGGAATAAGTTCATGGCACTCTACTTTAAGTTTCAAGTGTGTTTAAGTGTGATTGGCATACTTAACTTAGCACATTTAAATGCACAAAATAAACTGCTGCTAAATCTAAATGTGCACTTGGAGTGGATTACTACATTTTAAAAGGTAATTAATTAGTAATTGTATCAGAATACCTTTTAAAGTAAACCTCCCAAGTCACTGTCAGCAGGTGTTATGGTGAATCAGTGTTGCCCTGTGTTGTCTCCTTTTCACTTTTGTAATGACTGTTCCCAGAGGTCACAAGGTGAGAAGTTTATCAATGTGAGTGTCATGACAGCAGGTCTGTTCACCTGTCTGACAATCATTTGTAACCTCATCAAGACCAGAAGATGCAGACACAGTACAGGCTCATACACTGTGTGCTAACGTAACAACGTACAGAGAAATCTTTTTTCACAGGAATAAATACACTCTCAGTTGAAGTACTTCGGGTGTTAAGGTTGAACATGAATTCAGATGAAGTGATAGTGGATTAATAGTGATTTCTGTCTGACTCTCAGCAAACTGAGTCAATGAGGGAGGCTTAACTCCAATAAAGACATCTGTTTGGCAAAGATTCACAGTTGGCCGAGTAAAGCAGAAGTGATCCAAGACTTGACCTTGAAAAAGAAAAACTGTTTCAAACTCTCCTGGAATCCGTGCCTTAAGTTGTTTCAACAAAGACAGCATTGTGAGCTACAAGCTCTTCACAAATTAACATTAGTCAGGGTTAAAAAAAAATTCTACATTCATACGTATAATAAGATTATAAATCTGGAGTTGGTGAGTGCTTTAATGAACGTAAACCCATTAAGGTTGTTCCACCCTAAAGGCCACCTGAGAAAGTAACAGGTGTGTCCTTGGTAAATCAAATGATTTATACCGTTTAAATAAGCTGATATCATTTGCAGACCAGAATTTGGAAAACCCCTCCACTTGTAAAAATAAAGTACCACTAAGTTGACCATCTCACCAGATAAGATGGATAGTTTGGTCTGCTGCAGGATTTTCTTTTTAACTCCTCATTAAGTTTGAAATAAATCAAATATCTCTGTGGTTGCAAGGGTGTGTGGTATCGTGGTAACTTTTACCTCCAGCTCGCCAAGTGCTCATACCTCCTGTTAACAGAGCTCCTGACAGGCCAAATTTCTGTACGCTATTGACCTCAGCTTGATTTTGATTCTGGTAGAAGAAAAAGACTTTTAATTTCTGGTTTAGATTATTTGCAATAAATACTGGGTGTGTATTTGACACAAGAAGCGAGCATAGTGACTGAGCCAAATCTGGTCCTGGAGCAAGATAATGAGGGTTCTGTCTTTTTGTGCACTGTTGTTCAGTATAATTTATCTGCCAGCAGCCTCAGTGGGGACTACAGACTAGGAAGCAGAATGAGGAGTAGATTATGTCCACTTTACTGAATATGGTAGCCACTGTTGTCTTCAGTAGTTGTTTATAGTTCTAAATTCAACACAAATATTCTGATAAACCTAATGAGCTTTTCTGACAATTAACAGCACTAGAACATGATATGCAGGCAATTTAACTTCTATGGCAAGCCACTGTAATATTAACAGAGCTTCATCAATATTCTTATTATTGTTTACAAAATTTTAAATAGACATAACTATGTTAAAATCTATTTTTTGCATTAATGTACACCTCTTGGCCACTTCGTTAGGTACACTTATACAATCTAATGTAATCCAGTACATCAGATCTGCAAGATATTTTACTTTTAGAAAGTTTACAATGGTCAGTTTTCGCTAAAATTTTCAGAAGAGTGTTAATTCAACTATATGTTTATTACTGAGGTGGTAATTACTGGTTTTGGTGTACAACCCTGATTTCAAAAAAACTGGGACACTGTGTAAAACATAAAACAGAATTTGATGTTATCTTTTTTGACATATGCTCAGGTGAAAACAGTACAAGTATACAATATATATTTAATGTTTTACCTAATCAGTATGTGCTTAATCTGAATTTGATGCCAGCAACATGTTTCAAACAAGTAAGTACAGGGACGACAAAAGGCTGGGAGAGTTAAAAGCCCAAAAAACACCAGATTAGAACATTCCAAAGGTTAATTGTAGAGATGTGCCAATTAGAGTTTTCTTGGCCGATTACAATTTTTTAAAAGTCTGACCTGCAGATTCAGATTTTCTTTCCAAGAACTATAATTGACAACAGTTTTGTAACTCTTCTTTAATGGAGAATTAAATTGTATGTTCATAATATAACACTGACCATTAAAATAACTTTATATATCCATGGTAAGGACTAACAGTCATTACTGTGGATATACTTTGTACATGTTTTACATACATGGGTATCATTATTAATCATAAATACAATGAGCTGATGTTCCCTATGACATTAACCACTTTCCAGCACCTTTCATGAGTAACCAAAGTGTACTGAAGTTTTAATTTAGATCTTTGCTCATATTTGGTTCAGATTTGGGTCTGAGGGTGTGTGTGTTTACAATCATCAAAGTTTGTGGCTCATTTTGACTCTACTGATGATGATACTGAAGTTGCCGTCACCACCACCTGATGTGAAGAACCTTAAATTTATTTCTCTCTTGCATTAACTCAGCTCGGATGAGTTACTCACCTATTGTTGCTGCTTGTTCGGGGTCAAATGTGTCATCTGTGAATCTCAAGAGGAGGCTGTTGACAGGAAGAAGGAAATAATTCGATTAAGACTCATTATGAATCACTAACAAACACAGCAGAATGGCTTTGGTCTGAGGTCAGGTTTCCCTTTGCTTTGTTCTCATAACCTGTCCTGCGGCACCAGACTTATTGAATTCTGCATCTCTTTCTCTTTCTATTGATCACTTTTGCCCTTCACTTGCATTACGCGTACAAGCTCCAGATGATATCACCGCTAGATTGCAGTGTGGAGGACAGAGTTCATTTCTTAACTATGACTAATCAAGTGCATAGGCCTTAATCACAATGCTGATGATGGGGATAAGCTCACTCCTTTCCCTTGACCCAAGCATAATTCTCTTATTTTTCCTCATGGGCCATCAGGCGGGATGCTGGAGCAATGAGCTGATGAGCTATGCTTGGAGACCGCCAAGTAAGAAATGTGTTCTGTGTAGGTCATTTGTTCAGGTAAAATGAAACTTGTGTATTCCTTGCCAGGCAGACATCTCCCCGATGATTTAAGGGCTTCTACAGATTGCAGAGAAACAAATTACATATCTGTATGCTACTCAAAAATGAGTCCGGTCAGTGGAGCTACTTGACAATAGCACAACTGGCTCAGGATTATTCAAATGATGACATTTGAAACTAATCATAGTCTGAATTAGTTTATTGTATTAAGCAAAAGCCTATTTTATAATAATACAAAATTGCTTTCTGGAAACAAGGCCTTTGGCCTCAGTGATGTACCAGTGTACAGCTGGCCATCAAACTCTTCTGTTTCGTGGAAATATAAGCAAACCAAAAAGGTCTATGTTATGGTGTTGGCATAAACTCAGTGCCTCCTCTGTGCTCAGTCAATACAACACTGCCATCACAGTAAGCAAACTACCAGCACTACTGGAGAAAATGTGAAAAAGAAAAAAGATGTTTCTACCTTAAACATGCACTGTCTCTGAGACTGAAGTTAGAATTTTTTCACAGGACATAATACAAATGGTTTTTATTAATATATTTTTATAGGCAGAATTTTAGGTACATTTGACCCTTTTCCTTAATTCAAGTAGTTCTATTTGCGTTTTTTTGTTTATAGTAATTACAAATACCAGTGAAAGTTTACTATTTCAGTGTCCTGATGTCATTTGGGATTTTATATATTTAAATAAAGACTATTGGCCTATTTATCAATATAGGAATTTCTGTACACCCTAATATTGGTATCGACTCAACTAAAAATCGAGTATTGCTCGGGCTTTACTTGTAATCAATTAATTATCTCAATAGGGCTGCAATTAAAATCTATTTTCATTATCGAATAATCTGCCAATTATTTTCGCAATTTATCAATTAGCCTAATCATTTTGTTGACAAATGTCAAAAAAAATTAGGAAAAAATGCTCATCACAATTTTCCAAGGCTCAAAGTGATGTCTTCAAATTGCTTCTTTTGTCCAAGTAACACTCCAAAATCCAAAGACTCTTCATTTACTGTCATAAAAAACAAAGAAAAGCAGCAAATCCGTACATTACAGAGGCTGGTACAAGCAAATTTTTGACATTTCTGCTTGGAAAAATGACTGAAGTTATAATCGATTATCAAAATAGGTGGCGATTTATTTTCTTTCGATTGATTCATCATTACAACTGAAAATCTAAATAGGATAATGTAAAAAAGTGAACAGAGGGAGAAAGAACTGAAAAAGTAACTATTGTGACCAACACTGTGGACACACTACTGCTGGCATTCTTTGATGTAAAGAGCATGAATTGGTACAAACAGTTGAGATTACTTACAACCTTCTGGGCTAACACTTAGCTGATCCAAAATGAGAGGTATTCTCAAATCCCTTTTACATTCGATCTCTTGTTGTTGATCACGCTGAAGATCTTGTGATTACTACACAAAAGGCCATTCTGTGGTTCATCTTACGGTTTGTTATTTTGAGAACCTGCGGCTTGGTCATCAGCCTGCACTGAAAGATGATTTTTTTTGGCCAGACAGTTAACTTGTCAAAAGGCTTACGACAAAGCTTTGGGCAGCTCATTACCTACAGTACGTACTGCGTTATGAAAGGCACGCTGTACTCGATACCATAGTTTGCAATGTGATGGTTGATGGCTCAGGCTGGCTATCAGGATTCTTTCATGCAGTCTGGACCACAGTGAACCTGACCAGGCTCTCTGTTGGCACGCTACACAATATAAATTGCCAGACTGATGTTGGTAAAAACATTATACTCTGCTCTGAATATTAGGCTGATTTGTGGTTGCTAACAAGGACCTCTGATTACCACATAATGGAAAAATCAACTGTGTGGTAAAAGCTATACAGCCTTACTGGAGAGGCCAAGCTTAGTCACGCATGGCCTTTAAATTAAGCTATTTCATGTTGTGTTCATAATGATGTGTGAACCATTTGATCTTGGACAAGCTAGCGCTACAAATACAGTAAGTGAAATTAGAAATAATACAAACATTGTATGACATGACCCCACACAAACACCTTCAACTGTTGTAGTCTCATGTCAGTTATAACATATCAAAAGTCTTATCCAAGTGGGGGGAAGTGTTGAAAAATACTGAAATTGGTGATGCCACAATTTCCCATTGCCACCATTTGTAAAAAAAAAAAAAAAAAAAAAAGAAAACAAAAATGTGATTTATACATGTCTTCTTGTCTGATGCCCCCACAAAGGCTTCAGTGGTGTCCACAATCAACCAAATACTGTGTTTTACATGAGACATGGAGTCGGATGCAGTTCAGTGAATGTACAAAAAGAAATTGACCTTATTGGTTACCTGTAACAGCTTTGTAATGAAATCAAGTTTTACTAAATGTTTAAGTTTATGTTCATCACTGACAACATTTATGTTGATCAGTGTCAATTTAGCAGTCATGGGTAATTTATAAAGTAACATAAAACTGCTGTATTCATGGTTATTTAAATTCATTTAATTTTAAATTTATGTTAATCAATGCCAACATTTATATGGCTTAGTGTCAATTTATGTTGCCTTGTATACAAGTATACTGATATAATGATGTTAATTTAAATTATTATTTTAGGAAGCAAAAAAGTGGTACCAGGGTATAGTTAAGAAACACCTCTGACCCACCACTTGAATCTCTTTGAATTTTTTATGTTATACATGAGACTTAAGTCGGAGTTTGGTCAATGAATCGATTATGAAGTGATTATGAAATACTGTATATTGCCAATTATTCTGATAACTGATTTATCATTTTGAATAATTAAAAATAAGTCAAACTTGTCTGGTTTCAGCTTCTTAAATGTGAGTATTTTCTGGTCTCTTTCCTCCTTTATGACAGTAAATTGAATATCTTTGTGCTGTGGACAAAACTGGACATCTAAGGACGTTGTCTTGGGTTGTGGGAAGCACTGGCTGACATTTTTTATACCAAACAACTAATCCATTAATTGAATAATCAACAGATTAATCAACAATAAAAATAAATGTTAGTTGCAGCCCTACTTTGAAGAGTAACATACATTTGTGAGATTTTCTGTGGAAAAATGTTTGAGGTTCACCCCTTTTCCCTCACAAAATGCCAAAATGATCATATTTAGATGATTTTCAAAACTTCATGTAATATAAGACTTTTTTCTCTCACTGAGAGCCTACTATGGACACAAAGTCCGTTTAAATTGTGTTGCAATTTGTGTTGAGGGTAAAATGCTTTGACTATGCAGACGTTTGCTGATGTGTTCATAACGACGTGTAAACAACCTGATCTCGGAGGGGCAAAGCACTGCAAATACAGTAACATTATCAGCAACGGGAATTTCTTCTTGCATAGCCATCACAGCTGCTAGTCATCATGTCTGAAGCTCAGATAACGGACCGTGCCTGTGGCAGTGAGGCCACAGGAAGGCAGGACATCTTCAAACAGCTCTGTCAGACCTGAACAAAGATGATGTCACATGTAGCTCCAGTAGCTAGCTGAGGTTAGCTGCACAGCTAGCACGCCACGAGCCTTATTATAGCTTATATTAGACACACTGTGTGGTCTATTTTAAATGAAAGAAAATGACAACCACCACTACGTAATTTTACAGCGCCGCATCATCTCTGAACCTCATGTTATTTGCTTGGCTGCTAAGCTAACGCTAGCAAGCTAACGGTTAGCTTTGAGCCACGACATCAATTTCTAGGAGATAATTATAGCTTACCTGGACTTCCCAACACCACTTTCTCCTATTATCAATATTTTCAGCGTCGTTAGTATGTCTTCTTCCATTTTCCCTTCACAGTAAGCAGTGTTACCCTCGATAAGTAGCTACAACAGGCTATTTAAAACGGCGTTCCTCAGTAACTTGCGGTCCTGTTTACAGCTCGCAACAGAGATAGTTTGAAGCGTCTGAAGTCTCACTCCAACCATATCCGCTGTGACTTTTTGGCACTTCCGCTTGGTGTATGTCATATGTACCTGAATATTTGATGAGCTTTTCTCTCTGATTACATAACTAAGCAGACATTATAGACCTTCTTTTACGGCAGCCATATTGATATGGCTGATTGATGATTGATGTTTTTTTTTACATGACAACATAAATTTACATAAATTACAACATGATAACATAGATAAAGAAATAAAATATAAAATACAAATGAATTTAAATGATAAATACATATGAAGAAAAAAGACGAAAATATTAAAAAATAATATAAATATAAATATAAATGATATATTAAAAATAAATAACTAAACAAACACGGCCACATGAAAGTAAATATATTCAGACAGAGGGAAACCAAGAGATTTCAAAAGAGGATAGATTCAATCTTAGCAAGTGAACAGTGAGCAAAAGTCAGGTTCCAAGCTGGAAGGGCTTGCTGATGGAATTTTGACAACTTGAGTAGCAATCTGTTCAGAAAAAAAAGACAAAAGACAAAAGAAAAGAAAGATCCAGGACCAAAAGACTTCTGTCTGCTTTACATTTGGAAAGTACAGATTTCTTAAGCTCATCTGATTCATTTTTCCAAATAAAATCCAGAAAAAATCTATTTACATTAATATGAAATAGTAGGATAAAACAGATGTTACCATTTATATACTGGAATTGAACTGAATGGAACAAAGCCCTAATTAGTATAATTGGTAGCTCCTGTGTTTAGACTATTTCATGTCAAAGTAGCTGCTGTGAAAAAGGTCTGTTGTAACAAGCTGTATATAATTCCTGTGTTTTTTTTTTTAGTTAACTTGGATTTCTACAATGTTGTTTAGTATAAAAGTAACTAAAATGTGTGTGATTTACTTCATAGTGGGACAAAATTAGAATGCGTTTATACCATAGGCTAATAGGTCTATTGATTTTCATTGGTTCTTATAATATGCATTTTATTGTTTCCACACATCACAGTAAATTTTTGCTGTTACTGTTATGAACTGCTAAATGAGTGTGCAGAAAGTTTATGCCTTTTAATTATTTCTGTAAATATGATGATTATTATGTCATATTAAAGTCAATAGTATCATCATCCTGTTTATCATATGTGACAGAAAATCTAGTAAATATGTATTTAAAAGGACCAGGCCTGATGTATGTTCAAATTGTCTCCATCCTCATCTCTGCCAGGTGTAAGCCAGAAGGGGATCATGTGTTTGGTCATATGTGTGCATGTGAGTGTTACATGTGTTTGTTTTTCAGAGGCTGTAACTGACTCAGTTTTTAGATACTGTTATCCAATAAAACTAGCCCATAAGACCTAAAGGATCCACTGATCCTAACTATGTCATGCTAGCTAAATAACACTCCAAATTTAGGCAAAATTTTAGCGAGGGAAAAAGTGGCATGGCGATATTCAAATGGGTCCCTTGACCTCTGACCTCAAGACATCTGAATGAAAATGGTTTCTACGGGTACCCAAGAGTCTCCCCGGTTATGCAAACACACAACATTCAGTTACAGTGCCATTAAACTGAGACTACACAAAACAAAACACTTTAAAAGACTTTGCATACATCATACTTTATGCTATACCAAACCAAAACTTTCCATAAATCCGCTGGCTGCATCTGGCAGTTGTGGTGGCACTGCAGTCGGTGCTTCACCATATGTTGCCAGTTCCCTCCAGCATTTCTCACTGGTTTGATTAAACATTTCTTTGAACAGGATTTTGTCTTCAACTCAGTACAGCTCACTACTCCACCCTCCTCTGAACGAGGGCTATAAATAAAGCTTTTTGTGGGAAAAACACTTGACCGTCCATGAGCCAAACCATGACAGGATATGTAGGCTAATGGATGTTAAGCTCCATAAGTAAAAGTAAGCAGCACTGTAGTGGGAACAAAGCCTAGAGTAACTGTAGCCAACTATACTTAAATTGCAGAAATGGTCTTTAAAACATTGGTACATGACTTCCACTTCAGTGTTTCATTTTTCCTATTTGTGGCTCGCTGTTATAAAAAAAAAGGGGGGAATTTTTTTTCCAGAAGAGAAGTCATAGTTCACCATACAAAAAGACACAAACAGTTTTTGTACTTTATTTAATAAATAACTCATAAACAGCATTGGGAGAGATCATGGTGTTGAAATAAAAGGCACTTTGAAAACAATACTGTAAAGGCTTGCGTGTGGTAAATTCAGAGGCATTTGGGTGTGAAAGCATTTCAGAGGTGATTCATACGACGTCAGAACAAATACTCTCGTTTCAGTCTTACATTCTAAAAAAAAAAAAACTGACTCAAACAAATGAGTTCACTGAACAACAGAAAACATATTTTTTGGTGTACTTGACAAACACAGGAGAGGACCTGAGAACGAGTAATTAAGTTACTGCAATGAGCAAATACAGCAATATTTCATTATTAGTTGATTACAACTTGTATCATAACTATACAAATTGTTCGATTGTTCAACATTGCCACATTTTCATAATTTCAATAAGTGGTATACAGTCCCTTTGTGATAGCATATCAACAATTCACCCTTCCTAAGTCCTGCTCCTTCCTGTCAATTTTGGTACCTCTGTCAGTGTTTTCCTTTTCCTGTAGAAGCGGCATGGTCACATCTTAAATTTGCTAATGTTAGCAAAATGCTAGCTAACTCGCTAGCTAATGTCTGCAAAACAACTAGTTAGCTAATGATTGGTGCACCCTTCATTCCAAATGGCATACTTTTCCCTTTAACTTTTAGCACATGCTGTAGCTGCCCTTACAAAGTATGTACTGTTGCATAAAGTATGCATAAAAGTGGGACATACTACTCCCTCATAACTTGGTGCATTGAACTTGGACCCTCTTGCTCGTACACCCATCACAAAGGATTATGTGTCAGAATAGCCAGAAAAGCATGCTGGCTTGCATACAGCAAAATGATACAGGAGGACGTCCTGGTATTTCTGGCATCCTGCATTTGACATACTATGTATTGGCACATACTAAATCTTTTTTTGGCATACTAAATAGTATGGTAGTATTAGTATTGGAACGCACAGTAAATTTTGTCCTGGCGTACTAAATAGTATGGTAGTATGGGTATTGAAACACTCAGGTAGATTAGCTAGTGTTGTGCTAGTGGTATGCTAGCATTAGCCTAGCACATAGCATATCTAAGTACAGTAAACATGAAAGGAGAAAGTTGATTGGAGTACCTAGCTTGGTCAACTGTTATTCGAGCACAGAGCAAAAAGGGGCGGTGCTTAGGAAGGGTCAGTTCAAATAATGATTGTTGATATTCAGTTTCATCTTGTGTATTTACTCCTTTAGTACTCAATAACAGAGCAATAAAATCTCAAACACTGGATGTTAAAAGCTGCAGTTCAAACTACATTTACAACCACTGCATACTCTACCACGATTCAACAGAACTCTCCAATCTAAGTTGAATTTTACATATTATTCTTCCTATTGCAGTTGTTTTCTATATACACACACACACACACACACAGGTATCGACATAATGTGCTGCTATGGCTGACAATTTACATATTAAACTCAGGTCCTGTCTGGAACACAGAAACACACAGGAGGTCAGTGCACAGAGAGACAAGAAGAGGGAGTGAAAAGACAAAGAAGACAGAAAAGCTGAGGAGGAACTCTTGTACGTATACTTTATATCCATAATGTCCACATTGTGTTGTTAAAAAAAAGCTAAATCCTCCGCCCATACCAGTCCTGTGGCAGGAAAAAAAAGCACCTTCATGTCATAATTTCTGCATATATGCAACTCAAAAGTATATACACATACTGTATACTGTACATCTAAAATACAACAAATGCATATAAATCATAAGTGTTAGTAAAAATACAGATGCAGCAGCCGCACGGTACATTATAATGGTAAAGCGACAAGAAGAAATGACAAATTCCACCACAAGTTCCCCTCAGAGCCCCAAACCCCCACGGCAAATACTGCAGCTGTCAGATACTTGATAGCAGAGTTCAGTGAAAACCACGATGGCATCATTTTCCTTCATATTTGGGATTGACCACGGTCGTCACAGCACTTTTGTAGATGGGATTTTCCCCCTGGAAAGCAAAAAAATTAAAGTTACAATTGTGTTATTATTACTCAGTCGAGCAACAGGCAATGTTTTGTGTTAGATTTTCTGACTCAAATCACACAGGGTTATCAAAAGGTATCATCATTTACTGTCCCTGTCATTGATTCACACTGAGCACACAGTCATGCTTTTGTAAAAAAAACATACTGCACCAATTTCAGGAAGTACGTGTACGACATGATGTTTAAACATATACACATACTTACCAGACAAGGTTTTGGTATATATGCCCTTAAGACACTTAATATCCTCAAACTCCAAACAGGTTTTGTGACTTTTCTGTTGTACCGATTGTCACAGCACACTCATGCACCCCTGTTTTTACTAACTATGAGGCCTAAGCTTCCACTAAGACAGGTGAAGTATAGAAAAAGCAGCAACTGAGTGAAATCAAGACACACATAAATAGCAGCAAACATGCAGGAAAATGAAGTGGAAAGGAGAAGAAATACAAACTTAAAGGACAGCAGCTTTACGTCCATAGTTTGGGTTCTGGAACTGATTGATAGGACTCTTGTATATGGGGTTTTCTTGCTACAGGCAGAGAATGAGGACAGAATAGAGTTCAGCAGGAAAAAAAAATAGAACAACACAGAAAAAAAGAACATAAAAGGCAGTATAAAGAGAGGAAAGTATGAATAAAGTCCACTGAGAACGATGAAAGGAAGACAATGTGAGAAATAAAAGATAAGAGACGAGGATCAAATCTGGTTAAAAGTCCTACACCCCACTTACACCTGGTATTAAAATGTATCTGGACACGTTATCCAGATAATAAAGGACCTGATCTTGCCTTTGGATTGCACCTGGTGTTTTTAATGCGCTCTTGTTATCCTCACTGAGATCAGATCTCTCTCTTCCAGAACAAAACCTGCGCAAGAGTAATTTGAGGTGGCTGAAAGCTTGTAAAAGCACGCACATCCAAATTAAGTGCTGAACAGAAGTACATGTCAGAAAGAAGAAAAACAGTCTGCACATTGGATAATGCCCCCATGAATATTTATAACACCATGAAGGGTGCATTTTCTAGTATGCTGACTCCATTTTTCCTGTATTTCCTAATTTGAAGGTGGCAGCAAATCAGCCCCAGACTCCCTTTAAAAAAAATCAGAGTTTTGTGAGTTATTGAGTGAGGGGAATCTTTTTAAACTTTGCCCACTTTAGTAAATTTGGCAATGTATTCCTTGTGTGTGTTTGTCCTGGTTTGTTGCAGTGCCTGTGTGTGGGCTACTCTGTGACTAAATAAATTCTATGCCTTGTTAACATCAGATGAGCTGCACAGAGTGATGCACACATTCCTTTCCCACACATATTGCTTTCATTTTTCACACAGTTCTTTTGAATAAAACATCTTCTGGCACTTTCACAGCTCAGAATAGACATATAATCAGTAATTAGAGGTGCGTCTCTTTCAGCCTTCTCACCTGCATTCTCTCTAAATTTGACAACATAAACAACATACTGAATAATTTGTGTCAGCTTAAGACAAATATCTGCCTCAATGTTATGCTGCCTAAAAATACCAGCATGTTGTTCGCACTGCGTTTACACCTGAGATCTGAACACAATGCGGACCACCTCCAGATGTGGTCAGGTAGATCTGATCACAACACACTTACACTTTGCTGTAACATGCACTTTTTCTTATCTGGATAATGTGTATGGATACAAATCACATTTTAATAACAGGTGTAAATGGGCTGTTAGTCTTGTTCACTGTTGATCAAATGGTCAAAATGATCTTGTGCACTTTATATTTAAGGATTCTTTTTTTATTGGAAGCCTTTATTGAGACAGCGGGCCCCTGGGCACAAAGTCTTTCCCATTAAGAGCACAGACTCATCATCACTTGTAGCTGTTTTAAGCCTTTTTCTGGGTTATTTTGTTGGTGAACCTGAGGATCTTTGTTGCATGTTACCTTCCACTTTTTCCCCCATTTCCATCTACCTGATGTCATCTCTCTTATAAAGGCATACCACTACTACTACTGCAACTACAACTAAGAATAATGATCAGATATAATCATATGCACAAGCATAAAAAATATATATAGAAAACCATGAAAGGAAGCCTATGACAGATTTTCTTTAGACAGAGATACTCCAATGAGCCCTCCCTTGGGCCCCTGGTTCCACTTAGTAATCCACTCACAGAGGCGCTACACTGCTGCAGACATTTTAGACTGTTTATTCTCTATCCTGCACCTTTGAAGAACTGTGAATATGCAGACCCTCATCTTTTTCTAAGAGATAAAGGGAGCTCATGCGGTATCTTTGAAATTCCTTGTGGTTGCTATCTTGTCGTGAAACCAGGTTAGTGAGACTCTCAGTCTCTCATTTCTTAAAATTAAAGGGGTCTGGAGCCATAGGTTGCCCTGCCCATGGTAATAAGAAAGACCTTACAGAGTGGGCTCAGGGCTGATCAGGAACATCTGCATCATCAAACCCACATACTGTACACTGTGGGTATGACACAACTCCACCAGCAGGTGGAGGCATACTACTGCACATGGAGCAGCTGAAATCCAGACTTCAGTCGTATTGATGTTGGCTGGTGATGCTACAGAGGAGAGGAAGCCTTGGCCACTCCCCGGAAAAAAGTCCAGCTATGCTCAGAGCGCATAACATTCCCAAAAAAGTCCAGCCAGGGCCCGACATTTTTCCTCTTTATTTTGAACAGCACTCAAAAGCAACACGTTCAATCTATTCCTGCAGCTGCGAGACTGAACAGAATGTGAGTGAGACACTTTGTAATGGTATCAGTAAGTCTGCAAATCTCATCTGCTGCTAAGAACAACAAAGTTAACTCCCTGACAGCGGCTGGGCTTTGCAGAGCAGCCAAACAACGCCACATGTTTTCCACATTTAAATGACTGAACCAAAGTTCTGCCAACAATCAAAAATATATATCCTGCTCGTCTTTCACGGGGAGAAACGCTCACCGTATCCCATTTGGCGTTCATCTTCTCCTTCTCAAACTTGGCGAACTCTCTCCTGTCGTGGATGATCATGAGCAGCTTCCAGATGAGCAGCAGGGCTAAGCCAATCAGGACGATGCCGGCGACCACGCCCGCCACGATGGGGATGATGTCAGGACCGGCGGGGCAGTCTGAAACAAGGCAGGGTGCAGAGTGGTGTTTAGGCAGCTTGAAACAACGGTGCAAAAATAACAAGAGAAAAACATACCATCACACAGCTGGATGCGAATAAACAAATGAGCTATTTTTGAAGCGTGGCCACAGCAGCCCCTGTAATTAACGTCCTCTGTAACAGAAGGCTTCCACACCCTGTAAGCTCCGCTTACCCAGCGTGTCCACCACATGGACCTCCTTTTCCGTGTTGTTGTTGACGGCATAGGTGTAGTAGAACCAGCAGTCATTGGCGTCCCTCTCCTTGCAGTGCATCACAGGGTACGAGGCATCGTTGGGCTGCGGCAGCTTGTCCCTGTCCTTCACTTTGATCATGTTGAAGTAGGTGCAGTTTGTCTCACATATGTCCTTCTTGTCACCAGTGCCAAACGCCCGGCACTGGACGCAGTCTCTGGAAGGAACAAGGTATTGTTGTTAGAAGAGGTGAAATTTCATACCATGACGATGGTCACCTAAATGATCGTGTTTATCCGTATTATCATGGTTTTGTTAAAACATGCTGAAAGTTTTTAAAAAGTACTGATGACTTTATTTATGATGACGGTACTGTAAATCACACCTTCAAGATTTCAAAATACCATGGTATACTGTAATACAGTCATTCTCAAAGACTGGGTTGGGACCCACAGGTGGGTTTTTATTTGGGCCCCAAATAAACAAATTACTATGGAAGAAATTCTGCAAATTTAAAATTTATATCTGCAGTACACCTTATATAAAGCATTTTAAATGTGTATATTATTTTAGTGATGAGAGAAAAAAAGATCCTGTTAATTCTGTCTTCAGCACTTTTTTATTAAAAAGGCTGAAATGTCCTATATTGGAGATGGCCTGTTAACTCAGCCTACATGAATCCATTTCCCATTCATAAAGTTTTAATGTGTATATGTCTCAATAAAAAGCGTCAAGATAACATAGGGTGATGCAAAAATGGCAGTAAAAATGGTCAGGAACTAATGAACTATTACCAGAATTTATTGATAAGGCTTGGGTTGTGATGATTTGTCATTTCAAAAAACTGTGTCACCAGGAAAAAAAAGTTTGGGAAACATTGCTGTAATAGACAAATCCAGCGACCGCTTTGTGCATTCTGCCACATGGTGGCGTCGCCATTACTGTGGTGGCGCATCATGTCCGTCACCCTCGTTGTCTGCAGGTTGTGTCTAAAGGGCAACCCAAAATCTCGTGGGTCTGGGGTTCCCGTCTAGACATGATGTCTGGTGTTGCCTGCTGGCAGTGACAGCGTGGATAATTGGATTGGCAGTAGCTTTTAGGATGGTGATATTAATGTTCTTCAAATTTTACACAGTAGTTAGACGTTGGTTGTGGATAATGGAGAAGAGAAAAAATGGACCACATTTAAGTGATGAAGTACTTTTTTTTAGGTATTCAACTTTTTCAGGAACAAAAATCCTTTCTGTTAATATCTGTGATCTATTTCTGGTGAACATCATGGTCCTCTGTCTCAGTGAATCTATGTAAGTTAGACTGTCTGATCTCAGACAGCAGCACTCGTCATGAAGTAGACGGACTTGTGTATTATGCATTCTGTTTTTGAGTTTGACACAACTTCCTGAATTCATAGACATTGTTGTCAAAACTAGTTACATAAAAAGTAAAGATAAAAGAAGAAAATTGTAAACTTCTTATGACAACTTGCATTTATTTGTGCTCATACCACAGGGAGACGCCACCGCAGCAATGGCGGCTTTTTAACTTCCCGTACTTTGCCAGATTCGTCTATACCTCGAACCTGCCCTTCTTCTTCTGTGTCATATGAGAGGGGGGACATAGTCTTTGTTTCATGCAAAAACACATCTTTAAGTTCAGCCAAAGTTCATGTATGGCTTTAGCAGCTGTGATTTTGCCCACTATTTTTTTACTCACATGTAGGTTTATTGCTGATATTGTGTCCCGCCAACAAACATAGATGTGGTTAGCGGTAAATATCCTTCTGCCTCAGGAAGGAAACACCATCCGGGAAAACAAAGAGGGAATTTTGTGCTTCAAAGACCTAAACTTTGGGCAAAGTCAGACTGCTGAAGCCAAGTATTAGACAGAAAAGATTTCTGGATTTTCTCTCCCATGTCTTATTGTGTAGTTGCTTAAAAAAGGTATCACATCATGGTCTTTATGCAGAGGAGGAAAGACATCCATAACTTGTTCCATGTGCACATGGCATATGAGTATTTCACTGAGATAGACCTATCCTTTAAATTTGAAAATACACCAAAGGTATAGATAAAAATATGTTAATACACGACAACTTAAAAGTACATTTGAGACTTACTTGTGTTCGGCACAGATTCCTGGACAGGTGGGACAAGTCTCACAGGTGGGACCCTGGAATTTGGCCTCATTGCACTTGCAGACGCCACATTCACACGTTCCTCTGCCGTTACAGATCTGTTTGTTGCTGGCCATACACGTGCTGTTGTCCAGAGAACAATCACAGGCGCTCCCGGTCCAGTTGGCGTCACAGATACATACTCTGCAATCGCAGTGTCCATGTCCTACGCAAAAAAACAAAACAAAACAGTAGTACGTAAGCTGTAATGAGCCTTTTTTTCTTGCTAAACGTCACCCTGTGTGTGTTTAACAGTCTCTACATGCTGAGATCTTCGCCTGCTGTCACACTCACCTCCACACAGCTTGTTTCCGGAGCGGTCACAGTTGAAGTTGTCACACTCGCAGTACGGGCCGCTGTACCTCTCCTCGGGGTTGTCTCTCTTCTTGCACTCACATGTGCCACACACGCAGTCCCCGTTGTTGCTGCAGATGTCCGTGCTGTTGTCTTTACGGCAGGTCCGGTCCATGTCCTCTGTGGCCACCTCGTTGCTGCTGCACTCGCACTTTCGGCCAACGCGACCCTCGTTACACCTGAGATGATGAGAGGTTGTCATTCTGGAGCGATTCGTGACACTAAAACAGAAATCTAGCGCTGAATGTGGGACTTGAAGGTATACTTTTGGACTTTTGGATACGTCTCTGTGTCAGATGTTGACAGACTTACTTGCAGGCTCCACACTCGTAGGTTCCGTTACCAAAGTGGCAGAGGTCACTGTTCTTGATGCCCTCCTTGTGGCACTCACACTCACAGATGAAGTTGAGGGTAATCTCCACCTCCTCCGTGAATCCCAGTGGTTTTATCTTAATGGTCTCAGACTTGCCTTGTTTGGGGCAGCCCTTAGACGTCACGCTGATGTTAAAATCGACCTACAGATGAAGGAATAAAGGAGAAACTCTGATTTAGTGAGCAAAATACTCAATCAACAAACAAGTTTCCACATGACGTCACTGTGTGACGTACACGCAGGCTGAGGGCAGGAAGCAAACCACACTGGCTGAGAGCTCACAGTTAGATCAACACAAGGAGCAGTTTTAAGCAATACAGTGTGCGGATTACAAAAGGGATGGATGGAAAATATTCAGTATCCCCAAAAAAGGAAAACCTCCCTTTCACATCAGTGTGTGTAACCAGCTGTTAGCTTGTAGCGACTGAGTCAGAGCTCTGGATGTTTTTTATAGCGTGTGGACGGTTTTGCACAGAATGAAACATTTGGCTTAAGGTAAGACAGCTAACTGCGTGTTTGAGCTGGTTTAGTGAATAATGCAAAAGTATGTCAGGGTCTGCAGTCAATGCTTTGCTGATCAGTATGACGTGCTTCTAAAAGAATTTTTAAAAAGAGGAAAAAAATCACAAACGGGAGTGCAGAGATTCTTTTCAATCCCCTGGGAAAAACAAATAAATGATTAAGTTCTGTGTTGACATAGTTTTGTATCTGCACATAATGTTACTAATATTTAGCTAGCGGGGCCTTTTGTGCACCTTTTGTTACTCATTTTACTACTTATTTTCTTATTTTTTCTTTTACTGAGCAGTCAATCACCTTGACGATGCAACATCTTTCGCAACACAGAAAGTTTAGAAGCATATGAAAGGCATGCAAACATAGAAATGATCATATAAATAAGGACTTACTGGGAGGAGATCCATAAACTGTGAATGCGAAACTATGTATTTGCTGTTTGAAACATGGAACATTAAAGACAAAAAACTATTGGCTATATTGTTGGCTGCCAGCAAGAAGTCAATCACAAGAAAATGGTTAAAAGTAGAACCACCTACTATTAATGAATGGATTGACATTGTACATGAGATTTATGTTATGGAGAAGATATAATTTTCTCTTAGAGTCGAAAAGAAATTTTATAGGATCTGGACCAAATGGACTGAATATGTAAAACCGATCAGATCTGATTTCATTTGACTGTACTTGTGCTTTGTGTAAACCAACCCTCTTTTTCATTCGACTGTTGTAAAGTCATAGTTGATGTACTCCCGTTTTGTTCTGTTATTGTTCACAACTAAAATAACCCGTGATCTATAAGAGAAAACCCAGGAAGGGCAATATGGGCATTATATATATATGGAGATTAGATGGATGGATGGATATTATATATGATCTACTATGGACAAAGAACTGCTGTAAATTGTCTCTTATGGAAATTTGCCTTTCCAAATAAAAAGAAAATAAAAAAAATAAATAAATAAATAAAAAAAAAAAAAAATAAAAAAATGATCATATAAATGTTGCAAAATCTTTATTATAATACATATACCTATCTATAATGTACCATAATCTGCTCATAGCACTGTGCAATTATGGTTATAAGCACTCATATATTATTCATAATGCTTTAAAACAATAATCATAGCACAACAGAAAGCATTTCATAATGTCAGGTGTCATAATACCTCATAATTGCATGTTGCTCACTGAAATGTTTTTGCATATATGAATATTCATGCAATTATTGTGATTATGAATATGGCTTACTGTAATCATACAGTGTTATAAGTAGATTACAAGCTTATTTATAATGCATTACAGACATGGGCATGAGAGAAAATTTTCTTTGATTTTATTTTAAATTTCTTTTTAGGTAACTGTTTTTTGTTCACTGGAATTCCATGTGTTATGTTTGCTGGCTAAAGGTTGATTTTTGTTGCTGTACTGAACTTCTGTCACTTACAAACTATCCTCTACAAAGTGACTTTACTGGTTTTCATGAAGTCATTTTATTTTGAAATTCTGAAAATGTCTATATACAGTATAAGCAGTGTAAGCTTTGTTGTCGACAAAAATGCATCTATAGTTAAAGCCGAGGTTTAAGACAATGGCAAAGAAAGACAAATCTTAAAAACATGGGATCTGCAAGTGTCAAGTCTGCTTTAAAACTTTTTAAAACTGTTAACAATGTTAGGTGGAATTGAGTTTAAGACCAATAAAAAAGTGAAAAAGAAAATGAAAAAGGTAAAACAAGGTTTCTGAACTCTTAATGACTTGAATGATGGACCGCGCTTTGACAACTGACAGGTTTAATCTGGCGAATGAAGCATTTTTCTCATCCTCACCGCATCTCCGATGGAAATGTTGGAGCACTTCCGTCCGTTTTCGCCCTCGCTCACCACTCCGTTCTTACAGCGGGACGTGTAAGCTATGGTCACTCCCTCTGGAAGCTTGCTGTTCTCCAGGATAACCTCAGAAGAGAGAGACTGCCAAAAACCAAGAGATAACAGCCTGAATGTTGCTATTTCCTGCACTGGAATGTCATCTGGTAGCTTTGTTTTGACAGCGTACAATACACAAAGGCTCAGCTCAGTATTAAACATATGAGAAGAATATGTGTACGGAAAAAGTCTCAGTCAGGATGGTGATGCTTTAATGTGGTCCATGTGAGTAAATGATAACTTCATCAAGTTTTTCACAAGAAAATCAACAATCCCAGCAGTGTACTTACATTGTAAGCATCTATAATGAGGTTGATTACATTGCTTGAGTTGGCAGACAGAGTGCCCACTGCAGACTTTGGGATGAGATTTTTCAGCTCCTGTGGACAGAGGAAAAGTTCAGAGTAAAGCTTTATCAAAATTCTGTTAATCTTGAGATCTCAGAAATCTCAACAACACAGGATCAGTATGAACTTTAATAGACTACAACCATACACTTTAAAGGGATAGTTCGAATTTGTTTGATATGAGGTACTTACCCATATTCAGCATATTAGCTAAAGCAGATGGCAGCCAGCAGCAAAACATAAAAATCATTATCAGTTTAAGTGTACACTATATTTAGAATATTTTCACTGCTTTATCTTGCTGTTAGACAGCCTTATCTAATGGAAAAATGCATTACATAAGCCAGATATCACTCTCTCCAAACCAACCAAACTCCACTGGCAAAATCGGTCATTTTATCTCACAGAACAGGGGAGCTGGCGGTCTACCACTGCCTCGAATGGTTTGTTTGTGTTATCGTGTGACTTTGGTGCTTTAAAGGGTTAGTTCGGATTCACCAAAGTCACACAATAACACAAAGACACCAACCAATCAGTAGTGGTAGATAAGCAACTTTGGTGTTCTGCGAGGTAAAAATTCTGTTTTTGCAAAAGGAGTCTGGTTGCTTCAGAGAAAGAGTGATATTTGGCTTGTATAACACCAGTTTTCCAGTGGAAAAGGCTGTCTGATGGCAAGGTAAAGGCAGTGAAAATATGCTAAATATAGCGCACACTTAAACTGATTGTTTTTTAGGTAGCTAAAATGTTTTGCTGCTTGTCCACAGCAATATATTGCTTGGCTTCCTCCTCTCTGCTTCTCATAACTGAGCACGATGATCTACTGCAGCTAACAGACTATGGAGAAGGACCTCATACAACCCCACTTTAAAAAAATCCAAACTATCCCTTTAACCATTTCATTCCAGGTTAAATTGGATACAACGTTGATTTCAACCTTGAAATCATGAAATTGTTTTGCTTTGAAGCATACTGACGCTACTGTGAGGCTATGTAATGATCTTTCATCAGACTCAGATGGAACTGGGTTGAACTGGCCTCAAAAGCAGCAGCATGGCAGAAGGAAACAATAAGAGCTTCAAGGGGATGCCACCATAACTCGCAGCACATGTAGCAGCCCCAAGTGGATATTTTTACGCACTGGGCATCTTCCAACCACACACATACACTCGGAAAGAATGAGGAAAAAGTATGCTCCCAAAAAAAGGATAAAAGTGAAGTCAAGTGTGTCAGATAGAGAAAAAAGAACTCACCTGGTAAACAGGCTGGAACTCCTCTGTGACTGCAAAGATGGTCTGAATGTTGTTGTCGCTCAGCTTCTGAACCAGGTGAGCAATGGATGGGTAGTCCTTTGAAACAGACAAGTCAGATTTACGACACAGTCAACAGGAGTAGAAGCGCATGCCCAAATTTCAGCTAAATGAGACAGCAGCCACATGTCACGTCCTGTCTTAAGAACGGCCATGCCACAATTGGAGTGAAAACAATCACTGTAAAAGTGCTGGCACCAAATTGAAATAAATAAATATATAAATGCCTAAAAGCTGTTTCGCGTTTTGCAAGTGAAACAATAAAAAAAAAAAACAATACGATTTTCTTTACTCTCCCAGATCTGTGGCTTCAGGCCATTTGCAGAGAGGATGAAAATGGTCAACTCTGGTTGTGTACGTTTGTGGCAAACACATCATCACGAGACAGTTAATGATGTTAATGGGTAAATGACCTGCTAATTGTGCCCGTAGACTGAAGCGAATCGGAGCAGTCTCGGAGATGGTGTCACTTAAGCTTTTATTGTCAAAAATATGACCCTATCATAAAGCACCTGCTTTTAGACTGAAGTTTGGTTTAACACTCTGTCCATTCCAGGACCGCTGAGAACAGAGAGTATTTTAATAAAGAATTCAAAGTAACAGAGCTGATCTGCTGTCTAATAATAAACTTTGTAAACAGCATAAAGTAACGTAGGAGGTAGGGATAAAACCACCCCTTTTTATACTTCTCTCAGCTTGTAAGAAAAGGTCAAAGAAGCCATAATAAGCAAAAAAGTGCTTAAAAATAGACACCGTTCCGCTGCGCCATAGATGTAGTTACTTTACAGTGAGGACAGATTATCAAAACAGACAAATAAAGAGGCACAGCTACAAAAAAAATATATGAAGATGTCAGAAATACATGACGTGGAGATTCAGTAAGGTAGTTGTATGTGTCAGGTTTATCCACTTTGATGGAGGCAGAATAAAAGGACTCTTATTTCTTTTTTTTTTTTTAAACATAATGATGCAGATCATGATCCGCAATGATGTAACATAATTGCTATCCTCACTGGCCATAGAATTTGGGTTCCTATTCCTTATTTTATGCAGTTAAATTAACAAAGACCTCGGAATTTTGTATATACTCATATTTACTTTGACCTAAAAAAAGGGCAGGGGCATAACGCAGGGGGCAAAATACCTGGATCTGCTGTTCTCAGACAGACCAAACAGCACTGAGCAACTTACATAGTAGTGGCTCATGGTGTACATATTGTTCTCCAAGTGACATTTTCCATCATTGGGCAGAACGATGCCTCCCAGTTTGCCATCCCCAGCAAAGTGGAAGCCAGCATCGGTGGAGAACACCAGCAGGCGGGTCACATTCCTCCAACCAATCTGCTCCTGAGGAACGAAGAAGGAAACGGTCAAAGTGAAAACTGTCTAGCGATATACCCCATCTGTAAAAGCACTTTTCATTATCACTGCATCCAAAAATCTCCTTGTAAACACCAAGCACTCATAAAATACCTTTTCACACATCAGCACATAAACACATTTACTGGCGCTGTATCGCTCCAAGCAAGTGCAGTAATTGTGGGAAAATTAGCTTGAATTGAGAACCTGAGAATGATTATTTCCCACCGGATCACCGTAGGGCAGCAGGAATTTCCTTTTTCTTTTTTTTTTTTTCTTACCCCACACACAGCCACTTGCATGATGGCGTCAAATCCTCCCTCAGGAGAGTCCAGGTTGCCGGAGATGTGCTGCTGACCCACCAGGGTGTTGAACTTCTTGCCGTCGCTGGTCAGCTTCAGGACGTTCTTGTAGCTGAACGGGCTGGTGCAGTTCTGGTCGCCTGTGCACGGGTTCAGCAGCTTGGCCGGGGTGGTGCTGATGTAAGGCATGACGGTCTTTTCCACAAAGGAGCCAAAGCCTTTGAAAGACAGGTGGATTCAGAATTTCAAGTCAACAAGCGGTCTGGCTAAAGGCCTCACAAGGTGTTGGTTTGAGACGGTGGTGCTCTGCTCTGAGGATAATCTGACACCAAATGAATTCAGAGGTCAATGACCTCCCAACTGTTTACTTCTTTGGTTTGTTTGTGCAAGTCAGAAGAAGGTCATTGAAGTCTGGGTGGCATTTAATACTGACAACACGACACCAGAAAATACAAGTCAGTCAGTTCGACTTTCGGGGGTTTTCAACATCTGAGACTGTGCCCTGCACCCCCACACCACCCCTATATCTAATGTTTCTTTGTCTGTATGTACAGAGATTTTGACAGGAAACTGAGTCTTAGTAATGTCAAAAAGTATTTATATTTATTGTGCAACATGGAAAAAAAGAAAAATATGTATTATTAATACGTTATTATTCTTTGTCTTAGCTGTTTCCTTAGGGGATAATCATTCTCTAAGGTTTAGAACAACAGTTTCCATAATTTGGGTAATTTGGTGGACATGGAAATATAATGTTGCCATGGAGTTAGTTGTGCTGACTGTGGGCTACAACTTTTTCTACAATTTCTAAGCAGATTTTTGGATATTTATTTACGATGGACAGATAATGGTATCTCCAGCCACACTGCTACTAAAAATCTGTGTAGCATGTCTGTGTGTTCAGATTTGGCTGAATTAAGACAAATCTGGTGAAAACTGCAGCAATCAGATTTACTTTAATTCTATCAGCTGCCCAAAATCTCAGATTAAAGATTTATTTAGAGCATTTTGTGATTGATATTACAAGCAACCAGCCAGATTTATAGCAAAATAAGATAAGAAATCTACATTTTTGGAGAAACTCACAAAAGCAGAAATTCTAAATAATTTACACTTGATGTTGCCTGTTAAAAGGTTGAAGTTGTGCCCCATGTAAGCGTATTTAATTCCAACAAGCTTCCAACAAGCCAACCGATATCATGTTGAATTCCTTATGTTTATAAAAAAACAAATATCAACAAAAATCTTAAAAAAATTAAGTGAATTACAGTCGATTTTGAAGAGAAGTACTTTTTCACTAGTGGACCTTGAAGGCTCTGATATAGCCGTCAGACAGAGAAAAGAAGAACATAGTGACTGATGTTAACAATCTACAGATACTTCAGTTTTAAGATGTAACAAAACTTTTCTATGGATGTCAGTTTTTAAGCCACAGCAAAGGCCAAACCGTGGCCTGCAACAGTCAGGGATCAGCAGGTGGGTATAAAAGGGAGCAGTCAATAAAATCACTGCAACCACGAGAGGTCCTTAAGCATACAATCATAAATGTGCAAAAAAATACAAGGCTGATGGGTCCAGTAGTATGTGAGGGTTAGCTGCAGACAAGTTCCAGTCCTGTTAATCACTCACCACACGTGTGACCTATCGCATGATCTCAGATAACAGCCAAGTTCCTGTTGTTCCTGTTTAGAGCACTACTATGCAGCTGTGCTTCTCAACACACAAAACATCTTTGACTCATGTCTAGCCCCCTGGTTGAAAACCTCCGATCAGCTTCAAAAAGAGCTGATGAGCAGTGATGACCCCAAAATTGTTTAATTTTTGGCTATTAAATGTAATCTTGCAGTAGTTCCAGCAGAACAAAAAAACAAAACAAAAATACGACAATGAAAATCATCCCATCCCCTCGTCCCTAACAAAAATTCTCACCTATCCTGAAGTCAGAGGTGATCTTTGACATCTCCAGCATCAGACTGGTTCCCAGGTTTTTGACGTTCTCCAGATCATCCTTCATGGAGTAGGACAGGTCCATCAAGTAATACAGGTCGATGGGATAATCTTCAGCTCGCTTGAACTTCAACTCAAAAGACTGGGGCTCGCCTGCATGAAGTTACCATAATTAATAATATAATACAATAATATCTAATCATATCAAACAAAAGTGGATAATAGCTTCAGAAAATTCAGATGTATCTTGACCAGATCGGAGCGTGAGGCTGAGTTTCTGGGGTTGAATCTGAGTGATTTCCTCTGGCTTCAGTTTCTCTGCTCCCTTCCTGCGTTCTGTCACCGCTTTGTTCGTGATGATGTCCTTTTTCCCGTGTGGGTGTTCGATCATTTTCTCAACACAGCCCCTTTTTATCAGAGACTGCATCTCGTCGCAACGGGTCGACACGTCTCACCCTGTTTCAGGAAGTCCTGAGTGCAGCAACAGAGGCAGAATTAAAGGAACAATCCATCAGTTTTACATGTGAAAATCTGCCAATTTGTCACGAGGGGCATCATTCTGTAAAAGCTGCCGCATAATGTATTTTGTGGCTCTGGAGTAACTTTCATCAGGGGGACTTTCTCAGACTTATCTTGGCTTAGGCTCGGAGACTACAAATTTAAACCAGAAAGCCTGAGTTACAGACTGGGGGCATTTTAGGAAAGACATGTGTTTACCAGGCAGAGAGGATCTAACAAAGGACACCACTGCATTGCATTAATGAAAATTAATGATTCAGTGGTTGAGGAATTTTTAACTATGCTAGGAACAAAAAGTCAGGATCTTTTGTCTTCTGCTGCTTTGATTTTGACAATTACAACGTTACATAAACAGCTGACAGGGCAAAACATTAGTTTGATGTTTAACGTTAAAGTGTGGGCTCATTTTAACCAAATTTGCTGAAAATGCTAGGAAACCCGATATGTCTACGACTGGACAACTCTGCCTGTGACATCAAGGACAGTGACTTTATCTTCATATTAGTCTAGTTATGAAATGATTAAAAAACACAAATCTGATCATCAATAATTCATTTGAGGTATTGAATGAGCAAAAAATACGCTCCTCAAATGTGAGGATTAGGAGTGCAATGCTTATTTTCACGATTGATTTTCTGTTTTTTGTTTTCTTATCATATTTGTTTTTATTAATGAATTGATCACTTGGTCGCCAAAACATCAGAAAATAGCTTAAAATGCCTGTCACCATCCACACCCAAGGATATTCAAATTACAAAAACATATTTTAGCCACCTAAAAAAAAATCAATAATATCAGTGTGAACGTACGCTATATTAAGAATATTTTTGCTGCTTAACCATGCCAGACAGCTGCCAAGAAAAGCCTTCGGTGTTGTTCTTTGCTCTTCTTTCAATGCGGAAATACTCTCCACTTCTTATATATCTTATGTTATCACAGTATCTACTTCAGGAGCTGCCATTTGTTTGTTCGAGACGAGTTGCTTCCATGGATGCTTTTTGCTGTCGTCACACCTAAAACCCTGTCCCTAGCTCCTAGGACTCTGATTTGCTCTGAGGAAACAGATAACTTATTGCCTGGCGAGATCCAGCTGCCTTGGAAGGTAAAGATAAGTACCCCATACAGCCACAGAAAAACCTGAATTTAGCTCTTTAAAGGCATCACCTTAGACTGTGGGAAATCGTGATGGCTGTTAGTCATTATTTTCTCATATTTCATAGGCTAAGCATTGAATCAATTTTTTTTTTAAATGATCAGGGGCAATCATTAGCTGCAGCCCTACATTTGGCCGGATCAAAGCTACATGCTTCCTATTGCTATAAGACTAATGGCATCGTAAAGGCATCAAACTGCATTTCTCAGCAGCGAGTACAGCTGACAGCTTCGATTCACGTACTGGGTCTTTACACCAGCCACATTTGGCTCCGGCCTGGATGCACTCCCCGCAGTATTTGGCGTTGGCATTGATGCACTCGTTCCCCTCTGGATGGAAAACAAAGAGAAGAGAGGAGAGGAGGCAGAGTCAGAGGGAGCAGGGGTGCAGCACAGTGCCTGCAAAGTAAGCAGCCCGTTAAGCCCCCCATGTTTACACATCAGTTCATGTGGAACACTGTGTGGCTCGACGGTAATTGGAGACAGGGGAGGAATATTCCGTCTTTTCCATTATCCCCCACGCTCTGGGATGCTACGGTGGATCTCTGGTCAGTGACATCATTTAGATAAAGTAGCCTCTCTGGGGAGGTAGTCATCAGTATGAACTGTACGCTGGCATCAACAAAATGACATCATGTGACAGAATAATGACGTTAGAGAATAAAATGAGACGTCTTACCTTTCTGAGCATTACTGTAACAAAACACTCCTAACAATGTAGCTATCAGGAGCAGCTTCAGGTCCATCTGAAAACACACACAAAAAAAAATGTTTAAAATGTGAGGCGGTCTCCGTTATTTGAAATGGCAATATGTCTTTCGTGACTATTTCTTTGTTAACAGCGATAATGGTCTGCTTGGTGGCCTGGATTCATAATTTCCTGGACAAAAGGGTCAGGGGGAGTGGGACAGAGCATCTGAGAAATGACAGCTCGAATCTTAAATAGCTTGGTTATAATTGGAGACAATAAATTATCCAGTGACAGGGACTGCTTGGCTATTCTCAGTCAGCCAAGGGGTAACAGGCAGCTTATTCAATTCAGACTGCTTTCACACACATACTGTACATGTACACATATTTACATCCAGACACCTCATGATTTGCCCAGACCTGGACTGCAGCCTCTTTTTTCCCACCCATCACTTTTACTGTAAATAGCATCAGTTCCCTGGAGTCAACCCCTCTCTTGTCGTATATATTGATCCCTTGTCTGTGCAGGCTTTTTGGTCAGCCATATTGATGCATCTTGTCCTCTTAATTGCAAATCACATGACTTACAGAGGAAAAGGGAACTGAAGGACCTCCATCTGCACTTAACGGCTGATTTGTAGACGGTCTACAGCCACGCTAGCGGCTCTGTGGGACCATACTTAAGCATAGCAGTGCTGTGAGCAAAAGCTTAGCAGCATGCTTATAATGACAGTGCTAACATGTTAATGTTTAGCTGGTATAATGTTTATCGTATTCACCATCTTAGTTTAGCATGTCAACATGCGAACATTTTCTTATTAGCACTAAACACAAATTACAGCTGAGGCTGAACAGAATGCCACAATTTCCAACTGGCATTGCTAGAATTTCAAATAGTCTGTAAATTGCTGGAAACATGACAATTTCCAAGGGAATTACGCTAAGGAATTTGGAAATTGTATCCTTTAATAGTTAACTTATTTTGGGGGAAAATAAATATAAATATTAAAAAAACAAACAACATTGTAGTAATAACATTAGCACCACACAGGCAGGCTTACGAGATATTTTTTCTTTGACTAAGAAAAGCTAAATGAAAACAAATGCTGTGCAAATATTCTCTCATTTCATGCATTTTAGATGATGACAGACTGTTGAAAGAGCTAGCTCTCAGTCTACAGCCTGTTTGACTAAAACTGATCAGGAATCAATAAACAATTGGACCAAAATCACTATTGGTATTGGTGTCAATAAAACTATTAATTCCCATTCCTATTTTATTCCCGTTATTTCCTGTTGATTCCGATAAATTTACATGAAACCACCTTTGAATATTGCTGTCATTATGCAACACTAGTAATGGAAATCCATCCAGTACTTGTGAAGATATTTGAGTCTGGCCCAATCCAACCAACCAAACTACTCGGCTTGAGTGGATCACTAAAACTTTCAACCTCATGGTGGCACAACAGAAGAAGTCAGGGGATCACTAAAGTCAGTAGGATCCATCCATCTTCTCTCAACCAGATTGTCATTTTTTTGCCGATAAACTCAGTTGAGATATTTTGCTTGGTAAATAAAAAACTCTGACCTACTGCAACAAGACCAAAAGTCACAAAAGTCATTAGAATACACCCTCTGGGCACCATGAATGTCTGTACATGATTTTATTGAAATCTATACACTAGTTGCATCAGAGCATTAGAGATTGGAGGTAATGGGAGTGGAGGTGAGATGCCTGTGCAGAGCCCAAAGGATACGAAAAGACAATACCCACCGCAGCCACAGCCCGTTCACCCTGCTGCCATCTGCCAAGAGATACATAAGTATCCACTGCAGATTAAAGAGCAGCTTCTTCACTCAGGCTGAGTTTGCTTATTTCATCCTCAGAATTCCTCTATGTAAAATACTTGTTGAACCAATCCAGTGCATACAAACTTAACGTTTCTTTGTGAGTACCAAAAAAGGAACTACAAATTAATCTGACAATACGACTTTGTGTTGTAAACTGATAAATGAATGTACTTTGTACCCTGTAGTTGCAGAGATATTTCAGTCTTCGAAAGACCATCCGAGGGACACTGCCGTCCCTTGAGCTGCCCTGCTAGCACAGCTAGAAATGCCTGATGTGAGTTCCTTGAGTGGCTTATAGCTTAATTGACAATAAATAACCATGAGCACACAGCTGACAATATATTTAAACTCTGCGCAGTAAGTTGAGGACAAGGGATTTTCAGTGAACCCTCACTATCCTAGATTCCACATCACTGCTGCTAGCTAGCACCGACTCTTTTGGGAATCTCACCACCTCTTATTGGCAGTTCTAATAAGCGACAGCTGGGAAGCCTCCTACAGAGAGACACTGAATCAATAGCCTGATGTTGTATCAAGGTGCAGTGGCCAGCGAGGGATCAGCTTGTGCTGAATCTAATTAATATGTGGAATGTACGGGAAAACCAATATCTGGCTGACCAGAATCACTAACTCATGGGAGTCGTTCTACAGGAATCTCCACGGTAGCTAAAGTCGACCACACTGGACATTAGAGCATAAGGTTCAAATTAGAGCCCGACAGACAGTGATAAAGTGACAAAACATTTTACTTTTATTTTTTTAGACCAGTGACCGTTGCTGGCTATTCATAGAGGGTACATAAAAAGGCCGCATTCCCTTACACTGTGGTAAAGGAAGCCCTGACATTCAGTGTGCACGGTGTTGAGTGATGCATTCCTGAGTGCTTGTGTATGTGTGTGTCCGTTTATATAGACACAGAGGGGCAGACGGCCTGTCTACAGCCCCCCAGATTAGATCAGCTGGCCTGCTGTAGATAGGTGCTGTGTGTTAGCGTGTTTCCATGAGATAAATACCTCATTTAACCTGGCTCTGCCACTGTTACACCATTACCATGCCATTAAGTGTGTGCACAAAGCGTGTATGTGATGGCCTAAAATAAATCTACTGCATGTTTAACAGGTTTAGATGTAGCGAGAGTTACAACAAACAGCTGATTTCAGTAAAAAACCAAGCTTAAAATGGAGGAATTCAGGTTCACATTCCTCTTACAACAAAACCACACACTCAGATATTTTCTTTTCACTCTTGCTGTGGTCTCTATTTCAGCTCCAAGGAATCATTCAAATGCAAACTACAGCTATAAAACGCCAGCGAGGTGTCAAGTTAGAAAAATAACCATGTTGTTCTTTAATCCCATGAAACTTAGCAGCTGCACAGAGGAATGCTCGGTAAAAAACAGTAACAGTAAAATATAGCAGGGACAGAGACAGAGAGCAGTCCAAGAAAAGGGGCTAAGGGCAGGATGTTATGCTCCTTCAAGTGCACCTCCAAAGCTCGGGGGTCAGAAGTCATAAATAACACTCGTCAGCAATTCAGTCTGGTTTTGGTTAACATGGCAATATAACAAATGCCATTTTTGTTTGTGCCATTTTAGAAGTAAGAAAGCAGAATGAAGATCAGATGCTATCGAGTATTGAAAAACGTTTAATAAGGAGCTTTGACATTTATATTTCTTATATACTCCATTACTGTGCAAATATTCCACCAGTTTCTTCATTTTAGTCTATTTATCCATGTAAAGTGCTCCCAGGTCTTTGAGCAGCTTCTTCCCTTAAAGTGAGTCATTTTACTGTAACGTGTAATGTAATTTTCTTTTGGTTAAAATGGATTTCATAAACAGTATCATTAAGGAACTGGTATCAAAGCCAAGGTATCAGTGCCAATATTGAAAATTTTTGAACGATACTCAGCCATGAATCATGTGGCTTGACAAAAAGGTCAGAAAACAAACTTTGTCAGAATTGATGAAGACTGTGAGATGTGGCTAAAAGTTTTTTTTTTGTTTTGTTTTTTTTGTCAAATGACTATTTCAAAGCACAAGAATAAACCTTCATGCCGAAGAATTATACATAACATATTATTTGCCTCAATTGACCATTATATACCTTGAACACATCATCTAAACCAGTTTTAGTAACAATTACTTTCATTATCAATTAATCTTCAGATTATGTTAATTGACTGTTTAGTCTATAAAACCTAGAAATTGTGAAAAATGTTTATCTCAGTTTCCCAGAGCACAAAGTGAAATCTTCAAATTCAATCTAAAATCTATAAAATGTTTGACATTTTTGCTTGAAACAACAATCAAAACAGCTGACAAGTAATAATAACCTCAGGATTCACATCTGTCTGTGGTCATTAAAGGTTAAGTTCCCCACCCAGACCTTATTAAAACACTGTTTCTCCACATTTCTGTTTACATTTGAGAAATTTACCGCTCCACTGCAGCTTTTCTCAAGTTTCTCAGCACAGTGTGGGACCATGAAGGCTTTTATAAGACATGTTCAATCCAGCTTTCAAAATGGGAAATTTCACAGTAAATCCAGAAATGTCTTGATATGCTGAAATGTGTTTATGCACTCATTTGTCTAAAAATTGGCGCCCAAACCATGCATTCTATCAGGCACAAATGGCATTTTCTTTTGCAAATGATGTCTTTTCGTTATATCTGTACAGGAAGCAGCGGTGCAGATATACCCAACAGAAGTAAAGTTAAAAAGACTTCATAGAACACACAGTTTACAACCTGCTTTCTATCAGTAGATAAGCAGAGACCAGACTGACTATCCTGTAGGCTTCCTGCCCTTTAAAAGGGTATTAATGCTGCGTCAGACAATGTTGGAGGTCTGAATTTCTCAGCTGAAATTTTCAACTTCCAGCATTGCAGGTTCCTGATGACAAAAGTTCAAAAATACAGCTGACTGTAACAAATGAATGAGTTTCTTTGGCAAGTGCACACTCAAGTCAACCTTCAGAAGTGCACACTCCTTCAATAAATGGCACAGAGGAGGAAAAACAATGCGTGAGGTGTCAGACACTGAAATGTCTCAACAACATTTCCTTAAGCCTGACTGGTCGATTCCACCAAGCACGGCACGTCTGCACCACGGTTCCGATCCGTCATCTGCACAGCTGCAAGCCCTATCAGCACTATTTCAGAGGATTTCAGCAGCGGAGCATTTTGCCCGCCTGATTATGTTTACTTGCTCAGATTTTGTTGATTAGGTCCTCTTTCGTTGCTTTTTATGCCTCTGCCATGGATAAGCAGGCTAAGTTTATTGTCTGTCCATCTTTATGAGAATGAGTCACAGGGTCTTTTATTTTGAAAACTAACAGATTCTCCCCCCTTTTCTGTGACTCACTTCCTGCCCGTTTGATCTGCTCTGTGCTAATTGACGTGGCGTCCGTCAAAAACAGACTCTGTGCGTTATTTGAAGTGGAGCACAGAGCCGCTTCTGGGACGCACCGAGGCGCTGCTGGTGGAATCACAAGCATTGTGTAGAATGGTTGCGATCAGCTCCAGCTGACGTGGGCGCAGCCGTAACGCGACGCAGCCTCGCCTGGTGGAATTTAGCTGTGAGCTGTACTATGTGTTCAGCGCTAATGCTTACGTGCTAAACTGAGATGATGAAAATAAACAATATGCCTGCTTAAATCTTATTTTAGCACTGTCATGCTCTCAGGACTGAGATTAGCATTTAGTCTCAAGCAACAGGTTTAGTCCTGTTTGAAAATATCCCTCATGACCTAAATGTAATTTTAGATTTAAACGATAATAAGAACTGTGCAAATAATGCAGTAATCCACAGTAGTTTAATGTAAATAAAGACACAAAGAAGTGCAACAAGGGCCTAAAACCCATGCAATAAAGGGCCACTGAAACAATAGTAGCCTCCCTACAAAATTCTTCACTACATCTCAAATAGGCTAAATTATGACTTTTCATGTTCTGAGTTTTTCATACAGGCTCCGTATGGAAAAACAATATTTTCAACACTTCCGTACAATGAAAAATGTCTGGGTGGAAGAACTTCCTGGACTCAAAATGAGTTTGTTTGGACTCCACGACCTCCTTGACAACAGCCTTGAATCGCACACCCTTTTGAACGAGCGAGAAAACGCCAAGAAAACACTGTTTTGTCTCACTGAGTAGCATCTCTATAAATAATACAGTCAGTTTGATTTATGGGGTTTGAAAAGTAAAGTACATTTTCATAAACAACTTGAACACTTTGGCCGTGACAGACACGAATCAAAATCATGTGTGGAAGGGAAAGGACGAGGACTATTAAGAGATGTCTGCATAACAACCACAATGCTCAGATGCATTTTGTCCATGGGAAAGCATAAAAATAAAGGCACATTCCAGACAGCTTCCCGCCTACAAGAAAGAGCAGCACTGCTTCTCTTACAGGAGTTCATGTAGCTCCCACGCTCCTCCTGCCTCTCACACCAGCATGCATACACACACACTGTACTCTGTCCACTTGTCACACACACACCTGAGCTGTGACTGACCGCATCACAGTGTTTTAAGGGCTTTCCGAGGCTCTATCAGTTGGCAGGAGAAGGTGATGCATGGCAGACACTGCGGTGCGTGACTAAAACGGGCCGAGCTTCCCAAGCATTCCGGAGGGACTGAACGCTGCCTGACCAGGATAGTAACCTGCAGCACTCTCACTGCACTTTGGGGAAATGTGAGCTATGAGACCCACGATGACGGGATGCTGTATTTGTCACAACCTGGCTGCCACAACCCCCCACTCCCCAGTTAATTCTGTATTAAACTAGTGCTGAAACAAATACTTGATTTGACTAATCAATTAATCGATCAAATCAAAAAAATGTAATATTTCCTTTCTGTTTCAGACATTACAGCAAGAAAACAGCAAGAGATTTTGTGTGTTTTTTTCCTGTTTTTTCTGTACAAACTGAATATGTTTAGGAGTTGGACTGACGGTTTGAAACAAGAAAAACAGGCTGTCAATTTAGCAGATTAATCAATTAATCAATCAAAAAAGGAATCAAGAGATTAAGTAAAGATGCAAACAATCATAAACTGCAGCCCTATAATTAACTAATTTATTAAATAATTCAGTTCATGCTTTACCCTGTACAATCTATATTTTTTCCTGCAAATTGCGAGACTAAAACACGGTTGAAGCATATTTCTTGAGGTATTTAATGCACAAGGCAGTTGAGCAAGAATTATAAAAGAAACCACCTGCCAAACTGTGGTTGTATGCATATTAAAAAAAATAAATGTTTTCAGTCATAAATTTTAAAGAAAAGTCTGCACACTAATCCATCTGCTTATGCCATTTGTATTTCCTGACATCAACCTGAATTAGGCAGCTGGCTAGCTAAGGTTAGTTATACCTGCAGAGTAAAACACAGTCCGCTCCAGATTCTGTTCTATCAACTCCCATGGCTTCAAACTCTCATAACCAGAGATGTTGCCTCAAAAAAAAAAGTGAATAAAATAATGATAGACAATTAATCGGGGTGATTGTCTGGCACTTTGAGATAAGCAGCTTTGTTAGTGTGGCTGCTGTGGAACAAAGATAGCGCTGCACACTCTGGAGCCCTGTTCTGTAACTCTCATGCATCCTGCTGTAAACGGTTACCTAAATGTCCTCAGTCACCATCATCTGTCCTAAGTGTCAACACGTTTATTCTGTCCTAAATGAAGGCAAATCTAATCTCAAACTGTTACTGCCTAGCGTTAAATATATATTATGTTATAATATATAGACGCTTGCAGAATGCCGTTCATGTTCTGAAATCTGCAGCATAACCCAAGGTATTTTCTGTTTCATTAATTAATAAACATTTAAAACAACATTTTACTGGCTAGTATACAAATGTGCATGAAATAATGGAATTAAACATAACTCTTTGCTTTGATATTACATCAGCCATCTGCTGTCCTGCTCTCTGAATATTGGTATTGGCCATTAAAAAACCCATATCAGTCACTCTTGTCGATGCTACTGTAACAAAGTCAGTTATACAGCAGTAATATGTGTAACAGAGTCAAATATACATTTATAATATTTAGTATTATAATTATACAAATTTGTTTAAGTTGTTATAATCTGAAAAGCTTCAGTGGGCGTCTCCCGCCTCACCTCTCCCCTTTTGCTGTTGTACTCCATTGGAGAGATAAGCGACATTGTTCATGGTCTGGGCTTCTTCATCACAACACAATGCAGACAAGACTAGAGTCCAACCATTACACCGCTGTTAAATTCACCACAAGGTACCCAGAGACACCCACAAACTTACTTTTTAACTAAACATACATCATAATAAGTTGATTTTCATTACACAGAAATTAAAACAAAAATTTGAGTTAATTGCATTAATTCGATATAAAACCCAGCCCTACGTTATGAAATACTAATACAACCCCTTATAGTGCTTGGGCTCCACAGTTCCACCACAGTTCCTCAACCCCCCGTGTGAAAACCTCTTAATTGAGCCACACAAACCTCAACCGTGAATGAGTGGATTTACTCTCCTTTAAATCGAGCTGCATTTGCAAGTACTTAGAAGTACTTACTTCAGCGAGCACCGCCGTGAATAATGACCAGCAGAGTCGGGGGAGGCGGTGAGAGGAACAGTAAAGGATACGCTGCGGCAGTAAAAGAACTGGTGGCGGCTCGGAGTCACAGCGCTCTTTGTGGGAGAAGGCCCGGGCTTCCCTCCGTCAGAATGGCCGTGAAAGGAAGGAATGGAAAAGGAGGAAAAACAGGAAAGGGTGGTGCGCGGCTCGGAGGGGGAAAAGGGCTGCTTCAAGTGCAAAGGAAAGGAAGTTACAGGCTTTTCTCGCCTCTTCTGAGTTTGCCCTTTACTCTCTCTTAATCCTCCCTCCTCCATTTGTACAGTATTAGTCTGGTTGTTCAGGCCTTTTGAAGGTCAATAGAATATTTATGAGTTCATTTGCTAAAGCCGACTAAGTGAAAATGAGCGGGTCTGCAGGCTCAAGTGTCTTTATAGACTTTGAGGACCTTGAGTTTAGTTAATATTTAATTAAAACATTCCAAGATGCATCCTGTCACTTCACTGTTGTCAGTACCAAATCTTTGGCATCCTCTCCTCCCATCCTCCCTCTTTCTCTCCCTCCTTTCCCTCCTCTCCGTCTCCCTCCTCCATCATACCACGCACAAAATTTGCTTACTTCACTCCCTCCACTCTGAGCCGAGCCAAACCACCACCCCCCCCGACTTCACGTACCCTTCAAACAGTGCAGAGCGGGGAACATGTCTGAGCTCTGAGATGTACAAGCCGCCCGACAGTGACAGAACTGAAGGAGAATACCAAACAGTCTCTGTCTGTGTCTCTGTCCACCCCCGCCGCCACCTCCCACCACCACCATCCAGAGGACCCTCTCATAGCAGACAAAAGCAATGAATCAGGCTGCCCTCCGAGACCATGACAGAAGGTCTGATCCTTAAAGTGTTCCCACTCACCGTCCCCTCTTTGCCAAAAGAGCCTCAGTGTGATAAATAATACTAATGAGACAGATGTTAATGTCTTTAATCTTTTGGTGCTTCTTTGCTTCTCAGACATTGATACAAGCAGACAATCCAATGTGATCTTTCCACAGACGAAAAAAAGAGACAAATACTCCATATGATAGGAATGAAGGCTCAAACGACTAGAAAAATGTCATCATAGTTTCCACATTACTTGAGCATTCCACTTTTCAAACTATTCCTCAATTGAAGAAGTTTTGTCAGATAGAAATAGAAAGAAAAATGAAAATAAGTGTATTGAACAGAGTTGGAGTGGAACTTGTGAGCGAGGAGAAGCAATGCCAAAGAGTTTCTGTCACCTCTGATTCAATCTGCCGTCCTTTATTTTCAGCCTCAAAGAAACAATTACAGGTACGTGTTAATGACGTCAGCTTCTATTTCTTGTTTCGAGAAAAGACTCAATTTTTCAGGGGAATAGAATAATAAGATAATATAAAGAACGATAGGATCTTCAGCATATTCTACAAAATTTCTCCACAGATAAGACGTCTAAGTGATATCCTCGAGGTAGTTTTAAAGTCACATACTGAATGAGGCATTACACTGCGTGAAGGCTGTAATATTTGCTGAACAACAACCAACAAGAACAGAAATGAACTGTAATGCTGCATAGATCCCCCGGCCCACAAATCTTGTTCTCCAGATTGTTAGTACAGACTAGAGCTGCAACGATTACTCAGTTATTAAATGAATTACCAAATTTTGATAATCATAAGAAAAAATCATATAATTTCTCTCATTTCTGCTCTTAAATGTGAATAATGTTTGGTTTCTTTACTCCTCTTGACAGTAAACTGAATATCTTCAGGTTGTGAGTAAAACAAGACATTTGAGGACGTCAGCTTAGGGAAACAGTGACTGGACATTTTTCACCATTTTCTGACAAAAATGTTATCGAGAAAATAATCGACTGATTAATCAACTATGAAAATAACTGTTAGTGGCAGCCCTAGTGCAGACACAGACAAATGTCACATCATCATGATTTTAAATTTCTTTTCCCATGAAAATGAAAAGTGTGATACAAAAATTCCACTAATTGTTAATCATATCACAATCGCATTATCTGTCAAAAGCATCACAATATGTTTTTTTTTTATTCAATAGAAATATCTATCAAAAGTTTGCTAACATTAGCCATTTTTGAAACCTGTCTGTGGAGGGTGGGATGAAGGCGAAAACCTCGACTGCAGAAACCCAGAAACAAACTCAGAGACAAGTGTTTAAAATGATTCATGTAAAAAAAAAACAGTCCTTGTTTCCCTGAATCTCTACAATGGAGCCACAATCATGGGAAATATTTCAGGCATAAATAAACCAGAACTTTTCCAGTTTGTAGGATTTAGCGTATCTGGCGGTGAGGTTGTAGATTGCAACCAACTAAATACTGCTTGCTTCACTCTCCCTTTCCGTGCATGTAGGAGAAACTGCAGTGGTTGCAGAACTCATGAAAGGCCTCCTCTAGAGCCAGTGTTTGGTTTGTCCATTCTGGGCTACTGTAAAAACATGGCAGCCTCTGTAGAAGTGGACCTACGCCCCCTGTAGATATAAAGGGCTCATTCTAAGGTAACGAAAACACAACAATTCTCATTTTCAGGCAATTGTTCACTAATGAAAACATACCTATCATTATTATATTCAATTTCTGCCATATTCTGGCAAGAGATTCCCTTAAATCAATTAGTTATCGAAATCTCCAACTATTTTGAAAATCGATAATTGTTTTGAGTCATTTCTTGAGAAAAAATGTTGAAATTCTCTGGTTTCAGTTTCTCAGACGTGAATATTTTCATTTTCTTGACTCCTCTAGGAACAGGAACCTGCATATCTGTGGGTTGTAGACAGAACAAGGCATTTGAGGATATTATCTTTGGCTTGGGGGATCAACATTTTTCACCGGTTAGTTGCAGCCCTACACTGGACCTTTAAGGCTGCAGCAGCAGCAAATCTCCTGACTGTACTGAATTCAGCAACTGTGTTTTATCACTTATGTGATCTCTTTTCAAAAGTTATGAAGCCTTGCTTTAATGCTCAAGATGGTGAAATGTCAGTTGTTGAGTTTTTAACTGATCAAAGTAGTACAAGTGGTTTTCAGCCAGGGCACACATAATTACAGTGTTAATCAGGTATTAAACAGTTTCCAAAACTGTTCAGCTAGAGACCCATAATTATTCACTCTATAATAGTTAAACAGGATAATAGGGGTGGTAGCTACAGCCGAAATGCTAGCTTTGTGAACAGCTCAACAGTCAGCTGCTGGTCTTGAAAAATCTGCTCTGCCTAAATTCACACAAAACACTTAAACCACACATGCTGGCCCTAAGCCTGCAAACATTCCCGGTGTGTGTGAAGGAGGCTAAAGATACACTTCTTGGGGGAATACTGCCTTGGAAGGACTTTCTAACTTTTCCAGTCACAGGATCAATAAGCAGTTCTGGTTTCCTTTCAGCACATCCATATTGAACAGGGTTCAACATCCCATCACGACGTGTCCTCCCACAGCATTTCAGCAGAGACAATTGAGGCAAAACCACAGTCTCTGGAGGAACGCCAAGTCCATATCACTATTCATGGCTCCATCTCTGTGTTGAAAATAGCTGCGCAGGGCTAACAAGTTATTTCTGGCTTGTCCTCCGCACCTGGCCTCTGCAATCAGCCAAAAAGGTGGCCTAAACCACAAGACACACAAAAGCAACCCCACGGAGACATGGAAAAACAACTACAACTAACCTCGTGTTGAGATAAATGGTGAAATGTCAGTGTAATGTGTCATTGCAGGACAGAAAAATGTGTTCCACATAATTAAATAGCCCCAATGCTGTTATACTGTTGCATATTTTGAAGTAACAGACAGAAACTTGACGGTAGACAAGCTTTGCTCAAGCATCTGTAAAATCTGACATCTTTACGGAACCATCTGTTTAACAGTTCACGGTGATCCTCTGAAAGCAGATCTAGAGAGGGTCAAAGCATGCGATTCCCACCACTACCCGCGAGGCCAAAATGTGGGCTAGTTTTAGGGAATCTTGTGGGGTTGCCTGGCTGCGGCAGGGTGAGCCCGGGGCTCAGCTATGGATCTGGGATCTGCTGTACAGTAAGCTGCCCCAAACTCCCTGTATCTGCTGACTCGGCCCTTCCTTTGCTGAAACACAGGAAGCTCAACTGATCACGCAGGAAGCCTGTATCACAGTGTCTGGAAACCAGCCATAGCTCACTCTTGAAGCTGTGAAGATGACATATTTGGCATTCAGCTGGGAAAAGGAAGAGAGAGAAAGACAAAGAGAAAAGAGAGACCGAGAGAGCGGACCAGACTGCCTTGTTACAGAGAGTTGAAAATGCTGTGAGCTGCCAAAACGGCAGCACATTGTCTCTGTGAATCAAGCGTGTCTGATTCTTAAACCTAAACCAGGCCATCAACGTAATCTAAACTCTGGGAAAAGCTAAACAAGCCTGGAATCTGCTTCAAACAATGCTCGCAGCCCGGCCAAAGGTCCTCACTGGAAATAAATAAAAAGTCTGTCACAGACATTAATTCTCCGGGACGATCTACAAAAATCAGCGCAGCACCTGCACTGCTTAGACACAGAGGGATAATTTCGGTACATGACAGCAGTCTGCAGTCTCAGACAAAATATTTACACCAGCGAGGTGATTATTCAACAGGCTATGGGGACGGAGACAAGGATAAAGACCTTTTCTCCACAGCTAATGGTCCCAACAGTCGGTCTGCCGGAGAGGAGCTGCTGCTGCTGCTACTGGGAGACAAACTGTATCTGCTAAAAGAAGTCAAGTCTAGGCTGGCGTTTTAACTCTAAGTTAAACAAGATGAGTTAAGGTGAGTTTTAGAGGTGGCGTGACTGAATACAAATTCAAAGGAAAGACGTGATAGAGACAAATTGCCCAGCAAGACACAAGTTGAAAATATGTCTGTGTGAGTTGATAAGGTGTCTGTACAGTTGGCACAGTACCTTAAGCTTCTTGGGGGTGAATGAAATTAAACAGGCAAAGAGTTAGCTTAGCTTTCTGACACAACAAACCTCGAATGCTAAAAAGAAGATAGCAAAATCTCGTCCCGTGCCTTAGGCTTGCAACCAATCTCAGAACTCACAGGCTAGAGGCTAAGACAATTTAGCTTTTGGATCAACGGCCAATGTTTCAGGGCTTCCAGTGTAGCCAGCAGATATCTCGGCCAAGACTTTCTCTTTATAGTCCAGTAGCAACTTGAGACGCAAGAATGGAGTTGTTGTTGAGAGTCCAGATGACATTTCAGCTAATCTCTTAAGATATCATACCATCAACCATTTCAGCCTACTCTGACTGCATTCCTCCTAAACATCACCATGCTGTCCTCATTGGCTACCTTTACTCTCGATCGGCAACAATCATCTCCATCTAACAACTACTCTCCTCTATAGCCCCACTTGTCCCAGGTGCCCCAAGGATTCTGTGCTTGGTCTCTCCTCTTGCATCCTGTATCTCTTCACCTTGGTCAAATCATCCGACGCCACAGTCTCATTTATCACTGCTATGCCGACGACGTCCATTTATACATCTCACCAAATCCATCACTATTCAACTCACACCTCTCAACTGTCTCTTAAATAAATCCTGGATGCAATCTAATTCCTCAAACTCAACTGTACAAAACAGACATGATTGTTATTGGTCCAAACTCCTACCAGATCCACTACAGACTTCAACCCCATTGGTAACTCCACCCAAATCTCAACCCTCCACACTGCCGCAACCTGAGTGTCACATACGACAAATCTTCCTTTGCCACATATCTAACACATCACTAAATCAGCCTTTCATCGACCTAAAGAATATCATCCGCCTTCGCCGCCATCTCTTTCACTTGCGGCTGAAACTGATCCATGCCTTCAATATCCCGTCTGACTACTGCAACAGCATCACCTAGGGTACAACCTGCTAAACTCCTCAGTAGAACACCAGTACATCCAAAACTCTGCTGCTTGCCTCCTCACCTACACTCATCTCTCGCGACCACATCACCCCTTCTCCAGAATCTCCACTGGCTCCCTGTCCAACAACGGATAGAATTCAAGATCCTCCTCCTCACCCATAAAGCACTCCATAACCAGGCGCCCCTCCTACCATCTCGACCTTCTCCACCCTTACATCCCTCCACGTACCCACCGCTCCTCTGATGCCTTTCTCCTCACTGTCCCCAAGACTAAGCACAGAACATGGGGGGACAGAGCCTTCTCCGTTGCTGCCCCCACCCTCTGGAACTCCCTCCCCAAGCACATCCAAACACCACTGATACGACACTGTTCAAGTCACTTCTCAAAACACCATTTATTCAACACTTCTATTTAGCAGTCAGAGGTTTAAACACAACACAAAATGAACTACTGCCATGAATCTTTGTATGTATCAGGATATCACAATACAGTGTTTAGTGAATCAGCACAGTATCATGGAACATAATACCATAATACTCAAGCGTGTCAATATTTTCTTGAACCCCTACATTCTAATATTTGCTCATTTCTAGTACAGTTAAAGTACAGTGAGGCTAATAGGAATGTCATATGTCAGTTCATGCCAGTTGCAGGTATTCGGTCCAGTATTTCAGCTGATGATGGCGCTAGATGAAAAGTTAAGGAATCATCAGTCTATCACAATAAATCCTGAGGGTGAAATGAATGTAACAAAGTTCATGGCAATCCATCAGTTATCGGGAACAATCCTGCAAAACCAGCCACAAACTTTCATGTGAGAACAGCAGCACAGGTGAGCAAACTGTCTGCAGTATACGAGCTGTCCAACAGAAGCTAACAAGCCACAAAGATTACATGGAAACTGCTGCGTTACTGTAAGCCCTGGGCTGGTCTGTTTTCACTACACAGACAGATATGTCAAAGTTTGGTCTTAATCCAATTTAAGCCAGCAGCAGGCCAGCTGTGGACACCTCCACCATCTTTCAGCTGAGGCCCTAATGCTCGAAAACTGGCACATTAATGACACTCAGCTGTCTTTCATTAGGCCCCAGACTTGACACTTGAACTAGAGGGCCTCCATTTCCGCTACCACGGGAGAGTGAAAACTGCAGAGCTAGAACAGCGAGCTCTCCACACTTACAGGCATTTCCTTTAGGGAACAGTAGAAGAATATCTGTCATGTTTAATTCTCGAGGCGACTTTAGGGGCCACTGACTGAACATCATGTTCTAAAACTGTTCCGAAATCTGCTGTGACGCGAACATCAGAACAATAGGCCGAGTAAAAAGCTACTTTAGAGAACCTTTCTGCTATATAATTTTAAGCTTGGCGTCACACAGCTGGTGTTGAATAGAAAGTGGTGAATTAGATATCAGGTTGTTCTCACATTTGGTTTGAGTGTGTTGTCATCTTTCTGACACCCTGATAGTGATCTGCCCTATTAGTCGGCCTCAATGTGAGGAACTTACACTTCTTGTAGACTTCCTCAAACACTGTATTCATTTTTAGTCATGAAGGAAACTACTTTGCTTATCAGTAAGCAATGTTTTTTTTTGTAGCTTTGATAAGGACAGTTGGCTCTTTATTAAGCTAAATATGCTTGTATTGTTAGTTTATAAATGGTGTGTCCATGCTTTTTCACTATTTATGCTCAGCAATTTGTGGTGGGAATTATGTCATCTCATTTAAATTAAATATCGGGCTACTTCAGTCAGAACAATCAGCCCCTTTTATCGAGCTGTGTCAGATATGAATAGGAGTTTCCAATGCATGGCTTTAAAGAAGAGCTCCATCCATGAAGCCACATCATTATAATGTGTTTCTGTCTCTGAACTGGCGGACTGCTGGTGACTCACTTAACACCCTGAGATGTCAGCGTCAAACAGACCACACTCACAAAGATAGAGAACAGTGTTTGCATTGTACTGGTTCTATGTGTTCATGAATATAGGGCAGCGGGGGGAGGCACATGGGAACTGACCTGTCTTCAGTAAATGCTCAAAGGTATGAAGACAAGTTCCGATGTCAAAATAGTAACCAATTATATAAACTTTGTTATGAACATCACTGCTTAAAAAGACTTCTAGATATAGGTTTATATGAGCCAAAACATGATATAGTACATACTTAGAAATCAGCTCAATAAACTGACACGTTGTCAGTGATTTCCATTATAATTCAGAACATCTTAAGCTAAAATTATACATTATGCATATCAAACATTAAACACAGTACTATCTTTTTTCTTTTTTTCAATACTACTGCTGTTGCAGTGATAAAGTTTCAGCATTAATATTTTGAGGAATATAATCAAAGCTGAATCAAGAAGACAAATCTTCAGCTGTTTAAGCAATGGATTCATTTTTAAGTCATATTTCAAGAAAAATGGCACTATACCTTAGCGTCTCAGTTGTAAGGTTACTTACTTATTTCTGGTTTTGGACTGTTGGTCAGATAGCAAGACACTAGGAGGACGTCGACTTGGGCTCTCGGAAATTGTAATTATTCTTTACTATATCCTGACATTTTATCATTTATCATTATTCATTTAATCTGGAACACAATCTGCAGTCTCAGACAAACACTTCTAGACTGTATAATTTGTAAAAGTTAAAGATAAAGTCAAATACTGTTCATTAAAAAAAAAAAACATATCAAATACTGTCTGAAAAAAGCAACACTGCAAATCTCAGGTCATCCTTGTGGCTGGGAGATTTAACACACTGACAATGTAACTGTAACATCCCAAGTTCAAGTCCAGTTGTGGATCTTAGTTGCATGCTGTCCCACATCCCTCTCCATTCTGTCTGTCATTCACATCTCCTATTTAATAAAGGCAAAAATGCCCCCAAGTACTTTAAAAAATAAGTATTCAATACTCTGTGTCTAACTGGTACCAGCAAAGTATTGAGGTTTGATACTCAGCCCCATTTTTCCATTTGAGCATTAAGACCTTTTCTTGCAAGCAACGCAACAGCAGTGTTATTGTAAGTGTTGGTGAAATACAAGCCAGTGTTCATGTTAGTGAATAAAGCCACATTTCTAAACACAAACTCTTTCAGATCCTTGAACTGAGACGTTTTGTGAATGAGACGCACATAAATATTTCGCTTCCAGCTCTCAGGCGTTCGCAGTTAAACCTCCACACACCGTCACAATAATAAACACAGTGTGACAGAGCTCGCAGCCCGCAAACGTCTGCGACTATTTACTACCAACATAACATGTTTAGCCTCATTTTCTCAGCAGACCTTGGCAAGCAGAGGTCAGATTTAACCACACCATTCCACACCGGTGTTTCAGACCGCTGTTTTTAGAAGCAAGAGGCCCCCTAAAAAAAGGCCCAGAAGTGTATTTGAGCCCAGCGTGGAGAGGAAGGGTGCACTCTTACAAATAAAGATTAGAACCATATAGGTTCTTCGGCTTGTCCGCTTAGGGGAACTCTTTTTGGCTCCTGGTAGAACCTTTTATAAAGGTTACACATGCAACAACATAAAGGGTTATATCTAGAACCGTCTATGAATGGTCCCACACAGAACTCCCAGTGACAGGCCTTTTCCACCAACATGGAATTGGCCCACTGTGGTTCCACTCAAAACTGGTGGAAACACAGGCTGGTTCTCTAGATAGCACCAAAGTTTCAAGAGTCTTTAATGGAACAGATTCAGAACTAGAACTAATTGGGTGAAATAAGCCTTCAGAAGTTCTACATAGAACCCTTCTATGGTGTCATGGTTCCACCCAGTACCCACTCTGGGGGCTCCATCCAGAATCTGTCCACCTTCTAAGTGTGCCAACAAGAACCCACCGGGGGTTTCTACCAAAAACCCTTTTATATTCCAAGGGTTTCATTTCGAACCCACCCAAAGCCATTGTCTATCAAAGCAGCACTGGTTCATGAGCCAGTTCTGTTCAAGATTCTTGAAACCTTGGTGCTATCTAGTGAACCAGTTGCACAACTACCTGTACAATATTACATGCCCTCTTTAGTACCTAAGGCCAACCTGCTATTGTTTGGTTCCTGCAGGGAACCAACTCTTCTAAACCAATTTCTTTTTGGTGGAAATGCTCCAAATGGTTCAAAATAAAATGCCTGAACCAGAATGGGGGCCGTTTGGTGTTCGGGCTATATGGGCCCTTTTCTACCACACAAGCTCTGGGTTTGAACCAATTTGGTTCAAGATGCGTGGAATCTTGGTGATATCTTGCGGACAAGCCAAGTTTCCACCAGTTTTAAGTGACACCATTGTAAACGAGGATGTCATCGACCGAGTGTGTTGCAAAGCGCACAACAGCCTGGAGAATATGACACACCCACCTTTGTCCCCAAAGACAACCTGCTGTTTTTGGTTTCGGCAGGAAACCAACTTTTCTGAACCAAATTCTTTTAGATGGAAATGGTTCAAAGTTAAGTGCTAGAACCAGAATGCGGCCAGTTCCGTGTTGGTGGAAAGGCCTATATGAGAGGTTATACAGACAACCTCTATGGTGCAATGGTTCTACCCAGAACCCTCTCTGGGGGCCTCTTTTATATTCCAAGGGCATCTTCTAGGACCTGCCAAGGGGGGTCTAAAAAATACCCTTTTTTATAAGGATTTCACCTATAACCTTATAAATTTTTTGTATTCTGCATATGAAGCAAAAAGGAGGAAAAGTAAAATCAATTAAAGGGATCCCAGATAGGTCTACATCTAAAAATACCATTTGAAACATGGATAAATGCTTGAATATTTGAGGGCACTCTTGTCCTCAACAATCCAGGAGGATCTCATCTTCCAAAAAGTTTTTTTTTTTTTTTCTTGATGGAACACTTCATCTTACAAAGAACTCTTTCTTCAAACAAGGGGTTTTCAGAGACAAATGGTTCTTTGCAGAGAACCATTTTGGAAACCTCATCTCTAAGAGTGTGGATAGAGGAGGGCAAAGTCAAAAGTTCGGGCTAAAAGCAGCTCTGGAGGTCACAAACCAAAACCAAGACGAGGGCCCACCCCGCAATCTAGATGCAAAAATAGACAAATCTGTGCCAAAGATGATTTTCAGAAGAAAGAAAAGGAACAAAAGCAGCAAAGGAAGGTATTGTGCTCCACAGCTAATTGTTAGAGAGTCTTAAATTAGCAGTTTTAATCTATATCTCTAAGCTTTAAATTACCATATGGGTTGAGAAACCTTCAGATTGTCGGAAAGACTGCAGAGGTTTGTGCTTGTCGGTCAGGCATGTGATTTACTGCCGAACAAATCACAGATAACTGCTCTTATGGGATCATCAGTTGTAAACCTGCTTTCACTTGTGTGTGTGTTGTGTGTGTGTGTGTGTGTGTGAAGGTAAATGTCTGTAACAGGCGATTATTTGTGCCGCTTTACGCCTCTGAGCCTGAGATTTTCCCCTCGGCACAGAGCATGTGTCGCTGAGGGCAGTCGTACACATTCATCACTTCTGTCCCATAGGAACACAACACACGCACACACGTATATAAACACAAAGTGCATATTCATCACTTCCGTCTCCGGGGAACAAGCACACACACACAGGTGTACGTCACTCAATGGCAAAGAAACAAACACACACGTGAGAAACATCACATGTCCAGAAGAAAAAGGTCTGGGTGTGGCCCTAAGTGGGCTCGTAAATCAGGTGGGGGACCCGGCCCCTGCTGCAGCAGCTGTTCTCAGGGAGGGGGCTGAGGTCACATCTATTCAGCTGGTGGCTACTGGCTCTGCTACCGTCTCTCAACTCCACCCTCCCACCCCCCGCCCCATCCCCAACTGTCCTACATTTTACCCTCCTCCTCAATTAGCCTTCCTCCCCCTCTCTCATTTAGCCTACTGTCCTTTCTCCACCCCCCTCTGTGTTCCGTATCTCCTTCCTCTCATCCTCCGCCCTCGCCTCCCTTCCTGCCTCCATTTCCCTGATTAAACCACACTGTGGAGTCAGCGCGGTCAGCTGCATTTATAAGGCCTTCACCCTCCTGCTCTCCTTCAGACGAAACGCAGCTCCATCCAATCCGCTGCAGTTTGCAGCCTGTCAATCACGAGCCACATGGGTATAACAAGCGGTGCGTTCTGTCAGAAACCTACATATGTACGCAGTCTGATGTCTCTGTTGTACATCCAGTCCTCCTTAAATCCTACACAACATCTTCATGCCTCTGGCTTTAGGATTTACTGCTATCTCTCTCTCTGGAATCTCACTGACTCACGCTTTGAACGGGTTTTAACTTATACCGTCTGTCTTCCTCTGCGCTGTCAGCGTCTCATGTGAAGTGATCCCTGAGTAACTTAAGTAGATCATGTGAGTTCACTCTTGTTGACCGTCCACATTAAACAAGGAGAGGTACGGTGACAGCCTGCTGTGACTAATGATTGTTTTCATTGTGAATTAATGTGTTGATGAGGTTATTTTCTCAATTAACTGATTGGTTGTTTGGTCAATAAAATCGTGTTTCCTAAAGAACTCAAATGCCTTGTTTTGTTCACAGCCCACAGAAAGAACCCAGAAAAAAAAACATTTAAATGTCCAGTGTGTAAGATTTACAGTGATTTATGAGCAGAATATGGCAGAAATGGAATATTCATAAGTATATTTTCATCAGTGTATAATCACCTGAACATAAGAACTGCTGTGCTTTTGTTAGCTTAGAATGAGATGTTTATATCTACAGAGGGTGTGTGTCCTCTTCCACAGTTTCTAGGGCACTGGACTTCTGGACTGTGACCATATCTACTGTGATATTACGTGGTTAATTATTTAACTTCATAAAAAGACAGCCGCTGACTGCTTAATTGTTTTTGTTTTTAAATTGTACAAATATTGCCAAAGACTATTCAGGCCAATATTTTGCAGGTCATGGGTCATGGCCGGCTACTTTTACTTTAATTTATTATGGAGGGAAAGCATAAGCGCTTTAAGTTTAAAGGAAATAATAACTTTAAACAAACGAAAAAAATCTGCACAGATCAGATTTATTATTCAGTATATCTTAATTTTTTCAAGTTCTTTTAAATATTACAATTAATATTGTACTGTATGGATTTTTATTGTGGTATTGTTGTAGCTCAAGTTTTTGGTATCATTACACCCCTAGTTTCTAAAACAGTCCAGAAAGAACAAACCAAACACTGGCTCCCCATAGAGCCCATCACATTTTTGCAGCCACCACAAGTTCTACAGTGCTAGGAAGGGGAGGGTGAGGCGACATGTTTGCAACCTGCAACCTCACCACTTGAGGCCACTAAATCCTACACACACGGAACTTTGACCTTTTTTTCTTAACTGAAACCAATTAACAGATTAGCAAGGCAATACAGAGCACAAGAGACCCTAATACCCCCCCCCCCCCCCACCAACCTTACACACACACTGTCACACACTACCACTATCATTGCCACTATTTTTAAAACATTAATAAGCCACAAATACAACCACCACCCAAAATTACTTTGAAAAACATAATTTAAGCAAACACATAGCACATGAAAACTACAGTTTTTATGATAGCTTAACATAAAAGAAATATAAAACCTAAAAGAACATTAACATGTAACAAGTGGCAGAAAATGCTTTAAAGTACCATAACATATATAAACTTAAAACTGAGTACAGCAAACAACAACAAAAAAAACAAAAAAAAAACAACACAAAAATATGTAAGAAATAATAAAGGTCATTATTTTTAGTCTGGGATAAAAAATAATGTATCATTAGTAGATTTATTGGTTTCCTTACCTTGGCACTGTGGTGTTATTTCGGAGGCAACATACAGAAGAAGTAAACCAGCAGCTCAGTGATGATCCGCTGCCGCAGCAGCAGCTCACAGACACACACAGACACACACACACAGACACACAGACAGACACACAGACACACACAGACAGACAGACAGACAGCAGCAGCAGCAACTCTCTGCCCTGCTGGCACCAGGAGCCACTTTCTCCTCCGAAAAAGTCACGGTAGATTTCCCCTGCTGCTCATTCCCCTCAGGTCCCCTCCACAGAGAAGACGAACACAGTTTTTATTAAAACCAAACGCAGGAACGGTTCGTCAGCTGGAGACGGAAACAAAAACCCCAGCAGCGCGCGCGCGGACCTCTTTTCCTCCGTGTTTTAATGAGAGGAAAGCGGAGAGTCAGACCCGCTCAGCTCCGCTCCTCCTGCTCAGAGAGCACAACTGTGAAGCGGCACAGTGTTAACACAGAGCATTTCCGGCTTCAGCCTTCAAAATAAAATACAAACTGCACGGCAGTTTTATTGTTGAAACTTGTATTATTTTCAAATTAAATTTAAACTGTTTAATCTAAATATCCACGGTTTATATGCACTACTGCAGATTTAAATAGGTTACAGCAGGGGCGTTTCTTGGGACTGAGAACATTGGGGGCTAAGCCCAGACCCTTATGGGGAAGTTTGGGGGATCCTACCCGGGAAAAAAGCTCTATGCTTTTTTGAGCCTTGTTGCGTCTTGTCTAGAGCCAAATACTGCCAACGTGTACTTCAAAATGTGTCAAAATTAAATTAGATTATATTGATAGAAACAGGATGATGCACTTATAGATAACACAGGAATTAAAGCCAAAAAAATAAATATTTTGTAAATATTTTGACCGAAGCCAAGTCATATTCCCCCTCAATTTTAAAAAAATGTTAGAAGTTACATGATTTACAATTTTTAGTTTGCTTTTTTTTAACACCAGACCATGTGAAAAAGTTGAGTGATGATGCCTACAGACAGTACTCGAGTTGAGGGGGGATGAGGGCGGATGGCATCCCCCCTGAAATAAAAACGATCAAAATCATCCCCCCTGTAAAACTGCCATCCCCCCTTTCCATCCCTTCCCTTTTTACAGTAAATGTTGGAAATATAACTTATAATTCTATATAATTATTTCATCATTAGAAAGTAGTACGCATGTTGAGTAAAAGAAATGATAAAATCTGAGGGCACAGAGGCACGCAAACATGCAATGACGCAACATGATTGTTATTTTCAATTGGTTGATGCCTGATGCCAGAGGGAGCGGAACAAGCTGCGCTGCACTGCAGTGTCAGCATGGCCAAACGAGCGGCTGGACAACGTGATGTCAGGGAGTATTTTAAAAAGATGAAAATTACAGGTGAGCTATAAATCAAGACCCAGGAGTCTCAATCATTACTTCTTATTAATCTATACAAAAGTCGCCAGACTCGCCACAAGTTGCATGCACAATAACAACACAGCTAGTTTTCCAAGCTCGCTGTGTAGCCTCCAAACTCGTTGCCTGAAATGTCTAGTAACTGATAAAAAAAAATTACTGATAAAAATATTTTTAACTAATTATTATTCTTTCCAAAATTAAAACACCACACAATCTTAAGACTTGGACAGCCAGCATTCTAGTACCCCCTCTGACCGCCGCAACGGCACATTTTTTATTTTTATTTATTTATTTTTGCTTCACATCTCCCATTAAAGTGGATACTTTGCTAAAATACACGCTACAATAATAAATAATACATATCTTTTAGTCTACTATATCATCATAATATCATAGCATGTGCTATACTATTCTTAAGATTTAATTTTCAAGCGGGGTACTGTGTGTTTTCTGACTTCTATGCGCTACAAGCACACCTGGTGCTTTTATGAATCAATTAACGATCACAAATCGCCACGAATTCAAGCACTTCTGATAATTAATGCACTTAATACAGAAACGTTTTGCTCTATCATCTGAATGAGACACACAACACCATGTCTGACACCAACTTTGTGTGAAAATACTTAAAAAATTAAACAATGAAGATACAAACTGCGCTGGAGGGATAAAATCCACTGGACTGAAGTTTGCTGCAACTTTTAGAATCTCAGATAAACTTCCAGGTGAAGCTCGGAGCTTCAAGATCATCTGGATTTATACTTTATTCAAAACACGTCAGGTGAAATACTGCATGTAATGGTTTTACCGTGAGCAGCTGCTTGTGGCAAAAAGCGCCCCTCACTGAAGAAAGACGCCAAAATCTCCTGAAGAATGTATCCAAAGCCCCAGAACAAGTGAGTGAGAGCTTTTTTAGAGTTTTGCTTTTTAACTTTCAGTGATAATTAACTACGATGTTGAACATCACAGCGTGCGCGGTGCGAGCCGTCTGCTCCACTCAGCAGCAGCCTGTGAATGGGAACGAAGTGTGGAACCTGTTTCAGCTCAATATCATGACTTTGAAAACACCAAATGACTTATTTTAACGAATTCCGTTAGATTAAAATATGAAGAACCGTAAAATCTCACTTCCATGAGGCTGTTCATTCAGACTGCGACAGATCACAGGCTGAAGTTGGCATTTCATCCTCACATGCAGCCACAGCGAAGGTCGAGCTGTACGCAGCTGCACAGCTTATATTATGTTCATTATATTGTTGATTAATGTTGAAATGACGTTCTGCCTCACCAATAATTATTAATACCATCAGATTAATCACTAAAGTGATCAGGTTTTGAACCTACATACATCGGGATAGTGCAGGATAGTTTCTATCCTGTTTCCAGGATAGAAAATGCAATTTTATGGAAAATATTAATCCCTACGCCCCCCAAAAGGCTCTCTATGGGCACTGTCAAATTACGAAGTACGAATTTGTGAAAAAATGGGATTTTCAGCCCGTCTAAGAGCGTCTATCCCCCGCCGGCACGCCCCCCTAACACTACACGTTTCACAAACAGAATTTAAATTATTCATTTACCTGCTTCTGGTGACGGCTCCCCGGAGACGTGAGCCTCAGCCGAGTCAGCCTCCTTCTTTCTGAAAAACCGCCTTATATCCATGTTTTCGTAACGGTATATCAATGTCGTTATTTTCTTTCTTAAACGTCTCACTGAATCGTGCGCGCCAACGGTTTAGATCAGCACGCAACCCCTCTCTGATTGGTCTTGACGTCGAGACGTCATCCTGTGTTGCATTCACTGAAAATGGAAAACTACAACTTCTTTCGTGGCTCGTTAATGTACAGTTATCATTATTTCTTCTGAAGTTGAATTATCCGGGGCTAAAGAAAAAACGTTCGGGGCTAAAGCCCCGGATGCCCAGGCCAGGCGACGCCACTGCGTTACAGTAAGGGCGACTATCAGGGGAAATTGTAACACTTCTGGATGTACAGTATTTCTTTTCTGTTGTCAGAAATTTAGATGACTGTGAAATAATCCATCAACTTTATCTCTGGATTACTGGTCAAAGATTTCCATAGACAAACCATGCTAATATAGCCAGCATACAACATTTTATCATGGCTGCAAGATTGGAGGTGAAAGCAATTTCCCCTGAGCCACATGGCCCAAAGAAAGCACTTAACTGAATGTGTTGACGTACTTTTCTGTTAGAAAATGAACATACTTCACCAAATTTAAATTCTAAAAAAACTTCAGCTTCAATCAGTCAATTCACACGATTCTACTCTAGTTACCACCACAGAGGTTTCCTAGTCTTAGTCTAGAAATAAACATTTGCTTTACTTTGCATAAGATGCCTGACATCTAAAGGAATTTGAACCGTACACAAAACAGAAGAAAGAAAAAAGATGTAACCAATTTTTCAATTTTGTCACAATTTTGTTACAACTGCCCCAAACAAGGGGTCAGTAGTGACACTCTGTGAAATTAAATCTAATGCAAGCAGCCTTGTCCTTATTAGTAAAATATATCAATTATATTATTCATTCGTGCACTTATATATGTTTCTTATATCAAAGGATGACTGGTATATTTCAAGTAGTCTGTGAGGTATGAAGGAAAATGCACATTTTTACTGTGAACATATAGAATAAAATTATATTTTCATATTCTGCTTTGGTAAACAATCACAGCGAGAGAACACACACATAAAAAATGCTAAAAATGATCAAAACTTGATTGACAGCAGTGGCTATTCCATCAGGTACGCAGGGTGCATATGAGTGTATAGCTGCTGTCAAATGTTCAGAAGTTGATCGTGTTTCATCTACTTTTATTGTGAAGGCAGCTACTTCTGTCTTCCTGTTTTAGTTTTGCTTAATGTCGCTGCCTTTACGTGGCTCGAGTGTGACCCTCACGTCTACGTCACTGCTAGAGGACGTCCCCACTCCCATAATTGCCTATTTATACAGATGCTGCCAACATGTCTGTTCAATGTTACATCAATCAGTTCACTTCTTATCATTAATCAACATTTCTCTAAGTGTGGGAGTGTTTGGAAACTGGTTTCTGAACATCATCTCCAGTTTACTGCAGGGACTGCAAGAACATGGCAGAGATTCAACAGCACGTATTCATGTTTCTGCTCTGACATCTAAACTTAGCAATGAAGCAAGCGAGTTATCTTAAAGTTATATTGTTCAAGCTCCCCTGACTGTTTCCCTCCATCATGATGGTTTGATGTGTCATTAGTTTCCACAAAAACGTGACCAGGACCCCCAGTGAACCCTCACAATAACAGTTTGTGTAAAAACACTTGTTGACAACATTTATTTAAAACTACTAGTGAAATTATTAACTTAATTGTTAATTACAGAAGAAAAGCTGATTTTCCTGACATGAAATTGATAGTGCACTGTAAAAAACTAAACAAAACAGCTATTTGTTTTAACTTTAAAAAGTTAGTGTCTGGGTTGAAAAGAGTAATTAATCATTTTGTCATGATTCAAAATTTTAGTCGAATAAAATTGGTATTGATTCAGTTGTATTTGAGAAAACATGTTGAAGAAGCTTAAAGATATTAAGTGAAACTAAAAACTCTTCAGTCACACTGACGAACGTTACAAGCTAATTTGATTTCCTTTCACATTTTCTCAGCTTGAGTCAGTTCTCTATTCAAAGAACTTGAGCTGCAGCTGCTCCTGTTGGAGCTACTTTCTTCCAGCATTGCAACTAAGACAATAAGAGACACTGCTTCAAGTGAACTTATTCAATTTCAAGTGTAAGGGGGGAAGTTCAACTTAAAAAAGGGTCTAAGAGAGTTTTAACTTTCAATAATGCATGCTGGGAAGTCTGCTAATATGCTGATCATGTTTCTTTAGAAACTTAATTTAATGTACAATTCACTCAATTCATCACTGTTCCACAAAATTCTGGTATAATTTTTTTTGCACTATGCAGTGACCATACAAGTGACGTTGTTCATTATCGACAAAGATAAATAATTTGGAAATACAGCCTATTGTTGTTTCTTGACTATAACTTCTCATCAAACTATTTTCATCTCCTGATGTGTCTTAAACCACACTGTAAAAATGCTCAGGTTGCCTTAAAATCTGAAGTTGACTGACTTTGAAAAGAAAAGTTGAGGTAATTTTGTAATGATTCAAAACAAACAAGCTTTTCTTATCAAATAAACTTGATATTAATTCAGTTGCACTTGAGAAAACATGTTCAGCAAACTTAAGATATTAAGTTGAACCAACAACTCTTCAGTCACACTGATGAACATTACAAACAACTGAATTTAACACTAACCTTCATCAGGGTTCACAAGGTTTTCATTATTGTGATTTACCTTAAAGTGAATTAAAGACACACATCAAGATTTCATAATGTGCGCTTTCTTCAAACTACTAACAAAATGCATGCTGGGAAGTCTACTGATATGCTGATCATTTTTTATTTAGAAACTTCATTTAATGAGTTGACTGAATACTGTACTGTACATTCATTCAACTCATTTTATGTCAAAAGACTTCAAGTTAGAAGTTCTAAAGTGCCCTGAAAAGAAATACTGATAGATTTTAAGTTCATTTAACTTGAATAAATAAACCTTGTATATTCACAATAACTTAAGAAAAGATTAGTTGACTCCATTAAATTCCTGTATGATTTTTTTTACAGTGTAGTTATGGTTTTCCAACACATAGTCCAGAAAGAGAAGAAGGAAAAGAAAGAAAGTATGTAGAAATTGAAGTATTAAACACATCACAACATATAACTGAAACTTTACAATAGCAGGTAAAGGTTTTTTTCATTTCTCCACAGCATTAGAGACCACATAAAACCCTCAGAGCTGCTGACCGCACAGTATTTGGACCGGTTTCAGTCAAAATAATCAACCCAGCCAGTTTTGTATTTGCCTTAAACTTAGTGGAAAGTTTTTCTTGCCTCAGCACTGTGGGGATATAGTGGAAAAATGTGAGCGAAAACAAACGATCGCATCCGGAAGATCCTTCAATCCTGTTTAGTCTCTGGGGAGTGTTTACCCGGGAATGCAGGACCTTTATCCCCCCCCCCCCCCCATCATCTGCTTCAAATGGATGGAAACTTTACATTTATTCCATCCTCTTTCCCATATATTTCATGGCTCTGGCACTAGCTGTATAACATGACATGTTTTGTTTTTTGATGAAAAAGTACAACATTTAGAAATAATTGTGACCCATGGGTGGGGGGGGGGGGTGCTCATATCCTTAAAGAGAAATTTCCTGGCAGCAAAAGCGGATGAAGGAGTGATTTCACAGATATGAATCATTCTCAAGAAATAAGAGCAAGTTGCTTCAGTTGCATGAATCACATCACAGAGTGCACGAAACAGACCAAAGAAAGAGATTTGTTTTGATGCAGGATGTGGAGGTGATGAATGCGAGTCATACGGGCAGACACATGTCTGACTCACTGACAGAGGAGATAAGGAGCAGAGCAGAGTGGCAGACTTCATGGAAATCAACTTCATCACATTAAATGTTTCTTCTTCTTCATTTTTAGAACCATCTGTTCTAAAAAAACTGAGTGTAAAAACATGTATATATACACAGAATATATACAGTATGTGTATATATATACACATACACTTTATACAAAATAGTGATGGTGAAGTGCCCAGTACTGGTGTCTGAAAAATACTTAAGTAAAAGTTTATTTTCTATTTTAAGTCTAAGTTTATTTTCCTTGTTCAACAAAAGGCTCTGCCAGACAAAACTATGTCAAATGAGGTGTAATTGTATTAAGTAATACATTAATTAATACAACAATTAATCAATCAATCATTAATTATTAACATCTGTACGCCAAATGTGTCCTGCTGCAGTGTTCTGTCTTGATTTTCGTTTGTGATCAGATCACCTGATTGGCTGCTAAAATGCAGCTGAATGGTTTGGATTTTAATTCAAATTGTACTCAGTGCTCAACTTTGATTTTGAAAGTAACTAAGTAGATTAGATAGTGTAATGTATACTTAAGTACAAGTAAAAGTACAGACTTGAAAATCTACTCATTAAAGTAGAAGCACCCAAAAGAGCTACTTAATTAAAGTAACTTGAGTATTTGTAATCAGTTACTTCCACCCCTGCTATAGTGCCCCTCCAGTGGAACAAACGTGGTGAAGTTACCTTCCAGGAAATATGATGCAGAACCATATAACCTGCCCTACGTGGTAAAAAATGATCCTGTCTCTATGTGCCTTTAAATAGTTAAATAGGTGCGTGTGTGTTTTAATTACAGAATTGTAATAGTTGTTGTACAATAAAAGAATTTTAATCTAAAGCAGGAACTGAAAACTTTTCCAACTTCAACAAACAGTAAATCAACAGCTGAAGCCCACTTGAAAATGTTACAGATTTAAAGGGACGGTTCACCCCCAAATCAAAAATACATATTTATATATCATCTTTGTACATGAACTCATAAATTATCTTTGCCTTCTCTCCAATATAATGGAACTAAATGGCTCCTGGTTTTGGTGCTCAATTCAAAACCAGTGTCTCTTTCCAAAAATCATGACCTGGTTACTCCAGATAATTCACAGAAAAACAGAACTACTTTCCTTCTATTAAAGAGAAAGTAGCTCTGCCAGATTCGACTGCAACCGCACTGCCTGCACTCTCTAGATTTACACCCCCGGCTGCAGGTCAAAAGTTGTATAATCGTATATTCATCATATATTCTGATGGAAGAATGTGACCAAGTATGAATCAGTATATTACTCCATCTTATTTCTGCCACACCAGAAAAATAAACATTAATTGTTAGAGCATGATTTTTGTCAGGTTATTAGACATACAAACTTATCAAAAACCTTTCTCGCTTTAATAATCTATTATGTTCTTGTTATAAAACTTGAAACATTTCATGTAACATGAGCACTTTTACTGTGATAACATAGCATATAACAATATAAGTTATCACATTATAGTTTGAAACATTTGATATCATAACAAGAACAATTTCTTGTTATAACATGATACATTTGTATGTCATTACAACATGGAAATATCTTGTTATAATGTTAAAAAAAAATCTTGTTATAAGAATAAACTTTTCACCTTATAATATGAAACTGATCTGAGCGTGGCAACTGGAATAAGATTATAAAACAGTATAGAACATATGATATTCAATTTTTCTACATTGTAATTACTGTAACATCTGTATTTAATTACATGTTTTTGTTTACTTGTCTATTCATAATTGCAGCCAACCTGTCCATTTTATAAATATCTTTGTTATGATTGAAATCCCTCAACAAAATCATGTTTAATATATGTTTTGATTGCACTGTTCCAGTGGACCTTTTTTCACAGACACCACTGTGACATGAATCAGTAGAATAAACACAGGTGTTACCAATGATACTAATTAAGGTCCCATTCCATTCAGGTCAGTCAGAGACCTTCATTAGTATCATTACCCCACAGCTTCACATCAATAATGCTGCTGTTAAAAACACTTTTTTTTCTTTGTGTGATGATGTGCATAATCAATCATGAAAATGAATGTGTGATTTTGTAGAGTTAATGATGTGGTGATGTACATACAGTGAACTGTACATGTTCATCATTTCGTGACTTCTGGAGCCTCCCTGTGGTCTGTTGTGGTCACTGCATGGAAACAGGGACAAATGCCTAAAATAGGTGGTTGACATTTTTCTTGTTTTTCCTTTCATAGCATCCAAAATTCCTGTCATCAGCATCACATCTGGAACAAACAACTATCATTTTCATCACTTTTTTTTTTTTTTTTACAGCAGTTATGACAGAATTTTGACTTGTACAGTAGGAAAACTAAGAAAACTAATGCAGCTGTTTACTGTGTGTGTATCAATAGACATACAGTATATGCTTTCTATGGATGAACACACACACACACACCACACACACACACACAAACACACACACACAGATTGGTGGGTTACACTTTTGTTAAAATGCACTCCCATTTGTTTTATGAAAACTGTCTTTCCCCACAGACGGTGCTGCTTTGTACACTCTGGGGGAAATATAACACTAAGTTAGCTAAGTAGAACCACTCTTGTGTTATTAACTGTATTCATATTTCAACTACATCTCCATGAGACACTGGACTTACTAATATGACTCCACTGAGCCATCCAGTGGTGAAATGGAAAACTGCAGACAGAGTTTACTCTCCAGTCAGCGGCTGTTACTGCTGTTAAATGATTGTGTTCAGTGGAGGAAAAAGTATCCACATGTTTTAGGCTACTTAAGTAAAAGTACCACTGTAAGTAAACAATGTGAAAATACTTGATGACAAGTAAAAGTCTTGCATTCAAACATTATTACCAGCAAAATGTACATCAAGTATCACATGTAAAAGTACTTTTGCAGTAAAATGTTCTGTTACTGACATTACTACATGCATACATAGTAAATAGTGATGCATCAACATGTAAGCAGCAAGATGGAGTTGTGAGATGTTTAATCTGAGAGAAAACAAAAGTTCTGACAGATTTAGAGAAAAACATCAAGTCCCACTATTGAGCATTTATAAAGAGTATATAAACATTTAATAAATGCTTTATAACACACAATAATCAGTTACACAAACAGGTTTACTGTAAGTGTTCATTAATGTACAGTATTTATCAGCAATTATAACGTCTCCTGTGAAGACATATTTTAAAACAGGTGTAATTCTCGTTTATCAATACATTAATAAATATATGTCAAATATCTGTGTACAACTACAGTGCATTAAATATGTTATAAACCATTTATTAAACCTTTACATTCTGTGTACTCAGAAATGTTAATGCTAAATAGGGGGGCTTAAAGTAAATAGTATATTTCTATTTTTTGTGAAATGTTGAATAATTTGACCTTTTTGGGCGACAAACAGTTATTTAAATGAAACGTGAGAAGGTTAGAGGAGAAACGTCTCTCTGGTGGAACTGATAACAACTGATAGACATCTGAAAGGACAAAGACACTGCTTCTTTGTTAGAGGTCACAAGTCAAAGTGGCCAGAAAACTCTGGTTTATTCTAAAACAATGTGGTGTTTTATGACCATTTCATGTGTTTTTTTTAATGCTAAGTGTCGCTCTGAAGAGTGAGTACTAGCTGTTCCTGTTGGACAAACATAATGGAGCAAAAAAGTACAATATGAAGTAAGATCAAATGTAAATAGTCAAGTAAAGTATGAGTATGCCTCAAATTTTACCAAGTACAGAACTTGAGTAAATATACAGTAAATATAAGGTATAAATAATTACTTTATGAATGGTTAATTATTTACGTATTAGAGTTCAACAGATCAGTCTTAAGCCACTCATAAGAAGAACTTTTGGGTTGCCAGGTTGTGAAAAATCCATTGTAGCTGACCCTCTTAACACCCTGACCTCTGAGCTTCTGGAAAAGAGCTGCATGGGCATCTGGACAACTAATCCATTTATACAAATGATGAGTTATCAACATTTGTAACTTTTGTGTCTTATTAGGCATTTATGAGTGCATTATTCCTAGATAGAACAAACAAACACTGGGATTTCTCACAACGGTAATGTAAAGGCTTATATTACATTACAAGAAACTACAGATTCTTTTCGTGCACTGGTCAATACTTAGTTGGCAGTAGAGTTGGCATACTTAAACACAGAATTTCAGAAAATGTGTAATAAAAAAATATTCTCTTAATGTAAGTAATCAGCTTAAGAGGGTTTTTTTTACCTGTAGTGTCTTGCAAAATGGGTTAGGGTTAGGGCTAGAATTTTATGCTACATTTCTTAAAAGGCCATTTTTAGGGCCCGAGCACCCTCGGGTGTGGAGGACCCTATTGAAATTGAAGGAATTATTACTATTTTTCTTCGCTATTATTCCTTGAAATGAATCGCATTTTTGGAAACTTAAACATACTCAAAAACTCACCAAATTTGGCACACACGTCAGTCGTGGCGAAAATTTACGTGTGATATGGTCTTTGGCGATGGGCGTGGCCAATTCGTTTGGCCATGTTCGCCCTTAAACAGCAGCCCCGACTGCATGTTGAACCGACGTGCACGAAAATCGGTACACATATGTATCACACCCAGACGCACAAAAAAGCCTCTTGGACCCATAGGCCAAACCCAACAGGAAGTCAGCCATTTTGAATTTCGTGGTCAATTTTGGCGTTTTCCACGTGCCGTATTTTAACGATCTCCTTCTACAGGATTAATCAGAATGACTTCAAAATCACTGTGAATAATCTAGATTACTTTGTGATCAAAAGTTATTAAAAGATCGCGCTATTGGGCATGGCTGTGAGGTGGCGGCAAATTTTGATGTCACGCCATAAAACACGAATTTGCTATAACTTTAGCATTCATGGTCTGATCTGCACCCAACTTCACATGTTTGATAATAGTCCCGCCCTGATCACATCTATATGACAATTCTCTGTGATTGGCATAGCACCCCTGCTGGCGACAGGAAATGACATGTTTTAGACTTTGAGGTGCTGCTTCCAGCACGTTGACCATATCCAACTCAAATCTGGTAAGACAGGTCTTCAGACCTTGGTAATGTTATATTGTGAAGATCATGACGTATCGTCAAACAGCGTTGCCCTGAGAGCGCGGCGAAAGTTGATGCCTCGCCATGAAACACGGAATTGCTATAACATGAGATTAAATGGTCACATCTGCTCCAAACTTCACATGTATGATAATAATCCCGGCCTCAACACCTCTACATGAAACTCACGAGTCACAGTCATAGTGCCACCTACTAGGGACAGGAAGTAACACCACATTGCTTCCTACAGTGTCCGAAGGGGGTGAAAATTCAGCACCTTGTCTACCAGTCGGCCTCTGGCGGGTGTGGTCCTGGCTGCAGCAGGCCCCGAGTGGCGCGGGGGTGCAAGGGCCCGTTCAACGCTGCTTGCAGCTTTAATCTCTAAATAAGTTTTTTCTCTTACTCTGAGCCAGAAAACTCCACTTCAGTAGCACTTTTGTACACAAACTTTCCAGTTTTATTATCTATATCCTGAAGGTTTGTTCATGTATCATTCATAGCCTGATTGATTTAATATTTCATTTCTAAAAACATGGTGAAAATTTATATTTTATGGCTGCTACCAGTGCTTTCTTATTTATGGAGTGATAAAAAGAAATATCCAAAATTCCCTCTGTAAAAAACAATAGACTCTAATATATCAACAAAATTAAACAAGAATTTTGAACCTGCCGTTATGTAATGTCCTGTTCTGGAAATTAATGCAAATTAGCACACTTTAAACTAGATAATGTACCATTTACATATTTAAAAATACAATTTCAGAAAACTTGCAATACAAAAAAATTATTCTTATTGTAAGTAAACAAGTTTGGAAAGTCTCATGGTGAAAGTTCGACCTGTATGAATTATTAACCTAAAAGAACTTCCAATGAAAAGCCTTTCTACAGGGTATCTTATTAAAAAACTGGTACAACTAAAAGAAAATATTTGAGTATCCAGTCATACACCACTGAAACTAACTGAGCAGCTGGTTGAGACTCTGTTTCTTTGTCTGAATGTATCATGTTGTGTTGTTAAACTCTCTGACTGTTCTGTGGATCACTTTAAGCTCCCATTCTCCATTAAGTGTGCAGCACAGATAAATGATTGATGAAGCTTTGTCTCCGGTTCGCTCCGCTGATTAATTAATTAATGCTAAGTAGTGCTATGCAAAAATTATTGGTTCAAGTAGTTTTAGAAGAGATAAAAAAGATCTAGCGGGGTTGCCGGGTTACAAATCTCTTGCAGTTAATTGCGTGTGAAGGATATGCAGCCAAATGATGTTATGAGTCTAATTTGCTTGTTTATGATAATAGGGACTAAGCATTGCAGCTATTTATCTAAGATGTGCTAATGTTTAGAGACATTAATCATCACAAATAATTACTAATGTTCTTACTTTTGAGTCACACTCTGAACTGGAATAATAAGTAATGGTCCAGAGGGATCTATTGGCAGGACAACATATTTTATTTTATTTTATTTTATTAAGGCGCCTGGAATAAACATTAGTTAACAATAATAAGGCCCTTATAAGATGCTTATTAACATTAATATGTTTCAGTAATAGCATAATAAATATGGTATCGTAGGGTACCGTAAGACCCTACATGTCACATGACAAGTGAAATATTTGGTTTTACACATATATATGTAATATTTGTTTTAAGAAAAGGTGAAAGAAAAAGGAAACTGCAGTGGCAAAAAGAAATTTCTTTTTGTACAAAAATGGTTTCAAATGGATTTCTTCATTGAGGCTGAGGAAAGTCATAGCATCAGATTTGAAAAATCCAAAAAGTCTCTCTCTGGAGGAGTTTCTTGAGGCGATCGCCCCGTCTTGTGGTGATTTTGACATGTTCAGTTCCTTCTGCTCTTCAGAGGGTTTCAGTGCTGGAGTGACACTGCTTGGATTTTTTTTTGTGCAAATAAACAACTAAAGTGTTTTCATTTGTTAGTGAACGTTTTCTCTGTGCAACGCTAGTTTCCAGGACATTTTTTTGATTTTAATAAACAAAGTGATGGGACAAAATCAGCCATTTCAAAATTAGAGCCTGACAATATTATCAATCTGAAAACTTAAATAGAAGATAAAGCAGATTGTTTTTATTTGCTTTAGAGGCAGCATTTTGTATCTATACAATCCCTTTTCTTAATTCAGGTTTAATATATACACATATTTTGCTCTCTATGTGATTTTTTAAATTATATTTTTCAAAAATACTTGTCAAAGTTTACAGTTTTAGTGCTCTGATATAATTTTGGATGACAAAGTTTATTGTTAAACTGTAAAAAATCCTGTAAAATAACCACTCTTGGTGAGTCATTGCAAAAAAAAAAGTTTGTTTATGCACATATTCTCTATTCCGTATAAGAATATCAATATAGCAGAATTATTTTACTCCCTAATATTAGAGATCGGCTCTCAGAATCCAGTATCTGTTTATAATCTTTCCTACCACACTTTGATTAGGATTAGGCACCAAAACAACTTGGTTAAGTTTCGGAAAAGACTGTTGTTTGGGTTAAAATAGACCTTTAACCATGTGTCAGAAAGGTTTTCTAGCAGAAAGCCTTAAAGACTAACTTCTCCCGTCTGCTCTTTCTACAGTTGCCCATAATGAACAAACCAAGCACTGACTCTACAGATGGCGTTCACGTTTTTTACAAGTTTGTGGCCACTGTAGTTTCTCCTACATGTTTGGAAGGGGAGGGTGAGGTGAGCGGCATTCAGTTGGTTGCAACCAAAAACCTCAGCACGAGCCGCTAAATCCCGAACACCAGTCCTTTAAACTAAATTAATGCACATTCGTATTCAAACTCATTTCCTGTCAATGTCCTGCCAAAATAACGCACCAACAATCCCTTAGGATGTGGTCTTAGATGAAAAACAAATCAGTGAAAAGTCTAATTTCAGTTAATGATAGACCAACAAGAAAACCAGCTGAGCGACTGAGCGTGGCTCACATCAGCTTCTCATTAGTGGTCAGTACCCGCCCTTCGCTCTGTGCCACCATTTTCACCACTGTTTACCACTCCAATAGGTGGAGAGTCCTCACATTAGAGGCTGGAGTTGTTTCCAGCTGTTCTGAGATCTGGCCATAAATATTCACCACTTATTACTTGGTGTCAGAATAATCAGATGCATTTTCTGTCTCTCTGTTAAAGGGACACTTCAGCCCCAAATCAAAAATACATATTCCTTCTTTTGTCTGTGGTGCTATTTATTCATCTAGATAGTTTTGGTGTGAGTTGCTGAGTTTTGGAGATATCGGCCGTAGAGGTGTCTGCCTTCTCTCCAATGTAATGGGACTAGATGGCACTCAATTTGTGGTGCTCAAACCACTAAAAACAAAACAAGAACAATAACATAAAAAAAAAAAAAAAACCCAAAAAACCCCCCCCCCCCCAAAAAAAACAACTCAACAGCAATATCTCCTTCCAGAAGTAATGACCTGGTTATTCAAGATAATCCACAGACCTTGTTGTGAGCAGTTTCAGGTCAGAACTATTCTCTCTACTGAACCGCACCCAGAGAGAGGGCAGACATCCTGACGGCCGATATCTCCAAAATTCTGCAACTCGCACCAACATTATCTAGAGGGTAAAAAACACTACAGGTAAGAAGAGCACGTATTTTTGATTTTGGGGTGAACTGTCCCTTTAACTGTACCAAAACAACTTAACTGACCCTTCCTAAATCCCGCCCCTTTTTTTTCTCTGTGCTCCATTCACATTTGATCAAATATGGTATCTTGGTTAACTTTCTCCTTTTCCTGTAAATTAGACTTATAGACTAGCTGGCTAACGTTAGCAAAACACTCACTAACTCGCTAGCTAACATTTCGCTAACATTAGCTAACTTCAGATGTGAATATGTTGCTTCTACAGTGTTCCCCAGCACTATCCTTCAACCACGCTTGAAGACTTTGGTTTTCTTTTCAGCGGTGGTTCAGAGGTTAGCCTAGCACATAGCATATCTAAGTCCAGGAAACAGGAAAGGAGAAAGTTGACTGAGCGTACCACGCTTCTCTACATGTCATGGAACTCCATCTCCATCAAACCAAAAGTCAATTTTACAATATTCCTTCCTTTTTTTTTAATGTCTCCACCTTCACCAGAAATGAAGGATGTCCACTTTAAAATCCTCCTGGAGAATATCTTCTTTAAGACAATGATTTGGTCTTGATCGTAACAATTGCTCCTTTTGTGATGAACACACTGAAACAACAGGACATTTATTCTATGATTGTAAATTTTCTGGTGCTTTTTGGAAAGATCCGATTTCCTAAGTTTGACTATTGCTCGTATTAACAAAAGAAAATGTCATTTTTTTGTATGTTTAGAGAGATGGCACACATGACTTAGCAATTAAGGCAATTGGTATTCCTGGGAAAGTCTTCTTTCATAAGAATAGAATCCTCACAGCACAACCGATCTTCCACAAGGAACTGTGTCGTAACTTTTCACTGAATCTAACAGAGAAGAGGAATCCTTTGAAAGTCAGAAGAACTTTAGCTTGCAGAGTGACACATGCTGTGTTCACTACTGTTCAAAGCGACTTTTGTATGTAATGTAATTTTCGTGCACTTCAATAAAGTTATGCAAAACAAATGAACAAAAAAGCTTTCTCATCTGTCATTGGAGCACAGACTGGAAAGGGGCGGGACTTAGGCAGGGTCCATTGCACTGTAACTGATAAATAACCAAATGAAAGATCAACGTCCTTCATATGAAGATGCCTTTTATTTGTATCTTTGGAAAGCGATGGCTGTGAGACAAAAACTAGACAAAACGTTCCTGCTTACATCACTGTCTTGCTGTAATAGTGCTTTCACATGACTTTGATGCAAAAAACAGATGTTGCTTCAAAGAGCTGCTTTTGTGAGGCTGCTGGTTTACCCTTTACAGCACGGCTGTGATGTAGATCTGAAGGAGCTGGAGTTTCTGATTCTTGATCACAACACAAATATTCCCTTTTTCTTTTTAAGGCCTTGCTGTTTTATTCATTTTTTTTCCTACAACAGCAAATTACAGAAGCAGTATTGAAAATAAAAGTCTTATTTTCTTGTTCTCGTAAAAAAACAAAACAAAGTCTGCACAAAATTTGAATGACAGTACAAAACGAAGCGTTAATATGCCATGTAAATGGTGAGGGGAAAGGGACATTACTGTTGGAAAATCTATTTTGCCTTTTTCAATAATGAAAACATCTCAATATTTTTACATTTCAGAATTATATCACATAATCTGAAACTATATATATATATAAAAAAGATGAAAGAAATGAACACGTGTTTTTTGTGTTTTTGACTTTCTTCTGTTTTTTTTTTTTTTTGCAAATGAACGCTATAAACACATAAACCTCTTAAATATATTTATCAGTGCAACATTGTTTGTTTTGAGTCCACGCTACAGTATCCTTTTTCTCTAGCTTTAGCAGATGCCGCCGGAGCTACAGTCCCTCTGTAGCTGCGGGCGCAGACGGTACGTACGGTGTAGAGGTTGCTGAGAGAGGAGTGGGAGGTCAAATCTGAAAAAGAACAAGCTGAGAATGTGTTCACCACGGCACGACAGACAAAGCACACGGATGTAAAAAGACGTCACCCTCGTCAGGATCGAGTTTTTTGATTGTTTGATTGTGGTGCGGAGAAAAAAAAACAAAAAAAAAACAAAAGACAAAAACGCTGACTTCCGCTCCCGTGGACCTCCTCGTGTCCTGATACTGTCAATCTGACACAGAGTTCGCACACAGTCCCTTCCCCTTGTAGTTTGTGGTGGTGCGATCCATCCATCTGCAAAACAAGAGTCTCAACAGAGATTCGAAGAGTTCACTTTGAGGTGACATTTGCACGTCTTTTAAGCTTTAAAAAGAGATAGAAAAACACTCTGCAAGCGTCCTGTCATTCCCCCCCTTTCGATTTCCTCTCTGGGGGCTCTGACAGGGCAAAGCAAGTTCGTTATGTGAGCGATGACCGTTAGTGAACTGTGGTGAGAACTCCACCCCGCCCCAGTGAACGAGAAAAGGGGGGAGGGGGCGACCGTCCTTTGGTAAAGCCACGGAGGGGAGGCCAGGTGACCTGATTCAGGTGACGCCACTCGATCCCTCGCTGTACCAAGTGTCCCGTCCTAATGACATCAGCTCTGACATCACAACGTTATGGCTGCTACACGTGAAACACGTAAAAACTCTTTGCGGCCCCGCCGAGAGGCCTTTAAGCTACAATACAGCATGTGAACAATACAAACTGGGTTTTTTTTTATTATCAAGAGATAAATGTGTCTGGCTAAAGTAATGATAGCACCATTCTTCAGTTATAGTGTGTTAACCCCTCGTTTAATAGGCTCCTATCTGGAGGGGATCAGTAACAAAGTGCATTCAAGCTGCATTGTCCAGATAGCACTTCTTCAGTGAACAATCCACAGTGACGTTTGGAGGTGACAAGCAAGGCTAAAGAAAAAGCGATGATGATTGTTGGTTTTTTGGTATGCTGGCAGACATTTTTGTATGTTTTACCACCTCCTCTGCCATCGACATGAGCGTGTCTGAAGCTACGTGAAGACATTCTGGTGACCAGTCGAACTCACAGCAGAGATATGATGGAAAAATGAAAGATAATTGAGATAGAGTTCATCATGTTTTTTTTTTTTTTTTTGTTACCTTTTGATTCATTCGTCCTTCGGTGGTTTTCGTGACGCGGGTTTTTTCGATGACAGATGGCTTGAATGCACATTGAAAATCGCTGTAATACCAAACAGCGTCACACAAATTTTACTTGTCTGAGCAAATAATCTAAAAATTAAAAACAATAACACTGCACCTTCCACAAAACAGTCAGAAGATTGTATTTACACACACACAAACCCATGAAAAAAGGGATACTGCAGCTTTTTTCCTTTTTACTTTCTTTAAAAAGGGCAATAAAATATATTAAAACTTATTTACAGTGTGTGGGTTTTTTTGGACAGAAAACAACAAAAAAACAAAGCGCTGTGATAGATTGTTTTCCTCTTTTGCAGGTATTTATAAGATAATGTGCCCCTGTGTCCAGTCATCATAACTTAAGCCATGTACAGTAAAAAACACCCAGATCAACAGAGGAGGCCAACCAAAATGTACTAAAGGCACTGTCAGAACCATACATTGCCATGAATGGGACCCTCACTTTAGAGTGATAGAGGTCAAAGGGGGGAGGGGTACATGTTTCAGGGTCATGGGTTATGGGCACACCCTGTATGCCACACCATGGGGCAAATCTACAGTTTTGCCGGATATGGTTCATTTTACGATTTTGATACGTCTCTTTCAAAACTTGAAAATAAACAACAGCCTTCATGAACTGATAATAAAAAAAAACATTTCTTTCCCAGAAAACGATAAATACTTTAAACATTATTAATAAATTGGTCTCAACACCAGCATCCGATTGTAAAAATGAATGAAAATCAAAATAGAAAATTAAAATATCATCTAAATCATCTGTACATATTTTTTTTCTGTAGTTTATTTGTACACAGTGTCCCCTACTGGTAGGTTCTTTTTACTGCAGCTCCTGAGAAAAGCGTGGATCAGTCCAAACCTCCCATTGGTTCCTGAACCTGTCCCTCATCCGGCGAGTTGAGGGTGTTGGCAGTCCTTTTAGCCTGCCTACTCGCAGATATACGAGAGGATATGCCTACAGCCAGTCTTGTGCATGCTCTGCGAGCTCTGCACGTCACAAAGTCCCACGAATGTGCTCAGTCCCAGCTCACGCCTCTGAGTATGAACTCTGTACATTGAGTTTGTCCTTCTTTAGCTTGACACCGTCCACTAGTTCAAAGTTATAGTTCTCCAGGGCTGATAAGTTCCTGTCCGACATGCCTCCGTGAGAGCAGGCGCAGTATAAGACCACACCGCAGATGGCACCCAGGAAGACCCCCAGGGCGGACATGGCAATGATGGTGATGAGGATGGGGTCGAGTGTCTTCAGCATGTTGCCTGCTCCGCTGATCTGGTTGGTCTCCACGAAGTCTGGGTATTCAGTGATCTCTTCAACTGGAGGAGAAAAGCAGAAAAGGAACATGAGATGTGAGGTAAAGTGTAAACTATAAAGGGTCTTGAGGAGTGTAATTTTTCCCAAAAAGGCAGTGGTGGGCTGTCTGAAGGGCAGGGGCAAAAAATAAAATGGGCACCAGCTGTATGTGGTGGGGCACCAGTGAGCCAAAAGTCATGATGCATTTATGGTGAAACCGTTCCAATCCCTGGTTTGGCCAACTAATTTTCTAGGATGTACACACCATTGAGGGCATTTGATTACATTTTATTTACAAACTTGAGGTGCTCCATAGATTGCACTTATTCATGTTTACCCACTGGACGGGCACCCTAGAGGGCACTTTTTCAAGTTTTTCCCACTGCGTGGGCACTCTAGGTAGCACTTTCTCATGTTTTATCTACAGAAAAAGGCATCCTAGTGGGAACTATTTTGTGTTTTACCCACTAGAAGGCCACCCTAGAAGGCACTTTATCATGTTTTATTGACCATAGGGGTATCCAAAAGGGTACTTTTCTGGCATTTTTTGATGCACGGGGGCACCCATGGGGACCATTATCCCTCTTACCCCACGCTTGAGTCCACCAATGCACAAAGGGATAACATTAAATAAACCGTCTAAATGAAAACACTTACGGATTTCATTGAGGCGATCCTCTGGTAGCATTGGCTCAGTGGGTACGTCAGGATCTGTGCAAACAGAAATTCTAATTATATCCGATGCCGAAAGGAAACAAGCTGCAGTCAAATGTATGTAGGCATATTTCAGATCAAGAACTGAATGCAGGTATTGTAACTATGAACACTAAAAGCCTCACCTTTACAGTCCGTCATGCTGAGTCCATTGAGAACCTTAATGTCATCCACAGCAATGTCCCCCCAGCTCTTTCCATCCACCAGACCTTCAATCACCACCTTGAAAAAAGCACACAGTGACTTGTTGGCAACCTTTTCTTGAATCCCACAATGGAAAGAGCATGAGTATAGTGGCAAACGCTCAAACAAAGCACAAACAGACTGAAGGATTTTGATTTACCTGATAGGGTTTGTTGGTGCGTGGCACAAGGACGCGTCCTTCCCTCCAGCGGTTGCCTTGGTGACCACTGACAGTCCAAAGCAGGATATCAGCCGGTCCGTCGACAGTCTGTTTGCGCTGTTTGATATGCAGTGTGCCGATGTGCGACCCAAACATGTGGTACCAAAAGGACACGCACAGGTCTGAGTCCGGGGAGCTGACCATGGGGCTGACCAGCCGAGCCACTTCGGCCTCTTGGGGACCCGTTGCTAAGGTGTAGATGAAATTCCCTGATCCACCTGTTGGATAAAATAACTTGTATCACTAACAGAGGAAAACGCTGTGGCTGAAAGGAAACGTGGCCTGCATGTACTGCTTTTGTACAGCCCAATTAGCGGTACCCTAAAGGGTCCTCACCTGTATGGTCCATGTTAGGTCCAGTGTTGAGTGTCGGGGTACCGCTGGATTGGATCTGCCATCTAGAGCCAGTGTCCTCTGATGTCCAGCTGCAGAAGGACGGGTCATTGGCCCAGCCAAAGTCGCAGGCAAACCACAGAAAAGCTGCAAATGTGTGAAAGAAAGGTCATGATCATGTGTGAGAGGAAAACCACATTTCATCATCCTCCTTATTACAAAAGGAGAAATTGCCGAGAGCTCTGGGCTTTGCCTGAACAATGACCTGGGGGCCTGTCATGATATGACTGCAGGCTACACTTTGGGGCTTCATCCACTCGTCCTTATCAGTTTCAAGCACTAGAGGGCAGCAAAGAACTGCGGGACACGAGCTTGGAGTCCCACAGCTGGGTGAGATAAAAACAGCTAACTCAGGAGGGAGAAACAGACTGGGATAGAAGGCAAGTTATGGCTCTAACACAAGAAAAAGACAGCATAGACCTCATGTAGACCCTATTTCTTGGCTGCCGTTAATGATCTCTTTTAATGAACATAAGAGGGCAAATAAAGAGAGGTATAGAGGGACACTAGGAGCAGGCACAGCACAAAGACAGGGACGGGGAAAAAGGAAGATGGGGTCTGGACATGGTGTCCAGTTGAGAAAGCAACATTCATAGCAACCCGCAGAGAGCTCAGGATTTTAATGAGTGCAGAGACTTGAGGGTTTGAAGACAGCTATGGTAACAGTGCCGGGGCCTCATTCCAACAATGCATTCCCCCGTGGACACATGCAGCTCTGAAGAAGCCTCAGCAGAGGCAAGAAAATGTGTGGGAGCTCAGGCTTTAGTGTTTTTCAAATTGGATAAAGAAAGACTTCCAAGGAACACAAGGGAAGGACCAGGACGTTTGGGAAGCGAGCCACGGCCTTAAACTCCAGTACGAGATGCTTTAGAGATACAACAAGGCAGCTCTCCAAATGACTGAATATATGGGCCAATATTCCCTTTAATAATAGGAAGATTTTAACTAGCTTCTGCAGGCAACCACTCTATTTACCCATTAAACACAAAGGATGGAATTCCCATGTGGAACCGCATTTCAGACGCCAAGCCACTTTTTTGTCGAGACGTCCCATTCCCAATTAAAATGGCTTTGGCTTTTTTTTTTCCATTCTAGGGAGGCTTTGACTGAGGCTACCAACATGCACTGGATAAGATGAGCAGCCACATGACTCACTTGGCCATTTGATGAAAAGAAAAAGAGACTTTTTTCTTGCCGAATGCCAACGGAAACTACATCCTCTGAGATTAGAGTGCAGGGCACGCACGCACCCAAACAGACACGGGACACACACAAATACACTGAACTGATTAGCATGCACGGTTCGAGACTCTAGAAATGAAAAGTCAGACAGATAAGTGTTTACCCACAGACATTTCGTTTTGTTCATACACACACAAATATGCCTACACACTCACACACCTGCATCTGAGCTTTCATCTATTATCATAGCTGGTGCCCCAGCAGACTGCAGACAGACCACAGAGTCAGCTGATGGAGTGAAGGGGGCTGGGTGGAGCCTATGGCCCATTAGCCAAGGTCAGACTGGGGCACAGCCTCTCAGCTGGCGGCTGCCTCATCAACCTGCTATAGGAGACAGCGCTACGTGTGTGGCTGCTCATGTGACCCCGAGGCACACCTCATTTCCTGTGGTCATTTGCATCTTGCCTCCCTGTTTTTGTGTTGTCGCGCACGTGTGTGTGTGTTTAGTGTGTGTCGTTGTCGGCCCAGTGATTAGTGATTATGCTGAGAAGGCAGCAACAGAGCACCAGTGCTAATCATCAGCTAGCCCTGCATCACGCAACCTCCCTCACCCTGTCAGCGGGAGCCTCTCAGGGCCATATCATCAGCTTTAATAACAGACACACATCAGAGGAGAGAGGCCGCCTTGAGCTGGCAATCATTAGCTAGCATAGCTTCTTGATAAATCTATGGTAATGAATAAAAAAACCCTTCAGCAGTTAAATATTTATTCTATATTTCAACATTCTGGCACATAAACTTGAAAGGCTTTGCGTTCTGCACTTAGATCAAAACATTCACTTTCTGCTCACCTGGGATGGTATCCACTTCAGTAGTAGTGGTCTCTGGCATCGTGGTACCACCTGTCACAACACAACACATTAGCATGGTTAGCCTAGCCTTGCAAAAGTTAAGTTTCTTTCCAAATAACTGCTGTCATGCACTAATTGTATCCATGCTAGCTAAATTTAGCTAATCAGCACATGCCTCGTCTTTCCCTGCATTCTTGAGGTGGGATCAAGTCATTGTTTTGCAAGTCACAAGTAAGTCTCAAGTCCTTGCACTCAAGCCCCAAGTCAAGTCCCAGGACAAAACAGGCAAGTCCCAAGTACTAAACCTTCAAGTCCTAAACAAATCATAATGTGTTTCCAGCCTCATTGATTTGCAAAGTTACTGAGCAGTTAAGCTAACGTCAGCTAAGCATAGGCTCAATAACTATGTTTATATTAGCCTCAGTGAACTGTCGAACGAAGTTGGAAGTTGTTGTGCCTCCATCTGTAATTTTCGACATTGTAGTTTTTGTACGTGAACAAAATGATCTTTGGTATCATTTTTTCCCACTGGAGCTCAGTAGCGTAACATTAGCTCTTCATGGTTCTCTCCTGCAACCTGACTGAATGCTGGTTGGTTTAAAAAAAGTGGATCTGGAAAAATGAAATGTTGAGTTGCTGGGAATGAGTAGTGTTAACGTTAGTTAATCCAGGAAATGAACTGATTCGTGGCACACTTTAATCTTTGGGTTTAGGGTAAGGTATCAGGAATTTTCGAGTCAGAAGGCTCAAGTCCAAGTGAAGTCACGAGTCACTGCTGTAATAGTCCAAGTCGAGCTGCAAGTCATCAAATTTGTGACTCAAGTCTGTATTGTGATTGTGTCTGCATCATTCTTATAGGTGCCTTGTCTCACTATATCTACCACAAAGAACTTATGTATTACTTTCAAAACATGTAACTGAGACGGTGCCATGCTCATCATTGGAGACTGCTGGTTAATGGGAGTGCAGGCAGCAGTGCAGGCTTGTAGAGTTTGTAGGAAATGAGACTAGGAGGAGTGAGTGGAAAAGTAGGTGCAGGAGGGTAAGGCAGTGAGAGATGAAAGGACAGAGAGAGGCAGAGCTGGCTGTCAGTAGGTTTAGAAGCAGGTGTGTGTGGATGTGCACATTTGGCGATCTCTGGTACAAGCGTAACAATCCTCTCTTTGAGGTTGCAGAGGTGGAGGTAAGGAGGATAGACGGAGGGGGGAGGTGGGGGCTACAGGTGCAGCTAATTAGAGCTTTGCACATGCCAGCGTGAACGTGGGTGCATGCATGCGTGTGCGCAAGTGTGCACAGTAGATTGCAGATTAGCTACGGTAACAAATCTAACTGTGACAGGAGAGAGGTGAAGGCGGGAGAGCGGAGCAGATCGAGTGTGAGCCATAGCAGAAGGAAGGGCAAAAGAGGGGGCAGAGGGGGTTTGCTTGCAGTCTCATGAGGGCGATGTTAGCACCTGTCACATCGTAGTCATCACCTGTGCCGCTGTGGCAGCTCGCCTGGTCATCGTCGCACTCGTCCGACGGAGTGGTGCTCGGGAGTACAGTGGTAGGCGGGAGTGTGGGAGCTGTAAAGGTGAAGAAGAGGCGAGACAGCAGACAACGCAGATTAGATTTCAAGTTAAATGTGGAAGCTGGTTTAGGGGCTGGAGGGGGTGGAGCTTTAGCTAAATGGCTTTGTGATTTAATTCACATTTTAAACTTTTAAGCAAACCATCATTTATGTTTTCCTTTATTGTTCAAAGAAGAAAAGCTAACGTGAACCATTAGCTATTAACATTAGCTTAGCATTACATTCCTGTTGTTCGGTCTGATCACTGTCTGAACATGTTCTCACTTCAAATGACACGCTGAGGCTACATCCACACTAATATGTTTTCTTTTTAAGACGCATAGCTTTTGCTATGCTTAAACCTAATATCCAAACCACTCTTTTTGGAAACACAATGACACTGAAACCCAAGTTTGTTTCCCGACTGGGTCACAACGTATCCTTCCCTGACTCATCACACCCCTATCACATGACCCTTTTCAGAGAAAAAATAATAAATGACATCAGCTTTCAACTACCAGTGGTTAATTCAGCATAGATAATGAATTACGGACGCTGCTGACCTTGCTAGCTACACCTGACTGCAGATTAGACAATCTGCTTCCTGGTCAAGTCAAGTCAGTTTTGTTTATACGGCACCAAATCCTAACCCTAAGCCTTCTCTTCACAGGGAGCAGTTCTTGACCGTACTCTTCATAATATTAACAGAGACCCAAAAATTCCCACCATGAGCAAGCACTTTGCCACAGTAGTGAGGAAAAACATTACTGCCATGTTAGAAATCACATTACATTCATTTGGCTTTTAGAGTAAAAATACTTTGGCTATTTTAAAGAAATGAGATGTAAGGAGTCCTAGCATGGGTTGTAGGTGCAGTCTTTCAGCATGCTTTATAGTTAAAATAGAAAAACACTGAAATATGTGTACATAAGCTCAGCATGCTCTACCCACAGTTACACACTGGGCTTCAATCTAGGCCTGAGCTATTAGCATCCCTCCTTTTATCATACTGTGGAGGTGTGGGTGTATAAATAGAATTGAAGCTAAAGCATGGTGTGTAGGTCTTGGGCGGCTGAAACTCAAAGATGCAGAAACAGGGCTTGGGATTGGCTATAGGCAGGGCCTCTTGGCTGCCATAGTGCTCTATCATTATGGCCCCGCTACACTTGGATGTGGGCACGGCCCTAGATCCACTGCACGCTCCGCTGCCGCACAGCCGTCCTGTGGTGTGCGCGCATTTGTGTGTGTTTACACTGACTGAGTAATGAACGGGCTTCCCCAGTGTAGAGGGAGGAAAAGGGAAGAGGAGAGACCGACACAGACAGATAGGGACAAAGTGCCTGAAAAATGTATGTGTACAGTATCTGTGTGCGCGATGGCGAGTGTGTGCGCGCACTCTCCCTCTGCTGGATGAAATATGAGGCAGATCAGCCCTTGTCAGATTCAGGGTGGGGGAGGTCAGGGATGGGGTCAGCGCTGCGTCAGGGGGGCCTCTCACAGAAATGAGGATTTAGCCCTCCTGCTATGGCTTGCACACACACACATACACACACACTCTCATGCTTGCACACACTAGTACAAGCACCTGTGTATGTGCGTGATTGTGTATACATGCCTGTAACCACAAGCTTGGCAGGGTGATTGCAGTTGCTCTGTGTGTATATGTCTGTGTGTGTTTGGCATTAACACTGAAAACAAGCATTATCATCTGACTAAAGCTCCCGGTGGGAGTCCATGAGGCTTACAACAGAATGGGCCTCCCTGAAATCCAATATGTAAATCCACTTAGGGCTAGCGCTACACACTCTTATATCGCTGAGCTGGTTCTGCGCTACATCAGCTTTGAGAGAGACAGATAAAGAGCTCGAAGAAAAAAATAGGGGTAATTTTAAAGATAGCAAAGTGTGTGCGGCTCTTTGAAAGAAGAAAGACATGCAGGGGTTGGGAAGAGAGCGATGGGGGCCACACTGCAATAATCCGACTGGGCCAGGTGGGCTTTCATTTGATCCCCTCTAGAAGTGGCTATCTATGGGGGCAGCTTTGATGTAACAGGGAGACAAGACAACTGTCCCTTGTAGGGATAAAGAGCAGGAGCTGGACAGCTGTGGGCTCAACACGGGAGCCCTCACGCACATCTTTAAATATCCCTGACTGTGGCGAAGACATGAAGCACAAGCACTTCCAGCCATGTCATTACCTGGGATGATAGATGGCTCACCTGTGCGTGTGACCAGACATGTGAGATGTAAACACAGTTTGTGAGTCAAGGTGTTCCCAGTAAGGTTTTCATCATGGGTAGAAAATTTATGTTCTGACTAAAAATGTAAAGACGTACTGACCGAGGGACGTCAACACCAGGACTGAACATTTCATTACCATGTTTAAAAGCATTACCACAGCTGGAAATGTCATCAGCGTGGGAAAAAAGATTTCACTCTGAGTAGTAACTTTGCAACCACTGGTGGAAATGCCATTATTGCTGGTAGAGAAATCAGCACCACAGGTAGAAATGTCACCACCATAGGTAGTAATGCCATTGGTACTCAACTTTGCATATTTTGCCCCAAAACTCAAGTGACAATTTAGATAGAACACAGACACTGCAACAGATTTTAATAGAAGTTCTTACCTTCAATCTCGCAGCCGAGGAGCTCAAGTCGAAGGCCCATGCCAGCAGGAGTGGCCCTCTCTGGGTAAATTCTAATGAAACGGGTCAGCAGGGGCTCCACCGTCCTCAGCTCAGGAGTGTCATAGTTGCTATTTCCTTCAAATATCTGGCAGGGAAAAGGAGAGAAGGTGGGAGAAAGAGTGAGTGAAGAAAGACAAAGCGCAATATTGCTGATAATGTCACTGCTGGGTGTTTGACTGATGCCCCTCTGCAAACGCAGATACCCCGAGGCACGTCTGCCTTCTAAAAACCAGACGTGGGGTGGAGCGATGGCCTGTGCTGGGTTGGTGGAAAGATGACGGGAAAGAACAGAAAGATGACCAGATCTCTCTCATCTTGCTGACTTCTAAAGCAAAGCTTAGGCATGTGACGCAGGGGGCCGCTGGCACAGACAGCATGACACACACCTCTGTCAAAGGCAACTTTTGGCTCCTTCAAATCGGCGTCAGATCCTCCAGGAGCAAAGGGATAAATGAGGGAAAAGAGGAGAGTGTTGGTGCAAGAGATGCAAGCAAAGGAGGAGATAGAGGATTGATGGAAGTGGATTAATGGGTGTGATCACGTGAAGGAGCCTGGTGCAAGTTAGATGCTGGGAACCTCTCAGGCGAGGGGAGAGAGGCGGCTAACTAGGACAAGGGGGATATGGATCCTCCTTACTCCCTTCATAAATCAACCATCAGCCCATCTGGATCAGATTTATGCCCTGTCAGGGACGCTTGTAATTGGGGACGGGCTGTTGCAGCTCTTCTTGGAGGTGTGTGTGGATTGTGTACGTGCTCGTATATATACATACATTCTTTGTGTGTAAGCGTGTCCATGCATTGAGCAAAGTGTTAGTGTCTGTGCGTGCGGTGACACCGGCTGATCAGTCTTGGGTCACTTCTCTATGTTGCATGTTCTTCTCTCTCTCTCGTCCTCGTCTTTCCTCCCCTGTCTTTCCCCCAGTTCCCTTCACCCTCCTTGCTCTCTAGAGAGGTTTCACTATCCATTGAAAGGGCTGAACGGTGTGTGTGGTGCAGAATACAAAGCAGGAAGACAGAACTGGGAAAAGACTCTGAGAGACTTGAGATGCTTATCCTAATGTGATTCAAAACACTGCTGAAATTGACTCGCAATGACTGCTTAATGACTCACAACTGCCAGGCGCAACGCTCTGGTGAAAATTGACTGAATGCATCATAATCAGAATCAATGTTCTGACGTATCTGAGAGACATTTTTAGAAGTATGTACTCAAATCATTTTCCACAATCATTCCAATCCATTTCCTTGAAAGAACTTTGCCTTTGGTTAGGGTTATGCTTCTGATTAGTTGGCAGAATTGAAGAACTATCCCAGCGATTTTGGACATCCTTACAGGTGGAGTAAGCAATTATAGAGATGACAGTTGATTGTTGAGTCTCACATCAACTTTTGTCAAATACCAACTTTTTAGGTTGGATTGATTGTTGAGTCTCAACCTCTTGTCATCAAATACAGACTCTTTGGATTGGGTTGATCATTGAGCCTTATTACTCAGTTGTCAAACAGAGCCTCATTGGGTTGGATTGATTGTTGAGTCTCATACCCAGGTCGTCCATGGTTGGTGTGAGCAACCAACCCATAGTGTTGACTTGCCAACCTGGGAATGAGACTCACCAATCAACTTATTCCAAAGAGGGTTATGCTTCTGGCTCTGCAGAATTCACCTGATACCCCAATCATTTTGGACATCCTTTTGGTTGGGTTGATCATTAAGTCTTATTCCCAGGTCATCAAATACTGATGCTCTGGCTTGGGTTTGTTTGTTGAGTCTCATTCCCAGGTCCTGAAATATCTGCTTTGGGTTGGGTCTATTGTTGAGTCCCATTCCCAGGTCATCAAATACCGACTCTTTGGGTTGGGTTTATTGTTGAGTCTTTTTCCCAGGCCATCAAATATGGATACTCTGGGTTGGACTGTCTGTTGAGTCTCATTCCCAGGTTTGTCTGAGCCCCCAACCCAAAGCGTGAGTATTTGACGACCTGGGAATGAACTCAACAACTAGTCCAACCCTAAGTATCCGTATTTGGCAATCAGCTGTCTTTCTCCAGGATCACTTTCTCTCTGCCTTTAATCATTGTTCAAGGGTATTGTAGCATGTGATCAACAAAAGAAAAACTTTCACCTTTGGCTTGTTTCCGCTGGTGTCCAACACCATCCTCCAGTCGGTGCCGTTGTTGCTGTAGCCGAGGCGGAACTTCTTCATGAAGACTTTGTTCTCACGGTGCTTCCCTCCCTGGATGATCAACCCCTTCACCAGCTTCTCCTCGCCCAGATCCACCTGTAGCCATTCGTTGGTAAAGGGCTGGGGCTGGGGCAGCAAAGTCCACCCCGTTCTGCTGGTCAACAGGCGGGCATTCTCTGGTACCCAGCTTCGGTCTGTATGGGAGGATGCAGTGATCTGGTTGTCCGTGATCAAACCTGATACCATGCCCAGCATGCCCGAGCACGGGTACTCTGAAACACAAAAGGGAAAGCAAAAGGTGCTCAGCTTTTTGATACAAACTAATGAAAACCTGCAGAGATGACGGATACACAGACAACAAAAGACTTGATCTATACCCAAAGGCTTGATGTTCAACATCGTTTACCACTGCCACAACTCTAGTTTGGTGAGTTTCAGGTTCATATAGGGGCAACGGGGATAGTGAAAGTCAAAGTGAGGAGGACAATTCCCCAAACTCTTTCTGATGTTTCTGTGATCTATCCCTCTATTCTCTTTCTCTTTCTCTCTCTGTCTGCAGATCTCATGCATACTAATTCCTCTGCCTGAAGCGGTTGTCTCCAGGCAGCCAATTAAAACCCTCCTCTCGGTTGGTGCCTCCACGTCCTGCATTCGGGGAGCGCTTTTTCTTTTCATCTCCCTTATCCACCCCCTCCTCCCTCTATAGACTCACATATACTCACACACAAAAACACATTCTCTTTGTGTTTTATCTGCTGCTGCACTCATCTACCTTCTGCTCCACAGCTGTCAACATCTGTGGGACTGTGTCTTTTAACACCTTGTTGTTTCCTGTCCACATTTTCAAACTTTCTTCTCCTCCTTTTATTCTACTTCTCTGATCTTATCATCTCCAAACTCTCTGTAGGTTTTAAGCATCTTTGGATATTTTTCTCCATTGTTTTCCAAAAGGAGACAGCTGTTTTCTTAGTTTTTCTCATCCTTTTTTCTTGATGCCCTCCCTCCATATCAAGAGCTGAACAGGATAACAACCTGTTGCTACAGCTCAGAAGCATCTGCACGTTTTAAACATGATTTTTTTTAAACTTTCCAGATCCAGCCCTACAGCCTGATAAACATTTCTAATTAGTACCAGCACCATTAGTACCAGATTTTAAGCACCTGTGCCAGTTTTTGTGTTTAACCAACCTCCATTTTTGTGGGTTTCCACATAAAAAGAAACAAAATGGACTATTTCTAATGTTATTACATTGTTATATGGCCAGACTGCTTTTAAGGTAGGGAATTTTCAGTTGTATGCCCTACTCTGAATTGTACCTGGATTGGTAAAACTTTCTATTAGGGTCCTGCAGTCCTAACAAGCTAGTTAGTTTATATGGGGCCCTTATGAGTCCTTATGAGATGCTTTTAACGTTATTATGTGTTAATACTTCCATAAAGATGTTAATTATAGTGTCATAAACATTTATTGTCAGATTATACGACATCCATATGCCTTATAAGAAACTTGTTAATAGTTTAGTGAGTGCTTAAGAACGTTAATAAAAATTAAAAATCTTGTTCTTGTCATTTATTGAGTTTACCTAACCCTTAGTTAAACCTTTACAACCTTTTTTTCTTTATTGAGATTAACACATGCACTTATTAACAGCTGACTATTCTTTATCCAGATACTGGATCTAAAGTGAGAACAAAGTCTCAACGATAATAAATCCTTTATTATGCAATTATTAACAGTTAATTATGCTTTTTGTGGCTACTGAATCCAAAGCAAGAACAGTGCCTTATTAAGGTTAATAAATCCTTTATTATGCACTTCTTAACAGTTAACTATGCTTTTTGCAGCTATTGGATCTAAACCAAGAACAATGCTTTATCAAGGTTTAAAAAAAAAATCCTTTATTATACACTGTTATAACTTTGCTCTTTGCAGTTCCCACATCTGGAATGAGCACTACATGTTGTCAGGGTTGATTTAAGGTTATTACATGAAGTTAACTTTTTTATCCTAAGCTCCGAAAGCATATTGTCAATAAATATTACACACTTCTAAAACACCTCCAGGTGTAAAATATGCTGACACTGGTGCCATATCTTTCTGCCTACACACTTCTGTAGTTTGTGAAGCCAGGTATAATACGCTGGAACTCACAAAAGTTTCTCAATGCTTTAATTACCACTAGAAGTGTGACAGTTAGCCGCTTGTATTAGGGTCTGTTTCTTCCTAACCTTCCCCTAACACTTAATCCCAAGACAGTAAGTTAGTCAGGGACCTGTGGTGAGCAATAAAATATTTACTATCTAGCTCCCACGGAGGGCTAAATCCAGGCATTATTATCTTCTGTGTCTTTATAAGACAAAGTGTCCACTGTACCGCTGCAGGACTCAATAGCGTTGCTGCATCTGGGAAAATTGAGCGAAGACTTGGAGAACAAGGCTGCATTCAGACTCGTCTTTCTCTCTCTGGTTATCTGAAGCAGCTCCTATGCAGACCCGTGAGACAAATCTCTAGTCCTGGGTTCTAGAAAATCAGAGCTCAAGGAACAAACACTGACGGTGCGGAAGCCTCCTCGAGTGTTTTCATGCTTTTTTTCCGCCTCCTTCCTTTCGTCTTTGGCCAAGATCTGTTCGAGAGCGATCACAGGAGCTAGCCTCTGGTAGAGCAAAGCTGAGGCACTGTGAACACTGACCGCCTTTGAAGTGGGAGGATATGAGAAAAAGGTAGATGCATGTGATTGGAAGTGTATGTGTGTCTGATCTGAGTTTAGACACTTGGGTGAACTCCCCAGGTCATCTGGAGCTCTTAATCGACTTCAGCTGCGATCACAGAAGCTTCGGAGATGGCACGCATGCAATGACACACCCAGAGGAACAAACGTGTGTGTGTGTGTGTGTTTGTGGAGCATAAGCATGTAGCTGGTGATACATGGCTATGTGGGCCACATTCAGGCTTTGGGTGGAGCATCAGTGGTTCATCAGAGATATTTATATACCATGGCATATTTACAAACAACAGGGCGGTGGATCTTTTTATTAATGAGTAGCTGTTTGAATCAGCATGGGCACGCGACCATGATGATTTAGGGAAAAACATTGTGCCTCCTCCTCTAATCTGATGCCTGAATTAAAGTCTTGGCATCTAAAGCGGAAGAAAAAAACGCACCTTAGAAAAGTTTTATATAGCTCTGAAATCTTAGTTTTTGTCACATTTTGGTGCACTGTGGCAGCACTTTTCAGGAAAAGTGGAGCTGCACTATAAAGCTCCATATTTCTTCCAGCAAAAGTTTTTCAGTAAAGTTCTGCTATCAGGGATTCATAACTCAAGGTAGAACGGAGTGAGTCACCGAGTTTATGCAGCCCTCAAGAGCCTCACAATTTCTCTGTCTCTCTGACTGCACTGTGAGCAGCCTGCAGTGGAGCTGGCAGCGTCTTCAGAGCACCCAGGGGTGCTGACGTCCTTACGGAGGCCCTGTGGTGAGTTCGATCCTGTGATGTGTTTACGCTCTGTGCAGCGGTCTGGTTCTGTGCCCGAAACACACGCCCCAGCTGTAACCCTGCTGTACCCACAGTGCCTTTTCCCTGCTATTACATGAGTGGCCACACATATGTAATGTAGTACGGCATAACTCCATACACACACTGTAAAAAATCATACAAGACAAATTTTATTTGTTCAAGCGAATTAAACTTAGAAATTCTGGTATTTGTTTTCTGAACACTTCAGAACTTACAAAACATGAGTTCTTCAAGTCTTCTGACTTGCAATGATGAGCTGAATGAACTGTACTGTACTGTACAGAGTTCAACCAACTCATTAAATTAAGTTTCCCAAGAAACATGATTAACATATTAGCAGACTTTCCAGCATATGTTGTCTGGGAGTCAAAACTCTCCTGAGATGCTTCTTTTTAGTTTGAAGAAAACACGTATGATGAAAACTTTCTGTGTGTCTCTAATACGCTTTAAGATAAGTCATGATTGCCTTTTCAACTTTATTTAACAATTGTTAGTTTAACTTAATACCTTAAGCTTATTTAACATATTTTCTTTAGTACAAATGAATTAATATAAAGTTGATTAGAAAAGTTTTGTTATAGTTTTGAAGCATTACAAAATTACCTCAACTTCTCTTTTCAAGTTCAATCAACTTAAAATTTAATGCCAGCCTGGGTATTACCCTTTTAAGTTAAAACAAATAGTTTATTTTTACAGTGCAAAAAACTCAAACATTTTGCATACGAGCATATTTGGCTGGTTGCAGCTAATCCTGACCCTAACTTTAATCCAACGCTTAATCATACAGGAATCTAGTTTGATTTGTCCAAGTTAAAATTTCTGTATTTATTTTCATAAAACTTTAAAACTCATTAACATGAGCTCTTCTCGCTTTAAGACTTTTGACTTGAAATGATGAGTTGAATGAATGTAGTGTACAGAGATCAATCAACTCAATAAATAAAGTTTCTAAAGAAAAATGATCATCATGTTAGCAAACTTCCCAGCATGCATTGTTTGAGAGTTAAAACTCTCCTGAGACCCTTTTTTATAGTTCGACGAAAACATGAAAACTCACTGTGTGTCTCTAATACACATTAATATAAGTCATAGTTCCTTTTTTCCACTCTTTTTCAATGTTGGTTCAACCTAATATCTTAAGATTTTTTAACATATTTTCACATGTACACATGAATTAACATAAAGTTGATTAGAAGAGAGGAAATTAGCTCAACTTTTCTTTTAAAATTCCCATCAATTAAAATTTTAAGGCAGTCTGGACATTAACTTTTTTAAGTTAAAAGAAATCATTTATTTTTACAGTGCACAGAACACTCTTACACTTTGCATATGAGCACATTTGGCTGGCTAGAACTAATCCTGACCCAAACTTTAATCCAAAGGCTTAATCCTGCACTAAGAACACTGACTGTCCTTGTAAGACATACCCCTATTCGAGCACAGAGCAACAAAACACACAGACAAGCACTAATTAACATTCAATACACATGCTCATAAACCCATAGAGATGCAGACAGATGTGCTAAAACCATATGAAAGTGAGCCACACACATACACACACACACACACACCAGTCATTAAAATAACATCGACAAAAAGGCAAAGATGAGAGCTTTGCCAAAATCAAAGCTCTGTGAGCAAAAGACAGGCTGCGGCTAAAGAGGAGGCTGAGACCAGATCAGCAGGAGGGATGGGACCATATAGAACCCACCCAGCTCCGGCTCTCTCTGCCTGCCAGCTGTTGGCTCCATTTATATTGAATGAGGTACATCTAAACATGGGGTAACATAAATAGGTAATCCTCCTTCATGTGCCACTCCTCTATTATGCAGCAGCTTGCTTGAGCCCTAGAGCAGGACTCTCACAGAAATAGAGCATCATCTCACACCTGGCAGAAGTGAGGTGTTTGTGCAACTGGGGCCAGAATGGGAAGTATGTTGTAACAAGAAGAGAGCTAAACCAACAGTGGGATGAGTGCAGAAATCATAAATAGAGTCAGTAGCATCATTTGATAATTGCATTTGAAACTTAATTAGAATATAATCAGCATAATAAAGAGTTATGTGTGTTCTGTGGCAGCTGGGAGCAAAGACAGAGCTGAGATGTGTGTGTGTGTGTGGATGTATGCATGTGGATCAGCAGGGATCCCAGCAGTACCAACCTGATATCTTACATCCATACACCTCGAAGCGCAGTGCGATGCCAGTTTCCCAGGTAACGGGCCGGATCCGTACGAAGCGCGTCAGCGTGGGTTTGGGCAGCATCGTCTTGGCAACGTCTGTTGGGTTGGTGTTGCCTTGAAAAACCTGTGATAGAGGCAGAAGGAAAGTAAATTATTGACAGTTGAGTTGAGATGCAGAGTGGAAAATTTCTCCCTGAGACCTTGGCCGCACTGAATCAACAAACAGAGAGCCGAGAAAAGATTCACATTTACTGAGATTAAGATGCTGTAAGTATTGTCAAATCTGAAAATGAAAAAAATAAATAAATAAATAAATAAATAAAATGTCAAGAGCTGTAGGGACTGATTGGTCATATTGTGCATCAAGTCACAGTACTCTCACACTGACTACATTTACATGCACATTATTCAGAATATAATAAAAGCATAATAAACATGTTTATTGTTAGATTATAAGACATTTATAAGCACTTCAGGAGAGTCAACAGTGCATTGCATAAGTGCATAAAAAAGGTTTTATTAACCGTAATAAGCATTGTTCACACGTTAGATTCCGTAGCCACAAACTGCATAGTTAAGTTGTTACTAAATGCATAATTAACTGTTTATAAATGTATAGTTAACTGTTAATAAATTAAAGTTAACTGCTAATAAATGCATAATAAAGTAAGAGTAATAAGTAGAAATTTAGTAAAGCAACGACCAAAACTTAGTCAAGGTTTGAGTGTGACATAATAGTTAAGTCAATTAAACGCAATAAATGTGTTTGTAATGCTGTTATAAACAGAAACTCATAAGACTTTTATTAACAATATAAACGGTCTCTAAACTGTTAACAAGTTTCTTATAAGTGCTTATAAATGTCTTATAATCTTGCAGTAAATGTGTTATCATGTTATTTTAACACTTGCCTAGTCTTATTAACACATTAATGTTAATAAGCATCTTATAAGGGTCTTATTACAGATTAACTAACATTTATTACGGGCACCTTTATATAAAGTCTTAACCCTGATATTATTTGGAGCATTCTTAGGACACATATACAGTGCATTGAGAATATGCATTTAAATTGAGGTTTTATTGCAGTTTGTGACACAAAACAGCCAGCCAACAGTTTGTAAGGCTGGGGTTGAGATGCACGCACAAAAGAAAAGCCCACATTTCTGGTTGGAAGGAGAAACATATTATGAAAGACTTGGATATCAACAGGTCTTTGGATATGTGCAAATATCACAATGCCAACCTTTTCAATAAGGTGGTTGAACAACCAAAAGAGGGAGGCTGTGTTTGCATTTTCTTTTTCAGAATGAGGACAAAAAACTGAATATTTTGTTCATGTAAATGTAGACAGCATTGGAAATCTAAATATTTGAAGGATAACCTTTACACTGTGCTGCTACACTGTGTAACTTTTACACACGAGACAAATGTCACATACATGTAAAACTGATTAAACTGATCTCCCTGTCAGCCCTGAAATTACATCGCACTTCCTCTTGGGCCACATGTAGCACAAACACGCCGTGACTGTGAAACCCGAGGCAGTATGTGTAACACTGACAAGACCAGACTGGCTCAAGATGCCCTTTTTCTGTCCTCCAGCTCCAGATTTGGTGGAGGTTTTACTGCAGCGTCTTGTGTAAAGGTCACAGATGTCACCGTTCTCCCCTGGGGTCGGTTGACAGTTTACTAGCACCATACGAAGAGGCCGGCCACCCAGCAAAACAACTCCCCGCAGTCCATCACGGTTCATTCTGCGTAACTGAATCACACCACTGACCATGTGACCTCCTGACCTCGCTGACAGAGTAGCTATGGGGCAGAGAGGACTCCAGCTGAGAGGAGCAGGATGGACAGACAGATAGACAGACGGATACAAAGATGTGCTAATTCAAGTCATTTCAGGTTATCTCAGGGCACTTTTCTTATAGGGCAGGTCTATACTCATACTCTTAATATTATTTACAACAATCAAACCACCATGAGCCAGCACTTGGCAACAGGGGTGAGGAAAAACTCACATTTAAACATTAAATTTTAAATGTATTTTTTGTTCAAAAATCACAATTCCTCTGTTTATTAGGCAATATATTGATATTATATTTTTGAATCTATCTTAGTTATTGTTATATTCTGATATAAGTGCACTGGATTGCAGTAAAGTGATGTAATTTTCTGAACTTAACTAAATATTATTTGTCTTTACCCACTTAGACATGATGTCCTGTAGCTGATGATTATATATCAAAAAATTTCACTGTGTTAATGTTTCGTAAAAGCGCCAATCTCTACAATACTTTTGCAATAAAGATAAATATTGGTATCGAGGTAAAGTTATCTCAGGCGCTTTTTACATAGAGCGGGTCAAAACCGCACTCCTTTTTACAGAGAGACAACTATTCCCACCATGAGCAAGCACTTGGCAGCGGTGGTGAGCAAAAACTGTCTTTGGTACTTATCTGTATTAGGGTTGTGCATTTTCCTTAACCAGTAGTTAAGCCCATTCATAATTGATTAATCATTAATAATTTATAATTAATAAGATACATATTGCAGTGTTTTCTTCCCAGACTAAGTTGCATTTGAACAATTCTAGCAGCACATTAGTTATGTGAAAAATTAATTCATGAAGCACAAACAATTTAGACAAACAGAATAATAAAACAATAAGGCTCTCGCTCTTGTTTGTCCTTATTCAACAAATGTCTCGGCCAAACAAAAAAATATCAAATGAGCTGCAAGGACTGACAAGGCAGACCAAACTGTGAGACATCCTATGAGTGCTGGAGAAATAGCACACAAAACTTAGATGATAGATAAATAAATTTCTAGTCAGTTAAATTCTTAATAGCGATTAATCAATTAATGATTAATTATTAATCATTAAACATGCCTGCAGCCTGCTTTGGCAACATAAACATCTGTTTCAAATGCCAATAAAGACAGTTTCAATTGAAAGGTCTTGAACTGATAACAGTTCTGTTAAAAGACCCCCAGGGCCGGCCCATTAGTCTACACTCCCTGCCCACCCCTCTGCAACCCAGTCCCTAAGCAATACTTGTCAACCACGTCACTAAGAGACCCTGCAACAAAGTCATCCACTCTCTTAAATGTCACGCCGAGTCACTCCTCTCCACTCGCTAACTGTAAAGTGGCTTTTTCCAGAGCTGCGCTAAGACGCCAAACTGCAGGCTCAGCATGTAGCAAATGGTGCCCCTCCGTACAAAAGCACTTTAGAGCCCGGAAAAACACAGGCCGGGCTTACCATGGCACCGTTAAGCCCCCACTTTACAGCGGGGACTGTGTACTTCGGAGAGACCATAAAATAGTCAGGCCCGGGGGCATGTGTACACTGCAGCACAAACACGCTTGTTTGGATGCCCTGCTGTTGTTGAGAACTTGTTTTTTTTTTTTTGTTCCACTTGCGGCCTCGCCTTGTGGTATTTACAAGTCACACACAGAGAACTGTCAGACACACACATGTCTCCGGACACCCAACGTAGAGGGTGTGTTTGCCTCCAGCTGGACAAAACCTGCTCTGTTTGACAGGCTGATCAGCAATCAATGGCTACAGCCTGTCACGCTCCGGTCAAGCATGCCACCCCTCCTTTCCTTTCTCTTCATTTCCCTCTCTCCTCACCCACCTTCACCAGCTGCTCAAACATGACAGCCTCTCGTGTTTCTTTCCATCCCTATCCCCCTTAACTCTTGTTTGTCAAGTCTTTTGTCATCCCTCTTTCTTTCATGACAAGTTGACAGGTTCTTGACATAAAACAGCGGCTACATTCCTTACATAATCCTCCCTTTACTACTGCGCTGCTGTATTAGCACCGCAGCCTGCGCTCTAAATACCATCCGCTCACAGAGACGGTGGGTATATTACCATACCGAGGGAAGTGTATAATTGCACATTGGGAGACAGAGACTCAAGTACATATAGCTGGGTATTCCCCCTTTTGTTGAGCTCAAAGGCAACTTGGGAGAGACCACAATTCAACTCAGCTGGTTGCCTCACCAAGATGGGATATTCCAAGTGCAGTACATGTGCAGGGGTGGCTTTTATGACGCAGTCACTGGTCAGGCAGAGGCAAAAATAAACTATTCCTATTATCTAGTCTGCTCTGATAGTCTATAACAGAGTTGCAAACATATCTAAAAAAGTTATCAGAGTTTTATATTTCCAGAAAATTTCATGTGCACTGAAAACTTAAGTTGTGTTTCCACCCAAAGTACCAAGATCTTTTCATCCCAGGAACTTCTTTTCAAGGAACTAAAAGGCTCCTTCAGTGCGTTGTTGCCTGCATTTCCACCGTGAAGATTCTGCAAATTAGCTCACTGAATCTGAAAAACTGACAACTGTTTATGTCAATTTTACATGCAACAATGCAACAATAATGACATTGTTTCTAATCAACCCTTTCTAAGTCCCACCCCTTTTTGCTCGGTGCTCCAATAACAGCTGATTGAACTTGGTACCACTGTCAGCTTTCTCCTTTCCTGTAAAAGTGACCTATAGTAGCATAAAATAAGTTACATGACGTTAGCAAAATGCTAATTGGCTCATTAGCTAATATTTTCCTAACATTAGCTAAGTTAAGATGTGAATTATTGTCATTTTTACAGGACAACTAGCAACATCTTTTAACCATCTTCAAAGGTTAGTTTTCTTGGTACTAAGTTGCTCGACTGTTATTGGAGCACAGAGCAAAAAGGGGCAGGACTTAGGAGGGGCTATTTCAAATGGTGGCTGAAATAAAATGCTGAAACTACACAAAAAATCAGAAAAACTGAGCGCTGCATGCTACACCTCTGAAGTTTCTGTATTTTTGGCAAGTGCTACTATCCAAGCAGGGACTTTTTGAGGGGTAAAACATTGTTCCTGGAACTTAAAGCAGACCCTGTTCCCTCTGGTGGAAACGCACCATGTTCCTCCAATGGTTCCTCATCCCTGGGGGAAAGTTCCTGTGGTGGAAATGCGACTTTATAGCCTAGAGCCGTTAGACCACTCCTGGCTAATGAACGTTTTATCACACAAAAGTTGAGGAACAGAGTCTCCCACCTTTTGTTTGGAGCCTTCTTTCAGAGTGATCCAGTCCTCTCCATTAGAGCTGACATCCACTTTGTAGGACTTGACAAAGTAAATCCTCCGGGTCTCCTGGGAAATGGCGCCCTGGGTGCCTATGGCTGAGACAAACCGCAAGAACCGAGGTCCACCTGTGGAGGGTGAAGAGAGAAAGACACAACTGAGAAAGTGCTTAAAAATGACAAGATTTTTCCCTTTCATTTTTTAGTAGAATGCAGATTAACTGGAGCCTGTACAGCTGGAATAGTGCTCTTTGCCTGTTCAAAAGCATGAATAATTTTTGTCTAAAAAGCTTTCAATGCATGGCCTGTATTAATAATGCACTGACAAGCTGGAGAGTTAAAAATATAACCCCACTATTAGAATCACCTCTGGCTACAGTCTCATCAGCTGCTACCTGGAATTTAATAAACAGCAATGAAATGATATTCACATTAATGAAAGAGACACAGGATGACAACTTAATTTCCTGAGATGGGAGACAAGAGCTTATTGGATAAAAGTGAATGTTGAATAGAACGGGGTCCGCAATCACATTATCAAAACTGGCCAGGAGGAAAGAGAAGATACAGATTGAATATCAAATATTGCGCCTTTAAAAATATGCAGGGCTTTATAAAGTAATCATGAACTGCAGTGCATTACTGAGGGGGCTATTACGTTTTCACAAGGAGACAAGCAGATGTGGTGGGGTCACGGAGGCATGTGAGTGAGTGTCTGGGTGTGCGTTTGCTGATGCTGGGCAGAGAGAAGAGTCACTGGTTTTCATCAGACCCGGTTAAAGAGCCCCGTCTCTGTCTGCCAACCATCACGCTAGTTCACTACCACGACCGTCACTGCCAGGAGAGGGAAAACACACACATAGTCTTCTTTGTGTCACCCTGGCTTCTGTTTCCGTGGTAATAATAGCTTTCAAAGTGCCTTTTGATTATTATCTCAGTCAGGATTGTGCAATAGGTCGTGCATGTGTGTTTGTGTGTCCGCGGCAAAATCTCGAATACTACTGGATCCATCAGCCTGCACATTTATGACTGTTTGTTCAAGGACCTCTCACAGTTGCAGGGATTCACAATTGTTGAAAAATCCAATTGCCAACTCAAAGTTTAAATGTTGCATCTGGCGATTTGCATTCTACTGAGCGCGCTCTTCTAATGTTAATGCTGCTGTCTGTTGCCTAACTTCACTGGGAGTGTAAAGGCCTGACTGGGAGACTGGAGGTGAGATTCAGCTTTTGCTACTTCTGAGACACACTGAATTTTTCAGCTTCCAGTGATAACAAATCGACTCCCTTTGACCTCTGTGGTGGCTACTTAATCCCATGATACCATCCCTTCATCCATAGCAGAGGAAAGGAGTGGGTGTAGTGTGAAACTCAAAGGTTTTTTAAAAGGAATGCAAACTCCTCAGCGTATGAAGCAGCATGCTTAATTTTAACAAGTGATAACACCGTCTCTGACAGGCTGAGCTGACATTAATGAGGAGTAATGGTGTTGCGTGTGTAACCCAGGTGACAAATCCTGGATATGTCAGCCTTTCTCTCCATGACACTTCTTCTGTGTATCAGTCCTGTCTCTAAATCTCGCGAGATTTTAGTGTCAGTCTGGCCAATCACTGACTTCCTTTGAATGACATCACACGCGGTCATGTGACTCGGCATAGCCAATGGCATCCGTCTATCTCGCCGCTGTAATTCAGTCTGAAGGTGTTCAGTGGGGGACGCTGGTTGAGAGTCGGGTTGCAGGTTGGTAGAGGTTTATTTTCGCTGTTTTACATCAAAATTCGGCTTGACACTCAATGTACTTTATACTACCTTGTAGGAGCTTTCTGTCGCGTTCCAAAGTCAGTCGGAAGAGTTTGTGCGTCAGCTGTATTCTGTGGAATTGGTGAGTAAGGAAATGTTTGTGCTAAGTGTTAGCTTAGCTTAGCTTAGCCTCCATTCATTCCAATGGACACGGTTAGCATGCTCACATGCCAAACTTTATGCCTGTTTCTTTATAATGTCAATTCATAAATCAAATGGCATGACAACTAAATGAATGTGTATGGATTGTATGGAAGGCCATTGAGGTCATAAATTACTTCATGTTTTTAAAATGCCTTCTCTGTGAATGAATGCTATCAGATCAGTGCTATACTACATGAGCACTTAAGCTAAGCACTTTACAGTACTTTATGTCTGATTTGTTGAATAATATAGCAAGTATTTTGGTGTTTATATTAAATGTAAATACTACTATATATATTTTTTGTATTTTTGAATTATTGTATGGAAATGAATTATAGTGCAACTGGTGCTATTACTTTTTTTTGTGTGCACACTGGAGCTAAGGTTATTATGTGATAATTGATTGATTGGTTGAACTTTGGCCTTGTTCTGCAGGCCAGGTATGGACCAGATGGCGAGCTAAAGAAGGAGCAGGCCTAGAGCCTTGAGAGCCACTGGGAAAACAGAACTGCAAGGCTGCACCTCCCCTGCTGGGCCGGTAGGGGGCTCTGTGTAGCCCACCAAACTTCCCCCCCCCCCCACACACAGCGCGTTTTGCCCACCGAATCACACACACACACCCCTTCACGGACTCTTATATGCACTTACCTCCTTCTGGATTAGCGATCAAACTCAGACATGGGTTTGAATGAACTGTGGCTGGGTGGGGTTAATGTTTTGGTTGCTAAAACAAAACAGTGATCATCTCACAAGTTATTTTGCTGATCTTGGTATTAGTATTTCTGTTATTTTGAGTTGTATATTGTCATGCTAAAAAAAAGAAATGAATTGAGCACTTGTTGTTCCTTTTGAATGGCCATTCGTTTTGAATTTCTGTCCATTGTATATATATGTGTCTTTACTATTTTTCTTCAATAATATATGGTACCAACCAAACGCAAACTCAGTCTCTTGTCACTCCCTCCTTGAGCCGGACTCTAGTCTTCTGATAATTAGCCTAAGAGCCTATTCAGCTATTACAGTGTTACACTCTTGAAACATAGTTGCTACATAAATTGTGGCGAGCTAGCCAGGAGGGTTATTTGGACAGAGCTGAACGGGAAAAAAATAGTAATTTGACACTATATTGTAAACATGGACATTTTGGAGAAACACGGCATAAGATTCCCAATTCTGTTTTGGTCAAATACGCGACTAGTCAGGAAACAGACGACGAAGTTGTCGATTTTTTGAGTCAGTATGGCAAGCCATCCAAAGTTGTATCCATTTCCAAATCTGGTTGTGTTTTTGATGCGATGATTATCGTAGAGTTTGATTCGGGCAATGCTTTAGTTGAGTTGCAAAAGATTTTGCCATACACTTACATTTGTCATAGTGAAAAAGTTACATATGACATCTGCGAATTGTCAGCTGTGTGCTCTGAATTTGAAGGCAAGCTTAAGACACAAACTTACCTTTCTGACTTGAAAAATTTAGCTAAACTCACAGGACAGGACTATGCAGAAGTCCTCAAGGGAGTGATGTCTCTACTGGGCCAGTCCATCCACGAGCTCAGTGATTCATCAGAAGTGAAGACTCTTCCAGATGTCAGTGATGGTGTGATGTCCTCCGTACCCAGTACCACTCCTCCTGCACAGTTGCCAAGTGCTGCCCTCTTTGGTCTGCAAGGTGCTACAGCCTCAGCTCCAGATGTAAAGGAGGAATTTCCACATGTACATCCTGATCCCGCTGCTCAACACGGAACCATGCCAAGATCTTCACTGCCAGCCATGTCACTCCCTGATCTGAATCCACCTGGGGTGCAGCGGTATGTAGTTGAGCACATTGTAAAGAGTGAAGATGGAGCTACACACCTTTCTTCTCAAAGGCTCAGATCCTTCTCAGGCCGAATTCCAAGACCCCAGCATGAAGCAGATTTTGAAACCTGGCGCTCTGGTGTTGACCTCTCTGCTGCAAGATCCTGCAGTATCAGATTTACAACGCTCAAGGAAAATATTTGAGAGTCTGTTCCCACCAGCAGCAGATATGGTGAAGCACCTCAAGCCAGAAACGCCACCAAAGACCTTTCTTCAGATCCTGGACTCTGCTTATGGAACCGTCCAAGATGGCGATGAACTGTATGCAAAGTTTATGGAGATGTTCCAGGATGCTGGTGAGAAACCTTCGACATATTTGCAACGCTTGCAAATCGCACTTAATTTGGCCTTGAAGAGAGGGGGAGTCTTAGCCACTGATTTGGATCGTCACCTACTGAATCAGTTTTGTCGTGGCTGCTGGGACAATACACTCATATCAGAACTCCAACTGAAACAACGCAAGTCCCGCCCGCCATCTTTTGCTGAGTTCCTGCTGTTACTCCGAACAGAAGAAGACAGAGAGGCTGCTAAAGCCCAGCGTATGAAGCAGCCCCTTTGGGCTCAAAAGCCAGAGCCGGGGCACATGCCCAATACGCCTACACCAATCCAGAAGAAACTAAAGTCGACGCCCTGACTACTATCACACAGCAGCTCGCCCAGCAGCTAGCCGACATACAAAAGCAGCTGGCGTCTCTCACTGCTGCCCACGGTGGGCAAAAGCAGCCCACCTCCAAGTCCACTCTTGTCAGCAAGCTCAGCGAAAGCCAGAAGACCAACAAACAGACTCGCTCCTCTACAAAGCCAACAGCAGGACCCAAGCCAGTTACTGCTACAACTGTGGTGAGGATGGTCACATAAAGCCAAATTGTGACAACGATCCCAACCCTTCACTGGTAGCAATGAAAAAGAAACAGTTCACAGAGAAACAGAAGAAATGGCAGATATCCAAACCCTCATCATGGCTCGTCTTTAAACTAGAGCGAGTTCTTGTTGAGGGACAAACGGGAACTGCTGAGGACCCACTACGTCCCACCAAGCAGCCAGCAGTGAAATGCAGTGGCAAGTTGCATTCCACTACAACTGAATCTACCCACCTGCCAAAAGGTTTGATTGGATCCAGATGTACCGGCCAAGTCAACATAGCGGGCCAAACTTTTCAGTGCTTGCTGGATACTGGATCCCAAGTGACAACTATACCCATATCAATCTACAATCAACATTTCCCACATCAACCGGTAAAACCGCTGTGTGAGTTGTTACAAGTAGAGGGAGCTGCTGGACAAGAAGTACCGTACTTGGGTTATATTGAAGTGACCATAACATTTCCAAAAGAGTTCATTGGTGCTGACTTGGATGTATCTACTCTGGCACTAGTAGTTCCAGACTTCGGGCCAGGATTTCACTCCCAAGTCCTAGTTGGGATGAACACACTGGAACCACTTTATGAGACATGCCTTGAAAGTGAGTGTGCCAGCTACAAACCATCTTTGCATGGCTACAGGGCAGTTCTACAGCTACTCCAGCTACGGCATCAGCAAACTCAAGGATCCAGCCAGGGTGTTGTGAGGTTGGCCAGTAAAACACCTGTCCAAGTTCCAGCTGGTCACACCATGGTAATTGAGGGTTCCATCCGTGCCAATCCGCCACTCATTGGCAAGTGTGCTCTGATAGAACCACCATCCGTAGCTCTGCCTGGTGCCCTTTTTGTAAAAAGTTGCCTGGTTACGCTGCCCAGCCACTCACCATACAAAATCCCAATTATTGTCACCAATGAATCAGGGCAGAATATTACTCTCTCACCATTGAGTGTCATTGCAGAACTCACCTTGTCACCACAGATTCTGTCGCAGAATGTTTCCATCCCTGCACAGCCGAACACAGAAGTCAAATTGAAGTTTGACTTTGGGAATTCCCCAGTACCTCCAGAATGGAAAGACCGAGTCATATCCAAGCTTGAACAGATTCCGGAAGTATTCTCCCACCATGACCTGGATTTTGGACGCACAGACCGTGTCAAACACCACATCCGCCTCCATGACGAGACTCCATTCAAACATCGAGCTCGACCTATCCACCCTTGTGACATCGAGGCAGTCCGCGACCATCTGCGTGACCTGTTGGAGGCTGGGGTGATAAGAGAATCGGGAGTCCCCTTTCTCTTCACCAATTGTGGTTGTACGGAAGAAGAATGGAGACGTGAGGCTGTGTATCGACTACCGTAAGCTCAACCTTCACACCATCAAGGATGCTTACGCGCTCCCAAATCTGGAGGAGTCCTTTTCAGCTCTCACTGGCTCACGATGGTTTAGCGTCCTCGATCTCAAGTCAGGATACTACCAAATAGAAATGGCTGAAGCTGATAAACCAAAAACGGCGTTTGTGACACCATTGGGTTTTTGGGAGTTTAACAGAATGCCCCAAGGAGTAACCAATGCACCGAGTACGTTTCAGCGCCTTATGGAGAAGGTGCATGGGCGACCTACATTTGAAGGAGGTTCTTGTCTTTCTGGATGATCTGATAATCTTCTCCAACACCCTTGAGGAACATGAAAGCCGGCTGTTGAGAGTACTCCAGCGACTCAAAGACTATGGCCTCAAGTTGTCACCGGAGAAATGTAAATTTTTCCAAACATCTGTGCGCTATCTTGGCCATATTGTCTCTGAACAGGGTGTGGAGACTGACCCGGATAAGATAGTGCACTAAAATCCTGGCCAGTTCCACAGACATTGAGGGAATTGAGATCCTTCTTAGGATTTGCGGGGTATTACCGCAGATTCATTCATGGCTACGCAGCTGTAGCCAAACCCTTAAATGATCTGACAAAGGGGTACACGCCAACTCGTCATAAAAGCTGTAAGCCATCGTTGAAACCCAGGTATGACGCCAAACAGCCATTCAATGAGAGATGGACATCAGATTGCCAAAATGCATTTGATACCCTAGTTGAAAAACTAACGACAGCCCCAGTGCTTGGATTTGCTAATCCAAAAGAACCTTACATTTTGCACACTGATGCAAGTACTACAGGCCTTGGAGCTGCACTTTATCAGGAGCAGGAGGGAAAGCTACGTGTTATAGCGTATGCCAGTAGGGGGCTGTCTGCAAGTGAGTCCAGATATCCGGCACACAAACTGGAATTCTTAGCGTTGAAATGGTCTGTGACAGAGAAATTTCATGATTATTTGTATGGGTCCAGTTTCACTGTCATTACGGACAACAATCCGTTGACTTACATCCTGACGTCAGCCAAACTCGACGCTGCTAGCCACAGATGGCTTGCTGCACTTTCTACGTATGATTTCAAACTACAATACCGAGCAGGGAGCCAAAATCAAGACGCTGACGCACTCTCTAGAAGATCCCATCCCCAGTCAGCTGACTCGAATTGTCAGAAAGAATGGGACATGGTCAACCAGTTCACCCAGGACCATGTAGATCCTGGTAACGCAGTTCAGCTGGATCCAGACGTTGTGGCGGCCATTTGCCACAGTTGTCTGTTGAGAGCCTCAGGTCATGAAAGACCCCCTCATAGCTGCATAACTCTGATTGAGTCGCTAAGCATGTCAGCCACTGCCATCCCTGACCACTACGCCAGCGAGACTAAGCAGGGTTTACCAGTTGTGCCTTCACTATCTCATCTTGACCTCCAGGAGAAGCAGAGAGAGCGGACCCCAGTCTACGTGAGGTGATCTACCAACTCCAAACTGGTGAGAAAGTCCCTCCCACTGTTCGGAAGGAGTTGCCAGATGTTGCTCTCCTGCTGAGAGAATGTAACCGCCTTGAACTTCAGGATGACCTCCTTTATAGAAGGCGGCAGGATAAGGAGCATGTATCATATCAGCTTGTGTTGCCAGAGGAACTGCGTTCTGTTGTCCTTACCAGCCTCCACGATGACATGGGCCATATGGGGGTTGAAAGAACGCTTGACCTTGTGAGATCCCGGTTCTTCTGGCCACGTATGGCAGCAGATGTTGAAACAAAGGTCAAGACATGCAACCGCTGCATTCGAAGGAAAGCACTTCCGGAGCGAGCTGCACCATTGATGAGTATAAAGACCAGCCGGCCTCTTGAGTTGTTGTGTATGGACTATCTGACGCTCGAGCCAGATCGGAGTAACACCAAAGACATTTTAGTCCTCACAGACCATTTCACCAAATACGCTGTGGCTATTCCAAACTGCTAATCAAAAGGCAAAGACGGTCGCTAAATGTCTGTGGGAGAACTTCATTGTGCATTATGGTATTCCAGAGCGTCTGCACACCGACCAAGGGCCTGATTTCGAGTCTCATCTCATTAAAGAGCTCTGCGACATTGCTGGTATAGACAAGACTCGGACTACACCGTACCACCCTCGTGGGAATCCTGTTGAGAGGTTCAATCGAACATTGTTGAGCATGTTGGGTACGTTGGAGCCTGAGCAAAAACAGAGATGGAAGGAGTACGTAAAGCCGCTGGTCCATGCGTACAACTGCACTAAAAATGATGTCACAGGCTACACTCCTTATGAGCTCATGTTTGGACGTTCCCCAAGGCTACCTGTCGACTTAGCTTTTGGACTACCTGTCCGAGGTGCACCATCCACATCGCACTCTCAATATGTGCAGAACCTTCGCTCTCGGCTGGAGGAAAGTTATCAGCTTGCGTCCAAAAATGCAGCAAAATCAGCTAAAAGAAACAAAATGCGCTTTGATCAACGTGTCAAACCATCTACGCTGGAAAAAGGAGACAGAGTCCTTGTCCGGAATGTACGGCTGCGTGGGAAACACAAGCTGGAGGATAAATGGGAAAAGGACATCTACGTTGTGGTCAACCGTGCTGGTGATCTCCCGGTTTACACGGTACGACCTGAAAAGGATTCATCTGAACGAAGTCGAACCCTGCATAGAGACCTCCTACTTCCATGTGGATTTTTACCCGAGAGTAAAGAACCGGAGCTGCCACCAGCTACAACTGTAAACAGACCCCAAACTCGAAGTCTGAAGAAACCAGTTGTAGATCCAGAGGGGTGTTTTAGTGAAGAAGAGGACTGGGGACTTCTTCCAGCTCCGATATTGCAACCAATGATGTTCCATGTTGAAGGTGCTCTTCCTGTCACATCCTCAATCCGCCATGATGCAGTTCCTGAGAGCACATATTTACCTGAAAGCCAATTACCTGCTGTTGGGGAGTCCTCTCGAGCTGCCGATGCCTTGGATCCATCTTCATCCAGTGAGGAGGAGGATGCTGTTCCTGAGGAACCTGAAGAAGAGAGGGAGATGGAAACAAGAGAATACCTACCAGAACCCGAAGACCCTGTCGTTCCTGAGGGAGGTCTAGAGCGCCTAGGCCCAGTAGAGACATCCCCTAATTCGGCAGTAACATTGGCACCTGATTCTCCTGAAGCACCCACCTCTATTCCAGACTCTGAGGATGGGGATGCTGTGGAGATGGTTGAACCTGATCAGCCTATCCGTCGTTCATCGAGACAGAGAAAGCCGCCCGAGCGCTTGCAGTACTCCGCTTTAGGCAAACCACTAATCTCGGTAGTGCAAACACTTTTCCACAGTCTAGCCGATGCTTACGATAAAGCTTTCAGTACCCCTGCTTCTGGCCTCATGTATGTCCCTATGTCAATGTAGTTAACCATGCACCGGAGTTGCATGATTTTAAGGGGGGAGGGTGTAACCCAGGTGACAAATCCTGGATATGTCAGCCTTTCTCTCCATGACACTTCTTCTGTGTATCAGTCCTGTCTCTAAATCTCGCGAGATTTTAGTGTCAGTCTGGCCAATCACTGACTTCCTTTGAATGACATCACACGCGGTCATGTGACTCGGCATAGCCAATGGCATCCGTCTATCTCGCCGCTGTAATTCAGTCTGAAGGTGTTCAGTGGGGGGACGCTGGTTGAGAGTCGGGTTGCAGGTTGGTAGAGGTTTATTTTCGCTGTTTTACATCAAAATTCGGCTTGACACTCAATTTTACTTTATACTACCTTGTAGGAGCTTTCTGTCGCGTTCCAAAGTCAGTCGGAAGAGTTTGTGCGTCAGCTGTATTCTGTGGAATTGGTGAGTAAGGAAATGTTTGTGCTAAGTGTTAGCTTAGCTTAGCTTAGCCTCCATTCATTCCAATGGACACGGTTAGCATGCTCACATGCCAAACTTTATGCCTGTTTCTTTATAATGTCAATTCATAAATCAAATGGCATGACAACTAAATGAATGTGTATGGATTGTATGGAAGGCCATTGAGGTCATAAATTACTTCATGTTTTTAAAATGCCTTCTCTGTGAATGAATGCTATCAGATCAGTGCTATACTACATGAGCACTTAAGCTAAGCACTTTACAGTACTTTATGTCTGATTTGTTGAATAATATAGCAAGTATTTTGGTGTTTATATTAAATGTAAATACTACTATATATATTTTTGTATTTTTGAATTATTGTATGGAAATGAATTATAGTGCAACTGGTGCTATTACTTTTTTTTGTGTGCACACTGGAGCTAAGGTTATTATGTGATAATTGATTGATTGGTTGAACTTTGGCCTTGTTCTGCAGGCCAGGTATGGACCAGATGGCGAGCTAAAGAAGGAGCAGGCCTAGAGCCTTGAGAGCCACTGGAAAACAGAACTGCAAGGCTGCACCTCCCCTGCTGGGCCGGTAGGGGGCTCTGTGTAGCCCACCAAACTTCCCCCCCCCACACACAGCGCGTTTTGCCCACCGAATCACACACACACACCCCTTCACGGACTCTTATATGCACTTACCTCCTTCTGGATTAGCGATCAAACTCAGACATGGGTTTGAATGAACTGTGGCTGGGTGGGGTTAATGTTTTTGGTTGCTAAAACAAAACAGTGATCATCTCACAAGTTATTTTGCTGATCTTGGTATTAGTATTTCTGTTATTTTGAGTTGTATATTGTCATGCTAAAAAAAGAAAATGAATTGAGCACTTGTTGTTCCTTTTGAATGGCCATTCGTTTTGAATTTCTGTCCATTGTATATATATGTGTCTTTACTATTTTTCTTCAATAATATATGGTACCAACCAAACGCAAACTCAGTCTCTTGTCACTCCCTCCTTGAGCCGGACTCTAGTCTTCTGATAATTAGCCTAAGAGCCTATTCAGCTATTACAGTGTTACACTCTTGAAACATAGTTGCTACACGTGCAGACACCACTAAAACATGGGTAGTGATGCAGGAAGCCGGGGCGTTGGTGGAACAGGTTTCCAGATCACAACGAGAGACGGGGGCCTTTGATGTTGACGTGAGATGGGTTCCCGGCCTCAGATGGATGGCGACCAGAGCCTCGAGTGGATTACTGAATCAACGCGGAGGAGATCATCGGTATGTGCGTGTGAGAGGGTGTGTAAGAAAGAGCGACAACAGTGAAATCCTTTATGTGAGAGTGAGGAGACAGAGACAGAAGCGTGCACATATTTTAGAAAATTAAAGCCAGGGTGATCTGCCTCCAAAAATCTCTATACTGTCGAGCTCCAGCATGTTAAAACCATACACGCAGAGCCAGCTAGCTTCGTCTGCCAACCTTATATGCAGCTCTGTGCCACACTTAATGACTCGGAGAAAAGAGCAGTAAAGGAACATCTGCATGCCACAGAACGCGGGTCATTTCTGCCCCTCAAACTCACTTCCAGAAGTAAGAAGACATAAACAGATGGGAGCAATAAATGAGGTTCCACCATGCTATTCTCTCACTCTCTCTTGGCTACTCAAAGGATTTGGATGGATGGAGACTAACAAAAAAGACAGTCACATACAGAGACAGAATGCTTTTGTTCCTGTCTACGGGCTCAAGGGGCTTATACAGTAAGTCCCAGATTTCTTCTGGGTCCACAAATAGAGACAAAATCAAATCCCTTCAAGCTTCAGACGGTTCCCATTTAATAACGCGGGAGCTGAATTCCTCTCTGCAGGGTAAACGGCCATATGTGCCAGCGCTGGATGAGGGAAAGCATAGCGGATGGCGGTGAGGCCTGCGCCGGGCGTATATTAGCCCAGGCAGGTCTTTAACGTCTGCGTTCAACTGGCCGGCCTGATTCGTTTCCAATCTGGACCAATGGCAGAGCGGCTTACTGAGAGGGCTCACGTAAAAAAAGGTCTAATAGGAAGACTTGGCCTTGGGATGTTTTCTCTGAATGGATCTCATTAGGTGTAATGGAGAAGAAGAGCCTCTGGGAGTGAAATGAGTGGCGGGGCTAATTGGGAACACTCATGGGTGCTCAGACTCAAACAATCTCAGAACCTGAGCGCGCTGATATATGGCTGCTTTGAAGAGGGTATGACTTTAATCAATATTCGGGGCCAACTGGAAAGTTTTTCTCTGTAAATTAATGTTTTTATTTAAAGGGTAGCAATTTCTTGAGGGGTTCTCTGCCATTGGGTGTGGCGCTCCAGCTCTGACATGCTTTCATCACTTGTGGTTCAATCGCTTCAGGGACACGCGAACCACAGAGATGCTGGGGCAAACAGAATTATTGTAATTTTTTAAAGTTCTTGGCACAAACGCTCGAATTTAATGACACTGAATATATGAGACTTGCAGTGACATGCGGTCACGGTAGGCAGTGCCTCACCAAAGCTAAAAAGAAATGATGTGATTACATGATAGTTGTATTTATTGATCATTTCTTCATATAAATTATAGTCTTATAAATTCTATTTATTTATTTTATTTCAAGTTTTCATTATTCATAACTTGTCTGAGGATATTCCAGCACTGCTTTTGCCAGAGCTACACTAAGCCTCACTATCTGTGCCTCTGTATGCCCAAAGGCCGACGTCTTCATAGATTTGCGAATGAGTAGTCGGTTCTCACACTGTCTGCAAATTCTGCCGCTAGGGTTCTCTCTTGCATCAAAACTTTAACAAAAGAAGTAGTTTGACCATGTCGTGAAGTGGTGTGGGTTCATGGGAGTTGTTATCCTCACTTTTAAACAACCACCATAGCTGAGGAAAATTTATCTAACATGATTTAGGCAGAAATAATGTTCATGGATGAAGTAATATAACGGTTTTGTTCACCTTACATCAATGTCCTTCCCCACTCTCTGATGTAGCCGATGTATCTTGTGTTTTCTGAGAAGTTATAGCAACTTGCAACTAGCTAGCAATGGCTAGCAGAAAACACATCGTTACCTTGAATAAATTACGGATTCCTCTGCGTTTCAACATTGTTGGAAACATTTTGGACAATAACTTAACAAATTTAACTATGTCTATAACTATGTCTAGACATTTTAATTCAGAAATATTACATATTATTGTTTTAAAAAACTTCTTGGGGAAGTTTGATTATGATTGAACAGGAGTTGAACCTTGCCCTTTAGCAGCTAGCTGCTAGCACTTTTTAGCATGAATGGGTATTTCTTACTTAAATGTTCAATATGAAAATGCTGCCACTCTCACAATGAAACAATGACAAAAGATGTAGTTTGATGACGTTGTGAAGCAGCGAGGGATCATGGGAGTTGCTGTCTTCACGACTCATGACACAGGGAGAAATCATGATCATGGATGAGGTCATTTAAAGTTTTATTCATGTTACATTTAATCATGTGTGCTGACTTCCTCCTTTACTGACATATTGGATGCATCCTATGTTTTCCTGGAAGTTATAGCAACTAGTAACCAGCTAGCAACAGCTAGCAGGGAATGCACCTTTACCTTGAACATTGTTGGAATCATTTGGGATACTGTCAGTACATAACTCAACAAAATATGTCCAGCATTTTTTTGCCATTTTAATGCAGAAATGTTACATTTTATAACTTTAAAAAGAGCTGTAGTGGTTACAGGAAACTAACACCTCAGGTCGGCATGTTTGCTGATTAATAGCCTAACTTAAGTGGACTATATTTTGTCTATGAGGGCTGCGAATTCATTGCACATTACTAGTGACTTGAATCCAAAAGTGGCATCGGGGTTAGCTCTGACAGGATGTGAAAATGATGAAAGAGCAGAGAGGAAAGAGGAAAAGATGAAGAGAAGAGTGAAGAGGAGAAGGTCGGGGAGGGGAAACAAGCCGCTGACAGTGATGCCTTGGAAGATGTGAAGGACAGAAGCATGGGGTCTCTGGTGAAGAAGTGCACAGACTAGATCAATTTCACAGACACGCGCTGATAACAGGGCCTGGGTAATGAGCAAGGCATGATTTATTAATGGCTGCTTGTTGGAGGCAGAGGAGGCTGCGCTAACAGAGCGGGGTTACGTGGGTCAGGGAGAGAAGACGGGCTGCCAGGACGGACTTGGATGTAAAACGCAGTCCATCCCACACCACAGAGACCGCAGTGAAAACAAACAGGCCCAGATAATGATTACTAGTGGGACTCCTTTTAGCCCCGAGCCACGGACAGCACCAGCTGACCTATATACATAAACCAATAGCCAACATTTAGAAACCGCAAGCAGTGCGCAGTAGTGGATCTTGGGTAAATAAATCACTCTCAGATGATGAACTATTTGTCACTGAGCCCTGAAAGGCTGAATCATGCTTAATGGGTGATGTAATCACTGCACAGAGAGGTGTGAATTATGACTCCTAATCTAGCATCTGTAGGGATGTGCTGCATTTTCAGACTGTGCTGATCTAACAGAATGAAGCTCGAGTCTGTCCCACATTAAACATACTGCAGAGGTGGGAAGTAACCAAGTACAAATACTTTGTTACTGTGTTTAAGTAGATTTTCCAGGTGTCTGTACACTCTTAGAAATGAAGGTGATAACTAGAAGCTTAAAGCATTTTTTCCAACCTTTTCAAGGCCATTTCCATCAAATAAGCTGTAGTTCTTGAACTCTTCCTACTAGGGTTCTTAGGGTAAAAAAGGGTTCTTGACCGAACCCTTAGTCTTACAAAGAACCCCTGAAAAGAGTTCTTCAAAAGCAAATGGTTCTGGGTAAAACTTCGGCCCTTAAGAAAGAACCCTTTTGGAATCCCTATTTCTAAAAGTGTACTTTACTTGTCTATTTACTTTTTAACTGATAACTTTTTACTTTTACTCCCTACATTTGACACAAATAGCTGTAGTTTCTACTCCTTTAGTTTTAATGCATGAACTAGTTTTATTTTACGTTATTGCATATAGCCTTCCCAATGAAAGGACTGATTCCAACCTAAATGGATGGAACAATAACTCATAGAAAAGACGATTCCTTGTATACGCAACAAGACGTAACAAAACGACTGTTTACTTTTGTACTTTGAGTACGTTTCAGAGCCAGAACTTTTTCATTTTTACCAAAGTAAAGAGGTTGATTCAGGACTTCTACTCAGGGTTGGGCAATGTCTACCAGACTGACATATGACAATGTCCACAGTGAAACGTCACGATGGACGATGATATAGTTGCTAGGTCTAAAAGGGTCTTTGTCTCTGCTCCACATGTCTGTAACCTAGTTGTGTTTTGAAAGAAAATAATAACTGAGACATGGGGACGTAGTGCAATGAAAAGATGTCCCACGTGTCAAAAACAACTCTATGGCAGCTCTGAGGGGACACACTACCTCATGCAGGCTTTTAAATCACAATGTAATGATGGTAGTGGACTCAATGGATGCCATCATCCATCGCTCCGACCCTACTTCTACTTTTACCAGAGTCTTTTTTTTAACATAAGTACCTGTACTTCTTCTTCAGTAAAGAATGTGTACTTTTGCCACCTCTGCCATATTGTTATTTCTACTACGAGAGTGCGTGTTTGGACTGAAGCCCACCTACAGACAAATGACACTATACATTCTGAGCATGCTGGTGCACAGTAACTCATATCTGGAGAGACACACACACACTCTGAGCCATAAACATGCCAGGCACAGTGAGAAATCACCCAGACTTCTCAGAATCTTTCCATAAAGGCTGATATGTGGGCAGGACTTCATCGTGTCCTTGTCTCCCAGGAGTTTTTCCTGCTCCTGCATACAGTCCAGAACATGCTTGACTCTTGATTATGTGTTTTGGGTGTGTTCTACCTTCCTGTTGTGAAGCAAAAAAGATGACTCAAAGCCTCTTGCCTCACAAGTACACGGCTCCAGTCGATTCACAGACTAATGAAACCAGAAAGGCAGAAAAAGAATTAGTTGTGCTCGGGCTTGTAGCATCAGCCAGTTAAAGCCTGGTGTGCATGCAATTAGATCAACATGCTGAAATCCACATTGAGGCGTATATATGTGGCAATAAATGACAGGGAATGACAGGCAGACAGTGTATTTATGTATTTATGTGTGTTTGTACAAGTTTGAAGAGATAATTTTCCAATTATCCCTCAACGGCGGTGGCAGTTGTGGGCGTGATCATTAGGTCTATCCGATACTCAGCGCATTGTCTCTATTGTGCTGTGTGACTCAGATGTGCAGCAAGGCCACATGATATGTATTTGAGGCTAAAGCCGAGTCATTGTTGTGTGGGAGCAGCAAGGAGACGTGTGGTTTATAAGGCTGGGGAGGAGGAGGAGGAGGAGGAGGAGGAGGAGGGCGGCGTTCAAGAAACAGCAAAGGCTCAAAAGCTTTATCTCTTGCTGCTTGATTGGCTTATAATTGAGTTGCCAAGAAGTTGTATGCAGCAATCCGTACTGTGGGAGAAGTTTACCAAATACTTTCTTTTTAAATCCATTTCTTGCTTCCCCAACAGAGGGGGAAAAATAGCTTCCCCTCTGTGTGTGTGTGTGTGTGTGGTGTGTGTGTGTGTGTTGTGTGTGTGTGTGGGCTGCTGAGTGAATAACCACGGCCTCTGGGGAATGAGTTTATTCGTTTTCCCTCACCAAAAAACAACAACAAGAGAAATGCCGAGGGTGAGGAAGGCGGGAGCGCTCCCTCTGTGTTCCCAAAGTCAAAGAGCAGCTGGTAGACACAGACAGAGAACCCCCCGCCCAGGAAACAACCTCTGGAAACGCTTTATGGATCTCAAAGGATGGTATATTCAGATGAAAGATAGCCTGGAATCATTACAGACATGAACAGCCTCTAGTTACCTGCACTATTAGAAATAAAGGTTCCAAAAGGGTTCTTCCTGAAGGGCTGAGGTTCTACCTATAACCATTTGCTCCTGAAGAACCATTTTTTTTAAAGAATGAGGTTTGTCAAGGGTTCTTTTGTTAGACACGCTTGGTGGGTTCTTGATAAGACTCTTGGGATATAATAAGGCTCTCTGTAGAACTCCTGAGTAGGTTCTAGATAAAACCTGTGGAATATTAAAAGGTTCTCCATAGGACCCCCTGGGTAGATTCTACATAAAACCATTAGGATATAAAAAAAGTTTCTCGGTAGAACCCCTTGAGTGTGTTCTATATAAAACTGTTGGAATATAAAAAGGTTCTCGGTAGAACTCCATGAGAATGTTCTAAATAGAACCCTCAGAATATAAACAGCGTAGATTCTAGATAAAACCCTTGAAATATAAAATAACTCTCAGCAGAACCCCCGTGGTGTGTTCTAGATAAAACCCTTTGATATAAAGGGTTCTCTGTAGAACCCCCTGAGTGAGTTTCAGATACACCATTACACCATAAGAGGTTCTAGGTAAAGCCTGTCATAGAGGGTTCCGGGTGGAACCTGTCACAGTTGGTTCTAGGTAAAAACCCTTGTTCTACTCTAGGTAGTGGAACCTTTATTAAAGGTCCTGCCAGGCACCAAAATGGGTTCTCCTATGTTAACAAGCCAAAGAACCCTTTACAGTTTCAGTTAGCATCTTTATTTCTGAAAGTGTGGTTTTTGCATACAGAATCTGATTATAATGCTCTTTGTATGGTAATGAGAGAAAGCTGACATTTTTGGGAGCTGACATGCACACAGCTACTTTGCTATGCAGCTAAAGAGATGTGTTTCTAGCCCCAGATGCAGGATTTCTAAAGCAGCTTTCAGCAATCTGTCCGCTAATTTCACCTAGGTATAGCAGGAAGCTTTTTGGAATAGCTCCATTACCTGAAAGTGTAATTAATTCTCCTTTCATGAAAATTGTATTACTCAAATGCTGCAGGACCTATGAGCTCCACTCGCGACCTTCCATTTATCACAATATTCACCTGACAGAATTACAGTTTATTTTTAGCCCCCGACACCTCTTTGGTGGCATTAAATTATGCATGTCTTCCCATGCGCCCATCATCTGTTTTCCTGACAAAGAGGGATGTACAGGTCGAACGACAGCTATAATGAAATGAGAGGCTGTCTGGTTTGTTGTGTGTGAAGTGCGCTCGGGCTCAGATGTGTAACTGTTGCATGATTAAAGGTTTCAGTCGCAGCTGTTAGGGGAAGCTTTTTAACAGTCAGGTTTTAAGGTTTCCTTCCCTCTGAATCATCTTTAACTCCAGGGTTCGTTCCCATCCTTGCAACACACATGACTAACGCTCTGAGTAATGGTTATGAAACTAAGACACAGTGATCAGGAAGGAAGAGAGGGCGACCTGAAGGTATGTCATGTCTGGAAGCTGCTCGATGATACTATCGCAGGATATACAGCTGTGGATGACCGTTTAGCGATGATGACTGACTCGAGCGCTCTCAGGCATTTTCCCGTCTGAAAGTGACACTGATTACGGCTGAGCTGGGGTTTTTTTGTCTCTGGGTACTTATGCAGCACTGTTTCATTTCATTACATCATGCCATCCTTCACGTTTCGATTTCTAGTCCCACTTTTGGGCTACTCCACTCGAGTACGGGTCTCTATCCTCTCATTGATTTTCCAATTGAGAGCGGGGCCTGGGAGCAGCAGGCACAGACAGCATCCATTGTTTCCATTTGTACGACACGATGATGATCTCACCGCCAAGCCACATGCCAGCCTCCGCTCCTCCTCTGCTTCTCGCTAGACTTCATCAAGTGAGAAGCTGCTGTTAATTACCAGTCCATATTCTAATTACTCATCACTCTGCATGGCGGTAAGCCCTGGAACGGGGACAGGAGTGAGGAGAGAGACAATGGTGACGAAGGGGACGTTTCTGCAACTCGTTGACCTGGGGCAATTGAATGCACATCTGGATGAGAAGGAAAGCAAGATGTGCTAGAGCGCTATGGTTGAGTGTGTGACGTTAGCCTCTGCACCCTGGGCTGCCAAAAAGATGAATGCTGACGGTGTGCAATTATTGGCGTCACTGGTCAGGCTGTGGAGCTCAGTCTGTTATCTTTGTTCTAACACTGTATTTGAAGGGCTGTGCAAAAGACTGTCATGACAGCTTTTAACCATGTCATGACACCTGTCATGAACATGAAGGAGTTTTATGAAAGTATATGACATTCTTGTCATTAAGTTTCATTTGATGAATTATGATTTTTTTAACAACACTGACATCGTTTGAGATGTCTTTTTTAAGACAACTTGACATTAATTGATACAACACAAGCTTCTTCATAATTACGCCCTATGTGGCATGTTTACACATGTTTAACACAGACGTTGTCTTGTTAATGACAAGTTGTTATAACAAAGACATTGTTTTGGTTAATGTTAAGCTGTCATAAGAAAAACTTTGTTGTCTTGGCTAATGTCAAGTTGTCATGACAAAGACATTGTTGTCTTGGCTAATGTCAAGTTGTCATAACGAAGACATTGTTGTCTTGGCTAATGTCAAGTTGTCATAACAAAGACATCTCAAATAATGATAAATTTGCATTAAAAATGACAAAACTGACTGAATTACACTTAATGACAACCTCATAAACATTCATAAAGACATGACATGTTCTTAATAGGCATCATGTGATGATTATGACGGTGTCATGACAGTCTTATGCACACCCTTTCAAAAAAAGCATTACCATTTTTCATGTTGCAAGTGCAGCCCCACATATCCCATGTAATATTAGTTAACATGACAAGTGGGTCACTTATGGTTTTATACTTTGACGTAGCACTCCTATTGTGTGTTACCATCTTTGCTAAGCAGCCTAAGTCTCACGGTGCTGTTTGCTTTGCTTCGCGTGAGGAAATACAACGTTTGAAGCTCCCATGTAAACCTGTGACAAGCTCGTCTGTAAATGGTTGACTTTACCTTGAGATAGCATCACATGCTGCAGATAAAGGAGCATATTGTGTAAACAGACGCTGATATGCTTCTTATGTTTAGTGCTTTCATCCATCAGACAAGCAAGATTAAAGCATTTCTCATATGACAACAGTAAATGGACTCACTATCTCCTCTCATGATTAAACAATTTAGGCTATCAGAGACATATAGAGGCTGATAAATACGTAAATACACATGAAGTAATCAGGGATAATGCATCCTGGCAAGAAGATTGAAGATAATGGCAGGAGCCATGGCAGCTAAATTATAGATATGAAGAGCAAAATCAACTCAAAACCTAGCATATGGGACGTACACATACTGTACAGTATATTGCCATTATGAGATGTTCAATAAAGAGGCTTTCAGGTATTGACAGTTGGGTTCTCTCCAAGACGGTGTAAATTATTCATGTTGTGTGTATGTGCGATCAATGGCAGCTGTCTGACAGAGATCCAGTCTGCTTTTACTGCATCATTCAGATGATGTGGTGACTCTCGCTGGCCATCAGATCCTTTCTCTGGCATATTTGACATAACCGTCGCACACTATGTCAGCGTCTTGGCAGTTTCCCCTGTCATGGTCCCTGAGGACGCGCCAGTCCGTGACGCACACATATCTGAAAACATCAGAGACGAATGTGTTGTGCAGATGCAGGTATTTCTTCGCCAACGTTATGTGTCATTCAGGTTTTTCCTTGTGGCACCGGCCCGGATTCATAAAGCACAGGATCAGGCTATAAGCTGGGTACTCTGTGGGTGTACCCTCATTTATTTTTTTGCTGCAACCTGCTGCAGAGACCCCTGCTGTTCATCCTCTTAAGCTTCAAAGAAAGCCGTGGTTCACACAGGCAGATAATATACAGAAATCTGCCTCTACCTTGATGTAAATCTGTGGAGCTGAATTTTCAAGAGGGAATGAGGGGGAAAAGAGTGAAAAAGAGCAGATCTGAAAGGAAAAAATGGAATGAAGGCCTGTTTTGAGGGATTATTATCTCTTTCTTTGCTCCTTCCTCAAGCCACAAACCCCCACCCCCCAAAGGACATCTGTCCATCTCTGTGTACACCAAAGGGCTGATTAATGGCCTGGCTAACCCAGCACTCAATGCTGAACCACACCACACCAATCTAATTACCCAGAAAAGAGCATACGGACTCTAGCATCTTGCCCTCCTTCTCTCCATGCATCAGAATGAGACGGCATTAAAATGGACGACAAATCTGGATTATGTTCAGCAAAAAAAAAAAAAAAAAAAAGAGAGAGAAAGCAGAGCGAAGGAAAATGCCCAGGAATCAAAAGGCCCCCTGTCATGAATAATAAAACCGTCTGCCTCAAACTGCAGTCAGGGAATGATAATGAAATAAATAATGAATTGATTACTATGCATCTGACGGCGCAGTGAGATGATTTGAACGTGCCGCGAGGGGGCCTGAGCTTGTTGCAGCAGCACCACGGACAGGCTTAATGAAAGAGGAATGAAGAATTCTACTCTTTTAATACCACTTGTGATAATTGGGCTTCTGCTCAGAGTGCTCAGCACAAGTGCATCGCACTTCTTAGAAAACATAAATTATGTGGCAACCACAGGCTTGGCTCTTTCTCTGCGTTTGAAATGAGAAATTAGAGGAGCCCCATTCAGTGTTTTGATCTGATTAGTATTGGGAAATCAGCATGCCCGTTAGAAGCACATCCAGATTTTACTGCCAAATCAAATCCTCAATATGATCAATACGGTAGCAGGGAGAGTCTTGAGTGGCAACAAATCATTGTGATCACTTGTAATTTCCGCTGACAAAAGGGCAAACTGGAGTAGAGTGGCCCTCAGTTCTGCACTATTATCCCTAAAGGTCCAGTGTGTAAGATTTACGAGGATTTATTGACAGGATATGGCAGAAATTGGAAATAATATTCATAAGGATGCTTTTATTGGTATATTATCCAGTGGTTTTTAAAAATTTTGTGCCCAAGAGACACCATCTGTGTCACCTGTGACACCTGTGGTAAATTATGTATTTATTTAAGCACTTACTGTGCCACAAACAACCAAAATTATGTTTTGTGATTCTACAGAAGGGTGACAAATTAAAGGAAAACACAACAAGGTTTCATGTTTCAAAATGTGTTAGCTGTCTGTAAGTAGACTTGGCATCCTATACAACCTGGCCAAGCCAATATCCAGCTTATTTCATTTCTTTATCTGAAAAGCAAACTATTCAATCAGGTAGCCATTTACTATGAAAGAAATGTGAATACAATTTCTAGCACTTTATCCAAAATCTGAGAACACAACATAAAATTAAAGTGTTTTTCAAGGATTTCCAGGACCTGTATGAACCCTGGCCTCGAAAACCAACCTGACCAATGGAGGCAACAAGTACTAGCTAATCAGAGACAAAGTTTTCCGTGTGCGCCCATCAAAGCAAACAGGGGTTCGCCTTGACCTGTGGTTTTTAAAGGTCTTTTTTACAGATAGTTATATATTTTTTATAGTATTTGCCTCTGTACTGGGAAAACAGTGTGTACAAAGTACTGATATAGTAAATTTTTTTTTTTTTGTATAGCTGCATATTGTAATAATAACATATGGTTGTCATAAAGTTCTCCTACAGACTTGGAAACGGAGAGTGAGGCACCGTGTTTGCAATCTGCAAGCTCACCACTAGATTTTACACGCTTGTCCTTTTAACACATATCCGAATATGAACAATGGACTTTCCTTTCCGAGAGACAAATGCTTTCATCAACATGTCCAGCTGCTACAGGAAGTGGTTTGGGAAGCCATGATTCTTCCTAATCCACTCAGATACATGCTGGGCTCCTCTGTGGGACAATATGAACCCCGCCAGACTCTACTACTCACCCGCAAAGCCAAGAGCACACACGTGGACACACTACCGCATGGGAGAATGCATGTAGACCCGCACACATCCATGCTCAAACACTGATTAAATTAGTCTGAAGGAGAAACGGAGGCCCTCAGGACAATATTTTCATTGCAATAATAAAGAAAAAGCTTGCTTATGGCCCTCCCCAAGCAAATATTTGGCTTTGGGTCAGCTCTATTATTCATCCCCTGAGGAATACGCAGAGGCCAAACTTTTCAGCAATGAAGCAAGGACTGTAGAAAAACAGTAGAAAAAGAAAAACAGTCTGGGCATTTACAAGGCCTGGAGGCTTTCAGTTAATAAATCAAACATGCATCTAGGTAGTGCCGCTGTGGTGGTGTCACTGGGGGGTTTGTGCTGTGAGTGGACTTGGGATATGTGACTTATCCCCATCTGGGGATGGAAGAACTAAATCCTTAATCTTTCCACATAAAGTTCCCCCGGTGGGTGATGATCGCTTTGTGCAGATAAGCTGACAGACAGAAAAATATGACGGTGCCTGTTTGTGTGTTTCAGAGTGTGTGTGTGTGTGAGGCTGGGCAGGATGCCTGGACTAAATCCCAGCATCCCCCGGAGGCAGCCACTGTTATCAAGGAAAAGGAAAGTATATCAGGTAGGACAGGAAGACAGAAGGAGAGAAAAGACACAGACAGATAGGTAGACAGTGACAGAGAGAGTGGACACAGGCAATTTTGGTGAGGCGTGGACTCAACCACCCGGAGGTCCGTCAGGACGGCTGACATTCATCATCGAAATTGTTGGGTCTCGTCAAAGTGTTATGGAGAAACTGCACCTCCAGAGAGTGAAGGACAAACACAGAACACTCCTACTGTGTTCAAGCAGGCAGGAGTCACTTCTGATACTCAGACACCCTCAGACTGTGACTCACTTCCACAAACACATTGCAGGCGAATCATGCTTCACTTTTCTTCACCTTTCACTAACTTTACAGTAATTGACCCTTCATACGTCCCACCCTTTTTTGGTATGTGCAAGGTACCTGGTGGAACCTCAGTCAAATTCCTCCTGTCCTGTTTCCTGTAGTTAAATATGCTGAACTCATCTATGTTAAAAAGAAAAGCAAAATTTGAGGATGGTTAAAACATGTTGCTACAAGATAAAACATGTTGCTAACATGAGCTATTGGATGTAACTAGCTAGCTAATGATTGATGTAGATTAGTGAGCTTGTTAGCTAGGATTTTCCTAACATTGCCGAACTTAAGATGTTGAGCATTGGGACAAAAATGTAGTTTGAGGGGTTTTTGATTTTTTTTCTTCAATTATGCTGGAAAATATATTTTAAAAGATCAAACTCTTGGCTATTAAATCTTGTAACGGGCCAAACTCTTAGCGATATATATATATATATATATATATATATATATATATAAATCTGACAGAGTTGAAGTCTTACAGCATTGAAAAAACGTTACGTTTTCATTTCACAGCATAGTCGTAGTGAGTAGCCATTTTACTGTTTTTTTTTTTAAAGATACTGAGAGTTCCCTTAATGCTAATCAAAATACACAGTTTTAGAGCAGAATTCTTATTTAGCTTTGATTTAGAGGGGCAACAGAGTTGGCTTTTTACAATTGAGACACATCTGACAACAATATAATTGAATGAATTTGGCAAAAAAGAGAAAACAGTGTTGGAGCAGTATTCCCGCCTTTATGTAAACCAGGAAGTGAGACGGGGACCTTAGCATGCAGCTAAGCCTTTTTATACCTGATTAAATTATGTTTTTGTAAAAATCTGGTGAAAATCTAGGACACAACTTTAAAGGGCTAACATTTACATAAAAAGTCAATACCACATTTTTATGTCTATATTATCAGGTATTGTTAGTCCCCCAGCAACATATTTTATTTGCAAAAGTTGGTTTTCTTTTTAACATAGACAAGCCTCGCGTATAGCATGTCTCAGTGCAGGAAAGGAGAAAGTTGAGCAGGGTTTCAAAAGGGTCGGGACATAGGAAGGGTCAATTATCTGTGATATATGAATCCATAACCCACCTAAAACTCAACAATTTCCTGTCTATGAAATGAGAAGCATTCTTTTACCTGTATCCACTCTTTGTTTGAGTCCTCTGCCGGCGTCCATGCATTCTCATAGTAGTTGAGTCTGGACCGCTCTGGGGACCAGCTGGGGTTGTACTGGGACGAGGCCATGATTTGGTCCGATGTTATCTCTCCTGATTCCATTCCCAAAGGGTCGCTACAGTCAAAGTCTGAGGGGGAAGGAGGGACAGATAGGAGGTAGAAGAAAAGAATGGAAAAAAGAGAGTAAAAAGATGTTTAGTTGAATTCTGAAAGCACTACTCAGCATGTGCTTTCAGTGTCCCCGGAATCAGAGCTCGTCTCTGGGGAGGAGGACACCACACGACAGGCACTCAGTACTGCTGCCCGGAACAGAACAGCACATCAGCAACGCTTCAGTAAATCCTTTCTGTTTCTCTCTCTTTAGTTTTTAATGGACGCAGGATGGAAGTGTTCCGCATTAAGACGTAAAAACGTCTTCATAAAACATTCAGTGTGGGCTAAGTTTACGCCAGTATTAGGCGTTAAAGTGACTTTCACTCTAGTTATTTCTTCCACTGACTGGATCTGTTTCCCTCACCTCCCTGTGGGCAGTTTATCTTTTTTGCACACACTGACTCTTTTTTACCAACTTGGTCTCTTGGGGGAGTTTAGGTGTGTTTAGTATCTGTAGTTTGGGGCCATATATCACACTCAATGGCGCAGCCACCCATGGAAGGAGACGACTTCCCTTGTTTGTGTTGACATGGGGCAGCCGTTTTGAGGCATCCTGGGCTCTGTGAGTAAAGACTCAGCTGGGTGAGCTTGGGGTCGGCCTCTCTAACCCCTGCAGGTCAGACATGCTGACACCGCTGCGCATGAAGCAACGGTTGGAACGAAAGATCTGACCTTTTGATCTGGTCAGGAATCGTATAATGTCACCACAACAACACAGAGGTATGTGAAGGCACACTTTCACACATTCATGTGGACCATTATTCATCTTAGACCCGGTTAAACCAACAAAGTCTAATTTAATCTAAGATTAGTTCTAATCAGAGTTAAGATTTAAAGTGAGCTCGGTTGCGCAATTTAAAACTTCTCTCAATTTAGTAAAACCAGGAGTTTAATCAATATGAAGATGCTTGCTTATTCAAATTTAAATAACAGTAATATAATGAAATATATACAATAAATATAAATTATATAATGAATAATAATAGTGAATTTGAGCATTGTGGGGACCTAGCTAACTTTGGACTGATCTGTACTCCTTAACAAAATATTACATTGATTGCTAGCTAGCTATAAAGTTAACAAAACATTACAGTATTTGCCAGCTAGCCCTAAAGTTAACAAAACCTTATACAGTTTGCTAGCTAGCGAAAAAGTTAACAAAACTTTCCATTTGCTTGCCACCTAAAAAGTTATTCAAAACTAGCCTAGTTTGCCTACTCATGACGGCTCGGCAGAGATCTACATTCTAGATTCTAATTTCTCCTCTTTTGAGAAAAACTTGTTGGCCAAGTTAATGGAGCTATATGGCCAAATTATAGAAGATTAGTTAAAACAAGGACAACACCACAGTAAGGAAAAAAGAAGTTTAAAGTTAATGCTGGTTCACATTTTAAAACGAGTTCAAGGTTTTGGGGCAACAGAGTTAAATTTAATCTTGGTTTAAAGTAAAAACTACAGGTTTAAAAAGAATTTAAATGTAATCTTTCTCAATTTTGAGCTAGTTTAAAGTTAGGTGATAATTTAAAGTTAAGCCACAGTTTAATTGGGTTTAAAAATTAATCCTTGTTAATGTGCCCCAGCCTTATTGTTCTTTTTCTACTCTGTCCAATGGTGAAGTTGGTCATATAACACCTTGACAGTGTTTCAAACTGTTAACCCTACGGTCGCAAGACTACTTCTCAAAATGCACAGCTACCGCTGTCCTAACATTGGTCTCTGCCAAAAAAGCAGTCATGTGCTTGTGTATACATGGACACACACACACTCAGAGGGCACAGGATGAGGAGCAGTGTGGAACTGCTATATGGCTGCTGCCTATGAGCTAACACAGATGGTCTCCCCATCTGCTGCACTGCGAACACACCTCAGTCACTGGGTCAGCGTGTGTGTTTGCGCTTTACAGTGTCAATGCGCGGTCGCATATGCATGTGCTCACGCACGCCGGTGTGTCGGACTCGCGGTGTGAGGCTGAGAAAACCGTCTCGCACCTCTCCGCTCTCATTGGCGGCTCTCTTTGAGAAGACTGCCCGTTCTTGTCAAACTTTTGTACTCGGGACCTACATCATCTAGATCACTGGATCATGATCAACGCAAAAACAAAGCGCCGTTTGTCTGCCGCTGAGGGCCGTATCTGATCATGTGGGTTACCGACCAAAGTGGGGCTGATAGCCGAGAAGATAACGAGGGTGGATGGGTGGAGGAGCAGTGACTGGAGAGAATGAGAGCGAGAGAAACGGGGTAAGAACAAAAGACAAGGCCTCCTTTCATCACCTTATCACCTCTCATCAGCAGCTTTCAGCTAGAGTGTACCCTTCCCCTTGCATAAGCGAGAAAATCCACCGTGTATTATACATAAGGGGATTATGAATGATTTAAGTGGTACAAGTCTGGATGAGCACAGAAAAAGTTTGGAGATTCTTTTCCTATCTTTGACTCGTCTCGGTCGGTGATGTAAGACCAAGCAACTCAAAAATGTAAATGAAAGTATTTACCGATCAGATATTTCACCATGCCTCTTAATGGCAAATGTGAAAAGTTGCGTAATCTGATCTTAGACGTGTGATTAAAGTAATTCGGAAGGCGAAATGACATCACCAGTCATCATGTGCTCATTACTGCGAGGGAGGGGCCGTTTCAGTTGTGTGTGAGCGCACTCAGAGTTTGTCTTCCCTTTGGGCAAGAGAAAATCCTTTTTGGAGATGATTACTAGATTTGTTGAATGTCATCCATCTCTATTACCGTTCAAAGACTGGCTGTGTGTGTTCGGGGTGGTCTCGCCTCTGGACAGATTTATGACTCCTACCAGCGCTCGTCTTCCTTAATGAAATGTTTAGCCGGAGCGTTTTGCAAAATGGGGTCGGGGGGTCAAGCCCCGTGATGACGATGCCGCATGTAAAAGCTCTAGGGGTGTTTGTGTGAGTGCGTGTCCAAGATGGTTGGTTACTGGTGGGGGAAGCTGCCTGTTGTAGCCTGTCTGGGCTCCATAGTGTGTTAAAGTCTTGTAAACCACAGGAGGCGAACTTTTACCAAATGAAGAAGCAGGAGGTGTTTATTTAATAACTCTTAAGCTCTGCTAAACGTGTGGGAATTTGTCACAATAGGACTGCATGTGGCTTCAGTTGCAGGCAACATCTGCTTCTTACTTTTAGTAATATTCCTCGGGGGGTTACTTTATTGCCCTCTAATTCTTGCAGCTACCCTGTTTCAATTCAGGCTCATCCAGTCCAAATTTTTATCCACTGAACAAATCTCTCTGGATTGTGATTTCATTTCTACCTCAGCTAGTGCAGTTACAGTTCGGCTGTTTGGAATGCATGACCAACAAAATTTAAAATGGTGGAAATTTTAACTGGACATAAATGGGTGTAGCTTATATGGATAGATTTGTCTGGAAAACGAAATCCAGGAATTTGTTTCTGAGACTTACGGCTCAAAAGTTACAAGCCAAAACGTAAAGTTTATTGTTATGGTGTCACCATGTGGCTACCAAATTTGACAGTGCACTCACTTGGGGCGCTGAGCGTGAAGTTGATCATATGAACTGTTCTTAGTACATACCTATACAGACAGATAGTTAGATGCTACTACAGTGTCATTTGATAGCCGAATGGCACCAATTTGTCTTGGTCATATCAAACGTCCTATCTACACACATCCACCAAAGTGGTTGAATAGCACAAATCGTTTTTTTGTTTGTTTGTTTGTTTGGTTGTTTTTTTTGGGTAATATAAGCCCTGCCCACACAATTTGAGCAAAAGCAATAGCAAAACTGTATGGAATAACAAAATCTGAAAATACATTTTTCCGGCTTGGTCCAAAGATGTTTTGTACCAAATTTGGGGATGATTGCTCAAAATTATGGTGGAAAACTGATCTGGAAATGAGCATAACCTATATGGACAGATTTGTCTGGACACACAGAATTCAGGAATTTGTACGTAAAATTTGTTGTTAGAGCGCCACCATCTGGCCAAATTGCACCAAATTCAATGCTGCACTCCCCTTGATCCTCAGCAATACACCCATCAAGTGTAAAGAAAATCAGATGAATAATTCTTGAAATATGCAAAGGATGTGCAGACAGAGAGAGATTCCCTCCTGTATGGTTAGATATACAGATTCTTCTTTTGCTACCTCTGCCTGTGCCTCCCTGGCATCCTCATCTGTCTGATTTTCAGTGTTTTTATGCCAGCTCACCCTCTGGAACGGTCCTCTCGATGACGGTGAAGTTGGCAGAGAAGCCCTCTTTAGCGATGGCGCTGTCAGTGTTGATTGTCAGTGCCAGGATGCCTGTGTAGGAGATGATCCGGCCTGGGGTGTTCTGCCCACAGTACCTCCCGATGTATGGACCAACTGGAGGAAAAAAAGACACATGAGAGAAAAGCACAAACATCGTACCTGGGTTAGACTTGGGTTAACTCAATATTAGTTTTGTTGCCACAGCCAACTACCAACTCCCCCCCGCAGAGGTGCAAAAATTAGTGTGTCAGTGAGGTATGGTCAACCCCATAAAAACGCTTGAGAAAAGACTCCAAACATTCCATGCCTGCTGGCCTGTCGGACACAAAAAGAGCAAAATGGAAGAGGGACCAGTGGTGTGGGCAGGTCACGGTCTCTGTCTATTTGCTGGTTGTAAATTCTTCAGACTTCCCGTCTTTCCGTTTTTTTTAGACTTTGAGGCGGACAGCCATGCCCGAGTGAGTTTTGTGAAGGAGACAGAACAAGTAAAGATGGGGCAGAGACAATAGGGGAGTATTAAAAGACAGAGAGCAATAAAAGCACAAGAAGGACATGTTCCACTGAGCAGACAGGAATGGAAAGGCAAGAGAAAATGGGAGCGGGGACGTTAGGGGAGACAGAGAAACATGGGGAAAGAGTGATGGGGTAACGAGGAGTGGAAAAGCAAGAGAGCACAATGACCTTGCCCCGTGTCTCTGATGTGTGCTATGATCCATGCACGTTTGTGAGTGTGCGCTCATGTTGGTGTGTAGGGACCTGCAGCTTATCTGTGATTAGTAATGCTGTGATCAGCGACGAGTGACAGTCCTGCCTCCCCGTGGCCTCCTGTCATCCAAAACATGCCCCTTCCAGCCCGGCTCCTACATGAAAGGCAGAGGTCTGACCGCAGGGACTTACAGGGCGGGGGTGTGATGGATCAAATTAATCTTCATAACCCAGGTGCCTGGTGTATGAGCGTGAGAATCTATGTGTGCTTTTAAACCCGCTAAGGCTCGGGCTTGAACAAAAAAACACCATCTCCCGGATTATCTGCATGACTCCCCAGCGCTATGAAATTTTAAAGAACCTCACTGTGAAGTCTGCGTCCTGCCTGCCTCTGCATTCCTCGAGGAAGAGTGGCGAGGGAGTGGAGGTTTCTTCTTCCACAGCGCCTGTCCAGCGAGGTGTGCTTTGAGAAGTGGAAAATACGGGGAGGTGTGATCCCCCCGGTGATTCACGGAGGCCTGCGCTCGCCCGGACATCGTCCCCTTCTGCATACCCCATCGGCTAGCATGCCTCCAGCCTTCTGTGCTAATGCTCTATCGATCCAGCAGGCACCACGGGAACCGCCTGGCAAAAGCCGACTCACTATTTTCCTCCCATGGCTTATTTTTATACAAGGCAGTCTGTCAGATATAACAACACTTGAAGAGTGTGATGGCACATCAGTCCAAAGTGGTGCTGCCCAGTTTCTGCCCTGAATAGGCTCACCGTTGGACAAAAGAGATCCTGGTGTATCTTATTCTGCTTCTTTTGTCCCATTGCTTTCAGCTGAAAGAACTGAGAAATCTCTGAATTTTAATCAGAAGTCACACAGGAAACACCTCTTTTCCAGATCCCTGAGCTACTTTTAGTAGAAATATGTATTAAAAGGTGATAATAATGCGACACATTCTCAGCTCTCCAAGTCTTTGCAGGTCTTAATTAACACAAATCTTGAAAATGAAACATGTCCCACCTCTCAGGGAGAACACACAAATGAGTTATGGAAATACTTTGTGGAATCAAAGGTTAACTCCGCACAGTTCAAGTCTACAGAGATGCGAGCTCAAAGAATATTGAACTTTAAGTAAACTCACTTGAAAAGGTGCCGCGATTTACACTTCAACCTTATCACTTGGAACGCCAGAGCAGAGAATGCTGATGTGCACCAGGTTGAATGCCGCTAGATAAAATTCTTTCAATTTTCAGCCACTGATGGGTGAGAAAAGCTTTCATCTTGTCTGCACCCCTTGTTGGAATAGCCAGGAGAAAAACTGAAAACTTCAAGAGGTGATTTCGCTTGCTCGCTGAGTTCAAAGACTCATCTCGGGCCATGGAAGCGTCGCTTTGAACACGGCTCACCCTCTCTCGCTCCGTCTCTCACCTGCTGATTTTTTTAGATGGATCTGGGAATTCTATTTTACAGCAATATTTTATTGTGTGCCTACGTGAGTGCTGCAGCCTTTGCTCAACCCTGCGAGCAGGAGATGTTGGCTCTTATCAGGACCAAGCTGGTTCAGTTCCAATCCAATAAGCACTTTGTTTCTCTCTAGTGGAAAACACAAAGAAACTTCCAAAGGATTCCAGCAACATTTTCTATGAAGGCCATGTCTATAATGCATTATAAGCACATTCAGAAAACATATAATACATTTATAAGGCTTTATAAAAGGCTTTATAAATGTTTATAATCATGCATACCAACTTATAGCAAGGTTTATAAAGTATTACAAGTGATGCACATAATGTATTATAAGTTCAGGGTTCATAATGCTTTATATCTTCATCACACTACCATAACTTTAGGCAGTTATAAAGACACAGAGAGAACTGCTCTAATGTATCATAACAGATCATAAATTCTAAATTTCCAAGATTAGTTTTCCGAAACTTTAATAAGTTCCATATATGTCTTTATAATGCATAAAACATTATGAATGCTGCACTTACTGTATAATACCCTTAGGTCCACCACTTATTACACAGACTATAAACCTTGTTGTAAGTTGTCATACATGATTATAAACCTGAATTAAGACTTTTATAAATATTATAAATGCATTATAATGTCTTAGAATGTTCTTTTAATGCATCATGTCCACAACTTAAAATACATTCTAAACCTTGTTATAAGTTATCAGGCATGATTATAAACATTTATAGAGTTTTATAAAGCCTTATAAATGCATTATAATGTTTTACAAATGTGCTTATAATGCATAATGTCCACAAATTATAATACTTTATAAACCTTGGTGTAAGTTATCAAGTTTTAAAACATTTATAAAGAGTTTTATAAAGCCTTATAAAGGCATTATAATACCTTATGAATGTGCTTATGATGCATCATAAACATGACCTTAATAGAGAATGTTACTGAAATACCTTTTTGAGCAATTTCCTGCAAGATCGGCACGTTTTCTATACATCAGGGCAGAGAAGGCAAACTAGCCAAATTAGACTTCTAATTCCCAAACATACAGACATGAAGAAATCCACAAGTGCAGCCTGTGACAGAAGAAGGAAGGACGTGAGGCGCTTGTAATCAGGAAGCATTTGACATTGAAAGATGACGAAGCATTACACTCATGATGACTCCTGGACCCCTGCCAAGCCTGGTTAAGGCAGTTAGCCCACTGACCCGGATAATGCCATCATATTGTGTAAGGCTGTTCATTTCCTCTGAAAAAAACAGCGAGGAGTGGAGTAGAAGCCCACCTTATCCCTTTTCCACTGCAGGAGAGCAGATCTCTAAGCAGTGGGATAACACACATTTCCCCTTCTTTCCTATTCTAGCACTGAAAACAATCACTCTTCTGATTCCAAAAAACACAGACAAATACACACTGTTACAACTCAACTATATTTTTACCTTTTTTTGCCGATGATATAAATTTTTCATATCATCGAGTAGCTCAAAAGGACTGGCCTGTGGATTCACTTTTCAATTTTGCTAACACCTGACTGCATGGACGGATTATGAAACAACAAGCCCCTGGGCACAAACATGTAAACGGCCCCCCACCCGTCTTGTATATGAGCACACACAGATTGCAGGAGACAGTGTCTCTTTATAGTTATTTTTTCTATCTTTGTGATAGCTTTATGTTCCTTTGTAGTTGTGTTATGTCTCTTTGGGATAGTTTAGTATCCCTTTGTAGTTGTTTTGTGTCTCTTTGTTATAGTTTTGTGTCCCTTTGTAGTAGTTTTGTGTCTCCTTGTGGTGCTTTTTTTTAATCCCTTTGTAGTTGTTTTGTGTTTTTGTGGTATTTTTTTGCGTCCCTTTGTAGTTGTTCTGTGTCTCTGTTGAAGTTGTGTGCCCCTTTATAGTTGTTTTGTCTCAGTTTATGGTGGGGTTGAGTCCCTTTTTAGTTGTTTTGTGTCAGTTAAAAGTAAGTTTGTAAGTGTTTTGTGTCTCTTTGTAGTCGTATGAGTGACTTTCATACAGAAATGTCACCTTACACAGAATCTGTGGCCCAGGGCTCCCAAACATTGAGGTGCTAAAAGGTAGTGCTACAGTGGCACATGTAGAAAAGAGTTATAAAGTCTGCCAACTAACTTAGTAATTTCAGTAACACAGCACCATCTAGAATTGGCTAACATTTGCTAACACTAGCCCCCATAGTAAGGCTGTAGGAGCAAAATCCACTAGTGTATGGAATTATGAAAGAATGCATTTTGCTGCATATTAATACAACTCTTCATCAATATCAAAAAGATTGTTTCACTTCTTCTTTTTTCAAAAGTTATAGCTCATTTTAAATACAGGTCATGTGCATAACCAGCACTGTTTGCTCACCTCCGGGAAAGCCATCCCAGATCTCCAGCCTGTCGTAGCGGCAGAAAACACCAGCAGGGGGCGTCGGATCGGGCTCCAGCTCGAAGCTCTCGAACTCCAAAATGATCTCTGACATCTTGGGAGCGAAGATCATGAACGTGCAGTCCAGGTTGTTGGGGTATTTTTCTGGGAAACCGGGTGACTTTATGATACCGCTGTTAGAGGTGAAGTTCCTGGAGCACTCAGGACCTGCAGGAGGAAACGAGACAGGAAGTGAGAAGATGAGACGAAACGGGGACAAAAGGAAGGGGCTGGGGATGATTCTTTTGAGTGACTGGTTGGTTAAGTGATCTGTTGCGGGGGGCTTTGTGTGGTGGGCATTGAGAAGTTCTGCCTCTGCCAGCTGGTCTATTAAGAGGACAGTTTATGGCCCAAAGACGAAAGACCACCTTGATAGTCCTTCTATTCACTAGAGGCTGCATCTGGGTCTCTCCACTCTCTTCTATGTGGTTCTGTGCCTTTCTTTTTTGGTTTCCTTTCTGGTCACAAACACCCTTCAATCACTGTGTGTGTGTGTTAAATCTGTAACTCTTGGAACATCTGGACTGTGAGTGTAAACATAAGTGAAAGGCCTCAATCACCAGAATCGAGGAGCGATGAATAAACACCCTCATCAGGCCCGTCTGTGAAACATATGAGAGGTGCTCAGGCAAAATTACAGCGTCAGTGATGGAAGGCAAGGGCAACGACTGCACATAGATCAACACACCGCGCACGTTTAAATACACAGTTTTACAGAAGGGAAAGTCAAAATATTTATTCACAGCTCCCCGGAGAGCTGCCTTTCAGCTGATGAGGAGCATTAACACAGTTCCCATGTTCGACACTTCTTCTCAGAGCATCATGAGCGCAAGATTATGATTAAAGAATGAGTGACGTGATAAAAAATGATGCTAACAGCTGCAGGAACACTTTTTTAAGAGAGTGACAGAAAAAGACATTAAGAGATGTTCGCTATGCTTGCTCAAATGCTAGGCCAGATTTTTACCAAGCCTGGCTACACACAAACACACACAACATCAGGAAAAAAGAGGACTACTGTCATCCAGGGCAATTATTTGGAGCCATTAGTGGCAGAAATGTGCCCAGGATAATGTCATTTTCATGCTAGTCTGACAGCCGGCGTGATGGGCGCAGATGGGGCCGATCGAAACCAAAATTGCAGGGAGTTATCGCTAGATAGAGCCTCCGTGCTGCAGTCATTGTAGCTTAAATGAATGTGGCAAACTGCTTTTTTCCACTGTTACTCAAGCATCTTGCTGGGCCCCTAATTCATGACCATCAGGCCCACTTCAGCCTGTCCACCTCTGGAGTGAGCGAAGGGAGAGAGAGCCATGTTGATTTTCCAAGTTGAAAGCCACTGCGAGCGGCGTTTTGACTCTAAAGAGAGCTGACATTTAGTGCAGCAGCAAAAGTGTGGCTTTCGAGAACAGTGGGCACCATTAATTTCACAGCTTCCCCTCGTATTTACTCCCAGAAAATGGAGGGATTTTCTCGAGAGCGGGGGGATGAGAGGGTCACCGGATGCTGCAGTTCTGCACTTTTACCTCGTCATATTTGGGAGAAATGTCAGACAGTTTTCGGGGTAGAAAAGTATAGATGCAAGCCACTTCTTTGAAAAAGGTGCCTATGGTCCCTGAGTGCTATAGACAGCTGCAGTAGAGCAATTCAGGTCAGTGTGTTGAATTTCCTGTGGGTATTGGCTCAAAACTGCACTCTCCATCCATTTCATCAGCCTCCACCATGACCCTTATCTCAGCTCAGCAGTTGACCAGAGCAGATTTGGTCATTGGAAATGGTTCACTCTGAAAACCTGTCAAAATCCAGGCACTAGACTGGCACTGAAAATTGTGTAGTGCCTGGACTGATGTAAAGGGGCCATAATATTTCATCAATATTAAAGGACTGAGTTGTGAGATTTACAGAGATTTATTGGCAGAAATTGAATATAATATTTATAACTATGTTTTTGTTAATCACCTTAAAAAAGAATCATTGTGTATTTGTTATCTTAGAATGAGTCATTTATATCTAGGGAAAGCGTAGATGGAGGCTGCCACGTTTCTACGGTAGCCCAGAATGGACAAACCAAACACTGGCTCTAGATATGGTCTTCTGCATTTTTCACAGGTTTCACTGCCAAAACGCTTGGAAGGGGAGGGTGAAGTGAGTGGCATTCAGTTGGTTGCAGTCTACAGCCTCACCACTAGATGCCACTAAATCTTACACATTGGCCCCTCAAGTTCAGTCTGATAATTTAATGATATTAGGACTGCAACTAACAAATATTTTTATCGTTTGGTTTATAAAATGGCAGAAAATTGTGAAAAATGTTGATCCAGGTTCTCAAAGTCCAAGGTGATGTCTTTAAAATGTCTTGTTTTGTCAGTCCAAAGCCCAAAGATATTCAGTTTAATATGATAGAAAACAGAGAAACGCAGGAAATTTCTATACTTGAGAGCCTGAAAACAGATTTTCTTTGATTGTTGCATGAAAAATTACTTTAATAATAAATTGATTATCAAAATAGTTGGTGATTGTTCTTATTTTGTGAATAATTAGTCAATCAATCAATTGCTGAAGTTCTAAATTACATTTTTATTTAATAAATGCAAACTTAAAAAAATGTGAAAGGCTATAGCTAAAGCCAGAGTTTTGTTTTTTTCCATCACTATTGATATTGGCCTATCCCAGCTATATTGCTCTATATCAGTATCAACATATATGTCGTCTAAGGTGTGCCATGTTTTTTGACAGAACATAATGCAGATTCTTTTTATTGTTTTGATTTTTTAATTTTATTGGCACCATTTAATGTATATTTCATAATTTCTCCAAATTCATTTTTTTTAACTTAATATTTAGTTAATTATAATTATTTTAAAATGTTGTTTTAGTGGCCTTTTGGACAATAAAGTAAAAACTAAAAAAATGTCCTGCCACAATCACATTCATTACCATATCTTTGTCACAAGTGCTTGATTAACACATTTGAAGAATCATTGGAAAATCGTCCAATATATCGATATCAGAATCGTAATATCAGTCAGGCCTTTATTTTTGTCATATTTGTACAATCGATCTCTGTAGTCTTACTGGTCTCGCTGGTGTTCAAAAATATGTAATAGTCAGTATTCCCAGTTTACTTTACATATCTCACCATCTCCATCCTGTTTCTGTGTTCTTTGTGAATCATCATGACTCAGGCCGAGCCAAGGACAAACTCCCCTATTGTCAGCTTTTGTGTGCCTCGCTACGCTTAGAGCCCCTTAAGAAAAGGACAGAGCGAAGACATCACAACAAAATAGAGTGGAAGACAGAGCACTCGGGTTGGTCCCACCGGTGAGATAATCATCCAACAGATCTCTTTTATCTAGTGCCTACACACGGGAGGGCTTCTGTCCCCGGTCCCCCCGCCCCTCGCTACACCCAGGATGCTTTGTGCTGATGTCAGTGTGAGAGGCATTCAGTGATAGCAGTCACGCTCTTCTGTGGCAGCGTCCGTCCGTACAGCGTGTGTGTGAATGCATCTGTGTTGACAAGGAGCTTCGGAAGACAAATATATCCCGTTGTCAGCCAAATGCTAACTCCCTGCCTCTTACTCGCTCTCTGTCTGGCCCTTGTTCTGACGCCGCAGTCGTCAGCGTCTCTTCTCGCGAATTTATCTCCTCAATGGGAGACGGGTTAAAATATGAGACACAAAGGGTTCAGTAAATATGAAAGATCTGACTCAGGTGAGGCTGTTTGACTTCATCTGCGCTCTTAGAAATAAAGATGCTGACTAGAACCATAAAGGATTCTTTAGCTTGTCACTGTATGAGAACTCTTTTTGGTTCCTCATAGAACCTTTTTTTAATAAAAAGATTCCTCTTGGAACTCAACATAAAAAGTTATACCTAGAACCATCTGTGAAACGTTTCACTCAGAACCCCCTATTAGGGGTTCTACGGAGAACACTGTCATGGTGTAATGGTTCTGCCCAGAGCCCTCCACAGGGGTTCTACCCCAAACCTTTCCACCTTCTAAGGGTGCTAACAAGAACCCATCCAGGGGGTTCCACCAATAGCCTTTTGATGTTCGAGGCATTTATCGAGGACCGACTATGGCAGTTCTACTGAGAACTTTTTCATACTCCTTTATATTCCAAGTTTTTTTTTAACTAAAACCCACCTCAGTGGTTCTACAAAGAACATTTTATACTTCAAGGGTTTTATCTAGAATTTACTCATGAGGATCCACTGAGAACCTTTTAATATTCCAAGGGTTTTATCTAGAACCCACCCATAGGGTTCTATCAAGAGCCTTCTTATGTTGCAGGAAGGGTTTTATCTAGAACCCACCCAGGGGTTCTATGGAGAACCTTTTTATATTCCAGGGGTTTAATCTACTCAGGGGATTCTACTTTTTATATTCCAAGGGTTTTATCTAGAACATAATCAGGGAGTTCTAACAGGCACCTTTTTATATTCCAAGGGTTTTAGAAGCCACCCAGAGAGTTCTACCGAGAAACTTGTCATGTTATGGTACAAAAAACCCTCAACAAACCCCTGATGAAAGAGTTCTTTAAGGATTTCAACAATCCTTGGAGAATTCTTTCTTCGAAAAAGGGTTCTTTGGATGAAAAGTGTTCTTAATTGAAAAGAACCCTTTCTTCATACCAGTGTTCTGCAGAAGCAAATGCTTCCGAGTAGAACCTCATCCCTTCAGGGAGAACCCCTGCGGAACCTTTATTTCTAAGAGCGTGAGATAAAACAGACGGTTGGACCACAGAACACCCTGACATTCGACCGCTCCTTTTAAACAAACAGCTGAATTTTACAACAGGAAGTTGGGAGAGAAAAAGAAGTAACCTTGAACGCAACAACATTTACCAGCAACCTCCAAGCAGGCCCTCAAACATTTACTGCCGGCAGTAATGGATTCCTTTAACTCTCGTTTATGTCGAGCTCCTCTCCTCTGGACTGGGGAGTAAACAAATGTCACTCTGACTCGCTGCCTGGCTGAGTGATTAGAGTTTGTTTAACAGGACAAGTCGTCGCCGGCAAAATGATTTTTAATGGCGATCTGATTTCAACTTAGCAAGTGTTAGAGATCTATAATAAATATTAAATAAATATGGTTTGAACATTAGGGGACCGGGCCGCCTTTCAACTGTTATTCTCCCTGCTGACTTGTCCTCTACGTCTCTATTAAGCTGAAAGCAGACCAGAGACTGAACGTTAATCATTAGAACAACATTGTGCCAAGGAGCAGGCGTTAAATGTGTCAGCCTCTTGCTATTTTCGTTTTTAAATCTGTCTCTCTCTCCATTTTCACATATCCATTCTCTTTCTTTTTTTCCGTCTATTCATCCCCCTCTTTCCTCAGTCGGGGTTATTAGTGGCCGGAGTCATCGGGGCTGGAGGTGTTGTTTTTGGACCGCTAAGTAAATCACCAGTGTTTATGTTCCACGCTGCTCTCCGGCTGATCATTAGCCCAGTTCACAACCCCCGTCGTCATACCTCCCCTCCCGTCCCCTTCGCTCTGTCCTTCTGCCACACTGACCGAGGGTGGACAATTAACTCTTTCAGCACTGAATCAGACATTAACCTGAAGCCTGTGGAGCGTCAATCATTGAAACAGATGGAAAGGCGGGTTTACGTTTAACCTTACGCACACACACCCTGAGGCACCTCACTGCTTACATGCTATTAAACGCACTGTGACGTCGCTTCTTCCCCTACCCAACGAAGGAAGACACAGTTCTGATGAGGCGGGGGTTGGGGGCAGGGTGGGTCTCCCTCTGGCTCCCTTTAAAGAGATTTGTTGTCTTGGGTTTCCATGAGGGCCATGTGTGTGTTTGTGTGCGTGATGACAGTATGTCTCCATGCCAGATGTGACCTATGCCGTCAGGGTGTGCCATCCATAATAGCGGAACGTGCCCCCAATTAGGCCACACCCAACGCACACACGTACACCTTGAAAGTGTTTTCACAGGTGTGCGTTCAGAGTAAAAGCACCCGCATCACAGTGGCACGACAACAGCGAGGCTTTTTAGTGTAAAGATGAACACGATAGGCCTCCATCCAGTAGACCTAAAAGGATTGTTTGGATTTTCTGAAGTGGGTTATATGAGGTACTCAGTGTAGATGTACAGTAGGTGGTGGTGTGCACGCCCCCAGTTTCAAGAAACAGATGTGTATTTTAGCAACCTAAAAAGAGGTCCACCGAAAAATAATATTAGTTTAAGAATAAGCTGTATTCAGAATATTTTCACCGCTTTACCTTGCTGTCAGACAGCTTTTTTCAACAGGAAATCTCTGTTATATAAGCTAAATATCACATTCTCTGAACCAACCAAGCTCCATAGGCAAAATCATTGATTTTACAATGCAGAACACAGGAGTTGCTGGTTTTATCGCTGCCTTGAGTGGCTTATTTGTTTGTGTTATTGTGCGACATCTGTGTTTTAAAGGGTTAGTTTGGATTCACCAAATCACACAATAACACAAACAGACAAACCACTCAAGGCAGCGATAGCCCAGCAACTCCTGTGTTCTGCAAGGCAAAATTACTTATTTTGCCTATGGAGTTTGGTAGATTTGGAGAGAGCAATATTTGGCTTATATAACAGTGGCTTCCTGTCCAAAAAGGCTGTCTGACAGCAAGGTAAAATGATGAAAAAATTCTAAATATAGTGTACACCTAATTGATGTAGATTTTTTAGGTGGCTCTTATTTAGGTGGCTAAAGTGCGTTTTTTTTTTTTTTTTTGCTGACCCTGAGGGTGTGCCGACCGCCATCTACTGTGGCTAATACACTCACTGTGGATAAGTACCTAATATAACCCCACTTCAAAAAAATCCAAAATATCCCTTTAATCATTCTGCTGAATAATTGTAAGCAGACGGAGATGAGCTTATGTTTGTATGCAATAGGGAGGGAGGGGGGGCCACCAGTGGCACTATCTCTGCCTCCTCGCCCACTTCAGTGGGCCCTCGGCCAGCATTGATGTGGCTCTAAGCAAACTGCAGAGCTGTTAAGAGAAAACATATGTTGTGCTTGCGCGCATTACGTATACTTTAGAGGATGGATCTTTCCAGAAACACTTGAGGATTTTAAGCGAGATACTGTCAGATGACGGGATAAACACAGCCTTCAGCGCTCTACAAAAGCAGCAGGATTTTGGTGGAGGGTACAGTAACACCACCTCATCTCAGTTTACTCAACTTTTTAAGGCTGACAAAACTGATTTTTGTTCATACTAGTGGTCGTTTCTCAAGTAAATCCACCACCTCGCCTCCGTGGAGACGCACACAAACACAACCATCTTGCTAATCTTGCTCCCTTCAGCTCAAATATTCCTCGACTTATCCCTCTCCTCTATCTCTTTCTCCCCCACCATCTCGCTCTTCCCGTCTCCTGCCAGACTTCAGCCAGTGGAGCGCGGCTGCCAATTTGCAGGCTATAAAATAAATAGCCCATGCTAATTAAGATGGTTGGATGGGATTGAGGAGTGGAGAGGGGTAAGAGACTGAGCCGCAAAACAACCTGTTCTCTTCCAATTAGACACTTCGCAGGCCTCCGCTGATGAAAGCCAGGGCTACAAACGCCAGAATGTTGAAGTGTGTGTGAAAGTGTATTTACATAGTTTATAGCTTAAGTGGTTAAACCTGCACATGTAAACATACTTGTATGCGTTGGCATATGATCCCTGATGGGAGGACGTGTTTACACATGTGCGACTGGTAGGTATATTTATCTTCCATGTGACCTTTGCTTGTCTTTAACCCCAGATGAGAGGCAGTACCAGTCCCTGAGGTTGACTTGCAGTGATCTCCAGGCCTATCATCACTGTGATAAACAGCCTGCATTCTTTGCATTTCCCTTCATTGGCATGCACCAGTGCCAACCTCCCGTTCCTCCATCCGTTATCGGAGCATCTGTGTATCATCATTAACGTTACATGTGTTAGCCAACACAATGTTTTCCCAGCTAATACCCTGCTTGTTGATAAGCTGTACTAATCAGCTAGCTTTGAATCTCTCTCTCTCTCGCTTGGTGCTCCCGCCCGCTCTTACAAACAGGCCTGTTAATTGATCTCAGAGCCCTGTTCTTGGCGTCAGCTAACGCTGCAGTAGTCAAAACACGGAGTAAATTCAAAGCATAACGAGGGTCTGGATCCACTAAGGAAGCGACGGCACACCCATGGTGCTCTTGTCTGCAGGGGGACGGCTCTAGGTGCAAAAACACAGAGACGAGAAAGTTCTGTGAGGGTGTAATCTACAGCAGTAAACAGTGAAGAAGACACATGGATCCCAACGGGATGGGTTCTGGATTACAAAAAGCAGTCTGAGGAAGAACCTGGAGCTCGAAACATCAAATAAATAAAAGACTCATTTTGCATTCCCTTTATGTGCAGAACTTGATACATGAAGAGTCAAAAGTTTCGACAACAAAAACAAAAATGGCGAAGCTAGGGGAGATAATAAGGTTGTAAGGCTGTGTCTAGAAGGCAACCCAAGGTTTGGGAGATTTGTACGCATTGCTTCTTCATAGTGCACCTTGTACAAACTTAACATGTTTTATAATGTGATAACACTTGTTGTTAAGGTGTGGGTAGATTTAGGAACACAAAACACTTGGCTAGAGTGAGGGAAAGATCAGTTAAAATGATCACTCTTGTGAGATCTATCGGGGGTCTGGGCTTCCCTTCTAGACATGACCATTGTAATAATGTACCTCTTGAGTAAGAGGCAGAAGCAGAGGCAGTATTGTAGATGACAGTGGTCTGTCGCGATGTGAATTTCTTCGTTGTGCCCCACAACACTACCCCTATGACTATCAGTGGTACTACTCCGTCTCATCTGTATCCGTAAGCTTTCAGAAAACTCCCATAAATATGGACAAAGTATTGACAGAAAGCTGTGTCCGTCTCCATATCTAACGTTAACCATAAATGAGCCTTAAACGGGAGCTTTTTGGCATGTGGACCTCTCTTTCTATACTCAGGTTTAATCTACAGCAACATCCCTGCAGCCTCATTCCCTCCAACCCTGATTCCACTTTAGATTTCACAAACAAAAACTCTTTCTAGATTTTCATTGAGCTCCAGTTCTCTAGTCCCGACTCTCCATCTTCTATCCATACTAACATCTGTATTTCTTGCTAGATCCTCATATCTCAGCGCCCTATGAGTTTGCTCAGCAGTTTCATCTCTTATCACCACTGGGCCCCTAACACGCCTCATTTGTAATCAGTCCTGGCTAATAGATGAGACTGGGAAATACCAAGCTAATCAGGGGAAGAATGTAGTAGATTTAACCAGCCTATCGAGGGGAATGAGGCGGAGGGTGTGCGGATGAGTATGCGTATGTCGGGGGTGGAGTGTCGCTTTGATCTCATAAATGGACCCACACTCCACCAGCTGCCCCGCCGTGATGGTGACACGCAAAGGCCCAGACACACAAACACAAGCACAAACACACGCCAGCACAGATTAAAGGGAAGGAGGGACCTTGCAGTGCCATTCATCATGTCTCAGAGGTCACGGAGGGGGGCGTCCTATACACTGCTGCTAAGGTTAATTAATGAAAGTGGAGTCTGTAGCACCTGTCTGCCTACTAGTCACACCAGATATGTGTTGTCCTCCTCCTCCTCCTCCGTCTTCCAGTCCAAACAAGGGAAGGCAGCTGACAGGAAATTCTTCCTCTTGTTATGCTGTGTTCTGATAAGAAAGGCATCCCCTGAGGATATTTGTGGTTTATCATACCTGATTCCTGACTAAAATTACCCAGCGGTTATATTTTTAGCTTCAGCATTGAGGAAGGAAACTGTAAACTGATTGGTTGCCAAGGCAGTGCTTGGAAACAAAAGGAGGTGAGAGCACTTCTTCAACCTTCAGCGGCTAGAATACAATTTTCTCCACAACCAGCTAATCAGTGGTTAGAATGGCGGGTTCATACCCTCACTGTGGATTAACATCTGACAATAAACCAAACACATGAAATTTGTTGAATCAATGCTTAGCAAATTATACCCTCGCTTATTGTACAATAATTCACACCAGATAAAAACTGCTACAATTAGGGAACATATGGGACCATGATTCATTGGTTTTGAATTGAGCATATTGCTCACCATATTGTGATTGCATAATTTGATGCTCTGGTGCCTTGACTAAATCACAAACAAACCATGAAATTAGACGGAGAGGCCCCATTATAAGAATTATTCCTCCAGCTTTCATATGTATCATGCTGCGTATGTGTGGTAGTTATGATAAATCAGATTGAAATGATTTGTGATGAGGTGCTTATAACAGTTTTTCAAAAGTCAATAGCTACTTTAAGAGGTCAGGTCAGTCATTGAAATATCAATAAATCATTACTATCATTACCATTACAACTAGAGGCCTTTTGGGGTCTCTGCATGGTATTTCACTTTTACATTGCAGGAAATCTGCTGGACTATTTTTTAGTCTACAGCACAATACAAGAGGACACTGTCCTTCTAGTGCAAATTACTAAAGCACTTTCTGGAATGGCACATGGCAGAAGGAGCGGAAAAATAACTTAAATATTTGAGGATGAAAATCCATTCTTGATCTTGGGAACGGTGATGGAAAAGACATTCACTTCAAGGTCCATTTGGTGGCTGTTATGAAGCTTTAAAGTTCTCAGATCATCTACAATTGACCCTTCCTTTGTGCTCAAACGGTTCAGCAAGCTTAGTGCCTATCATGTCTAAGTCCAGGAAGCAAACAGGGGCGGGAAGGCCAATTCCATGACAATGTGGCAAACATCATCTGCTGAAGGTGATTGTGTGACACGATCAAAAGCTCCAGAACAGCAGCTACTAAATAGGTCTTGTGCTGAATTTTGTTAGCCACTTTTATTCTCAATATCCTCAACAATTTGAAACAAGAAGGAAACAGGTTAATGAGAAATGTGCTCCTAAACCTGGATGAGTAATACCTTGACACCACCAGTTGTGACTGAAGTGTTTCATTCTTGAATAATAATTATGTGACACATTTAATTGGATGAAAATAAAGTGATGATGAAAAATTCTATAATATGAAATACAGCTGTGGTTATATTTTCAATATCACATGTGACATGTCGGGTAATATTTCCAATAGTTGGGACAAAGTGAAGCTCCAGCTGTGTCGGGCCACCCACCTGTCTTAAAGATCTCATATCGGATGGAGAAACCTGCCCCGTGCGTCTCGTAGTCAGACACAAACTTGATGAAGAGCTGGTTTCCGGAGGAGACAACCGGAGACGGAGCGATCTTCCCGCAGTACTTCCCCACGAGCTGGCCGCTCTCGTCCACGCCATCCCGCACCTCCACGTAGTCGTACCTGAACGAGACAAGAGAAGGAGAAGTTAGTCACCTTTTTTTTTTTTTACTTTCAGGTTTAGTTTCCATTGAGTCATTGTTACCTGTTCTTGCTCTGTTCGTGCGGAAGTAAATAATTGGACACACACACACGTAAACACACACATACGTTGATACTCAGAGGAGCACGTACACACAGAGCAACACAGCATATTGTGCAGGTAATGTAGTGGAAATGAAACACTGTGTACTAATGAGGTCTCAGGTTAAAACTCGGAGAACAGGTGGGCAGGCTATGCTTTCATTATATCGACCTGGCACACACACACACACACACACACATACACACACACACTGCAGAGGTTTTGTGCTCCCGGTGGCACTGAGGTCAGGTTTACGTAACCGCTTTGACTACTGAACTTCATCTGAACAGTTTGTTTATCTCACAGTACAACACCGACTGTGTCCGTCTGTTGTACGAGAGAAAATGGGAATTGAAAGTGTTAATATCTTGGCCTCCGGTTTAGGCTGGTGTATAGAAAGAGCAGGTGTTAAAGCTGTTAAACACACACACAGTCAAGCATCACATTCAAATGGAATTTCAGACCCACGGCTATTGAAGGGAGCAGCCGCCTAATTGAGTCGGCGAAGAGTTTGGGAGCAGAGAGAGGAAAACAACTTTGAAATAGGACTGGGAACAGGAGCCATGATACACACACAGACACACACACGGAATTTGGCACGCGAAACTTAAGCTGGTAGAGGAGAAATTAGAGTGACTGGCCAACGAGGGTGGTCTAAATAGCCTCTGGTTATCTGCGTGTGTGTGTTTTCAGGCACTTGTTAAGGGCGTACATTAAATGCGTTTGAGCTGTGGTTTTCACTCTACTGCCTGTGTGTGTGTGTGTGTTTGCGTGATGGTTCAGATGACTTTTCCGTGCCGTGTTTTGACTGTGAGTGACGGAGCGCGCATCGCTCCAAAAGCACATTTCGGGTTCAGGTTTCCACAGTTCCTAATTGCCCGTAACGCCCGTTCACGCCAAGTTTTCAGCTCGGCGAGCCACTTAGCGAACATATTCCTGTCCAAACCCTGCTGACCTGCTGCGACGGTCGTCCATCTTCATCAGAGACCGGATGAAAAAAATGCATATTCACACACGGTAAATAAAGCAATGACTTCTGATGTATGGAAGTATAATGTGCAGCAGGTGTGCGGGCACATTCAGTCTCCTCCTTCTTAGAAAATATGTGCCTTCTGGGCAAAGGGGCCTATTTTCATAGTTTTGCTTGATTCCCAAATTACTGTCAAAACATCACGTCTCCTTAGAGATTCTGAATTCACTTAATGCACAGGATTTCTCACAAAAAGGCGATTTACACTTTGAATGATGGCTCAGGGTGGGCTAAATCCCTCAGGTGGGGCCCGACTTGTATCCACACGCACCCTCTGCAACCGTTTTCTACAAAAACAGTTTCCTTCACCTGCCTCAAATTTAAAAGAGGCATTTGTAAAACAGAAATGGAGTTACCAGAGGTGAGTCTACTGGGTTTGAGATTATTACAAGTAGAGGCGGCGAGAACAAAGGACAGAAAGGAACTAAATGTAGAGCTGGACAGAAGTGGTACTCCTTGAAATTGGGTCCCTGGAGGAGGTGCGGTAGATGGATGACTTGACTTGTCTTTCTGCTCGGATGGAGTGATCCGAGGTGATATGGAGCTGTCAACATGCATCAAGTGACTCTATTTTTCTCTCCTTTAAATTTTTAGTGTCTCAGTGTAAAGATTGGGTTCCTGGCCAGAAATCTGAAGTTTGTCTATAAAACCAGTGGTCTGATGGGATTTTTTTTCCTTCGTCATACCGATATTGATACCTGAATTTTGTGTATTGGCTGATACCAAGCACCAATCCTGTACCAGCGTGTTCGCAATGCGATCTGAGTTGGGGCTGATACATCATGGATCAGACTGGTGCATAGACTTGCATACTTGCTGATACCCACCGCCTGATTTTAGCTGTATTGGAGGCATTTTCTGATACTAAGTCCGTCTTTGAACAACCCTACTTTTCAGGTTCCATACAAGCATTGTAGTTAGAACCTTGGTCCTCTCTTCTCTGCTGCCTTCTGTGTTAAATCCCCCGTGTTGTGATTTCAGACCAGGTCTTCCACCAGCTGTGGCAACAGCCCAGCTTGGCTTACACAAGTACCACTTTGTCTCAGCTACTTTATCAGCTGCAGCACAGTAAAAAATACTAGTTTCACATGGTGTTTACAATGTTATCCCACCCCCCCAACACACACACGTTGTGGCTAAATGGTGCTCATTATTTAGTTTAAAGGGCTCCCCTGAAGCAGGGATCTGTTTTTTTTTCTGTTGTAATGATGTCATCGTCTAGTTTAGTCACCAAAGCAAATATTTAAGAAAGGAGTCTCATCACAGCTGCAAAAATCATCCTGTTTTACAGTGAAAAAAGGAAGTTATTGTCTTATCAATATTATTATATTACTGAAAGGAACATTAAGACCAGCTGCCTAGTATTGTAATATAGTGTAGAGCTATGACTTGTCTGAATGTGTCCTGTGGTATCTGGCACCAAGACGTGAGCAGCAGATCCTTTATGTCATGTGATAGCCCTTTTCCACCAACATGAAACCGGTTCTGTTCTGCTTCACACACCTAATTTTAAACTGTTCAGAGCATTTTGACCTAAAATAAATTGATTCCGGACCAGAAAAGCTGGTTTCCAGCTGGAGCCAAATAATAGCTTCTAGGTTTTGCTGGGCCTGAAGTGCAAACTGAAGGGGATCTGTAACCTTCGACCGGTCGTTGTACATAATGCAACACATTCTGTTGATAACACATCCTTGATACAATGTTTCTGCCAAAACAGGTGGAAACACAGATTCCAAGTTTGCTAGAATCCTGAACTGGTTCAAGACCTAGAGCTAATTTGGTGGAAAAGGGTTATACATCCTTCATGGAGCAGACTTGTTGTCCCAGCACATCCCACAAATGCTCAATAAGACTGAGATCTGGGAACTTTGGAGGCCAAGTCAACACCAGCCACCTTGTTCCATTGCTCCAGGGTCAAGTTCTGACACTCACAAACCCACTGTAGGTCCTCTTGGCAGTGGACAAGTGTCAAAATGGGCACTCTGACAACAGTAGCTCTTTTGTTGGATTGGACCAACGGGCTACTCTTCAATCCTGACGTGCATCAATGAGCCTTGTCACTGGTTGACCGTTTGTCCTTTGAACCACTTTTAGCAGGTACTAACCACTGCATTTCCAGGAACACCCCACAAGACCTGTCGTTTTGGTGAAACTCTGACCCAGTCATCTAGCCATCACAATCTGGCCCTTGTCAGAGTCGCTCAGATCCTTGCGCCTGCCCATTGTTCATGCTTCCAGCACCTCAACTTTGAGAACTGACTGTTCACTTGCTGCCTAATACATCCCACCCCCTGACGGGTGCAATTGTAACAAGATGATCAGCGCTATTCACTTCAACGTCACCTGTCAGAGGTTTTGATGTTTAATTTCCAATGAAGTCATGTTTCTGCTTGTAGTGAAGTGGACAGCCTGCATCAGCATAAACTGAAAGAATATTTCAAGAAGATGCAGCAATTGTTTATGTTTGTACAATCAACTCCTCTCCCTCTCATCTCCTCTCCTCTCCTCTCCTCTCCTCTCCTCTCCTCTCCATCTTTTGGTTCCCAGCTCACAACAGAGAGCATCAATCTTTCTGTGCTCCTGCTCTGTTCTATCAGCAGACTTATAATTCACCTCAGAGCCTCTGTCTCTGCAGCTATCTAACTGCCAAAAGCTGAGCATTGCCAGACGCCTAAAAAATTGATGCTGAGATGCATCACTGAGATGAAGAAGGAGAGAGGAGAGCACGCTGCAGTACAGCTGACGGAGCCGAGCAAGTGTTTGAGTGTGTGTGGTTTGGCTGTTTGTGTGTATGTGACCGATATATGTGTACACGCAGAGCAGGACGTAAATTGTGTACAGAACAGCATGTTTTTATGTGCACGTTAACGGATGCCAGTCAACCAGTGTTTTCATTTCACCTGCGCTCACAAACCCCTCATTCACCACCCAAACATGAAGAATACTCTCATTTTTATTTCTATTTCGACTCCTCACACCTCCAGAAAAGCTGTTTACTGCATTTTTACCCTGGCGTGCCATCAGCTTGGATGGCCCTCGCGAAGGCAGCACAGCGGGAGAGACGATGCAGATGGAAGCGAGAACACGCCCTGGGGGTCCTCGCTGTGCTCTATGTGTGAGGGAAGAAAGAAAGAAAGAAAGAAAGAGACCTCCTTCTCGAAAATGTCTCTATTTGTGCCTAAATGACTGGTGTGTCAGCCAGAACTCCGGCGGTTCTGCGCCAGTGGGTCCACACGCTCCGCTCTGCTCTGCTAACACATATCCATCCAGGCCCTTATCATCTGGAAGACATTATGGGAAACGCTTGGCGGGGCAGTTTGACGCCTCCGAGAGGCTCTCCCCTCGCCAGCCATGTTAAATGTAGCTCTAATCAATTGGTCTGAACACCTGCAGGGGACTCACTTCTAGGGCTGAGAGTCTTTAGGGAAGACAGGGGACAGTTAACAACCTCTGCCTAGGTTCATAAAAGAAGAACATGAACATGCACTGTAAAAACTGACTTTTTTTTTAACTTAAGTTTGTTCCCAGCTTGATGTAAAAATTTAAGTTGACTGAAAGTGAAATAACAAGTTTTAGTAATCTTGTCATAATCCAATCAAATCAATTATTTTTAATTAATTAATTTTCTAGCACCCAAATAATGACAAATCAGGTCCGCAGCTCACTATGAACAATTTAAGTCAAAGATTTAAGTTCATCTAAAGAAGAAAAGCAGAAAAGAAGAAAAATGATCTCAACAAAAGAATTTAAGTCAGCAAAACTTTTCTTTCTAAGTTTATTTCAAAACATAGGAATATGAGTTTGATTGAAAACTCAACAATTTTGTGGAGCCAATTACCTTGAAATTATGAGTTTTCTCAACTTTTTTTTAACAGTGTATAAGTGAAAACATGTTCAGTAGGCCTAAGATATTAAGTTGAACCAACAACTCTTCAGTCATCTAACCAACATTTAAACTTCAGGAACTTCATTTAATGAGTTAATTGAAGCCTGTACAGTACCTTCATCCAACTCATCATTTCAAAGTAAAAGACTTTGAGTAAGAAGAACTCATGTTTTTAAGTTATGCAATGTCCTGAAAAAAAAAACAAATTTTAAGTTTAATTAACCTGAATAAATAAAACTTGTATATTTACATTAACTTAATGGGGAAACAAATTAGTTGATTCCACTAAATTCCTGAATTATTTATTATTTTTTTTTTTACAGTGTGACCTACTTTTTTGAGCTCACAGTTTTGGGGTTTGATTCTCATCTTTGTCCTCCCAACCTGCCAAGTTAAACTTAGATTCCTCTCCTCAGGGGTGATTTTCTACGTTGTATCACTGCTGTTGTTGTTGTTGTTCTTATTCCTCATGACAATACAATCCAGTTGAGCCACGCACCTATTTATCTGTCTAGTCCGCTTTGGGTCTGGGTGGGCCTGCCAGCACACCACAACACACACACAGACTATTACACACACACACACAAACAGTGAGCTGCCTACCACAGTGCTAATAGTGAAAACGGTTTGCCAATCCAGTGGGGAAATTAAAGGGAAAAAAGAGAGGGTAGGAGGGCGAGGAGGGGGTGAATGTAATTCTCAACGACCTTCGCTTCACCGACTCAAATGTATTAGCCTGCCTTCTTTCTTCAGGCACAGAGAGAAAGCAATCCGCTAGTGTCAAACAAGAACATTAGCCCTCCTTGCAAAGCCAAAGAGAAGGCGACAAACCAGCGGCCTAACAATATAACAGTTATATTGCCTGAAGCTTTCCCATGGAAATAATCTGTCCTCCCTCTATAAATGTCCGCTTGATATGGTTCTACAGAAGCAATACAATCTGAGGCAATGGAATAACGCTATGACAGACTGTATAAGCCTCGTACAATTGGTTAGATTTCTTAATCAGACCATTTATAAGCTCAAGTATGCCGTGTAAGCCCCCAGAACAAGAGCTCTTTCTTTTGCTATGACTCCCTTTGCTTCACACAAATGCCCAGCACTTTTCTCTGGCGTTTCTCTTTCTGCTGCTGTCACAGTATAACTCGCTATCGCACCAAAACCATGTCACCTACAACATGTCAAAACATCTCTGGGTAACACAAGTGGAAAGGCCTAAACAACGGGCTTCGGGACAGCTCCGTGAGGCCCGGGGGACTTAGCAGGAAAAAGGACTTTGTTGTCAGCTGTCAGAAAACTCCGGCCCCGCAGACTTCGTGTGTTAACGAGTCTCGGCTAACAAACTGTCACTTGGGGCTGCAGAAAAACATCATTAACGTTTGTTCAAGGGGGCCACGGGACGATGCTGATCTCCCCGACTTACTTTTTCCGAGCCTGGAGGGGACATACCTTGCTGAAATAAAATGGTCTCTCTTTCTCGACATTCCCTCCTATACCGCCTCCCTGTTCATGTGACACTCATTAACCCGCACTAGAATAACAGGTTCCTACTTTCCTTGGGCCCAGTCCAGCTGTAATGACCCCCACGTCAGCTCGCCTGAACAGACAAGGAAGTACAAAAAAAGAAACGGGACAGTAAACCACGTCTGCGTCTGAAAACATTAACCCTAATTGACTTGCGAACATTAAGATTTTACTGAAGGTCAAGATCTTACCGTTAAAGGAGAAATATGTAATAAATTTACTGTACTAAATCATAATGTCATCAGAGATTAAGGAAACATGCTAGTGAAATACTGGTTACTACTAACAAACAATGCTGCAGCCAGCATGTCCTCCTTTGTAACTTACATCCGGACTTGAACAGCTTCTTGTTTGCCTTTTTCAAGTTTATTACACTATAAAACAGAAAAAGTTGAGAAAACTTAAAATTTCAATTAACTTACTGCAAAGAATTTTCAAGTTGTGAGCCCGACTCAAACTCCTCACCTTACTTTTAACAGTGTAAAATTAATGCTGCATGTTTGCTGAATGAGTTAGTGTCTGTTTATGAGGGTTAAGAAATTATTACTTATCCTGTAGAGGGAGTACATGTTTATAATGGTTAAATTGAGCAAAATGTTAATGGAGTTTGGTGGACACGTAGGCAGGCAGTCAGTGAACTCTGAAGATTGTGGCATTTTTGAGCAGTGTGCTTTTGTTTTTCAGGATAACAGGCTTAACAGACAACTGACAGTTATAAACAGCTGTCATCTCATCATCTCTGTTATTGTCCAGTTGTTATGTTGCACTCCTCTTGCACTTGTGCAGCTTCTGCCCCTGCAGCCTGCAGGCAACCTGCCTGAGCTTCAGCCCAGGGAGGAGGGGATGGCAGGAGGCAAACAACTCACTTCAACCATAAACTGTACATTAAACAGGTCTGTAATCTATTCAGTTTATGGCTCCCAACTCACTATTTTGGACTGCAGTACTCATTTTTGAACACTAATCATATATATTGTTCATTTAAAACAGAAGCTTGAACATAGAGCTTGAAAAAATCTAGAGATTTTTAAAGCTTTTGTCGTCTCCACTGATGTGCCTCCACTTCTGAATCTGCAGAAAATTATTGCAGGAGTTTAAGGCCTCAGAACGTGGCAACCCAACCAGCGGGATAAACCACCAACCAATCAGAGCTGATGGGCTCAGAAGTGGTTCCTTGACGACGATGGGAGAAGGGCATGATTGTTGTCCTCACCACCACGCCGCTGCATGGAGGATGGATGGATGGAAGATATAAAAAAAGATGGGTGAAAAGATGGATATTCCCCACCCAGATGGCTCAGCTGCTCCCGTCCAAACCGGCCTCTTTGGGTGTCGCCCCACACGGTTCGACTCAGCTCCGTCATATTTTTAGACGCCCTGGCTGGTTCTGATTTTGCGGTGGGCTGCGGCCACACGTAAAGCATGTTCGCTTTCCTGAGCAGCAATTATCATTAGCATTGATGGATTTAGCGTGCCTCCATCCATTAGCTTTCCTAATTACACTGTCGAGAGATCTGCTGTCGCCAACAATCAAATTAATGAATTTGGCTATTTAGACTCAATTATTGCATCCCCCTCCCTCTGCAACATGCACAATAATCCTTTATTTGGAAATATGAGCATAGACTGACAGAGGGAGAATTCTGCCCCAAGGGGGGGATCCTTTCTGCTCTGCACAGAGCAGGCTCACACTGCTGTGACCCAGAAGGGGACTGACCACAAAAGCTGCCACTGTTAGGAGGCTGCCTAAATCCCCCATGCTCACCTCACATGTAAGGCCTAATGCACTTTGAACCCCGCCGATGCTTGAGTATGCTCAGCTGACTTGTTTTCTGTTCCCATGGGAGGCTGTGACATGCCTACAGGGCCTGAAGCAGAGCTGTGCGTGTTTTCAGTCATCCTGTTATGCACACTTTGACCTTTTTTGCCTCATTAGAAGCGTGACAAATAGGCCACAATAATATGATTATAGAAATGTGAATATACATCAGGAGTTTAAACAAAGGACGCAGTAAATTTGCTCCCCGTTGCTTTTACTCATTAGTCTTGTGGCCTAACACTGCTGACTTGAAGATAAAGTGATCAAAGGGCTCAGTGTTAGAAATTATTATCAGTCAAAAATAGCCATATTTCTTAAAGGGGCTTTAAAAGTTATGCAATTCGAATGAATTCAAAAGTTATTGTGACTCTAAGAGGATAATGTTCACTGCGTTTTCTTGCTGAGCTCAGAAAATGCTTCTGCAAATAGAAAATGAAGAGAAAAAAGGCAACGAGCTGCTGACTATACCTAAAACTGACAAAGAAAACAATAAATGCTTGGTGCACTGCAAAGCATGGGGTCTTTCTAAAATATGGTTTTTGTGCTATTAAATATTCTTATCACTATCACATTGGAAACTGTACTTCTGAAAAATACTTTTTAACCCTCTTCCAACCAACAGACAAGGACTACCAACTGTAGTCTCAAGAATAATACTGTAATAACACTGTAAGAAACAACCATGACGGCAAAATGTTAACTTATTTCTTCTCAAAACATTATGAGTTGTATGTCATCTGAAAAAAAACAAACAAACACATTATTGTTAATTTAAGACTGCTGAATCACTTCTGCACTGGGTGTGTGTGACACTTTAAATGAGAACACATGGCAAACATCAACTTAATAAATAGTTCCATCTATTAAAACTACATCGGTGGAATTGGGTACTTTTGACTGGGTTCCCACAGGACCCTGATCCATATTTTTAACAAATGAAACAGACACAGAAAACAATCATATTAAGTCTTTAGGAACAAACCGATTGACAAATTCACGACACCTGTGAGTTATGACCACAGTCGGTAGGATTAAGGTTAAAAAAGTGATGAATTTCTTTTAATAATATCCCAAATAAACCCGTCTTTGAGATAAAAAGGCAAAAATATGAGCCTTAAGCATATATTTACATGCAAAGTACATCACTGGAGTATCTATCAATGCACTACAGAACAGCAAGCTATCATTTTAATAATAATTATAATGTGAGGGAGTTTTCAATCAGTGAAAATACAACAATCTGCAGTGCATTGCTGATGTGTAAAGTTCAAGACTATATAAAAGGTGTATATAATAGCTGCAGCTGTGAGCGGCTTTGGAAATATCCATTTAGCCACATTTCTCTTTCTCTCGCACATGTTGTTATCATGAATACAGCGGGAATGAGTAAGTACAATTAATTAGAAAACTGCTCCTGGCCAAATGGAAATACACATTTAGCACTTTTCCCCGCTAAGTGAGCCTCAGAAATGAAATTGCTTAGCATACGGCAGCACTCTATATGCATCTCAGTGTGAAGATATGAATATTCACATGTAAATGTATGCTTTGCAAATGAAGCAACCAGCCCTTTAGGTGGATTTCTAAGAAACACTTCAGACACTTCACAGTGTAGTAAAGGCCTTATTATACAGTCATATTGACTGAGCGCTACTACAATATACACAGCCTGCCATGAAACGGGTTACCATGTTAACACAACAAAGGCAGAAACTCTGTGATACAACTTACAAAGGGTCAAAAAAGACTAGCAGGAAATTGGCATAGAAGTCTGAAAAATACAAGGGAAGAAAGCAAGCCAATAAGATAGAAAGGATGAAAAGGCCCACATCTTTTCTCAAAGAGGCAAGAGAGAAAGAGAGGGAGGGACCGAGAAGCACTCCAACCCATTTCTGGGGCCATTACGAGAGGGAATGGCTCCCATTTGTCCCACCTTGACATTTGAGAGGATCTCTGATTACACAGGAGAGAGGGGCAGGCAGAGGTGAGCGAAGAGAGAGTCCTCCACAGGGGTCTGTGGCACGGCTCAGATGATACGCCGTCGTTACAACAATGAGAAGTCAAGGGTAAAAATAAACACCGGGAGAAAAGGGGGCGATGTGGCACAGCAGGGCTGGCTCGTATACTGTCTTTTTTAAATGCACTGTCCCCGCCCCGCTCTTGTCGCCTCCTCACCCCCTGGGGCACCTTACGGGAGTCAGTGGCATGGATACATACACATCCTGCAGGGTGGTAGAGAGCACAGGCTGCTTCATCTCAACCTACCTACTGTATAATGAAGACTCAAAGACCCATAACATCAGCTTAGTTTATAATGTAGGAATTCTTAAAATATCTCAATGCATTACAACCCCTTAAAGGAATAGTTTGGATCTTTTGAAGCGGGGTTATATAAGGTACTTCCATAGTCAGTGTATAACCAACAGTAGATCACAGTTGGCACTCCTCCACTTTGTAGAAGCAGCAACACCACATCACCACACCCTGCTCATCACCACATTTGTAACAGAATTAGTTGTCTTGTGGCACTCAGAGAGCACAGACCCCTCTATCTTACAGTGTTGATGAAAATGAAAAATGATTTCTGTATTCGCCCATAATTCAAATCCACTATCAAATTTAAGCAGTTCTTTCTTGGCCCACGCTACACCCTTTGTTCAAGTTTCATGGAAATCAGGCCAGTAGTTTTTCTGTAATCCTGCAGACAAACGGACAAACAAACCAACAAACAGCACCAAAAACATAACCTCCTTGGCAGAGGTAATAACATGCCTCTGCTATCACTTAAGACTAATTGTGACTGTTTGAAACTCCAAAAAGTTAACTTTCAGAAGAAATCAGGTTCGTGACACTCAAAAGTCAAAAAGGTACAAGAACAGTATCCCATTTACTTCAAGGATGTCACAAAAAGGGGTGCTCATTAGGGGATAGACTGGATATCCTGTTCATTAGTCCATGTGTAGAATGTGCATGATTAGGGTCCAGCATGCTGGAACCATGTGACAAGAAGAAACATGAGGAAACATGGAGATAATTGTCAACAACCTTGAGCCAGTGACCCACTGAACTTTCCGTGGAACTAAAATTAGCCGAGTGAACGCTACATAACTTCACATTTCATGGGCTGATGGCAAAAAAACAGCAACAATATGCACTCCCCAAAAATCGAGCGGCATATTCAAAGGCAATCATCTATCTGTCTGTTTCTGATGCTGTGAGAGAAGCTTGCGGTGCTCCCCGCCGGGTAATGAGCTGTGTGTGCGAGGAGCATGCCGCATTCAAAGAAGGCAAGAGGAGCAGAGGAGGAGAGAAAAGGAGGAAGGGAAGGGAGGAGGGGGAGTTGAGGCTGAGGTCAACTAGAGGTAAAGCTTTCGGGTGCTGCTCAAAACTCACATCTCCACAATGGACAGGAAGAGACGAGGAGTAAGTTAGGTGGGACGATGGTGTTGGTGCGTTAAAAGGAAACAGACTGATGAGGGAGATAGAGAAAGAGTGTGATGGCATCTACAGTAAGCTGAGTGGTTGATAGAGAAAGTGCAGGGACAGAAACAAAACAAAGAAGTTGGCAATTTAAGTGCCATCATGAATCCAGTGAAAGGTTCATTGCCAGGAAGCATGCTCTTTCTGTCTCTAAGATTCTTTCACAAGGCACTGCAATGGCTAGGAAGCTCGAGGGCAATGGTAGTAATAACTGCACTGGGAATTATTCAATTAAACGCCCCATCCGTCCCCCCAGCGTTCTCCCTCCTCTTTCTGTTCTCTGTCCTCCCTGCAGTCTGTGGAGGCGGCTGGAGGGCTGGGGGGTCAGAGCGCAGTCTGGGCTGGACGCTCCGTGACCCGGTCATCTGGCTGGACACGCAGCCAGATGACCGCTCACACACTCTCTCAGGGAACAGGCCCCAAGAGAGTGTTGTGAAAGACTGGGATTGTCCTCTTAGGACTGGGATTGTCCTCTTGAGTGTATACAATACGCACAAACAGCCAGCAGCAACCACACCTGACCTTAAACCATGCAATAACCTTGAGACAAGACAAACTATTCCTGGGTCTTAACAGGAAGAGGAAAAAGGATGGTGATGAAAATAAATAAGGCGAGTGCTTTTAGAATAGGCAGATATTTGCAAGCATGGCCAAGTTGATCAGTTGTTGCCAGATTTCCTTTGAATGCGGATCAGCCCTTGGACGGAATTTCTAATGTTTAAAACCACATCCTTTATTTCGTTCTGACGGTTGCATTGTTCTCACCGCGTGCAAAGAACTCAGATTTTCCAATGATGCAGCACTTTGGAAGCCAAATAGGCCGTGCTGTGAGGGCCACATGCCAAGCGGTGCATCTCTTCCGTGGTGCTGGGCAGAGAGGCTGAATGCTTGGCATTACTGGGCTGATCTAAGTGCTGATGGCCAGCCAGCCCTTGCCAGCATTAGGAGGGCAAGGTGACTCTTCCATTTACTGGCCCTACAATCAAACTTTCCTGCCAAATTAGAGGCCGTCTGTCCAGAAGTATTTGGTGAAATCCTCTGGGAGATTGTGTAAAGCCTTGGTCACACTACAGGACTTTCAAAGTCGTCAGATCGCTGTGCTGTTCACACTACACAACTTTCTGCCTTTTAATTGGGAATCTTGAAGAATTTCAGTGACGGGGAGTCGAACATTGCAAGATCTTTCACCTGAGGAATCCCCACTGAGTCACATAACTTAAACACATAAATGTTTATGAGGAAGTGACATTAGATTATTAGTACTTCGGCAACACCCTGACACGACCAGATATTAAGCCTGCTTGATATTTTTGGGGCGTCTGGTGGTATCTATGAGCTCTCAGAGATCTCTTGGATCACATCTTTGAACTATTCACACTGTGATCATCACTCACAGGAGCGTTTGCCGATTTGCCTCTGATCTGGAAGATGTTGTCAGCAATCTCTAAAAGCAAGTGGAACATCAGGCCTGAAAACCTGTAGTGTGAACTTGCCTTAGGTATGCGTAGAAGAGAGGGGCCTTCCTGTGTAGATTGAGGTCATCCTGGAAGGGCTGGACAGGCGCCAGAGGTACAGGCTACTAATAACACTTTCAGCACTATCCTACTGTGATAATGCCATGAAAGGCTGCTGTGGAGGCTGAATTTACAGTCCTTTTTTACAATTACTGCCATCTAACAAAAGAAATAAAGCCGTGAGAAAAAAATTGCAGCGGTGGCTGCAATGAAAAAGAAAGACCACAACTAATGTTACCAATTTAGCGAGGAGGGATCAAGCAAAGAGCAAACAAAGCCGGGAATTGTGAGTGGCTCTAACTCAATCAGAGAGCAGTGGGGTACTGCCCCATCAATCACTGTCTGCTTGCCGCCCTGGCCGAATCACGCCGAGTTGAGTGGTGGAGAAACACCAGCGAGCCGACAGCCCACTGTGCGCAAACACAGTGACCGAAAATGACCCCGGGGATCTGGGACCGAGACAGGAGGGTCTTTTGGTTTTACTTCCTACCTACCTACCCTCTTACCCACTGCAAACAAACTTTGCTTCACCCAGAGCCCCTCTGGGGACTTGCTTGATTGTTTGACTAAAGAACCCTGCGGTTGCTGAGCCCCCCTCCCACCTGCCACCCCTTGAGGATCTGTAAGCACCGGGGCGTTAGGGCAACAAACAGGCCGCGTAAGACCACGGCCACATCAATCAAAATCATGAGTCCCCATTCAAGGTTAGACCACTGAACGAAACATGTCTGACAAGCCTGGACACGCTGTATTAAAGTGTCCAGAACTCCCCTCATCAATTCAACTAAACAGCCTCTTCTCTTTCCTTTCTCCTCTGGGACGGCTGGATAAGTAAGACATTGGGAGGAACTGTCTCAATGTAATCCACCCCTGACTACTGCTTTGCCACCCACGTATCATGAGCTCAAATTATTCCTCGTTCATTCACCCTCCACATCGCTTCTTGTTGTTTTCCATAAAGCCTCATAAACTGAAAAATCAGCATTTGATGGAAAGGGAAAAAAAGGCGAGAGACGAAAACCTGTTGCTAATTATATTATATGAGGCAGAGAGAGGGGGAGACGCTACTTATTGCCAACTGTCCTTTGGAAACAGAAACAAATAATTGAATCATAGCCTCTGTGTTTAATACTTTTTCATCGGCACTGGAAGGAAAATGAGCATGAATTTTCTTACAGTCAATAGATGCGTGTCCAGATCAAGAGCTGAGATTACCAAATCCTGTCTTCTAATCATGGGTCTCTCCATACATCTCCTTTTCTAGCAATCTGCTTTGGATAAAAGAGTAAAAGAGCATACAACTGACATCCGTAAGCCGTGTGGGCCGCAGCTCCATTCCACAAGAAACTTCCATATAGGGAAGCTTGTATTGGTTTGGGGCTGGAAAGAAGACGAATAAAGGAATTCACCGGGCATGTGCCAGAAACAGCTTAGTGGCACTCAATCCCTGGCAAACACGAGTCGCTAACTCCCACACCGAGATGAAAAACAAAACAGGCAGACACGTGAGACCGTATGATGCTTTGTGCTCTCTCGGATATGTGACCGAGGCTTGAAATCCGGCGGGTTATTTATGAGCACGGGGCCTTGTCTCGTCTTTCTCTCTTTTCTCTCCCCTCCCTCGTTCCTCCTCTTCCTACTCCTCCGCTGTGAAGTGGACCTCCCTCCCGCTGTGAGGTAGAGTGGCTCGCCTCCCGGTTGTGGTCAGGTTGTGCATGAATCAAAGTGGTGACAGAGCAGCGGGGAGGATGGCAGATGCCACGGCCAGAAAGCTTTTCAATCAGGCTGCCCTTCCAAGCCGCGGCCAAGGTGAAACACTTCACCGGCGGATGGAAAAAAAGACCCTCAACCCCACCCCACGGTCACCCACACACACATACATGTATTGCATGCATGCAGGCACACATGTGCACAGACCTACTTTAATCCTGCTCATTAGCTAGGGAGTAACCCTTTCTGTTTAAAAGAGATGAAGAAGAGGAAGGAGAGTAATGAGAATGAAGGTCAACTGCTTTCTGTCTGCAGTCCTATCTTTTCTGCCCTCTGGTTAATGAACAAGGTGAGCACTTAGCATTCACTGGCGCTGCGGTTTGAATTTGCTTTGAACGGCTCACCTGCCTCATTATCATTTTGCAGGTAGCAATTGGGATGATGTGTTGTAAATAGAAATTTAAGATGCAGAGTGCTTGTCTCTGGAAGTTTTACCATGCTGACAAAATAAGTTTGGTGCAGTTGCTGTGAAGTGCAAACAAGATACATTCAAAGTGGATTGCTCTTTGATATGCTGCTGACAAGCTAGTTTTTCCAAGGTAACACCGTTTCAGTGTAATTTTAGGTGTAATTTGATTTCCATTGTTATGAGCTGTGGGAGTCTATTGCTGTGGAAAATACCAGGTGCATCATTTCAGCTGCTTTTGTCAGACCTGGTAGTTAAAAGAAACGGTGTCGCCCTACGCACTCTTTATTTTGCTGTGCCTATTTTGTGGCGCCGCTTTGAACTCCGCTGGTGTGGATGCTTCTCTGACATGCACTTTGAAAAGAAGCACACATCGACAACAGAAATAAATGTCTGCTAACAGGCCATAAGTATCTCCAACAATCCTTGTCACTCCAAAGCTCCATCCCCCTCAGCCCCAGAGGTCACAGCACTTCCCTTCTTTAAAAGCCTCCACCGCCACAGGCCAGTTAAGAAAAGGTTCCTGTTGCGCTCCTGCCTTATTTATTTTCCTCCATGACAACGGCTGATGAACGGTCACGCAGCCCACTTCTCCTTATTTGCCCATGGTTGCCTTGCAGAGGAGTGTGAGAGGGGAGTGAGGGGAGAGATCCGGTGCGGGGTTATTGCTCCTCACTCCCCCAGCTGTGAAGCTCCACTGCTCTTTATTGGTGAGCTACTGAATGCTATTCAGGTGGAAGGGTACAAGGTAGGGTTGGGTAAAATACCAGTACCAATACCAGTACCCTTAAAGTGATACCGATACCAATAGAGTACTTCGATATGATTTTATATATTCAATATTTTGTTTGACTTCCATACTTTTTGTGGCATTTCAGCACATAGACCATGCTCTACTTCACCACCACAGACTGTATGGAGCTGCTAACTATAGCTGCCAGCTGCAGCCGATACTACTAGAATACTTAATTCAATATTTCTTTGACTTCCGTACTTTCAAACATTTCGGTGGCATTTCAGCACATACATCATGCTCGATTTCACCACCACCAACTGTATGGAGCTGCTAACTGTAGCTGTCAGCTGAAGCTGCAGTTCAACCCAAAATCTACTTTCTTTCTGCAGTAGAATCCTACTTTGAAAGAAAATAATTTCTACATGAAACTGCTCACAACAAGGTGTGTGGATTATTTTGAGTAACTTGGTTATGAGTTTTTGGAAAGAGACACTGGTTTTGAATTTTTCAAAGGTATTTTTTTGGTGCTTCGAGCCCACAAGCCAAGTTCCATTTTGTCCAATTACACTGGAGAGGTGGCAGACTTCTCCACAGCCAATACTGCCAAAACTCTGCAAGTTACACCAAAACAATCTAGATGGATAAATAGCACTACAAGCCAGGGGAAAAATATGTATTTTGATCTGTCCCTTTAAGTCAGTAAGCCCTGAGATGAACTGGCAACTTGTCCAGAGTGTATGATGCCTCTTGCCCAATGTCGGCTGGGATAGGCTCCAGACCCCCCACAACCTTTCAAGGATAGTAAATCAATGAATGTCCCTTTAAAAAGCTTGCAGTGACTGGTTACAAGCAAAACCATACAAATAGTCTTTTTTTTTTTAGATCTTTGTGCAAAAAAGTTTCAATGCAGGAGTCATCTGACTGAAGGAGTTTCAATGCTGGGTAATTTCTATTGATACCTTAGAGGTACTGAGTACCCAGACCTAGTAAGGGGGGAATTAGGGAAAGTGGCCAGTGTGGATCTTTTCCCTAAAGCCCCTTCTGTCCTCCACTCTCACTTCCTGGAAACAGGTGGCACTCTTTGTTGGACGCTATGAGCATATCAGTGGAGTTAGTGGGATTCCACATGACAAAGGAAGAGCCAACTATAGATCCAGGGTAGGGTAACACTCCGCTCCCCCTTCCCAAGCTCCTGTTAGTCATCTCTGGAGTCCAGGAATGCCAGGAGGGGCAGGATGTCTATTGTAGAGGGTACACAGCAGAGAATGTTTGCCTTCCCAGCAGGCACAGCAGCTCCACAGGAGCAGCTCAGCGGGAGATCGGAGTGGAAGGGGCAGAGGGACAGAGAGAGTAGAGGGCTACAATTAAAAAGAGGAAAAGAGTGCTTTTCCAAAGCTTTGAGTTACAGGCACCTGAAGGCAGGGGGGCTCTCGCTGACTTTTGAAGCGTGGCAAGGCGGGAGGCTTCGATCTCCCCCACAAAGGGCTTCTTGAGGAGGCATTCCTCAAATATCTCCGCTGCCTAGTACCACCCTGCCATACATCTAATCTGAAACCCCCTCCATATACCGCACAGGCTGTCACACTGGAATTTCTGTGGGGTCCAGAAAAATACCATCCAGACAGAGAGAAAAGCAAAGACACGAAGGAGGGCTGAGAAAGAGGAGACAGCTCCTTTCTTTTCTCTGTCTGTTTTTTAACCCCTCTCTGCTGCTCCTCCAAAACAAACAGTGCAGCCTTGACTCACTTGCTGGCTGCGAGGGATCTCTGTGTTGCTGGAGAAGTAACTGTTTTTTGGGCTGGTCAGCAAATCTGATGCCATCAATGATTCATAATGTTGTCAGGAGTACATCATATCTACAGTATAGAAAGTTGGTTCTCCTCTTGGAGTCAGCAAGAGAGGAGGAGATGGTGAGAACAGCCTGCAGCTCAAGATGAAAGACTCTCTAGGTCTGTTTAAAACTGGAAACTCAAACTTCTCTTTCTCAACAGAAAATCTGACTTGAACAATAAGAACTATTGTCTGTCTTAAAAATTCACGGGACAGCTCATCCCAGAATCAGAAATACATATTTTACACATACATAGTTGCAGAGTTTTGGAGATATCGGCTATAAAGATGTCTGCCTTCTCCTGAATATAATGAAACTAGATGGCACTTTGCTTGTAGTGCTCAAAGTGCCAAAAAAAAAAAAAAAAAAAAAAAAAAAATTTGAAAAATTCAGCAGCAATGTCCTAGTAACTAAAGTTACTGTTTCTTTATTACTCTTTCTACCAAGCTACACCCACCAACCATATCACTGTGCAGAAGAAAATGTGCATCTACTCATGGAAGAGAGGCCAGTGCTTGTGAGAGCGCAGGAGTAAACATTAAAGTCAAGTCAAGTTTTATTTATATAGCCCAATATCCAGTGGGAGTTAGAGACCAATTTTACGGGGGGGCTGGGGCCACTTGTCAGACAAACTGGGATAAAAGAGACAAAGAAAGTGAAATTTCCAAACTTTTAGCTTAATATATAAAGTAATAGAGCACAAAAAGCAATATACATTTTTTTTTTTAATATTGAAAAGTGTTGTGGGCCATGATTTCTGAAAAGAGACATTTCTCTTGAGTTTTTCAAAACTACATGTCAAGTGCCATCTAGTTAAATCATATTGGGGAGAAGGCTGATATCTCCAAAACTCAGCAACTTACGCCAAAACTATCTATATGGACAGATAAAAGTAGCGCTACAGGTAAATATGCGTTTTTGATTTAGGGGTGAGCTGTCCCTTTAAATAAATTCCCCTTCAATCTGCTTTATGTGAAACCTGCCTGTCACTTGTTTAGATTCAAATCCACTGAAACCTCCATTTTCCCTTCAGATGGCGGAGCTGCCACAGTCAGAGCAGCCTGACAGGTCTTATCAGATCAGGAGAAACAGAGAGAATGCATACGCAGGGAGGGAGCGGGGTAAAGGCATATATATTTACTCCACTTTTTCACTTGAGCTTAGCTCGCTCATTCCACCGATTTTCAGAGCTGAATTGACTTCAAATATTTGCCTTGATGCGGGCTGTGACTTCGCCTCAAACTTCATTAGCTGTGAGAGCGGCGAGGGCGGCCCCTGAAACTCCACTCTGTGAAAGTCTACAACGGTGCGTGAAAGGTAAACACGTTCTGCATTCAGAATCGCAGGGCTCACTTAGTCTCCTTATCTCTGTGATGAAGTGTTTTCCTCCTCCAGCTCTCAGGATACAGGCCTCTGCACTTCCCCAAACAAACCTGTCAAGGGTAGCACACACGTGCAACAACACCACCTCGGCGGTGGCGGCGGCGGAGGCCGGGCTCCCACTCAGTAAAGGCTGTTTTTTCTTTTTACGAGTACCACTTTGAGTGCTTCTTGTTTGGTTTGCTGATAACAGCCGTGTTGGGGAACATGTGGTGCATGTGTGTTCCATTTACCCACTAATTAGATTGCAAGGCAGTGCACTGAAGCATGCATTGTAGCCCCCACACCCCCCACCCCCTCCGCCTCCACCCACTCTGCCAGTCCATCAGATAAGGAAGCCATTCTGCCTCTCATCAGTTTCCATTATGTAAGGGCTGATTTGGTGAGTAGAGTTTGGGACAGCGAGTCCCAACACAAATCACACCCAACTACTGTCCGCAGATACATAAGTAACTATTCGCTCTGCCATAATCGAGTTACCTATGACATGCCTTGTCAGCGATTAGCACAATGACTCATGTTCAAGAGTGACATAATTTGAGATTTAGAAGAAAAATGGATTTCACTTCATGGCTTGTCTTTCCTGTGTAGCCACACATGGTGGAATACATTGTGAAGTGGAACTAAAGTCCCATGAAAACCACTCCATTAAAAACATTAAAAATGAAACAGTACACTGAGTTAAAAATAGCAAAAAGCTGTGGGTCAGGCCGACCCCGTTTTCCGGTGCAATCTTTAGACCACATGAATCAGAGACTTACTTAAGTTTCACAGCCGCCTGTCTGTGTCATTTGTTAGCATATCCTCTAGACCTGCGTTTCCAAAACTTAGGGAGGGGCCCAGAAAAGGGGTCACGGACCTGTTTTTGTTGGGTCGGGCAAGTGTCAGAGTAAAATGCATCCAGCATTTCCTCAAATACTGACAGGCGGCGCAGAATGAGAGACAGAAAACAGCTCTCGATGACGTCAACCCCTTAATAACACCCAACACAGGGGACAAGGACTTAGAAACACAGCAGCAAAATAAAGCCGGAGTCAACAACCACCTCATTGATGGTTAAAACTATAATAAACTTGCACAAAAATGACAATTAGGATAGCAGCATACCACCACACACAAACACTAACACTAAAAAAAATGACATTTAGTTGTGTCCAGCGAAAACCACTTCTCTCCAAAATGTCAACTTTTCATGAGCTAAGAAAAACAAGTATGTTTTGTGGCAATTCATTTTTCACATGAACCAGTGGCTTTGTGAATGGTTTGTTTGGCTTGAGAAATAGGAGAACTGTCTCAGCTCATAAAGGAGCGCTACCTCCTTCAGTTTTGTTGAAAAATTCAAAATCACCAAATGTGGAGATGCGTGGTTTTCACTAGAAAGCAACAATTTGCATTTTATCCACCATCTGCCCTGTTAAAATTACTACATTACGCAGTTAAAACAAACTCAACACTTCTTGTAAACATTTCAAATTAAAAGCCCTCGCGTGTTTCAGTGGACGGTTCAAGTTTGTTGTGATAAAAAGTAAGATTTAGATTCTGGAAGATAAAACTGCTAACTTAACAGACTACTCAGTCGCGGCATGAAATGTAGGTCATCACTACAATATTTTAGAACATAGCCTTGTTTTGATCTGCATTATGCTGTTAATCCAAATTCGAACATTTCCTGTATCTGTTTCAAATTACTAGTCACTAGTGTTTCAGTTAGAGCCCGACTGATACGGAATATTTGAGACCGACACAGATTTTAAAGGGCTGGAATAAAAAATAATCCTTTTCTATGTGGATTGTGTGCTGATTTTGCACTGATCATGACTATGCAAAGGTATTCAGAGGGCTGTTTTCTTAAACAGAATAAAGAATTTAAGAATTACAGAATATTATATACTTTATTTATCATGTTAAATTATTTACCTTATACTGTACATTGTCAACCAACTGTAGAAGTGAACACTGACAAAAATTTTATAAATCAATAAAAATAAAATGCATAGCTAAATAAACAACAGTACTCAACATTTGTGTTACATCTAAATCATCCCAAGCATCGTTTTCGTATCGGTAAAGATACACTTGATATATCTGTGATAGGTCTATATCAGGTCAATATGGGGCGATATGTCGATCAGACGCTAATTTGTTTGTAGTGCAAGTTTGTTATAAGGTGGGGAAACTTAACATTTCATTCAGAAAATCTGATTATTGCTGCAAAGCACTTCATGATTTTGGTATCTTCAGTTCCCAGGGAGACAGCAAATTTGTCTTTTAGGTCTCGAGCTGAAAAAGTTTGAGACTCAGGCTCTAGACAAGCGGTTTATGACCTTTTGATCCTACTATTGGTTTTACACAGGTTTTGTCTGCTCCAAACGCACTGAACAAGCAAACAGGGAAGAGGGATCTCACAGATGCAAACGCATCCTCTACACAAACTTCATCTGCTGACAAATTTATGAACAGCCAATTAACTGGCAAATCCGCAATCTGCAAATCCAGCGGCTGTTAAAATGAAAGAGCCGAGCTAATTTGTAAATGATACATTGACGGATCGCTAAACTCAAAGCCCGCCCTCTTTTCAACCTGGAAACAAGCTGCCTTCCTTGAGCCTGGGGGACTGAATTCTTTTTTACTGCGTGTGTTTAGACACAGGAAATTCATTCCTGACTAATTTGATTAGCACAAGCATTGTTACTGCTAACCCCCCCTTCTCCTCCTCCTCCTCCTCTTCCTGTCCCCTTCTTGCTCACGCTTTCTCTCTTTCTAACTGAGAATCTCGGACAGTTTAATAGTCCCTCTGGTGCTGAAATCGGAACCCAAAAAGCTGTGTCAAGGAGCATCCAGCCTTTAAAAAGACAGCGGCGTTCAGCCCGCCATAAATCTCTGACAGCAGTAAAAAGACGGTTAAAGTGGGATTGAAATCTGGGATTAAAAGACCGAACCCCTGCAAACATATACGGGGGCCTTTGACGGAGGACAAAAGCAGCGAAGGGTCCAGATTTCGGGTGGAGGGGGATACAGTAACAGGATCCAGCAAAGCCCTGTTCTCTCCCTGAGCCCTGCAGCGTAAACAAACAGCTGAGACAGAGCAGAGGCAGAGGCACCGACACACGCACTAAAACCACACACAATCACACACACACGCACACACAGACAGGCAGCAATCAGAGCGAGGCAGTCTGCCCAGGCAAGGCTCACCTCGGGGCAGCCACACTGACACACAGGCTCATCACATTACTGTCTGTCTCCGGTTTCATCGGCTTAAACTATCTATCTGACAACAGGTTAGCCGCTTAGCCTTTTGTTGGATGCGACAGCTCGCGGCTTACAAGTCAAATAAGGATCAGTAACTAACTGTCACTGAGGATCCACCTTAAAAGGGTAATTTCACCTAGTTTGGAGTTGAGAAAACACCCAGATGAGTCAGATAATTTCACCTGATTCCAACTCTGACATGAAAAGAGCGGCTGCCTGATTAAAATAAGCCGAGACTTGTCTTTTTATGTAACCCATTCTTGGAATTTCTCACTCCTTTTGAGGAGTTAATGGGATTTTAAGAGCAAATATGAAAGTAAATGGCTTATTAAGAAGGACATTTTTCTTGCAGTGCATAAAGTAACCACATTTAATGGCCTCTGCTGGGTTTTTGGATCCGTATTTCCTCCCTCAATGCCTTCAGCAAAAGCACAGCGACTCAAATCAATATTACACCCCGGTGACTTCACTCCACAAAGACGAGAAAGTGAGGACATTCCAAAACCAAATGGCAAGGGGGGGAGACATTCCTGCTGCCCTGTGCTGTGCAGAGCCAGAGCACCGACACGGTTTCATTGAGGCTGCGGCCACTAGATGGCGCAGTTTCATGTGCAATATAACATGAGGGGAAGGGGGAATGAGTGTCACACACACAGAATTGCACATGTATACATGCTATTAAATATAAATGAGCATAAATCTATAGGTTTCATAGTGTAGAGGTTTCCAAAGTGAGCTCTGGAGGCCTGGAAATGTTTAATTTATTAATACTTTGATGTCATTCATCCATTTTTGCTGAATAAAAGTGGTTTCACTCTGTTCCCAACTAACTTTAGATCAGATCGGGCCCCGGGGACAAAATCAGATTGGATGAATAAGTTATTTAGGGCCATCTGTTTCTCATAGACAAGAAGGCCGCCAACTCTGCGGTGCACTTACTTGCACTCCCGGTCCTCCAGGTCGAAGTGCGGGTTGAAGTTGATGAGGATCCGCTGGTGAGGACCCGGCGCAGATATCACCCACACGCATCTCTGAGAAGGGGGATAAGAAATGGGGTATCCGGGAGAGGTGAGGTAGTTGGCGGTTGAGATTCTGATGTTGCCTCCACATTTATCTGCAGGAGGGAGAGTGAAGAGTTGTTCAAGGACAGAAACAAAAGAAAGTCATGTTTCAGATTTGGACATTTAGCTGATATTTGGCTCCTGTTCATAGCAGTTTAGACAGGTAGGAGAGCTGGACTACACCAGACCGGCTGCTCGGCTCACATAACAGTCTCTAACACCACTAGTTGTTTAGTTTACAACTATTAAATCAATCGGCAACTGTTTTGATAAGTTGATAAATCAATTTGAGTCAGTTTTTTAACAGAAAAAGTCAAAATCCCCTGATTTCAGCTTTGTAAATGTGAATATTTTATTAGTTCTTTACTTCTCTACACAGTAAACTCAATAACTTTGGGTTGTGGACAAAACAAGACATCTGAGGACGTCATCTTGGGCTTTGGGAAACACTGATTGTCAATTTTTCACCATTTTCTGACTTTTATGGACCAAACAACTAATCCATCACTTGAGAAAATAATCGACAGATTAATCAATAATTATTATTAGTTGCTGCCCTAAACACCACTACAACACAAACTTTAATTTCAAACTTAAAACTTACAAACTCTATCTATCTATCTATCTATGACTAACCCATCATTTCCCAGAGTTTAACTGGTCAAGACAAACAAATGCTGAAGAATTTAATCATATTTATCATATTAATAATTATTATTAATACTGGATCTAATAAAATACAATGTTGTTTATGCTGTGGCACAATGGGATTATTTTACTCTAAGTTACACTGAGATGAAGGAATAGTTGCTTACATTAAAGGCATAATATGCAAAATTTTCCTAAAAAAAACGAATAAAACGATTTAGAGACTTGTATAAAAATGATTCCTTTCAATAATCACTCATGACCCTGGTATTTCCTTATTTTTTCATTATTTTTGCTGTGCTCGACTTTTACCAACCCAAAACGCTGATATTTAACGTCCTAGGAATGAAATTCAATAAGAACACGAGCAGCTTTAAGAGCAGCTGTACAAGCGATCTGAATAAAAAGTCTGAATGGAGAAGCTTCAAAAGAAGTTCAAAAGTCACGGGGAACTACAGTCTGTTCCTTTAAACTTCCCTCTGCACGACGGGTTTCGACATTAAAAGGAATAATCCTTTGTTTTTGTTTTTTTTCAGGCCCGCTACTGTCTCACATTTATCTTCATTCATCCTTTTACTTTAAAAGCTTCCACCATCTGCTCTCTAACAGATACACATGCGCACCTCTTGAAAACCAGTTAAATTGAAATAAAACGAGTGAGCAATAAAAGCGGAATTAAAGTGGAAACGAAACTGTAAAACAGAACCGGGGAACTTCTGTGAGTGACTTTTTGAACTTCATCACAGCTCAAAAAAACACCTCTTTACACACTGCACTTTTTCCACAAAAAGGGATTAAAACTACACTTTATCAAATGTTCTAAAAAGAGTTTATAATACGTTACAAGTCTGTCAAGAAACTCTAATTGCGTAAATACAAATAAAGACATGTTTAAGGATGTTTTAGTGATAAAAATTAGGACATTAACTGACTTAACAGCAGTAAGGTAACAAAAACGCATTTCTCGTTATCATACAGTGGATTTAAGGGGAATATCTTAAATAAAGATATTAAATACAGGAGGAAAAGCAATTAAAGATCTCTCTATAGAGCAATAATGTCTAAATCTCTGTGGAAACAGCATAAAACGGATTTTCTTTAGGTGTTGGCAAGATAGGCAGGTGAGCGCCTTGCGAGTTTGCCAAAAGATCAGCGCGGATCAGAGCTGGCTAATCTTTTAAAAAAATATCGGGATTAGTAGCTGCGCAGAGGACATAAAAGCTTTATTTATAGAGATATCAGATGTCACACTCACCGTTTTTGAAAGCATTGACCACCAAAAGGATTCCCATGAACAGGAGAAAGACTAATCCACAATGCATCCTTGTTTTCTCGCCAAAAAAATAAAATTACGCACACAAAAAAAAGGTTCCGAAATTAAACTCCTCCGACAGGTTTATTCTTATTTTCCTCTTCTTGACAAATAAAGCAGAAGCGTCTCTTTTTTTAAACGAAGTGTTGGGCTCAGGTCGCTGGCATCCTGTCATTCAGCTCCTGTTTCCTCTCGCCTGTGCCGGCTGCGCTCCTCTCTCCAGCGCCGACCGTGCCATATCCTCTCCAAAAAGAAGCCAAAGCGCACGATATATGAAGAAATGACCCCCACTCCTTCTTCTTCTTCTTTTTTTTTTTTTACTCCGTCAAATGATAAAGCAGGAGGAGGTAATCCTGTGTGGCTGTGGAGTGAGAAGAAGAGATAGACGGAGATGTGAGCAGAGCAGGTTAGGAGGAATGCGCGCTGCGGTCGTGCGCTCTAGACATTTCCCTCAATCTCAAATGATACAAACAGGACTATAAAGGCACGGGCACAACCCCTTCCCCACAAATTGTGACCGCTTTTGCGTCTATAGGCTCGGAGCAGAGCGAGGTTGATGATTGGCTTGATTACAAATAGCCACCCTATGTGGGAAAAGCCCCCTTCCCTGTCTTTATATATGTAAGCGGAGCTACTCTCACTGAGTCACAGAGCAGCAGCAGCAGTCCGTTAAGTGACATGACTCCCTCTCTCCCTCCCTTTTTTACTTACTCCTCTTTCTCTCTCCCACCTCTCTCCCTCTCTCATCTCTCACAAAAAGGAGCAGGACATTAATGGGAGATGTAGTGACACAACAGGACTCCCTCCAGGAATATTAAAAACATTATTTGGGAAATATATTTGGTGAAAAAGTGCTTCCATAGAACAGAATGAATTTTAACATTAAAGCTACTACAAGGAGTTTTAACTGTTAATGCAACCGTCTCAATTTATTGCTGATGCCTCTATATGACCTACATAAGCAAGCGAGACGATCCGCGAGGAGATTGGCCATTTCTGTATAGTTATTGTTAATGCCTGCCACCGGGTCGGAGACCAGAAATCAGACGAAACGAGCCTGTGTTTACACTTTCTCCTATGTTACACAGTTGAAAATAAGCAGGATGAGATTTTTACGTAGATAATTTATTTTTTTGTGGTTATTATGGTGGTAAGGTGCCGCTTTTGTCCAGAAGGGCCTCCAAAATCAACAAAATATGAAAGTTCTTTGTAGTAGCTTTAAGTCTGGACTATAAGGAATATTGTAGGGGTATTTCCTCAGGATTTTATCTGAGATTTATCACTTCATGTGACACACAACTGCCAACTACCATCCATCCCTCCAAACACTCATCCTCCAGCTCATACTGAAGCATATTCCTGTACTGCAGCGCTCAATATTACAGGCCCAGCATTTTCCCCCCTCAGGAGCTAAATAATAGAAAGTGTTTTTTTCCCCTTTTCCTTTAGACCTTGTGGATTTCTTTTATGCACCAGTAGCTCTCCAGATGCGCCGATTGTTTAAGACTGCCCCACAACAGTGACACCATTAAAACTGGCACTCTTGAAATTTAGGGGAAATCAATTAAAGCGTAAATTATAGTAGCCTGGAGACATTTACTCAAAGCTGCCCTTACTGGGTCACGCTGCACAAAAAGGAACGAACGGAGCAGGAGCAGGCTGGGATTCAGTATCGGCGCAGTCCTGTACAGCAAAAATCCTGCTTAAATACAATAAGCGTCAACATGTGATTATGAAAATTTAGTTTTAATACGGATGTTGTAATGTGTGTATCTTAAAACCATAAACATAAATGGGCTGCAAATCAACAATGGGATCATATCAGCCAAATTTGTAAAAATGTGCTGGAAATCATGAAAAACTATAAGGAAAAGGGGGTTAATGAGAAAAAAAATGGGTATGAGAAATTATTATTTCAGGGCACTTTAACATATTTATCTGGCTCCTATGTAGTGTTAAAATAAAAAAGAATAAAAACAGCTGCATTCACCTGCGTCTTGAGGACTCGCGAACCCGCAGGCATCCAGCCCTCCTCTCTCCACTTCCAACATGCGTGGAGCAGAGTGTACGATCCGATAGGCTTCCTCCGATTCTGGTGAAAATAACACCTGATTTTCCCCAGAGGCAAGTCAAAATATTGTTTCCCCCCCAAACCCCCTTTTTTTTTTACGCCGGGGGAGAACCACAGCGCAGTCCAGTTGGGTCCTGGGTCCCCACCGCGCAAAGACGCACAGCCGATGCCCGGAGACTCGCTCTCCTCTCCGCGTACAGACTCGTCTCCTCCCCGCTGATCTGTCCGGGTTGTTTCGCTCCTTCTCCTTCAGCGCTGTCACAAGTGAAATCCGACCAGAGTGAGGAGAAAAACAGGCAGTCCCAAATATGTCACAAGGATGGTCAGAATAATGTATAGAAACAGTAAAGTCCTGGTTAATCTAATACAAGTTCTTTCCTCCGTCCGTGTCTCCGTGCGCCACCGCTCTCCGCTCCTTCACTGATGCAAATGCAGAAGGTTTGAGTCCCTGCCAGCCCCACACGCCCCTTTACGAGGGATGAGTACGCGGGCGTGCGCGATTCTCTGCGTGCGGTGGTGTGTGTGTTGTGTGTGTGTGGAGGAGGGTGTCTCTGCTCTGCAATCGAGATGCAGATTTCACCCAGCTGCCTCTCTGTCCTTATTGGACTCATCAGAAAGTCACATTAGACATAAAATGCGTCTCTGTAAGCCATCTTGGTTTAGATCAGTTTTTTATTTTGGATCACTCAGAATATCTTTCTTAGCTTTATCTGCCCGTATGAGACACTGTAGCACCTATGCAACAGGAACGTCACAGTAAATCTGTTACTAAGAGTGTTGCATGATTATTTAAGTGATATTTTTTCATTGTCAGTTAATCTCTTAATCATTTTCCCAATTAATCCATGAGTTGTTTGGTCCAAAAATGTCAAAAAATGGTGGAAATGTTGATCACTGCTTCCTGAAATGTCACAAATGCCAAAGATGTTCACTTAACTGTCAAAAAGGAGTAAAGAAGCTGGAATCAGAGATTTTGGGCATTTTTTCTTTAAAAAATGACTCAAAACAATCGATTATCAAAATAGTTGGCAAACAATAGTTGACAACTAATCAACTTAAAGGAGTTTAGAAAAATGACACAATTAAGCACCGTGCACACCACAGCTTCCTATGGAGCTATCATAAGGACACCATAGAGGTACTATATGGGCTGATGCCCTGTTTTCTGGGAGCCTGTAGGGGCCCATGGGACTCACTGAGTGCACAGTGTTGTTGTGAACAAAGAAGCTGTTCTCTGTTGGTGTGTGGACAATCTGTCCGCCTGTCTGTCACACACGTCAGCGCGAACCAAAAATACATGCAGCATATGTCACTTTGACTATAATCTCGTCATCTGTGACATTATAGGTGTGAGATTTGACACCAAACCCGTCGCTAAACAACGTGAAAATAAACAAATATAGAAATAAAGGTGTCTGTATTTGACATTACTGATGATTCAAATAAGGCTGATAGCAATCAAATGAAAGTGTTTGTTGGATGTTGCACGTGTTAACTGTTGAATGAGTCGTAGTTATGTGAACGAACAACACAAGAGAAATATTAAGGAAAGATATTAGACATATATGAAAAACATTTCAACCATTACAGCTCAGAATATCCATAAATCAATACAAGTGACATCAATTCAATTAATTGCAAGTAAAACTGTACCTAAACAAAACATCAAAGGTAAACCAGGAGAAGAGGGTTCATTTAAAGTGCGTCTTAGAAGATTCTCAGACATTATTATCAAGAGAAGGTGTCACTCTGAGTGCACACATAAGCTAAATAAAACACAATTTGGCAGCCTCAGCGCCTCATTGGCAAGAAACTGCAGGCATATGAGACATTTTGGCTGCCTGTCCAATTTAATAAAGCCATACTGGAGATTCCTTACTTTTGGTTTTCATTTTTCATTCACTTCCACGTCTGAAAGTCAATGTCTGACTTACCACATTGTTGATTCCACAGCACAGCTGCAACGATTAATCAAAGAATCGATTAGTTGTCGACTACGCCAACTTTTAAAAAAAAATCAATTAATCAGTTTGAGTAATGTTTTGAGGAAAAAAAAAGTCAATATTGTCTGATTCTAGCTTCTTAAAAGTGAATATTTTCATTTTTGGACTTCATTTTGGGCTTTTGGAAACAGATAAAAAAAAATTCATCTTTTTCTGATATTTCATCGACCAAACAACTAATTGATTAATCGAAAAAAAAAATCAACACATTACACGACAATGAAAATAATCATTAGTTACAGCCCTATTCCACAGTATTTTAGATATAAGAATAACTGTATATATTTTTATATCGTGACAATTTAAAGTAATGAATCTGGAAACTTTTTATGGACCCCCTGGCAGAATGCCATGGACCTCTGAGGGTCCCCGGACCCCATTTTGAGAATCACTGCTCTAAATTAGTGCATTCACCAATCCTCATTTGAAGAAAACTTAGATTTCAGGAAATGCCACAGTAAATATTTGCTGTCAGATGCAGCTGATTACAAAACCGGACCGCTTCTCGGAACTCAGAGTGGAGAGAGCAAAACTTGTGGTCAAAACATCCATTCATATTTTCTCTCATTGTGCAACTCTCCAGTATAAAGAGAACTGAAAGCCCAAAACTTCCTCTGCCCACAGGGCCTTAAGGGTTAACCTGGACCAAGATGCTTGACTTCTTTGCTGTTTTAGCTCAAGTGACTGCAATAACTGGAGGCTTCCAGCTGCAGGTCTCTGCGGTTTGGAGGCTTTCTGTCCTGTAGGGGGCGTCAGAGCTGGTGAGCAGCTCACAGAGAGCCACCCATTGCTCCTCAGCCTCACCTTACTGTAATGCCTTCGAGATTGCACAGCTGGGTTTATAAACAAGTGTGCTGATTAAAGTTTTTTGCAGACTTAATCACTATATTCAGTATGCATTTAGTCAGACCTCCCATGCATCAGAATTAACTGCCTCAACCCTCATTCTTAGGATTTTCATGCACTGTGTATTATAATCTGTTTGTTCTCAGAAATAACAAATCATTGTGTTGCCCCGTGAGGAATGCAAGCTGCACTGTGTCAGTTCAGGAGGTTGACATGCTTTATGCACATATTGAGATGTCCCCCGTTTGAAAAGTTTTGTGACACAATGGAGCAAGATAAGCCTACAATCCCTGCACGTTATTATTATTTTATTCCTAGAGAGAGCGAGGGAGACAGAGGATCGAGTGGCTTTATTCCCATCCCAGCCTCAGTAATTCTCTGTCTCGCTGATAACACAAATGTTAAAATGGTGCCGGGCATCTCTATCAAAGGCAGCCATAACTAGCCTTTCGTGTCTTCTGGATAACACAGGAACAATGGCTTAGAGTCATTTCACAAGGGTGCCTGCTTGTGCCATATCTAAAATGAGGGGGGGATTGTAGAGGAACAATAAAAGAGCCATTTAAAGGATTTGCTTCTTCATATATATCCACACTAATCTTTAGTACAGCCCTGATGAATAATTAGCCCTGGTACAAAGGCAGACATTTTATGGCTCCTGTGAGCAGTGCACTTGATTTCATTAGCCCGGCCTTTCTATTCACGACAGTGAGTGAGTCAGAGTGAAATGTACAGGTTCAAACCATTTGGCACAAAGTCAGTGTGAGCATTCCACCTCAGGGTCTGATTGAAAAGTCTGTCTTTGGAGCCATCAGCCAAGAATCTGAACATGATTTAACACTTCTGTGCTATTTTGGGATAGAGACTACTGACAGGTGTTATTTAAGGGAAAAACCTGGATGATTCTGTACAGTTTACAAGGGCTCACCGAATGGTTTGATGAGTGAATCATATGCTATTCAAACATGCTTTTGTAGTTACGACAGAATAGATTGATTGCCAATTACTCCCAAAACAACATGACCAATGGAAAATACCAGCAGCGACAGGAGTGCTTAATTCACATGGTCAACATTGTGAAACAGTTGCACTTTGGGTAGGGAAAAATTGTGGTTTGGCTTAAAAAAAAGTGAGTTATCTTATGTCACATGACTTACATAAGTCTGATATTTCATGGATGCAACATAACTTAAATTAAATTTTAAGATAAGTCGACGCTGACATGAACCCTGGTCTCCTCAATCAAAGTCTGGATGTGTTTGTCCCATCAATTGAGCCCACCTTCTCCTTATGTGGACTTGCTCGCTCTTTAGACTACATCACCTGTCCATTACAGCTGTACAGCTTCATTCATGGCCACAAGAGGTTTCCACCTAGCAATAAAGACAAACATGGGTAACATGGGTGTACCCCGCCTCTTGCCCAGTGTCAGCTGGGATGGGCTCCAGCCCATGTGCGACCCGTCAGAATAAGTGGATAAAGACGGTTTGCTTATGGCCTGCGCAGTCAGAGCTCAATCTAGCTGAACACCTTGTTAAATCATGTTAGACAGTGCTGTCCACCACCAACACTGAAACACTGAAATGAGGGAATATCTTTCAAAGAATAGTGTCCTTCCCCTCCAGAACAGTTCAGGAGGCTTGTAAAATTGATGCCAAGGCGCACTGAGGCAATTCCGGAGGTCGTGGCCCAGAACTTTAAAAAGCAACCTCGCTAGACAAGACTGTCAATATTGGACAGTTCTGCTAAACCCTGGATGACTTTCAATGAAGATCTTTCCCAAACTCCATATCTGGGGTTTCAAAGCTTCAGCGAGAATTATCCAACACAAGCTATCATACTTTCCCTAAACTTCTAACTTGGTCATTATTTTATTTTGAGACTAATCAAACACTGTGGAGCTCAATTTTTTCACTCTTATCAGTATTTTGCCTCTTTTTTGGTACAGCTGATGCAAAAAACAACAACAAAGCAACCATGGCAATGGTAGATTAGATAGGTAGGTTTGAAGCAATTTTTCTTTACATCCAATTCCAACCTTCTTAATCAGACACAGTTTAATATTTCCCCATTGTACCATTCGTTTGAAACAAATTCTGAAGCAGTTACCACTGTCACGGGAATGTGACCTGACCTCGATAAGACCCAACTACAAGGCATACTCTGCAAGTCTGAGCTAAACTGCTACCATAGCCATGAGCAAAATCAACAGTTGCTAGAAGAATTGATCAAGGTCTAACCTGCACTAGCAATGAAATGCATTGCCCTCTTGGCATTTGGGCTGATGAGTACCTGTTCAGAATCTTCTGGGTTACTTTCTTGCTCCCAACCCAGACGCATTTAATAGAGTTCTGTTCCGTTACATTACCATTTTTTGCTTCACGATATCAATTCCGATACTTGACCTTTGTGTAACAGGCTCTGGTCTGATACCAGTGTGTTAAAAATAGATTATTATCATCATTTGAACAGCTGTATACTACTGATCCTGCATGGATTTGAAATTATTGCTATCATTGTTATATGGCCGGCCCGATACCCAATCCAGCATGGAAACATTTCCAATAATGGTATCGCTGTTAGAACAACCTTAACCTTTGATCAATTAGCACATTCTCAAATGGCATTTTGGTTTGCTTGAATTTCTTTCTGTGTGAAAAGACACCAAACCAAGGGGAAGAGGCAACAAGTTACCAACTCATCCATGGACCACAGGCAAAAATCTATAGGTCTGAAAACGCCCCAGAGATGAGAATCAAACCAGCTTGAAGTCTCGGGAGAAAATGCCAGGCCACCCAACCAGATATTTTGTCCTTTTTCCGATTGCAGCTGCACAGCGAGGCCTGATATTTTCAGCCCTGCTGCCCCAAAATGACTGGGTGCAGGATGCCAGTCCTGATGTCATATCATCCAACGTATGTTGCACTGATCTCCATCAGACACTGGGGCTTGCTTGCTGCTGTCATATGGACCATTTAATCCTTTGGATTTATGCACTAAAAACCCCAACCTTTGATATGAGCTGCGCCATATCCATCTTGGCAGTATTCCCTCTGTAAAAACAACAAGTACTCTGTCTGTCACAGAGTGCATCAGGGACATTACTCTGGACTTTTAAGTTTGGTATGAGATGACAGATATGGTATTTCCTCCGCCAGCAGGAATATTTAACTGCATGTTCCCGTTCCACTGCATTACAAAGTGGATTAGAGGTGCAGACCATGAACTTTTTAAAAGACCTTGTTACCTACTAATCATACTGTGTTCCAGCTCCTCCACCATGACAACCGCAGTAAAAGACAGCTACAGGCTGAAAGGTTACGGTGCACATGAATGTGGGGCTGTATAGCTCTCACCGTAAAGAAGCTGCGGTACCTGTTTCACAATTTCTGCAGCTGTTGATAATTACCAGCCGAGGAATGTTTCACGCACTCTTGAACAGGCTCGCTGCCACAAAAGACACACCTTCAAACTCTGTCGAATGTGTCGAAATCAAGGCTTTTTTTGTTCGCAGGAATGCACATGTGCGTGTTTGTGTGAGACGGGAGGTGTGGAAACAGAGAGGTGAAAGGACTGGAAAACAAAGAGGAGGGAGACAAACAGAAGCCAAAGTGAGCTGGCTCCTCACTTTCCAAGGCTCACTGGGTGAAGACATGGGAAACAGAGAGGAGACCCTGAAAAATCCCCGCACCGCTGACTCTTGAGGGGCGGAGTGGTGGCGGCGGCGGCGGTGGTGGTGAGAGGATGGGGCTCAGTCAGATCAAGGTCTGGAGTAATTGCTACAAAGGCAGCATTTCTCCTCCGAGGCGTTTGGAGCGAGGTGAAACTAAGTGTGAATGGAATTAGCAGAGGGCTGAATAAAGCGCTTCTGAAGTTTAGACACATTATGGTAATGGAGAAAGTACAACCAACCTAAAACAGGGATATCCTCATTCAAACAGGAAACACAGAGGAAGGAGGAGGAGGAGGAGGGAATGGAACAAAAACATAAAGGAATGGCTTCATTAGAAGTAGAAACATTTACAGTGACATTTAGTGAAGCAGGGATGTATGAATAAATATGCATAATGTTGCCGGGAAGCATCGAGAGCTTCTCAGGGGCAGAAGGAGGGTGAGAGTGATGGCTCCTGAATTAATGATGAGGGAGCCTACTGTCTGTCTCTGGGTCTGTGTGAGTGTCTGCACATGTGACAGCATTTAGCTGCAAATGGGTGTGCAGTTAACACACATATCCAACTCACTCTTGCAGCACCCCAATTTCACATCATCACTGATGGAAATTACCCAATCCTCGATACCTAATCAAGCGAACATTTTTTGGAGACACACAGATTGTCTCTGATGCTTAATTACATTTCTGGAAAGCCAGGGAGCAAGCCGCCTGGCAAATTCCAATTTTTTGGTGCAAGATATGTATTTTTTTCGTCTTTTTCGGGTGGGTTAATGTTCTATTCTCCGTTTTTTTTTTTTTTTTTTTCTTCTCCAGTTCGGGAGGCTGAGATGATGAATATTGTGCTGCTCATCATCAAACGCGCAGGGAGAAGCCCCCGAGATCAGGGCAATGGAGGGGAGGGAGGGAGGAGCAGAGCGGGAGGGAACTGTCAGGGAGAAATGCTATGTAGGTCAATGAAGAATTGCACTGGGATATTGCCTCCTCAGCTCACAGTCTGGGAAGCTGATTTGATTTCCGGTGAATCCATCCGACTTGAATTATGAGAGATTACCCTCCCTAAAATCACCTTGGTGACTGCAGTGGAAACCCTCTGCTCTCAGGGGGATCTATGCGTAGAGATCTATACAGTATATTGGCTAATATATACACTTAAAGTCTGTCCAAGTTCTTCAAAGAAACCTTAGTCATACAGTTTCTATATTAAGGTGGGTGTCCTTCAGATATAAACTGGCATGTAGCGGGGAGGGAGCTATCCTTCACTTCCACACTTTTGGGGATGCACAGTGTGTGTACTTACCCCGGTCTCTTCAATATGCATACTAATAACATGACTTTACACCGTCAAATTGGGTGCCGTGCATGCGCCAAAGTCCAATTTTGCGTGCAATTTTCCAATTTTGCCAATCCTTCCCATTAACTTCTCTGGAATTAATGTGGTTCCCATTAATTCTGTGCAGAGCAGATCCATAGTCAGGTGACCTTTGCTGTCATGGAATCAAAAATAAACACTTGTTTAATACTGTGAAATGGACACAGTTTGGTTAGGTTTAAGCATACATTACGTTAGTTACGTTACGTTACGTTACTTACTCTATGTTGTGCTACATTAAGTTTCATGACATTATGTTGCATAACATTATTCGACTTAAAACTAAATATTGTTCACTTTTGGTCATACACTTATATTTCGTGGGGATAAAGCTGACAGGTCTCTCTTAATGTTTAGAAGACATGCTTTTGTTTCCCCCAATAACAGCATGAAAGTAGCAGAAGACTTTTATTTTGACAAACAGTTTGCCTGAGATCAAGTGGTTTTATATTTTTTTATATTCTCAGTATAAATTGATCTAGAAAAGGCTCACATTCACTAAAAATTAGGGAATGTAGTGTTTGACACCAATTTCCTGAGGGAGGACCAGAGCTTAATATGTATCCCCCCAGTGTTGAGATGAAATCTACGCCCTAGCTTTCAGTTTCGCATGGGACACAATCCCCGACCACTTGAGTGAAAGTCCTGTGTGCGTTTGACCCTTCCAACCACCCCACCTGCTCTATACACAGATTTTCTTGCTCTTTATACCAGGTTACCTGATTTTCTTTTTTACTAGAAAGGATAGGTGTATCACCTGCATTCAAAATTGGACTTTTGGCGTATGCAGTGCTAGCAGTCTAAAGTTGTGTTATTTGTACGCAGATTGAAGAGACTGGGCTGGTGTACTGCTGTGTGTTTATTAAATAGCAAATCATAGTAAAAGCAACCCTCATGCCAGACAAAAGCATTGATATTGGATAGTTCTCCAAAACCTCAAAATATATTCCATGACAACGCTTTTATCGTTTAATGTAAACATTTTTTAAAAATGATTCTTTCTACAATATCTGCGTAAGGCATGTATGGTCACGCTTATGGAAAGATTGTGGTTATGGATAAAAGAAAACGCATCTGTTATGAGACACAAACTTAAATCTTCCACATGTCTGACTCACTGCATGCTCAAAAACCAGCCCTGACGATTCTCTGCATAAAGGACACAATAATTCCCACTACTACGAATACTCATCCAATACAAATGTGATTCCTACAGAAACTGGGCTGGTAAGAGGTCATTTTACATTTGAATTTTGTGGAATCAAAAGTCTTGTCCAATTCAAATCTTGTTTAGAAGAACGAAGGTGAGTTCAAGTCTACCTGGGAATCCACATCAAAAGCAAGACATGAAAAGTCCTTGATCAATACTGTTCACAACATGCAGTATAAAGTGCAGGAGATTCATGTGATTTAAACATCTGTCTGTGGAGACTACGCTTCACTACGCATGCCAGAAAAAAAAAACACACACATTGCTTGCACATGTCTTGCAGTCTGTGTTGGTTGTTACATTTGATTAAATAAAAGTGCATCTGTTCCTTTTTTATACATTCATTCAAGAGAGATAATTGGATAATTGGGACAACAGGTGGACAATGATGAGTGTCATTCAAGCGAAGGCTTCCTCAAGAACAACAGAAAACTAGACTGGCATCGCCAGACTAATACTGGAACCTCTCAGATCATTTTCAAGTTCCAAAGGGCGTTCTCGACACCCACAGACCAGGATGCTTCTAGACACAAGCGGATACACCAGAGGTCTACAACATGTGGCTCTGGAGCCTCTCCAGTGGCTCTTTGTGCCTTTGACAAAAAATTAAATGGAAACATCATTATTACATTCATTTTTTAATATTTTAATTTTCATTTATCCTTAATGTGAGCCTAAAGTTATTCTTACACTCTCTAATTGTAAAAATGTGAAACCCATACACTAAAAAAAGTAAGTAAAATGTGTGTAGGCTATGTCTACAGCTCAGCGCTTTTTCCTTTAAATTTACAGGTGCTATCTTGAGTCTCTCTAGGCTAGCTACGCCAAAACCAAAAGAGAAAAGTCTTTGAGGAAAACAGACAATTTAATAGTTGTGGCTCCAGACAGATTTTAGTTTTTATTTTTTGGCCAAAACTGGCTTGTTTGAGGATAAAGGTTGCAGACCACTTGGACGAACCTACAACCAATAAGAGCAGTGAAACTTGTGAGATAGCGGTGCTTGGTTCATTTTCAAATGGACACACAATGGCGGCTGCCTGGTTATGACCATTCTTTTATTACAGCTTATCAGTACACTAAAATATAGGCAATATAGCAACAGAGTCTTGATCCATATTTGATCAGCACTGCCGGGTTTGACAGTTTCGGAAGCTTGAGGCGTTGAACGAGTTGGACGGACCCTCTCACGGAACACAGCTGGATAAACCTAGAATCAACCAGAGCAGCGAGATGTGTGACATGTGAGTTTTCAAATCTGGTGATGCTCCTCTGTCAATCATTATATAGGACCCACCTCATATTAAATAAATGGTGTGATTGGCCTGACTGGATCCAAGGCTTTTGGCATTTTGTCTGAATGGAAGGGGGGACCAGACGTATCTGGCAGAGGAAATGAAAACATGAGCTTGGCAGATTCGTCTGGTTTCCAGGCTCACAGAAAACAACACATCAGAAACAATGAACAATAGTAAACAGCAGTTAGCAGCCCAAATGTCACCCCTTATAATATTATGCATGAAAAAAGCCTCATGAATTATTCTCTTTGATTTTTTCTTTTGCTCTCTGCTGCTTTGAACCCAGATGAACACCTACTGGACTGAGGTTGAAAGTTTTTACAAAATAGTCTCATGAACAATCCGTGTAGCTTTTTTTTTTTTTTTTTTTTCACATTGCTCACGTTATTAAGAAATCATGTAATAGGACACCATTAAACCGCCCTTTTCTTAACCTCAAAAGTCTTGGGTGAGGGTGGAGTCATTGCTCACCTGGTTAAAACACACTCCATGCTGTTTGTGTAGCTTTTATTTCTCTCCGTATGTTCAAACATCAATTTCTGTGCATGGAAATGTTTTTTTTCTCCATTCAGATGGATATTTACATAAAACTCTACAGCAGCTTTAAAGCAGAATTGATAACAGTGGATGTAGTTTGCCTTCTGATGATAATACTATTTCCTTAGCAAAACACAAAACACTGATAGGTGAAGTAAAACCCCTCCCTGCCCTCCTTCTTTGTTCTGTCAGTAATTGCCGCAACAGGTGGTAAACCTGTGGGCCCTCTGGCCCTCCAACCTCATAGGGGGATTAAAGGCACACACACACACAGCAGGGTTAGAAATGGAGCCTGAAACAGCAGCACAGTGGGTACAAAGCGCAGTGTCCTAGTAATTAAGAAGAGGAAATCCCAACAATGGCGGCCTGGCCTGTGATGGTAAAGATTAGCTGAAACTGTGAGATGGGTTACAGAGGAACATGAGCCGACGGCCTTTGTACACGAGTGTGTGTTGCTGCAGGGGTGGGAGGTGTCTCATCAGTCTGACTGCGTGAGTGGACGTGGAGCACTGACACAGATTGTGTGCAGTCATGATGAGATATTTATTTTTCACGCGGCTATTTTAACATCTTGGCATGTGTCTTTGTCACAAGGCCTGACTGTTGTCATGAAGCGGACGCTTACAAAACACTGCATCATGTGACGGGGCTGGTGATCCAGTCTTGGATTATTTACAGAAGGCTGACAGGATGTGACAGAAGACAGGATGTGACTTACTGTAACACGCTGGTATTCACTGAGATCACAGACAGAAACCGATGTTTGATTCAGACCTAACTTGGAGAGGAAGTTGTGGTTGCACAATGGTCACAATCAGGAAAAAGGATTTTTTCCTCAGAAAGCAGAACAACTGAGGGAATTTTCCACATCAAATGTGTTTGTGGTGCAGTGTTTTTCTACAAGAAGACCATGTGACAAAAAAAATCTGTTGTTAAATGCGCTTCTCTATCAAAGCTGCGCATGTGTTTTTAGTCTGACACACGGGTCTTCAACAGGGGGCCCGTGATCCCTAGGGGGTCCTCAGAGTCACTGCAGGGGGGCCGCCAAATTGTTTTCTTTCTTTTTTTTTTTTGTATCTGTAAATACACATTAACATGAATCAAACACATTTTTAGCAAGGATAAACCAGCCTCTACGTATAAAGAAAACCCGAAACATTTAATTTACACAACACTGACGAAAGGCTACCCATGAATCCTCATGCAATCATGTGAGCTAGCAAACCTACTCACTGTGCAGCACTTGTCCATTACAGTGAATTATCTAGCTACATATGATTGAAACATGTTGGAAAATTAGCTGTATTGTTATCATAAGTGACGTTCTTGCGAGCCATAATGGATTGTTTTGTAGCTTCTCTTGCATTTCACCTCAGTAACCACCTGTGAAAGTGCAGAGGGTGAGGCTAACGCACTTAACATTAGCCATGCTACAAGTGCTGCCTACTTAGCAGCTATAGGTGAGCACAAACAAGAGAAGACCTTGTAATATTCAATGCAATATATGTAGTTGGGGTCCCTGCTTTGTCTCTGTGTAAGCTCAGTGGTCCATGGACTGAAGAATGTTGAAGAACCTTGATTCAACACAAAGGTACAAGATTTAAATGCCACATAAATGTAATCAGACTGAAAAGCCTGATGGTCACCAAATTGTGTGTGAATAACATGCCGATGTCTTAAGTAACCTTGCGTGTTCTCACTGCAATGTCTATGTCTATATTTAGTTATATTGTGCAGAGACTACGTGTCATTTTACATACAAATGTCACAGAGGGAAAAAAATGTCAGGTGACATTGTATAAAGAGCGACAAAGTCCGTGTCTAGAGGAAGTCAAGGTGGATGGAAGGATCAACCAAACACCAGAGTGTCACCCAGCAGGCCACAGTTTGTGTCCCCTGTGAAACCAAAAGTCAATGCTGACTTATTTTAAGTTTGGTACAGATGTTAACTTACCTCATGTATGTAATGTAACCTTTTCCAAAACCTAATGACACACAAAAGCTAAAAACGGGTAGACGTGGCACATGAAATGTCCTTACAAAATGTGTTATTAACCGCTCAGCCAAGTTTGAATCATTAAATCATCTGTCCTTAAACGCCGGGGGTGTGTCCGCTGTCTCAAGTGTCAAATAACACTGTGACCTGAAAATGACCTGAAGGATGCTCCGTCTAGCAGCTTTATTGGACTTGTGCAGACATGTTTGAGCCCCCAGAGCCAGAGGAAAGTCACCTACCCGAGAATCAACTCGCTGTTTGGTTGATGGAACTGACGTGAGCAGTAATTGCTGGCTGATTTGGACTGAGTCGTTCACTTATGGTAGGTGTATGAAGGGAACCAGCTTACTTAAAAGAACTGGTCCTCTCATCACTTGCAATGCTATTACTTAACGCTAATGTGCTCTGGTTTATATAGTGTTTCGATACGGATGGCACCAGTGCATCATCAAACAATGATTTCAGGCCTGTCCAAAAAATCCTGAACACAAAAATGGTTTAATTGTCTAATTCCACACTTCAGGATTACATAGTTCTCAGTCTTTTCATGTATCCAGCAATTATTTTCTAACATGTATAACATATTTACTGAATTTCCATTACACAGACTTTAAAAATGGCCTGATATTTATGCAGCAGTAAAGGATTCACCAGTCAATAAGACTGAAATTCCTCCAGCAGTAAACTGGTGCCCAACATTTCACATCACATGCTGCTCAGGATATATCACCATCCTCAGGCTGTGCATGGGTAACACTTCTGGAAATTAATTTTTTCCAAATGAATCTGGCTTTCACCCTAAAAAGCTAATAGGCTCTCCACTCTCCTAAGCACAGCTAAATGGGATTTTAAGGTGTAGTCACAGAGAGGAATATATTGTTCAGTTATGATAACGCTCCTTCCTATCTGAGCGTAATTACGTTCAACAAAGGAACTCACCTGTGGGCTGAGACGTATTTTTGTCTTTAAAATGACCATCATGTGCTTTTCTGGCTTCAGTCGGTTTTCTTGGTTAAGAGCTGCGGTTTTCATTCTCAGTGCCAGTTCAGTAGTCAGAATGACTCAGGCCAGCGGCAGCCGAAATCCAACATGCCTGGCTGCCAAACCCAACGATGAATGAAGCACCAGAATCAGTTCCTGTATAATGGTCTGATTCCGAGCGCCAACACCGGCCCCAAACCGGCTTCAGAGCAGCACCAGTACTTGGAGGTGATACTAAATAAGCCCTCGTCACAGTGGTGGAAGGTTGTGGTGGAAGATGTATTCTGATCTTTTACTTAAGTAAAAGTATGAATACAACATGTAAAAATACCCCATTACAACTAAAAGTGCATGGAAATTCCTGTTTTAATTAAAAATATATAAGAATCAGAGGTAGAATATGTCCACACATTCTGTACTCAAGTAGAAGTACAGATACTTATGTTACAAAAAGACTCTGGTCAAAGTAAAAGTGCTGATTCAACTTCTTTAATCAAGTAAAAGTGAAAAAGTACACGCTCTGAAATGTCCTCAAAGTATAAAGTAAAAAGGACATTTCTACCAGCTGTTTCAGTGTCTTACAGTATGTCTTTTCTGTTGTTTTGATCTTATGTCTTTTGTCTGTTTTTTGTCGTTACTTCTTGTTACGTTGTTTTTGGCTTGTTATGTCTTTTACATCAAATCTTGTTACATGGTATTTGTCTCATGTACACTGTTTTCGTCTGGTATGTCATTTTCGCCTTGTTACATCATACTTTATGATGTTTTTGTCTTGTATCATTTTTGTTTTACGTTGTTTTACATCATTTTTGTCTTGCCACATCTTGTTACACCCTTAATACTGTTTTCATTTTGTTTTATGCTGTTTTTATCTTGTGATGTCCTTTTACGTCATTTTTATCTTGTCACCTCTTTTTATGTTGTTTTCATCTTACATTAAAGCTAAAGTTACAAGCCTGTTTTGAAAATGTGAGAAGTAGAAAGTATATTTATTTGTGTCAAGTAAAGTACAGATACCTGAAAAATCTGCTTAAGTACAGTAACAAGTATTCCCATCTCTGATAATGGATAAATGGAATTAAAGTATCAAAGTAAAAGCACTAGTTTTGGTTCTCTGACTGATACAATATTATATGACATCAATATAAAGTTAACCAGTTTAGTCCAGTGGTTCCCAACCTAAGCCTCGGCCCAAACCATGAAATGATTAATGGGAGAGGGGAGAATGAAGAAGCAAAGTTTTTTAGTTTTCAGAACAGAATTTTGCTCTGTTTTGCGAAATACTGGATCATTCGAGCTCTTTGAGCCTTGAGCAGTTATTTAAATAAAACCATGCGAGAAGTTTGAAAGTAAAAAATGTCTCTTTTGTGGAGCTGCTGACAACTCATAGATGTCTGAAATGTGACAATGAACTCAATCTACACACTGCATTCTTTGTAATGGGTTACAAGCCAAAAATGATTGGAAAACACTTAGTATTCTTAATCTGAAGAATAACTACTAACTATAGCTGTCAAGTAAATGTAGTGGAGTACAAAGTCCAAAAATTCCCTCTGAAATATAAAGTAGCATCAAAATGTAAATACTCAAGTAAAGGCCTTGGACCTAAAAATTGTACTTAAATGAGTTTTGGTATTTTTTGCAATTTGGCACCCCAAGTTTCTTGTGTGCAACTGACTGATACAAAGCTGTTGTAAATATAGACATGTGTGTTTGTTATGATTACATTAGTTATGATCAAAAACTCACAAGTCAACAACTTTGCTACCACAGCCAAACATCGGGCAAAGGGAACAACACAAGGCGTAGCAAGCCAGCTAATATTACTTATCAGTCCAACAGCAACAAGGCCAGCTCGGCATCTGTCTTGCAGCCTCTCATTTCATGGAGGCTCTTGCCAACGACTAAAATCCAGTCTGACATTTACTCTTGTCTGGCGGACTCTTGCTCAGTCACTCTCTTTTTCTTTTCTTGGCTTCCTCCGTCAACGTCCACTTTGGTCTCTGCCTCTGCCATGTTATCTGTAGAGGTTGCTGCCTGCTTGTCAGGCTCCAGTGCCCATTCCAGTGCCTATCCAGATCAGCATTCCCCATTGGATCCCCACCACCCCAGGCCTGAAAACATCCTCCTCCCAGTGGTAAAAGCTCCTGTGGTAGTGGTGTAAATGCCAACACTCCTCGGTGCTCCTAGCTTCCAGTACAGTCAAAGTCAGCTAGCTGCACGGCTAACTAAGCTAACTAGCTAATGGCAGCTGCAATTAGGTTTTACCTGGTAACAAATGACCGAGGCATCATTCACCCTGTTACAAGTCAGTGCAGCATCAAAATGATTCTGAAGCTGTTTCTTTAAGGTAGAATAGAACATGATGTTGCATTAAGAACAACACTTAAATCCACTTTGGTATTTCTTATATTCTTACATGCATCCAAATTCTTAATTGTCTGACAGTGCAGCTATTGGGAGATGTTTCAACTAATATTTGAAATATTGGACAACCTTTCGCTCAATGTAACACTCTGTTTATACTTGACATAACAGTCCTGCTATAGATACATATGGTGTAGGTGTGATTTATAGCTCAGTGTTGATTTGACCTTGTTGACATCACTGCAACACTATTGTATGTTATCAGACCATACTCTATTAATTGTATTTCCCACAGTAACTGTTTTTCATTCAGTTTGTGATTGTTGGTCTATGCATGTACTTACATAACTAGGGTTACTTGCAACTTTTATTTGGCCTTGTATTATTAGTGAATAGGAGACTCCTGCCATGCAGTTGCAGTGTTTGGGTGTTTAATTCACTGTGGTGGTGAGCTACTTGAAGGTTTACAATAAAGATGGCCTTGCTAGATATTGAAAAGGAGAAGATAACTATTTTTCAACTTGCTTCATGTTGATGTTGCTCTCAACAATCTCTACTGGCATCAGAAAGTTTAAAAGGATAGTTCATCCCATAATGAAAACTCTTATTATCTACTCACCCTCATGAAGTTTTTTTAATCCACAAAGCACTGCTAGAGTTTCACAGGAAAACAGCTTTTCAGAATCTCACAAACAATGTAAGTGACCAGTTTTTGAACATAAAAAAGCAACTGAAAAAAAACAAACAAACATAAAATGCCTCCATACTGCTCATCTGGCATAAGCCAAGTCTGCTGAAGTCCAAGCTGAGTTGAAAGATGTCATTAACACCATGTTTTTAGCCAAAATCTTCACTGTAGATCTGTAGCTTGGAGATATGTTCACTTGCATGCACACTGACTGAACTGTGTGTGTGTGGTGTGACGGTGTGTGCATGCAAGCTGAACGGCATGTTGGGGCTTTAGGAGACGTGGATTACACCAGACGCACAATTGGAGCCATTTTATGTTTTTGTTGTTGTTGTTTTTTTTGTTTTTTTGTTTTTTTTTGTTTGTTTTTTTGTTGTTGTTTTGTTTTCAGTCAGGTGAGTAGATGTCTGAATTTTCATTTTTGAGTGAACTATCCCTTTGGGGAGACGGCAACGGTTTCTTCCCCCTTCTGACTACTGCATAATGTTGCCATGTTCCACTTTCTAGCATAGTGGTTCTCAACCTGGGGGCTGCAAGATAATTTCTGGGGTTCACAAGACGACAGTACGGAATGAGAGCCAGGAAGCAGCTTAAAAATGTTCAACATAAGAGGCAAGCACTCAAAAATATGCAAAATACAATATGAAATGTAAAAGCCACCTCACTAATGGTTCAAACTATAAACCAGCAACAATTACCAAGTTGGAGCAACATATGATGCCATCCAGATGACAACTTTTTCAGAGATTTCAACAAGACACATCTGCACGTGGTACAACACTGTGGATTCATTGTAGAAGTTTTGTAACATAAACTAACAAACCTAAACTGCTTAGCTAAGCGCAAGCCATGATGGGAAGTGAAGGCCGTATTTTACATTGTATCACCTGTACTTGTGATATAATTTGCTTTAGAATAGATTTTATTTGTGAGAGTCAAAGAAATGGTCTTCGTGTTTGAGTTTCTCAGGCAGACGGGGGTGGGGTTGCTCATCACCATCCTGATTATTCAGGGGGGTTGCAATGAATTTGATGAGCACCACATTATCATAACTAGGGTTGTTGAGTAATGGACAATGTAATCTGGATACAAAGAAGGTAACTGTATTCCATTACAGATACAGATTAAAAAAAAGGGTGCTATTAGATTACACATACATTTACAATGTTAAAATAAGGAACAATATACTACCATGCACAGTGCACACACAGTTGCCAATTCATTATGTGGAAATTTTCACATGTATTTGTCTTTAAATCAATCAATCAATCAATCAATCAATCAATCAATCAATTGAGCACAACAAAGGAAGGAACAGCTGGACAAACTAATAAACCTAACAACCAACATAAAACACTTAGAGCTGCAATGATTAATCTATTTGATCTGCATCTATTTTGTTAATAGATTGATCGTTTTGAGTCTTTTTTTTAATTATTTATAAAAGTCCAAATTCTCTGACTTAAGCTTCTTAAATGTGAATATTTTCTGGTTTTGTTTACTCCCCTCTGACAGTAAACTGAATATTCTTGAGCTGTGGACAAAACAAGATATTTGAGGACGATCATCCGGAGCTTTGATCAACATTTTTCACTATTTTCTGACACGTTATGGACCAAACAACCTCTCGATTAATTGAGAAAATAATCAACCCATTAATCGATGATGAAAATAATCATTAGTTGCAGCCCTAGAAACACTATATTAGGTTAAAAAAAAATCACCATATTTTATATTGAGCTAATCCAAAAGTAAAAGAAAATAATCAAGTTGCCTTATTTTTATGTTGGGATACTTGGTTACATTGCTGACTGCATTTTTTAACAGGTAATTAGGTATTGGAATACATTTTTAAAGTAACTCTCCCAACCCTGATCATAACTGATATAAACTACAAAATAAGACCCCACTTGTAATAAAGCATAATTATCCTTTAAGGAAAACGCTTAACCTCGGGGTCATGTACAGTATATACTGTATATCGTACCTACAGCTGACGTGTGCTGGCTTTCAAGCTTCACCTCTCCTTCTTGCCTGCTCACGGTGACCCCTGAAGTCCTCTCCCTCCTCTCTGTCAATATCTGGAGTTGTTATCCTGACTGCAAAGTGCCGCCATCACTGCAGGAACAAACTAACTCCATTTCACCATGTCAGAGTGCAGCCCTCAGAGAAACCAGCCTGTCCACTGAGACAAATAGAGACAGACAGCGAGAGAAAGAGATGCAGCCGCAGAGAGACTTGAGAGGAGGAAGAGACGGACGTAGACAAATAGTGGCAGCGCGAGGAAGAGAAAGGGATGGAAATATTTGGAGTCAGATACAGCGAGGGGACAGTGAGTGAGAAATGTACGTACATCAAGAGTGAGGAATGGAATTGGATGCAGAGAGGGAGGGATGGAGGGAGAAATTGCACTCAGCAGAGACAGAGAGATAGAAAGAGGAGGAGAGGGAGAGAGAAATAGAGAGATTTGGAGCTGAATGCAGACAGAAAGAGAAGCAGAGAGAAATGGAAGTTGACAGGGAAAGAGAAAAATGTAATTGGATGCAGACAGAGAACCAGAGCAGGGAGTCAAGTATCAGAGGAGGATACTGTAATCACATCTTTGTGTACTATCAAAGAAACATATCCATTCAACTAAATTATCCTGCAGAATATTCAGAGCTATTAGAGGTAAACCTTACCCGAAAATATAAAGGAGAAGGATGGTGATTTTCTGTATTTTTCTTATTGTCAACAAAGCCCACAAAAAGACAAAAACCAACAATGACTGTATCCTACTAACAAGTACTGTGTGTGTATCTGAGGCCTGTTAATCTGATTCCTCTGTGCTACAGAACTCCATTGCTTTAAAGACACATCACTATCCCTGTTTCCATCTAACTGTCAAGCAAATCTGAAGCAAACTTGTGCAAAAGTTGCAAAAAAGTAAAACAAAATACAAGAAAATGCAAATTAGGTGTGTATAAACTAGGCTACACAAAGCGTAGTTTTGTCAGAAGTTGGCGGTATAAGCTACATCAACAAACATAGCAGAAGAAGTAGAGGTTGTTTGCCAATGGCCGAACAAACCTCAAAGAAGAAGAAACAAAACCAGTTGTCTCGTCCATCTACAAAAGAAAGATGGAGAGATGTCTTCAGGATTTTTTTTTTCAATTGACCCTTCCTAAGTCCCGCCCCTTTTTGCTATGTGCTCCAATAACAGTTTAGCAAGCGTCAGACCTGACAGATTCTCAGTCAGCTTTCTCTTTCTTGCATCCTGTACTTACATTTGTTATGTGCTACGCTCATCTAAATTGAAAAGAACAACAAATTTTAAAGACGGTTGATGTTGCTGGGAGACCTGTAAAAGTGACATATACTCACATCTTTAAGTTAGCTAATGTTAGCTGATAACTGATGTAGACTTAACTAGTTACCAACTAGTTTGCTAACATTTGCTGTCAAACGTAACTAGATAGCTAAGTAATGATCTAATGATCTGATCTTTTTTTTTTTTTTCCAAATTTTGCAGTTTCTGTCAACCTGGTATAAGGTAATTCTTGAAAATGTGCATAAAAATACATTGATGGAAACACGACTAATGACATAAAGTGTTGCACTGAGTGACCTGTTCCTTCATTACTGTGAACAGACACACTATAGTTGATTTCCACTCAATCCCACAAACACATCATTAAAGCAACAACTGCAGCTCAAAGCCCCTAACACTACACTGTTTCCACCTGTTTGACTAACGATTGATCGCTATGTTATAAAACCACAGAGCTTTTTAAAGAATGAAACTGTGTATCTGTGAGCAGTTAAGGTAATATCAACATTATGAAATTAAGTTTTCTTATGAACGCAAAGCCAGAAAATGTTCATACTGATGGTGTTTGCAAAAGTTTGATAAACAACATATTTTGTTTACTTTCCCAACTCTGTTCACTCATAACAACTGAGGCATGATTTATGTTTTTGTGGCTATGCTATGCACTCAAAGCGCTTGGTTCAAGTTAGAGAACGATCATGGTATTTGTCCAAAAAAAATGCAAACATGTAAACATAAAATGCGACACAGGACTTGTGTAAACAATGTCCTTAACCCTAATCCTGCTTTTGTTGGCTGAACGTAACCACAGCGTTAGTGTGCGTCCACAGTCCACAGTCCATCTCCCTCTGCCTCTACTCTCATACAAAGAATGTAGCGCTCCCTCGACTGAAAAAACAAAAAAAAACAAAAAACGCTGCCAGTGAACATTTTTACAGGCTGCAATTATGTTTTCTTTTAAAACATATTAGGCAAAACAAATTAGCACATAAACTTAATTTGTAGGAGACAGGGTTGGGCGGGGAAGTTGTAAAGTATTGAAACAGGGAAGAGTGTAACTGACAGTAATGAATAATGAAAAAGTTAGTTTGAGCACGTTAGAAGTGGAGAAATAATAATTTATTCCTTCAGTCCATTCTTAAATATGAATGTGTGCATACGTTTTACTGTTATTCCCATTTCCTTTTTCCTATTTACATAGACAACATAGCATCATTTGGCATTCTCTGTGTTGCTTTTAGCATTTGTTCTGTCAAAATATATTCTTTTAAATGTATGTATAGACTGTATTAGCACAGTATGCATAGAGACAGAGAGACGGAGGGAGATGGAGTAGAGAGAGAGAGACAGACAAGGGGAGAAGTAGAGAGCGAGAAACTTGGGAACAGAAGGAAAACTTCCACTTCCACAGCTTCCACAGATTTAGTGTCTTTTTTAGCAGAGAAGACTGTTATCAAAAAGAAAACCAACCTGTTCCCCAGTGAACGTGAGCTCCCTGAGCACCAAGTCTGGAGAAGTTCATGTTTATTGATACGGGCCTCCGACAAGTCATAAGTAGCTTCACTGTGGACTTTTCACTTTTTCTGATATGATTGTGGAGATAGCGAGAGAGCTGGCCAGTCTGGGTTAAAAACACAAATACACGCCCACGTTTAAAGTACGGTCCGGTGGCAGACTGAAGTACCAATTCTAATATTTTTCACGAGTTTAAATTATTTACATTCCTTTCATCACAAGATATACAGAGAAAATAAACACCCCCATACACACAGCCATGCTACTCTGTTTTAATTTGCAATAAAGACTCATGAAATCATCCCGCCAGAGGAAGCCAGGCCCGTTTTCTGGACGGCGGACAAAAGCGACGGCTCACCACAGTTCCTCCAGTCATATTTTATGGTTAATTATAAAGCGTTTGATGAGAGTGGCTGTTTTTAAAAAGGCCAAATGGATTGGATGACTGCGAAGCTACAGTGTTCACACACTAGACATATGGCTGGGTGTAATCGCCACAAGGTTTCAGCACACGCTTTTAAAAACCGGGGCCTGGCACGAGAAGACGACGACAACAAACAACACACACCACTCTTGTTCCCAACACATTTGCATTCTTGTTAACTGTTACTTTAATTTGCAATTGGACACAATAATTTCAGGCTCTGTTGATTTTTCAGATACACACCCACCCTTCTCTCTCACACACACACACTTCAGCTCAGTGGTGGACTCAAGCTGTCTGAGATTCGTGATGCATTTATGGCGAAACAGTTCAAATCTCTGTACGACAACTACAACACCTCTGTAATAAAAACACACAGGAAACTATGAGCTATTTAACCACAGACGCACCTAGAGGCCAGCTAATTTTCTAGCATGTAGTGCGATCTATATCACACTGCATTACTGTATGTTTTCTAGGCTGGAAGGGCACCCCAGAGGGCACTTTACCACATTTTGCCAACTGAAAGGGCACCCTAGTGGGAACTTTCATGTTTTTATCTACAAAACCCGAAGCCAAAAAAGTTGGGATGCTGTGTAAAATGTAAATAAAAAAGAATACAATGATTCACTTTTTGACTTGTATTCAATTGAATACAATACAAAGACCATTTGACAGGTAAACAAGTTAACTGGTAACAGATGACAGTATCGTGTCGTTCACAAGCACTGATGGGGTGAGGTTCGACGTTTTGTGGAAAACTGCGTCCAACAGTTTCAGAACATTTCTCAACACAAAACTGCAAAGAATGTAGAGATTTCACCATCTACAAAAAGATTCAGAGAATCCAGAGTAATCTCTGCATGTAAGGAGCAAGGCTGAAAACAAACACTGGACATCTGTGACCTTTGATCCCTCAGGCAGCATGGCATTAAAAACTGAAATAAAAACCCACATAACTGTGTTAAGAATACTACATGGGCTCAGGAACATTTTGTAAAACCGTCAGTAAACACAGTTTGTCGCTGCATCTACAAATGCAAGTTAAGACTCTGCAAGTTAAGACCATGCAAAGAGAAAGACATATGAACAACATCCTGAAACGCTGCAGACTTCGCTGGGGCCCAAGCTCATCTGAGATGGACTGACACAAAGTGGAAAAGTGTGCTGTGGTCTGACGAGTCCACATTTTACATTGTTTTTGTGTCCTCCAGGCTAAAGAGGACAAGGACCATCCAGACAGTTACCAGCGCTAACTTCAAAAGTGGCATCTGTGATGGTATGGGGTGATGTTAGTGCCTATTCACATCTGTGAAGGCCCCATTAATGCTGAAAGGTACATTCAGGTTTCGGAGCTAAATATGCTGCAATCCAGACAACGTCTTTTTCAGAGACGTCCCTGCTTATTTCAGTGAGACAATGCCAAAACACATTCTGCACGTGTTAAAACAGCACATAGTAAAAGAGTACGACTACCAGACTACCAGACTACCAGACATGTCTCCCATTGAAAATGTGTGGTGCATTGTGAAGCGCAACATACGTAGACCCTGAACTGTTGAGCACTTTAAGTCGAATATAAACCTAGAATGGGAATTCAAAACATTCAAAACTTCTACAACAAATCAAAAAAAGGTGATGTATCATGACCCTGTCCCCCAACTTTTTTGGAACATGTTGCAGGCATCAAATTCAGAATGGCTGTATGATTACAAAAAAACAGATTCCCAAACTTTTTGGAATTGGGGTTTGTACCACAGGGCTTCCAAGACAGCGCTTTTGCAGTATTTTTTCAGACATGGGGGCACCAGAGGAGGCAATCACCGCCCTTTGCAGCCCTCTGCCCCCCTCTGAGTCCACCAGTGCTTCAGCTTCACTGATACGAATCAAATGCCAGACTATGAACTACTATTCTGTCTGTTTTGCAATCGTCTGTCAGCTCAGCTGCTGGTCTATCGGCTCCCTTGTTTCTACAAGACTAACAGTCATACCAGCAGCAGACTGAGACTGACATTGTGATGTTGTTGACCTTCTCTGACCCCATTTGTTTCACTGCCAGCGTCTGATGTAGCGATATGCCTCTTTCTGTTTTTATCAGTCCTGGTCTGTGCCTTTCCAACTCTGCCACCTTCACAGCCTCACAATGGGCCCTTGAGGCAAACCACACACACAAACACATATATACGCACAGCATGACACATAGGCACAGAGGTTATCTTGCCCTGACATGCTGGCGGTAATCAGTGTCACATCACATTTCGAGCAGCATATCCAACAGCTCTCCAAACGAGGGCCATAAAATGAAGTGTTCTTCTCAGTTATATGGTTTCTTGTCTGCTCGTCCCCTCTTTTCCCATTACGCCGCCCCCATCATCCTGTCAAGCCGAGGAAGTGCGCCTAAGCAGACACTTAATTTGTCTTGTTTTGTCATTAGCTCTATGGCCACGGAGCGACCCACAAACACATGCTCCCTGTATCGATTTAATGTCAGCCGCTGCGTGGCAGTGATGCACGAATCGGCCGCCCTTGTTTTGGTTTGAAAAAAAAAACAAAAAAAAAAAAAAAACTGACGGGACGTCGCATTGAAATGTGTGTCACACATTGACAAGACACAACGGGCAACAGCTAAGGACTGATGGCATCTGATACAGTGTTCCTTTGCTGCTTTGAAGAGTCAACACAGCAGGCTCGCTGTCTGCGATGATGAACTGATGGAGGGCTGCTTCAATATGTGAAGGGCAGGAAATCCTGTGTCCACCGCTCCTGCTTCTGCTCTGACTCAGTTCTTGACTGTTTATGCTCGACTGAATGTTGTATGGTGGCAATTACAACTGCTCTGTTTAAAGCAAACAAAACTGTCTCACCACAAAGTCCATTAGTAGTTTCCCAACTGTGCTCAAAATATGTTGCCATTTTCCTTTTACTTTAAACTGTTTGGTAACTGAATCATTTCCATGTGTGCTTTCTCAGCAGAGGAGCAGAAAGCGATCCTTCCTGAGTCCTGCCCCTTTTATCTCTGTCCTCCAATGACTGTCAACTTTCTCCTCTCCTGTTTCCTGTATTTAGATATGCTATATGCCAGGCTCACCTGCTGAAAAGAAAACTACATTTTGAAGATAGTTATAAGACAATGCTAGGGGACCTGTAAGAGTGACAGATATTTACATCATCAGTTAGCTTATGTTTGCAAAATGCTAGCTAGACTAGAAAGTCCACATCAATTATTTGCTAGCTAGTTAGATAGCATTTTTTTTAACTTTAGCTAACTTAAAGTCCCATTTTTTACAGGTAAAGGAGAATGATTTGTCTTAGACCACGGTGGAAATGCAGACAACACAGGCTTGAAGAACCTTTCAGTTTGTTGAAAAGTAGTCTTGCGATACAATCCACTGACAGCGACCCCACCCCAATATAAATGGCTGCCATAAAGACTGTGGATAGGTTCAGCAGTGGAAGAGTTTTTTAAAAATTCTTTAAATGATTCCACCCAGTTTTAGCAACAAAAGCTGGGAGTGTTTGGAGACTGACTTGTGAGTTTCCCTTGAAAAGTAGTTCCTGGGACTTGAAGTTGCAGGTGCTTTGAGTGGAAAGCAGCGTAAACTCTTCATCATGTATGTTAAGTTTCTCAGTTTGCATGGAATTTTAAATCTTCAGATTTACAATTTTATTAACACTTTAATCCCCTCTTATCCATGTTGGAGTAAAAAGTTGAAACTACCAATTCCATGACAACTATGTTGTGAGGAGATTGTCTCTTTTTTTTACCGTCTGCAACATCAAGAATGAACATTTCAGATGTGAAGTAGGCTGTTTACAGTTTATAGAGCAGAAGAAAGTAGCTGATTATGGCATCCAAGATGTAATAATGTAAATGATCCTCATGAGGGATAAACTATTTTGGCAGCTTGTCATTTTGAAATGAAGTAATAGTAATTTAAGAAAAAATAATAACTTATGTAATTCTGAAATAATTATTTTGTATATTACGTGGGGAGATGGGGCATTAGGAATGCTAGAGCTTCCTCTGAAGCTCCCCCTAAGCATGTCTTGAAGATTTTACTAACAAAAAGTAATTTTACAGAGAAGGAACATCTACAAAATAAAAGGTGAATATAACTTGGTCATTGCTATAATAAATGTAAATGATTTTTATCATTTAATGTACAAAAAACTCCTCTAAAATGCTGCTTCTGCATTTGGTTGCTGAAAACTCTCGTGTTGGAGGGGTTAAACTTTGGCTGCGTTAAGTAAGATCAGCAGATGCAGTCTGTCAAAACAAATCAATTTGTCGTTCCACTGGGCTGGACTCTGACACAGTGACTGACTGCTTTGTTGTGAACCAAAAGCACAAGCAGATCCTTCATCTGTGACTAGTGAGGATACATCTTTAAACATTGATTTTAAGCGACTGTTAGTCATCAGTAGCTGAAATAAAGTATATTTGTTGAGTCCATTTATTATTCATCATCACATCCATCATTCTGTTTTCCAAATTGCTTTGCTTTTTGACCAGTGATAATAATAAGTCAATTAGGCATTTTGTGCCATTACAGTTACTTCAGCTGTCCGGTGCTCAGAGTCGGTAGGAGCATTATACAGCACACAGGATGGATGATCGTGCTCGTCCATGTGGGGCCATTTATCTACAAGACAAATTGTGTTAATGTTGTGAGCATAACACACTGCATTATGTTTGATAGCATATTTGTAAATGTGTATATTCTGACTGAGTGAATGAAAGTGATTTGCTGTTCATGACTGTGTGTGCACAGTTGCACAGTGTTGTTTAACTGGATGTGATGATGTATGGCTCTTGATTGATACAGTCTGAAGTGAGGCATAAATACATAATCACTCCTCAGCTCATTGGAACACACATGTGCTTATGGTTTAATGTTGGATTTTGGTTTGGGCCCTCATAATAAAAACACCAGCACATCTTTTGTACCAGTGTAATTCACATAACATTCACATTTGTATTACCATTATTATTATTACCACACTTATGCTCCCCTCGCTCCACAAGCCACAATTATCTGCCTCTGCTACCATTTTGTGATCCTTGAAAATGCCAGGATCATGAAATAAAGTCAACAAAAAACAGCAGCAGCCTCCCGTGTCTTTAACACACATGATCACGATCTTCCCTAAACTTGAGGAGCTATATGCAGGAACTGGCCATGGTCGAATCCATACTCCAAATTAACTGAGGGCAGAACCACCATAAAGTTGGGGTGTCCACTCCTACCATAAGAAAAAACAAATGCACAGTCACTCCAATAGGTCTTTCTTCCTTTCAGCAAACAGCTAAATCAACAAGCAAATTAACGCTGTCAGTAATGTTAAACAATGAGCTACATTTATAAGCTACCACTAAATGGCTAATGTTAGCATTAGCAGTTGACTTTCCAGTCTGGAAGCAACGTTGCATGTTCAAACTTCAGCCCTTTATTCCTGGAAAGCAACGCCAATGTTAAGTCTTGTTTTGCTTCTACTGTATATCACTTTTTCGCTACAGTGACTCACTATCGCCTCTTGAGGTGCAAAGTGGTATTACAAGACACAACAGGCTGGAGCTAGCGGTTAGCATGCTAACTTCGGTAGATATCTCTGCACCACGATACACAGATGTCTTAACATGACATAACAAGAAAAATAGGTATTTCTTCACTGCTTCTAATTTTAGCTAATTTTTTTTAATGTTTTAAAGAAAAATGATGACAACAAAGGTAACCCCTAAAATGTGGCAAAATGTGGCCTGGGGGTCAGATCAAACCCACTCAGAGGTTCCATGTGGCCTGCAAGGCCATCATGAGCACATGAAACATTGCAGTTAAAAGCCAGAAAAGACAGTCAATGTCATTTTGCTTAGCATTAAACCAATATGGGGCCTTTATTCTGAATGGGATCAGTGCTGTAAGTTGTAACTTAATGCACTCAATGCTCTACGTCCATATTGTTTACGTTGCTCTTTTTCTACTGTTGCTACTACTATTGTTGCAACCTGTATGCGGGATACATGTTGTACTGTAAAACTTCAAGTTCTAGAACCTGACTGACTGACTGTGTTAGCAAGCTATTAGCTGACATAGACATCCAGGTGCCTTAGAACACTTCTGATTATTACATTATTGGAGATTCGGCCATTATCTGGACCTTGATTGTATTCGCGTCTGGCCCATGGCAGTCTAATCAATTTCTCATGTGGACCATCACAAAAAAATAATTGCCTGCTCCTGCCTTAATAAGTACTTATTTTAACCCAAAGCAAATCACGATCTTTCCCTAAACCTAACCAGTTTTATTGTGCCAAAACCTGTACTGTCATGTCATAAAACCTATTTTTTAACAGTGATTTGTAACAGGCACAAAGACATGATGTCAGCCTGCTGATCGGGGCGTCAGATCAGAAAATCTTCTTTATGTCATTCTAGAGGACGCGAACAAAAGGACGTATTTTGTCATTAAATTTAGAGGACCTGTTGCTTTTACCGTGCAGAGCAGATTCTTGCTTACAGCACTGGTTTGATGTGATGTGTTTTGGACGTCTGCATTTTCATTGAAAAAGTCACAATCCAAGTATCCTTGGTTGCCTCAGACATCAAGGACCTTAACTGTCCCCGGCGTTTTGTCCTCTGGCGTCATATATCAGCTGCAGACCTAACTGCAGAGGACACAGACACACCAGTGCATACTGAGAAGAAAATGTACCCAACACTTCACTCTAATTGCTCCTCAATTTCATTCTAAAACTTTCCATATACTTTATATAACAAGGCCTGATGTTTACTTTGTGTCAGAAGGTGTTCTCTGCCTCTTCACATGTCTTCGTCATACTCAGTTTCCTGGCAACTGAAGGGCACGGTGATGAGAACAGCAGAGCATAATACAGGGCTGGCATAGCTGCAGCAGGAACTTGACAAGTTTAATGAAGACAGGCAGGGAAACAAAGAGGAGGGGAAAAAAAAGGGAAACAGAAGCCGGCAATGACTGTAGGTCAAACCATCGAGGAGAGAGCGGAGGAGCAGCACAGCGGATCGCGGATGCCTTCCAAGTCTCCCACAAATCCAAGCAAGACCAAAGCTGGCCTTGATATATGTGGTAATAAAGTTATTAGGGGCCTCGTAGGCAATTCGCTTCGGGGGGTGATTCAACGAAATGACCTCACTTAGATATGATGCTGCTTTGGAAATGGCTCTGACAGTCTGCGAACACTGAGCCCGCAACTCTCCCAAAGCTCCTCTGATACCAATACATGTGGAATGTTTTACTTGGCTGGTTGCACGACGCAACGCTTGGAATTCATTTTGGTTTTTAAATGTGGGTGAGGGTTTTTCTTTGGAGGGGTCAGCTCGAAGCTCAGCTGAGAGTGCCAGGTGGGTTTTGAGGGTTTAGCTCGGAAATTGGCTGATTCAATAAGACGTGTGTGGAGACTTGCACTTTCATTGCTTGTTTAATCCAGGATTGAAAGGGGTTCATTCCTGCTAACCACATTCAGACCGGTTACGCGATTTCACGGTCAATCTCCCCACAAAAGGTAATGTTTATTGTAAAGAAGAAATGGTTAAACTTTCAAAATCCTCTTAATATAAACATTGTACACCCCCGTAAAGACAGAGGGTAAGATGTCAAACCAGAGGAGGACAATAAATGTTATAAAAACTAAACCAAACAGCATGGATCGAGGTTCACCTTTCTTAAACTCTGTATCACCACATGAGAGGTGTGTTTAGTTATTTGCCAAGGAAACCCTCTCTCCAAACATGAAAACACAGCTCTCCTGTTTCACCAAACACTCGAGACGAGAGGGGAGCAGCAGACTTAAATAAATACAGTGCTGCGCTCTGGTTTGAAGTTTGAAAAGTACAAGTTTGCGTGTTGCTGCTGAGCTCCATGGCGGCAAATGTAAATACTGTTTCGGTCCATTATGAGATCAACAAAGTCTGTCATTGGCGCTGCTGGTTTGCAGAGAGGAGAGACCAATAACTATGGGATGCAGGGATGGCAGAAGCTCGCGACTTCAAAGACAAACTTCTAATTGGCAAAAAAAACATCACCACAAATTCCACTTTGGAGCAGTTGCAGAGTTTTGGAGATATCTGCTGTGAAGATGTCTGCTCTCTCTTAAATATAATGGAACCAGGTGACTCTGCTTATGGTGCTCAAAGTGCCAAAATAATACATCAGAAAAACTCAACAGCAATGTCTTTTTCCAGAAATCATGACTCAGTGACTAAAGACTCTGTTGTGAGCTGTTTCATGTAGGAACTATTTTCTTTCTAACGTCCACTAACCACATCACTGAGCAGAAGGAAGCATGCATCTACTCATAGACGAGAGCCTCATACTCGTGACAGCGTGGGATGTAAACTTTACTGGCGTTCTCCTTTAATGGCTGGGCTGTAACTTGTCATTAATGAATGGACGCACAGTTCTTTCTGTACAGTGATATGGCTGGCAGTAGGGCTGGGTATCATTTAAAAAAATACCAGCACCAGAACTAGTACCCTTAAAGTGATACCATTACCAACAGAGTTCTTCATTTGATACCTTTTCTTTCGTTTTGTTGGTATCTCGGCATGCTGAACTGCCAGGTCTGTCAAATACACTGTGCTCGACTTCACCACCACAGACTGTATTCAGCTGCTAGCTGTAGCTGCAGCAGTGGGCCAATCACACGTTGCCTTAAATCAACACTTGCGTTGATTGGCTGCGAGCAAAACCACACAACAGTCATTTTTTCTTGATCTAAGCAGGATCAAATGCAGGTATCGTTTAACTTGAGAAGTTTCAATAGTACTTGGTACTGGGTTATTTCGATCGATTCCTTAAAGGTACTGAGTACAGATACTCAGCCCGAGTCGGCAAGTTTGGTAGAGAGAATATCGTTCCTATAGTTCCTCCACTCCCCCACACCCCGACTCCTCAGCAAGCTAACCAACCAAGCTAACCAACTCATTTTAATGTTGTGTTGTTGAATGGAAAACTACTCAAGCTATGTGGAGCTTGATTACTGAACAAATCCTTGATTAAAACAATATGGGTTTGTTTGGCTGCACTGTAAACAGATACACCAGTTGCCTTTGTGTTGTTTTTCTGAAAAACAGCTTTTCAAGGAATGTTTACTACCCCCAGAACCCCAGTATTAACCACACTTGCTAATACAACCAGTAAGCCTTGGTGTTGGGTGCCAAATCAACCAGGACTAAAATCTGGACAGTTACAACTTTAAAAGCTGAGATGCTCAGAAAAAAAAAAAAAGATATTTGAACATGTACAATTCAATAACTGGATAAAGTACATTTACATGGTGTTTTTAGACACTACTGTCTTTTATTGAGAATTCTTATTGGGCAACATTAAGTGAAACAGATTTTGGTTCGATTTGTAGCCTGTTATGAAACACTGGAAAACCTGGTTATTTATGACTACAGTTTGATAAATCAGCAAATGAATAAGACAAGAAACACAACATATAATGTCATGCATTGCTCATACATTGCTGTGTTAACTTACCAGCGTATTATATCCTAAGGTTTGTAACATTAATGTTAACAAACTTAACTGACTCCCAATCCCCATCTTCAAACTCTGATTAGTCCAGGTCTAAAGGGCCGTCCTCACCAAGAACTATAACTATAACTATTCTAAGATCGTTCTAACTCAAGTGGATCATGGAGTGTGGGCCGCAGCTTTACAGTGTGGTCTGGACTCCTCCATCCACTTGAGTTAAAACTATTTTAGAACCATATTTTTTAGAGTTATAGTTATAGTTGTCGGTGTGGACAGCCCTTAAGTCTGTATAAACTCAGGAGTTTGTATAACTATCATCTGTAAATGATGATAAATTATTTTATAAAACTGTTTTTTAGGCATATTTCAAATAAAAAAAATCCATTTCATGCAACCATTTCAAATCCAATCATTCTTAACCCCTGAGTTAAATTCATTATTTCCATGTTCTTAAAATCATTGCTTTATTTGATGGCCTTGCTTCTGTGGCATTTGGGCCTCTGTGCCCTCAAAAAAATTGAGAATTTATCTTAAGAAGGTAAGAATCCTAATGAATAACTCTCGTCTTCAGAAAAAATCTCCAAAAGTTAGAGTTCCAGACGTACATCATCTCATTCTTTGCAGTTTTTCACTTCACCGGCGCTGCTTCCAACAGTTTACACTGAATTATCACGTGCTGACATATTTACATTGCAGGGAACTCCACTTGTTGCAGTGCGAGTCTCATGTTTCAGTGCCTGCAGAAGGACGTGAGGCTAATGTTTAGTATTTGATACCGTAAGTATGATCAAAACCTCCTGTTCTTCATCACATCCACAAACAGAGATTCCCACAGATTCCCACACGCTCATTTTGAAACTATTTCTGAAGGAAGCTGTTCGTGCTGTTGACACTTTCTGCTTGTCCCCAGATTCTGTTTATCAGCGAGGATAGATGTGAAATGTGTGTTTTTGATGTGTGTGTGTGTGTGTGTTGAGTGCACATCAGAGGGGAGCTGCTGGAGCTTTTGTCTGAGTTAATTACTAAAACAGCATCAAACAACGGAACAGAAAAGCTCTCCATGGATAGCCTCAGCTGGCTGGACAGTTTGTCACAGCTTCAAAACCACCTCCCACTGCTGTGATAAGGTGTATGTGTGTGCAGGTGTGTGTGTGTGTGTGCATGTTTGTCAGTTGGATGGCATAAGAGTCTGTCTGTTTGTCTCTGCCTGCCTGATGTGAGCTTGCGCGCGTTGTCGTGCTGGGGTGTCCCACAACAATTTTGACAGCGAGCAGATAAAGAAAAGTGCCTGTGTGTGTCCAAACATTTTAGCAGCAAACACACCAGTGTGGACACATCTCGGTCAGGTTTGGTGAAATATTTCCATGGCAGCAGAGGCGGCAGGCTTGCAAAGATAAGCTCCGGAGCCTTCAGGCTTTCTGACAGTGCGACTTTACTTCGCTGCGGTTCACTGACAGTTTCCAAATCATGTCAACCAGGTCAGTTTAAAGGGTCATTTCAGCCAAATCACAAAAAAACATATGGTCGCAGGCAACACTGCTGGTGTCTTGCTATGCTGAACAGTAGTTTCTGATTTAAGTCTCAACCTCCCCAATACAAAGGAGGTGAAAATAAATGGACTTTGCTGCAAATTTCACAACAAAATAATCCCCATGAAAGCTTCAATGTGTGGTCTGTGGACTTGAATAAATGGGTCAATGGGCCATGCAAGAATTCTCTTCGTTCTGTGAGGTTTGTTTGTAGTGTTTGAATTCACCAAACACTCTTAACTGCACAAACTGCCTCTAAATTGCTCATTTCCACTTGATGATTCTACATCAGTAGGTGCATCAGATTTGATCGTTAGAATAACTGGCTCCACCAAATTGCTTTACAGGGCTAGCTGTTCTGCTCAGCGTAGTCTGATTCGCAAAAATGACACCCCAGAGTGAACGGAGAACTACAACCTGCAGAGCCTTGAAGGAAAAACTGGCACTTTTCATGTGGATGTCCAGTCAGTGTTGATGGTAACTGCAGTCAATTCCTCACTGCTGCTTTATTGACCCAGAAAGCCGAGTTCCCCTGCCGCAAAATCTGCTGGTCTTCCTGCATCCAGTGATGTCACAGAGATGTAGCTGGTGTTAAAGGGATAGTTCATCCAAAAATGGAAATTCAGTCGTTATCTACTCACCCTCATGCCGATCGAAGGTCAGGTTTAATATTTTAGCCCATGAAACACTGCTGGAGTTTCACAGGAAAACAGCGTTGCAGAATCTCCTAAATAGAAAAGACAACAAACAAAAAAAAAAAAACTCATAAAATTCACATATCACATTCAGACACTGTGTGAAGGTTTAGGCTAAAAACATGATGAAAATGACGCTTTTCAAGTCAACTTGGCATGTATGGGGTTTAGGAAACTCTCAGGAAATTCTGATCTTCAGATCATTATACAGTAATGAAAACATACTTATGAATATAATATTCCATCTCTGAGGTTCTGCTGTCAAATCCCTCTAAATCTTACACACTGGCCCTTTAAGAACAAGTCTTTTCATACATGTGACACAGGAGCTACATGAGGCCTAATGCCTCTGGACAGACATGTTTCTACTTAATCTTGCAAACACCATTTTTCATCGCTTTGAGCAGCGCAAATGAAATTTCATCTTTATCGGACTGGAGTGGTGTCAGCAGTCAAAACTAACTGCAAAGCTAAATGCCACAAGAAGTATGAGAGGAACTCATCGTGTGTTTGCACTGGATGAGCTGAAACCTTAAATAATGTACAAAAACCTCAGTTTAAGTTGCACAGCAGTAGGTGGAAATACTGCCAAACATTCACACATCACAGCGTGAGAGTGCTGTGAGAAATGTGAAGTTATGAAAGTGCTTGTGAGCTTTCAGCAAAGTCTCTATCTCTGCATGTGGATGTTTTGAGTGCTTAAGATTAACAGCTATCAGTCTGGGAATACTATTTTTCTCACACCATTGTTGGATATTTCCTCCCCTCTTCAGGTAGAATCATATCTTCAGCCCCCTTTATTAAAATCTCTATTTCAATATCTTACTTTCCTATTGGAGTCACGTCTGGGGCCCAGTGAATGACACAATAACTTGATATCTTATTCAATTGAAATGCCATGGAGCAATAACGATTTGCTACAGCAAACAGCTTGCAAATAAAGCTTGTCTCCCTGAGCGGTAATAAAAAGCCTCATGTGGAAGAGGTTATATTAGGACTGTGAGAAATCAAATAGATAGGATCTGGAGTGCTCGATTTCACTCAGAGCTCCAAAAAGAGTTAGGCTGCTTTGTGGGGCAGGGCAAATATTGAAATATTGCACTGAAACTATAAGTCAGGGGAATTGAGCAACACGCTAAAAAGTCAGCAGGTCACAGACACATGTGCAAAAGCTGATTTCTACCTGTCTGAGGCCACATACTTGGCCTCATTGACTGAGTGGGTCAATTCCAGGTCAGTGTGTTTATGTGCAGTCCAGTGACCAGGGTTTCTGTGGGCTCTTCTGAAGTAAACTAAAGCTGAAATAGACAATAGACAGCTTCTAGAGGAGAAGTCTAAACAAGTCTGGACAGCAGCCAGTCAAATTATTTTGAAATAACAAAAACTTGAATTACTGTCTCGTGGTTGTATGTCTCCACCAGCCAGTCAAGTAGCAGTCTGAATCCATTTATGTCCAGACTCATATTATATATGTAGTAAGGACTTAGAAGAAATTTTAAAAAGTCGTGAAGTGAATTTTTTGGCTAAATTGAAGTTATCATTACATTGATATGTACGATTCCAGTGTCCCATTAGATATGTGTGTGAGCATATGAATTCTTGACTTATGGCTAAAAATGTGTTTTGTGAGCTCACAGTGGCCTTTGACCTTTGGTCACCAAAATCAAATCAGTTCTTGAGTTAAAGTGGTTATTTGTGCCGAGTTTGAAGAAATTCCTTCTATGTGTTCTTGAGATACCATGTTCACAAAAAGACAACTTCAGGATGCAGCGTCCTGTATCACTGATACACTTAAATGATTGATCCAGGTTTTTAATAACCTTATCACTCACATTCCTGAATTTAATATCTGAAATGTGGCCACCTGTCGAATACAAAAATACAGGAGGTAAGCATATCACCAGAGTCTGCTACTGATAACTGTAGCTGCCATTAGCTAGTTAGCTCAGTTAGCCTTGCAGATAGCGGTGCTATTAGCTGACTCAAGTGAGGTCAGGTCTGGGAGCTAGGAGAACTGGTGTGTACAGAGTGTTGGTGTTTGCACCACTAGCACAGGAGAGCTGGACTGCTGGGAGGAGGTTCTCAGGGCTGGGGTGGGGGGTGATAAAGAGGGGAATGCTGGTGGCAATGGAATGGGTCCTGTAGACCCTCGAGGTACAAAGTGTTATTATGAGACTGGACAGGCCAAGGCTAGCTGGTTAGCATGCTAACTTCAGTAGATATCTCTTCAACACAATACATAAATATATTTGACAGAATATCAAAACTGTTTTTTTTTTTTTTTTGATGTTTTAAAGTAAAATCTTTACATAATGTACCTTTAAGTGAACCCTTTCTATTATATGGTAAGATATGGGCGGCTAAATTCTTATACCTCAATCTAAGTAAAAATACATCAGCTTAACCTAATATGAGTCTTCAGCAGTCTGAGTTAGTCAAATCAAGTGGGTATCTTCCAAAGTTTCACAGCCTGTCCCAAATCCATACTACATACTAACTCTATACAGTATGCACCACATGCTAATTTTATACTGTCACTTTTGCCTTAAAATTTTGTCTAGAATTGCTCTTGTATAGTTTCTATTTTGTTTCTTATTTTAGATTTATATGCCTCTCAATATTTACATTTTACCGTTTTCTGTTTATACTTATTTCTGTCCATGTGCTGGCCCCTTTGGAGATCACTAAAGGCTTATCATATTTTACCTTGTCTCATCTTATCTTACTAACTGAATATATTAGTACAAAATGAACAACACTGGATGTCACTCAAACTGTGACTTTGGAATGTTACTGCCAATTTAACGTAACAAATGAAAGCAAAATATATTGAGATACTCATTTTTGGAGCTGTCTCACCACCATCCACATGTTTTATAGATAAATTTCAGCTGTAAGAAGCTCGTTTGTGCAATACTTTGTAGTGTCCATTGACAGCACACTCGAAAATCAACCGTCGTCTGGTTTAAGTGTGCTTCATTTAGTCAGTTTTCCACTGTGAAGGCACTAAACAGTATACTCAAAACCTGCTTAGAATTTACATGGATTTGGGATGAAGAGAGAATTTAGTACTAAAAAGACTAACAGTGGAAGATAGCCACTTGGCTAACTCCGACTGCTCAGGCCTCAGATTATTGGGCTGAACCTCAAATATTTTTTTCTGCATTGAATAAAAACAGCAGATTTAGTCTTCCTTCACATACAATGGGTGTGCATTGGGAAGAGCTCATTTCATCTGTCAGTATGGACAGAGGGAATTATTATAGTAACCCGTAACTGTCTCAATGTAAAGGATTTAAAATAAGTCAGTGGGGGTCCAGAGTTAGTCCAGGGGAGCAAAGAAATCTAATTCATGACCTTTTGCTCAAATTTGAATAAAATATGTGATTTCCTGTGTAAGCTAATTTCTACAAATAATACAAATGTAGTGAATGTAGCTTGAATCAACATGGTCTCACGGCAATTTGTGAAATTTAATATATTAGATTTGTGTACATGGGGACAAATTTTCCATTTTTTTGTGGCACTCAGCACAATTTTGAAACTAAGTGTTCTATCCACCATTGTTCTCATTCTGTGGTCAAATTAGCAATAATGGATATGCAAAATATGGTTACACTTTCAAAACCACTTGATTAGGTTTAGGGAAAAAGATTGTGGTTATGGTTAAAATCAGTACTTCCTTAAAACCAAAAACACTGGTCTTTGGTCTGCAAATTTGGTCCCTACTCTGATTCTGATTGACTAGTTCCTGTTGCCTTTGTTGGTTTGGGTCGTTTGGGATGAGGGAAATTCTAAGTAGGTTTAAGCATGAGGAGTGTGATGGAGTAGGGTTAGGTTAAGAATATTGGGTAAAGCCAATCAGAAGCAGAGTAGGGCAAGCCATGCCTTAACAGTAAAACTAAAACTAAGAATTCCTACTAATACTTTAAAATCTATTTTTTTATGAAAATGATCATAATGATGATCATAAATGATTTTAAATTGTGTTCCATCAACTCAAAAACATGATTTATTTAGGAATAAAAAGTTTTAGCTATACCCCAAGCTGCTCTGTCTCACTTCCTGGTTTAAAAAAGGAACACTGCTCAAGCACTGGTAAGTTTCTATTTTTCGACAAAGTCATTAAATAATATTGCAATCAGATATGTCTCGACCATAACAAGTTAACTCAGCATCCTTTCTAAATCAAAGATGAGATTATGCTTTAAAAATGTCTGTTTTGATCAGCATTAAGAGAACTCTGAGCAACTTCAAAAAAAATAAAATGGTTGCTCACTACAATTATGGTCTGAAATGAAAAAATGTAACATTTTGTCAACTCCATCAAATTTTCCATCTAATGGAGTTGATGTGTATATCACTGGGAGGTTGGCCTGAGTTTGATATTTTATAATATATATTTTCTCAGCATAATTGATGAGGAATGATCAAAACCCCCATGAAATACAGTTTTGTTCCAGTTCTCAAGAATGAGTGCTAGACAATGTGTTTCTATGTACACAAATCTATAGGCTAGATTAACTTTTGTGACTTTCTCACAAACTTCTCTGATAGTGGGCTGCTTGGATAAATTTCCACCTGATTACAATCTGGGCTGCAGCACAGAACAGGCATTTTGTTTCACCCTGTCATTTACTGGAGGGCAGAGTGTATGGCTTTACATACTTGTATACTCACACGGGTGATGAGATCCATGCTCGAAGAGGTCAACAACTACAAAAGCCGTTTTATTATGCCGAGTGTTAACCTTTAACCAGGGGCAGCTTAGAGGTTCCTACATACACAAAGGCTAACAAGGTCGCACAAGCTTGCCATCCTGTCCACATGCCTGCAGGGTCCAGACTCTGCTTTAAAATGGAGATAACCTTCCCAAACAACAGAGGTCCTGGGATTCAGGGCCAAATGAGTCACCGATTATCTGTGTTTACAAAGGTCAGCGTCGTTACAGCCCTGGATGTGGAGTGTCCACCGGCTTATCTGTCACCTGGCCTCGACGGACAGAGCGGGCTCCCGTGTGAAGAGGCGAGAGCGGAGCTGGGCTCGGTAAACAAGCCGGGGTCGGAGCTCCTCTAACCCGTGGGTGTGTGATAGTTAGCGGGAATAGTCCGAGGAAAGTATGTGAGAGTGGGAGAGAAGGGAAGCCCCTCTCTGCCCTCAGGACATAATTAGACTTCTCCATTCCAACTAGTGCAACACAGTGGTGAGGCTCCAACTCCAGGGCTCTGCTAAAGCTTTTGATTAGCCAGTGCGGGTTTGTGGTGGAGGAGTCGCTTCATCTCGCCCAACTGTGTGCCTTGTAGCAGAACATGTACATGAAATGTTATTAGGGAAGAGGACGTAGACAGTGCATAGAATCCTAATAACGGTAAGTGAATAAAGGCTGGTTTCTAAAACCTCTCCTGGAAGATTTTCTTGTCAACAGAGGAGCTTTCAACCGGGCCTGCTAATAAATGCTATTATCATGATTAGAGTGTTGTGTGTGTGTGTGTGTGTGTGAGCGTCTGTGTTCAATAGAAGTGTAAGTGATTGTCTATGATGCCAACTCTTAAGTGTGCAAAACACATTTGCAGCATAATTATGCACAACTAGCTGCTGAATAGCCGTGTCATTTTTGCCCTGTGCTCTTAGAAATTGAAGTGCTTACAAGAACCATATAGAGTTCTTCAGTTTGTCCCCATAGAAGACCTTTCATAAAGGGTCCACTTGGAACCCTTTCAGAGGGGTCTACCAAGAACCCAACATACAGAGTTATACCTTGAACAATCTGAACAAGAACAACTTATTCTATGAAGTAATGGTACTACCCAGAATCTTCTCTGGAGGCTCTACCTAAAATGCTTCCACCTTCTAAGGGTACTTACAAGAACCCACACAGGAGGTTCTACAGAAAACCCTTTTATATTCCAAGGGTTTCCTGTATAACCCACCCAGGGGGATCTAAAAATAATAAACTACAGTGTTTTGGTGAGAGGTTCTACAGAGAACCTTTCTATGGTGTAAAGGTTCCACCCAGAACCCTCTCTGGGGGTTCTATACAGAAGTTTTCCACTTTCTAACGGTGCTAATAAGAACCCAACCAAGGGGTTCTACCAAGAACTCCTTTATATTCCAAGGTTTTCATGTAGAACCCGTCCAGGGTGATCTACAAAAAATACATGTTTGTGAGCGACTCAACAGAGAAACCTGTGCTGTCATGGTTCCACCCAGAACCGTCTCTGGGGGTTCTATCTATAACCTTCCCACTTTCTAAGTGTGCTAACAACCGAGGGGGCTTCAGCCAAGAAATATTTTATATCCCAAGGGTTTCATTTAGAATCCACCAAGGGGTTTCTACCAAGAACCCTTTTATATTCCAAGGATTTTCTCTAGAATCCACCAAAGGGGTTCTACCAAGAATGTTTTTAATCCAAGGGTGTAGAACCCCAGGTTATCTAAAAATAATACATTATGAGGACATTCTGTGAGAGACTTGACAGAGAAACCTATGGTGTAATAGTTAGAACCACTTCTGGTGGTTCTATGCACCTTTCCACCTTTCCACTTTCTAAGGATGCCAACAACCCAGGGGGGCTCTATGAAGAGCCCTATTGTCTTCCAAGCGTTTCAGGAAAAACCCACTTAGGGGGGATCTAAAATGAATATTCACATACAGTATGACCCTCTTGCCTTCCGAGGGTTCTACAAAGACCCATATTATATTCTACAGATGAGGCAAAAAATGATTGAATTCCACAGACTGCATATTGTGGTAATCAATCATTTTAACAATCAATATTACAGTTACCATTGTTTAAATTGAGAAGCATCTTTTAACACATACTTTTAACAATCCTTGAAGAACTAAAAAGAGTTCTTTGGATGAAAAAGTTTCTTCATGAAATGGACTTCAGCCCTTTGGGAAGAACCCTTTTGAAACCTTTATTTCTAAGAGTGTAGAATTTTACTGCCTTGGCTCGCTGTCCCTTTCTCTGTCACACACACACACTCTCACACACGCACAGGTGACACCCTTTATCAATCAAGCAGGGAGGAATGAAGAGGCATCCACGGGGCGATTGTAATCTTCGCTGTGTATCATCATCTGTACGCCTCCTCTATCTCGTGGAGAAGGAAGACAAAATGATCAGCCACATGTATTAGAAAGACAGACAGTAGTACTTTCTGTCACGTCAGAGACGTCCCATCATGTATGCACATGAGCACACACAGTCACACACAACCTAAGGGCTGCCGTGGGGTGAAATAAACAAAGCGCGCAAATGAGTAAGAGTGCAAACAGGCTGTAAACAGAATGAGGAAGGAAACAGAAAGAATTAAAGGGTGAGATCATGTGAGCACCAACTTCTCTTACACTGTGTGGCTGTCATTGAGTTTTCAAAGAGATACTGGTATTTTTTTAACCTTTAATTTAGCTTGAAAAATGTAGAAAATGTTCCCTTTTAACCAAAAGGTCTCTAAGTGTTGATGATAAGTGCAGAGAGTTGAGCATTGCCTGGCTAACAGCATCTTTTAGGCATGGGGTTATTTTTCTTTTACTTATTGTCAATAAATTCCATAAAAGGACCAAAACCAGCTATGCTTTATGCCAGACTACAGACCAAACATTATTTTTGTCGTCTAAAGCAGGTATACACCGTAGGATTCAGGGCCTTCTCTGACCCAGAGAAGAGATGACCATCGTGAAAGAAACATGGTGATATCTTTGGCTCCAAGATGTTGGTCCTACGTTGCACTGTGAGAGAGCTTCAAAGACAGTCACTGTCACGTTCCTGCGACCAAAGATAGCCTGGGACAAAAGTCTGACAGTGTCAGAAATTTAGCATAAGCATCTCACAGTGTGGCCGCTGGTATGACCTACGTCTGCTAATCAACCAACAGGAATGCACAAACATATGTTCATGTATACTTAACGTTGCCTCAAGCTCTCTTCGCAAAATTGCTGTCCTACATTGGCCTCTAATCCATCGCCATGTACATAAACACCACTATTGCAAGGGCTTCATTGTTTACCACTATAGTTGTGCAGATGGATGATGCACGCTGATGACCTTTTCTAGCAGCCCACCGTCAGTAGGTGCGATCATCATACAGCCCACATACATCAAACAGTGATGATGTTGTACCCAAGTTTTTTAGATCCATGTTGCACAGTGTGGCTTGCAATAAACTTCCAAGATTGTTGAAATCTCACAGGCTGGAGGCGCCATAAGAAGGTGCAAGACGATCAAAGAGTCATTGTTTCTTGCTCTGACTTGGCCATGAGACATGGCAGACACGTAGAACACTGATCGATCGTAGCTTGCTGTCTTTTATGACTTGCAAAATGTACAAAAGTGATCTGGTTCCACACAGAGGCATGGACTCGAGTCACAAATTTGAAGGCTTTACCTGCAAGTTGAACTTGCAATGCAACTTGGACTATAACACAATGACTTGTGACTTCACCTGGATGTGAAAATACTTGATGCTTTCACCTAAGCCTAAAGATTAAAAAGTTATTTTAAAAGGTGGACTCAACGAATCAATTAATTTCCCATCATTTTCTGAATTAACTGTTAATGCTGTGCACTGTCAGCAATAGGACACTTACTTCCCCTGATTCACTTTGTTTAAACCAATTCAACAGCAGCCAATCAAGTTGCAGGAAAAGACCATTAAGAACTAGTGGTTTGTTACTGAGCTCCAGTTGGAAAAAATTATACCAAAGATCATTTTGTTCGCATACAAAAACCACGTGATGATCAACAAAACCCGAATTGCACTACGCAAAAACATGCGGGTCAAAACTTACAGTCGGAGACACAACAACTTTTAACTTTGTTCTTTGACATTTGAAGTTGCACAAAGAACAGGAAGTTGAGACTCTGTTGTTAAAATGGCATTATATTTGAAGAGCGGGTCATGACATGTTTTGTTTAGGACATGGGACTTGGCCTGGGACATGAGAGTCTTGAGAGCAAAGACATGAGGTTTACTTGTGACTTGGTCCCACCAGGTCTTCCATTATGACACACTACACGGGATAAAAGGAGAAATTACAGGCAGTACACTTTGTAGTTTCTGACACACCAAAAAAGACTGTCTGATCCTATTTTGATCCTAATTTATTCTTAGCTGTCCATTGAAGGTCAGCCAGTGTTATAGGAGTGCAGTGTTAAACAGGTGGATACTTCTTTAAAAATTTCTGAAAATGGCTGAGTGTGGTAGATTTAATCAAACAGGACTAAATGCTGCACTTGTTGGCGACTATTTTCAGCAGCAAATTAATCCACATTTGGTGTAGTAGTGGGTGTTTCCGGCAGCACGCAGGTGTATGTGGGATTGATTTAAAATAAACTACTGTGCGTGTGTGTGTGTGTGTGTTCATGGTAATGAAGGAAAATGTCATCCAGTGTAACAGTGTGGCTCAATGATGTGTTTTTATTAGTGTCTGAACAACAATGGAGCTCTATGGCACAGAGGAAGACGATAGCACAGAATGCTTGATAGCTGGATCAATTCATCGCTGCTTTTCATTGGACGTGTTGACAATAAGAAAAATATATAATATCGCTGCTGTATATTTGAAGGGAAATTGCTGCTCATTCGTTCTCCCCAGTAGAATTGTGTGAATATTTGAATTGACAAACAGCCTGCCACTCAAACCACTTCTGTGTTGTTGCGCGATGTTTCATTAAAGAACACGGAAGTCAAATTGTCTCACTCCCTCTCCCCCGATAGCTCTGCACAGACCACAGTTTAATGAGGCCATTTCATTCGCCGGAGCCCCCGTGCAAAACAAATGTGTCGTTTTAATCAACACTGGCTGGTTGATTGCAATTCCGCCACGAAACTTCGCCTCCTCTATTTTGCATCATGCTCGGAGCTGTCACCGTGACCTTGCCGTGCCCCGTCTCCGGGATTCACCCTTCGGCGGCCCAATCAAGCCCACCCACTTGTGTGACATCATTCCGGGACGGTGTTGAATAGGGACGCTGATGTCAGACGCCCGTCACGCCCACTCACATAGCTGCGGCATCAATAATTCCTTTGATGGGAAGGGGGGAGAAAGAACGAAAAACATCTTCTCGGTTTGGACCCTCGCAGAGACATGTGTGGAGGAGAGAGCAACCATGAATCTTTGAGGTGTCGGCTGATGGGTTTCAAACGGCATCACATTTGCGCGTGTAATGCAACACGCGACGCTGAGGGGGATGGGATCTGTCGGGCGGGTTCACTTTCACACCGGCCCCCTGCTGCTCCCCTGAAACATCTCGCATCCCTAGCCCCCTTCACTGCCTCGCATCCTTTCTCTTCTGCATTTCTTATCCACTTTTATGTAATTAATTTCCCATTTTTATCCCCTTTCTTGTGCTCTTTATTCAGATATTTCAAGGAAATTGTCCTTTCTTTGCTGACTCCCTCTCCTATGGTTGAAGGGATAATGTGCATGTGAGGCAGGGTAGCTTCCCTCCGTCTTCCTCGTTGGCTTTTTAATGCCGTCTGCCTGCTTGACTCTTTCCTCTCCCTCAGACGGGGGACTTGTAGTGATGAAGACGCTCATTTCTCTCTCCCCTGGAGGGCCAGATTGCAGTGTTGTGCCATTAACCAGAAGTTGCGCTCATGCCTTGGCAGCTTATTAACATATTTCATCTGCACGCGCTACTCTCCCTTTCACAATTCAATTGCGTTTCTTATTTTTCTCGCCATAATGTGCAAGCTATAAGTTACAATAACTTATTTTGGTAATTCGAGTGAAATAATCACTGTTTCCCATTAGGAACAGAGGCAAGCGTTTTAGAATATAATTACACTGTGGAGGGAAAAAAAGAGGATAAAACCCCTGCTGAATTATGGAGCTATCTGTAATGTTTTGGGTAACAAAGAAGAGACAGAGGTGGCCACACACACACACACACACACACACACACACACACACACACACACACAGGAAAAACAAATAGTTGGCCACACACTGACATATAACCACACAAAATCTGTCAAAGCCGCCTGTGAAAGTGTGACAGAATCTGGGAAGAGAAACTGTGCAGGGAGACGGAGAGGAGGCTTCTCCTACACCAGTGTCTCTGAGTCATTAACAGTGTGTTTCAAGGAGTGTACATGCATGGGTACACAGGAACATGGACACACACACAGTCATTAAAATGCACCTGCCTCCACTCTGCCCCCTCTCCTTGTCGCCCTCTTTTCTCTCCTTCCTTTGTTCAATGCTAATGGTCCGCGGCAGTCTTCGGTCATCCTGAGGAGCAGGAATGTTGCACGGACCAACAGGGGAAGGGAGGGGAAGGTGAAGGGGAGTTAACCCCCAGCAACAGCAACAGGGAAGCCCTATGGGGGGGGGGAACTACACCTTTTTACGCAGCACCGCACTGGATTAATCTTTGACCCAGGGCTTCAAGCTCTACGAGCTCTAAACTCTCAGTTGCAGATTGAGGAGGAGTGCATAGTTGTTTAATGAGTCAGCGTAAAGCCTGGGAAGGTGGGGGTCAAGTGTCAACTCTCAGCTGGACGCAGTTGTTTACTATGAGGCAGTAGCGGACCCAGGCTGTCTCAGGGTCAGAGGCGAGAAAAATAAAAAAGGGCACCAGCTGTATGGGGTGGAGCACCAGCACACTAAAAGCTGTTACGCATTTATAGTAAAACAGTTCCAATCCCATGGGACTATTGACTGTTAAATCATCTTGAGGCAAGCAACATTTTTCAGCTGCTAGGACAGCCTTTATGAAACTCATATTTGCTCCACTGGAAGACACCCTAAAGGGCACTTTACCAGATTTTTTCAACTGAAAGGGCACTCTAGTTGTTTTGTCCACTAGAAGGCACATCAGAGGGCATTTCCACACATTTTGTACATTGGAAGGCATCCTAAAAGGGCATATTATCATGTTTTGTGAACTAGATGGCCACACTAGAGGGCACAGCGTCACATTTTGGTACCCTAGAAGGCAAATTATTGGGTTTTGTCCAGTTGGAAGGGCACTTTAGAGGGTTCTTTTCCATGTTTTCTCCACTGGAAGCCACCCTGGAGGGCACTTCACCATGTTTTGTACACTGAAGGGGCACTTAGAGTGCACTTTACCTTTTGCCCTCTGGAATGCACGCTTGAGGCCACTTTCTCACGTTTTATCTACTATAGGGCATTCAAGAGAGCACTTTTGCTGTGTATTTTTGAACATAGGGGCACCAGGGGGGTGAGGGTGGGATGCTCTGAGTCTGAACAGTGCCATAAGGCAGCGAGGATTAAACATAACTCTTAGCGGGGAGCTCTGGCAATTATCGAAGGTGTTTGTTTAGTTCTTGCATCGTTTTTTTCTGTTTTGGCACGCTTCATAATAAAATTAGTTTCACTAACAATTTATGAAGGAATCAAGCTGTTTTCCAAGTGCAACACCTGAGAAATAAATAAACTATACTGGTAACATTTGCTGTTATTACATCCAACTGACTACTCATGTGAAAACATCGGAGATAATACATTTATTTCACTCCATTAATGGGCACCAGTGAGCTCCTTGTGAGCTTGTCGTCAGTGGCTCTCCACGATCGAGCTAATTATTCCTCATCATATCCAGCAGGTAGTAATTAGGCCTTTGTTACTCGCTATCATACTGTTGATACAATAGACGGCTCTCAGGCTGCAATTGTTCTCCGCAATTGTGAAGAGGTAAAGGAGATTATGCATTTTAATAGGTGAGAATTAAAACCCAGCGAGAAGAGAGACCACCCTCTTTGTGTTTACTACTGATGTTTTATTCATGGAATATAATTTAAAGTATAATATCATGATTCAAAGCGGCTCATTCACCGTGCTCAATCAAGTGTTCTTGACTGATGCTGATGATCAGAATGGAAAAACCAAATTGACTCCTGTCTCAGTTGATATACAGCAGAGGCAAAACAAAGAGCAAATTGGCTATTTAGGAGATCAAGCTATAAAAAGCTGATTGCCGAGTGTGTCTTCTGCAGATGTTGTTTGTCATACAAAAGGGATTCTAAGTAACAGGCGAGCTGATTTTGAAGAACACAACACTTAGAGGACTCTTAGCTGATTGCTGCAACACCCACAATCACCCATTGGCAGGGACCTACGCGTGAACATGATTTTATTTATGTTTATATTCAAAATATGATTGTGACAGGACAAGTGTCCTCACCAGATAAACAACATTGTTGTCACAATGCACAAAATGAGACATGTTTACAATTTCCTCCCTTGTGGTTTGGAGACTGTGAGACCTCAGAAAAAGGAGCAGTAGTCTGCCTTTTTTTTGCACATTTCTGAATGTTTTGTAAGCTTTATGGGAGCTTGCACAACTTAGTGTGTGGACAGTGTGTCCTTTTCCTTTGTATGCTGATTTTCTTCTCGCACCTATACCTAAATAGGATTAATGTGCGTCCAGAAACAATGGCTGAAGAAGCTGTACTTGTTAAAACTCCACAAAATATGTTATGGATGAGGTACAAGCAGGGGTCTATCCCATCTACTTCTGACAGTCAACAGTGGTTTCTTTTAAACATGACTACCATTTCTCCCTAACCTTAACCAAGTAGTTTAAAGTCGCATTTCCACCAAAGACTGTCAGTTTCAGTACCCCTGAAACCCAGACCTATGTGTTCCTAAACCCCAGATCCAACAGGAGACCATGGCTCTTAAATATCAGTAGTCTCACTGTGTTGTGTATTGATAAATCCATGGTGCTGTCTCTAATATTCTCTAAACTACTGTATAACTCAGAGTGGTGCATTAGTTTGTTTGCTAGTTGCCAGTAAACAAAACAAACCAGGTCCAGGTCTGGGTCTGTCCCCCATAATATTCTCTAAAGTATGACCAAAAGAGTCTTGCACAAGTAGCTTTGCTGGTCGTGGGTGAACAAAACAAACCTGTGACTGTCCCCATTGTTCAAAATGAACAAATCGCCTGCTGCCTACATCTCTTTTGCATTTCCACTGTAGACAGTACTATTAAATGCAGCCTGGGGTTAGTACTGAAAACTGCAAACTATTCTAATGTGTAATGAATTGAACTTGACTGCTTGGTGGAAAATGTGGTTTAAACCTTAACTATAAAAGTGGATGAACAGAAAATGCTCTTATGAATCTCTGTTGGACGGTCAGATGGGTCTTTTTGGAGGGCAATAACAGATAAACTTTTTTGTTGAGCACTCTTGACCTCAGAAATAATGGTTTCCAAGGTCATAATAGGTCATAATAGTTACAACAAGTACACCTCATTGCACTCTCTTGCAGAGTTAGATGAGCAAATTGATTCTACTCTCATGTCCGTCATTTAAGAATGAAGCTACAGCCAGGAGATACGTTGCCTGAACCGTAATAAATTAAGGTTGATTGGTCAGCTGTCATGGTCCTTCACTCCTCCAGAGTGGATCAATGACATCCATGCATATTTAATCTAATCTAATCACCTTGTTAGGCTGAATGTTGCTTATAAATATCCAGCCTGTAAATAGCAAACTGTTTGATCAAGGCTGAGATTTAGTTGGAGACCTTTTTCATGTTTACCAATGCTGCTATACTGTATGACTGTACTCCAGCAGCCTTGCATTCAAAGCTAGCTATACATCAGTAGTAACTGTCATCATTTAGCAGCATCATTTAGCTTTTTACCCCACTCACAGTGAATATTTTATGTCCCTCAAATCATAGTGTGAAATTTTAATATAGTTGTCTCTAGTCTCTTATTTGGCATAATCAGATTGACAGAAGCTAATTCATATTTATTGACATCAAGAAGGATTTAGGCTGCTGCCAAAATAAAGAATTACTGTTCTCTGGACACTCGTACAATGTGACTAGGGCTGCATGACATAAAAAAAATAATATTGCTATAATTTTAATTACATTTTCACTGTAAGAAATGGCTAAAATCATAATGATGTGATATTTTTCGGGATCTGTACCCAACAAACATCTTTTCTTAAAATGTGGAGAGCAAGATTTGCAGGCCAGGGCATCTCTGCAGCACCACAGTATTATATTATAATGCTGTTTTCTCACACATTTTTCTTTCATCAAAAAATTGCAGCTTCTGCGATTTTGGATATTGCACTTGGCCGTATTGCAACTTCAATAATATTTTGATTAATTGCACAGCCCTGGTTGTTTCTGCTCTCCTTTTCAGATCCGTTTCCTTTCCAGGAAAGATGGGCTCTGGATTTGTATGTTTATTTTTTTTACAATTTGCTACATAACAGCTTTCTCTGCAGGGATGATTCTTTTCCCCAAAAAGGGGGCATGGCCTTGGTGATCGGCATTTGACGATGAGATGCTGGTCTGGTCTATGGTGAGGTTCCCAGGCAACCAGTGAAGACTAGAGTTCAGACATGACAGTGGTATCAATCATTATCAATCATCATCAATCAAGAAAGCATGTTTCATAAAATGCTGAACCATTCTTTTAAGTTTAGGTCCATTTATTAGGTTCTTATGGAACTTCCACCCAAGTCTCACCATCTTCACATATAATGGCCCTTGTTGTCATGGGGATAACTCTGTTGTCATGTGAACTAACTATGAAACTTTGGTCTTGTGCTAACAGGTGGTCATGTATAGGGAGAGATATACAAAGACAGTCTCCAGCATTGGATGTAAATGGACTCTTTGATCTGTCTCCAGGCATTCACTGATCCAAGTCGATCATTGACAGCTTCCTCGTTAATTCTGTGTTTCGGTCTGGTGTTCTCAGACAGCTGATAATGTCTGTTTCCGGCGTCACTATTTGTGAAAGCTCCAGAAAAATCCCCTGATTTAGGAATATTTTGTCAAAAGACCTCTTTTGTTGCTTGCATACTGTATTAGGACTTGCTGAACAGCAGCTCATAATTTCTTAAGAATGCATGTGCACAATGTATGATTTGTATCGACAGCAGGTTCACACCCTTATTCACATTTTTTTTCTTTTGTAAGTGTAGATTTTCTTTGACATTAGCAGCTGTACACACAGATATTGCTCACCTCTTAAAAATGTAAGGTATGTTTGGATGTACGGGGGAGTACACAGGGAGAATATGAATGAGTGTATGAATGTGGGTATCTGGTCAGTGGTCAGAGCTTCACAGTATTTCATACCTCTGTGGAGGCAGTGAAAAGCAGGCGGAGGACATCACACAGGAGTTAAAGGTAGAGGGAGAGAATATATCACTCACTCTGTCTGTTTCTGGTGTGATATATTGTGCTCTGTATTTCAGGTCAGAGCAGTGATAACAAACATCACATTTTACTTGGACACAAATCAGCATCTTAAACACAGCTCGATATTTTTTTTCTAAATTATTTGAAATCCAGTCAAAAAATATCAAACTCACGATACAAATGAGTACAAGTGCGAAGAACACAAGCCAAAACAAATATACTGAGAACTTACGTAGGCTATAATCCTCTCCACTGGATGCAGTCAGAGATTAAGATGAGGTAGTTTTTCCTCACTACTGTTGCCAAGTGCTTGCTCATGGGGGAATTATTGGATCTCTGTTAAATAAAAGAAAGAGACAAGATACAAACATTACACATTAACCTACAAAACATGACAACAACTCACTAAATGCTTTAGCGGTTACCTTTTCAGACCAAAGAGGATCACAGTGTTGGTGGGTAAATGACCCGGAGCTGATGTTAGCTGCCAGCCTGTCACACACTGTGGCAAACTTTAGCAGTGTTAGTAGCAGCAGCCTGCTCTGCTTGCAGGTTAATGTCCCTGTCTGTGCTTCATGTGGTCACATGTCACTCCAGTTGAGTGGTTACACACCAGTTTATTCCATGACAGTCTAAATTCAATGTTATCTCCATTTTCTTGATTAAGACACGGCCAAACTGCACTGGTTTTACAAGCTGTCATCTGTCTGACTTTGCTAATATAAACATCTGGGGCCATCGGGACATACGTGCTCACGGCGAGAGCGGCTGCCATCTGATGGGGCCGCAGCACTGACTAGTGGCGGGCAGCTGCATAACATCTTTGAGGCAACAGCTAACTTGCATTGTTCATGAATAAAATATTGATAAACAGTTTAACCGACCAGTATTTCTGGTGCGTACTAGTGACGGTGGTGACGTTTAATCGTGTAGTCGACTAATCACACACATCCCTAGTCTAGACCTGCTCTAAATGAAACGTGTCCTGATATAACTTCTGTAATTATTTGGCACTACATAAGTAAAATTCACTTGCCTTGACAAATAATAACAAAGTTTCAAGTCAAGAGAGCTTCTGGGAATAAGGTCTATAAGAACTGTGAAGTCTAAAAGATCCACTGCTACAAAAACAACAAGCCTATTGTCATGCAGTGAGTGTATATTTACAAAAAACAATTAAGTTAATCAGTCTGAACATTAAATATCTTGTTTTTGCAAATCATTGCATTCCTTCTTCATTAACATTTTACACAACATCCCAACTTTTTCTGAACTGGGGTTAGCATAAGTGCAGTATGTGTACAGCATGGGCTGTTTGCTCTTCAGGAGTCTTGACAGCTTTGGCTCAGGCTCACTTAAGATGGACTGACCTTTCACGGTGGACCAGGCCAGCAATTCTAATTTTAATTTTAGTGACAAACAGGTAAGTTGTATTTGGATAATGGTGATGCGCGTTTGAGAGCTGGCATCCACCCAAACCGTTTTTCACTCCCCTCACTGCGAGCGCCTGCAATCTGTATTCAGTCTTTGCTCCTCACTTTTCATTAAGACTTCACAGTGTTTAATAAGTTCCACCAGATGCAAACACACAAATCACATCTGATAAGATAACAACTTGGCCCACTCACAAAAAAAACGCTGCCCTTCACTGTTTCCACAATGTAATAGCCTAACGCTCAATAAACTACCCGTAGGGGAGGAATAGGAGAGGTAAGGTTGAGGAGGGGGGCTCTACGTCAATGTGATTCATGAAGTCTTTTGACTGCACAAACCTCTGCTATTTATTTGTTTCCTTCAGATTTTGTGTTAAGAGCCTTTATTAAGAGAGTAATAAATCACCTGAGGAAGGGTGAACACAGGAGAACTCCTGCCACCTGCATCACACAGTGAATGATCGCTCAAGTTTCTGAAATAGTATTTTTTTTTTCTTTGTCAGACGCTTCCAAAAATGAAAGAAACCAAGAAAAATAGTTTTAACCTTGCTGGCTCCGAGCTGAAACTGTGAATCGACCATTTTATCACACACTCAGATAAATATATTCTTCAGGTTATGGAAAACTGATATCAACTTCTCAAACACCTCCCACTCAGGCGGCTCAACCTGATCTGACTTTGAACGACTCCTTGATGTGCGGAATCTGTAAATCGCCTTGACTGTTCCACATTACCCAGTTGGTTGAGTGTTTTCTCGATGATGCAAACACTCTCCGAACTGTACCAAGATTACATTTTTCCTCAGATTTGAGGGGCTCGGAAGCACGGGCGCTGCTGGCGTGATGAATCAAGTGGCGTGTTTGTGCTCCTTCTGAGGTAACGCATTTGCCGTGAACGCTCCTCTTGAGTGCTCCTCATGCATCTCTATTGTCCTCTCCATGCCGATGCTATCAAACATAACAAATGCGCCCCCCTGTTATATTTTCTTTGGGGCTTTCATCTATGCTTGCCTTTATCTAAGAGGGGTGGGGGACCGGGGAGCGCTATGACATTTATCGCCGTGTTGGCATGTGAGCGAATGTGTGCGCGCGTACGGTCCTTTTCTCTTTATCTCTGAGAAGCGGGTTAGATACACGGGTGTTAGAGCAGGAGAAAGATGAAGATAGTAATGCGCACTGGAATGCTGGTATCTCACAGGGTTTCCTGCTGTGCACCATGGGGGAGGATTCTGCATCTGTACGCGTGAGGTGAAGCCGTTCACAGGCTTTATGATGCTCATCTGGTAAGTCAAAGCATTCTGCAATAATGCAACAGCACAAGAGGAAAAGTTGAAACAGCTACACTCTTAGAGGTAAGGGTTCCAAAAGGGTTCTTCTTGAAGTGCCCAAGAACCATTTGCTTCTGAAGAAGCAGAGACAGCGTTTGTCAAGCGTTCATTGAGAGACTAAGGGTTCCATTAAAAACCCTTTATATCCAAAGAACCCTTTTTAGAAAAAAGAGTTCTTCAAGGAGTGTTGAAATTCTTGAAGAGCTCTTCAATCAAGAGTTCGTCAAGGTTTTTTTGTACCATAATATAAAAGGGTTCTTGGTAGAACTTCCTGAGTGGCTTCTAGATAAAACCCTAGGAAAATATAAAGGTTCTCCATATAACACCCTGGGTGCTTCCTAGATAAAACCCCTGAAATATAAAAAAAATATGTGTAGAACCTCCTGAGTGTGTTCCAGATAAAATCTTTGGAATTTAAAAAGGCTCTCATTGGAACCATCTGGGTGAGTTCTTGATAAAACTCTTGGCATATAAAAAGGTTCTCAATTACATGTTCTCAATAGAACCCAATGGGCAGGGTCTGGTTGGCATGCTTAGAAGGTAGAAAGGTTCTGGATACAACCTCCAGACAGGGTTCTGGGTGGCAGCATTACACCATAAAAGGGTTCTGTGTAGAACCACTCACTGGGGGTTCTGGGTGATACCTTTCACAGCTGGTTCCAGGTATAACTTTATGTTGGGTTCTAAGAAGACCTCTGAAATGGTTCCAAGTGTAACAAAAGTTCTAACAGGAGCAAAAAACGGTTCTCCATGGCATCTTAATTTCTAAGAGTGTAGAACAGTGACTCATCTGGAGCTTAGATCACCGTCGTCCAAGGACATTCACCAGTTTATGATTAAACTCCTGACAGTGATGCAGACGGGACCTCTGGAAGTGTTTAGGACTTCCCAGATAAGAGCTGCTGTGGTTTGCAGAACGTGCCGTCTGGCACGGTTTGGCCCTTTGAACACAACGCAACGCAGCGAGCCTCCCGCTCGCGAGGAAAACTTCTGTGTGAGGGATGCTGTGCCTCACTGACACACATTTATCATTTTTGTCTTCCTGCTCACCCCTTAAACAACTCCAGCATTTACATCGCCCAAACAACATCTGTCTTCATGTCAACCTCATCCCCGCAACCCCAAAACACACCACCGAGTGTAAGAGACAGACTGGGTTTACAATCTGGCCTCAAATTAGTTTGTTTAGAAGTTTTGATGTGGCTTGGAGACTTCTAAGCAAGCATCTTTTACGAAAGCATGTCGATGAATAACAGAAGTGGTACAGTGCAGGATCAACTTTCAAAAGGAGCTTCAGGAATTGAAATATGAGTATCTTGTTTAAAACCTCAAACTGAATTATTTTAGCCTTTTTAGACACATGTCAGGGATCTTTATGTAGAAGAGTTTCATTTAGTTTTTCAACTGCAATCACTGATGCTCAGCGACAAGCCGGGTAATGGATTTAGCAGCAAGTTGTGTCAAATCTTGAGTGGTGCCTCCTTTAAAAAGAAGCGATTTAGATGGGCTGAGATCATGGCCGCTCTGATGCATTGTTCATGTCACAGGAAATGTCAGCAAGCAAACAAACAAGTAACAGCTGCTCATTTCAGCCGACATCTGAGTTAATGAAATGAAAGACAGAAAAAATTAGGAGTGGAGCAAAGTGCTGCCTGTCCATAAAGAAGGAGGCGGCCATATTGATGGGCTTTACTGAAAGGCGGCTAAAGTGCTAATGTCCACTGAAATGTCATCAGTCAAATCAGCGCCTTCATCTTTTGCTCCCCGCTGCTTCGACCGGGAGATTTCTTTCAGCCTAACATTGATTGACAGAGGAAGGATTGATGAGGATTTCTACATGAGCTTGCCTGCCCTGGCGACACATCTATTCCTCTTCAACAGTTTGCTCTGAACAGACAAGACAAAGTGACTGGTCGCCTGGTTGCGCTTTCCCCCGACATCCCTCTTTGTCTCGAACAGGCAAAGTGACAATCTGTCTAAGCGCACATCACTTATTCTGAACATCCCCGCTTGCTCGCCACAAGCCAAGTGACTAGCTCCCCATCATGTATGTGAACTGATTCTGAACAGCTACAGCATGTTGGCGCTCTGACGTCCCATGGGCTCAGTCCTGGGCAGCAGAGAACTCATTGTTGGCGATGGGGAGGTGAGGAGGTGGGAGCGGGAGCTGTGAAGCCGGTCCGAAGGCCTCAGCGGAGGGCTGTGTCTTGCAGGCGGGCGGGCGTGATGAGTGACTGGCACCTGCTCTAGAGGCACCAGATGGCCAGGCGGGGGCCCGTGCCAGTGGGGTGAGGGGACCCTGTGTCACTCTGTGCATCTGCAGCCTGTGTCAGGATCCTGGCAGGGCCGTGATGTTCGGCCAGCCGTCGCCACTCAGCAGCCTGCAGTCATGAGGATGAAATTCAAGTTGGGCAAGGGATGAGTCGAAATACAACCACGCACCTGATGCTGTGTTGACGTGCAGGGAATCAGTGGCAGGCATCCAAATAGGATCTGAGAGTATGGATAGGAGTCTGAGCGAGATTGGCTTTGGCATCTGGACAGGTTACCTTGGTGAAGTAAAAGTTAGAGCTCATCAAAAAGTTCAGTTTAATTACGGACTCAGCCAGGTGAGTTGCAGTGCCAAAGAAGTTATTTTTTGAACATTCAGCACCAGGAAGCTTGGCTCAACTTTCATGGCAGTGTTGCCCACAATCTCCAAAAATATTGTTTGATCTACGCCCGCAGGTTGTTCCACCCATGTCTCACCTTCTAAGATTTCAATTGTTGAGAATAGAAGAGGTTATGCAATTTGGCTCAGAGTTTAATACAGCTACCGCTTTGAAATGCCATGAATGTGAATTTATCTGCCAGAATTTGATATAGAAGAAATTATGCATCTCGATTTCATTTAAAAGTTGCAAACTTTTGTAGAATTTCTGGAATTTCTGAAAAATGAAGTGCAAATTAGTACATTTCCATCAACTACCTTTATGTAATATTAAAAAAGGCATGACAAGATTACCTCTGCTAGATCAACCCCACTGGTCTTTATAGTCTTTATTTTTGGGGCTTTCTAGTTGTGAGTAGGCCTGTAATTATGATGTGCAGGTTGGCATGAATGCTTTCAATACAGTAGAAGGGAAAAAAAGGTACTACGTCTCAATGCATCTGAACGATTTGTTTTTATTGCATCTTTAATCCAAAACCCACTTTGTTTTTCAGTGCCTATGAGTGTATATTCATCATAGGTGATAATGTGTTTAAAAAGTAAACCTGGAAAAATAATAGCTTGAAAAAGAAAAGAAGTGAAATTTGAAGGAGCCACAAGCTGCAGCATTTACATGTGCTGCAGTTGCCTGGTGACTTTGTTACGGATTGCTCACATCTTCCATTATAGGACAACTTGTTTCAGTTCTGTTAATGTCTCTCACTCCTACTTATTTGATAACCTTAGCAAGTTAAATATTTCAGTGTCTATGATATGTGGCATTCTGTGTGACAATGTTGAAAGCAGACACAACGGCTTGTATGGCCTTTTGACCCCTACTGATCAACCGTCCACCCTGGGTCCATCCTCAGGGACACGTCATCTAGCAGAGCTGAGCAGAACGTCGATACAAAGGTGAAGCTCCCCTCTCCGTCTCTCTCCGAGGACTGCTGCCGCGGTAGAGGCGGCGGCATCTTCCAGCCGAACATTGCTGGAGTCAGACAAGCCTGCGAGTTCTTTCTCTCTTTGTTGTGTGGCCTTTTCAACCCGCCACCGAGTCCCGTGGGCAACAGGCTGGCTGAGACTAACCAGCTCAAAGACAGCTCCACTGATCAATATTTGAGCAGCTCGGCGCTGGCCCCCATCCGTGTCGTCGGGGTCCCCATTCCTCTCGCTGGGACAAGTGCCAGGACATGCCGGCTGTTTGAGGCCCGCTTACTGAGGTGATCCAGTACTTTCTGCTAGAACATCCCTTGATCCATTATAGATGAACTTGGGAATTTGCTGGCACGTTGTACACGTGTAATTGAAGGAAACAAGGCTGCAACATTGGAGCATAAAGAACTAACAAAGTCTACATGCTGAACATACGCCAAACACATGAACACATGTATTCACACCCAGAGGTGGCAAAAGTACACACATTCATAAGCCAAAGTACAGATACTTGCGTAAAAAAAAACCCTCAAAAGTAAAAGTACTGATTAATTTTCTTTACTCAAGAGAAAATGAAAAAGTACAGGCTCTGAAATATACTCAAAGTGTAAAAATGAAAAGTTGTCCTCTGAAAGACTGTTTCTACCGGCTGTTTCTGTGTAAAGCAAACTGGACCTCACCTTTTCTCCTGTACCGACCCTTCCTCTCTGTCTGTTTTATCTATCTGTTTCATCTTGTTATGTTTTTACGTTGGTTTTGTTTTGTTACATCTTGTTATGCTGTTCTCGTCTTGTTACATCTTTTGCACCGCTTTTGTCATTTTTGCCGTGTTACACTGTTTTCATCTTGCTACAGCCTTTTCATCATGTTACGTGGTTTACCCTGTTTTTGTCTAGTTACATCTTGTTATGCCATTCTCATCTTATTATGTCTTTATAATGTTTTTGTCTTCATTATTTTCATCTTGTTACATCTTTTACAGCATTTTCATCTTATGTCTTATGTTGATTTTGTCATTTTTATCTTGTTAAATCTTTTCCGTTCTTTTTGTTTTGTTACATCTTTGTCACTGTTTTCATCTCTTTACATTTTTTATGTTGTTATTGTCTTGTTACGAACGTTACATTGTTTTTTTGTTATGTTGTTAAGTCATGTTATGTTGCTCTCATCTTGTTATGTGTCTTACAGCATTTTAATCTTGTCATGTGTTTAGCAGCATTTTAATCTTATTGTGTCTTTTCCTGCATTTTTCATCGTATTACGGATTTTATTTCATCTTGTTGAGTCTGTCATGTGTAATATGCACAGATGGATACACCATGGAATCATCTTTTCTCTGTGTTATTGTCCCATCCATTTAGGCAGAAATTGGTCTTGATGTTGGGAAGGCATGGTGCAATGATGCAAAATAATCAATAATTCCCCCCAAATGCTTTAGATATAAAGTAACAAGCCTGCTTTGAAGATTTAAGTTGTAGAAAATACAAATATTTGTGTTAAAAAGAAGGCAGTAAAAGTAAAAAGATATCAGAAAAATAAATACTGAAGTAAAGTACAGATACCTTAAAACTTTACTAAAGTACAGTAACAAAGTATCTGCACTTAGTTATTACCTCTTTCACAGCCTAAACCATCGAAACACACAAGGACACACAAACAGGAATGCAGTATCTTATCTTGCTGCATCATTACAGAGGTCTGAACAACAATACAGGTTACTCAGGACCACCACACGAAGAGGAGGGCGGATGACAGAAAGCGACACTTCTTTCATCATGGGCTGTTTAAGGCAAAAAATCGACAGCTGTTAAAGCACAGTCGTGGGTTTTTGAAAAGAAGTGTGTGTCTGAATGCTGGTGTGTTTGAGAGCTACCCACCTACGCAAGCGCTCAAATTACAAATGTGATCCAGCAGAACTATCATCGCAGTGAAGGATGGAGAAGCTTCTGTCTTTGATCACTGCCGAGCCGGGTTGCCACAAATAGCAGTTCTTCAAAACCAAGAGTCCACCAGTAGAAAATAGTTTGTGACAGTTTCTAAATACTTTGACGCAACACCAGAGGCCACAAAAACACATGAAAAAGAAGTTCTGAAAGGTTCGTCCCTCTTTCAAAGGCTTTATAACCTAAATTTAGACTTTGGAATTCTTTCACATTCTTTTTATTGACTAACTATAACCCAGACTTGCATTTATTTTGCTGATAATTTATACAGTAAATCTGTTTTTCGCATCCTATCAAATCAAGCAATACTTTGATCAGTGTCTAATTACATGAGAGAGAGAGGAGAATTGTGTTGCCTGATAAGTACTTTGGAATACATTATCAGTTGGATGTATGCAGAGCGCTGATTTATTTTGTTGCTCTCGTAATGCTCTGTTAATTAGAAGAGGGGAGGGATGTTTAATTAATGCTGGTGGGGAGGATTAAGGACAGGGGGGCAACAGCTTTCAACTTGTCAATTAGAAACACGGACGTAAAACAACAGAAGCCAGATAACTGACAGATACACCGACTGAACACAAACAAGATGCTAACAAGGCTCCGCAAACCGGCTTGTTATTGCTGCTGGTTGTTAGACTGAACATGGGCTTATTATTACCCCCAACAAGGAGGTTATGTTTTTGGTGCTATTTGTTTGTCTGTCAGCAGGATTTTGGAAAAACTACTGGCCCAATTTTAATAAAACTTTGTGGCAAGGGTACAGCACGGGCCCAAGAAAGAACCAATAAAATATTGGGACAGATCCAAATCATGGGGCAGATACACAAATTATTTTTCACAATTGTTAACATTGCAAGACAGGGCATTTGGGCTTACTGGAGGTCTGTGCTCATCACTCTCCAAACAAACTCAGAGCGATGATTCAGCATTTTTTTTTTTGTGCATATGTGAACATACCAAAAGAGCTCAGACCCCTCAGAAGCGAACCAGCCTGATAGGCCTTTTCCACCAACATGGACATTTCCAACATTTCCACCAAGAATAATTTGGTTTGATACCTGAAAAGCTGGTTCAAATCATAGGGCCAAACTTTACAGGTTCTGGGTAAAGGTGGGTGTTTGAAGCGGAATGTGCCAGTTACATGTTGGTGGAAAAGGTTTAAATAGCAGGTTTTTCTTGGGAACCACAGTGGGCATGTTATATTCTACAGGTTGTTGTGCACCGTGCAACACCCTCCATTGATGACATCCTTGATTATAATGGTTCTACTCAAAACTGGTGGAAATGCAGGCTGGATCTTGAACAGAGCTGATTCAAGAACCGGAGCTAATTTTGTGGAAAAGGGCCGTGCCTACCGTTACAGGCGTTATTGCCTAACCTGTACATTGTGAACACAAAACGCTCCAGGTTTGCTTCACCCTCAGCTGTCTAGGCTTGCTATAGACAGACCACATGCTAATCCACTGGAATGCTTGAAAAACAGACTGAAACATGTTTGCTAGTAGTGCTAGCAAGAGTATTGGATGAGGAGTAGTTTGGTCCACGGACGAAAGAACTACACTTCTCGAGATCTGGAGGGAAGAGCACATCAAATGGTTATGGTTTTCCTTCATTTTCCATTTTGCCCGTTTTACAAAGAACTGGACAGTATTTTGTGTGGGAGCATCTGTGCTCAAGAGGAATTATATAGTGTGAACAGAAAGAGGATTAAGGCCCCATCAGAGCTGAAGTGGACCAGAAAGAGACGCGAGTCCTGAAAAGAACAGAGTCCCTTTTCTGTTGGTCCACCTTTAGGGCCTTTTCCACCAACATGTAATCAGCCCCGTTCCAGTTCAAGCACCTAATTTTGAACAATCCTGAGCATTTTTCACCAAACATAAATGAAAAGTTGGTTCCCAGCTGGAACCAAAATGTAGCAGGTTTTCCTTGGGAACCGAAGTGGAAGTGCCATACTCTATGGGTTATTGTGCATTGTGCAACACCCTTTATTTATGACATCCTTGATTACAATAGTTCCATTCAAAACTGGTGGAAATGTGAGCTAGTTAGCACCAAGGTTCCAAGAATCTTGAACAGAAACCCATTCAAGAAACACAGCTAGTTTGACGGAAAAGGGTCTTTTTACGCCTTGTTCCACCAACATGGAAATGGCACAGCTCTGGTTGAAGCAACTCAATTTGAACCATCAAAAATGAACTGGTTCACAAACTGAAAAATTGGTTCCCAGCTGGTACCAAAGTGGGTGCGCCATATTCTGTAGGTTGTTTTGCAGTTTTCAGTGATCCCTCTTATGCCATCCTTGACATCCGATGGTTCCACTCCAAACTGGCAGAAACACAGGCTGGTTAACTACTGCAGACAGCACCAAGGTTCAAAGAATCTTGAACAGAATTTAAAAACCACAGCTAATTTGGTGGAAAAGGGCCATTCAAAAGGAGACTATGTGAAAACACCTCGAGTGCACTTCTGGTTTTTCATGTTTTGCTGTCATAATTCACAGAAAGTTTCTCACACCTCTGCCTTGTTAGTTTGTGTTTTCGGGGAACAAGCAGACTTAAAAGAAAAATAGTTACATCTCTAATGTATTGTGTTTCGAAATGTGCCCCAAAATTGCTTTTCAGCACAGTTTTGTATTCCGTTCCTCAATGCCGTGACATGGCAGAAACAGGCTGTACTACCCATACACAAATGGCTTTTCTTTTTTTTTTCCCTGGAAGAATGCCTCACGGCTCTTCTTCCACCTATCACTATTCAGGATGTGTACGCGTATGTGGGACACAAATGATTACAGATTTAAATATTTGCTCTGTAAACTCCTGGTCTCCTGTCTTGCTTCTCCAAGTCTCCCTCAACCTTCTGACATGAAACTGTAGATTTATTTCATTCACTGTTTCCTTGGCAACTCTCTCTGAGAGACCAGCAAGGTTTCAGCAGGAGACAGAGTGCGGCAGTGGAGTCATTATTTACTGCAGGGCTCAAGCTCTGATATTCACTGACATGCTTTACAGCGTCACCCCCTTTCTCCCATGTCTATTTCCACCCCTCACATCAGGACGTACATAATTACAGTCTCCATGGCAATGCTGTTGGTCAGGTTACTGACTGGACATTTTGAAATACAGCAATTATCTATTATGAAAAAAAAAGAAAAATTTCCGTTGTTTGCTGTTTGTGGCAGGAGGAAAACGTACAATAACATCTAAAAGTTACACGTTTAACAGACCTTGTTGAGGTTCACTTGCAAATATGTGCTTCAAGGCTAATTAGAAGAGTTATTCTACGTGCTAATCACTGTTTGTTGGTTCAACGTCCTCACAATGAGGCAAGGCAGGCGGCAAGGCCACCTTTTACTGGGTGATAAATCTAAATTTGAAAAGTGTGAAATTCAATAAGCCTGGGTCTTAATTACCGCCCATGTTCACTTTCTCCATTCAGCCATGACCATAAACTGAACAAGACTGCTCTGAGTGGCTGTAGCATGCATGGAGAAACAAATGGAGTTCACCTTGTCCCAAACCCATACATCACCAGCTGTCAAGGCCGGGGCCATGTTAGTTCACTTTCATTAGTAAACATTTTATGAACTTTGGTTAACAATTACACACAGCAAGACAATTGTAAACAAAGTGGATTGTGGGTAAATGCTTTAAATACTAAAAGTGTTTCTGAGGCTCATTGACAGTTTTTTTTTTGTTTGTTGTATTTTTACCCCAAATGCCCCCTAAATCAGTTTTCAAAAATGTCACTCCGCTTCTGTTTCCATTCAAAATGTTATCTTTAACTGGCAGGTTATAGTAGCAAAAACACAAATCAAAGAAAATCAAAGAAAACCATGAAAATTTTGCAAAAATGAAAAAAAAGCAAAAACAAAACAGGAGCAAAATTTACTACTGCACTCAAACCACTGTCCGCTTATCCTTGATGGGTCGCCCATCAAGCCTATCCCAGCTGACATAAGGCGAGAGGTGGGGTACACCCTGGACAAGTCACCATTTCATCTCAGGGCTGACACATAACAAGACAAACAACCACTCATGCTCACTCTCACACCTACGGACTCCATGCAGAAAGGTCCTGCCCTAGCCACAAACTCCCTAGGGGATTCAAACTCAGAACCTTCTTGCTGTGAGGCGACAGTTCTAACCACTGCACCACTGTGCTGCCATAGCTTACAATACCTGGTATTCCCAGGCAGTTACTCATACAAGTATTAACCAGGCCCGATCCTGCTTGGCTTCTGAGATCAGATGAGATCGGGGCATGCTCAGGGTAGTGTGGCCGTAAGCACTATTCAATCCTAAAAAACTTAAGAAAAAAACTCCTAAAAGCTCAAGTGTTTTTAGGATATGACAGATGCTGATAAAAAAAAAACTCCAAAAAATGTGCACTTGAAATCATCTAGTAAGCTTTAATTTTTTTTATTGTAGCAAAGCTGCAAATCAACTGACGCATATAACACTGAGGAAAGCCTAGATAAATTTGTCCAACAGCTGTAGGCTACTGTGTTTAGTGCTAATTAGCTACTGTTTGCATGCTAACGTGCTAAACTAAGAAGGTGAACATGATGAACATTATACCAGGTAACCAGCAGCATGTTAACGTTGTCACTGTGAGCACGGCAGCATGTTAACATTAGCATTTAGTTCCAAACACAGCTGTGCCTTTAAATATAGAGCCACTAGCATGGTTGTAAACTCTCACTAGCTAATGATGGCACGTGTGTAACATGTTATAAGGCTGGCATTCCCATTCCAGACAGAGGTTTCCACAGAGGAATGATAACATTACAGTACAAGAACTATACATTTTACATTAAAGCTTGTTACCTGCTACCATCATCGACTATTATAGTGACACATCTGACCAAATGCAGGACAGAACAAGACAGATTATTCTATTGACAATAGCCAGGAAGCGTGCTTACACATCAGCTATTTCAGTGTGTTCCTGCCTGCAGAAATTTCTGTCCGTTACTGACATCAGATAAGTGGGAAAGAGCCAAAAAAAAATGTTGCTTAAATGGAATATTCCAACTTTATTGTTTTGAATGAATATTCCAACTGATTTAAATTTGCGAAGATTTCGACTTATTTCCCTGAACCAGGTGCCATATTTCATGATACGCTGCCTCAGTTTGCAAAGCATTCTGGGAATTTTCTTCTACCAGCCTGTTTGGACAAAACATTCTGTTTGGAGATTCATTTGGATGACCAGATTACCACCACCCCTCGACCCCTTAAAGAAACAGAAACCCTACCCTACACGGCCATGCGCAAAACGGAAGGGTAGAGCCAAGTGGGGTTTGGGCTTTAGTCTTGTTTTCTTATGTTTCTCATGCTCTTGTTAACAGTTCAATGTCCTCATTTTCCAGTAAAGCATTATCTTTTTTTTTTTTATCTTACACTGTTTGGACAAATATAAGTGGACACCCATTAAGAGGAACTATGGTTCAGTTCCATTTAGCTGCAGTATACAATGATAGAATGAAATTATATGCAGCAGTATGCTTTCAACCTTGTGGCAGGTCTTTGGAGAAAAAGCCCCATCTTTGTTCAGCACTACAATGCCCTTGTGGACAAAGCCAGTGCAGAAAGAAATGACTTTCTTTTTGGTGTGGAAGAACTTGACTGACCTGCACAGACCCCTGACCCCAAGCCCATCCAATACCTCTGGAATGAACTGGAGCGCTGACTGCGAGCCAGGTGGCCGACCTCAGTGATGCTCTTGTGGCTGAATAGGGGCAAAACCCTGCAGCCAGATATCAGCATCTTGTGGAAAAAAAAAAACCTTCCCAGAAGACTGGGAGTGGTTGTAACAGAAAATTAGAGCCAATGTTTTACGAATGGATTGCATCTTGTCTTATCTTAAAGTGCTAAATCTGCCAGTTTTATAATGAAAAAAAATAGTAGTATGTATTTTACTACAGGGAATATGGTACGCATTTCTAATTTGATTTTATTAAGACTTTCATACAATAAATATGAAGTAAACAAAGACTCAACTGAGCTTGAAAATGATCAGTTTTTAGCAGTGAAAGCGATCCTGTCAGGCCCCACATCGTCCCTGCCGGGTATCTGTCTTGCAAGCTGTTAATGACCAGTTTTGAAGCATCACTTTCCTCCACAAATGGAACACCTTGAAACAAAGAGTTGTGCCTGTCAAAGCAACGTGATTCCAAACACCCACCAAGCCTCGACAGACACGCAGGTGTTACCGGAGCCCTTCTCCTTGACTGACCTTCGGGATTGCCTCGCACCAAACGCCGTCTTTGTCTCAGAAATGGCAGCAATTAGCGGCTGGAGCCGAGCGGAGGGGTTATTTTGAACGTGCGAGGGGGCAAACAGAGCGAGGAAGGAGAGCACAGGGAGAGAGGAGACCCGAGCGAGCCGCAGGGGCCCGGAGTGGGAGGCAGAGAGAGGGAGAGCCAGAAGGTCAGGGATAATTAGAAGCCTTTGTGGCCCTCTCAAGAGGCTCGGGAGGAAACCCACAGATGGGCCCTCAGCTCCTAGACACGTCGGAAGGGATGACACACACACACGTGCGCTCATATACAGTACACACCTGAGGGATGTCGTAGTGAAAGAGACAAACAAGTGACAGCACACACAGGTGGATTTAGGAGAAACAAAGAGGGACTGACAGGAAAAAAATCACATTTTTGGCATTATAGGTAGTTTTCAATAATTGATAAATGGATTTAATGACAGTTATCTTGGCGTTTTGTTATGATGATCCTGGTTATGAAATTATCTATCACATTCTGGCAGCCAGTTTTCTTATTCTCAACACACGATCCTTCTAATGTCATGCAGTTGTGCTGGCTGAATTAACTTTTCCGCTGTGGAATGTGCTGCCACCAGTGCTTGACTTTTAACTTCAAATGTCAATTATGTCACCCGGGTCCACATCCGGCCTTAAGCTTTCCGTCTTCGGTGACCCGGTGAAAAATCAATTAAAGTAACCGTGACTTTGCCAGGCCTCAGGTGTGAGAAAATGCGAAACGGCCGTGATACGGGCAATTAATGGCCTGACATTTCTATCGAGGCTCCATGCAAATCTGCTGCCGGAGAGTTAAACAGCGAGGTGAGGGGATCATATCAGAAGGGCTGCGATGTTGTTGTCCGCAGGCGGATCAAGAGTTAGAAATGGTGTGACTGGTCTGGTCTCACTAAAAGGTGTATGGATAACACAGCAAAGTCTGAAGTCACTGCACATATTATCAGGTGCACTGAAAAAAAAACCCTATTTGTTTCAACCTGACAAAGTTAGCATCTGGGCTGCCTCAATTTAATACTGATTTTTAATTTAATACCAACCTTCTTCATTTTTTGTGGTGTCTTCATTATTGTGAAAGCAAACAATCATGACTTATCTGAAAGCGTATTAGAGACACATATCAAGTTTCATCATGTTTTCTTTAAACTATAAAAAGAAGGAGCTCAGGAGAGTTTTAACCTGGGAAGTCTGCTAATATGCTGATCTTTTTACAGTTAGTTATGCAGAGAAGGCATATCATTTTATGCAAGAATGTCACAGTCATAAAATGTCAGCTGACACACTATAAAGAGCAACTAAGTCTGTTTATGGAGAAGGTTGAGGTGGATGGATGAGTTCAACAGAGGACACAGGACACCACAGTTCATGTAAAAAGAAAAGTCAAGGTTGGCTTTTTTTTAACTTTAGTAGGTAATTTAACTTCCAGGATATAATTGATGTACGTAACACACTTATTTTAACCCAAAACAACAATCTTTCCTCATTCTAAACAAGTAGTTTTGTTGCCTAAACCTAAGCAAACTGTGACTTTTTGACTATGTTAACCACAAGGAAGTTCACCATGATGATGATGGTCACCTGAGTGTTGTAACCACGTCTAAAACTCATAAAATATAAATGAAAAGCTTAATATGCACAGGCATGATGTGCAAAATGTCACTTAAATTCCCATGAATGGCACGCAGAGTGTTTACTGGTTATGTGTTTTCTAGCTTTCAGCAAGGGAGGTACTCTTTATAAACATTGACTGGTGTTTACACCAGCCAATAGCGCTGTGCGTTCAGCAACAAGAACATCAGATGGGAAAAAAAGGAAGTATTTTCTCCATATAATTTGATCCAGTTTCATCCAGATCAGCGAGTAAAGTTAGAAGGTTGCATTTTTGTGCAGTGAGAAACAATCCCCAGAAACAAACAGGGAAAGGATGTATTCTTCTCTCATGCTCTGCTGCATCATAAGTGAGGCAGCATTTCAACGGATGCACATTGCACACTGCACACCAAGTGCAGGATGGGTCACCAACAGTTTTTAATTGTTTTCCAGAAAAAGACAAACTCTGAAATGCCATTAAAAATACCAGAGAACATCTACAAAACAAGGTTTTTGTCACTGTTGGGCCACATACTGGTGTAGGCTATAGGTGATATATAGCACAATATGTGACAAATACACTTTGATTTTGACTTCATGGGAACGTTAAAAGCGGCATCCTATTTATACGCTATCCCATGAGACCACGTTAGTATGACAAATATACGTCTCCACTTAGACAGTGTTGACTGTAGTGACATCCATTCTCCTGGAGCCGGTAAAACCCATCGGTTAGGGCTTTGACAAGCTCTCCAGCAAGGCTGTCTGGGAGCTAACCTGCTGATATAAGCGCTTCTGTCGCCGCTAGTTGTCTGTCAGTCGGGTAAGATCTCCATTAGGGGTGTTGATGGCGGACCTTACCCTCACTGTCATCTGATTAATGTAAAAAGCATTCACTATCGCCTCACATGTCTGTTTGCCTTTGAGCTGGCATTTATAATTTACCTTTTCAGTATGCAGCCTTGTTTACTCGCACCATTTTTTTTATACTGCTCGGGTGAAATCATTTCTGAAAGGGTGCGACACGGAGAGGGATCCACCATTGCCCTCACTGCTTTATATTCTCTTGCTGCTGGTGCCACGACATCTTTCAGTGTTTTGGAGTCGGTGTAGTGAGTGATGTAAATGGTAAACAAATGTATTATGACAGAGGGTCAACATTCGACTGCGGCGCTGACAGCCGCGGCAGTAGGAAGAAATTACTTCTGATTGATATTTTGCCACTTGTCAGCAGAGCAATTTCAACCTGAGCAGACAGACGGATTGAAAGTTTCCCCTGCAGAGATACTGGGTTTTGCTTCACTGCTATGTAAATAAGTTGTGTGTGTAACATTTTAATGAAGGTTGCGGGAGGAGGGGGCAGGACTAAGTGAGCGTCTTGGCTAAGCCGCACGGGTCACCTGTAGTAAATCTTCGCATGATAGATTGTGTGTAATTGCTAAGCTTTGTTTAATCTGAAGCTTAGTGTTTGGCATGCTAATTCAGCATCATGCATGGCATGTAAATATCAGCTAAATGTCACATTCATTAAGGGCTGTAGAGCCGTCTGGATGTGGGACAGCCCTAATTTCTGTCTTTGCACTGGATCTAGATGAGTGAACACGCTATTGCCTGGAGGCCTGGGGCGGAGGGGTGGGTGAGGGGAGACGGGGATCCCCAATCTGCGGTCGTCCTCAGAGACTTCTGTGTGTGTGTGTCCATGCGGAGATGTAAAAATGTGTGTGCGCTCGGCATCAAACCCATTATGCAGACTGTTTTTTTCCTTTTCCTCAGCCTTGTGCCGCTAATGAACAATGACTTGACTGTTGACTGCGGTGTGAAATGTCAGCTGTCTGTTTGTCTGCATGTGACATGTCATTTTGACGGGAGCGGTTCTCCTTCATCACTCCGCAGCCCCCCCCCCCCATTTGTTTTTTGTGAAGTGTTTATATGTTTTCGGTGCAGCAGCTCTCCTCAGCGGGAACCATTAAGGAAACTCATAGATCATTCCCATTTCTCACGCTGCGTTGCTGACACGGCGGTATTAGGTCCAATTATTCCTGTTTCCATTGTAATGACAGATTGCATATGTGCATATTTATAGTTTTCAAATGCCCTTTGGACAGCGGAGGGGCTAATTCCGCTTGTCCATCACTAAATGTGTGTGCACCTTAAGTTAGCTAAACTAACCACGAGCTATCATCACACTAATCTCCCTGTCAACTGTTGAAACAGTCTCCTGTAAGGCCGTTGCAATGTCAGAATTTACTCTGCGGTTATTTAGGTTAGCTCAACAGTGTGGAATACGGAGTTATTCACATATTTATTACTACATTTATGATAAATAATTATCTGTGGATCTCACTTAACGACTGAGCAGGAAACTTTATGGTCAGGGTAAGCTAGTAGCTGGATGAATTCTTCCAATTTTACCCTTTCTTTTCACACAAAGCTATATCGTTACCTTTAGGTCATGTTTTTTAAGTAAAGTTTACATACAGCAGTACCACAAACACACACACCAGTGATAGGGATAAGAGAGCAGAATTGACCGGCTTCTGTACAACAACAAAGCTAACATAGCTTGTGTTGCAGTATAAATTTCTACAAAAAGCAACACTAAAAAAAAGTTACTGGCATCTTAAATTCTACTATCGCTATTTAGCTGGCTTCTGATGACTTCAAATGGCTTTAACGTTCATAGTTTCTCTTGATTGTCCCTCAATATTACAACATTAGTTCATTATAAGATTGCCCCAGCCTGTGGAAATAGCCAGATTAGCAACATGCTGATGCAGAGTTCGACAAGTTAACCCACAAAAACACTGAAACAACATAAATATATTCGTAAATGCTTTAAACGTTCATTCAATTAACATGCATTGACGTGTAAAACAGGAGAGAAAAGAATAAAAACATGAACATAGCAGATGCTGCTTGCCATATCCTGCGGCTGGCTTGTCAATAGCACAGTATTTCAGATTTGCAGTTTGTACAACAGTCTTACTCTCATGGCACTCTGTAAAATAGTCAGAAAATTTCATCTATTAGATTATTGTACAAAGACACTCGTGACACTCAGCACAACTCTAAAACATAAGTATTAACCAGTGTCGTTCTCTTTCCGTGGTCAAGGTTAAAAAAAGTTAAAAATAATGAATATGAAATGTCTGGTTACACTTTCAAAATAAAGGTATAGGGTAGATTTACAAATGTAGGTACAAAACTACTTATTTATGTAATGGAAAAGATAGTGGTTTGGGTTAAAAGAACTTCTTTAGTACAACTAACATTGACGATTGGTCTCACACAGGAACTGAGCTTAACTGACTGTTAAAGTCCTGTGTTTGACCCTCCCCATCCACCCCATCGTCCTCCTTTGCAGACTTTCTGGCTCTTTATACTATTTTCGTCCTTAGTACTTTGTAAGTCATGCCGACTGTCATGAAAAATACTGACAATTCGTGTCCATGTACAGATTAGGTTTCATGACTGCTTCACAAACTGCTTCAATCCTGGCCTGGTGAACAGCAAAACTAAAGTTTGTCTTGGCTCAATACTGTGAACTTTTTGAGTATTGATAGCAGGACATAGAAGGTCAACCAGATGGCCAACACCTTCCTACTTCCTGTTCCCATCATCATCCATCCCAGGGCCCTCTAAGCTCTCTCCAGTGAGGAAGAAGCTCCCTGTGGTGTCGTGTTGATCCTGACTGGCAAAGCCCGCTGCTTTGGCCTTTTCCCCTCCAGGCACACCATGGAGTAAAGTATGGAGTGTGTGTGTGTGTGGTTTGGCAATAATCAGGAGGTGGGGGTGTAGATGTGGGTGCTGCCCCGATAATTAGCTAAATAGCATTCTAATGGTGGACTACGCCATCTGTCCAAAGGGGCGGGGCACAGAAAAGGTCTCACACATTTTTAATGAGGCTTAACATTCACACAGAGCAATAATAGGACTGCACAGCGTGACTCAAACACTTGCACTGCAGCAAAATTGTATTAAGATAAACTGCAACCCCAAAGATTCATTGACTTTTTTTCTATTCTGTCCTATTCCTCGCTTTTCCCATGGTTTATTCATAAATATCAGCACATACTCAAACATGTATAGATCTACCTTTACATAATAGGTTTAAAGGTGCATTCCACTGGTTTTCACACATAAAGGTCAGTTTTCTTGGCAATGGGATACTACTCATTCCGTGAAAAAGCTGCATGATGTCAAGTCGGAAAAATAACCCTGATGATGTCATATGTCTTGTGTCATATGTCTTCAGCCAAACCAATCAATCAAAGATAATTCTCCCTGTATCCTTGTATAAGGGTTATTTCAGCTTGGGTTTGGAAACAGCAAACCAATGACAAAAACCTTGCTTCAGTTTTGGCCCTTCTTTTTTGAATGTGAACATTTCATGGCAATCCATCTAACGGCAGCTTGAACTGTGATCTGTCCTGGAACTGATATTTCACAATTCTTCATATTATAAATGAATAAAGATTGTTAAAACAAGTCATTTGGTGTTTTCAAAGTCATTCTATTAAGCTGAGAGAGATTTCTTACTCTGTTCGCATTCAGAGGCTGCTGCTGCACGACCCCAGCAAAGGGCTCGCACCGTGTGTGCTGCAATGTCAGAATAGTTGACCTGATAAAGACAATGATCACTCAAAGATAAAAAAGCAAAGCTCCAAAAAGCTCTCACTCACTTTGTGGGAGATTTTGGATGGATTTGGCAGGAGATTTTGGCTGTCATTCTTCACTGAGCGCCGCATTTTGCCACAGCCAACTGTTGTAGGTAAATCTGTCATATGCTGCCATTTCTGCCAGTATTTCGGAAAAAAAGTATGAATCCAGTGTTCCTGCATGCTTTGGGCTTTCACGTGGAGTTTTGTCTGAGATTTTAAATGTCGCAGTGAACCACTCATTGAACCTCGGTCCAGCTCATTTGATCAGTCTTGCAATTAAAGTGCATGATGTGCTCCACCTCTGCACACACACACACGCAGCTGTTGAATTTGTTTTAGAACAATAAGCTACAAATATGAATATTTTTATTTATTTATTTTTTCCGGTTTCCTGTTATTTTTATGTTGTTGTTTTTTTTTGTTATATTATGTTTTCCGAGAAACAAGAAATAGTTCAGAGATGAATCCCATTTCCTGGATTAAATCCTAGTTATCACCTGTTTTATTTTGTAAGAGTCTTTCCTAATTTGTTTACTTAATTCACCACCTTTGTCTTGTTCCCCTCCTTTTTTTGCCAGTTCATCTTCCACTTTGTGTCCTTGCCTTAGTATCTTCCAAGTGTTGGCCAGTGTTTTTGGACTTCTGTTTTGTTTTCGGACTTTCCTCCTGATTTATTGGACTTTGGATTTCAAGCCTGCCCCTTTGGATTTATTTGCCTTTGGGCTGTGTCTCTGGATGTGACCTGCGCCTGCCTGACCACAGCTTTTTGTATTCTGACTTTGAGTTTATTACATCATTTGAACTTCACCAGCTCTGTCTCCTAGTCTGCGTTTGGGTCCATTCTGTTGTTTTTTTCTCGGCTACCCTGCTACCCTCTGGGGGCTATGAACATCTTGAACTGTCTGTTCAAGGCACTCCATCCAGTAGTTGTTGAGGTATTTCAGTCTGGACCAAAGTCGTGGACCAACCGAAAGAAACACAGATCAACATTGCGATCCCTAGAGCCACACCCCTAGCACTGCTAAAATTCAGCCAATAAAACAACCCAAACTTTTCAACAATCCCACCTTTCTGCTTCTTCTACCAAATAAGACTGCAATTCTCTACATTATTAACACTTTATTAGTTTAGACTCTGCTGTTCTGTACTATTTCAGGGACTTTTGAGACTTTTTTCCTTTAATGTTATGTTCTCTTAAAAATTACACCCTCTGGATAATATTTCCTGTGACGTACACAACAGGTATCTGCTGTTCTTTATCAGAACATGCACACCCATGAACGGCTGGGTGCCAGCTCAATAACTACCGTGCCACATCCAAAATTTCCAAGCATCTGCTGGCCAGGCTGCAGGGCATCTGACCTGTATACCTCTGGCTGTGAATGTCACATCTCCAACCGCAACAAATAATTACAGCTGCCGGTTGGGCTCGACCTGGGTGTTCATCACCATTAGATCCACATACGAAGCCATTACCAGGTAGAAAATACAAAATGGGACCTGTATGAAGCCTTCTCCATATCTGTACCACGGACCGGTAAGAGACAGCCTAATGGAACTGGTGGATGGAAGTACAAGGAGTGATGTTTGATGATTACAAACACTTGAGAGGTTGATGCTGTGTAGGCATCATCAGCGTGAAAGCACTGCAGCCAGAAGAGGAAAAGCAATAATGCCCTTATTAATTCATAATATAACTGCAAAATCAAAACTGAGGTCACATGTTCTTTCCTCTATACCTTGTTCACTTTTTAAGTTGATTTCTTTTATTTCATTTTCACAATAATGCGACTTTTGCCCTCTCCGAGCCTTCACACTGTGACTGGTGATTGCGATTGGTGGGAACTTCTGATGAGGTGAAAGCAATCGAGCAGACAGCCTGAAGCAGAAGAAAATGCTGGCAGCATGCAGCCAGAAGTAGAAGAAGCTGTGAAACCAAATCACTGTGTCAACAAAAACTTAAACCAATTTTGTGAATAACTGGAGGCGTGGAGGATGGACTGGTTGGAGACAGGGAGGGCAAAGCGGCAACATCCACTATGATGTTTCGCTGTGAATTTTTAAAAAAGTTAAACGCAGAATCTTTTTTGTAGGGATTTTCTAATATATGCAACTTAAATTCAATTCAATTCAAAATGTATTTGTATAACACCATGTCATACTAAGGCAGTATAGAATGCACACATCCTGATATGTACGATATTACATACACACGAACAGGCAAGCAAACTACACAGAGTGTTCAAATGCTCCGGTGAAAAGACAAGTCTTTAGTTTGGTTTTAAAAGAACACCGTGTTGGAGCAAATCTAACATCAGCAGACAAACGGTTCCATTCTTTGGGTGCATAAATACTTAAAGCCATCGCACCAGACTTTGAAAAGTGCTCTTGGCACATAGAAGAGATTTCCGCCTTGTGACTGTAGAGATGTACCGGGGTTATAAAGTGACAACATGTCTGAGATGTACTGTGGACCTTGACCAGTGAATGCTTTGTAGACTGGAAGTTGGATTTTAAATTAAATTCTGAATGCACACATAGTCGATGAGGATTTCGGCTGACTGGAGTTATATGATCTAAATCTTTTTGTCCAGGTCAGGACTCAAGCAGCTGAGCTCTGGATGGGTTGTAGCCTATGGATCGTTTTGTTTGGAAGACTTGGTCGTGTCAAAAGCATGCAGGAGTTTCTCTGAGTTGACTGGGAGAGAAAGCCTCCGATTCTGGAAATGTTTCTCAGATGCTACTAATATGATTGCTGAAACTGAGTTCAGTGTCCATGGTCAGCAGGTTTTTAATCTGGTCATATGTTTTTGGTGATCTGAATGCGAGGTTCTTGAAGACCAGCTGTCTCTGGGCTCTAGCACCCACGACAAAAACCTTATTTTCCTCCTCTGTTCAGCTGGAGGGAAGTCGCTGCTATCCAGCTGTTTATTTTCAAGCAACTGACTAGGGAATTTATAGGTTAGAAGTGGTCAGTGGATAGTGTGATAAGAAGGTGGATGTCATCTGCATAGTTATGTTAATAGTGATGTTATGTTTGCTAATAATGCAACCAAAGGGAAGCATATACAGGTTAAATAAAAGAGGACCCAAGATGGAGCCGTTCAGTTGTTGATGTACAATCTTTTAAATAAATCTTGTTCAGGAAGGTGAGGTTGGAGGTAGTTGATAAGTGCATTGCATTTCAGTGAGTGACTCTACTCTCTGAAACATATGGTGGCAGCCAAAATATTTTATATTGAGCTTAATCCACAGAGAACCGAACGTCTGCAATCATACCTCACGCAAAACACACTTTCTGTTTGGATGGCAGGTCGATGCTGCAGCACTTTCTGCACTTGTAGATTGTCTCTTTAAGCACATAAGGCAGCATATCGATTGAGTATATTGAGGTGGGTCATGGGCCAGCCATTAGCGAGCACGGGCTCAAGCAGAACATGAGGAGATGGGTGGGTGAACGCTAGCTACTGGCTTTTTAATAATAAACCAGTGAGCTCTCATTTTTAACCACTCGTGGAGGGAGTTGTCGATTGATTTCATTCTTCGGCTAGAAATATTGATAGGCTTCATGCTCCTCGTGGAAAATCAATGGCAGGAGTCACACAAAGAATGAGGAGAGATGGAAAATGAGGACAAGATGGAGGGAAGGATTGGTAAAGGAGAGTTTGTTATATACAGCAACCACTGGTGTTACACTGGACAGTAATAAAATTCAAGGTAAGAAAGCTGGAGAAGAGAGGGGAGACTGGTTTTCTGACAGAATCAGAAAGGAGAGGAAAGAGAATTCTGGGGAAGGAAAGGACAGTGGAGGGACAGGAAAGGAGAAGAATGGAGAGAAAAGAGGCAGAAAAGAAAATTAAGCAAAGAAGTGAAGGTTCTTTCCTTTTAAGAAGACAGAAAGTGAAAGAAAATGAGACAAAATGAGAGGACTTAATAAAGATGAAAAAGGAAAGGCACTGAAGGGAAGGCAAAGGATGGAAAGTTAGGAAGGACTGGGAAGAGACAAGGAAGAAGAGGGAGAGGGTAGATGAGAGAAGAAACACAAAGGGAAGACGGGTGAGAAACCGAAAGAAAGAGAAAGGAAAATGAGAGGAGTAGAAGCAAAGAAAAGAAAGAAAAGGAAACAAACGGACCTATGAGGAGGCATTGAAGGACAGGAACTGAAGAAAGGAGAAGATACAAAGGAAGGAAGGACGTGTATGGTAAAGGTAAAGAGAGGGACATCGAAGATAAGAGGACTGAGGACAGAGGAGAGTGAAGGAGAGGAAACAAAGGAGAAAAAGGAAGAAAATACAAAGGGAAGACAGGGAGGAAAAGGAAAAAAGAGTGAGGAAAAAGAGAGGAAAGAAAGCAAAGAAAAGAAGATAGAAAGAGGAGTTTAAAAGAAGAAAGGGAAAAAGGAAGGAAAGGAAAGGAAAGGAAAGGAAAGGCGAGGCTGGGGAGGGGAAGAACAGGGAAAAGAGAGGAGAGGAGAGAAGAGAAAAGATAGGGAATGACAAGAGAAACAGAAGAAAGAAATTAAGAGAGGAAAGGAAGGAAGGGAAAGAGAAGGAAAATAGAGAAAAGGAGGCAAAAGAGGGGAGATGATAGAGAAGAAAAGGGAAATGCATTGAATGCAAAAGAAAGATAGTGTGAGGAAAAAATAGGGAAAGGAAAGCAAAGGAAAGAAAGAAAAGCAGATGAAATGACCTTGGAGAAAGACAGGAAAGAATTGGTATCTATAACAGGACACTTGAAAGCATCACTAGGACAATGAAGGGGCAGGGCATGAGAGGAGAGAAAGGACAAGGAAAGGAAAGAAGAGTGAGGAGAGCAAAGGAAAGGAAGCAAAGGAGAAGAGGTGAAGAAAAAAAGACGGCAGACAGGTGAGAAAAAAAAGGTTAAGAAAGGGGAGAGGAAGGAAAGCAAAGAAAAGAAAGAAAAGGACCTGAAAGGACAAAGAGAAAGAAAGGAAAGGAACAAAGAAAAAGAGAGGAGAGAAAAAGAAAGGAAAAAGAATTGGTATACATAACAAGGACACTTGAAAGCATCGCTCGGGAGTCCGAAACACAAAGCGTGCAGTCTGACAGACTGATTATTTGAGAGTGACCCCTCAGGCTCCAGAGAAAGAGGTCCACTGCATGTTGTTCTCCCCACAGACGGAGCTCCACGGCTCTGATGACACAGCCAGCCGAGTCCCGGGACTGAAGAGGCCTGTAGAGCAACGACAGGCCACGCCAGAGCTAATTACCCCTCAGAGACATGAAGAGAATCACTCAGCTGTGTCTCACACACACATACACTGAGAGCACAGATTAATCCTACCCCCCCCCCGTCTCTGGTGACAGAGACTTTTTAATGAATCAAGAGAGGTTTTTAAAGCATCTTGTGTCTTTCACTCTCCCTCCCCAATTTCATTTGAAAGTAAAATCTCCATTTTTCCCTCGATCAATCAATGACAAAAGCTTATTTGGATTGACCTGAGTGATATTTGTGCAGTTTGTGCGATTGTTCAGATTTGAACATTGCGATGCGCCGACACATTTCATCGTCTCATTTGTATGCCTGCTATGCCGATGTTTGTCTGATTTGATATCTGCAAGAGAACTGGAGCGATCAATGCAGTCGCTGGTAATGGCACCTGCTCAGACTCCGCTAAATAATTGGACCGACACTTTTCCACTCCAATTTGCTGAACACTCCTTCAGACTGAGAGATGACAGACGTTAGCCTTGATAAGTGTCGCATTGTCAGATGCAACTCGCATAAGAACATATCCACATGATTGATGCAGGCGACTGCAGCTATCAGTAATCCTAATGTTTCAGCTCAGCAGCTGAGGGTTCCTGCTCCTATTGAGACACTTGGAGGAACTGTCTCAGGTGTCCTGGGTCCAGGAAAAGTCCTGTTAATTTTCTATAGAGACAAGGGTATAACCTGGAAACCAGACAACGGATCCGATCAGACCTATCACAACTGTTTATCTAATATGGGGTGGGCTCTGTACGATGATTGACAGAGGAGCATCAACAGCAGCTCTGACTGGTTGTAGACCAATTTAATTGTGTCCAGTCACAAGGTCCGTCCAGCGCAACGCAACGATCAAACTGTCAAACGAGGATGAAGATGATGTTGCTACATTGCCTATTTCCTGCCTAAATGTTTTCAGAAATGTTTTAGAGTACCGTTTAGCTGTAATACGTGAAAGATCGCAACCAGTCGGGTGCCATTATTTGCCTTGCTTGGAAACAGACCAAGCACTGTGACGTCACACTGCGTCCTTGCTCAAGATGGTTGGTTGCAGATCACGTTTTGTTGCCCTGATTGGATGAAGGTCGACCCAATTGTGTCCAGAGGCATTCTGGCCAGTGCATGTTGATAATGCCCCTTGGAAATCAAAACATAAACTGAGAGGTTTCAGACTAGTTCATGTTTGTGAATTAGTCTGACTCACATTTGTCAATTTGTCTGACAATGCTGAGCCAGAATAGGACTAGCAGGAACACTCTTAAGGCTTAGATGGAAAAGAGACTCTCCAGGTAAATCATGAGTACAAAAATGAAGAACTGCATTAGAAAATGTCTGGTTCTTTGATGAACTCTCAAAGGTACAAAACACTGACTTCATCATCATCTTCGTCCTTCGTCATCTTGTGCTGGTGATGTCATTTGGAGCCAGAGTTTGAGCAGTGGGATGTGGTATCAAGGTCCCAACCAAACCCCCAACCGACTTAATTGCGAAATCAAATAACCAAAGTGATGAGAATAATTAACACTTAACCAAGAATGATCTAAAATGTCAAACACCATTTTTTGGAAAATTGTTTTTGACATGTATTTTGATTTTTTTATTTTGGTCCATGTCCCATCTGCTAACATTGAGGGGGCGGGGTTTATGACCTATACTGCAGCCGGTCACTGTGGGAAATTTGAGATGTTTTTCCTATCTCCCACTCCAGGAGAGGTGTCATCCATCTTTATAAATGCTCCAAAAAGTCAACCACAGCCAGCCAGCCAGTCATGCTGGCTCGCACTTGGGTGAAGCCAAAGCATGTTGAAATCACTCTCTGTTTACGGTATAGTACACAGTAATCACTCTCTGTCATTTTGTTTGTCCAAAAAGTGGTCAGTGTTAAATTCATGCATGATCTACAATAACTTTCTCAAAAATTCCCACAATGGATAAAAAGTAGTGTTAAATATAAATATTATTGAAATCTCAATATGGCTAAATGCAATATTCTAGTTGCAGAAGCTGCTTTTTTGATAAAGAAAAATGTGTGACAAGATGGCATTGTAGTCACTGTAAGAAAACATGTTTGGGACAGATGTCACATCATACATGATTTTAATAGTTTTCTTTTTCAGTGAAAATGATGCATAAATGATTATTTCCACTAATCGTGAATCATATGTCAGTATAATCGCAATATGATTATTTTCAGCCAAATGATATAAAATGATGATGACACACCAAAATCTCCATTTTCCTGCTCACTATACAGTTAACGTTTGAGTATCTATTGTATAATGAATTGTCAGTGACTGCATGAGGGATTTTAGACACTGTTAGTGAATCCAAGACAGTGTAGTTTTTGTTTCCTTAATATTGGTTTCAGGTCGTGAACATGAACATTTTTCCCCTGTGGAAGATTTTAACAGTCATTTAACACTCATAAATTTAAGCCATTTACCTCTTTTAATTAAGAAAATCACAGTTCAGTTCTAGACAACGATCCTCACAGTGTGGATGAGACGGTTTGTCAGAGGCAAAACTGTTTGCGTGACACCGGGAAGTAACGGGCCCCAGGGGGGCTGTGCCTGAATGATGAGCACTGTGTGTGTCATCATCATGCTTTCTCCTGAGGCTCCCATGGGTGCCTTTCCCCAAAGGCAACACTCTCCCTGATGAGCCAGCCAGAGAACAATAACTAGCTACCAGTCGGTAGAGGCTTTTATGTGCCAATGTGTTAATTGTGTGAACCTGCCTATCTTTCAATCAGTGGTGACTTTTCACGTTTTTTTTCCTTTTTTTACTGTTTTTTTTTTTCATATTCCCTGTTGTGTGGGCTATCACTATCATCTGTCATTTCAGAATGCTGGAAATGTCAATGACATGCAGCAGCTGGAGTGAAAACTTCACAAACTGTAGCATTATACAGCTCAAAACTGGCACATTATGCCACATCAAAAATTTAACTCCAAGTCTAATCTGAGCTACGCTGTAAACTATTTGCTTTAACTTAAAAAAGTTGGTATCTGGGCTGCCTCAAAATTTTAAGTTGACTGAATTTGAAAAGACAAGTTGAGGTAATTTTGTAATGATTCAAAACGAATAAACTGATATTAATTCAGTTGTAACATGATCAGTAAGCTTACAGTATTAGCTTGAACCAACAACTCTTCAGTCACACTGACAAACATTACAAACAAATTTGATAATCTTTTACATTTTCTCAGTTTGAAAAGTCAGTCCTTCATTTCACACAAATAACTTCCAGCTGCAGCTGCTTCTGTTGGAACTACGTTGTTCCAGCATTGGCACAAAGACAATATGTGAAACTGCTTCCAGTCAATTTATTAAATTCTAAGTGCAAGGAGGTAGGGACTGAATTTAGTACTAACCTTCACTGTTGTTTGCAGTTAAATTTTAATTACCCGCAAAATAAGCAACCATGACTTATCTTGTTTTCTTCAAACTAAAAAAATAAAACATTGCATGCTGGGAAGTCTGCTAATATGCTGACCATTTTTCTTTTAAAATTCTAAGTCTGTGTAAAGAAAAAGTAAAGCACAGCCGCTTCACTCTGCCCAACAAGAAGGTATGACTACCTTCAGTGACTCTCTCGGTACAAGCAGTTCATCTCAGTACCAACAAGCCGACACAGAAGGAAAAATACAATTCTGTCACCGTCCTCTGGCTCTGGTGGCTCAAACATGTCTGTACAAGTCCAACAAAGCTGCTAGATGGAGATTTTGAGACCTAATTGTATAAACTTAGCAGTTTTTTAACCATTCAAATTTGGCTGGGTGGATACTAACATATTTCTATGATCTGATAAATTCAGATTATTTATTGTTGCGTTCTTATTGTTGCATTTCAATCAACAATCAATCATTTCAAGTCAAAAGACTTCAAGTTAGAAGAACTCATGTTTTTAAGTTCTGTTTTTTAAGTATAATTAATCTGAATAAATGAAACTTATATATTTACTGAAATTAACGAGAAAAGATAAGTTGATTCCACTAAATTGCTGTATGTTTTTTACAGTGAAGGAATACACACTGTGTGTATGTGGAGGTGTGTATGATTGTAGGGGGAGGTGGGGCACCAGTGATTTCTCCATGATTTATAGCCTTGTGGAAAGTAAAAGTATGAGGGGGATTTGCTGGACCTCTTTGATCCCTCCTTCCTAAAACCCCACAACCCCTCCTCTCAGCTCTATTTTCTCCAAATGTCTCTTCTAAACAGTGTCATTTCAGTGGCAAACAACACCTGAGTGTTCAATCCTCCCATGCTCAAGCCAAGCGTTTGTGTGTCAGTGTGTGTGTTGATTTGTGTGTGTGTATCAGCGACTATCCTGAGCCCCAGTGGGCCATCTATCTGAGGCGGCCACACCACAGGAGATAATATGCCTCCCGTTCCTTCCCAGCTGCCCCACCAGGACGACGGAGGTGTGAATGAATTCCTGTCTTTATTTCATTTAGCACTCGGACCCTTGGCGAAGGTACGATTATGAAAAGAGACGTAAGGAAAAATGAAGAAGGCGACAGAGGGTGTGATGCTTCCTTTTCCTTGTTCACTGCCAAAACTGGCTGAATGGCTAACAACACAAGACCCCTGATCAGGGGCAGATTTAGCCATTTTGGGGCATAAGGCAAACACAGGCATGGGATCCTCCACATTGTTCGTTCTTCCCCTTTTTCATAAAAATAAACTTTTACTTTTGGTGGAATGTGGAAGATGAGTTGAGGAGCAGAAGAAGTTGCTCTGGAGGCTGGTGCTATGGCAGTGGATACTTCTGTATCTCTTGCCACAGCAGCAGGATGAACAGACTGTGGCTAGGGTGGGCACTGCTTCCTCCTTTTTTTCAGCACAGTAGGGGCAGCTTCGCTTAATTTGTCAATAGTCTGTACACTTCACCGAGCAGTACACAAGTTCGCTGCTGCCCTCCTGAATAATTTACGCAGATGCACAGTAAGAACTTTGAACAGTCCAAGTTAGCGGGAGGCGGAGACACCCATGAATTAAACTTTCTAATATGATTTTATGTATGGATTTTCTGACAAAAAAGAAAGTCTTAACCATAAGTTTAACCATTAGTAGCTGCTCTGTAGTCTCTTGGTATGGCTATATCTCTTGCCAGATAGCAGTGGGGTGAACAGGCTTTGGCTTGGGTGGGTATTGTATTTCAGTATCCTCCTGCTTCTGCCTTTTTTCCCGCACCATGAGGGCAGCTTTGGCTAATTTTTCAACAGTCTGTACACTATGTCAAGCCATTTGTTTATACAAGTTGGTTACTGTCTTCCTGAATCATTTCCGCAGATGCACAGCAAGATCATTTAATAGTTCAAGTTAGTGTGGAGAACCTAATACACTTAAGCTCACCGATATTATTTTTCGTATAGATTTTTAGGAAGACATAATTAATAAGAAAAAGGCCTGAGGCAATTGCCAATTCTTGCCTAATTTTAAGTTCCCCATGCACCTGACAACACAAGCCATTTCCAACACATCTACAAATTATTTGTTTTGCATTTTGTATCTCAACACTCATTTTTTCCTTTTTCTCTTTCTCCTTCACCCTTTTCTTCCACTTTTCTCATTCTCAGTGCATGAATGACTTCCCACCTCCATATTTCATTATTCCTCGGATGAGACCGAGCTTGATCAAGCCCGCTGCGAGAGACACTTAATTTTACATTTGGCCTTTTTTAAATAGCATACCTGAGAGTCCTGAAGCTCGGAATCTTAATTGGAAAACTAAAATATGATGTACATGCGCATTCAGGGGCCGTCCAATCACGGCTAATGAGACCCTTGTAAAGCAGATAGCTTTGAAAAGGTTTGGGAGCGCAAAAAGGTTTCGGGTCAATTCCAGCCTCCTGTTACCCTCCCAGCACCTGCGCGTGGTGCCTTCTTCTGCAATTACACCCCTTGCCCAGTCATTTCTCTCCCAGCACTTTTATTGCATCTGCTGCCCAAGACAAACAGCAATAAAGCCAAGGTAACCATGGATACATGAGGGCCACATCTCCTTTTTTTTCTTTCCCTGCCGATGCTATTGAAACATCCCTCTTTTGAATTTAAGTGGTGGGAGTCTCTTATTTCTCCCTGGTTCCTCAAGGTTATGAATGATGTGTGGGAAGGAAACAATGCTGCACAGGCTTTCACGGAGAAAAGAAAAAATAGAAGCCACCAAGGTGATGCTAGAGAAGTTAAAGAGGAAAACAGTGATTTTTAAGCCTTGACTTTTTGTTTCTTTTAACAGAACGACGAGCGGTGCAAACAGTGGAAGCGGCAACAATGATCAGAGGAACGTCTCAGGCTTCTCGCGCAAGTTAAACATCGGCGTAATCATAAGAGAAAGGGATGTTAACAGCCGCGTTTCAGTCTGCCGCCCTGATTGACTGAACGTCTACTCTCTTGACGGAGCTAATGAACACATCAGCTAATTAGAAGCACGGGGAGTGTGCTTTTACATGCGCACACACACACACACACACACACCAAACACGAGCAGCTATCCGTCTTTGTTGCTGCCTCTATCTCCTCTCCCTTCTGTTGTAGAGCCTGCAAACCCAGGTACAGGTAATCATGTATTTCCTCTTGTTGCTGTTGTCCTCCTCACTCACAGTAATTGTCAAGATGGCAGGTTGGTGTAGTGAATTGGGCGCCCCGGTGAGGGATTGAATCCAATGTCTAAGAAGGTGATTTGATACTTTAGAATCCACATTTTCTCAGAAACCTCACGCCACCAGAGAATGGTAAGAGAGAAGTGAGAGTAGGAGGCAGCGAGGTGGGAGGAAAAAAAAATTGATTCTCTTGAATATCATAATTCTTTCTTTTTACGCTTCCTGAATTGATTTTTTATGTATAAAAATAAAGAACTAGCACTTAGTCTGTTAGCTCGATGCTAACATGCAATGGGAATTATTGGTACCTTGTTATAATCACAAGTGGGGGTGTGAGATTGTGTGGCAGGAAAAGTGTATGATTCAACTTTTTCCCCATGTTCTAGTGTAAAAAAAAATTGCAATAAAAAATCGCAACAAATCATAATATTGAATTGCAATAGAAGAACTGCAATACATATCAAATCGACACTCAAGTTAAAGATGGGATCGATTTGATCTACTATCAGTATCGGAGCCAGATATTGACAAAGGGCATTCAGTGGGTATCAGACTATTATCCGCATTCCAAACTAAACTCACAACACCATGTGTTTGCCATGTGTTCCTTTTGTGAAACCTACACTAAGCAGAGCCAAATGAGGGTAGATTGAGCTTTCCACTTTAACTGTGCATGTACATATCATACAAGGAAACACATATTATTATTGTGTTAAGATACAGCTGGATTGAAAAAATGTACTAGCCACCTGACTCATGGTGCAACAATAGACCAGCACAAAAATGGCAATTACCTAACAAAAACCACCATAAATCCCCATATTCTGAACAAACACATTACAAACACTAACAAACAGTAACATTTGCATTTTGGAACACAGCAACAAACTCTCAGCAATGCATCATGGGATAATTACGCAAATGGGGCTGTCTGCCCCACAATGGTTGAAGGAAGCCATCACACCAGTTACATTACACAAACTCACAAGCTTTCCAGTTTGATTTCCAGTTTCAGCCTCATGTAATCTTACTGCTACTGCTTCTTCTACTACTACTCTACTACTACTACTACAATAATATGATAATAATAACAATTGGATCTGAAATAAAGTGGATCGGTTACAGATCGATCTGTAACCCAACCATCATGACAGTATCAAATCAGAAGATAAGTCTATTGTCCCTATGAGGCAAAGAGGAAAAAAAGACACAAAAATATATATTTGAATAATATATATATTATTTATATACATGTGTGTATATATGTAAAAAAAGACAACAATATAAGGTGAGCAGAGGCGAGGATCAGTAAGGTGAGAAGAAATCAGGAAAAAAAAGATGGCTTTGCCAGCCTAAGAAGAGGGGGTCAGAGTCTCTGATTGTCCCCGAGAAGGAACATGACAGTGGCTGTAATAGATTCTCCTCACACCTTCCTTGAGGTGACCTGCCTGTGGGAGAAGGCCTCCTCACTAATGACAGGCGAGAACACAGAGGAGGAGGCCTTCAGAGGCTTATCATATGCTGCGAACCATCTTCGCCATGGCCTCTGGCACCGCAGAACCACAGCGACGATAAATCTTTTTTTAAAACGCGCCCGCTTGTCTTTGTCTGTGTTTGGGTTTTGAAGCGATCAATCAAAAATGACGATGTGCTAAAGCAGTGACAACTTTTATGGTAATGGCAGAGGTGCCGGTGGGAACAATTCCCTCTTTTCTTCACGTGTAATGTCCCGAGCTATTATTCCCTCGCAAAGAAAAAGGCGTTATTAAGTGAGCCGTAATCCGACAAGCTACAATGAACAGAAGTGTATTTTTTCCTCTCTTCTGTTTGTGCTGTAGCCTGGAGAGTTGGAACAGCAAGAGATTTCATTATCCTATTGTATCGCCAATGCGGCTAGCAACGGAGTCACCAGGCAACGAGGCACCACGCTCCCTGTTCTGGGTCTTGTTCTAAAGAGTCAAAGTGTTTGCTTCACACTTTTGCAGCAACAGTTTCTGCACACAAACACACACTCGCTCACACACCCCTCCAAATCCCCCTTTTCAGTCTTTAAATCAGTCCTAATCCTTTTGGGTCTGACCAAAGTCCTCCAAACAAACATAATGGACAATAATCAGCTCTGCAGCAGTCACTCTATTGGCTTGTTTTGTCACGCTCAGATGACCAAACACAATAATGCTGTTTTCTTAATAAAAGAGGAGGTTATTAATCTGATGATCTCCAGTCCCTGTGTGCCATATAACCCCCCCACCACCACCACCTGCTCACAGCTCTTTATTTGTCTCACCCACTGTTTGTGTCTGCGTGGATGTGTACGAGTGTGTGTGTTATGGGATTGGCCGAGACGAGCTTGCAATCAGGCTGAGTGATGACTGTGTAATCACTGTGTTATTGACAGTGCATCGCCAAATTAAGAGCCATCTACATGTTTGATTGAGACATGGAAGTTACTGAGAGACAAAATATTTAAGTAAAGGACATTGCTAGGTTATTACAACTTGTGTCTTTGTGGTTTCAGCACCCATCACTGCTATCACTTATAACACTGTAGTCAGAGAAGTATTTTCTGAGATTTGGAAACAGTGCCACAACTAAAGGCCCTTGCAAATCAGACACTTTTTTGCTCAGCAGTGAAGTTCCAGATGTGAAAATCCCATTCATTTTCTGAATAGAGGATTTAGATTATTAGTCATTATTTCATAACCATCTAAGGTAGACTGAACATGAGCTGTGAGATTGTGAGACGAAAAAAAAAAAAGTTCTATCTGCGATGTTATGGACAAGTACTACACTACCCACAATCCTAAAATGCAATAGCAGAGAAACGTCTACCACCATGTGAAACAGTAGTTATGTTAGCAGGCTGGCTAGTTAGGTAGCTAACATGAATTGTACTAACAATGTTCTTAAGCCACAGTGAATATAATTTATATACGCACACAACATAATACAACACTGTTATTAAGAGTATAAACTATATCAAAGACAAAAGTTACATTTAAGAGGAAGCGGTATCGTTCGCAATTGTTTAAGGGATAATTAATAATGTTTACGGGATAAATAATAAGTAATTATGTACACAGTTTTGTACCTTTGCCTTTTTTATATTTTTGCTCCAGATCAAATGTTTTAAGTTCACAATTCAATTCATTGCTGGTTGGTTTGGTTCAAGGCTTAAAAGTCTTTATATAAGGATTTTCTGAGCTCTATTAATTTCCACGTTAATATTTTTTTTAACCTGTGTCCAGGCAATACAAGCTTTCACATCAATGATAGAATTTCGCTGAGCGATATTGCCGCTTTAATTTTGCTGATCAATCAAACTGCATGTTGTCGACACCATTAGATTCAAGACATAAAACATGGCAGATCATTGTTTCCCTGAACTCTATTTTATATGATAAAAGGGAAAAGAACTACAGAAATGACGATCTCAAAGACATACTGAAGAATATGAATGAACCAAATGTGCACTGCGCACAGCTGGAACTGTTTACAAATCATATAATACATATCTGACCTCAGATATAAGGCTAGTTGTATTGCAGCAGTGCTTCAAACTGTTCTCACATCCTGAAATGCATTGTTTACGGTTGTGTTTCAGCTACTGAACCAAGCAGTGAAACTTACCAAGTTCTCCTCTCTTTCTCAATATTGAATGTTTCCATATATGTCATTTTTTTCTTTTTATTAAGTCAAAGAAGCACCAGGTCATCATCACTTGATGTTAATTAATTTTTTTTTTTGCCATGCCATGATTTTTTTTAGAAGCTTAATAATTTATTTGCAAAATTGGACTGTGCTTGTCAGGCAAGTTGAACTTTGGCCTCCAAATTATTCATGCCTGGTTTTGGAGATATTGGCCATAGAGATACCTGACCTCTGTCCAATATAATGGAACTAGACCAAAGAAATGCATTTGAAAAAACTCAACAGCAATGTCTCTTTCCAGAGATCATGACCTGGTTGCTCAAGATAATCCACAGACCTTCTTGTGAGCAGATCTACTTTCTTTCAACTGAACTACACACATATCACTGCGCAGATGGAAGCTTCCAAACAAGTTTCAACAATCAACCATGAGGTTTGATTAAAGCCTCTCTGACAATTGTACTACCCATGCTTCTTGGCCTGTCTGGCCATCATTTCTCTGGGTAATAATATCACTAAAAAAAGGTCAAAGGTCTATATGTCTTTCCTGTTATTTATTTTCTACACCCCTGCTCTTCCTTTTCCCCCCCTCCTCTTTATCCTTTGGGGTTTTTGCAAACAGTGGGGCCCTACAGCGGTAACCCAGCCGAGCACAGGCCAAACAATAAAAGGTTCATCCAATTCAGTCTGGCATGTGGCCCTGCCTTTCCGAATGGAGAAGGTAACAGCACCTGGTATCTCTCGTGCCTCCATTACGCACTGCCAAGATTGGAGAAGATTGCTCTGCCAGAACAATAATGTGGACATCCACCATGAGCGTCCATCACCCAACACCCCATCCGCTCGCCCAAATCAATGCATGTGTGTGTGTGTGTTCATGGATTCTCCCCCCTCCCAGTCTGTCCTTTATGGAATAAGTCATCACAGGTCTTTATCTCTCTTGTACTCTGTCTCTCTCCCACAGTATTGGCTTTCCTTATCGTGGCTAAACCAACTGCTTGCCCCCACATGCCCTTCCCCTTTCCCACCATGATGGCCCCCCCTCCCATTCCTTCATCCCTCACCCTCCCAGCTTGCATTGTCAAAAGCCTGGAATCTTACCTATATCCAATGGTCCTGCATAAGGTGGCTCCAGACTAAAAATTTATTTATAGTTCTGCATGGGAGTTAACCTATCCAGTAAAATACTGGGCCAGATTAGACACATGTTAAAGGAATCTCCCAGATTAGGGAGTCACTTATGAAAGTGAAGTAATTTGCATGGTCCTTGCATGTAGAGCTCAAATTTGGTCAATTCTGACAAGTAAACTCACACCAGTGAGCAGTTGTATCCTGCGATAGTCCATAATGGGTAGAGATGTTCTGATACTAGCATTTCCTTCCTGAGACAGATTCCAATACCAGAATTTTGCCTGTTGGCTGATACCAAGTAAATTTTGGGGGGATTTATAGATCATGTGATATCAGATCGGTGCATAGACAGTATGTATCAGAGGTATTCCCAAAACTGGTATCGGAAAAAACATAATAATGGGAGATGTTATCTAATTTGCTAAGATCATGACATGCAAGTAGTGACTTCATCACCAAGCTCCCAGCACCAGCATTTCATGAGGCCTTGCAAAATTAATGTTACTGTCCCACTTTTTGGTATGGCCAGGAACTTTTCAGTCTGTTTTAGGTTTTCATTATATATCTAAATTAACTGTTTTTACATTCTGTCATTTTATATATTAGCATGACAAAGGTAAAATTTGCACTGGAAATGACTTTGCTAGCTAGACAGAAGAATTTTTCTACCTTCTTAAAAGTACGTGTGTACTCCCTCTGCAAATCATTATTAATTCCTTGAGTCCCTTTATGATAGAGTAATAGACGAGAAGGTTCGAACTGGAAATGGCTTTGGTAGATCACTGAATCTAAATCTGTTATGTGTTACTGAAAAGCAGGAGGTTCCTGAGCCCTTGCTTCAATCTTTTCAACTCCCAGGGATGTCCACGTACACGGCCAACATTACTGTCTTTCAGAAACTGTAGCTTGAACATATAAAACTAGAAAACCTAAGGAATCCATTCATACCAACCATGTCATGTTCCAAAGTTAGGCTAACCTCTGGAGATGGACAAAACTTGCATGGCGATTTTCAAAGTGGTCCCTTGACCTTTCACCTCGAGATATCGGAGTCAGAGTCTTCCCTTTACAGATATGTCTGTTGTATGCTAATCCCATGAAGTGTGGGGCAAAAACCATGCAGTTTTTTGCATGCAGCATAAACATTTTATCTCCAATTGTTGAAAAATGAGAGTGGAGGAGGTTAAACAACTATTGTCTTGACCAGGCACCTGTCAAATGGTTTCTGAATTGCATCTCTTAACCCCTTAACTCCACTTTAGCCCTGGTGTGTTTTTACATTTTTGTTGAGGTGCACATCACCACTGTTGGAACCACCACAACACCTCAATACAGGAGCTTAAAACTATTCTAAACACCCCAAAATGCCACCTTCCAGAGACTCCTACACATGAAAGATTAGGTCAGCAGCTCCACTGCTATCAGCCCTACGTCCAGGCTACATTTTAACCCTACGTTCTCCAGATAGTACCACGCTCCACAGACCTACGCACCCCTTGACACTCACGTCGATGAAGACCACCCACATGCCCACCCACCCATTCACCAGCACTTCCCCCCTCTCTTTATGTGTCATGCCTCGGATAAGATGTTGCTGGGCAGATTGGTTGGCGGGCTGCAAGGCATGACTTGAGCCTGTTTGGTTTGCTGTGCAGCCACCGAGGTGTAATGCAGGGTGACACTCACGCATGGGAAGAGGATGTGATGTTTTATCACTCGGCTCTGTACAGGAATCAACTGGGGGATTTCATTAAGCGCTGCTCGTTGTAGTGTATCCTTCTTTGAGCATGTTGTGGCAGGGTGCAGTTTTTCATATTTCATGGTGGGAGCAAAAAGAGCGGTAAAAACCTTACTCATTCTAAAAGAAAAATATTGTGCACCCGTGTATATAGATACTTATGTGACAGATGCATACATATACTAACAGTAAATAGAAATCCACTCTCGCTTTTATTGTGGAGTAATACCTAATGTATCTAAACCTAAAGTATTAAGCTGTCCACCACATTGGGTCATTATATTAACAGTAAAATGCAGCGGAGGCGATAATGTGGTGCAAATTACAGCACACTTGGTTTCCTGCACTGCCACTAATGGCTGTGAGTACAGTCTTTTCATTGCACAGTAAAGTTTAATAGCATTATTAAATGGGCCGAAATATATCAGCACACGCATATGATGTAAGAGTGGATCTATTTGCACGGGCAAAGTAAACAATGTGTTTAATGGATTATTGGCATACCGAGGGGATAATCAACAGGTCTGTCAATGAAACAAGAGGTCCTACATTGTATCACTAATAGGTTCAATGCTAGCAGTCACTAATTGAAACACACAGATGCCAGCGAATACTGTCAGGGGAGCAGACACTGATTGTGCAATGGGAAATCTAGACAGGCAATTCTTATCACAATATCAGGAAGAGATCGATGGTAAAGTAATTCGGGGGTGGGGTTCACACCTAGATCTCTGGTTCCTGAATCGAACCAATGCAAGGACGATGTGTTGTTTCAATTTTTCAACTGGTCCAGTTTGCATCCACAAAGGCAAAACTCAAACACTCCAGAAATTGTACACACAAGTCGTGTGATGGAAATGCTACTATAATAATGGTCATGGACTTGGCGGGTAAAAAGACAATAAACAGCCTAATTTATATCTGGATATCGTACATCATGGAGCACCATCAGGTCCCTGTTCATGTTGGTGTTGGTCTTGATATGAACGTCTCGTAAGACAGCAGGCATTACAGGGATAGACCCTAATATTTGCAAGCACTAGTCCCACGGGCCACCAAGCCCCTAAATTTGGTGGCCAAAGTTACATTTTTGGTGGCCCAAATGTAAACTTGTGTAAAAACAACACAGAAAAGGCAATTAAATTCAACTTAACACAACCTTCCTTAACTGTGACACTTGCGTTGCCCACTTTTCCCATGAATTGCAATGTGATGTTTCCTTAAGCCATTGTTTTGAGCTAGACTTCTTGGCTAATTGAGGAAACTTGCTGTACACACTGCAGTATATTACATCTTTAGGCGTGTTATATTGCAGCCATATTTAGTAGCCGACTTTTTGTGACCACAGGCCATAGTTAATGTCAAGGCCTTATAATTCAGGTATTCCCTTACTTCGATGTGAAGCCAGGGTTGTCCCCTGCTGGTCCACATTTTGGTAGCAAACATGCAACAAGTTCACCTCTCACCAAAACAGGAGGAGAAAATGTTGTTTAACCAATGAAATGACACAGACAAATGGCACAGTAGACTTCTGTGATGGTCTAAAGAGTGTTTACACCAAAAATGAAACAAACCAGAGAAGAGAGCCCGCATGAGAGTTCAAATCTGGCATTCACACCAACCCAAATGAACTGCACCGTTTGGGGTAAACAATCCAGGGTGCCGTTCAGCCGGAGAAAACAAGGCTGGTGTGAACATGTCCTTAGTGTTCTTCAAAAGAATAACTAAATAATCTGTGAAAAATCTATGAAAAAAAGTACTGGTTTTGTTGGATCTATGGGCTGCAAAGCAGAGAAATGCACCCGGCTTTAATCCCAGGATCAGAAAGTTCTGCGGTCTGGAAAAGATATTGAACCGAATCCTTTAAAGGGCAGAGATTGAGAGATTTCATCAACTAAAAGGACAGTGCGAGTTCCTGTAGAAAATAGAAACAGCATGATGACTCAAAGGACGACTCAACGCCTCAGATGACACACAAAGGTTCAGAGACAGTTCACTCGCTGACACCCAATAATCAATGTGCTTTAGCTTGACAGCATCAGATGAGTTTCTGGGGCAGTGCACATAAGACCCTCGCCATCAATAACAACAACTTTACTTGGTCCTCACAAGTTCTGTCATAGGTCAATAAAGAACAGTGCGTCAAAGGTTTTATTTTGATTGACTCTCTCAGATAATCCTGTGAGAGCACATCCTGTGTAAGCAATCATTTACAGAAATGCAGCAGTGCTGCTTTAGTGCAAAATTTCAGTCATACAAAACAAATAGGCTTTTTTTCATAAAAAAAAAAAAAACACATTTGTAATCAAGCTGTCAAGGCCATATTTTAGCTTTTTATTTGTTCCATCTCTGCACAAAATGGATATCTGCATTCGGTTTGCCCCTCCTAATATTTTTGGGGACATTTTCTAATCTTGTTCTAGAAGGAGTTAGCGAGCAGAGAGCGGATATCCAATGAAGCGTTAACACTACTTGTCAGTATAAATGTAGCTCATTGTCGATGGATAAAGACTCTTTGGAAATGAAGCTGAGTTCTTTCTATTTTTCCAGCGACAAATGCAGAAGTGGGAGGAAAAAAATAGTCTGTCTTTTGCATTTTATTGCCAGAGCCACGCACTGAAAAGCAGTGCAGGGTGTCAACCAAACACTCAGCTGACTTCATCCCAGCCTTCATACACAGGAACCTCGGCACACAATAGCACCAATGTTGCTGCTTTACAGCAAAACTGACAATTGTATCCCGAAGGCTCTTCTACGGCTTAGAAACATTCCATTATGTATCGGCTCACCCACGTACAGTATTTCACACACACACACACACACACACACACATTACAGGGACTACTGTATGTTTTCATACATTTGACCTTGACTTCAAAAACCATCTTGTGCATGTGTGTGTGCTGACAGTGCTGCCTGTCAGCGAGTGACTTGACTGTTGAGTTGTGTTTTTACAGGCTTCACAGATTTACATGCTCAGCAGCCGGGAGACTTAAAGACAAGAGAGAGGGGGTGGTATCGAGGGGGAGGGTGGCGGGGTGGGTGAGTTACCTATCATTTGATGCTGCCTCTCTTGCATAATCCCACGCTTTCAAATGGAGGGAAACTGCTGATGAAGCCACAGAGCAGAACAATTGAAGACAGAAAGAGAAAGGGAAGAGAGGGAGGAAGAGAAAGAGGAAGAGGAGAGACTGCCCTCTTCTTTGGTGTATCAATGTAAACTCCTGACAAGGCAAGCCTCCTCTTCTTCACCAAGTTTGTGTTTTCCAGGCTTGCATTTTGACTGGATCAGCATTCTAATGAAAGACTGCAATGCCCCAAAGCTCCGTTTGAATCCCCTAAGAAACAGTCAGCAATTGTCTCTTTTGTTAATATGCAACTTCTGCTGTGCACCTGTAGAGAAACTCCTGGGATAAGAAATACCTTCTCATCCTTGCAGCAGAAGAAAGTTAGTTCTGGGAATACTGTCAGGGGAACAGATACTGATTGTGTAAGACAGGGAATTCTTATCACCACATCAGGAAGAAATCACTAGTAAAGTAACTCAGGGAGGGGTCACACCTAAATGTCTGGTTCTTGACACAAACCAAAGCTAGACCTTTTCCACAAACATGGAACTGGCCCTGCTCATGTCTAAGTATCTAATTTGGACCATTCAGAGCATTTACATCAACTATAAACTCATCTGGAACTTGCAAAGTTGGTTTCCAGCTGGAACCACAAAATAACTCAGGGACGGTTCACACCTAAATGACCAGTTCCTGAAATAAGCCAATGCTAAACTTTTCTATCAACATGGAACCAGCCCCATTCTACAAAGTCGTTGTACATTGTGCAGTGCCCAATGGCTCCAGTCAAAACTGGTGGAAATGCAAGCTGCTTCACTAGATAGCACCAAGGTTCCAAGAATCTTGAACTGAACTGGTTCAAGAACCACAGCTCCTGAAACGAACCAATGCTAGGCCTTTTCCACCAGCATGGGAACTGGCTCTGTTGCAGTTCAGTTACCTAATCTGGAACCATTTGGAGAAGTTCCACCAAAAAATAAACTGGTTTGGAACCTGAAAAATTGGTTCCCAGCACAAAGTAACAGGTCTTTCTTGGGAACCAAAGTGGCCGTGTCATATTCCACAGGTTGGTGTGCATTGTGCAGCGCCCTCTGTTGATGACATCCTGCAGTACAATTGTTTCACTAGATAGCACAATCTTGAATGGGAACCAGTTCAAAAACCAGAGCTTATATTTGGTGGAAAAGGGCCCCGCAGGGATGATACATTGTTTCAATTTTCAACTAGTCTGATTTGCATTCCCAAAGGCAAAACCGTTCTGAAACTGCAAAAACAGAGTGGTGGAAATGTTCGATTATTTATCATATAGTCGGTAGGTAAAAAGACACATACAATGGTATGTTCCACGATTGGTTCGAACAGTGTCCATACCAGTGATGAACCGCTCCAGAGTTCACTTGACAGCGGTCTGAGACCACCCCTTCGAGGCAGACGAGAGAGCAATCATTTGGTCCACACCAGAGTTTGAGTCCAGTGTTCACACTAATCCAAATGAACCGCACCAAGGGGGTAAACACTCCAGGGTTCAGTTCAAATGGACTAAACAAGACTGGTGTGAACCCACTCTCAGTGTTACTCAAACGAATAATTAAATAATCAATGAAAAATGTATGAAAAAATGCATTTTGTTGTATTGAGCTGTGAGGCAGAGAACTGCTCCCAGCTTTAATCCCAGGATCAGAAAGTTCTGCAGTCTGGAAAAGATATAGATATTGAACCAAAACCTTTAAAGGGCAGAGATTGAGAGATTTCATCAACTGAAAGGACAGAGCGAGAGCTGTAGAAAACAGAAACAACATGACTCTTAAAGATCGTGTAAAGCAACAATAAATGTGTGTTCTGAGTTTGTAACACCACAGAAATGTGTTAATAACCACCTAGCCAAATTTGAATAAAAAAATGGGTAAGTATATAAAATTAGGTCTCAAAATCAATCAAAAATGAGCAGTTTTCTCTGCTCTGAAACACTGAGGGCGTGTCCGCTCTGCTGTCTCAGTGTCAAACACCCCTATGACCTGAAAACAACCTGAAATGTGGACACTGTCTAGCAGCTTTCTTTTCACGATTTCAGCAACTATTTTCTAATATGTATAATGTGTTCAGAAGAAAACCCCCCATTTTCCTTTACACAGACTTTTGCTAATATGCAACTTCTGCTGTGCACCTGTAGAGGAACTCTTGGCATAAGAATTACATTCTCATCCTAAAAGTGCAGGAAAGTTAGTTCTTCGCCTCTATCAAACTAGTTTCAAAGCATGGAAGAGAAAAGATATGGGAAAACTTCAAATTCAAAAAAGATTAGGATGTCTGTAACTCCCACTGAACTCATTCATCTTCAGCTTTCCTCCCTTCATACCTTTTTTTCTGCTTCCCTTCATCCTCTGGGCCCCGCTTGAGCACCAGAATCCTTTGGATCAGGTACAGAATCATCCGGAGCATGCAATGTACTTCAGGCTAGCCCCGTTACACCCCAGCTCAACCTGGAAAACATTAACATCTCAAACCTGCACAACTTCAAAACCGTTCTCCCTGGTCTGGATGTATCGACACAGCCTCGGGCTCCTTCAGACTTCAGACAGCTACGTGTGTGTGCGTGTGTGCATGCATATCAGCGTGTGTAGCATGAAAGCCTTTTCCATTTGCAAATTACTTCTGTGGAAATGGGTGCTGACCAGCTGGTACCTTATGTTTGTCAGGGCCTTGGCTCGTTACACGACGAACAGCAGGAAACCCTGGCAAGTGTTTGCTGTTTTACATTACCAAACAACAATGGGGAGCCAAAATTCTTGTCGGTATTTCATACCAGTTATTTACACGCTGCAACACGTGCACTTTCATGGGGATTCGATTCAAAAGGAGGTGTGATGGTGCATATTTTTAATTCTGCTCTGTTCACATTCTAGTTGCTTTTGAGATTGGAAGTTGTGTCACTGGACAGATATGATATCCTCACTTGCTGCACAGCCCAGGATGACTGTATTAGTCTGCACAGCAGGTTGGACAACCTTTTTCTTGCTAAATGTCATCCTAACCTGTTCAACTGACCTATGCTTTTGTCGTGTCTAACAAAAACAAAGCTTTGCAATGACTTATTTCAGCTCTGGCTAATAAAATCCCTTCTATTGTTTGACAGGGGTGGGGATACTCGTGCTAAGCTGTGCCATAAGCAACTATGACCATTCAAGCCACGCTGGAACGGTGTGAATGTTTGTCCAAAGGAAAGCATGGACTGAGGCATTGTTTGCTTTGTTGACGTATTTGGAGGTGAAACATTTCTAACAAACCGCAGTAGAACCTGTTCTCATTTTTTATGAAAGAATAGCAGGGTTAACAAAGTTCTGCTGACTCACTGACAGACACACTGCAGTTTCTATAGGTGCTTTGCAAGAACTATTGAACCACTGAAGAATTACTGCTTCACATTGAATCAAGTTGCAGTTTACATCCATGCTGTCCAGACTCATAAAACTAATCTGGTGAAGACTGTAATAAAAGGTATAATCTGCAACGTTTTCGTACAGAAAACAATGTATAGATTCATATTACATAATCCCGTCACTTATGACCTACTGGAAGTGTGATGTGGTGGCTACAGTGACTGTACTAAAAACTGAAGTTATCAAGATATTGACATGTATGATTCCAGTATATAATTTCCCGTGAGAAACATGCTGTCTTAACTTAGAGATTATTTTAACAGAGGAGTACAGAGGACTGACAGAGAGCTGGATATTATGGTGTCACAGTGAAGTGACTTTTGACCTTTTGGATATAAAATATCATACCTCATCATTTTATCCTATTAGACATTTGTGTGAAATTTTGTCATAATTAGTGAATGTATTATTGAGTTATGACCAAAAATGTGTTTTTGTGGGGTCACAGTTAGCTTGACCTTTGACCTTCCAATTCTGATCAGTTAACCCTTGAGTCCTAAAGGAGCTTTGTATCAAATTTCAACAAATTCTTGGGATACTCCATTTACGGAGTAGGCCAAACGTAAGGTCACAGTGATCTTGACCTTTGACCACCAAAATTTAATCAATTTATCCTTCAGTCCAACTGGACGTTCGTCCCAACTTAGAAGAAATTATCTCCTCGTGTTCCTGAGATATCGCGTTGACGAGAATGGAACAGACGTGAGGTCACAGTGACCTCTGACCAACAAAATCTAATCAGTTCATCCTTGAGAAAGAAAATTTTGAATAAATTCCATCAAAGTGTTCTTGCGATATGAGAATGAATTTGAGACAGCCACCTCCCAGATTAGGTGGTTTGTGCCCGACCATTTCTGCAACTTTCCAAAACTGACGATTCAACATTCACACCCACTTCACACTGTGATTGGTCAGCTGTGGCAAGGAATGGAGCAGGCTTTGAACTTCCCTCTATAGCTCTCTTTTTTCCTTTCTATACACAACTGTCACCTCATGTGAACAACCATGTGCAACATTATACAGACAGTCCAGGAACCATTTGGAACAATTATGAACACCTTTGTTTTCTGATATGGTCAAACAATATGTTTTTTCCAGTTTAACCTCACACTGACCCCAGTCAACCCAGGTATTATTACTGTAGGTTATACCTGGACCATGGGAAAACACCATTAGCACAACATTTACTGGTAAGTCTTGTCAGAACAGACATCTCTTTGAAAGTTTAAGACAAGGCCATAAAAGATCTTGAAAGTAACAAATGGCCTTGGAAGTGATATAGATACAGAATAAAACACAGAACTGTATTTATCTATATGCCTCAAGACCTTGGTCATTTAAAGCAATCCTGCCACATACTACTTACATTAATGTATGATTGTTTTAATACACTACCAGTATCAGAAATGCCTCTGTTACAGCCTAAAATGCTGGATTGGGTATCAGTGAGCATGCAAGTTTATACACTGATCTAATATCATATAATTTATTAGTCTAGAAATGGGACCCTGCTACTTCCCAGCAGTGTTCCATACACTTAACTTGAGCCAGGCCATATAACAATGATAGCAACCATATCACATCCATACAGGGTTACTAGTTTGACCAGCATCAGCGCATTGAGCCCACTCACTCAGCACTTGCACCAACATTTGTGAAGCTGAGGAGGACAGGTTGCAACAGCTGTAAACATTTTTGGACTTTAAGTTTTATACTTTATGTTTATAGCCCAAAAACTATAAGTAATCTGTAGCTGTTATGGGTCTTAATGCCTTGCTATCTAATTTTATTGGTCATTGTGAGTTGTTCACAAAGACAACGGGCTGTTCTGGACCTTGGATTTATTGCTGTTATCCTGTTTTAAGTCATTGCCAATGGATCTGTGAAAAGTTTATTAGTTGTGCAGCCATATGATCTTATTTGGGTTGTGTTATTAATATTAGTCAGGGTAGTTTCTAGCAGCAAAACATAAGTTCTGTAGAGACAGCCTGCTGCCAGTGCCAATGTGGTGCCGCGGTTAGCTTTTAAAGGTATACGTAGCTGTTTTTGTTCTGCGGATAATTGAGTTTTAATTGGCGTATTAATTCTCAGTTTGTGTTCATGTGCTTTATGTTACTATGCTATCTAAGCCAATACTGAATTTTATTATGTAGAGAAAGTATGGCCTGTTTAACTGTGTAATTATACTGATGCATTGTAATGTACATTCTTTTTTATTTGCTTATATTTCAGAACAACATAATATTCCCTTGCAAGCTCAATAAACACTCCTAAACTGTAAAATCAGACATCTGGTTCTCACTGGAAGCCCTGCAGCAGGCCAGTTTCCAGTTAACCAGGTTTTTAGTAGTTTCTACAAATAATATACACAGTATATATTGTCTACCACATTATTATCGGATTAGTACTCGGTATTGGCCAAAGTTCAGGTGTCAGAATTGGTATCGGGAAAGAAAAAAATGTCGGAAATTTGTTTTAACTGGTTTAAGTTCTACAATGTCACCTTGTGATCTTGATTTGCGAAACATCCAAAAATAGGTTAGTGTGTCTGGTAATTTTGAGTCCAAACAAGACAGAAAGTCCTTCAGACATGCTGACTGAAACGAAGAGATACTGGGAACTCTTAAGCACTCTTAAGTAACCCTGCTCAAGAGATATTCTATTAGCAAAGAAAGACAATTTATCATGGATGTATTTCAGCAAATATAAATACAATGAATGTACACTCCCATGAAGAACTCCTTTCCTCTCTTTACAAAGCACCATCTAACTGGTAGCCACCAGCACTTAAAGCTGAATCTGCAAATCTGACTGTGCTCATCACTGCATTAAATATGCAATGAGAAACATCCGCTGGGACTTGGACTGTCTACCTAATGATATGATTGAACAAACTAGGGCAGAGAATGCTGCCGCCTGTCTATTAGAACTTCGGCTAGCGCACCATGATATCAAACTTCTGTGTACTCACCCGTCTGGGAGCTACTTGGCAAGAGATTGACACATCGAAGGGTGAGGCAGTGCCCTGATAAGTGAAGCTGGCATTTGTTTCAACGTTCGGACGCTGCCTCCCAATAGCTGAATTAAACATCGACTGGGAATCGACTCAAGGCAATCCACAAACACACGGCCACTTCCCCACCTGTTCCGTCGATGAATTCATGCGTCTTTTCTTTTCAAAAGAATACAAATCAAAGTGACTGTCTCCCAACATAATGATGTTATCAAAGGATGAGGACAATGTGGTAGCTGGGGGGAACTGGGAGAAATTGTTGTTTGTGGTTCTTCAGCATGAAAAAACATAGAGCAAAACAGAATGATTGCACTGGAAGATCAGCCTTTTCTCCCGTATTTTCCTCCAGATGAAAGACTCATACCTGTTTTATCACAAACACACACATTTGGCTGTGCACTCTACCTTCACAGTCCAAGCGTATATCAAACATTCCTCCGCTTTGCTGTAATTTCTTTCACATGATTTTCCTTCTCCCTCCTTCCTTTCATTCCATCTTTCTGCATGCCGGGGAAATGAAAACAGAGGTGGAACCCGGTGATTGAATTGTTCTTTATTCATGCTGTCTTCCCGTGTAAATATGGAGCCGTCAAGTGTAAACTGAATTCTGCAGCTGGTCGTCACAGAGGGCTCGCGATGGAGATGTGGGATACCGTGGGGATACCACACAATCCCACAGTCGTTCCTGTCACATTTTCCTGCCATTCAAACCCAAACACACCTCCTCTAAACAGTCCTAAACAGGAACAGGATCTCATGAGAAAGAGAAAAATCCTCCAGTTGGCATTGTGATTTTTTTTTTTTTTTTTTTTTTTTTTACAGCTTTCAACCTGTTGACTGAAACCGGCGTCTGTGGAATGTGGGTGATGTTTTATTGTGAATTCTTTTGTTTGTTTCTGGGTTCCCGGGTTTTTTCCATGTTACAGACCGCTTCAAATATAGATCTAGGTTAAATGCTGAAAGAAGTAATCAGCATTGCATATGTTAATTACAGATATGAAGATAGCAAACAGCTCCTTCATAATGACCTCCCCTGGGCCTCCGCATGGTTATCCAGCAGTGTGCTAATGGGGTTACTCCCAGTCCTCTGTGGATTCCCTACCACCATCTATGAAACCACATAAGCATTATCAGAGTAAACACTGAACATTTACATATTCATCATTACCAAACATGACCTAAAATAGTACTATTAAAACACGGAGATGAAAGTTTTAAGATCCTTGAACATCAGAGAGTTTGTAAAGTGACAAAAAAGTCTAGAAGACAATGTTGCACAACATGGTGATGGTATTATTTCATTATATGAAGGTTGTATGCAAGCCAGACCTCTACACTACTTTAATAAGTTAATTTTGCTTAAAAATTAGGAAACTATTACTTTGGGAAAAATACATAAATGAACTCAACTGTGTCAAGGTTTGTATTACTGCCACCAATTTACTGAGGAAAACAACAAATATTACAGAATGAAACAAGTATGAGGGGAAAAAGTACTGGAAACTCAGTGTACGCAAGTAAAATTAAAAGACTAAAATAAATTAAGGTAAAGGCACCATTTACTTTAAGGACTGTTCATGCAACTTGTTTTTGTAGTTTTTTTTCCATCACTCTGAGAACAGGAAACATGAAAACGTTTCTCTTTTAGTTTGGAGTTTACTGGGACGGTGCTTAAATACCTGTCACGTCATCTGTCTTTTCAAAGCAAACAGTGAAATAATTACCCAAAACTGTCTGTCATAAACATCCAACTCAGTTTACAGATGACATCCTTAGTTAAAAGTTAACCCACTGTACTTGCAAAGCAGTAAACACAACAGACATATTGTCACAAAAAGCAGAGTTTCAACTCAAAGTATCTGGAACTTTTAGTACCAGGAACCACTTTTCAAGGAGCTAAAAGGTTCCTCCAGTCAGTTGCTGTCTATATGTCCACTGCGGTCTACACACCAACGAAGATTAGGTTAATTAGTGCACTGACATGACAAGCGGGCATCTGTATCTACTAGCTATCTACAATACTACTAATCCTACTACTTTGTTGTCAGTCCATTTGTCATATGCTTTCTTATGTAACTCCATGATGTAGATGTGTCAAAACGCAAAAGAACACAAGCCCCACCCTCAAAGTTCCTGTACTTTCAGAAAGTACTACCCTCTAAGCGGGTACTTTGTGGGGTTAAATCATTTCCCCAGAACTTAATTTGGACCCTGGTCCCTGTGGTGAAAACTGAATTCCTCCAAAGGTTCCTAGTTCCTGGGGAAAGTTCCTGCAGTGGTACAGTGGCTTTATAAAGCTGTTATAGGGAATGTGTCAGCAAACAATTGCCTATTTACATAGCCAGCACATAGAACGATATTGGCCATTCATTTGGAGTCGTACTTGTGTTCAGTATGGGCTCTCATTTTAGCTTGGTTTTGGTCTCCTCCAATTCCTGAGAAAATATGTTTCTTCAGCTGCTAAATGCTCTTCTGTGTTCGCTAGCTAGTTGCTAACTTTGTCTGCCCTGACAATACGATTGATATCGTAACGTCATAAAACAGCTGCCTGCTGTGGCTGAAAATGATGCTAATGAGAGCACTGAGAGTGAACCAAAACAGTAAAGACTAATACAATAAGCTGAAAGACATAAAGAGGACGGGAATTAAACTGTCATTGTTGCAAATTGTTCATACAGAAATAAACTGGTGGAGCATTAACATCCCGGCATGTCTGAGGTACAGCCTCCTCGTCAGGACGTTCAGAGGCCGTCACATTTATCTTTCAGCTCCTCCTGCATTCCCGCCGACCTCTGTGCTCTTCCCTTTGTCCTCTCTACATGGGGAAAGCTATCTTGACAGTAGGAGATAAGCATCGACCAAACGCTCCGAAACACAAGCGAGCGGATAGAGAGGGAGAGAGTTTTTGCAGAGTACACACTCTTCCCTTGCAGCCATGTCTTGTTTGTACACTCGGGAGGTGGCAGGATCTCATGTTTCACCAGCTCTTGTCGCGTAGCCTCACCGCTACACCGTCTGCTGCTGTCATCCCTGTATACCCAGTTGTTAAGAACAGCATGCGATGTGCAGTTGGACTGCTTTGCATCTTACAGGTGAAGGTTTGTGCTGCTATAAACAAGAGAAAGAGGGGAATAAATCAGACCAGCGGAGTCAGGCGTGGGATCTGCTTTTCCCTGGTTATTTCATGGCCCATTCTTTGTCTCAGGCCCGCTCCTCTCTCTCAGCCTCTCAAAGTGATGTAACATGACTCCCGGCTGATGTCTATCACGATCCTCATTACACCTCTGTTGTCCTCTCCCACATAAGAGATTCTCTGTCTCAGGTGGTCCCTTGTCTCCCTCCCTCTCCTCCTCCATTCTTTTGTATCATCTCCATTTTTCACAAAAAGCCTCACCTATAAAGACGTGAAGCAGCTCATATGAATTTAAAAAGGTCAAGCTTCTAGTATTGTCAAAGTACCAGAATTCTGACTTGTTACCTATAGCTCTGTAGCAAATTCAGCACAGCTGGGCTGAAATGACATTTAGGTGTCTGTGGTCGAAGCAGCAGCGGAGACAGCGATTTGTATGGAGGGAATAGAAGAATTCGAGCCTGAGAACACAGACGAATTTCCAAGCTTATGTTTCATTTGCTCTGGCAGATACATCTGGCCGTGTCCACCCAGTGTGGTTCTTATTGGGCCACACGTCATGTGTTTTGAGCATAACCCACCAGGCTCACAATACTTAAATAAAACTGTCAAACTAGCAGTGCTGATCAAATATGAATCAAGATTCTGTTACTGCAATGCAAACGTGTAACAGATTTTAGTGTGCTTCTTAGCCATCTTTTTCTTGCTTGAAAATTACAAAAAGTACTGCTCCATGCATGTGTCATTTAGCGCTAAGTCAATCATTTGGTTGCTCTGATTGGTTGAAGTTCTATCCAACTGACCCTTCCTTAGTCCTTCCCTTTTTGAACCTCGGTCAACTCCTTTCCTGTTTCCTGTACTTAGATATCCTATGTGCTAGGCTCATTTATATTGAAAAGAAAACCTAATTTTAATATGGTTAAAAGGTGTTGCTGACCTGTAAAAGTGACATAGTGACATCTTACATTAGCTTATGTTAGTAAAATGGTAGCTAAGTAGCTAGCTTACGATTTATGTTGACTAGCCAGCACTGCCCCAACTTGCATGTGTGGCTCAGCGCTACGTCATTCATTTCATTGCACTGAATGGTTGTAGGTCTACCTAACTGACTCTTCCTACGTCCCACCCTTTTTGGAACCTTGGTCAACTTTCTCCTTTCCTGTTTTGTTTACCTAAATACAATATTTGCTAGGCTCCTCCATGTTGCAAAGAAAACCTCATTTTAATTGCTGACCTGTAAAAGCAAAATAGTCTCATCTTAAGTTAGCTAATGTTAGCAAAGACCATGCTAACTAGTGAGCTAATCAACATCAATCATAAGCCAGCCAGATAGCTAGCATTTTGCTAACATTAGCAGAATTAAGATTTGACTATATGCCTCTGTTACAGGTCCCTAATCAACATCACCATCCTTTAACCATCTTCAAAATTTAGTTGTGTTTTCAACAGAGATGAGTCTTGCACATAGCTTTCATGACAAGCTCGCACAGCTGTTGTTACTGCACAGGACAAAGGCATTTTGGTCTGTGCCCATAATGCCCCTTGGAAATCGCAAATGAACCCGCAGTAATTTCAGCGTGCCAATGCCAGGTTAAATGAAATCTTGAGTGCAGCTGGAATGACTGGAGAGAAAACGAAAGGGATGAGACTCCAAGTAACACAAAGCAATGCCACACTGTTTGAGTGATGTCTGTGACGTAGTGCAAAACTGCACAGCAACAAGTGCTTAAGATGCTAACCAAAATAAGATAAGAGCAGCACTTTAACTCAATGATCCACAGGCTTCAAAATGACAAAATGAAAGCTATATTTATAGGACCCTGAAGTATGGAACAGAAAAACAAACACAAATGGCGCTCTCAAAGACATTCTTCAAACTCTGCAAACTCGACGGCATCGCTGCAATCGAAGACACGCTCTCCACGACAATCACAGTCCTCTCCCAGAAGTTTGAATGGTCTGTGATGATGATTAGTTGACCACGCTGCAGAGCCGAGGAGTGGATGCAGATGTGGCTAATTCCAATGGTGCATGGAATGCTGATTGTGTGGCACCAAGTGCTAGCGGCTAATCAATACAGTTAGCATTGCTAGTCCTCGTTTCTGCATTTGAAGACTCAGCACCTGTGACTGCAGCCCTGCGCTAATTTCAGCTTGATTATCATCAGAGCTCATCTGTTTCCTTGCATCCCAAAAACTCTCCAATTAGAGGACTTGGATGGTGGTAAATCAAAGTATGTAGCAGCGTACTGTACAGCGGGGACAATTATTCAAGTGTTGGATTTTATATGGAAACTTTTTGCAAATTTTTCAGTCTTTTTAACTACTGTATGCAATCACACTTTCAAAGAGTTTTGGGAGGAGGAACATGACTTGCTTCTCTAAAGAAATTTCTATTGAATACAATGTTTCAAGGTTATACTTACAAACCCAAGGCTCACAGCTACAACATGTCCTTCCACTCATATTCATGCAAAGTTATGTTTATCATTAACGCCATTGTTGTCAACTGACTCGTGTTCCGAATTTTGAAAAGTCATAGGAATATCGTTCAACAGCAAAATGAGTACCTCCATATCATGAACATGGGTCTGTACAATAATGTACAGCCATCACACAGCATTGGTATGTGAAGGCACAAGCGCTCGCGGCTATCATTTCCCAGCCTTTGTTTCTCCCTCTTTTGAAGCAGGAGACGAGCCAGAGAATGACTCCATTAATGCAGAACCTATTTCTACCAAATCAAAAGAAACACCCCGCCCAATGTAATGACAACCTTCCTCCTTGCCTCTGGTGCTTTTCTTTTACTCATCACAAGGAAAGGAGGTCGTGAAGGTTGGGTTGTACAGTAGGTTATTGTGTAGAGTCAATGTACGAGTGCTACAAGTACTTACTGTATTATGCACTCAAGCTGTTCAAATGACCACCGCAGATTAGAAGAGCATTATATTATACTTGGCCACTAAGGAGCCTTTCTTGAGATGCTTTGCGCTGCACTTTACAGTGATCATGGAGTTTCTCTTGTGTTAGTTCAGTCATAGTAAATACTAGGGGTGTGACGATTCACTCGAAATCCGATGCATCGGACCTTAATGTGTTAGATATGAGTGCATCGGTTCGGACGGCCTGTATCGGTAAAAAGCTGAACATGAATCGGACAAAAATCGATTCAGCTCTAGCGCATCAATACATCTCATAAGGACACGCATATGTTTAATTTTTGGCATCAATGAAGTGCCGTTTTAACTTTCCTCTGTTTTCTCTCTCCTCCTGCCTCTGCCTGAACGCCTGCTGCCGCGCTCACAACAAAACAAGCGCTCCCTCCTCCCTCTCCTGTGTCTCCTCTTCATCTGCTCAGAACAGGCTGCGCTGAAAACAGCGACAGAAACATTGTACTGCGTTGCACGACCAAACTTTCAGAACGCGCAGGTGTAGAATAAGTTTGTGTTTTATCAGAAAGATGAGAGACACTGCAGATCATTTATGCAAAACGTGTCTGACAGCAGAGAACAGAGACACGAGTCTGACCCACAAAGACGTCATGTGACTGAGAGAGCAGGTAACACGGAGCATCACTGTTCCTCCACACTGATCAAAACCACAGCACTCTTCATATGAAACTGAGCTGCACATCATCTTACTGCAAAAATACTCATATTTTAAACAGTTTCAAGTTTGTTCAGATTCTCATTTAGGCTACAGTATCTCATTTACACATGAGATTCATAAGAAGTTAACACCACTATAATGTCTCCTTCTCTCTGTCTCTACTGTTACTATCTGGATGTCTTTTTGTAACTAATAGCACTCTACAAATGTAGCATTAATAGAATCAAAATGTAAAGATTCACACATTGCATTTTCTTGTATTGCATCATATCGAATTGTATCGTGACAGAGCTGAATCGTATCGAACCGAATCGTTGGTTATTTAAAAATTTCTAAGATATATCGTATCGCTGAACATGTATCGAGATACGTATCGAATCGGTCTCAGTCAGTGAGATACACACCCCTAGTAAATACAAACCAAAGGTGACTCATAATTGCTAGAAACAAAACACTTTGCGTTTGTTTTGGTCTATAAATGTAATTACTTTATTATTTTCTGCAGTCTTGCTTGTGTTTAGGTATGTCTGTATGCTTTTATGTAGTAAGTATTCTTGATGTTTCCTCAGTCTGACATTTGGAGTGCCACTCAACACTCCTTCACAGGTTGTTTGGAGCTGCCCAGCTATTTTCAGCAAATTGTTCTGTTTACATTTTTATTTCCCAAGACACATTTGTAAGAGCTGTTCATTATTCTTTAGATTAGACGACAGGGGTCAACAAAACAAGAGTTGTACTCAACCAAAGAAAATCTTGGTTGACTGAAATTCTATCTACTCGTCAACCAACTGATTGGTCGATGGTGGAAAATAAATCTGCATGGTCTCTAAATCAGCTATGGTGCGCTGAGTGCACTCTAGCTGCTAGCCTAAATGAGTGCTAATCAAAGGTATTTCAAAGAAGCTTTAGACATCCATGTCTTGAGAAAGGTCCTTGTGACAGAAATGTCAGCACTTTTTTTATTAAACAATGCAAAGGTGATTCGTGTGTGCGGGAATTTGCTTTTTTCTTTTAAGTGAATTTTTGGGGCCTGTTCCACAAAAGAGACTGATTGATGTGCATGTTGCTTTCTACTCAAGTTCTACCACTACAAAGTTCTACAAAGTACTACAAAGTTCTACATTCTACTCATCTGCTAATCAAAGTTACAGTGTTGCCGAGCAATGAATTCCTGCAGTCCATTTCTTTTTTGTTACCATCAGGGCACGTCCATCAGGTGGATTTGCATACAGCAACAGCACAAACACACACACTGTTGATGAGCATCACAGAGCTGAATTGGTTTCTGTCTAACACAACAAAGCTAATGCAACAAGCAACACGAAAAAAGTTACCGGTATTCAACTTACTCTGGCTTCCAATGAGACTTCACATTCTCACAGTTTCTCTTGACTGTCCCTCAATATTACAGCATTAGTCCAACTTCACCCCAGCCTGTGGGAATAGCTACATTAGCCATGCAACCTGCTAACACCAAATTCAACAGGGTAAACTACAAATTAAACACTTAAGCCACATCTAAACCACATGATATTCTATACCAGTTTTAAAACCACGAGGAAAAATCGACTCAACCTTAAGGATGTAAAATTTTAGATCTGTATTATTATGTATGTATAGATATGACAAAGCTATAACATGACAATAGACACAGAAAATGAGTTGAGTGACAAGCAGATGATAATGACTGTGAGTAAGTGAGAGGAGGCAGAACTACGTAGGCACCACAACAGTATGTGTCAACTCACTGTAGAAGAAAGAGCAAGAAAGTGCAGCTGATACTGAGTATCGATACTGTGAAAAATGAGTATTGAAAGCATTTCAGATATTCAGTATCAATATTTCAATATTTTTCACAACACTACAAGTTTAAAGTTGGGTCTGACAGTCATTATCGATCTATCATTGATCCACCATTCCATTCATCTGCTCAGCTCTTCTGTCCTCTGAGGCTGGGGTTTAAAGCCAAGCAAAATGTTCAGTAAATAGCCTGTCACTCAAAAATAAAACACATCAGGTCTACATTATGTCCCTCCCACCCCAAAGCGCTTTTCTCCTTATGAAAGTAACACCAGGGACTGTCCAACCAGTGGATATCAGCCCCCAAAAAAGCAGTGATTTACCCACAGTATATGAAAAATTAAGACTATATTTGACCTAAATCATTATCTCAAATCTGGGCCACATGATATGAACTTAACCCCTGTGCTATTTAATTCTGCTCTGGATTTAGTCCCTCTGTAGATGGTCACCTGTTGTGGGAGCCTGTGCTCAAACCACTGATGGTTAGCCATTGTGGCTGGAGTCCTAATTAAGCCAGAGTGGAAATATCGTTAGCCAGCATCATAATGATGCTAATTGTTTGCTTCAACCCAGGAAAAGTGCATCATGGGCATAATAGGATAATAAGAAGCTCTAATGTCACCCCCGATGGGATAGCACCTGCTTATTACACACTGAAAGCTATATTTAGTTGCTATAGGTAGTAATATAAATTAACCGTATATATACCTGTGTTTTGAATGTTTGTGTTATTTATGCTCCTGTGAATACCTGTGTGTGTGCTGTGCTGTTCAGGCTATTTGTTTTTGTGCATTGCAGCTTGTAGGCTTTGTCTACAGAGGAGGGGGAGAAGACAGGAGAGGAGAGGGAGAAGAAGAGAGGGGTTCTGGAGGAGGGTAGGGGAGGGTTGCCTTTCATATTCTCAGCATGAATCCTGCAGAAAGTCATTAGCCACAACAATAGAATTTCTGCTCTATTTGCCTGGCATATTTTTCCATCTGGCCTCTGAAGTGTGCCACCCTCAGTCCAGAGTCCAAAGAAGTGCCCCAGACAAACAGCTCTTTCCAGCACTGTCACAAACATGCAATACCCTCCGTCTGAGGATGTGTCGGGAGTACACAGCTGCCATCATTTCTCATATACAGTATCTGAGGCAACAATAGGATAGACCACCAAAGGCGAGAACCCCCTCTGTCATGATTGCCATGAACGTCTGCTGGACCACTGATTTCAAAATAGAGGCCTCTTGGTTTGACATCTTATTCAATGCATTTCAAAATGTGGAAACATCAGTACTGAGTCTTGCATGGTTGGAAACCGTTGTAGGTGTGGGGGTCCATGGGGCATGCGGGGCTCATTATTTACGTTCCCATGAAGTCAAAATGGATGCTTTTATCACATATTTATTAGGCTATATATCATATATACGTATGCCAATATCTGGCATATAGGTTACAAAAAGTCAAGTTTTGTAGATACTTGGTATTTCTAATGGTATTTCAGAGTTCCTCTTTTCCCAGAGAACTATTAAAAAGTCTTAATGACTAAATTTGAGTCCTCACTCAGCTTGAAAATACCAATAAAAAGAAAGTTACAAAAAAGAAACGCTTCCTCGCTCATGATGCAGCTGAGCATGGAAGGAGAATACATCCATTTTTCATAACTTTATAAATTTACTCCCTGATTTGGGTGAAACAGAATTATGCTTTATGGGGAAAATATTATATGGTATTCCCTCTGATGTCCCCCAGCTGCTCAGCTTCAACTCTCAATGATTTAATTACATAATTTTCTGATGGACAGATAGCTTTGGCTTTGTTGCTAAAGTGGCTAGCAGCGACTGCCACAGCAGCCTCCAAGTGAGCACAGCTTGTCACTGGGATGAACACAGCCTCCAAGACCAATGGGTAATACAGTACTGAGGTCATTTACAAATGGAAAGATAACTTTACTTGTTCCCAAAGTAAGTTAGCTAACTACTAACTGCCGTTAGCTTGGTTAGCCGTGACAAGCGCCAAAAAACCTCAGTATCCTAGCTTATTTGCTGTCGTCAAACTGGTCTCTGGTATCTCTTGGAGGCTGTTGTGGTCCTGGCGGGGCCAAGTTCACTGGGAGCTCCCAGTGCGGAAGAATTATCTAATATGACCGCTCTCCTTCCTACATCCACGATGGGTTTCTTTTTGGTCTGTTTTTATGATCGCAAGTCTGCACTTTTATTTTGAAAATTGATCGGCTTCTCAAGATTTTTCTATGTATGAATTCCTGGATGTGCTCTGTGCAGATTTATGCTGCATCTGTCAAAGAAAGACTCAGTGATGCAGATTAAGTGCTATTGGCGACTGTAAACCCAATCAACATCCGCGATGACTCCTGTCCTACCTGCCTTTTCTTTTGTTTTGTTTTTTTTGTTTTTTTACAGGAAACAAGTAAGAAATAAGCACTCTGCTAGTCATTTCATGAAAACTTTAAGAACTACACACTGCAGTTTATCATTAATGTGGAACAGAATAAAACCTTCTATGGTACGTGGTGAAAAATGAAAAGAATTTCAAATTGTGTCTGCATTGAACTCACTGTAACCACGTATCATTGCTCTCCAACAATTAGACAGCTTTGGGGAAACTGAGATGCAATAATGAATCCAAACAAAACACTTGGCAAACTACTGTAATGGCCCAGTCCTCCCACTGAAAGCACAGTATATGGGAACTATTCTGAAACGGGTGGGAGAGCTCTCATCTTTCCTCCCATCCCTCCTTCCTATTGGCTGCTTTGCTTCTTCACTCTGTCTCCTATTAGCAGTCCATGAGAGTGGGAGGAAGAAGGAATGTTTTCTGGCACGGGGGTCCTTTTGTTGTCTTGGTGACTGCTGCTCAGACATCTCGGGGGGAAAAAAAACTCAGGGCCCTAATACATCATCACCCCGACTCCCCAGGCAGTCGTCGCGAGGCTCTGATCCGATTCTCTATAGTGCGTCATCCTGTTCTACAAAACACGACCCAGAACACCGGACCTCAGTCGCCATTTACTCCTGCTTCCTGGCAATCATCCAGCACCTTAACATTCACCAGAAATGTCCCTGTTCATCTGCAGTTATTTAAGCGAAGACTGTTTTTCTGTGTGTGCCCGTTGGCTTTGAAGTGCCTGTTCTGTATGCTTGAAATATGTCTGTGTTTTCCTCCAAGACAAAGCCTCCCTCTAATTTCTGCGGCTGTGTGCAATCTTGGCGGACAGCCTTCAGATTTACATAGCGAAGTGGCCCACCTGCTCTGTGTTTGTCAAGCCGAGAGAGAGACGGATACAGTGTCTTTGTTTAAGATTGGAGATTTGATTAGAAGATTACTAATTCACCCGTACAAAGCTTGGGTTTCTTGAGTGCTTCATGTTTTAGGATTTATAAAGATCCTGAATTTCCATTCCTGTGCTGATGTAAGCAGATAGCCTTATGTAAATACAGCTATCTGCAAAAGCTACAGTAGACTTCACTGGATAATGATTCAAGGAAGCACAAGACAAACATTGTAATAAGTTTCCAATAAACACGCCTTAAGTTATGGAAAGGTCTCCATTAACTCTGGAATGCACAATTTACTTGCTCCAGTGCCGGCTCCCCAGGTCTAAATGAACAAAGACCGTTATTACTCCAAATGTGAGATCCTTGGGGGTCCATGCAGTGCTGCTAGCTGCAGACCCCTATTGTTTTTGCTTGATTATTCTTTTTTTCTTGTTTTTCACCGCAAAAACTGTAAAACTCACGAAAATGGGAAGATGGGCTGCAAATTCCACCCACTACTCAGGCAAAAAAATTACACTCAGTGACCTCAGGGTGGCGCTGGAACAATCATGTTTCCGTTTTTAACAATTATCTTAAAAACTGGCTTGGCATTCCCTGCGATGAACTGGCGACTTGTCCAGGGTGTACCCCGTCTCTCACCCAATGTCAGCTGGGACAGGCTCCAGATTTAAAGCTCTCAAAGGAATTTCGATATGTTAATCTGTTTTTATCAAAATAGCACGTTTTTGAAAATTTACAACAACTCATAAATGCATCGAGATACCAAACTGAAAATCACAGACACATGTTCAGGCGTGTTCACTGAGCTTACGTGTTTCAAGCATATTGTTTTTCATCTATGGGGGCACCTCGAATGCAAAAAATGTATATCTTGTAATCAGCTGCATGAAGTTTGTTAATGATTGAATTAAAGGCATGGTTTATTACAACAAATTTTCAAAATTTCTCAACATTTCACAATCCAAAAATCAAAAAATTAAAAAAATATATATATAAAAACAAAAAATAATGTGGCAAATTATGCGTGTGTGTCCAATGCTTCTTGTCAGTGCTTGCAACTTGCTCGGACCCCCTGAAAACCCGCTTGCAGAGCTTGTTATTCATTGTTTTCCATCTCAGTTTCTTAGCCTTGAATACACACCAACAAACGCTCACATGCATGCACGTGAAAAGCACACGCTTAGACACACACATACAGTTCCTCTGGCGTTATGAAACATTTCCCAGGAGGCTCAGTGACTGAGGAAGTGTCATGTAGATCATTTTCTCATTTCTACTTTTGATGAAAGCTTGTTTTGAGAAACAACCCCCCACCCTCTTTGAGCGGTGAAACTGAAGTGACTGGAGTGAATGAAGACGCTCAACGGGATATCATAGCTGTCAAGGCGATATTACATTCCCTGAATTGTGTCTTGGACCATTGTTAAATTGAATTAGGCTGCAACTGAATGATCAACATCATCTGCATACAAATACGTATTTAGATTATGCAGGGATTTAATAACCAAAGTTTAGCTATTTCTCCCTGTTGCAGCCCGAGCATAAATGGCCACAGTTATCGTTACTGATGCAGTCTATTGGCCCCAACCCAGGTTTGAACTATATTCAAAGTCAAAGTATCGAAATAATCTCCTCCACTGTGAGCTGACCTATTCTCAATAGTGTGTGGAAACCAATTCATTCCTGCTTCCCAGATATGTGATGTGACTCCAGTCTGGCAGGGGTGGACAGGAATGAACGGCGCGATAAGGAAGTCCAGACCCACGGTCGCCCACTGCCCGTCGCAGAAAAGGCAGACGTGTGACAGATCATAAAATTAACAGGCTGCTCTTTTTTGACATACAGAGCCACTGCACAAACAGAACTGCTGCCCAGAGATAGCAGGCAAGGCAATCACCACAAGAGATGGGGGGGAGGTGGAAGACACGGGGAAGGGGGTTGAAGATATGAAGGAAGAGCAGGGTGGAAAGATGAGCCACATATCCTGCTGAGAAGATGCACTGTTTCTTGAAATTTTACAAGCAAAATGAAGGCCGGTGTGTGCTATTTGACAACAGAAATCAAACATATTTTCCATTTGAAACATTAGGCCTGCAACTAGTAGCCTTCATATGTTCCCAAGTGAATGTGGGCTGCAGTGGACAGCAGCTGCTCAACCTTGAACATGAAGCTATGCAGAAGTGAAAAGTACGAATTTGCCCAAGAGCCAAACATGACGTCTTGACGTTGCTTGTTTTGTCTGAACAACAGTTTAAAATCCAAGGTTATTAAACTGAGAAAGTAAAAGAAAGTGGCTGAAACAATAGGCCAACTCAGGAAGGGCCAAAAACTGCAGTTCCTTGAATGACCACTTGAGGCTGGCTCCAAAAGCAAGTCAGTTGCCATAGAGTACTGTAGAAATGAGTCCTAAAACCCAGAAATGAGTTAGCATATTAGCACTACCACAAAACTAGGGCTTTTTGAAGGGGTTTTCATTATTTGCCTGTAATAAGGTCTGTGGTCAAGACAAGCTTGAGAGATTTTCATGTTTTGTTCAGCTATATAAACAAGTTGTCGTAGACAAACCAGCGAGTGGCTAAATGAAACTACAGAGGTTGTCAGGGACATTAAACTTCATCACATTGAGCACTGGTCACTTAGTGGTGGTGATTTAAGTTATGTGACTGTGGTGCAGTTTGTTTACAGCCCGGCTTTTTACTTCTGGAGACTGCATTTATTCTTCAAAAGTCATAAATGTGGTGTTCATTTGTGGATGAATGTGAATTATCTTGCTGAACAAATGTGAAAGAATCATAAACTTTTGTTTGCCACAGCTTAGTTTTCTGCACCAATCCAAAAATCACATTCGTTTTTTGTGGAGGGAACCAGAGTGATGCTGAATTCCAGGTTAGCCGACAAAAATGCATCATCTCTGCAGCACTCTATTGACCAAATTATAAATTGTAAAGAAACTTCACAGCAGAACTAAGCATGTTTACAGCCTGGTACAATAAACAGCCTTACCTCTGTTGCTAATTTTCCTGTTCATGACAACTGTGTGGTGATAATTTTTTATAAAGACTAATTCACCCATTTAAATTATATTAAGGCTAAAAGTTATGCATAAATAAGGGTCATGCCTGCTTTGAGTGACAGGTGGGTGGTGTTAGCCACAAGTTAGCCGCTTGATTAGGACGTCTCAGCTCCACCCACGCTCCACTCTTGCCCACTTTTGGATTAGCCGCGAGCTAAGTGGAATCAGGAATTGCCAAGATGGCGACGATCAGAGCCATGACAATGAGAGCCTCACAATGGCTCTTCCAACAATGGCCCTGTCAAGTTGTTGGATACTAAGATTTTGTCACTGCCCCTTGGCATCTCATACTGATACACAAGGTACCCTTCAGCGACTGTGAAACAGTCACAGTTTGGGTAGGTTTAGGCACAAAAACTACTTGGGTAGATTTCAGGAAAGACCACATTTGGGGTTACAAAAAAGTATGTTACGTTACAAACGTTACGTGACACTACTCGCAAGATGAAAGTCACATGATGCACATAACATTATGTATGTGACAACATGCAATAATGTTTCTGGTTTTCACATGGGACATGAACCCTGGTCTCCTGGATGAAAGTCCTGTGTTTGTTTGAGCCATCCATCCACCCGGTGTGTCTGTATGAGTTGCCGAAGGGCAGTGACAAGACATCTGTGTTTGACCAGCTGGGAATCAGAATGGATGAAGTCATTAAGACTACAACTATGTCCAACTTATTCACACTGAAATATTTGGTACTTTAAAAGACCAAGAGTCTGCAGACATGCTAGCAGCCGGTGAAGCAGCACTGAAGCACAGTGATGCTTTGAGTTAGCATGCAAACTATTTAGTAATAAACAAAGTACAGGCTGATGAGAGTGGCTGGTCATGAACCAAGGTACAGAGGAAATTCTGACCTGTTGGCTGCGCTAAATTAAAAATCAGGGAATTACCAAAGTCAGAGCGATTCATCCTCTGGGGACCATGAATATCTGTAGAATATTTCCTGGCAGTCCATCCAATAGACACTGCCATCCGCGGAGCCACACTGCTATCATGATGAATAAAAAGGACAGGCACCTGTTCACTGTGAAGCCACTGTGAAGAGAAATGAGCAGTGAAGATTGCTCCCTGTAACTGGACAGCAGCGGCGAGGTTTTTAACATTCACTGAAGCAGCCGTAGGTGCCGTCTCCGAGATATAATTTAAAGATATCCATCAGTCACGTCTTCTCTCCCCACAGCCCTCTGAGCTGCTCTCCAGGACGACCAACCGGCCTCAGCCGTGGCCATCTCTGCTCCGGCTGATAACCTCTCACAAAGCAGGGTGCCGGTGTCAACGCTGGACAAAGCAGGGCAGCGTTTGGAGCACATTTTCTGCATGGATGGAGCCAATGTTTTTGGAATTCTATTGACTCTGCTGCTGCTGCTGCTGATCTGAGTAAGGAGAAAAAAAATGAAATAAGGTGACAGTGGGGAGATGTATAAACCTGCTTTCAGTGATGGAAGTTGAGATTGCGAGGGCTGCTGAAGCGGGTGGGTTTGGGCTCCAGGGTGTGCAACCTGTGCTTGCTCCTTTGCCCCTTACACCGCTGAAATGTCAAATCTGTCCTTTTTGCTCAGTTCAAATGTTATTATTTTTCATCACATACAGTACGGTACAAGTCCCACTTGGTTGTCTGTCACTCACCTCCCTCAATCTTATTCAATCATCCTTTTTCTTATCTAGCTCCTGGCTTCAAGAACATCAAATTTTTCTATCTCTCAGTGTCTGCCTATATATTGCAAGTCTATTTTTACTTTCTTTCTCCATGGTGATGGGTAATTAATCTCCAGCATAATGTGTTTGCTCTGATAAACAATTTTTATCATTCCTTTTACATTGTTTAGGTGCTAAATGCTCAGTGCTTACAGCTAGAATAGGCGATGTAACATATTTCAGAAGCATTTTTATAGGCCATTTGTTAAAATTCTTTGTTCATCCTGACATACCTCCCTACCCGTGTACACTCTGCTGGTGTAGTCATTGCACATGAGATGTTCCGCAAGGTTAGGTAGATCTATTGCTAAAGCTATGATGAGCTAGTCGCACAAAAATTGCACAGGAAGTACAGTCAAATTTCAGAATTCGAACACACTAGTTCGAAAGCTGCAAGTACAGACAAAAGCCACGCTCATTGTTCACATTCATTTTGATAATGTTACATGTTTTCTTTCATGCAAGTAAGACATTAGGTGTCGCGCCTCGCCCATCAGGCAGTGTGCGTTCATGTCTTTTGGGGGAGCAGCTTTTGAGGGAGACCTGAAGGGCGGGCATGGGATTTTTTGGTTGGAGTTTAAAGGCCTGAGGGCCTCAGTTATGAACCAGGCTTATTATAAATTCTGATTTCAAGTAATCCTAAAGAGTTTGATGATGTTGTGAAGTAGTGTGGGAGTTGCTGACCTGACATTACTCAAGCAGATATTATGTTCATGGCCGAGGTAATGTAAGTTTTATTCTTGTTAAGTTTAGTTTAAGTCAGGTTTGCCGACTTCCTTCTTCTCTCTCTGATGTATCAGCTAGTGTTTCCTGTGTTCCCCTGGAATTTATAGCTACTAGAGAGGGTAAAAGGGATATGACTCCATTAACCTAGAACTGCGCAATATCATTTATAAATAACATCTTTATTGTTTAACTCTATTCTGCAAAATGCAATATGCAGTATTTCTCAATATACACATTTTCACTAAAATAACATACCATTATGGCTGGGAAAATATAGTATTTTTGATCAAATACCTCAATACTGATATTGCAACAATATTGTAGGGATGACTTTCTGCTTTCACGAAATATTAACATAATGACATTTCTGATAATCATCAGTAATGTGGATATAATAAAAATAAAATTTTACTGTAATGCAGCCTTTAAAATAAGGAAAAGACAATACATATGATAGAACGATATCCTGAATGTAAGAAGATATCTAGTCTCATATCATGGGATATGAATATATTGCCCACCCCTACGTGACAGGTGACCAAACTAAACTCAGCATTACCTTGAATAAAATTCTGTATTTCTCTGTGTTTGAACATTGTTAGAAACACTTGGGATACAGTTAAGTACACAGCTCAATGAAATATATAATATAGGTCTAGTTGTTTTCAGACATTTTAATACAGAAATGTTATCTATTTTGTCTTTAAACTGAGGCAAGAGTGGGCCTTTATATGTATCTTCCAGCTCAAAATTTTGACAGTAAATTGGTTTTAATCTGACAACATTAGCAGTGACATTTCCACAAATTGTTGCTCACAATGTCACTGGTGCATTGCCTGCATATTATCCAGAAAACATCGTCTTTAAAGCACTGATTAATATGTATAACTCCCCAACCTCTCAGAAGGAGAGAGCTGCTCTTTCCACCAGAACCAGCACAGTTACAGCACCGTGAAGAGAGCACAGTTATGAAATGCCACATTGAATTTGGGTATTATGTTGAGACACTGGAGTTGCCAGGCTCTGTGGGATTTATAACATAATGAAAAAAACTCCTCCTCGCCACGGCCTGTCTCATTTGGCCCCCACGTCCGTTTCCCGTAATGCTGGGCCACAGGGAGTCAAGTGCTCTGAATGGTCCTCTCCCTTGGATCTAATGCGTGCCCCACGCTGCTGTCAGAATGACTTAGCTGTTACCTGGTGAGAGGTGCTAAACGTCATTTAGGCTCTTTCACAACAGAAGGTGAGCGGGGTGGCTCAGTAAAGCTGCTTCCCAGGGGCACGTCATGCTGTCGAAAGACAAGACTTTCAGAAACTGATGCAGAAACACTTTATTTCAAGGGGTGTGCATAGGGCTGCAAGGCTAGCCTCGTCAGTGTCTAGCTGAATCTGGCTGAACTGGAGATCCCAGCCAGAGTGGGACTGAACTCAGCCCAACGTTGGCCAGTTTGATGACAGGAAAACGATACCAAGGTGGTTTTCTTATTGGGTTTGGCTCCAGGCACCCAGGGGCTGAATCAGCTAATTAGGCAGCTTGCTCCATGGCTCACTGAGCAACTATCTAATCCCAGCTGCAGATAACAACAGACAGTGGTTAGCCTAGCAACAAGTAAGCTAGCTAACCACTGTCAGTCCAGCAGGTAACTGTAAGCTAAATCACCTTGGTACTCCAGTCTGTCATCAGACTGGCCATATAAAATTTAACGACATATTTAAGACAAGTCCAAATGGTGCCACTCTACTTGAAGTCCAGGTTTTCTTGCTGGGTTTGGCTCCTGGCACCCTGGGGCTGAGTCAGCTAATTAGGCAGCTAGCTCCACGGCTAATTCAGCTACTTAGCTAACACCAGCTGCAGATAACCACAGACAGCACTTAGCCTACTTTAGCAACAAGTAAACTAGCTCAGCACTTCTGAAGCTGAAGTCCAGGAAATTATTCATGACATCGTTACTAAAGCATTTGACGGTGTAATAAAACTTAACGACATCTTTATGACAAGTCCAAAATGTACCGCTTTACTTGAGGTTTAGGAAAATATTCATGACACTTACAGTGGTCTCATGATGGCTAGTGTTAAAACCAGTCACATAAATACACATAATGTCATGTTAAAATATCAAGCTAAACAGTCTCATCAAGTTTGATAATGTCAAGTTGTAATGACAAAGACGTTGATAGGTTATGTTGCCATGGTTAATGCCAAATTGTCATAACGAACACATCTCAAACAATGTCAAAATTACATAACTGACATAATTGACCAAATGACACTTAATGACAATAGTCATAAACATTCAGACTCCATGGTCATAATCATGTCAGTTTGTCATGACAAAGACATTCACAAGTTATGCTGCCTTGGTTAATGTCTTCTTACAACAAAGACATTATTGGCTGGATTACTGTCAAGTTGTGACAGCAAAGTTGTCTCACACAATGTCAAAATGACATGCTTGACCACATGACACTTAATGACAACAGTCATAAAGACTTCATGTCACAACGGGTGTCATGGCATGGTTATGACAGTGTAATGACAGTGTCGTCCACACCCTTTCAAATAGAGTGTTAACCACTGATGCTTCCTATTTTTGGCAGCGAAGCAGCACGGACACACGAACCCGTTTCATACGTGCACCGTTGCATCTGTTTTTCCGTCCTCATCCTTCTTCCTCTTCTTGCCAGACATGCTCTCATACGCTCGGAAAAGCTCTTTGCCTGGACCCACTTCAGCCATGCAGCATCCTGACTGATGGCTCCCTCAGCAGCACTCTAAATGACTGTGCCCATAACCATTAGAAAATATGGAACATGAGCACTAAGCTAGCGTTGAGAAACATACACTGTCGATTAATCAGGGAGGGGGGCCTTTCCCCTCTCTGACGCTGGCTGCTGTATTACATGGGCACACAGGGGACAACTCAACGCTGAGGAGGCCAATAAAACAGCACATTCTCCTGGGGGAGCCGAATGCTGCCAGGCCATCCGCTGTCACCGGAGTCTGGTGATGTACTGGGCCATTAAAACCCAGCGATACCCGATACTGGATGCCTGCAGGGGGCCGTGGATCTGTTCTCATCTCGGCTTTTACAATATGGCTAATTTCTAGGGAGGAAATCTATGTGCAGGGTTCAATTCTAATGAAGTCAGGAACATTTGTGTGAATAAGCTGGAGAAATGTAACTCTATATCCGTATGGGTGTTGCGGGACGCTGGGGTGAGCTAATTGCTGAAGGTAAAATGACATCGATTCAAATTACTTTAGAGAACTGTTTGCAGCTTTCAGCGCGACTCATTGCGCATCGTGATCACCTGTTTTAGGAAAACAGAAGCTCAGTTCAAGGATGCTATTTTTTTCTCTTTCAGTTTTACTACAAAAAGAACAAAGTGAAGGAAACTGCTGGGATTGTTTTTAAGTTAGCAACATGGCCCACTGCCTAACAAGGAGCTTGGGGGAATAACATGTTAAGTGGAGTTGTGAGCTAGAGTCCTGCACTGTTGTGTTGATGTTTATTGCCCACAAACAGCCAGGCACAGACTCTCTACCTTATCCTGCACATGAAAGCCTGGCCCGATTTCAAAGTTTCCAAAGAGAGCACAGTCTGCAAAACACCTGCGAGATAACACTCAGGGAGGATTAAACTGCCATTTGACTCTTTCTCTCCCTCTGCCTCTCTCCCTCTTTTCATGTGTTGAGTCTCGAGTAAAGACTGCGACCGTGGCATTCCTGCTGGCTCCAAAGGCAGACTCGCCGATATCATTCAGAAGTGAGCCCCTCGGATTTGTTTACTTAATCCAATATTTATGCTCTGTGTATGTTAGCGAATGCAAAACAGTTTGTGCCTCCAACAAACAAGACGCACGGTCCCCAGATAAATGCGAAAAAATACAGGAATGGGTGGAGAAGGAAAAAAAAAAACAGAAATGGGAAAATAAGAGTATTAAGGGAAAGTCTGTGAGGAATGTTTGTGGCTCACAGCAAAGCAGATAGCCGGAGTCGAACCTGGGAGGAATTATCACAGTGGGCAAATTAAATGTGTTCTACATCTCCACTGTTCATTTTCACCACTTGCTTGTTGACAAAGTAATGCACGAGTCTGGCCAGAGCTTAGGCAAATTGCAGTAGGGGTGTGCAAAATCACATTAAGCGAGCGCAAATTGCACGTCGGTGAACGTCACGTGACCAGATTTGTCTGCGCGCAAAAACAAGTGGAAATGCAACTTAAAGGGAAAATTCTGCACTTTTCATGTGGATGTCAAGTCACTGCTTATGGTAAATGTAGCCAATTGAAGCAATAAATTCCTCAGCGTGTACTATATTGACCAAGGAAACTGACTGTGCATTCCAATACCCATACTACCATACTATTTAGTCTCGGAACATTGATGGTATTTCAAATGCAGTATGCCAAAAACACCAGGATGTCCTACTGTATCTGGTTGCATGTTGCAGTATGCAAGATAGCATGCTTTTCTGGCTATTCTGACCCACAATCCTTTGTAATTATGGGTGTAAGAAAATATCGATACACTTGAGTTTCGCAATATTATGTTTTGTGATACTGTACTGATTCTCAAAATCCTGCATCCTCTGTTGCTATGTAGGAAATATATGTATCATCACTGTTCCGATTCCTTAGAAACTTAGAATTTAATGCATATGTGGTGTGTTTTTTTATACTATGACAGTTTTTCTAAAATTAGATTAAAAAATAGCAATATATCTCCTTTGCTTACAGTATCACAATATATTAAGATGTAACTCCTGCGTCATGATACATATTGCATCACCAGGTTCTTGCCAGTACACAGCCCCTATTTGTACTGAGTGTGTGAGCAAGAGAGTCAAAGTTCAAAGCGCAATGTAATGAGGGAGTGGTATGTCCCAGTTGTATGCATACTGCATGCAACAGTACACACTTTGTAAGACCTGCTGCAGTACATACTAAAAGTAACACTTTTTTCTAAATAGAAAAAATATAGCAATATTCACTTGCTTAGTATTCCCATATATTGCGATATACGTATTGAATTGCAAACCTTATGTGATTCACACAATATTCACAGAACACATTTGATCCAGTTGCATATCACTGCTGGTACTGTACTCATACTGGCATTTACCAGAACGGTGTATCCAAGACTTTCAGTCAACGACGCAAAGAGTGGTGGCAGTGGTTCATTTTGTTTTGTTTTTAAACCCAATGCTAGATAAATCTATCCTCACTGGTCTGATTCAATAAAAAGTTAACTTTTTAAAAAACTTTATGCATATGGTGGTTGGTTCTTTCTACTATGACACTTCTTTCTAAAATTAGATAAAAATTATAGCAATATATCACCTTGCTTACAGTATTGCCATATATTGCGATATACGTATTGAATTGCAAACCTGTATCGTGATACATACCACATTGCCAGATTCTTGCCAATACGCAGCCTTAATGCCCACATGCTTGTGACTCCCACACCATGTTGCCATTTTATCACCACTAGGGCTGGGTACTAGTACTCAATACCTTTAAGGTATCAATTAAAATAACCCAGTACCAAGTAGTATCCAAACTTCTCCAGTCAAACGATACATGCATTCAATACTTTTGATACCCAAATCTAGAAAAAAATGACTATTTATATGGTTTTGCTCGCAGCTAGTCACCACAAGCATTGTTAATAAAGAAGAACCTTTGAAATAAGGTATTGAATAATGTACTCTATTGGTATCAGTATCAGTTTAAGTGTACTGGTACTGTATTTTTTTTAATGATACCCAGCTCTAATCACCACCCTAGCCTATAGCTGTTGCTTTGTTGGCCATAACAGAGTGTTAGGTGACAAAAAATACTCAACTAGCATACCACCTCGCTACCTAGAGGCAAAGACTAGAAATCCACTCTGAAAGAGCCTGTGGTTCTTCCTTACATCCACTGACATCACTAGATGAAGATTTTGCAGTACAACTCTGTTTTCTAGGTCAGTATAGCAGCACTGAGGAATTTATTGCTTCATTTGACTACATTTACCATCAACAATGACTGGACAGACTGGACATCCACATGAAAAGTGCCAAATTTCCCCATTAAAATTCAACAAAAACTGATTATTCTTTACAGCTCAGGATCGAGAGCATAAACTAATCCAGCAGTCAACATGAGGGTGGTGCTACAACCCCTCAAGGGTCAATCTGAAATATTCTCCATCCCTTTGATCTGATGTGATTTTCTCACAGGGAGCTGTGTGTCTGATAGCGCCGGCCCTTGCCATATCCTCGCCTCGCCATGATGTTCACCCAGAGCGGAGTGTCGGGATGCCTCCTCTCTGCGCCCTCCATGCCCAGATGAATTGGTCAGAGGCCTCATCTGCAGCTGATCTCCCTCAGCCCACGCCAAGGAGACGTTCTTGGTCATGCTGCTGTAGGAAGACAGGACCCCTGCTGAGGCTGTCAGTGACTCACCCGCAGCCTGGCTAGAAACTGAACATTACAATTTGTTCCAAGCAAGAAAGCTTTTCCTGTACGACTCCAGACAGTCGAGAACATATTGCTGTATACGTGGATAATGTGGTCATGAGGCGTTTCACTTTAAGAGAAATGGCATCACGTTTGGTCGAGGCTGTTTTTAAGATCTTTGACTGTTTCTACAAAGTCCCCTGAAGCTCTATAAGCATGGGTCTTATCAGCAGTCACACATATGGCAATAACAGATAAAGCATCTTCCACATAGCGCCACACATCCATAGATAAACACATGAACATATACAGATAAACAGAAACACCGTTCTATTGTATTATATGCTACATTGGCACATAGTATTTCTTTATTTTTAAGCCCTGCACCCACTCCTGTAAGAGTGAGAACAATATGTTGATACTTTACACACAGAAGCTTGCTTTAAGATATTGTTTTAATTAGATATTGCATAACATAAAATTTTTCACAGTTAATACAACAGCACTGAATAAAAAGGCTCTTCGAGAATACATGTAAATGTTCTATGAATCTAAGCAGATTCGTGAATGCTGAAAAATGTGATCTAATAGCATTTCACACCAAAATTAGTGTTTTTATAGTTAGCCTGTCTGTGTTTTTTCTCTGTGTGTGTTCATGACTATGCAGGAGCCCACAAAGAAAGGCGTTTTTAAAAGTGTCTCTGTGTTCAGCAGTCACTACTTTTGTAGCTTCTAACAATCTCTTCGGTTCAAAGTTTACTTTCGCTCCTGTGCTGTTTGTACTTTCAAGTATCTTCTTTATTTTACGGTTTCGTGTATGTTTTCAGCTGACAGGAGTCGTGTTAAGTTGCTGCTGATGAAAACCAAACATTTCCTGATTTTGCTGCTCCATAATGAATGCTTTTAACAACAAAATAAACTTTTATTGTGACGGATTTATAGGAAACAGAGTCAAGCGCAGCAGCATACTGTATGTATGTGGACAAGGACCAAAAGAGCTTTTTGTCCTGAGTAGAAGAGGCTTGAGTGTCAAGCAATTTGAGAATGATACCATTTTTAAACTTTAAGTAAACCAGAAACATACGTCCATCTTTTGAATGACCCCATTTGCCAAGGTGCAGCCTAGAGAAGGCTTCAGCCTTTAGTTTAATCTTTTCTGACAGTTACCCTGTGGAGTCTTTGACCACTTGTAGTGCTATGAAGCAATGCTGTTAGTGGAGGGTCCCGGTTTTGTTTGTATTGTGAACGGGAATGCAAATGCAAGTGCATGAGCAGATAAGCTGCATTTCCACCAAAGACTTTTGGTATAGTATCCTTGAAACCCGTGCCTACATGTACCTAAACCCTAGATCTGTTCTGTGCAGGATTGTTACCAGGGTTTCAGGGTTAACCTCTTTTCACGCTGTAATATACTGTACATTTACTGCCAGACTGACTACTTACTTCTAACCTTTTCCTCTGCTCTGCTTGCATTAAGCATCACTTTTCTTCAACAAAGGGGCAACGAAAAACGAGACAAAATGCGGTGGTTCTATTGGTACCATATACAACTTTTGCCGGTGGAAACGTGAAAATAACTGTTTTAATGTGTAATTAACTGAACTGAACTCGGCTGCTTGGTGGGAACATGGCTTTAAAGTTGTGATACACATTCCTGCCTCTGAGCCACAGTTGGCTGCAGTAACCTGCAAAGAAACACGGCACCAACAAAAGCGAGGAAGAAGACAGCTAGAAAAAGTGGACATAAACAATGCATCATTTAAAATATTCAAAATGCCTTTCCAAAAATGACGTCCATGTTTTCTTAGATAATCCACAGAACTCACTATGAACAATTCCATCTGGTATTACTTTAAACTGAAGAAATAGTCCTAATAAAAACTGCTGACGGTATGTTTAGCTGCTGCTGATTATTTTCAAAAAGTCATTTTTAAGTGCTGTGAGCACTACCAACAAAACTCCATTCACATCTATTGTATTTTGGAGACAGATTTCTCAAAATCCGGACAAAAAAACAAACACTTCCCAATTCATAGCTGGATGGCATTAGAAATGAATAAGATATTGTGATTTATTTTAATTTAGGTGTACCAACCCTTTAAACATCCCTGATCATTACCTTATACCAACAGAAAAACAACTCAATCCCGTTAACAGCTCCCCCACTTACTTTCCCATGACCTCAGGCGTGATGATGTGCACAATGAGGTAGAACGTCATGTAGACTTAAGCTAAATGAGTTGTGAGGGCATTATTTATCATCAAAGGACTTTCTAATTACTCTTGATAGTTTAACATGTTGAAGAGAACACCAAGAATATGAACTTTAGCTCTTATCGCCCATCTGTAGCTGAGGCAGAATTAAGGATTGGCCCTGCACATAATCACTTGGCACAGGCAATTATAAAAATAATTAGAATATTAATTAGAATTTCTCATTAGTGCGCCCTGTTGTTTTAGGAAATGAGTTTAATGATAGGAAGGCCTCTGGTCTTCATCCTTCCCAGCAGGGCCACAGTTTGCCCTGAGAGCGGGAGTCATGGCCCGGGGAATGTGGTTAAGGAAACGCTGGGAATATTATCAAGAGGAAGAAGAAAGAGAAAATCAAACAGAGATTAGGTGGAGTCAACACAGGATCAGGAAAAAAAGAGAGGCTACGACTGGGGAGTGGCATGTTTAATTGTGAGCTGTGGGGGGGTATTTACATAGCTAATGTCAAAGCAACATTTGTAATCAAAGCATTATGGCTACATGCTATTACCAGGCAACGTAATGAGTAGACCAGTGATGTTTTCAGTATGTTAAGTTCCAGAGTTCCAACAAAATGTGTGCACTTTGACAAATTGCACACGTTGTGTTTGATGTAATATGGTTATATTACTATTGGTTATATGGTCATATTCGTGTATTTTACAACCTTAAACATCAGCAGTAAAATGCTGCTTCCTGGTTACATATGTTTTCTTCTCTTCAAAACTCTTCTGCAAACTCAATTTTAGAAAGATAAGGCTGGCAGCTGCAGTGCAGCAGCAGAAACACTGTCTGTGTGGGCACCACGGGTGTGGGGGTCTAGGCGTGTTTATCACTCGGCTCTAGTGTTGTTATGATGCTGGAATTTTGCATTATGAAACAGTACCTTAAAAAAATATCGATATTTGATACCAGGAGGAACAAAGGTAACACTTCACACATCTATTAGATAAGACAGGTGCGTTGGAGAGAGGGCCAGTAGACTAAAAATTTGCAAAAGGACTCCTGCACACCGTCTAACTTGCAATATATCATTTATTTGCGACGTTTCAGTACTAGACCTTCACCAGGCAAAACCTTTTTGCAACTTTTTGGTCGATACCAGGAGGAAAAATTGACTCACACAGACACACTGACTCTGATTTGTTGTTCTCAATGTAGCATTATTAGGGAAAAAATAGTGTGCGTCTACTGGACCTGTTGAGTTTCCTGCTTCCTTTTGGATTTGAATGCATCAGAGATGCTTGCCTAGCAACATCACTGGGAGACTGACATCATATCATCTGGGGTCCATCTGAATCAGGGGCAGAACAATGTGCTCAATGCTTTTGTGAACTTCCTGCCACCGACTTTGCTCTCTGAGTCCTTCTCTAAAGCAAATCTGATTTGGTTCCTGCATACTTTCTTTCTTTTGCCTCTGTGCTCTTGTTATCTGCCATATTTCCTTTTAGTCTGAGACCATTCAGTATCCCTGAAGACATGGTGTTGTAAATTCAGTTAGAATAGGATCTTTCAATTAGCCTTGGCCTGTGTTTTGTCCATAGAATATTAATGCTTCTGTCTCTTCCCACCGTCAGTGGCAGCGTGTTGCGTTTTCACCCCACAGCAGAGGAGCAGGGAGGCAAAGTGTAGAAGCGGGGGACCTATTCATTTGACTGGAAGGTTAGTGAATAATCAGCGTGGGCCCGCCACGACACCGGACTACACTGGAGACTGGGCCAGGTGCTCCGGTTCACAAAGTTATTTATTAACCGAGATCAGCATTCAAATTTATTCTGCTGCTACAGCTGCCATTCCCACGGTCATCTCACAGTCGCTGCATAGACACTCCACGTGTTTATCATCCTTCTGTCCCTCAGTCTTTATCTCTCGCTGTCTCGCTTGTTCTCATTTGTTATTTTCCACAAACGCCCCTCCTCCTTCTCTTCCTCCCCCATTTTCATTTGATTGAAAGTCCCAAATAAACAAAAGTAGAGAAGTCTTGAATTCAAACAACAGCTCTGACACCGGATGAGTTCATGAGACGCCATACATATTAAAACACTGCGTTGACAGCTGCAGTCATGGGACGCAAAGTCCTAGTTTTGCGGCATGTCTTCATGCTGATAAATAATTTGTCTCTGAACTTTCAATTCTGCTGTTAATTCATAAATAAAAATCCCTGTCACACGTCTCATGATGTGCATGTAAGCTGTCAGTGCATGCAATAAGGGCCGCCCACGCACGCGACACCCCAGAATCCATACGGGTGATATATATCCGCACTTGTCGGATTGAGCCTCTGGAGCAGCTTTTTGTAACCTACATACAATAACACGAGGCACAATAACATGTCAGGCATCAAAGCGATCCCACTGACTATCCAAGGAAAGCCATTTCACTTCAAATCAGCCTGCACACAAACATTTTACAAACCCTTCCATTTGACTCCCTTTGAAAAATAGATCATCATGTTTGACAAATAAACCCACATGGGTAAACAGGTGCACCCGTCCCCTCTGTGTGAAAGCATCGACTGCGGCGATTGCCAATTTGCATGAGTGACTTGAGGTGTCTAAACAGTGCGGAAATAGAGCGCTGCCTATTATAGCGTGCTATTGATACCACTGCCTTGTGTGCCTCCTCTGAGCGCAAAGAAACGCCTTTCATCTTTTGTCGGGGCGCACAATGCTGCTTGTATTGTGGTGTTTGTTGCAGCAGGAAAGCTGTATGAGCTGAAATGATGAGATGTTCAATGTGCCATTGTATGTTTTTCCATCAAGATTCCATATGTAGCTGACAAATGACGACACAGACATTCACCGTTACGGAGACCATTCTCCGGGCACTGCAATTTCTCTCTTTACATATTCGGGAAACGCGCGCTGGTGCAAGAAAGAATGATAATGCTCTTGCCCTGGGGCGGTGTGCTCTGCAGTATCACAGTGCGCATCCAGGTCTATTCAGTGGCATCAACTGGGGGGGAAACAAAGAGGCCGCAGCCAAAGGAAGCAGCGTCCAACTGCCTTTCACCACCTCTCCCAGTCAATGATAGCTGAGACCTTGCCCATGGAAAATGCCATTCAGACAGAGACAGAGAGAAAAGTCGATGTGACACACATGGACTACTGCCATTTGACTACATATGGATGTTATTTCACTGTCCTTAGACCTGCAAATGAAAACAGCTATACCACAACTTGAATTTCTCAGCAGAACATATGGAAAATGTTCCAAGTTTACCAAGACGCATATAAGCTGCAAAAGTGTTGCTTTTGTTCCATATTTAAAGAAACATATTGGTTTATTACAGCTCAGGTCATATTTTTTGTAATTTTGGCATCTCTGTGAGGTCTGATGATGATGTACTGACCAAAGCCATTGCTGGGATTTAGTTGGAGGTAAAACTGAAAACAAACGTACCAAAATGCTTGTGGCAACCAATCATTGGCTGTGCATGCACAAATACGGTAGGCCAAAGTTGGTCCAGTTTCACCCCTTTCTGAATGGGGTTATGCTTCAAACTGTGATGCTGAAGGTACCAAACAGTAATACCAAAATTATTGTGTATATGCAGTTTTTTCTAAACATGGCTAACCCCACTAAAAATCGGTGATTGATCCCTCTTCCATTGCCAGTAAACAAGTTTAGTTTTCTGTTTTGTTTTTTGTTGTTGTTTCTTCTAACTGAATCTCTGTGGTTTGAAGTTTAGTTTCTCTCCTGGAACCCTGTTTTTACTTCAATGTATCTGCTTTATTTTACTTTAAGTTCGCTTTCAGCTGTAGAGGAGTCATATAAGTTATTGCTGATGAAAACCCAGATTCCAGGTTTCCAGATTTTACAACTTCATAATCAAAGCTTTTAGATAACAAAATAATATGGGACTTTTACACACCTTTAAGCGGGTATTCCTGCATCCATGGAGATGCAAATCCCTGCTGTGCTGGGCTGAGTCCAACCCAGTCAAGCAAAGCAGCACATGTATATGAAAAAGGGTCAATAGAGTCCCAGAAATTTCAGACAGAGAGGACAAGACTTCATTGCCAAAAGCCAGAAGTTAGTGGATTTTTTGTCCACTGTAAAAGAGACTTTAGAGGCGGTCCTTTAGCATTATGTTTTATTGTTCCATCTTAGTCAGGTCATATAGTATAAAGAGTGAAAAAGTCTGCATATGGAGGAGGTGGGGTGGGTGGATGGATAGGTCTGATAAACAGGAATTACACCCAAGAGACTAGAGTTTGTGTCCCAGGTGAATGCTGACTTCGTTATAACTTATGCAACATACATAACATAAATTAAATAAATTACATCACATACATTAACTTAAAAGGATATTCCACCCTAACATGATAATCCACTCAATATGTACTCACCCCTATGCTGATATGAGGATGGGTGAAGATCTTCAGTTCACAAAACAATCCTGTTTATTTCAGCAGAAAACAGGGTTGCAGCCAAATCTGGTATAATGGCAGTGACTGGAGACCAAATGTAAATGTAAAAAAAAAAAAAAAAAAAAAAAAAAAAAACACAAAACAAACACAAAATGTCTCCATCCTGCTCGTGTGGTGTAATCCAAGTGTCCGCAAGCCACGACATTAAAATTTAACCACAAAAGACGCCATTTACACCATGTTTTTAGCCGAAATGTCAACTGTAGCATGTAGCAGGTAGCATGTAAACATGGTGTTGACCTTGCGATATTTTCATGCATGCATCCATTAAGAGATATACGAAGTCTCGTGATACATCTGCGCTATGTTTACCTGCTACCTGGGAGGCTACAGTTGACATTTTGGCTAAAAACATGGTGTAAATGGCGTCTTTTGTGGTTAAATTTTAATGTCTAATTTAATGTTGTACATTTACATTTGGTCTCCAATCACTGCTATTAGCTGCAACCCTGTTTTCTGCTGAAACTCCAGGATTGTTTTGTGAACTGAAGACCTTCACCCATCTTCGCATCGGCATAGGGGTGAGAACATATTGAGTGGACTATTATTCTGCAGTGGAATATCACTTTAAGTAACAGAGTCCTGCATGTCCAAAACTGATGCTTCTAGGGTATCTACAGCATCATAGTTTGGTGTGCTGCTGCAGTAGTTTGGGTAATACTTTTACTTACTACCATCAGGATGGAGGTAGAGAGAACAACCTTTGTGGACTTCCAGGATCGGAGATCCTTTATGTCCCGAAGTATAGATCTGTTAAATAAATCCTGGTTATATGAGGTGTGTATCACTTACATTTTGTTGCACTTGATTCTTGATTGTTGGTGATGTTGTTGTGGAGCGCTTTGTTGTTAGCTATCTATTCATAATAGTAATTTGTCTTTTGTGTTGTGGTTGTATTTGTCTGCCAGTTTCCACAGACAAAGACTAAGAGAATTTCTGAAAGAAAAAAATAAACTAACTACTGTTTGTCTTTGTATTTTCTTCCTAATTTGTTTGGCTAACCTGGAGAACTGTTCAACCCTGTATTATTGTCTGACTTCTCGTGTTACAATTTTTAAAGAATGTGAGCAAAATCAATATCAAAGCCTGCCATGCAGACACAGGAACGGACCAATTCAAAGCAACCTTGGACCTCCATTGTTTGAATAATGCACTACTTGACCGACATAATCATATCTCTGAACTATGACCCTGGACATCAAGGTGGTAATATGTGAAGAGGATGCTCTTACCACCCTCTCCTCCACCCTTCACCCAGGCGCTCATAAACCACTTCCCCCAGTTTGTAACTGGAAGTAGCTGTCTTCATGTTGACCTTGCCATGCTCCATTGATTTGGGTACTCGAAGCTCAGGTTGTCTCCATTTATTAAGATGGGAAGCGGATTGGGGGGTTGGTTTGAGTTGACAGGTTTGACACCAGACACCAGGTACCTTCCCCCGATGCTCTCAGGTCTTCTGACACAAGTCTAATAGGCTCTGACAGGCTCTTTGAATGGAAAATGTTAATGACCGAGTATGTTAGTGAGATGTTACCAGAGCTAGCTGATATTATCAAAGGGTCTTGGGGGGGGGGGGGGGTTGGGTGAGAGTCTAGAAGGTGAGTGGATATCCAAGGTCCATGATCACTCAGAGTATGAGAGACAGAGCTGAACAAAGAGAAAAACTGCAATGTGAGAGGAGAAAAGAGAAAAGAATAAATTGTATGTACTGAGTAACTGCAGCAGACATAACAATATGCTATTATGGACACTCAATCGATTCATTTAGTCCATTTTAGACGGATTTTAATGCACAGGAGTAATCAGCCAATTTTGCATTTACTAAAAACTGGCTTAGGAAGAAAAACAATTTTGATAGTTTCACAGCATGTTCAGTTATTTTTTAGTGGTAGAGAAAGTCTTTGCTGTATTTTTAATAGTTTTAAGGCATGAATGATGAAGTAGCTGATCAATTTGGCCAAACATAGAGGAGTTACATTTATTTTTGACTTCTTTAATAGCGACAACCCTTGCACGTCTGCAAATACCAACCTTGAAACCAGAATGTTAAAAGCTCTACTTTGATAAATCCAAAAAAAAATTAATCACTAAATGTGTTGGCGAATTTAAAAACCAATATGACTCTTTGAAAGAAGAGAAATGCGAGCGGCAATGAGACCAAATGCCAACTTGCATTTCCCCTAATTTTATGAAATGATAACAGAACAAGCTGATTTACTTTCTGATTTATCCATGCTCACCACCTCACCACTTCATTTAGTCCTGTGCATAATTTCGAGAATTTCCAAATGGCAAAATTACCTCTGTGTAAGAAGAAAGGGAGGAAATGACTTGAGTGTCTTATTCATTTTTAGCATAATTTCAGTAAAATGGAATTTTGTTCATATTTGAATTGAGGACTCTGAATTGCACTTCGTCTTGGGCCTCTAATCAAAAAGGTACACTTCAACGCACCACAGACGCTGCTCTCTGCAACCCACAAGTGACCTTAAAAGAGCCGACTCCAATCACGGCAGTAAAATTCACAGAATTAGACGTCACATTCAGTACATTCAGGTTAATTTAAATCCATTTTCTAAAAGGCAGCTTCCCACTGGGTAAGTAAGGAGAAAGAGTTATTCTTTTGTTCCGATGTGGCTGCAGAAAGTAGTCCACCCTGTTGCAGGGAGAGAATGTTTGAATTAAGCAGGAGCCTGTGAAGTTTTCGAGCTTGTGGCAGATTCGTGCTGGTGGTTTTTGTGCGGCGACAGGTTCGGTCAGGGCAGGTAATGTTGTAGTGAGCTGGACGGATCAACTTTTAACTGTCCAGACCACATTTTCTGGACACCAAATCGAATCCTGTGCCTGTTGAAGATCATCCTCAAAGTAAAACAACAGCATTGGTTGTTTACTGGAATGACATTCACAGCAGGGTCTAAGATTGGGTGATTCAATGAATATATTGGTATTGGTGATTGGCTTAGTCAATCAGTGCTGCTCAGTGACAAGAGACCAGGAACTGCAGAGAGATTCAGCAGGGGAAAGAGAGATTTTTTCATGCTAACTTGGTGAATTAAGAATTTATTTTGACCAATCCAGAGGTGGTGATTGTTGGAACATTGTTCGAGTTAACAAGACAATTAAGCTAGTTTTAGCAAAGTACTTTCACAACAGGCTGCAGTTTATTTTTAAGCATTTAAGTATGAAGACAAATGTTCTAAATATTCTGTATATTATTTTAGTTGCCTTTAATAAATCATACTGGAACTGTGAGCAGAGGAGAGGTACAATGAGAGTGCTTGAGACACAAGGACATTCTTGGAACAGGAGATCAGGGTGGAACCTGCTGTTATTGTCTTCTGTTCTACTTAAATTGTTTTTTAGTTGTGACTTTTTATTAATAACCATGTTTCCCTGACTAAAATTTTTACTAATGACCTTAACCAAGCAGGTATTGTACTTAAATCTTACCAAACCATCAAGGTTTCATCATTTTGGAACAAACATAGCCACAGTCTTTGACAGTTTTCGAAACACTGACAGATGATGACCAACTAATAAGGAAGTCAGATCTTAAACTACTTTTATGGGTTGTTATGCAGCGCAATCATAAACGACAAACTGTGTTGGTAGTTTTCAGGACTTGTTGTTGTTTTCTTAAGTAATTCTGGAAGGCATTTCATTTCTGCCAAGTTCATTTCTGTGCGGACATTTTGCTTTAATGCTCACTGTTGTTGCTCAGCCTTTGAACCGCAATCATACCAGGGGCTGCTTCAAGGGAACTTCTGTTCTGTTGTCCGCAGTACCAGAATAAATTTCATTTCCTAAGTATGTTGACACATACAGTTTTCAGTAGCTCTCAATATACTTGCTGCTGTTGGGCTATATACAAGCAAGAGCAGGACAACAAATTATATACAGATCAGACTGCTGGACTAAATAATGTATGGATAATAAGTTACTGTATTTACAACAGCAAGGACGTGTCTGTGACAATAAAAGGATATTATGTACATTTTATTGCATTCTGTGTGTATGACACTGTATTATAAATAATGTACAGCAAGATGATTTTGTATTGTAGCCAGAAATTGTACAGAGGCTTTACATGGCTGCTGTAGCTGTTGATGGCACTGATGGCATATGGAAAGAAACTTGTTAAATATTAGGGTGACGTCATCAATTCTGAAAATACGTCGATTTGCGTATTGTGCATTGACGCGTCGCTATGAACTGCTGTGCCTGGTCAGACCATGGATTCACCCGGAGAGCAAGCGGCAAAGAGCAATACTCGCCGCGATCATCTAAAGTGTGGGAGTATTTCAGACAGAGTTACAACAGTTTGGCTCTCTTTCCACAAACCGGACGTGACTTATCACGTGCCAGCACTCGTGCGGAGCTCTGGAAGTGACGCACCGAGCGACCCGTCCTCCTCCTGCAGCTGGCATCATCCTGTTTACTTTCTGTCAGCACCCAAACACGATATATGAGGATTATCAACATGTGAAACATGTTTCTCTTCCATCCACGTTTCTGTAGAAGTCACTTTAAATAGATTTTCCAGAAGTTTTCTCATCACTCCCGTGTTAAAAGTGATGTCTGCACCGCTGCTGTTAACTTTACTCCGTGCATCATCTAACAGTGTAAGCTTGCCGTTTTGTACTTTCTGTTCACTTTATCACCCCGTGTGAGTCAGAAATTCTAATTATTCTAATGTGCTTTTTTGTGTCTATTTTTCAGGATTATGATTAAATAAAATATTTAGATATTAATGAGACAAGTTTTAAAGTTTTAAATGTATTTTAGGTAAATTAATTGTTATTTAATTGAATAATAAAAAAAAGTAGTGATTAGTCGAAAAAATAATCAATAGATTAATGGTTTATAAAATAATCGTTAGGTGCAGCCCTACTAAACATATTTTGTGTGTAAAGGCATCTTCCAACTGAACTACTGAAACTAGTCGCCAACATCTTAAAATTAAAATGCACTGCAATACTCTTACTATCCAATTCTGTTTGTGGAGCTTCGGTGTGAACCAAACATTCCAACATATCAAAATAATTAAAATTGCATGACTTGTAATTTCAGGCACTTCAGCAGAGAAGGCACTCTTCTGTACTCTGGAGTAGCTTCTATACTTGTAACAAACTAACATTAAGGTTCAAATTAGGACAATTATTTTACATTCCAGCTCACTCAAATGGTCCAGCAGTGCTCTCCAGGAACGACATGTAAATTAAGGATGGTGAGGGATGTTTCACTTAACATCGCCTTCAAAGAAGCTTCCCAAAAACTCTCTTTCTCAGTGGCACCCTGGGACCATTCGATTCCAATTCAAGTGTAATTCCATGAATTGCAACCGAGCACACGAGCTTTTCTAAAAATTAAAAAGCCTGCCGAGTTTGTTTGGAAAGTTAAGGTAGCGTGTCTATGTTGTGTAGAGCTGTCTGACTTTTAAATCGAATGCACTGATAGAGAAAGGTGGATGCTGTTTTGCTCATGAGAAAGTTAAGCCGTCACCTGTTATGATCTCTCTCTTTCTCTTTTACTTTTCTGGCTTTTCTTTTTGTGTCTGAATCTGATTCCAAGAGATTACCGCTTGCTAAGCCCAAACAGGAAATCTTCAGCAGTTTCCTTTCACATTCTCTCTGCTGTTGTCTGGTTATGACTCAGACAAAGACACCTGTTGGTTCACACGCTGTCTGGTTTGGCCTTTTGCCTCAACTGCAAATTCTGTCACATACGGCCTGCGCACGGACGCTGATGCCAAATCTGGAAAACCACATTTCTGATTGGAAAAAAGCAGGAATGATATGTAAAGCCTAATGTAAAGGAAAAACAGAATGTCATGATTTGCAAGTACTTTTTTAATTGGGTCCGATGGAAAACAGTGCAAAGATAAGATACTGAATAATCAAACTGATAAAGTTTTGTATTTTTGAAAATATACACTCATTTTGAATTTGATGTCTGCAACACATTTTAAGAAGGTTGGGACAGGGGCAACAAAAGACTGGGGAAGTTGTGGAATGCTCAAAAACACTTGTTTGGAATATTCAGGAGCTGAACAGGATAACTGTTCATGAGTATCCATGAGTATTAAAGGGGCATCCTTGGAAGACTCAGTCCTTCACAAGCATGGACACGGTGAGGTTCACCACAAACTGCAGGCAAATAGTCTATCAGTTTAAGAAAAATGTTTCTCAACACAAAACTACAAGGAATTTTGAGTTTTACATGTGACCTTTGACCCCTCAGGCGGCACTGCATTAAAAACTGTGTTAAAAACCCACATAATTGTATAAAGGATACTACATGGGCTCAGGAAAGCTGTTGCTAGTAAACACAGTTTGTTGCTGCATCTACAAACACAAGTTAAGACTCTACTGAGCAAAGCGAAAGACATATCAACAACATCCAGTAATGCAAAGTGGAAAAGTGTGCTGTGGTCTGACAAGTCCACATTTCAGTTTTTTGGAAATCATGGTCAAGGAGAAGAACAATCCAGATTTTTACTGGCACGAAACTCAAAAGCCAGCATCTGTGGTAGTATGGGGTTGTGTTAAAGCCCATGGTATCATGGGTAACTGTCACATCTGTGAAGGCCCCATTAATGCTGAAAGGTACATACAAGTTTTGGAGCAACAGATGCTGCTATCCAGACATCTTCTTCAGGGACGTCCCTGCTTATTTCAGCAAGACGATGCCAAGACACATTCTGCACCTGTGGCTTTGTAGTAAAAGCGTTCAGGTACTAGACTGACTGCCTTCCATTCGAAATATGTAGCGCTTTATTAAGCGATAAATGCAACAACAGAGACCCCAGACTGTTGAGCAACTGAAGTCATATATCGAGCAAGAATGAGAAAGAATTTCACTTTCAAAACTTCAACAATTAGTGTCCTCAGTTCACAAACGCTTGCTAGAAGTGTTGCTAGGCATCAAATTCAGACTGAATGTATATTTACAAAAAACCATAAAGTTAATCAGTTTGAACATTAAATATCTTGTCTTTGTATTGTATTCAACTGAATATAGGTCAAAAAGTTTTTATTTACGTTTTACACGTCTCAACTTGAGGTTGTAGATTTTTTCACAGAAATTCTTACATAACTTCATATAATATTAAACTATGTACAGTATATTTTGAAATGAAACTATGTCTGTAATGAAGGCAATCATGCATGTTGAAAACAGTTTCTGGGATAGATGTTAAAGAAGTAAAGCACTGATGATGAACTGCTGCCTGGTTGAAAGTAGAATAAAAAGAAAAGTAATCATTTTTTAGAGAAAAAAATGTTTTTGAGAACAATGTGCAGCTAATCATACACAAGAGTTGCCTGGTTCCACGCACTCATGCTATTTCAGGCACTGAGTGTCCTTTTATCCCTCTACCTCCTAATAGCTAAGCCCTATTGATTTTCCCTCCAAACATCTGTCCTATTAGTATGTTCTCATCAAATCTCTGATGAGGCCTATTTCCAAGATGAGACGGAGCAAACCATGCAACCATAACAACAGAACCCCATTAATGTAACCCTGAAAAGGGACCTACAAGTAGATGGAAAAGGATGGAGGAAGTAAACAGGGTACCACAGGCTAAAATGGAAATAACCATGAAATAAAGGAGCTCAAATCATAAGCAATGTTACTTTTGGGTTGAGAGTGGTCTCTCCATAAATGCAATCAGTCTTAATTTGGCCGGGGCCTGTAGTGAAGCAGGACAGGCCCCATATTACCAAGGTAACTAATTTCTATTAGCTTCAAACAGCTGAGAGAGGAGAGCTGTGGGGTTAGATGGGGGAGGTGGAGGTGAGCCCGAGCTTGGACAGCCATGGTAATTGGGCCAAGCAGACATTTCTCAAAGGTAAAGACAAAGTGCTTGTTGTTCTTTTTGTTACCTCCTGTGTTTTCATTATTAACAGTGCAATCCAGTTTAATCACTAGGACTGAGCAGTGTGGACAAAGTCAAATATCACAATATTTTAGACCACATACCTTTATATCGATATTTATCGATATGGTGATATTATTGGGGGGGTGACTATTGGTGCGTGCATAAAATATCAACACAGTGAGATTTTTGATGAATACTGTAGCCTCTTAAAACAAGAAAACATTAACACCTATGCCATCTAGGGGTGTGAGACAAATAAATTGATTCTTAGATGCATTATGATTCTCTCTTGAAAGATTCTGAATCAATTCAGAAACGTCAATGATCAGATATTTAAAACACAGTTCTACACATTATGATCACCTGTAACAATTTTGTAAGACCAGGCTGGACGTTCCTCATGGCTCAGTCAATTGACCCATCCTAATTCCAACCCCTTTTCTGGAACCTTGGTCAACTTTCTCTTTTCCTGTTTCCAATATGCAGTTTTTTTTTCCTCAGGATGGCGAAGTCATGTCCTGCAAGTTTTCTCTAAATAAACTTATGATGGATCATTACAAATAGACTGTGTTTTAAAAGTCGTTACACTGTGAGAAAAAATAAATCATGTATAGAAATAAAACTTCTGATGCATCAAGTTTTATAACTGCATTTGTAGCCCCCGAAAAGGAAACATCCAAAATTTAAGACAATATCTGGTCCGGTATCAACTCACTGATATAATATCGATATACTGCCCAGACCTAGGACTGTGAAGCTAACTGTATTATCACAATACTGTGGTCATGTGATACCTACCACTGATTGAGTCCATTACTGGCATCATCGTAAATTTTATTTTGAAGGGTTTGCGCAATACATTTGAAATCAGAGCTACACACAAGACAAGTCAGGAACACAGCTTCTGATTGGTCGACACTCAACCCAAGGCATCATGGGATTGACAGTGGACGGCTAACAACAACAACAACAACAACAACTGTTTTCAACACAGAAAAATGGAACACAGAGGACATTTGGTGTTGGATTTGTCATTATGGGCTTATTTTACCACCACTCCAAAAAAGACACTGCTGCTCAAGGCTGGATTATAAAGCTTCTGAAAGGGATACAATCGCACTGGAGCTGACGTTGTAAAGGTACAGTGTTGGCATATATCTGTAGCTTAATGTTGGCCTTTCTCAGCAACTTACTTCGGGGCTAACCGCCTTCACTTATCCAGCAGTTAAATAACAGACGAAGACTTTTCTTGGTCTTGAGAAGCTGCAGCATTTATTAACTGACACACTGTTACCTGTACGGTACATTTACTGCCAGGTGGACAACTTACTGCCAACCTTGAATTTCCGCCCCGCTATCCGCTCTGTCATTCTGCTGCTCGCTGTCCCTCACTTGTGCACACAATACACACTACCCGATTCCTTAGAGGAGCTACGCTATGATTATGGCAATATCCTTCAATAAAGTCCAAGAAAACAGAATTATTTGGGCAGTCATGGTAAACAGACATCTGCCAGGATTGCAGTTGAACAATGGTAGGACAGTGACAATCGCTTATTTATTTATTTTTTTAACAATTATATTAATCTTTGCTAGGGTTTGACAGCATATATGAGTACAAGAATTCCTCGTAGGCCTTCACTCATTATTTATTTGCTGAAATGTGAAATATATGGAATAATATCTACGAATATGCATCAGCCTGAATGCTTAAGAGCTTTGGGCAGTTTTGCTTTAATGGCCGTTTTTCTACAAAGGAAAATGTGGACTGCACAATAGGTTGGATAACAGAGTCAGGGAGAAATGACAAAGCTCCGGCACTTCTAACAATTGCTCTCTTCAACCTTTGTAAGCATATTTCTCACGTCCTTTATGTTCTTCATTACCACCATTCTCCTCTTAGCAGTCAAAATGTGCGATTTTGCAGTGTCAAGACTCTCTTCACTTTAATAGTTTTAATATTTAATACTTCCCTTCTCCTCTACCGGATAAGAGCGTTCATGTTGAGAGGACCATAATGTCACCAACCTGAGGAGACAATTATGCTCGTCTTCCGCAGTTTCTGGGAGCCACAGGCTGTGTCAGACTTACACTCACCAAAGTTCCACCTCTCGCTGTCTTGTCCTACATGTGAACATGACTCCGCTCACTCAGTTACTGCAGGTTGAGAATGTCACAGAAAACCATCTGGCAGAACAGGGCGCACAGAGTGAGGTCTATATCTGGGTTTATTGGTGAAAGAGGAGGTTGGTAAGTGTTTGATTCCATTTGAAAGGCTAAGGTAGCAATGCTGGTAATGGAAACAAGAATGGGGTGGAGGGTGGGGGGGGCTTGAGAAGAGAGGCATGAATCATACAGAAAACGTGTGTGTGTGTTGGAACCTCTGAAACAGCTGTGCAGCGCCTCATAAATGCACCATGGAGACAGGTGCTCCCTAACATGGAAATATAGCCGCCATGCCAAAAGGAGAGGCCCTATTTCATGCGGCGCCGTGGGACAGGGTGGAGGCGATTCACGGTTCATCTCCGCTGACCCCTCCGTCCTTCAAGAAGATTAGCCCGAGCCCATCAACTCCGAGCCAGAGTGGAGGACGGGCCGGCCACGGACGTCAGGGTTCATCCTTTTTCTGACATTCGGTGGGGGGGACATGTAATCAGTGCTAAAAACACGGCAGGGGGGGGAAGCGATACAAGAAGTACTGATGCGTAAAACCGGCCAGCACGCTGAATGCTCAAGCCTTCAACATTCTCAACAGCTCTTCAATCAAATTGATGCAATTGCCCTTTTTACAAACAGAGTTGGTGACAGGCCCCTCGGTACCGTGTCCTCCCCCCACCCCCGACGCTTAAAATGAAGTCTGATTTCAATATGAAAGTGAGCTCTGCGCATAATCAAGCTGAGAGGGGACCCAGAATTGGACACACACGAATGGTTGAGATCCTGTGCTTTTTTTTTCATGCTTATGTCCCAGCTCTGCACTCTTTTTTTTGCTATAGCTGCATGTTTTCCATATATTACACATGACCAGGGGTTGAGATAATAAGGTTTCCAACTGATGTCTGCGGGACAGATACAAACATGCTCCTATGCTGCTGTGACTAATGTGAATCCAGCAACCTACAAAAGACAACAGGCTTCAAAAATTCAAAGATGAGCACAGTTTTAAATGAAATGTAATGTTAGGACAATCTGCATTGACTGTGCTATCTGAGGCCTACTGGGGGTTTAAAACACAGTGTAATGCTGTCTGATTTTTGACTCCAACTGCTATTCTAAGACAATCATCTCACCCTGGAATTTTGTATTTAGGCACTGCAGTTTGGGTTGGGCAATCGTATAGCAACAGTATTTAGGTGAGGACCTTTGCGTGCACGGATGTGGTGAAGATACTGAGGGACGGACTCTCAGAGTGTCTCCTTTCTGTTATGTCCTCAACATCACATGAATATATCCTGTTACAGTTACTATTATCAGATCGTCCAGTCGCGTAAGCTCAAGATCACCAAGAACATCGCTCCTTAAGTGAGCCAGGGAATTATGTTTTGGCTTAAGATGAAATTGCCTGCGTGGAGTTAAGTAATGTAACAGCCACCTAACTAAAAATAACATCTGCATTTTGAAACAGAAAACTTGGCATGACAAAGGCATGATGGGAAAAGAGGGCCCACGCTAGGCTTGGGCTTAATTATTTTACCCACAAGATGATGATCTCATCCTTAAGAGTGTCTCCCCCTCAATCCTATGGGCTCTGATAGTTTGAGAGAAGAGAAGCTGCTAGCGTTAGCATGTCCGGCTAACTAGCTTACTACCTGCAATAACCTCCAGTCAAACTTGTGTTGGATACCACCGCATTTGCCTAACTAATGGCTCGGTGTCTTGAGGTCCGCTGCTCTTAATCCAATCCCTGCACTTCCTTTCCCGACGTTAATGAGTGTATTTCTGTCATCTATCGCACACATATACATGTCATATTTTCCCATCCGACCAACAATTGTCAATCATCTCTTCAATCGGCAAAATAAGATCCTGTCGCTAATCAGCACAAGCCTGCAGCAGGTCAGATGTGCAACAAGGAAAATGGAGAAAGTAAAACTTTTAAAAATCATAAACTTCTAGGTGTACCCTCCCAGACTCAAGCTCCTCAGATTTATTTGGACGGACGACAGAAGACGGAGGTCACGCGGAGGTGGAGTCAGGAAGGCTTTAGAACTCCCCTGGCGTCGCCATGCTGGGTTAGGAGGTTAGCAGGTTGGTACATGACATACATATCCTGCCAACTGATGCTATTTCTGTCCGGGCACCTGCTTGGAAGCTGGTTGGAGTGGCAAACAAGTGCAGACTCTGTCCTCCAACACTGCAGAGCACCTGCACTCTTCATAAGTGACAGTCAGTGGCATGCTACAGTGACTTTTGAATACGGAGTGTTGACGTGCCCTTTGCTTGTCCTGCTATATTCAGTCGACATGGAATCCTGGCTGGAGTGTGTCACCACACGCCTCAGTACAAACTATGACTTTACAATAGAGACTGAGGTCAAAACTTCTCTGATCACTTTTGCTTTTCACTTACTTTTACCGTGTACAACTATTTAAGTGTTAATGTGATTTGTACAGCCTTTTACCTCAAAATAACCATTATAGAGAAAACTGGCAGGGTCTGATTGTTGATCAATACCAGTGACTTAATAAATACTTATCCAGCTGCTGAGATTTCTGGCCTTCAAACCCTATTGTTTTGGCCCATTCTGTGTTTGGAGCAAAAATGTCATTATGAGGCCAAAAAAACAAATTACAAATCAATGTTCTTTTTTTTTTTTTTTTTTTAGCATTTAGCAGCATTTGGGCTGTGTCCTGCACTAATCACAGTGGATTCACTCTTGTAATGAAGACAGTCACTTTAGTTTTTTTCCTAATTGTTTCCCTATTAGACAAAGATGGAGGTTAAAAATGATCAAAGTTTACTTGATACACCTTTAATGGTGTAAAAATTATGGATAATTGGTAACAAAGGCAAATTCTGAAATGAAATGAGATTCCTGTCCAAACCATTGTTACACTTTGTTGTGACAAATGGGGTGCAGGATGGAATATTGTCCATCTAATTTTACGGCTTCTGAACTAATGGTTACTTTTTAAATTGGGACTGATTTAGCTGCAAATTGGCTGAGAATTTTCTTTTTTAAATGAAGTACTGTTAAAAATGGGAACTAATTCTGTATTCGAGGGTTCTGAGGCTGAAAGTCACAAATATATTCACCTGAAAGACACGGTCTAAAGACTGATGATATTCCACTAGGTCACTGTGAAATGTTCATGTGATGTCAGTGTATCACCCACGGTAGATGGTGGTCGACCACCCCCAGTTTGCAGAAATAGCAGGTGTACCAGCACAGAAGCTAAGCAATGCTCTGCAGTAGACAGGGTCAGCAGCAAAATGTACTGCATCTCCTAAATAAAGGTCTATCTAAAAAAATCAATATCAATTTAACTGTATGCTATATTTTGAATATTTTAACCACTTTACCTTGTAGTCAGACAGCCTTTTCTGAAGGGAAACCACTGCTATATAAACAAAATATCACTCTCTCCAAACCAACCAAACTCCACAGGGGAAATCAGCAATTTTACCTTGCAGAAAACAGGAGTTGCTGGTCTGCTGCTGTCTCGATCGGTTAGTTTGTTTGTATTATTCTGTGACTTTGGTGAATTCAAACTTTTTAAAACTCTGAAGTCTGTCTGTTGGTCCACTGCAGCCGCCGCTGGTTCGACTCCCACCTGCGGCCTATTTGCTGAGTGTAATTCTCTCTCTCTCTCTACCCCCTTTCCTGTCATATCTTCAGCTAGCCCTATCAAATTAAAGAAAACAAAAAAACCCAAAACAAATCAAAAACAAAAAATAACACTTAAGTCATGCAATAACACAAACAAACTAACTGATCGAGGCAGCGTTAGACCAGCAACTCCTGTCTTCTGCAAGGTAAAATAGCTGATTTCACCTGTGGACTTTAGTTGCCATGGAGACAGCAATATTTGACTAAATATCAGGACATGTTTCTGGTCAAAAAGGGCTGACTGGCGGCAAGGTAAAGTGCGGTGGTGGTGAAAATATTCTAAACAGTGTACACTTAAACTGATATTGATATTTTTAGGAAGACCTTTGTTTAGGAGCTAAACTACGTTTTGCTGCTGATCCTGTCTACAGCAGCTTGTGCTGCTTCTCCAAACTGGACACGTGGCAACCTCCACCTACTGTAGGTCAGGGGTCTTAAATGTTTTTCAGGCCATGGACCCCTGAGCTGATAAAGAAGCGGAGCAGGGACCCCCAACTACATATATTACATTTGATATTTTCGGGCCCTCTCTCATTTGCACTTACCCGGAGTTGCTGAGTCAGCAGCAATTGTAGCATTGTGCATTATCCTCACCCTCTGCACTTATGCTGATAAGGTTTTTCTTTTTTTAACGATTAGGGCGGGTCTTGCTAATTATATGTTGGATTTACATGATTGTGTATTTTCAGACATATCTAAATATTTAAAAACAAATTTTACACAAAATTATCAAACAATAATTGCAGAAACACTGAGGACCCCCTGAAGTAACTCTGAGGACCCCCTGGGGGTCACAGACCCATGCTGTAAGTAACACACTGACTGCAGATAAATACCTCGTACAACCCTGTTTGGAAAACCCTGAACTATCCCTTTAAGTCCTGACAGCACAGGAGGTTCTCCCCGCTAAGCCACATGGTGCCATAAGGATGTCCTAATGGCGTCTGACTGACGTCTTCACCATGTCACATAAAGCTTCATTAGTGGTCCCTCAGTCTACATGCTGACGGCTACGCGTGGCAGGTCAGAGTCATTACTACACAGCCCTGCCAAAGACAATAGCATGTGTAGAGGTAGGTTTGGCTAAAACCTCTCCACTATTGGATTAGGAGGCCAATGAGAGGGAAAGGCGATACCCCATAATGATGTGTCGTGGCTGCCTGAAAAGGCACGGTCTGTGATGAATCGGAAGGTTTGGCCTCATAAATTATAATTATTTTGTGCCAGCACGGTTTGAGCAAGCCACTTAGCATCGCAGCATCTATCAGTCCACCCATATGGCACAGAGATTAACGCTGGACATTTTTTTTTCTCCTCAGAAAAATGTCATTAGGGAGAGGGAGGAAAACAGAGTGATGCGGTTAAGGGAGCAAGAAGGCTGCAGTGCTTGTATAAAACATAAAGATGTTAAAATTGTCTTTGAAACGTAAGCACTTCCCTCACAACTACCTCATGACGTTGGTGTTTTTACATGATAGTTGTGCCCCCCTGCTTTAACCTGAGACAGCCCAGTCAATGGTTAGGGAGTCCCTTAAGAAAAAGACCAGTATCATGGCAGTTCGTCAGACACAAAATATAATCTACCGTACAGATCTGGAACCAGGGTTTCCTGCAGCAAAGCTGTTGAACAGAGTGGCAAGTATCTTTAAATGGGGCACAGTGGCCAAGTGCATTTTTTAATGGGAGCCCAGTGTGAACCTGCAACAGACCGATGGCAGCATTGATAGGGCCCAATAGTTTCTGTAATAACATAATCATGGCCAGCATTGACCCTTCTTAGGCCCCACCTCCTTTTGCTTTGTGCTCCAATAATAGTTGAGCAAGCATGGTACCCTGTGGAACCTCAGTCTACTTTCTTATTTCCTGTACTTAAATGTGTTATGTGCTAGTCTTGTCTATACTGAAAAAACTAAAGTGGGACGCCCAGTCATAAGTGAGTTAATGTTAGTAAAATTTGCTGGCTAGCTTGCTAACAATTGATGTATATAAGCTAGCTAGTTATCTAGCATTTTGCTATCATTAGCTATCAGTGTACTTGGCTAGCTTGATTGATGTAGATTAGCTAGCTAGTTAGCTAGGGATTCACTACAGAGCAAAATACTAGCTAACTACTGTAGCTAGTTAGCATATCTAAGTACAGGGCACAGGAAAGAAGGAAATTGGCCAAGGTTCCAAAAGGGGTTGGATTTAGGAAGGATCAATTGCAGAACTGAGAATTTAAAAAAGCGATAACACAGATTTCATGGGGCCCTGCATTAAGTCAGTGCTAAAAGCTGACTGTAGATTGAAAATATTACTACTTCACTACTAATTTGTGGTTATAAATTAATTTAATTTGATTTTTAATTTTTTCAACACATTTAAAAAAAGAAAATCACAACTATCAAGTTTTAAGAATCTGACACTAGACAGTCTTGGAATGCTGTGTTTTCAACAAATGCCAAAATTAAATTGCGACTTTCTTGACTTATAAAATCATCTTTTAAAACAAACATCAAATGTGTTTTCCAAACATTATATGCTTATTTCCAACTGAGCTGCCCAACTGTAACTGTTAAAAAAAAAGGAAAAAAAAATTAAATGAAAAATATATCCCCTGAATTAAAATTCTCTGTTGCTTAGGCCCAGTCAGGGGTCAACTTACCCACAATTTCCACCAGGCATGGCAGCACCGCGTTACGGCTACACCATGGCAGTCGGAGCAAATTGCGGCCATTCTAGACAATGCTTGTGTTTCCACCAGAAGCGCTGCAGCGTGTTTCAGACGCGTCCCAGAAGCAGCACGGCACTCCGCTCCGCTTCAAATACACGCCAAGTCTATTTTTGACGGATGCCGTGTCAATTAGCACAAAGCAGACTGAATGGGCAGGAAGTCAGACACAGAAAAGGGAGGGAGAATCCGGTCAATTTTCAAAATAAAAGACCCCGTGCAGACTCACAATCATAAAGACAGAAATAGGAGCAATTTAACCATGTAGCCTGCTTATCCATGGTAGAAGCACAAAGAGCAAAGAAGGAGGACCTAATTAACAAAATCTGAGCAAGTAAACATGATCAGCCAGGCAAAACACTCACACTGCACATGCAACGTTACAAAGCCGCATCTGGTGGAAACCCCCGGTTAGGCTCCGTGCACCACAGGGCCTGTAATACACTCAGAGAAACCCTGCAGTTTATATGGACACAGATTGTCAACATTATCCATGGGAGTCAGTACAACTTTCAAAGTAATAAGGATGAACGTAGTATAAAGAGCAGGAACGTCTGTGTAGGGAGGAGGTCAGGGTGGAGGGGTGGGTCAAACACAGGACACAAAGTTTTGGTTTCCATGTGAGACCAACAGTTATTTGAACCCAAACCATGATTTTCCTAAACCTAAGTAGTTTTGGTACATAAACCTACCCAAGAACTTTACATATTTATATTTATTTACATAGGCTTCATATTTATAACTGTTAACTTGAGCACAGAATGAGTTTGTCAGTGGATTTTTTTTTTTTAATTTGTCTCCATGTACACTAATCTACTAGATTAAATATTGTGACTATTTCACAAACTGCCATGTGACTGTGTTGATATACTCTTTTTTTCTATTCCTTTTTTTTTATGCCAAAGCTGTATTTCACATATTTAGAGAACTGATATTCACTGAGACAAGCAGGACCTGAATGTGAAGCCCATTGCAGCAAAGCCAGCCAAGATTTCTGAAACCACACCTGAGCTTCTGGAAGAGGAAACGGCACCGGTTTTGATTAGACATACTGGCATAATAAATTATAGCATGTTTTCTTAACTTCTCTGCTAACAACTGTTTCTAGTTTGTCCCTACAGTTCGTCAAGGTGTAACTAAAGAAACCTACAGCAGACCCAAGACAGGAAACAGTTTTATTATATTCTGGAAATATCATTAGACTACAATTCCGTGTAATTTTCATAACCTTCTGTATGTGTGGCACACTGGATTGTTTTCATATGTGGTTCAGCTGAAATTCCAATCCATTATGAAAATGCCTGGCTGCTCCGCTCATATAGAATCAAAAATGAAAAACCCAGATACAATGCTTATGAAATCCCACTTGAGCAGAGTGACACATGCTCAGACAGGCTTCTGGAGCCAACACTTGTACTGGGTTTCGTAATTTCCAATTAGCGTGCAATTCCAAGTCCTAATTTGATCCCGGCTAAACTCGTTTGCCAAGTCATGTGGCAAATCGGGTCTTATCTAAAAATAACCATTCTAGACATCGATGAAAAGAGCAAGTGAACATGCTATTGTGAGTTTTTTCGTGAGTCTCAAATGTCTGCAGTGGAAAGACAAACCAGGTCGTAGTGATGGAGCGAGAGAGAGAAAAAGAAAATGGAGAGAGAAGCAGACAGAGAATCAGAAAGAACAGACACAGACTAACGAATGAAAAGGAAGGAAATCTTCGAGGTTGATGGGTTATGATCTAAACCAAGGGAAATGCTGCTTCCCGCCTCAGTCTGGCGCCTGTCCAGAGGGTCATCCACAGCTTCCCTGATGTTTTTATGTGACCAGACAGCCGACCGCAGGGCACAAGTTGCTCCGATAGCCCATCCTAACATCTCCTCGGTGGTTTTCCTGCCCCACCAGGCGACTGGGAGACGACCTGTTGTGTGATGCACTGGACTAGCTCTGGCCTCCGGACAACATGGCTGTAAAGTTTTGTCTCCAGTCAGAGTGATCTGAGACCTTGCAATTTTGGGATCAGCTTTAATGGTCTGCAGAAGGTTTACAGTCTCGCAAAAATAAATAAATAAATAAATAAATAAAGCCAAACAAGTGCTTCCAATTTCTCATGGCTGGCTGCGCAAATAAGAGGGTTGTTCCTATATTTTGATTAACACCATACAACAGTCATTTACTCGAGTCTTTTCATTGCCGTGCAGTGCAGATGTCTACCTGCAGTGAAAAATGTGGTTCATGAAATATTACTGCGAGTGTTCAGCAGCACTTTGTGTATAAAAACCCCTGCCAGCACAGGCTAAATAATGACAATACAAGGAAGCTCTTCTGGCCTACAAGGGTGAGGAGAAGTGAAGTTCAGAAAAATAACCTTCAGTTTCTTGGCACACAAGTGGACTATTCATCATTTAACAGCGTTGATTAAACACAATGTCAACATCGGATTTGTCAAGAAATACATCTTATATGTACCAACTCTGTTAAATAACTAATTCTCCTTCAAGTTGATAATTTAAAGATCATACAGAGGTTCAAACTAAAGAAACGATGTGTAAATGTGGCAGCTTTAAAGTTGGTAATGGGCACATTTTTGCACTTTGAACACAGCTGTTTCCTTTTGCTTCCTGTCTTATTGTCGATACATGCATCCTAGCCAAATGTGTAATAATTCATTTAATTGTTATTGTCCAGGAATCCTCTGAAAAGACAAAACCCAACAATGTACTAGTCTATTTGTCAATAATTGTCTATTTGTGACTGGCACTTAAATGCACAATATGTAATTTATGTAATTTGATGACGTTTGAAGTAGCATGGGATCATGGGAGTGTAGTCAGTTTAAGCAGTAAATCTTTCACTGTACCAGCTGACTGAGAAATTTGTAGTTCTTCCTACATCCAGTTATGTCACAGGATGCAGGAAGAACTACAGGCTATTTCAGGGCCAGATTAATATTTTTGTCACCTATCACTTATCTGCACCAATTTATCAAATCGAATATTATATTAATCACCAACTATTTTGATAATTAATGGGTTTGAGTAATTTTATAGGTAAAAAGGTCAAATTCTCTGATTTCAAATTCTTAAATGTGATTTTTTTTTTTTTTTTTTTTCTGTTTTTTTAAGTCCTCTATGTAAATAAACTTAATATCTTTAGGTTGTGGACAAAGCAAGACGTCAGCTTGGGCTTTGGGTAACACTGATCGACATTTCTCACCAATTTCTGGTATTTTTTCAACTAATCGATTAATCAAGAAAGTAAGATTAATCTATGATGAAAATAACTGTGATTTGCAGCACTAGCTAGCACTATCTTTTGGCCAACAAAGTAATAGGTAAAGGCAGGGGTGGTGATTACATAGCAACATGGGTGTGAGTTTTAGAAACTACCACGCAAAGCATCCTGGTACATTTTCCCTTTAAACAAACAACAGAGATGATGAAAATCTGATGCGACTCAGACAGAAATCAAGTTTACGAATTTAAGTTGAAACTAGATGGGGTAAAGGGTTAAGATCCCACTGACAGGCAACCAAATAAAAAACACCATTACTTTGAATAAAAATACTTATTTTCCTGAGTTTGAACACTGTTGGAAACATTTGCACAACAAGTAAAGTAAGTAAAGTTATCGCAGGGCACTGTTCATATACAGCAGGCCTAGAGGGTACTCTTTATTATACTGCAATATTTACACAGGTGAATTTTTAATTCTAATGTGCAATATTCAATACTTCAGTCAGGTGTATTATAATTCAGTGTGTAATATCAATATGTCACTCAGGTGAATTTTAATTCCAGTGTGCAATAATCAGGTGTATTATAATCATTCTAAGCAAAATTTTAGTATTCCCTTGGAGCAGTGGTGTAAATTAGACATGGGCAAAATGCAGCCCACTGAAAGCTTTCATGTGGCCCACAAGGCCATCATGGAAAAACCAAATATTAAAAATCTAGCAAAGAGAGTCAACAACATTTTGTTAACCATTAAACACTTTTTATCCTTATTTTGAAAGGGGTCAGAGTTGTGTTCATCGGTAATTATAATGAACTGTGTCTTTTACATGAAACTGTAACATTATTCACTCAGTGCTGTACATCCATGTTGTTTGTTCTTCTTCTACTTCTGCTGCAACCTGCACGCAGCATGCATGGTACACTGTAAAACATCACCAAAATATTAACCCATGATTTATCACATGGCAATTCAGAAAGGGTGAACAACAGTAGAAGTGCCCTATAAAGAACACTTCTGACCATTCCATTTCTAGAGATTTTGCTATTAGTAGGACCTTATGCCATTTTTGTCTGACCCACAGCAGCCTGATCAATTTCTCATGTGGCCCCCCTTGAAAATAACTGCCCACCCCTGGTGTAAATTCAACTGCTAAGTCTCCTCATATTGTATATACTGTATATATTTGTATATTTCCCCTGGTTATAATGTTCCTAGTTTCATTTCATATTGCTTCTGTTTAAATTGTTCCTATTTTTTTTTTTTTAATATTTCCTTTTGGTTCTATTTTTATATGTTATTCTCTTACACTTTTTTATTGATGCTTCTTTATATTTTTGCTATCCACTTTGCTGCTGTACCACTGTAAATTTCCCTGTTGAGAGACTAATAAAGGAATCTTATCTTATTAATTGCAGAGACCTAACAATTACCACAATGAGCAAGCAACAGTGGCAAAAACTCCCTTTTAACAGGCTGAAACCTCGAGCTAAACCAGGATCTGCCTTGACCGGATACAAAGCAAATACATGTATTAGCCACAATATTCCTTTAAACCACAGACTAGTCATGACCTTTGACCTTTCAAACATAAAAATGAGTTACAGTTGTTTTGCAGTTCTAGTGAGGGGTGGAATTACCTGTAAGTGCTTTACCAACTTCTCTGAAGTCCCACTGCTACCATATCCATCATATCTTTTGCTGCTTGTAGTGTGGGAATTCAGTGGAAGTCCAATTACCGACCTGGAATTTGTTTCATTTCAGAGATCTCGGCCCACACAGGGCTATATGAGAAGGAGGTGACTCCTCAAAAGACCAGTGTTCTTACCAGCAGGACAGTAAAAGGAGACGTTTTTTAGTTGCCAGACATGTACTAGAATTGTAGCCACTAAGTCGAGACGCCCTCTTAAGGAAGCCTACTGACGTTTTCGCCCTGTGTGAGAATGAATGGACTACTGTAAACAAGCAGACCGTCTCTGTCCATGTATAATTCTGTCATGTGAGCGCTGGTGCTAGGCAGAAGGTAAACATGTTTGGCCCTGAAAATCATGCAACGTATGGTGAGCTTCCCTTCTACATCGGTGCACTTGCTGTGAGTCCTTGATGCGGAGAGGAATAACAATCAAACTGCTGTATCAGATTCCACTGGGATACAAAATTAACATTACAAACAGTACATCCACAACACCTCCTCCCTGTGCAGCCTCTCTGCGGAGTTAGAAGAAAAATAAAAAAAAAAACAGGCAAAGAAAAGAAAGGAATTTTTCACCTTTGGGCTATATGCTAATTTGAATGATCTAACTAGTATCTGATTTGGAAAGTGCATGCTGAGAGTGAAGTGAATAAAAGGGGAGTGCTGGATCACAGACAATGTGAGAATGACTCAGGGTGAGACGGAGACCTGATACGGACTCTAATTATCATAAGCCATATGCCTGCAGCCTGTGGAGTGGCTGCAAGGTAAATAAAGATGATGACAAACAACACTGCATATAGTACCAACACCGCCCCCTCACTCCTCTCCTTTCTCATCAGAACAACACAGGCTGCCAACCGAATTAGCATCAGCTGGCTGATACATTTGTAATCTATTCTGAGCATGGCAAACAATACAAATTGGATTTCTAATTTATCCTGACTCATTTATGCAAAGCAAGAGTAATGGAGTGTCGCCATAGTAACAGCTTTGATACATGGCAACTTTCATCACAGAGCTCGGAAATACCTTCATCTCCAGGCCTCGACAGGAATTGGTATCAAAGTGTGTGATGTTTGGAAAATGAGTTTCACATATTTGAATTTCAACAAACTCTCGGCTCCTCTTATCTCAATATGCCTGAAAAAACACACAGCGCACAACACACACCTTGTACCATACTCGCAAAATCAAACACGCTCGCACTTTTTTTTCCCCCATCGTGGCGACAAATACTCACGCCTACTCTCGCAAACACACAGAAACCATCTCTAGAAAAACAACAGGTGATTCTGAAGGAGCTGCCCAAGCCATCAGCCATTGATTACCCCAAAACGTAATTTGAATGAATATAAAACCCTTTCATCTGCATTTTTGTAGCCAGTAAGATTATCTGACTGCAAGAGGACTAATGAAAATCATGACATGCAAACCCAAAAATTAAAAAAGCCTCCAGGTTTGGTAATTTAGATTGATGACTTGGAGAAAAAGAAACACGTTTGATTGAATGGCTGCTATTGATTAGAGTTTAATCTCAGGAAACGTGATTCCCAGGACTGGACCTCCTCACCATTTCCTGTTTCCTGGGAAATAGAAAATGGGAAACCAGGAGAAAACATTTCTAAAATATTTAGGAGATAAGGGAATATATTTAGAAAATATGTGGGCCCAGTTTACCTTCTTAAAACATATTCATCAGCTGTGTGTGCGCGACTGTGGAGCACCCGAGCACTTTAAAAGACTAACAAGCACATAGCACAACACTTCTGGCCATTAATACTGCACAGTAACTTTGGCTCTACCATATAAACACAACAAGATTTCTGAGCTGAGTAGAAATATCAAAAAATATCAAATTACGAGGATGTGTGATGCGCAATCTAAACGAAGGGATCAAACGGGCTGGACTCAGGTTCAACAGGCGGTTCACTGCAACATTTAAAATCTCAGACAAAACTCCAAGTGAAGGCCAAAGCTTCAAGAACACTAGTTTCATACTTCACCCAAAACACTTCTGAATGAAATACTGGCAGAGCTGGCAGCATGATGATGGATTTACCTTCAACAGCTGGTTGTGGTGAAATACGCCTCTCGCTGAAGAAAGATGGACGAAATCTCCTAAAGAATCCATCTGAACCTCACGCCAAGTGAGTGAGAGCTTTCTGAGAGTTTTTCTTTTTAACTTTGAGTGATCTCGAACTTTATTAGGCCGGTTTATCTAAAACCGCAGCACACACTGTGCCAGCTTTTTGTTGCGCAGCCTCTGACCACGAACATAACATGGAAATTTGTTTGTCTCAGCTTCATGGAATGACTTTGAAAACACCAAATAACTTGTTTTAACATGTTTTGTTAGTTTATAATATTATGAATTGCAAAATATTACTTACATGAGACTGGTGAAGGTAAAGCCGCAAGCAGGATGTGCAGTTTATATCATTATAATGTTGATTTATATTGAAATGGCATTCTTCTGCCTCAATGATGATTATCACCAGATAACACACTAAAGCAGTCTGGTTTGGAACACTTTTCTCTTTGTCACATATGCTGTTGTGTGAAATATGACCAGTGTGGTTTGATGGTAGTCAAAATTATCCCTTTAAAAACAATTTCCCAGGATTCCCGGGGGGGGGGGGGGAACAACACATTTTCCTGGGAAAGAAAATGTCTAATTCTTGGGAAAAAAACAGTAATCCCTACTCTTGATAATGCATTACATATCAGAAAGTAATACTGAGTAGTTTTTGAGCAGTATTTTAACACTAGTTGTTCCACTTTGTAGTTAAGTAATATTTCAGTAATGTAATAGTACTTGTGAACAGATTTTCAGTACTCCTTCCACTATGGACCAACTCATAAGAAGAGTTATCACAGGGCACGATTCATATATAGCAGGTCTAGATGGACTCTTTATGGTAATATACAGAGTATCGTATTAACTTTGCACTGATGTAGCTAAACATGGGTTAGCTTAGCCATAGCTTTGATACATGGCAACTTTCACACAGAGCTCAGAAACACTTTCATCTTCAGGCCTCGACAGGAATTGGTATCAAAGTGTGAGATGTTTGGATATTTGAATTTCAACAAACTCTCGGCTCCTCTTATCTCAGTATGCCTGAAAACACACACACACACACACACACACACACACACACATACACACACACATCTTGTACCATATCCATAAAATCAAACAGCTTTTTCAGACATGGCTACAAATACTCACGCCTGCTCTCACAAACACACAGAAAACCCCACTCCAGAAAGACAACAGGTGATTGTGAAAGAGCTGCCCAAGGCATCAGCCATTGATTAGCCAGATTAATTACAGGATAGCCACTGGACGCCACCGTTCTGCAGCCAGGAAATGAAAACAAAAATCTGCTCCTGAAGCGAATTCACAACAAAAAAAGAAAAAAAAAAAGAAAAAGAAGAGGAAGGAAAATCGATGGCGAGGCCTTACAATGCAAGCAAAAAAAAAAAAAAAAAAAACCCAGAGCCCTCACTCTTTTGATTATCTAACTCCCAAGAACAACAAACCCAATTAATGATATCGTTTTCTGGCTCCATTGAGCCATATTCTCCGTCCGAGATAACCTAGAGACACCAAACACGCTGATAAATGGGCCATAAACTTCTATCCGCTAAAATAACAGCACTGTCTAATGTGTCCACTAGGATGCTTATCACGGTGTAATCATTGTGTTTGCACTGGGATTACCATGTAGGTCAACACTGTGTATAGAGTATTATGTTCATTATTTAGCTTTGACTTGACATTGAAAGTATTTTGGTGTTTTCCCTGTAGCACAGCTGCAGCAGAATGAGATCAAAAGTGTGTGCTGTGTAGGTTCACACTAAATTTGACCAAATAAATCTCATCCACTCAAGTGGCTCTCAAATACAGAGTGAGTCAAACATCCTAAAATATAGCGTATTTTTTTTATATCAGTGTTGATAATATGGCTGCAGAGGTAATCTAATTTCACTTTCTAATTCTCAACATGCATTCCTTATGATAAGACCTGTCAAGGCTGTCCGTTACTCTATGCATTAACATGAATGTGTTATCTCTGATTAGTCTGGCTTCAATTTGAATGAGGCAGCGGTGGAATATGTACTTTTCCAGATATCAAATTGGCTGTCATCATACATTCGTTCATCATGTCAGAGGACAGCATTGTGAAAGAAATTTTTCCACGATTAGCATAAACAAACAGTAATAACGGCAGGAGGTTACAGTAAAAGCGAGGCTTTTATTTTTCCTGACTTGCTGACTGAGGCAGGAGTGACATGACGGTTAGGGAAACCACTGCTGAATTCAGCTAGCGGGTTTTAAACTCTCCAAGTGCCCTTAAGCAATAAACTGCATCCCTGCCAGCTAACAGGTCACAATTGACTGCTGCTATGCTTTGCTAAGCTTTCCATTCTTGCGAAGCACATATGCAATTCACAGTGATAATGGTGGCTGATTTACCACTAATAATTTGCAATAATTTTTGGACCACCATTTCACAAAGATGTAAACAAAAGCAGACTTCTTATTTCTGGCTCCAACTGTGGATTTTGTCAGCAGTGGCTAGCATGTTATTATCCCAATCCGACGACTTTCCATGGCATGACCTGCCCTACTCTCCCTCTGATTTGCCCTACACTGACTCTGATATTACCCTAACCCTACCCAATCCACCTCTTCATCCCTAAACCTACTGAACCCAACTCCACAAAGGCCAGTAGGCAGAGTAGGGCAGGCCTTGTCAAGAAAAGCAGTGGGATCCTTAGTAATGCGTAGCTAGCTTGTTGAAGCTAATGCTATGCTCTCAATTAAAACTCTGCATCAATCTAACTTTAAAAATGAAATCCTGCCACAAAGCATAAGCTTAAATATGCACATGAGGGTACTTACATGATATCGGGCAAAAAATCTGAGGTTAAGCTACATGTCCAAGGTGAAAAAGTCAGCATCGCCACCAGCTGATGATCAGTAGAAGACATGGAAATAAAGCATGATTATTGCAGGGTACAGGTATTATTTAGTATAATATTACTTATGGAGATTAAAATTTGATTTATCCCACATAACTCTTGAATGGTTTGGATGTATACCATAAGAATAAACTTGTAGAAGCAAGAAAGTGGTTAAATATATGCTTTAATGTTTATATTTTCAAACATTATGCTTCACTTTTATAGGGGGAAAAACCATTTGAGGATGAGGAGTAACTGATGAGTTTGGCAACTGTAACACTATCTGTAGTCTGGCTTGGGCTGCTGGAATGTAAACCTCTCCATACTAAATAAAAAGCAGGACAGAGCTTCTGTCATTACTCTAAAATCTTTATTTTTAGAACCTTGGCTCTCATACAGTGGATGTTCTGAGAAGATATTTTTCTAAAGAAATATGTAAGGGCATGCTCAATGCAAGCAAATGACCATCTGCCAAATATCTTGTCGTGCTGAATGTGGGAAGTGTAGGATGTGACGCACGGGGAAATTAGTTTGTTGGTTTCTAGTCCATTTGAGTGGTTGTTGGACGAGCGGTTGTGATATCACATGGAGGGGTTGTTGGTTTTGTGATGGGAAAATGACGACTGAGAGCAGAGAAAGATTCTGGTGTCGCTGTTGATGAGGAGGAGGAGAAGGAGGCAGATTTTAGTAGGTTGGAGGATGCCGTGGGTCCGTCCAATCCTTAATGCAATGAAAAACCTCCATCTTGGCTCACAAAGAAAACTATACCCAATGAAAGCCAATGGGGTCAACCATAAACACTTCTTTGGTAATGGTTGAGGCTGCCACACCAGTGAAGTTCACCAAAGTTTAATTCTGCGCCAGATGCAGATGCAAATTTGCTTTGCAACTGTAAGTAAATGTTTTATTAGTCTTTTCGCTTGCAAAGAATGAAAGTGAACATGAGGCAAATATTTGCCAATGTTAATTTCGTGCATGTGTAACCTTATCCTAACACTACATAATAAGATAGTTAGCTAATGACATGGACTCTGCCTTTGAAAAAAATGCTACAGTACGTAGATAAGTGAGCCACTTAGCTGGGCGTGCTAATGTTTCAGCAGATAAACACACAGTTTAATCTTTTACACTTTCTCTTGTGGCTTTTGTTTTTGAAAGTTGATTCAAAAACACCACCCACCAGAGCCGCATGCACCATATTGCAGGAGGAGAAATCCACAGCTTGACCATCCAGTGAACAGGATAAACATGAATATTTCTACAGGGATTGCTACACAATCATATATTATGACCTACACAGATTTTATACTCATCAAAACCAACAATGTGTTGTGCAGTGTGACTCAGGTTAGACACTGACTATGCTGACATGGAGTAAACACACTGGTAATGGAGAAAACGCACAATATTCACTGGCCAAGGCTTGTGTTACCTTAAATTTTCCACTTGACCAAACATGTGAAATTGTCCAAACCTTCACACCTGATTCAGGCGAGTCAGGCAATTTACTCAGTGCTGTCTCTCCTGTTATCTCCTCTTCTCTGTCAACAAGGCAAGATGAACAAAAACGTGTTACACGTGCATCTTCTTGACTCTGCGGCATGATTTTTTTTTTTTTTTTTGTTAAAGCTGAAAAGCTATGTATTTCATTGAAAAGGGAAAAGAATTCTCCAGCAGCCTGGCTTGTTTTGTCTGTTTGATGACACTGACATTGAAATTTGTGGCGATAGGGGATTATATTATTTTACATCCCATTCTCAGGGATTTGTCTGTGACTGTCAGAAACACTTGTTGATACGTGTCTGTGCCTGTGGAACCAGATGACATTGTGGCTCATGGTTCAGTGGCTTTAAGTAGATTTTTTCACCAGGCAACGGTAAGACCACTGCTTCTACTCAGGCTTAGCTCACCACAGATTGGTACTGTATGGTGCAATAAACTGCACTGCACTGGGATATCGAATATGAATCACATTTCTCTATATTACTCTAACACCTTCAGTCTTGGTACTCATTCCAATGTATAAAAGAAAAGGACGTAGACCCAGTGACAGCACCCATTTGTTTGTGAACTACCATTCTGAGGTCTCGAAGCATTTTAGTGGTCTGCTTTTTTTTTTTATTTTTTTTTTATTTCCCTTTTGGAGCCAGAAGTGATATTATATGTAAAAAGCAGGTGGAGCTAGGGAGGAGTGAGGGTAAGTTATCAGCAAATGCTAGTGTGAGATAGGATCTTGGTTAGCAAGGGAGATCTGTAATTCACATTACCTGTGATGTTAAGCGACCATTCATAAGTCCCCCCCTTTTCGCAACGTGCTTCAATGACAGTTGATCAAGCTTGGTGCCTCTAGTGAAAATAAAGCCAAATTTTTGAGGTGGTTCAGACACTGCTGGGGGACTTGTAGACGCAACATATGATCACATCTTAAGTTAGCTAATGTTAGCAAAATGCCACCTAATCTGCATCAATCATTAGCTGGATAGGTAGCTTGCGTATTGCTAACATTAGCAAATGTAGGAAGAGACCCTGTAGATAGCTTTACAGGAAAAGGAGAAAGCTGACCAATGTACCAGGTTTGCTCAAAGGAGCACAAAGGAAAAGGGGGTGGGATTTAGGAATGGTCAATTACGATGCTTATTTTGTAAAACAAGATATACTTGGAAAAAATTAACAACCAACTAGAATAAACTCATTAGGAAACTGTTTACTGAGGTAATAAATCAAGTGAGAAGGAGGGTAATTAGACTTCTATACAACTGACCCCAAGTCCCACCCCTTTTTGCTTCGTGCGCCAATAACGGTCGAGCAAACTTAGTGCCTCTGTCAGCTTTCTCCTTTTTCTGTAGAAAGGTTACATCTTCAGTTAGCTAATGTTAGCAAAACGCTGGCTAACTAGCTAGCCAATAATTGATAAAGATTAGCTAGAGAGTTAGCAAGCATTTTGGTAACATTTGCTAACTTAAGATGTGAATATATGTCACTTTTACACGTGCCCCAGCAACATGATTTGGGTGCGTAGCAACAGGCCGACTACCCAATGCTCCGACTACCCATTTCTCCGACCGCCCATTACTCCGACTGCCCACTACTCCGACCATGGCTAAACAGAATAGAGCGATAGGCGCGGGTGGGTGGCAACGTCCACATCCCACCACTCCGACATGGGCCTCTAAATGTCTAAATGGCAACACTTAATGTTCTATCAAACGTCCTAACCCTAACCCTAACCGGATTTCCGAGCGGATATTTAAACCCTTTTCAGATCTATCAAACTGTGCATACGCACAACTCGCCGCAATTTCCCTCATATTTCGCCCTCTACACGGCCAAACCAACCACAACCATATATGGTCAATGCAAATCAGCACCTGTGCATATAAAGTAGCCATGTGCGCTCTGTGGAGTGACGTCAGTGGAAGACGGTGAAGATACGGACTGAGAGAAAGAGAAAGAAGGACTTTCTCTGAAAGCGAGATACATGGCAATAACGGACAATAAACCAGTCAGAAAAATTATTTTGCATTGAATTGGCGACAATAAAAACAAAAACTCCCAAAATCTGAATGAAAGGGAGTAGAAAGAAGCATAATTGTATTTAATCTGCCCCTTATCCCACAAAAACCTTTTTGTTTTTAACATGATGTCAAAAGTCACCAGTTATCATTACTTTGCCCCTTTCCACTAGACAGTTACACTCTTTTTTCTATCCTTCCTCAGCTCCAAACACAGTCATCTACACCTGTTAACTCAGGTGACAGAAAAACAAGTGTCAGTAAGATCAGTGTGCGCTGCTGCCAGTGTGTTTTTTAAACTTAGCGGGACGTCTCTAGAGTGTGCAAGAAAGAAAAAAAAAAAAAAAAAAAACATAGCCCCCTGACTTTTTTTAAACAAACCATTAGCTGAAGTGAGATCATAAGTGCTTGTCTGATTTCTAAATGCGTTGTTTCAGCACCGCGGACAGCGCTTTATCCATCATGCGGTCACAATGTGTGTATGTGTGTGTGTGGCGTCGGAGTGTGTGATTAGGAGGTCCGACTAATGGACGCAAAATATAGAAATGTGTGGTCGGAGTATTGGGCAGTCGGAGTATTGGGCAGTCGGAGTATTGGGTAGTCGGAGTATTGCGACGTCCCCCATGATTTAACCCTCTGTTAACCCTCGGTTTTCTTTTCAACATAAACGAGCCTAGCACATATAGCATATCTAAGTATAGGAAACAGGAAAGGAGATAGCTGACTGAGGTAACAAGCTTATTCAGCTGTCATTGGATCACGGGACAAAAATAGGCAAGACATACAGAGGGTCATTTGGATTATCATTTGAGAGTTGTGTTTTTTTGTTTTTTAAACCAGTGAAGTCATCCAGTGCTGACCATTAGAAAGACTGCAGGTTTAAGTCACTTCTGCATTGGCTTCACTTTTCAGACCCGGAAGCTACAACCATTTCTTTTATACAGTCTGCGATCATTCCTCAACACTGACCCCTGAAACCAGTGGAGATTAATAAGTGACCACAACCTGGCCACCCTGCTGTCAAATCCCCTGGCAAGGGTGCGTTCTTATTCCCTCTGTGACCTGACCTCACCCAAACACAACACACACTCAGAAGAGACAAGACTACAGGAAAAAAAAAAACAATGTAACACTGCAAAGACAAGAAGCCAAGTGATAAAAAATACATTTTGTTTTGGTAATACCAATTGGTAGAACCAAAGAACAGATTTTAAACTTGTTAATGTGAAGTATCGTTAAAACCAATCTGTACAATGAAGTCAGTGTAGAACTTCATTAATGCAGTTCTAGAAGTCACTGGGAGCTAGTTTAAAAAAAAGAAAATTTAAAAAATGAAAACATGGAAGTGAAACCATGAGCCACTGACAAGTCTCAGTCTAAGTTTGCTTATCCTCGTGTGTGTTGCTGGGATTGATTTTGAAAAATATAATACCCCAACAAAGTTCAAATCTTACATCTCTGTGTTATTGATTCAGTCTCTTAGTATAAGTCAAATAAAGAAATGTGGAGACAAAGGGAGGAAGAAAGAAATTCCTTCTCGTAAAACATTTAGTCTAAATATTTTTGACCTCTTATCTTGAACTTAAGGGCGTATATACAAAAATTTATTGTACTTGACTGTTGGCAAAAACTTTGTTTCCATTTCCGAAGAATGTGGTTGAGGTCTGACTGATTTATTTTTCCCTCTTCCTCCTCCTCTTCCTCCTGATCTCACACAGCAGACGCTGCTGCTAGATACTGCTAACAGTATAACCATACAAAATAATAAACAGAAACAGACCTTCCAAACAGGGGCGTTTCTGGAGGGGGTCATGGGGGGGACACTGCCCCCTCCTGAAATCAAATAAGCTACTAAGTGCCACCCCATTATCCTTAAATATGATTGGTTATCTGTCCAGTGAGAGGCTGGACCTTAGTTTTAACCAACTGTACTTTTAAATGTGCATTGTTGTCTTTTGTATATGGCCTACTTTCAAGTTTTAACAAGGGTAATTTAGCCTACATAATGGATTAATAAATTATTTAAACAATAAAACATAAACATTAAAGTATGGAGGATAAATTTAGACATGTCACAGCCTGAGGATAGATGTACAATGGAGGTACAATTTCCTTTTGGGACTTAAAGAATAAAGTATGGAACTTGCATTATATTTTTATGGCGTCACTCTGTTGTGCTGTGATTAGTACGACTATCTAGCTTTGAAATTTTAAACACGGGAATAAAAACTGTAACTAATGTAAGTTTAGAAACTAAAGTAGATATAAGGCCACCCCTGTCAAAAAAGTCTGGAGACACCCCTGCGTCCAAATCCAAATTTGGCACAACAGCCATTAAAAAAAAAAAAAATTTTTTTTAAAATGCTCTTTTTTTTTACATTTTATAAAATGTTTTAATTAGAGAGCGTTCTCCTTGTATTTTAATACTTGACTTACCAGTCAGCCAAGTCATTTGTGTTGCAATCAATGTAATATACTGCAAACAATGAGAGATCAACTGCCAAGATTTCTCACTTCCACAATAATGACACATCAGACTATTGACTCATTTTCATCGCTCTCATCCTTTAAACACAACATGGTGTGTGTGTTCGATGATGGTTTGCATTTACTGATGTGTATCAAGCACCTACTGCTGCGAGCCTTCTTGTGGCAAAGGTCATGGCTGATGCTCAGCGGAGTGCTTATTCATGGCATTTATCCTTTTTACTGTCAGTTAGGATCTCGCACGCACAATGCCGCGATACGTTATCCATACCATTAACGGAAGACACGGAGACGACAGGCAACAAAGATGAGGCTGTCTGAACGTTGAGATGCTGATGTGTTTGCGGGGGTAAAAAAAAAAAAAAAAGAAGAAGAAAGGGTGGGCTGGGGATCATGAAATGACAGCGAAAGAATTGAAGCTCAGCGCTGGGATTTGTCTTACATTTCCCTGATCTCATCCCAGAGCGCTCCCAGTTACCATCGTCAGAGGGAAGAATTTATTTTCTATTTATTTCATTTTTACTTTGGGTCTCAAGCTGGATATTTATACCGTATACTCGTTTGTGTTGCAATTGGTGTCTGGGAGGGGAGCCGTGAAGTGCATCACATTAACTGTATTGACATAAACAGCTCGCCGGGCGCATTGCCTCAGCCTTTGATGAGGGTTTAAGTAGGAAGCCATTGAGAGACTTATGGAGAAACGTTCCCACGGGATCAATAGATTACAGACCTAACTAATCTTTGTGAGCTAGATAGCAGAGCTCGTAAGGCAAAACGACAAGTCATATCAGTAACACATGGTGCGCCATCATTCCTCTCTGCCCTCAAACTGTAATTATTCCTCACTCTAATATGGGTCATGAAGGCGTACGCACAAGTAATGGTGTCTGTTGTTTTTAAGTGTGGTGGCATGAGTACTGCATTATTCTAAAGACCCCATGGAATAAAAGCATATGTAGTTGGATCTCAATGATTTTTTTCCTTCTGTGTCTTCATTATGATGTTTTATAGCATCTCCACTGTGGCTGCATTGGCATTGTTAAGCCATGGTTATCTTCTCACACTCTGGCTCTATATTAAAAGTTAAACCTTTCTGGGATGAATGAAACCTTCCACAAATGTAAATCAGTGTTGCAATCCTGAGGCAGTTATAAAGGTCAGTCCAGCATCATATCTGTTTCTTGACATTTTGGCAATATTTAGCTAAGCTGTGTGAATCTGATACCTTGCATGATGCGGATATTCATTTTTCAAAATTGCTGCATAGCACAAAAAGTGGATAAAAATGGGTAGAAGACGACCCTTTCTCCTAGAAATTATGTTGTAGTGCTACTAATCTGAGACGGAAAATATGTTTTTGAAAGAACATAATGCTGCCAAATTGTTTTTTTTTATTAAGGTGAGGATCATGTTATCGCTTGCATCTGTGTGGGCGTGGGTACGTGAGTGTGAGCGTGAGTGATCAGCGGACCTGAAGCATGTCCGCAGCTGATCTTAAATACCAGTCGACCGATCAACCTAATTTTTTTTTTTGTGTACATTCATGACTGTATGCTGAAGAACCTCTGTGAGTCACAGTTTTTGAGAAGCCTTTTCTATGGCTCCACACCAATGACAGCTGTGGCCAGAGGCGTTTTGTTTTTGGTTCCACCCATTTATGTGAACGTGATACCTTAAAAGGCCTTGAGGGACTTTCTTCAAACTTGGCACAAATGACCACTTGGACTCAAGGATGAACGGATTAGATTTCGGGGGTCAAAGGTCAAGGTTAATGTGTCCGTCCCATTCTTGTGAGCGCAATATCTTGAGGGAATTTCTTTAAACTTTGCAGAAATGTCCATTTGCACTAAAAAATGAACTGATTTTGGTGGTCAAAGGTCACTGTGACCTCATGTCCATCCCACTCTCCTGAACACAATATCTCAAGCACACTTTGAAGGAATGTATTCAAACTTGCCACCCACTGTCAACTTGGACTCAAGGATGAACTAATTAGATTTTGGTGGTCAAAGGTCGACTGTGACCTCAAAAAACACATTTTTTGGCCATAACTTAAGACTTTGTTCAAGTAATTATGACAGAAATCCACACAAATGTCTAACAGGACACTAGCAGCGCTAAAGAGTAACCGCTTACTTACTGTAACTATTTGCATGTGATTAAATTCCAAAATAAATGTATAAATAAATTGTAATTTGTTGTGTTTGTTGTTACTAACAAAAGTGAATACAAAAGGGTTTACAACCAAATATTCTTTTTGGGTTGCCTAGTGGAGATCTGCACTCTGCTGAGGGCACTATTCTAGTTGCATCTCCAACCAATTATCTTTTAAACTGTGGTGGCATGTGGCTGTACATAAAATATAAAAGGTATACCTTTCTAGGATGAATGAACTTCTAAACAATGGTCTGAAAGTGACTGCAGATCAGTGTTGCTATTCTGAAACAGTTATAAATGTCAATCCTGCATCATATCTGATTGTTTCTTGGCATTTTGGCAATATTTAGCTGCCAAACAGCTTGAATCTGATATCTTTCATGAGGTGGATATTCATTTTTCAGAACCGTAGCATAGCAAAAGAATAGACAGACTGGTCAGAAGCCAACCCTTTCTACTGGAAAATAAGTTTGTGCTACTAATTTGAGACAGAAAATACATTTTGAAAGGAGCACGATGCTGCCAGATTTTTTTTTTCTTTTGGTCAGTACCATTTGGAATTGTTGTTGATAGTCATGTCATCATCATCATCATCAAAATGTATATGGATCTTTTTTTCTTAAAATATTCACTCTTGCAATACAACATCCACAATGAAACAAATAAGGTCACCCTCCACTCAATACTATGTTTTTCTTCTTGTTCCTACAGTTGGATATTTGAGCTTCACTGTGCAGAATGATGTATATGCAGAGTTTGACACTAGAAGGCTGTTTTCACTTTCATCTGCTGAAAGTGGAAAGCTTCTTTGTGCTCGATGCAAATCTGATTTTAAGGATTGGGCCCACAAGCGGGATTTGTGACTTGACAACTGGTTTGGAGGTCATCCTGGTCCAATTTTCAACTTATACAAGTGCGATGTAGAAACTTGAAGCCGCCGGTGCATACACACACACACACACACACACACACTCAGAATGGACCTTTCAGTGAAGTAGGAAACATCGGTTGTCCAGCAGGAAAAACAAAATTTGCATATTCATAGATTCTGGAATTTTTAATGAGGCAGAGGGAGTAGATGAATTTTTAACGATTTGGAGATTACACTTTTATTCCGGAAAAAAATATAAGATGTACATTATTATATGTCTTAATACGTGTCTGGAGGGGATCTTAAAACTTTTTTTATGGTTCTTGTTCAGCACTCACAGCACTTGGTTAAGGTCAAGAAAAGGTTGAGGTCTCTAATATTGAAAGGGTTAACAGAGACTCTGAACTCAGTACAGGACGTGTTGAACCTTAACCAAAGTGCATGTGTAAACCCATGGCTGTCCCCTAATAGCCGACTAAACTCTTAGGCGATGAGAAGAGTCTTAGTCGAACAAGTTTTCATTTATCAGTTAGTGGAAGAAAAAACAAACTAACAAACAAAATGGGGGGGGGGGTGTTGGTGTTTGTTTACACCACAAGCCAGGAGCTCTGGACCGTAAGGAACAGTTTTCAGGTCTAGGGCGATGGGGAATGTAGCTGCCATTAGCTAGTAAGCTTAATTAGCTGGCCAGTTAGACCGGGACACAGCCTTCAAGACTGACAGAGGCCAGTTTGATGACTGGGAATACAGTACTGAGGCGGTTTACAGTGGTTCTGACCAAGACCCTGACTCCAGGGACAAGAAAGGCACGGCAGGTTCAGCCGGTGACAGGAGGCGTCAAGGGTTGAAGAGCAAGTTCGTAGTGAGTTAATTTGTAAGTGTGCATCATCCATCGCGTTGATAGGTTTTTGTCAAGTTAGAGTATTATTAATAAAACATTCAGTCTCCTGCTGGTAATCCAACATATTCAGAATCATTTTTGCTTCTGCTGTTAGCAATTAATAGTTGGCTTGCTTCATGCCTCAGAAATTTATATTTAAATAATCAAATTAGTATCATAAACGTGCAACGACAACTCGACAAATTACTGGGCCCCTGAAGATCTTACAAGAGTCAGTCTTGAGAATGAAATCTTTTCCTGTCCAAGCACGTCCCCCGCCCCACCCAGACTCCGTCCTACCTGTGCTCTCTGACTGAAGTGGCCAGAGGGTGATCGATCCAAGGTGAGGCACCAGGACAGAGTCCCAATTAGACCTCTCTGTGGGGAGTGAACCCCTGCACCATTCATCATACCATTTCAATTAAAGCCATCTAAGAAATGATTAAATAATCAGCTGCGGGCTAATGGAGCCATATATCCTTGTTATGGGAGGACATTGGTCATCGGCTTGGGAATGTCTGGCCGGTGCCAGATGTCACACAGCAATGCCAAACGAGGAAGACAGATGATAGAAAGCGGGAGGATGGAGGAGAGTAATGAGAAGCAAAGAAAGAAAGGAATGCTCACGTAAATGTGAATTCATCACGAGGAAAAAAAAATACTCCATTTATGATTTTGGCCACACTGTGGAACGCTCCATGCCTGATTTAATGTCACTCACAAGTGCAGCCCCGTCTGACGCTGCAGACGGAGGCAAAACGATGGGGTCAACGGTCCCCAGCATGCATCAGCGGACGCGAGGGGTGACACAGAAAATGTCATGATTGTTTGTTTGTCTGTGGTAATGCAGAGTCCTGTCCCTGTCAGCCTGCTAGCTATAGTACACAGCCTCAGTATGCAGATATTTAGCTGACAGGGGACAGGGAGGTGCTGGGAGAGCCTGGCCTGTCGTGGATGGTGACAGACAGAAATAGACAGTACGGATGTCACGATACCAGATATTTAGTAGTCGATACCAATGACAGTATAATTTCAGGATTATCAATACTGAATTTGATACCATGCTAAAAAACATACATACATACAAACATAATATAAATCCCATGTCGAGATGAAATGGCACGAAAATGTCATATTATGATTATAGTGTACCATATACTGTTATTTGTATTACTGTAGTAAATCATGTTAAAATGTGCAGAAAATGCTCAAAAAGTACTGCTACACACATTGAAATCATGTCACAAAATTTTATTTTGAAAATCTCTCTATTTGAAATGCAATGTCTGCAATGTCTTTTACTGAAGAAAAACAAACCCAAGTTGCTGCTGCACCTGCATCTGGGAGACTGTTCTGTACTGTTGTGACTGTCCTGTCAGGCTTTATTTACCGTGAGTTTTGCAAAGTGTGGTAATCAAACCTGGTTTTAATAATAATTAAAACTGGAAATGGTAATACTAATCATCTGGAATGTTATCATGGTTTATTGTGAAAATGGTAAACACTCCATCCCTAATCCATGTAAATATTTTGATGATAAATGAAACAGACTGAACGGTAAGGAGTCAGGTGAGTAGCCTACAACTACTACCTATGGTTAGCCTATGTTACATTCGCCTAAAGACAGTAGCCTTTAGCATTCACTATTGCAAACATTGTGGCACATAGTTGGTAACACGTCAGCTGTCTCAAACAAAAATAAAGGCAGTATGTTTTTCAGGAGTGGACGTTGTTAAAGTTACTTTAACAGGAAACTCACTCACCATCTGGATGTCTGTGAGGTCGACGATACCACCAGGCACGACGTCCGTCAGAGCAGATAGCGGCTATTTATCAATCTGTACGGAGTAGATCAAGCGGGCAGGAAGTCAGAATCCAGTCAATTTTCAAAATAAAACACCTCATGCAGACCCAAAATCATAAAACATACAAAAAATAAACGATCTAGCCTACTAATCCATGGTGATGGCACAAAAATCAAGGAAAGCGGACCAAATTAACAGAAACACCACATATGATCTTCCAAACATGCTTCCATGTTGTGCGGTCCATAGAGCAAGCCTGAAGAGATTTCTTCCAGACAAGCAACACATTTCTGGTTTAGCCATCCGCTAACTTGAATAGGACAAAAATATTGAAATGTGCGGCTCTTCTAGACTTTACAAATGTTACCAGACCAAATGGATCAAACCCTGATCATGTTCACCTTTCACAGTGTAAGCTTATGGGAAAACGTATTTTTGGTCCGTAGTGCGTCCTGTGAAGTTGTCATTACACAGTTTGGCCACTATGTGGGATTGGCTTCAAAGCCCGCTGCTGTTCCTGGGTCTTCAACGTGTTCTTCTTCTTTATTTGGCATTTAACGGCAGACTAGAACACTTGCCCTCCATCAGGTCTGGATGAACTGCATCAGCACAGAAAAACAAGCCCTGTCACATTTTCAGAATTTTCAGCTTGGCCTCGAGGCATCGTATCTCACGACACCTCAAACAGACAGAAAAACATAGTTTTTTAATTTCTGTACACATGGGCTTGAAAATATCCATTTCAGAATGTTTAATATTTTCCATCACCCAGGCTTAACTCCAAATTTAATTCTGAAAATAATTACTACAATTTCTCTTTAGAAGTACGACACATGATGCTCACAAGAGCCCAGTATTTCAGAGTTAATCTCATGCAGACTTTTTATTGCAAAAACATCAAGCACACACACACACTACACACACACACACACACACACACACACACACACACACACAAAGAACCCTGTACAGTAGGATGGGTTGGGTTAAATAGGCGTCATTATCAGGCTGGGGGGCTGTAGGATGGAGGTGACCCTGGAACAGCTCTCCATCTTCCTGCTCTATGGCTGCACATTAATGGTTAATTGATGTCACAGGGGACTGCTGATCAAAGGCTTTCTAACCAGCCCCCTTTTCAAGCATGCTCCACTGCTATTCTATTAGCAAGGCAGGCATGTCAGACGGAGGTGGGGCGGGAGCGTTGGAGGTGGGGTGGGGGGTTGTTGTTCCCGTCCCTCTTTCCTCACTCAACCCCGTACAAAACAGACCCCCCCCCAAATACACCCCACCCTGCGCCCCCACCCTCCATGATAATTAGCCCCTGCCATGCACAGACCCAAACACACAAGTCTGCACGCACACACACCCTGAGCTGCCACCGTATCTTGCAGCTTAAAGTGCTGGTGTTCTGACAGCCATCAGCAGAAATAGAGGCAAATCTTATTTACCTCGCTGGGTTTTCAATTTTTCCCCCCTCCTGATCCCCCTCCTTCCATATTTATGCCACTTTTATGATTTCTCTCCTCACTATTGTCTGTTCACCCAGATTTCCTCTCAGCAATCATGCTAATGCAGTAAGCAAGGGCCTTTTAGGCGCTCGGCTACAATGATTGTTGTAGCTGAAGATCACAGACGGTTTCTGAATTGGAGGGATGGAAGAGATTTGTCACCGTTCTCTGTCAATCAAAAGGGAAAATCCTCAAACTTTGGTCTAAATTAGACATCATAACGCATATAATGCTCTGATAGATGCTGGAGATGATCCGATTTGTTCCTTTCCAATTCCAATACTTGAACTTTGCGTATCTGCACGTACCGAGTACCTTTCTGATACCAGTGTGATTTAAAAAAAAAAAAAAAAAAAAAAACCCCAATAATAATAATTATATTTAAAAAGCCGTATACTACTAACCCTCTGTAGATAACGACACCAGCACTTTAGCAGTATGGGAGGTGATTCATACTGGCATCAGAACACCTCTAAAACCTCTTTATAGTCATGACCCCACGGGCAACCAAGCGGCTAAATTTGGTGGCCAAAGTACATTTTGGGTGGCCTGAATGTAAACTGGGCGGCACGTGGTTAGCGCTGCCGCCGCACAGCAAGAAGGTCCTGGGTTCGAATCCTCGAGCCGGCAGGGCCTTTCTGTGTGGAGTTTGCATGTTCTCCTCGTGTCCGCGTGGGTTCTCTCTAGCTACTCCGGCTTCCTCCCACGGTCCAAAGACATGCAGCATAATAGGTTGATTGGTGACTCTAAATTGCCCATAGGTGTGAATGTGAGTGTGAGTGGTTGTTGGTCTCTATGTGTCAGCCCTGCGATGAACTGGCGACTTGTCCAGGGTGTACCCCGCCTCTTGCCCAATGTCAGCTGGGATAGGCTCCAGCCCCCCGCGACCCTCACGGATAAGCGGTTACAGAAAATGGATGGATGGATGGATAAATGTAAACTTAGATGTGTCATATTCTAGCACTTGGTGCTCCTACTTCCACACACTTCATAGGCTTTTCATTTTTTCATAGTCTACCTTTAGTGTTTCTGGTTTTCTGTACAGACTGTGTTTGCAGTTTGAGCAGGCCTAGTAAACCCATAGGCTGGCTAGCCCTGATATATTGGTAATCAGCTGGCAACAAGTACTGTTAGCTGCTTTTGTAAAATGTAAAACAAAAAGGCACAAAGGATTTCAGATGCAACGTTGTGTTGGCGAAGGCTCAGAGTAAGGGGATAAACTCGGTGGCCGCAGTGGACCACCTACATAGAATACTTGGTGGTCGAACCCATATTGCTTAATATCACTATGTGATGCGCAGTTCAGGATTTAGCCTTTAGGGTCAGGTGGTTTCATTTATGATTCTGGTTTTGAGTAGCAGAATGATGCCTTTGGTCAAGCTGAGTGAGTCATCTTTAGTGTTGTGCAACAGTACAATAAGTTCTAAAGATCAAGTTAGTCACGAAATATTTGCTCCAGGTCTAAACATGCAACTGATTATTGGGACTTAAATCCTTTTGTGGCTGCATTTCCTGCTCACTTAGCCACACTGAAAACCGAGATAGGGGAAAGAAAATCACATTAGGTCATAGCGAATAGTAGTGAAGACATTAAGTCAACGATGCCCAAAACTCGACTCAAACCAATTCATGTCCAAGAGAAAAATGAGTCAGTACGTCTCTATTTGTGCACCTGGTACCCTAGTGGACTGTCGTCTACTGGACAATTTATCCTCAAAGCACAATGGCTGCCACACCATGCAACAGAGAGCAAGCACATGCACTAAGATGGCTTTGTGAAGCTGTAATATTGTGAATTTGGCGGGCAGCCTGGAATAATTAGTGTTGCCCTGGGTCTGAGTTACTGTTTGCTGGGCTCACAGAACATTCCCTCTCAGGCTCTTTGGCTGCCAATTAACTCACACACGCACAAATGATCTCGCATGCGCCCTGAGCTGTAATCTCATTACAGATTGGAGTGTACAAGCCTCATCTCTGTGCATCTTCTAATGGTGCGCCTTCTGATTTCCATGATATTTCACAAACACAGATTGCAGTGATTGTAGGGAGACGTGTCATGCTACACCTAAGGCAGATATACTGACAGTCTGTGTAAAGGAAAAGGAGTTTTTCTTTTAAACACTTTATTCATGACTGAAAATAGTTGCTGACAATATGTGAAAAGACTGAGAACTACGTGGTGCTGAATTGTGGAGTTAGACCGGCAAACTGTTGTTCATGATTTCTGTGTTCAGGATGTTTTGGGTGGACCTGAAACATGGCTCAGTGATGTGCCGGAGCCATGGTCCCCCAACACTATATAAGCCCCACGAAATGACACATGAACCACACCGCCTCACCCTCCACTCACCCTTCCTAGTGGTCAGTTACAAACGTACCTTCAGCGACTCTCAGTCCAAATCAGTCCAGCAACTCACTTCAGTTTGAACAACCCCACACCGAAGAAAAAAAATACCATCCTGTCACCGTCCTCTGGTTCTGGTGGCTCAAACGTGTCTGGACATGACCAATAAAGCTGCTAGACAGAGTCCATGATGCAGGTCATTTTCAAGTCATAGTTGTGAGAAAATGAAGCGGACACGCTCCTAGCATTTCAGAGCAGAGAAAACTGCTCTTTTTTAAATGATTTTGGGACCTAATTTCATGTAGGGTACTTAATGATTTTTTAAACCTTCGCTTGTCTGAATAAGCACATTTACTGATTGCGGTGATGCCATTAAAATTGACTGATACAAGTCCTAACAGAGGCTTGAAACTGCACGAATATGACTAGTCAAGCACGGCTCATGCAGTTAGGGTGAGGATTAGGTTTAAGGTTCAAGTGTCACAATCTGAGTCTGATTCTTGCAGTTAGAAATTTCTTGATGTCTCCAGCAGTGAAGAACTCCCTCTCTGCTACATGTTTGTACGGTACTGGTGAAAACCATCATTATCCACAACTGTGTATGAGTGAAAGACTTTTTAAATGAAACAGAAGGGGACTGACCACCAGGCAAAGGTCAGCAATTGAGTTAGGCCCCAAGCTACCAAGGGCCCTGTAAAAGGCCACATAAACTTATGGTTAAGAAAGTCTTTTTGCTAATTAATTGTGTCTTTCCAAAACTTCCATGTGTTAAAATAGCATCAGAATGCTTAATTCATGAAAAGGAATGTGGAGGGCCCCAAGCCTGCGTTCGCCTTAAGCCCCAAAATGACTACATCCACCCATGCTCTGTATGTATTACTAAATTATGCACATCAGTGACAAAGGTAAAGTAACAAAATGCTTAACTGCAACAAAAGCCCTTCGGTTAAGGTAAGGAAATGTCATTTTGTTTAGGTTTAGGCAAAAAAAAACCATTTTGGTTTCATGATTTTTGTAAAAAAAAAAAAATCTTTCATTGTCAGTGAACATTTTATTGATTTATTGTTTCGTGATTCTGAGCCCTAATTTTATGTAGGATACCTTCACATTGTGGCTGGGTGGTTGATAACACATGGTAACTCTGTGGTTTCACAAACTCAGAATACACCTTTTGTTGCCTTACACGATCTTTAAGCAGGGAGGAACCTGACAAAGCATCTGCAGAAACATGTTTGGCCCACTGAAGAACAAAGAAAGGGGTCACAGTGGATACAACCTACTAGCACACTTTTGTTTGCTTTAACCAAACACAAAACTCCTGCAATCTGTCAAGTGAATAAAAAGCATCTAATGTTTGATGCATCCGAGCTGCTGGTTTGAAGGCATACTGTGCGCTGCGAGAGCCGGGCCAGCAGAGCCAGTTATGCATCACAGAGGAAGCTAGATAAACGCATCATCCTCATCGCTCTCGCGCAGCGATTTCCCAGTAGTGGGTCTACTTGATGAAGTGCCAGATCCCCTCCCTGTTATTCTCCGTGCGCCAGCCAAGTGTCCACATGCATGAGTGTATTCATCAGTCAGGTGGCACTAGCCTGGCTGTTTTTTTTCCTCCCTTCTATTCTTCCTCCTCGCTGTGCCCAGGTGTGAATGGGATTGGGCTGATTTATCTCTTTTGTGCTGCTTATCAGTGAATTGTAGCGATAACCAAATGAACTCAGGTAATGCAAAAACGCACATGCTCGGTGATTAAATATGTTGTTAGCATGCAATTATGTTCTGTATCACATTTGCAGGGGCATATTGCACAGAATAATACTATGAATACTTACATGATCAATGAGTCACCCAGGAAATCCCGGCCTGTAATTGACTTATGTGAAAGCCAAGACAAAAAAATAAATAAATAAAAAAAAAAGAAAGGAAACGTAACACGGTGAAGGATAAATATAATTGCTGTAATCAAAATAAAGCCTGGAGCCGTTGGCACATTAGCCTGACATTTCTCTCTGTCTGACACCTGCCTAAACCTTGTTGTTGCTCTGTTTCTTTTGTTTTGGAGCCAAAGTGACTGATCAAAATCAGGTCCTTACATGCAGTGTGCCACGGTGAGATTTGTGCTCACTCTCTTGTTTTTTTTTCTGTCAAATCCAAATCTATGCAACATACCTGGAATTACTCTAAATCCCCGAAACTGCGGACTCAAACGCGAAGCAGAGAGGTCAGGGAGCATCTGATCCAGCCTCCACCCTGCCATTACAGCCCGCAACACCTCGCATCAACACCCGCCACACTCATCCTTCCCTCCGTGTAAACTGTGAACTATAAACGCTGGCGAGTTCTCCAAATATTTCTCACATCATACACACCAACACCTCCCCTCCCACCCCCCGTCTCTTCGTTCAGGGGTTACTCACTAAGCCATCAAGGCTTGAACTAATGAAAGTGCCTGGATGAAGGGGCCCTCTGATGAGCAACCTTGGAGTTCCTCTCACAGCACTTCAAAGGAGGAATTAATAGAATTAGCTGGTCAATAGAGGGGGACTGACTGCAAATGTCAGATGGAGCTAATCATCCGCTAGAATAACATTCGCTGAGACAATGAGTCATTGCATAACCTTTTGGACTCAGTTTGAGAGGTTTTTTTTTGCCTGTCAGTACATTCACAGCCAGACAGACGCTGACATCATGACTGGATCACGTCAGAAATACATTCAGCAAAACATCAGACAATACGCAGTCTGGCAAGTGGCAGCATTTAGAGTTTAGATATCTCAGTAACATACCTATTTTTAAACTCACCACAACACATCCTCAATTATGGTGCAATACTTGAAAAATGAGGCAGGACTCGAAGGAAACTAATAACTTTTAATTTGTCAACAGATTCTCTGGAGGTCATGTTGAATCCCTTTTTTGTGACCCTCCTTACATGGTTCAGCTCCACAATCTCTCACAAAAACGGTCTAAAAATGTCTCTTTTTTGCCATTTTACAAACTGGAAAAAATGGGATTTGCATTCATAGCTTTAATTTGCTTAATTTTTAATTGTTTAAAGCACTTTACTTTATGATTAAATCATGGAAAACTGTTAAAATGTAAATGTTGCCTTAAAGCAATACCGTACCAGTATGGATTCCCACCATGACATTTTTGGTATTGTGTATTTAGGTTTGTATACTGTTCAACCAACGCTTTTTTATTTTATTTTAACTCATAAGCAGTGAGCAACACAATAAATGGTTGCAATGTCAGGAAATACACACACCAGGAAACTGAAAACAAGCATTTGAATGTAACACAAATGATCAAACACTGAAATGTGACTCAATATCTTGTTTTGAGGAGGGTTATGATAGTTTTGTTTGACAGATTTTTCATGTGAAGTTTGCCAAAATATGCTGACACTCTTTAACATTGTTTCCCAAACTTTTTTTTTCCTGGGGACCCACTTTTTAAAAATGCGACCCAATTTAGGCCCTAACAATAAATCTTGGGAAGAGTTCATTTGTACATAAATAAACATTCCTGACTGTTTTTACTGCAACTTCTGCATCACTTTGTATTATCCTGACACATTCAATCACACATTTTAAATAACTCATAAATGAGAAATAAATTTATTTAGACTAAGTTAACAAGCCATCTTATTATTTTAAATTTTTATTTCCCCTCATCAGGAAAAAAAAAATATAGACTTTTAGCCTTCTTCATAAATGACACAATAAGTGCATTATGGCAGAATTAATAGGTTCTCATTTTTCTCTCTCGACAGTAAAACAATATATACATTTTAGATATTAAATTTGCTGAATTTCTTCCATTGTCTTTTATTTATTTGGTGATCCAAATAAAATCTTCAGTGACCCACCTGTGGGTCCTGACCCAGTATTTGGGAATGATTGCTTTAACACATTAATTCCTATAGGCTGTTTCACACTGGTACAATGTTGCTTGAAGGTGACGTCCAGTCAAACAAGTTTATAAATTCATTTTTAATGGTTTTCAATTTCAAATGGCATCAATTTTAAAGTGGTGAGGTCATTGAACATTTTCCTGATACCACTTCCTTACCCTTACAGTACAGTGTTGCTTTAAAGTAACACACCTTACAGTGTGCCCTAAAAAAATTATTTTTCTTGGTCTTTACTTATTTTTACTTTTCTAACAGGCAGCATAATGCGTACCACAGAGGGATATCTTATGTTACATATTAAGAATCTGAACCAGAAAGTATGGTACATGGGGTACAAAAATACAAAATAACAGTCACACATGACAACACAGGTCTGAAATTAAGTCATTTACAGGGCAAGGATACTTTAGCTTTAAATAAACACAGATATATTGGGGGATTGCAGCCAATGTAGGGCACCAGTTTCAAAACCAATGGTGCAGTAACAATAAGTGATAATTACACTGTAAGAAGACTACAGTATTAGTACAATTAGCTGATAATTAGCCTGATCAGCCGCTGTCACTAATCAATACTAATGCACACTAGACTATAATCAAACCCATAACTAACTACAGTCAACATCAGACAACCCGATCATAATGTTATTTTAGCAGTTAACTAGTGTTTCTGCAGTGGAGACAAAACATTCAAAAACAGTCATACAGCATTAGCAGTTTGAATTGACAGAGGTTTCCTGTGCACCAAGCTCCCTTAAAGAAATATGACGCATTAACAATTCCATGTGTGGCTGCAAAACACACAACTTTAGAAACACAAGATAAAAGGTGTCATATGTCAACACTCCTCTTGTCACTTCAGCATGACTATAATCCATTAAGATAAACTCTATTTCCGCTTAGCTGCAGTGTTATCCTGCTCTGACGATATAATTCGCAGAATCTTTGGGGAGAAAGGGCAAAAAAAAAAAAGGTTTGTACCTGGTAAAGCCAGTGAAAATTATTGGCATGTCCTGACAAAATACACAGTGCTTCAGCTTGGTCAAACCAAACATTGGTACAGTTTGTACAGACACCACTGGTTTGTCTGCGGTGAGACAGATAAAAAAAAGGAAAAGTCTACTGACATCACTACTCATTCAGAGGAGAAAGGCCATGTAGAAAAGGCTGCATCTTATTCTCTGTACAAGACATGAGTGTGGACAGTTCCCTCACCAGCACCACATGTTTGAGCCTCCTGTATTTTCTCTTTGGTTCTCTCTGTTCCCTCAAAGGTCAGCACTGCACAGACAGTTTACAGGCATGAGTTTGGGTATCAAAATTCACCAAAATTGAATTGCAAAAGCACTTCGCAGATTTATTTTGCCCGAGGAAGCAAATCCACTGATTGCGTTGATGCCAGTGAACTGATCTGAGCCTGAAATGTTGCTGTTAGAATTTGCTGATTTGACTTTACAGTATGCTGACATTACTTTTCTGCATTGGAGAGTTCAAGTTACCAACTGACTAGCAAATCACAGCCCATGGAGTTAGGGGTAGGGGTAGGTTCAAGGTTAATTTTGCCCTCAGGTCACTAGACGTGGGAATCTTGAGGAATGTCAAAACTCAGCCTCATTTCTTGTTGAGCTGTTGATAACATTATGTCTCCAGCAGTGGAGAACTGCCCCTCCAATGATAATACCAGTGAAAACAGTTATCTACATCGCCCCTTCAGAGTTGGCTCAAGTTTTGTAAATTTCTGCAGTGTGTGTCGGCTCTTCAGCATCTTTGCTGGTAAATGAGTTTGGTATAATTTGCCTCTGGATAATGGTAAATAATGTATTCACATCCCTGTCCAACAATACTGTCTTTTGAAGGGTGTAGTAGGCTCAGTTTTAACGTTAGAGTGAAAATACAAATATATATTGACAGAAGACCCAAGAAATCCATTGGTACCAACCATGTCATGCTAGCTTGTCTGGAAGGGGACTCTATAACGCTCCAAAGTTGCACTAAATTTTGGTGAGGAAAAAAACTGGCATGGCCATTTTCAAAGGGGTCACCTGACCTCTCACATCAAGATATCTAAATGAAAATGGAGTTCTATGGGTACCCAAGAATCTTACCTATATACTGTAGGCATGCCCACTTTATGATAATCCCATGCAGACTTGAACAAAAACCATGCAGTTTTTTGCATGCAGTATAAATTCTATTGAATATTCCTGCATATTTCATATCCTAAACAGTATTGGAATTGTATAAATTGGGTCTAGCTGGAGACTAGAGGCTCATGAGAGTCAATGAACTCAGTTATATTAACATGTGATAATGTTCCCATAGCAGCCATTTCATTGTAGTGAAACCATTTTTTTCCAAACTTGACCTCATGATAAAATCACCTACTGTGACTTCCAGGATGATCACTTCCTCATCAAACTTCCCAGAACAGAAGTGCTCGTGATCCAAGTCTTAGAGAAATCCCCAGATATCAAATGTTGTTGATACCAAATCACAGCAGAATTTTTCAGTGGTGTTCCTCATGGTCTTGGTAATATCTTATTTTGAAGTTATGTTTTTGGGCTTTTCTGCTTTTATTAGATAGGACAGCTGAAGAGCAGACAGGAAAGGGGGTGAAGAGAGAGGGGATGACATGTAGCAAAGGGCTGCAGGCGGGAGTCGAACCAGCGGCGGCTACAGAGGACTAACAGCCTCCGTACATGGGGTCGATCCTCTACCAACTGAGCTACAGCGCTGCCCCACGTAATATCTTATTTTGTAGTAGTTTTTTGACAATTTTATTAAAGTGGTCAAAAATAGTTAAAATTTGCACCAAAGCTATGCAATGAATGGCATCAACCCAAAAACTGTTCCAACAAGACATGGTAAGACATGGTAGAACAGGGGAATGGTCCATCATACACTTCAGTCATGATGGTCACAGTGCTGCGATGCATCTCAAATTAATCTTACTTTTCCCATCTTTCAGATGATGTATTCCACTACTATGTTGCATATACTGTTGACTTACCTCCCCCAAATGTCAAAAATAGGTATATGATACACACGGAGTGGAAGAGGTTAAATAAAAAATTCACCACAACGCTTGCTTTTGCTTTGGAAGGTAACTCAAGTGTGAGAATTGAACACCGCCCAACAGTGGAACTGTTCCCTTGCACTGGAGTTCTGCCTCTTTTGCTCCATCGACAAAACGTTATAAACGACATACAAAAATGTATCATAGATGACAAGAATTCTTGCATGAATCCTTTTTTTTTTGATTCCCATCCCTAAAAAGGTCACAACAGAGCAGCACCTGAGCTACTCTGAAGGCCTCTTACTGTACGTAGGCTGAGCGGAGCGGAATCATTATTTGTTCACATTTCTAAATCCCGCAGCTCATTCTGTATCCTTGCAGTCCTCATTAGTGTTCAATGTCTGTTGATCTGTTGCATCACTTGTGTGCATTAAGTCAAGGGCAGCTCATTTAGAGTCTGAATAAATCATTGAGAGCGTACAGTAGGAACACAGACACAAAGCACAGCTGAAATATTAGAGCAGGGTATGTTCACTTCTGCAGTTAGGAGGCCATACTACATCTGTAATGTCTGCTTTTGCAAGGTTTAATTAGACATGATATCTTAATTTGCACACAGATGTACCACAAAGTAATTATAGAGTATTTTCCAAAGACTAAGCAGAACTAGTGAAATCCCCAACTGCCTGTTGACTGGTAGAGTAAAAATAGCTCATTTAAAGACGTGGAAGTGGTCTTCTTTGACTAAGACTTCTAGTCTGGCCTCTTGGGATGAGGCTCACTGCAATTTATCACAGTCACTATTATTCATGTTATAAGCCAGTCTCTCTTGCAGGAAGAAAAAAAAAAGATGAGAAAAATAACAGGCAAACAAACAATGAAATCACCCTTGCATGGCGCTGACACAAGAGCAGAGCAATGAAAGCGCCATGTGTCTGGAGCGTGTGCTGCTGGCTGGATATAAGACCATGTGTCTCCTCCGGAGGGAAATGAGACTATTTAAGTGGAGAGTCTGCTTCCAAGTCTTGTTTATTCAGGAGACGAAAAAATATGTCATGTTTGATCACTGATTCCTTTTTTCCCCCTATGCTATTCCTATATTTAAAAATGTGAGCAAATATTAGTGTTTGCTTTACAATGTGCTAATTTGTTTCTTCAGATGACCTCTGCTGTGTGATTAAAAACACTTTTGGCTATTTAGCTCAAACAGTAGCAATCATAAACATTCGAGAACATGATGGCACTTTTGTAGCTGAACTGAGAGAAAAAATGAAGTAAAGCTCTCTTCACAATTCGTGTCTTGACTAGTCTCTCAATGTGTTTTTTTCCCCCTTCATTATGTTGCAGCACATTCACATTATTCTAGGTCAATGGCTCCATTGAAGACCTATCTTGCAGAGAGATCAGTGCAGGAGCTAATTACACTAATAGGCTCTGGCAAAATGTTTGATAACCAAACTACGGCTATAATCTAAGAGCTGATAGGAGACCACAAGCATGCATGTGTTTCTCTCACTTTCATCTTTAACAGTGTTTTCTTCGGCTCGTCATCACTGCTCTGTCATACAGTTTCAATTGTCATTTTATGCATCTGTAGCGCCTGGGAGGCACAGTTCTATGGTCTCTGTCTCTGGTTGGGTCTGTGTGTTTGATCTAATCAGAAAACTACAATACTGTGATATCTATGAGTTTATCAGTGGAAACCATTTATGACTGTTCCTGCAACTTAGGCGTTTTTGACTATCAAAAGTTCAAAAAATTCAACTTCCACATTTTAATTTTAACCATCTGATTATGTAATACATACACAAAATTGCATATTATAGTTGTTAAGATTTTAATCAGGAACAAAATGTCCTTTCTGCAACACTGCAATAAGTTTCATTTCATTCTTTTTTCTTTTCTGATTTCTATCAAATTTTAATGTTTCTTCATTTATGCTTTATGCATCATTGTAAATGCTTCTAAAAAATACTAAAAATAGGGGATTTCATGGTTTACTCTGCAATGGAAAGTTTAGATAGTAACTTGGATGTCAACTGTCATCCACACAAAAGAAAATATAAGTTGCACTTTATGACAGTCGGCTGATGGCTGCAGTGGTCCCGCTCCACAGTGGACCAATTTCCAAAATTACTGTCCCCATTTTCACACAGACACAAAACATGGTAAATTAGGATCCATGTTGAAACATACTGATGTTACCCTTTGTTGTCATGATCTCTACCACAACAATTCTTTACTGCAACACCTAAAGCTGTTGTGGTAAGAACATGTTGCAGAAAGTTTCCTTTGCTAATTTTGAAGATAAATGTCAGCTAGCGAGTCTGCTATGATGGTGTTGACTCCTTGCAATCTAATATCAATGAATTCAACAATAATAATTTTTAATTAAAAACGTGGTTTAAAATACATAATTGCTAAGAACACAGAATAAATACTCCAGAAGAAATATCATCTTACATTGTTTTTCTTGATCTTAAAGGTTCACCTTGTATGGGTGGCCTGACCTGTCAGCCATGTGCTCAATTGCTAACTTCTGTTTCCATAGTAATTAGTCTTGTTTGGCTTTTAAAAAAAAAAAAAACCTTTTACAATGGAATTTGTTTAGTGTTGCTGCAAGGACATAAAAGAAGTATGGGACAGACCCATTTAGGTGAAAAAATCATATAAATAAACAGTTAACAATTTCATTTAACGCTGCATAAATGTTACTTAATCATATACATATATTAATATATATATTATATATATTTTATATATTATATTATATATATACTATTTTATGTAAATAATAAACTGTGCATGTATTTATCAGTATCATAGAGAAATTTAACAGATATCCAAATGTCACTGCTGGGACATAAAAACGCCCTGAGTTGCAGAAACATCCTTACAGTGATCATGATTAGACTGATATACAACATATTGATCAAACTTTGGGACAGAATCATTCCTGTACAGATTCAGTTTAAATAATTCACATAGAATCAACAGTTCTGCTTACAATGTTCATTTGAGTCTTATCGACGCAAAATAAGGGTAAAAAAATTAAAAATGCCTGCAGGCTTACTTATTTTTTTTAACTTTACTCCATGCCACACGGTAACCCGTCTGCTTCTGCTCCATTTGCTGCGTGCACACTGAAGTCATGATGGGGAAAAGTAATTTTCTCTCAATAAAAAACTTAATCTCCTTGAAGCTTATTCCAAAAACAGCCAACAAGGTGCAGCAGCGAAATTTGGTTTTCCTCAAACAAGGAGAAACAGTCTGCTGGTGATGGAGACAGAAAACGAAGCCATCCTCGCCAAGTGCATTGATAATGCCCAGTCACGTAGGGCCCCTTGAGCGGACCCTTGGTGAGGGAGGGCAGAAGAATTGGCAGCGAGCCTGAAAGGGGACGATTCAAAGTTTCCATGGGCTGCGTAGGGAGGGTGTGAGGCTACACGGCGTCTGAAACAAGCTGTATTCATGTAATAAATATACAAATGTAAGATTGTCATCTAAATTAACTGCCATCTTAATTTAAAAGTCTTATTCAACATGATTTAGCTTCTTGATCTGTTGCACTAATAAGCAGCATCTTGCATTTACAGTAACATTATGTCTCAATAATGTTTGCTAATTCTAGCGGATGCAAAAGTAACAGATTTACAGTATATGGACTTAACCATCTATTCCACTGCAAATTGAAAGAGATGTGGCGACAAAACAGCGGGCACAAAGTACATGCAGCTTGCATCCTGACATATATAAAAAAAAGTAAGCAACAGCAGCAGTTAATGTAACATCAACTGCTACAGATGTCTGAATACACTAATATTATCCAACATTTCAGCCGCTTGTCTCAAGATAAACCCATACAGTGAATAAACTTTTAGTGGTAACACTTTTTTTGACAGGGTGTGCATAAGACTGTCATTACACTGTCATAACCATGTCATCTTACCTGTCCTGAACATGAAGGACTCTTTATGAATGTTTGACTGTTATCATTGAGTTACAGTCAGTTGATAAGTAATTTTAATGCAAAGTTGACATTATCTGAGATGTTTTGTTGAGACGACTTGACATTAATCAAGCCATAATGTCACATGTCACAACGACAACTTGACGTTATCAAAGTAAGAAACTGTTTAGTTTTACGTTTTTAACATGAAATTAAACTGATTATGACATTGGCCATCATGAGACCATTATAAATGTGTCATGAATATTTTCTTTGACCTCAAGTAAAGTGGTATATTTTGGACTTGTCATAAAGATGTTATTAACTGTTAGGCTTTGAGGCCAGTTTGACGACAGAGTACAGGGTTACCTGATGAACAGATAACGGCAAGCTAGTTTACTTGTTGCTAAAGTATGCTAACCACTGTCTGCTGTTATCTGTAGCTGGCGTTAGCTAGTTAGCACGGTTAGCCATGGAGCAAACTGTCTTATTAGCTGGCTCAGCCCTGGGTTGTCAAACCCAACAAGAAAACCAGCTCGGTGCTGTGTTCCCCGTCGTCAAACTGGCCACTGTGCAGCCAGGCTAAGCTAGATGTTGACTACGCTAGCATGGCAGGAGAAATACACATCCCTTCAAATAAACTGTTAGTACTTTTAGCAAACAGGTGTTGAATGATGACAAGATTTACTGACTGGAGTCAGTCTGTTGTAATGCTGCAGGGCAGAGTGACGTGGGCCCTGTCTGATATAAACAAGTAAAAAGTGCCTTTTCTATTAATTATTATTGTGCACAACTAAGATGGTTGCAATAGCCTCAAAAAGCTTAGAAGACTAAAGCTGAAACTGTCACACATACATTAATCTGTAAACATTATAATTAGGTTTCTGCAGTGAAAGTACATGCAGTATGGCCTGTGGTGTTGATGACCAAAGAACAATAACCTCTGCTTTTGTTTCTGCAGAGCAATATGCAAAACAGCTGTGATTATTTGAGGTCATCTCAGATGTTACAAATCGTGGAAAATACATTATGAATGTTTGTCTAATGCCCCAAGCCTCAAGGTAATCATTTTATATGCATTACATTTTTTTTTCCATATATACATTCCTCTAACTTATTTTTTCATGTTTAAGATTAGAGCAGAACGGGGAAGGTAATTTTCTGTCACCCACCTCCTGTTTGAACATAAATCTGTTCCTTTGTAATTCAAACATGTTAAATACATCCAGTCTGTGTTATGAAACATTGCCTCTCACACAGCACACTGCACATCCCTCTCTTTCACAAGCGCAGATGAAAGAACGCACAATCCGAAGATTACATGAGCGGTATTCCAATAATAGAGGCTGGTGCATGTGATGGCATGAATTGTGTCAGGAGATCTATACAGAGAGGCATATGGAAGGGCAGCCGCACAAGAATCACGCTGGTTAAAGGTTGCACATTGAGAATCCATCCATTGAAACGCCTTCCTGGAGGGAGAGCACATTCAGCAAGATCTTTCATCAAAGCAATATGCACTATAACATCCCCTCTAAAGGTAGCTCCGGCTACAGAAAAAGCACAGCAGTGAAAGAAGCTCTCAGTCATTCAAGCTGGTACTGAAGTGGCAACTAGAAGATGTCACCCATTATGTTTGAAATTTCAAATCAGGTGGAGGCCAAAACATGTTGCTCTCTGACTTTCAGTTTTCTCAGGTGTAATTCATACAAACAAAGTAGTGTATATCGATCACATACAAAATATGAAGGTAAGCCAAAAGCTGAGTGGCTGTTGGCCTTCCTTCAACACTTCAAATCCAGAGCATCTACTGTAAATAGAAAGAGAAATTAATGTGTTAAAGGTACACAAGAACAGTTAGTTTCCAATTACCCCACCCCCCAAAAAAAAGAAAAAAGTAGTTGTGCTGTTAACACCTAAACCTTAAAAGGGACAGTTCACCCCAAAATCAAAAATACATATTTTTCCTCTGGCATGTAGCGCTATTTTTCCATCTTTCTGTTTTGGTGTGAGTTTCCCAGTTTTGGAGATATTAGTCGTAGAGACTTCTGCCTTCTCTCCAATACAATTGGAACTAGATGGCACTAGTCCTGTGAAGCTCAAAGCACCAAAATCATGCATTTGAAAAACCCGACAGCGACGTCTCTTTCCAGAAATCTGGTTGCTCAAAATAATTCACAGACCTTTTGTGAGCAGTTCATATAGGAACTACTTTCTTTCCGAGCTACTGAAATGACTTAAAGGATAACTTCGGTATTTTTAAACCTGGGCCCTATTTCCCCATGTGTATGTGTGTATGATTAATAGGTACAACTCGTTTCAAAATTGGTTCAGTATTGAGGGAGGCGGATGCAGCCGGCAGCCGCGAAACGAGTTATAATGATATGAGGGCGAATACGTCCCGTAAAAGTGTGTGCATTAAAAAGTGCTTTTTTTTCGCCACAGTCTGGCTCAGATCACCAGTGTAATCTCTGTCAACAGCATGCAAAGCGTCTCTCTTACCGTTCACTCTGTGATGACATCTCGCGGAATCTTTGCTTGTTGAAGACTGTCTTCGTTGTAGTGAGTGGGACAGCTGTTTTCTTGAGGTGTGTCTGGTGAACTGTTTCAGGATTGGATGTCTTCTCTTCTTGGGCTGGCAGGAGTCATCTTGGGAAAAGTGTGCACTGCAAACCCGATGGTCTGCAAGGCGCAGTGTCTAGACAGGAATGTTAGCATCCAATTGTAGCACAATTAGCCACAACTTCAGGATGTTGCTGTCCGACAAAGGCAGCCTATGAAAGCTGTACGGGGTGTTGCGCGACATCCTGTTCTTGCAATTCGGCGAAGCACAAACACGAACCATTGTTTTCAATAGTTGCAGTAAAACTCTCAACTGAACTCCAGGACAGCTAACTCTGCTCTGACCGGCTCTCAGCATGACTCCTCTGTTTTCTTCCGGCAACAAACAAAGATCCTGCGAGATGTCGTCACACACAGCGAGCAGTAAGTGAAGCATGCTGTTGACAGAGATTACACTGGCAATCTGAGCCGGACTGTGGTGAAAAAAAACACTTTGAATGCACAAACTTTTACGGGACGTATTTGCCCTCATATCTACCGTTATAACTCGTTTCGCAGCTGCCGGCTGCATCCGCCTCCCTCAATACTGAACCAATTTTAAAACAAGTTGTACCTATCAATCATACACACACATACACATGGGGAAATAGGGCCCAGGTTGAAAAATACAGAAGTTATTCTTTAAGGCGAGCTGCTCGATCCTTTTTTATCTGCACTCATTTTGCAGAGTGTCTCACATGTCGATGGTGCAACCGAGCAACACGCCTGCTAAATGACAGGTTGTCTGTGTATTACTTGAAAACATGCTCCATTATCAAAAGATATGACAGGCTGTTTATGAGCTGGAGCAAATTCGTTATGCGCTTTCATATTAGTTTGCATTTAATCCATTTAAGTGAAAGTATCAAACATTTTATAAAACTACTTTCTTATTGCTATTGAGGATGTGTCTACTGCAAACAGATACCACTATTGTTTTAACGCCCAGGCTTGGCTACAAAAGCTACTGGAGAAACCACATGGACACTGCAAGAAGTGCGACTGGCCAGCTTGGTCTGTGTTTCTCGTACAACTTTCAGAAGTTCAAGAATTTCAAAAGTCCATCTCCACTGCAAACCTTTTACTCACAGCAATATGCACTCCCTATCAGTGTAATAAAAATGGCAATTTCACATAAATCATAAAGTCTCCTAATGAGTAAATTTAAATTACCATCATCAGTGTATGTGGCGAGATGAATGACAGAATGTATCCACTTGTACAACAGCAAATTAAAGTAAGATATGACCTGATCACATACATCTGCTTAATGCTGAAGTTGCGGCTCAACGTGAAAAATCGGTATTATTGTACCAAGTACCTGATACTTGAGTCAAGTATCCTGCTTTATTTGCAGCAGCAAGTCCACTTAAATGTGTTTCATTTGATTTATATTTAATATCCATAGCTACAGCACGTCTAATGTTTGTTTATAATGTTTCCTTCTGACAAATTCTATTTTATTCTATGCAGGTCACAAGGTTATACAATCAATCTGAATCAGAGTCAACAAGTCCTTTGCAACCACCAACTTAACCCTAAAAGATGTCATGGCTGCTGCACCACTATGGCATCTAAAATCCCAATCCAATAACCAGCACAAAATGAGATCATACTTATTTTATTATACTTGATAGATTAAATGAAAGATGTTACATGTTTCTATGGTATAATCTTTAAATATTATGCACAGTTATTACATGTTTGCACAGGCCTTTTCCTGTGTACCAACAGTCAATAAATAACTGTCGCAGCACGTAGAAAAATGCTTTATCTATCCCCTCTGTGCTGCATGTGTGGGAGTCCATCTGTTCATTTCAATAGCAGGCGTGATAGATGCAGTCCTGGGATTATTGTGCACAGTGACAGAGGTACTGCAGTTCCAGCTTATCTTCCCAGTAGCCATTCATATTGGCTACTTGGCCAAGTATCTTGCTTCACACCCAAGGAAATGATTAACCAAGAGAGGCCAAATGATTATCACTGAGCTTCAAGCCAAATCTCACAACTTGCAAACCCACATCCATTTTAATTTTCTTCATGAGCTATATACGTGAGCACGGCTCCGAATTAAAATTCAGCGGTATCAACAACATTCATTCACTGAGTTTAACAATAAGTCAACAATGAGAATGTGGGATGAATGTGCTTGATAGTGCAGATATTCAATTATGATGGATTGAATGACGGCTTAGTGTGCATAATGCTGTCGCTCTTCCCTATTGGGTTGTTTATTTTTGGCTTATTGTTTGCTGCCAGCGAGTAAATTGTTAAAGTGGTCTAATAAGCGAGATGCCATTCTTCCCTGAGCTTCAAAAACAGTCCCACAGTATGTCTTCATACAGCTGAAGCAATTCCAAGTGGGCGGATTATGGATAAAAACCCTTCTCCACACCCAGTATGTTTAATCACCTTCTATTTTTCTTCCTACTGCACCACTTGACCTGAAAAACAAACAGCTCAAAGCTTGTCATACCTGGATGCACTTGCGTGCCTGTTAAGAAACAGTCCATCAAGAAAGCATGAAGGAAGTTGTCTGACAGAGGAAAGACATGAGGGAGTGGAGGGGTGAACATTTGATTAAGGTCATGTTTCTGTCCACTGAGGGATGTAAGTTCAAAATTTAGCTTTTTAGCTCAGTTTTGGTTTCCACCAACTCCTGAGTCTTTGCTCCACTGAGTCAGTGGTTAGCTGTTGGCTAAATTTGTCTGGTGCTGAACAGTGTATGCACAGTGGTTTTACTAGAGCCTCCCAGCTGAAAACAGCTATTTACTGCATCTTGGAAAGTCCACTTAATGGTAAAGGTGAAGACCACAAAACCTAAAGACTCAGCTAAAACATGCAAAAATGGTCCATAGAGCTGAGGTGTTTTGTCTCCAAAAAAAATAAAATAAAATAAAATAAAATAAAAAAAAATACTGTTAAAAATATTGATTGGTACTTCTTTAATTAGGGTTGGATATCATTTGTTTTTATTTTTCTGACACCAGCACCTAAACGGTACCTGAACCAATACTTTTTGAAAAAAGAAACACAAAATGATGGTTAACAGCATTAAATATATTTAACCGCAATAAAGATATTTTCTTGCTAAGGAAAATTTGAACTTGAAACTGCACAATATATTAACTGTTAACAGCTAAAAGTTTAGTTAAATACATAAATAAATGCAAAACATAAGTACAACAAAATAAGTACAGCAGTCCAAATACAAGCTGGAGCCATAGGTTGAAATAATATTAAATATATGATCTATGGTGAAGCAAGGTGTTTTTCCCCCACCGCCTCCTCCCAAAACTTGGGGAAACCTCTGCAGGCTACAGGAGCACTGCAGGAACACAGGATGACAAGTCCCATGCTGTAAATTGATCAGCTATTTTTAACTGTCAGTTGTCTGTCAATGTAAAGTAAAGTCGGTTATCCTGGTTATAAACATCTACTCTTTCTATAAGATTAATAGTGACTTTTTACAACTCATAAACAGACACTAACTCATTTGGCAAACATTCTGCATTAGTTTGAACTCTAATTAACATGAACTGGGCAAACAAACAATTATTTTGGCCCAGAATAGGAATTTCAAAGGAGGACATGATGGCTGCAGTGTTGATGTGAGAGACACAAGTATTTCAATTTAACAAGTTTCCTTAATTTCTGATGACATATTGTGGTCATTTTATGATTTATAACAGTAGATATATTACAGATTTCTATTTAATTGACATAAATTCTAGTTATAGTACTAATAACAGTAAAATAATGATGAAAGGCTGCTGTGAAGTAAGTGGTCAGATTATGGATTAAAACACTTTTGTTTTAAACCTTCTGTTTTTTTCTTCCTACTTCACCACTTGACCTGAAAAACAAGCAGCTCAAACTTGTCCATACCTGGCATCCACAAGCCTTTGGTCTCCACATGTTGGTATGCAAACCGTGGATTTTGATGTTAAAAAACAGTCCATCAGGAAAGCATGAAGGAAGTTGTCTAATGGAGGAAAGACATGAGGGAGTGGAGGGGTGAAATTGGCTGCTAATGGCCTCTCTCTCCCAGCTGTGAGAGCTGCAGCTGTCTGGGGGTGCTGCTGAGACAAACAGAGGTGGCTCATGTGGGGACCGCAGCATCCAGACAACAGCTCACATTTTTCCCTTGCACACTATTTGGCCACAACAAATTAATTTTGGACCGCTCGGGAAGGAGCGGGATCCAGCTGGGCGTCGGCTAACAAACATGTAATGTATTTTCAGTGTGCCGAGCCTCTATCAAGGAGATGCATGATTGAAAAGTTGGGCGAGTTGAAAATATATTTGCTCCAGTTACGAGTGATTCACCACAATGTGACCTAGAAACTATGGCTGTGAAAAACTGGGAGGCAGAGAGGAGAAAGTGTGTGGATGATGGGAATGAAAATGATAACTAGTACATCCATGCTTGGTGAAAAAAAAAAAAAAAAAAATCACTCCTCGATCATCAAAAGAAAAAAATAATCTGAAACCATCACTATCAGTACTGTGGCCAACTCACTCTTATAACCAGAGTGCCTGGACTGAATATAGAAAGACACTAGAATGAGGCTCACTGGCATGCAGTAAAAGAATGGATGATAAGAATGAAATCCACTTGGCAGAGATTGAGCAGAGAGCTATTTCCAATAGCAAAATGTTCATATTACGTTCATACTAGAAATTCCATAGTATTCAGCTATATGTAGAGAGGTGGAAAGTATAGGTGTGAATGGATGGTGATCAGGGCTGCATGATTTGTTATAAAAAGTCAAATTGTGATTGACTGAAATTGCAATACATAGTGGGAAAGATCATTTTAGTATTATCATGTGACATTTGTTGGAGTCAGTACCAAAAATAAAACAAAAAGATGTTTTCTTTCATCTGAAGAATAAGATTTTCAGGCCGGGGCATCTCCGCAGTACTACAGTACTTTATTATAATGCTGTTTTCTCACACATTTTTCCTTTTTCAGAAAATTTGTTCTGGTTCTGTGATTTGGATATTGCACTTAGCCCTACTGCAATTTCGATTTGATTGTGTTAATTATGAAGTTTATCCTCACTATAAACATGGTCTTTCCCTAACTTTCCTAACTTTCACAGTGTGTTTTAGTTGTTTGCCACAAGCATGCCATAACTATATCCTAAAACTATAATATGTAAAATCTAGTCGGGGCTGCAGCCCCTCCACAGTGCGTATGCCCCGATGGCCCACACAACCCCGGATGTTTTCATCAGCAAAGTCAGACAGATGACAGCATGTAAAACCAGCACGTTTTGGCGGTGTTTTAATACAGAAAGTGGAAATAAGGTTGAATGTAGACTGTGACAGAATAAACTTGCAAATAACCACTCAACTGGAGCAATATGTGACCACATTCAGCACAGACACAGACATTAACCTGCAAACAAACAGGCTGCTGCTGCTAGCACAGCTAATGTTAGCCTCACTATGTGGCAGGCTGGCAGCTCCAGTTAAACAATGTTTTTTGCCTGCAGATACGGTGGCCCTTTATGTTCTGATTTAAAAGGTGAATCATTTAGTGAGCTGTTGTCATGTTTTGTGGGTTAATGTGCAATGTCCGTATTGCAGGGCACAAAGTGTCACACATTTCAGTGGCATTTAAAATATGATTTGGCAATTGTTGAGATTGTTGTGATTAATGGCTTCAATTTTTTTTTTTTTTTGACAAATTGTTCTCAATTTTAACTGCTTTCCAAGTGTTTTCTTATTGTTAACCTAGTCGACTAGTCTGAATTAAAAATTTGCGTTTAATAACAGAGAAATTAGTCCCAGGAACATCCCTAGTTCTTACTGTCCAGCCTTCACTTGTGTCATTACTCTCTGTCACCTTTAGATGCCAAATAAGAAATAAGACATACACTACTTAAAATTTACTTACTGTATGTAATATTCAGGACAACACAGTCTAATAGCAGTTTGTGAAATTGTCATGAAAATGTAATTTATAGATTCATGTAGAAATGAAGGACTATTCTCATTTCACAGTCACGTTTGCAATGATAAATATACAATATCCAACTGCACTTTCAAAATAAAGCAGTTTGGTTAGGTTTAGGCACCAAAACTACTTGGTTAGGTTTAGGAAACAATCATAGTTTGTTAAAATAACCATCACTACCACCTCCCTAAAAGCAATAAAAATTGACTATCCTGCGTCAAAGTGCCGTGTTTGTCCCTCCCATTCAACCAAACTTTCTCCGTACGTGGATGTAAGTGGTGCTCTTTATACTATGTCCATCCTCGTTACTTTGAAATTTGTGTTGTCACGCAAAATTTGACAATTTGTGTCCATGTCCATGAATCTATAGATTACATTTTGTGACAGTTTCATGAACTGCTGTGATACTTGTCTGTACAGTACTATACCCTCCCTAGGAACCATGGGAATTAGGAACTTGCATGCCATTTCCCTTTTGTTGACCACCTGCCCACACAGGTTCTATGTGCATGCTGCAAAACAATGGCACATGAGCACACAAGAACAATCAATATACATGTGCAGATTCCTTCTGGCTCGCATAAGTGTGTTGTCACCTAATTGTAGTGCATCACAGCTGCTGAATTCTGCCTCCCATCTGAACTTATTCTCAGTTATGTTGTTTTCTGTTTGTTTCCAGACTACAAAAATATCAGTATTTATTCACCAACAGTCTGTCCATGACCTAAATAAATCATGGTTCCTCTCGTTTGGAAGCGGAGCTATATGAGCCACTGGATTATGACGGCCTTTGAACTATTCCTCCCAGACTGATGACTGGTTATTAATTCATCCATTCTTTTGAAAAGAGTGCCTCATTATCATCCCAATATCAAGCCGTCCCGCGAGAAGTTGCGGAGCCAAGCCGTCAAGATTTTGCACTCCAGCTTCACAGGCTTGTCAAATTAAAAGGGTCTGCCAGTGACACTTTGAGGATGGCTCTCCAAAAAAACGGAGGAAAAAAAGATGAATTATGTAAGATCTCTTTGAATATTGCATTGCAGGGGAGGGTGTCCCATATGCCCACCGTTTCCAGCCTCAGACAAGACATCAATTGGAATGCGCTCACACTGGCACAATACAGCGGAGGTAAACTCTTCTCCCTCTTTTTCTATTCCCCGTTATCACTGTGAGTGCTGCAGAGTCGGCTCCTGTGGGTTTTCTAAGAGAAAAGCTTCGGGAGATAAGGGGGAGAGGAGACGATCACAGGGTGATTGAACGAGATCTGCATTTGGAGAGTGGACTCGGATAACATCAGAGGTTCTTGGAAGATGACCGGGGTTCTCGGAAGTGCAAAGAAAAATAAAGATGGAGCTCCCGTCTGTTTTCTAACAATTCCTGCTCCTCATCTTGCCTCATTTATGAGGAAAAATTCGATATTTGCGCCCTTTATTGAACACAAATGTGATAAATAAGTCAGATTCGGCAATAGTGTGCCAGACAAAAGCGTTTGGGGACGATTTCTAAAGAAGCTCTCACAGAAAGAATGGGAAAAGTACAGTGCAGGCATGTGATCTGGAACATCAAAATGCGGGAAACACAGCGGGGAAACTTCAATTTCCCATTAGAAATGAATAGAAGTTGTTTCAAAAAGACTCGCGTAGAGAAACACCCTAAAAAAATCCCATTTCCGACGGAAACAAAACAACTCAAATGGCTCCCTTGGTACAATATTCCACAATCTATTAGTTTTTACTGCTAATCACTTTTCTCTTTCACGCTGTTGCTTTTATTGACCTTTTATCGGTACCAGCAGTCTCCTGCTATTTCACTGTGTGTTGCGTTTCCATCTACTCCCTTCATTCCCCGCAGCAAAACAAAGACATAATTGAATTGCACCCAACAGGCCACCTGATAAGTCAATCTCATATTCAGAATTTTTGATGAAGTTTCACCGTATGGCCTGCATCCTTATTTTCTGCCCGCTAAGCCCATGCCTAATTGTTATTATTATAATTACTGGAATGGTAACAATTGTTTTGCAGGGGACCGTGAGGAATGTGGTGCAGCTGTTTTTACACCATTGAATTAAACAGTGAGACACCTTGGTGGTAAATGGTGTCAGTAATAGAGACGGTACCACCAGGCTGAAGCTGGAGAAGCAGAACTGTGGGGCTTACTATTTGGATTCTGATTCCCTAATTATAGTCATTAAAACTTGAAATTATAATAATTCAGTATTGTGTGAATGTGGAGAGGTGTCCACAATAATAGCAAAGAAATGCTATTCATGCAAAAGGTGTGGATGTAAAGGGAGATGAGATTAAACACATCTTCCTGGCTGACTTTCTACTGTAATATATTCAAATATATGTTGCCATAATCCTATAAAGGGCGTATGGTGGTATGGGAGATAAGGGGAGACTGATTACAGATCTGGAAATGTGGTGATGACAACCGCCAGCTATTTCACATCATGCCTCTTCTTGAGTAAAGAGCTTAACTTGAGCCTTTGTTGTGATAAAAATAAAAAATAAAAAAGAAATGCAAAGTTAAATCTGAAAATAAGCCTTTTGGATGAGGAGTCACCAGGAAGGCTGTCAGCCTGGTTGATTCCGAGAAGAAGATGGTCCCTCATCCTCCTTCTGCAAACCAGAAGATAGGCCCTCCAGATTTTTTTTTTTTAATTAGGCGAGCCTCTCCAATCAGCTGAGGATTGTCACTGCAGGATGTACAGTAAGAGTAACCTGAGGTGAAATGCATGCTGGGTCACCAGGGGCAGCGACATGTTGGAGCAAGAGAAGGCAAACAATGAAAGTCAAAAGGCTGGAGACACAATAAATCTTAGTGAGAGTTGCATCTAGGGTTGGGCGATGTCTATCAAATTGGCACATGAAGGTGCCCACAGTGAAACATGACACATGGATGATGACGTGTTTTTTTTTTCTGGTCTGTCCAATAACAGAAAAGTCAACCTGCTCACCACCTTACCTAATAAATATGCCAAAGTGCTGGAGTTAAACTTAAAAGTCCTCTCTTACTTAAGAACACTTAAAGTGTTTAACTGAAATGCTGTTGAACATTAAAAAAAAACAAAAAAAAAACAGAATGCTGATATAGTGTATAACATTGACATTACTGGGGTTTGTGCTGGGATTTGTGATGTGGTTTGTTTGTCCTTTCCGAGCAAGTGAATCTCTGTCATTTAGAAACAAGATTGATTAGACAAATGAATCTAGATCACAATTTTTTTTTTTTACTACTAATCATGCTGCCCTACAAGTTACACTGAGAAAGCGAAGCTGTGAAAATAATAGCGGCACTATTGAAAGACGCACACTAACAGCAGGCCATAGAAAAGACACACCATGCCAAACGAGAATCTTGGGATTCCCTAGCTGGACAGTCTTCTTGAGAAAATAATAAACAGTACATGGAGACGTAATGTTAGTGCAGTGACCAGGAGAAACAGCTTGATTATATTTGCTTTCCCACATGTCAAAAATGGGAACAAAACTTCTGGCTTCCAGGAACTCTAAGGGGACACACTACCCTGAATTCAGAGGGCTTTTAAATGACAATGTTACAATGGTAGAGGGCTCAGTGGGTGATGACTGTCAGCAAATCTAAGCACAACCCTAGTATCAAACTTATGTCCGGACTACTCAGTACCAATTCATATGAATTTGATCAGTGCCAAATTCAGTTACCTGATAGCACATCTGGGTGACCGACTAATTAGAACAGATAAAAAGAAAAAGAGAGAGAGCAGTGTTACCCATTCAGCTTATTCAGCTCTCAGTGAGTAAGGTCAATAGTGAGCCGAAAGCGGTCAGACGTGCAGTTAGCGACACTTTTCAAAACTGATGCAGCCACCAAAAATATCTAAAGGCTTATAAGTGTACAATGTTTGATAGCCTGAAAGCCAAGTCTCCCATACCAGCTGCAGCTAAAATTAGCACGCATGCAGCTAGTGTCCAAAAAGTGTAACTTAACACCCTTCATTCACAACAAAACTTTAAATGAGGCATCCACAGCTTAATCGACATCTTCAGGGGATTAATTGGCTCATGGGATAAGTTGTTGGAGATGTGCTTTTTTTCACTGTCTTGGTAGAGGTTAGCTTAGCATTTTAGCTAGTGTTAGCCAACACTAAGCCACTGGCTGCACTCAAAATTCCTTAGCAACATTCTATTTAATATGCGAATACAGTGTGAGATTTATTAGTGTGTCTGAAACCATAATGACAGAAATATTTGTGAAATGCAGACTATTAACAGGGAAATATTACAGTATACAAGCACTACAGTAACAACAAAAACAACATAACAGGAGGGATATGCGTCTTCAGGGACAATCAAGAACATTAAATGCCCCCCGTGACAGGCTGAGAGGCTGGCGGTTCTAGGGGTGGGTTTGGGAGAGGAGATGGACGTGAGGAGAGATTTTGATTCGTGTGGTGTTTAAAATGTTCTAAATAAATAACAGAATATTCTAAATAAGTGAAACTGAGAAGTTTGGATGTATTTTTAACAACTAAAATAACATTTCTGTTAATACAGAGAGTGGAAAATACTGAAAAAAGGTTCTGTTGGGTACAGGTATCGTATCAGTTCAAATGTGAACGTTACCCAACACTGGTTATAACCCTTTTCCATTTAATAAACACTGAACTGATGACGAGGTAGTCTTGAGTCATTACTCATAAAAAGCATTTGCATGTGAGTGGGCATGTACTGCAAACCAGGAAGATTCTGAGGCAGAGTTGTCCCACATGCCCACCATCTGTTGAGGATCCCTATGAGGTGCATTTAGACAGCGCCTGGCAGTTCCAGAGACACGCATGGCAGTGAGCCTCTGCTGAGTGGTCATCAACTCCCATCGAGCCCCTCTGAATGTGCTCATGCTCTGTCGCTTGTTTAATTTCTCATTCGTTGTAAATCCATCATCCCTTCTCCGTGTAGTGGCGCGCTGGCCGGTCTTAAACACAAAGCTGCAGTGCCAAGAGGAGGATAGAAGCTCTGAATGAGGCAGACTGTGTGCAGGCACTCTGGACGTATGGACGCACTTCACGCCAATGACAACAAATTAGACTCAGCACAAACAAAATGAGGCTAATGCCAGAGCGGGGTCGCACTTTGGAAACTAATGATAACATGATAGTTGACACACTGGCTATAAATGTCACTTCACTGTCAGGATGATTCAAGTTTAGTAGAACTTTGGTCTTACTTTGGTAGTTTTGTGCATAAGGAAGAGTATTAGGGCCATGCATAAGGGAATAAATGAGATGAGAAACATTTTTTTTTTCATTCTGATAATAAAGACAAAATGTTGAGAATAAAGTCAAATAACAAGAATAAATAAAATGTCGAAAATAAAGTCGAAATGTCTGGAATAAAACTGAAATGTCTTGAAATGAAGAATAAGGTCAAAATTTCAATAAAATCAAAATGTTGAGAATAAAATCACAATGTTAGGAATAAAGGTAAATCGAGAATGAAGTTGAGAAGTCAAGAATAAAATCAAAATGTTGAGAATAAAATCAAAATTTCATGAATAAAGCTGAAATGTCGAGAGCACGCTCTAAATGCAGAGAATTATGTAAAAATGCCAAGAAACAAAATGTGGAGGATAAAATTGAAATCTTGGGAATAAAGTGCGAAAATTAAGTTGAAGGTCATAACAATAAAGTCAACATTTCAAGAATAAAGTGTTGAGAAAAAACTCAGAATGTTAAGAAGAAAGTTAAACTGTCGAGCATAAGGTTAACATGCCGAGAATTAAGTCAAAATGTCAAGATTAAAGTCAAAAGTCCATATTTCGAAAACACTGTCAATGTCCTCATGTCCATCATTCTCACTAGAAAACATTGCACTTCCAAAGTTAACTGCTAGGATCTGTGTATGTGACATGCTGCTAAAATGAAGTCAGACAGAGCAAGAAACAGTCAGACAATCATAGGGTTTTAACACCCAACACCCAGGTTACTAAACCTTATTTGAAGAGAAAATAAGGCAAACATTGAAATTATAACCCAAATTATCCAATCACATCTCACAGATGGACTTCCTGGTTCAACTTTAACCTCTTGTTCTCACAGTAGTTGTGTGAGCACATGGTACAGACACTGTGACTATAAACTTCTAGCTTATTAAGAAGCTGCTTGATAATCAAACTGCTCAGGTTTCTTGTCCCACTGGGCTGTTCTGACGATATCACACGTCCTCAGACCTCAGCTTCTTCTTTGGTGACTATTGTCTTATCACGGCAACAGTGGCCAAAACTCTGAAAATGAGGCCAAAGTTGTAATAACCCAGTACTATCCTTTAACCACATTGTAGATGAAAATACTGCAGCCAATTAAAAAAACTATTATCTAGACTTGCATGTCATTTTCTCTGAGCCAATATTGACATACGCAATTTGCATATAAGTAATCAGGTCACTGTCTTATTAGGATTATGTGCCAAACTGTCATGCTGTTGCAAACTGAGCTGTGGCTTGGGCTGTGTTGTGTTTAATAGGGATCTAGACCCCTTTCATTTTTTTTTTCTTCAGTAGCCTTGCCCACAAGGAAATCAATGGCGTAGCAAATCAGAGCTCACAACATTAACACATTAAAGTCACAGTCAAAAAATTAAAGGTTTCAAAACAGATGGTCTCATTTTATGCAAATGTTATTATGCAAAACTAAGCCTGGAGGCTTGGCTATTTTTTCAGCCTTTTAATTGGCAGAAAAGAGAGAGAGGTGCCAGACGTTGCAGGTGGCAAGGTAGCCCCACTTTCTTTTGTCACATCCTGAGAGAGAATTTTCAGAGAATTTTATTTAGTGTTATTTCCACCAGGGCCTCGCCACAGCCATCTGTACGCCAAGAGGGGAGCCCATTGAGCTCTGTGTGATGCTGCAGCTTCTCAAAGCCTGCTGAACTGATAATGTAGCAAGCTTTTGCTCGCAGCAGGGGCTGGCTCACCAAGGCAACAACGGCTGAGAATAAACCTTTGGTTAAGAAGGTGCGCATTATCCACCGAGCTCTTTTCCTTCCCCTTTCATGCCCCGAACGCTCTCGACTGCTGATTAGCACCGTGTAGTCTGGAGTATGTCAGGATAATTAGGAAATATGATCTGAATAGACCTTCGCCAGGGAAGGTCTGTTCAAGTTGCCTCCTCACGAGTTGAGTAATAAACATTTAGCGCCTGACGTCGGCTGCCCTCTGAAACAAAACATTTAAATTCAACTTAATTCACGCTTTATTTTCCCGTAAAGAAAATGTGCCTCACAGACATGGTTTACGATAAACACGCAATAAAAACACAATATAAAAGCACTTTTAAACACGTAATAAATTGCCACAACACATACTAGTATAGACTGACATTAGCTGATAAAAACAAAGTTGGTTACTGGTGCTGGAACACAGAGTTCTTCAACAGGCTTTAACACTATATACACTGTACAAAAAATGCATGGGAGTTTAGCGAAATCAACTAATCTTTTCTCATTAACTTAACATAACAATTACTTTGACTTAAAATCTTAAGTATTTATTTTCAGAACACTTCCAAACTTATGGACGCATGTTCTTCTAACTTCTGACTTGTTGAATGAATTTTACTGTACAAAGTTTCAATCAGCTCATTAGAATTAAGTTTCTAAAGAAACATGATCAGCATATTAACAGACTTCCCAGCATGCACTGTTAAAGAGTTAAAATGCTCCTGATAATTATTTTTATAGTTTGAGGAAAACGTATGATGAAAATTTGATGTGTCTCTAAAACACTTTAAGATACTGTAAGTCATGGTTGCTTGTTTTCTGTATAACAAAAACACTGTGAACCATGAAGGTTAGTATTGATTTCAGCTCCTACTCCCTCACTCTTAAAATTTATAAATTCACTGGGAGCAGTTAAACAGATTATTTTTCAGTCAGTGATGGAACAACAGGTCCAAGTCCAACAGGAGCCGCTGGAAGTTTTTTGCACCACACAGAGAAAAAAAAAGAGAAAAATCATAATTTCAAGGCAACTGCCTCCACTGGATGTTTGACTTTTGAATCATAATTAAACTGTAACTTTTGAAATAAACTAAAGTTTTGCTGACCTGTTATCTATTGATTAGATCATTTACATTTCTTCTTTAGATAAACTTGAATCTTTGAGTTTTAGAAGCCCCAATAAACATATTTTAAAAAAGCTGTGAACCTGTTTTGTCATTTTTGGGTGCTTTTTGTTTTTGCAGTGTGTGAAATGTAGAACTGAATTTTCAAACTGAAAAATGTAAAAGCAATGTTCGTCAGTATGACTGAAGACATGTTGGTCCAACGTAATATTATATAATAATACAAAATTACCTTAACTTGTCTTTTCAAATTCAGTCAACTTAAAGCTACTAAAAGGAGCTTCCATATTATGTTGATTTTGGAGGCCCCTGTGGACAAAAGCGATGGCATGGTTTCCAACATAATAACCACAAAATATAATGTAAAAAAATAAAAAATATCTAACTAAAAATCTAATCCTGCTTCTCTTTTACCGGTTAACATATGACTCACTATTACTTTAATTGGGAAAATGTAAACACAGGCTCGTTTCATCTGATTTCAGAGAGACGCTGCCTGGTGGTAGGAATTAAAAATGACTTTTAAAAAAATAATAGAAAGGCCAGTCTTCTTGTGGATGGTCTTGTTAACCTATGCAGGTCATACGTAGGCATCATCAATGAACTGAGGCTGTTTCATAACCAGTTAAAAACTTTAAAATTTCAAGGCAGCCCTGAAACTATGTTTTTAAAGTTAAAACAAATAGTTTATTTTTACAGTGTATCACGTCATGTGCAAATTAAGTAATCTAATTGAGAGTTGTGGGTTCTTTGCTTTTTGTTTTGAAGCCGGCAGCACACAGAGAGCGTCAGCCCTACAAGAAGCTATTGAACCCTACAGAAAAAACAGGCAAAACCAAGCGAGCGGCTCGTGCAAAATTACCTCAATCACTCGTGATGAAAGCCAGTTTTTTGGACGCTGATCAGATAAACATATTCAGAGGACATATAGCACTTTGAAATCCTTAAATATATCACTCCTCCTTCCTAAAACACTAAGAGAGAAGCTTTTGATGTCGGCTCCTCTTCCTGAGATCAATCTTAGTGAAAATGTGCTCTTCATCAGTGGAGCCTTGGATATTGTGCGTTTGCTTTGCTTCTTTTCATTCTCGAGAAAGTCTGCTGTTTGGGCATCAGTCATCTGCTCACCAGGGGACTGGAATTACAGGAAATGGTGCGATTAACTGTTGGCACGCACTACACATAAAGAACATATGTGAAACTGCTGTATCTGTGGTGGTAACCTCTTAAATGTGATAGCACAACATTCAGATTTTGGCAGCATGAATATGCATTTGGCTCATGCAGATACACTTTTATTAGGTTTGCTTTTCCAACAACTCTCCAAACAAGCGATTATGAATTTTGCGCTTTTGAAAAATGCTTTCCACTGTCATTGTCCAAAACACACTTCCTAGAAGACTTTACATGCTATCCATCTGCACTCTTATGCATTCAATATGGGTGTGAGTGTAACAAAGACTCGAGCGGTTCACGTGGTTCTGCTTCCCAGTGCTTGTAAAGGGTAACAAAGCGTACATGAGGTAACACTAGATGCCATGATCTTACTGTAGCTTGACCTCTGGGGCACCGCAAACAGCTCGGCAACACCTCTGACTCTATAAATATGTAAAATCCCTGGCATGTTCCAGGCTCATGTTGTTGAGCTCTGGGCCTCTGAATCATTCAGCCACCCCCTCCCTCCTCCAGTGGTGCCCCTGCCTGGCCTCTTTAGGGAACAGTCAGAGTAAACAATGTAAATAAGTCATGATGACCAGGCCTTGTTGGCACAAGCTCACACAACCTGAAAACACTGTAACATTCAGTCCTCAATGGAGACTGCAGAAGTTGTGGAGCGTCTAAGTTGTTGCCTGACAGGTAAAAGTTATTCTAATAAATACAGTGATATGATTAAATTGTTTCTCAGAACACAACAGATTTTGGCATTTTTTTGCCAACATCATGGCCAATTTGATGGCCTTGATTAGTTTGTTTAAAGGTCCAGTGTGAAAGATTCAGGGGGATCTACTGGCAGAATACGGCAGGAATGGAATATAATATTGTGTCACAATTTTAATATTAAATTGAAAATCGATTGAAATGAGCTTTCAGTTTCAAGAACTGAATCTAAAGGCAGAATGGGCAATTCTCGCAGTTTTGGTTTTTCTCTCCACACACTCCTACTTAGGGCACTGGTGTGTGTCTGATGAAAGAAAACCTTCAAAAGATGACAGTGTAACTTACAAGACATTACATCACACTTTTTTTTTTTTTTTTTTTTTTTTTTAGAAGAATTTGAAAAAGAAAGAAGAAGAAAATCACATGTTCTTAGATCTCAGATTCTTCTTTTTCAGAAAGAAGAATTTGAAAATGTAAATGAAAGTTGTCAGGGCATAAAACCAATGACCAATGTTTTCATTAGTGAATCGTAGGGCTGTTGCAGTTTTGGAAGCCTGCGCTTTTGACAAGCCAACCATACGGGATGGCAAAACCCACTGTTATCATGTTTTTTCTTTTGTCTTCTTCTTCTTTTACACTTCAATGCAAGTTAAAATGAATCGATGCTTCAAACAATGTGACAGGTAATACAATGGCCAGTAACTGTTCAATCCACATTACCCAACTTCTAACTTGGAAGCTGTATGTTCTGCCATGTTTTATGTTGTTTAAGTGTTTATGAAGGAGGTTAGCCTGTTGAACTAAGCGTTAGCATGTTAAGCAGCTAATATGGCTACTACCACAGGCTGGGGCGATGTTGGACTGATGCTGTAATATTGAGGGAAGGTCAAGAGAAACTGTGTGAATGTCCCATTTGAAGCCAACCAAGTATCGAGAATAGCAGATCGGATGCTGTTAACTGTTTTTTCATGTTGCTTTTTGTGAAAGTTTAGCTTTTTGTTGTGTGGTAGCTGTCCGGTTGTGCTCTGTGACCCTCGGCACAGGTGTGTGTATGTGAGTGTTTTGCTGTTATATGTGATTTACTTAATAGACACATCCTGAAGGTAATGGTATCACTATATGTGAAAAAGAAATTGCAGGAATTCATTTGCAACATTATGGAGCTTTGACTAGCAGCTAGCTTGCTGAGACCATAACATTGCCCACTGGGCAGTGAGGTGACATCCACAGATAACATTAGTGCACCAAACAACTTCATTTATGAACTGCGTACAACACTATTGAGCCAACCTAAATAACTGCAGGGGAAATTTCATCACTGCAACAGCCCTTGTGTATAATCACCTGAAAATAAGAATCTTTGTGTTCCGGTTACCTTAAATGAGTTGTTTATATCTACAGAATGCGCACATCTGCCAGATTGAACCATGGTGTTTCTACAGTGGCCCAAAATGAATAAACCAAACACTGGCTCTAGAGAGGGCTTTTGGTGGTTTTGGTGAGTATCTCAGCTTCCATAATTTCTCCTACACACTTGGAAGGGAGGCAGGCAGTATTCAATTGGTTGAAATCTGCAACCTGACTGTTAGATGTCACTAAATCCTATAGAATTTAGTAGGTCATATACACACTGGGCCTAGTATACACACTGGACCTTTAAAAGGAGAAAGGGGCCAAACTGAGTTATAAATTAGAACATTTATAATTTTATAATTTATTTATTATTATTTTTTAAATAATTTATTAATAATTTATCATGTATTACTGAGTTATAAATTAACACATTCTGCCTTTTATTGCATAGTTTACAATTATGAATTCTCTTTTCAGCCAGAAATATTTGATCATTTATCACTGCAAGCTACATATCAAGGTTGTATTCAGTCTCTCAGCAAGCTAGTTAAAGACAATCTGAAGCAAGCAAGCTAAAACCCATTTCCAAACATGCTGGAGATGTGCAAATACCAACCAGATTCCATGTCAAACATGGCTGTAAATCATCATGAATGTGATTTCTTCTGGTGGATGACTGTACCCATTATGTTTCATTCCCAGTCACATTCAGGCAAATAAGTTGATATTTTTCCTTTGGGTTTGTTTAGACAGTAAGGTTGAATGCTTGCCAATTACAAAGCTGCCACTCATGCACTGCCAGATTGAGTTTTTCTAAATAATTAGTTTACAAAGGTATCAGATTGAATATCTTTTGCTTGGTGGCTTAAACTTATCAGTACCAAGTGGAAATGTCTGTTAAAAGACTTTTATAATCATTGTGTATTGGTTTTTTGTGTGGGAGCCAGGCAAGAAAAAAACACTGACATTGGAAAATTCTGCAAAAACCCAGATATTATTCACTGATTTTTTTTCAAATAATGCAAACATTTTCACAAATCTCCCTTTCTATCATGACATGCTCATGACAACTACAGTAGGTTTAAGGTTCGGCACATATTATGATTGAAAACTGACAATGGACATATAACATGAAGCATGAAATCATCCAATAAAGACATAATTCTCAAGGACCCTGGGCTGCTGGGAGCTGAAGTCTCTAAATAATCTAAGGAAAGACCTGCTGTGACATGTTAGAAATAAAGGTTCTGAAGGGGTTCTTCCTGAAGGGCTGAGATTTTATCCTGAACCATTTGCTTCTGAGGAACCCTGTAATTGAAAAAAAGGTTTGTCAAGGGTTCCTTGTAAGACTAAGGGATCCATTAGGAACCCTCTTTATCCAAAGAACCCTTTCAGTAAGGAGGAGTTCTTCAAGGATCGTTGAAATCCTTGAATAACTAAGTATTCTTTGTACCATAATATAAAAGAATTTTCGGTAGAACCACCTGAGTGTGTTCTACATAAAACCAATAAGTGTTCTCAGTAGAAACCCTGGTTCTAGATACAATTCTTGGAATATAAAAGCATTCTCAGTAGAAACCCTTGGAGTATATTAAGGTTCTCAGTAGAATTCCCTGAGTTTGTTCTATATAAAACCATTGGAATATAAAAAGATTCTCAGTAGAAACCCTTGGGTAGTTTCTAGATGAAACCCTTGGAGTATATAAAGGTTCTCTGTAGAACCCTCTGAGTATGTTCTAGAAAAAACCCCTCAGAGGATGGAAAGGTTCTGAATAGAACCTCTAGAGAGGATTTTGGGTGGAACCATTACACCATAGAAGTGTTCTTCATAGAACCTCTCACAGGGGGTGCTGTGTGAAATCTTTCACACATAGTACTAGGTATAACCCTTTATGTTAGGTTTTAGGTAGAACTCTGAAAGGGTTCCAAGTGGAACCTTTATATTAGGGGTGTCAACATCTACACGTGTAAACGGATACACGGATAACAAATCATAACCGTTTAGAAAAATCAATAACCGTGCACATGTCATTTTTTCCTCCTCCTTCTCCTCGTTCATTTCTCACCAATATATAGAGTATTTTTAGGGGTGATAATGTTGCCTGAAAGCTTCAGATAATAACATTAACTAACTATACACTTAAATGTTCCCACTAGTGCAGTTATCCGCATACATAATAGATGCATGGGGCGCAATGTTACGTTGATATAAAAAAAAAAAAAAAACGCAGCCACAGCCAGTGTCACGTCACTTCAAGTTGACTCGGGGACGCGATGGCGGCGAACAACAAGCGGAGCACTGGTGTGGCAGTTTTTCGAACAAACTGCCAGTGGAAATACTGTTGAATGTAGGCAAAGTCAGGCAAAGCTGGCTTACAACAGCAGCACGGGATCCATGCGAAACCACCTGCGACGGAAACACCCGAACAATTTGGAGGGAGAGACTGCTGCTGCCGGCATCGATGCTACCGCTAGCGGTTCACAGGCTAGCATGAGGTATTTTACATATAACAAATCGAAGAAATAAGACAAGGCACGGAGTGAACATATCAGCAACTTAATAGCTGAAATGGTGGCCCTCGACATGCAGCCTGTGTCAATGGTTGAGGACGACGGATTTTTTCAGCTGATGAAATATCTGGAGCCAGGCTATGAGATTCCCTGCAGAGCGACAGTTAGCTCTCCGACGTGTAACCAGGTACACGTCGGTTAGAAGTCCCGTTTACACGTGTAGAAAAAATTATAAACGTTGACACCCCTACTTTATATAAGGTTCTACCAGGAACCAAAAAGGTTTCTCCTATAAGGACAAACCAAAGAACCTTTGATGGTTCTAGTTAGCACCTTTATTTCTATGAGTGTACACACATCAGCATATCGACTGTTAATGACTTGAGCTTTCTTCCTCTGCAGTACATGTTCACATTGAAATAAAATGAATGAATTAAGCTAAAACATCTTTACACCAATCGAGGGCAAGAGTGTCATTATTTTTGTTTCAGCCTTGTGCTCCTTTTAATGGTTCAGATTTTTTGTAAAGCCTCATTAAACATTCATCTCTAATTCTTTTGGTCTGCTTGTAAGGTTTAATGTCATGTCTGTGAAGGTGTGCATAACTGGACCTTGGAAAATATGACTGATTTATAGAGCCAGTCAGACCATTGATTTCTTCTATTTTCATGAAAACCATCTTCCAAATCTAATTGCATCTGTGCCTCAGAATGAAATAATTGTATCAAGGCGAGCATCAGCGCTTGTCTACAGACCATTCTGTGCCATACTGGCATTTAATTGTTGATGGACTCTGTGTATTCAAGGCATTCACAGCGAGGGCAGAGATACATTTGCCAGTAACCCCTTATTATGGAGCAGGAAGGAAGAGAATTACTTGAATGGTAGTAGCAGAGAGGTTTTTTTTATTTGGCTGAGAAGAATGGCTACTCAATGAAACAGAGAGGAAACACAAAGCAGACATGTGAGGGAGATGATTAATAGTGAACTCCATTATTGAAAGGCCTCACTCATAAGATGTTCTCATCTCCCTGGGGAGCCAGCACAGGACTGCAGGCTAGGTTCACACTGTTGTTTTTTTTCATTACCAGAAATTTCCTCATAACACCATGGCAGAGAAAACAACACCCCTGGGGGCTGCGATGCAGGAGAACGGATGCTTTAAAACACCTATGAGGCCTCCAATTAATCCTGAGAGCGTGCTGCCGATTCGTTTTTTTGTTCTCTCAATAAAAACGTGTCCAACCTAAAAGAGGGGAACTCAGAATGAAGCTGGGAGCTGAATTTATGGCAACCTTATTGCCCTGGTCATTTAGGTTTACAAAGCAGGTCAAGCTACGGCTGAACAAATAATGGAAATTTTATTGAAATCGCAATATGGCCTATTGCAATTTTAAAATTGCAGGAGGCCAAATGTGTGTGAAAATACCATTTTAAAGCAGCAGTATGTAATGATGTATGTCCATATGAGTACTGCAGTCCAAATAGCAAGTTGGAGCAATAGATGGCAAAAAACAACATTTGGTATTGTTTGGTATATGTAAAATTATTGTTTTTAATAAGTTGACTGTTAATGATACCAATGATCGATTAAGGAAAGTGAATAGAATTTGCAAACCTACTGTAAATATATTACAGATTTCTCCTTTAAATTAAATATTGTCCTGGCCTATCACAACACATTCTAAAGACTTAAGTAAACATCTTTGTTGGTACAGATCCCTGCAAGAAAAAAAAAAAAAAATAATAATAATAATATTATTAAAACAATAACAAAAAATAGTAGTTTGATGACATACAGTAGCATGGGATCATGGGAGTTGTTGTCATCACTTTTAAACAACCGCCACAGCTGATGAAAATCTGTGTGACATGACTCAGGCAGAAATCATGTTCATGGACAAGGTCATACTAACATTACGTTTAGTCACTTTTGTTGAATTACTACCTCCCTCTGACGTATCCTGTTTTCCCATACGTTACTATATATTAGCAACTATAGGCTAATATGAAACACACTTGAATAAGTTTTTCTCCAAGTTTGACCATTGTTGGAAACATCTGAGATAATGTAAGCACACAGCATAGGTTTAGTGTTTTAAATGTGGAAATACATACTACAGCTTTATTATGTTTTTCAATGAAAAATGAGAATGTTGTAAAAATTAACATTTCCTTTAATAATGCAAATAATATTACAAATGCAATGCAAGTAAAAATTATTGCAATTAGATATTGTTCAAAACCTTTCAGCCCTTGGTCAGTCACAATATACGCCTTTGAGTGTATTTTAACTTGTGGTGAGAATTCAAAATTTCAGCAGTCAATCAAGTACTTGTTGCGTTAATTGGCCAAGATGGGTTATTTTCAATTGTTTAATCTGAATTCATGATTCAAATGGCCCCTTTTGAGAAGGACCGTTGGCACTCTTATGAATAGGCTATTGGTTAAGTAGACTGAGTGCTCAAACGACATTTTGAAAGCTTTTTGGAGCCAATAATGGACTGGGATGGATGTGTTGTGGACCTGAACGTAGCTCATTAAACGCTGGGGTGAAAAGCTCTCAGCAGGCTCTCGACTGCATGGCTGAGCAGTTCCAATCACCTCTGGTGAACCGCTGGCTAGAAGCTCTGGTTAAAGGAGCTACTCCAGTCAAAGGTGCTTTGTTGTGTTATTGTATAGAATAACAAGTTAGCGCCTGCCGCAAGGTCGGGGGAAACAGCAGTGGACATCTCTAGAGACAAATCATTCTCCTCACACAGCTAAGAAAGAACTCTTTGTCTTAATCTATTCTTAGCTCAAGGCACTAGACAGAATTTTTTTTTTTTTTTCAAATTATACATTTTACAGTGGGAGTCTTGATCATAAAGCAAGCCTTTATTTAGATGTCTTAAATGCCTCCGTGAGGGCAAAGTAGCTGCCCCACAGGGGTGATTATTCCTTCTTAAATGCCAAAGTAACAAGTGATTTTGGCATTTAGCATCGACCATAAAAACATTTATCCATAACTCATGTCGGCTTCAGCTCTCGATCGTTTCTATTAGTGTGTGTGCAAATGCAGTGAGACAAAAGACAGCTGGTTTTTATTTCAGTAACCTTTATGCCTCCCAGTTGGTCTTATTAACCACATACTTACTGGTTCCCAACTGACTTGTTATCAGGGTTTACATTAAGAATGAATTTGCAGGTTCTAGCGGCTGATAATTCGTCATTAGGCTGTTGTAAGCCCTGCTTTATCACCTGTTTAATTCTTTATGCAGATTGCGGGGTCACTGACCTTACAGGATGTGTCTGGCTGCTGTGCACAAAAGTGATGCTCTTAGTAATTATGCTGTAAAGGGGCCAAGGTCAATTAGAGAGGAAATTCTCTGAGTGCAATTAAATTAATGTTAATATATATTCGTTGCTACCTCAATTAAGTGGCTCAGCTGTCAGATTATTCTGTTAGGAAGGTTTTAGAGTGGCTAAAGGAGGGCTGCCTCCACCCTTACAGAGTTAATGAACACCTCTCGGCATCAGTCACTTCGCGGTTTGCCTTGATTGCTCTGAAGGAAACTTTGCCTTTTACATCTGAGCCGGCATTAAAGCTGTGTCGATAACCACATTACCGCAATACCAGTCACATGACGCCTACCGTGGGATCATTATCGTCATCACCTTAAATTTTATTTTAAAGGGTCAATCTCATGTTGAAAACAGTGTATTGATCTATTAATACACCTGAGGATCAGCACTGTCGCACACAAGTCAGGAACACAGCTTCTGATTGGTTGACAGACTCTCACAACACCTACTGTTTTCAATCAGACAAATTAATAAATGTCTGTGGAAGACATGTGGTGTTTTATTTATTGTTATGGATTTATTTTTACCAAGTCTTCAAAAGGACACTGACATGCAAAGCTGAATTGCAAAGCTTCTAAAGGGGATACAGTCGCATTAGAGCTGACACTGTAAAGGTACAACGCTAGCGTTAGCATGAGCTTAACATTAGCCTTTCCTGCTAAGCTTACTTCAGGGATAACCCCCCTCACGTTTACAGCAGTTGGGAAATGACAAGACAAGATCTGCAGCATTTAGTGGGATACGTCAAGCTAATAAGAACTACCCAATCACTGCTCAGTAATAGCAGCCAATCACAGCACAGTAGGGCAGAACTAGGTGGAACAGTCTTGGGGAAAAAATTACACACTGCACACACATTATGCACTGCCCTATTCCTTAAAGGAGCTATGTTGTGCTTAGGACAGTGCACCTCAAGTCCTGCAGGAGTATGTTGTTTTATCATCGTGGTTAGAAAAAATCCATACCGTCGAAGCCCTAGCTGGCATTGTCTTTTTGTGCTCCATTTTTAAAAAAATGATAATAGGAAAGAAGATCAAATTTGACCCAGATCAACTCCCAATAAGTGACACATTCTAATGGGCAGCAGGAAACCGGCAGAAATAAAGACGACCATCAGTCAGCCACAGGCAGATAAGCGAGGAGCAGGTAATGGGAGGAAGCCAGCGGCGGCTGGCGTTGGTGGTGATATCTCTATGGAGCAGACGTGATGCTTGAGAGGATTTGGGAGACAGTGCTGGCTGGCAGGAAGCATCCACACTGGAGGATAGATACTGTAGCTGTCTCAGCGGCTAACAAATGTCTACTGTAAGCAGTTTTTAAGTGTTTGTAAATGAGACGGCTTCAGTCTTTTGAGGAATTTCATTCTATTTTCCAAGAAAAAAAAGCTGTTCTTCCATGTAACAATCCTTGCCTATGGTGCTCTGAATCAAGACTGATTTCTCACCTTAATCCAATTTAAAACAAATTAAAGGTTTGAACAATGCAGGAAATTCTTGAAAGCCAAAGGAAGATCGCCTGACTTCTTTCAACGCTGACTGGAACTGCCCTTTACCTGACAATGTGTCCCACATAAAGTCAGTCCGAGCCCCAGACAGAGGGAGGAAGAGCTGTCACCGTATCCCTTATCATCCGCCACAGCATTGTGGATGTCAGGACTCCTGCTCTTTTCATTTCTTCCGCCCCTTTTTTCTTCTTCCTCCCTCCCGCCTTTGCCGGTTTCCCCTGGTATTCAAGCGGTTTAAGCAACGCATATAATCTTCAACCACCCAGCCAGCCCTAAGCCTCAAAGAGTCACCCAGATATGGGCAGATGGAGGTGAGCTATCAGCTAACCTGTAACCGCGGGCCTAAGGCGATAATCATTTCAAAACTGCGGGGGGAAATGGTTTTAATAGCCCTGTAAAGGTAACGTTTGTCTGCCTTATCACACCTGGCAGATGCATCGCGGAGAGGGAAGGGGAAAAGGAAAACAGGGGGAGGGGGGTGAGGAAGAAAGAATCAGCTGATAACAGTCCCTCCCCAGGGAAGGATGAGTCTGGAATTAAAAAAGTGCTTCCTTCAGGAGAAAGTTTAAGGGATTAAGGTTAGTCGCTTTTCCCCTCTGTTCCACCTGCACCTCATCCTCGTCTTACCTCATCCTCCTGTACCAGACAGCTGTTAACCCCTGGAATGAGCTTTTATGAGCCTTGCAATATGTCTGACAGACGCTGTGAATTTTTACCCTCTGGGTTCAGTTCCTTTCTTTTCTTTTTCCATCATGACTGGACATAGGTTTTTTTTTTGTTTTCCTCATTACCTCTTGTCCTCCGTGTGTTTTACTGACCAGTGGCATGGCAACGGTACGTGACACTCCACCTGCCTTCATCCGGAGTTCCTTTCATGTCGGAAAAGTTTCCGTGACGGCCGGCCTAAATTGAAACACCAAACCTGCAGTTTCAAAGGCCCCTCTCTGCTGGTTTATACTTGACCTGTTGGGAAAGTCATGGGTGATTCGGAAAGCTTCAATTGATGTTTTATGGGGAGCATGGCCCTCTGTGCAGTGTTACAGCATAACTGTAATATTCCACCGTGCACGGACCTGGACTCAATCTCCGACTGCAGCTCTTGGCATTTGAAGGTATTTCTCTCAGGGCTGTTTCAGGCTATTACATCAGTCTTGTTTGCACTGGTTTGGATTTATGTGTGACCCCAAATTGTTCACTTCTGCTTCAATGTAAAACTTTTATGGAGTGGTTATGGAAAAGTTTATTGTTTTGTTTATTGTTCCCAAACCGAGAGAGGACTAGCTTTGGCAAGGAAAATATTAAGACGGGACACAGTTTTCAAAGTTGATGACTGACAGCTTTTTGTATCAGAGCTACTTCACTGAAGGCTCTTATTTTATCACTCTCTGTATATTTGTGAGATTAGCCTCTCCCTCAGCAGAAATTTGTTTTGGGAATTCGAGAGGAAACAGGCAACGTAGCAGTACACATGTACAATCAAACTACAGTTAACATGCAGAATCACATCCAGATCCATAAACATCAGAACATACACACCAAGAACATCACACAATGCCCAAGATACTGCAGATATCTTTCATGTACAAGTACACTTGTCATTTTTCATTTAGTGCTGCTCATTACGGTTCAAGTCACAACGGTTACTAGGCACTAATGCTAAGGACAGGATAGTCGGCCAGACAGACAGCTGTATGAATGGGTTGAGCTGTGATACCATGGGAAAACATGATAATGTCCGAGCAATATAGGCCAGTGAAATCAAGAGTGACCTGTATGATGTGCTGGACCATCATAATATTATACTGGAAAATATAACTAAATCAGCGATGTAGTAGATAATATAGAAACAATATTTGTTTTCCCTCATGATTGATGAAGTTGATTTCTAAAAGGTGCGTAAACTTTCAGCCTCATGTCAAAGAGGTGGACAAACTGAGTTTGCTTGAGTTTGACCCCCAACTACACCCCTGATCTAAACAGAGCTAAAATATATTGCCAAGTAGACTAAATTATGTCCAACAACAAAAACATACTAAGATGTTGGGTGTGTTTTATGATATCAGTTTAGGATCTTGCCCAAACGTGCCTACAAGACTTACAAACACCAAATAGACTGATCACATATTGTATGTGTGCATTATTCAGTCTAGTTTGCCTAAATTTCCAAGCTTTAGAATTAAAACTAGCCTGCACTTTACCAATCAGTCAAACGTGTTTCATGCATGAGCTGGGACGGTCATGGAACTCGCCCATGAGCTCGCTGAAGCGAGTACTGCTACGTCCTGCAAAACCTCCCCCATTCAGGTGTAACGCCAAGTTTTTAGGGAGCCCCTCCACAAATTTGTTGTAATGACCAGGATGACGGCTCTTAAGATGGGAGCTTAAAGTTGTGGTGTTGAAGGAATGAGATTTTGGCTCCTCCCCACATGTTTCCTGGTTTCCAGGTTTCTGACACCGTGCAGACATGCTTGCATCACATTACATAATTAATGCATCACGTCATCAGTCTGTCATATCAGCAGTAATGTATTATACGAAACAATATTTCATTTAAAGATGTTATCGTTGATAGCAATGATTGCGATATTACCTAATATGTATCCTAGTTACATATTGAGAAGCACATTACACTAACAAAGCTGAGGTATATCGACAGCTTCAGTGGTTCAAAGTAACCGAATACATTTACTTAAATTATTTGCTTCACTTGAGTACCGAGGTAGTTGTACGTTACTTCAGTATTTCCATTCTATGCTGCTTTTTCACAGCAGCCATTTTGACATGAAATAGTAGTTAAACACAGGTGTTACCAATGATACTAATTCAGGTTTTGTTCCATCCAAGTCAAGCAGAGTCAGAGTGCTGCTGCTGTGCTCACTAGAAAAGTTCTGCTACACTAAATGGAACTGCGCTTTTTTTTAGTAGAATTGGTAACACTGTGTTTGCCCTATAATTTCATAATCAATATGCCTGCTGTGAAAAGCGTCTATTCAAACATATTAGCTCATTTAGATTTCACGTGTAAAATTATCAGTTTATGAACTATGATGCATTGTGACCTGTGTAGGGCTGCAAGTGCAGCATCTACTGATTATTTTTTCAATGAATCGATTCGTTGTTTGTTCCATTAAATGTCAGAAAATGGTGAATAATGTTGATCAGTGTTGTCCAAAACCCAAGATGACATCCTCAAATGTCTTGTTTTGTACACAACCTGAAAATATTCTGTTTACTGTCAAATGAAGTAAAGAAACTGGAAAACAGTCACATTTAAGAAGCTGGAATAAGAGAACTTTGGCTTTTCCCTGAAAAATAACTCAAACCGATTATCAAAATGGTTGGCATTCAATATAGTAATTGTTTAATTGTTGTAGCTCTAAACCTGTGCACAGCGGCAGCTGTCACAGGCCGGACAGGAATTTCAATAATGTTGGAAGAGGATCACATGATTGGCCGATGAAGCTGATATTTCATAAAAGAACAAAACTCTTACTGCACATGAGAAAACTCACATGTTGCGGTGACCTTAAACCACAAACTTTCCTTTCTATCACCTTGAGTCCAATTGGGCGTATGAGGCTGCTCCCCGTGATGACTGATTGTCAGCCACCATGTACCGCTGACAGTGATTTCTCTTTAATGGCTGATTGAGCATGTCACCAGTCACACTATAACCTGCAGTTTGATATGCTGCAGGCCGAGCTGTTTGACAGCCGTGACAGCTACTGTCACCCTCAGTCAAAGCAATAACGTCCCTCGCAATCAGCTGGAGATGAAAGAGCGGCAGCTTCCTGTGTACCTTCACATGTAGAGAAAAAAAGCGTTCAAACTCTGCAACATTTTCTGAAGTTGGAACTAAAAAGAAAGAAAGGAAGAGGGAGAACGAGTGGAGGTGATCTATAACTGTGCTCACATCCAGACGTAAAGTAGAGGTCGTTCCGCTGAGCGCCTCTCCCTGTACTGAGTTGCGTTTTGAAGTGTTTAACTGTGTTTAACACTCCCATTATGCTGCAGGGTAGAGATAACTTTCGACACACCGATCTCTCTTTCGCTTTCTTCTCTGTCTGTTTTCTCCTCTCAGAGGCATTGAGACTGTTGCTATCTGCACCTTTAATACAGTAATTAATTCCCTGACACCCTTTTCATCTCACTAGTGTAAATTATTCTGCTGCATGCCTCTAGGTATTAGCTAACACTCTTTATTTAGTAAAGGAGCGAGGTGAAAATTAGAGCTCTTTTAGGAAGACAAGCTAGTCTGCATAAGAAGAGTGATGTGTCTTGACAGCTTAAGTTTGTTACTAACCTTTGGTATTCAAAAATCCTCTAATTATCAAACTTTTTGATGCACCTTTGAGCTACAATACATGTCTGGCATTTAAAACTTGTTGCACGAGAAACAGAGCTGGCAAAAGTACACACATTCTTTTCTCAACTAGGAGATGCAAAAGGACTGCTAAAAGTAGAGGTACTGGTTCAACTTCTTTACTTGAGTAAAAGTGAAAAAGTACAGGCTCTGAAATGTACTCAAAGTATAAAAGTAAACAGCAGCCATCTGGACGACATGTCTGCAGGCTGTTTCTGTGCAAAGCTAACTGAATCTCACCACTTCTCCATGGTCAAGTCTGTCTCCTGTCTTCCAAGGTCTCTTCTGTCTCATTACATCTTTTACAACATTTGTGTCTGATTAAGTTTTCGTCTTGCTATTTCCTAATGTTTTGTCTTGTTACCTACTGTTATGCCGTTCTTCTTACGTCTGTTACATTATTTTCGTCTAATGTCATTTTTGTCTTATTACTTCACTCTCGTTTCTTAAATAATTTTCTTCTTGTTACATCTTGTTACATATTTTACATCATTTTCTTCTCATTACACTAATTTTCATTAGTTATGTCTTGTTATATTGATTTCATCCTGTTACATTTTGTTACGTTGCTTTTGTCTCGTTATGTCATTTATGTCATTTTCTTCTTGTTACTTGTGTTGTGTATGATTTGCACTAAAGGATATGCCAAGGAATCATCTTTTTTATGTGTTATTGAAAACTGGTCATGATGCTGGGACGGTGGCCTTCAATGATGCAAAAAAAAAAAAAAAAAAAAATCAATACTTTCCCCAAATGCTTTAAATATAAAGTAACAAGCCTGTTTTGAAAACGTAAATAATAGACCATGCAGATGTGTTAAAAAGCATGTAGTAAAAGTAAAAACATGTCAGAAAAATAAATACTCAAGTAAAGTACAGATGCCCAAAAACTTAAGTGCATTAGCATAGTATCTCTGCTTTGTTAATTCCCACTTCTAACGAGCAGTCTCAGAAATACAACAGTGATGAGATGAGACATTCAGTGATTTATTTAAGAGGGGTGATTTCAGAATGCAGATGAAAAGCAGGGAGTGTTGTATCTAGACTTTTTAAAAAAATCCACCGTCTGTGGTGGTATTATGGTGATTCACAAATAAGAAACATGGTCATGGATCATTTCTCGGCTACACTTGGTTGAATTATGGAAAACGGTTGTGTTTGGTATCCACATTTTTGGAAGCAGGGCTTGTGCTAAATATTAAAATGAGACAAATCCTGCATGTTTGAGATGCCCTGTTTGCTGTTTTGTTATGCCAAAGGGAAGAATGGGTCAGTGTTCCGCATCGTGCTGCCCTGACGCTAATACCCAGAGGTTGACAGCAATGTCTGGAAATTCAGCAAATCTTATGTGAAGTCCAAGAGGGCTGTCAGTTTGAAGCTAAATTTTAAAAAAAAAAAAGGTTCCAGTGGCTGTTTTTGCTTCTTGATCTGTCTGTGTACGCGCCAGCACAGATTCAGAAACATGTTTTTTTCAATGCTATTTTGTTTATGTGAACAAAGTAAAATCTAAACAGACTTCCAAATGTACCTCACAGAGTGCCATATCCCAACATGAACCCTGAATATACTCAGTAGGCAGACATGATTATTTAATCAGAGGTTAAATTATTTTCTCTTTGCTGTAACCAGAAACACTCAGCAATGGAGCCAAACTGAATGAGAACTAAATGCACTCCAGACAGATTTAAACAGAGACACAAGCATCCCAGGAAGGCTGTGTATGCCTTGAATGTATCGTTAGAACACATCGCTGTCAGCTCGTTCTCACCACCATCAAATACGGCAGCCTGGTCAGTGCCCCTGTGTTTCAAACTATGACACCATATGTGCCCCTCTAGGGTCATTTCTGGTTGCTCCCATCTAGTGTTATGTAGCTCCTTTTCCTAAACGCATGTGCTTGGCTTGTCTCAGTGAATCGGCCCGACACAGCAGGGATTTGCATCTCCATTACAACAGGGCTACCTGCTTGAAGGTGTGTCATTTAAGAGATATGTGCTTGTCTTGACTCAAATGGCTGCGAATAAATAGATTTAATCTCCTGTCAATTCTTCACAACAAGTTCTGAGCCTCTTTTATGAAGCAGCAGAAACACAAACATAATAAAGGTGAAACCTGAAAACACAAAGAGCGACGCGAGAGAGAAACTAAAACCCCGGCAATTCAGATAGAAGCTACCAAAGTACCAAAGGCTGAACAGACAAAGACTAGAAAAAACTTTTTTTCTCTGATCTCCTGCTCACACAAGTTGAGTCTCAAACGACGCATTTGTTTAAGGGGGAGAAGGAGGGTCATCACAGGCTGGCCTCGGTGGACAGGGCGTTACCGTAATGTGCTTGGAGGCGAGTCGGGCACACTTTGGCCCCACTCCACAGATGGTACCGTCTTGGCCGCGACTCGGCACAGCTTGGCATGCTATAAGTGGTAAAGAAATGCAAATCAGTGTGACATGGTCTGATTTGGCACAGCTAATGGAAAATCCCCCCCAATAGTCAACAATGACACCTTTTTAAGGTCCATAACGTATGCAAGTTACGTTCCATAATTTGCACATTATGTAACTTGTGTCCGTTAGGTGATGTACTTTAACTTTTATAACTAATGTACATATCCAGCGTTTTCTCTTCCATTGTCTTGGAGGGGTGGCACGCATCCCCTGAGGAAAACAAAATATTTAAATTTGTGTTCACATTTACAAGCTTATGTTCACAGACTTTTATTTTGAAAATGTATTTTGAAAGTACTGTGTTTGTTTCCACTTCCTGCGCTCTGCTCAGCTATGTCTACTGGCATCATTTCAGTGATGATGTCACAGACGATGCTCTGCCAGGCTAATGTAATACAATAACTTGAATTTCTCTCTGTATTTCATTATGTTGCGCTGTCTTGGTGAGTGGTTCCCTGATGCTATCATACCTACCTTTATTTCATTAAAATTAAACTTGAAATCTTTTTTAAATCAGTTGCTTCCCCAATTATCGTAAATGCTTGATAATAATTTATGGTGGGGGGCCTGAATTTTTTTCAGCTTGGCAAGGAAAGCATGTCAAAAAAAAGCTTGAGAACCACTGGTCAAGGTGATGTTAAGTGTCCGACCACCCTCCCTCTGCAGCACATCGGCACCCGACCCCTCCACCCCCGCAACCCATCCACCCCACCCCCCAAAACAATCATCCTAGGGGAAACATTGTTATCTTAACTAAAATCATGACCTTTTCCAAACCTAACCAAGTAGCTTTTGTGCCTTTATTGTGACAGTCTACCCAGACGTTGCATATTTATTATTGCTGACTTGATTTGCTAACTTCTTTCTAAGGAGTAAACATTCCTCCTATAGCTCCAAAGTCTCATTTGACAAACACTTTAAACTGAGCAAATATAAAAAAATGTTGAGGCATATTGTGTTTAGTGGAGGTTAGATAGGGGTCTTTCTCCTACGCAGGCACACTGGGCCTCAGCTGGAGCAGCACTCAGGTTTTACTGCCCAGCATCGAGCAGAAGACTGCTTTCAGGCCTTGCTAAATCTCACTTGCCTTGATAAGCCTTACTGCTCACTGTTTTTCCTTAATTCTCACCGTTTGGCTACCCTTCACCAGCATCCAAATCCATCTTCCTAATCCTGCCTCACTCCCCCTCACCGCCACCCACCCCCCCTCTGTCTCTCCCTCTTCTCTCTTTCTCCGTGCGGCTGTCTTGTTGCTCTTAGACAGATCAACAGTGGTGGAAGCTTAGCTGCAGCAGCTAGCCTTAAGCCCTCCACATGACTCCAAGTCTGGACGGAGTGGGGCTCAGCATCGCTCGCGGAGGAGTTTCATCGGCTCTGGTGTCTCCCACTTTCAGTCCCAAGCCCCGTCTGTCTCACATGATTATAAGCATGATGGACTTAGCTGCACTCTTTGCTGTAATTTAGTTTTTCAGAAGAAACAGCTGAAACTGAGCATGAGTCCAGATTTTCCCTCATTTTGTTATGCCAGACTATCCAAACATGAGTAACTGCCGGCTATCAGATGTCAACATCTGTCTCCTTACACCCATAAAAACTTGTGTTTTGGGTTGTTTCCTGTAGCTGGCTTGGATTACCTCCTCACTGATTCTAACTACACCCAGCTCTCCTGGGCAAAGACTGCCCTTCATTTCACGCATCTTGATGCAGTTATTGTCTGCCACCTGAGTGTTGTCACCTACACAATCAAACTGAAGTGGAGGCGGAAATGCTTCAGGTTTGAATAGACTGCCCCAATACGTCAGGTGTGCTCCTTTTGCCTTCTATCTGTCCCACCAGCTGGGTTTCCATCACTGACTGGTAATAAAGTCGATACAGTCAACCGGACTGTGCCCAAAGGCGTGAGTGAAACCAATTATCCTGACTACTTCCTGCTGCCTCCCATATTTTCCAGAATGTTACTGTATCGCTGATGGGGTTTTGGGAAAGCAACTGCCCATTCAGATGCTGTTCTTGTAAACCAATCAGGATGTGTGGCATGACATTAAAATGGCAGACAGTTACTGTGACTATGAAGATGCAAATAAATGCAGTATTGTAAAGCAAAGTTGAACAAAATCAGAAAATCTCCCAATTCTCTGCAGCTATACTATCAATATGTCAACTATTGGGAGTTACCAATTTATCAGCCAAACATTGTTATTAGTGTTTCATGGTACTGAAATTTAGGTATTTTTTTCACACAGAAAATTAAGTAAAAGTTTGCTTGCACATGCACCGACGGTGTCTTATTTCCTTCCAGTCTCTGAATTGCCTCTCACCTTTTTGTACATGTGTACATTCACAAAGCACATTACATTAGATCAGAACTAGTCTGACTCACCGGATGCACAGTCCAGGTATAAGTCCTGCCATTGGTCGCTTGCCTCAATCAGCATCGCCACGTCCACCATCTACATTTTCAAAGTCCCCGGGGAACATGAACAACCTCCTAGTTGTAACCTGCATAGTCTTTAAGGTCTGACTCGGAACAACAACTCGTCCCTCCAACAACAAACTGCTGTTTCGATGGAGAAACCACTGGCTGGACAAAACTCTGGGAGCAATGGGTTCCGTGTTTTTATAGTTAAGATTTCTTTGTTTCCCTGGCACAAAAAGGGAATAAAAAAAAAGACAAAACACTATCGGCTTCAGCTATTGGCCAATCAATCGAGCATCCCTAATTGGATGGATTGCCATGAACTTTGGTACAGAGATTCAGAGACTTTTCATCTAATGCCATCATCCAGCCAAAATTTTAAAGGTCGCACTACTTAAGTTGATGACTTAACACCTGCAAAACTAATGAAACTCAAATGATCCTCAATGTACTTCGTGTTTAATGATGTAGTATAGCACGCTAATATGACCCATAGTGCAACAAAGCCTTCTTTCAGCCAAGTCACCAACTTCTGGTTTATACCTCGGCTAAGTTTTCGTATGGCTAGCCTTTCCAAATTTTGGACTGAATGAATCAAATACTGCTATTGAATCAAGTCTTTTCAGGGGGGTTGTGACACTCCACCATTTTACAGCCATTTCTTTTACAATGTTTAGCTTATGGAAAAGTTGGGTTTGGTTGAAAGAAATTTTCATTATCTTTGGCTTCACCGTAATTAGCATGGGTTACAATTTAGATGGTAGAAAAGGTATTTTTGGGCCACAGTGAATCATGTGACGTCATTACACGGCTTGGCCACTATGTCAAATTGGCTTCAAAGCCCAACGCTCTGCCTGGGTGCTTGTAGTGTAAAGTTGCCAGCCTTCCAGAGCTGAATCACAAGTCAACTGCAATTTGTTTTCTGTTTATATGGAAGTATAAAATATGACAAACATACTGATTGTGATAAACAGTGATAGCGATGTCACAGCACTGCTGAGTTGTGGAGAGACTTGCATTTATGCTTGGATATGCTTTTGTAACATAGCATCTGTTTTGACAGTGGATGGGAACATGGGCTGTGTTGTGTCTTATTCTGTCACTGTCACATTGTCTCTCTCTTCCACCTCCGTTCCCTCTGCTCTTACACTACATGGTTGTGGTCATGACAGTCGTCAGGGGTCTGAGGTGTCTGAAGGGAAGACAATTACCTACCATGCCTTCCATCACTGAATGCTAAGCACTGACAGTCTTGGAGTCTTGAAGTGAAAGTGAAGAGCTTCAGCCTCTCAACATTTTCCAGACAAATCTTTTTCTTCATGTAAATGTTTGTGTATGCAGCATGTACACTAGCTTGTCTGAGTCTGTTTAGAGTCTGTCCATTGCTCGCTCTCTGATACATTCTGCCGAGTGTAATGGAGAATAGCAGGTGGAGTGGCGGCCCACGCTTCTCGCTCTATGTTTAACCTGTGAGATTCAACACCCCCTGAGGTGGTGTGACATGTCTCTCCCATAGGGTGCCTGCTTGAGTATAATTAAACTTTGGTAGAAACTAAACTTGTGTCACTAACTGCTGCCATAAGCGATATGACTGAAGTCAGCTTTCTTGCTATTCTCTTGATACTATGGTGTGCCATTTTCTCACATTTATGTTCCTTTTTTAATTACATATTTGGTGAGTAGTTTTAGCTTTGCTACAGCACTATTGTCTTCACAAAGACAATTAATTTCTAGCTCAGACCTGTGAGACACCATCTTGCTGAGCCACATTTATTGATGTAGCACATCTCATACAAAAAGGCATTTATTAGTGATTTCTATAACGCACAAAAGGCATCTAATGAGAAATATAGTATTAGACATTGAGTCATTTTTTATACATTTACAACTGTTAAGTCAGCAAAAAAAAAACTGTTTTAACTGTTCTTTATTGGCAAGTGCAAAAATCTACTTAATATTGAGTCATTGTTTGTAATTTAGTTTAAGTTTATTTTCTCCAACAGATTTTAAAAATGTGTGTTTTCATGGCCTTGTTGTTTAAGAAGCTGACCATTTGTGTCAGCAGTTCAAAGCTAAGATGGAGACCTCTGGTGCCTGATATCCCCATGGATGTACAGCCTCGACCTTTTTCACAGCACATGTTTTGACTGTAATTTTTTGGTGTCATTTATAACATTAAAAATAACTGCATTCCATTTAGATGAGATAATTCCAGGGTCCTGGTATTCTACATGCTGATTCACTGTTGTGGCTTAACAGGAATTTGTTTCACATGTGCTTTTTTCCTGCTATACAAGTAAAACTATCTGCCATGAAAAAGTCAATTCAAGTACAATTTCGAGGTATTTTTATTTGAGTATATCTATTTTCTGCTGCTTTTACTTAGACTCCACCACATTTAGGTTAAACATACATTCGATAAGATAATATTAAACTATACACCACACAATTAAAAATTAAACTAGTACGTTTCCAACCTTTTTCGTGTAAGACTCATTACAAAAAAGCAGTGTCTGAGTTCAGATGTCTGTGAGTTGTTAGCAGTTCCAAAGAGACATCTCCCAACTTCAAACTGGTTCCATCTCAACCAGCTGAAAAGCTGCTTACACATCAGTGCATCAGCATTAATGATATAATTATGTTGCAGATTATAATATATCAGTCACGTGGACATTTTAGTGCAGAATAAACCATTACCTTCCACACATTAAGTACATTTGATATATTATACTTTTGTACTTTTATTCAAGTAGTATTCTGAATTTTTACTTTTACTAAAGTGAAGAAAGGCAAACTTTTTCTACCTTTTTGGTGGCATTACCAAAAAGTCCCCCATGGTCCATAAAGCTTTTTCCCACAGACCACCATTATAAAAGTTTATTTTTGCAAAATGTATCAAGAGTGGGGCTGCACAGTTAGCCTCATCAAAATATTATCAAAATCACAATATGGCCAAGTGCAATATCGAAATCGCAGAAGCTGCAATATTTTGATGAAGAAAAAATGTTTGACATTATAATGAAGTAGTGTGAATGAATGAATGCTGCAAAGATGTCCAGGCTTACAAATCTTTTCGCCAGATGTAAGAAAACATGTTTGTTTGGTACAGATGGTTCTGATGATCACATCATAATGTTTTTAATATTTTTTTGTCAGTGACATTGCAATATCTGTCAAATTAATTGTAATATGATCTTTTTACCAAATCGTGCAGTCCTAATGGAGTGCTGAGAAAAGTTACTTTTATGTTTGCAACATCATTCCAATCTAAAGCCTGGGTGGTGAGGCAGGGCTCGGTCCAAAGTATTTTCATGTATTTAATTTTCATTGATTCTACTGCTGTGACATCCCTCATTCTTTGTTTGATGATTCATATCTCTTAGTTGAAACAAGATGATATCTGTTGGAGCATAACTTAGATATTCACAAGGCACTGGCAGAATTTTTTTCACCCTTACAGTATACCAAGGATTTAGGACTCAATCACAGACTTGACTTGATAAGATAAAGATCTTTCACAGTGTATCTTTGTGACTGTTAATAGCTTCCGACCAATAACAACAGAGAGAGAGAGAGAGCGAGCGCGCACATTGTTGTTGTAACTGCTTTCTGTGTGCTAATGGTACAGTTGCTTATGTTCGCTAAAAGGCCAATAAACTGTTAGCATATTAGCTATAGAAAAAAATTAAGCTTGTTAATCAACTTGGCAACCAGCAAGAGAGAAAGAGGAACACAAATCACATTCAGATTAGAGAGGTACGATACACACAACGGCCTGGAAGGCCTGCATGGAGCCAATTCCTTCCACCTCAATGGGGTTCCTTATGTCTGATTCAGTTATCTCTTTGGAGTGATGCCAAGGATGCCATCTATATTCCACTCATGAGACACAATTCAAAACAGACTCTCCACTGTGACTGCCACACTATGCAGCATCACATTCCCTCAATACTTGGACCGACAGAACAGAAGGCTTGATCCTGCAAGAAAACGTCTGTGCATCTGTGTCTCTGTCTGTGGATGCAAAGATGTTCCATGTTAGGGAATTTCAAACACATACCAATGAGATGAAAACACGCCAGACAGATCTGGTCAAGCCTCGCAAGTTATGACAACTCTAATCTTCCGAATCAACATTCCTATGTTTATTAATTTCAATAAGTTTCCCGCTTAACACCGAGTATGCAATTCATCACCGAAGAATTGGATTCTGTTCTCCAAACACTGATCTCACTTAATTTTCTGGAGTGAAATGCAACACTGTGTGGGCCATGCAGCTGAGAAAACAGAGAAGAAAAATGGCTAGAGCACTTTCAGCTGTTGAAATTAAGGGCTGCAATCCACATAAAAAAAAAAAAAAACATAACATGCTGGCTTCATGGAATATTGCTATACTTAAAAGTAAATTATCACAAGTAAGGTGGTGTAATGTCTTAATCTCATCGGGCTATAAAACATGTACTGGCCTCATTTATCTTAGCTTACAAGGCATTTGCCTGTTATGATGAAAGTCATTTTGAATATTACTCTGCTTTAACGTCCTGTACCCCCAGGGGAAAAAAAAGAAAGTCTGGCCATTAAAGGGATAGTTCAGACTATTTGATGTGGGGTTTTATTAAGTACTTATGGATAGTTAGTCAGTGTAGATTCCCATTGGCATGACCCTAAAGGAACGAAATGATGACAGGGTCATCAACAGAAGGTATTTTAACCACTTAAATAGAAAATCATTATCAGTTTAAGTGTACTATAAACAGCATTTTCTGACAGGAAACTGTCATTATTTAAGCCAAATATCACTGACTCCAAAACAACCAAACTCCATAGACAAAATCAGTAATTTCTGCCTTGCAGAACATGGGAGTTGCTGTCTCAATAGGCTAGCTTGTATTTGTTACTGTGTGATTTCTGTGAATCTTATCTATCCTTTTAAAACACTGAAGTCACAGAATAGCACATGCAAACTAACAGATTGAGGAAGCGGTAGACCAACAACTCCTGTGTTCTGTGGGGTAAAATTACCGATTTCACCTATGAAGTTTGGTTGGTTTGGACAGAGCGATATTTGGCATGTATAACAGCCATTGTCTGTCAGAAAAGGCTGTCTGACAGCAAGATCAGACAATTTTTTAAATATATTTTTAGTGAAAATATTTTGTTGCTGACCCTGTCCATAGCAGTACAAAGCTTAGCTTCCATGCTGGTGCCCTTCACTGCTTCTCCTAACAGGGGGCGTGTGGACCAGCATCTACTGTAGCTAATATACCGACTATTGATAAGTACCTCATGCAACCCTACTTGGAACAATCCAAAATACTGGCCTCATTCATCTTGGCTTTCAAGTCTTTCGGCTGTGATGTTAAAAGTCATTTTGAATATTACTCTGCTTTAACATACTGTACCCCCAGGCAAAAAGAAAAGTCTGGCCATTAAAACAGCTCTTGCATAAGATGTACCATCTGAGCCACATTCCACAACAAGCACTCAACCTCAGCACTCCTGTGCTCATTTCACTTTCCATCTGATCGCCATTTCCTGTGGTCGCTCCTAATGTTCCAGTCCGTGTCCTCGCTAAATAATTACACGAGGCCCATCCTCACCTGTCAGGGCGGTCAGGCCCTTTGCTGAGAGTATGACAGCCATCTTGTCCCCTCACTCCTCTACCTCCATTAGCGTTACTGGTTGTCGTGACTGCAGGCCCATTCCAGGGTCAGGGCCCTCCACTATGGGCTGTAATTGCAGTGCGTTGAGCACTCGGGAGCCAGTGCACCCACCTAATGAATTGTCACCCAGTTTAATATGAAATTACATGAGGGTGAATCGTAATAGATTAACAGGGTTGGCGAGGTTACTATCAAAAGATAACCCATTGGAAATTGCTGATTACCTGCCTAAAATTATTATAAGGAACACGTGAAGTGGATTACTCAGGGTGAGTGATACAATCTGATCACCCTCACCCATCACTGGATTACTCTGCGCAAAGAGGGAGACGAATGCTAATCCTCATCCTGCTTTAAAAGGTATTGGCCATTAGCTTGTTCTTAAAGTGGTTGCAGAGGACACAGGAACTTTTTATCACGGTGATGATGTTAGTTAGATAATTATTGTAATAATCCTAGCCTTAAAGGTAACTCATCTATTTAATTTATGTAAGTATCTCATCAGAGCTGACTAACTCACTAATGTGTCAGCCCACAGCCATGATTATGATCTGCCTTAATTTAAGTTAGTTCAGTAATAAAGCCTTCCCACTTTTAATTAAAGGATAATTCTGGATTATTTCAATTGGGTCTTTTTTTTTATATAGCTTTGGTTCTATTGTCATGTTAACACCGCTTTGTGCAAAGACTAATATTAATCCTCCACCTTCTTTAAAAGCTAGTGGCAATTACAGGTTAGTTTGTTCTTGAAGTGGCTACAGAGGACACTGGAACATTTTATCATGTTGATGTTGGTTTCATAATTATGTTCAAAGATCACACTTTTAATTTATGTAAGTATCTCATCAAAACTGACTCACTCACTGATGTCACAGCCCAAGGCCATAAGGATGATCTGCCTTTAGCTTAAGCTGTTAGTTCAGTAATAAGGCCTTCCTTGCTTCAATTAAAGGATAACTGTAGTTAAAAGGATAGTTTGGATTATTTGATGTGGGGCTGTATGAGATATTTATTCATAGTCAGTGTATTAGTTACAGTAGATGGCAGCCGACACGTCCCCCAGTCTGCAGAAGTGCCAGGTGCACCACTGTAGAAGCTAAGCAATGTTCTGCTGTGGACAAGGTCAGCAGCTAAATAAATTTTATCTGCCTTAAAAAAGGCCTGCCTAAAAAAAATCGCTGCCTCAATCGGTTTCTTTGTTTGATTAATTGTGTCACTTCAGTGTTTGAAATGGTTAGTTCTGATTCAACGTCACACAATAACAGAAACAGCTGACCCTGTCATCTACTCCTTTCTGCTTATCCAAGCTGGGGGCATGTTAACCACCATCTACAGTAGACTATGTAAGTACCTTATAAACCCCACTTCAAATAATCCAAACTATCCCTTTAACAGTGCAGTCAACAATTTAGCCAAAACCACTTGGAGGAGTTAAAACCAAAGGTGAGAATATGTGAAATGTCAGTAAAAATCCCTCATGGTATTTCAATTATGTTAACATACTCAGATTTGCAGAAATGCTGCATCACCGTATAACATATTAGTGACATGCTGGAATCAGATTTATGTTCACATAATTAGGAAACAATGTGTAGGCTAGATCATAAATTCCTGACAGTACCTGTCTTAAGCATTTCCTTAGCATTTGAATAAATATATATACATGAAGCTTATAGATCAGTCAGTCCTGAATAGTGAAATTGCTCAATACTAAAAACATCTACAGATCTAAAACTTTAATTTCACATTAACACATATCATTGCATGCATTAAATACACAACACACTCCTGTCCTTGAAATACAACAGCCTACAAATTCACACAAGCAAACAGCAAATCTTCTGCACATGTGAGGCATTATTAAATCACACACACTGAACAGGTGACTGGAAAACCAACTAATTCAAACCTGGAAAAAATCCAAATGATTCAAAGCCCTGCAGGCTCTGGGTCTCCTGACTGTGTCCATGAAGACAGCAGCTACAACACAACAGCAAACCACACACAGTAACACCAACAACCACACAGCAGGAGTCACATGAACACAGACCAACACAACAGACGGGAGAGAAACCAGCAAGCAAGAGACAGACAGACAAAGAGACAGAACTGACGCACGTTTGTCCCTTAAAACTGAAGTCCACATTTTGCTAGATGAATCATTCCACGTCAAAACAGTCTTCACTGTTCACTTTCTGTCCATGCACAGTGTCGCAGCCACACGTCAGTGACCGTTTCACGACTTTACTTTGTTTAATCAAAGGATTTAATCCTCACCTGCGTTTGATTGACTGACATTCAACAGCTGTCATACCGCAGTACAACCGCGGGGGCGCTGTTTCGCTCATTTCTTGAAACTCTGACAACTGGGGAAGACGCGACTTCAACATTGAAAGAAAACGCGATACGTGACAAATACAACGATGAAATCTTTTATTAAAAATACAATGATAGCTGCAGACAGTGAGGGAGACCTGGCTTGGCTTGGGTCCAGAGAGAGAGATTGGGCACAGGGGGGTATGGTGTCACAGAAAAGTAGTTGTATTAATTAATAACTAATTCTACAATAGGAATAGGCATTAATACATTTGTTTACAATTAATTTATTAATCTATGAATAAACAGACTAACTAAATTTATTTGCTATTTTAATGGGGAATTTTGAAGAGAAATTGCAAAAAAAAAGAATTTACAAATGAAATATTAATCCATCAATAAATAGTATAAAAAAATAAAATGTAAATAAAATTACATTATTTATTAATAAATAAATAAATAATGAAATTTAAAGTCAGTTTGAAAATGCAGTGTAGAAAGTGAAATAAATACCTGGATTCACAAATTGAACTAAGAATGCAGATTTTAATCAGGCATTGAAAAGGGAAGTTTCCTTTCCCATTTGGATTTCCTTTTTCTATGAGCTTTGATTTGCGTAGTCATTTAGCTTGCCTTTTTGCCTTCAATTTTTCCACTTTTCTGTGATATTTTGCCCTGTGCTGGTAAAATGAAGTAAAACAATGCAAATTAGCCATGTGATGTGACAAGCTCTCTAATTGGTTGGAGAGCCACACACACCTCATACCCTAGTTATCTTTTCCAGCACTGTTTAAATGGATCATGACTGCCCAAATATGGCAGACGAGCAGAAGCCAAGTGACAACATACAGCAGCGGCCAATGAGGAATCTACGTTTCAATATCTATGCAAGCAAACACACTTGGCACTAAACAGTGCTGGCAGGGGCGGACCTAGAGAAATAGCCATAGGCTGTCAAGAGGTATGGAGGGTTTCAGATCAGATCAGATCATGAAATTCTATGTGATATTTTTTGTTTTTGACATGTTATTTATAAAATGAATCTAAATGAATGCATTAAATTTGACAGCCCAACAGTTCTTGAGAACTGGGACAAATCATGCCCTTCCAAAAATAAAAAAAACTTTACAAATTATTAATACCAATACTCTAATTCCATTTTTTGTGATTTTTTCTGTAAGGACTGCTGTATATATTAATTATATATAATATATGAAATGCTTCATTTTTTTCATTTCTAAACTTCATCTGTATCAGAAAACACCCTTATCCCAGACAAGAATTCACAAATTCAAACAATTCAGAAATGTGTTATAAGCCTTTGAAATCTAAAACTAATACTACCTACTGATAACATAGGTATAAAATGTGCTATTATAATCATCTTTGTGTTCAAATTTATTTTTTGATGAAAATGCTGGCCTTTTACAGTTGTGTCCCAGATTTCCATCAACTATGTCAGATTTTTACAAAAACATGATTTAACCAGGCATAAAAAAGGGTTAGCTATACCCTAAGGTCCCCTGTCTGATTTCCAATATTAAAAAAGGAAGGGATACTGCTAAAGCACTGGTAAACTTTCTCTTTTTCAACAAATCCCAACATCCAGCAAAACTGATATCAAAATGTAGAAAAATGAGATCCAAAGTTTGATAAAAGAAATTAGACTTTAAAGCGATATTCCACCCAAAAATGAAAATTCATTCAATATGTACTCACCCGGGTCACCCCTATGTCAATGTGAGGATTGGTGAAGATTTTCAGTTCACAAAACAATCCTGGAGTTTCAGCAGAAAACAGGGTTGCAGCCAAATTCAGTACAATGGCAGTGAATGGTGACCACGGATAAAATGTAAAAAAAAAAAAAAAGGACACAAAACAAACACAAAATGTCTCCATCCTGCTCATGTGGTGTAATCCAAGTGTCTGCGAGCTGCAACATTCAAATTTGACCCCAAAGGCGCCATTTACCCCATGTTTTTAGCCGAAATGTCAACTGTAGCCTCTCAGACTCGATCCAGATGCACAAGGGATCTATACACCACACGAGCAGGATGGAGACATTTTGTGTTTGTTTTGTGTTCTTTTTTTTTTACATTTTATCCGTGGTCACCATTCACTGCCATTGCCTGTTTTCTGCTGAAACTCCAGGATTGTTTTGTGAACTGAAGATCTTCACCCATCCTCACATCAGCATAGGGGTGAGTAGATATTGAGTGAATTTTCATTTTTGGGTGGAATATCACTTTAAAGTTTCTCTGTCAGACAGTTGACATGGGTCATTCAAAAAGTGAAAAATGAATTTACAGTGACCGCCTTGATTCATCGAGATACCACCATAAATAATTCTAAGTACGAAGGCTTATGTTTCGCCCCCTCACATCTGAAACAGGCGATGCATTTTTCATTGACCAGCAGCTCCATTAGACATGCTGATAGATGCTTCTGACACTTGAGGAGCACATTTCCATACATCCACACAGGGATGATTATTAACAGAGATAAGCAGAGCCAAATGACACACAATTACGCTCCCCCCCCCCCCCCCCCCCCCCTTGTCTTTCTCTCCTCTCGCATCACGGTTTTTGACGGCAATCATCTAGCATTTCACATCTCGAAACCTGAGCAGACAAGCCGACACTGTCAGGAGCACTGACCTAAAATCAGAGATACATTTCCGATATGAATAATAGCAGGCTTAGTCATATTTCTGGCAACGTACCCCGTCATTATTGTGCCCTCGACCAGTAAATATAGGAAAAGAGCAGCAGTTATAATAGTGACAGCACCTCAGCTTGTTTACTGCTAATTTATCAAACAGTAGAATCTAAAAGGCGGTTATCTACTGACTGCCTTAGAACAAAAAATATTCCTTTGTGAGGATAAACCAGAGAAAACAACTAGTAGAGGAATAATTACAGATGCTATTGAGCTTCCAGTTATCTCTGTCATTCTCTGCCATTTCCCACCATTCAACAAAAGCAGAACGCGTGAGCTCAGAGCTGCTGCGCTTTGTTGTTCTCAGAGGAACCCGTTCAGGTTTCAGTCCAATCAATCAGTCACCCAAAGCATTATAATACATTTCTGTAACACTGCAGGGTGCCAATATTTTTCATTTAATTTGTTTCTGTGAACATATCACATCCTCATGCTTTCAGGAAAGAGCTCAAATTACTCAAAGTAAGTTTTAATAATGGAATCTGTTTACACAGCAGAGAGAATAGCTGCATATACCGCTTTACAATAAAGGATTTATACATGGTTTACAATTAGGTTATTAATTAGAAAACACTTTACACATTAATGTGTTAATGAAACGTAAATGTTACAACACATTTGATGAAAAGGGCAGCAGTAACCAAATAATGAGCCACATTGCTATCAGGTTGTTATGCTATCAGGTTGTTATGCTTAGTAGATATTAAAGTGGTATATTTTGATGCTTACAGGCTCCACTTTGCCAGTTATAATTGTCAGTAACTCATTAGTAACATTAATTAATAGTAAGCAGTGTTGTGAGCCCACATCAGCGTATGAAAACTGTTAAAACACTTTTTTTAGGTGTTTATTAATGATTTATAAAGCATTTATAATGGTAGTCTCATTGTAAAGTGGTACCAGAGTCCCTAAATGACTCTGCTGCGAAAGCATCTGTGTGCATGAATAATGGCATAGGTTCAGTAAGTGCATGCGGAATGGACTGAAAGTTCATCATCATTACTGTCCGCACAGGGCGACAATCATCCCGTCTTACACCTTGCTCTCTGCCCCGTGATGTTTACAAAAATGCATGAATGAACTCCACTTTAAAAGCCATTCCAAATAAATGGTTTTATTGATCTGTTGTTTTGCCACATAATTATCTGAGAGGTGTAGCTCTTTGAATAGTTTTAATGGACCATGGCCAAGCGTGTGGGCTTGTACTTACAGATGACAACATGATTGTGTAATTATTCCAGCACAATAAGTTGGAGACAAAGCGCCTCACTCCCTGTTGCCAAGTGCAACCATCACCACGGCAATCACTAAATTCACTTGTAAATTTTCAGCTGATACATTGCCAATCAATTATCTTTTTTCACCTCCAGCATAATTTATGCTATCTACAATGTATTTCTATTCACAGCTCCCGTGTTAAGCTTTATCTCTGCTGCTCTCAGCCGGTTATATCCCACATCGGTTTTCCTGTATGTGCTCGGATCGACACGCCGTAGACGCCAATCAAACGGTCCCTACTGGCTCTCAATCTCCCAGCCTTCCTGCCCCAGGCTCTGGAGACGGAGAAAAGGCCGTCCCGGGGTCACAACGCTCCGTGTTCTCATTCAGAGAAACCCCACCGCTGTTCTTTTCTCATTACCCACGAGCCCCGTGTCTGTGCAAACCCCCTTCACAACAGCACGCCTCGGCCTCAGGTCAGAGGTCAGGTATTATTGAGGTTCTTATTTATTTATTTCCCCTCCACAAGCTTGTATCACTGTGTTATTTGGATGTGTTATGGTAAATCCTTCGGCAAGTCCGTTCTCATGTCCCATGACTGCCCGAAAAGAGAGTATTATTTATTCAGAAAGCAAAAACTTGTGCAGGAGGAGGGATTAATACCAACAAGCACAGAGTAGGAATGAATAGGCTTTTGTCAGCCCCCTAGACCTCCCAAACATCTGCAGGAAAGAAGAAACTGATGCCATATCCCTAATAAATAACATGTAGTACATCCGAAACATGGAAACACATACATTCTGGCTGTATTTGAATGTAAAATATGAGATTTTGATGTGCATCAAGACTGCATATAAGAGATTTGTTCCAGGGCAAAACTGCACAGAGAAACGAATTCAAAGAAACATAATAAAACACAGTGTACCTTCAGCAGACTCCGCTTAAACAACAATTTTTCATTCATTGTCAGCCCTCGGCATGCCGAGATCACCATCCATGCATGCAGGACACCTGCTCCGAGCCTGCCAACAACTGAGGGCTCCAAAAGGTCTGCTTTCATGAGGAGATGAATTTGGAAGACTGTATCTCATTAATTTCAACTAGTACAGGACTGTGGGTGCCTGTGTAAGCTACTAGAGGCAGGAATGGGGTTCAGTATTTTTTGTGATGAGTGGAAAATGGTGCCAAGCTCGGTCAGGGTTACATAGTACAGATGCATTTGGCAGAACAGTTTCCAAGTCCATTTCCAATCACCTGTAATCTACTGCTTTACAGCCATCACTCGCGTCAAACATGTGTGAAAATATCGCAAGATTTCTTATGCATCAGGCTCGAGTCTGAGAGGCTACAGTTGACATTTCGGCTAAAAACATGGGGTAAATGGCGATAAATGGAGATATTGAGTTAATTTTCATTTTTGGGTGGAACATCGCTTTAACACACGATTAACACTTGAAAATGGTTCCAGTTTGGGTACGTTTGGGCACAAAAAGTACTTGGTTAGGTTAGGTTAGGATAAGACCATGTTTATTACATTACATACATCACGTGACGGCACCGAAGCGACTTGCAAAATGAAAATGACACGACAAAAGTCACATGTCACTGAAGCGACTCACAACACTAAAGTCTCGTGCTGCACATAACGTTATGTGCCTTACAACCTTCAGTTACGTTTTGGTTTCACATTGGACATGAACCCTGGTCTCCTGGCTAAAAGTCCTGTGTTTGTTTGAGCCGTCCATCCACCTCACCTCCTCCACCACATTGAAGTCACTAGAAAAGTCTGGTGCATCGCTTTCAGCCGTGAAACACGTACCATTCTCTACTGTCTGTATGAGTTGCTGAGGGGCGGTGACAAATTGTCTGTATCTGACGAGTTGAAAGTGACACTGGGCTGTACTTTCACCAAGGAGACCAGCGTTTGTGTCCGGTGTGACACTAAAAGTCAACACCGACATCTTTTCAAGATGTTACATTGCATTATGTTGTGTTGCTTTTATTATGTATGTGAACTTACATAAGTAACATACTTATTTTAACCCAAACCACAATCATTTCCTAAGCCTAAGCAAGTAGTTTTTGTTGTTGTCTTGATTTGCAGCCAATTCTCATCCAAGGTCGTCCAATACTGACGTATTTGTTACACCCCTTGGCGTCTACTATACTGCACAAAATGCCCTTTAGCATCTGTGTGCAGCACTGCCAGACAGCCTTTTTAAGATGTGATGGAGGTTGTGAAATGGTTGCAGTTTCATTCATGAAAAGATCATGATTTTGATTAAAATAAGTAGTTATGCAACCTGTCACATGACAGACGTAATGTTAAGTTGAAATTCTGACAATGAACTTTCATATTGTGTTGATTTTGGAGGGTCCCGTGGACAACAGCTGTAGTGTTTCCACTGTAATACCCATAAAATCTCCTCCTGCTTCCCTTAAACACACAACTCACTGTAACTTTGGCGGGAAAATGCAAAGTGGCTCATTTCACCTCATTTTAAGTTGAGTCTGACCCAGCAGCAGGCATTAAAAACACTTTTGCCTTTTGTCTCTTTGCTAATGGTCTCATTTGTTTATATAGGTCATATAGAGTCATCAGTATTAAATTGAGACTGTTTCATAAAAAGTTAAAAATTCTTTGTAGTAACTTTAAAACTTTAAGACAACATAGACTTTTGGTTTCCCACAGGATATAAACCCTGGCGTCCTGGGTGAAAGTTCTATCTTTGTTTGCTTCAACCATCCACCTCCTCCAATGCAGACTTTCCTGCTCTTTATATTGCGTCACCCGATGCAGATGGGTTTACACTGAAGTTGCTAAAAGCCTGGTGCAACTCATACAGATGTTAAAGGTACCATGTGCATTGCTAAAGGGCATGATGAAACATTGTATTTGATGACCTGGGAATAAGAACAGGCTGGAGTTTGTCATCTAACGACAGCGTACTGCCTCTAAGCTGGACACTCATGCTGTACTGACATGCTGCCATGACGCAACAAACTGTTTCACTTGCTGAAGCTGTGAAAATCAAGAGTTCACCAGAATAAAAGGGGGGTGCGAAGGAGAAGAAAAACTGTGGCAAAGACCAACCGTGAACTGTGGCAACTTGCAAAACCATCACACACACACAAAACCTTCAGAAGCTATTTACTGTTGTTGTCTTAGCGACAAAAACCTTGAACAGACTGCTTGAAATTCATTTTAAATACTGTGGTGCTGTCAGGGGAGATCAGTTTCTGCTCCTGTGCTTTCTTTTCTGTGCTTAATTAACAATCTGACAAGGCTATGATAAGTTCAAACTTCTTACAGTTTACAGGGAGCCTTAATTACTTTAAACTGATACAAGTTAGACATTGTTATTAAATCTGCCTGGATACAAAATATTCATAATATTTTGTGAATAAACTAGCTTGTGCTGCTCCAGGTTTTGACCTATTAAATGGGAGTTTTTCCTCAGCACTATTGTCAAGTGCTTGCTCATGGTGGAAATTGCTGGGTCTCTGTAAATAATATGACGAAGAGTACAGTCTAGACCTGCTATATGTGAAAAGTGCCATGAGGTAACTTTATTTTAACTCTAAAATGGACTTGACCTGACAATTTCAAGGAAAAAAACCTGTATATTTTAGTAGTTACAATTACCTTTCTTGCAAGGTCTCATTGGCTGGGGAGGTGAGTCTCATGCTTTTGGAACAAAATGCTAAATTTAGCATATTTGTGCAAGAGAGCAGTGGGATTTAAGCTCAGCCTTCAAAATAAAGATTCATGGTCATGAGGTAAAGCTGGTCTAAACTGTGCTGGTGCTAAAGCTAAAGTAAGCTTGTATAGTTTTATTGTCTGATATGCAATAAAGAATATTTATTGGTGTGTATTTCACGCTCACCCCACTATTCTCCTCTGAATACACAATGATTTAACAGTGGAAGTGTGAGGTGACCAGCCTTGGGCGACGGGCCCCCCTCGCAGCAGCTGTTGGTGCAGATGTAAGGTGACAGTAATCAATACTGATTATTAAAGTGGGAACACCATCTCTAGTGTGTGATTAATCTTCATTCCCCCATGTTTACAGAGCCTCTTCTGGCCCCTCGCCTCAGAGGGGGAGCGTTCCCCATTATCTCTCCCCAGAGACAGAAAAACAAAACACCGTCACCATTAAAGATACTCACTGTCACTGCGGAGGAAAGCAGGCACAGGTCGTCTGTGGGATGGGAACCACATGTCTGGAGTATCAAAGCACAGAGTCTGTAACTCATCAGGCAGGTAGCAGATCTGAAACATAGTAAAAAGTCCAGTTTGTAAAGTTATGGGGATTATTTCCAGAATATGCCAGAAAAAGTATGTTTTCATTAGCATATAATCACCTGGAAATAAGAATTGTGTGTTTTCGTTACCTTTGAATGAGCCTCTTATATCTACGGGTCCTTTTTCACGCAGGACATCATGTTGCGCGTCATGTTTTCACAGTAGCCCAGAACAGACAAACCAAACACTGGCTCTAGATACGACCTTTCATGAGTTTTAAGGCCATCATAGGTTGGAAGGGGAGGGTGAGGCGATAGTTCTCCACCCTGGCATAGACTCACACTGTATACGGAGAGTTCAGACTGGGTGCGAAGTGAACAGAAAGGCGTGATTGGATTTGAACAGATGCAATATTGCAGCAAAGTGAGGCAAAGAAATATCTGCATGTTTCAACATCTAAAACATTGCGACTTGAGTGACAAATTTGCCCTTATCCAAAAGTTTCATGAACGCAGAGAAAGAAAAGGGAATGTTAGGGGAACAAAGAACAAAAAGAACTTGAGTTCATGTAAAGTTTAGAGATCATCAGAGTCAGAGCTGTCACACAAACGCAGGCACACTCCGCACACATACATGCAGTATACCAGTTTGCGTGCTCCTAGCTGTCAAATTGCCCCTAATCCAAATCAAGGTGAAAATCTGCTTTGCATTCAGCCAGAAAGCACCCTTGGGCATCAGATTTTGCATATACATTGCTATACATATAGTTTTTATTGTGTTTATTGTCTTTATTGGTGAGACAAACACAACTTTCCAGCCCTGGTGGAATAATACAGTTTTATTTAGTTCAATGTGTTTTGAAACAAATGTCTGGATTATAATAAGGAAACATTCTTGGTAAATGTATTTGCAAAGTTGCGAAATGTTCCTACTGAACATATCTCTGACAACATATTTCATTTGTTTTCCCTATGAAGCAAATGAAACACTTGGTTAAAGTTAAAGAGATATTGAGATCTTGGTAAATTATTGAAAACTCAATGCTGACTTGAATCATGACAGGACTGTTTACTTTTTTATACTTAACCAGACCTTTCCCCAAAGCCTTAAAGACATGCAGGATTTTCCTGCAAAGAACAATGTGTAGACTCTGACCCTTCCCTCTGCTTATATTCCCTTATTTTCTCATGTTTTGCTGTTTACAGGATGTTACTGGGCTTCAGCCCCTTTGGAAGAGGTGTGCAGTGCCCAGCCGATGTAACAACCAGCGATTACATCTCTGTCTCTGTCCTCTGCTCTCTGTCTGTGAGAGCTGCTGAGAGAGACACACACATACACAAACACAGGCGGAGCAGACTGAGATTTGCATCGGCGGCATCACAAAAAATTGGCATTCTGTGGAGGTTCGGGTATTTAATTATGCTTTTGAACATGAAACAATCATAAAATGTTTTATTTCTCTGATTCATTGGTTTGTAGAGCAACAACAATTAATTGATTATTAACTTATTATTAAACTATTTTGGTAATTGATTAATCAGTTTAAGTCATTTTTTCAGAAAAAGAAGTCCAAATTCTCTTAGTATAGCTTCTTCAGTATGAATATAATCCAGTTTCTTCACTCCTCTCTGATAGTAAACTGAATATCTTTGGGTTGTGGGCAAAACAAGATATTTAAGGACGTCATCTTGGGCTGACATTTTTCACCATTTTCTGCCATTTCTATCAACTAATCAATTAATTGAAAAAAAATAATTGACAGATTAATAAATGATGAAAATAGCAACTTTGAATAGTGCATTTACAAACAACACAATACAACAATATAAGCATTTTAATAGTCCTAAACTGTATTTCTGTATGTTGACTTGTTGACCATCTTGACTGGAAAACCAACAATGCCAAAGAGCAGAAAGTAACAGAACAGAAATAAAACCAGAAAACCTTCAAACATCCACTTCAGAAAAGGCTCAAATTTATTTGTCAGTTTTATCTGGAGACAAAAATAATAAAAATTGCAGTTTAATTTCCCCTCATTCAAAAAACAGTTTCTAGAGTTGGTGGAGAGATCAGTGTCTAGACATCAAAAACTTTTACATATTTCAAAGTTCCTTTTCAGCCTAATCAGTTTGTAATGTTTACTCCTTGTGGGAAATGTTATTAATACTGCAGTACACATAAAACCACAATGCCACAGAGATGCTTATGTATTATTCAGCCAACGGAACTCTTGTAACTAACAATGCATCTCTGTACAGTATGTTGGACCCAGTTGTTCTTTTCAAAAGTCCTGTAACCTTGCCGTATGGCAGCTATTGTGAAACAAACAATTCATCATCCTTGCTCCACTGCATCCACAATCAAATTCAGATTAATGTTTTAAAACAGAAACAAAACAGAAATCAAATTAGAGTCACTTAGAGTATGGATTGTTTGGTTTGGGGGCATTTATGCTACCAGGTCAATTAAAGGGAGAATCAATAATACAATAATGAAACAATAATGAAACTTTGGCATCACATGGAGGAGAAAATAAAACAACCCAAGGTGATAATGCTAATCACTGGTATACAGCAAATATCCAAACCGTGCGGGAGCAGAGCAGGTATGAATCATGTATCTACCACTGTAAAAATAAACAATTTGTTGTAACTTAAAAAAGTTAGTGTCCGGGGTTCCCTAAAATTTTAAGCTGGGGAAATGTTGTAATGTTTCAAAACAAATAAACTTGATTTTGATTCAGCTGCACTTGAGAAAACATGTTCATTTATCACAATTTATTAAATTGTAAGGGGTTAGGAACTGAATTCAACACTAACTTTCAAAATATTCGCAGTGTTTTCATTATTAAACTATAAAAAAGAACAGTCTCAAGGGAATTTTGGCCCACAAACAATGCATGCTGGGAAGTCTGCTAATATGCTGATGAAATTCTTCAGACACTTCATTTAATGAGTTGGTTGAACTCTGTTCAGTACATTCATGCAGCTCTATTATTATCATTATTATTTCAAGTCAGAAGACCTTAAGTTAGAAGTTGATGAGTTCCGAAGTGTTCTGAAAATAAATAGAAATTTCAAATTTAATTGACTTGAATAAATAAAACTTGGACAGTTACAAGGGGTGGGAGAAAAAAAAAATTGATTCTCTCATGTATTAGCTTGATGCAAATACATGATGTGAATTCATCACAATCACAGTAATATTATCTTAACAAACAGATCCATGTTATTTCACGTGCTTAACATAAAATGACGTGAGCTCATACTTTAAAAGATATACTGTAGTTTATTTATTGTTCACTACTGATGAATAGTAATAGATAAATGTAGCATTTTATTTCAAAAACTATATTATTTACCACTTTTATATGCATTAAAGCAATGATTCTGCTAAAATAAAACTCAAAGACTCATTGATATGTGATGTGCATTGTTTTCAGAAATATGACTCATGATATACAGTCTCTAGAAGTGTATGATCCAACTTTTTTCCACTGTCTAGTGTTTAAAAAAATCACAATAAATCATAGCATAAGTCATAATACTTAAGAATCGGCACCCAGCATTGTGATAGTATCAAATTGGGCGATAACTTTATCATCCAAGCCGGATTATTTATATTAAGTTAATGAAAAACACATTAGTTAATTCCACTACATTCCTGCATGATTTTTCTACAGTGTACAGTGAGAAGGAGAGTCCTGCTTCATGCGCAGATGTGCGTTTGATATGCATCATCGGTACACCATTAACATTTTTGGACTGGCTTGAAGGCTCCCTCTCGTCTCCATCGCCTGTGACTGCAACAGATGGTCACCCCCTTTCTCGCAGGCTCCACCCCCCTCCCCGTGCACTCCCCCACAGGTGTCAGGCTCCCATTCCCCCACCTCCCCCATCGTTAAATAATCACCAGCAGCGGCCCTGCCCCGCCCCCCCATCCCCTGCTTGTCAAAAGCAACACCATCCTTCCTCTGTTTAATCTGCTCTTACTCCTCCTATCCGCGCCTCCCTCCCTCGCCTCCCTCTTCCTCTCGAGGGCCCCCAGCCCCACCCTCCCGGGCTCCCATCACTCAGCACCTGCGAGGATCCCACCGAGGGAAGATAAGGCCTTTCCGTGGCTCCCTTTCTCCCTCTTTCTCCGTGACGGGGGGGGGGTCAGGTAGAACAAAGAGGGAGAAAGTGCGTGGAGACATTGGGAATTCTTGACAGCTGTTTCATTCGGAAGGCAATCTCCTCTCCCGGGTGCCGTATCTGAAAAAGACAAGGGGAGGGAGAAAAGACAGAGAGTGGGTGCACTCTGAGGCAGAAAAAGGGAAGAGACGAAGATCTTTAGGAAAGTTCAGAGGATTAATTTGACACAAGGCGGAGAGGATGGTAGAAGGCAGGGAGGAGGAAGAGGAAGAAGGGGGGAAAAAATGCTTTCTTTGTCAGAGTAATTGCTCTCAGCCAGTCTACTGTGCAAACTGGGGAGAGATTATAGGATTTATTCCCATGTAGATTTTCAACGGCGACGCTTTGCTGGAGCCATTCTGTTCCCTTCAGCAGAACGTGTGGCCTGGGATGTTCCGTATAAATCCATAAATCCATAAATACGGAGCAATGCCGGAGCGCTGTGTCTTTTATTCCCCGGGACAGTGAGACAGAGCAGGTACACACGCATCCAAATGAGCGTGTGTGTCAAGGCAGACAAATGAAACGTCAACATAAATGACAGCAAACGCAGTATACACTCAAGAGCAAAACAATAAAAACAATTTAACATCTTCTGGATGCAGCATGTTTTTAAAAAGTCTCAATAAATAACAATCTGAATAGAGTTGCTCATGTGCAGGACTGATTGACGATCTCTCTAACCATGCTAGCATTGTCAGCATCTGGTTGAGTCTGGCTGGACTGAAGATCCCAGCTGGATCAGGACCAAACACAGCCTCGACAACAGGGAATATAGTACCAAGGTGGTTTTCTTGCTGGGTTTGGCTCCTGGCACCCCGGGGACTGAGTGAGCTAATTACATGGTTAGCTCCATGGCTAATGAAGCTAACGGCAGCTACAGATAACAGCGGACAGCAGTTAGCATACTAATGAAAAATATATATTTTTCGTTCATAGTACTACAGGCAAAGGGAAAAATATGTATTTTTGATTTTGGGGTGAACTGTCCCTTTAAAGACAACAGTGATAAACACTCATTAAGTCTCCTTCATGTTCATAAGGTGTCATGAAATGACAGTGTAATGGCTTCTTTTATACACCTCTTCAAATTTTTTTTGTCTTCAAAAAATAGAAGACAAAAAACAAAAACCAAAACAAAAGCAGTGCATTTATATTTTTGTTGAATGCGTTTAACATATGGGAAGCAGAGTGACTTCACAACCACTGTCTGGCAGCAAAAAAGCGAGGCTTTGTTCAGTGTCAGAAGGCAGAAACCCTTTCACAGAATCACAATCATCTCCACAGTTAAAGGTGGATAAAGCAGAAGCCAGCGTGAGGGATGGAAATACTAATTATAGATGCTATCGCACGAGTGGATATTCAGTAGAATAATTCATTTATTTGATGTTGAAAACAGAAACAACCTGAATTTGGGTAAAGAGATTATTATGAGATCAAAACGGCTGCACATATTTGCATTTGTTGTGCTACTTTGTTTACCAGAATACTTCAAACAATGCATTACCATTTCAAAGCTGGTCAAGTATGTGTAATTCCTTGTCCACACATGAAAACAAGATGAAATTGTGTTTGTCGGTTTTATTTCATTATATATTTACTTGCTTGCCCGCGAGCTGCGAGTAAGAGTGCAGCTATAAATCAGTTTATCTCTGCAGTGAACTTGTGCTGACTCTCTCATGACTTGCATAAAGTAATGGGGGCAAATAGCACAGCGTGCATGAGAAGATGCCTCATGCAGGACAGATGCCTCAGAGACACTTTTTGAAGAATCAGAGGCTCCCTCTGCTAGAAGAGAAACTTCTGTCATTCCTAACGGTTTCTTTCAACATGTGTCGCCCATCAAACAGCCCTCAGAACACCTTCTGTTTTCAATCCGCCTCTTTGACAGACTGCTTGAAAAGTAAAGGGTCCCGAAAGCTCCCCAAAGTGTGTATGTGTGTGTCTGTGTGTGTGTGTGTGTGTGTGTGTGTGTGTGTGTGACTGTGGAGTATGACAGATCCCATTACCTTCAATGCAGCCCACCAGGGATTGTCCCATAGTTGCCCATAAGCTTCTGTTTCCACAATAATATCTCTGATAGTAGCCTGCCTGTGTGTCCCTCCACTGCACAACAAATATGTCACACAAGTGAGAACAAACACAACCACCAGTTTTTACAAGCTTGAAGTGAAGCAGCTACACTGTAAAAATAAAGGATTTGATTAAACTTAAGACAGTTAAGTGTCTGAGCTGCCACAAAATTTTAAGTTAAATAAATCTGAATAGACAAGTCGAGGTATCTTGTGATGATTTAAAAGAAACTTGATATTAATTCAGTTGTACTAAAGTTTAAGATATGAAGCTGAATCAACAACTCTTCAGTCACACTGACAAACACTACACACAGATTTTATATCGTTTTACATTTTGCATCAGTTCTTCATTTCAGCCACAGAACTCACAGCTGCAGCTGCTCCTGATGCTACTTTGTTCGATATGTGGAACTGCTCCCAGTGAGTTTATTCAATTTTAAGAATACAATGCTGACCTTCACCGTGGGTCGCAGTGTTTTCATTATTGTGAAAACAAACAACCATGACTTATCTTAACCCTTTAACAGGCATTGTAACTGCACATTTGACCTTTTGTGCTTCCAAATAGCTGCAATAAAAAGACAGAAAACCCATATTTGACTGTTTACACCACAGACTGAATAGAGTGTCTAATGCCTATTATATCCAGTCTGTGAAAATGTTGTGAAAAAAAATGTTTTCTAAAAGCTCAGAAAAAAACACAATTTCTTTGTGTTGAAAAACGTCATTAGTTAGCAAGGTTGTTAGCCATCCACTGGCCACTTGGGTTGAGCCTGTCAACCAATCAAAGTCTGTCTTCCTGATGTGTGACCAGTCAGAGGCTGTGTGGGCATATGTGTTGCAGCTCTAAACTCAAACTCATTACACAATGGAGATCTATCTCATTCCTCTTTTCATAGATACCGTTATAGCAGCACCATAAAATAAAATAATGAAATAATGAGTAGAATAGCGTAAATGTAATAAATAATAATAAATGGTCATTACATTATTTTTAGATTCTTATTTCTTTTACATTGACTATTTGACAATTTATAATGCATTTATTATGTGTGTTATAAGTTTGTTTTTATATAAAAATGAAAATGCAAAAAAAAGCAAATGCATGTCTTGGTGTTTAAAGGGTTAAAGTGTATTAGAGACACACAGCAAGTTTCCATATTTTTCTTCAAACTATTCAAAAGAGGGGTCTCAGGAGAAGTTTAACTCTGATGCAGTGCATGCTGGGAAGCTAATATGCTGATCATGTTTCTTCAGAAAGTTAATTTAATGCATTAATTAAACTCTGTACAGTACCTTCATTCAACTCATCTTTTCAAGTCAAAAGACTTCAAGTTACAGTAACTCATGTTTATAATATTACAAGTATTATGACAATAAATACTTGACATTTTATGTGTATTCAGCTTGAATTAATAAACTTGTATATTTAGGTTCATTAAATTCCTGCATGATTTTACAGTGTACCCTACAAACAGTTCAGAGGAGGCAGAGTATAATGAATTTTTCTGTGTAATGAAGTTGCATCATAACCTAAGAACAAACCCCAAAGACTGTTTCATGTACTTTGTTGCAGGTTTCATGAAGACCTCAAAACCCACTGGGGTGTAAATAAAGTGTTGAAGTAAAAAGATCAAGCCTGAGCTTTCACAAGAGGGTGACTCACAGCACATGTGCAAGCTTGTTATCTTGATCGTTTGTGGTGAGGTCCTCTCCTTCTCGTCGCCTTCAGGGCCGGAGGCAGCGTGTGACACTCTATGGGTGGCGGGATGGGAAAGGGCCTCAGGTTCAATTGGCACAGGAAGAGGTGGCCTGTCAGGGGACTACTGTAGTCTGGTTGGGGCCTATTGTGGCCAAAGGCGATCTAATTTCATGCTGTGCACTGGGATTAGTGATCTTCTGGTAGATGACCCTCCAGTTGATGATTAACATGTGCCAAATAGCCACACACATCTATGCCTATCTTACTGGGTGACTGGTACTTCAGTAAATCAGACTGGTAGACAGAAAAAATACTTTTTAAAACTTAAAAACTTTCATAAAGCTAAATAATCTGTAATCTGTAGAATTTTGATGGCTTTAAAAGAAAATCTACCAGTGGGGCAAACATGTTTTAACAAGAATTCTTGGACCTAGTGTATAAATGAAGCCACTATATAACACAATCTAATCTTAAAACTGAAACTTGAAACCTGATAGAAGAAAGTAAAAGATAAAAGTTTATTAAAAATATAACACTGTATTACAAAAACTTCATATCATAAGTCTTAAATTAAGATAGGAGGAGTCTAAGATAAGACTTTTCCAAATGTTGTATTGCAGAACCAAATCCTAACTAACTTGTCCTGTCTTTTCTTAGTCCATCCGATTTTATCTCAGGTTAAGAAATATTCAATCCAACATTGCTTATCAACTTTTATGTCTGTTATCGAGCAATTGCCATTACTTACACATTAATAACTGTTGATTTTTCTCATTGAAACATACTGAAACGAACAAAAAAATTGGGTAAAAATAAGAACTGGCATATAACTTTGAGACAGGTATCCAGCATTTAAAAAGCAGCCATATGGGTTAAATAAGTTTGCTAACACCTTCTGGTGGGAAAGTGAAAGTTAGGACAGCTCGACAGTTATCCTAAAGTTAGATTTCATTCAAGGGCAGGTTCACATGAAAAGGTCTGGTTCCTGAATCAAACTAATGCAAGGATGATAAATTGTTTCAATTTTTCAACTTTTCCAATTTTCCGGTTGGTGGCAAAACTCAAATGATCCATAAATTGTAAACCCAATCATGACGCGTTTGACAAAATGGTAGGCCTAGAGGAAACAAGAAACGTCCTGTGGGTCCGCGTTCGTCCCCTGCCAGTCGACATTTTAGTAACAAATCCACTACCAGTAATCCAGTCACGAAAAGAGAAACAGAAAATGTAACCAATGAAATAACATATTATGGTATGCTTTCTCTGAGTGGTTCAAATGGTGTTCACACCAGAAATGTTCAGTTTTGAGTCCAGTGTTCACATCAACCAAAATGAACTGCACCAAAGGGTGAAAATGGAAAGATGGGAGGGATGCTTGTGGAACAGTGACTTAGGAACTGTAATCGCTGTTTTCCTAAATCAGATCCTTACTCTAAGTAGAGAACGTGCAAGTTAGGAAGTTTCTGTCACACGCTGTAATTCAACTCAATTTAGCATCTAATAAGATCTCCTGTCTCTTCACACCTGGATGGAGAACAACTTCATATGGAGGGTGGAAGGAATGGAATAGCAGAGGTAAAGTTGTAAACATAACCTGCTAGAGCTAACATAGCTAGCGGGCTAACAACAGCAACCCACAAAGCTGTAAATTATGCAGCTTCTAATTAAACACTTTACTTGTCACAGTTACTACAACAACGCAGTCTCTTCTTCTCTTCTTCTCTTCTGCTTGTAATATTTCACCATGCAGTCACATAAACAATATTTGCTGAGTGAGAGATCACACACACACACACACACACACACACACACACACACACACACACAGTCACTTTCACAGTCGTAGACAGCTGAACTTCTTTGCATGTCAGTCTGCACCTTTAACCAGTGGTGGAAAGTAATGAAGTACATTTACTCGAGTGCTGTACTTAAGTACAAATTTGAGGTACTTGCACTTTCCATCTTTGCAACTTTCCAAAAATAACCAATCCAAAAATAACATATTTAATTGTAAAATACTGACAGAGACCATTTTACTTTTTACAGAGTACTTGTACTAATTTTGCAGAGTGATGTAACAACCTCACGTTCAGACTGGTTTCTTGTCAGCTACAATAGAAAAGAATCTTGGACAAAATCGAGCAATAATCTGATACAAATGGTGCTTGACAAGATTATTTATAAGATATTATGACTGTGTTGGCTCATTTTGCAGTATACGTTCTGTCTTCTTAAAAGACGATGATACATCTTGAATAAATTTGGCATTACTCATTTTTTCCATATTGTAAAGTATGGGAGATACAGGAAAATGGCAAGTATGACAAGGCCTTCAGATTTATGTCAGTCTTAAAAGTTCAGTAAGCTCAGTTCTGGTGGTTTCTTCCCTGACTGATAAAACATTTTCCTTCAGTTTCACATCGTATCTGGCTCTGTAAAGTGCTTGGATTCCAGTTGAGATTATAATTTCTCACACTAAGAGGGAGGTGAGGCCGTACATGCAGTAAGCTCTCTCTGCCCCTCATCTGGACATCCTTTCAGTAAGCCAGTTCATCTGTGACTCTTGCTGTCTCACAGCCACATGCACGCACACAAACACACACACAAACCCACTCCATAGCTCAGAGACTGAAAGACATTAGCCCTCCTCCCTCCTCTAACCCCACATTATAGAGACCAGCTTCTCCTCTGATACACGCACTTGCCAGATGTTGCCCAAAGCTGTAGGGAAGGACCCTCAGGTATGTGTGTGTTTGTGTGTGGACATGTATTACTAATGTTGTGGGGACATAAATGTGTTTTCACACTCACATTGTAGGGATCTGCCTACCTTATGAGGACAAAACACAAGTCCCTGTAATGTAAATCATGAAACTGCAGGGTAAAGACTTGGGTCAGGATTAAGTTAGAGTAAGTTAAGGTCAGGGTTAGGGTCAGGCATGTAGTGGTTATGGGTAGGGTGAAATGAATGTAAGTCAGTGAAATGTCCTCTGAAGTGAGGGAAATATGACTGTGTGTTTGTTTGTGTTCACGTTTACTCATGTTGTGGGGACACAAATCTGTTTTCACACTCATATTGTGGGAACCTGCCTTCCTTATGGGGACATGACCCAAGTTGTTATATATGTAAATCAATAAATTTTAGAGTGAAGACTTGGGTTAGGGTTAGGGTCAGGTTAGGTTTAAGTTAAGGTTTAGGTTGGTTTTGGGTTAGGCAAGTAGAGGTTATGGGTGAGGTTAGGGTAAGTCTCCAGGAAAAAAAATGTCAGTCAATGTAATGTCCTCTGAAGTAACTGAAACATGATTGTGTGTGTTTATGGCCATGTATTAGTCATGTTGTGAGTCAAAAGAGAATGTAATATCCTCTGAAGTGATGCAAACACTGGTTATTGATGTATTTAATTATATTTGTTTTATTTTGTAGTGTTCTTTTCCGTAATATGCTTTACTTTTTGTTGTGTGTGATTTGTTGTAGTCTGTTTTCAGTGTGTTTTTTTTTTATGTTTAATACTTTCAGAAATGCTTTGATTTGTCCATATACACAGTGTTATGTCATGCCAATAAAGCAATATGAAGTGAACTGAAACATGACTGTGTGTGTTTGTTTGTTATGTTTCATTCATGATGTGGACCATTTTCACACTCACATTATGGGGACTTGCCTTCCCTGTAAGGAGAAAAACACAAGTGCTTAGTTCATCATGATGTAATGTGAGTGTTTATTGTGTGAGTTTGTGTGATCTTGTGTGTGGGTGTGTGTGGGCGGGGTATTTTCTTTATCTTTGATTGTAAAGCACTTTGTGCTACATTTCCTTCTGTATGAAAAGTGCTATACAAATAAAGTTATTATTATTATTATTATTATCATTATTATCATTATTATTATTAAGTGCCTGTAATGTAAATTGTTACATTTTAGGATAAAGGGTTAGGCTAGGTTAGGTTATGGTTAGGAAAGCAGTGATTATGGGTAGCATTACTCAAGTCTCTTGAAAATATAAGTCAATGTAAAGTCCTATGAAGTGATGGAAACGTGACTGTGCGAGTGTGTGTGTGTCTGTGTGTGTGTGTGTGTGCATGTGTTCATGTCAGCCTCCCCACAATTGGCTCTTTTTTTTTTGCGCATCTGCCGAGATTTATGACCACAGTTTTTCCTACAACAGACTCGGCTTCCTTTTTTGAAATCCCACAGGGGCAGCACATCGGGGATCAGAGGGAGAAGCAGGTTCTTCAACCCAAAACAGGTGACTCTGACTCAGGCTGAAGAGAGGGTTAAAAAAAAAAGGATCTCCTAAATCCCTTGACACTAGCGTTTTTATCTACCGGCAGTTCACACGAACCCCATCTGCTTCTCATATCAACACACTTGCACTTGCCAACACAGGGGTCTACTGGTCTGGCCTGCAGGGGTCAGGAGGACAAAGTGGAGTAATGAAATCAAACTGGCCCAATGACAGAGTCTGCTTGTTGGTCGCTGGAAATCGCTGAAGGTTTTCATTATGGAGTCTTATGATGGCGGGAATGCAAAAGGGGGATATTAAAGACTGAGTTGAGCTCTTTCGGTGTGAGTAATGATGGGACGGAGCGCAGCCAGAGACAGCTTTACTGTTCCCTCAGGCCTCAAAGTGTGAAGGCTGCAAGCTGATACAGCAGAGTGCCCACTAGGTTACATGCTGCGTTGTGTATCATGCTAGGATGAAACCTATTGTGTTTTGATGGCTTTACATTACCTCTATGGGTATGTCGACTGGATTTATGTTAGTGATGTTGGTTTTGTAGCGATGACGTTACTGTACACGAGAATAACCCGTCCATTTCCACAAATCACAGTAGAAATATAGCGACAGAATGAACATTTTATTGTCTATACAACGTAACGTTTCTCCATAGTATATGGTATCTGTAGTCCTAAATGGGATTTCTAAACGTGCAGAGGACCATATTCTTCCTGTTCTATTTAACCCTATCTGTCCCAGTAGAAAGCCGGCATCCCATCAACTGTTTAAGCGTGGCTTGCACGTGAACCTATCTCACTTTCAATCAACATGCCAATAGCCTTGGTTCTTGACAAAAAGAGCAATAATGTTTGGTTGTTAGCTGTTATTATTATGGTAATCAAACTGATGTGAGCATCAAAGCTGAAGTAACAAGAGGGGAGGTTATAAAGAGTTCACTGAAGAGTTGCCTCTGTTATTTATTGGTTTATGGTGCTCTTGTAAATAATTCACCATGAAGTCAGAAAGATTAGTGTCATGGTTTGCTTTGAGTTAAAACCTGAGGAAAAGTTTCTCTGAGTAAATATTTGTTGTTATGAAACTGTTGTAAACTCATAATTGGTGTCAGTCACTTGAAAAAGCTCACAGATGTCACTGATTTGTTGCATGACTGTTCTGTAATGAGCTATCATATTTGACAAGTTCAGAATTCAGAGAAAAATGCATTTTGCAACCATTTTTAGGTGAACTTAAATTCTACAGCTATGTACTATATAATCCATCCTAAATCTTGAAGGAAAATAGTCCTGGCTATATACTGAAAAGAAAATGTGCAATAAATCCATATCCGAGGGCCTTTTCACACCAGAAAGTCCGAAACAAGGTTCGCCTTTTTCTTACACTGTATACATTTGATCTCGTTAATTTTGGTTTCACGTTACAATTATGCAACAACACTATACATGACATATCTACACCTTGTCTTGTCTTTGTCTATGTGAGCTGAATCTAGATGGGTGTGCTTCTGATTCTGCTGTTGTTTCAGTTTAATTCAACTCCTCCCTGTTTCATCTTTGAGGAAAATCATTGAAAAGAGTCAAGGTTTTTGTGAGTTTTTGCCGACTGACTCTTAAGAAAGTCTTCAGATCAAATGTCAGTTAAATATTTCCTCCTCTCCACATGTGCTACCACAGCTCATATTGTTTGTCTGTTGGTTTTCCTTTTTTGGCCTGGACTTGATGTGAAAGTCACCCCAAAAACAATGCCACACTACAAATGAACCAAACGAGGTTCGGTTTGATCTGGATTGAGACCACCTCTTTCAGTCTGATCAGTGTTCAGCTGTTTGGTCTGTGGTCCAGGGGAGGTTTCACCACTGTAATTTTGGTTTGCATCAAATGCAAGAGTCCTGACCAAACAAGGCGTGAATGGGCCCTGAACCTAATGAGAGTGACTTTGAACGACAAATAAATCTAAGTAGTATAAAAACACAGATCTTGGTCTGGGGTTGAATGTGTTATTGTCATTGTAATACTCTTTGATAAAGTCAACTTTATAGCTTGGACCACTCCCATATTCTTCCAATATATGCAAACTGACACTGACAAGATTTGTAAGGAAAACAGGAATATCATCTGCATATGATGAAATAACGCGAGCTATTTTATACACTGAAATCCAATGTGTAAAAATCAAGACAGCAAGGGGCTTGAAACCCTTGTCTTATGTCTCATGATAAGGAAAATTCTGTCTATAAAAGTCCTTTGCATGTGACCAAGGTGAAAGCTGAGATGCTGCTTGGGGCATCTAAAAAGCATCTCACTGTAAAGGCAGACTGAATGCAGGATCATTTCTCTACATTTGCTCTATTGACGCTCAATCAAAGGTAATATTGAAGGAAATGGACTGTGGCCCGGCAGGGATGTTCAAATGGATTTACTTCAGAGACAGTGCTTTTTAAACTTCCCTTCGAGGTATTATTCGGGGTTGAAACTTCTCTCTGCCCTTTCACAGGCTGGGCAAATTTCCACCCTTTGGTCTCCTCTCCCTCCTCACCTTAATTTTACCCTTATCCCCAAAGGTGATATATAGATGAGTGAATGTCTTTATCCTTGATGCATGTGCTTTCTAGTATATTTCCACCCTGACCAGACGGATTCTTTCAAAGGCCTCTCCCTTCCTCAGGATGGGACAGATTTGGCAGCAGCCCTGTGATGCGCGGCCAGCGCCGCAAATTCTAAAACATGCCGCTCCCCCATCAGAATTGAACATCATAAATTTGACTATTGTCTTTATTACCATTGAAGTCATCACAGGATGTTATTAGAAGCTACAGCCAGCTCAAGGCAAAGTCTTCCATCCAGCCGTTACAGTGACCGATCAGGAACGGAGATTAAAGAGATGGAGAGACAAGGAGGATGTGTTTTGATCGTACTTTTTCAGTGTCACTTCAATAAATGTGGGAGCCACATTTTTCAACATTCCTGCAGTTATGAGAGGAACTGTTAAGAAAATCCTGATTCTTTTGACTTTATTTTATTTTTAGCTGTTAAAGACATGAGACAGGATCTGGCAACCAGATGACTGAAAGGCAAATTTTGTCAAATGTGTCCTCTTAGTTCAGCTAAACACATGTATATCTGAAAGACAACAGTCACATCTGTAATTATAATGGAGAAAGAAGGTTAAACAAACTGTTTCAATTGGAATTCTTAAATCAGTAATGTCATATCCTAAAAACTGCAGCATGCTAGCAGCAAGAAATGAGATATTTATTACTTGCCTTCAATTATGAATCTTATTTCGCTGGTGTGTTATCAAGGAGAGAACCCATTTGTGAATGTTAAAACAGCATAATCAAGGGAAATTATTGTTACAAGAATTTGAAACTACCCTCAATTTATTCACTGAAAAAAAGTTTATATTGTATGTACAGAGAACAGTTCTTAATGATACACTGTTGTAAAAAGGAAAATTGCACTGTGCTTACATATTAGTCATTTTTTACCACCATAGTACCATATTGTGGATAATAAAACACAATGAGGGATGGTCATAAAAACACAATGAAACAATAACAATATATTTCTCATTTCCCCCAGGATAAAAAAAAAAAAAAAAAAAAATCCCCCGAAACAATAGCTTTATGGGAAGAATCCATGTGTCACAGGGGCGGCACACAAACATTAATTACACAACACAAATAATAAACGTGCATTATGGGATATTATCAAATTTGCATATGAGGAGAAAAAAGGATCGTTAGATATTGCAGGCACTTGAACCCCTCCCCCGTTTATGGAAACATCAGTTAAAGCAGCTGCTGTGTCAGAGCTGAACCCCCCTCACACACACACACACACACACACACAAACAAACAGCCACTTTCACCCATACAAACCAAAGCCAGTCTGACTCTGCCCCAGACAAACAAACAAACGCGCGAAACTGACAGACAGATGAAGGAGATAAATGAAGAGAAGGAGAAAAAGAGACAGCAGAAGAGAGCGCAGCCTTGTTGGTAACCTCCTGTTTGTACTGCAGACTCAGAGGAATAGTTGTGATTACTCCATTGACTGAATCATCTGCAAGGTCAGGCCTCCCATCTTCTCTCCCTCCTACTTCTCTGCTCTTCTCCCACTCAGCAGCCAAGTGGTTCATATGGCTGCCAAGACATATTCATAGGCATATTGGAGCATCCAGTTACTGGCAGTGTTCACAGACACTTAAACACATGTCCACCTACACACACACACACACACACACACACACACACACACACACACACACACACACACACACACACACACACACTGGAACATTGGCAGCAAACATACTAGTATTGTATTTTACATACAGTGCTCTTATATGAGTGAGAACACAGTTTTTAAAAATACTTGTGAGGACACCAGAACCTTGACCTAATAAACCTGTAGATCCTACTTGAACCGTAGCATGCCATACCATGAATTTATCTTAATCCTGATTCTAGTCTTAATCCTAAACCCAGGTCCCAGGTAAAAACAGACATTTTACTTGAATGTCTATTAATGGGAAATAGACAGCCCTTCTATGGCAGTACCTTGCATATGTGGCAGTGCATAGTCTGAAACTTCTTGCACTATTTCCAAAAGGCAGCAAATTTACATGCACCAGGTATCTGTTGGCCTTTTCCACTGAGGTGATTTCATTAAAGCCCAGTCGAAACATCTGAGACATTTTGAGAGTATCTAGCCTCCGTATCTTGATGTATTTCTGAGGGAAACAGGATAGGCAGGCACAACATCACATTGGGAGGAATTTGTTGAACATTGAAAAGTGGGCATGTCAGAGCCCAACGCACCATGCCGTTGCTAGCCAGCTAACTAATGAATCTTAGTTCTGTCCCACTAAAAGTTAATAATAGATCAACGGGTGGATGTCATGATATTATTGATTGAAATAGGTTGGATGAAGCCCATGAAAGCACGTCATATTTTGTTTTACATGAAGAAAACATTTGGCATAAGAAGAAAGATGCACAGATGTGAAAGATGTGATCTAAAAAACTGAATTTTTTTAATCCATCTTGACTTTTAAATCATGTAAACAAGAAACATGATTTCCATAATCGGGGTAGGTTATTACAGAAACCTGATTTCCCCAGCCAGATTTCTGCTGGAGGAAACAGATTTCTTGGCCATGTAGACGTGTGGCCGGGTTTGTAATCAGCTTTTCACATGTCAGCATTTGAATGTCCAAGACTCCAGACAGGAAAAGTATTTCTGGGAAAGATCATTACACAAAACAGTGCATCCCAAAATAAGTCTGTCCCAAGTCCAATTAAAACACAAACAAAGGAATCTTGAATAAGAGGGTTACCATTGTGAAACAGCTGTACTAATACAACAGTTTAAATAAGTAGGTTATGCTTGGGGTAGAAGAAAAATTGGATTACTGACTTGTTACATGTGTGCCAGAGGGTGACACGGGAGCGGATTTTCACTCTTGTCCCATCCCACTCCCACAAATTCAGTACTGTCCCGTCCCAATCCTGGAAGAAAGGTTCCTGCCCCATTCTGCTCCCATGAGTCCACAGTCCACACGCATCATTAGACGCATATTTATATCTAAAGAACTGACCTATTGTTATTATGATTCCCGCTCCTGCCTGCTCCTGATGACTTTTTTTTTTACCTGTTCGCAAGATGAATAGTGAAATTGACTCCCAACAGGAATCCTGTGTCCCGCGGATTCACAAAATGTGGCTCTAATGTATACGCAAGTTTACAGAAACCAGGATGGCTGCGTAACCTGGTTTCTCAGGGTAACCTGGTTTCTTGAATGCATATAAATGTAATGAGCCAAATGGCCCAAAATCTGCTCAAATAAATAAGAAGTCAGGGTCATTCTAAACCTCCTCCTATCCTATTTTAATCTTAACCTGAACTAAACCTACCTTAAGTTAATCCTCACTTTTGCCCTTCAAGAAAAAACACTCTCACATTGCAAAAAATCTCCCCAATCCAACAACTGAAGCTCAAATTCTTATTCTTGCAGGAATCGAAACACAAGAACACACACACCCACAGGCACACACCATACATATAGACTCTCACAAACAGCAAAATGCACCACTAATTATCAGTCGAACGACGGAAAAGCTCCCGACTGTTCTTCTACCAATGGACATAATCATGAAAGGAAAACAAAATCAGCTCCATTGTATCGGGCTGATGGATAGGCAGACCCACACTGAGGCCACCCACTGCAGAGCCGATGTGGTTTCCCATGTAACAACCCTGATGAAATATTCAGCGAGGAACAACTCAGGACACCCAGGGGCCAACGGGCTTCGGTTACAGCCAAATCATCCTAGGTGAGGCTGGGGCCAGAGCCACGCCGCCAATGTCGCTGTTTCTTTCTTCTCGCCATACATGACAACATACAGACACACAAAGGGGCCCATTCATTTTTAATGAGGTACATAAATTAATTAATAACCCAGACCTGACCCCGTTTATACTGCTGGATTCCCTGGGTGGGCGGGGACAGCGCTGGAATAAAGGAGATCTAAAGCGGTTTTCCTCCACTGAGAGAGCCGTATGGTGAGGGCGACAATGTGGAGGGGAAAAAAATGGAGATAAAGCAGCCAGCAGAGGAAGAGAGAATTCAGGATTATCATACTGAATACAAGAGAGGCTTGGAAGGAGGACACACACTGTGGGTAAGTGTTGTATCTGAAACCAAAAGGGACATTTCCCTGAACTGGAGGGGTGAGCGGTCATGCCCAAAACCCAAGCTCTGACTCCACACTTCACACAAGCTGCTTAACCTCCACACTACACACCAACTCCTGCCAGCACTCACACACACACACACACACATACACACATGCACAAGCTACACACTCACATAAACACGCAGTGCTCCACAGGGTCTTAGTGACCAGAAAAAATAAGCCTCACTCGCACAAGCGTGGTATCGACTGACACACAAAAAACATGCCTGGGCCGTGTCCTGTGCTCAGGGTTCTGATGTTTAGGTCAGACTGATGGTGATGTTGTGATGGCCCAAACCGACTGACCCTTCACTATTTGACCCTCCTACAAATAGCAACTGTCCAATCATAGATTAGCAACCGTAGCTAGGCACAGCAGGCCAGTCAAGCTTAGCATTTTTCTGCATGTTGAAGTAGTGTGCATACTAAGAGCGGTACTTGGTGTCTCATGAGTTCAGAGGCTCTTCTTTGTAGTTTCTCAAATATGTAAAACACGCATGTGAAGAATGGGTTAAACTTTGTCTACATCTCTACTGAATGCATCAGATGGATGGGTGAAAGCTGCAGACCATGAACCAAAAGAAGGGGGCTGATGCCTACAAAAGGTGGACAATCGAAGGACTAGAAGGCACTTTTACACAGTTAGATGATCATGATGCTGGATAGTAAAAGATCTCAAATCATTTTTGTTGACTGAACTAAACAGGATAATGGTTCATATCATTAAAAAATCTTTTTTTTTTTAAATATTAACATTTTTATCAACAGTCCCATAAAAATCTTTGTATGTCAGTATTTCATAAAAAAAAACAGACTCATTGCCCTCTTTGTATTTTTCCCTCTTAATGCTCCTTAGAATCAGTCCTAAACTTTAACAGTTCTTTGTTACAGTCTCAGGAGAAAAACAGCCTCCCTTTCTCCGAACCCTGAAGTCTGCTGAGCTTGGCAAGCTGAGAAGGCGACGGCGGTACGTCCTGTCTGTAGGGGCCCTTTGACTGAGGTGCAGCCGGTACCCGGGACAGAGCTTGGGGCCTGAGCGTGGTCTCTGTTGTGGTCGTAGCTGCTGCTGCTGCTGCTGCTGGGGGGTTCCTGCGCAGGAGGCAGAGGCCTGGCCTTGCTGGCCTCCTGCTCCCTGCGTCTCTGCTCCTGCCTCAGCAGCTCCTGCGTCTCTAAGAGGACGCGGGCGTTGAAGCTGGACGTTCCCAGGTAGCCGTTTCGTGACCCCTGGCCGCCTGAGTAGCGGGGGTTCTCCTTGGATGCCTGGAATCCCTCCGCTGGCGGGTACGCCTTGTCCCACGAGTCCTGGGACGCAGTGCTGGGGTTCTTGCGAGGTTGCCTAAACAGACGGAGACAGGTAGAGAGGTCAATCGAGCGGTTTAGTGCCTCACCTTAAACAGTACCTGAATCTGAAGGGAATAGAGGCTGATAGCAGGTAACTGCTCAGAAAAGACAGCTTTTATCTGTAGAGGCCCCTGGGTCAGCACTATTGAAGGGGAATTCAAAAGAAACAGGCCATTTTCACATTTTGTGAGATTAAAAGGGGGATGTGGTTGTGGCGTTGATTTAAAAAAAAAAAGCAAAGAGGGATCTGTTATAGGCTGCTGCATGATTACCCTGAATCTTGTGACATAAAGACGAGACATGAAAGAGACAGGAAACAAACGGGGGAAGCCTGAAACGCCCACAGGACTATTAGTTCCACATTGTAAACAAACACAAATGTTAAAACCTCCCTGAGAAAAATGGCTGCTTTCATCCATTTAACTTCTTTTTGGAGATGCAGACGGGTGCACTTATAGCACAGACAGAGTAATGGCGGCCCTCACGGCGTTATCCGCCTTCTACTCATCTTCAGTGCGCCTGCCAGCCCCTCTGCTGACAGGACAGCCTGAGATGCACACACATATTATCTCTCATACAATAAAACACCTAATACACATCCTCGCCTTCTGCCACACACGCTCCCCCATTTCCAGGAATTGGCCCCGGAAAGCCATCATTGGGAACTGCCCGGTTTTTTGGCTGAAGTGTCGAGGCTGCTCCTCCATTATTAGGATCCATTAAGGCCGCAGCGCGATGGAAGACCTGTGACAGTGTCTTTTGCGTCAGGGGTGCTAAGAGAAATCTCATTCACACCTCACTGACCCGCTGTGCGCTTAAAAGGCTTTTGAGTCTACGGCGTGCAAGGCTGCAGAGGGAGACAGGGGCCCGGCATGCTCTCAGGCCAAAACGCCTGCATTTCTTATCTGGCCCAGTCTCATTCCAGAGAGGCTGAGAGGAACAAAAGACAGAATAGGCTATTTATTGTTCAAAGCACTTTTGCTTCTGAGAAACTATTTTGTTCTTTCTAAAACTGAAACCTTACAACAAGGTAAATGGGTAGTGTTTATGGACAGAGTGACAAGAAATTCTACCTTGAACGCTGATTTCTTATTTTTGTGTGCTGCAGTGACAGAGCCAAAAGCAAGGGGCTACTGTCGCTACACAGAAACCCCTCGGTGACCGCAAGAACTGTGATTAGCTGCTCGTGTCTCCTCCGACAGGTTCCTGATGGTGATGGAGCTTGTTGATCGTGATGACGCGGTCAAGGTAAAGGTAAACTTTATTCATGTGGCCACACATCTCATTTAAAACTGTTGAGGAAGTTGAATTAAGACTCAGTAATCTTCTGCTTTTCAGTATCAAACCTCTAACAAAATCATCTCCACTGCAAACCTGCACACGACAATATAACACGTTGACTGTGTCACAGCAGTCTGCAGTTTTGGGAAGTCGTAAACTACATGTAATTAAACCAACAGTTTAACTACATTTTGCAGCAGCTTGCTGGTAGTTCAACTACGTATTTGCCTGGTGATTCAAGTAGCTAAATCTTTTGCAATTTTTTATAGTTGACTACTGCAACTACAGACAGTTTTGAGCTATAAAAGGTGTTTTGTATGACCTGTGAACAAGTGAACAAGTTTTGCAATTATGTGAAATTTTTGCTGGTATGTGACTTTTTTGTAATATATTTGGTTATAAATTTGTATCATGTACATTGTCAATTTGGTCATTTTAGTTTAAGGTATATTTTCTGGTGAGTAGCTTTGGTTAACTAGCTTTGCTGTAGTTCAACTTCTTCCAGTGTGAAGTTACTGGTAGCTTCCTAACACTCATAGTTTCCTATACAGTAAAGAGACAAGTAAGGGATAATGTACAGTGAGCTGGTCATTATTGCAAAATCAGCCCCGACAGGGTGATACAGGCCTTGAATCATCCTGAAGGGGTTTATTTCACAATAACCCACTCACTGTACATTATCCTCTTTATTATATAGCTTCCCACTAAAAAAAAAATCATAATTTGACACAAAATATTGATTTCAACATGATTTTATTGCTTCAGCTAAATCCTTTAGAGTCTGTAATCAGAACTGCATCCATAGCAATCTGTCTTTCAGAGCAGCAGTCTGCTATTCAGAAATAACAGCTTGTAGAATGCCTAATTGACCAATCAGAATCGATTATTCAACAAAGCTGTGTAATAAGCCAAAATAATGTTATAAGTTACGTGGATTTAACTCCAGGTACATGCATATCCCACTATAAATGAAATGAAACAATGTAAACACAGTGACTGTGGGGAATATAACTAAAGCATAATACGGCCTGATCGTTTACATCACTGTGTCTAGAATTGTGGTCGTGATATCAAAGGATGAAATTCAACACTTAAACAAAACTCATGCTGTAGGTATCTAAGGCATGAACCCTGTTAATCCCTTGCATCAAGCACACGTTTCAAGCAGAAACCATAAACGAATGCATTTCCTTCATAGTAGTTTCATCTTAACATTTAATCCAAATTATTAAACTTTTTTTGCCAGCTTTATGTAATTCTACCGAGAATCCCACACTTCCAGCATTGCTACTGGATTCCTTTGTGGTCCACAGCATCTGAAGGGAGGGGAAGAGCAGAAGCACATGGCATTGTGATGTGAGTATCTGTGCCTCTGTGGTCTTCAGCTATACATGCAACTGCGTATGCATTTATGTACTGTGCATGTGCAACACAAACACATTATCTCGTTCCGCTCCGTGTATGTGAATGTGTGTGTGCATGCATGCATGCAGAGCATGTGTAGCTATGAGGGTAATTGGTGGAGGGGCAGATGTAGGGACAGACTGCAGGGAGAGCCCCACCACATGCTCCATATCTGGGTTTTGCTGTCTGGGCGAGCCGCCATGCATTTACACCCCGGCTTGGCTTACAGAGCAGCCAGCACTGCTCATGAGGGAGCCGCTTATTTAGAAAGCTGGGACGCCTGTTGCATGAGGCAGCGAATCTGCGTTTCTAGAGTGACCTTTTAGTTTTTAAAGTAGATAAGGAAGAAGGGAGATTTAGTGGGAAAGTGTTCGATGAGAAGAGAGCAGAAATGGCATTGTTCCACAGGAATGTAAATGTGATTGATGCGTCAGGGAGAGCTAGTTCTCTTATCACCTCTACTCCTGCGCCAGAATATGTCACAAAGTAGATTAGTTACATTTACGAAGGGAGGGGATGGGAAAATACATCATGCCAAAGAGTGGGGTAAATTTAGAATGACAGAACATAACAAACAAAGCCAGGAAGTTGGCTCACGGAGACATTCGTGGCCGCTGTGTGTTTCTTTAAAAACAGCTGGGAAGAATCAGAGTTTATGAGAAGGAGGAGAAAGCACACATACACATGCACAGACCCAAAATGATTAGGGAGAAACAACCAAATGTTCGCAACGGGCAAAAGCACAATCGTTGCTATATTGTACAAATAAATTGCCTACAAACCTGGAATAATGTTTTCTTTATAGTGTGGAACAATGTTGTTTTGGGTTAGGAATGGATCGATGGAAGAGCTACTGGCAGCTCACTCAGGCCAACGTTAATGCTATTCATTCCCAGCAAGTCGACACTTAATTCCCCAGATCCACTTTGTTTTGAGCCAATCCAACAGATCCAATCAAGAGAACCATCAAGAACATTACTTTACTGAGTGGCAGTTGTGAAGAAATATACCTAAGATAAGTCTGTTCATTCACAAAAACTACGAGATGGTCAACAAAAATGATTTGTAGTATGCAAAACGTGCATATGGTTGGAAATTACAGACGGAAATGCTTGCAACAGGCAATGAAACTATCATGGCTATCCTGAACAAATAAATTGTCTAAAAACCTGGAATAATGTTTTCTTTATGGGGTGGAACAATGTTTTTTGGCTTAGGAATGAGTCAATGGTAGAGCTACTGATAGTTCACTCAGCAAGTCGACACTTAATTCCCCAAATCCACTTTGTTTAATCCAGTCCAACAGTTCCAATCAAGGAGAGAAACATGAAGAACTAACGTTGAGTTACTGAGATTTTTAATGGTCTGTTTCGTCTTGTGTCTTTGATGGGGTTTCTCTCATCTTTTTGGCCTCTTGTTACACGTTTTTTGTCTTGTTACGTGTTTCATATCTTGTCACAGTTTTCACATCTAGTTACATCTATTATGTTGTTTTTCATATTGTTAAATATTTACATCTTGGTATGTCTTGTTATGTCTTTTACATCAGTTTTTCTCTTGTTACACAAGGGAATTGTCTTTTCTATGTTATTGTCCCATACATTAAGGTTGAAACTAGTCTTGATTTTGGGAATGTGGAGCACAGTGATACAAAATAAAAATAATGAATGCATTGAAACTAAAGTAAGGAACCAGTATTGAAAATGTAAGGAGCAGAGAGTCCAGATATTTGTGTTAAAATATAGGAAGTAAAAGTAAAATTCTAGAATAAATATCATAAGTACAACACTAAACGATCAACTCAAGTTATTCCCCAATCAACAGTCCACAGATCCAAGTTGCAGGAGAGAACAAAGAAGTAACATTGTGCTGCTAACACCAGTGGTAAAAAAAAAATGATGCCAAAGATAATTTTGTTCACATACAAAAACTAAACCTGCAAAATGTGCAGGTTGAAAATTACAGCCTGCACTTTCAACTTCATTCAACACTGAACCAAATCAATGAAATGGGCAATGAAATTGTATTTTTTATATTGTTCAAATTAATTGTCTGTTTAAATCTGGAACAATGTTTTTTATGGTGTGGAACAATGCTATTTTGGCTGGAGAATGGTCAGTGCCAGAGCTACTGTCTGTTCACTCAGGCCTGTTTAGAACCTTATCTCGACTGCATTCATGTGTCTCTTTCTAACTAATGTTAACACCATTCATTCTCAGCAAGTTGACACTTAATTCCGCAGATCCGCTTTGTTTAAACCAATCAAACAGATCAATCAAGTTGTAGAAGGAAACCGTGAAAAACTAATGTTATGATACTGAGCACCAGTTGTAACAAATGATACTTTAATAATTATAATTTTAATTTTGTTCAAAAACTACGAGGTAGTCAACAAAAAATGAATGGTGGAGATGGAACAGTTTATACCAACATTTGACACTGAAGAACCAAATGCCTGCAAAAAAAAAACTATAATTGCTATATTGTACAAATAAATTGTCTGCAAACCTGGAATGTTTTCTAGTGTTTTACAATGTTTTTTTTGGCTGAGGAATGGGTTGATGGTAGAGCCACTGGCAGCTCACTCAGGCCTCTGTTAAGAACCTTATCTTGACCACAGTCGTGTGTGTGTGTCTCTGTGTCTTTTTGTGTTTGAGTGCGTCTCTTACAGGCTAATCAGTGGTCTCTCTTTCCTACTAACACACTCGTTCCTCTCCCGGCCCCTCTCGCCCTCCACTGCCTGTCACTGCTAATCCTGCTCCGACAACAAGCCTTCATTAGTGCTCTCCCAATCCTTACATCCCAGACAGCGAGCTAAGCCCGGCCGTCATCAGATAACCAGCCACCATGGCTTCTTCTGGAAGCTCTTTGGGAAGGAGGGTGGGGTTTTTTTTTTTTGTGAGGGAATGTCCCCTTTTGGCTGAACGGCTGAGTGCTCAGGCTTCCTGTTTTGGAAGACAACGATAGGATGAAGGGCTTCCAAAAGAGCGGTGGTTGGAGTTAGAGGGACTTGCGGTTATTAATCTGGAGATGTAAGACTTTAGCTCTTTAATGAGGAGCCGTTGCTGAGACACAAGCACTGAGAAAGCCTTAGCCAGGGTCAAATGTCAAGCCTGAGCTCATGCGACTCTTTGCTAAAAGACGCTATGAGATTATGAGAGGAATGCATATCAAAGACCGTCCTCGCCTGGCTGTTTGGCCGGCCAGACAAACTTTCCCAAGAGAAGGAACACTGTGAGAGGGGGAGGGCTGGAGGCATCTGTCACATCACATGAGATGGCAGCAGATAACACCTATGAAGGGAATGCATAGATCGGTCCAGCTTATACAGACCGCATTGATTATGCGTCCATGTGGACCGCAAATCCATAGCCATAGACAGGAACATGTTTTAATCGACCTGACTGGGACTGTTCAGAGACAGCAGAGCAAAAGAGAATATGAGCTATGAAGAAATGATTGTGTTTGTGTAGGGAGAGATTGGAATCACAGGAGAGCAGAGTTACTCCAGCCAAGAAAATTTGAGACCACACACACACAGATATACACACTTTAAGTGTGCTGTCTTTGTTTAAACTGGCAAAGCAGCAAAACTTAAATAAATCAAACTTCACTGTGTGTTATGTACATTTCATAATACAAAACCTCACCTTGGATTGTTTTCAATGTGGAAATGTTTAACAGGAAGAGGAAATAATGTTTATTTTATTACTAACTTTAAATCCCTGTGTCAGTCAGTCAAGTATAGAATTTTTATCTTTGGTGACTTTCTCTTAAAAAGGCTAGTTCGGACTTTAGGAAATAGGGTTTGTGAGGTACTTATCCATGGTCGGTGTAATACCTACAGTAGTCATGCCAAGCAGCAGTAGTACCGGTGTAGGAAACTAAGCCATGTACTGCTCCTTCCAACAAGAAACAACCATTATATAAGCCAGGGGTTCCCAAACTTTTCCATGCCACACCCCCCCAAATAGCATTAGCTTATGGCCAGGACCACCCTTTTGCAAAATGTCTTTAAAAACTCAAAGTTGCCTGTTTTTCGGCCCCTGTGGAGTGGTTTTGTTTCAAGTGATACTGAAGATGATAACGGTTTTAAACACTCAATTGTGAGTGAATATAGAATTCTCCTTCTTGCAGCAGAGTTTTTGTCAGATAGGCTGTGTTTTAAAGGACAGCTCAAAGGAGTCTAGTTGTTTTGGAGAGAGCGATATTTGGCTCATATAATCACAATGTCCTGTTGGAAAAGGCTGTCTGTCAGAGAGGTAAAGTGGTGTAAATATTCTATTACTGGTCTAAATATTCTTTTTTAGGTGGCTAAAATATGTTTTGCTGCTGACCCTGTCCACAGCAGTACAGTGCTTAGCTTCCTTCCTGCTGCTTCTAAAAACTGTGGGTGTACAGACCATGATCTACTGAGGGTAATACACTAACTATGGATAAGAACCTCATACAGCCCCACTTAAAAAAATCCAAACTATCCCTTTAAGGATCTAAGGCTTAAAATGTGGACATTTTCAACTAGCAGAGCTGTATGGGATTGGTTACTAGCAGATACACACATACAGAGTGATGGCAGGAAATGCAAATACAGATACTAAACGCAACGCCTCGAGATGGGAGATAAGTTAAGCTTTATTGGCATCTCTTTGACAAATATGCAAAGGAATCGAAACAGGAAGATGGAGGAGATGAAGAGCAGCAGTTGTAGCTCTGAACTGAGGCTGTGTAAGGCAAGAGATTGCCAATGGAAAATTCCTTTTAAACATGATATTGGAGCTGTTATTCACTATAAGGGAAGTGTCAGAGAGGGGGAAGTTGATGCCTGTGACAAAGTCACCACTTCCTCAGGGTCAACATGGACTTAATGAAGTTGAATATCAGTCAAATAATTCCAAGCGATCACATTAAATGATTTCATTCAAAGAGTTTTTGCTATAAGAAGTCTGGAGATGAGTTGAAAGTGGCTTTGTGGTGATTGGCTTTGTAGCCAAAGAGACACGCTATAGAAAGTGTAGAGAAAAAAAAAGGGGGTAAAAGGAACAAATATGTGGAGAAGAAATGGATGGAAATCGAAAAAGTCAAATGAAGAGGTTAGGAAAGGGCAGGAAGAACGTGATAAGTCACAGAGCGGGGAGGGAGAGAGGAGACAGAGACGGACAGATGCACAGACAGAGAGACAGATGGAATAAAGAGAGGAGAAGGGGGAGGATGTCTCACCGTGGCAGGGAGCTGTACTGTCTCTGTGCTTGCTGGAAACTGTCTCTGTCCTCTTGCTGCTGTTTCTGGGCCTGAGATTCAACTGTTACTGAATGGCGTCCGCTTGGTGTCTCTGTCCCGTTGCTCACCTGAAACATCCGCCAAGATACACGAGTCAAATTACATACAGTTGAGAGGCAGTAACAAAAACAAATACACCCCCCTTTTTTTTTTTAAACATTTTTGTCTTTGGATTCAACAACGCTGACACAAATGTGAAAACAGAGAAAACACGCAAAAACACACACACTTTGATGATGGAATATGTTTCTGTCAGCACAGCAGGTGGTTTGACAGTGTGTGTGAGGCTTCCCTCAGGGGACAGGTAGTTAGTAGGTGTGACTCCATGATGGCAATGACACTGAAAAATGCACCTGTGGCTGTGGATGAAACATCCCCTGATAATCTGGTCGACAGGAATAATTTACCAACATATGATCTTTCTAGAAATTATAAATCCTTGGTTTACTGTTCACCCATAAGATCAGATATTTTTGGCAAAACTTTCTTTGACGTCCATGTCTATAATACATGATAAACTTCTACAAACAGAACTTGATGAAGGGTCTGTGTAAAAATATGAAAAATAATAAATTCAATTAAAATATTTTTACTCATACAGATACACTGATCAGGAGCAGCTGGTGCTGTCCAAATGCATTATAATGCATTATAAACATACTTATGATGCAGTATACTGTTCTTATGGGCTGGGCTCTTATAAGCTGGCTACAAGTCATTATAAGTGGTCACTGTTTGCTCAAAGTGAAGTGAAAAAAATATCACAGGGCTGAAACTAGTTTGTTGGAAAATTCACCATTACAGCGCTCCAGACAGGGAACAGAGACTTCTGAGTGTACGTATAGTACAAGTAGTACAAACAGTAGAGCATAGTGGTGCATTATGAGTATGCTTATAATGCATTACAATGCACAATGGACATAAGCATCATAATACAAGCATTATGAATATTTACGAGTTCTTATAACTATAATGATGCTTTGCTATAAGCACAGTATAACACATTCTAACTATATTTATAAAGCATTATAAAGCATTATATACATAGGTGCTATGTATTTATTTCTGGAAAAACAAAATTAAAAAAAAAAAATGTTTTAAGCGGGGTTGTCTTTTAGGACTCGATATTCAAACCAGCAGACAGACAGATGGAGTACTATAATAATATAAGAATGTTGCATTGTGGGTTATGTGTAGCATTAATGCTTCTAAGTTAGAAAGTGTCATGTCTGTTTTTAAATCAAGTAGGTAAACTTACCTCACAGGATAATCCATGTTTATGGTTATACCGATCATATTAAAAATTTTAGTACAATTTAAAATAGCTTAAAATATCCTTACAGTGCATTTGGGTTTGATGTTATTTCTCTGATCTCAGATTTCTTCTGTATAGCAATAACCTTTGAGCTAAATATTTGTTCCTTTGTAGGGTTTAGAATTCATCTCTCATTATTGTATTTCACAATGAAACCATGGACTGGCCACTGTGAGGATTTTTTTTTTTTTTTTTTTTGTCTATAACTGCTCTCCCTCTATTCTGTTTTCTTTGTCATGAAACAGACAGAGTGCCCTCATATGATGCAACATTTTACATCATGTTATTAATATTTTGCTAAACCTCTGCTCTGTACTTCTGAACAAAGTAAGCACCACTAGTATGCTGAAGACATAAAATATAGATGAGTATCACCACTCACTGCTTCATTTCACAGATTTGCATGTGACTTGACTACACACCACTAACTTGTACCTGTGTGTGTGTGTGTGTGTTTGTTGTCTGATCACCGGCGGGGTTGACATGGAGATATCATCTCCCTCAACGCTAGCTCACTGCTAACGAGCTGGCTGATGAAAGAACATGACAAGCCAATTAAACAGAGGCAAGCTGAGGAGGTGTAGCAAGCGTGGCTTGACCAAGTGTCAGTTTTCATAAGGCTCGGACGGTAACGTGGTGGGCAGGTGGGGGTGTGGAGCACAAAGTTCTGCTAAATAAACATTAGCCGATAATTTTCACTATTTTACTAGCAGCTGTGTCTTAAACAAAACAGAAGAATCAGTGGGCCTCACACAAAAAAACATTTACAAATTTCCTCTTATTTTTGTTCATATCTCTGATTTGTTCTTATTTTGTTAATACCCATTCATTTCTAGGATTCACCAATGTTATCTTATTTTTGTTCTCCTATTAGGAAAAAGACATTTTTACAAGTTTGTAATTCTTATTTCTTATAATAGTAATTATTAGGTATATATAATTATTTGTTGTATTTATAATTAAAATATCTGTAGCTATATATTAATAATAAAAATCACTATTCCACTTAGTTAACCTTAACACTTAAAGGTGTCATATTTGACCTTTTCATATCTATTTCCTACTTCACAAATTTTTTGCTTTTATCTATTTTATATCATCTCGTGTTCAATATTTTAGAGGTTTTAGACTGTTGGTCGTACAAAGAAGGATTTGAAGACATCTATGGAGCCCGTAAACTGAAATAATGTAATAAAAAGTTCTCAGCCAAGTCAAACATATACCTAAATTGATGATTTAATAAATAATACTCTTTGTTAAATATTTTAAATGAAAGCGTAAGAAGAAATTTAAAGTTCTTCATTTAAGCTCCCTTCAGTTGGTAAAAATAGTAAAAGGGTCTTAATTTCTTTTCTATTCTTTTGTCTTTTTTTAACCTCTTCATTCTCTCATTTCAGTTACTTTGCATCTCTCTGCTGACACAAGCATCATCTAGGTGATGGTTTCTCCTACTGCTGAAGTCTTACAGCCTTTTATCGTTTTGTCTCTCGAGCTGCTGGGCAGGTGCCAACACCAGCCCTTATATAGTATGTAGGGGGTTCAGCATATGCTAATAACAAACAATGGGCCATGCCCCTCCAGTTTCTGATTAAGAGGGATTCATCCTTCAGCACACCTTGGTAAGAGCAGATTTGGATGGATACCCAGAGGAAAATTTTGTTTATCACACTCGTCTTTTCTTTGTCTTATAGGAAATAAATAAGATTCTTATTTTGAGCTCACTGAAGTCTCATCTGTTTCTCCTGAACTCTCCCTCAGGTGAAAAAAGGAGCAAAACAAAAGAAAAGCAGGAGATTTTTGGCTAGGCTCATAGGTGTCTCAGAGGTTTCTCCTTAACATTGAGGAGCAACAAGACTTTCATTTGACCACAAAGACAAATTTAAGATCTCATTTAAGAGTTTTCTTTCAGATCTCACTGTTCTATCAAGAGCTGATTAATTAGGACAAATTTAAGATCAGTGCAGTGAGATAAAAAAAAGAACATTTTAAGATCTTCAACTGGGCTCAAATTTGTCTCAGGCTGAAACAAGACAAAAGCTATTTCTCAGGAGCCGAATTTAAGAAGTATGAGGAAATGTTCAAAGTCTCATATTGGTCTTAAATTGAGCTTATTTATGTCTAGGAGACACAGGCTAGACAAAGACGAGATCTTATTTGGAAATTTTCCTTTCCTCTGGGTAAGAACAGTTGGTGCATCTGGAGTCGACTTCGTAATTTTTCTCCTAACAGAAAATTTAAGAGAACATATAAGAGACAATTTAACAGAATGTTGCTGCATGGGGCCCATTGTTTGGCAGCTTCGAAAGAGATTTCTTAAATTTTGAAAATCTTTGTGAATGTGTTGGTGAGGCAGAGGTAATAGTACATGGTAATAGTACATGATTGAACTGATTGATGGGGTAAAGGTGTGTTGTCAGCTGGAAAGGCTGTCAACAAAAATGTCTTCGTGGAAACATTTTGAAATGGCTGCTTTCCTCCTCAGTTGGACAGCTGCAATAACAGCACAATTACATTTCACTCAGTGTCAGTAACGAGTCCATTCTCAAGCCCTCCAAGTCCTAAAAGCACAATAGCGTTTCACGTTGGTGAAGTGAATTTGACTCATATGTTTCAGATTTCGCTGTAACAACACATTTCCTCCGGTTCAGACAGTGTAGAGCACATAAACGAATATCAGATGAACGGTACGGGAAAAGGAGAAATTATTTTACTGGGGCCAAACGCGGCAGTGAGAAAATAATTAGTCACGCACACTCAAAGTTTTTAATGTAGTTTGAGAGGAAGTGGTGAGGAATCCGGAGGTGCTTGACGCTTCGGTTTAAAATCTGAAGGCTTGAGGTGGATGACGCCATGCCAAGAGAAATGCATGAGAGATAGCCAGGAGAGAAAATCAGTCAAGGTAATGGTATTATCCAGGGAAAGAGAATCAGATTATTCCATGTTAGGCCTGGAATACAATGCCATATAAAACATGACATTTGTTGAAATCGAATCAAAGAGACGTCCGTGTTCGTTTTTATCCAATAATGTGAAAAATGATGTCGATACGGCACGCTTTTATCTCTCCCTTGTTTCCTTGGTGGTGTCACAGACAAAGCATGGAAGGGAAAAAAATATTCTCCACCTGTTAAAACACAAGAGCGTTCACAGACGGTGAGCCAGGGGGGACATAATTATGAAAATTATTTGCAGCTATCAAAAATCCGGCACCAGGAAAGCAGCTGGGAGGGAGCTGAGCTGAAAAAGTTCAAAACATAAGCAAGACAGCCAAGGTGTAATGTTTCTTGGTTCAGAGCTGGTCAGGGACCTTCCAGATATCAAAGCAGGCTGCTACAATGGGTCAGCTCTAACATATGGCTTTACCGCCCACGCTCCTCATGATGCTATGTTTGTAGCCCGCCACACAGGGAACAGTTTTAAGAGAGCAGCCGCTGTACACAAACACGCATATGGAAGTCATTTGAGTTGCTAATGGGCAGGCAGACCTGACAAAAGCCCAGTTGGATAATGATTCTCTCTTAAAGTCCTCGCCGACCCAATTCCGCCAATTTATTATAGGAAAGCCCAGTCCATTTGTGGTCGCCGGAGTGTGCAGCTCCGGGCGGAGTATCCATCTGAGAGCAAGCAGTGTGGTCTGCCATTTCCCGGTCCCTGGACCAGGAACCCGTGGCGAATGGGAGGTTGGTTTTGTTATCGCTTTAAGGGCTCCGCAGCATGCACAGATGGCAGAACAAAATGTTAAGAGTCTTATTTTTATTGTGGAGATATCTGTGTGGATGAATGTTTGGGGTAATAGTGCTGAAATATAATATCATCTCTTCAGAAGACAAGTGTAATCGCTTTGTTCTCCTCTGCTCCCTCTGTTCCCTATCTTATCTGTGAACACACTCAGTTTGGGAAGTCAATGGAGTGCAATAAAGAATCTGGGTATGAAAGCCTGCATACATCTGTGCACATGCACACTTATGACTGCAGATATGTCGTAACACAACAATATTGTATTCACCATAAAAGAAAAACAATTTCACATGTCCTATGACTTACTTGTTTGCACTGGTAATATGAAGTCAATAAACCATGCTTTCTGCGTGCACATAATTGAACAGCACTATTCATAATTCACCTATTATGAAGCTGAGAAGCCCAACAAAAGATCAATCAAAATCATCATAATCGACATAACCAGAAAATACAGCAATGTAAAGTTATTTCTGGTGATTGAGATAATAGCTGGAGGACAATGTGAAGTCTAGGAGTTCAAGACACGTTGTGAATAAAGAGAATCTTTTCAGCACTATAAAAAAGGTCTCACAGATACACAACCCTGATTCCTAAAAGTTGTGATGCTGTGAAAAATATAAATAAAAACAGAATGCAATCAGTTGCAAATGTGTTTACTGACAATGGTTTTAGAAAATGCCCCCAAGCCCATCTAATAATATCCTTCATACAATCATGTTTCACCAAGTGGCGACCATTGTGTTCTCATTCCCAATTGATCACAAACCAATAATTTGTCACCACCCCTCAGTGCCTGATACTGAAGTACAAGCAACCTTTTAGCGGTTGCATCTAATGCCAGAAAGCATTTTAATGTGTGCTTATCATTGTGCAACTGTTGCAGTTCAGTTAGATTTAGGCACAGCACCTGGTTGCTTAGGTTAAGCCACAAGAATACTTGGGTAGGTTTAAAATAAGATCACATCTGGGGTTTCAGTACCTAAGTTACATTATGTATGTCACATGACATCACTGAAGTGACTTGCAAGAAGAAAGTCACATGACGAGTGTAAGTCACGTGTCACTGAAGCGACTCGCAGCACTGAAGTCACATAACGAAAGTTTAAATCTACACCAAATACTAGTTACAAATTTACACCAAACACTAGCACTTTACTCAGTAACAAAATGCTAGCTAATTAGCTAGCTAAGGTACATCAATTGTTAGCTCGCTAGTTACATTTGATAGCTAATGTTCGCAAAACATTAGTGAACTTGCCAGGTAATCTACATCAATCATTAGTTAGCTGGTTAGCTAGTGTTGTGCTAACAGTGGCTAACTTAAAATATGATTGAGATATATATGTCTTTTACAGGTCTCCCAGCAACATATTTTAACTATTTTTGACCAAAACAGACAAGCTTAGCACATAAGATATTTAAGTACTTGGTATCTGCTGGATACCGAGTTTGCTCAACTGTTACTGGGGCAAAAAGAAGCGGGACTTAAAAGGGGCCAATTATGGAGAAAAGGAATTTGTTAAAAATGTTTTCTTAAATTCATACTGTACTATCATTGACATTTTTATTGAAGTGCTGGATTATTTTTGTTCAACCCCTCCAGCTCAGTGCTACCTTTAATAAATGTTAACATACTGCCCTGCTTGGCAGCATCACACAACACCACACTGTGTATTGTGACTGGTTACAGTCAGGGGCTCTCACACTGTCATGGCACAGAGCTATGTTGTCTTAACTCTAACCCTTAGCCCCTGGGAAGTCAAGTGACTGCGGCTAAAAGTGGCTTTATGAGTTATTATCTTCACATGATCACGTAGGAAAGAGTTAGCTGTCCACAAGCGAGCGCCCACCAACATGAGAGCACCATATTCAACCCAAGAAACCCAAGTTTGCATAAACACAACAAATTCTTGTAGACACATGCATCCTGGTAGCAGGAGATAAAGTGATAATAAAATCAAAAGAATTCACATAAATAAGGGCTTTACAAGCTGCTGTTTGTGTGTTTGATCCAAGGTACCAGCATGGCGCTCTCACTCCTCTGTGTGGTCATGCTCATTGGTGAACCAAACCGACAGCACAAATTGATTTTATTGCCGCAGACAGAGAGCAAGAGAGAAAAAGGCAACTCTTTGGAAAATACATAGCGCTTTATGATGAACATCTGGAAATCCCCTCTCACAGAGCAGCAGGGAGGGCGGGAGAGAAAACATGCCAGCTCTAATTGTGTGTGTTAGTTTGGGGGCTACATGATAGACAGGGCTGCTCGTGTCCTGGTCATTATTCCATTAAGAAGGATTCGGGGTTCGAGGACTGACCTCAGCGTTGTCGTTACAGACGCTCACAGGGGACATACCTGAGCTCAGTCTCCAACACCCCAGAGACAAGCTGGGGTCAAACTCACACCTCGCGCTGCTCCATGTGCTCCCTCTGTACCTGTTCCTCATTATCATCATTATTTTCTCGTACATTTGCTGTTTTTCCACCCTGAAGTGAAACATTTTTAAAGAGGTAATACATAGCAGAAGTTTATTTGGAATCTGCAAAAGAGGATACTGGGAACTGCAGTACTGGATATACTATTGGACTGCTGGATTGATCTGTAATCTCAAGAACGTGACAAGAAAAAGTAAAAAACAACTAAATGAAATAAAAATATTAATTTAAGCTGGCAGAAACTATGCATTTTTATTAATCTTGTACACACTCTACACATTTTAATGGATCTTTCTGCACTGGCAAAACCTGTGACTATGTTAGCACTGTACAAACCAACTGACCAATCATGACTGTTTACGCTCCTTAGTACAGAACCCATGGTTGGTTTTGTGAAAGTTTATTCAAATAAGACCACTAGTTCCAAACCAACACTGACAAAAAGACATAAAGGAAGCATTACTAAGTACAAATGCACTATGAATGAAAAGGGAAAAAAAAAAAGAAAACAAGAAAAATATGGAGCCACAGATGGCTGATGAGCAGACAATCTGGTCTGTCTGCAGCCAAGTTCAGTTTTATATCACAGCAGTCTTAGTTCAGGCTACAGTTGTAGCCACAACATGTAAAATATTCCTCCAGTTACATTAAAACAAACTCACTACAGTTTATAGCGGATATTTTGACAGCAGTCATGAGGAAATTCCGACAGTGGAACTTTTCAAACTGCAAGGCAGCTGATCAAAATTTCAGGACTGCCTGAAGTCCAAAAGATCCTCCGGGAGACAGTTGATTATGTGACCTCCCCCTCATACTGCACATCACAGTGACCACATTGGAGCTAAAATCTGGCTTAGACTCAGATCTGACACAGCAGGTCTTGACAGGTTGCAAAATGCAAGGTGCATGTCATGTTTTGTTGAAGCTGTTTAAAATAAAAAAGGCACACAGTGATGTTTTTTTTAACCAAACCACCTGACCATGATTTTGTTGTGAGGTAAACTCAGATCTGTACTTTTTATTTTGGTTAGCTAGACATAGTTAACTTCCTAGTAAGTAGATAGATAGTTAGCTACGTTAACATCTTCATAAAAAATGAACAGAGGAAGGGCACTTTCAGTGCGCAAAATGCTTGATCCCAATAGAAAACAACTGGGAAAAGATTCCTCTCACTGCCAAAACTGTGCTCTGTCTGATTGGGCCCTTAATCTTTATGGCTAAATTCCATCAGGCACAGCTGTGTCGCATTATGGCTGCGCCGTGGCAGCCAGAACTTATAGCTGCCATTCTACACAATGCTTGTGATTCCACCAGCAGCGCCTCGGAGCGTCCTAGATGCAGCTTTCTGCTTCACTCCTCTTCAAATACACGTTTATTTTTGACGGATGCGGCGTCAATTAGCATAGAGAAGGTTGAGCAGGCAGGAAGTCAGACACAGATAAAGCAGAGAGGATCCAGTCAGTTTTCAAAATAAAAGACCCAGTGCAGACTTGCGATCATAAAGACTGATCATAAAACTGTGCCCAGTGGAATCACCCAGTTATAGTTGCTGCCCAGCTTCAGTTGAGTTTCAAAATTCATTCGTCAAACTTAGACTAAACTCTTGACAAATCAGTCTCACCTCTAGGCCAGTTTAGTCTGCAGCTTCCTATCATTAAAACATTGAAATTTGAATATTTGCAGTTCTGTGGCAACTGGACACACCCCATCTGCTGATAAAGTTCATGTGGTATGATTGAAAGCTCCACAACAGCTACTCACGCTCAGCTGTTAATCCAACATGAATGAGACGGTTTAACGTGGCCAGAAAAAAAAAAAGAAATTTTAACATCTATGTTTCCATGACATCTGGGAAAACTCCATCTGCTGATGAAGATCATGTGATATGATCCATGACAGCTACAAAATGGACCCTGAGGTGGGCTTGTTTTGTCAACGTTACTTTAATGATAATATCTGGAAAAGTTATTGAGCAAATCTGAGCTGTTGCTATTTGTTTTTATAAAAGATACGCAGTGTAAATATTACAACCGAGTCATGCCTCGAGTTGCTAGCAGCTGCTCCTGTTCTGGCTTGTGGATCTGTGTGGAAGCCATTACAATGTAACCTTGAGTACTCAGGGACAAACGTGCATCAAAGTGCAGTTTTGCAGACTTTGATGCGGTAGGCATTTAACTGCCTCCTCGAGCATCTTGCCTTTTCCTGGTTACATTCACCAAATGTTTTGATTTACAAAAAGTGGAGGTCACAGAGGTTTCACTTTCATCACTGTGGACACAGTCAGCAATGACTCAGAGATAAATCCACTGTGGAAAAGAAAAAGATATCAAATTCAGTACAAAAAGTAGCTGTAATAGGTTAGAATGGAGCACAGCCCCAAGGCTGTGTCTTTTGTGTGGGTCAAAACTCTTTCTAAAACTGCTCATCATCACTAAAGCCTCCACTTACACTTATGAAAACCCAAAGTTGAATGCAAGAAGTTCATTTTCTTAAACTTACACAAAGTTTTCAGTTGCATAATCAGGCTAAAAATATACAGTTAAATGAAAAATGAAAGAAAAGAACAAGACTTTATTTCTCTGGTGTATTTTTACCTCTTGTCCCTGTCTCTGCATGTACATTCTCTGAAGGCTTTGTCTTCATTTTTTCTTCTATTCACCAACACATCCGACAGCCAAATGTGTCACCTCACATTTTTCTTTTCTTTCCACACTTTCCCCTGCTTTTCATATCAAAATGTTGCCCCATCCACTTCAAATAGAGCCATATCCATTCTGCGCTGGATGACACTAAAACATGATTTCCCTCGAGTTCCTTTAATCAGTGTCAAAACAGAACATGGGTATGCCTGTATCTTTCCTAACAAGCGCTGCCATTGTGAATCCTTGTGCGCAGGACTAAAATAACATGAAAGAGGACTAATAAAATAGACTTCAATACTCCGGGGCCAGCCCTATATCTTATTACCAGTGGAATAGAGGGGGGGACGCTCAACAATGTCAACAATCACAAGCAATTAGGAGCTCAGAGGCTCAGAGAGAGAGCGACTGAGACTGCTTAGTGCTGAACAAACAGTTAACATCTCATTTTGACAGCGGGAATGGGAAGACAGAGACATTAAGAAAACAAGTGGAGAGAGATGTCCGCGTTCAGTGATTTGCAACCATCAGTAGGACTAACACTGAGGGAAATCCAGAGCAAATAAAGTCTGTGCAAAAACATGGTGGGAAGTATGTTGTTACATCTAACACAAACTCATTCAGACAATAAGAAAAACAGCAGACGAGACCCCTGCCACATCAGAAGTCCACTCCAAACCAATTTAACTGACAAACTGACAGTGATAATTCTCCAGAAAATTGGATGCCGAATGTTTTAACTCTCAAGGTCTGACATTCTGACCCATAATTTAGAAAATAGCTCTGCTTGGTGTAACAATTAGCCGTCCTTTGTCTTCTACCAGGTCAGGAAAGTGACAGGACAAAACAATGTTTGTCTGGCTCAAGCTGTATATTACAAAAATATACAATTATTTGGCTTCTAGCTTGTTCCTGCTTGATTACACGCATTTGGCTGTATTATTGTTTGGTCATAGATAAAGGGATAGTTTGGATTATTTGACGTGTGGTTTGAGATACATATCGAACGTCAGTGTATAACCTACAGTAGGGCTGTAACTTACAATAATGTTCATTATCAATTAATCTATTGATTATTTCCACAATTAATTGATTAGTTTTTTCGGGCCAAAAAATGTCAGAAAATGGTGAAAAATGTTGATTCCTGTTTCCTAAAGCCTTTTTTGTCCAAAACCACTAAGGAATTTTGCCATTTACTGTCATAGTGGAGTAAAGAAACCAGAAAACATGTTCACATTTGAGAAGCTGATGTAAGTGAATTTGAGTCTTTTCAGACCCCAAACTGCCGATATATACTACAATATAAACCAACAAAACTCCATCAGCAAAATCAGTCATTTTACCTCGCAGACACAGGAGTTGCTGGTCTATTGCTGCCTCAATCCGTTAGCTTGTTTGTGTTAATGCATGACATCTGTGTTTTAAAAGAATAGTTTGGATTCACCAAAGCCAACACAAACAAATTAACAGATCAAGGCAGCAGGCCAGCAACTCCTGTGCTCTCCAAAGTAAAATTGCAAATTTTTCCTATGGAGTTTGGTTGGTTTGGAGAAAGCGTTATTTGGCTTATTAATGGTGGTTTTCGATCAGAAAAGGCTGTCTGACAGCAATGTAAAGTGGAGAAAATACACTAAATACAGCATACAGTTGAATTGATATTGATTTTTTTGGTGAACCCTTGTCAAGTGGCTAAAATACGTTTTGTTGCTGACCCTGTCCACAGCTGTACATTGCTTAACTTCTGGGCTGATGCACCTCTTTGCTTCTCCTAACTGGGGATGTGCCGACCAGCATCTTCTGTAACTAAAACACTGGTCATCTGTAAGTATCTCATACAACCCTACACCATATAATCGTAACTATCCCTTTAAAAAAAGATTGTATGACCTTAAATAAAGAGTCAAACAATTGGTTTTATCACTTCTAATAGAGGTTAGAGTTAAGTAAACTGTATAACTGCATGTTAAAATGAACAGTGATATAATATGTGTGTGGATGATTTTAAGTGTTTCTTTACTTAAAACTCCAGGCGCAGTTGAACTTTTCATTCACGGCAGGAAGGAATATGAGATCAGGTCTGACTGAATTAACAAAGGAATTAACTTGATTACATTTTTCCAATTATGACGAGTAAATCCCATTGTTGGTACAGATCAATCATGGGAGAGGAGAGCGGCTTAAAAAAACTCAGATTTTAATTTAAATATTTTTAATTTAAAAATCCCTTTAATCAAGTCTAATGAAAATTAAAATGAACAGTGTGCCTCGCCATCTTCATTTTCTCTCCCCTTTCTTTGCCTCAAAGTCCTAAACAGTCACTTGTCGTCAAATGTTTCCCGTGCTCATTTCCTCTCCTCTTTCCTTCTGTAAGTGTGTCATATTTCCAAGGCAGTAAACGCGCAGACAGAGATGAGTAATTAGCAATTAGTTCCAGGTCAAAGGTTGGACCTGGAAATTAGAAATTAGTCAAAGAAATTTGGCAAAAGTTGGGACTGAAGCCTAAAGTTTTATCGACATGAGTCAGATCATTTAGCAGTTGTACAACACCAATGGACCACCAAGGATGACAGTGTCAAATGACTGAGACACTTAATTGAACCACTGAAAGTTGATGTTGTGCCGGCTTCACACTGTTATATCAATTATTTTTCATTTCACAACTAAGATTGTTATTATTGTTAATCCCAGGGTGCAGCAATTTATGACTCTACTTAATTGCAGTCTGCAGATGTATAAACCAAAATATCTTCTCCTGGGAATAAATGCAGAAAACAAATTACATTCACTCAGTGCCGTTTTTTTTCTCACTTTGTATCATTAACATCAGTTGAAAAGCATAAAAACCGTAATATTTTGATCTACTCTTTATTTCATCAAATTATGTGATCAAATATGTGACCATGGCAATGTCAGCACATGCAGATGCTGATGGGTCCTTCAAAATTTGCTACATTTTTGTTTTTATCTGTTATTTTCCCAGTTTTATTGATGACAAATGCATCAGTATGACAGAAATAAACTCACAGGCATTCAACAATGCACACTGTGTCTTTCAGCCACCCAGCCAGATCAGATGAATGCCCCACCTTAGATCACCCCAGGAGGAGAGGAGAAAAGCGGGGATAAGAGCCATGCTTACCCAGCTTGGACTTAAGGCTGCTCCTGCCTAATCTCCACCCAGGCCAGGAAAATGAAATGGACGAAATGGGACAAGCAATGGGAAATGAGAGAGTTGTGTCGACATCTTAACGTGGAACATATTCGAAGCTGACACAATGCAACACACCAAAGCCTGGCAGGATGAGGGGAGGAGGAGTCTGTGTTTACATCGATGATGCTTTGTGCACAAACGCAGTCAAAGTTGATGGTCAGTGTTTCCCAGATGTCAGACTTTTTATGTGAAGATGTCGACCATATTATCATCACCATCTTGTTGCTGCTGTTTACATTCAAATAAAAAAAAACAAAAAACAATCCATTCTGATTCAGTGGGCTACAATGTGATTATAAGATGATTATTGATGTGTTGTAATGCATCAAAAGTTTCTTCAGGCCTACATGATTTATTTTTCCTCACTATGTGACGACTGACTACTGTTAGTCCAGGGTTATTTTCACTCCAACTTCAAAGAAACAAACATGCTCCACTGCTCAAACACAGTCAGATTGTATCCAGTCCTCCAAATTAAGGATATCCTGTTGTCCCAGGGACAAGACAAATACCACATGGGAAACAAAAATTCCATGGCTGGGAAAATGCTGGGCCAGTAGAGAAACTACAAATGAAATTATTATGTTAAAGTATCATGGAATACATTTAATTCTATTCTGTAAACATGTTCTATGTGTATGCAGCATGAAGAGGCTCCAACCTTCTTTTCATTGTGCAACTCTGTGTTGTACAATGATAAATAAACTGTCTTGATGTGTTGAAATGAACTGGGTAGTAAGGTCATGTCATGTCTAGAAGTTTCAGATCAAGCGCTACAGGATGTAGAGTGTAAAAAATCCATTAATCAGAGGGTGGTTTTGAAGATAATGTGAGTGTCCGGCAGTGCATCAGGGGGAATCTCTCTAAGCATATATGGTGTTTTATACTATACGTATGCAGCTCAGTGCCACTCTGATGGAGCACAGCTCCTATTGATTACTCACCCAGGGTTGGCTGAGGCTGTAGGTGTGCCGATGGTCATCCAAGTCCTCCTCCTGCTTGGCTTGCTGGAACTCATGCCTCAGCCTTTGTATCCGGTCATGGTTACTGGGGGTCATCTCACTGCTGGGAGACAGAGAAAGAGGAGTTGTTTTGAATCCAAATATCGTGCTAAGTGGTTATCTTGAGGTCATTTTTCAGCAAGCCCTCACTCAGCAATAACACCTGGTACTTTACTCCAGCTAGCATGTTGCTTCTGATGCCTTTTCAGATTTGAATAATTCACATGAGGACCCTAACACCCCTTTAAATTGTGCTGAGGATCCCTTGATCTGACGGTTGTGATTCCCTTTTGTATACCTGACTGACATCTCTATGTGTTTTTCCATCCTTCCCTCCCTCCTTCCAGCCTCCTACGTCCTGAGCATCCCTATAACTGAAAGTGTCCCTCGTGCACCATTGTGAGTGATGCATGTCCCTTTTAGACTGCAGGAGAATGTTGGCCTTTTATGGTACGCAGTCATTAAACACTGTGGAAAACCCTCATTTACATCCCCTTCATTAAGGGGCTTTGAGGGGCCTGTCAATAGGAATCAATAGCCTTCCCTCAGCTTAATCAGGCTCTCCTTTTATCACCAGCTACAGAGGCAGCACATGACAAAACGCATAATTATGATGAGACAACCGGCTTGATAATAAGCCTGTATTTATGCATACCATGGGGATGAAAGTGACCAAAGGTTAGGAATTTGTGCTGGGAGGGGACGAGAGCTCGGGGATGCAGGGAGTGGGATTGATAGGGTGAGGCAAGGAAAGGGAGATAAAGGTAGGAGGTAGAGTTCTCGAGGACGGTGCAGAGTGAAAAAGGGAAAGGTTAATCAAAAGCATGTGAGAGAAGGGAAAGAAACTAAGTCAGCTAGGACCTGTCACCCCTGTCATTGTGCGTGTCCTCCTGAGTAGCACTTACAGGTGGCACACCGGCGGTGGAAGTGATTGCTTATTTGGGCCCAGAGGATTCTGGGCGCAATTATGGTGATAATTGCAGATTAGAATGAGCACATCCTTCTGATGATAATGGGCACTAGGACATGCTGCCAATCAAGCTTCATTAAAAGCACAATAAATAGCAGCTCATAAAGGATGAATGGATCTCGGTGCGTGCCCCTGAGTAGTACTTGGCGAGACACGGTTATCGTGTTATTCGTACTGCCTGATCAAAATCAATTGTATTAGTTATACTCCATTTGATTTCTATAGCTTTATGTGTGTGGGAGTGCAGGAGTGTACATTAGGCCTTTTATGTGGATGTGGGCAATTAAGTGGCTCATCGGGGTGTGAGCTGGCTTATGCTTTTAGGGTGTGGGGTGATGGTGAAGACCGTCTATTACTGTTCATTACAAAATCAATGTTCCCTTTATATTTGCATGAGGTTGTTTAAACAGTATATGTGATGTTAAAGGAATCAAATTACTTAATTGTAGTCTATAAACAACAGAGCTACATAGGCTTTGTGTCCCAGTCTATGACAACACTTCTTCTCTGTCCTGTAAATTCTTCTAAAATTAGCCTAAAAGGCCTATCCCAGGCATACTAAAAATTGTTCTTGAACCATTTGGAGTACATGCATGGTTCTGGCAGTGTGTTATTGGGTAATAGAGGTTTGAATACACTAGGTAGAAGGTTTTTACTTTGGGTTGAATATTTTTTGCAAAGAGATGCCTGCAGATGACCTATAGCTGACAATGGAACCACAGCATTTATCTTTACATGTTCAAATTAGACACCACAGAAAATTAATATTTATTTACAAATTATTCTAAAGAAATCTGATTGGCCACCCCTAGTGCCACCCCATTATCCTCAAGATTGGTTATCAGCGCGACCTTAGTTTGAACCAATTGTTTAATTTTTAAATGTGCATTATTTTCTTTTGTATGTAGCTTACTTGTATTTTTTAAAAGGTTAAGTTACTTTAATAAAAAAATGTAGTAGTGTAGTGTGCACATGTGCACATAGGCCACCCCTGCATAAGTCAGTGCCCCATTGGGGCCACCTCAAACAAAGAAGTCTGGAAATGGCCCTGTTGTAGGCTGTGGACAGCAAATTGGAGGCTCCTCTTGGATTAAGTGTGGTGTCAATCGAAGGGTCAGAGGTCCACTGCCACTTTGATCTCCATGCTAACTCGATTTATGACGAATACTAAGTGAAAGATTGGCTAATTTGAAATGATGCAACAGCGGTTTGTGGGTATTTATAGATGTAATGGTGTGTTTTGAACTAAATATTTCACTGGATTGGATTGACTGGACCTTTGCCAATGCAACATGACCAGTTTCGCCTGACTTTTATCCATCAGTGGAGTAATTTGAGGCTTCAGAGATGAGTTGCCTCAATTTTTGAAATGTTTGTTTGTTTGTGGTGTTGACTTCACCTGCTGTGGCGACTGTATCCTGGAATGGTTTCGAACAATCAATAAACAGAAGAATCCTAGCTTTCCAAAGATATGTTTCATGAGTACCCACTGTTAAACATAGCAGTACTTAACTGTCCATGTACTATGGGACTGCGCAACACTCCATGGGATTCCCCCACATTAGCTCTCCATTGTCATACAAGTTCGTATTACTTTTAGCAACAAAAGTAACACACAAGGGTTATATGAAACCATTATCAGCTTCAGGATTTGCTTCTGTATGGTTATCAGTGCTATGTACTCTATGTCCACATTGAGTCCATCTGTTTGTTGATGCAAAAAACATCAACTGAAGGTTTCCAGATTTCCCTGAAGATGTACTTGTCTGTGTCTGAGCTATGCTGTACATACACTCAGACAGTATGAAATTGAGAACATAAAAACACATCTGCAATTCTGAATGAATTTCCTTCACATTTCCCTAATATATGCCTGCTAAGACATATGTTGAGATACAGTGCATGCCATCATCCCTGCTCGAAAGAGGTTTGACAAGATGGTAATGGTGGGAAAAGACCAAACAGATCTTGGAAGTCCAATAGAGGCAATTAACTTAATCCCTGAGGCTGGTCAAAGAGAAGACTGGGCTGACTCCAAACAAACAGCCCCATAAATTTTTCTCTTTGACCCTCCAGGGAGGGTCAGTGCTAGCATCAGCATCTCAAACATGCGCCACTGGGCTTGAGGAACCAGAGGCGGCAGCTGGGGATCCAGAAAAAGGGCCACAACCCAGGCAATAAACAACAATACTTGAGTCCATATACACTTCTCACACAATGACACCTATTGCCCTTCTCTCACCCACTAAATCAATCTAAGAGAGAGTATATTATATCACCAAATTCCTGCTCTAGCGTGTGGTGGGTGAAGGGGTGGGGAGAGGAAAGGCAGAAGATCAGTGGAGACAAGATCTCCAGCAAATTAAAGAATGAGCAGCAAGGCACTTCAATATATTTTTCAAAGTGCTACAAATGGAAATTGCATTGCGTAGTGGCTGGGAGAGGGGTTGGGATTTAACGAGGGGTGAATTTGTCATGGTAGTTCAAAGGAGCCCTGTGCAATATCTAGATTATCTGCAGGGGCTTCTCTTCTTGGGCCTCCACCCACCATGGGGGTTCCAAGATGATGGGATTCTTGAAAAGCACCCCATGGAATTTGTCAGTGTAAATATATTCATATAGAAAGGAAAAAGAGCTGGAAAGCCAAACACTGGGGATGAGCAGAAATCAAGCAGAGATGTTCCCATGTAAGTTTGTCCTTCCTGATACCAATTCCAGTACCTGAACTTTGGGTATTGGCCGATACCAAGTGTTTAAAAGTAACTATACATACCATATATGGATGCGATATGACTGCTATAATTGTTGTATGGCCTGACTCAGGTTAAAAAATTGCCAGGAGGCTAGTGTTGTAGTACTTGAGATCGGTGTTTGTCTCTGTCTCAGCCAAAGAGGACTCTTTATTTCAAGATCGTTCAAGACTACAACTGCATGTATATCACTAAATATCTTGTGCAGTATCTGATTTATTTGTTAACATCATTACTGTGACTGGATATAAAACTACCTGCCTCAAATGCAACCAATAACTCGTCTCATTTCTAATTTGAAATTTTTGGTACCAGCTGCCAGTCTGCTCCGATCATATGCACTCCAAGAAAGTGAATGCAGGAGACAGGGGAAGAAACTGTGGCTGTCTAGGAGGAGATATCAGACAAATCTTCTGAAATTAAGTTTGGCTACCTAAAACACTAAGAGTTGTTCTGCAAAACAATGTCCGAAAGCAAACACACAGCAGTGTGGACATTCTGCAGCTAGCTTTCTGAGTTATGTTTTTGCTATGTTTTTCGCCATGGTATCAGTCTTGCCCCTTAAAGACTTGGTCTGGTCACAGTCTCAATACACTCCGGTCTTGGTCATAACTTGGTCTCAGTTTAGGTGGTCTTAACTATAACATTGTGGGATGCTGCTGGGAAGTAGCACTGTACCGTTTAGGGCTAAAAATTATACAGTATCAGATCAGTGCATAGACTTGTCTACTCATCAATAACCAATTGGATTGATCCAGCATTTTATTACAGGCATTTCCAATATTGGTATTGGTACCGGAACAACTCCAGAAGCAGGAGAGTCACCAGGGGCTTCCCACTATCACTGTAACAACTGGCAGCAGACCTGTCTCCATACATAAAGAAGATGGATTCAGCCGCCTTCCCTGAGAGCTCCCCAATGCTTGGGCACCTCAATGTGTAATTAGTCAGCATGATCACTGCAGATGCATCAGGTGTCACGCTTATAAATTCCCCTGTGAATACATCAACGTCTGTAATGGGCCTGAAGAACAAGAGCTGCGGGGAAAGATTGGGGAGGAAAACTGGTGGCAATTTATGTCAGCAGACCACCTTGGCAATTAGGATAAATGTGTCACCCGAGCCAGCGTTAGATGTGTATGAGGGAATATGAATGAGCGCTGCTCATCAGTTTGCTATCAACCATGTGTTTGTGCATAAGGGAAAAAGGTCACAGGTTGTGTAAGTGTACTCAGGGGTACAGGGAGCCAGTCTGCATCATGATCGCATGAGCTTGCAGGGCTTAGTCCCAGGGCTGTTTTTTTTTTTTCCCCGAAAGCCCTTTTTTCAAACATGACTCAATGGAAAATGGGATGCCGCCCGTAAAGTAATTAAAAAACATGGGGGAGATAAAGTATCCATATGCCACAGCATTTTCACAGCCAGCATCTTCATTCTGCCCTGCATAATGAGATTTGCTCAAAATTCATCTGTGCGTTCGCGGAGTGAAATGTCAGCACTTGGCCTCTCAGGTTGGCCATATCCCTCCCAAATGCAACACAGATTGCAACACATAGACATAGAAAGAGACACGAAGATGCCGACACACACTCTAACTAGCTCCCTTTCCCTGTCTCTCTTCTCATCACTTTACAGACACTTGCATTCAGTAAAGTCACACTGCTGCTGTATTTATAGCCTGGCTGAAAGCTTATTCTCATGGCTTATTGGGAGAGGTGAACTTGTGAATTCATAGGCCTGCAGAGTCAGGTCAAGCAACAAGGACTCGGGCCAATCTGAACAACAGTAGACCACCTACTGATCTCTTTCTCCTCCTGCTGCTGCAACTCATCCACTCCCTTATTAAGGTGGGACTATAAACACTTAGCTGAATCTGCAAGCTCATGTTTCATTTTCTCTGGCAAAGATGTCTGGCCACCATCCCATTCACACAGATTTCCACCCATCCTACATCTCTTCGGGCAAATCATAACCATTTACTTAATATGGGGTGGTTTGATACAACGATACGTCACTGGTCCAGATTTGCTAAGTCATACATTACATGTCTTAACGCGCACAAAACTCAGATAAAGCTGTTGAACTAGGCAGTGCTGGACAAAGATAAATCAAGGTTCTGTTACTCCAATGCCTATTTCTCACCTGAAATGTTTTAGAAAAACATTTAGTGTACTGTTTAACAGTAATTTGAGAAAGTTTGTGAGCAGGCACAGACACTACCCCAACTCGCACGAATCACTAAGCGCTGGGTCACATGTTACTTTGCTCTGATTTGTTGCAGGGCCCTTGGAAATCGAAAATATACTGAGAAATCTTCTAGTCTAATTCACACGCAAGTGACAACTAATAAAAACTACTTGAACTAGAGAACATGGACTAAATTTTACATTCTGTTGCTGTATGTCAAGTGCAGACCACACAATGTAAATTACATGTAAACTGGATAATTTGCACAACACAAGGCTTACTCACTGTTGCCTGTTGGGGGTGGCCTGTACATGTCTTCAGGCTGGGACTCTTATCAAACATGTCAAATATGGAAAAGATGTAGCAGTGTGGAGTCGAGATCCAACAACTTCCTGTCAAATTCCTTGTCAAATTTAACATTTTCACACAAAATCTAATATGGCCAACTTCCTGTCAGGAAAACTGTCATTAAAATTTAAATATGCAGAGAGCAATGATACCACCACATTTTGTGAAGATCAAAGCAACCTTATCCCAACCCTAGCATGCGTTTCGGGAATGTTATCCAGCCCCCATATGATGCCTTTTTCACCAGTTTTGATATCTGTGCCAATTTTTGTGAGTTTTCCAGGTATCACAAGTCCCTAAAAAATGTGTTGGAAAATGGGAAAAATAATAATCTCTGCAAAAATAATAGGTTCAATAACACCTTATAAAATCTCAATTATATAGCATCATATTTGTTAGTGCTTTTATTTTGCAGCAGCCTGTAAAGAACCAGTGGTGTGCATGTGTCTATGCGCATACATGTGTGACCCCCTTCCCACCTGTGTTTTTTAACCTGACCTGTTGACAGGGGTCATGAGCCCTCTAAAGCAGCAGTTGGGGGTATGTGGATGCCTGTCCGTGTAATAGTCATCCTTTGATCCAGGAGGATTTGGCAGATGTCTCACACACCACAGGGCTTAGGCCAAGGATGCAAACTATGGCACACTATTGCTTCTGTTGGTGGCGGATCAAAGCCGTGCTGGGTCTCGGCATGCCCTATAAACACTGCCACTGGCCAATAAAGGAGTAATCCAATCACTGAGAGTGTAACGTGGGTCATATGAGCATACCATAGGTCAGGGGGCCAGTTTCAGCCAATCAGAATGAGAGTGTTATAATCCAGGGGATAACATTTCAAGAGAAGTTTGACAGTAGTTCTGAGAGTTGTTACAGACTTGTTCATTTCCAAGTTCAGTGAAAAAGGCTGAACTGTCAGGGCTTCGGTGTGACTTTAAAATCAGACGGTCTGTTATTTCTTATCTGATCACTGTTGATTGAAATTCTATCAGATTATCTGGTTTCTTGCTCTGGCCCTAGTATCTCCATGCAGCAGATGAGGGGGCAGGCTTCTTAAGTTTGGGCCCTTTGGCAATCTTGCATCAAGTCAAAGGCTTAGCTCATCTTTATTCCATCGCCCCGTGGACTTTCATTTATTTCAAAGACAGAAAGATGAGGCATTTTTGGGGAGATGGACAGCCTTTGGGACCTACCGCAACGATAGAAAAAGATTAGATCTGCATTACCGCTGGTCATTTTTGAAGGGGAGAGGGACAAAGATAAAACATTTTTTTAGAGTCTTCAGAGGAAATCAGCATATATCGGCCAATCTGCCATGATTCTTGCAATCAAACGGAAGTATTTGAAGCGTATAGCCCTCTCCCGGCATTTCTTCCCCTTTCCACTTTACTCTCTTTACCATCTTCATAAAAATATCTTCAATTTTTTTCCCTCTTGCCTCATCTCGCTCCTATTTTTCTTCCCATATGTTTTATCTCTGAATGCCTCAGTCCTCCTCTGTGGTTACAGGGATAGGTCATGAATTCCCTTCTGTCCCCCTCATCCTCTCCCACTAGCCTGGTAAGTGACAGCTGCAGGCTGGACAAAGGCCCGATAATACCCTGGATTTGTCAGGCTCTGACTTCACCCATGTCCTCCTGTGACTGATGCACTGACAGTGGCGCCTTGCCAGCTAAAAACCCCACTTCTTGATGGGGGCTGTTGCTGTTGTCAGGCTGGGTGTGAATATGTGTGTATGCATATCCATGGTTCCTTTCAGACTCCAAAGAAGCCTATATGGGGTCCTTGGGGGTCATCATCTGGGATGTCTGCCTAGGCCATGCTGGTGGTGTGACTGGGGAGTGTGGAGCCCTGATTAGCAAGGGAAAGAAGCAACGTCTGGCTGTCCAGCACGGCTGGCCCCTGGTGTACCGTTCATCTCTTGCTTCCCCCGTGTGAGAAATGAAGAAACAGCTCTGCCCTGAAGGGAACCACAGAAGGCCCTCAACCAAGAAAATGGTTGATAGAAAATGAGTAAAAGAGGCAGTTCTTCAGCTATCTCTTTGTCCCTTTAGAGACGTACACCCCTCAGTATTTCAAAAGACCTATTTTCCTCAGCACATATATAGTCTTCTTTATCCCAATTTGCTTTATTGCTCCACGGGCACATGCTATAGCACAAACACCTTTTTCTGCAAACATTTCTTTCTTTCTTCTGTTTGAGGGATTGCCAAAATACAGGTGCAAGTGAGCAATTGGCCTTGCAGCTGTTTACATGTGAGAGAGACACAGGCGATGCCTTCTGCCCTGCCTTTTCACTGGCAAGTTTTACGGCTTTACTTCCAAAGAGAAAGCACTGGAACTGATCAAAGGCGCTTTTGTTTCCGCGTGTTGTGCCGTGTGGCTGTATTACACGTGGTTAGAAGGAAACAGGTGTGACCTTCTCCACAAAAGAGGAGCTAAAAGTGCTTTTGGTTGTTTTAAAACTTCCAATATATGGTCTGTGGCTTTAATGCTAAAAGAGAAAGAAGCTGAGATGGGAGTCCACAGGCCAGAGGAATGCCTCGAGGCGATGTTGTGGCAGAGCCAGCTGGATGGCCAGAACATTCTAGTAAATAAAAGTAAAAAAATGAAAATAAAGGAAAAGATGGATGCTCAGGTGCAGTAAGGAAATGTATCAATTATTCAACTGATACTGTGAGGTGGATGCAGCTGCTCTAACTTGGAATGAAGGACAGACAGGAGGACAGAGAGGAGGTCATAGTGGCTTTCCATTTGAAGTAACTTACAAAGGCTGAGTTTTTCCACTGTGAAATAAAGCCCTGATATGTTTGACTGAAAAAATGTTAACAAATCCTCATAGCTACATGACAGAATAGCTCGATTGCCAAATATTCTGACAGGTTGTTTGATGGCAAGGTGAAGCAGCAAAAATATTCTAGATATAGCCTACGTTTTAATTCTAATATTGACGTTTTTAGGTGGGCCTTTTTTAAGCGGCTAAAATACCTTTTGTTGTTGACCCTATCCACAGCAGGTCATTGCTTAGTTTCCATGCTGGCATTCCTGCTACTTCTCCACACTGACTGCCATCTACTGCAGGTAATACACTGACTATGGCTACATACTTTATACAGTCCCACTTCAAATAATCCGAACTATCTCTTTAAAACTTGAACAACTCTAACTCTAACTTGAACCCCAGTCTCCTGGGTTTCCTGTGTGTGTTTGAGCCATCTATCTTTCTTTCTTGTTATTATACTTCTATCATATTCACTGTGAACACTGCAGGCTGCTGCCAAAAAAATAAATGTAAATATGAGTTGGAATAAGCTACTTGCACATTCTACCTGAGCACATTTTTCTCTATAGGACGTGCTGAAAAATGTGGCAAAGTGCAGTGTTTCCATATCAAGACATACTGAACAATACAGTCAATGTTTTATGGAGAGGCACATGTGCTGCTAAGATTGACCTTTTACATAAATTCTAAGAAAACACTCCACAACATTCATTCAGTTAACTTTAATGAGTTGCATCAACTCTAATCCAGTGTAACCTAATTTATATCCAACTACAGCAACCATTTCTGACTCTATTTTCAGTCCTCCTTATCCACTGAGTAAAAAAGAAATACCATGCTTCTTTGAGACATGTTTAAGGTGCTTTCATGCGGCACAAAACATTGTGTGAAGGGGGAAAGTATAACATTAAGATGTTATGTCGGGCACAGCTAAAAATTGATATGAATGATAGACTCTCTGAGAACTTTCTTCTCCTCGGTTGCTGGCAACTTTTTCTATAGGTTATTTTCTGAGAAGAAAGGAGTCAGGCAGCTTCTGACTGACAGCTGCGTCCTCCATGAAGAAAGAGATGAACTTTGAAGTTAAGGCCTGTAATCCCAATCCATCGATTCAGAGGCACTTGCACACTCTGAGAGAGAGAGAGAGGCCTGGAGTATGGTTGGGACTGCATAATATATTTACACAGGCACAAATACACACTCACATATGTGTGCATACACATCGCAGTAAGTTCAGAGCAGTGCCACTTCGTAATGAGGCAGAACTGCACTGCATGCTAATGATTAAAACTAATCATGTGTCCAAAACTTGCAAAAACACAAGAAATTAATTTGCTGGATCATGCCCAAGAATTCTGATGCAGTAAAGTATTTAACTATCTTATTAGCCTAAAGAAAGTTTACAAATGTTTGAGCAGTATTACTGCCTTTTTTGAAACCAGAAGAATAACATCAGCAAAAAAATTGGAATTTGATTTAGAGGTGAAAAGGTCTCTTTGATAGGACATCATTTGTGGCAATTCTCAAGAAAGGGTGAAGTATACAAACAGTATGAAAACACGTGTGACAGCCAAAGTCTCAGAACAGGGTGAAAATTCCCTTTAAATACAACATTTTCCTGTCTATTCCTGTACTGTGCAGTGTCACGGCTGTTTGTGTTGCACAGAGGCATCTGATGGGTCAATATTCCTCTTCAGGGTAAGAAGAGCAGAGAGTAGGTCTTAAATAAGGTGTGAAGGCCACAGGCCGAAGTATCCATCTGAACAGTTTAGCTCAGCTTTTATGAGCCCATCAGGTTTTAAAGACAGCTTTTATGAGATATCAGCTCGCTTGACACTAAGAGGCCAGAAGAGGAGCGAGCTGGGGGTATATGACTTTGGCTTCCAGTACACTCTTTTATGGACCCTGACACCAAAATATTTGGTCTAAGTATAGGGTGGCGCCGTGAAATATGAAATTGGTTGCTGCATTTTGCATTAGGTGACCTCAGATAAATGCCCAGTGAGGCAGCAAGTCACCTTTGCAGGTTTCTCTTTTGAGCAGCACTCCAAAACCCAAAGAGGGCGGAAGCGGTGGCTAGACGATCGTCAGCACTTAGACAAGGAGGAGCCGAGTGGATCTTGAGACAAGTTTGTCTAGCCAAGTGCGGATGCCTCAAGTGCTTTACATAAAACAGATGCCATGTCTTAAGTTTGACAACCTGCTAAATGAGAGTGAATAAACTGTTGTGAAATTAAGGGTAAAGACAATAAAGGGAGAGAAACCTGTGGAACTAATTAATTTAACAAGTTTTGGAACAATGTATTAAAAGAGAAAGGGTGAAAGCTGCTCCTGTTACATGTTTCTCAGTCTTGGTGTACTGCTACAGTCACAGTACAGAAACAGCCCGACAAACATCTCCAACCTGCCTGGCCAGGTCCAACTGAGCTCATCACACAGCTGTGTGACCCCGCAACCTCCCCACCCTGCCAAACCCCCTCCTCCCCACTTCACTTACTTTTTAACTTTGCATTCTGAAAGTGCCTCATCCTTCAGCTGCTCTTATGTGCTGGAATGCCCACGGGCAGCTTATTAGAGAGGCACTAGTTTTTCAAGCACAGTGCAGCACAGCCTCAGCACAGTAGCAGGAAAACAGACAGACGGGAGGGAAGTAATTCAAAGACGGGTCTCGGGGTGAGCTGCAGCTTAAAAGCCAGAGAATGGGATGGAATATTACTCACATAAAAAGTTGGTGATGTCAGCTACCGTCAAGCCTCATCCAGTGTGCCGTTCAAAATATCTCAGATTTCAAGTGGTGGTAAATTGACCTTCATGACTTGCTCATGTCTGCGACAGTGACTACATGTACTTAACTATAAAAGAAAATCTCTTCCTGTGTTTCCCAAAACTGTAATCACAGAGTTTGTCTTTGGTCCATTTTTTGCAAGTTCTACATAGTTACTAATTAGGAATGATTTACTGACTGTTTTCCAAAGAATGGTGATTTCCATTTTCCTACCTGCAGGCAAACATTGTTGTATGTTCAGTTTGAAACTTGCAGGGACTTGAAACTGAAGGAAAATCATTATTAGGGAATAATTAAAGGGCAGAAGTTGACCCAAGGATGTCTTAGCTTCTCAACACCTCTTAAACATATCCACCCAAAACCTTAACAATTCCCATTTGCAACTGCATTACCATGTAGCTGTGTAGGCCTACTGCAGGGCTGGACATTATTGCTTGCCCAGGGCCGGTAAACTCTGTGTTTGGGCAAGTGGAAAGCAATGTGATGATATCTTTATTGATTATCCTGTATTTCTGTCCATACATATGTATGGACAGACATGTATGGCGGTGCGTTGATCCAAAATGCACAGCACAGTGGAGTACTGTTTTTGGCTTACAGTGTTCCTCCAGCCACCTAACACTGGGCAGTATTTCTATTTTATAATGTTAAATTTATTGTAGCCACTGTTTCAGAACTTAATGAAATGTTACAACAACTTTGGAACGGTCTACTGCGCTGAACTCAAAGCTAGTTAGATAGCAGGTACAAGTCATTCCTATTTTTTTTTCCATGGTAGAAAAAAATCTCTCGGAAAAAGGTAAAAGAATGTAAATATAGTATACATGTGATACAATAATTGTACAAATCCCTCTCTATTTTTATACATTTTTTAAAAGGCCTACATTTTCCATTTTTGACAAGTAACTTTGGCTGTTAGGCAAGTAAAAATTTCTGCTAAATGCCCAAGGGCCAAGTGACTCGAACAGCTTAATGTCAAGCTCTGTACGGTAACTTTGACAGCAATAAAAGCAAATATGCTGTTTACTATGCATTTACAGAACACTGAGAGTTCACCATCTGGTCTCTGCCCCATTCTGTGATGAATGAAAACCAATGTCTGCCTTTGGGGAGGGAAAAACACATAAAAACAATTGATGGTATGTTTTGGAACACGATTAACAGTGCGTAAAAATGCACTTAATGGATTAAAACATGTGTATGGTCCTTTAATGCAAATATATGCGGAGATATCAGCATGTGAATGGGCAGATGAATCCACTCCAGATACAAATATTCACATGCAGCTGACCCTCTCTTACTCGTTTGCTATTCTAGCACGTTGCCAGAGTGACACGCTCTCACTGGCTACCTATAATGAAAGGCTAATATTAGATTTCAAATGGGCCTAAGCAGCCCTGGTGCATTTGCCATATATTACATCTGCATTCAGAGATGTATCATTTGACATCTGGTGCATCATTTTCAGTGGGACTGGCTGACTTGGATGGTTTACTTCTCTACTGCGGCATTCCTGGTCACGTGTACGCCGGTTTTTAAAATCGACTAACAGGCCGAGCAGATATCCTGTCTTTTATTGGGGCACCGTGGTCTCCCAGGTTCATTCTATAAGGCCCACACCTGTAAAGTATCTCATTTACTCCAGCGCGACATCACACTGTGCTGAATGCAGACAATCGCTCCCTTTCCAAATGTCAGTGCCTGACGCTCAGCGGGCGATCCACGAGCTGGCAGTAAATAATTCACGCCAGCCCTCCGTAGCTCTCCTCACTGTCCCATACACAAGCAACCCCCAAGTCTTCTCCACCACGACCCCCTGCGCCGCTGCTACTTCCTCTATACATAATTAACGAGAGAAGCGCGGTGGGACTCCCGTCAGTCAGGGCCCGGCTACAGCCAGGGCCACTTTAAACAATAACAATATTGATAGTGGGTGTAATAAAGCAGAATTAAAAAGATGAATTCCAATGATTTTTTTGCTCCTGGCTCAGCTGGTCCCAGCTTTAAGTGGTGAGAAGAGGGGGCAGGGGGGACTACTGGTTGGTGGTCCTTCGAGGCAATGGATGGAGGTACAGAAAGAAAGCTGTTGCCCCTTTCCCCACCCTACCATCCCTGGTGTCCTGTACTAGTGGCTCCATTACTGGATTAAGTCTCTGAGCCCTCTTCTGATAGCCAGAGAGACAGAAGAGGGAGGGGGTCAGGGGTCATGACCTTTAGTAATGACCACGCAGACAGACGAGCAAAAGGAATAAAAAAAGGCTGAGGCTGGCAGCATCATTTCAATTTAGGCTATCAATGTTGTGTAATAATCAATGAGAGGGTCAGGAGGTTGGCAGATACTGACAGATGGGGAGACAAAAAGAAGATGAAGAAAAGGATGAAAATGAGAGAATCACAGCTAAAAAAGGCTAATCAATGTTAACGTAACAGCACTTTGAATGATTTGTCGCCTATCCTTAAGCATAATGACAAAAATGGATCAGAAGCACCAATAGTTCACACTTCACAAGCACTAGCTCAGTTCATAGAGATTAAAATGAACTAGTTCATGTTCATAGTTCATGATTTTGAATTTTGAACTGAGTTCAAAGTCCTGAAAAATGAGCTAGTTCACATTTCTTTTTTTTTTTTTTTTTCCAAATTGAATTTTGAATAGAACCTCCTCCTACCAGGGATGCTGGGGTCTATATAATGACGTCATAATAATGGAGTGTGAAATACACATTTTTTGCTTGAACGAGCAAGGATAACATACCTAAAACATACTGGGATCACTTGTGATTTTTGTGGGAATGGTTCAATTTAATATATATGCATTTATATAGAGTATGTTGCATCACATGGCTTCTTTTGTAATGGTTTACTGTGATGCCTCTGAAGCTCCTGCAATCTGGACACTGCTCTTGGACATACAGCAACTTCTATAATACCTTGAATATTTGTCCTGCCCTAGTTCTGGATGTGTCACCCTTGCACGCCACTCTTCCCACCCCTTTGTTTTTTTGTTTTTCACAACTTGCTGTTTGTTTATGTGCGGTTGTCTTCTAATTTTTGATGTATTGTCATCTTAGCAGTGTCTTTGTTAAAGGTTTCTTCTTTGTATAATGGTGAAAATTATTATTAAAAATTGTTAATGGCAAAAAAGGATAACATATCTATATGGGAACTCGAAAATTCCGACTTCCCAGTTCAAACACATCTGTCCATATTCGCACACTCCCTTTCCTTTGGTCTCTCTCTCTCTGCTGCGAGTCTGCATCACACTCTTTTAACTAACAATGTGAGCATTGTTAACTCTCTTAGGAATTAACAATGCACACGCTCATTAGTTGCAAATTCATCCATTCAGTTCAGTCACCAGAAAACATGCGCACATTCAATGAGCTGTGCTCTTTTAGGGTGTTCATACACAACACATCACCACGTGATTTGTGTGACAAATAGTTCAGTTCTGTTAAGAGCTAGCTTAACACGAAACAAAATATGCTAGAAAACCTTTTTCTAATAAACAAAAATTTGAGGGTTGTTATTGTTACGTTTTATTTTAATTCAGCCTTTGTTCATGTGATCAAATCCACCTGTTCTGTGTGTCTGTAACAATGCTGTAGTGTGTCTGTACCAGTCCATAAAGTCAGAAAGTTAAATCAGCGAAGAAGAAATCCTGCCATTAATGCTATCTCCCATCAACCTCTGGGAGCCTTACATATGTTAATGCCCCTTCAACCTGTGACCCTCACATTCATGACATCATTATCAACCCAGCCAGACATAATGTTGGCCTGTCACCGCCATGATCTATGGCCGCAGTGGCTCTCTGCCTTAATGAAGCCGTAACGCTGCCTTAAACTGCTAAAGCTGCGATGAGCCTCGGCATGGCCGCCACTTGGCTTAATGCAAGTACGCATCAATCATCTCGCATCAGGCATCAATCAATCAAAAAACCCCGTGACAGCTAGGAGCCCCTCACCCCCCAATCCGCCACTACGACCACCATACACACACACACACAAAGTCATTGGCTGTGATTATGATCTCAATTATCATCGTAACCGCGGGCCACCACTTCCCCTGTGACCGACATGCTAATCAGGAGCACTGGCAGTCAATAATCAAGGCATGGAAAAGGCCATCAGGTGCAGAATTGGTCAAGTGTAATTATATCTTTTAATGTCACTTGGTTTAAATTAATAAGCTTGGACCCCAATGAGAAAATGACAAGGTTTGGAGGAGAGCAAAGTCAATACTAAATACAAACAAGAACTGGCTTGATTTCTTTCTGACTGAAGGAGATGTGGATATATTCCAAAAGCTGATCTTGTGACATTGCAGCGAGGCAAAGATGATCTTAGAGTGTCTTTGTCCTCCGTAGAGATTTAGAGGGCCATAACTGTCTGTGTTCAGTGCTACAGAAAGCTATGAGGTCAGCTGTGACAAGCTTTTAGTCTTCAAGATAGCGGCAGTGGCAGCGTTCCCAGTGCACACACATGCTCGTGCAAAAACGCCCCCAGCTCCACCCCTGGAATCAGGGACATGGCAGCTAAAGCAAGACGGTATCACTTTATTTGAAGGGGTGTGCATAAGACTGTCATGGCACTGTCATAACCAAGTCATGACAACTTTCATGAACATGAAGGAGTCTTTGTGAGTGTTTGTGACTGTTGTCATTAAATGTAATTTGGTCAATTATGGCATTTTCAATACAAAGTTATTGTTAGACGATTGTTATGACAATTTGACATTTTCAGACTTACAGAAACTGTTCAGCTTTTTGTTTTAACATTATATTTAACAGTGTGTCATGAATAATTCCCTTGACCACAACTCTAATGGTACTATCTGGACCTGTCGTAAAGATGTCGTTAAATGCTAAAGGCCAAACTCAAGACAATCTGAAGATCTGAAGGATGATTTATCTGAAGGACAGTTAGCTGTCAGCTAGTTTACCTGTTGCTAAAGTAGACAAACTGCAACCCCTGTCATAACAAGACATAATAAGACAATTTTGTCTTGGATAATGTCAAGTTGTCATAACAAAGACATCATACACAATGTCAACTTTGCATTGTCATGACATGGTTATGCCAGAATTACCTGATGGACAAATAGTGATTAGTTAGTTTACTTGTAGCTTAAGTAGGCTAACCGCTATCTTTGTCATAACAAAGCGATTTTTATCTTTGTTAATGTCCAGTTTTCATAACAAAGACACCTCATACAATGTCAGCTTTGCATTAAAAAGATTACATAATTGGCTGACTTTCACTTAATGACAACCATCATAAACATTCATAAAGACTTCCTCATGTTCAGGCCAGTATCATGAGTGTCTCATCTAAGACAACTTAAACAATGTCAACTTTGTATTAAATATGACATAACTGCCTGAATTACACTTAAGGACAACAGTCATAAACATTCATAGAGACTTATTTGTGTTTATGACGGCATCATGACAGTTTTATGCACACTCCTGTGAATAAAGAATTACCAGTAATTCTCAGTAGTCATTTCTTTCACATCAGTTCTGTCCTGTTGTTTCTTCTCAGCCACAGGGATTTGACCCGTTGTAACTTAAGATGGGCTCTGAGCTTCAGTGAGCACACAGAGATCTGATAATGATACTCCATGCCTTTCAACAGACGGGCTAATAGGGATGACTGTGTCTGTCATGAGGCCAAATTGTTAGCATTTCTCACAAAGCAGCTGGGTGTTTTGTCTCTTTCTTTCTTTTTCTCTCTGCAGGTGACTATAGGAGGCCTTCCCCCAAATATGAGTTGTTATCACAAAGCAGATCGCAGTGTAATCTCCTCTAATCCTCTGACTAAACTGCTACTGAGTCAGGGAAAACAGAGCTGTGAGTGAGAGGGATGTGATGTGAGCGAGCGGCAGTGAAAACACAGAAAATTACAGAAAAGTACAGAAGCAGAGCCTGTGTCCTCAGCAACAGAAATCTATCTAATTAACTCCCTCCACTGAGAGGAACTCCTGACTGCCATTTCAGCAGTCACTAAAGGAAAGTGCAACTTCATGAGTGGATATCACAGGGATAAAAGATAGTGGATCTCATAAAACTCCTCTCTCTGCGTGTCTCTTATTTCATCTCATAACACAGGCCCTCCCTTTGGCAGGGCTACATGTTCACAGGCAAAAAAAAAAAAACCTTCAATAAGGAGCCACATTTTAAATGTGACACAGCAAAGCACTCAGCCAAGGTCCTAATGAGAGAATTATTCAGGCCTGGTTAGGTGTCTCACGTTGGCGCTGGGGGTTTTAGAGTGCACTTTAAAGTGAAGGGGGAGCTGAGAGGCACTGATGACAAAACACTGTCACCTTCAGGTGGTTCAAGGAATGGATGACAGGGGAAGACACTTGTGATGGTATCCCCTCAGTCCCAGCCAGACAAGCCACAAAGGATTAGCCTCTAATGCTAATAAAAGAGGCCCAAGCGGTCATGGGTTCGCCCACAGATGGTGACTGCGGTGGCTGATGTGTGAATAAATGCACCAGCGAGTCGAAACGAGATTAAGATACTGTCACTACACACACAGCATGAGCGCATATGTGCACCCACATACACAAAATGCTCATTATGCTTAACCCCTAGCATAGAGGGAGAGGGGAGGGGCATGGGAACAAAAGCATTAAGTAGGAGTGAGCCCTTTAATTAGAGGCCGGTGTTTGGAGAACTCTCTATAGAACCGAGAACAATAGAGGTCTTTGGTAATGCTCAACCTGCTGAGTTAACACACATCCTCCAGGTATGACAAAACACACACACACGCTCATACACAAAGCCAATGGCCATGCCATGGAAATGAAGCTATAATTGCACTGTTGGTAACTGAGAACTGAGCGGCCATAGTCCAAGTGGAGGCAGGAGTGTCTGAAGCACATTTAATTAGCTTTGCCCCCACACTAAGTGCAAGCTAATATCCTATTATTTACCATAATCTTTAGCATTTAATTTAAAGCTGCTACGTGGAGTACACTTACCTGAATATATAATTACAAAATAAATTTTGATACTATAGCATTATAACTACAGAAAAGGAGACTATCAAGAGAACATCAGTGTATTTTACACCTTTGTTCCTTTTATGTGCCCCTGGGTGAGCTCTTGTGAATTTCTGAGGACTGCTACAAACAATTAAAAACCACAATTCCCGATAGCTATATGCTCTAAAATAAAATGTAATTAGCAGTTTAAAGGATAAATATGTAATATATTTACTGTACTAAATTATAAAATGACCATGATATTCCATAGTACATTAAAGAAACATGCTTTGAAATTCTAGCTTCTCTGACAACAGTGCTACAACTAGCATATTCTCCTTTGAATTTCCCATTCTGGGCCAGAGTAACAGTTTTGGTTTGCCCATTTCATTTTTATTAGAGTTAAAATTAATGAAGAATGTTCACCGAATGAGTTAGTGTCTGTTTATGAGTTATAAGAAATCATCCATAATCTTTTACAAGGAGAGGATGTTTATAACAGTTAAATTGAGCAATATGTTAATGGAGTTTGGCAGGCACTAAGGCAGGTAGTCCCTGCACTCCAAATCAGGAGTGTGTATTTTCAGAGCAGTGGGCTGTTGTTGAGAGAATTTATGGAGGTTTTCCAGTTTCCTTGTTGCTTATGAAGAGATGACCATGATATTTCAACAGAGAAACAAGCTACTCTCACTACAGCGCTACAGCCATAGTGTCCACTGCTGAAATCTATTTTCCAGAACGGAATGCCTGTTTCTGTTTGTCTGTTTCACATTAGTTAGAGTTCAAATTTATTCCGAATGCTGGCCAAATGAGTAAGCATGTGTTTATAAGTCATAAGAAATCATTAATAATCTTTTCAAAGGAGTAGATGTTTATAATGGTAAAACTGATAAAAATGTCAATGGAGTTTGGCAGGCAGTCACTGAACTCCAACTCCAGAGTATATATTTTCTGAGCAGTGGGCTTTTGTTTCAGGAGATGGACTTAGCTCTATACGACTAGACATTTGGGGCAGGGGAAACAACTTGTTTCAACCACAGATCATATATTCAAAAGAGATTCAATCTATTTAATGTACAGTTTATCGCTCCAATTCACTATTTGGCCTGCAGTACTCATTTCTGAACGCTAGGGATGTACATACTGTATTTCTCCTTTAAAGGACAGTAAAGAGGTGATACTAAACGTGTTAATGGTCTCTGAGTGCGGTGAGGGTTCCTCGTAGTAGTGAATGTGTGAAGGATGGGACCTATAAATAACTTGAGTGCTGATTGTGACCATATGACCATATGAGAAGTGACAGCTTTCCCTGTCAGTGCGTTTGACAGGCTTAAGGATAACTCCACATGCCTGGCAAATTGGATTGGAGCTCTGGTAGCTTTGCAATGAGAAAAAAAAAAAAAAAAAACGAGAGATGAATCCTTCCCCTCCTATCCCCCGGTCTCCCCACCATCAGACATTCTAAGAAGTGAGTGATGAGCCGGTAATAGGTAATAGTTTCTATTTCATGTTTTAAAGTCAGTGTGGGAGGCTGGCCAGGAGCTGATAAATCATCATTGGTGCAGATTAAAGACCATTATCACCTTTAAACAGTCCTACCCCTCCCACTTTTTCCACCAAAGCACTGGCAAGGTGATCTTCTGAAGACGGCGGGGAAGAGGACAAGAGAGCAGGCTTTTGAAATTTCTGACAGCACCAAAGTGTCTGAAGGACACCGATGGGTCAACTTGGAAAGACAGCATTTAAGAGACCTAAAATGAACATCTTCAGCATGAATATACCCTTAGAAATGAAAGTGCTAACAAGAACCAAAGGATTCTTCGCCTTATAAGACCATCCTTTTTGGTTCCTTTTTTCAAAGTTCCATCTAGAACCCTTTCAGAGAGTTCTACCTAGAACCCAACAGAAGGCCCTTTTCCACCAAATTAGCTCTTGAACCAGTTCCATTGAAGATTCTTGGAATCTTCATGCTATCTAACGAACCGGTCCCTGTTTCCACCAGTTTTGGAACCAATGCAATCAAGAATATCATTAACAGAGCACTACAACCTGTAGAATATGACACACCCACTTTGGTTCCCAAGGAAAACCTGCTATTTTTGGGGGCCAGCTGGGAACCCAGTTCAAAACCAGTTCATTTTTGGTGGAAATGCTCTTAATGGTTCAAAATTAGGTGCTTATGGGAAAGGGGCTAGTTCCATCTTGGTGGAAAACGCCTGAGAAAGGGTTATATGCAGAACCATCTGTGAAAGTTTAACCCACAAAGCCCCTATAAGGGGTTCTACAGGAAAACTGCTCTATGGTCTAATGGTTCCACCCAGGGCGTTGTACTGAGAATCCTTTTACATTGTCATACAAAGTATCCTTGACAAACCCTTGATGAAAGAGTTATTCAAGGATTTCAACAATCTTAGAAGAACTCTATCTTCCAAAAAAGGTTCTTTGGATGAAAAGGGTTCTCAATGGAACTCTTCGGGGGCTTTCATATCAAGGACCCAGGCCCTGATCCAAGTTCACTTGGCACCAAAGTCCAGTTCGCTTGATTCATTTGAACACTGCATACTGTACTAATCCTTAACCAGGCATGGATCAATGAACTATGCCTGGGTCCACTTGAGAAGGTGGTCTTGAGCACAGTCCACATGAAGTATGAAAGCTAACCATTACCAAGACAAAGAAATGGACTGCTGTTCTGCACCATAGCAGCAACATAAACAAATGTTGTGTAGATGATGATGTGTGAAGTGTACTTTACTAATGTGAAAACTGAGGGGATGTACTCAGGCATGGTATGAAGCAATTGTACCTAATATGAAAACACCCCCTGGTCTGACAAAGAATTCTTGACCAACTCCATCCATCCATTTTCTGTAACCGCTTATCCGTGAGGGTCGCGGGGGGCTGGAGCCTATCCCAGCTGACATTGGGCGAGAGGCAGGGTACACCCTGGACAAGCCGCCAGTTCATCGCAGGGCTGACACATAGAGACAAACAACCACTCACTCTCACATTCACACCTACGGGCAATTTAGAGTCACCAATTAACCTGCTGCATGTCTTTGGACTGTGGGAGGAAGCCGGAGTACCCGGAGAGAACCCACGCGGACACGAGGAGAACATGCAAACTCCACACAGAAAGGCCCTGCGGGCTCGGGGATTCGAACCCAGGACCTTCTTGCTGTGCGGCGGCAGCGCTAACCACTGCGCCATCGTGCCGCCCCTTGACCAACTCTTTCTTCAAAAAGTAAATTGCTCTGAGGAAAAACCTCAGCCCTCCTGGAAAAACCCTTTTGGAACCCTTATTTCTAAAAGTGTAGAGTTGGAGTGCAACCCTGCCTGTTGTTCATCAACACCTAACATCACTATCATCACTAAGACTATCAGTCGTCTGCACACCTCCCACCACTCCATCACCATCAGCTGGGACTCAATGAGAAAAAGAAATTAGCTCAACAAGTGGTATCTGCTTTTGTCATAGTCTAATCAAAACCAAGGCGTTATCGAAAATAGCTTTAACAGGCCTCAAAGGCCAGTTAATATAGCAAAGCTTAACTTATGCCATATTCGGGGATCTTGTAAAGATTAATGAGAGGGGAGGAAAGAGAGAGAAAGTAGATTGATGTGTAAAAGAGAGGCAACAACTTCAATGAGCAAAAGCAGCTGGTAGCAGTAAACAGCAGTTGCCAATTGGCCTGTGTTCACAGAATGCCAATCTCCAAAAGCAGGGTGTGGTGGCTGTGCCAAATATGGAACCTAGAAAAAAATATATCAATATAGCTTCCAAAAATTGCCTTAACTTGGGTAACAGGAGGCACGGGGCACTTTGAAAGTTTTTTTTTTTTACCTTTAGATCTGAAATTGGAACATTTTATAGCAAACACACATAACATCTGCACTCAGCCAAGACTGCATTGGGTTTACCGGGAATACAAAAATCGATCCAATCAAATAAAACAGCTGACTGACACCTCTCATTGGCAGATTTGCATTGATGAATGGGCCGAATGTCAACATTTACTCACAAATCAATCGGAAAATCCTTAAATTTCAATCACATCCTATAAAGATAAGCCGTAAAACTGCTGCATGGATTTATTTCATTCCTCTTCTGAAGCTTTAATATGGGCATGTTTATGTGCTTGTGTGTGTGTGGCCCAGCCTGAATTCATCTAGAGACACATGAAGTGAAGTTTTTCTCCTCTTATATGGTTGCTATGCTTATTGTAATATTTCTTCAGGCTGTTTAAGAAGCGAAACCAGTCATTTCATTTCGTCTGGCACGTTTTGATAGTTTTCCTTAGCATATGTCCATATTTGCACAAGACCATTACAATATTCCCCAAGTGGGTGATTTCCAAACTTATACAGCATGAATTGGCTATTGCTCCAGTAAGTCCAATATTCTCTGCTGCCCGGGTTATTTCAGTAATGGCTGCTTTGCACGACAAGTGCTAATGGCATGAAATGGCGATTTCTCTATAGGCGCTTTCAGATTAATTTCCTGTGTTGAATGGGAACATATACACGAGACAGGCCCACTCCAGACGAGTCAGGTCCCTGTGTCTAGGATGTAAGTGGACAAAGATTATGTGACAGCGTTGGGAGTGATGAGAGCTCGCCACATGTTCGGGTCGCCGTGGCCCTTCAAGAGGAAAATCTCTCATAATGAACTCTAGACCTTTCCTCTGCTCCTCAGCAGCCCAGACAGCCAGAAAAAGAGAGAAGTGGAAGAGCCGGTCACCATTATTGTCATGATCACCGTGTAGACAGGCTGCCTCTCATTTCTGCTGTCTTTTCTTACACACAGTACTACACTCACACCCATGCCCAGATATATGTATCGCTCACACAGATTTTAAGGGGGGAAAAGGAGATTAACTTCTGCCATCTATGATGTACTATACAGTGCACATGTAAAATGCACTGCCTGCAGTTTTCACTGGTTTCAATATCTGCTCCTACCACTTCGAATTTCATCAGACATTTGAAGTTGCACAAATAATGTTCAGGCTCTGTTGTTGAAATGGCATTACACTTGGTGAAGAGTGCATTATGACTTGTTTAGAACTTGAAAGTCAGTGTTTAGGACTTGGGACTTCAATTGTGACTTGTAGTCTTGACCTGGGACTTGAATGCAAAGACTTGAAACTTACTTGTGACTTGCAAAATAATGACTTGGTCCCACCTCTGGCTGCTGGCTGTAGCTTTATATTTAATGCAAAGATGTAACAGCGGCATTGATCTCCTTATCTAAGTCTTTGCAAGAAAGCAAATAATGTATCTCCTCTTCTTTCCTTCCTAGTCACTGCATTACACTCTACATTATATTCTAATTATTTGGCAGTTTTGTCCAAAGCAACTTACACCCCTCCTCTCCCCGTTGTACACATTGGCAGCTATCTAGGATGCTTAGACAAGTGGCCAGTGGAAGAGAGCAATCGAACTGCCAACCCTAAAGTGATGATGGACTCGTTCCACCACTTGAAATTCAGCCACCCAATTATTTACATTTTGCATTGGAACAAAACACCTCAATAAATCTACTCTAGGCAATATTAGGTTTCCTCCAAAATGTGTTTTCAAAGGTGACATGGTTCACAAAATCAGTTATTTTCAGATACAGATTGCATTTTTAACTTTAGTTTGATACTTAAGTATGTGTACAAACAATGTAACTAGTGGGAATACTGGTGGAAATTAAGTTGTGCAATCACATACACACACAAACCCTAACCCTGACCCTAGCCCTAACTGTAAAACCAAGTCCTGAACCCCAACAGCTCTTTAAAGAGGTCCAGCAGTCGGACCCCACAAGTATGGGTCCTGGTTTTTGGATCTCACATATATGGTAAAAAAGCCTGTACACACACAAACCAAAACGCTCCAAAATGTGTGGATTTGTAAACATACCAGAACCATGTTCACCCAAACATAATGTACTCTTACTTACCCAGACTCTCCAAAACTGTATTAATCTGTACAAACCCTAAAGCTTAAAATTCATACACACAGAGACAAACACACCAGCAAAACACGTACACGTTTGCTCTCTCAGGCAGAGTACCGGAGGCCAGCATCTGATTTCACATGGCCATCACATCGATCACAGCTTACAACGTCTGAGATGGACAGCTGCTGTTGAGAGCCAGAGGTCCCTGCTATTACAGAGCCATCTCATCCATTTACTTGCAGATCAATGGGACAGTTACTGAAATGGCTCTTGGAGCAGCATGTCATCCAGCCCAGACGCTTTAACCACCTCGGTCATGCACCGGCTCCTCTCTCCTGCTCACCTGAGCCCGTCTCCGTCTTATCGGGGCCGCCTTCTCTCACCTCAGCTGTTTGTTTGGGAGATGGACTCTGAGACAAGAGCACGACCCAGGCCAGTGAGTCGTATTAAAGTTTGATGGCGCCGCCGGGAAGGTGGGGGTTTTGTTGGCTCGTGTTCTTTACAGCATCGCTCTGATTAACAGGTCGCACGGAAACAAAAGTCACTTTATGAATAAGTAATGGATCTGCCTGGACACTGCCAAGTTCCCTTTTAATTAAATTAAGTCACTTTTTTTTAAGAAACCACAAGAAGAGGGGAGAAAAAATGGACTCCCCTCCTCGTTTGGACATGAAAGTGAGGTATGATTGCAGCCTGGTAGGGGATTAACGACTCGTCATTAAAAATGATGATGATTCTCGCTCAAAGTCACCAAGCAGGGAAGGGGACACTTGGGAACTCAAACTGAAAGAAATGCTCGCAGGGGGGTTCAAAGGAGCCTTGGACAACATTGTTTTTCTATAGGCCTTTTCTCACGCCTGTCCACATGCATACAAACACACACATACACATGCATACACACATCCCGGAATTCTTTTCACGATGGACTGACCAGTGAAAGCCCTCCAAAGAGAAGGAATCAAATAAAGCCGTCAGTGGATGGAGATTAAAAGGAGTGCTACACAGTAAAAATCTGATTTATGAAGCTCAGGCCCGGGTTGCTACGGGGGTTTTTGGTGCCATGGTAACCCAGTGAACGGTGAGGTCGAAGGGGCGGATGAATAAGGAGCCGTAGAATGGGGAGAAAAGAAAGGGGACTTTTAACCTCTCGCTGTTCACATCTTTTCATCAAGCCTTAAGCCTTTACCAAGCTAACGTATAAAGGTAGAGTTTCAATGGAGAGGTCAAAGTCCTCTTCATAAATTACGAAAGCCTTTCTCATTGTTTCCATTCAGGCAGGAAGGGACCTATTGGTGCCCTGAATGAGACAAGGATTTAAAGGCAACAACTTCATGATTTTAACTTTATAGAAATGCCTTTTTTTTATACTCCTGAGCAATATTTTTGCCTGTTTTTCTCTTTCCCTCTCCAGTCTCTCCACTGTCCTTTATTGTCAGTCCACCGCTGTGCAGCCAGTCATTCAGCCCGCCAGCCTGTGTGGCAGTTCTGAGACCCACTGTGGTTAGTGCTGCCTCAGTGTGTTGTTGTGTTTTGTCTGTGGGAGCTGTCCTGTGCCATGCTGCTGTGTCCGGGGCCAAGGCCCTTTCCTATTGTCTGCTGCCATATGGAAGCCAGCACCAACATGGAGATAAGCCTGTCCTCATGCTGTTCCCTGACCTTCTCAGGCACCCAGCTGGCACTAAATGCAGAAATAATTATTATCCCAATTACCCAGGCCAACTCTGTCTCGTCTTTGTGTGCCGAGGGGTGAATGGGGGGGTCCCTCTGAAGTACTGGGGGAAATACTGTGGAGGGAGGTCCCACACAAAAGGAGACCACTAAAAGGTTGGGCTCATGCCGCCTCATACACTGTATATTAGCTTGTCTCTTTCTGCAGAGAGTTGATATATGGTCTATAAATCTTGCTGATGATTCAATATTGTGTTCCTGACAAGCGTGGGTCGCAACCTACGTTTGAACCCAATTGTTAAGCAAATTTTATTCAAACATGTCTTGGTGCACAAAATAGGCGTAAGCACATAAAATACGCAGTGCAAACCATGGTTGCATCAGGTTGGGGTGATGGTAATTCATGGTGGATGCCTCCAAACGTAATTCTAGACTTTTTCAGGAGTTAATCATAATACATTTTAAAGTGGATACATTAAAAAACAATTCATAGAGTATTAAATAAATTTGCATTTGAATGATGCAATTAAAACATAGTGAAAAGTATTAAATGTTCCATTTAATAATTCTTCCTCATTATTCACTTTTAAATTACTCTCTAAATGATGATCTTACTGGTTTTTAAACAAAGTGCTCAAATTGATTTGAAAGGGTTTTCACATTTTGCTTTGTTATTCCATTATGTCAGAATATCGAGTCCTCAAACACAATAAAAGGCTCGATTCAGCAGTTATAGCAAAGATGTGAATAATTGTTCAGGAGTTTAAGAAGTTTCTTTGGGACATTTTGATTCTTGTTTTAACTTGTGAACAAACTGCTAACTTATAGCCTCTATTCAAGCCAACAGTGGGCGAACTATTGAAGATTTTGGATGGAATATCACTTAAGAAGTTCTAACCACACATCAAACACACTTAACTATAATATGTAAGATAATGCTCTTGTTAATGTAATAATACAAATTATTTACTTCAAAACAGCATTATACTTCAGATTGTGGTGAATAAACATTAAGCCGTTTGGGTCATTTGACACTTAATTTGATTCACAAACATTTAGAAAGCTATCAGCTGGCAACACTTGCTGAAAATGACATTTGACATATGACATACTGTATATTTTAATAATCATGAAGTTGTGATGTGGTGCAAATGACATTTGTTCATTAAGGGTAAGAAAAAGGTCAAAAATTACTTAATTATCTTGTAAAGGCAGTGTGCCCTGCCTTAAGACATTAAAACTAGACAAATTAGATAAACTTATGAAGCTGTGATAGGTGCGACTTAAAGAAGTTCACAACCTCTGCATAGCTAAAAAAATATTGTATCGACCTTAATCACTGATTCAATGCATCAAGATTATTTGCTTCATCTGAAGGATATTTCTATATGCTTGTGTATTTTTACCTTAGAGCTTTTACTTCTTGTGCAAGACACCACCCTCCAGTTAAATGGGAGTTGCATTGTAAAATGAATATCAGGTTAGAAAATAAAATATTTGCCCAATTAATGTGACTTCTGGTATATACCCTGCCAACATCTGGTCCTCTATCTGAATACAGATACAAATACAGATAATTTTGTTGGTTGAACAAATATAGATGCAAATAATGATGTCTCTGTGTACCTCTAATACTATGACACAGGGTTTTTATCACTCTCTGTTATGTTTTAATGATGGTAATAACTTTATCTTTTACTTTTTGTTACAAGGACTGCAGGGTTAAAAGCAAAAATACCAGCTCCTTTGACTGGCCAGTGCAGTGCTTTGCCAGATCACATTGGAAAGTGTTGTGACAAAAGTTCATACAGGTTCAACTTTAGGATGACCCTGAGTTTTATTTTCTGCTAGAGCCGCTGCCATTGAAATAAATAAAGGCGCCATGTGAGGTTAATGCCAGTCTGAAGGAGGCCTGTGCTGAAATTTCAAGTTCAAGTTCTTGAGTTCAACATGTTTCCCATTATTTTCACTTTCTCTACCTGTTTCTCTTTTAGTTGGATGCCATCTGGCAGGAACAGCTGTAATGTTCGCTGAGAGGAGAAGGGCAAGTTGTCAATGGGCAAGATATTTTTTGAATGTGACATGCTGTCTGCACATTGAGTTCCATAAATAAACATTGTTCAAAGGGGAGTCTTTAAAACCTGCAGCAGAGACACAGGTTTAATAAAGTTGGCACCAGCCTTTAAAACCTGCTACGTTCACCTTCTCACCTTCCTCTAATCAGTTCCTGGTGCACACCGGAGCTGAGGACACCAGGGTCTAAAACAGGAATGCTCCACACATGTTCCAGCCTTCCAACTGCTGGAGCATCTGTGTCATAAACCCCGTCGGATGCACAGAAAGATGGATGGACAGACAAGACAAGTGCAGAGCTTCAAAGCCCGGGCAGGAAGAGGGGAAACGTCAGTGGATTTAGCCCCCTAACAATGGATGTGTTCACTGGATGTGGAAAAAGCCCTGTGAGAAAGATGTCTGACCCCACCCACCCACTGAACCCTGGTGGAATCTGCTCCAAGAGTCTGAGGCAGAGGTGGGAGGGGGAGGCAGAGGACTTGTGAAAAAGTAGGAAAGATGAGGAGCCCTGTGGCAAAGCGATGTATACATGCAGTGTGTGAAGAAGCTCAAGAGTTGAGTTATCTGTGCAGAATACTCCAGCACCAAAATAAAAACACGTGTGGGTGAAATACTCCTCAAGATTACAGTAAGGTGTAATAATATGATACTGTAATACAATGCAAATGTAAATAAAAAAAGAATCATGGATGAAGTGTCCTCGGGACTAAAGAGAAAAAAGACCATCCAGATTGTTACCAGCGCTAACTGGTGTGTGTGTTGTCTCTCATTGTAAATGTGTGGTGCATTATTAAGCACAAAATACAACAACAGAGGCCCTGGACTGTTGAGCACCTGAAGTCGTATATCGAGCAAAAATGAGAAGGAATCTCACTTTCAAAACTTTAACAATTAGAGTGCTCAGTTCCCAAATGTTAACTGAGTGTTGTTAAAAGAAAACCTGATGTATCACAGTGGAAAACATGCTCCTGTCCCAACTTTTTGCGAACATTTTGCAGGCATCAAATTCAGAATGAGTGTATATTTACAAAAAAACAATAAAGTTCACGAGTACGAACATTAAATACATGTACTGGAGTCAACTGAGTATCATTTGCAAAGTTTTTGCAAGTCATTGTGTTCTATTCTTAATTAGTTTTACACAGTGTTCCACCTTTTTGAGAACTGGGGTTGCATTTGCCCACAATAACTTAACACAGTGAAAGCAGAGCTTACATGCAGCCATAAACACATGAAGCCGCCACATTGACTCACAGCTCTGTAACAAAAGCCTGCATACAATGAAAGCCACAGAAGATCGTAGGCGAAACATACAATGAAAACACTGAAGGCATCATTAGTGCCAAAACTGTCTGCACCATCAGCTCATCTTATCTCTGCACTTTTATTGCTTTCTCTCCCTGTGGTGAAACGCCAAGGCTGCTGGGGGATGCTGCTGATTCCTCCCCGAAGATTTTTATCCTTACTGAATGTCACTGGAGCTTTGGGCGCTCAAATCACTTTAGAAAGCTGTATTTTCTTGTGTCGTTTCGCTCCAGGGCTCAAGCTCCAAAGAATGAAGGGAAGGCGGGGTGGAGGGGGGAGAAAATATCATATCCATGCCAGGAGAAATGATCTCACTTATCTTCTCGGGATCTTGCTAACGTTTCCACTAGATAGATAAATAATGAGGTAAATGCCACGATTGGAGAAATGGTGAGGGAGGGTTATTACATAGCTGTAGACCAATGAACATATCATGTCTTTATCGACTTTGGCCTGTCAGAGCTTGTCCTCTCTTTGATACATAACAAAGTAGATCCACATCCTATACTTTACAGCCTGAGGTGTTTCATAGGGGTTAAGCAATTTCGGTGCTAAAACTGGAGCAAATTGTAGTCTTGCGCATTGCGAGAAATCACTTTCTGACTTGTAGTATCAAAGGGAATGACCTGAAAGAAAAGAAAACAACGCACACCTCGGTGGAGTAATGAAAGCAACGGAGGGTGGATTTGGAGAGATTAGCCTGCCAGCACTTACATTTAAATGCCTCTATCTGGCCTTGCTTCACTCCATCACATAGAAAATGTTAAGAAGCGGAGAAGGGAACAACGGGGTTGATTAGAGTGGGGTTGAGGATTAGGTCTGAGCGAAGGCGCTTTGAGTTATTTAAATCTGCCCCCTTCGTCAAGGTACAAAGGCACCGCCGGGAAGGTGCATCATGACTTATTTCGAATGAAGTGAATAAAAAGGCAGAAATAAAAAGAAGCAGATAAGTGAACTGCCCCCCTGCTACTCAGCAGTGTTCATTAGCTCAGTGCTGTTCAGGTAACGGCTTCAGAACAAGAAGCGTTGGATTGGATCATCCTGTGTTGGCAGGTGTCGAGCTAGAGCAAGGGCTCTGTCCAACCGGGAAAGCTGACAGAGTCCACTTTTAATTAGGGGCCTCTCTGTGAGAGGTCACTCCATAATGAAGAGGTGACAAGGTGGAGAGGATTTGTGATAACTGTGATTTAATGTCACCTTGAAAGTATAGAGGAGACAAACTGAGCTGTATACCATAAACACTACTCAGATTTCGCAAACCACTTCTGTGCCAATAACTTTTCACATCAAACTTGAAAGTTTCCATTCACCATATTCATATAGTGGCCATTTTCCTTTGATATCACACTCAGGGTGGGAAGCTCAAATGCTGTTAGAAAAGGATGTCGCACAGCCGTGTTTCAGGTTGTAAGTCATATAATTGTATGAAATCTAACCCATTAGCTACCATTAGACAATAGCTATCGTTAGCATTCAACCACTTCTTAGCTAACAGTACCATGTGATAGTGTTACATGATATGATAGAAAAACACCTTGAACATCTTACACCGTGAAATATTGCTCAATGAACCTCCACATTTTCACTATCCATTGTCTTTTCAGTTGCTGATCAACTGGGAAGCCGTGATGATTTGTCTGATTTCTTACAATCTGAAACACTGCAGTCTGACATTATCTTTTTGATAACCACATTTGAGCTTCCCACCCTGAACCTGACATCAGAGGAAAATGACCACCATGTGAATATGGTGAATGAAATGGTCAGAGTCCCTGTTGCGTATGTGTTTGCTGTAAAACAGCCAGCTAGGGAGGCGTTGCATACACTGATTGAAGTTTATAGTAGCCAATAGTGCTGTGCATTATGCCCCCTGCCAACAATGCAGCTAAACCGGGCCATGGATGTAATGCTTCAAGGGAGAGTGGTCATATTAGCTCACTCTTCCCTGACTGAGCTCCCAGTGAACATGCCCAGACCCGGACCACAACAGCATTCAAGATCAACGGAGACCAGTTTGACAACAGGGTGTAGGCTACAGTACTGAGGTTTTCTTGCTGGGTTTGGCTGCTGGCACCCTTGGGCTAAATCATGCCTAACCGAGGTAATGGTGGTTAGTGGTTAGCCAACTTACTTAAGCAACAAGTAAAGTTATTTTTCCACAAGGAAACTCTGTAAATGACTTTTGTATTGTATTCCCTGTGGTTCTTGGAGGCTGCGTTCATCCCAGTGACCAGCCATTTTCACTAGGGTCCCTTTTCCACCAACATGGAGTTCAAGCAACTAATTCTGAACCATTCTAGCACAAAAAAATTACCTGATCCTGAAAAGTTGGTTCCTTACTGGAAGCAAAAAAAATAATAGTTTTTCCTTGGGAACCAAAGTGGAGGTGTCATATTCTACTGGTTGTATTGTGCAGCACCCTCTGTTGATGACTTCCTTGATTACAATGGTTATGAGCTCATTTGTTGTAAAGGAGCCTGGCTCTGTTGCTAGATAGTTAGCAGTTAGCTACTTAAGCAACAAGTAAGCTGCTAAAGCTATCTGTCCATCAGGAAACTCTGTCATTAAATAACCGAGAGATGAAACTGAGCAGCTGGAAGATATCAGAGGGGAAATCAGAAAACACATTCTCCATAAAATAGGATCCAGTTTCAGCCAAATCAGTGAAAAATTATATAAAGTTGTGTTCTTGTACAGTGAGGCCCCCAGAAAACACTGCAGTCTGTGCCGGTGAATGGATGTATCATCCTTCTCTGCTCCACTGCATCATAAGAGAGAAAGCTTTTCATTGGACGCAAATTCATTAGGATTATTAGGATAAGTCAACAACAGTTTTTTTTTATCATTTTGCAAGAAGAGAAACACTATTAAATACCAAAAATACCTGAGAATATCTACAAAATGACTTTTTTGTGTCATTTGCCATTATTGGGCTACAATTGTTGTCATTGATGTATAAGTGACATATAACACAACATGTGATAAAAACATTTTAACATGGATTTTGACTTCATGGGAACTTTAAAGAGTCTCAAGAGTCTTGGCCTGTAGCTTTTCATGTACCCCCACCCTTCGAGACTGTACACTGGGGCTTTCTTTTGTCTCTCTTGCCTTGCCAAGTCTGCGATCCTTTCTGTCTGTGTGTGCATTTCTGTGTGTGTGTTGGTGCCAGTGAAAGACAGACTAGCATTGCCGCGGGAGACGATGAGAACACTGACCTTCTCTTTGCCATTACATCGCCCACAAAAGATGAAAATGGCTCCTGTGTTTCAGATAGCCACACTGTCTCATCAGTATATCCAGGATGGATGGAGAGATTGTGTCAGTGTGTGTGTGTGTGTGTGTGTGTGTGTGAAGGGACAACTGTGAGACAGAGAAAAGAGGTGACTTGGTGTCTCAGCAGGGGGACGGAGCCATCAAAGAGAATCCCAAAACCACTCATCTCCCTCCGCTGACGAGACACTGCACTCACACTTGCTCAAGCTCAGCAATGAGTGTGTGGGTATATGTGTGTTCATTCTAAAATCCTTTGCACAAAATTACTTCTCAGAGCGTGTGACCTCCATCTGTCGGGTGCTGCGGCTGCCATATTTGTTTTTGTTTCATCTGCTAAGAATCAAAGACTGTAATCCTGCTGAAATGGGCAGCATCACAGAGTGTCTTACAAGAGGAAATGTGTAAGTATGTTTTTTTTTTTTTGTCTGTGTGTGAGAGGGTTTGTGGGTGTGTGTTTGACACAGGAAGAACATCCAGGACCTGACTTGACCCCCACCAGCTGGCTGCCCCACTTTCCGTCTGCTAATACACACACACACACACACACACACGCACGCACGCACACGCACACACACACACACACAGAAACACACACACTTTACACACTTTCTTGGTATCTCTGACAGAGGCCCCAGCAGCCTCTCAGTTACCCCAGCAGACAGTGGCCCAGTCTGTCCACAGTACATAAAGACTCTCTGCTCTGAGTGTACGTCCAGTGTGTGGATGTGATTGTGTGGGTCTGCCTTTAGGGGATGTGCGTAGTTGAGATGGAGTTCATATAGCTCTCTTGTTGTCATCACCTCTTCCTGATTGTGTCTGCTGGATTGTACCCCGGAGAGACTGACGTCCGTCAAGGCTCCAAACAGCAACACTCGCCAACGGCACTCTTTGGTCCTACCATAAAAGACTTCGATGTCAATCGCTCAACAGTTAAGAAGTCGAGACTGAGTATTTACAATCTCTAAACCACTGGCTATCGTTTGATGGCGATTTAGCCTCTGGGGGAAACGGCCAATTTTTTGATGCTTCCAGTATTGTCAGTGGATATACATAATACAGTATGAATATCTGAATAATGAATATTCAGGCCAAGAATTCATCTTCTGTGTGCTGCTCTTTGAATACAGTCCAATCAACAATGAGTTGCAAGAATGGAGTTGGAGTTGAGAAATGGCATCTATGACCAGATTGTTTGAGAAGTAGCCAGTTTTAACTCAGTTAACCAGGTTAAACTAATTCGTCATTCATACATGTTCAACTGCTGTTTTTACATTACTGCCTAAAATAGAAGCTGACCTTTAAAGAATATCTGGAATTCATTGAGGAGTATTAGTGTCAAAGAGTTGCTATAAATGTTGTTTCCAAGGTATTTCTACCTAAATAATAATGTACCTCATTTTTGAAAGAAACACACAGTAGTTTTAAGTGTTTGTGTGAAAATAAGGAAAATTAGCCTTCAAGACACTTTGTTGTGTGTACACCATTTCAGGTGGGGGTCAGAGGGGTGTGGTCACATCTAATGCACGTTGTTTTGTTCTCAAGCCCAAATGTTTGACCTGTCGTGGGTAGAGGGAAGGTTTGAGTGACCTTTCACACTTCCGTGTGACAGCGATGGGAGTGGCGCGGGATGGATGAGCTGAAATTTGAAGGGACCGGGCAGGTGGAATTCTCCGAGTCTGATTCAAAGTGATCCAACTTTTCCGTCTGCCAAAATGTCAAATGACAAGCTCCAGGAAACACACACACACACACACACGCCACACACACACACACACCACACATCGTCTGAGTGAGGGACACAGCATGACATTTCACCGGTCCTGACAGGGCCAGAGAGCAAAGAGATTAGCATGCTAGCCTCTGAGAGCAGAGCTCCTGCAAATGGATGATTTTGATATGAACTCCTTGCCAAGTCATGTTTAGAATTTCAGTTTGATGGCTTAAGAGAGCAATTTTAGACCTTATTGCAGCTGTTCAAAAGTTTGCACAGCCAATATTAAAGTATATAACAGAGATGGGGTTCAGATGAAGTTTGAGCTTAGCTTCAATGAGCAGCAGCGCATCGTGATAATCAAGGCTATATTTTGAGCATCTTATATATGATGGAAAACACATTTTGTGTACTCACCATGAGAAAACACAACTACAAAGACCTGTCATTCCTTACAAGTGAACAAACAAGGCTCCATTGTTGTGTGTGTTTACTGTCAGGGATGTCACCCTTGGTGAGGAGAAACCTACACAAAGAGTGCAGTTTTTTTTTCATTCAACAGCTACAATTGAGAGTCTTTAGCTGATTGCTTGGATTGATCGCACAGGGCGTCGAGGCAGTCGGTCACAGAACAGCCCACCATTGACTCCTGCACATGGGAGGGACTGCGCAGCATTGGTGGAAATAAATCATGTGTTAAAATTATATTCTGATGTGGGGCCTTGAGTACATATTGATTCGTAATTATTTGTACTAACAGTGGCGAGGGAGGGACAATGCCATCCATTACTGTGTGAAAATAGACAGGGGGATCAATGTGAGTGGAATAAGGATTGTGGTGAAAAGCACGGCGGCCATTCCTCTGTCTAAAGGCGATCATTAGCCCGAGCAGAAGAGAGAGCGCTCTCCGCCATGACCACGGCTTGCCTTTACAAAGCTGACGGTAAATTGCATTCTATTCACAGAGGAAAAATTGACCTCGCTGCTCTTGTGGTGGCACAGGCAGCTATGTAATAACAGTGTCTGTGGGCCGAGGGCAATCATCCACTGCTTTCTGCCCTTCTCTCTTTTGTCCGTCTCTCTCTGTGCCACTGATATCTTGTCACTTGGAGTGTGGTTTCGAATCATCAAAGAAAAATAACGTAACAAACGTGGGCCATAATAACAGCAGGGGGTGAAGTACTAGCCGTGCACGCACATATGAGGTGACGTCATGCTGGCCTGGCATTGGAGTTGCAATGTCAAGGTAGAAATTAGACAAAGAATACACACACAAAGACCCAATGGCAGCCAGGTACAACTGTTCATGGTGTTCTGCACTATGTGATGTCATAAGAAATGTATTTGGTGTTTTGTTCCATGTGTCATGCTTGATAATAGTCTTTATGAAAACACTGAATTTCCCCTCATGTAGACCAAACAAAGACTGTGTTGAACGATGACCCACAGAAACAAAAATCTCAAGGTAACAGAGAACTAAATAGTAATAGTTGGTGTTTTCAGACAATCTGTGCTTATTCAGTACAAAAAGCAGTGGGCTAATGATATATGGACTAAACCAAAACTACATACATTCAGGATGATAAAATGTGAATATGTATGTGAGAATGATGTTACATAATATAAATGTATAATTTATCTAAAAATAAAAGATCCTCATGGTTGAAACTGGCTGATATGTCAGTCTGGAAGAATAAAAGCAAATTTGTTCAATGTGCTTTTTGGCCAGTATTGAAAATAAGTTGGCAGCTTGTGGGTTTTTTAATGCAGTGCTGCCTGAGGGGTCAAAGGTCACAGACATTCAATATTCAACATTTTTGGCCTTGTCCCTTATGTGCAGAATAAGGTTTATCAATTTGAATATTAAAGAGGTCATCTTCATACTGTATTCAACTGAATGCAAGTTGAAAGTATAGTATATTTTTGTTTCACATAACATCCCAACTTTTATGGGATTGGGGTTGTAGTGCAAATACTGTACCATAATGTACTTTATTGAAATGCAAGTACAAGACAACTTTATTCCAGGCAAAAACTGAGCAAGAAGCCGACCCAGAGACAACAGTCTAACTGTTTCCAGTTTCCACTAATTAAGACAGGAAGCTGTGAAGTGCAAAACCAGCAAAAACAACAAAGAAAGAGTACCTTCCCCTCAGTTAGAAAATGGGAGAACAAATGTGAGCTATCTAAACACATTAACCCGAGCCTACGGGCCCAGAGAATATAAACCTGCTTAGCTACCCGCCATGTACACTTTCACCCACACATACACACACACGCACCAAGGAAAGAAAGGCAATCTCATCCTCCCATTATGATTTGATAGCTCAAATTGTAGCAATGATTCAAGTGTGGTCCTCTGGGTTTTGTGGATGAGCCCAGAGCCTGTTATTTCACCAGCGGGCACCAGGGGATGGGAGAGGATGCTATTGCAGCCAACAAAATGACCATTAAATCACAGGCTATGAAGCCACTCTGGACTGTGAAAGAGCGTGCACCCACTGCTTGATGTGTGTGTGTGGATGTAGTGGTTTTGCTACCAATATACATTGTTAGCTGCGTGTCTGTGCGAACAAGTGGAAATTGTTTGGATAAAAATTGTACAGACGCATGGTTGCATTGCTGAAGTGCGCATTGTGTCAGTGAAAATTGCATGGCAGCGTATGACCACTGAAGTGCAAATTGTGTGTATACAAATTCCATGGATGTGAATGAAGCGTAGCCAATGTTCTTTGTTCAGCTTTTCAAATGGTAGAGGTCGTGACAGTAAGTATGGTGCACCTGCCTCACATGATTATATGAAATATAGTGTGTATACATGTATAATATAGTTCCAGATAGGTCAGTGTATATGTGATGAGATGCATGTGTTTACAATGTAAATGTGTCAGTCTAATACATAATGTATGTTTGTATGTATATATTGGAATCCACTGGAATATGGTGGTGTTTGCAAATTTAACAGTTTGTGTGTGCTTGTGCATTTGTAAGTTTGTGTGACAACATGACTGCTATTTTAGTGCCATACCCTGCCACAGCTTATTAAAGCTTTTTTGGGAGACTGGGCTGCTGGCTATGCAATGAGAACATAGACATAAGTAATTCAGATCTGCACTTAAAATGGTGCATTGATCAAGAAAACTCCTCATTACAAACACTTAGGCATCTGGATTGATGACAAATTTATTTTTAAAACACATACACAACTTAAGTTGCAAATTGAGGATGCAGTAGGAACTGCTCCTCTTTCCCATTTTATTGCAGAAAACTGATTGTTGAAGCAACCTCTCTCTCTCTATTAGATTATGGTGATGTTATTTATAGACATGCTCTTGTCTCTAACCTAAAATATCTAGATGCTGTCTATCACTCAGCTCTTACGTTTATTACCAATGAGCCATACGACATCCATCATTGTATTTTGTATAAAAGAGTGGGCCAGCCCTCTCTTTCTGTCTGGTGAGACCAGCACTTTTATCTATTTATCTCTGAAGGACTACTCCAAAAATTACCACCTTATTTATTGTCACTCCTGTGCCTCAGAGACTTTGCTTATAATATCTGTTTGCAGGACTGGGTGGCTGTGTATGTGCCCACAATAAATACCAATTTTGGAAAGACAGCTGTTTGATATTTGATCTACTTGTCTCGAATAATTTACAGAACAGACTGAATCTTGACACACTGATACTGAAGGGACAGTTTAAAAATTTGGTTCGTTTTTATTGATTTTAGGTGTGAGTGTTTAACATAACATCTTTTTTTTTGTTTTTTACAGATACTAAAGACATTTTAAAATGCATTATTTGCAATTTGTCATGCTGTTGTCTATATGAGTGTATATTTACATCTTTGCTATTTTACTATTATATTTCTGTCATTCCATTTTCATTCATATTTTATTCATCTATCATATTTTTTTTTGCTCTGTACTCATGTCTCACTTGTAAATGAGATCTTGATCTCAATGTGGCTTCCTGATTAAATTAAACACACACACATTAAATTAAATTGTGTGTATACTATGAATTATGTGTAAATGATCCGGTCCTTTGACATACCAACACTTAAGTAGTCTCTCTTTGAATGTTGTCCTCAAAAAACATGTGTTTCTTTAAACTTGCGTAACCAAGTAAACCTAAATTATTCAGGGGCCCAGAGCTGGACATGGGACCCTGGACATGACAGGTATTACAGACGCTGGCTTAGACTGAGCTGTCAATGGACCTCCCAGCAAGAGAGAGCTGCTCCTGCAAACAAACTGCCAATCATGAAGAATCATTACTCATGTCTGAGTAAAAAGCAGGTCGACATTTCATATTTTGCCTCTGCCTCGTTTTGTTTTGGTAAACAGGCTGACTCAGTGTCGAGAGCATGCAAATAGCAATATGACTTGGCAAGTATTTTCGCTGAAAGGTGAAAGATGATGCAGCGCTTTCACAATGGCCTGATTTCTACTGCATGTGTAATCCAAGGTAGGGAGAGGCTCCAGCTGTGCAAAGGCCATCCCTCCTTCTGAGTCACTCCTAGCCAGGAGCTCCATGGACTGGTTGTGGGGAGGGGGTAGCTCTTTGGGAGATTGGAGTGTGTTGGGTGGTTCCTACTACTGCGCTTAGCCCCCTGCTAGGGGCTGACATATTGGGGACGCAAGACCCCCCCCCCCCCCCCCCCCCCCCCCCCGTGTTCAGCTGAGCACAGAAAACACACCACTTTCCCCATGTGCCACCTTGCACTGGCACAGTCTATAAAACAGCAAAAAGAGTATGGCATATGATGTCAGTTGCTGGACAAAGCTACAGTATAGTAAAAGGTAAAGACACATACACTGCAGGACAAAAAGGCATTTACAAACAATGCTGAGTGACTTATTTCAGTGCTACCAAGGAAACGAACAGATGTAAGGAGCCAACTCAACAAGCTACAGCAAATCTGCTGAGAGCAGGAGTAGCTGATGGCTACAATCTACCACCTGTGCCACTGATGATAGCTACCAGAGGCCAAGTACTTCACTCAGCAGACAAAAATACCTTGATCCTCGACAAGCCCCGGGTTCCCATAGAAACAACATGGAGGAGGTGAACACAACAGCTTGTACTGAAGAACACTGTCTGAAACAAACATGCTGCGCTCTAGTCTCCAAGATATTAGTTTCAAAAACGCATGAATCTTTACTATTTGTTAACACACAAGTATAATGAGAACTGACATTTTTTGAACCATTTATTTCAACCACTGAGCAGGTTCAGAGGCACTGCATGACGCAACCATCCACTACAGTTCTATTGGACATGTGATGACTGCTTCAAGGTTGTTAGAGTCATACCACACAGTGCAATGACTGATAGATCTCCCCACTGTAACTTTATGAGGAGGCACATCAAAGGTTCACAATAGGACATCTGAACTGTGGATATCTCAGCCCCCTCCCACACCCCCACCCGCCCAGCTCAGCACCCTGAAAAGGAAGAGGTAAGGGAGCGAAGGAGAGAAAGAGTGGAAGCGAAAAAAAGAGAGGTAGAGGCTTAGCCTTATCTCCTCCATGCCTGCCTACCTCTAGAGGTATGAGCTTGGAAGGTTTCAAAGTGGCGGGGTTTGGCCCTTGTTGCTACATTACTGTGTTTCCAATAGACCTGTATGGTAAAGCTGAGGGAGAGGGTGCGTCTGAACTGAGATGTGTCACCAGCTAAATGGCTCCTTTAAAGTCAATCCATTGAAAGATGTAATTTGATTTATGGACATAAATGCATGCATGTTCAGTCCTGTAGTCAAGAGTGCCAAGTAAGTTCCAACACAGGTCCTGTTACGAGTAAAGGACAATAGTAACCCCAAAAAAGAGAAGTTCTGCTTAAGGAGTCTAACTATAACTTCTAAATCATTTTGATGGAACATGGACTTGTAATGGGGAGAGTAGTGCTTCTTGCATTCCCATTCTGCACATCCATCCATCCATTTTCTGTAACCGCTTATCCGTGAGGGTCGCGGGGAGCTGGAGCCTATCCCAGCTGACTATGGGCGAGAGGCGGGGTACACCCTGGACAAGTCGCCAGTTCATCGCAGGGCTGACACACAGAGACAAACAACCACTCACACTCACATTCACACCTACGGGCAATTTAGAGTCACCAATTAACCTGCTGCATGTCTTTGGACTGTGGGAGGAAGCCGGAGTAACCCGGAGAGAACCCACGCGGACACGAGGAGAACATGCAAACTCCACACAGAAAGGCCCTGCCGGCTCGGGGATTCGAACCTAGGACCTTCTTGCTGTGCGGCGGCAGCGCTAACCACTGCGCCATCGTGCCGCCCATTCTGCACAATGAACACCAAGTCCACCAAAATGTAACTTGTAGGGTTCTCTCTAGTCACACCTGCACTTGATCTTTTGTGTACCCACATCTAGATATGATATGCCTTCTTGTGTGGTTTTGCTCACAGCCAACCACAGCAAGCATTCTGCCATTCAATGCAATGTGTGATTGGCCCACGACTGCAGCAGCTACAAGCCACACAGTCTGTGGTGTGGAGAAGTCGAGCGCAGTTGGCAGTTTGGTATGCTGAGATGCCATCACAATGTATGGCTGAAGAACTTCACACAATAAAATGTTTCATCTTAGTCAATATTGATAATTACTTACAATGTACCAAATTACCTATTTTTTAATAAAGACCAGGAGTAAAAAGCACTTTATTTTGAGTTCAGCTGTCTTAGTTTGAATTTAACCACTTTATTTATCAAGGCACACAGGTAACAGACTTAATAGACTTAAAAAAAAAAAAAAAAAAAAAAATAGAAACAGTCATACTGGCAAACTGACAAGTCCTTTTTTGTTAACAATTTTCTCACCATCTGCACTCATTTTCTCACTCCATGCTGTTTCAGTTGTTGTGTCACATGTCAATGGTGAAACTTGAAACCACACCTGTTAAATGACTGGCTGTTTGTGTGTCACTTGTACTGTAGCATGCTCCATTATCAAGGGATATGATAGACTGTTTATGACTCCGGATGTATGGGTTCTGTGCTTTTATGGTGGTTCAGTGAAAGTATATAACATGTTACTGAACAATTTTCTTATTGCTATTGATGAACTGTCTGTTGACAACTGTTATCTCTATTGTTTTATTGCCCATGCTGAGATAAATGGTTATCAATAATGGAAGGATCTTGGATGGATGGAGTTCACTAGAATCTTGATGCATGCACAGGAATTTGAGACCCCTCAAGCAATGACTTTAAGATGTACAGTATCACTATTTGCAAAGGCTGTCACAGTCAAGGGGATACAAACCAGAACTATGCACAAGCCTGTTTAGCTTTTCCTTCAGTTTTGACAAGGCTGCCATAACCTTTTCTTGCACTCTTAACTTTCTTTCCCCTTGAGTCACAAGACGCGTTTCAGTACACCTCAATCTCTTAAATCCCTGAGTGTTTGCTCAGGAGAAAGAGGGGCCGTCTTTTAAAGTCCAGCTTTAAATGACATGTGTGTAAACAAGAAGACTTCTGGCTTTTCTCCAACGTGAGATGTGATGCCATAATTTCTCCTGACAAGCAGGGCTTCAAATTGGCATTTATCTAAACAGGCCAGGGAAACAGCGCAGCAGCGAAAGTGACACATGTTAAGACTCAGCATAACAAAAGCGGCAGAGCTTCAGGGGGGTGTAGGGGCTGACAAGTCAAAGGTCTCCCCCTGTGTGAGTTGACATGGTAAGGATTAAAAAACAAAATTGCATTGATTAAGTCATTATGGGGAGTTTGGTGTGCGACTTCTGACCTTGGAAAAGGGGGAGAGTGAATCAGCAGCCCATATTTGGGAATGTTCATGTTTTAGCCTGTCAGGAGAAAAGTACTACAGGTGGGAACCATTCTGCTGGTTAAACTGGTTTTGTCATTTTCTGGGATCAAAAGTGGAATGAAAGGGAGTCATTTTCCAGACATAATTTAGTCCAAGAGCAAGATTTCAATTCAGTCTATTTGTGGTCAGGCTGACGATGGAAGCAAAATAAACATTAATTCAAGTCAATTCCAAAAAAAAAAGAAAAACCTTAAACAAAAGCAAACAAACAGACTTCACAGCCTCCTCTGAAAAGTTAGACGTTTGATTCCCTATTACCCTTCGCCCAACTATGCAGGATACGTAATTCAAATGTCGGCTTGTGTTTCTATCACCGCCGCCTATTCGCATGTGAATTAATTCCCATAAATACAAGCCCCTCTAGTTGGAATAAATTTTCATTACAGAGATGAGAGGGAAAATAATAATCTTTGACTCGCAGTTATAGCAAATGAAAGATGGTATCTCCTGGTGCCAATATTTTTTCCTCACAGTTATTAAATGAAAATGAATGCCTGAATGTTGGAGAATACAAAACAATTGCATTTGCGCTGAGTGTGGTGTTCTAGGGGTGATTGTCTTCTAAGAGCCCATCGAAAACAAAACTAAATAAATACAAAACTGTATATATCATCATGAATGGCAAATCTCTTTTGAATCAACTACATGAAGATGAATACTAAAAAAAAAAAGAATAACTTAAAATGCAATTTGAATGTAGATTTTGTTACAGAGAGAGATAGAATTTAATCTAAGAAGCTCCAGTCGAAAACAAAACTAAATACAAACAACTGTATCATATATCATAACTAATGGCAACATCTTTGAACAACCTACATAAGATACTACATTGAAAATAAAAATTGTATGAACCAAAAATTTCTAAATAAATTAGAATCCAAGAAAATCATGTTAAAAATGTAACTTAGATTTAAAATCGTGTGCTCTAATCAAAGTTAAACTGCAAATGCATTTTGGAGAATCGTAGCACCCCTAGACACCCATTTTTTCTTTTACTCTGTACTTTTTACTCCTTACATTTTTAACTGCTACCTTAATTTTAATGCATTTGAGGGGAAATACTGATTCTTTTTACGGAGTGTACATGTATAGCCAGGTGAGAAAAAGCACATGGCAGCTAATCGGCTAGTCACACCCTTAGCCCTTAGTGTAGCTATAAAAAGTGACAAATTTGGTTTGGTTAGGTTCAAGCAACATAACTAATGTTAAGCAGGCAAGCAAAGTTTGGTTTTTGAAAAGGTCATGGTTTGTCTCTGCCATGAGGGTATAAATAGCGAATGTGTCACACTGGGTGCAAATAGCATCGCTGGCTACAAACACCTGGGTGCTTGTCTCTGCTCTGCTTGGACATATACATGCAGCCTTTGCAGAATCAAGGCCTAAAAGTGTAAATTGATCCAATAATAGGACGTAGAAAAGAGTCTTTGGTGTATCCATCAGTAACAAGATGAAAACTATGTAAAAGACAACAAGATGAAACAGAGAAACAAGAGCAAAAGACTCAACTGGAGAGAAAAGGTGAGAGTCCATTAACTGTGCACAGAAACAGCTGTTAAACATATCAGTCAGAGGGCAACTTGTTACTTTTATAGTTTGAGTACATTTCAGAGCCTGTACTTTTTCACTTAAACTTAAGTAAAGAAGTTGAATTAATACTTTTACCAGTCTATTTTTATACAAGAATCAGTACCTCTAGTTGAGTTAAGAATGTGTGTACTTATGCCACCTATGACTACTCCAAAGCCTTCTGTTGTCTCTGTACCTCGAAAGCATGCCGCTTTGCTTGCTAAGCAGTGATGAATAAGTGGTGATGAATTTAATGCTTCCTTGACCAGAATTGTGCGTGCATGTGTGTATCAGTCTTGACTGTGCAAATGGAAGTGTGTGTGTGTGTGTGTGTGTGTGTGTGTGTGTGTGCCCCTGGGTGCCTGCTCCTGCTGCATCCCTTTTCCCCAGGGAGTCGCCACAGCTGCATAAACCTGTCGCCTCTCATGATCGGCGGGGCGACGCGTGGAGACGAACAGTGACAAGGCCCACCTAGATTCATTAGACCTCCTAAGGACCAGATCCATACAGCCTAGCAGGCTGGTGTCACTGCTGGTTACCCTGACACACACAGCCGCGCACACACACACACACACACACACACACACACACACACACACATATACCAGAGCAAAACAAATGCTCCAGACAGGAAAAAACATGGCAAAAGACCTAAATCGATCTTGATACACAGTGAGACCACCTCAGAGTCAATATGAGACAATTCATGTCAAGGCGCACGACAGGTGTGTTTGACTTCTGAAAGTTGACCACAGTTGACATTGTCAGGACTAAGAGCAACACTAAAGCAAAGGGCATAAAATGGCAGCAGTGGTGAAATATTTGAAAGATGTGTGTTTTGTTTCTGCTGCAGTAAGAGTATGTTTAGCCTAGAGGGTAGAGAAGCAGCCGGGTTAGAGCCTGGCTGTGAAAATTTGGGTGAGGAAAATAACAAATAATAGCAGGCTCTTCCTTAACAACTGCCTTCAAGATGCCCTTAAGCAAAGCACTGCAATCTGTGCCATTAGTAGTTAGAATATACAGTGCTGGGCAGCTCCAGGTGTGAATATAAAACTGAATAAAACTGAGGCAAGGTGCTGATGGAAAAGAACATGCATGCTCAGTACAGTTTCCTTACATTAAGACCAAGAAACCAACCAAAAACAAGCTGCAGTGACATGATGCTGCCAAAATGGGACAAAGTGTAAAGATGGCAACCATGAAAAAATCTGTGTCTCTTTGTGCATGAGTCTGTGTCAGTGCTTTTGTGTGTATGTGTGTGTCCTGGTGCCAGGGCTGAGACAGGACGGGCCACAGAGCTGGCAGCTATGCTAACTCCCCCCCCCCCCCCCCGACTCTGTGTCTGCTCTGATTAGATGGGGCTTCTTACTACGGTGTGCCAGGAGCCCTGCCAGAGATAAAGACAGACTAACAGATGTTCCCCTTATCTCCGGACCAACCTCAAGCCCATCAACCCCTTAACACACACAATCACAGAGACATACACACACGCACAGCATGAGACTGGCTGCTTTTGTTAAGTCTCACTCTGGAAGGAGTTGAGTCGAGCACAAATGTACTTCTTATACTGTTTTTAGCAGGCTTTATAACTAATGTAAACCCACTAAAAATAGGCAATTGACTCCTTTCCTGTTGCAGTACAGTTTAGTTTACCTTTCTGCTCTTTTCTGATGTGTCACTGGAAAGCAGACACTCAACTTGTGTGTGCAGGAGAGTAGAAAAACGATGCTTTCAAAGTCTTTGTGTGCTCAGTTCTCAGTATCTTTGTAGCTTCTAACTGAATCTCTGTGGTTTGAAGTTTAGTTTCTCCCCTGCCTCACCATTTGCATTTCCAGGTATCTGCTTTATTTTATTGTTTCATGTTTGCTTTCAGCCAGATAACAGCCCTACTGAGTTATTGCTGATGCAAAACCAGTATTTCCTGCGCTTCTTCACAATAAAAGCTTTTAGATAACAAATATAATGGCTTTTATTGTGAAGAATTTATAGGACATGTTTATGGGGACCCGTGGAGTTGGGGGGGGGGGGGCTTCCCACAAAGTGTAGGGAGGTAATATGTGTGTTTACATTGTTCATTGTCAAACTATTTGATTATGTGGTGATATGACATACTGTAGCTAGTTTAGGTGCAAACATCTGTCAAGACTGACATACTGACTAAATCATTCAACTATAAAATCCAACACATTGTTGGTAGAATATACATATATATGCCGAATGGTATGTGTGCTTCATAACTAGTAACTAGTGTGCACTGGGGCCTATCATCATAATGTGCACTGGGGCCCATGGTAACTACCTTACACCACTGTGCACACGTTCAAGAGGGTGCAAAGGCTGCTGTGCTGACACACCGAGTCATACTGAGTCATGCCAAACCAGCATGTGGGTATGGAAACAGGGCAAAAGAGTTGCAGTTACTGACAGAGGCGTGTCCACTCAGATGTCAGGTTTCCATCACTGCCAATTGGAGCTGGAATTGATAAATACCCGTGAGAACTGCAGAGTCATTTGACCCAGGAATGAATGCTGATTGTACCCTTTCCCACCAAAGAGAAAAGCCAGATGTTAGTGGGTATTTGTGGTTTTGTTGTCCAGTGTTAAATGATTTTTTTTTTACTTTTAATTAGGAGCGCACATTTATGAACACCAATTCATAAGACAGGGAGACACACAGGCACAATCACTCATCACTGCAGAGCTGTACAAAACGCACATCTCCAGACACTGGTAGCTTCCTTAGCCTGGGAGAGGAAACATTTTCAGGCACTCCACCCTCTGCCTTCCTCCATCCTGCATGCAGTTAGGGCTGAAGTGGAATGTTAAGGTGGCTTTGAAGAGGTGTCTGTTTCGTGTCAGCCCGACACAACATGCTTATTGTTCTCACCACGCACGGCTGATTATATTATCTCTCTCCTCCACGCGCCGCAGAAAGAGAGAGTTTCAGAGATGGGGGTGAGTTGTGGGTGGAGGCAAAGAGAGAGAGAGAAAGAGAAATGGAGACAGAAAAAGTCGCAAAGAGAGAGGGAGAAAAGAGTGGAGGAGGCTCTAAATCAGGAGACATAGAGATCACGGCACAAAGACGAGAAGCAGAGCTCTGGGGCCCCCAGGGTTTGGGGTCTATGTGTAGGCATAATGAGCGGAGCCAAACATATCCAGCCTCATTAATTTCAACTATCAAAGCCACCTTCTCGGCGCGCCACGCTGCCTGCTTCTTCTCCCGTCTGCAAAAGCCCTCACTGTCACCTAAGATCAAAACGAGCGAGAAGGAGTGCTACGCTAGTGGAACCATGTGCTGGAAAAGGCATTCTTTTCTTTAGATGAGCATTGGAGGATTTCTGAGAGAACATCTTGCTGTCTGCAGCATAACCAGCCGGAGTACGGATTTAGATGCCTAAGAATATTACCAAACACCTGGTGTGGAACGGAGCTTGTGCGATGTAATGCAAGTGGTTGAACATCAATATTTATGAAGGGCATCTCCTTGGGATGGTAACAAGGAGACCCGGTTTAAAAAAAAACACCAGAGGTCTCGATTGGAAAAGTGCAATCAGACTGGAAGAAATACCACCATCTTCCATGAAGTGAAAAGTCAATATGCCAATTACTCTTTGTAATGAAAGCAAAAACATTCAAACTGTCAGCACAGCTACATACAGCAGGGAAGTAATAATCACTGAATGAGTAAATAAGAATCTCATTCAAGGAAAAATTGAACCGGATTCATTGGAGAAAATAAGAACACAAGACTGTGTTCAGTTTTTAAACAAGCTATACACTCTGTGAAATAAGGGTTCCAAGGGGGTTCTTCCTGAAGGGTTGAGGTTCTACCCAGAACCATTTGCTTCTGAAGAACCATGTTTTGGTGAAAGGGTCCACCAAGGGTTCTCTGCAAGACTAAGGGTTCCATTAAGAACTATTTTCATCCAAAGAACCCTTTTCGAAAGGAAGAGTTCATCCAGGGTTGTTGAAAGCATGACTGCTGAGGACAGCCAGCGAGATCTGCTGAGATCAGGGTGGGTTCTAGATGTAACCCTTGAAATATGAAAGGGTTCTTGGTAGACCCCACTTGTTAACGCCCTTAAAAGGTGGAAAGTTTCTGAATAAAACCTCCGGAGAGGGTTATAGGTGAAACACTTAGATGCTTAGATAAAACCGAAATAACCCCCGGGTGGGTTCTAGATGAATCCAACAGAACCCCCTTGGTGGGTTCTAGATAAAACCCTTAGAATAAAAAAGCGTTCTCAGCAGGACTCACTGGATGGATTTATGCCAAGGTAGGGTTCTCTGTGGAACCTCTAACAGGGGTTCTGGGTGGAACCTTCCACAGATGTTTCTAGGTGTCAGCCCTTGTGTTGGCTTCTAGGTAGAACCCTTTGAAAGGGTTCCAAAAAGGGTTCTCCTACGGTGATAAGCCAAAGAACTGTAAATGTTTCTAGTTAGCACCTTCATCTCAAAGAGTGTGCCAGAGGAAGTGTTGCTAAGAGTTTTGTAGCTCCTTTCACCAGTTTGCGTCAGTGTTTTTCCTTTTCTTTTCTGTGAGTAAACACATGCCTCATTATGAGATATTTCTCAGCTGAACATCAACAAGCCACAGCTAGTTCTCCAAAGCAGCAACATTTCATAAACTAGTTTGCTCTGCGATGCTTTTCAGTTCCTATTTGTGGCTTCTGTTTGTGAAAACACACTGGTACACACTTCAGGGCATTTGGAGCTCAATTATTTGGCTTACATGCTTTTCCCTGTTCTTCTCATAGTAGACGGACAAGGTGATCATTGTAACATTATCTCCATTGTGTGCTGAGGACAGGCCCGGGGACATCCACCACCACCAAAACTAAAACCATTTGACGGTTTCCCCTTAGGTCCCCCAGATTGCGCTGGCCAAACAAAGCCGGCCTTGATTAAAAAAAGATGGCATCCACTCCTCCGATCATGTCAGATGCTTCATAATGTCGAGCACAGAGACAGCTTTTGTGGTTCGGAGTTAAACAAATAAACAGAATTTTCGAAAAGCAGAGGAATGAAAGGTAGCTTTTGTGTAGCGATCGTTTACACAACAATGGACGTGTTGCTCATCTGACATGGAACATCTACTAGCAGATAACCTGCCCCATTAGCAGACAATGCCAGAAGAGCATTTGTAAACATATGGAAAAGAGTAGGGGTTGTATGTCATCCAAGGATGCTATCAGGGAGTCTTACGTTCTCGATCTTATCGTTGGGACCTGATTCAAGTTCTTCTGCTGCAAAATGTCTCGGCAGGGAATGTGGCTCATGCTCCATGCTAAAAAAAAAGAAAGAAAACATTCACCCAGTGTCAGGGTGAAAAGTGGAAAGACTGTCAAGTGGCGGCCAAGTTTGTGTCATGCCCTATCTGGCTGGGACATGATACATGGCATTTTATCACCATATCGCCTCCCTCCCTCCCTCTCTGAAAGAGGAGAGTGTATGATAAACAACACTCTTCTATCTTGGAGTATAAAAAGAGGCCGTGATCTTGCCATCTCAGTTGACTGTACCTTTTCTTCTCCCTCTACTTTATCTCTCTGTGGACTCTCACCTGCATTTTTCCATCTAAAATGTCAATGTTCCTTTTCAAGCCCAAATATGCACACAAAGTTGCAAAAGTATATAGTAAAATCAATGAAAAAGTGAATCAACAGTGAAAACTTTTCCAGTGAAAAAGTTAGAGACAGCTAGCTCATAATGCGTTTGCAGGTAAAGAAACGGGCAGAGGAAAAATGAGTGGGAAAAAAGAGAAAACATTACATAAAAATCTAGGTTAAAGCAAAAAGTGATTTGCCTGTAATCTGACACCTGCTGATGGCAAATCAGGTATGAATATGAAAAGCGCAAAGAAACAAAGAGGCCTCATTCCCTTTGGTCTCTGCCTGGTAGACTTTCACTTTTATAAAGGTGGAGTGCTGAGTTCTGCCGACAGACGTAAAGTTTTTCACACAGTGGAGGCATGAAACAGAAAATTCACACTGGGGCTGCCAGATATGTGAATGACTGTGTGTGGGCGGTGAGGTAACTAGGGAAACATGCCTTACTGCACTTTTATCAGGGTTTTATAATGAATCAAATGTGACGGGCCCCTACAAAGGCACCATCACCCCAGCCTGTTGTTTTTTTTTGCAATAAGGTGTGGAGAGACGTAGCGGGTCATTTCTTTACTTTCGTTGTGCCATCATTTAAAGGGAAAAGGCCCGTCAGAACCCACAGCTGTGGGCATAAATTCTATTTTCTGGTTATTTTACTAACTAACCATAAGGTAAATCAGTTGGCGAATATGAAAGAGCTTGTGTTCCTCTGAGGTTTTGTAATAAATACAATTTGAGAAACTCTTGATGTGAAGGAGGTTTGTCCCTGATGAGCGATTCAATAGAAAACAATGACGGGGTGGTTCACCCTGCCTTAAAGAAGTGCTCACTTTAAAATCAAACTGAAATTTAACTGAATCAAAAATTTAATCCCCCTGTTGAGCACCAAAAAATGATAAATAACATTTAAATTTCTTGTTTATGCTAATGGGACCAAAACAACTGAGAAAAACACTTGATCAATTAATCATTTAATCTATTAACTGTAGTCCTTATTAGTCTATAGAGCTCAAAGTGAAGTTTTCAAATTGTTTCTTTTGTCCAATAAAAGCCATATTTGCACCATGGAACTTCACCAGGGACTAGGAACCTCTGGAGGAACTCAGTGAGTTTCCACCATAGGGACCAACATCTAAATTAAGTTCTGGGGACATTTTATTTTATTTTACTTTCAAAGTTAAATTCAAAGTTCAGTGGGTACAGAAACTTTGGGGGTGGTGCTTCCATCGCTAAACATTTCTCATGGCAACCACTATTTTTTCAACATCTGCAGCAACAAGCCATTTGTTTTTTTATCAATTGTGCTTCGACACATCGACATGGAGTTACAAAAGAAAGCATACGACAGATGGACAAACAACAAAGTAGTTTGTTGCTGTTGTACAGTCATGTGCAGAAATGTTGTGTAAAAACAGCCATCAGTTTTTCATTTGTTAGCAGAATAATTCATCCAATCTTCGTGGGTCTTACGACCACGGTGGAATTGCAGACAGGCTAAAGGAACATTTCAGTTCTTGAGAAGTAATTCCTGGAACTAAAAGTTCCCAGTACTTTGGGTGGAAACGCGACTAAAGATTCCAAAAGCCAAAGACTCTTCATTTACTAGATGAATGACAAAGAAAAGCAGGAAATCTTTACATTTAACAAGCTGGAACTAGCAAATATTTGTAGTTTTTTGCCTGAAGAATGACTGAAATGATTACTCAATTATCTAATTTTAACTAATTTCTTTTGGTTGAAAGTTGATGAATCCACTTATCATCACAGCTCTTTGTGCTAATTACAATTTGACCCAAAAAACAAATACCAACTATTTGTAGCAAAAAGTTAATTGCAATTTCATTCCAGACAGAGAAAAATATGTATGAAAGACAGTTAGTTCTTGACAAGAAAATTCAAATTTAAATATATTATTTATTATGTGAGTTAGAGGCTGTTTTATTATAAATTTGGAGCCCTGACGTGTGCACAAGTGAAAGTGTTTCCAGCAGCCATAGGGGTCATTCCAGCAGCTCTCAGACACAGATCCATCAGCGAGCCTCTAAGCCGGGGCGGGTCACTCTCAGCGCGGTCACTTTCATTGAGCTGTGGTTCACAGTGAGGCTAGTGACAGAAAACGTCAGCGCGCCTCTAATCCCTGTTTAGGCCTGCAAAACAAAGACAAAGGCCTCTCCCTCCCTCTTACTCACTCTTGTTATCCTTCTCGCTGCCAGTCCGCGCTCCCCCCTCCACCTACCCCGCCAGTCACTCAGCCTGCCACCTTCTCACTGCTTAGCAGCCTTCACACACACACAGACACACACAGTCAGGCACATATGGAGAGGCCTGGCTGTTGCCATTGTCTCCCAGGTTATCTCCTCTCTCAGCACCTGGTAGGGGAGGAAGGATTAGCGTGCCTCCTAACTGCTTTAAGAATGCTCTCTACTCTTTGACTCTCTCCCGCCACACTTCCTGTTTTGTTCTCCACCCGTTGTGGTCAAGCACCATATGTCGGACTGAATGAGGCTTATCCGTGAGGGGCAGGCTTTACATGCAGCGCTGTTTAGTCCGACACTGGCATGTGTCAGGATGAACGGAGGAGGAGGTAAAGATGAATGGGCCTTGGGTTAAGCTACTTGACATTCTCACACACATGGGGCCAAATGGTGCACATGCACCCTCACCCTTTGCCTGCAATTGTGCCAACTGTGGCACACGTACCCATGACAAGATTACACTGTTACAGTGGGCTTATTGATGTAGTGGCCAAAATAAGTGTGACTTTCATGATGGAAAGACAAACAACAGTGACCTTAGAATTACAGTATATGGTGCGAGCTGACATTTTATGAAAAATGAGTTTAACGAAGGAGACTATCCTTGAACAAGTTTTTAACATTTTTCTCTTAATTTATTGGGTTTTATTTATCAATGGTGTTTTTATCTGAAAAAATAAATGGTTTCATCTCAAAAGTCATTTTCCAACTTAGTTCAATAAGGTTCCAAATGCAAAGCAAATCGCTCTTTACCATGTTGCTTCACAGTAAAGATCATGAAATTGTACCTTTATGAGGTTTTGAAACATGACTGAAACCTGAAATTTATGATTATATCAACAACAGTGTAAATGCTACTGTGAAAATGGCAATGAAATTTAAAAGTGTAGTAAACAATTTTGGAGAAAGACAGTTGACTGTTGAGTCTCATTCCCAGGTCATCAAATACTTTCAGGTTTCAGCAATCCTACTGACCTGTGACTGGCCAGAGTCTCCCACCATGGGCTAGATTTTCTGAAAACACAGCCAAGAAGAGGAGCAGAAGTCTATTTTGTTCTCAGACTACTTAAATTACATTAAGCTTAAATGTTATTGTGAAATTTTTGCCCGGAGATGCCAAAAATAAACTGCCTATGCCAGCTTTAAGTAGTTTTTAATTTTTGTTTGAACTAAACCAAAATCTGACTTCTATTGTTAACTGCACAAGTCATACCAGTGTTTGTTAGCAAGAATTAATGGTATTCTTATTAGCTTAACATTACTGTTAGAAGTCTCCTATTATGACCCTTCCCTATTGTACTATATGCTGGCAATAAACTGAAAGAAGAACATCACACAGAGGGACAGTGGTAAATGGAAAAAATGTAGACCCAAGTAAGAAACATTTCTTAAAGTCATTGCATTGTTTTGAAATGGGTTATCAGCAAAATTTTAGGAACTGTATTATCAGTTCAAATGTTTGATTTGACCAAATGTTTTACTGCCAACATTAAAAACATGTCTCTGGCTTGATGAGTACATTAAAGAGAGTAAGAATACACTGTCTGTTTTTTCAAGAACATCTGTGCATTTTGATACGCTTCTGCAGATAAAACCTTATACAGTAATTCCATGGGAAGCATTATTCGTATTATTATTATATAATAGGGCTACCATTATAGCTGATTTATAAATGTTTTTTAATTGGGTTATTAATCAGGTTGTAAAGACTGTATAAATCATTAATAACACAGTAGATAAAGAGGGTAACAGTGACCTGTTGCTTTCCAAATACTGAGCCCACATTTATCTGTACTGTTCAGCCTCAGATCTCATTTCTTACAAAGATACTTCTCCACCTGTCAGCTTCATCAGATATTTATTAATAAGTTAACAGCATTTAACCACTGTCAGTATGTCTTAATTGTCAAAAAGTTTCATTTGGCATCAGATGAACATATCAAATTATCAGATTCATACACTAAGGCTTTGTAAATATTGCTTACCTTGATATTTTCAGCAGGCACTGTTTTACACTTTACTACGAGGCTTCCTTATGCCAGTTACACATGATAAAAACTCATTAGTATGATTAATTAGTTGTAAGCAGGAATGAGATCTTGCCAAATAGCGAGCTAAAGCTGAAAACTGTGTTATAACTTGTTTATAATTGTTTCTTAATGATTAGTAATATGTTTACAACCCAACTAATAACCTAACTATTACAACTGAAATCATTTATAAAGGTAGTCTTATTGAAAAGCGGTCTCAAATCTACAATTACCCAGATTTTATCGAGAAAACCCCATTTAAAAATGTTCATATAGAAGAAGCCAATATGAATATACTAAACATACTTTCATATTGCACAGTTAGATACATTTGTACAGTATCTACAGTATAATGCATTCAGAAAAGCATTGATCTGTGAGCCTATTATGATGCTTTTTGTCAAAATACAGCATTTAAGTAGTAGTTATATTTAATGATAAGATTATAGCTGCTCAACACTAAGTCACCTTTACACTATGACGGTTACTCATAGTAGATAAGTAGTAAGTATAGTAGTATAGTGTGTGTGTTAGAAAAGTGACTGTGCAGTTTTGACTGTGTTCAAGTGATATTCTGATCATTTTTGCTGTATTCAGGGTAAAAATGAAATGTATGATATGTTGTGTTGACCACAGGTTGTGTAACCGTTGTGACTATGCACACACCAAGGACGACATTTCATACACGCACAGATGCCGCTTGTGATTCATTTGCTTTCTGATAAGGTGAACTGGTAAACAAACACTGGAGCCTTTGTGTTGGTGAGGTGAAGCCATCAAGGTCTCCAGATAACCTTGTTTACTCTTCTGTATGTATGTCCCATATAATATGAAACGCCGCCGTCCTAACAGCCTTGTGGGGTTCAAATCTGAAAATAAACAGCGCTCTAAAGTTACCGATGTCCTTTGCCAAGCGCTTCTAGTCGTTCCTACTAATCTACCCAGAAATCTGGGGCCTTATTTTACAGAGTGCTATCTGGGCCGTGAATTGCACGGAGGCGAAACAAAAATCAATAATTAGTTTAATTGTGTTAGGCTAATGTGCAGGAAAGCCATCTAAGCTCACATCAGCCGGCCTGGCCAGCATGCAGGCGGGCAGGGAGGCAGATAACGGAGGACGGCTCTGTTACACCTACAGGCTAATTACAGGCAATTCATCAGACAGATGCTGCGATGACAGTTAATTGATTTGTGAATTAATAATCAAGGGTAAAATAATTCTGCCGCCAATATGATTCTGGCATCACGCTACCTGGCCAACGACGAGACACTCCACATGCTGCAGGGCGCTTCTACTGATCAGACTGAAAAACAAACTCAGTTGGAAGACAAATCTCACAACTTTATTAAGTGAGCCTTTTGCCAAATGCATATTAAGTTTTCACTGTAAAAATCATACAAGAATTTGGTAGAATCAACTTATTTTATTCTCATTATTTGAATGAAAATATCCAAGTTTTATTTACTCAAGTCAATGAAACTTGAAGTGAACAAATGTACTGTAAAGAGTTCAACCAACTCATTAAAGTAAATTTCTAAAGAAACGTGATCAGCATATTAGCAGACTTGCCAGCATGCATTGTTTGAAAGCTGAAAACTCTGCTAATTTGAAGAAGACATACATGACAAAAGGTAACACAAAAAAGTTCTTTCAAATCCAGTTAACAAGTTAGCTGAACACAATTGCTTCAGGTCAGATGTAATTAATAATCTGATTGCTTTCAAATCAACAGTTTGCATTAATGCAGCGCAAGTTTTAGGCAAATCAATTTCAAAGTTTCCAATTTTCCAACTCAATTATTTGCTTTGCCCAAAAGTAAAACACTGCTCCTTAATAACCTGAGAGCATGGTTTCAGGAAAAGTAGCTTTTATAGTAACCTGTGTTATTTTAGTTTCTTAAATATACAATGTAATTAATATTATTGGTATTATTGTTAGCATGACTTAAGGGTAGCTAGTTTCAGTGAGTTTGTGCTAACTGAAAATCACGCTTTAACCAATTCAGGTGGACTATATATCTAAAAATCTAATATAATTTTGTCTAACATTATGGCAGCTTCAGTCATGCTAATTGCATTACGCTACTTCAACAAAATCAAATTTGATATCAGCCTGACTTGGGAGTTATTGATTCAACTCAATGTCTGAAGCTTATTGAACATGTTTTCTCATGTACAACTGAATTAGTATCAAGTTTATTTGAACAGAAACATTTATTTGTTTTGAATCATTACATTGTTTTGAATTACTTCAAGTCGTCTTTTCAAATTCAGTCAACTTAAAATTTTAAGGCACTTAACACACTAACACTAACTTTTTAAAGTTGAAATAAATAGTCTATATTTACAGTGTTGCTGCATTTGCCATAACAACAGGTGACACGGCTATTGCATGAATTTTCTCAACTGGCATCCCTTGAGGAAAATATATCCCAACTTCACTAGCTGGCCAAGTTTCCAGCATCTAACAAAGCACCAAGTTAGGTTTTTATCTCTCTGACACTTAAAGACAGGAAGTAGTGGGCACCATGCAGAGTGCATTGTGGGAAAACACTGCTCTAAGGCCTCTCGTCAAGCACTTTTCTTTTCACCAGCTCCTCGGGGCGCTTGGAAGTAAAAGAGAACGAGGGAAGGAAACGAGCCAAGAAAGCGAAACATGGAGTTAGAGGCATGAGTGAATTTGCAGGCAGCAGTAGGCCTGCAGGGTAATGCCAGTACGGTTGGTTAAAGGTTGTACTGTTGTTCCAGCCAGGTATGGGGGATGGTGCGGCATTGAGGGCCAGAAAGAGCACAAGGAGGTTAGGGGGTCACGGGGGACTGGAAATAATGAAGAGGAAAGCCTCATTCACTTCCTTGGTTTAGCCTTTGGCCCATAATGAGGGCTCTTGACACCGGGGAGCACACCGATACGACACATTTGGCAGCCTGGCAAATTGACCTGGGAGCCTGACGGGTGATTGACAGCAACTCCTCAGGGCGCCTAAGCTGCCCCGCATGTGAGTATACGTGCGTGTGTGTGTATGTGTGCGTGAGAGCGTGTGAAGGAGGGAGTCAGACTGACAGAAAAGGAAAAGAGAGAGTGAGATGGAGTGAGGAGAGAAAGAGGATGAGGTGACAAGGGGCTGCTGACGATGAAGAGGGAAAAAGTACTAAACCAGCTCTGGAAAGGTAATTGTGGGTAATTTAGTGCAGGACCAAATTAGAATTGAGGTTCAAACATCAAAATGGCCTGCACTGAAAGTGTTTACCAGACAGGGTAATTTGATATTGGTGTGGGCACTGATGCATGTGTGCATGTCTGTGTGTCGCTGTGTCATAATGTATCTCTACATAGACTCTGCCTCCACTGCCAACTTTAATAAATGATACATAAAATAAACCACTCAAGTTGAGCAATTAAATTATGATGGATTTATATTGCATTCAGTGTTATTATAAAATGTGATTCATTCATTACCTTATTTTACTGACATTTATTGGGATGATTGACATGACATGTTTCATTTTTTCATAACTGAACTATTTCACAGGATCAAAGTAGGTGTCACGTTTTATGGAAGATGTTACTGTCTCTATATAACACCAGACAGTCTGCAGTGTGTGAACTGACTCTAGCTGAAAAGAAACATCTATAGCTGCAAGCATGAAAGCCTACTTGCTTTATGTCAGCACATGTAATAATCAGTTAATGACCACATCAACTCACACGGATAACACAACCAAACACCACAGTATGATACAATACGGCCAACTAAAGCAGCATACTCTGCAGAGTGATGTGCTATACTCTACTACAGAGGTTTTCCAAGTTGAGGCGGGCTCCCTAAGGGAGCTACAAACAGTTTCAGGGGAGTTTAGTGAATGGAAGTGAAAAAATATAGTTATTACATTAGATATGAAAAGGTGTTCACTAGAATAGTCTAAATATGTGAGATATGGTTAAAGAGAGCAGGGGTGTCAAATATACGGCCTGCAGGTCAAAATCAGCCTGCCAGTCTGGCCCACTAGATGACTTTGCAAAGTGTGAAAATTGCAGAAAAGTAAGTAATTCCAGGTTTCCAATAAAATGCACTGCTGTTCCTGATTTATATTGTTGAAGCTGCACATATTTTTCTTAAGACATCTCATGTGTGTTCATTGTCTGTTTTGTAAACCCTAACCCTGTGAATGTTTTCAGATTGCTTTAGGGCTGCATTTAATGATAATTTTCATAGCTGATTAATCAGCAGCTTATTTTCTTGATTAATCAAATAATAGTTGCCAGTTTTAAAATATCAGAAAATGGTGAAAAATGTCAGTGTTTCACAAAGTCTAATGTCGCATTTCAGAGGCTGTAATCAGAGAAATTTGACTTTTTTCTTCAAAAAAAAAAAAAAAAAATACTCAAGCTGATTAATTGATAATCAAAACAGTTGGAGATTAATCTAATAATCAATTAATCATTGATTAATCATTGCAGGTCTAGATTGTTTTACTTCTTTATACTAAAAAGGGGGAACATTTGGAGGTATTGTTATCGATTTTATTTTGCAATAAATGCAATGGTCCAGCCTGCTTGAGATCAAATTGGGATTTAGGCGGCCCATGAACTAAAATGTGTTTGACATTCCTGGTTTAAAAATATAGTAGTCTGGGAGAATTTGGGAGAAGTAGTTTTTATAGAGCCAGAAACTAATAAATACCTTTGGACAGACCTTTTTTGTGTATTTGGTGGTCTGAAGTATATAAAACAGCAAGATTAAGCTGTCTTGGCTCAATTGTTGAGTGTCTATGGGCTCAAATGACATATTCATGAGCCCATAAACATCCAGGAACTGAGCAAAACTAAGCAAGTAAACTTTTTCCAAGCTTTGTCTGAGGGGCGGCCAATAGTTTCAGACTTTGAGAACCTCTGTTCCATAATTTATCCACACAAATAAGACACCGATAGGTCAAATATCAAAACAGCCTATTATGATATTGTTATTAAGTTTTGAGGGTGATGGCAAGAATACCATGCATGCCGGTACCTTTAATAAAGAAAATTAGCAATCAGTCACCCTCATGCATAAATCATACATTAATAGCCTAATGTGGTTCACATCCTGGTCAGGTGTTTCCATTTTCATGTAGTCAAGGCAGAGCAGGCCTGCTGTTTTTTTCTCACTCTGTGTGCCTGTTATACTGTTTTGCTATTCCCACCCATCTAGCAGTCATGGGGTGCTGATTTTGTATTTCTGTTTTGAGAAGATATTTGTTTTTCAAAACCTTTGAACTGAGAGAAGACAAAGAAGAATGTCAGAGATTCATTTATTTGAGCAGATTTAGTATATATGTATGTGCGTATATAGATGACCTTATTTTACTGATGTGTATTGAAATTATATAATGTAATTAATGTTCATATAAATTTCATAGTTTAAAATGTCCTTTCTCTTGTGGACATAGGAAAGTATTGTACATAACACTGCTCAGTGCCTGCAGCGTTCGTAATTGTTTAGGTTGATGTATTGCATTTGCTGTTGGAGTTCTGTTGTCCAGCTGCTAAAGTGGTCATTAAAGTGGACTGTGTTATGCTAAAGAGGCTGCCCCCATGCCTCTGCTTTATCCCATGACCCCACAGTAATTATTTATCTCATCTAGCCAAGAGTAAATGCTTACAGTAACCCAGGCTACATCACTGTGAAAAGCTGTGTGTGATCGCTGTCTGTTTTATAAACTGTAATAAAAGATTAGACTCTGATGATGAAGCATTTAAGAAAGGTAGCACACTTTAGGGCCCAAACTAATGATCATTTTCACTACTGATTAATCTGGTGATTATTTTTACAATTCAGCATTTAGTCTATGAAATGAAAAATACTCACCACGATTACTCAGAGCCAAAAGTCACATCTTCAGATAGCTTCTTTTGTCCAATCAACAGTCAAAACAACCAAAAGACTCTTAATTTACTATCATAAATAACAAAGAAAAGTTGCAAATCCTTATATTTAAGAAGCAGAACCCAGCAAATATTTGACATTTTGGCTTGGAAACTGAAATGCTTAATTGATCACTGATCATTTTGAAAATTGATTAATCGGTTTAAGTAATTTTTTAAGAAAAAAGTCAAGATCCTCTGACTTGATTCCTGCTTCTTAAATGTTAATATTCTCTAATTTCTTTACTCCTCTCTGACAGTAAACTGAATATCAGGACGTTTTTAGGCTTCGGAAAACATTGATTGATATTTTTAACAATTTTCTGATATTTTATAGGCCAAGAAAATAATCAACCATTTAATTGACTATGAAAATAATTGTTAGTTGCAGCCCTACTGTGAGGGATTACAGTGCAATATTTTCTGAACATTCTGGGGCCAAATATGTTATAAAAGAGCTATAAAGTATATAATAAACATGTGCTTTACTTGTCTCTTCTAAATATTCTGTAACAAGAGAGCAGGATTATTATAAATAGTCCAAAATTGACTGTGACACAAAGCAATAACCAAACACACGCCTGTTTATAAATCTTCTGTTTTGTCCTGCGTTCAGCATTCATCAAACCTGCTGCCCATAACTCCGGCTCATATCTGTGGAGTGATGGGCTGTGATGTTTGACTGCTGGACAAAGATGAGACAGAATGAGATCTTTATGTCTCTCTTATCCGGCCGGGACATATATCAGTCTGACCCAGGTGTAAACACTGACTAACAGTCTATTTATCTCAGCAGCCAGAGAGACCCTGACCTCGCTGCTACTCAGCTCATAAAACAGACTCTCCAACTTGGAGGGGAGACTAGTACCTGATATGTTGTATTTAGATACTGTCACGACACAGTAACCTGAAAGGAAAAACAATATTTTAGAGTAAAACATGGCTGAGTACTTTCAAGCTAGCAGCTATAGGCAATATTCTAAGCCTGAATCACTCACTGGCACTAAAACAAAGAGAGGCACTCCACTACCAATCATTGAGACACTTTAAATTCAACCTATTTACTAAAGGAAATTGTGCACTTATCTAATGTTCACTGGCTGGAAATTCCAGCAAGCACGGCAGGTGACAAACCAGAATATAAATATTATGTTTTTTCTGTGATTTTGCACCTCCAAATTCTAATTCCTCAACTGATCTGTATCTGAGTTTTAACACATCAGCAGGGTGCTGGGAGGCTGTCGTCTCTGCTGGTGGCTACTGGTCAATATTTTTCCCATAATCTCAATCATCCTTCATGCCCATTTCTTTCAAATTTTTCAACCTTAGTTTTTTATTAAATATTTGATGTCTTAAGAGCAATCCAGCATAACCCTGAAGACCTCAGACTCTGTGGCTCTAAAGAGAGCACCGTATAACCCTTTTCAGGTTTAGGAATACTCCTGTGAAAAATAAACTGGTCTTCAAGAGTAAAATATTTGTTCTAACCAGGGCAGACTGGCAACAAAGAGCAGCCCTGGAATTTGCTTTCAATCTGCTCCAATTTCACACACAAAATTCAAACTGATCCCGACATGTTTATCGATTGAAGAATCATTAATTAATATTAATTTAAAAAGGTGTTTGTGTGTACAGAAAGCAAAAATTCAAATTTGAATTCATGTAATGAACTAATTGTACTGATGAGCCTGCTTTTACTATCACAATTATTTGAAATATTTCAGAGTCATGTGCAGTAAGTATTTAGCAAATCATTTCTATTGTTGGGCTGGCTGTCAAACATTATATGCCTTTTGTAGGCTATAGGACTGATGAGTAGTCTAGAGAAGAATTATCTAATTTACACAATTATTTTGCCCATTTACAGTAAAAGCTGGTGACCCTTTTTTGAGAACACTTTTGAGAAAATTAGCTCTCTAGACATCTTTGAGTCTGACTCGCAAAACCTTATGGCCAAACCTTTATTGAGGTTTTATTGAATTCTCAAGGATAACAAAAACATTTTATTCTTTACTAGTTCTCAGCACATAGTATGTAAGCATGCATCATCAACCAGCAAGGCCTTTATCTTTTTTTGTGCACCTTCTCTCTACTGCCGGCCACGGCTTTTATCTTTCATGTTTTTGCCGCAAATGGTACTTTTAACAAGTACTGCATACTTTCACTGAAGCCGAGATGACCCATTGAATACAGTAACTGTATAAAGGCCATGTAATGCTGGGGATGGGAAAAAAATTACGGCCCTCACAAGACCGGCCCACTGAGAAAGATAAGGCCTGGTCCCTAACATTACATCATTTTTTTGTTTTCCTTTTTGTGTTATTTGATATCACAGGTACGCCAAGTAGGTAAACATATGAAGTATTGATTTTACTTAGAATTAAAAGTAAAGTAAAAACTATAAGTCTAATGTTCATGAGATAAAAGTGAAGGAAACTATGAAAAAAATGATGTTTTCTGCAAATTAAATTCATTAACCTCAGTCCTCAGGCAGATGTACAAGACTATTAAAATACTAAATGATATTTATCTATGTATTTATCATTAAGTGTATATAATGGTATAAGCAAGCATTTGTTCAGAGGACTCAGTGAACCTGTAAGGAGACAGAGCTGACACATGAAGGCTCCGCCGCTGTGTTTGCTTGCTGTCAACACACTGCAGGCACGCAGCCACCTAATTAACATCTATGTCCTGTAAATGTGCCAATGTGTGTGTTTTTACTCTCAGTCTGATAGTGGGGAAAACAAAGCAAAATCACAACAAAAGGACAGCAAAAGTATTTTGGCCGGAGGCATAAATCGCAGTGCCATGATACAAAAAAAGAATTATCAGCAGTGGAGCCCACAGCTGGGTGAAAAGAAATAAGTAAATAAAAAGACAAGGATGGTCTCACATGAATGTGAGCAATAATGACACGGTGACAGCTCTAGTTTATATGGCTAATAACTGTGTCACAGCATCATGGAGCCGGCCCGGTGAATTATAGCCCCTGTAGACTCTATTGCTGCCATTTTTCCTAAAGTCTCCCCGAGGAGCAACACCGTCCACATGTCTGCCACATTCTTCTGCCGCAGGCCTGCAGGGACGAGGCTGGTAGATATGTCCGGGGTTACGCTGACGGTCGCTGGCTGTTGCTCCTCATATCTCCGATGGTTGTTTTAAAGACAGACTGATGGGAGCGATGAGAGCGAGGTGAGGTGTAGGGGGGAGGTGGTGTTTAAGGAGCGTCTCTCCGGAGCAGAGGGGCTGAGTTATGGAGTGCGGTGGAGACTGGAAACATCTCGCACCGCTCCGCTATGTCCGGATGAGTGATGGGATGGGAGTCTACAGCTGTGGCCTTGACAGGGAGGTGTGGGAGGGTGAAACGCTCTTCACTGCAATCACTCTGGCTCTCTGGGAGGTTGGAGGTGTGCTCGCCTCCCTGTATTCTCCTCCTTCTGGGTTAATCTTTGTCTTTTTTGTCTGCCTCCGTTTGGTTCACTGCCTCTCTCTTCTTTTGCCAAGTTTGTTTTCTCTCACCTTCTGCTTGTTGTTTTCCTAACATTTTTCGCTCATTCATCAACTCCCTTTGTGTTTATATCTCTCCAGCTGTGTCTCCCGCTGCTGTCTGCTCATCATTCTGCCCTGCTCTTGCTTCAATAGGTGCGATGGTGAATAAAAAAAAGTCTAAATATAATATTATCTAGTCAGCTGTAGCTTTCCACAGTCTTTAACCCTCTGATCACAGCTAACACGATTTGCATCAGAACTCTGAATCATAACTCAGTCAAAGTGAAAAACACATACGTCATTCACATTTTGTGCCTCATTTGGGCTTACCTCAATTAAGACTTTAAATAATGCTGGCTGAGTCTGCCGGAGTTGTGCAAGAGCCTTGTGGTGTTCTAACTACTTGCTGTGTAATATGTGTAAACTGGGGCTGTGATTTGCTACAGTATTTGTCTACAGGTTTTTTGTTTCGTATTTTATTTTGGTTTTTTTTTTTTTCTTTTTTTTTTTCTTACTATTACTATAAAGTCAACTATACGTATGCAGCACCAAGACCAATTTCCAATAATAGGGTGTATTGTATCCATTGGCATTGCAATCAAAACATATCGCATCGCATCGCATCGCATCGCATCGTATCGTATCATATCACATCGTATGGTCTATGAATCAGTCATTTCCAACAAGGACAAATATCCATAAGTGTATTTAGAAAACTTATAAACAAGAGCAAAGTTGCAATAGCTGCAACCATGTATGCAACCATGTAATTTCAGTCTCATAGATAGAAAGATGCAGTTGTGTGTATGTGTGTATCTGTCCAGTGTGTTGTTACAGGCCACTCCCACTGCCACACCCCCTTTTCATTAAATCTTGTGCCAGTCTGTGACTCCATTTGGAAGTTATGCACCTTTAGACCACTCCTGATAGGCCAGCCCCATTGTCACGCCACCTTTGAGGCAATTGGCATGACATACACACAAACTTGACCTCCATCCCAAAGTTCAGCCTCCTAAGGTGAAGAGTGTGGATGGCAAAGGGTGGGGAAATTTTTGGTTTATTTTGTTGACTGACTGACCGGCCCACCAACTGACAGAGTGAGCTATAGAGCTGCTGGTAGAAGAAGCTGGCAAACTAGAAAGACTACTTATAAACTTTAGAGCTTGCCTCATAATGACCAAATTTAAACAACCACATAAGTTGTACTTGCATTAGCTATTTGACATCAGCTGCTTCATTCATGTTTCTGTGGCTCATTCATCAGCTGGTTAATTACCAGCTGACTAGTAACACCTACTCGCATTCATAAAGGTGTACACAGCAGCCTATGTGATATGACACCTTTTCTGACTGCCAGGCTTAGGGAGTAATGGATTACATGCAACAGGATTATGCAATATGGGTAGAAAAATAAGGTAGCTGTATTCCATTACAGTTACAGATTAAAAAAATGTTGCATTTATATAAAAATGGGGATTATTTATCAGGATTACAATTTCAAAACAAAGAATGCAATGCTGCCATATGCAGTGCGGACACATTATGACATATTATGGCCTTTAATGAAAAAAAATGGGTGTAAATTTCATCAGTTTGTTTTGTCTTTTAAACAATCAATCAGTAAATCAATAAACCACACACAAAGGAAGGAACAGCTGGACAAACTAATAAACCTAACATCGATCATAAAACATTATAGAGGGCTTAACAATGCCATCATATTTTATGTTGTGTTATTCCAAAAGTAATAGAAAATATTCCAATTACACTACTTTAATATAGTCTTTGGCATTATTAATTTAACTGAAGAGTCAGTGTTCATGTATCTGTTCATTAAGTAGCCATTAGTTCTTAATTTTTTGCTGTTGATTGAATTCTGTGAGCGCTCCATGAGCCTTTTCCAACAAATGTAACCATATAGAGTGCATGACCATTAGAAATTGTCAGTTCCTCGAGGGGATAATTCACTGTCTCCACGGCAACATTGTCCTACCTGTTTACATCACCCACAGCATGATGGGAACCATGGTGGCAAAAACTCAGAACATAATAATCAAAAATGAAAGCAATAAGAGACACAAGACATAAAAATCAGCTGTTTTCTCTTACAATATTGCAACATTTTTTAACAGTACTGCTCAGAATGGTTCCTAAATCCCTGCAACACTGACACTCTGTCTAGTCTATCTATTCATATAGAGAAACTCTGGACACACTATCAAATTGCATACAAGTTTTTCTACCACCTACTGTATGTATATTGTACTGTAGTACCAGTGGCATGGCAAAAGAAAGCATTTCTGAGTATGACAACCCTGGCTAAGACAGGTGACAATGCCATAAGCCTGACAATAAAGGGCGAGAAAACTGAGCAAAAACAGCCTGAGGTACAGAGGTGGTTCAAACTCTATTCCACAAATATGAGGCATGTCAACTTTCAGCTCATTTAGCTCCCACCTTTACCTCCCTGCTTGCTTTTGTTGTCCCTTTCCCTCCCATTCCCCCTCTTTTCTTTCATCTCTCTCTTTCGCTCATCCCTCGTCCGTCGCCAGCTCTGTCTGACTGCGCGGGGGAAAAGCGACGATGACACAGCACGCCATCCCGATTACAAGGTTAAAAGACACAGACGGAGGAGTCACACCAACGGCGGCACCGCTGAAGTCACCCCCACCAAAACGGAAACGACGTCTGTCAGATGCGGCCGTAATCCTGTTTATGATGTGTGTGCTCTCTGACAAAAGCGTGAGCTGGCCTAAAAAATCATGCACACAAACACACAGACAATATGAAAATGTGCTGTAAACGATTTCATTAAAAACAAGATTTTTCTGTCTGTATTGGCCAGCTCCAGGCCAGAAGATTGAATGAGACAGGACATGGGTGGGTGTGTGATTAGGGGCGGGAGGGCCCATTCTGTCACTCTGCACCCGAAGATAAGATGTTCACCCTTGTGTGTGTGTGTGTGTGCGTACTTGTGTGTGTGGGCTGCTTTCACAAATGGGCCACCTTACCCAATCAAGTTACAAAAAACACCACTTTCTCTTTTCTCTTTCCCTGTCATCCTCCTCTTTTTCCTCATCTCCATCCTTTTAACTAAGCTGATTAAAAGGCAATCCCCCCCTCCTCCTCCCTCCACCCCCCGCTCACCCACCACCCAACCCACAGCCTTGGGGCAGCGCGGGACAGCGAGGGGCCCGAACCGCTTTCTGCATGAATATTAAGTGCGGGATTTGTGTCGCGGGTTTGAAATTGGAAATCACAAGTTTGACTAATCAGCTTTGGAGGTTCCACATTCAGGGGTTTGTGTGGTGTGTGTGTGTGTGTGTTGGTGTGTGTGTGTGCGTGTTGGTGTGTGTGTGTGCGTGCGTATGCATCTCTTCCCTCGTCTCCAGTGGCAACAGAGAGCCCCTGCACACACACGCTCACACAACCCCACCACGGCTGATCCTGCTGCGAGTCAGAGTGCTTATTCACCGCCTCGGCAGGGCCGAATACAACCCCCCCCACACACACACACACCCTCACGCACACTCCCCTCCATCCCCTCCACTGCATTCACTCCCACCCACCACCCATTTAAAAAGGGGACCCAGAAATAGCCCAAGAGGCTATTAGGAAAAATACAGCCAGAGGAGGAGGAAGCTGTAGGGGTTTACAGTCCAAAGCCATTCGAGGGTACACTCCAGCGTCTCCCTCTCCGTCTCTTATTCTCTCCCTTCCCCTTGTCATCCATCCTTCTCCACTCGCTCTCGCTGCCGCTCTTTGTTCTGATGAATCAGTGCTTTAGTGAACATGCTCATTATGGCTTGATAGCTGGGGCTCGTTCAGTATCCCTGGCATTGGTGGAAAAAGGGGGAAGAAAGAAGAGAGCGACGGGAGACAGAGCGTGGGGAGTGAAAGAACACAACAGGCGAAAAAGGGTGAAAAAGAATAAGAATGAATGTAGATGGAGAGGGAAGGAGCATTAATGAAGCAGAACAGAAGAAGCGAACAACTATAGATTCTTCACAGATGAAATGAGGGGGAAGGACATGACCTGAAAGAATTTTAGGTCTCCACATTACAACTAGCCTTAAAATTCTCTCTTTCTACTGAAGCTGTCGTAACCTTTCCTGGTTGCACTTTATTTTACAATCCACTAATAAGACTTAACAACCTCTACTCTGTATCAAATTATATGGAAACTGGAAATATGTTCTTCATTAGACGGCATAAGACCATTTATTCAACCCTTATTAGAGGTTCTAAGAGGGTGATTAGGGGCACATTACAGCAGAATAGTACTGTAAACTAAAGTGTATTATTCCCCACTGTTAAACCCTTATTATACTTTATTACAGGATAATTTGGGGCACATTACAACTTGACTGTACTGTAACTGAAGTATATTATTCCCCACTGTTAGACCCTTATTACACTTAATTAGAGAATAATCAGGGACACATTACAAAAGTACTGTACTGTAAAAATCACATATCCGCTACTTTAAAAAATATGTGAACTAGATCTACCAAGTAAAGGCCAAAGTTACAGAGGTATAAGAATAATTTTTGTATGGTGACAGCATAGACTTATTGTAAAACTGTAGGCAAACAATGTGATTTGATCAATGAAGGAGGCATTGGTCTTGGCGACTCTGTTAATTGTATAGGACCAGTCAAAGAAAGTGTGTCTTAAGGAGCAGATATGCAGGGTTCAGATTACACGTTGGCTTTTGAGGGAGCCCTATTTTCCAGTGCATATCATACTTAACATGTCACATGCATAGACATACTTGGAAGTGCACATCAGCGCAGTCAATTTGGGATTACAGTAAAAAACATTCCACTGTGACTACTATACATGGTTAATACTGTCAATAACATTTCATAGAGGCTAAATAACAATAATATGAAGCTACTGTTTCAAAAATCAAAGAATTCATGTGTTGATCAGAGCAAAAAACATACTCATTTCATTCATTTCATACACAGCCCTCCAGGAATCACAGCATTCACACAACTTGTGTTTTTAACTACAGTTGTCTTGTGCTGGTTAAGGCTTTTCTTTGTGAATGTAAACTAATGAGAAGTGTTCTTGAATCAAATATAACCCTTCACGTGCCTGTCATTTTCCATCTGTCTTTGGGTTGTTATTTGAGGAAAATAGAATTTGTGCAGAAAGTTCTATTTACAACCACGAAAAGCAAGCAGGAATGAAAGTAAAAGCCGTGTTCTGTCTGTTTGTCTGTCTGTCTAAAGATCTTCTACGGTCTGTGTCAGAACCACGGACAGCACAACTGCCCAGGTGTTACACATGACAAACAGTGCACACAGCAGTGTGTTATTAAGTGAAGATAAAGGTTTGGAAATTACAATGGAATGAGCCAATAAACACACAACATTGGCATATTTTTTATTTCAGGAACACCTTGTTTTAGAGCTTCCCCTAAATTTCTCAAAGTAGGCTTTCAGGGAGGAGATGTCCTTGTCAGAGGAGTTGCCCTCCCCTTAGCTCACCCAGAATTCAAGGCATGTATGTGATTTCACTTTAGTTTACTCTAAGAACGTCTAATCAGGGTTTAACAGTGGGAAACAATACACTTAATTTACAGTACAGATGTTTTGTAATGTCCCAAATTACCCTCTAAGAAAGTCCAATAATGGTCTAATAAAGGGTCTAATACTGTCTAAAATTTCTATTTATCTAATTTAATACAAAGTGCAGCTTCTTGCGACTTATTACTGCACTGTAAAATAAGGCACAAGCCCTTTTCTATATTCTGATCACACTTACGACATCTTTGTCCTATGTCGTATTCAGTAAGACATGTTATTTTCAAGAGACAAATGCATTCCACTTACACTAAATCACTTTTATAAATCACTTTTCTTCAGGGTTGGAGCTGTTCCCATCAATTTATGGCGCTCTAGTTCCCGAAGAAAATGCTAAGAGTTCTGTAAGGATGGAAATTATATAGAACATTCAGAGGTATTACTTATAATAGCAATAATAGAATTTTAGTTCATTTTGCAAATGTCAAGCTGCTCAGTAAAGAACATTTTAAACAAGCATTTTAAATAAAGAATTTTTTTTAAATGATGATGAATCTGACTGCACACATGGTACAAGTTAAATATCAACACTAAATGTGGCTCCTAATAGCAATCTGCCATGATAAAAAAGGCACACAAAGAGCTACTTTAAGGAAATACTCAGGTATTGTGGCCCATGACGAAATCTCTAACCTCTTCATCTCACAGTTTATGATCTCACAGCAACAGAAGAATCTCTCCGTGGCCCTGGTGATATACGCTTTGACACTGTAGCACCTCGCTATATCCATGACTCAGGCTCTGCTGTGAAACAGATGTCGGCTGAGATTTACTGAGATTAGGTAGACACATAGTGAGACAAAAGCCATAACGACAGTTTATACATGATCCTACAACAGAAAGATTTTCTTGCCGTGAATCCCCATATGGGAAGATTTAGAATTGTGTGACTGCTTACACAGCACACAGGAAGAAAACAGTGGAATAGCCATTGTTAGTCTCTTTCGGTTTTTTTACTTGTCAGGCTTCTTCATCTGTGTGATGAATGGATGTAAGAAAATAAGTAATTGATATAGATTTTGATTTTGAAACCACTGAATAGATAAACTGTGTTGTCAGAAACTGATTTAAAATTGAGACAGATTAGAAAAAGAATGGTCAAAATTGAAGCAGTAGAGGCAGAGGTATCATAATTTTTAGTCCTGAGTAGAGTCCCAGCTCAAAAAAACAGTGGATCCAAAAATTCCTGTGATGCAACTCAATAACATATTCTGTTTTAACCTCCCTGCCAAGTAAATGCATACATCTTTCAAACTCCATGTACCAAGTTAACAATTTAGACTTTCCATTAAAACTTTGACATCTCAAGCCTTAAAACTTTAGAAAGTATCAGAGCAACAGAAGACATTATAGAAGAGTTCAAACTGGCTGAGTAGCCCTCCTTGAGACAAGTTAATGGATCTTTATGTGTGAAATCACCTGACTGATCCTTTAAAAGTCTGCTGTGCAGTAACAGACTCTTAACTGACTCTTAACTCTTAGATTCTGGATCATCTTTAAATGCACCAACAAGCAAAGTGTTAAAAACAGCAACTCAATAGTGACAATAATTCAGATTTGACAAAAAAAAAAGCTAAAGGTGATGAAACATTATTTTCATTACTGATCTGTCATTGATCAGATCATTTTCTCAATCAATCAGTTGTTTGTTTCATAAAATGCCACAAAATGGTCAAAAATGTTGATCAGTGGATTCCAAAGCTCAAGATGACGTCCTCAAATGTTTTGTTTTGTTCATAACCCAAAGATATTCAGTATCAGTTGATCTTTCAATCATACTGGTATGAACAGAAAGCGATGGCTGCCTTAAAAGTACAAAATGTATCCAAAACATCTGGTACACTTTGGAAAATCACACAAACATCAGGAATGTTAACTCTAAGTATGGAAGAAAAAGCATTGCTTTTATCCTTTATATCAGGGGTTCCCAAACTTTTTCAGGTCAAAGACCTTAAAAAAGATGCACATTAGTCCACGGACTCTCAGTTTGAGAGGACTGTGTCTTAAGGAATCTCCCTCAAATATTCTTTTAAATATAGGTTTGAAGATAATAAAGTCTTCATAGTTAATGAATCAGTAATCAAACTTGGATCACCGCAAATTACAATCAATTAAAACGGCCAACCCTATTTCATCCCTTTTTGTTCCAATTACCAAAATATGTGATAAATGTTAAAATATTCTATTCCTCCTTTTGCTGGGGACACACTACAACCCACTCAGGAATGCAAGTTTTGGATCTCTGCACCAGAGTTTGAAAACACTTGCTTTAAATGATTGTGTTCTTACAAAAACAACAAATTTACTATGTTCAAAGCCCAATGAGCAATTACTCACACTGGTAAAGTTAGTCTCACTGTGTCGGTGCTGTTTTACAGCTGACCGTGACCTTTGACCTGCGCGTGGAGGGGTGCAACCTAAACACCATAATTCCCCATGAAGCACGTATTTCAAACGACACCAAAAAGTAATTTAATGGATGTAATTCATACTGATATACTGACTCCAATAGTTATTTTCCTGCCAGAGTCAGCTTTATCATCTGAGGACCTCTCATGTTTCAAGTCAGAACTCCAAGCCTCACTATCAACCACTCTATTAAAGTCATCCAGCACAATCACTTCTCAGTCTGTTGTGATACATTATTAATAAATGACAGGCGCTGACACACGCCGGATAAAGAACACACAAGTCTGCTCTCAGACGTGGGTGTCTTCTTACACCGCACCACACCACAATACAAATATGACTACAATACTCCGGCCATAAACACCAAACCATAAACTGCAATGAAATCACAGGCTTTATCACCTAGTCAGCCCTTTACTGCCATGCAATGGATAAAGCACAACTTCCTACAAAAGGTCATAAAACCGATGTGGATTTTAATTGACGTCCCTGACTACCACTAAAACACGGCCATTATCCCGGGTGAAGCCGACTGCAGGTCGGCCTGGCAGTAAGCCCTTAATGACGGCCATATAACTGCAGGACGGGGATTATTCTTTATGTTTAATCACGGCAGAGAAGATGAGTGTTTCTGGGATGACGCCTCTCACCGGGACGCTTACAGACCATCAGCTATAGAGGCTGGGAAGCTAAAGGATGGTGGAGCAGAGAGGCACCACAGTCACACAGGTGTTTTTAGGTGGTAATAGCCAAGAAAACACAGATATGTTACATTCATACTTAAATCCATCAGGAAATAGATGGAAAATTCCAAAATGCTCTCACTCCCAATTCGTCAAATATGTCAGTGTGGTCAGTGGCCATATGTTTTTAACTATGAAGCTGTAGGTACCTGTCTAGTGTCAGTTTTGCATGTGCTGAAGCTCAACAATCAGGTTAGCGATAATAAATATGTAATATTTGGGTAGAATTTCAAAATAAGTGCACAAAAACTTGGTTACTTGGTTAGGTTTAGGAAAAGATTGTGGTTTGAGTTAAAAAATACTTTTTCTTTAGTTCACTTATAACACATAACTTGTGTACATTACATTATTTATGTATGTTATGTAAAGTACCTATATAACATAACATAGTACCCATTTTCCATAAATTAATAAAGAAAGAAATCATTGTTGACTTTTGGCTATCATAGGCTAGGCTAACATAGAAACATGGCGGTGCAACCAACTGGTTTTCATATCTACACTGTTTTTGTCATGCCTCTCAGTTGTCACATACTAATGCACAAATTGCCCTTTAACAGCTGTATGAGACACAGCCAGAAGGCCCTCTTAACATGTGATTAATATTGTGGAACAGTTGCTGTATGGGTAAGTTTAGGAAAAGATCATGTTTTAAATTAAAATTAGCATGTTACATTACATAAGTTACTCGACATAAGTGAAGCAGTCATGTGACACATGTCATGTTGTCGCAGATTGTATCTTTTGTCCATACAATCAAAAGGAGAAAGTCCACAGGAGTCCAATATGTCTTACGCTGAAACTGGTTTGATAATGCTTAGCCAAGGAGAATGAAGAAATAATCAGTTCATGCTTTGTCCTGATGTGCTCTTCAATTCTAGAGTTTTAGTCCTCTGCGATAGTCTCTAAACATTCACAGATAAGGTCATGATGCCCAAATAAGGTCAGACCAAACACATCTACACCATATAGAATCAGCCTATTGGTCTGCAAATCCAAACATGGGAAGTATGAATACACAAGGTCTGAGAGCACAACTCAGCACCCTCTGTTCCCACTAGCTCAGGGTCAGTGACATCCAAAGCACATTACAGTTACGTCGTCTCTGTTCAGAGAGACAAAAAAAAAACGCCTCTCCAACCTTAGCTGCCATAGCAACACTATCAAATTGTCCCATTTTTTGTCTGTAAGGAGAAGACAGCTGTATCTATGGCCTAGAAGAGAGACAGTATGTCTGGTAAGAGTTAGTGTGGGCCTCTCAATGAGTCCAAGGCCTTAGTATGATACCTGGAATTGGAAAATGCCCTAACAAATGTTAAGTATGTGAACGTATGCTGAAGAACCTCTCTGATTCACAACTTATGGTAAACCTTGAAACCCCTTTTTTATGCCTCCCTACTGGTGACAGCCATGACCCGAGGCAGTATATTTTTTGCTTCATGCACTTCCTGTAAAAATGATATCTCAAGAACGTCTTGAGGAAATTTCTTCACATCTGTTGGCACAAATGGCCACTTTGACTCAAGGATGAACTGTTTAGATTTTGGTGGTCAGAAGTCAAAGTCACTGTAAAGTAACATCCATCCCACTCTTGTGAACACAATATCTCAGCCTAATGGAGTTTCCTCAAATTTGCTCCAAACATACACTTGGATTTGGTGGTCAAAGGTCAGTGTGACCTAACAAAATACATTTTTGGCCATAACACAAGAATTTATGTTAATTGTGACAAAATTTCACACAAATGTCAAAAAGAATACCAGCAATGCTGATAACTACTTACATGTAACTATTTACATGTAATTAAATCACAAAATAAATGGTAATAAATTGTAATCTGTACCAGTTGGCAAAAATATGTAATTAAATTACAGCTACATATCAAAATGTTGGTGATTACAAAGGGGGTACATCCAAATATTCTTTTCGGGTTGCCTGGTGGAGATCTTCTCCCTACTGAGTCACCTCTTCTAGCTGATTCTCATATTGCAATAAATCATTGTAATCTAATGAGTAAATATCTGACAGTTATTTTCAACTGGTGAAATCATTGTATCTCATTGACAGACAATATAATTTCTACTCAACACAGGATGAATTTAATGTAAAGCTGGATATTTACTGTGCGATTCAAGGCTGGAGAAAAATTGGAGAGGGCATGGGAGAGGAAAGGCAGAGCTTATTACTGGTGGCCTGAACAGCGTTTGGTCCAATCAGCGAGCCAATTCAATAAGGCTGACTAGGTTAAAATGCCATGGGTTATTAACTTCTCCAGTAATTTCTTCAGGCACAAACAAACCCCACCACTCACAGCGGACACAGTCTAAACTTGGAGATACTGATGTGATTCCCTCGAATATGCCTGATTTTCTTTGAAAACAGAGCAGACTCTGAGACCTTTGGCCCTGTGATGAACCTTGATGACATCATGGGCCTGTTACGGCCGACCAACAGGGCCGCGTACTGCCATTACTCTGCTGCGAATGCTAAGAGCATTTTTACAAGCATGCTGATGGCATTAGAAATGTCTGGTGGCCCCCACAGGGTTTTATTAGGTCCCACAGTGAGCTCGAACAGGTCCGGCTCAGGTGACCTCATGAAGCACTTGTCTCATTTTGCTAGAGGGGACCTACAGCCCAGTCCTGGCCCCAACACAGCCTTGCGCTGGATAGAAACACATGCAGAGAAGCCCCCAGGCTTTCCCTGATATATTCTGGTTTAAACTTGTGTGGTATGATGGAGTAATAGAGTGGAAATGAGCCCCATGTTCACTGCATGACCACAGGTTATACACTCCGTTGACAGGGATGGATATCAACATTCAAGCTGGAAAAGGTCCTGGCTGTCCAACAACATGAAGCCAGAGGCGTAACATGGACATGGAAACCGAATCATTTTGATTGTGAAATATGAACATTAGTTTAATTTTAAATTATTCTTGAACCTTCTATGAACCTTTACTTTATGTTACACTTCATGTGCTTCTTCACAAAATAGTGTAGCTGTGAAATACACCACAAATAGTCTAGGATTATTCATCGACACAGCAGTGTTAACAAACATGTTAAATTGGAATGGAACCCCATTATACGGGAAACAATTACTTTTCCAGAATTGATGAAGTGGAAGACCTACATTTTTTCAAGACTTGGTAATGAAAAATTTTGTCTCAAACTTTCAAAAGACTCAACAGAATTGTCACACAAACAGCAGGAAAAAAAAGGTGATGGTGTGCACTATTTCAATACCTCCTCATGAGTCGATCTCAAATATTGGAAAGGGGGCTTAAGACAGATGGAATGTGTCGCTGGATGGTCTTGCGGATTTGGGACGTATTCACCCATTCAGCTCCCTGTAATTACAAAGGCTCTCACTGAGATCCGATTTGCCGCTGGGAGCTTGTTCAAGGCATGGGGATTGGAGCGACAATGGCGTAGTCTGACAAAGGAATAGGGATACTGCTCTTAAAATAGAGAGAACTAATGCTGTTCTGTGTTGAGTGCACAGGCTCGCTGGCTCAGATATGGGCAAGGTAAATTTAATTATGTGCCCTGTACACACTGGCTGGCTTTCGATTAGAATGGACTAACTTCTTGATACAGTTGTACCCCAGCGACCACTTAGAAAATAGCGTTCAGGTCACAGTGAGCAGAGGCCACTGGTCAGAACTTTTAGGACTAAATCCCTACTGTCTATACTGTTTAGAGGCCTCGTCAGTTTTTAATGTTATGGATTTGAACCCTTTCTAACAGTGGGTATGAGTGTGGTTCTGTCATTACTGCAATAAGGCAATGACAGTAAGAGGTTGAAGGCCAGTACCTGAAACCAGGTACTTTTAAGGTATTTTGGAATCGTTCCAGTAGATCGCCTCCGCCAGCAACCACGAATTGCAGCTCAATGGCTGCAAAGTAATTCTTAGATTTCTATTCTAAAGCCTTGATTTCACCGGGCACAAATCTATGATGTCTTGTCTGTAACGTGGTTTTGACCCCTCATCCACGTGGGTTCATGCCCTACCAGGAGCGTTCCTGATTTTGTTGACTTGCTCAGATTTCGTTGATTTAGTAATTTTTCCTTGATTTTTGAGCTTCTACCTTGGGTAAGTAGGCCATGTAATTAAATGGCTTCTTTTTTTTGTCTGTTTTTACGATCTGGAGTCCTCACAGGGTGTTTTATTTTGAAAATTGACCAGATTATCTTTGCTGTTCCTGTGTCTGGCCTTCTGTCCGGCTTGATCTGCTCTGTGTATCTTTTTGTTAAAGAATAAGATCCTTTTTGTTTAATCAGAAACAAACGTTATATTGCTTTGTTCAAAGTCCCCAAACTCCTTTGACAAAAACTAAATAACTAAATATAAAAATAAATAACTAAATAATTTTAGTTTAGTTTATTAGGATCTCCATTAGCTATGGCAAATGCTGCTACTATTCTTACTGGGGTACATTACAACATGAAAAATGCAGTAAAACAACTTAACTTTGCATCAGAGCTGCTGGTTCTTCCGCTGCTTTGATAGTTTGGTTATTTTATTATGTGACTTTGATGTTTTGAAGGGTTAGGTCGATCCAAACGTGTTCACGTGTTAAATCCATCGTCTCGATAGTGGCCAACACTGTTCATATATTCACTATTATTCAAAGTTGTTTTCCCATCTTAATATTCTCCTTGATCAGCCAGCAGTACTATGCCTTATCCTGTTAGACTCTGCTTAATCTCTACTCAATAGCCACATTTCAGGTTTTCTTTCACCCAATCTGTTCCACGAGTTATATTTAGAGTGAGAGGGGAAGTCCTAAACTCTCCCTGATGCCTCTGCCAGCATTCACTTTACAGTGAACAATGATGATGTCCCTCACTTCACAGGCTGGAAAATGAAAAATGCAGCAGTTAGCATCCCGGCCTGACACTCTGAGGTCACTTTGGTGTGCATGTGTGTGTTTACATTCAGCGTAACTGAAGGGAGAGATGAAAACAAGGTGAGGAGGATGAAGAGGCGTGAGAGTCATCTGCTTGCTGACACGGTTCATAGTGGCGAACCCATGCTCGTCAGTCACCTGCCTCTCAATCACATTCCTCACCTGATCTATTTCTGGAACAGCTGTGTGAGAGGAGCATGGATGACAGCGGCGATGCTATGTTAGCAGAGAGGACCCGTGATTAGTTTGTGATATTGGGTTATCTATCATGTGAAAACCAGTTTCTGGTTTCTCACAGAGCAACCTCGTGTTCATATAACAGGCGCAGTGTGTGTCACTCAATCAAAATGGATTTCTAAGTGACTAAATTTGGAGAAAACTACATCACACATTTGCTATCATCATGCTCTCTGTGTGCTTTCTTCCAATTAGTCGCTGTGACATTTTCAAAACAAATCATCATATTCACTCTAAACTCTAGCCCAGCGAATGCTTGTCTATTTTCTTAATCTCTCCTCAGCGCAGCACAGTCAAGCTATGGTGTCAGGCATCGGCAGCCTTCAGGGGAGTTGAGGGGGGATTAACTGTCTATTTGCAGCTGCTGATTGCCGGGAATGAGATGCCCTCCGGTGCCGATCAACAAACGAGGCTTCGGCAGCCCTCGGCCATATTCAAACCTCCCTCCATCTCCACTTCCCATTTTGTCTGCTGGGGCATGCCTGCCCTAAATGGCACGCTCCCCTTCCCTTTCATCTTCTTGTGAAAATTCATTAGGTACTGTATGCATGTCTTCCAGGCTTCCCATTTGCGGGACGTTGATAAAATACATACTGTACGTGCAGCCTTAATCAGCTTGATCCACTTGATGTAGAGTTGAAGACGAGGTGGGTCTATATCTCTCTCTCGTTCTCCCTCCTTCTCCATCTGCTTTCAGGCTGTTTGCTTTCTTAAATGAACGTAATGGTACAAACGGAGGATAAATTGCCTTCTATGTGCTCCATCTCATCACATCCATCCCACGGGGCCCTCTCCGAAGCGGGAGGGTGAAAAAAATTGAAAACAGACCAGAAAAATAATTCACTTGCTTTGCCTGGGAGATACACGGTGCTATCTGTGTAGAAGCCCTGCGATAAGGCTGATGTGCATTCGGTGCATTAGGCCTCATGCACTATCGCCACAGCACAGAGCAGGCTGGGAGGAAAGGGCAAAAGTCAGTGTGCGAATGTGTCTGTGTATTGGACTTTGCACCCTCATTTTGTAACATATCTACAGGGTTTACACTGGGCTTTTCCGAGGCTCTATGAGGACTGAAACATCATCTACACAGCTTTAGCAGGTGTGGAGGATGTCCTGTAGATGCCGGTAACCACAGCTGACCTATGGATTCAGCCAGGCTCACTGGTAGAAAACTGTTTAGAAAAAAAGCTGCAGCAGTGCCTTCTTGGATGCCCCTGTGTAAAACATAATACACTACCCTCTGTGTGCCCTTCCAGTGAACAAAATATGGAAAAGAGCCCTTTTATGTCCACCTCTTGGTCAAACATGGCAAATGGCCTCTAGAGTGCCCTCACAGTAGACAAAGAGTGGCGAAGTGCCCTTTAGGGTGCCCTTCCAGTGGACAAAACTTGATGAAGTGCCCTCTAGGGTGCCCTTCCAATAGGTCTGGACGATTATGGCAAAAATAATAATCATGATTATTTTGATTGATATTGAAATCCCGATTAATGAACACGATTATTTATTACTTTTTTACTTTTTTGTGTCTTCTGCTCCTTTATCACTTGTACTCTGTGTCACTCATAGACCACTTTATGACTATACTTTAAATGGTTAAATAAATCGGTCATGTTGCCTTGGGGAGCAGACACGACAGTGTGACAAATTTTGCACACTACTTCCTTCTGCTTGACGTCCGACAGCTTGAAACCAAAATATTTCCATATGACTGACGATATCCTACCTTTCTTACCAACTAAAGGCATTTGGCATTTTTCTCAATCGCTCCTAGTTTGCGGCACTTGCATGTAAGACTGGTGCATTCACTGTGCTTTTACAGCTCAGGAATTTGCATGCACACTGTGCAGCACATTAATCATTTTTCTTCGATTATAATGTTTTTATGATCGTGAGAAGCCAAAATCAAAATCAAAATCAAAATTCGATTAAACGTCCAGCCCTACCTTCCAATGGAGAAAAAATTTTCAAGTTGTTCCTCTAGGGTGCCCTTCTGGTAGAGAAAATGTTGTGAAGGTGCCTCCAGGGTGCCCTTCCAGTGGTCCAAAAATGAAAAAATGCCCTCTAAAGTGCCCTTAAGGTGCAGAAAATGCTGTAAAGACCCAACTAGTGTGCCCTTCGTGTGGAGAAAACATAGGGTGCCATTCCAGTGGAGATACCATGGCAAAGTGCCCTCTTGGGTGCAATTCTGGTAGATATAATGTGGCAAAGTGCCCTCTAGGGTGCTCTTAAGGTGGAGAAAATGTGAAGGGCTTTCTAGGGTGCCATTCCAGTGGATAAAACTTGATGAACAGCCCTCTAGGGTGCCTTCTGATGGACAAAAAGTGATAAAATGCTTCATGACTTTTGGCATGGTGGTGCAACCTGTCTCCTTTTAATCTTTTTTGCCCCTGCCTGTCAGACAGCCTGAGTCCACCACTGACCAGGCTCATTCATTACACCAGCAGCTCTCTCAGCAGGAGCTAACATTCCACCTGAACTCTTCCCGTCACCTCAGCGTTTCCTTTTTTATTCTCAATTAGAGCAGGAAAAGGCACCACTCCACACATCCACTGTGACACTAATTTCACACTCACACAAGGACACTCAGAGGGAGTAATGGAAAACACTGGCGGATGTCAGAGACAAACAAAAGGCAGAGCCAAAATACGCTGCCACAGCCCTGGGAATAAAATGTGATACAGTCAGCGTCGAGTCGAAGTCTTGTTTAGCTTGGCGAAGGAACTGGATCCACCAGACAAAACACTCTGGAATAACAGAGATACCGCCGAGTAAGTAAAACGTAATTAGTTACCACTAATGTATGTGTCACATTAAAGCAAACTGGTCCTTGATGCTAGACATATCAATTTTACTCCCCGGAGAAGTACAAGAAAACGTTATTAGAGACTTACGAGCTGTTATTAAAGTCTTAACGCAGATGCAGGGGTTGTAAAAGATTCATTTGTTTACCAATGAATTATTGAGAGGTAGGATTTAATCAAAGCTACAGATGTTGCAGTCAGAAGTGTTGTTAATCTCACTTTGATTGCATCTAAATGAAAATATAGACTATAAAAAAATCACAGAGACTGATTGTTGATTGCGGAGTTAATTACAGACGCCAAATAAGAGACAGCAAACAATAAAAAAAGCGATTATACAGATTGGCTCAGTGATCATCTGATTGAGGTGGAACATTGTTTTTGTTTTTTGTAAGAACTTGTTCTCCATCTGCATCACTTTAATCGAGTCATTCAACAGTCCATTCAAACAATACAGCAAAGAATAAAACTGAATGATAATGGGAAGTGTAATAAAATGTTTCTGCATCTAAAAAATTTGATGGGGTCGATAAGAAACAAGACAAAATGAATTATTCTTGAAATGATGATCCAAACAACAGTGAAGATAAAAGCCTGTGGCTCTAAACAGCTGGAGAGTGGCTTTTTACAAGCGATGGACAGCTGTAAAAGACCCTTCATCTGAGGTGTGAAGTATGCATCTCACTGCAAATTAACGTTTCCCACCTCGTCGACGAGCCTCGGAGTGGCGAGGTGGTGAGCGCGAGGGGAGAAATCTTCACAAACTTTCTCCCCGAGATGAAAAGCCTGACCTTTTATCAGTTGGGGAAAATGCATTAGCTACCTTATAATCCAATTTCAAGACCATGCAAAGTGGAGGTTCTGACTAAATTCTAGTGTGGAGAGAGCAAGGGGAAAAACACCACAGTGAGTGGTTCTCTGGGTGGAGGATCTCTGGGTTCTTTTTCCTCTCCCTGCTGCCTGCCTGCCCTCTGGAGCTGCTGAGTTGCAGAGGACTTCAAGGGCTTTGCACTGCTGAGCTCCATGAGCTCCGTATCTTTTTTTTTTCCTCCCTGCTTCCCCCCACCTCTTCCTCTCTGTGTCTCCCTGACTCTTCCTCGCCCATGCTCTAAGGAGCTTTAGAAACTCGACTGGGTAATGGGAGCAGCAGTCAATCAAATTGCAGTTTCAAAGGTGATGCTTTGTTTCACGCTCGCTTCCCACAAATCCCATCGAGCCTGGCACCTGTCAGGTTGTCGTTCTGAAACGCGGCATCCAACGCCAGTCACCCAAACCCCCACGGTCCCTCGGCAGATGGAGGGGTTGACTTGTCAGCTGCCTGTCGAGAAATGAGGTCATTCCATTTTGCTAGGTCTACTTTTTTATAAGGTGAAACAAAACAAGTGAAAAAGAAAACACTGTATTCAGGTTTACATCGAGCTCACTCTCATTTAAACTCAGAGCAGAATTCATGCTACAGGTTTTAGGGTGAAAAATGATATTTACGTTACTTTATAGAAGCGTTTAACAAAACTGACCATGAATAAATCCTGGATTTCTATTGGTGCCCTTCAGTTTTACTGAGTCTGACAGCATTGTCAAAACACCACTGGTGCTGCCAGCTCTAATAACGTGGAGGTTGGTAATAAACTGTCAAATGAGCTCTTGTTGTACCATGATCCCGTGGAGGAACAGTAAAACCCGATACGGCAGAGTGGGCAGGATCTCTGAACGCCCACAGCAGCCGGGGGTCCTTGTATCTCCGTGGGTTTATAGGCTCAGGTCTGACTCATTCCAGCTTTACAGTCACGGTGACCTTCCCATTAGGGCTCCATTACCAAAGGTCTATCAGAGAGAAAGGCGTAGACCCCGGCTATTTATCCAGCTGCAGCCTCTTCTTATTAACTGCGGTGGATAAACAAGAGTGCAGCTTTGAAAGCCTTGGCGAGTCATGGGTAAATGCCTTTATTATGGCATAAAATGAACACACATGTGTATAAACACATGAAGCTTACAAGTGTCCAAGATGCAAAACTCTAATGTGGAGTAACTGGCAATTGCAGGCATGTGGACCCCACCTCCTCTAAAAAGGAGCACCTCCCCACATCAACCAAAGGGCCCCTAAGTGTCTCTAATTAGTTGACTGCATCTAAAGAACCTTCTTCTGTGTTGTAATGACAGCACCAAGGGGTGTACAGTAAACAGACTGATGGGAACTTAAGACTCCTGGGTATGCCAGCATTGTTTGATGTTGTTCCAGCGATGCAAATGTTTGACAAGGTGGCTTTCAGATGTAGGAGATACTGATTAGTTCGAGTGTTGTCATCTTCCAACAAACTCGCCGCTTCTTTGGTGTGTCTTTCCCAGCAATGACCGAAAAATAAAGGAAGCCTGTTAGCTAATTCCAACTCAATTTACTTCCAGTTACTTCCCTGGAACCAATTTTACAAGGTACGATTTGTGCAGTTGTGACAGGCTTCTTAGAAGTCATATGATTATCAGGAGATGGCTTCCACCATGGTAATATCATTTGCTATGCTGCAGGAGTGGCAGCTAGCCAACATAAACAACACTTAGTGCTCGGTTTACCTTGTTTTTATGTTTTTTTAATCTGTGTTTTTGTACACACAAAAAAAATCATACAGGAATTAAGTGGAATCAACTAATCTTTTCTGCTTAACTTAAATTAAATAAAAAACTTTTATATTTCCAAGTTGATTAAACTTAAAAAACAAAAAATATTTATTTTCAGAACACTTCAGAACTTAGACATGAGTTCTTTTAACTATACGTCATTTGACTGAAATATGTCATGGTTGCTTGTTTTCACAATAATGAAAACACTGTCAACCATGATGAAGGCTAGTATTGAATTTAGTCCCTACCCTCTTACATTTAAACAGCAGTTTCACATTATATCTTTTTTGCACCAATGCTGGAACAACATTGTAAAAAAAAAGTTGAGAAAACTCAACTTTGACTCAAAAGGCAACTTAGTTTTGAGCGTAACTCAATGTTGTACAAACTACTTTTCTTCTTTGAATAAACTTGAAAGTTTGATTTTAAGAAAAAAAAAACCAAAAACTGTATTTCATAAATAATTGGGGTAAACTTACTGAAGTCAAAATGAATAATAGTTCATATTTTTAATATTTTCTATTAAAACAATTAAATTTGCAGGTACCCAAATAATGGCAAATAAGGTGCACAGCTCACTGTGACCAATTTTTGAAATACAGCGTTTTTTGACTTTTCTAAAACTGAAACATTCAAGTTTATCTAAAAAGGCAAATAATCTCAGTTGAAGATTATAAATTGGCAAAATTTTTCCTTAGTTTATTTCAAAACATAGTAGTCTGAGTTTATTTGTAATGTTCATCAGCGTGACCAAGGAGTTGAGTTGTTTTTTCAGTTTAATATATTAAGCTTATTGAACATGTTTTCTCAAGTACAACTGAATTAATATCACGTTTATTTGACAAGAAGTGCATTTGTTTTAAATCACTACAAAAATACCTCAATTTGTCTTTTAAAAATCAGTCAACTTAAAATTTTAAGGCAACCCAGACACTAACTTTTTAAGCTTTTTTTTTTTTTTTGGAGGTTAAAACAAATGTTATTTTCACAGTGTAAAATATACAACAACAAACAAACAAATAATCAAATATATCTTCTATATCTGTATTTTCAAACTCTGCAGCCTCCTTCCATTATAGACAGTGAGGGTTGGCAATTACAATAAATCTGGTTACAGGAACTGTGATTTTTAATTACTGTATTTGTTTTTCCATGTTGTGTTTAAGTTCAGGTGCGTTACAAGGCACAGTCTTGCTGTCAGATGTCCAACCATAGGACTTAATGCTACTCAAAAATAACTCAAATATCCTGGTAATACAGGATCCTTAATCTGGCCCTTTGATCAGAGTGTGTTTCTCCAGGGCCCACCTCAGAGGGCAGTAACAGTATCCAGGTCAGGGTTAAATGCTACTCATTCTTCTCTTTCCTACTGAAGACTGACTGACAGGCAGGAATGAGCAGCCTTCCCTGAACAAACCTCATCTACTTCCTTTTTCCTGACCTTCAAACAGGAAAATATTTGGTTAAGTAGCAGCGGCGGGATTAGAAAGTGAAGAAACTGTCGAGTCAAACTGGATCTCTAAATGGCAAAGAAAAGTTCAGAATCCAATTTTGCTGTCAGAAATAATTGCAAATTCTGTTGTGCTGGCGCTTTATATTTGACAATGAAAGTTCCATTACGTTTAATTTAGAAATGCAAATGACTGTTTATGTTTGTTATGATAGGCAAGTGACAGGAGTCTTGAATCTGAATGTGTTTCAAGCTCTTTTCTGCAAATTGTAAATAGAAAGCCTCTGAGCTAAATAAGAACCGGTGCATATTATATCTCAAAGGCAGCAAGACAAATATTACAGGCATACAGCCGGGCTGGCATACACAAGATATGCAAAGCAGCTGGAGGTGCAAAACAAAAATGCAGTGTTGAACATGCAGCGCATATTTCAAATCAAATCACAACACTCACGACAGCTAATCCCGTCCCTACAAATAAAACTCCATCCTGCGCTATCAATACTGAAGGCTCAGACCCCAAACTAAATATAAGCTTGTATTTATAATTAACATGCAACACTAAGCTTTTTGTGCTAAAACAAACCTGTGAAGGTGAGAATTCACTATTTCTAAGAAACTGCTGAAACAAGAGAGCAGGAAGGAGAAGATTAGACAGGTTCTTTCTCTTGCTTGTTTTGTGAAACCACTGAGTTTCAGAGAAGACTTAATAAAAAAGTTAAATGTATTCCTTTTTGAATCCAAAATGATATTATACCAATTTGTAAGATAAAAAAAACAACCCAACAGAAATGTGGAGCAGCTTCCAGATGGTCAGAAGAAATTTGGCTAAATCTGAAAAAAACACAAAGCAACCAAAGCAAAGAAAAATTATTTTAAAAGTCACATCTAAGTGAAGCATCTGTTTATAATCAGACTGCCTCATGCAGGAGGTACTTTATATAACTCCTTTTTTTCTTTATTTCTCTGTGAGAGCTACTAAGCAGATTGCTATTAATATTCCCTCAGGCAATGAAGGAGAACAAAGAGACAAATCACTCATGGGGTTGTCTTATGTTAAGGCTTTTATACTGTATCCCTGCACAAAGCGTATTGATATTCCCACTGAGAATCAATAGCATTGTGTCTATCACTGACCAGCATCTTTGAGTCCTGTGATCTGAATACACAGACTCAGTGAGCACCAGTCAAGCATTGTCTTGCTTTCTTTTTTCAACTATCTCATCCACTTCTGCTTGGGAAGTGGGATAGTTTACACTAGATAGTTGCTGTGACACCACAAGGCTATCCTGAGGAAACACGTGGAGGTAACCTTCATTTTAAACATATGGATCGCTGGCCTTCACTAAGCCCAGGATGTATTGGCACGTGGATTTAGCTGGCTATCATAAGGGCCAGATAACCTTGTCATATCTATTCTGACTGTCATGGGAAGGGTGGGGGGTTAGAGGAAGGAGATTCCACCTCTGTAAATCCTCTTAAAAAATATATACACACTCACACAGAGAGGCTTTGCCTGGGTCACACAGCAACACATGCACCCCACTCCACCTGAGCCTGGCAGCAAAAGGTCACAAGCCCCCAAGTGACAGCTGTCAATCACAGGAGGTGGGTATTATCCGATCCATTAATAACACCCAGAAAGGTTTTGGGAGACCATGGGGATGGAAATCTCCTGACTTATCACCACTGGATATGACCTGCAGGAATTCTGGAGCCCTAATAACACGTCCACCTCAGCAGAGGATCAAATTTTAAACTGAAGCAAAATAAATCAAGTCTTGGAGGTAAAAGCTTTGACTGCTGAAAACAAGATGTGCAGCATTCTGTAAATAAATTGAGATTTAATAAAAAATGTTTGACATTAACTGTGGCCACAGAAAGTTACTCTGTGGCCCCCAAATTATGGCTGCCCCGTGAAAGTTGAAGATTCAAATCAATAATCAGAGATTTGTCCTTAACTATGAGCTGCACACACTTTTCTTTTGCTTCCTGTTCATAAATCTGATGTTTCTCACCACAAATTATGAACAAAGACATTAAAATATGAGTCTTACTGGTAAAACATACTGATGTAGACTGATATAGGAGTTTAGTGTGGTGCTGAACTGGAAAAAAAAAGAATGAATCGTTGAATCTTTGGTATTGAAGTTTTATCTCCATACTACAGGCCAGATATGTCAGGGATATTGATGTATGTATGTATGGGTTTACTAAGACTACTCAAACTGCTATCACAATCCTTACAAAATAATGCAAAAGGCGGACTATAAAAGAATAAGCAGCAGTGGAAATTTAGGAGTGAATTGAAGCAGGGGTTTAAGTGGCTAGAGTATGACACAGCTAAGTAATATAATGCCAGATGTACTGTGTGCAACCAGTTTCCTCAAGGCTGTGTTAAGTTGCCTCAAATTACCTTATCTGTATTGGTTTTTACAGTTTACATTTTACAGTTTACATAATACTGTTGATGTGGCAAAGATATTGTAGTTACTCTACCAAAAAAAAAGAAAATTCCCTTATTTAGTTGTCATGTCAAAGTTGGATTAATTTAGGTTTTGTGGCCTGTTAGTTGAGTCTTGTTCAGGATGCAACATTGTCTGACAGGCTTTTTTAACAGAAAAGTAAGCTGTAAAGCTGTACTTCTATTAATGAAACTAACTAAGTCACTTTGGGGCTAAAAAAAAAAATAGAAGAAATATACAAATAAAAACAGTCAGTAACTTTACACTGACCTTTGTGCAACAGGCTATCAACAAAGTAATATGAAACTAAAGCTCTGCATGGCATTGTCGTCAAATCAAATATTCATGTTGACATGGAGGTTATGAGCGATACGGCCCCCCCAGCGACAAACAAACTCAACTCACATGCAGCGTGACTCTCTGAAAGAGGTGTGTGAGGGGCCGGGGAGGATTACCTGTGATCCAAGGATAATGAAAAAAACATACTGACTGATATTAAATTCTAACACATGAAGAATTACTGATAGGCTCCTGTTGTTTTGCCTTGCCTGGTGATTCTGCACGAAGCAATGCCTCATGGGACGAGGCAGCCATAAAACACTGTGTGAAATTCATTGTTTTTCTGTACAGCATGTGTCACCCATGACGTGAAATAAAAGTGAACAAACACAATCCCACCACTGTTTATACATTATAGATGAGGTGTAAACGAACAAGATTGTTGCAAAGCATGAGCACAAGGCACAAAGCTAGTTAGTGTCGTCTGAATGAACCAGAAAGGTAGAGAGTTACAAAGCAAACTGTTGAGCCTTCAGTAATGTGGGTGTGTATGTTGAGTCAAATTTTTTTTTTTGTAGTGCCCCCTACCTGTCTGGAGCTGCAGGACGTCCATTGCGCGGCTTGTTGACCTGGGCATACAGAGCTTCCAAGGGTGGACCGTTGTCCGGAAGGTGAGGGCGAAGGTGGGGGCTCTGGGGACTCTGAGGGAGGTGGTAGTGGTGGCTGTAAGGATCAATGCTGCTGCTATCCACCGACGAGTCTAATGAGCCGATGCCGGCGTAGGTGTGCTCCTCATCAGAGCTGAAGGTGCGACTGACGACGTCTTGGATCTCAGCATATTCCCTCTCCTTTGCCTGCCTTTCCCGAAGCTCCCGTGTCTTAGCCTGTATTCTGTGATAAACACAATGAAGATAAAGTGTATTTCCTCACTGGGAAAAAAAAAAAGTTTAAAAATGATAAGATAAAAAAAATGTTTGGTGATGGAAATACATGTGATGAGTAGGGTCTGACCAGAACTGGATATTTGGGGCCATTGCTGATAACGATATTAGGGGGAAGAAAATCCTTCTTTATATTTTGCTCCCTCTAATGTGCATTTCGAACACTTGCAACAAAGACATGAAGGCAAGATATTTTACAGCTAAACAATAAACTTTATTGTTCACAATGACGTTAGGTCCCTGAAATGGTTAACTTTCACCTGTATTTTTCATAATTACAATGGAAATACATTGCTGCTGTTGGGCAGAAACCTGAAAGAGACCCTGTGTTTTTAAAATAATTGGACATTGCATCAAAGGTGGTAGCTCTTCTAAACATTTTTCACTGGTTAAATATTTGTAAAACCCACAGGCAGACATAAAGGGTGACCTATTGAATTGATTTTGGGGGAAAGAAAAAAGAAAAAGACAAATTATGGAGATACAAGGTTTCCACAACTTGAATTAAGACAAAGATCAAAATGATCTGAAATGTTATCTATAAAACTAAAATACAAATATACACTAAAACAATCTGTATTGTGTACCGTCTCAAAAAAAGTTTCATATTGGCATACACACCGATAACGATATAGACCAATATAGCTGTAATAGGACGATATCAGTAGATATCCACCAACCGATATATCTGTCTCATTCTATTGATTAATCAAATATTACTAAGTTTCAGATGATCGAATGGTACATTTTTTAAGCGGCTAAAAGTGGTTTTGGATGGTTTGTAATGTGAAATATTGCCAATTACTTTTATTTGTCTTTGGGTGGAACTATATTTGGCCAACTTAAGCTAATGAAAAAGCACCATATCTAGCCTCCAAACCATAAATGATTCTTTCTATATTTTCCAGAGACTGAGTCTGTTTGCATGCATCCAGTTTGTTCCAGCTCGGCTGATGGAAACACATCCAGTTTTTATAATCCAGTCTTTATAAGTTTGGAAAAGTGTTCATAAAATGTGCCTGGGAACTGAAACACTTAAACAAATTACAAATTACATGTGTTTATTTGTGAAGACTATATGAGTCCAGAGTGAGAAACAAAGATATACTTGGTGTGGTGGTATTTGAGGGGCAAGTGTGTAGAAATGAACAGTAAGGAGGCAACACAGGATAAAAATCCCAACTGTGATATACCATCAAGGATTCAGAGAGGCATACAAGCAGCATTCCAACCTTGATGTTTTAAGATATTGATCAGTCTGGCCTTGAGGAAGACCTCCTCAAAGTATTTTCAACTATTACTTTCTTCTCCTAAAGCAGCCAAGGAGGATAGAAAAAAAATGTCTTCCCTTTCAGTAAGAGAAGCCAGGCAGTACTATTCAAATATGTGGCTTTTCATGAGCCTTTAGAGGACTGAGACGAGTGTACTGATCCTATTCCTAAAGTACTCCTAACAAGAGGAGGTGGGGAGAAGACAGTTGGACCCCGTCTTCCTACTTCCCACCCTTTCCTCTCCTCTCCATGCCGTTCCTCTCCCCGGGACCACTTCCACACAACAGAGCCTTTCACAGGGCCTTTCCTGTCTCGGAGAGCGGTTCCATGTGAATGCCCATCTGTCCGCAGCTAACAAGACTCAGTCATGGTGCTGCATGGGAGCTGGAGGAGAGCTGGCGTTTGTGGGAGCGGGGCGGTGGACAGTGGGGAGCACAGTGGAGAAGGGTTGAGGACATGGCGGAGGGGAGGGGAGTTGACCTCCCACTGCGGTGACCCTGGCAGCAGCCACTGGACCGCTCACTGGTTCCAGATGTTGTATCCCCGCTGTAGGGTAACACGCACAGTCCACAAGCACGCAAACCTCCCACTGGTGCTAGACTTCCCCATTACCTCAGGTCATAACTGACCTCTGACCCCCCCACTGCTGCTCCTCAGAGATGATTGACAGGTTGGGAACAAAAGCAAGAATCCCCCCAAGCCTAACTCCCTCTCTCATGTCTGTGTATTTTAATAACAGTAATCACATTTCAAACAATCACCATTTTTCAGTGCCGGATTAACCCAATTCCCACATTCTACCCATAGACTGCCTTGTTTATTTTTAGCCGTCCAAAATCCCATTTTCTCAGCATTATCTGCGGAATGAGATTTTGATGGAGGCCTGATGCAATGTTGCATGATATGCAGTCATTTATAAAGCCTCTAAGCTGGTTTGCTGTATCTTTGCGTTGTCGCGGACCAGGTACAGTATGGAAATCAAGTCACAGCACAGTTGTGTGCATTAGGTACGGTCTCACTTCAGTTTGTGCTGTCAGGGAATAGAAAACAAGACTCAGGCAGAGAAAAACACTAATTCCCAGAAGCCCTTTCACCTGCCATCTGGCTAAAGTGATGTCAGATGTCTGCCAGGAAGGACCAGACAATGATGTTACCACAGGTTCACGGAAGTCCACTGGGATCTCAAGACCCTCTGGCGTTTTATGGACTAATCAGATTCATAAAAACGGCAATATTGACATTTGGGACGGGATAATGGCCTTGGCTAGACGGGCGACATGATGGTAAAAGAGAGAGACTTCTCCTCCAGGCCTCAGGAGTCTGACATGGATAAAGCTAATAGGTGCATTTCAATAAAAGGGTATTAACAAGCAAAAAATACCAAAGATGTGAGTCATGCTGTTCTCATTAGCTCTCATTATTATCTGCTCCATCTTGTGTCATAATTTGGTTGCTTTTACACACTTGTGGACCTTCAAAATAGCTTTTGTTTCAGTTCTTAACAGCACTTCACATTTTTCAGGGGAGAGGTCATGGTTCTTTTTGTCAAACAAAAGATCTGTCGGTCCATGTGTTTGTGGAGAAAACATATCCACAATCCAAACCTGTCAGTCAGTCAGTGAGAGGCCGATTCCAACTTGTTCTGGCTGTCAGAGAGAAAAGCTGGACTATCAGACGGTGTTAAGTTTCCACCCTTGGCCAGTTGGCAGTGGATCTCTCTGTGGCAAACTGTGAGATTTGAACGCTAGATTCCCAAGTGCATATTTTCTGCTTGATGTCTCCAACTGACGTGTCAACAATAAAATTACCAGTAATTTAGCAGCCCTGTCACCAAAAATTACATTCCTATGCATCTTATTTGCATTAGAAACAGTCTTTAGTAGAAAGTGCCATTTTTAGTCATGCTAGTGACAGACAATGCTGGTCTGCTTATCAGTCTGTTGGTCCACAACTTTGAGACTGAAACATTCGATTGATTAACATGACCACCATGCTCACAGTCAAGGTCCGCAGAGGATGAGTCCATCTGATTTTGGTGGTCCTATGACTATTGATCTAGCACCACCAGCAGGTGTGTGTTAGAATTTATCCTGTGACATACTTTCATCTTTTTTCCATCTAGTGCCACCATGAAGTTGACATTTGTGGTTTTAAGTGAAGTCTTCACAGCTTTTGGGTGGATACAGATATTCATGCTCCGTTCAGGATGAATTATAATAACTTTTATCATTACATATTATTTCATCTAGTGCCGTCATCAAGTCAAAATTTTTTCTAGGTAGTTTAAGATGACTGCTGAGTCTCATTTCCAGGTCATCAAACTATTGTTGCTTTGGATTGGTGGTTCAAAGGTAGTTGATTGTTGAAGGAATGAGACTTCAACGATCAACTCTCTTGTCTCTCGTCACCGGTTAGATTTTCTAAAGCCTGAAAACAGAGCCAAGAGGAGGACCAGAAGTCTAGCTTTGTCTCACACCACTTGAATTGCATTATGCTGAAAGGTTAGTGTGGAACTTTTGCCCAGTGACACCAAAAATGAACTGCATACCCCAGCTTTAACCTCAGCTGTACTTTCAGTTCAGGGCTAAACAGAAAATCTTAGCATGCTAAAACAATGAACTAAGATGGAGACCAAGGTAACATTATACCAACTAAACTCAAACATGTTACCACTGTGACATTAGAACTTAGCTCAAACCAGCGTGATGTCTAAGTACAGTGTGTGTGGCTGCAGACATTAGTCTGGTTTTATTTCATTTTAACCATAAACAGCTAGTACACAGCAAAACATTCCTCCAGCATGATGCTACAATGAACAACACAGGGGAGTGCACGCAACCAACTAAGACAACACAGACCTATAAACATACATGAACCTACACAGGACTACATAAAGTGCACATGTACAACCATGTAAAAATGTACTTTATTAACACAACAAGGAGACATTTATAATGAACGTAACTGCAAAATTTTCACTATCAGCATATTTCACTTGTTTTACCCACAATATCTACAATTCAATGATTGTGGTAGATTGCAGAAATCAGCTCTGACTTAACGTACAAGATATACTGTGTTGATTAATGCCCTGTTCCATTTAGTGTAGCAGAGCCTTTTCAGTGAGCAAGCATGGACAGCAGCCTGACACTGTTTGACTTGAATGGAACAGGACCTTAGATAGTATCATTGCTAACACCTGTGTTTACCCTACTATTTCATATTGATATGGCTGAAAAATGTGAAGAAAATCAGTGGTTTATAAATGCATTTTGGAGGAAACATGGTTGCAATTTGGAAGCCATTTTTCTGCTCAGTAATATGCTCATTAGCTCCAAATCTTACTGTATACCCACACCTGCAAACAGTGTTAATCTTGGGGAACCTGCAACTGCTGCTCCACTTCCAACTCCCCTCCTCCCCCCACTTTCTCCTGCGAGACCACCCCCGCGCTGTACCATATATACTCCATTAGCCAATTAATGGCCCAGCATGTTAACACTGAGGAAAGTGCTGCCCACACTAAACACATTATTACTGTACAGCCCCAATTACCAGCCCTTCTCCTCTCTTCTCCTCTTACCAGATAGCGTGTTTGAGAAGAGACGACACTGTAGCTTTTAATGCAACAAGCCCGAGGAGATTTTATTTCAAAAAGGGGACAATTGTGCTGTAGTGCTTCATCGCGCGCCGCAATGGATTTTAATTTTCATTTTAATTACACTGATGACAGAAAAGAAGATAATTCAAGCATTACGTCAGTAATTGCTTGGTTTCTTTTGTGTCTCTGTGTGTTGTCTGTGTTTTACTCTGCATTCTTAGAAGTACAGTTGACCTCGCATGTACCTTTAAATAAAATACAATGCCTACTTAAATGTTCTTCATAACAGTGCAGTGGAAAGGCATTTCCTCCTGACTAGCAGACAGTCTAGACAGTCTAATGCTGAGGGCTTTAAGGGCAGTTTAAGTTCAACCCCTAATCCACGACCATGTCTTCAAGAAAATTATGTCAGCCAGATGACATTATTCGTCATTTAAACATCTCTCCCTTTCAACTTTTTCTGTTCTTTTTCTCTTGTTTTTCTTGCCATTAATTGTCTTTAGATAATATGCTGACTATGGGTAAATACCTCTATACTATCCCTTTAATTTAGAGAAGATGCCAGTCAGCATACCCCCAGTTTGGAGAAGCAGAGAGGAGTACCAGCACAGAAGTTAAGCAATGAACTGCTGTGGACAGAGTCAGCAGCAAAACAGATTTCAGCCACTTAGAAACAGGTCCACCCAAAAAAGTCAGTATTAGTTTAAGTGTACACTATTATTGTGTGACTTCAGTGTATTAAAAGGTTAGTTGAGATTCACCAAAGTTACACCACAACACAGCAGCTCCCCTGTACTGTGAGGTAAAATGATTGATTTTCCTTAAGGAGTCTGGTTACTTTGGAGGGAGCAATATTTTGCTTACAAAACAGCAGTTTTCCTGTCTAAGGGCAAGGTAAAGCAATGAAAATTTTCTAAATGTTGTGTACACTTAAATTGATATATATTTTTTTTTGATTAGACCTTTTTTAAGTGGCTAAGATAAGTTTTGCTGCTGACCCCATCCACAGCATTCATTGCTTAACTTCCATGCTGGTGCCCCTACTTTGCCAAAGAAGGGATGTGCTTCTAGCATCTACTGTCAGTAATACACTGATGTATGTTATACAACCCCACTTGAAATAATCTGAAATATCCCTTTAAGTCTGAATACTGCACCTTTGCATCAATTAAAGCTGAATTTGTGATGATACCATTGCTAAAGCCTCACTTCAGGGTTGAATGTGAAAACAGAAAACTCTCACATCAAGTAATTACTTTAACACGTTATATTGGTAGAATGAGAGGCCTGGTGTGAACTGGTAGCAACATGTCAGCTCACCTCAAGTCCTTCCTCTCCACACTGAATAAATCTCACTGTTTATCCAACAGGGCTGTTTTTTTAGACCAACAAAGCCAGCAGACTCCTTCTCCATATGTTTGTCAATGTGTAATCTACCCAAGGGAGGCTGGGGTAGGGGGGAGTGGAGGGAGGTGGGGTTCTGTCTGTACTCTCAGACACTCATTTTGAAGTCAACACACTTAGAAGCTTGAAAGCCTGCCTCTTCAATATGCATTGTTACCGTGGTGGATGAAACAGAATGTATTTGCTCTCTTACTTTCTCATCCAGCTGCCTTGAATAGATTTTTCTTTTCAATAACTCCTCACCAAAACATGTTCTATTGTTCTGAAGTGCAGATGGAGGGCAGAATGTATCTGAATCTAATCAAAGTGCAGTAAATGACTCCGCATGCAGCTGTCTCAAAACTCCGATAGCCCATCTTTTGTGTTGACACTTGGCCCATAACAGCATAATGCAATCACAGAGATAATTGTCAAAGTTTCATGGTGTTAATTCACAGTGTAACAATCGCATTAACTTGCTGTAGGTATCAATATAATTACAAATGTAATCACTACTCCCAATCAGCCAGTCGGAGCTGCCTTTGAACTCACTATGCAAATGAGACTCAAATAGGATACTGAAATAATGAGATGGTTTGACAAAGTGGAATGATAACGTTGTGTCCACAATCAGTGTGACAAAAAAAGAGAAAAGAATCTGCCTTATAGCAAATTACTTTATTCTTTTTTTTCCATCCGTGTCACAGCGGGTCTGAATCCTGAACATGGTGTAAGAAGAGGGGTTTCCAAAGGATATGGAGCAGCCAGACGGCCCCGAAGGAAGAAAAGTGTTGGCCATAAAAACAAAAATTTGTGGGCCTCTGGCACATTCTAATACCACTGCCCCATCAAATACAATGATCTTAATTATTGCATATTTTAATGAGTTTGCCAATGGGCAGTAAGCAGGTATGATTTAAGAATTAACATTCACTTTGTTACACAGAAAGCAGGGGAAAATGACTTATAACAGGACAATCACAAATGTAAACCATGGATAAAATGTATGATGTGTAAAAACATATACATTTCATCTGGTATATTAGGAAGTTCCATTACATTTTATTATATTTTTAAAACATGATGTACATTATGTACTTGACTCCTGTCACATGAAATATGTAACGTGCTAACGCAACCTCAGTTTAATCCTAATCACAGTCCTTTCCGAAACCTACCCATGTAGTTTTGGTGCCTAATCCCTCACCTAACTGTGACAATTTTCCAACTTAAAGTCATTTAATGTTATATGACTTATATAACGTCGGTATAAGGTCTGGGAAGCCACTGCTGGTACCCTCCAGTGGTCAAGTAAGTCGGTTTGGAGTAATTGGCAATCAACCTATTCTGTCGCGTTGGTATGAGGATGCTTTTTACAACTAATGCCGGATTCCACTGAATTAATTTTTCAATAGCAAAAAATACAAAAGCATTCTAGAACATTTTAAACAGTACAATTACAGTGTGAGGCTGAGGCATGGCCTACATGTTCTTCATGTAACTTTTGAAGGTGAGGCTAGTGGTCATAAAATGTACATGCATAGCAAATTGCAATATGTAAATCACACCTACTTTAATAGAATACACATTTAATATAATTATCAGCTGGACTTAAATGAATGATCAGTTGTTTGGCTGACAGCTGGCACATATGGGAAGCTCTGCCTATTATAAGAGAAGAACCTCTTTTATGATAAATGAAAGACGCCTAATCCAGTGAATTGTGCTGACTGACCCACTCTAGAAACACGGGTCAGGTTTTGTTTGTCTCGAGTCAGCAGGAAGTCAAACAACAAACGAGAGGAAGCAGGCCACTGTTGGGGGGAAAAAAAAAGAGCAGTGATGTGCTCTGCTGTGGTCTGAGGAGTGGGAACAAGCAGAGTGGCAGTGGAGTGCTGGCCGCTGATTAGAAGCCAACCAGAGCCAAGCAGATAAGAGAGAATGGACATCATAATCAGCCTCCACAGAGAAAGACAGAAAGAATGGTGTTCGGTCCAGGCGGAAAATGAAGAAGGAACATTGTCAGGCTGTCTTTGTGTGCTGCCCACTTTGGCCGGGAAAATATAGTTTCGGGGCTAGCATGTGCAGAGATAAGTCAGAAACTGATAGAAGCCACCAACACCACCTGCCCTGTGTTTCTGTCTCTTCTCTCCCCCATGGCCTTGCATGAATGAGGGCCGCGACCGCAGAAACGGCTGCTTTCCAACCCACCCACGGTCCAATCAGAGGGCTTGTTGTATCCACAGTCCTCTCAACGTGAGCCAATCAGATAGGGGTGTCTTGTGTGCTGTCCACAGGCATAAATAAACAGGAGTAATGGCTGACGCTGCTGGGCTGAACAAAGATTTAGATCAGCCTAACCACAGGTTGCAGAGCTGCCTTGATGAGGCATGAAACAGTCAATCACAGGTGCTGCGTAAAAATCTGCCAGAATTTAGCAAAACAAATGCTGCTGATAACCACTCTTCATCAAGTGGATGCTCTGCACTCTGCTCCTGCAATGAAGTCAAAGTTTTATGTACTCTCTCTTCTCCATCATCTTCAGTCCATAAGAGGCTGACAAGACATCAGTGCAGGAGGACATTTTTACTCAAAATAAACGAGTTGTGTCTGCGAGCACCGCGGGCCAAATCATAAATTGCATGAATCACATCAAGGTCAGAGTTTTAAATATAGAAACGTAGCAGCCTTATTGCAGAGTAGAAAGGGCAGGTTTTATAAATTAATCTGTCTCACCTCTTCCCTGACTCCTATTTTGAATCACTAAAAGCCCCCTGTCAAAACCGTCTGCTTGAATTAATGATCGTAATGTCAGCCGGGCCGGGGAGTTTTGGCTGCGGCCCATCGCGGGTCGTGCTGACACACAGCGCCGGCTGATGATCGCCAGGCTTCGGAAGCCCATAACGGTTCAATCCATAATTTTATAAAACGCTCTCTTAAATGGTTCTGTCTCCGTGGCAGTGATGCGATCAATCAGAGCATGTGCCTTAAGCACAGAAGTCTGACACTCAAATGTAGTAAATATACAATACAGTAAAAAAAAAAAAATACAAGAAGTAATGGATTTCTGAGCTGTCGTCCTGCTGAACCCTAACGCTTTGAATATCGACTTGTCTTCATGGCAGGTTGGTTTATTATTACCCACCACAATTTCCCCCAGGATTCCCTTTCCATTAAGCGAGGGACAATCCCGGCCTGGTTGAGTGATGGGATTTGGGAACAGGTACAAAAGGAAAGAATTAGGTTGCCCTCCTGCACGGGAGAGCTGAGACCAGAGCTCACACATGCAGAACGGACACAAACAAGACAGGGAATGGGAATGTGCTGCAAGACAAAGTGGCAGACAAAGAAACTGGGTGATGGCGGTGAAAGAAAAGAAGTAGGGTTTAAATACTGTGTATGCGTTTGTGGGGAGGGGGAAGAGTTGTGAGGGCATGTACTCTACATATCTCGTGCCCACTGCGGTTCTGCTGCTTAGCGTGACAGTCCTTTGGGAGCTTCTCAGAGGGGGACAGATCTGGATGGAGAGCCAGGCCCGCCGGTCTCCAGGGAGCGCCGAAGGAAATGTGTTGGGCCCTCAGCCAGAGGGGTTCGCACCCTCGGCAGAGAGGACCTTCGCTGCAAGTCATAGCTGAATACCAAAAAGAAACGTGCTACAGCTTTTTAAGCGAGGCCTCCAGATGTTCCATTCAGCGAGGAAGAGGGCCTTTGTGAGTGTTTCTTGTTTGTGTTTGTGGTACTGTGCTTTCTCGACAGCCATCCATCCTTCTTTCCCTTCGCCGTAAGAGGGAGCGGTATCAAGCCCTATTGTTTCTATTCAATTAGCTGTCATTACCAACGGCAGTTTGATTACTGAGTTCATTTGGCTGCTGGAGAACAATGGAGGCAGCAAGCTGTCTTTTCATTCATCCTGCCACCAATATTGTCTTCCCCGCTGGAGAGAATTAAATGGGGCTTGTCTGCGAGGGACAAAACCGATGCCTGGCCTTATTCTTCTGGACGTCCCGGTGTCCACGAACACCCGAGGACACAGAGCCAAAGGGGGGCAGATGAAAAGGAACAGCGTATTCTTGAGCGATTAACAACCTGGGCGAGCTGCAGGAGAAGACAAATGCAGAGCTACATCGATTTCACTATTATAATGAGCACCATTCAATCATGCCAAATCCGCGGGGGCCTACGAGCACCATTAGGAGGTCAGCGCCTCTGAATGGCACAGGCAACAACAATCCATAAATGATCTATTTAATGTACTGATATAAAAGAAAGGGACATTTCACAAATTGACATCTGAGTGCTTTCCCAGAATTTCCCCAACCTTGCTCCACCATTTTGCTAATTAGGTTGTTTGCTAATTTTCCGGTCAGCAGTGGAGGTTTTTTTTCTTTGTTCAGCCAGGACTTAATTGTTTAGGCTTTTAGCGAGCCAAGGCTCTGTCTGAGCACTCACCTCTCTTGTTCCATCCTCATCCGCAGGGTCTCCTCCTCTGACGCCTGCATGTCCTCCGCTTTAGATTTACTGGAGCCCTTCCTCTCTATCCTGTCTCCCGGCCGCTCATCCCTCCGGTGCTTTCCAAACCTGAGGAAAAAGAGAAGGGCAGAGAGGATTTAATTGAGGCCCGGGCTTTAATAACTTCCAGCCCAATATGGACTTTTTTTCTACAGCAGCATGTCTTCTTCTTTTGTCCGGGAAACTCAGGTGAAATACTCAGAAGGAAATTAAAGTGTCAAACTGTCAAAATCATCAGGTTGGGTTTGTACTGGGGAGACAGCTCAGGAGGAGTAGTCTCCCCGGGCACCCATTCGTTTTTGAAAGAATAACTCGGCCATTTTCATATAAATGCAATCAAACTGCATCAAGCCATATCAAAAGATAACTCCGCGTACAGTGAATTCCCTCCCTGCCAAGTCTCCATCCAGAACAGCACAAAAGATTCCGTTTGTTAAGAGCGATTCTGAAAAGTAGAAAATGGCAACACTCCCCGCTTTTTTTTTGAAAAGACAGGATGAGCTCCCTGTTTTCCTCCCTGAGCTGTAGAGTTTACTTAGAGTGATGGGAGCCGTGACAGCTCATGATTTAGTTTTGAGCGAGGAGGGAACAAACTACCTGCAACCAGGCAAAATGTAAGTGGAGGAAACGGCCCGAGCTCGCCCAGCATCATTTGTAACTTTCTAGGCAGCGTCGCAAACTTTTACATTTTAATGACGGGAGTGACACGACGACGGCGGTAAATCCGTTACAGCTTTACAGCGAGGTGAGAATAAGCCAAGCCGATGATCGTAAATTCCTCTGGTCGGCCGAGCTTGGAGCCGGGCGAATGAATGACTGGAGACTCCGGCTGACTGAGGGGTGTGAGAAAATGATGAGGAATGGAAAATAGAGAGGAGGCACACAGTTGACGGGGAGTACAGTAAATTTACAGGGCTGCACACTCACAAACGCAATATATGGACAAGTCTATTGCCGACTCCACTGGCTGAGACTTTATTACTCACAACAATGTGCTTGTAAGATCAGATGCCAACTTTATACATGTGCACAGAATGTAGGAAGAAAGCATATATTCTCTGCTGAGACAGAACAGGAAAGGATTGTTCATAAAGTATGATGTCATTTCCTGCTGCTCCACAATGGTGCCAGCTGTGAAGGAAGTGCTAAAACGAAGGATACAGAAAAAGGAAGTATTACAGACAGATATCCAGGAAGTGCACATGATGGTCATATTGCACATGGAGATAGACCATATACAGTAGATACCAGAGGTATGGGTCATAACAGTCACATGACGTGGACTCAAATCAGACTGGAGTCACAAATTTGATGACTTGCCAAAATCAAAAAAGACTCGCAACTCAACAACACCAGTGACTCATGACTTTACTTGGACTTGAGTTTTTTGACTTGAAAAAACTTGATATTTTTCCCCAATAAAATGTGTTATTAAAAAAGTGTGCCACGAATGAATTCATCTCCTGAATCAACTAAGGTAAACAGAAAGTCTACATTTAATTCCCCAGATCCACTTTGTTTTGAATGACAGCATCAAATCGAGATGCAGAGAACTATAAAGAACTATTGTTACGTTACTGATACTGAAAACATGATACCCTGATAATTTCATTTGTGTTCAAAAACCACGTGTCGGTCAACAAAAACAGATGGCATTATACAAAAGGTGTGGCTTGAAAATTACAGACGAAGCAACAACTTCTAACTTCTTGCGACACTGAAGTTGCACAAAGAATGAAAAGTCAAGGATAATTTTAACATGGTTAGCATGCTAGTGCTTAGCCAACTAGCTAAGTAACTTTTTTAGTTAACCAACCATTCAACCAACCACTTACAAATACATTATAATTATGAAACTCAAAGTTTAGGACTTGGGACTTGACAGTCTTGACTTGAGACTTGCCTGTCTTGACTTGATATTTGTCTGTCTTGACTTGGGACTTGAGTGCAAAGTCTTGAGACTTGCTTTTCACTTGCAAAATAATGACTTGGTCCCACCTCTGGCAGACACAGTGTTACTCTTTCTGCTTTGACCCATGCTGTGTGATATTCAATATGTACAGGCATGCAAAGTCTAATTATATGCAGCCATTTGAACACCATGTTTATACACGCTGATGACCTGTGAAAACCAACATTTCTTTAGGTAATTACAGATGAGAGATTATTATATGGAAGAGGTAAGGTTGGGTCACTGCATAGACATGAATGGTATAATTAAGGTTATTGTGGATGCTTAAAACCAGGGTAGGCATTAGGTCATCTCAGGCTTCAATCGTGCCATGTAGGGCAAAGCCAAGGAGGTTCAACAAATGCTGTCTATAAAAAACAAATGATAGTCTGCACTTAATATTATAATTAATATATATTAAAATATTCTAAATGTAATAACTGTCAGAAGGAGGATGGTACAAGACTGGTGTGAAAAGAGTTCTGAGTTCATTTCACCCCAAATCAAAAGCAGACAATCAGTGCTGCAGGCAGCCTGCCCCACTAAAATAATATATAAGTCATCAAGCAGCCTATTATTAATATATTAGGGACCTCTAGTGGCTGTAGTAATTTTGACTGGAGAAGTATAAAAAGGTAGAAAGTCAGTGTAGGGAGGAGGTTAGGGTGGTTGGGTGGGTCAAACACAAGACTTTCATCCAGGAGACTGGGGTTTGTGTCCTGTGCAAAACATAAAGTCAGCATTTAGTTATTTAAAGTTATAGGTTACTTAAGTTTCATTCAGTATGCAGCTTTCATCACTTTTAAACGTAACTATTTCAATGCAAATCACAATCTTTTCCTAAACCTAACCAAGTAGTTTAACGTCCCTAAACCTAACCAAACTGCTGCCGTTTCACAGCATTAATCACTTGTTTAAATTCATGTGACTGGTGTGTCCGATATGCAATATTTTTTTTTCCCAAAGACAGCGGAGTCATGACGCACCCTTCTCTGCCTCTTATTGGCTTACCGTGATATTCCTACCATAAGCCTAGCCAATCTTACTCCTCATGCCTAAACCTACCTGACCCAAACAACCCAACCCAACAAAAGCAACAAGTACTAGCCAATCAGAATCTGAGTCTAATGTTGGGCAAGTAATGACTGACAAAAAAAAAAACTGTCTGATACACCTGTTACTGGTACTCTCAAGAGACCATATATATATAATTATGGAAGTCACAAGCAATTGACCTATTCTGTTATTCAGGTATGGTTGGAGGATATGTGGTGACCTAGAGACAAATCATACTTAGACTTTTTTTTTTTTTTTTTTTGGAAAAATTGTGAAAAAAAAAATCAAGTCATTACACAATTCTAAATGGCTCTGTAATGAATCTTGGAGGATCTTGTTGAGATTACATGAAGTGGGGACAGATATCTGGGTAAAATGTTGCTTGCAGAAAAACAGAACATGCTTTCATTGAGAGAGGGAAAAGTCAACAACTTACATAAACTGAAATGCAGGACAAGACACATAACAGTTTAAACATGCTAGAAATGATGTGTGCATATATTTTTGAAAAAATCTATGATAATTAATGTGTAATAATGATCTGTTTATGATGTTTTGCACTACTGTCACATGGTACTGGTTTTAAATGTGAAAACTGCAAACTTTACACTTTTGATTGTCAGGCTGGTGAAAACCAGGCCTCTTATATGAACAAATCTGATGATTGTAAATACAAGCCAATAACACAGAGTGTATTGGCATGAGGGCATGTGGCCACAAGTGGGAAGAAATTCAATAAATATAATCACAGAAAACGACTGGATTTTTATTGACTGTTTATATTACATAACCCAACTCAGTGTTCTTGCATTGTACACAAAGGCATTGATTATGATGTCCCACATGCACTTTTTTTTGGAGCAGTCCCATTCAATTTGAGACAGAGGAACAGGAGAAAGCATTAAGCTCTGCAGTCTTCCAGACCCGCTGCACCTCACTCCAGGTTTATTTTTACCTTCCTCATAGCTGAGCTGTATTTGACAGTTTGCAAACTTTCTGTGAAAGCTGAAAAAATTACATCAGACAAGGTTGACTTTGGGCCGGTGGAAGTGAATATATTCATGAAATGGGAGCCTGTTTCCCTCACGGATGTTTATTATTCTACTTTACATTAAAAGCAGCCAAGACCTTTGTGCAAATGGCTTCTCTTTGGTCTTGGCTGCTTTGGAATTATAATCTTTCGAATGCGCCGTGGCCTGGTTGGAGGTCCTGGTTTGTGGTTTGTGCAGAGAGCCCGGGTGAGGCCAAGGGAGTGATATCTGGGTTCTTTTGGAGCACAGATAGCATACATTACCTGATTAATTAATCAACAAATGGCCCTAGTAAGGCATAAAACTCCAGGCTGGGGCTGGGAATGCTAATAATAGTGAGCCTGCTATCTATCACCAGGGCAGGTGACAGCTTCCCTCGCCTCACTTCAAGGACTTTCATTAACTTCACCTTCCTCTTTTCCTCTCTTCCAATCTTTTTCTCAGTCTCTTCTTACTCCGACCACCCCCTAAAAAAACATAAAATAACCTAAGGGGAGACAAACTTCTGCCCTCAACTTTTTTTTCTTCTTCTGGATCAACATCAATACAGTGAGGGATTTGTCATAGTGAAACATATTGGCGGATTAGGCTGAGCAGGACCCTGGGCGTGCAGCAGCTCCCATATGAAAGGCTATTCCCCCATCGCCGGTGGCCTAAGTAGGAGGGCCCACATCAAAGTGGGGGCGGAGGAAAGGAACGATACTACCAGAGCTATTAGAAGGCTATCAGGACACTTGCTGGTTCGCTGACAACATGGCTCTGCCCTTCACTTGAACAGCCCGTGCTGTGCCAGTGGGGACCGCGGTGGAACACAGGATTAGTCACCAAACCTCCACTGACGCACAAACCTCAATGTAATATTTCTACACTCAACATTTTCTCAGCAGAAATCTGAGCTACCGCTCAGCTTGTGTAGAAAAACTGCAAACTGTATTGACTTTCATACCTGGCTGTGGAAGATAAGTGTCTCATTTGTGAAACGCAGTGAATCCAATAAAAAACAGTAATGACTTGGAGTTAATCAGTGTCAGGAGGGAAGAAGAAACTCAGCCGTTTCTGTAAAACTCTTGAGCCAGTATTGGCACCTTGGCATTAATCTGGGCTGGCATCAGGAAAGTTGTATTGAGAGTGAGGTTGATGAGGCTTAATAATAAGATATTGATTGGCAGCTGCAGCTTGGCTTGAATGACAATGAAGGAACTACAGTATAGCTTGCAGTTTGGGAAAGAGAGCTTATTTGGGCCCAAACAGCACGATCTTGGCTCAAACAATTTTTGATGCCCCCAAGATTAATGTGGACCTTGGAATTTTATTCTGTATTTTTCAACCTGAACCCTATCTTCTCATGTTTTTGTGTCTAGGTGAAACTAAAATACAACACAGTCTCTCCAGGCAATTGAGTACCATCAAAGTACCTCCACTAAAAGCTCAGACTGTTACTGTAAGTGTCTGACAACACTATAGAAAGGATCGCTACAGAGATAGAACTTCTATTTAAAAGAATAAGATACCTTTTATTTAACCAGAAACAGCTGTTTAATTGCTCTCTCCAAACTAACCAGACTACCTTTGCAGAAATGGCCATTTTAAACATTGTCATCATTATCTTCGTTCAAACTCAGCAGAAACAAAATGAAACTCACCAAAATGTCTTGGTTTGTATTTCCACTGCTCCAACAATCACCAGCGGCAACAAGGCAGGAAGAAACGGTGCGTACAGCCAGAATATTTTCCCATCTACCTCAGTGCATAAAAGGTTTATTTCAACCAAACAACCAGAGTTGGTGATTGTTGGAGCAGTGGAAAGACAAGCCAAGACGTTCTGAGAGAGTTTTATTTTGGTTGTGTTGAGTCTGAATGAAGATGACGATGTTAAAATGACAGTTTCAGCAAAGGGAGTCTGGTGTTAAGCAATAAAACTGCTGTTTCTGGTTAAATAAAATCTTACCTTATCCCACCTTACAAGCGTTCATTGCGTCCGCCAAAAAGGGGTGAAAATAGCGTTTCCACCCAGATGTCATGTTTCCATCACTGCCAATCAGAGCTGGAGCCAATAAATACCCATGACAACTACAGACTCATTTGACCGGAGACTGAAGGCCAATTGTACCCTTTACCACTGGCGACAAAAGCCTGATGTCAGTGGGTGTTAGTGAGGTTTTTGTCCAGTGTAAAAGGGGCTTTAGACACAAAAATACAGAAGTTACCCTCTAAGATTATTCTGCTGAATAGCTGAATGGCTTTGCATGGTCACTATTTGAGCGATATCTGGACCTCAAATCTCCATTAATGCCAGGTAAACAATGATACGCCATTTGCTTCCTCATAAAGCTCTGATCTTATTTTTCTGCTTCAGTCCACTAGACCGCAGCTCTGTTTAATGATCCGTTCCTAAGCATCTATCTCGCTGTGGCACGTTAGAGTGATGAATACACAAATGCAGAGGTGCCCTCGAAAGACAAAGAACGGAGCAATGGTGAGGGGAGATGTGGATTGCAAAACCATCTGGGTAGAAAGGCATTCAGTTAAGATTACATGAGCACAACAGCTGAGTAAGTTGCAGATATGTGATATGCACACAGAATACAGATAGACCGGAGAATATTTATGACCTATAGGCTGCTTTCAAAGCTGGAGTTGCCCCGTCCTATTCATCACCCTTTGGTCCCGATAATGTCTGATTGGCCATCAAACTTCATTTTAAGGGTATATACAGTAATCTAACATGTGTCAGTCATATATAATGTATGTGTTATTAATGTTATGATGGCCACTGATGCGATGAAACATTAAGAGCGTTCGATCAAGGCACGCTGAATTTGACATCAGCCGACAGCATCTCATAAAATAAAATGTTTTTCAAATACTGTTGCACATTAGGCATATTACTGAGCCGCTGTATGTGTCTGCTTTTCCTAGAAAAGAAGTCAGTAAATAGGTACTCCATTCAATATGATACATCCTCATATATCACAGAAAACAGAAGGGTTTATACCACTAGCAGTGGATGCCTCATACATCATCCTCATCGATTTACAGGGTAATATACTTCAAGGCTGCAGCACAACAGAGGAGGGAAAAGTCAAAGGCAGAATTTCCAAAGAGGGAGAAAAAGTAAATTATGCAAAGCCTCAAAGCCAGTTTGATTGTTACAATCATTTAATCTGGGGAGTAGATTTGACAGAAGCTAATCTGTTTTGACATCTTCTGTGGGGAATTTGTGGTTTTGCTCACAGGAAGTTGCTGACTTAGGGAGAGAGGACAGCAGGGGTAGCTGCCTATTCCTTCTCCTGAAATTTGTGCTCTTTGAAAGCAAATGTGATGGACTAAACCTCACATGATGCACTCATCACATGAGGTGTTAAATCTTTTTGGCATTATTCAAACCTGCAAATGGAACAGGTGAGCCAGAAAGAAAAAAAAAGTGACTGCATCTATCAATTTGAGTAAGTGATGAGAAGATAATTTCAAGGGCAGACAGAGAGAATCATTATGGTTTCTGCTCGGCCAACCTGAAAGTTAATCCAGATCTCCCAGGGCGAAGTCCCCCCCCCCCCCCCCCCCATACAGACGTCTGATGTGGCGTCTGAGCCCCCATCCCCCGAAACTGTATTTGTCACAGTCGGGAAGAAATAAATAACTATGCCTCCACCCTCTGCATTTCATGGTGATAATCTATAAAGCACCATAAAAAAAAAAAAACATTTTTCTCTCAGAGAAAAATCAAGAGACACTATTATCATCTTATTGATGACAGAAAGTACACAGCAGAAAGTTAAAAGGATCTTCCTTTCTTCTTTTTTTTTTTCAAATTGGAGTTGCAGGTAGTACTTGTCAATACTCAGTGTATTAGCTCCCAGTTTGGAGAAGCAGAGAGGAGCACCAACACGAAGCTAAGCATTGAACTGCTGTGGACAGGATCAGCAACAAAAGGTATTTTAGCCACTAAAAAAAAGATCCACCTAAAAAAAACCAATATCATTTTAAGGCCAGAGATGTAATTGCTTTTAACTATGCATTCACAGTTTGGAGTGATGGTTGTGTACGTCCTCAGAAATTAATGCTACGCATAGGTAAACACTTAGTTAAACAGAAGTATATCTCTGGCCTAAGTGTACGCTATCTTAAGAATATTTTCACCGCTTTTCTTTGCCACCACAAAGCCTTTTCTGACAGGAAGCCGCTGTTATACAAGCCGAATATGGCTCTCTCCACACCAACCAAACTCAACTTTTTTTAGTTGCTGCTTTACCGCTGCTTGGATCGGTTAGTTTGTTTGTGTGATCCCAGTTATGATTTTCAAACAGCAAATTCACACAATAATGCAAACGAAATAGGTAAAAGCAGCAGTTGACAGGCAACACTTCCAGGTGAAATTACTGATAGAGCAATATTTGACTTATATGGCAGTTTCCCATCGGAAAAGGCCATCTCAAAGCAAGGTAAAGCTATGAAAATGTCTAAATATAGTGTAAACTTAAACAATAATGATTTTTTAGGTGGACCCTTCCACGGGGAGTTTTTAACTGGTCATGTTTACCTTTTGTTGCTGAACCTATCCACAGCAGTATATTGCCTTGCTCCCTACACCAGAACTCCTGCTGCTCCCTGACCACTGATCTACTTTACTGACTATCGATAAGTACCTCATACAACCCAACATCAGATAATCCAAACTATCCCTTTAAACTAGCAGACATACACACAAACAAACACACACATCATCATGATGCAGGGGCATGTCAATATGAAGCAGTGCATGATTTGTACATGCTGCTGCACCTTGGGCAACACTCTGACAGTGGCATGTAATTTTAATAGCGCCTTGTTAGGAAGGCGAGACTGTCCGATTTGTCTGTCCTCCTCGCTTGCTAAGTGTTGTTGCAGCTGCGGTGAGTAAACACTCTCTACCTGGGGTGAGACACACAGATGCCTTGTAAAAAAATATCCAATAAGACAGTCAGAGAAAGAAAAAGGGCAGAGAGAGTTGTTTTTTTTTTCCTTCACTGGGAATCACACTGTGACCCAGCGATCGTTAACAGGCATTAAAGGGGCATCCGTTATCGTCGAGTGGCCTCAGCGTAATGTCGCCACCACTGGTTTCCAGGGACACCGACCCCGGAGAGGTATGGGGAGGATGTTCTCCCGTCGCTCCTCCGGACTCCAGCCACCACCAGCCGATTATCTTCCTCCCCGTGGAACTCATTATCTGCAACCTGTAATGTCAGTCAGCGCCTTCCCTGCTCAGCCAGGCCCCTTTTAAACCAGAATCCACAATTTGATGCATCCTCAGAAGAGCTTTTTTTAAAGGAATTTAAAGGGACAGTTCACCCCAAAAAGAAAAAATGGCCTGTGGGTGTTATTTATCCATCTATGTTGTTTGAGTGTGAGCAGAATTTTATAGATATCAGCCATAGAGATGCTTCTCTCCCATATAATGGAACTAAGTGGCTTGTAGCCCCCCCCCCAAAAATCCACAGACCTTGTTGTGAGCACTTTCATGATATATATTGATATGTATTGCTATTCTAAAAGTATTTCGATTTGATATTATGATTTATTGCAATTTTTGTTTGCTTATTTAACACTAGACCATGGGAAAAAGTTGAATCATACACTTCTAGAGATTGTATATCATGAAATATATTTCTCAAAACAACACACATCACATGTCAGTCAGTCTTTGAGTTTTATTTCAACAGCAACACTTTTTTATTTAAACTTTAGCAGTTCCTGCTCATCAAGCTAGTGCCATAAGACAATAACAGTAATAATGATAGCTAAACAAAATTAAATGCTGGGCCAAGATGAACAGAGCCCCTGAAAATGGCCCACAGCGCAAAGAGCCTTTAAATTGAACTTTGAAAATGTAAATTCTGACTTTGAGTTTTGACCCTTTGAGGGTGCTGTAGTGCATCAGTGTGGAGTATTGCCAGAGTTAACAATGTGAAATCTGCAGCCCTTAGAAGCATATGAAGTGATCCATTTGTTAAGATAATATTCCCACAATTGTATTGCTAACTGCTGTTAGTACATCAATGGGAACTCCCATTATGTGTTAGCATCGAGTTAACAGACTAAGCTGGTTATTTATAGCTACATAAAAGAAAAATCGATTCAGCAATCAAATAATCGGTTCAGGAATCATCAGAAAAAGAATCACATACTTAAAAGATGTATTTATTCTCCCACCCCTAATAGATTCTGCTCTAAGAACAAAGTAGTTCCTCCATGAACCTGCTCACAGCAAGGACTGTGAATAACCAGGCCATGATTTCTTGAAAGAGACACTGGTGATGAATTTTTCAACTGTATTTTCTGGGGGACTTTGAGGCCCACAAGCCGAGTGTAATTTAGTCTCATTATATTCAAAAGAAGACAGACATCTTTACAGCTGATATCTCTAAAACTCTACAACTCACACCAAAATGATCTAGATGGAAAAATAGCACTACAGGCCAGAGGAGACATATGTATTTTTGATTTGGGGTGAACTGCCCCTTTAAGAAGGACTGCTGGCTGAGATTGATCAGTGACTGTGTAAGATAAGGCAACAACATCTTCATGATATGCAATGTGCATTTAAAAACACCCCTTAACGCAGCTGCACATTCCCCTGCCTTTTACAGAGACTCTGCCTCTCACAGGTCACAGCGAGATATGACATCTCTGTGCTTTCACCTCATTGGACAAGGGCTTGCGCACACAGAACCAATCGATTTCCTCCTGCGGAACAGTAGAAGGGGTGCTGCTGTTGATTGGCTGCGGCTCTGGAGGGAGGCCAGGCCTAATTCCTCCAGCAACGGTGTGAAAACAGTGGGGAGAGTGCAGGAGGAGGGGAGGACAGGAGTCGAAATGGTTCGCGCCAGGTGAGAAAAGCAGCATGTCCTGCACCGTGGAGGCATGACATGCATTTATTCATGACATCAGGCCGGGCCCCAGTAGGGGGACAGCACCGCGGGGCGAGACGGAGGAGAAATGATTCTCGCCAGAAACTTCCACGCCTCTTAGGTCCCCCAGCTGAGCGAAGGAGACACCGTCACATTGGGGGATGTTTCAGAGACGCTCCGTGCGGTCTGTCACCGCACCAAAATAATGAAAAAGAAAAACAATTTACAGGTATATGAATTATATGCCATCTCAGATCATTGTATTTAAATGACAGTCTTTTTCTCAACCAATACCACTGTCCCCACCTGTTTACCATAAAGAGGTTATTGTATGGAAATCAAGATTTTCTGGCTCAAATACACATGCATGGAAATTGATGCTATACTGCCCTTTTAGAAAATTGTTTTCAGCCTTACATTTATCTACTTTCCTGCCATGTCAGTCAGTATTTCCTGTTATTTCTGCAACTCTCATTTGTTTTTTCCTCTCTTTCACACTTCTCTTTCAGGATTTATCTTTCTGGCTCGCTCTGTTTTTCTTTCCAGGCTTTTATTTCCCCCTTATCTAAGTCTGGATGTGTGTCCAATAGCCTGATCAACAACTACATTCCACCGCTGGTCTAGTTGTTAGGAGATATAGATAGCCAAACCTCATCTCACCCCTATGGAGGAGGGGGAGCAAGACAAGAAAAAGGGTTTAGACTGAAATAAATACGTGTGTGTGTGAAGATTGGTCAGTCACAGAGAGCCTCAAGGCTATTTTTGGGTAGTATCCCATCCTACAGATATTTTATTGTAACTCCACTATGTTTGTTTTTGCCATTATATGTGAATGTGTGTGTGCGTGTGGAGGAGGGTATGGTAGATTTTCAAAAATTCCAGCTACAGAGTTAATCCGCTTTTATTGAGAAATGTTTTTCTAGTCCCATAGACCAGACAGAATATAGACACAAAGAGCTGCATCATCAGAGTGAATGGCTGAGGATGTTCTCTGCTTTTAAACTAACAACTATCAGTATCAAAGCAACTGTTGAACTGAAGAAGTGTGTGTGTGTGTGTGTATGTGTGTGAGTGGGAGTCTGAATGTCTATCTGAAACTGAAAGTTTTAGCTTGTGTGTGGGTTTGCAAGATTAAACAAAAAGCAGCATTCATCTGTTTGCTCTGTGTGCCAATTATTCATATTTAAGCAAAGGCAGGTACCCACAGCATCTGTGTGTGTGTGTGTGTTTTATCTGTATGTGTGTTCCTGTATATCAAGGGACAGCTTGGCTTTTCCATATTTCAAACAGCCTGTGCAATACAAAGGACGAGACCCAGCCCAACATGATTGCCTTTAATGTTTCACATAAATCACTGAGTTGTGTGTGTACGGTGTATGTGTGTGTGTGTGTGTGTGTGTGTGAGGAGGGGAGGGGTGTTTCTGCACACGCTCAGAGGAACATTTCAAATCCCTGACACCCCTGATTAAAGCCTCTCATTACAACACAAATAAACAGTCCAAACGCATTCATATATCCATTTGTTAGAGCGTATGAGCACAGTGAGGAGGGAGTTTCTGAAGGACAATTTACATAGAAACACTTGAGCAGCTCGGAGGGACGTTCAGGTGTATAACAGGGTATATGCTTTGTGTGTGTGTGTGTGCATGTGTGTTTTGGGGACTTAAACCTGACTGCACACCAACCCATGGGGACCTCCTGTCATTGTGGGAACCGGTTCAGACTGCTTTTTTTAAGGGTTAGCACTTGGTTTAGATTTATGTTTAGATTGGGGTTAGGGTAAGGGTTAGGTCACATTCAAACACATCAGGCATTGCAGCGATTAGCCACAGGGTTGTGTGCTGTTTAGGGGGAAAAAATCAATTCATAAATGCTTCGAGATTCTGATTATGAATCAATACAGAAAAGTAAATAATCAGAAATTTAATGCCAGTTCTCAACATTATGATCTCCTGTAACAATTTTGTAAGACCAGGCTGTATGCTCGATACGACTGAACCAATTGGATGGTGAAACATAATGGACATAAAACATGTGCGTGTTTACAATCTAAGCTAAGCTACTTCTTGAGTTGCAGTGAGGATGGCTGAGCATGAGCAACTGCGGATGGATCCAGCTCGACCAGGTCAGCAAAAATTTGATGACTTGATAATCATTTTATAACCATATTGCAGCCCTCAGAGTCAGCTCGAATCCGCTATGAAACAATCAGGAAATTATGTTTTATTTCTTTGATTCACCGGCTTCAGCATCAGCGTGAAAACAAACAAATGGACACAAAACAAAGCATGCATCTTGCTATCACTATTTGTAGCATAAACTGCAAACCAGACCAGGAAATTGAAGCTAGGTATACACAAAATACACAAAGGACACAGCTGGGAGCAGGGTTGGGACATTCAACGCAGATGGCTCATTGACCACTGAGTCACCTATCATTGTAATATCGTGATCTAAAAGCTTTCTGTATTTTCTCCATGTCCCATTTATTATTTTCTTATTAAACCTGCCCAGTTAGATGAACCAAAGAAAACGCTTTGTTATATTGGTGGCAGCAGTGTTTCTTCTCTGCGGGCCGTGTTTAGTTTGTTTCTAATCATGCTGTTGTTATTTGCACTATTATTTTAACTGTTTTCTTAGCTTAGCTTCCTCAGTACAGTTGACCGTCTAGCTTTGTTTCATGCTTCAGAGGTTGAACAGAACTACATTATGGACATGTGGTGCAATATCATCATTCATCACAATGTTTCACTGCAGACATTGTCATATGCCAGTTCTGTAGATACCACCCAACCCTTGCTGGGAGAGGATTGTTGTTTTGTCAATGACCTACACCTGAATAGCACCTGCTTTTAGCTATTTTTTAAAATTTAAGGCTGCTTCTGGACAAGTCTGATTGCCAGCTCAATATTGGCCACCACAGCATGATATTGGGTTGTTTTCTCCAAAAGCTGACGCTGCTTAACTTTTCATGCCGCTTGCCACCCACCATCACTGCAGCCTAAACTCACTAGCAACATTCAAAATGCATGCAATAACTAATTCTGTCTGAATGCAGCCTTAGGGTTAAGCATTCAGCTGTGATGGGCAGGGTTAGTATTGTCTTATTTGAAATGCTGACATTTTTACCACTCACAGTCATCATCACTTTCTTTCTCTCAGTTTATGTACAGACAAACATATTATGGGTTGCCAAATGCCTTAACTAGCCACAACATGCATAAGCAGACACACACACACAAATCTCACGGGTTCATATACATATAAACACTCACATTTGGCTGATGCTTAACCAACCTAGCCTATGCGCCCACACGCAGGGATGCAGGAATGGGGATGTGGGGGAGCAGGGAGGGGAGGGGACGGCGCTGTGGTTTCGCAGTGGAAGAGCTGCTCCAGTAGGTGGCTCAGGCTGTGACCTAGATACAGTATGGCACACTGCATTCCTAATGGGCCATTTTGATCACTGCCACTCTCTGTATCCTCAGCTAGGCTGCTGCAGCATGCCTCAAACACAAAAAACTCAGCATTCAGCAAACACAGCATCCGAAGCCTGCTCGGCTCTTATAATGATGGCAACCGCAAATGTGGGTGCCACAGCGGGGAACAAAAAGGCAACCTGAATTTTGGATAGCTGTACAAAATACCACTGATGTGCACAGAATCCCAGGGATCAGAAATCTTCACTGATAATAGGTTTGGTGATGTATTTACAGCTGCTTTCACCTCACATAACTTAAACGCACTAGGACATGTACTGTATGTGAGGAACTAGCTTATGATTATTGTCCTGATATAAGATTACCTCATACATTCGTTTGCCACTTTTCTGTTTTGGTTATCTTGGCTACTCGCAATTATTTCCAAACAAATCTAAATGCTGATGAGTCTGGAAACAGATGTGGTTTGTGACACTCAAACGCCTGATTTCCAAGATGCTCATCCGAAGGACAGGCGAGGGGAGAAGTGAGGCAGGTTTTCTGTCTCGTAAACGTCAGACTTTGAAATACAGGCATGGACACACACCGGCCCAAGCGTTGTATTTGAGTCCATTGGAGAAAGGAGACAGCGGAATCACTGATCCGTGATATACATCCCTCCCAGCATTCAGAGGGAGACGGGAGAGGTCTTTCTGTCAATGCTACGATGAATCTCCAGGGCAGCTGGGAGGGAGGAGGGAGAGAGGGTTACGGGTGGATATATGGAAAGAAAGAAGGGAGGGAGTGACAGTAATTGTGAGTAAAGTGAGGACGAGAGAGAGTAAGAATCTCAGGGATGGTGACTGTACATCACAAGCAGGTTAAATAAATAACCCTGGACACTCCTCTTCTGTCTACTGGCATTCTGCAGTCGGATCAAACTGCTGGTTCTCCGAAGGAAAATATATTTAAAACGGTACAAGAAGAGAACCATAAGTCAAATAAAAAATGCTGCAGGTTACATTTTTCAAGTCAAGAAATCATTAAAAATAATAATCAGTACGATAACTGTCAGCCTCTACCCACCTCCATATTACATTTTATAATGTGGGTTATCTGCTATACTGATTGATGACTGAGGACTGACTGATGACTGACTGATGAATCAAAAAGGAAATATCCTCCATGTGTCCTACAGCAGTGGGCTTTATGGGAAATGTGGTATAACAACACCACTGGTATGAGATATGCTGTGTTCAAAATCACATACTAATGTACTGCCTCCTACATACTCAGTGAGTATGTACAGCATACTACCTACTAAATGAACAATTAAGTATGCCATTACCAGTAGACTGTTCACGCTGATGAATACTCAACTTTCACCCTGATGTTCAAAAAAATGACACAAAAGTGCCCTCTTGGGTAGATAAAATGTGATAAAGTACCCTTTTAATGGACAAAACATGATCAGGTGTCCTCTAGGGTGTCCTTCAATGCTGAAAATGTGATCAGTGGAGAAAACACTATGCAGTGGGTTGCCTGAGATGCTAGAAAATTATGAGGCCTCTACCTGCCTTTGTAAATAGTAACAGTTCCCTGTGTGCTTTTATTAGAGATGTTTAATAGCTGTTGTACTTTAAGTGACTTGATAAAACAATTTTAAGCTAAACCAGGGATTGGAACAGTTTCACTATGAATGCATCACAACTTTTGCCCATACAGCGGGTGCCCTTTTTATTCTTTTTGGCCCTGCCCCTCAGATAGCCTGAGTCCACCACTACTTATTATGAAACCGACAGTATGTCAAGTGCACACAATTTCCTGGGAAATATTACAGCACGCAAGCACTGCACACTATGAAAAATATACATATAAATATCCGTCAGTGCAATGCAGTAGTGACAACAACAACAACAACAACATAACAGACAAAGGCGGACATTGACCAAGGCAGCTCTGGTGTAACACCAATAACGCTTCAATTTAAATGTAAGTAAGGTTTCGCTTTGCTAGGCATAATATATGCTTTAAATTTGTTCACTGTTGGCACAAGTTACCATGGTTACACTCAGTGAGTGACATGATACGTGCTGAGCAGTGTGTCTGAAAATATACATGCTACCGATTATTTACACAAAAGTATGTTGAACAATAGTACACATATTGGGTATGTAGTACATAGTGTGTGGTTTCAGACTCAGCAGTATACATCCTGGCATTTCTCCTGTACACAAAATTACACAAGGAGTTTGTGACTGGTTATGAAACTGTCTGAAATAAATACTGTCTCTATATGGCATACATAAGCAAAAGTGACCTTCCACGAGAAGATCTGCTTTTTCTATATAGTCATGAGAAAAAACAAGCCTATGTGTACATTTTCCCAGCCAAAGTTACAGTGAATAGTATGTAAGCCAGTTAAAATTAATTATTAATTATTATTTTTGTTATATTTTGTGGTTATTATGGTGAAAACACTACAGCTTCCAAAATCAACAAAAGATCAAAGTTCCTTGTAGAAGCTTTAATGTTGCAGTTCATCAGTGTGGATCCAATTGTATTATAATAATCATATTTTAAAATGAGAAATATGTCATGCATTTCTATATGTAAAACTTGACTAAAACTGTCAGATAAATATAATGAAGTAAAAATATGAAGCATAAAAAAAGGAAATATTTAAGTTAAGAAGAAGTACCTTGCATTTATCTTGAATCTATACTTAAGTGTTGGGACACTCGTATGGAAGTCAATTGCATGACACCATGCACCACCCTGACCTCCATAGCCGAAGGTCGGCATTGAATGTCAATCAGAAGGTGCAGAACTCAGTTCATCATGACACACCCTCCTCTCTCCCTCAGCCTTGCGTTCATCCCCTCCTTAACTCACAAACTATGGGGGAGAAACAGCTCACACATCTTGGAATGGCAGCGAGAGCCCAATTAAGATTCCTTCACGACAAACACAGGCAGGAATGAAATCCCGATCTGGCCATGAAAAGAATCTCCGTTTCTCTGACACTCTCACCAAAGACGGAAAAAAAAAAACAAGATCAGAGTAGGAGAGAGAGGGAGAGAGGTGGAAAAGCGGCTGGAAAAAATAGACAATTTCACTTTACATGCCGAACACATGTCGAGACGCTGACAGTACAAGAGGAATACGGTTCCTGCCTTTAATTGGTTGCCTTTGATGGAAATCAGAAGTGTAATTCAACATCGATTGATATTACCTTTGTAATTCAAAAGCAATTTTCCCAGCTTTCTTGTCTTCCTTGCCTTCACTGTTATTGTTTCTCTCGCACTACCCATCCTCTCATTCACATGTTAAGGTGTGTGCACACATCAGCAGGTGGGAACTCAGTGGATGGGAAAGGTCATTTCAGCCAAAGGCCTCTATTTCATTACATGCTAAGCCTGGTGGATGGCTGAGCAGACTAGCAATGAGTCCTACTGTAGCAGGCAGCCCACTTCATTTGCATAGCACATAGGGGGAAATAAATAGGTTCTCCCATGTGCATTCCTCACCTCTGTCTCTGTAATATCAAGCATGCTTTGCATCTCTAATTCAACTTATATTTTTTTTCCTTCCTAAGACCAAAACATACATTAAATATGCTTTATTACGGGTGGCATTAGTGATTCATTTGTACTGTTTAGAAAAACAAAATGGGATTGTGCCGTTCTCAGATCCTAGTACGTGTTCTTAATGTTTTCTCATTATTTTCAAATCCTCCCGTCCTCTGAGAGTCGACTTGCATTGGAACAGCCTTTCTCTGATTGATCAAAGCGATCCGGGCCAGAGCGAAAAAATAACTTCAAAGTGGAATCAAAGTGTCTCAAAGTGTGAAAAACAAATATCAAACAGAGAGGGAGGAAGTTGAGAACCATCAGGCGGTTTCTGTTTGGAACATCAAGGTTGTCGAAAGGAGAGATGGAGGGAGGGAACGAGGGAGAGAAAAGTGAGGAGAGGAGCTCAAGTGCAAAGAGAAGGGAGAGCATTTTGAGAGAGCTATACCGTTTTTACAGCAAAATGAGAGCGTATATGCAGTATTTTTTTAAGCAGCTACTGTATATCTGGCAAAAATAGACGATTGACCCTTTTCCATTTCCAGTAGATGAGTTTGCTTTTTGTTTTTTTTCTTATGTGGACTGCAAAGCTGCGACTCAACTCATGTCTGTGCAGCAGAGCTGTGAGAAATATGTTTTTAAAAATCTTACAGTTTATCTCTCTGTATTTACATAGCTTCTAACTGAATCTCTGTGGTTTAAAGTTTAGTTTACCTTAGTTTGTTGTATCTGTTATATTTTACTGGTTCATGTTCGCTCTCAGCCGGATTGGAGTCTTGCTAAGTTATAGGAGTTTCTAAAAAAAAACTTGATGGTTTCGCAGGACACAGCAGTGCACACTTCAGCAAGCTCACGGGCGAGCTCTGTGTCCATCTCAGCCTAGGTTTTGAGTACAGAGAGATATTTGCCAAAGTGTAGGGCTAAATTTATTTCTTAAGCTTGGAAAATTAGGCTAACCAGACTTAATAATACATGCCAACAGTATGATACAATTTATTTCATGTTTGAAAGCCTTGTGAGCTCATTTGGGCAAGAGACTACACTGATATCACAATACAGACCTCACATATTAGTGTATTTTTGTTGTTGGACATAATTTAGTTCATCTTGTCAACATATTTTAACACTATTTTGTTATTTCTTCCAGTGTGTTTTTGTTACAATGGTCAATTTGAGAGTTCATCTTCAGTCAGGTAAAAGTCACTAGAAAATTTGCAAGAACAATCTGTCAACAGTACAAGGAGTCAAAATCTAAATGTATCTATGTAAACTGATGGTCACAAAAAGAAATCTTTTTGAGGTTACAGTGCAGCATGATGTCTCCTGTGGGTTTAATTTGGCATTAAGGCAAAGACTGGGTCATCAAACAACTTTTATGGTTATGGTTTTGATAGTTTATCCAAGAAGTGACGTGACAACCAAAAGTAAGCCAACAGGAACACACATCAGGCACACAACACTGCATGACGCACGACAAAAGGCATTTAGGGAGTCCAATCACTAACTGCTTATAAATGGAGTTTTTCAAAGACAAAATAATGGACTTTTATTGTGAAGAATTTACAGGAAATTAAAAAGCCACCGTTTTATAGACACTGCACTAAAGACAGTTGCTTCATCAGTAAATACACACCTTCAAGGATGTGCAAACTCAGCTGTGCTGGGCTGACGCACCAAGTCAAAATGAATCAAGTCAAGCACCACACATGTATGGATGGAAAAGGAGCAACAGAGTTGTAGTAGTTACCACTTCATAGCCTCTGCCAAATGGTGTGTGATGTTTCCATCATTGCAGATCAGAGCTGGAGCCAATAAATAACCTGACTACTGCAAATTTATTTGACCGGGAGTGAATGCCGATTTTGCCCTTTCACACTGAAGACAAAACCAGATATCACTGGCTGTTAGTGGGGTTTTTTATCCAGTGTAAAAGGGGCTATAGAGAAGAGAAGAGAAGAGAAGAGAAGAGAAGAGAAGAGAAGGAGAGAAGAGAGGAGAAGGGGGGAGGAAGAGAAGAGAAGAGAAAGAGAAAGAGAATGAGAAGGAGAAGCGTCTAGAAGAAAAGATGGTAAGGGATCAGGGAAGGGATAGGGAAGGAAGGGAAGAGAAGAGAGAGAAGAGAAGAGAAGAGAGAGAGAGAAGAGAAGAGAAGAGAAGAGAAGAGAAGAAGGAGGCGTCTTGGGTTTCTGTCAGTTGGTCTGGGTGTGGGTCCACTGGGGTTGGATCATTAGTAGTCACAGGCCTGGTAGAGTATGCAGGGGTGCACTGCTACACTTAATTTGAGCTCTTTAATAACACACTTTATGAATTCAGTCATGTTTGCAGCCCTCTGCCTGAGACGCAGCGTGAGAGACATCGGTGGATCTCATTTCAGGCCGACAAGATTTCAGATTCAATTAACTCCATCGTGCAACACCACCTCTCCTCACTCACACACACACACACGCCTCCCCACTTCTCCCCATGCTTCAAGGTCTATTCAGAGCGCGGCGTGATCATTCTAAACCTAATTACTTCAGAGCTGTCTGATGGAGGCCCAGCGCTGCCCAATCACATTTGCATCGAGTGGCCAAAAGCAGAGGAAGTGCGGCTGGACAGCCACACCCCCCGGCCCCCCCCTCTGCATCTGCACCAACATGCACGAGACAGCCATCTCTCATTCTTGCGTGGCGGCTGAAGTCGCAGAGCATCCTCTCCACCCCTCCTCCATTAATCGTAGCACTCTGCCACTCCCTACGTCTAAATGCTTCACCCTGCCAGAAATTTACAGTGACATCCAATTTTTTGACACCAGACACAAAGCTGCGCCTGCCTTAACCTGGCGTTCAGAAGAGTTTTGTTGTTTTAGTGTTTTCATCTCCCGTCGCTGCACTCTGTGACAGTGGCGCTAATCTTCTCAGTGGGGGACTGTGTTGTTTGTTGTTTGGCCCCTGCTGGGCATCTTTGGTACATGATTGGCAAGAGAGTAATGGGATGTCACACTCAGAGGACATTTTTGTGAGGGAGTTCTGAGTTCACCCTGCAAAAATGACCCCTTTAAAGTCCAGGGATCTTGCACCGGCTTTGAAGAGGGGGGGGTGGAGGGAGTTCTTCTGAAAGATGCTTTTCCCAAGGAGTTGAAAAAGCTGACCCCGTCTCTGTGTAGTGCCCCCAGTGACATGATATTTCTTTTAGCTGTGCAGGCATTTGAAGGTGATATTGAGGTATGACTTTGCACTTGGTGAAGCTGCCAAAAGCTGCCAAAGTTCACTACTGAGTTCCTTCTGAAATATTTATCCATGACAGGGGAAATCTGTGGCTCACTTTGCTTTAGTCCGCTCTGCTGGGAGGTCAAAGGTAAGGGTCAGCTGACAGGTCATCTATTGTCATGAGCACTTTAAGCTATACGAGGTATTTTCATATTTGTTGATTTGGAGGCCCCTGTGGAAAAAGCGGTAGCGTTTCCACAACAATAACCAAAAAGCAAAACGTCAAAAATACAGTCCCAATTCCAAAAAAGATGGGACACTGTGTAAAATGTAAATAAAAACAGAATGCAATGATTTTCAAATCCTTTTCAACCTATATTCAATTGAATACAGTACAATACAGTACAAGACAATATATTTAACATTTAAAGTCATTACCTTATTGCTTTTTGTAAATATGCACTAATTCTGAATTTGATGCCTGCAACACATTACAAAAATGTTGTGACAGAGGCATGTTTATCACTGTGATGCATCGCCTTTTCTTTTAACACTGAGTAAACGTTTTGGAACTGAGGACACTAATTTTTGACATTTTGAAGGTGAAATTCTTCCTCATTCTTGATTGATATACAACTTCAAGTGTTCAACAGGCTGGGGCCTCTTTTGTTGTGTTGTGTGCTTCATAATACACCACACATTTTCAATAAGAGACAGGTCTGGAATGTGGGCTGCAGACTATAACTCTTTCACTACAAAGCCAAACTGTTGTAACATGCACAGAATATGTCCTGGCATTGTCTTGCTGAAATAAGCAGGGATGTCTCTGAAAGACATCTGGATAGCAACATATGTTGCTCCAAATCCTATATGTTCCTTTTAGCATCAATGGGGCCTTCACAGATGTGACAGTTAGCCATGAAATAGGCACTAACATCCCCATACAGATGCTAGATTTTGAAGTTAGCTTTGGAACAATCTGGATGTTGCTTTTCCTCTTTAGCCCAGAGGCCACAACGCCCATGATTTACAAAAATGATCTGAAATGTGGACTCATCAGACCACAGCACATGCTGTCAGTCCATCTAAGATGTACTCTGGCGCCAAGCTGGTGGTTGGTTTCTGGATGTTACTGTTTTATGGCTTTCTCTTTCTTCTTGCACTTGTAGATGCAGCATCAAACTATGTTGACTGACAGCAGTTTTCCAAAGTGTTCCTAAGCCTTTGTAGTATCCTTCAGACAATCATGCGGGGTTTTTAAGCAGTTCTTATTCTTCTATTTTTATTATGCAGTGCCACCTGGGGGTCAAAGGTCATGGCCATTCAATGTTGATTTTTGTCCTTGACCCTTATGTGCAGAGACATCTCCAGATTCTCTGAATCTTTAAATGATATTATGGTTGTAGAGGGTGGAATCCCTAAATTATTTGCAATTGTGTGTTGAGACATGCTGCGTTAAACTCTTAGACTCAGTAAAATAAAGTAGTAAAATAAAAACCTTGCTACATCCATGCTCATGAACGACTGAGCCCCTTAAATACCCAATCATGATACTGTCACCTGTTACCAATTAACCTCTTTACCTGTCAGATGTTCCAGACAGGTGTTTTTTGAGCATCCAACAACTTTCCCAGTCTTTTGTTGCTTTTATGCCAACTGTTTTGAAATGTGTTGCATGGATCAAATTCGAATGCGTATATATACAAATACCACCAAAGGTTACCAGTTTGAACATTAAATACCTTGTCTTTGTCTTGAATAGAAGTAGAAAATTATTTGCAAATCATTGCATTCTGATTTTATTTACTTTTACCACAACCCCAACTTTTTTTTTGGAATTGTGGTTGTAAAATTATGTTTAGAAAAATCTCCTTCTGCTTCTCTTTAACTTGCTAATGTCTGACTCACTGTAACTTTTCCTGGGAAAATGTAAATACAGGCTCATTTCATCTGACTTCAAGGACAATTCGACCCAGTGGCAGGTATTAAAAACAACTTGCACAGAAATAGCCCATAGAGGCATCAGTAATAAACTGAGACTGTTTCATGAGCAGTTGAAACCTCCTTGTAGTTGCTCTCAGGGAGTGAATCCTCACCCACTTGAAGACTAGAAAAGCAACTTCCCCAATCACTGACCACCCTGCTGAGCTGATGTTTATTCTGACATCACCATGATGTGTTACATTCTTTTTTTCTTTCATGTAATTATCTTTCGCTGCATTACTCATTTGATTCACTTCACTCCAGCTGTCAGCTACCCTCACACACGAGCTCTGGCTCGACGCTGCGCCCCGTGCTTGCCTTTACTACCTCAGCACAGACATTATGATGAGTGAGGAAGAGCAAAAAAGAAGAACAATTATCATTTTCTCTCAGATTACATTCAGCAGATGTCAGGGCCCACATGTGGAGGCGGCTAATTGCTGTCTCCAAATCAACTGTGGCATAATACTACAAGCATATGTGAGCGTTTGTGTGTGTGCCGGGGAAGGTGGAGGGGACGAGGAGAAAGTTTGTGTGTTGATCCATCAGGCACGCTCTCAGCCATGTGTGTGTGTATAAAAAGCCGGGCTAATGCGTGTATCATGTCGGTGTACTAATGATCAAACCGGCTTACCCGCCATCAGCTGTTCACACCCACACGAGCAGAAAGAATCATATACGAAGGCACGGAGCGGCGCGGGAACACGCTAACTACCTACTGCTGCACATAAGGCAATCATGCTTTCCTGGCTTGGCATCCATATTCTAGGCATGCAAACACACACACATGTCAACCCCCCACACACACCAGTACTCCCAGCGTGCTTCCACACTGCCTAAGAATAATAAAGATTGAAGGATGGAAAGCATCCCTCCGCTCCAGCTCTCACTGCTTCCACACCCCTCTCTCGTGCATCTCATGTAGCCTTGAGTGGGGCTGCATCTGAAGGGAGGAGAAGGCAGACGAGGTCCCTGGGGTGATGGAGGGTGAGGAGAAGAGGTGGGGAAGGGGGGCGAGCGGCTGTCACACTGAGCTCCAGTGTCGGCTGATGGCTCGGCGTGAGGCATGCCACTTATCAGATTGGTGGGGAGGGTGGGAGTGGAGAGGTGGGTGGGGGTGAGGGCAAGTGTGCATGTGGGGTGAGGAAGCACCAGGGAGAAAAGAGTGAGGGTGGTGCCAGAGACCATTAACACAGTCTTTTCATCTATACACACACGCAAACATGCATTACACACGCACGCACATGCAAATTTACATGCACCTTGAAAGCGCTCGCTCAACACACACACACACAACACACACATGTACACACATAAGTATACAAAATTGCCAGAGATCCTCAATCCTCCCTCCAGGCAGACAGTAGCACGATGCCGTGACTGCCGCTGTGAAAAGCTCCCTTCTTTCCTCATTCCCCCTCTCCCTTTCCTTTTCATCCTCCTTTCTCACTCTCCCTTGGTGCCCCAGTTCACTCCAGTGCACACGCTCCCTCTCTCCTTCCACCCCTCACCCAATCCAACCCCCACCCCTCTCTGGCCCCCGACCCCCCACCCCCATCCCAACACTGCCTTCCATTTTTTGCAGCCTTCACTCGCTTGTCTCCTCCATGATACTTACTGTATTTTCCCTACAGCGTGAGGCATGTCCATCGCTCTTGTTGACAACAGATTTCACACACACACACGCACCATTATTTAGGTATAGAAATATGAATGCACACACACCATACCACAGTATACATGCCATAAAGGGATAGTTCTGATGGTCTGAAGTGGGGTTGTATGAGATATTTACCCATAAGTTTGGAGAAACAGAAATCACTCAGTTTTACCGCTTTCTGATGGGTAACCTTCATTATATAAGCAAAATATAGCTCTCTCCAAACTGACCAAAGTCCATAGGCAAATTCAGTCATTTTACCTCACAGAACATGAAAGTTGGTGATCCATGGCTGCCTCGATCTGTTAGTTTGTTTATGTTGTTGTGTGACTTGGGTGAATCCGAACTAACCCTTTAAAATAAAGAAGTCATACAATAAAACAAACTAACTAAGAGATCAAGGCAGCAGTAGACCAGCAACTCTTGTATTCAGTGAGGTAAAATGACTGATTTCACCTTTGGAGTTTGGTTGGTTTGACAAGAGTGATATTTGGCTTAAATGTCAGTGGTTTCCTGTCAGAAAAGGCTATCTGACTGCAAAGTTAAGTGGTGAAAATATTCTAAATATAGCATACACTTAAACTGATACTGATTTTTTTTTTAGTTGGACCTTTTTTAAGTGGCTAATATATGTTTTCTTGCTGACCCTGTCCACAGCAGGACATCACTTGGCTTCTGTGCTGGCATTGTGCTCTGCTTCTCCTAACTGGGGCAAGCATGTACTGTAGCTAATAAACTGACTAGAGATAAGTACCTCATATAACGCAACATTAAATGATCCAAACTATTCCCTTGGTAAGCACATATGCAGACAAACTGCAAAAATATCCGTCTAAAAGTCTAATTAACCTGTTAAAGTATGAATTTTCACTTTCGAACACTCAACCTTATAATAAATGACTCTGGCTGGGCATTTCTTCTTCTTTCTCACACACACATAAACACATTAAGAGATGGAGATGGGGATGGAGGAGGTCAGTCAGTCACAGAGCAGATAAACAACACCTCATTAGGCATGTTGAGGGGAGTCTTGCAGGCCTGGTCGAGACATCATTGTCTGCTAGCATGCTAACAGAGCCCTGGGCAAAGCTTGCAACATCTAAACAACCCTGATAGGATCAGAAAGTAATGATCACATGTTATCCACTCGGAATGACATGAATAATCACATTTGGGATGATGCATCGTCCTGCGCTGCCTTATATCCCGCTGAATGTAGTGCATGGACACAGTGATACACGCATGCAACAGACATCCTTGAAATAACAATGATGTCAAGCTGCCTAAGGCTGGTTTCTTATCCTATGCATGCATGCACATTGCTATCCATTCATAAGATGATAAGCTATTCATTATTGGATGGTAGAGGGCTGTATACCAGGCAGTCTGTCATCCTATAGGTTGTACAGTGTGAATCCATAGAGGCAGGGGAGCCGCGGCTCTGCACTGCAGTTTCTTTGCTTTGGGCTTTAGGCAGTCAATTTTCTTTCCATCACGCACTCGCACACTTTCAGTCATTCTTGCACTCACAGTATTTATCTCACATTCTCTCCCCCTCTCTGCCTGTATTAGGCCATCCTCCTCTCCCCTGGCTCTGATGTTAATGCACTCCCAATCAGGCTGTCCATTAAGCAGACGTGCACTACACGTTCATCAGGCCGTCCAAAGGCCTGCATGCAAATGAGCTCAAATTGCAGTGCGCTGCAAACTCCTTGAAATCTCCTTAGAGGGAGAACGTGAGTGTAAGACGTGTGTGTGAGAGAAATGCTGGAAAAAGTAGGTGCCTGCCCGTCCATTTTATGCTAATGACAACAACGGAGACAAGCAGTACAAAGGATTAACCCAATCAAGATGCCTTTTTGATGTTTTGATGCAATGGTGAGACACATGTGAAACTCGCTCATGTAAATTCTAGCCGTGATTCGTAAGCCCTGAGAGTGTTGAGTTACTGTCAGCCGAACCCCTTTGTCATCCGCAGGAAAACTTCTCTATTCTGAAATCACTGTCAAAAACTTTTGCTAGACTCGCTAAAAGTGAGACACACAACAGATCTTTTTGCTTTCTTTACCTCTCCTCCCTTTTGACCGCTAGGCATTTCACATCACTCCGTTTTGTTCTTCACAAAAAAAAGTTTGTTATTGCATCCAGTGGGACTCGTTCACTCTCACCTCAGTTTCCTGCCATCTCCAACTTTATAAACCTGTTAGGTAGAACGGGGAGAGAATAGAAAGGGACAGTGCAGACGCGTGGGTGTGAGAGCTGTCACAGCTTTAAGTAGAAAATTGTTTGAAGTATCAAGTACACTGTAAAAAGTTGAGAAAACTTAACATTTTAAGGAAGCTGCCTTCACTACATTACTGGGTTTTGAATAAAAATCAAACTTTTATAGGGGCAGTTCATGCCAATCATCAAAAAATACATGCTATTTATCCATCTATTATAAATAGCTATTTATCAATGCCATGTATATATATATATATATACACACACACACACACACACATATATATATTATATACTATATATATATATATATATAATATATATATGTACATACATACATACATACACACACACACCATATATACATTATATATATAGAGAGAGATGCATAGAGATGTGTGGTTTGTGAGAGGTTTGTGGTGCCTGAAAATTTGAGGCACTGGTGTTGAATTTTTCAAATTCAACACAGAAATAATTCACAGACCTTGTTGTCAGCAGTTTAATGTAGGGACTACTTTCTGTCTAGTAGAGAGAAAGTAGTTGTGGGAGATTCTTCCCCAGAAGGACAACTGGAGAGAAGGCAGACATCTCTACAGCTGATATCTCCAAAACTCTGCAACTCACACCAAAACTGGATGGATGGATAAATAGCACAAAAGGTAATATGTATTTTTGATTTTGGGGTGTACAGTCCCTTTAAGTTTAGAAATAAATTAAACAAAGTTTTGCGTACCTATAATCTTTTGTCGAGATAATTTACTTTTCTTCTTTAGATAAACTTGAGTCTTATAAACTCATTATTAGTTGGTCAAGCTTTTTCAAAACTTTCAAAACAAAGGAGAAATATGTATATGTATGAATATTACTGTAAAAAAAATAATAAAATGACCACGATATGACATCATAAATTAAGAAAACATGCTAAGTTGAAATACTTGCTACTCAGACAACCACACTACAGCAGCAGTGTATTTTAGTTTGCCCATTTCCTGTGATTTAGAGTCCTAATTAATGCAGAATGTTTGCTGAATGAGTAATCGTTTACGAGTCATAAGAAATCATAAATAAGCTTGTAGAAGCAGTGGATCTTTATAATGATTAAATTAAGATGTGTTAATGGAGTCTGGCAGGCATTAAGACAGGCAGTCACTGAACTCAAAGTCCAGAGTGAGTATTTTCAGAGCAGTGGGTTTTGTTTTCAAGATGAAGGGCTTAACTTTACATTGACAGACAACTGATACTCATAATTAGGTGATCAACTTGCATTGTAGGACTCATCCTCCCTTGTTATTGTCAATTTACAATATAGCACAAATCTTGTGTTCCTGCAGCCTGCCTGAGCTTCCTCAAGTCTGGAGAGGAGGGGGCAGGGAAACGACTTGTTTAAATCATAGATTGCATATTAAATAAGGATCTCAACCTATTTAATATACTGCCTATGGCTCCAACTCGCTGTTTGGACTGCTGTACTAATTTCTCCCTGTGCAGTTGCTATATGTCTCCTTTAAGAGCTTGAGTTGGGAAAAAAAAGTAAGAAACCTATTTGGTTACCTAGTTACCTTGAAATTTTGAGTTTTTACAGTGTAGGAAGAGCAGAGAGAAGGAAAGACAAAGCCTGAGAGCCGGAGAGACTTGCTGGTTCAGGGGGCTGCCTCTTTGCATTCAGGAGGCACAGGGCCTGGCGTTAAATGCATGGAGGGGGGGTATGTCAGCAAGGCCTACCGCGTGCCAACTCTTAAGTGGCGGTGGCACTCAAAGATAATGAAGAACGATGATGAGGCCGAGGAGGGCATGCCGAGGGCCCACGTGCACAGCTAAAAATCACCCAGCAGCCACCTATCGGGGCTCAGCACACAGCCACTCAAAAGGGTTTGCCAGTGGCGCCGATTGCATGTCACAGGGTGTCAAACCTGTGGCTCAAATTTCCACTTTCATTTACTAATCTAGCACACTTCTCTGTGTGCACTCCTGTGAACATGTGCCTGTCTCCACATATGTGCTCATGCCTGGTGTGCGACAGAACGTGAGTCATTATGCATTTACACCACGGGATGCAAAGACAGTTGAGTTAAAAAAAAAAAACACAAGAGTGAAAATAATGGAAGATAAGCGAGCTCCCTGCATTCCTCAATCGTGACCTCGAAACACACTTGTCGTCTTTATTGTTCATTACCGAGCCGTGCGCCGCGATACGCTAACTAATCCCATTAAACTAATCCACATGAAAACAACTTACGGCACGATAACGGCCCGCACCGCCTCCACCGTTAATTTATGCCATATTCAAATGTGCATGGAATTGAAATAATTAATGTGACTCCCCCACTAATTTTCCTTGTGGCAGAGATACTGAATGGATACCCAGAGGATGTTTATTTTCATCCACAGACTCTTTGCACATTTCTCCTACTACTGTCTGTGTACACAGTGTACAGTCCATAGTCACTACACTCAGGGTAAGAGACTATTTTTGCCTGTTTGTCCTCAGAGGCAGTGAAATTATTTTCCAGGCTGGAAGACAAACCTAACAACTATAAAGCATAGGTGTCTGGTTCAAAGTCTTGCTGGGGTATATGAGGTGATAATGCAATGTAGACGACCTACAGCACGTCAGAGCAATGCAAAATTAAAGGGATAATTATTTTAAGTGGGGTTGTATGAGGTTGTTACCTAAAGCAGATGGCGGCTGGCATGCTCTGTTTGAAGACACAGAAAGAAGTACCACAAAAGCAATGTAATGAACTGCTATGGACAGTATCAGCAACAACAAAAAAGTATTTTAGCCACTTAAAACAAGGTCTATCTAAAACCACTTCATTTGGCCATCAGACAGCTTTATATAAGCCTAATATTGCTTTCTCCAAACCAACCAAACGCCATAGGTGAAATCTGTAACTGTAACTTGGAGAACACAAGAGTTGCTGGTATACCGCTGCATTAATCTATTAGTTTATATGTACTGCTGTGTGACCTCTGTGTTTTGCCTGTGGAGTTTGGTTGGTTTGGAGAGAATCTGGCCTGTATAACAGCGTTTTCTCATCAGAAAAGGCTGTCTGATGGCAAAGTAAAGTGGTGAAAATATTCATAACATAGCAAACACGTTTTGCTGCTCACCCCATCCCCAACTATACTTGCTTAGCTTATGTGCTGCTGCTCCTCTCCTAACTGGGAGAATGGCTGCCATTTACTGTAGGTAATACACTGACTATCAATAAGTACCTCATACAACCCCACACCAAATGATCAAAACCATCCCTTTAAATCACTGACATTACATCTTTTCCTTGTGAACATTTTCTTTAAACTGATGAATATCTAAGGGATGTTGAGCAGAATCATGCCACCAATCAAGATCTCTCAAGGTAGTCTGCCTCTAAAATCTTGCATGATGAGACTGAGAAGACAAGCCACAGGCAATGATTCCAACCTGCAGTCGATTTTATCATCTCCAAAGGTCTTTTATCCCCAGACCCAAATCACAGCTCCCACATTAGCACCCGTGTGGGCCCTGAACATTGTCCGCTGGTTAACAAATGCGGAGCGTGTTTGGATAGGAGGAGCGCGCACATGGGATTATGAATAAAACATGTTGCCCTTATTAAAAATAATCTGCCTCAAAAGTGCCAGAGGCCCTTGAGGTCGATAACCCCCCTTCCTCCTCTCCTCCATCCACTCCCTCCATCTCACAAAGTTCAAGGAGAGGGGTCCCTGATTAGCACTGGCAACATCCAGAGAATGCATTCATATTCTGTATGATCCAGTGCTGGACGTGTTGAGTGGAATTAAATAAAGCAGATAGCAACTGGCGCTTGGGGGCAACGCAGTGGGGGAGGCTGTTTGGGATTTGGAGCCGAGCGCTGTCTTGTTCCTACCTGAACATCTCGCCCAGGCCCTTCAGCACGCCTTTCTTGGCTTTGTTCTTGTCCTTGTCCTTCTCCCTGTCTTTATCCCTCTCAGGTTTCTTCTTCTCCTTCCCCCCAGCCTTGTCTTTCTGTCTGTCGTCTTTGGAGAGGTTGCCGTTCAGCCCGGGGCCCACGATGAGGTCGCCGCTGGTGGACATTGACTCACGACCCGATCTTGAACTTCCCTCTGTGTCCTCGTCCACTGGAGTGAAGAGATAAGGGGGGAGGAGAGGGTGTTTAATACAGATATTGAGAGGGAAAGAGAACAGCACGCTCACACAAACTCAGGCATAGAAAGAAAAACTAGAATTAACACCTCATGTTTGTGGCAACCGGTCAAGTTACTGTTTACATCCATGTTGGTCCAGATGTCCAGACTCATATAATGCTCATATAATATAAAATTCTGCCATAATTTTGTCACACTGACCACAACCTCTGACATTTGACCACCAAATTCTAATCAGTTCATCCTTGAGTCCACATGGATGTTTGCACCAAATTTGAAGAAATTTCCTCCAAGTGTTTCTGAGATATCGTGTTCACAAGAATGGAACTGACATGAGGTCACGTGACCTTGACCTTTGACCTCTGACCACCAAAATCTTAACATTTGAACTGATCATTTCTGCCAATTTTGAAGAAATTTCTTCAAGGCGACAGCCTGAAAACATAATGCCTCCAACTATGGCTGATGTGAAGGTATAATAAATGCACGTCAATAGAAGACAAAAACTTTAACTTCCATTTGACTCCCCGTGGATCAATACAAAGTAGCAGTACAAAGCCTCACTTCTTTCTTCTGGTAACATCAGATGAACCATTAAAAGAAACGCAGTGTCCCACAAGGTATGGCAGCTTTGAACAAAACACACTGAATTCATCCGCCTCATTAGAGCAGAATATATTTACATTGTGCACCCTTTGAGAATAGTATTCTGTTGAACATATTTTCACTCAGCTGGAAGCCTGAAGTTATTCCAAATGTGTACATTTCACACAGCTCACAAGAGAACCACTGTTTTTACTCATTTTTCTGCTGCATTTTATTTAAAAATAATATGACCAAAAAGCAGGAGGTGTAATGATAGTCATATGAATCTGGTTCTTAATTTAAGTCTGAACTAATTTCAACCCAGAACTCAAATTGAAACCAAACTCCTTAGGTGATGTAGGGTTGATTAAACTCAAAGTTTCCATCACATCTAATCAGAACTGATGTGCAAAATGTAATTAATCTGTCAGTAATTATACATTTAAATAATCTTGAAAACGGCTCCCAGGGATCTTAATTGCAAATGTGGTGTACTTCGAAATCGGCGTAGCTCCTGTCTTGTGCTGTATCTCCGTCTCTGAGGCGTGAGGTAGATGTCCTTCAGATTACAACTTATTACAGACTCGCTGTGTCGTCGTTTAAGTTCTGCCTTTGATGGAGGATAGAAAAGCGCTTCTTATCGTGAGGGAAAGAAGAGGGAGGGGAGACCATGATGGATTTGTGGCGTACGGGATGAGACAGACTATGGAAAGGGTGGAGCGGCTGGATTCACATATCAAGAACAGTGGGGTTTGTTTTCTCTGGTGATCCGCAGAGCTATATCAGCTATTTCTTTCTAGCTGCCATCTCGGAGGAAATTACTGAAATGGAATCTCGACATGAGGTGCTGCACTGTACGGCAAGAACAGAGAACGGACCGGTGGCTTAAACCTGCTCAATTACGCAATTCATTCAGCCCCTCCCTCCCGTCCTTTTCTCCACCTCCACAAATTTTGGAGCGGGTTCAGGACGGGTATCAGTGTTATCACTCAATCTGCTGCCTGCTTATCATCCACTTAAGAGCAACGGCAGCGAATAGCAGCTGTGTGCTGTATCTGGCTATTTAAATGACTGAGATTAGCAGGAGTGCTAATGTCGCTACTGCTTAATGATGCCAAGCTGCAGATAACATGCTAAACATTGTAATCCAGATCCTCCCAGAGGGCGGTGGCCATGTGTGCCTTGTGTGTGCATGTGTTTGTTTGCGGCCTTACAAAGGCCTTATGTTGAGTATGAAGCAAAGCCAAGCAAAACATTTTTATAATTCAATGCAATTTTTTGTCATCCTCCATTTAATTTGAGTCTTTCAAATAAAGCAGGGCAGAAAAACAAGCTCCTATCAGAAAACAGACAAAAGCCTCTAACACCAGACATCAAAAGGTGAGGCCGTCCACAGCAATTTAATGGAAATGAAAAGAGAAAGACTTGGCTGACAATCTCCAATGACAGTGGAAGCATTGATGAAAGTGTCAGGACACTACAAGATAATTTGCAGCGACAGACAACCACAGGAAACATTTTGTCACTTTCGTGAAACTCTACCATTAAACTTTCCTGCTTTAATAATCAAGGACATTTAAGCTGGCCTGTCACTGAAGGTTATGACAGACAAGCAAAATTGTCGGTCTTATTCCGACACATAAAAGAAGGGATTTTTCCTCGGCGGAGCAGATTTTTCTTTTTCCTCTTTTATTTCCTCAAACGATGCAACACAAAGTAGCACAAGGGGAAGTGCATTTTGCCCAGCAGGATATCTTGTGGGGACACATTTTCTTTGGGTGATGCCACATTCTTATTTTATGTAAATAAAAGTCTGGGAGCAGAGGAAGGCGGCCGCTTATCTGTCAACTTTGACTATTAACCTCAGTGACGAGCACAGACTGGCTGCTTTTATCTAAATTGAAAAACAGAGTTATTTGAATATCATGGGGGAGAATGCAATATACCACGGCAGGGGAAATCGGTTGCTTTCCCCATTTTTCTTTGCCGAGATAAGACTGTATTTAGTGGCTTGCCGACAGAGCTTATGAGAACAAAGCGTTTCAGGCAAATAATTCCCTCTTTTTCAAATGTCTCCCAGCTCTTTAATGGTGAATGGAAATTTATATCTGGTGATTACTCTTGTGGTGTTGCGGGGTTATTACCTGTCGGAAAACGTAAGACGGCTGTCTCGCTGCATCCAACGCTTGTCTCTTTGTCATGAAACGCCAAGTATGGATGGATATATTCACTCAAACGGAAGGTGGCACGTCTTTCCTTTCAAATGTTGCCTTCATAGGTTGGAATAAAGTAAGGTAATTGTGGCTTCAGTCCCAGTCAGGTACGCAGGAAAACAAATGTGAGCAAACCTGGCAGAGTTGTATGTTGTTACATGCCAAAACCAACTGGCACAGACGAAGCATACAGTACTATTTCATTTGTAATCATAGTAAATGCAATTACGTATATTATATTACATGTAAAATGGATGCAATAGGACCCTGACATATGTGGATAAACAGCACAATTTTTTCCTCACGTGCACTCTGTTGAGAAACATGGCAATGCACTTTAAGAGTTTGTAGGCTCCTGGGAAAACATGTTTCCACAGTCTCGAACAATTCCACTCAACATGAACTGCGTGAATATTAATGAGTGTGTAACCTAGACACTTATTGCAGATGTGCTTTGTGACACACACACACGCACACACACATCTCCTGAGCAAATGGGGATCCCTAACCTAATTTACTGTACTTGAGGGTGAATCCTGCCATTGTGAAAAAGCTCAGGGGGAGTACAATACTGGGTTGGCCTATATTACACTGACTGAATGTCTTTGTAATAATCTTCTAATGTCTCCTGCACATTATATGATATTGGTATGACAACAGCTGCGCATGTAAATGATGCAACCAGTAGCTCCTTCAAAATTCACTATTTTCCTTCTTTAAAATCACTTATATGTTTGGTTTTATTGCTGAAACAAGTATCACCTATGATAGAAATACACTCGGAAGGTACTGGAAAAGGGAGCGCAAGGTTTGGATTAAAGAGCAGTGGACCTTGAGATGATCAACAATGTGTACTGGTATCTTTTAAGCAGCAGTGATCTCAGATGGATGCAACAAAGATCAGTTCCGAGCTGACAGTTCGCAACATGCAAGACTCCGACAGGACGAGGGGAGGAAGACTCTGTGTTTACATCCATGATGCTGTGTGCACAAACACAGTCACAGTTGATGGACAATTTTCCCCAGATGTTGAATTTTTAATGTGATGTTGTTAACCATAATATCATCACCATCTAGTGGCTGCTGTTTACATCCAACCTGACACAAATTTTAAAAAATGCAACACAGAATTACTTCCTTGGTTTATACGTGTATATGTATATAAGTATACATGTTGCTTTATTTTAAATAGTTTTTTTTTAATTTATCCTCTTACAATTTTCTATTCTGAATGTAATTAATTATCTGTGTTGCATGTGTGTAGCACAGGGGTTTGCAATCTGCAGCTTCAGGGTTACACACGGACTCTTTCGCCCCTCTCCAGAGGCTCCCTGTGGCTTTTTAAATTTTTTTTTTTTTTTTAAGATTATTTTTTTGGGCTTTTGCCTTTATTTTGATAGAGACAGCTGAAGATATGACAGGAAAGGGATGACATGCAGCAAATGGGTCAGAGGGGGGAGTTGAACCAGCAGCCGCTGCAGAGGACTAACAGCCTCAGTACATGGGCACATGCTCTACCAACTGAGCTATCGGGGCACCCCGGCTTTTTTAACATTTTATCATCTATCATTGTTGTAGGCCTGCAGTGATTCTTATATTCTGTAAAAAAAATGTAGGGTATACACCGATTTAAAAAATGTTTTAATATTTTGTCAATTAAACTGTGCGTTATAGTCTTTCTTTATGGCTCCCCCGGGGCTAGCAAAGGCTGCCAAATTAAAAAAAAAAGAGAGAATATTGTCAGAGGAAAATTGAGATTTAAAATTTGTAGCTCTTGACAGATATTACTTTTTTTTTTGCAAAAATAACTTTTTATAGTAAAGGTTGCCTTTGAAATGAGAGTTATAGTTCCTTCATGCTACTGAAGTATGAAGGACCTACAACTCTCATTTGGTTATGCAACCCTTTGTTTTATAAAGATAATAAATTACCTTCATACCTTGATTATACTATAATGACACACTGTTCTGAACTGATACTTTGAATAAACAGTCTTGCAGAATAAAAACAGTGTGTAAACACTCACCTGTCTCCATGCTGTTCTCTTCTTCCGCCGATGGAACACCAGGTTTCTCGTATGATTTGTCAATCGCAGCCCGGAAACTCTCATTGCAGCCGCGGCCCCTGACAATCCGTGAGCGCGACCTGTTAACGTTGATCTCGCCGTTCAGCGTTGCCTCGGCAACAGCCGTCTGGAGGCTTTCAAGGGAGCTGGACTTTTTCAGGCCCAGGGAGGGTCCGACCACCTGTTCTCCGGCACCTATGGAAAGAGGAAACAGTGTCACCAAGGCCAACAAACTAATGGCGTGTGACTCTAACTCCTCCACAAAGGCGACCTAAAAGCTATCATCATTGCGTGTTGATGAATCATTCACATTTTGCTAGTTTCATAGGATGATGTTATATGCCATACTTGGCAAGCAAAGAAGGTGTGAGTCTGGCAATTAACATGAAAAACAAATGATGCCATTGCCTGGCCAATGAAGTGTGTGAAATGAGAACAGAGTATTATATCTTCACTGAGACATTTTCCTTTTGGGAATTATCATTCAACCTTTGTCCTTGTGTCTGCACAGTCAAATTATGTGGCTGAAACATAATGCATATAAATGGGACACTGTCAAAGACAACAATGTACCACAGTGCCAGTGTGATTATAGTGTTTTACTAGAATATAATACATTCCAAAATGTTTAGACAGACTGTAAACCTATAACTATTTCCATAGGTGGTCCTGTCTCTGATTTCTCTTTTGTTCAGTGTCTCTGAGAGAGGCTGAATACAACAGAGAGGAGGGAGAAGAAGAGATAGCATATAGACTAAACAAATTCCAAAAGTCCATTCATTTCCAGCACCATTCTTTTGTATTCACGAGCCCATCTTAGCACAAACAGCATCTCACAGCTGTAATCTCTGGCGATATTTCACATGAGTAGATGTTAGATAGCAGCTAATAGCACAGCATGAAGGCAGAACCACTGAAAAAACAAACAGCCGTCTCTGTTATCAGTCTGCTGTTGATTAGCCTGGTGGGCAAAAACCACCAAAACATATATCGTCTTAGGCCACCTGCAGAACAAAACTAGTACATGGAACCTTTATAGTACATTATCATCATATGCAGTGCTCAGGGGGAACATATTACAAGAGTATCATGTTACAATAATATATAACTTTTAGCTGTAACATAGTAACATAACACATTATTCATAGGATTTTGTTAATATTACATTTCATATAACAAGTGATGCATCACTCAGAGCACTGGATTCATTTCTAAAAGGTTGCCAAAAAGTGTGTGAAACTCTAGCTAAATACAGCTGCTGTCAAGAAATGTACCAGCCAACTCACGAAAGGTTAAAACTATAAACCAGCAGAAAAGTGACACTTACCAACACCATGTTCTAAACAGGCACATAACAACACCAACAAAAGAGTAATATTTGCATTCTGGGGCATAACAGCAAACCCAACAAAAAATGCAGTCCAGCACTGCATTTCTTTTATTTAAAAGGATCCTCATTAAATGCATGATGGGAAATGCAGGCCTTCGCTACAATATTCTGACCTACATTACAAAACGGAGCACAGAGAGAAGCACACTCTACCCCACCTAGGTTGCAAAATGAGGATAATTATATGTATTCAGTGCCTTTTTATTGTGTATCAACTTCGTATTTATGTGCATACTTTCAGAAATATAGACTTGAAGTGCAAATAGATGGGTTGTAGTTACGCCTGTGCTGGAGTACTGAAACATGTTTTTACCGTAAGTGTTGCAATGTAGGGGCACGTTTACCTTCTTCCATTTTATAATGCCTAGTCGTACGTGTCCAGTTATTTTGGTGAAAGGAACACAAACAAAGAATAATACAATGCAATACAGTGTAATATTACTTTCAAATAAAAGTAACCAGTAATATGTAGTATATTCCTTTTTAAAAGTAACTTGCCCAACAATGAATGAACATGACAACACAAAACACACTTAAGTATGAGCATGGCAATATGCCCATATGACACAGGACCAGTGCCATCCACTTTACTTCACTGATAAAAGCTGCAGAACACATAACCATTATGCAAAGTGAATATAATTAACATGTATAAGATTAGAGTAGCTCATATATATCATACTTCAGACCAGTGTGTAAGATGTAGCATAATCCAAGTGTGAACCAGCTGTGACTGGTTTGTGGACTACCATTTTGAAGCCTTGAATGTGGCATTATGGGGGTTCCCGTCTTGGTTTTTTTTTGCAACCAGAGTATGCACAGAACAAATGAGAGTGTGGAGTTGGTGGGTGATGTACTGCGACTTGAGCAGCTCTTTGTTTTGGCTAGTTTGTTTGGTAGGAAATAATGGTGGCCTGTCTGGTCACAAAGTCTCTTGTATAACAACTAAATGGCACACTAAAAAATGTTTCTGAAACACCCTGGAAATGCTCTAAAGCAACCCCCTGCTTTATTATCTATTTTACTTTAAATGGGACCATAAATTACAAAATAAACATCATGCTGGATTTAAGAAGACCTGAGACTGGCAACTGAAACCATAAACTCATTAGGAAATTGTTTACTGGGGGCATGAATCAAGTAAGAAGTAGCATGATTTTCTCATGGGACATCTATTTGCAACCGCTGGAGTCGCCCCCTGCTGGCCATTAAAAAGAATGCCAGACCCAGAGGCCCAGTCAACTATTTAATGCATGATCTATGCTGGCATCTAGCTATACCTTGCCTCACATTCCCCCTACAAGTGTGTAGGAGAAAGTAACAACAAAGGTTGCAAAAAAAACACTAAAGGGTCTATCTGTTTTAGGCTACTGAACATGGCAGTCCAACAGAGCTGCCTCCATGGAAAAGGACCTGTGCCCTCTGTATAAATGATTCATTCTAAGGGAACAAAAAACACAACAGTTATCCTTGTCAGGTGATAATACAACAATGGAAATATACATGAATATTATATTCCATTTCTGCCAAATTCTGCCAATAACCCCCCGTAAATTTTTCATACTAGTCCTTCAAGTATTTCCATCAAAGGACATTCATAGCACTGATCGACAGGCTGGGAGACCCGCTGTGTCGAAAACAAAGTGAATTTTGAACAGTCAGCCTCTTCAACAGTGGAACCGGGCCCTGGACAGCTGTAATTATTTTTCCAATGCTTGCCAGGGGTTTGTTTAGGGTATGTAAGTGGAGCGTGACTCAGGTATTGGTATTTCATTTTGTCAGGGAGCGTCCGTCAGTTCCCCGGAGCTCTTACCTTACCCGCCAGTTGGTAAACAAGCAGCCCAGTTGATTTTCTGTCCCCTTTATTCTGCCTCGATTCGGCGTGCAGCAAGGTGCTGTCAGACGTAACAAGATGGATTTCTGAATATGTGCGAGTGAGGCCTTGTTAGATGTAAACTTCTGCAGAGGAAAACTATCAGTGATAATGGATAAACTGTTGATTCAATTACTTTAGCAGCCTCGTTGACTCTCTGAGGGTAGAGCGCTAGTCGATGGAGTCTGGACAGAGCTGCATTGTGTCTTTACGACTCCCTGCAGACCACATAGACCCTCCACATGTTGTGAGTGTGTGCTGCTGTTTCCTCTGTGGCTTCATGTGGTGTAAATAAACGTCTCCTGCACCTCTTCCTGTTGGTTCTCAATACCAAATGTTGCTATAAGGTCTAGAACACACACATGCAAACAATGATGTATAGGTTTGTGTGTGTGCGCCCCATGCAGGGACTCCCCAAAAGGCTCGATAACACAAACTCATGACATACACACACACTTCTATGTCAGCTCCCATCAACAAGATCCTCGACATGTTTAAAGTGACCTAAATGAGGCATGAGCCTCTGCTGCTGGGTGATCACAGTGGATCTTTACATGGAAAGTTGCACAGCCAAACACAGATTAGGCAAAGAAAATAAACCCCCATCACTGAAAGAAAACAATTTGTGACCAGTGGATAGAGTGCTCCGTCTAAAACACATTTGTTTCAGTGGATGAGAGATGGAGGCAGGAAGAGGAGAAACATGGAGAGATATGAATACACAAAGGTTGCAAAAGTAAGGTATGAATGGGTTAAGAGCTTTAAAGGGATAGTTCAGATCATTTGAAGTGGGATTGTATCAGGTGCTTATCAAAAGTTAGTGTATTACGTCAAGTAGATGCAGCAAAAGCAGCAGGAGTACTGGTTTAGGAAACCAAGCAATGTCCTGCTGTGAACAAGGTTAGCAGCAAAGCCTATTTTAGCCACCTAAAAAAAATCTCAAAAAATCAATATCAGTCTAAGTGTACACTATTTTAAAATATTTTCACCTTTTTTACCTTACTGTCAAGCAGCCTTTTCCAATGGGAAACTGCTATTATATAAGCCAAATATCAGTCTCTCCAAACCAACCAAACTCCATGGGCATTTTACCTCACAGAACATGGGAGCTGCTGGTCTACCCCTGCCTCAATAGATTAATTAGTTTGTGTTACTGTGTGAATTTGATGAATACGAACTAACCTTTTAAAAACACATAAGTCACACAATAACACAAACAAACTAACTGGTCAAAGCACCAATACACCTGTAACTAAAATACATGTTGCTGCTGACCCTGATCAGTTCATTGCTTAGCTTCCTAGACTTATATAAACTATATGAAAGTACCTCGCACAGCCCTCCCTCACAAAATCTGAACTATCCTTTTAAGAAAAAAGCAGGTTAACTGTGCAGAAATGCACATATGCTGCTCCTGTTATCATTATTTTACCAGTGGCAGCTTGTCTGTTTTATGTGCTCGTTTCTTCTTAATCCTTTAACCAAGCAAACCTGCAGCAGCTCACTAGTGATTAGCAGCTATCTGAGTTTCACAGTTCAAACATACACCATCTAGGCCGCTACTTGTGGAGGACAACTGCAGGAAAAGGCAGTGGCGATTGATAATCTTGTCATTTCAAAGAAACTTAAAGCTACTTTTAAGATCTTTAGGGTCACAAGGGCATACTTCTTTCTGCTGCGTTTGCTACCAATGCACCCTCACTGAGAGTGTGAGTGCTTCTCTATCATCTGTGGCGGCGATAGATCTGGTGTCAAACAAGTCAGATAGGCTAAAAAGGTCAGCTGGTTAGTCGGTGGTGTTGGATTTCCAGAGTGGTAAGCATAGTGTTATGTCTTCAACACACCATTTTTCCTTTTTTTGTCAATATCAATAAAAGTGTCCAATCCCGAGAGGACATGGACTCAATCCTGAAAGTACCATTCAAAATAAATGAACACCAATCCTATAATGCTGCATCCCATTTAGTGGGAAGAGCTCATATGTGTGCCTTCAGGCTGCATTGGACAGTAAAATGAAACTTTACTGTGTGCTACAAATGTCTACGGGGGTCAAAAGCTCTCTGCTTGCTGGAACAGAAGATTCATTTTACTGCTTAGTTCCGCTGAAGAGGTAGGCCATTTCTGATTACTGTGACAAATTTTAACGCCAGGGAAACATGAACAACCTTCCAAGAGCGAATGCAAGTAAAAATCATGTAATTCATTTGTTCAGAAGGAGTAATCTCATCACGGGAAGGACAAGAGAGGACGGGCTAAAGAAACAATACATTACAAGGAAACATAAGTGCAGATGCAGCGTAGCAGGAAAATGCTGTAATTTTTCATACTTTGTGGATAAAACTCAGTCAACCCAGAACAAATGCCATGTAAATTTGTTTTTTTTTTTAAAGCTTATGCGTAAAGCCTGCCAACAGCAGACACGCAGAAGCCAGGGTGCATGTTTGACACAATGGGATTGCAAGTTAGAGCCGCGCAGGATGCAACAGTTCAAGGGAACACAAATGACATCTGCTGTACTCGGAAACAGGGAATAATCCTCCCCGCTCGGTATTCTGCACCACGATCCCCCTTCGCCATTGTTTCTAGTCGGCGTGGTGAATGACTGAGAGAAGCGGGGAGACAAAGAGAACGGCAGAGTTTGCCCACGGACCCCGGCTGCCTCGAACCTGCCTTTGTTTTCTTCAGAAGAAGCCACCGGCTCTCCTGGGAGAGTTTGACGGACAGCTCTCTGTATGCCAGTCTATTATGTGATTCCTATCACACAACAGAAGCCTCAGTGCTCTGCTCCTCATCTCCCTCTTATTCAGAGGGATGAAAATACACATTCCCCCATTGCATACAGACACGAGTTTGTCACTCCCCACACGTCTGGAGGAGAAATGAAAATCATCAAAATGAAATACACAAAAAGAAAAGACAATCAAACCAAATAGGGGTAAAAGTGCACGTGGAATTTTCATCACGGCCAGAGACGGTAAACGGACACCGCGCTGTGTTCCTCGGCCAGATTAAGGGCAAGGACAGTTAATTGGAGAAGATCCATTGCCATTAAACGTTAAAGGGGAGGTATGGCAAACTCCATGAATAAATCAGCAGCAGTTATTACAGGAACAGGAGCCAATAGTATAATTAGAGCAGCTAAAACTATGCTCCCCAGCCATTATTCACCACGGGCCCTTGCATGTAAAGATCTGTGTACAGACAGGGGCTCCATTACACATAATTTATTCAGAGAGCCAGGGCTTTAAGCAGGGCGGTAAAAGGGTAATTATGTTAAAAATAGCCTCCAAGGTGGTCGAGGGAAGGCCACGTCCAGGTATCCCAGTGGAAGCGAGGCGTCCCTGGGTCGGCCGGGCTCCTATGTCTCTGCCAGTTGTGGCCCATTAGCCCGACAGAGGACGTCCTCCGTACGCTGAACATGTGTCACGGAGGAACGATCATTAACTGGACTGGTTAATATCTCAATCAGGGATGCTGGATATTTTCCCATAATTGTGCAGTTTTATCAGCCCACTGAAATGATATTTTTGTACCTGTTTATTTCTCTCCAAGTCTGCCCACTCACTCCACTAGCTGAGCTATTAATATGCAGAGGCTGGCAACTCTCATGCCAAGCCTGGCAACCCACTGGATGAGCAACCGACTTGGCTAGAGTAGAAACTCACAATTACGGTGAGCATGAAGTGCCAGTCTCTCATTTACCACAGCTGGCCTACCAGTGACTCAGCTCCACTAGTCTCTTAATATTTGTTTTTAACTCTTTCCTGTCTCTGACAGTATGTTAAGGACAGAGAAGTGATTATAGTTCTCTTTTTTCATTTTCTTTCGTTTCTCTTTTTTAATTTCAGTAGTCAGTTGTCAGGGGTAAGATTTAAGTTGGGAATCTGTAAAATATTTACTGTAATAAATCATAAAATGACCACAATATGTCATCAGAGATCAAGGAAATATGTTAAGTTGAAATACTTCTCTGACATCACTGCTGCAGCAACTGTGTCCTCCTTTGAAATTTCAATTCCACGCCAGAATAACTGTTGTTGTTTGCCTGTTTCGTGTTAATTAGAGTTCAAATTAATGCTGCATTTTCACCGCATGAGTAAGTGTCTGTTTATGAGTCATAAGAAATCATTAATAATCTTGTGGGATGTTTATAACGGTTAAATTGAGCAATATGTTCATGGCGTCTGGCAGGCAGTGAGACAGGCAGCCACAACACTCTCGACTCCAGAGTGTGTATTTTCCGAGTAGTGGGCTTCTGTTTTCAGGATAACGGGCTTAACTTTACATTGACAGTCAAGTGACAGAGTTATAAACAGCTGATCAACTTACAGTGGAGGACTCGTCATCACTTGCAATTTTCAATTTACGATGCCCTGCATATTCTGCAGCCTGCAGAGCTTCCCTGAGTCTGGGGAAGGGGGGGTGGGGGGGAAACAAGTCACTTCAACCATAAATAAGGATTTCAGTCTATTTAATATACAGTCTTTGGCTTTGACTGTACTAATTTCTGCATGTGCAATTGCTATATATTGCTCATTTAAGAAGTTCAGGCAATTGCCTTAGAATCATGTAGACAGCCCAGCCTCAATAAACACTTGCACCAATACCTCCTCAGGCCTGCTGTGCTGACAAATTTAACCAGACTGACAAAAACTAAAACTAAAGACATTTTACCAAGCACACAATGTTTCAGTTAGGTTTTATTTAAGTCTAGCTTTTATTCTTAGAGGTATCACTTTACACTAACTAATGGACTACCCTTAAAAATCATTTATAGACCGTTTATAATTAGGTATAATTAAGTTGTAAACACTTAAAATTCATTAATAAGCTGTTATAACACAGATAAAAAGGGGCCACAGTGACCTGTTGTTTGCCAAATAGTAAGCCCATCTATGTATGAAAAGTGTTATAACTTGTTTGTAATTATTTGTTAAGGATTTGCAAAGATTTAGATATCATTTATTCTTCTATTCTTATTGCAAAGTGGTGACCAAAAGTTGCTATATTTCTGAATAAACGTAGTGTCAGATGTCACTTTTTTTTTTTTTCAAAAATTCCTGTGAACAAAACGGGCAAGGGCTGTGTTACTTTCGAATTAGTGCTCTCAGGATAACATAAAAATATCCCCTTGTGACCCAGCCATCAGCTCCCTCTGTGTTAAATTAATGGAGTAAATGCGCTCTAACATGCTCCAACCAGAGCTCGGAACAGCCCGACTATGATGGATCAATTGCAGCGAACTGAAGAGGCCAACTGGCAGTGAACGTCTCTCTACTGCAAATGCCACTCCATCTCCAGCCCCTCCACACATCTCCTGGAGTAATGAGTGTTTTCTTCAATCATTTGCACTGCGGAACGAGCACATGGCACAGGTTCCCACATTAGTTGCCAAGTCTCTATTCAACACCATGCAACTCCCTCTCAGCAATATGAAAACCCTCTTTTGATCATGCTGCAATTACCTCAAACAACTCTCTCCTCCATATGCATCTAAAGGTGCCAAGATCACACAGCCAGTAATGGTTGGTTATGAGCTGGTTATGGAGAAAGTGTGGGACTGATTTTCCAATCTCTATTATTGACCCATGGACCCAGCTGTACAGTCATGATGGTCCATTGTAATAATGGTGACAGTATATTGAGCTGGTCCAGGCATGGCTGCTTACCTCCGCTGGGTCTTGTGCTGCAGTTAATCTCATCTCCTACTGTTAAAGAGCATAAACAAGCGTGAGTGGTTAGTGCCGTCTGTTCCATGTTATTGAGCACATGCAAAGCAGAAACAGACAGAAAGTGCAGGCAGATAGTGAATAGTTTTAGAGGAGTGATGTAAGTAGAACAGATATTACTCTCCATGCAAGGGTCTGTCAATCATGAGGCTTGCAAGGCAAAGTGGCTGGAATGTGCTAATGTATTACTGCCAGCCGTGGCACCTCACGTCTCTTTCTTCCCTTTTCTTCCTTCACTCAATCTCCTTCCCCATCTAAATGGGATTGAACCACGGGGTGTCTGACCAGTTTAGCATATTTCAACAATGATCGGCTTCAAAGTCATGAAATCCATCTGCTGATGTGATTTGGGAGCACCTGGGACACGATTAAAAGGAGGGACAAAAATACCAAGTGACAGACTGAAATGAGAGTCTGTGGGGGATAGCATTGTCGAGCATGTTAACCATTTAGTCGTGGGAGCTTTGAAAGCACAGAGCAACTTTATTAAGGTATTAATGGAAAGTAAAGAGGTATGCTCACACCTAACTTCTGAAGACAAACCTCAGTGTCCAACAGTGTGCCAGTGACAAGGCTGAGAAATAAACGCTGCCACTGTGTTCTCTGGCTCATTTAATTCTCAACTCTATTATACATTACCCATAGGCCATTTTTCCTTGTGTGGCTTTGATGTAATAATTTCATTAAAATAATCAACATGTTAAAGCAGCGTGTGTCTTTGAGATAAATGGAACTTATGCAACTTTAGATACGTAGCAAATCGCAATATGTAGCTTTCATTTCGAACACAGGCTCTAGAGCTTGCGCATTGACTGAAACATTTCTCCTCCGGGAACTCGTGTCAGTTACTGGAGTTATTACATGAGAGGAACAAGTTAGTTATTTCCCCGCACCATCTGAACGCTGTGATACTCTCGCTAATGGATTATGATTTTGTATTGGCAAGGATTTCTGTAAGCAGGATGTTTCACAAACTCAACTGGGCCATTCAAGTAGTGGAAGTCTAATAACACACAAACACTGATCTTGAGAAATAAGGAATAACTGAGCAATAATAGAGATTTTGGTACCACCTACAGTAACACCTCCCTTATAAATCAGTTCTAAATTTTTATAATTAGCTCATTAATTAGGAGGTCCTCTTTATCAGCCAACATTAATACCTGTCAGCTTCATTTGTTAATAAATTATCAGCATTTAACAACCTTCAGCGTATCTTAATATAAAGTTTCATTTGGCATCAAATTAACATATTTAATTAGCAGATTCATACACTAAGCCTTTGGAAATATTGTTTGACATTTTCAGCATGCACCGTTTTACAAGAAGGCACTCTTTTTAAATTATAGTTACTAATTAGTAAGATTAATTAGTTGTATTATGCAGTAACTAGTTCTTGCCAAATATTGGGCCCACATTTTATATGAAAACTGTTATAACCAGGACTGAGAAAGTTTCTCATTATTTTAAGATAACTGACTGAGATATTAATTCAGTATATATCACAGACTAATTAGTATGTTATACTAACTAGCTATATAGACTGACTTTCAGTGTCCCTGTGCTTAGCATTAATTAATAAGGGGGAAAAACGAATGAAAATAAATGTATACTTAACCCTTGAGTTAAATTCAGTATTGCTGCAGACTTAAAATCATTATTTTATTTGATGGTTTTGTTGCCCTGGCATTTGGCCTTTGTGCCCTCAAAAAACTGACAACACCAAAGGTAAAGTGGCCTTGCCCATAAAAATATGAGATTCCAGACATGGTTATAATTTGTTTATAATTCTTATTAATAACTTATGAAGTGTTAACAACCAATTAAGAGCATAATAACCTAATTAGAATCCATTTATAAATCATCCATAAGAGTAGTCTTATTGTAAACTGATACCAAGGTGGTGAAAACATCAATAACACTGGTTAGAGTGAGGCATTGTCTTATGTGCAGATTAAAACTTTTGTAAAACAAACTGCTGTTTGCAAGAACTAATCAAATTCACAAATAAATGCTGATGCCACTTTGGAACAATTAAGAAGCTTTTCTGATTAAAGTCATTGATAAAATGTGCATTTGCAATAATGACAACACCATCAAGGGGCTATCTCAGCATCCTGTCCATTCTCTTCACTTCCTCTCCTCAGTTATATCCAATTATATTTTTATTCGACACTAAGAACATAATGGAAAAGATTTTTATGCTCGACTAATTGCTCAGTGAAACCTATTCCAATGACTCTTATCTTTCTCCTAAGCAGGACTTTCTGCTCAAACTTTGTGTTGTCTGGGTTCACTTTGTAGAAAACTTTCGAGGGTGGACAAAGGGTAGGGCTGCTACAGGGGACGGTGGACCCCACAGAGCCGAGTGCAGTGGCCCGAACCTACACTAGGCTGTGGGAGAGTCAAAGATTTCTACAGGTCTCTGGGCTCCATGTGGAATAGAGTTTGCTGTTATCTGTTATGATTAGCCAGTGATCCGAGAGAAGGCAGCGTCTGCTTCAGCCTCAGTGGGAGAGGCTCTGAACTCACACCATCTTCTTCCCTAGATGCAGTGTGTGTGTGTGTGTGTGTGCACTGTGTGTATGCACATGCATGCGTCTCAATAGCCCATCACTAGACAGTTACTAAAGAGGCCATTGTGCTCTTGCTTCTTGTGCTTTAAACAATGCTCCACTGGACACAGAGCCATGGGAGATGGAGGCCAAAAGAGGAGAGGGGGTGCCTGGACAGGACAGGAAGGACTGTGTGTGCGTATGGTGTGTGTGTTGGGCGAGCAGAGGTACTGTGCCTTTACTGACACGGCTGGGAAAGGTGAGAGACATTAAGTGCTTGAGAAGCCACAGGTTACAGTGAGGTGTAGTACATCAGCACCTTGGGGTGTCCAACAGGGAAAAGAACATGGTCAAGTTTTACTGTAATAAAACCCAAAGGTTAGCCAGACACACTTCAATGCCAAAACTGTGATCCAAGCTGTCTTTTATAAAACTTTGTACAATGTACTTGAGCTGTCCTGTGTTAAGTGCAATAATCTCTTAAAACTTAAATCTTAGAACCAACATTTCTAGCACATTTACTTTTTTTTTTAACTTTATGAAGTCATTTAGATAATCTGGTTAAACTAACTAACAATAATTTACTGTAATTGTTAAAACGAATGGTTGCCTCCGTGGAGTGCATTTGACTGCATACCTGTTGCTATGGTTGTTTATTTAGATACAGGCTGCACATTCATTCAGAATGGTGGACAGACAGTGTCAGTGGAACTACTTAGCAGGTGTCCATTTATCAGGAATTTATGGAAGCCCTCTAGCCTATTAGAATGGGGTATTCACCCAGACCATGGTATAACTGATATTAAACTGGAATTATGTTTAAAGTAAAGGTCCAAAATTTGGGAAATGAGCTTGTTTGCTTTCTTGCATATTTGTATGATCAATATGGGCGGCCACCAATTAGATTAGAAACAATGGGAAACAGCCAGCTGGTTCTATACAAATGTAAGGAAATCTGCGTACCTGCACCTTTTAAGGTCACTAATTAATTACTATGGTGTATCTTGTTTGTTTAATCTGTGCCAAAACCAAACTGTACAGACAACACTTTACTATTTAACAGGGTGTCTTTTGCCAAAGTATTTCTTGTTCAGGACCAGCTATCAGCAGAGATTCCAGGAAGTTGCAAGTCCTAGCCAATAAACAGTCCAGTACCTTACCCCCAGGATGTCAGCATTTGTGTAGTAAGAAAGCTAATAAGGACATGCTTAAAAATGTTGCACTTTCCCTTTAAACACACACTCTTGAGTCCATGCATGTGCAATGTGTATTAAGCATAGCATAGCATGCATAGGCTTTACCTAGATCCATGCTCTTGGACTTGCGTGTCTTGACGATCTCCAGCTGAGCAGGGTTTTCGTACTGTTTGATGCGTTTCTCGGACATACTCTGGCGGCCGAAGCCCTCCCTCTGGAACGAACCATCAGCATCTGCATCTGGGCTGAGCGAGCTATAGTTCATAAGGAACAAACAGAAACAGCAGTATTATAACATTGCCATGAGAGGTGGCAAAAAGCATGTTCTTTAGTCTGATGATTATCCAGTTGAAGACATATTTCCTGATCATCTACAGCAAGCTGGAGTTACATTGCTAGGGGGGGGGGCATCTTTATAATAAGACTGGGAGATAAAATCCAACTATTAATATTCATACACTCCCAAACCTGAGCCCAAAACACTTCATTACTATCAGATAATGACCATCGACATTCAATACTCACACACACACACACACACACACACACACACACACACACACACACACACACAGTCAGTTTCAATCCTTCATTTCAATGACTATTCTAATCAAGGACACCTCCACCTCTGCTGGGTGGGATCAGGACAAGCTACGATTGGGCAGACGAGGCCCGGCTAAGATGTGTGATACCCCTGTGAGGTGAGGGTGCTCTGGGGGTCATGGCCACTCAATAACCCCCCCCCCCCCCCCCCCCCCCCCTATATGTCTGGAGCGGTGGCAGAGCCCGGCCCACTATAGTGCACTCCCTTTGAGATCCTCTATCTCTGTCTGGATCTTAATTGAAAATCGGAGGGGAGTGGGGAAAGGAGGTTGCGAGGAGATGGGGGGCACTGGTATTTGCATGCAGAAGAGTGCATTTACAATTAAGGTGAGAACATCTTGCCATTTGAGGGGGAGACAGAGGGGAGGGGATGCAGTGCTGATGGAGTCTAATAAATGTTACATGCAAGAGAGGGCACTGTCACTGTTTCTTTTGTTCTGTTGATGATCATACATTATGACCATGAAAGGTTGTTTGTATCTTTACCTTGACAGATCCTTTCGGACACTTAAATTACTGCATTTTACATCAGAAATTCCATCAAATGATCTGATCTCTCCTGTGATCACTAATGGAAAGCTTTTGTCTTGAGTGGGATGTTATGATTATATGTTTGAAAGTTGAGTAGTAAGGAGGAAATATGTTTTTTTTTTTGTCAATGTATCGTCTTGGAGTAGATGCTCCTTCAAGCACCCTTCAATATTCGTAATATCACTTAACAGCGACTGCAGACCTGCTGGCACTTGTTTGCATGTAAACAATTCTTATTTGGGTTGTCAACCCCATTTAACAAAAGAGCTGCTTCACGTGTCACCGAGGGGCTGGCGTCAACATGTCACTTTGCTGTCGACCATACCTGACAATCCCAACTAAGATCAGACTGCCTCGTAGGACCAACTCCGGCTGACACAGGAAGAGAGGGAGGTGGAGCAGGAAGAGCGCAATGACAGCACAGATGTATAATTCATCTATTCATCATCCCTCACTATTCTCCTCTCATCATTCCAAGCCCACAAAAAAAAAACAGCCTGCCCTCTCTTTTTCTGTCTCCGCAAATGTCATCTGTCGGAGCGTGACTGAGACGGTGCAGGAGAGAAAGGACGTATTTTCAGCCTGAATTTAGATTTCCCTCACTCTTGCCAGTATTGTGTTTTTTGGGCCAAGTGAACACACACACAGGACGTAGACAAAGTAAGAGGCCAGCAGGTGGGATCATGCACAGCCCTGCCACACAGGTACAGAGAGTTGGCGAGTGCGTGGCCGATTGTGAGAAATCTGTGTGCAGTAAGAGTGAAGTTCAGAGGGACGGCCCAGCGGTGGTGTAAATTCACTCAGTAGGACATCAGATCTGTTGGTTTTAAGCTGCTGCCCATTTTAACACTACCTCTGCTTTCCTTTTGCTTCACACAGAGCAATGACTAAATGCCCAGGTTGGAGATCCAAGGTAACCTGAAGAGAAGCGGCCAATTGTGTTGCTTTGAGCACCCTTCCAAGCCGGAGGTACCTGCTGTCAGAGCTTGCACCTAAAGTCTCTGCGGCAGTGACTGTAACTATTTAAAACGGTGGCAGTGACCCTGTGAACCACTGGCTCCCACCTTTTTTAAACTTGTGTCCCATTATAACCAAGTGATTCCTACCTGTGAATCTTCATCACAGGTTGCAAACCTTGCCATGGCAACAGCAGCGCATGCAGATGCTGCTGCCAGTTGCTCCAAACTTTGCTACATCTTTGTTTTAATCTGTTATTTTTTGGCTTCATTCCAAAACAAACATCACCTATGACAGAAATAAACTCATAAGTATTGGAAAAGGAAGCATGGGCAGAGTTTGATTTACCATTGTCCGATGGCCTGTGGCTGCAAAAAGTTACTCTCAGGCCACCAAATATTCCATGTGGGTGGCTAGTTTTAGCCAAGTTTTATCCACATACTGTGAGCCTTCGTCAGCGCAACATGAAAAGTTCTAAAAACATCATAATTCCTTCGCACCTTCTGGTGCAACATTCTACAAAAACAGCAAACTGGACTCGTGGCTGGCTAGCTACAAATATGACGGGCTATTCGGCTACTCAAACTGCTAACACAATCCTTACAGAAAAAGTGAGCAGACCTAGAAACGATCAACAATGCACACAGCATCTCTCAACAAGCCAGCCAGATCAGCTGGACGCAGGGCGGTGGGTTGTGTGACCTTCTCAGGAAATGTAGAGGACAGCTGTGATAAGAGCTATGCTAACCCAGCATAAAATTAAAGCTGCTCCAGGCTAATGTCTGGCCAAGAAAATAAAACAGACTAAATGGGACTCTGGCTGGCTAGGCAATGGGTTATCAGAGACTGTTGTGCCCACATCTTACAGAGACCTGGTCCACAACATCACGGATCAAGGTGTTGCACTTGATGGGCGGACAATACTCTCAGCTGAGAGGACGCAACACGCAAGACTCTAGCAGGATGCGGGGAGGAGGACTCTATTTTCACATTAGTGATGCTTTAAGCACAAACACAGTCAAAGTTGATGGACCTAGTTATGTCCCAGATGTTGAACTTTTAATGTGAACCTTGCACAAATTTAAACAATGCACAACAGAATTATTTCCTGAGTGTATATGTATATATGCACATATATAACTGTATATTGTTTTGTTTTATTATATACTTTATTCTATTCTGATTGTAATTATCTGTACATATCTTCCTTTATGTTGTGCAAGCCTGTGTTGTATAATGACAATAAATTACCTTGATACTTGATATGTGTCTGAATTGAATTAGATATTACACTATTCAGCTCTGTCAAATTTAGACACAAATTTACAAGCCTCGTGTGCCATTTTCAGCAGGAAGTAAATGTGTTACTACAAAGGCACGGCAAGGCTAGTATTAATCATCAAGTCTACTTAAAGCTGGCACACAAAGATTCACAGCTTCTACAGTCCATTAATAGAAATACAGCACTCAATTACAGATCTAGTATTCGCTTTCTGCTGGCTATTAATTTTCCCATAGGAATGCTTGTAGTAATGAGATACTGCTTTGAAAGTCTCTTTGCTCTGATCCAGATGCTTCTTAAGCTCAAACACTGTCTACTGGTGAAAGGAAAGCCAAGTGAAAAGATCTACTGGTTGAGTCTATGAAGGGGAGACCCATACGGGACTTGGATGACCACTGAATTGCTCACTTTGGTCACATACTCAATAAAAAAAAAGCAGTCGATAGATGGAAATAAGAAATAGCTTGACCATGTGGCCCCCTCCCAGACAAGTTTGATAATCTGCAGAGTGGCACAATTTCTTCCTCAGACCATCCATCCTGTCCACGCCTCTGGCCTATCTTTAATAGTGGGCCCAATCCATTTGGATAATACGTTCCCTCATCTCTCGTTCTTTAAGCAGTGTTTAAAAGCAATTTCCACCATTCCGAGCAGATGCTTTCCTCCCCGTTCAAAGTCCTCCCATCATCTAAAATTAACTAGCGCTGAGGATTGCTCACAGGCAAATCCACAGCTTTAACTTGCATTTTACATCAACTTGTTCCTGTCCCCGGCTCCCTCGCAGGAAGTTAAATGTGTCAAACCACACATCAGCCGTGTTGCTAAGTGGTGACTGCTAAAAGCCCTCTGTGCTCACAATTTACCCTGGTGACTTATGTCATTTCTTTTACTTTCTTTTTCTTCTTCTTCCCAACTCCCAACCCTTCTTACCCTCATTTAAAAACGACTCCAAAGAGGTAAGTCTCAAAGCGTCCTATTTCTCGGGAAAAGTGCAGCTCAGTTTGATCGACTAGCGGGGGGTTCTGTGCATTAGTTTCAACGCCTCAGAGAGGGGGCAAGAGGTGGAGAGCGATGCCCGGTAAGGTGCTTCTGAAATGGCCCTTCTGAGGTTTGGAGGAGGCCGATTCAGCTGACCGCATGGATGCATAGCTGGGCCGGGGAGCTTGGAGCTGTCTTCAATCATTGCATAAAGCCCTGCATGAGAAGTCAGTGCAGAGGTCTGTACTGACTTCGGACACAAGACAGTTGAAATAATTTCTGCATTTCAGAGGAAAAAGGTGAACAGGAGGTCTTGGCTTCAATCTTTGCAATAATTTTCTTGAAGTAGTAGTCTGGGTCATTTCAAGTGGGGCTGTATAAGATACTTATTGATAGTCAGTGTCCGTATTGGGCAGTAATGCATTACTCAGTAACTTATTACTGTAATAGTATTACTTTAACCAGTAACGAGTAGTGTCAGGGATTAGAATTTCCAAAACAGTAATTAGATTACAGTTACTAATCCAAGTAACTCTGACTGCCAGGTTGTCAGCTGCTAGCCAAGAATAGAGGATGAGGGAGAGGGAGAGGGAAAGAGGCAGGTCGAAGTATTGTCATTATTTTGAGTATGTTTAGCTCACTGTGAGAGAATATTTGGTGATGGAATTTTATTTGAAGACCACACTCAGAGAGGTGGACTGTTTCCACCACAGCCAACATCTGGACAACTAACAACTGATTACTTTTTATTAAAAGTTATATCAAGAAATAAGTAAAGTAATATTATTACTTTTTAAAGGAGTAATAAGTAAAAAGTAACTTGTTACACTTCCTGAGTAACTTGCCCAGCACTGCAGTGTGTATTAGCTGCACCCCCAGTTCAAAGAAGCAGAGCGGAGGCAAAGCAAAGTACTGCTATGGACGTGGCCAGCAGCAAACTGTATTTTATCCAAAAAAAACCAAAAAAACAAAAACCCATCAGTTTAAGTGTACACTATATTTAGAATATTTTGAAGACAGCCGATTCTGACAGAAAACCTTAGTTATATAAGCCAAATATCTCTTGTAGTTGTGTTATTGTGTGATTTCAGTGTTTTAAAAGGATAGTTTGAATTCACCAAAGTCACACAAAAGCACAAACAAACAAACAGTTTGAGGCAGCGGTAGACCAGTAACTCCCGTCTTCTGTGAGATAAATTTACTGATTTCGCCTATGGACTTCGGCTGGTTTGGAGAGAGCAAAATCTGGCTTATATAACAGCAGTTTCCTGTCATAAAAGTCTGTTTGACAGTGGTGAAAATATTCTACATACACTTCAGCTGATGTTGATTTTTTTAAGTGGACCTTTTCAATGCGGCCACATCATCTTTTATTGCTGACCCTGTCCACAGCAGTACATTGCTTAACTTCCTTACTCGTGCCACTTTCTGCTTCTCCATAGTGGGGAGCATGCTGATCACCATCTACTGTAGCTAAAGCACTGACTATTGACAAGTACCTCATACAACTCCACTCTATCCCTTTAAACAATGTGCTGTAAAAAATATGTCTCAGATTACCACTTTTATTTCACTCGCTTAATTGCACCTATAAAACATTTGACTTAAACCTGAGCATAAAGAGTGTAAAATAAAATGGTTCATTCAGGGCCATGCAGAGGAGCAGCTGCACCTGTGATTTGCTGTAATCTCCTTTTAATTGTGATGAAGTTGCAGCGAGAGACAGAGAGGGAGAGAACAAGATCAATTAAGACCTCTTTGTCCGTCGGCTGACTCCTGCGTGGACCTCCTCATTCATTCCCCGCCTGGTGTACGGATGCTTTAATTGAGTTTTGCTGCACTGACTTCTCCAGCCTGCTGAATGGGAGAGCGGCTGACAAGAAGCATGCAAAGAGGATATTTTGGTTTGTGAGGCGAGAGTGTGTGTGTGCAGGTTACTTTGGCATCACTCCTGCTGAGATTCACCTGCACCCCTGTCACAATGAGGCAGTGTAGGGCACACACACATAGTGCACAACACAGGAAGGAGTAGATAAACACACTCAAGGTGAGCACAGAAATGAAAGCATGTATGACATGCTTGTAGCAATGGCGCGCCACTGAGACATGGTAAATATTCATAAAGCCAGAGGGGACTATTAGCATTTAAGGGGAGAAAATCCTGCAATTAATGTGTGTGTATGTGCTACCTGGTGTTAAAGTCACTGCCAACTTAAATGGACATCTGAGATCAGTCAAATATTGTGTGTGTGCGCACACACTGCAGGGCTGTTTGCATTTATATGTATTATGCTGATGGCCTGATGGGAAAAACACATGTGCTTAATAGAGCACTTGTGATTCTTAGTTACATTACTGATGATAGAGACTATTAGGGAGTCAACTGAAGTAGGCAGTCTGCCTGCATTGTTAGCTTGGAAGTTTGTTTGTTCGTGTCTATGTGGACCTTTTCCACTTTATATGTTAATTTGTGAAATTGTTTACCAGCCAATGTGTATCTAAACACTCGTGAGACTGAGTGCGTCTGTGCGGCACTGTGTGTGTGTGTGTTGTGTGTGTGTGTTTGTCTGGAGTCCTTTTCCATCTCTGCTGGTTGACAGAGTGTGTCAGAGCTGCCTGGGAAATGATGTTTCCACCTGTGACATCTCCACAAGACAGAGAAGGACACAGTCGAGTTCCCGCTCGTTCCCTCTCTCCGTCTCTCTCGCTGTCCATTTCTGTCTCCTCTCACCTTAATGAGAATTGACACCTATCATCCACTCTGTCAGCTTCATCCAGATTGAGGGCCAAACCAGTTGGGTTATATCAGGGTTGTGACAGTGCCCCTAGTGGTCCAAGTGGAGGAGTGATTTTCTCTTCCAGCACTCAGTCACACTTCCTGAAGCCAGGGATTGAATTAGGTACTATGAAATTATTTCTGCTAAACCAATGTAAATTTTCTAGAAATTGATGGTGACACTTTATCTGAAGAGGTCTCCATAAGACCGTCATTACACTGTCATAACCATGTCATAACACCTGTCATGGACATGAACGAGTCTTTAGAAATGTTTATGACTGTTGGGTCAGTTATGTCATTTTTAATACAAAGCAAAGTTAATGCAAAGTGAACATTGTTTGAGATATCTTTGTTATGACAACTTGACATTAACCAAGACAAACTGTTAATGTCAATGTCATGAAAACTTGACATTATAAAACTTAAAGGAACTGCTTGGCTTTATGTTTTAACATTACAGTACGCTGTTGTATGTGGTTGGTCTTGACACTGGCCATCATAAGACCATTATAAGAGTGTCATGAATATTTTCTGTGATTTCAAGTTAAATGGTACATTGTGGACTTGTCATAAAGATGTCATTAAGTTTTATTACACTGTGTCATGAATAATTTCCCAGACTTTAACTTAAGTGATACCATTTGGACTTGCCATAAAGATGTCATTAAATGTTATTACCTGAAGGACAGACAGCGGTTAGCTGGTTTACTTGGTGCTAATGTAGGCTGTCTGCTGTTATCTGTATCTGGTGTTAGCTAATTAGCTTGTGAAGTTAGGTGCCTAATTTGGTGACTCAGCCCCAGGGTGCCAGGAGCCAAAACCAGCGAGAAAATCATATTGGCACTGTATTCCCTGTCATCAAACTAGCCACCATCGGTCTCGGAGGCTGTGTTTGCTGACCATGTTCACTGAGATATCCAGAATCAGAGGCAACACTCATATAATTCATAAAGACATGGTTATGACAGTGTAATGACTGTCTTATGCACATACATTCACATAAAGTGTTTGTCAGTTTGACTAACTAGGTGACAATTAGGATCTGACAATTTTTGGAAGAAAAACTTTTTCAACATTAGTAGGGGAAAGGCTCTTTGATATTGAGGAAGGAGTGTGACAAGCTTGGAACAGGATGCATCCTTGCAAAGATGACTTGTTTTATTGTTCTTTTGTATTAATCTCATAAATTAATCATTGATAGATTTACAAGCTAATTGGCTTCCGACAGACAGTCATAAAATCATACAATCAAAATAAAAATAAAACCAACATGTAATTGAATAAAATCCACCATATTAATCACATCACAAGTGCCCATTATCTGGTTTCAACTGCTCATGCCTCCTTTCCTCCTACAAGTAGTAAAATTTATTTCAGGTGGTGTGCGGGGCAGCTATGATAACAGCGGTTGGTATGGTAATAGCGCCACAGGCCAGCCGCTAGTAGTTAGTTCCTGGCTCTCAGTGATGTTGCGTAACGCTTCCTAAACTTCAGACTGATGAGCATGCTGCGGACAACCCCCGGCTTTTTTCTGCACTTCAGTGCCAACTCAGAATATACTAAACTCTCACCTCCTGTCCTCGCATAAGTTAGAAGACTGTGTTCACGACTCAGGAAGATACGGTGCTGCTGGAGCTGAAAGACAAGGTGTGCTCATGGCAGAAACAGATCTGGCTCAATTAGCATTAGAAGGGGGAGCTGTCGGGGCTGGAGATTCCCCTCCTGGCCAGAGTAAAACTCAGTGGAATTATCATTTTACCTTTTGAATTCATTTTAAAAATAACTTTAAATATTCCCTCTGGACATGTTTTAACATTTATATACGATGTTCTACTTTGAATAATAATTTGCATCCGATATTGTTTTTTAAAATCTTTGACAATTACATCTACTCCTTCTCCTTCATTAAGAATCCAGAATGATAATCTGTAAGTATAAGAACTGCTGGACAACAGGTTTTTTCTACTTCACTTTGAAGTCCCATAGTTTGACTGTAGTGGACATGCAGTTTTTTTGAAAGACTAAATGCCAACAAATATGGAACTTGGAAATTTTGGAAATCTAGCATTTTTCAATACATTTTGACTTTACAACAGAGAGTTATTTGAAATCTTTGGATCACACAGAAAGTCTGTTCACCCATACTTCATCAGCTGTGCCCCCGTGAGTCTGTGACAGGCAATACGAGCTTAAAAATACAAGTGAAGTTTGCAGATGTAGTAGCTAAATCAATACGTATAAAATTATTTTCTAAAGCAGATATCTTATAGTTACAACAAGACTGAGCTAGCAAAGCAGTTTAGTGTTTGTAGTGTGGGATTTATTCAGTTTTGGAAATCCCATTATATCTGTAAAGCATTAACATTAGCTTAAGTTGGCTGTCTGACTCAACAGGGGCTAAAAATCATCTCTGTTGCTAGGTTGTTGGTCTACTTTTGGAGAAGTAAACTGTGTTTCATTACAGGGAAGTTGTAATGATGTAACTAATTGTTTTCCATTATTAGCAACCCCATGTGTTTTCAGAGAAACGGATATAACACTAGCAAAAAGTGTTTTATTTTGAGAGTGAATTGCCCCCCAAAATTGAACACATTTCTACTATATCGTTCATTTTGTTGGTCACCTGTTGTACAATCACAATATTAAGCTCAAGGCTGCGCTTTAACGTCATTATTAGCGCAACAGTGATGCGGTCAGGACCAAGGCAACTCTTGTGTCATATTGCTTTATTTCTTCACTTTAAATAGTCCAAAACCAACTGAAAAATAGGCTATTTAGAAAATAGGAGCTGAGCTTATTGCAGATTTAAATATCTTCAGTTGCTAATATTGCTCATTCTGCTGCAATGTTATTTCTATGCAAATTTCAGATTTAACTATAGAAAATATACAACATCTGTAAGCTGTTATTTTAAAAATTAATAAGCGCCTGCACAAAGCAGTAGGGATGTGCATGCATTCAGGGCAGCCTCCTTTAAGCGGTTAAATGAGCAGGAAAACACCTGTGGTGTTCACAGAATAAAACAGCACAAGGAAGCAGAATGTTTCTGTCTTGGGAGGAGGCACATTCTGAGGCTCTCAAAGAGCTTCATCTTCAAAGCCGCTTTGCTTCAGCACTTTGCTGGAAAGGGGTTCACGCTCCTCATGGTGCTATAAACTTCTCCTGAGCATGGGACTTGTGTGTTGTCTTGTTTAGATGTTACATTGCGAGGAAAGCTTGCAAATACTTCAAAAACCTGCTATTTTTGTTTCTGAAAGACAAAGTTGGAGGCATCTCCGTGACGATTAGATCAACTACCAAGGGGGCATTGTTATGAAGGGGAAATATTCATACAGGCGTGGGCGCTGGAGCAGTTAAGTGTTACAATCTCTAGGTGCTTGAGAACATAAGCTTAAGGCAGCTGGAAGGAAAGCTGATTTGAGCAACTCCTTATCAATGTTAAATGATTTTTTTCTTCATTTTCAACTGATTGTGAAAAACAATAAGTTTATTATGTGCACACCAACCACATAAAAGAAAAAAACATGGATAGGGATCTGAGTTATAGAGAACAGACACACCCTGCAACTGCATTTCATCAACTCTGGGATGAAAACCAGGTGGAAACGAGACACATTCCTTCTGCATCCCAGATGAATCTACTTGTATCAGGAGCTGCCATGATCTTACACTAATTTCTGTTTCTGACACTGTTGCACATTCCTTCCTGAGAGAGAAACCTTTTATCTTCTTATTTATCCAGATTATTCTGCAAAGCCAGCGCTCGTTATCTGTTCTACTGTAAATCATTTAGACGTGACCCTTCCTGTTTGGCTTTGGATTCAAACTGATGAAGGAGGGGGCAGATGCCGCAGAGGGAATTAATGTGATGGGTCAGGACCCAGTGCTCGAATGAACTTAGTGCGGATATGCAAAGTAATAATTTACAACCTTTATTTATCCAGTGAAACCTGACGGAAGACACATGCTGGTTTCCATCACCTCCCTGACTCACGTTCACACACCCTTTAACCCACGGGCTCCTACATCTGGCAGGATTTAAATGCATCTCCCACCTGCTCTCAGGATCTGAGCCAACTTTTATTCACAAGTCACTTTCACCACTTAGTGAAAAACTGCGTGAGCAAACAGTCTAAAACTCAGACTCAGAGAATCTGGAGAAATCTCTGCACGTGAGAGGAAAAGCCAAAAACGACCAGCATTGAATGCCTGTAGCCTTTGGCACTTCAGGTGGCACTGCATTAAAATCCCTCATGATATTACTACATGGGCTCCAGAACACTCTGGAATCATTATCTCGAAACACAGTTTGTCGCTGCATCTATAAATGCAAGTTAAGACTCGACCATGTAAAGTGAAAGCCACACATCAACAACGCCCAGAAATGCTGCTGACTTATCAACATTCCAGATGTTTTAGAAAATCATGGATGTTGTGTCCTGTGGGCCAAAGAGGAAAAGGACCATCCAGAGCGTTATCATTGTAAAGTTCAAAAGCCAGCATCCAATGGTATGGTTCATGTCCATGGCATCATTGGTAGCTATGACTGTGAAGGCCCGATTAATGCTGAAAGGTACACACAGGTTTCAGAGCAAAATATGTGGCCCTCCAGACAACGTCTTTTTCAGGGATATCCCTGCTTATTTCAGTGAGACAATACCAAGATACATTCTGCACGTGTCCCCGCAGCATGGCTTCATAGTGACTAGACACACACAGATACTAGACTGACCGCTGAAAATATGTGGTGGATTATGAAGTGCAAAATACTAAAATTGAGCAACTGAAGTAACATATTAAGCAAGGACAGGAAAGAATTTTGCTTTCAAAACAGTTAGTGTCCTCAGTTCCCAAATGCTTACTGAGTGTTGTTAAAAGAAAAGGTGATGGAACACAGTGGGAAACATGTCCCCGTCCCAACTGTTTTGGACAATAATAAGGTATATCCATAGGAACAGTAAATAGCTTGTCTTTGTACTGTATTTAACTGAATATAGGTTGGAAAGTATTTGCAAATCATTGCATTATGTTTTTATTTATGTTTTACACAGTGTCCCAATTTTTTTGAATTGGGGTTTGAATTATAACACTAATGAAATAGTCCCTAAAACAGTAGAAACAAATAAAAAGCTAGGATATCAGTATAACAATATTAACAGAGATCTAAAGCATAGGTTTGTAACATTTATAGCCTGTTTTATGTTCATTTCAGGCCTGTAAAGCTGATGTAATACAACAACCGTTCATAACAACAGGACAGCTCTAAGTGCCTGCAAGAGAAAGCAACACAGGCGTCGTATGTCTTCACACAGTAAAAGGTGAACAGACAGGAACCATGTATGCACACATTCACAGAACACACACCCATTACATATTGGCTGGGGATGTCGAGGGAAAAAAAAGAAAGTAGGTCAATTTATGTGTCTTGTGTGAGATGGGATTTCTGCCTCCAAAACAACCATTCATCTTGGGGGCCTACACGTTAACACACTAACCTGCTGAGGAGAAGACTGAAACACAGGGGGAGTATTACAGAAGAAGGGATGACAATGCACCTTTAAAAAATTCGGTCACACTTTATTTTACAGTGACACTGATAAAACATAACAAACTGTACTTGACAAATTTGACAAAATTAATATGGTTTTTATTAGACAGAACTAGACCATTTTAGACCCATATTACACTGTATTGGTGGTAATTAGAGACATTACAACAGAACTGCACTGTAAACAAAATTGCATTATTTCTCACTGTTGGTCCTTATTAGATTTTACGTGAAGGTAGTAAGGGACACATTACAACAAAACTGTAATGTGAACTGAAGGGTAATCACATATCTGCTTTTTCCCCCATTTACAAAAAAAAAAATAGCCTATCAAGTAAAGGAAAAAAAATTAAGGGTAGAGGAATGTTTTCTCTTTAGGTGACTGGAAAACACCTAGAGCCTCCAATAAAGTCTAATACGGTGAAGAACATACTATTTCTATTTTATTATTTTATTATTATTTCTTATTTTTTCTAATTTGTTATGTCTTATTAATGTTCTTTCACATAAAGTGTGACCAAAAATTCCACAGGAGGGAAAATGAGGAAGGAAAAAGAGAGGTGAGAAGACTGTAACATAACAGGGAGGTCTTATGAATAGAATTTTACTTACATTAGTCATTATTTACCTTGTAATAACCACTTCCAGATGCTTAAATGACCTTTTGATTACCCCTACATTAATAGAGTGAAATAAGCCAAGATGAAATTAATTTTACAAGCAACTGCCTCGTTATTGCGTGAGTGAACAGAGTCACATACAGAGGAAATAAATTAATAAAAGCAATAATAAAAGAGTGGAGGAAGAGGAAATCCGAGTTCGTTAAATCCAGCGGGTGAAAAAAGGACAAGAAAAGATAGAGCCTGAATTACAATGATTTTACAAGCCGACCAGCCACTTTTGTGCTTTGTGCTGTGTATGCGCTGTAGGTGCATGGCTATGGCCTTGGCAAGTCGTCTCCCCTCCCCCGTGAGGAGGGAAGGCTGAATAATACTGGAGGCCAGAGGTGAGACTTTCACAGCTCTGCACAATACATATTCAATACGTACAGGGCCCTGGCTGCACTGTTGCTAGAGCTTAATTAAAAAGTAACAGTTCCAATACATTGGAGTCAGGCTGACCCACATCCCCTGCTGGCTCAGTATGCCTGTTAACGTTGTGTGTGTGTGTGTGTGTGTGTGATGTGTGTGTATGTGTGCGTTGGAGGATGTTGGGGCCACTTGAAAAGGAAAATGAGAAACAGTTTAAGTCGTAAGAAAGAGGATACACACACTTGGTGCATTTAAGCAGCTGTTAGCATTTGAGTAAAAGAGAATGTGTGCCTGGTGTATGCGTGTGTGTGTGTGACGTTGAGGACATGAATTATTCACAATAACCCTAGGCAGTGGTATATAGCACACTTCTGCCTCGTGCGCGCACGTCATGCACGTGTATGTGCATGTGTAACTGGAGAGTGTGCGAGGAAGTCCTGAGTGCGGTGCGGCCATATGCCGTGGACCTAATCCACTATGACAAACCTCTGACATCACATGAACAACTGGCATGCTGAGCAAATCTACTCATTCATAATAAATGAGAGAGGGAGAGCTAGAGAGTGTGTGTAGAGTAGAGAGTCTCCAGGGAAAAAGAAGTAAAAATACAAAAAAAAAAAAAGAAAGAAATAAACCCAGCATCTCTATTCTTGGCAGCCAGCACTTCACCTTCACCAGCATACCATTATGCATGTGACCTCAACCAGCCAATCAGAAGAAAGAATAACAATCCTTATAAAATAACAAAATGACTCACTATGAATGGAAAAAAAAATCTGAGTGTTCGGAACAACCTACATTTAGTGAAAAAGCAGTCCCTGACTTTGAGAGCAGAATGAAGACATGATTAGATGTCTTGTCTTTGCATTTCCTGTACCTGAACACTGCAATCATACAAGAAATGCCATGAGTAATTTCAGAAAGAGTTATACGTGTAAGGATGGGTAGCTATAAACCCCTATGCAAAAAGACAGCCAGGAAAAAAATCAATAAAAAAGAGACAGTGCATTCTCTAACAGGCACATATGATTTGCACCCAGGGTGGAATAGCCGGTGTGGCTATTTGCCCCTGGGGTGGACTTGCCAATGAACCTATTACCATCAAATGAGTATAGTCTGTTATGGCAGAGACAAGCACTCAGGTGTCCGCAGCCAACAATCCTACTTAAACCAAGGTGTAAATGGCCACATTAGCCATTTATATCCACATGGCCGAGACAAACCATGGCCTTTTCCTAAACCTAAGCAAGTAGTTTTGTTTCCTAAACCTGACCAAACTGCAACTGAAAACTGAAAATAATATTTTAAAATAAGTCAACTAAGTCTAACAGTGAAGTTAACACTGGCTTATAATTCTACACAACTCAGGTCTAGTGAAAAGCGGTCCCTGACTTTGCCATTCAGAGGAGAATGAGGACATGATTGCATCTTTATATTTGCTGTACCTGAACACTGCAATCATATTTAAGTGCCATGAGTAATTTCAGAGAGAGTGATTGTACATGTAAGGATGAATAGCTGTAACTTCTCATGCTAAAAGGCAGCAGGAAACAACTAAAAAGAGAGACTATTTTGCACCCGTGCACAGGCTAGCATGGTAGAGACAATCACCTGTGTCCATAGCCAGCAATGCTATTTGTACATGGGTGTAAATAGCCAATTAGGCAAATCATGACTTTTTCCTAAACCTAACCAAACTGTGACTGAAAACTGAAAATAATAATTAAAAACGCTAAGCTAAATCTAGAAGTGAAGTTAAAGGGACTGTTCACCCCAAAATAAAAAATAAAAAAGTAGATCTGACCAGGAAAGTCACAACAAGATCTATAGATTTTCTTGAGTAAATTGGTCATGATTTCTGCAAAAAAACATTACTGTTGAGTTTTTCAAATCTATTTTCAGGGGTGATTTGAGCACCACAAGGTGAGTGCAAAACTATCTACAGGGATAGATAGCGCTACAGGTAAGAGGAAAAATATTTAATTTTGATTTTACACTTATTGATTTATAATTTTACACAAAACTCACATTCCTGTCACTGAGGAAGGGATTCAAACTGCACTCCTCCATGGGAGAGTGTTATGCTCAACCTAGTCATCCACACAACCTCTAACACAGACAGAATTTGTCTCCTTGCAGCCAAACAAAGGGGGCCAGGTGGGAATAGCCAAATGGCTGCCGTGAGCCTATTCTCACCTGGTTGCAAATAGACACTATGTTTATAAAATCAGCACAGAGCTGTTTTGCCCTGGTCTGTAAGGGTTCCTCTGCTTAACCTGTTGAGTCCCTAAAGAGACCTAGTTCTCTGAGAAAGTTGGTGAGTCCTGGCTTCATATTTGATTATGTGGATGCTTCAGTTGGGTGGAGTGAGGCCCTGAAATCCCAAGGGTGTTTGGGGTTAGAGAGGTGGAGGTAGTGTACGAGTCCCTGGGAGTTTTTCTTTTTCTTTTTTTTTTTTTTGTACTTACAGTCTGACTGCTGCTGGGTCATCCATTATTAAACACACACACATATAAACACACCCACATGGTCTTACACAACTGCATATTTACCCACATTTTGGGAATCTAAAGTAGTCCTGATGCAAAATTCCATTAATTTTCCATAACAATTTTAAAATAGGATATGAAAATGTTATTTCCTGGTTTGTTAAGGCGAATAAGCTTCTTGATTCTACTAAGGAAAGCCATTACACTATTTAATAAATGTGGGGAAATAACTTGCAATAACTAAAAATGGATTCATGTTCATGTAAAATCACATATTTGCATATGTGACCACCTTTTTCTGCAGAATATTAAATCAGGGTTTCTGCAAATTTTAACAAGTTAAATTTGAAATGTTTTTTATGACTTTTTAAAGACCATTATGGATGCATTTTACGACCTATTTCATTATTTATAGGAATGTGTTGGCATAGATACACAAACTGTCACTTGCTGTCACTTACATTTTTTTTCCAAGATGGCAAAGACATGACCCACTTTACACTGACTCTGACTGGCCTTCATAATCAAATCGATTTCTAAGAGCTGTCAAAATTGTTTTTAAGACATTTTAGGGCCTAAAATTCCAATGATTGAATTTTAGACTTTTTAAGAACCTGCAGAAACCCTGTGAATCAAGACAACTGATCCTCTGGTTTTCTCTATCAGACTTTCACCACTCAGAAATAATGACCAACAGGAACCCTAACACACAAACACACACAGTAACCTAACCTACACCTCCTCTGCACGCTGTAACTGAAAATACAAAAAAAACAAAAACATCCTGCTTCTTTCCACACAGTGCCTGTCTGAAGTCCATCAAGTTATAAATAATTCAGCCCACTCCACCGCAAAGCAAGAACAACCCGCTGCTCACCATTCATTTTGACTGGGCAGCTCGTGGATCCAGGGCACCGGGTTCTCTCCCACGAAGCCCATGTCATCGTGGGAACTGGAGGATGACTGGTCAGAGAGGTGGGCAGGAAGCAGGGGCGGCCTATCGTCCTCGATCATCACGATGTCATCCTGCGGCATGTTCACAGTCGGAGAGAGCTGGTAGTTACCTGAAAGAGAAGGGGAAAGAAAGAGATTAGAAGGCATAAATGACTACATATTTTAATAAGAATTTCTTCACAATTTTACAACACAATATGGCATGAATACTGAAGGTTTTTTTAAGCATCCAATTAGTGGTGTCTGATAACAAGTGTGGGGAAAATAAGATTGAGAAAATTTGTCTGCATGCTGAGGCAAAGTCAGACATGTCTGTGTAAACACAATAATTTTATCTTACTTTGGTAATTACCAAGATAATACTGTATACAGAGATAACTTTGGCCGAGATAATTGCACTTGATTTTCACATCAGGACATGCCTGAAGGACACCAACGTTTCTGAATAAAAAAGGGTAAATAACAGGGCTTATCAAGTACAACTTTGCAATGCTGCATGCATACAAAGATGTTGCATGGCAAAACAATACCCGCTAAATGGCAGCAGGCTCCAGACACCAGAAAAATACACAAAAATGGATGTCACGGACGCAAATGACAGGATGAAGTGGCCATCAAGGCTCACAGAATGGTACACAAAACGATATTATGTCTTGAGTCTAGTCGCTTAAAGGGTTAGTTATTTAATGTGGGCTTGTATGAGGCACTTATTGGTAGTCAGTGTATTACCTACAGTAGATGGTTGTCAGCATACCCCCAGTTTGGAGAAGCAGAGCAAAGTACCAGTACGGAAGCGAAGCAATGTACTGCTATGGACAGGGTCGGCAACAAAAGGTATTTTAACCACCTAAAAAATCAATATCTGTTTAAGTGTACACTGTATTTAGACTAGTTTTTACTACTTTACCTTGCTGTCAGACAGCCTTTTCTGATGGGAAATGGCAGTTACACAAGGCAGTTATTGCTCACTCCAAACCAACCAAACTCCAAAGGCAAAATCAGTGATTTTACCATGCAGAAAACAGGAGTTGCTGGTCTACTGCTGCCTTGATCTGTTAGTTTGTTTGTGCTATTGTGTGACCTCTGTTTTAAAAGGACAGTTCAGATTCACAAAATAATACAAAATAAACAACACATTGTGACAGTGGCAGATGAGCAACTTCCTGTCTTGTGCAAGGTTAAATTACTAATTTCACAAATGGAGTTTGGTTGGTTTGGAGAGAATGATATTTGGCTTATATAATGGCAGTGTCTCATCAGAAAAGGCTGTCTGACAGTAAAGTAAAGCAGTGAAAATATTCTAAATATATAGTACACTTAAACTAATGTAGTTGTTTTTTGCTGGACCTGTTTTAAGTGACTACCTTTTGTTGCTGACCCTGTCTACAATACATTGCTTAACTTCAGTTCTGCTACTCCTCTCTGCTTTTCTAAACTGGGGGCTTGCCCACTGGTGTCTACTATCGCTAATACACACTGACTATTAATGAGTACTTCAAACAAATCCACATTAAATAAGTTGAACTATCCCTTTAATGGCCCCATGCAAAAAGTTATAGACCAGAGTAGTGTTATCAATTCTCCTTCACTCTTCTCCAAGGACAAATATGAGCAGGAGAAGAGCTCCCCTGATCTGTATTCTGTCCCGTCTGACCCTCCCCGCTGAGGACTTCTTTGAATCGCTCCTTTGCTGCTCCTCAGGAGTCAAAGTCAATGGGGAATGTGCTGCCGCGGCCGGCACTCGGAGCCAAGGGCTGGAGAAGGGTTGTTCAATAGCATGAGAGGTGGCATTACAATACAGAGGTGCAAGATTCACTCTGCAAATTGATCAGTGCATGACTTAAATTAAAAAAAAAGAGAAATCAAAGTCAAGACAAGTGATGAGATCAGGCTTTAACCACACACCTGTTTACTATTAGACAAAGGTTTACAGAAATGCAGGACTTCCTGCTCTTTTGCTTTTGTTTCCATTATTGGAGAGCCGTTTTGAAAATCTAATAGCTTAGGAACAATTGTGTGTAATCACTAACAGCAGACAACAATATTTACCCTGGCAAGATCCCAACATGAATCTGAGAGGCATTTGATCTCACTGGGGCCTGACGAATGATAAATGCACATTGTGGAAGTAAATCTGAGCACCAATCAACACGGCAATGAGGTGTAGAGTTTAGTTTAGGTATTTACAGAGAAAAAAAAACTCAAAAGAAAAACAAAGATACAAAACAGCTGTGTGGGGGAGGACAGAAACCCAGGTGGGCTTAGAAAGGTCCTGCCCCTCTAAAAAACACTGAAGTCCAACAACAAACAGAAAATCCAGCAGATATATGTGTATTTTCTAGGTTATTTTTCTTACGTGTCAGAAGTCTTATCAGTGGCATGTGACAAAAGAGATTTATTATACCATATGTGAATACATGTTCCAAACTGAAGGTTTCAAATGCAGTGTTACCATGGATACACTGAATAATATCACCAAGATATTACTTTACTTGGCAATTACCAGATTTTTTTTTTAGCTCACAAGCCTGATGTTTATTTTTTATCCCTATGAAACAAAACTTTGATTCGGGATAGGACAAGTTGCTTTATACCCTGACTGAAAACTTTCCAAAAACACCTGCCTCTGCCCTTACACATCTGTTAATTGATTCTTTTGGAAGCCTCATCCCTTTGTCTATGGACTGCTCATCTGAACCTGTTAAGATGGCTGCCAACACTGTACAGGTGAAATGAAGGCCATTCCTCACTTGGGCAGCTTGACAGAGAACCATGGGTAATTGAATTCAGCCTGTACTGTAAATCAGCAGGCCTGCAGTAATGACAGTGAGAAACTCCAGGAAGTCACTTAGACTAAGTTAAACCTATCACTTTCTTAGCAGGCAGACCAAGTAGTTGGAAGTTAAATTAAAGCTGTGTATCAATACTCATCATTTATCTTAAATTAGGTTCTTTTTATAATTATTTGTGATATTCACTTTTGTTATATGAAAAAGAAAACAACATAATAATAATAATGTTGAACAATTTCAGTTTGACTTCCAATTTATTCAGTGCAATGATGCCAACTAAAGCAGAGGTTATTTTCCTTAAAGGATAACTTCGGTATTTTTCAGCCTGGGCCTTATTTCCCCATGTGTATGTGTGTGTATGATTGATAGGTACAACGCGTTTTAAAATTGGTTCAGTATTGAGGGAGGCGGATGCAGCTGGCAGCTGCAAAACGAGTTATATATTAGGGCAAATACGTCCGTAAAAGTTTGCTCATGATAAACAATGGCAACACAGGCCACATTAAGCCATGTAACTAATGTATATAAATTTGACTCGGTCTTATCTGGCTGTTCTTGGTCTTGGTTTCAACCACTCAAGGTCTTGGTCTTGTCTCGATCATGATACACTCTGGTCTTGATCATGGTGTGATCACAGTTTAGGAGCTTTTAACTCCAATATTGGTTTATATTTAGGGAGGGTGCGGATCCTTTTTCATGGAGGTTGCCATGCTGAACCAAATAGTTTCTACAGTACTGTAGAACAGAATGGACAAACGAGCCACTGGCTTCAGATATGGCCTTTTGCATTGTATCTAAGTTTCACAGCCACCATAGGTGCTCCTACACGCTTTGAAAGGGAGGGTGAGACAAGTGGAATTCAGTTGCTTTCAATCTACAACCCCGCTAGATGCCACTAAACCCTACACACTGGTCCTTTAAGGACAACAGATGATGATGAAATCTGCATATGGAAAAAGGGACATTGACTATTGCAGCCTATTGCTATTTGTGTAAGTTTGCATGAGTTTCAATAAAGTGTACATGATTTGCAGAATCTATCCATATTCTGTGAACTATAATTGCTTCTTATTCTCTGTACGCAATAGTTTGTCCTTGAACAACTCTTCTAAGTCAGTTCTTAAACACTCTTCCTTTTTAAAATGACTTCCCTCCACTGTCGTCAGTGTCTCTGCTGCTTTACAGTCAGCTTAGTAAAATTGCGGCAGTGTCAATAAGAGATGCCCCGAGGTTGTGTGTCCACAGGGCTCATCTTTATACCAGCCTTTACTTTCCCTTAGCTGCTTGGTAGAGTTACCTCTTGGTTGCATCAGCAACACTGAGAATTTCACTACAGTAGTCACCTGCAAAAGACATACAGTATAGTGGTAAAATAATGGGGAGTGCTGTTTCTTCGGAAGGTTTGGTGTGTGTTTCAAGCACATTGCAGATAGACGTAACATTTTGTATTCACAATATGCACTCTTAAAGACAACGCATAACTCATAATCACCTTACATTCACTCATGTCAGCAGAGCACTTTTGCTAACAGAGGACACAGTTTTAATTAGAAACTCGGCAAGCTTCCCTCTCCTGGCTTTGTGAAATATTTCCAGTCGGGACCTCTTGACACAAGTGGCCAGCTCTGCAGATGAAGAGTTGTTAAAGTCATTCCACTATCCTCTTTGCTAAGTAGCTAAAGGACACACATACTCACACAATAAGTGGCCAGTGGACAGGTATAGCCGGGGCCACGCTGATGATTTGAAAGGTGAAAATAATTAGAGAAGCTGCAGCACTTGCTTTTCCGCAGCTGTCAGCATAATAAGCATAGAGGGAAATTACCCACCCACCTCCGATACTTGTTATAGCACGAGGCAAGTTAAAATCACTGTGCAGCTAAACTGGGACAATAAAGCAGATAAAGCAGACTTGAACAGACCAAAAGAACATGACTCATAGGAACAGTGTGTTTACGTGTTAAATGGATGTTTGGTTCATATAAGTTGACTGAGAAAGTTAAAAAGCCGAAGATAGAGCAAGCAAACAGACAATCTGAAGAGGAAGGAGACTTTTCAGCACCTTCAGTGGTGTTTTTGACACATTGACGTGCAGATGGAGCTGCTCACTCACTGTTATAACACTGTTGTCTTTTACCAGCTCCTCACAGTCAGTAACAAGGGGAAAAAAGGGGCAGGTGACAGTCTATATGTGTGTGTTGGAGCTCAAACTCGCTGGTGACTGAGACAGTTGAAAGTCAAGGTTGTTCATTACAAAGAGATGACTCTAAATACAAACAAGTGCTGCTCTTTTGTTTCGCTGGAAAATATAGAAATTTAATGGAATCTAAGGTTGTTGTTTTTTTGTTCATGTTCATTAAACTTAAAATTTCTAGTATTTATTTTTGGAAAACTTCAGAACTTATAAACATGTCTTTTGACTTGAAATGAGTTGAATGAATGTACTGTACAGAGTTCAGTCAATTCATTAAATTACGTTTCTAAAGGAACATGATCGGACAGACTTCTGATCATGTTTCTCTCCCAGCATGCATGAAAATTTGCTGATTGTCTCACTGCAAAAAGTGTATTGCATTAGTAGTTGCAGTCTAAGTAATGTAATGTTCTGAGTGAGTCTCATTCAGGTTTCTTCTTTAATGATGGCTTTCTACTTTTGGGAATTCCAATAACTTAAAATTACACCACATTCCCTTAACTTGCTATTCTTATTTTAGTAAAAGCACATCCGATAGGTTTCTCTTGGTATTGTGCATGTGAGGTCACAACATTCTTCTCCTGATTTTTCCCCCTGCAGTTTAACTGCTATTTTCTCTTGGTGACTCGTTAAGACGGTAGGTCTAAAGCAAAAATGAATTTTGTCATCAAATAATGCAATGTTAGACATATGACCCAACTGAATTATATTTTCCCACACTCACTGAACCAGCTAGTTATTGTTAAGTTAGACTAATGTTAGCAATTATATTAATTATATTTAACAAATTAAAGTACCACACTAAAGTTATAGTTAGTTAAAGTTATCATAAAAAAATACTTTTCCTGAAACTATACTAAGAAGAGAAAAAAAGAAAAAAATTAATATCACACATATCTTAGAGACATGTATGGGAGGTCACATGGGGACAAATATTACTCCAGTTCTTATTAATGGTTCACAGATGCTGGCTTCTTCACAAAGGGGGCTATTTGATATTTGTTAAAGAGCCTCTGATTCATGCTTACCATCCATTCAGCTGAGGAAAGAGTTCTCTGGCGACATGATTGTGCCACTGTGGCCTTCGTCGCACTGTAATTAAAGATAGCTTCTCATGAGTCATGCTGGCAGAAGCGGACACATATTACCCACCACCCTCAGCACCCACCATTACAGTCACCATCCTGCTAAAAACAAACACGAGTTGTTGGGTGGGGTTTATGTAGCAATAATATTGTGATGTGAAGGGCTAAACAGGATCACAGCTAACAGCTGAAACATATTAAAGTCAATGTGATTACAGTGGTTGTTAATTTTAATGTTATGACATAAAATTTTTATTGTAAGTCTGGTTAAAAGACAATATTTTCATCAGTGAAACACAGAAAATGGGAAAAAATGATATTTTTACAGTTTGTGCTTGAATGAACTGAACTTTACAAACAGTGACAGTCACATTATAGACATGCCATCCTATCAAATAGTATAATCAGTACTGTACAGTGAGTCACATGTTTCCATGACTGTACTGAAGCACATGCAACCCTCTGGCCAGCCATGCTCAGCGCATGTGGAAGCTATTCCATGATATAGAAGCAGAGATGTTCCTCCTGCCTCTGGCACAGAGTGAAGACAGAGACAGATGAGCTCTCTGGCTCGAGAGGCCACCTGGCTGCATCCATCCAAACGGATCAGAGCTTCACTCTCCTCTCTCTCTGCCCTCTGACCAAGCGTTGCCCGTTGAAACATTGAGCTGTAAGGTGAGAGGTCACACTAATAGCCCCACTCCATCTTCTTTCTCCTACACATTTCCTCCATCTCTGTCCATCACACACTCATACACTTTGCTCTCCTCTTTCTTCTCTCTCTTCCTCCCTCATTCTCTGACACTTTGGCCTATTGATCTCACTGGAGGAGGGATCATTAGATGATCCAAGCTGCCACCGCTATCAAGCCCATACATGGATTGTAGCTGGTAATCATCCTAAGTACACACTGGCAAAAACTAAAGACTTATGCTCTCCAGGGGATGCTGGGGCCACTTTCTAAGCGCACTTCCACACCTGTGGTTTGCTTCATTTGGTGCAGACTACTGACATAAATAAAGAAGTATAACACTTCTTCCCACTGTACAAGAATGAAGCCGAAATATCCCAGACACGAGTGCTGCCATCTTGCAATGGTGACATTTTGGAGTCTGTGGAGTAGTGATCAAATTTGGAGTATTAAAGTCCTGCCCACAGAGCCAGCAGACTCAATTGCAAGCAGAGCTCAGCTGTCAATCATGACACGAAGCATGTTTTTATAGCATCAAATAACTAATTAAAACTATACTGATCAGAAAATTGAACACTTGAACGTACATCAGTGAGTTAAAAACTACCTAAAATGACAGAAACCATTTAAAAAAATGTATTTGATGTGCACTTTGATGGTTTAGTTTGGCTCATGCCCATCTGCTAATATGGAGGGGGTAGGGTTTATGACCTGTGCTGCAGCCAGCCACCAGAAAGTAATCCAGATCTTTTGCCTTCACTTTTTTGGGAGCTGTCATGTTGTCCATGTTTACACGTGTCGATGGTCCAGACCAAAGGAAAAAAATAATACTTTTAATTCTGGTTCATGCTCAGGACCTACTTGGTGAAATCAAATTCTAGTGACTTCTGGTCAAGCACCATTTTAATTCCTGTGATGTGCATGTGTTCTATGGTGTCACAAAAAGCTCACAAAGAAATAACTGACCATAATCATTATTAGACTGCAAATCAGTCGCATGTTATGAGTAGTTATGAGCCTGAATGGCTCACAATCAACAGATGGATTTATTTGTAGTTTTGCTTTCAAAATCATGCAAAGACCACATATATGCTATCATAAAATACAGTGGTTGGTCTGTTTGCCTTCACACCACAAGCGAACCAAACCACTTGTCCACTTGGAAGCGAACTGAGACCATCCTTTTCAAGCATATCATGAGGGATTCCTTCGTCAATGCAATTGATCTGAACATTTAGCTGATTGGCTTGATGACAGTGTCTGACCTCCTTGTAGAGAGATGCAACATTGAGATTCAGATGTAAAGGTTAGGAAAGGGGACACCAATCACTGAGACATGTGGAGTTAATCAGTTATTTCCATGGACCCAGTATCAGAGCACTCAGCGACCAGTCAGAGTCATTTCCTTGGCTGGAAAGTGTTGTCATAAACCTTCATGTCATGACCCTATGAGCACATATTGACAGAATGTGACTATTGTTACTGTATGCATGGAAAACAGATTTGGTGACAGCTCAATACAAGAATATTTCCAAATAATATGGAAGTTGATAGCGCAGCCAAGATGGTGTCGCTACTGGCAAAAGATGATCGTACGCCGTCAAACTAAACTAACCGCCACTCTGACATATATTACCGTGATGAGGCTAAAAGGTTTTCCTATTCCAGAGGCCAACCCAGGAACAGTGTTGAAAGGAGAGCCGACCTACCATCCAAGCCTGTTATTTAGCTTTTAAATGCCATTTCAGGGAATATCAGTTCAGAGCACCTCAACCTTTTCACACAAGCGCCAGCTACATGAGCAGTGAGTCCAGAAGGAGCACGCTATGCATCCACACGTAAGACAAGCCTACATTGTGCACTTGCTTTGATTTCTGTGTAACTTGAGGCCAGAAGCAAATATCAGACAAGCCATTTACTAATGCAATGAGAAAAAACACTTCTAAATAATTTATATGCACATTAGCATATGATTATACAAATGAATGGTGCTGATGTCCCAATTGCAATATGGAGGTCAGGAAAAAATTTAAACCAAACACCTGATGCTTTGTGTGGTAATTATCATTCATACCAGACAAATTCCCCATGCTATGAATTTCTTCCAGAAACAAACATGAATCTATCATATCACAAGTTGAAATGAATTGGATATTAAATATAGCACTGCTGACCTGCACACCCACACAGGTGTTTTCAATTACTCTGGTTGATTAGACTTCTGCTCAGGTTAAAGCTGGGTGGAGCTACGCTGGAATTATGTGAGGTCACCAAACTTCACGGACCAATGAGAACAGCAGAGAGTTTTCTCACACTAACAAGTCGAAGAGATACCAATCAAGCACAGTCTGTACACACCCACACAGTCGTTGGAGGAGGTAATTAGGCAAGTGGAAACACCTGTGTGGGTTGACCATGATGAGTTCCTAAATATAAGTCATGTTCTTGCATAACCGTACCTTAAGAAAGCAAGGTGCTGATGGAATGATATCTATACTTTAATGGTTCTATAATTGGTATGTTTTTTTAATGTATATATTTTATATTCTGTGTCTCTCACTTGGAAGAGATTTATCCTCCACACTAACTATCTTGAATCAGTTTTAGTCCTTATGTTATTAGTACACATATGCATTAAAATTTCTTCTAAATTGCTGCATTTTATAGTTTTGATAATTTGATGTGGGGTTATATGAGGTACTTATTGACTGTCAGTCTATTACCTACAGCAAATGTAGTCGGCATGCCCTCACTTAGGAGAAGTTAAAGTGTATTTTGATATTTGATATTTTCAGAATATTTTCACTGCTTTACTTTGCAATCAGACAGCCTTTTCTGACAGGAAAATGACATTACATGAGCCATCATTCTTTCCAAATCAACCAAACTCCAAAGTAATTTTGCCTTACAGAACATGGAAGGTCCTGGTCTACTGCTGCCTAAATTTGTTAGTTAGTTTGTTATTGTGTGACTTTGGTGAATCTGAACTATCCTTTTAAAACACCAAAGTCACACAATAACACAAACAAACAGATTGATGCGGGAGTAGACCAGCAACTTTAGTGTTCTGCGAGGGAAAATTGGTTGGTTTGGAGAGATCGATAATTTGCTTGTATAACAGTGGTTTCCCATCAGAAAAGGTTGTCTGACAGCAAAGTAAAGCAGTGAAAATATTCTAAAGATAGCGTACACTTAAACCTATATTGATTTTTTTTATGTGGATCTTTTTTAATTGGTGAGAATATCTTTTGTTACCTCATCCAACCTCACTTCGAATAATCCAAAATATCCCCTTAAGGTTACAAGTGCTTTAAAAGTTTTAACAGAATATGAAAAATGTGGCAAATACACATCTTTTTATTCAGATGACCACAGTGAATAAGTACAGTATAGCGCAGGGGAAGTTCCAGGGTAACACCATTTATGTCTCTGTCATTTTCTCACTGAGGCATGCTAATAGCACTCTCAAGCAGTCTGAACACCAAATTAAAGGAGGTCACTCTGCCTCATCTCCTGCACTGATGGCTGAGCATACAGAAAGGATGAGTCTGCGGACTGTGAAATGCTGGAAGTGAGGGGACAGCGGGGTCAAGTCCTGGGAAGACGGTCCCACTTAAACACCATTAGGGAGGACTATAGAGAATAAGAACACTCAGAGGTTGGTACGTTCATGTTCGTCTGTGTGTTTGCTCTTATACTTTGAACCTTTTAATGAATGTATGCCTCATTATGATAGAAAAATTGCCCAAATTGACAGAACTTTGCTGTTCCGCACTTCTTTCAGTGACTAAATCTGGATTTGGCTCAATGTGTGTCTACAGTATTTTGCACCGTCACCTGCACTGCACACATTACATCCTGTGAACACCTACTTTCCTGTGTGACAACAGCGTGAGTCCGCTTGCCTGGTTCCCAACTCCTGCCTCACGCCCCATCCTTCCCTCCTCCTGTGCCAGTCCTACATGCATGTTTTGACTCAGGCACTCTGCCAACAGCCACATCCACAGAAAGCCTCAGTCCGCAGGCCTCAATTTTCACCCCAGCGTGTGGACCCCCGCACCCAGCAGCACTTTTCAATTAGACAGACCGGAAGGTGAGGCCGGGTGTGATCCTAACGACCTTTGCGTCAAACCCCGGCTGTCGCTGTCACGCTGCGCGCATGCTGGAGATTTCACTCAGTTCCACAGTTTTGTCTCTTTAATTTGCCTTTTCTTCTTTTGTTTCTTTCTGTTCTTCTTTCTTTTGAGTGAGAAATCACCTCTACGATTCCCGACCTTTCTCCCTCAAAAGCAAAGGAATGGGTGGGATGGAAGGAAAGTAGAAGAAGAAAAGTGTCAAGAACTCATTTTATTTGAGTAGGGAGTCAAGCAGAACGTACTGTATGTTTGCCACCTGCTAGCTGTGGATTCAGCTTTTGGCCATGCTGCTCGATGCATGGTGTGTGCATGTGTGAAGCTAAAGCTGACAATATCACAGCATCGCATGGTTTACTGAGGCAAGAAGGGAATGGGATTACCTCTGACTATTGATTAGGTGGACGTGTGCACCAAAAATACACACACACACACAGCAGAAAGTTCTGAATGACAGCCCAAAACACTGCAGGAAAGATAAAGGCAAACTGCCCTTACAATCAATATGATGCCACTATACCGGCTTAATAGCACCTGTCTTCTGTGTCATTTTGTACTTTTCTTTGCCGTTGCCATGGTAATTATAATTCCTATAATTCATTCGATTGTACCTTTCCCCCCAGAGAACCAGACCTGTTCCTACTGTTTCAGAAGAAAGGCAGCAAGGTAACTGTGCCTGCCGGGAGCAGATGAGACGATCGGTCCAGTTCATGATCAATACCTGGGTGAGGTAAGATAAGGTATCCATAGGACATGGCAGCTATTTGCAGAAAATAGAGAGGGTAGCCATAACAATCATAGGTTGGCAGAAATATGGAGTCTACAATTTCACCGTATTGACTTGCTGCCATCTGCAATAAGTCACAATCAAAGTCAGATCTTAATTCTCAAGCAGCAGAACCATCCCATCCCATTTAGCTCTGTGTCGTGGTCCACTTACAGCAGCACAGGCAGTATAATGGAGCAGAGGAGCAGAGGAGCAGAGGAGAGGAACTGATTTGGTTAGAGAGTTCCTCTGCTGACTCTTAAAGACATAAAACGCCTCGGAGTTTTGTAGAAATCACTATTTACTCTGAGGAAAAAATGTATGGCTCACATCAGTGGAAAGTGAGCATAACCTGATGGAGAGGTGGTACGCCAATGTGCCACTGTGCGTGTGTGCGTGCAGCTACAGTGTGTGTGTGCCCTTCCGTATCCTGAACTCCACATGTCTGGCCTTCATGATTCAGTAATTTAGCAGGTCTAGATACACTCCACATCGAGCTGTCAGTCAAGCCCTGGCGGCTGTGAGCTTCCTGACCTTGCCGAGCCGATCTCAGCATCTGTCCTCCAACCACAACTGTCACATTTCACATGCCAGGCAATATGTCTGAGTCTGTCGAAAATAACATATAGAAGTAGATAGAGAGTGGAAACAGCTATTGTCTGTCAAGCCTGCATAAATTTACATTCGACACAGAAAAATATCTTTAATAGACTGTGCTGCACCAACACAGATTAATTTAATCTAAATGCACAATTCAAAACTTATCTCCATTTAGTGATGTAAACTATAATTAAAGAGTTTAATCAATTGGAGATGCTTGCTTGCCCAAATTAAAATAAATAACAAAATAAATAAATTTGAGTGCTGTTGAGACATAGTGTAAAAAAGCAGGGAAAACTGTTAGCTTTTGGCTGCTCTGTATTACTTAAAAAAAGGTTATATTGTTTTACCTAGCTTGCTAAAAAGTCAGTTCGCCTAGTTAGTCTACTCATGATGGCTCGGCAGAGAAGCTCTAATTTCTCCTTTGAGAAAAACTTTGACCAAATTATAAACTGGAGTGAAAGACAGAAAACCTCTCATTAAACTGAGGTTTAATGAGAGGTTTTATTTGAATCTCTCTTTATTTTAAACTAGTTTAAAAGTCCAGCATAACTTTAGCTTAACTATGATTTAATCAAATTTCAAAATTAATCCTTGTTGCTGCAACACAGCCATAGTGTCTTACTGAGTGATTTCATGATAAGAGACTATTTTGTAAGATTGCAGTCTTATCTTGCGCCCATGTCTGGTTATGTTTCGCCTAAATTCAAACTGAAGTGTGTAAATGCAGTCCAGGACATTCTGGTTAAATTTAAAATTGGAAAGAAACAAGCCACATGACCGTCAGATGATAAATGACCATGAATGAATAAGATGTGCCAGGAATACTGATGCTATTTGCTTTCAAAGTCAATTTTGTGACATTTGATCAAGGTTAACTAGATCTCAGCTCTGTTGTCAGTGAGATACAAGGTCATTGCCACTTGCTTGTGGGCAGAAGGACAGAGAGACACTACTTTCTTCTTTTAGTTTTTTTTTTCCGCCTCTGCTTTAATACATTCTCGGGACAAAACAAAATGCATCTTCTGCATCAGTAAATTAAAGATTTAAAGGGAGAAAAGGAAGATCAGATATGCAGTAAATGCAAAAACAACAAATTTGATGGACACTTGGAAGCAGGCAAATCCTAGCTTCTACTTCTCAGGTGCTGCATTTTACCTCATGAATATAAACTCAACTCTGACTGCACCAGAAATCAAAATAACAGAATTGTGTCAGTTTAAAAAGATGAAGACCTGTCACAGGATGTTGGCATGGGTTAATGAGGGCACGACTCTGAGACAGCCTCGAGACAGAGAAGAAAAGGCGCTGACATTTTCTTGCTGCAAGACAAGCCGAGTCAAAGATCTGAGACTCCGAGACTCTGCAGAGCTTCAGCTGTGATAAGTTACTGCTTTAGCACCCACTCCACCCCCAGCCCCTAAAACTTTTCCACTTGGCTCATTTGACTCCCACTCCGCAGGATGAGACGAGTGCTGGGTGCCCTTGAAGTTTCAACGGCAAGAAACTTTTCCATCAGTGCGCCCACAGTTGCCGCTTATGATCACAGCGGCGTTCTGAAAAGTCTGCGTCGGAAAAGCCAGTGGAATAAATAAGCCAAACTGAGAGGAAAACCCTACCATTTTGAGAACATTTGATTTGGGATGGAGCAGAAAAGACACGATGCAAGAGTGAAAATGAGAAGAGTGAAAATGAGAGGGAGATGGAGGGGGAGAGAGTGTCAGGGGCAAGCCCTATTGATCTGGAGGCTTAATTAACCATCAGATCCCTCTGACACAGCCTCTGATCTTCTGTGATCAGTGGCAGAGTGGCACCGCTCTGGGGGAGACGATGGGAAGGGGATGGGAGAGAAACGGGAGAACGGATGGGAGAAGGGCGGAGAGGGAGAAAGTGTAGATCACTGACAGATTACAAATTCACTCCATCAGAGCAAAGGAGGGTGGAAGGGTGACGGGGTGGAAGCTGAAAGGGGAGAAAGAGTGAGCGATGAGGAGATCATGAGGAGACAGTTTATCAGTGGGGGGCAAGATGGAGAAAGAAGAAGAGGGAAGAAGATGAAGAAAAAGACATAAGATGCACATGAAACTAGAATTACCACCTCATGGTTGTAGGTTGAGGAAAATTCCTTCACGAAAATGGGACAGACATGAGGCCACAATGACCTAGACGTTTGACCACCAAAATCTTATCAGTTCAACCTTGAGTCCAAGTGGACATTTGTGCCTACCTTGAAGAAATTCTGTTTCAGCATTTTTGAGATATTGTGTGAACAAGAATAGGACAGATGTGAGGTCACAGTAACCTTTGGCCTCCAAAATCTAATCAGGTTAAGCTGGAGTCCAAGTGCACGTTTGTGCCAAGTTTGAAGAAAAAGTCCATTAAAACATTTTTCAGATATTGCGTCCACAAGAATGGGACAGATGGGAGGTCACAGTGACCTTAAACACTGGCCAAGTCCAAGTCCAGGTGGACGTTTGTACCAAATTTTAAGAAATTCCATCAAAGCATTCTTGAGATATTACATTCACAAGATTGTGACTGCAACCCAAAAACATAATGCCTCTGGCCACATCTGTCACTGGCAGGAGGCATAAAGAGAAGTTAGGACAGAGAAGAAATGATGGGAAGGGGATGGAAAGATAAGATGAGAAAATGAGTGCATAAAAACCCACTGGGTGTATTGAGAAAAGGGGAGTGGATACATGTGACTACACTCCATTTCCCCCCTAACATGCCCCCCTACACTGATGCAATCACCTTCAGCTTCTGTCTGTATGCATATGTGAAAGGTCTGTCGATGTTGAGATGACAGCAGCGACTGGCAGAGGATTGAATTGCCAATTCTAATACACCTGAAGAGATGAGATCTTAGCCCGCTCATGTCAACTGGGTAGAATGGGAATTGACCCGAGTGAAGCCAGTCGGGAGTGGAGTGAAGGCAGGCAGGATTGGGGATGACGTTAATCCCTGAGAGGTTTGAATAGTGAAATAGCATGCGGGGCGATGAGGTGGGATGAGGCTTTGAAGGGGGAGGTAGCGGAGACACTTCAGACAGGCTGAGGTGGATGCTAAAATTGATCAGGGAATATCAGTGTACAGACACCAGCAATTCAAGGGAAAAATATATCCAAGGAGCACAAGGTTAGCAGGTCAACCACACAGTATGAATGGGGAGTAACCAGACAAAAAAAATCCAATTTGTGGAGTCGTTATGTGCAAAAGAAAGAGACACAGAGGTGTTGAGAGGGAGGGTGAAAGCCTGAAAGACCTTGCTGATAGGTGACTCACCAATGCGTCCGATAATATTAGGCAGCGGCGTGGGGCTGTTGTCCAGGCCTTCAATGGTTTCATACAGGGAGTGGGAAATCCGACGCTCGTGGTTGTCCAGTAGAGAGTCTGCAGGATGGTCTAAAACTGGAGGGCTGCTGGAGGCTTCCTACAGAGATGGAGAAGAGGCATGGGGCTTAAAACTAGGTACAGTGCCAAAACAATTTTCCATTTAGTCTGATAAATAGTTTGCAAAACTTTGCCTTTAAGAGCCAATGTGAGTTTTTTTTAGGCATATTCACATTTGTAACTGAAAGGTTTGAGTCATTAATGAAACATCTGCAATATCTGTTTCTCATCTGACATTAACTGAAAATACAGCCCAAGTGCTACTACTAGATAGGGAGACTTGCAGTTGTGAGTCTTGATCCACCCATTTGTTTACACTTGGATTATTTATTCTGCCTTCAATGCACAATATGTTAATTCTGCCACTAGGGGTCTTTCTCTTAAATTAAAACTATAACAAAAGACACAGTTTGATGATGTCACGAAGTAGTGCGGGTATCATGGGAGTTGTTATCTTCACTTTTAAACAGCCACCATAGCTGATGAAAATCTATCTGACATGACTCAGGCAGGATTCATGTTTATGGACAAGGTGATATTAAGGTTTTATTCATTACATTATATTATTCATCCAGTTATAGCAATGAGCAACTAGCTAGCAATGGGTAGCAGGAAAAATACAGTTACCTTGAATGATTTACAAACTTCTCAGCATGTTATCATCGTTGTAAATATTTGGAATAATTTATATTCAAACTTAACCACTATAACATATGTCTAGCATTTTGAGACATTGTTATGCAGAAATGTTGCATGTTAAGGCTTTAATCCAGCCTATTCTCACTCCTAATGCATCAAATATGGTGGTTTGGTCAGTGCTCCTATGCTTCTGACTGACGGTACCCCTGTAGCTAGGTACTCAAATGCACTCTCTTATGTTGTAATGTGCCGTAAATGTCAGGTGACAGTATAAAAGGCAACAAAGTCCACATACAGAGGAGGTAGGGGGGATGGATGAGTCCAGCAAACACAGGCCTTTCACCCAGGAGTGCAGGTTTGGTGTCTGGTGTGAAAACAAAAGTCAACATTGACTTCTTTGTAAGTTACATAATAAGGCACCTATTTTAACCCAAACCATGATCTTTTCCTAAACCTAAGCAAGTAGTTTTGTGCCTTTATTTTGAAAGTGAACCCACATGACAGATTATTAATTATTGCTAACCTGACCGTGGAGCCGTGCATGACACTAATTGACGCTAAAGTAGGGGGGTGCCTACAGCGTCATGGTTTAAAGGATAGGGCTGTGACCATGCTGCTGTATTTAAGGAGCTGGGAGTGAGAATGTGTTGTCTAATTCCAATAACATGTGCTGACAGAAGTCAAAAACACAGATAAGGTAAAAATGAATTCATCCAGGACAGATTTTGTTTGTTTTGAATTGGAAATAAAGAGTTATCTTGTCTGAGTGGAAGAATTTCACAGTCATTTCTGGATTATTTTTGCAGTGTGCATGTACCATATAAACAGGAAGCCATACACACTCACACAATCAAATTCACCCACAAAAGAAGAAATGGGGCTGCATAATACAGCTCCTAATGTGATGCCATCAATACTCCGGAAACATGGGATGGGGGCTTCAGCGTCCGTCTCGGCTTATGTGGGTATTTTCTGGCTCAGCAGTGTGAAACGGCTCCTGTAGTAGTTGGAGCTGGATAAAGCGCCATAGATTTCCCATAGGCCAATAGACAGCTGTCTCTAACAATGAACCCCAGTAAATGGACCAGTGACATTTGCCATGTGGTCGATATGCCGCACTGCTGGTTATTGAGCCCCCCGTACGCTCAGTGCATGTGTCAGTCTTGACAGGGGGACACAGTTAGCGGTTAGTCTTTGGGTTGGGACCAGTTGGCCTAGATACTGCGTCCAGTCTTCAAGAGCCAATAGTCTGCTAAATGTGGTATTTTTAGAGACAATGGAGCTACAACAGCAAAAGTCAGGTTGTACAGAGGAGAAAAATCTCACATCCACGTGCGGAGAGTTAGAGAATAAAGCTTGGGCCTTGGCCTTATTTCCCACAATGCTTCATAGCAGCCCGTGGGCAGCCGCGGGAATGCGCTGAACTCCCTGTACAGGACCTATTACAGATAGCTCCCTCACAGCTAGATAGTCTTGCACAGTTCAACTCTGTACCTCAAGCATGCTTTAAACCAGGAGGCCCTGGCTAATATTGATGTCTCAAAACAGTCCGCTGGCTCCCGGCCAAGAGAAAGGGGAGTAAAAGATCAGACAACAACCGCAGCAGAGAGACGGGAAAGCAGAGCAGGAGGAAGAGGAGGAGAGAAGAGGAAGAGGTGGAGGTGGTGATAAACAAATGGAAGGAATAACGAGAAAAAGGAGGTTTGTGGGGGTGTGGGAGCTGAGGCCCCAGCGGAGTGTGGGTGCTGCCAAGTCGCCTTCTCGTGGGAGTAGCGTGCCCTGGGAGACGCATACCAGGGCAGAGGGACTTATCGGCTGTTTAATATAAATGAGAGGTTTAATGAGGTTGAGAGCGCAGGACTTTATCGGAACAGCGCGTTGATAAGAGAGGGTTGTGAGGAGGGAAAGAGGCAGTGTGTGTGTGGAGTGCGAGTGTGAAATGGAGGGCTGGGTCAACACAATTACAATCAGAGCCACGGCCACTGCCAGCCTTATAATAAAAAGCATGTCCCTGGATGATTCAGACTCAATAAGGTTCAAATTGTTGAAATGAAGATTTATTTTACTCGCTTCTCTCTCTTTTATTCAACCCCTCTGTGCACTTTTTAATCTGTTTCGGATCTGGAGACTTGTCATTTGTCATGAGCTGAAAAGAAGGAAGACAGAGGGTTTAAGGTAAGAGGGAGGAAAGTGTGTGGACAGGTTGGAACAGAGAGTGAGCAGCTGAGAAGCAAATGATATGAAAACTATATAGGATGTGTCAAGAGGAATAGATCAGCTATGTCACTGTCTCTATCTATCTCTGAGAGTTGAACTGGCTTATTTTAAAAGTATTCATTGGCTTCTATAGCAAATAGACTTTGGAATCAACTTAACACAGAGGAAAAATGGCAGCAATTTAATCTTTGTGTATCCAGTATTAATTAAGTCCGCCTCTGTGCATGCTAATGCTTTAGCATACAGTGAATGTTTACTGACTTTTGAAGGTTTTCTGACTAGCGCATGGCAAGTGGTGACATTTTCATGTGAAATATCTGCTGATGTCCAGGTACAGAGGCATTTGCCACACATAACATAATGTTAAAGCTAAAAGACTCAGGCTAATGATGTGTTCTCTTCACTGGCGACAACACATGAGGTTATTTTCAATTGAAGTTGGCAACATGAATTCAGAAACTTCCACTTCTCATGTCCCATTTTTCTTGCTGTTATCCAGTTTTCACTTTTATTTAACCTATTAACCTTACATTTTTCATCAACAAAAAAACATGCAGCTTGATATCCATGTTCACCAACCCTGCACAGAGGTGCTCATTGATGTCAGCAACATTTGACTGGTGACTCACGACAATGAAGCTGGCCACGTTTGGCCATTTTGTAGCTATGTGGTTAATAGTATTAATATGCAATAAAGCTACATCTCAGCAACACTGGTCAGACAATTAATTACGACAAGTATTTATATCCAAAAGACAACAGAAATACACTCAATAATGTTGGAAAAGAAAGCACAGGGATTAGATTAAGCACAGCAGCCCTCAAAGCAGTTACCCAGCCAGACCAGGTGGACTGTAATTGGTCCAGGAAGAGAGCCAGCATAAAAGCTAAGCTAACCTGGCGTAGACCTAAGCGAGAAAGTCAGAAAGAGATGCATTGGTGGCAGCCCACTTTGATTCTGCACCAGACCACATCCTCCTCCCCATACCCCCATATAACAAATCTCAATGTAACAGTTGGTAACAAGCCAAGAACAAGGAAAAAGAAAAAAGGTTTGTATCACTGTATCCGAAACCCAACAAGGGCAACAGAAAGTTGATGAAGGAGCTTATTTCTTCCATAAGTGGCTATGTTTCTTTAGGTTTTTCAGCATCCTTATTGAGATTTTAGTGCTTTCTTACCACCAGTTCTCATCACTTCATCGTGTGTTTAATCTGTCTTAATCTAGTCATTTTCAGAGTGGATTATCCTGAAGACTGAAGAAGAGGGCAGAGCACCGTGACTTACACCGAGCCCAGTCAAGATCATCTGCTGCTCAGCTCCCACTGGACTCACTGAGCATGCCGGTGTGTTTGTGTGTTCAAGGTAATGCTGTTTATTTTCTGTGTGAGTGAAGCGTGAAAATGTGTGTGTGTGCATACCTGTATTCATGTGTAGGTGTGTTTGTGTTTATATGTGTTTGTGCTAAATGCAGACTCATGCACAAATATGTTTTTGCCTGTGCATCAGCACCTGCCTGACCTTGAGTACTGAGGGTAGTGAGGGAGAAGAAGCAGTGTGTTGACAGGGCTGGTCTTAAGCTGTCAACTAAGGCTAATAATGTCTAGTCCATGCCATTTCCTGGCCTTCTATCCTGAGTCTCAGCCTGTTGCCGTGGCCCTAATCCAGTCAACCTCTACCATAATGCCGTAATTACAAACCTTAAGCTGCTGCATCCTGCCCCAGGCACAACTCACCTCTCTGCTGGCTAGATACCCCACTTTCATTAGCTTCTCACATCCACCTAGAGCCCCAACTAATGCTGGTGCTTCCCAAAGTGGTTGGCCAGGTCTTTTAGGAGTTCTTAGCAAAACTTCAATTTCACAAAACCATCTCTCAGATGGGAAATACACACAACAGCAAGTTACATGAGAAGAAGTTCTGGTTAGGTTTAACTGTTCCACCTCAGTTGTTTTTCCAACTAAAAACACACTAAGTGTTTGTCTTGATGCTTTTGAAATGACAGTTATGAAGCCTACAACACACTACCGTAGTGTAACCATCACCTCCATCTACAGCACAACAAGCCATGTGCAAACTGCAAACATTCTGTACACATACAGACTCAGAAGCTGGAACAGTGATACCTTGATACATTGCTATTCACTGTGAGACCTGGTGCTGCACATGGGTGCCACCAGCTGAGCTACAGAGATTTAAAAGGTGCCCAGCGGCACGACTGGTTGAGGAGAAAAGCTCAACTTTATGCAAATGTTTCTGACACAATGCGAACAGCAACCAGGTGAAAGCCAATCATGCTCATTTAGATTCCCACAGAAGCAGAAGCTCTGGAGTTGTTTACCACTCTGCTCCCACTAGTGAGGATTGCTTCCAGCGCAGATACAAGACTGCAATGCCAATTAATCTTGTCATTGTTGTATTGCAACAATTTCAACATGTACCACATTTACAAAAGAGACCAAAAACAAAGTTCGGAATACTGTTCAAAAGGAAATTAGAAGGGCACTTAGAGAGCATAGACATCTGCCAAGATTTAATCTGATAGGTTTAATGGGTTCTTCCTTGGCCCATACCGCACACTTCCACCAAGTTTCATGAAAATCGAGCAAGTAGTTTTTTTATAATCCTGCTGTCAGACAGATAAACAGTACTGTTTCATATAGATTCAAGATTCAGCATTGAAGAACTTTATTGTTATTGTGCAGGCACAACAAAATTGTACTTGCGTCATCCTCAAAAGGTGCGGCGTAATGAACAACTTCCTTGTGTGTATGTAGTACTTCTGCTATGTCAGAGAACAACTGTGCAGAGTATATACATTACATGATCAGTAGAAATCGTCCACAGAGCTACAGATCTATGAGATGCTAAGAACTGCCTCTTATTTACCTGTATATATGTGTGAATACAGGGTAAGAGTCTACAGCCATGCTAGCAGCAGGATTTCAAAACCAAAGCAGGTTTCCTCCAGAAAAATTTCAGTTTTATAGACTTTGTTTCCTGCATTCTGGTGACTTTTGAAGAATGAAAATAACAGAAGACAGTATACTCCAACACATTTTTATGTTAAGTGCTTTTCATTTTCCTATTAATTCTCAGGAAAGAATTCAGAATAATTTGCCCCTCTGGCATAAACTACTATTCATTAATTTTTCTGTCCCTTCGAGAAAATCAACGCTGCAGCTTTACAAAAAGTATGCTCCTTCCATTTAAACTTTCCATAAGAAATGGGAATTCTTAATGTCAGTCTGCTAACACATGCAGTATAGTGCCAGAAACAGGTTGGGATAATGAAAAATAAAAAAGGGTGAAAATAAAATCCCTTGAATCCTTTGGATTTATGAATATCTGTACATATTTTCATGCCAGTAAACCCAATTACTGTTGAGACATTCCAGCCGGGACAAAGTGATTGACCAACCATCTGACAGACCAACATTGCAATCGAAAGAATGATGCAATGCAGTATGCAATAGCTGTCTAACATCATATGGCTAAATGATTATTGAGTTGTTTTACTTCATTGTTGGTTAGCAGTTTCACTACTTGAGACAGCTAGTCCAACATATTGACCTTTTTCATCTTGTCGTTTTGTGCTACAGATGACAAGATCATTATGTTATGACACTGAGAAAGATGGATTGTGTTTTTAATGATTCAATTTTATATGAGGTTCTTACATTATCAGTTACATTATCACTTTTACTTCCGTTTCAGAGTTCTACAACATATTATGGGTCACTCTGTTACTTTTTTCCATCTTCTTTTCCTCTCTTCTGTCTGCATCTGTATTTCTGCCTGCAAACATAGTATTATATGCAGCTAACAGGCGAACATCACATGTACTATGCTGAGTGAAAGAAATGTGTGTGTATATGTATTCACATACACGTGTGTATGTTGCTTAACGACACTTGGGTTTTCAGACACTAAAGCACACACTTCACCTCCGCAGTCCTCCACCATGCCCAAGCAGCCCACTCAACCACCAGATTCAATATATTATTTTCTCAATTGGTCCTATTGAGTTTCCCCTGCCGCTCCTAAATGAGTTAGTCCTCAGAGAGCCGGCTGGGAATGAGGGCCCAGCAGCGGCGGAATTGCATTTCTGCTGCTCTGCGATCTACTTTCCTCAATTTAGTCACTGCTTCATCGCAAACTGCATTTCCCAGAGTGCACCGCTCGGTGCCCCCGCTCTATCCTCTTTCTATGAATCACTGCTATTTGCTATGACAACAGGGGATCTTTAGTCCCTACATGTCATGATCTAACTAGACTTCAATCACTCCGCATTAACTTGGCGGGGGGGTCGACGCAGATTTCCCTCCCTTTCTTCGGCCTCTGATGTGGGCCAGCATCTCAATGTTTTAAGGTCTCTCCCGGCAGTGGTCAGCTCAATACTAATAAAACCATAATTTACTAGGCCGGGGTTCTGATTGATAGCTCTCTCAAGGCTCTATCGATCAGCCCTCTCTCATCCAAGTGAGCATCTTTTGTTGGGGCCAGCCACTTCCTTCCCCTTTGTCTCTTTGCATAAACGTTCTCTAAGTGACTAACAGCAACGCTTATGGAATGGATTACAAACACAGGGCCATTGGCATGCTGAGGAGACTGCTTCGGTGCTCTTTTATATACAGACTAAGCTGTTACATCTACTGTCTTCACAGAGTTAACTAAGCCACTGTGTCTGTGAGCTGCTATGATGCAACAATGCAAGCTGTGAACGTAGGGAACAAAGTCTCTGCTGCTTTGATCTGTCTCCTGTACCCCCTGCTGCTTCTCATCAATAATAAAACAGTGTTTCAGCCCATTACCTGACCATGTTCCCTAATGGTTAGCGGTAAAATAGAAGTGTAAGGTCAGTGATGGGCACAAATACATCAAAAAGTCTTGTTAGAAATTACAAATACTTGCTCATTAAATGAATTTTAAACTATTACAAGAAGTGTTTAATTGGTTATGAAACCATCTTAATTTAATACTGATGCTTCTGTTTGACCTTCACAGACAAACAAGACCATTAGTGAGAACACTGGCTACTTCCTTATGGTTATTGTTAATGCCTGTCACTGGGTTTGATTCTCAGAGAAATCAGATTATAACAAGCCTGTGTTCACATTTTCCCAGTCGAAGTAAGCAGCGAGTATTAAAAAGAAGCAGGGGGAGAATTTTTATTTAGATAATTTTATTTTTTATGTTATATATTGTGGTTGTTACAGTGAAAAAAAACGACTATTTTTATCCACAGAAGCCTCCAAACTCAACACAATATGAGAGTTCCTTGTATTAGCTTTAAATAAAATAAAAAATACTGATATGAGAAATGTATTAATTAATATATAAGTCACCTAAAAATACAAAAATACATTCTATACAAACTGATATTATCTTATTTTAGGTAGTCTCTATATGGGTCCAACCTGAAGCCCCCTACAGTGTAAAGAGTAGCTCTGCTAAATTCTCACATCATAAAGGATCAGTCAGGATATCTTGGAGGTAGCAGGCTGTGAATTCAGGAGTGCATTTTGGATGGTTTCAGAAAAGACAGAAAAACGGTCATATAGGTCGTCCGTGCAAGCAGCTTAGAATAGAATAAATAGAAAATTTCATCATTGCACAAGTACAATGAGATTACGTTAATGACTTCCTTTGGATGCTACAATAAATAGGATAAGAATAAAACAGTAGAATAATAAAACAGATAAAATAAAATAGTAAAAACGTATTAATTGTTGTTAAGCAACCTGAAGTTCAAGTTCTTTTCTTCTGTTGTATTTTAGTGTCATTCAGTTAGCTTCCATTAGCAGATCATATTTTCATCATATATCTTTATCTTATCCTATAGTTTAAACCTGGGGATAAAAATGTGTCTTATTTGAGAATAAAATTACAATGTATTTTAAGTATTGCATCTTATTTTTTTCTGCCCAGTAAAACACAAATTACAATACATTCAAAAGTAATTAAATACATATTTTTAATAAATTTGAGTAAAGTATGATCACTGGTTGATCATCACTACAAAGCAAATGGCCACAGATAAAACAATGCACTATTCATTTTTGCTTCATCTTTTTTTATAATTGTCTCATGTGTAAATTGCATCATTTTTATTCCATCTACTGTTGTATGTAGCTAATATTGAATCATGTCATTATGTCAGCCTCTAAACGTGGGTTATCCCCCCTTCACCTCACGCTTCATGTTGCCCTGTCATCCTTATGCATCATGCTGTTACGAGCCTGTCACATTCTTTCAATTTAAAGCATTGGCGTTAATTAGCTGTCATGTATATCAAAACCTCGGCAGTGTAGTAAATGTCGGCATCACTTGTGGTTCATTTGTTGAGGAACAGCAGACACGGCTGGACATTTCTGTAAAAGTGGCGCTGTGTCAGTGGCTTAAGGAGACTGGAAAACAGGAAACCAGAAACACGTTCCTCAGGTGACTAAATGCACTCTGCTGTGGTTTCTTGTACCACATGGTATTTACATAATTGGGGTTGCTGGACTGGAAAGTCTTTCAAGTGGTCAAAAGAGGGGGGATGCTTTACATAAAGGTTTTACATTTTTGTCTTGAGGCGTTCTTGACAGAAATCTCTGCTGAGACAAGCACTAAAAGAAAGTGAAAGTTAGAAACATCTAAAGTGAGGGACTAAAGTGATAGCACTGCCGTCTTTGGGCAGAAGCTCCGTCTCAGGAGTTATCGTGAGCACTAAATTTAAAAATAGTGCGCTGTGAAATTCAAGTCAATGTGTAGATGTGTAGAATGAGCGAAGTACCTCTGTGGCAAACACAGACAGGGAAGATGAGAAAGTATTTGTGGTGGAGCGTCTTGGCGGAAGTATGTTTTTGTTGATTAATGCAGTGCTTCATTGGCAAGTTGCAGTAGCGCTGTCAAGAAGGACAACAACAACAAAAAAAAAAAAAAAAAAAAAAACAGACGAGACAGCCAGTCTGTCAAAAATAGTCGATGTCTGCAGAAGATCTCCGTCATAAATAACATCACAAATGCACGGAGAGGCATACGCATACGTCGTGTGATGAATTTCAAATCAGAGGAATGAAACCCAGCCACAAGCGTGCTTATCATCAGCCTGTCTGCTTTTAGATGCTGAGGTGATAAATATCTTAGTAATGTCATGAACTGCCACGGCTGTTGCAACAGACAGAAACAAACATCAACCACTGGGTGAAAGTTCATAAACAGGATGAGGAGGGGGATTAAGTTTAGACATGCAATCCTTCTTATTTTATTGGTATAATGTAACCTTAATTATCCCCATGTTTGCTGCTATCTTAGTTTTTGACAATCACATTCAAAGAAATTTATTAGGTCAACATGTCACTGAGAGAAAACGTTGAGTGATCATGCTTTTGTTCTGTAGATTACCAAGACACCTTTCACCTATGGCATATTACAATTTTTTACATTTTGCTGCTGCATTTTGTTCAGCATTACTCATTTCCAAGGAAATTACCTTCAAGCCAGAAGAAAATTGCTACTGTTGCAAGGTCTTCCATCTAATGGATCATTACCATAACATGAAGATTTCTATGGTGGACAAAAACAGCCATGCTTCCAAGAAACATACAGGGTTTTTCAAGGCAATTTTTGCCATTTTATTTCGCCAGTTTAATTGCCTACAGACTGAGAGCCACTGCGAAACAGCGCATGTTCGTTTAGTTGCATAATACACACCCACTGAGCCTGAGGATGGGTGAGAGGAAAGAGCCTGTAGAGCCAGAATATTTTCACGTTAATGCAGTGAATTAAGAATTTATTTTGACCAATTACTGGAACAGTGGAAAGACTAACTGAGACAGTTTTGGTGAGTTTTATTGTGTTTTAGTGTTCTCTAGTTTGAATGAAGTGTGTTTTACAATGAGTTAACAAGACAAGTTTGTCTTAGTTTGGTAAAATTTGGAAACTTGTATTGAGTAGGTGCAAGGTTGTATTTATCTGTTTAATAGGTAAAACAGGTCTTGACACTTTGTGAATGTGTCTTGTTTATGAATTATGAAAACATACTGGTAGTATTAGGGACAGCAAACACCTGGTTAAGGTTGGGGACAGATCATGGTTTGGCTTAAAGCAAACACTTTTATGCAGGATCTTTTTTGGTCTGTGTTTCCCTTATCGATATATCTGCAATCACGGGTTTATGGACTGATGTTGGTCTGCTGAAGAATCTTACGTCAGCCAATCCTAACAGTGTTGTCTTCAAACTGTCACAAAGAAATAGTGATAAACATGGGTAGCGTAGAAACATTGAGATATAAGAGTTCAGTGTCATCATTATTAAATAAATGCATGTACAGTTTTGAGAAAATAATAATAATGGGGGAGCAGAAAGTTGAAAATAATTTTAACACTGATGTTCAATAACCAAACTACTGTTACAGATCTGCATTCGATACAGTCACAGAACTTTGTGACTCAAGGATCAGTCTCTGCTCTAAAAACATGAGGGATGGAGAACATTCAGGAAGTGTGGCCGGAAAAGAAAAAAAGGGATTGAAATGACTTTTCATAAATTTAATTGCTTAAACACATGTGACAATGTATTAATAGAACTCAGATATAGAGGAAGGAATTATAGTCTCTGAAGCAGCAATGCAATTACAATGCTTCAAACAAATTGGCAGTGACCAATCATATCGCTTGACTATCTGGGGCAGAATGGTAGTTTTTCAAACAAGGGCTATCTGTGGAACTAGAACAGAGGGAAAATTAATTATTCTGCTACAGGGTGTGGGGATATGAAGTGTGTGTATACGGATGTCTGTGTTTGTGTGTGTACTAAGCACATTCAAAATGTTATTAATTACACTTTTTCTGTCTACTTTTGTCCTCTGTCTGATTCCACTATAAGGTTTTGGTATTAGGACTGGTTTCCAAAAGCAGGAAAACTAACTAAAGGCATTTTGCAGCCAATTTAAGAAGCTTCTTCGACTCACTAGGTGGGTTTCCATCCACCTTTTTTGTGCCTATTTTCAATTTGTGCATAAACTAACCTGCGTGTATCACTGCTACACCAGAAAGAGAGAATCAGATCAGGAACAACTTTTAATTTGAAAAGTTTATTGTTATAACAAGGATGTTTTTCATGTTATAACAGGATATTTCATGTTATAACAATATTTTCATGTTATTAAACATACAAATCGATCACGTTATAACGAGAAACTTTTCTTCTCAATATACTATTTATCAAGTTATAACGTGAAACGTTTTCTGATATAAAGTGAAACATTTCATGTTCTAATGACGTTATAATGTAAAAACATCTTGTTATAACAATAAACTTTTCACATTATGTTGTGATATTGATCTATTTTTCTTTTTCTGGTGTGGTAGCAATACACTGCTGTAGAGTGGGAACATAAAAAATTTGAAAAAAAAAATATGTGTATTGATAAAAGTGCAATTGTAACAGTGTGTGACTTCAACATCCACTAAAGAGTTGAAAAATAGGAGAGACTAAAACATCAGATGTGTTTGGAGCAATGATGAGACTGTAACATTCCTCAAATTAATACTAGAAACTAACAGAAATGCCATGTTTCCATTGTGTTTTAGAAATTGTTTTTCACCATTTTTTCACCTATTTCACTGGTGCTAATCTGGATGCATCCACTTCTTCTGCAACCAATTAGAAAATTATCACTACCAACTGTTAACGTGCATGATTTTGTATTTTCTTTTACCAATCTACTGCTGTCCTGTGACCTGGTTGACTAAGAGTCTTCTGCTACAAATCGAGTCTTGTATTTTTAAGCTTTAAGGATAGGAGCAGTAAGGGTCCACACTCTTCAGATTCTGAATCAGGTTCACAGAGACCTTCCGGGCTTGTGCTACATTAAAAATAGTCCCCATACTGTGCGGCATACTGCTTTGTTAGACTTGAATACATCCTTAATCATGCTGAAGTGTTTTTTTTTTTTCTTTATTCCGAGGTCGACAAAAATTCTCATTTTAACCCAAGGCAAAGGCCACTCATTGCTACTGCTTTAATGGCAGCATAAATAGGCCAGGTACTCCACCTCAGATATGGGCTTAATCATAGGCCATCAGCAGCATGAACCAGCCTATTGAAACACTTGTCTTCGCCACTGAGAGGATTTGTCTGGATGGATGCAGCCCCAAAGTCCTGCTGAAAGCAAATGGGCTTCTGGGAGACCTTGAGCAATATGTGGAAGGGTGTGTGTGTGTGTGTTTTTGTAGGGGTTATATAATTGTGTGTGCATGCCTGTGAAGAGGTTTCTCTGAGTGGTCACACAATGAGTGTCACATAAGGCTTTTCACATTTCCATTAAGGTGTTTCATCCATGTGTTACAGGGTTCTTTGCTCATAGAACATTTCAAGTTGCATCACATAGAAGAAATCGATGCCAGTTTAGTGACTGGTGTGTGGTTTTGGTTTTAAAAATACCAACCAAACCAGGCCAGCTTAAACTACCAAGAAACATTACACTGCTCTCCTCTGACAGAGTTGACCGTACTTTAGCCCACAGGACCAAGCAATGATGAAATCAATGCAATTTTCATGGAGTGGGGTGGCCTGGATACGCTGCACCCATCGAAGTCCCCCCTCTGATGCATTAGGCTGTGCTGCTCGGCTCCTCTCCCCTGCAGACAGTGATGGATCTGATTCATTTCAATGGTGGCCTCCAGTGCTCACTCCCATTCGGCTGGGTGACAGTGGCAAACTGGCGCCGGCTCCCCACATATCTGCCCGGCCAACGCAGCGGAGCAGGGGAGGAGAAGGGGGAGGCGGTTGTAGCTGCCGGGGGCCTGTGTCGACATTTAACTTCTGCTTTTCTTATTTGAGGTTTGCAACTGACCTTAAATTCTTCATTTACAATCTTATCTTTTCTCTGCTCTGAGTATATTAAAATTCCCTCTAGTGATTTTATGGCACCTTTTCAAGCCACTAAGCTTCCTGAACGCACTGCATCTTCAGCACACTATGATTGCCTGTAATGGGAGTTTAATGGATGGAATCTAAAATGCACTGTTACATCTCCTTCTTCTTTTGTGTCACACACTCTTTACATCTTTCTCTGCAACATTATCAATATGCTGTCTCATAGCAACTGATGTTGAAATAAATGTCAAATTATATACGAACTTGTCAAAATTACTCTCTAAATTGTGATCTAAGTGGATCTAAAATGTAATAAACTTCATGCAACAGCATTCTTCTTCCTTCCACTGACAGAGTGATGGTGTGATAATAAAAAAAGTATTTTTGCCATTTTTGACTGTGACCTTAACTGTCTGCTCAGTGTCAGTCTGTCTACCTGTCTGCCTCCTGGTGAGGGATTAAAGAGGACAGGAGAGTGACTGGACCGAAGTGATAGAACTCACTGAACCTTGGGGCTGGGCTCTCCCCGAAGGGACATGTGTCCTCTCCCCTAGTTTGGAAGGGGTGGGGGAGTAAAGGATGAAGGAAAAGAGAGAGGGATGCAGACCAGAAACAGCCCAGTGTTTAGAAGATGCATGGGGCAGCATCGGTGGCGCTTCATGTACTGGTGAGACAATGAAATACAACCCAGGGAGTCCAGTTGGAGTAATAGACAAATTCATTTCATGGACTGCAATATGCAAAAATGCTGCACAGTGGTTTATTATTTAATAAAAGGAAGGATTTCACTGCATGGAAAAGCTACCATGGTTGCTTCATTTTCATTCATCTTTCATTGCAAGGATTGTGAATTAAAGGTCCAGTGTGTAAGATTTAGAAGGATTTAATGGCAGAATATGGCAGAAATGGAATATAATATTCATAAGTATGTTTTCGTTAGTGTATAAACCCCCAAAAATAAGAACCATTGTGTTTTTGTTAGCTGTTGCACCACCATGTCTTTAAACAAGGCCAGAATGGACAATGGCTCTAAAGAGGGCCTTTTGTGTTTTTTGCGAGTTTCCTGGCCCTTGTAGGTTTTCCAACATGCTTGGAGGAGGGGGGTGAGGCAAGGTTAAGGTTACACTCTTCGCTAGATGCCACTAAATCCTACACACTGGTCCTTTATATTGTAAAAATATGTTAGTACAAGTCATCTAAATCATTAACAGTCAGACATCGCATTACACTGCAGCAAAAATTGTGCCACATTTAACCATTTTGTTAGACGACCCTGCATTTGTTTTGCGGAGGTTTCTGTGTTGGCACCATTGCTGTGTTGATACAGTGGGCCCCTTCAAATGGATGACCTGGCTGCATGTTTTCATGCAGTGCTGTTGTTTGTCTGAGCCTGGTCTGCCACAGAGGAAAGGAATGCTCATAGCCTAAGAGGGCTTAACTGAGTAATGGTTGAAGCTCTGGTGAACAATTCATAAGTTGATGCATTTTAAAGCTGTTACAAGGAACATTTTGTGTTTCACAACAACCACATGTCCCATTAAGCCTGTTGCTTCCTTCAGGTGAATAGTTGTAACCCTCTGGTACTGCACTGTAGGTACCTGTTTTGATAAGCTAGAATAAGATTAAAAACACTTTAAAGCAGCTAATACACAAATGAGACTGGTTGAGGTTTGTCTATTGACTTTTAAAGGACCAGTGTGCAGGATTTGGTGGCATCTAACTATAACGTTGTAGGTTGCAACCAACTGAATACTGCTCGCTTCACCCTCCCCTTCTAGGTTTTAGGATACAGGTATAGGAGAAACTACGGTGGCAGCGAAATTTCTGAAAAACCTGATAGTCCCTATTAAGAACCAGTGTAGTAGACTAGTACTGTAGAAAAATGGCAGTGCAACATGGCAGAGGAGGACCCATGCTCTCTCTATCTAACAAAACAAAACAATTCTTATATTCAAAAGATTATAGACTAATAAGAACTTACTTATAAATATTATATTCCATTCCTGCCACACATTGCCAAGAAATCCCCCTAAATTTTACACACTGGACCTTTAACTAGCATTTTGAATTTTTTGCAAAATAAAATTATTTGCTGTTTTTGTGCAATACAGTAACCCCGCACATGTATGCAGTCTTGAAGGACCCAAATGTAAAATTTGGAAAAAATGTTGCAAGAGGTTGACAGTCCTTCATTGTCATGGTAAACAACAATGTACAGCAATATATGAGTGATAAACGTCCCTGTCTGTATTTATCCCATGGCTTACCTGTTAAACCATAGAGCACGACAAGTTGGGGGGAAAGAAGGCAAAAATCGACATTAAAACAAGAAAAACAAGCGCACAGGGCATCATGGTGATGACGTGCGGTGAGAGGCTGGGGCGAGACAGAGCGCTTGGAGGATGAGGGCTAGCAGGGAGGGTGAAGGGCAGAGAGGGGGGACTGGGGCTCAGCGTGGTACTCCAAACTGACACACAGCCACGGGACACAGGCTCCAATTAGAGTCAGAGCAACACTAATCAAACCTGATCTACAACCTCTGGCTGCAGGCTGAGCGAACGTGCGCGAGTGTGTTGAAGTATTCACACATAAATCCACAATCCTGAAACACAGTCACACTGTGCTTAGCATTTCACATCCTGCTAAATCATGTTTGCATTCGTGTTCGTTTATGCTCCACTATGTTAAAGAATATAGAAAGGTAGGCTGGGATTAGTTCAGCATCACACTGGGCATTTCATGATGTTGAAATCCCCTCGCTTAAATATTCCTGACTGTTGCCTAATGACAAATATCCACCTGGCTGCAATACATATTCCTTTATCTGCCTATCCACAGCGTTATTCCACAGGCCTGTCAATCATAAGTCAGTGAAGTGCTTCTTAGATATCATATCAAGGCCCACCGTTGGCAAAGAAAATCACACAGAGAAAGTGGGAGGGGGGTGTATGTGAGACGGTATCACCTATCTCACACAGGAAATGGGACTCTTTGAAGATTTGCATGGTGGTGTGGTTGCTTCATAAATGTCCTCCTTTAGCTATCTCAAAGCAACAAAAAACACCTATGTGGGATAGATTAGGGCCAGTGGCAAGGTAGAGGAAAGCCACTCATTTATCATTCAGTGCAGTTGAAATGTGGCTATCCCTCTTCCACATGTCCACAGACAGGATTTGAATTAGACCATGCATGTGCGCCTCAAGAGTTTGCAGAGGTGGCAAAACACACATTGGTTATTCAAGTAGAAGTACAAATATTTGTGTAAAAAAAAAAAAAAAATGTAATGTTGTTATGCCTTTTTTTTGTCTTGTTACATCTTTTATGTTGTTTTACACCTTGCTACATATTTTTAGGGCCCGAGCGACGACGTAGTCGTCTGACGAGGACCCTCTTGAAATCGTACTGTTTATTGTTTATTATTCTTTACACTTTTCAAGCCCCAATTTTGCCCCTTTCCCATGCTCAAAAACTCATGAAACTTTGCAAAGTCGTCCGGCCACATCCGAAATTCGATATTTTGGGATGTGCGCACATGGTCGATGTGAAATGGCGAAATAGGCCCCCTGCAAACTTTCAAAAGACCCTCCGCATTGGGGTTTATTTGTCGTAGGCTCATGAAATTTGGTACACACATTTATCATGCCAAGACGCACAAAAAAGTCTCTTAATGTCGTGGTGAAATGTCAACAGGAAGTCAGCCATTTTGATTTGAAGGGTCAAAAAAGGGGCCGATTTTGGCCTTTTTTTGCGATTTCCACTACTTGCATTTGAACGAACTCGTCCTAGGGATTTCATCCAATCGTCTTCAAATTTGGTACACGTCATCATGACCCCATGCTGATCAAAAGTTATTAAAAGAATTTCTGTAGGTCAAAGGGCGTGGCTGCTAGGGCTCAACAAACTTTGGCGACTGTTTTGGAGCGCGCCGTTTCGCTTCGAACGGCTGTCCCGCCCACATACTTCATGGTTACAGCTTCAAACTTGCTGGACATGATGAAGGCGCCGCCCTGAACGTATCCATATATTGACTTTGTACCTAAGTCATAGCGCCCCCCGGTGGTAAAAGGAAATGACCTGTTTTTACTTTAACGTGTACTGATGCCACATAGTTGACCCCATCGACTTCATTACACTTCTAAAACATGCAGAACAAGTTGGTGAAGTGACATGATGAAGGCCGTGAAGCTACGAGTAATGGCGTCTGTGTGGCGGCGCAGCGACTATCGATCCTTCACCATGAAATTACGTTTGCCCTTTTGATGTCTTTAATGAAGTCATATCATCATGAAAATTGATAGACAGGTCAAGAATGGCAACCTCTTACATGTGATAGGGGCGTCGCCCATGGGCGGGGCAAAATGCCTCTATAGCGCCCTCTTGAAATCTTCAAAAACCCCTCTCCATAGGGGTTTTTTTGGAGTAGGAAGATGAAAATTGGTACACATGTGTAACTTGTCCAGACGCACAAAAAAGTCTTTTGCACCATTGGTCTACTCCAAACAGGAAGTCGGCCATTTTGATTTTTCGTGTCATTTTGGCGTGATTTCCACACGTTGTATTTGAACGAACTCCTCCTAGGGATTTTGTCCAATCCACTTCAAATTTCTTTCACATCATCCAGAGACAATGCTGATCAAAAGTTATTAAAAGCTTTTTTCTATGTCAATGGGCGTGGCCGCTACGGCGCCGCCATTTTTGATGATGGAAATGACCAGTGTTTACTTTAACATGTACTGATGCCACATAGTTGATCCCATCAACTTCATTCCACTTCTAAAACATGCAGAACAAGTTGGTGAAGCTACACTATGAATGCTGTGAAGGTACGAGTAATGGCGACCGCGTGGCGAATATCGCTTCTTCGCCATGAAAGTACGTTTGCTGTTTTGATGGCTTTAATGAACTCGTATCATCATGAAAATTGATACACCAGTCAAGGATGGCAACCTCTTACATGTGATAGGGGTGTCACCCATGGGCGGGGCAAAATGCCTCTATAGCGCCCCCTTGAAATCTTCAAAAACCCCTCCCGATAGGGTTTTTTTTGGAGTAGGATGATGGAAATTGGTACACATGTGTAACTTGTAACTTGTAACCTGCAGTGTCTGTACGGGGTGGAAATTCAGCACCTCGTCTACCAGTCGGCCTCTGGCGACATGGTCGTGGCCACAGCAGGCCCCGAGTGGCGCGGGGTCGCGAGGGCCCGTTCAACGCTGCTTGCAGCTTTAATTTATCTTGTTATGTTGTTTATATTGTTTTTTGTCTTGTTACATTGTTTTCAGTCCTGTCACATCTTTTCGTCTTCTAATGTCTTTTTTGTCTTGTTACGTTTTTGATGTCTTGTTACATCTTTTATGTTGTTTTTCGTCTTGATACGTCTTTTTATTCTTATGTTGTTTATATTGTTTTTTGTCTTGTTACATCTTTTTTGTCTCGTTACGTCGTTTTTGATGTTTTTCCTCTTGTTACATCTTTTTCGTTTTGTTACATTATTGTTAGTCTTGTTAACATGTTTTTGTCTTGTTACATCTTTTTTGTGTGTCATCATTTTTTATCTTGTTACATCGTTTTAGTCGTTACATTATTTATCGTCTTGCTACTTCTTTTTTGTCTTGTTATGTAATTTTCATCTTGTTACGTCTGTCAAACTTGATACGCATTGACTGAGACACAAAGTAATTGTCTTTTCTATATGATATTGTACAGTCACTTAGATTTGAACCTGGTTTTGATGTTGGGAAGGCGGTGCACAATGAAGCAAAATAAAAATAACTAATTAAAACTAAAGTAACAATGCAATGCTCTTTTGAAAATTTAAGGAGCAGAAATCATAGATATTTGTGTTCAAATATAGGAAGAAAAAAGTCAAAAGTTGTTAGCAAAATAAGTACTCAAGTAAAGATTTCTGAAAAGTCTACTTAAGTACTGTAATTAAGTATATGTACTTATTTCCCACCTCTGAGGATTTGTGTATATATTTTGTGCCTTATACTGTATGTGTGTATACACGGGGGAAGTGAACTGCACAGTCCACCTCGGAGTTGTAGTAGCTCATGATTAGAATACTAATAACAATATCTGATTAAAGAAGTAAACAAAGGCAGAGCAATTAAATCTGGCTCCTTGAGATGCCAATTAGTTCTCTGCACATCAGTGTGCCTCCTCCCTGACAGTTAGCTTACCTCATTGTTTCTGGACACCACCCGGGCCACTATGAGCTGAATCATCCCCCGCTTGTTGCCCTCTACAGACATGGATTTGCGCAATGTTTCCATGGCATCCTGGTTGGTCATCCCGTGCAACGACTCCCCGTTGACCGCGATGAGTTGGTCATTGACCCGTAGACGCCCATCCTGCAGACAAACCGATAAGACTCATGAAATATTTGTAGCAAATTCTTCTGAAAACTGTCATCATTAGGTATGAACAGGAACAACATGTGCAACCAAAGCTGCTCCTGTGCCCAGAAAATCCCAATAAACACAAGATCATAAACTTGTTTCCCCATTCACTTTGTCTGGAACACATTTTAATGATGTTATTAGCCTCCGGTTTCAGAATTTCCCAAACCACTAGTATTTATGAACTTTTAAATTGAATAGTTCAAACAGATTAAAAGAAAAACATTAAAGGAAAAAATTCACAATATGCCAGTCATGCCACTTAAACAGCATTAACATCAAGTGACCACTTCAAAATCACACGACAAGAACGTTGAATCCATGCAGCTTGATGATCCACCTCTTTGTACCTGTAGGTCCTTGGAAGAGGCGGAAGTAATTAAGTACAACTACTCAAATTACTGGGACTGAACGCACAATATGTAATTTCTGTCACATTAAAACAATAACAAAAGAGGCAGACATTGTAGAGAAGCGTGGCATCACGGGAGTTGTTATTTTCATTCTAATATCGAAACCTGTCATTTGCACATTTGTAGCTAATAAGGCCATCCCAAATGGGTAGATGAAAGCCATGATATATTGATGTAGAAAAAAATGCCTGTTATTGAAAATTTAACACAAACAGTTAAAAGATAAGTAGTTTTTGACAAGAATACTTTGTACTTTCACTGAAGTAGATTTTACACCAGTAGTTCAACTTGCAATTGAGTAACATTTCCATAATGTAACAATACTTCTACTTGAGTACAGATTTTCTGTACTCTTTCCACCACTGGTCCTTGGTTAAAGTAATGGTGAAAGCATAAGTGGGTGGGAGTAGTTACTTGCCTTGCTAGCAGCACCTCCGTTGATTATGGATTTCACAAAGATGCCCAAGTCGGTGTGGTTCTCCTTGGAGCGGTTACCCTTGACGCTGACTCCCAGGCCTGCCGAGCCCGAGTCATTCAGAGGGATCTCAAAGGTCATGAACTCTTGTGTACCATCAGGGGTTAACACCATGTCATCGTCCTCCAGCTTCTGTAGGGATTAAAGAAAGAAAGAGTTGTGTCTTTGATTTTCTTTGATGTTTATGACTTAGTCTCATGAAACCAGACCTCTGGAGATCTCATCGCCTACCAATTGTCTGGTGAATTCTAAATGCAAAATAGTTGCTTGACAGGTACCCAGAACAGCTGCTAACAAACCTAGACCCTTTGCATTTTTTCAAAGACATCTTACAACACAACACAAAACTCTCCCTCCCTTCTTCTCACTGGTAGTTACATGACTTCTGCATGTCCATGCCCCAATATGAAAGGCCTTCCTAAAGACGTCGGATTGGTTCATCCTCAGTTTCTATTAAGCGAAACAAATACAAACTTGAGAATCCATATATGAGGTGACTTTCACAAAGAAAACTGACTAAAAGTGAACTGTCGTCATGGCTCTGGCACTGCTGATGTGCTAATAACATTTTTCTAAAAAGGGACAATGAAAGGGCACAAATATCTGCACACAGCAACACAGTATTTTGGGCTGATGACTCAACTTACCAACCAAAGTTGGTAAACTGTTGTTGAGCCCAACTACAATGTCATTGTTGCATTCCGATGGCTGTGTGAAGAATCTAACTTTAACTTTGGTGAAAAGACAGAAAAACAAAGAGAACAAAAAAAAAGATAACAGGGACTAGCAGAACAAAAATTGAAAGAACGGGCATGGTGAATGACAAGAAAATGGAAAGCAGGCGGGAGACAAGATAAAGAGGAGAACGATGAGGGGAGCAGGAGAAGAAAGCGAATGGATGGCAAGCATGTCACATATCTCAGGGCTGTCATCGTCAATTGGCCGTACTGTCTAGCCGAGCGCTGCTAATTCCTTTCCACCGTCATGAGCTCGGTGTAGGAACAGTGGGGACAGCGGGGAACTTTGAAAACGCCAGGTAGCAATTTGGCGCTCAAACAACAGTGGCTTCCTTTGAACAAACACCCTTTGAAGGGTAATTGTGACACGTTAAGAACCCGACCCTCCTTTCCCCGTGCGATCCACGGGCCCTTTGTTGAAAATTACCATAGTAGGGTTTTGTTGCAGGGCCTGGCACTGTGGATCCTCATGCATGGTGCACGAAAAAATGGTTCATTTCAGCTGCCAGAGAGGTGTGAGAGAGTTACTGTTGAGTGTCTAACACCCAGCGCGATCAATTCAGCTGGAAAATAGTCCATCAAACAACCACTCCAGTCTCTTTTCTGACAATTTCCACTGGTGTCTAACAAGGAGCATCTGTAAAAAATAACCAAAGGAGTAGCATTTGTGTATTTTACTCCTCGCTCGCAGCCAAACAGAAGGGGAAGAGAGGTGTGAGAGAAAGCTGGTGGTGTGGAGAAAAACACCAGAGGCATCAAAAACCTGGCAGTTTCCTTCTTATGTTGACTACGGGAGAACCGGGTAAAGATTTATAAGGATGTTTAAAAATAATTTCCATTCCGTGGTTCAGTGCCTACCAGAGATTTCTGAGCTTTAGCCAAGATAAAGTGAGTAAGTAAGCTGAGCAAATGTGCTGAAACAAAAAGCTTTGATCTCAATCCATAGTTGTTCTACCCTAATAGTCTGAAAATGAGGCACTGCTTCCATCTCAAAGGCAACGTAACAAATCTTGGTACCTCTTGTGCCATGGTGCAATAAGACTATATTTACGAATGGCTTATAAATAGGTTATTAATAGAGGTACACAGAGAAATCATTGTCTGTATCTGTATCGGTTAAACTCATAAAATGATCTGTATCTGTATCCAGATAGAAGGCCCGGGGCATGGTTTATGCCAGAGGACATGTTAAATCGGGCAGTTTTTTAAACTATGCCAAGATAATCATGGAGCTGACTTTTTCCAAATAATAATGAGCACTATTCAGATAGAAGAAATATCTTTCCATCTCATTATTTACGCTTTCCTGATTAATGTATTTGGATGCATCTTAATTAGATTAAAAACAAAACTTTACAAATGATGCAGATTTTTTTAAACCCGCTAAAAGAAGGTGATTGATTCCTTTCCCATTTCCAGTAGATGAGTTTGCATTTCTGTTTTGCTTTCTTTATGCACCCGAAATTCTCGTGTAAGCAGGAGAGCAGAGAGAAAGGCCTATTTAAAAGTGTCTGTGTGTTCAGCTCTCAGTACTTTTGTAGCTTCTAACTGGACCTCTGTGGTTTGAAGCTTAGTTTCTGTCCTGGTGTTTGTACTTTCAGGTATCTGCTTTATTTTACCATTTCATCTTTTCTTTCAGTGGGATAGGACTTGTGTTAAGGTACTGCTAATGAATAGCCAGCATTTCCTGATTTTGCTGCTTCACAATAAAAGCTTTTAGATAACATAACGGGAGACTTTTATTGTGAGGAATTTATAGGATGTTTATTCACCGTTTCACAGTTGATCGACTTAAGGTAAGCGTGCATCAGTTAAATACACACCAGAAAACTCTGCTGCACTGGGCTGGGCTGTCACACCAATTCAAACTGAGTCAAGCCAAGCCAGCACTTCATTACATCCACCATAAAAAGGAAGCAAAAATTTGCATGTCTATCCTGGTGTTATGTTTCTATCACTGCCTATCAGATTTGGAGCCAATAAATATCCGTAACTACAGCAGAGTCATTTGGAATGAATGCCAATTGTACCCCTTCCCATTGAAGAGAAAACCCAGATGTTAGTGGCTGGTAGTGGCTGGCAGTGGGTTTTTCTTTCCAGTATAAAAGGGGCTTTAGTAAGCATTAGATCTGAGGCTTAACAGTACAGATTACTGTGTGCTCACTCTTTGGCAAGCAACAGGTCACTGTTTTATCTAATGTGCTGAAACAGTTTATTAATGATTTGTTAAGTGTTTACAACCCAATTAATAACCAACTTATAAACCATTTATAAATCTTTAGTCTTATTGGTGGTGCCCAAGTCGTCCATATGAGCATACAGGCCTCTACTGGCCATTGAGCTGCACCTGTTGACTTCTTGGCAGTTTGATACCTTGCTCATGGGCACCTCTGCACAGGAAATGAGAGTGTTTCCCATTTGTTTTCCCCACACACATTCATATTCAGCAGATAAGAGCTGACGACTGGCCGAGCCTGCTCCACAGGAAGCTTGAGAGCAGTGCTGTAATACTGTGATTGGCCAGATTGTACAGTACATGCGTAGTTATTGCCATGGCAGCCAAATCCACATGAACAATACTGGCGGTGAGAGCAATCAACCCCAGAAACCCACCCCAAAACCTCTTTAAATAGACTCACATCAATACTCACGCATGCACACACACATACACGCAGCCAGATGGATGGCAGCCAGGTGTGTGCCCTTCACAGCTGCTCGGATAAAGAGTGAAGCAGTGGAAAGGAGGGAAAGATAGAGCATAAGGTGTTTTTTTCCTCCGTTTCGGAGGCTGAGGAGTTATTAGGATGCAGCAGTGCGTTCAGGTGGAGGCTCTTTTCAACACCCTCTGACTGAGCCCCTATTCTCCAGACGGCCGTCCTATCTGCCCCCTTTTCTTTCTCTCTGCTTTTCTTCTTCTGCCTTCAAAATGGCAGTACACCTGTCTGTACAACTTCCCAACTTGCTTTGTCCGTGACTGGACCAGTAGTAAATTCTGGCCACTGGAATCCACTTAATCACTCCACATTTCAACACCTCCAGTTCTATTACAGAATTCAGCAGCACTTATCAGGAACTGACCCTTTGCTTTCCCTCAGACAGCTGAGTGGAGCGGATAGGGGACAGGAAACAAAACAATCGAAAAGCAATTTGTTACCCCATGCAGGCGTAGATATAATGCATCAATGATGTTTGACTTCCCGTTCTTGTTTGGAGCGTGTAAAGACATAACGTCAGAATTTCTTTAAGCTTTGACAGCTGTTATATTGAACCTTAACTCAACTCCTGTGTTGTGAACAGTTCGTTTCCAATGCAGGCCCATAGCAACGCAGCACTAACATACAAATTCCACTCTGAAAAGAACACTCGTGGATGAATGGCCTTGTGCGTCATTGGCAGGGTCAGTCTTTATCTCTAATGAAGATGTTTTATCAAAATAAAATAAATAAATAGAAGCTGTGAGTTATGTCCCTGGAGAGGCTTTTAGTCCAGCAGTTGAAGATAGTAATACATTGGATGAAAAAATTACTTGGGATGGACCCTGTCTGAGCCTGTGTCCTGTGTGTGTGCATGCATGTGTGTGTGAGTGTGTGTGCGCTCTCCTCCAAAATGATGACAGAATAACCACCCACTCAGAGCTGTGTTCCGGGAATAGCGGGCCGAGGCAGAGAATGAGAGAGCAGTGTAACATTTTCATCAGACAGGAACAAGCGCCGCTAGCCAAGAATGAGTTTGTCAGGCTGCTTGACAGACCTCGTTGCACCGATACAGCTCAGGCAGAGCTGGATTCAACTACCACTGAATGGGAGGGAAAAGAAAGTCAGCTCATTGTTCCAGGCTCAGCCCCTGCGTATGCACCTGGGACAGACAGACGACACAGTACTGACAAAAGATGAACTGATGTAAAAACACTGAAAAGGCTGCATGCTGAAATCGACTTCAAAAAGCAGCAGGGAAGAGCTTCATGCAAAATACGTCTGTGTTATCAGCCAAAATCCAAAATTGTTCACTCATCTTTAAATCAAATTCTTTTCTCAGGTACAGTCAGGAGCAGGAAACTTTCAGGGTATTCCCTCCCTATCTAATCCAATTCTGGGCCACCTTTGTATTATTGGTTGCCACATTTGTTCCAAATTCCAACAAAAATGCAAAGTCTTTTATCTTTTTAAAGCTTATACACGAGTGCTGACTTTCCCATGTTAATAAAAGTAATATTTGAATAGAAATTTTTTTTTTTTGCTTGTGACCCTGTGACTCCAAATCAATACCAAACATTATTGGGCCTACTACACTGGACAAATAAGATACACCTCTTTTTACCGGATTCCTCGATTTGAATTTTTAAAATTTTTTATTAAAACTCACCATTTTTTGACACAACTGTTGGTACCTGTTGACTGGTCAGATTGAAAAGTTCTTTATCTTCATCATTCTTGTCTCGTCTTTTATCAAAAAATAGAGCCAGGAGAATAAAATGTGCACAGAGAGATTGCAAAACCTGCAGAGTGTGTGTTTTTATGGACTCATGTCAAAATAAGCAGTGTCATTTGTCACAATCTTTGGTTCTTAATTCTTTGCTCCCTCTATAAAATTTAAATCCTTATGGACACTTTCACATGCAAAATCATGATTTTGTCACTTAAGCACACTCTGTACATTGTGCATGCCATGCACGTTGTCCAGCCTTTGCCACCAACACTCACTAATGACGGCTGGATGTGTCTAACACCTCCATCCATGTGGGTTGCTAAAGCCAAGAACAAAGTCTACCAGACTGTGAAGACTCTTGGCCATGCACATTTAATAACAAACTTTATTTTTAGATAACATTAAGGAGGGTCCTTTGAATGCTGGCATATCTGCTTTTAAGTGAATGTTCTCATGCAGATGATGGCGACCCCACATGTCCTGCTGACTGTGAAGCGGGGTCAGCTGCAGATTCAGAACAAACACTGACCATGAAAGGGTTTTTAAAGAGAAATGAATACAGCTCTATCTATTTCTGCGACAGGATGACAGTGAATAGTTTAGGTCAATAGATCTGCTGTCTTTTTTTTTTTGTTCAATTTGCTAAAAACCTTCTGCATCATATCAAAAAAGAGGGAATAACTAACCACTTAAAGAAAAGTAGACTAAAAGCACCAAGCAGCAGGAGTTCATGTAGTAGATGCCATCAGTCTGGACCTTGAGTGGACAAAATGTTTCTGTTCAATGTTCAATGTCATTCTTCTAGTACCTGAAGAAACAAGCTGAAAATACCATGATTGTAAGATTGTACTGAGAATGAAGTCAAAGGACTTTAAAGCTTGTTACAATGCTGAGAATTCTCTGGAAATGATTTAAAAGACGGTAAAATATTACGACACATTTAAATTACTGAGTTACATTTGTTAGATGCCTGAGTTATTGAGTATGCACGGGGGGGGGGGGGGGGGGAAACTAAATTAAACTAAAAACTAAGCAATTACCTGCATTTTTACAATGTATCCATGCTGATCCATAGTGAAAAATAGAGCAACCTCCTCGGATGTCACCATGACATGTTTATGTACTGAAAAACTGTTTTCAAGAACATATTTTGGTGTTGGCCTTGGGTGATTTGTTCCTGATTTAATTTTATATGGCCCCCTTAGATTTAATCCTCCATTTATTTTGTTATTTGTATTTATCTGTTGACATACTTCTGTACTTAAGTGTACTGTACCTAAGTGCTCTGAAACTATGACAAAGCTGTCGGTTGTCCATGAACCATCCTGTTTTTCACAAATACATATAGACTTTCTACTAGGGCTGGGACAATACGCTGACCTCCTGATTTAACGCAATCATAATACTTGGGTGACATTTAGATATGTAGATTTATTGCGTGTTTTGTTTACTTTTTCGAACACTAGACCATGGAAAAAAAGTTGAACCAGACACTCCTAGAGACCACAGATTAAGATTCAAATTTTCAGAAACAATGCAAATATACCACAATTGGCTATAAATATGCAGTGTTGCAGTGCTGCAGCACTCCAACTTAATACTTAACCACTTTTAACCACGTGGAGTGGTTGTAATATCATTGTCATCATTATCCCAACAGCTCGAGTGACTTGGCCACTTGGCCAGCTCATCACAAAAGCCTGTGTCGTTTTCTTTTTGCTCCCTGACACAGCCATGCAGTCACAGTCCATTATACGATTAAGTCCTTTATTAATTAACACTGTGATGGGATAGCACCCATTCATTAAGTCTGCTGTCCTGGCAGGGGAGGGCGATAGAGGCGGCATTTGAACACAGACACGAGCAGGTGAGCAGAGGAGAGGCAGAGAGAGGAAAGCGTTGCTCATCAGTCTAGCACCAGCGCCCCGCCTGCTTAATAGGCCTTTCTGTTTTATTTCTATGTTGCTTAACTCACCACATGCTAATGGGAAAGGTGTGTGGGTGTGTGTCAGAGAAACAGAGTGACAGAAAAAGCAGGAGTGAGATGCAAAAGAGGAAAGAGAGTGAGAGAGAGAGAAATAGAGAACGCAAATGAATCACAATTACTTCTATTCACACATAACTCTGAGTTCTCCGCACATCACTGCCTAAAACAATTAACACCGCTGGAAACTTCTTTCCACACTTGGCCCAATTTGGCGACATAAAGGTCATTGGAAATGAATTTAAAAGGGCTAAAAGAAATCAGCCATGGGTGTAATTGCAAAAGTGGTGCACGCATGATAAGTATTGTAACACAAATTTCTTTTGGCGGTGTTTCTGCTCACAACATTTTCTGACAAAAGGGGCCGAATATTAAATACCTCTAAGCCCAAAAACAAATCCAGCCTTCTCCAGGTACAGTGAAGGGTGGAGAGCTGTTACACAACACTAAAGGGCATGAAGCGCACAGCTGGCAGTAGCAGGTCTTAAGTGTTTGTGAACTAACATTACATGTTGTTCACTGGGCAGATTTTGACTCAGCACTGACAGGATGGGACTCTTACCCTTTGGGGATTTTCTAAATGAGAAAGCTCATTTGGCTAATTAGCACAACAGAGTCTGTTTCTGTGGGGGCATCTGAGGCCAGATCTGTCTGCATCAATACAAATGCTTCATGGTTACTGGCTACACTCTTAGACATCACGGTTCCAAAAGGGTTCTTCCTGAAGGGCTGAGGTTCTACCCAGAACCATTTGCTTCTTTTTTGAAGAAAGGATTTGTTAAGGGTTCTTTGTATGACTAAGGCTTCCATTAACAACCCTTTTCATCCAGGCTCTTCAGAGATTGTTGAAATCCTTGAAGAACTCTCCCACCAAGGGTTATTTGTATCATAATATAAAAGGGTTCTCAGTAGAACCTTATTGGGTTCTAGATAACCTCCTTGGTAGATTCTAGATAAAACCCTTGGAATATAAAAAGGTTCTCCATAGGTAGAACCACCTTCAAGGGTTCTTGTGAGCACCCTTAGAAAGTGGAACAGTTCTGAATAGAACCTCCAGAGAAGATCCTGGGTGGAACCATTACACCATAGAAAGGTCCCCTGTAGAACCTCTCATAGGAGGTTCTGGGTGAAACTTTTCATAGATGGTTCTAGGTATAATCCTTTATGTTAGGTAAAACCTTCTGAAAGAGTTCCAATTCGGACTTTTAAACAAGGTTTAATGAGGAACCAAAAAGGCTTCCCCTATAGGGACAATCTGGAGAACCCTTTATGGCTCTAGTTAGTGCTGTTAATTCTAAGAGTGTGGCTATCAGTGGTGGCACAGAGAGGATCTCAGTGTGAGAACCAGAAACAGACTCATATACAGGGCTGGCTTGACACTGGATGTTTCTGTGGGCGATTTAGGAAGCGATTACATCTAATCAAAAAGAACATAAAAAAATAAAAGATGACTTTCTACTACGTGTGTTTGGCAACTGTGAATGTTTGCAAAGGCGTTTCAGTGGAACTAAAGTACAGACACACGTCATGAAGCAGATGCCTCTCATTTCGAGCTTTGCTCTGTCCAACTGCACATGCACACTTCAACCCCTTTATGTGTTCTGGAAACAGACGTTGAATCCCCTTCGGGAGAGTGACTGTGTCGCCATAAGTGGCCTTTAACTACCTTGTTTATCGGCGTAGCACAATGCTGCGGTGCACCCTCCCGTTCTCTGCACTGACAGCAAGCATAATTATGGGAACAGCTGCTGAAAAGTGCTAAACGAAAACAGGTGGCGTCGACGAGACACGCTCGGAAATCGTTAACCAGGCTGGCATTGTCTTCAACCACGCTTGGCAGCATTAGCTTTAATTACGACAGAGCATGTTTCTGAACTCTGCACTTTTATCATGAAACCTTTCTATAGGAGGCAAATTAATAACGTGGTGAGGACTCACCAGCATTCTCGAAATAGAAGGTGTCAGTGTTAAACAAAAGAAAAGTAAGGAGAGAAAAGGGAGAGGGAAACAAGGAGGGGAAAAGTGCAATGTGAGTGTTTTTCTGCTAAACTTCAGGGAGTAAGACCAAAGTGTGAATTTTATGAAGCTTTCAGCGGACAATTTAGATAAAGTGTCCCTACAAGAGGATGCTTTTTGGAGATGGGTAAAGGATTTTTGGTGCCATGGTAACACACTGGAGCCTCTACCTACTGGATCACCATGCCCTGTCATTTCAGGGACATTTTTAGGCATAAAGTGGAAGAGAAAGTGACCTCTAAGATGCATCTGCTGCTGCCAAACTGTTCTGAAGAGCTCTGTAAAGTCATAGATGCTCTCGCTGATTGCAGGTTGCCAAACCACAGCCCTACACTGCTCCTTCCAAAGGCCTTTTGAGCAATTCCTGTAATTTGACTTCACCTGAGTTCCAACTGTATTTTCAGAACGAATTTACAGAGTAGGGGTCAGCTATTTCGAGACATTTGTAATAGTGCAGCAATTTGCTGATTACACTCAATTACATTCTAACAGCTGCTCTATTTTTAAGTTATATCATAGATGACGACTGGGAATTCATTATCAAAGAAGTGTGAACACGGCAAAAAGGTTACAGGACCTTAAATTATCAGCTTTACCCGTAAGAAATGACTCATCTCCTCCTCGAGTTGTTTGCCAAGTTCCACGAAATAAGGTAAAATATCTGGCTCAGGAACCTGCCGATCTATAAATAAACTCCTTAAAAGACATACAAGAAAGATTCTGTCTTTGGTACTTTATTAGCAAAAGTTGCAACAAATGACATCATCCTTACAGTGAAGCGAAAAGGCATTACTCTGACAGACATCTAATTATATTAACAGCAAAGATGTCATTTTTTGGCATGGCTGCAGATACCGCATAGCTTAAGATAGCACTGTTTATCACCACTTCAGTGGAATAACCCAGGAGGTTTATCATCTTCTAAATGCTGTGCTGTTAAAGCATTCAGAGGTTAATGTTTCTGCTTTGTGTTTGTAAGTGGAGGGCTGGAAGCAGATGTAAGCCAAGACACAAATGAAAGTTAAAAGAAAAATCTGAATGTTGAACACATTATTTCTGTCTGATTTCTTACATTAGTTCCACACTTTTCATACAAAATCAAAGCAAACTGATCCTAGATCAACTCTGTCTGTATTTTGTACACTTTAACGGCTTTTAAGTAAAACAAAAACAGCTTATGTAGCCTTAAAGCTGTATCCATTGCCAGATATTCTCAAATTAGATGTTGTTTTTCCATGTTCTGCTTGTTTTGACTGTTGTCCTAGAGCACTGCAGTCAGTACTCAGATTACACTGTAAAAACATTCCCCTGCAAAATTTGTAGCAGTCACCTGTTACTGTGTCTACTGAAGGAAGCTGTTTTGAAATTTTTTAGCTTGCTCAAATTTTTTCGTTTTTACAGTGTACTTTTTTCTTACGTTTTTCTTATGTTTTAATTAATGTAAAGCATTTTGCAATCAAACTACATGTTATTTAGCTACGTTTTAAAATAAACAATCAGTTGCTGGTAGAGTTTTATGGTATTTCCACCTCTGCAAGAACTCCTGGCCTGCACCTGTCACCAGAGAGGACATAAGTCTTCGGTCTCTGAGGACACTGAAATCATGTCAGTCAAGTATTTCAAGTCACGAGATCGATGTATTGAACAAATTTCCCATGATCAAATTATTCTTTGAGTCCAACGCCATCCAGTGTGCCTCAAGTCTTGTCAGAGAAACAACTTTCCGACATGTTTTGAAGAACCTCTCCTTTGTTTTAAAAAAGTAAACTACAGAGAACACTGGTTAGGTGAGTCCAGGTGATCTGAATGGCCTGTGCACTTCTGTAGTTGGAGGCGTGTGTTTTGAGAAGCTAACAAGCTTCATTAGTTGCATGTTGAAGCATAATTTACGCTATACGAGCTGGTGTTGTAATGTTTTCAAAGAGGTAGCTGTGTAATATGTCTTGGCCCAGTCACAGTTAGATTGTCGGGACAATATAACCAACATGCACAAGGACTTGAAGGAGTTTTCATTGTTGGTAACTCAAAAGTATTCTAACAAGTTAGTTTTCTCAGTAGATAAAACTGTAACATAACAAGATACTCATTAATGGCAGTAATGCTGTAATGTAACAAGCTACTTTTAAAGGTAACAGTGCCCAACACTGTCCTAGAAGTTAAATTCCTTGTTGAGAGGTAAATGAGAGAGTAAGGAGGAATAGCCTTGGCTTTAACTCAACAGATCTGTGTATCATTTAGTTCCCTCCAAAGACAGGGGATTGTGTTTTGTTTGCCTTGTATCAATTCATTTCTCCCTCTACCGACTCGGTAAATGGATCTCGGCAGCAAGGAAATCAATACGGCTTCATAAGTCTGTTCTTGTCTTCCAACTTTAACCTCACTGTACTGCAGGCAACAAAAGCCAGCTGTGTACCACTGTGAGAGGGATGATTAAGAAAAAGGAACAGAGATATCATCTGCTGTGAATAATTGTGCAGAGCAATGCAATCCTGACGATGATTGCCTTGATTTGGAAGAGAAAAACAATGGTGAGCTTGTCTGGATACCGGATCCATTTCAAGGAACCACTGCTTTTATTTCTGCTATATATAATGATTTCAGAGACCTAAATAAATGGGATTATTTCAGCTAAAAATCTTCAAATGGAGCAGTCCTGACTGCCTCAATTACAGTCCAGTGGTAAAAACATGGCAGGGAGGATTTTAAACCAGGCCACCAGGGTTGGCACTTACGAAACAGGCCATTAGTCTGCTATAATTGTCAGCACTACTGTCACGCATTTGTCTACTGCGTCCCCAGCATTTGCACGAGCCATAAATTTGGCGGTCACATCAATCAGAGGCCATAATTAATTGTGCAATTAAGATTCTCATTGCTTGGCAGATATAGCTACTAATGGATCAGTGACAAGTGTGATATGATCATAAAGAGGGGATTTTAATGTACTGTTTAATTGCTCTTATGTGGTCTACAGTGTTACAACAGAGGCCTCACGAGCCCATTTGTTCTCCACAGTCCATAGTCTGATTGGAAGTAAAAAATACTGCTCATCCAGGGTCATGGAATGATGTAAGGGCAAGAGTGGACAATGTTATTATGGTACTTGAGCATATGTGACTAATCGAGCCCATATTGTGTGTCAGGTTTTACACTGAGTGGATTAGTGTTTGTTGTGTTGGCTCCCTGGTTCCTCGTAGAACCTCTTACTTCCACGACCAAGAACCCTTTTATATCCCAATGGTTCCATAGAGAACCCACCCAGGGGGTTCTACTAAGACCTGTATATATTCCAAGGGTTTCATCTAGAACCCACCCAGGGGGTCCTACCAAGAACCCTATTACTGTATATCCCAAGAGTTATCTAGAACCCACCCACAGGGTTCTTCAGAGAACCCTTTTATATTACAATAGTTATAACTAGAGCCCACCCAAGAGGTTCTACCAAGAACACTTTATATAAAATTGTTTCATCTAGATACCACTAAGGGGGTCCTACCAAGAACCTTATGATATCCCAAAAGTTATCTAGGACCCACAAGGGTTTCACCCAATCAGGAGAATCTAAATATATATTTTATGAAGGTTTTGTGCTGTAACCCTCTTGTCTCTTAAGGGTTCTACAAAGAACCATATTGTTTTCCCAGATGAATCACATAGATTGTATAGTGCTCATCCATCATTTTAACTGATCTACGTTAGGGTTATCATTGTTTGAATTGAGAAAACATCCTTTAACACTCATGCTTTCAACAAACCTTGAAAAACTCTTTCTCTCAAAAAGGGCTCCTTGAGAGGAGTTCCTTATGAAACTTGCAGTTTTACAAAGAACCCTTGACAAAACCTTTCTTCAAAAAAAGAGCTCTGCCAAAGCAAATAGTTCTGGGTAGAGCCCCATCCCTTCAGAAAAAAAAAAAAAAATCCTTTTGGAACCTTTATTCCGAAGAGTGTACGTGTGTGTAAGACAAGGAGTTAAGATCACAGCAGTCATGCTGATGCAGCAGCAACAGCACCAGGCTAATTCACTTACACTGTAGCTAGGGGTTTAAAATGAATTAAAATGATTTGTCATTGGCAGGTCTGCACAATATTTCCTACAACTCATTGTTTGTGTAATAAACTGCTGGTCACAGATTATATTTCTCTGCCTTTGTTTTGCTGTGTCTGCTCTAAACTAAATGGCACCACAACAGGTGAATTAATGTGCAGTTATATCACCGGCAGCGGGGTGTGGATGGACATCTTTAGAGGAGGTACGAATAGCTCCTTGACTGCTGCCATTGCTTGTTGCACAGTGAAGCATGACATTTGACTTGGTTATTACAGGAAAAAAGAGGAGCTGGAAACACAATCTCCACTTCACAAAGCTGGGCGATGTGGACCGGAGGCTGAGCGTTGCTCGCAGCTGTAAACACAAACAGTGCTGCACGCTGGGAGATAAATGCCAACAATAAATAACATCCACTGGCTATGCGTGGGAAGTGTGTTGAGTATATGTGTGTGTGTGTGTGTGTGTGTGTGTGGTTGGTGTGTGTGTGTTGTGTGTTTCAAAATGTGCTTAAGTGTGCCTTTCTTGCTTGTGTGTGGGAATTTCAGTGGTGTGTATGAGTGTAAGTGTGTCTGGGGTTGTTTCGTAATACAGCTTTACTGTCGAGCTTTGCTGTGGTCAGTGTTACCAGGCAGGTAATTGCATTTGAGGCCATGAATAGCATGAATAATGTGAAGGGAGAGGGCAGAGCATGGTGGTAGCTGTCAGACTAAGTGACAGAGGGGTCAGCTGAGGCAGAATATAACACCATTTGCTTTCTGTATCACCCCCACCTCACTCCAATCCATCCATATTTTGGTTATTTCCACAATGATTACCTCTCTTACTGCATTCCTAAACTCAGAGCTCTCCATCAGTTGTAACAATGTTCTCTGGATGCTCATAAAATCTTACTGCTCTCCTTTTGGGATCCTTTCCTTTCTAGGAAGGATGGTGAACCAGAGATCGTCATGGATTTGTATGTTTATTGGTTTTGCAACCTGCTACGCTGCAGCCTTTCAACATTTTCCCATGAAGAGTCGGCAAGGCCACGCTCCAGAAGGGGTGTGGCCTTGCCAACTCGGGCTGGATGACGTATTGCCTGATGTATAGATAACCACAGCCTACTGAGCACGGCTTTAGTCTCTTTATGTCAGATGAACTCTTTCTTCAATTATTTTCACCTCCATTAAGAAACAAGCACACAGAGATCATTTAGAAAGCTATCCACAAAGCATCGAGTCACTATTCATATTCATGCATATCTCAAGTCTTTCTACCTCCTCATAACCGCCCGTTCTGATGATAAAAGTCATGAATTAACCACCAAACCCCTAGGAGGCAGTAATCCTTCTGACTTCTTCCCTTTAGTCTATTTAGATCACTGATTGGAAGTCCCAGAGCTGTCAAGTGAAGGAACAGTGTAGCATAAAGTGACTTTGTTCACGCAGCCATTGATCATTCTCCTTATGTGTCCTGTTTGAGTTGGGCTTTTACAGAGAACTCTGCATGTCTTCTCGTCTCTCCCCTTGTCTTTTAAAGAACATGTCTTATAACCTGAAGGTCACAGGGTTCATCCTGTAGAACCAAATGTGTACAACACAACTGAGAACTAAAAGAGGTGAAAGTCCCGCTATGAGGAATCTTATAACATCCTGTATTATTATGGATGGTGAGGGTTTAAGAATGGAAAAAAAGAGGTATGAAAGGGCAGACTTATTAGTGATGAGTCCAGTGTTTGGTAAAGGTTAAAGCTGCTCTATTTCTCTGATACAACATAATGTATCTGTCTGAAAATGTCTATTGATATCCTCGGAGTAGGAAGGGAGAGGTAAGCAGACAGACAAAGACAGGGGCAGAATCACAGAGACAACGCCCTGCTCTGCTCTATTGCCATTTAACCTTTTCTCTTCCCAGCGAGTACATATTTATTGAGAGCTATCGAGAGCTACTGCTATTGCTACTGAAAGCATGTCAAAATACACCCCGACCGTGGTAATTAAAGACGCAACACAAACACGCTGGGAGGGTAAATTAATTCCTCTGGGGGGCGCGAGCAGTGCGCTTGGCATACAATAAAACATCTAAACAAAAGGAGACGTGGAGGGATTTTCGGCGCTGACATTAAACATCAGCAGGCAAATGTCAACTAGACAAAAAAAACGTCTCTTTTCTATTTTCATCTATCTGTGTGTGTGTGTGTATGCGTGTGTGTGTAGGCTATACTTCTTTGACAGATGCCTGTGGTTTTCTGGCACGTCACTCACGATACAATTTAAACCATCATCGCATTGTCATTGAGGGAATTACATGAATGACAGCATGTAAACGCTCGTCCATACGTGTGTGTTTATGTGCGCTGTATGGAGTACATCTGCACGCACACACTCATTCTGCCATCCGGAGTGTGTGACAGAGGAGGCAATTACCGCCTGTGCTTTTCCTCCATGCTTTATTTGCAATAACTGTCATCGGCAGAGCCTCGGCCTCCTTATCTGATTTTTATGAACATACTTGTGAGGATTATTGAGATTTGTGAAAGCACTGCTGGGAGATGTGAAAGTGTGTGAGAGAATGAGAAAAAAAGGAGCAGTGAGGGGAGAGTGTAGCAAAATGCTAATCTGACGTGGAAAGTGATGAAATATTAACTAGCAGTCTCTCGCAGCATGTAGAAAGTTGGTCAAAAGAGAGAGGAGAAGGAAAAAAAACAAAAACAGAGAGAGATTATTTAACAGTGTTTCTATGATGGGCTTTTTCTAATCGTGTCACGCTCTGAGGAGCTAAGAGACCGTAGCCATCAAACTCTCACACCGCACCACTCATGAGTCGACAGCCCGGGGGACGGCCGTGCATTTTTTAACGCTCCCGGCAGCGTCATTCAGCTGCTGTCATGGCTGCTGAGAGGAGGTATGAATCAGTTCGGTGCATCCTTCCAGTTAGAAGTAAGTGTTGGCTGTGCTGTAGTGTTAAAGCGCCTGTTGAGTAACCTGAAGGTCACAGGTTTGATGCCAGCAGCAGACAATACTGCATCATGTACAACCAGATCATGTGTATTGTCTTTACAATTTTAACATAAATGACTACAGAAGTAATAATATTTATCTACCATAGCATTACAAGGTTAATTATTTTATTAAGTTATTTTTATTTTATTGTGTAAAATGCCTGCTACTAACTACTGTATTGTTTTTGTTTTACCATTGTACATACATCATTGAAAGATTTATTGCCAAAGACCATTAATGCCATTTTTTGCACATGTTTTAATTCATGTCTACTAAGGAAAGCGGAAGCACTTTAAGTTAAAAGGTAAAACTAATTTTAAAACAAAAACACATCAGATTCACTATTTAATAAAGGACATTTTTGCTTTTTAATATCGCAATAAAAATTGTGGTCCTCTCTCTGTGCTCCCATATTTTTAACCTTTGTAGAAAAAACATCTGGACATAGCCTGCTGGACCTACATTTTGCTGCATTCCTCTCCATTAAAGTAGGTGGCAATGTGTAGAAGTAAAACATCAACTGTTATTTCTGGTGATGAGAATTAATTCAGTCAAACAGCATCTATCAATAGAAAGAAGAAGAAGAAGGAGAAAAAGAAGCAGAAGAAGCAGAAGAAGTAAGAAGAAGAAGGGGCAGCCGTGCATTTATGTGGACAGTGGTGGGGGTGGTGAGACACCCAGGGCAGGCAGTTGGAAAATTACTCTTATTTTCAAATCCCAGTGTTGAGGGGCATGTATCAATGACACATTTTGAGATTGTGCAAGCTTCCTAATTTTAGACCTTGTGGCTCCTCTAATACAAGTAGGAATGAAATATGAGCCCATTTGCCACTTTATGAATGTTAAAATTGAAGTAAAGCTGTAGAGCGATTAAAGTGCAGCAAAGTCTGGAGGTGGTGTGTTTCAAACTGGAGAAACAGCACATTAGCAGAGTAAAATGTGTCTCAGAGGGCCATTACTCCACAGGTTGAACAGCTCCTATGGCGGGGTTAACAGCCTGGGTGCCAGGCTGAGTATTAAGGCTAGGAGTGCGGTTGGCACCGCGGGCCCCTGGACTGCCAAGGTGCTGTGACACCCTGAGCCTGCTGTCAGAGCGACTGAGCGCAGGCTGGACGAGGGCAGTAGCCTCACCATCTGTTGCACGACAGCCAAAGTCACCCTGTGTGTAGGCTGAGTGTGTGTCTGAGTGTATGTGTGTGCGTTTGTGTGTGTCCAAAGTTGTAGAGTATTTGTGTCAGCTCATACACATCACCTGAGGGTGTTGGTGTATCCGTGTACTGGTCTAGTTTTGTGTGTGTGTGTGTGTGTGTGTGTGTGTGTGTGTGTGTGTGTGTGTGCATGTATGTGTGCACGTGTGTCTGCATAAAGCTGTGATTGTGCCTGCTCGTGCACATCACTTGCTCTTGTTTAATGTGCTCTTGAGCATAAGTCTGTGTGTTTTATGTGAATGTGTGAGGGTGTGTAATGCACATCTGCACAAAGAGGGTGTGTGTGCATGTGTTTTTTTTTACATGTTCCATATAGTTTTCTGTGTGTTAATTCATCAGTGTGCGTTTGTGTATTTGGGGTTGGCTGTATATCTACCCCAACACTTAGGGAACCACGTGTGTTCACACGATTCTCAGTTCTCATTCTGTTGGGGTCTAAGGACCAGTGTGTAGTATTTAGTAGTATCTAAAAGTGAGCTTGCAGACTGCCAGCAAAACTTGCACAAAACACGAAAGGCCATATCCAGAGCCAGTGTTTGGTTTGTCCATTTAAGGCTACTGTAGAAACATGACAATGCAACATGGCAGCCTCTATCTAAAGAGGATCTGTGCCCTCTGTAGATAAAAACATCTCATTCTAAGGGGTTAAGGCTGGAGACTGTGGGTCTCCCCTCAGAAAAAGCTTGGAAAAGGACACTCCCCCTCAGTTTACTTGCCTATTTTGCTCCAATTTCAAATCATGATCATGTTATTTCATCCCATAGATGCTCAACAATTGAGCCAATATAGCTGAATACTGTGCATTCACATCCCAATTCAGACTACACCACATACATTAAAAAGGTCCCACCAACAGCATGTGTTAGTTTCTGACTCTGGGGAAGCAAGAAAAACAGCCAACAGCAAATTCCCCAGAACTCCTGTATGTGTGAACTATCTCTTTAACCAAACCACATGTTTAGACTATCCTATGTGATGTTTTGATGATAACTAGTGTAATATTTTTTCACTTCCAGTGAGTCCCCATGGGGAGGCTCACCTCCCACTCCCAAAACATGATTCTTATTTTCAGGTGATTACACAGAAATGAAAACATACTTATGAATATTATATTCCATCTTCACCATATTCTGCAACCAAATCCACATAAATCTTACATACTGGACCTTTAAAGTGGGGATGACTGATGAATATTTAGGTGATGAGGGACTTCAACTGTTGCAGCTTTTAGGTACATCTAAAACTGTCTCTGGAAATGTGGCAAAATCCAATATCCCCTTAAAAAATATTACTTGTAATTCATAATCATATTTATTTCTAGGAAATTTTGTAGACATTTTAGTCATAAATTCTTCATCGGAAAGCAGCAAATTTATGGATACAACACTGACAGAATTACACAGACACAAGAATGTAAAAACTGCAGCGCAGAGAGCACGATGGAAAGAGAAGTTGATGGCTTGAAAGAGCAGTTAGAGGCACATCAGTGCAGCCACCATGACAAATCTATATCCCAGCTGCACTCAATGTTAAACATTTAGTGACCTTTACCATATTCCTAAAGTGAGTTCATTGAGTCAGCTGGGATAAGCTGAGTGAAACTGACTAACCTGATCCAGGATATGCATCATATCAGCATGAAGTCTGATTAATTCCCAGAGAACAGTATTATTTGTAATATACACCTGAAATGATGGTCATCTAAGTCAGTCTCCCACTCTTATTTATTTCATTCTGAATAACTGGAGACATTCCTTAATTCAATTTTCTGTTTAAAAGTGTTAAGACGTAAGAATAATAAGGTACAATTCTCTTTGAGTATCAATTACATCACTTGTTAAGAAATGTCAGAATTCCAAGGTGTTGCAATCAGCTGCTCAAGTGATTTTTGAGTAGGAAAGCAGGAGTGAAAAAGGTGATAAGGTGAGGAGCTGGCTGGGTACTGACCACTTCTCGGGGCAGCAGGGATTCCTCTTGGCGAATCACCAACAGGTTCACAGTCCCACCCATAGGTGTGGCTCGGAGCAGGGCCACCACCTCCTCCTGGCTCTTACCATTCAGGTCAACTCCACTAACCTGCACGGACAAACACACACATGACTCATTAATACTGAGATAAGCACACTCATTAAGGCGAAAATAAAGGCACACACATACACGCGCACACTCAGCACCAAAACTTAAAATCAAAGCGCTCTCTGACTTCATCGAGGGGTATCCATGGCCTCCACATAACCTTTATGCAGATTACCCAGTGAGCCAGTTGGAGCTGGAATTAAACATGGGTTATTTCCCCCTAAAGTGAGCACTGGCTGATTTTCATGTCAGTCTGATTGAAGTATAATCAAAATATTGTTCCATCTAATCACTTTTGCTCAGCGATTCAAAGCTGGTGCTGGATTGTTATAGCCATAGGGAACACAGTGTGTTTGACTCATTTCAACAAAAGCTCTGTAAGATTGAAGTTTGTAACAAAACCATGTCTGCAAAAGAGTAATTAGTCTCTGAAATCAACATACAATCTCACAGAGCACACGCTCTTTGAAGACTAGAGAGTTTGAGAGTGCCGCCCCACCTCCAGCAGCCGGTCTCCAGCTTTTAATCGGCCATCTTGGATGGCGGCCCCTCGAGGAAGGATTTTTTGACGTAAATGGGAGCACTGCCACCAATGGGGACGTCTCTGGATGTGATGCTGAAGCCAAGACCCTCTGGACCTAGGAAAAATGGAAGACAAATGAATTTAGTTAGAAATATAATGTGATATTTTACTGATTAGGCATTCTCAAGCCATTGCTCAGAGATTAGAGGTTCTCAGCTAGGGCTGCCTCCTAATGGCTGACTAAACAATTAATAGGTGAGAAGAGTCTTAGTCAACCAAGTTTTCATTTATCCTTTAGTCTCAGATAAAAAACAAACAAACAAAAAAAAAACACCTCAAACTCCATTTGGGAGCTGCGCCTGTTGCTGCCTTCAGCTAGTTAGCTCAGTTAGTCCTATTAGAATAGGACACAGCTTCTATGACCACTGGAGCCCAATTTGACGACAGGGAATACAGTACTGAGGTAGTTTACAGCGGCCTCGACGAAGACTCTGACTCCATTTGTAAATGTACATCATCCATTGTGTTGATAAATGTGCAAATATTTGTTTTTGTGAGGCTGGAAGTTCATTCCTGTGGAAGAATTTATTCCTGTGTTTTAAACAAACAAGAGTTGTGTGAGATTATACTGTGTTGAAATGTATTAACAAAATGTTCAGTCTCCTGCTGGTTGTTTAAAAAAATCAGAATCATACCAGCTTCTGCCATTAGCATTAGCTTGCTTTGTGTCCCATATATAAATATATATATTTAAATCATTAAACTAATATCAGAAATGTGTGATAACTAGATGACTCTTGGCTTGAACTAACAACTACTAGTCAACTAGCTGGGGGCACACCCACATAATCAATCAGTCCTTGACATTTCAGTGTTTTGCTCAGGGATGCTTTATTAGGCAAGTTTTGCCAGCAAGGGTGCATGAATCTCGGCAGTAAAGCTCAAAGATTCTCAGCCTACATGCTCTCACACTTTCCTACCACAGAAATACAACAGTAATATTAGTGATTTACAGCCCAGTTGAAGCTTTATCACTCTGAAGGAGGAGAAGTAAATAATGTGCATGTGTTTATGTTTAGTAAAATGTTCCAAAGCCTCCATTTGAGTTCATAAATGTCAACAACAAAAGATTCGTTTCTTCAGGTAAACATGGTGACATTCATTTTCTTGCTTTTATTTGAAAAAGTTACATCACTAACAGACAACAAAACACCGTGGTTTCTGATAGTGATGAAATATAATGAGATTTTTTTGTCCCTATATTTGCATTTTAGAAGGAATATTTGGAATCTCATCATAGTTATTTCTAATAGAAGTCAGAGAGGAACCTAAAAATGTTCCTAGTTCTTTTACTGTGACTCCTAGAAAGAGACTATTGAAACCATTTCTGAAAGATTCTTTTCATTACACGCTGCTGTAACATGAGTAACCACTATGCAGGGATCAAATTATGGTTTTCCACCATGTTCTGAACCTCCTATAGTTAATACAAACATACTTACATCCAATTTGACATTTTTTCTTTGGTTTGCCATCAGGGTGTGCCTCACTCAGGTTTTTAAGGAAGTAAAAATGAAAATATGTCCCTAACTCTAAATATAGCCTCAATGCTATGAACCAAAATTGAGTGTTTATGATAAGTGCGTGTGGACTGTAAAGCCACTCTTGCAAGTTATGGTAGGATTAAAGACTGGTTATGGACCAGAATAAGCAGAGAGAAGTGAATGATTATGGATTGCAGAATGGATCAAACACACTGTTCAATAGGCTCTAAAAATGGAGTGCGCTACACCTAAATAGCAAAAATGCTGTTTTCTAAATCATCCACGTGCCATATGCCAGATGTTTAAACCAAAAACCTCAGGTCAGGAGGCTGTGTTCAAAGCATGTCTGGGTCACGGCAGCCTAAGGCAGGCTTCTATATATATAGATGGTTTGAAGTTTGCATTATGTGGAAAGCAACAATCATGATTTATGTGTTCATTAAAGGTGCTGTAGGCTCAAGTGTCGTTCACTGCCACTAGAGGTCACAGTAGACGTCAACATCTGAACACACACTGCTCACAAAACTTAAATCAACCTAGGCAGTGTTGATCAAATATTGGTCAAGATTATGTTACTGCATTGCTTCAAATGTTTTCAGAAACATATTTTACTGCACTCTTTAGCTCTATAAATACTGTGACCTGGTGTGCCATTTTGTGCCCTGCTTAGAAACACACCATCCCAAAACTAAGATTTAACTGTCAAACTACACAGTATTAATCAAATATGGAGCAAGATTGATACACATTGTCTACTTCTCACTTAAAATGTTTTCAGAGACATATTTGAGTGCACTGTTTAGCTGTAATACCAGAAATATTGTGAACTGTCGCACCCTGCTTGGAAACAGAGCCTCCAAACACTTGGATCAAACTGTCAAACTAGACAGTATTGATCAATTATGGACCAAAATTATGTGACTACATTGACTTTTTCTCACCTAAAATGTTTTCAGAGACATATTTGAGTGCACTGTTTAGCTGTAATACCAGAAATATTGTGACCTGGCATGACATTTTGTGCGCTGCTTGGAAACAGAGCCCCCCATAACTCAGATCAAAATGTCAAACTAGGCAGTGCTGATCAAATAAAGATCAAGATTCTGTTACTGCATTGTTTATTTCTTGTGTGAAGTATTTTCAGAAACACGTGGCCATCCTGGGTAAACAGAGAAGCATGGATAAAATGGACACATTCTCTGCTCAAGATGCCATTCCTCCACTATGTCTTTACATAGCAAATAGTTTCTTACTGATGTGTCATTGAGCAAGAGCTACATGAGTGGTAAGGCTAAATTCAACAGCTATATTTGAGAAAAGACTTCAGATATCAACTGTGCTAAGCCATTTGCTTTGGGTTTTAAGGCTGACCTTTAAGGTTCATCAAATGAATATAAATTGCTGGGGTGGAGGAAGTAGGCAAATACAATAACGGATAAATAAGAGGATCTCAGGCCTGACCTTTCCTGCTGACCAGACCTGAATTTGTCAAATAAAAAGCAAGAAATTGTTTCAAATGTCAGCTAGGGATTGAAGTAAACCAAATAAATTGTATTTGTTCGGTTAATATTTAAAAATTCAATAGCCATGCTACATAATGCTATTAGATGAGTCATTAAGAACAGTTTTCAGGGAGACAGAATCCTCCATGCATAACCTAGCCGACGGCGTTTCAAGCAGTCAAGTACGAGAGTCGCGTTCTGTGGTTTCAGTGGAGGCTTTTCTGATGCTAACAACTGTGATTAGTATTCAAGTCAAAGTAGCTGCTCATTTCACAGAGCTGTCAGCACCTCTGATGGTTCATCATGACCTACTTTTCCCCAGTACGTCTCTCTAGCAGTCTGTCGAGCTGTCTGTCGACTCGCTGACAGTGACAGTGTTGATGAACGAGAAACACAAAGAGGGAGAAGCGCGGATCGTAACTTTCCTGTGGCTTCTGCACACAAACAAACTTGTTGGAAAGGTGATGAAGAGGTTGCTTATGAAGTCAAAAAGTTGAGCTGTTGAGGATAATGATGTGCTACCATCTCTCCATCAGTGCAGCAGGATAACTAAGCAGACAGAAATAGCTGCCATCTTTTATGTTGGATGTTAAATCTGCAGAGTTTGTCTTCATGAATGACAAACTTTTAATACAAGGTCACATAGCTGCCATGGCAATCACTTCTCTTCTGAGTGCAATTTGTGTTATCAAAGTGAAACTAGAGACAGAAACAAAAAGAAGGCATTTTTATTTCTGTGATGTGATTTCACATATTTCTAAATAAAGTTTTGTTGATCATTACTCCATGACTAATAATGTCTGACTGTGTTCTACAAGTTCAGATGGAGATAATGCAATTTAAGACTTATTTCATGTTCATATTTCCAAAAAAGTATAGTAATTAATCAATTAATCTTCTAAAGAAATCTGCCAATTCAGATTATGTATTTTAAGATGTATGTCCTGTCTTTTCCACCTTTGAAGGTCACTAATGGTTATTGTTCAACCTTGGTTTAATTTTGTGCTTATTTCAGTGGGACAAAGACAAGGTTTCCCCAAAACACATTTAAAAGCTATATTAATATATATAGCTTTATTAATGTCATAATCCAATCATTTTTAAAGACATCTTAAGGCCTAAAAGTCATATTATTTATAGTTTTTAAAGGCTATTTAAGGACTCATAGAAACCCTGTTCTCAAAATCATATTTATGACATTTTAAGGCCTCAAATTCAGATTACTGGATTTTACACGTTAAGAGTTTTTAAAGATCTGCAGAAACCCTGCTCTAAAAATCATATTTAAGACATTTTAAAGCCTAAAATCAGATTATTGGATTATAGATTTTTTAAGAACCCAAGAAAAACCCTGCTCTCAAAATTGTATTTAAGACATTTTAAGGCCTAAAGTTCAGATTATTAGTTTTTAGACTTTTTAAGACTTTTTAAGGACCCGCAGAAACCCTGCTCTCACATTCGTAAGAGACAGTCCAGTTTCAAATCCTAAGCATCACTGTCTTCATTCCTCTTCCCACTGTGACCTCCCAACCATGCCAGTCCCTCTCCTCCCGCTGGCCTGCACACTGCCTAATGAGCAGAATCAAACTCCGGACCATTGTAAGATCCCATCGTTAACGGCCTCCAATCAGGCAATTAGGAGAATGCATTTCTAATAAGCCTGCAGTAATTAACCACTGACGTCTTTATTTTGGGCAATAGAAGACCAGGATAAAAGTAATTGTATCCCTTTCTGGATTAGTTGGAATCCTGGCTCCAATAAGCCAATTAAACAGCAAACATGAGGAGAGGCTGAGGCACATTAGAATGACTTAATGGGGTGCGTATGTCCTTTTCGACTGCACTATTTGATTAAGGCACTCTTGTTAATTTGCCATGCAAGATCTGCTCCCGCCACTCGGAACTCAGAGCCACTTAGGCCGAATCACAACAATTACAACGAGTCAACAACAAAACTGCTGAAGCCCTTCTAAAAGTACATTAGTAGTGATAAAATCTGATAGTAATCAAATGGAACTGTCAAAATGGATTTCAGAGGCGCATTTCCCTCGACTCTGTCCGATTTTAGTGCTCGATTGAATTTCCAATTCAACAACATTTGGACAATAATTCATCTCCATTTAGAGTTCACGAATGGCTTTATGTTTACAAGTGAGGCACATCCAATCTGGTAAGCCCCATTTAAATCATGAGCAATAATCTGAGAAACCATTTCTGTCACTTGGGCGAGAGCATATTTTTTGAGAGTTATGACTGGTGTTGAATTAGACCATGAAGCAATGTGGCCAGTGGAAATAAACTAAACTACTGGCATCAGTTCCTTGCTGGAGCTGCACCAATGTCTCCCTGGCTTGGTTTCACTAAAATGAAACAGAGAAAAAGGGAGGGACTTTATCACATTATAAACAAAAAAATATAACTTGCACTGCAGCCCCGCACTATATGAGAACTGTGAAACTGCTGGCAGTGCTCGGGGACCTTCGCCAAACATATTAGAGCAGCTTGTGTCTGCATTTCCCCAGAGCGCGTTGCATTTAGCCTGCGCTGCTGCCCTCACTTGAAGCACTATTTCCCGAAGCTCGCTGTTACAGCCTTGGTGCCAGCTTTCAACGAAACATCTGCTCCCTCTGACAGAAAAAAGGGAGCAAGGAGGGGAAGAGAAGAGGCAAGTCACCTCAGCACTGGTTTGTTCCACAACCAACTGCTCATCAATGCACATAAAGATAGTGAAGTGATGAAAATGAGATGGAGTCTGGCAGTAAACCCACCACAATGGTCGGTTAAGATATACAACTGCTCCAGAATCAAAAGTCTGTCCAAGTCCGCAAACAAACCAACCTCAGCTGGAAGCAGACTGATTGCTGAATTTTAATATTTCAACTGCAAGAGCATGTGATGTTGCCTGAGTGCATCAAACCACAAACTCTGTTTTCAAAAAGCAGTGGATCTGTGTTTGCTTTTGGCCCGGTTAAACAAAGCCCAGAGGCAAGTAGAGATTTATGAATATTTCCTAAAAGATTTAAAAGGATAGTTTGGATTATTTGAAGTGGGGTTTTGTGATGCACTTAGTAACCATAGTCAGCGTATTAGCAAAAGCAGACGCCAGTCAGCAAAACCTCCAATTTGGAGAAGCAGAGAGGAGCACAGGAGCTAAGCAGCGTACCGCAGTAGACAGGGTGAGCATGAAAAGGTACTTAAGGTACCTAAAAAAAAGATCTAAGTGAGAGATGTAAGTGAATGCTATATTAGAAGTAGACCAGTACCTCTGGTGTTCGGCAAGGTAAAATGACTGTTTTCATCTATGGAGGTTTTTTTGGTTTCAATAGAACAATATCTGACTTATAAAACAGTCAGAAAAAGCTGTCAGATGGCAAAGTAAATTGGTGATTTTTTCGAAATATAGCATACACTGCTGATAAGTGCCTCATACAACCCCCACAGCAAATAATTCCAACCATCCCTTTGAGGTTGTCTCCCTTAACTTATTGTTTACTCTGCAGAAAATAAAAGCATATGATAAAATGGCCCTTTCTCCCCTTTGTCTCAATGTGGAGTAAAGAGGGGTGACAGAGCGGAACATGGGTGATAGAGGCAGAGACAGGTGCTATTTGCATCTGTTTTGCCTTAAGGATGAACTACTTTATGGTTGTCACATCAGCTACTTGATGATCTAAATAGTAAAACTGTATGTGTGTGTCTTAAAGAAAACTTTAAGAGCAGTTAAATGTGGCTTGGAGAGAATCAGCCAGCCTGCAAAACAAAACCTGCACACTTGGATAGTATAATATCAGTTACGCAGAGCACTTCAACTCTCTGCTGATAAGAGAAGATGTAATTTGTCAATGAAGGATTGACATGGCAGAAGTTAATCTAATCTGTCAACAAAAATTTTTTATCTAATTCTTCTAAATCTAAATCTTAATTTTTAATCTAATCTGTCAAAAATATATATCTTTCATTTACACATGGTTGCAAGTAAAGTCAAACCACTGTCAGTCCTTCTTGGCCCTGTTTTAAATATGGAAGCGCAACAGTAAGTGCAAAGCGTCTCATAAAGGTGCAAAAGGGCTTGGTGGAGGTGAATAAAGATCAGAGGGTGTGGTGATTAATAAAAACAATCTCAGCAAGTCACATCACTGGTTTCATTGCTTTGAAACATCCGAGCCAAGCAGAGTGACATGCGATGACAATAGCTCAACAAATTAAGAATCTGCCTCTCCAGGAAATCATATTGTTGTCTAGATGGTGTAGAGTGGCAACATGTGAACACACAGCACCACAAATCTGCAGCCAGAGACAGATGGTGCGGTTTATTTTCAGTTACTTACTACAGTGACAACAGAAATAAGTAATACAGTGCAAAACAGTGAAGCAGTTTATATGATCCCATAAAACCATATTTCAGTCATAATTCTCCTGTATCTCACAATGCCAGTGGCTATGACATATATTAAATGTGACAGTTGTGTTTGCAATTTTTTTGCGAATAAGGTTGCTAATACATTTCTATAATAAAGCAACACTCAATGAAATTTTCTTTTTTTTCTTTTGTTTTTCCTTTGTTTTCTTTTGGTTTGACTGTGATTATATCAAACTGAACACAGTGGATGGCCATATGTAATGGCATTGCGCTCTAGTGTGGCATATCTCTAATCTGAGGCTGCAGATTGATCAACATCTTTGGCATGCTGCCTTTAGAAGAAGACGCTTTTCATGCAGTATTAAACAGCTATGGACAGCAGAAACTGTAAAAATCAGTCATACTATTTTTGATAAATGTGCACAAGACGTTTCTGCTTTAGAAATTCCTTCTGATGCTCTTTTAAACTTATTTAATTAAAATAGTTTATTTACATGTCAAAATGTTTCTGTTATTTCTGCACATTTTCTCCAAGTATTCAGTTTGCTCTTTGTTGATAAAATCACCAAAGTGGCAGCTGAGTTACGTTGAGTCAGAAACAGATTCTGGGATTCTTCTGAGCAAAAAGTCAAAGACCCAATTACCACCAAAATACTAGCAACTTGTTCTGTGCTACCTAACTTGAATGGAACTCCCTTGTGTTTGTGCCTCTCCTCCCACCTGTGCACCAAAATACCACACATACGGACAAAGTGAATGTTAAGGTCAAGAAAACTCCAAGTGGTCAGAGTGATGCTTGTGCTGCTACAAAAATAGGGCCTTCTGAGTGACTATTTCTGCCATTTGCTGAAGTTTGTCCTTTTTTAGTTTATTATTCTCATTAAAATGCTAAAGGATTTTCAGTTGGCTTTGCTGTGTGTGCTGGTTCTTTTTGAGTATTTTTATGGCTTTATTTTGATAGGACCGCAGAGGACTCACAGCCTCGGTATAGGGGGCATATGCTCTACCAACTGAGCTACCAGGTGACCAAGTACGTGCAGGTTCTTACCTTTCTTCAGCTGGATGTTGAATCTGCGGCCTTTGTTCTTTAGGTAGGTGCTGGTGGACGGGTTTGCGCTTATCCTGCGCTGCAGAGAGGGGGAGGGGGCTGACGCGGTCCTGGAGACCAAGTTGTGGGGTAATGTGGCATACCGGCGACTCGGCTCTGGGGTGCTTCCTGCCAGGGGTCCCTGGTGGCTACAGAGCAAGACAAAGATCAAGGTTTGATTTGCTTTTACTGTTAGGAATCAACTGTTTGTTACCTGTTACCTGTTATTTTCTGCATTTTTTATTTAATAGTAATAGATCTGCATTCCACTAATGATTGGGTGCAACAGGTTCAACAAAATAGGAACAAGAACACATTTTTTTCATCATGATATTGTGGCAAAACGTATTTAAAGCTGCAGTTGGTAAGTTGATGAAAGTGAAAGTAAACTCCGCGACTTGGTCAGAAATTTCAAGACAATACTCCATCAGGTCTCTTTATGAACCTCTGCCAAGAACCCCACACACACACAGACACACACAGGCACACACAAACACACACACGTGCAGGCGCATGCACACAAAGTAGCCATAAACGCACCCACAGACGACGTACCGTTTCCATAGCAACCGGAGACTCCAAAACGATCTCACATCTCTCTCACCATGAAACACACTCTTCTTGTGTGTGTCTGCGTGTGTGGAGGGAAGGAGGGGGGTTGACAGAGGTGAAAGAGGGAGCTGACGGTGTGTATCATCTTGAAATGTCCGACCAAGTCGCGGACTTTACTTTCACTTTGTCAGTTTACTACGACGTGTAGGAGCGGCGATTGGCTGCTCCTCCTGCTCCCTCTACCTGACTGGTGGAGAATCTTCGGTCGCGGTGGATTTCGGCAAATACGATTACAGGCTGTAGGTGGAGCCAGAGGAGTTGGATTTTGTCCTAAATTACCCATTTAATGTCCGACTATCAGATATAGTGAAAAGTTCAGCAAATATGATGAATAATTGTTACCAACTGAAGCTTTAATACAACTTTTCTGCCACAATTATGGTAACAACAGTTAAAGACAACAGAAATGTAGGCCTGCCCCTGTCTGCTCCATTAATCGATGGGTTGATGAAAATGTTCTGTTCCACTCCATAATTTATTGGTTGACAAATTGCTTGTGGGGTTAGGGTTGTTATTTTGTGAAAGTTCTGATATTGCGTTCTGGTAATTGGAATCATCTGTTCTGTGTCTGTCTCTTGTCAATATCATGTGTTTGGGACATTTTCTCCCTCAACATTGGGCTAATAATAAGTGATGTTTTAAACTGAGCATATACTTATATAGCCGTCATCTGTCAGACTGCTATAATGTAAAGTAAGATGCACAATAATGTTGTTTCCAACATTAAATTATTATCGCTATGCAGTGGGGAATATTGACTAAATGACTTGATGGGAGAATGGATAGAGAATTTATATAACTGAAATGAATAGTATAAACCTGTAGACATGGATCCATTTGATAAACACCCACATGTTGAGCTTTCTGGAATCAGGCCAAAGACATTACAGAAATTAATAGTAACCGCAGGCAGATAAAATGGGCTTTTAACAAGATGATCAGCAATGCAGACTTGAGCATCTCAGGTAGAAATGAGTATTAAACTACTCTCTTGCATTTTATTGTGCAGCTTTTAAACTTTGGTGGATTCGCAGTGAACATATTAAGGAAAAGTCATTGACTGGTGTAATTAAAACAGAATTTCATTCATTGGAAACGGTAGCCTGAGACTGCTCAGCCTAATCACGTGCACAAACATGAACTTTTGTTATTTTTCCAAGCAACTGGTTCGACAAGAAGACACAAACTTTCATTTCATGGTGTGAAATGTGCATCTTGCTTTCATCTGGCTTCCTAATTCTGCCTAGTTTGTCTTAAAGGGATAGTTCAGATCATTTGGTGTAGGGTTGTATGAGGTACTTATTGATAGTCAGTGTATTAGCTCATACAAATGCAGGAAACCATTGAATCATTTAACCATTTAAATAAGCTATATATCGCTCTCTCAAAACCAACCAACTACATAAGCGAAATTAGTAATTTTACCAGTAATTTTACCTGGCAGAGGACCCCTTCCACTGTACCCTCGATCTGTTAGTTACTGTTATTGCGTGGTTTTTGTGAATTCCAACTATCATTTCAAAACACCAAAGTCCACAGCAGTTATTGCTTATCATCCATGCTGAGACTCCTTTCTGGTTCTCCAAACTGGAGGCAGGCCGACTGCCATCTACTGTAGCTGACACACTAACTATCCATAAGTACCTTATACAACGGTACTTTAAATTATCTGAGCTCTCCTTTTAAGATCTACTCAACTGCAACGTGTCTGCTGCATAGAGATAAACAAGGTAACACTGACAGAAAAAATGGAGGTCAAACCTACTTGTGGTTGAGGCCTGGTTGTGGTCCAGACCTGGACACCAGCCCCCCGGCCAGACTGGACCTGTCCCCTGGCTGCTGAGAGTCTTGGCTGAATCGGACTCTGTTGGACTGTGGCGGGCTGAGCTCGTTCTGAGCTGAGAGCAACTCGTACTGCCTCTTCATGGATGCAGGGACGATGTGGAAGAGGATGACCGGGCAACGCATGGCCTGCCTGAAAATGTTCTGGGCTCTGGAGGTGATACAGAGAGAGGGGGGAGGTCATGCAGACAGAAATGAATTAGCTTCAACATGATAAGAGACACAAGTACAATGGACTATCATAGCTTGACAGATACAGGAGGATAAGGGAGGCTACAGTATGTGGTACTGTATGTTGAGAGGCTAGCATGGCTAATCGCAGGGCTACTCACCACACAGCAGCAGAGGACAGAAATTACATTATCTATAATTACCAATATCAAGGCAGGAAAAGAGATAAGCATGGTGAGTCAGTGACTGAACATCATATATTGTGTGTTCTATATCATGCCAGTGAAACACACTGTATGAGGAGTATCTAAGTCTCTCTACAGCAGTGGTTCCCAACTTGAAGAGGCCCCTTTTTTATCATTGAGTAAACTGATGAACCCTGACCAAGTGACATATTTCATGACTATTTAATATAATATTCAATGCATAGCAATAACAGTACAGAACAACCAATAAACTGTACAATTAACCTAAATAGTGAACACAATAACTGCACATTTGTGTAAAATGAGCAATGTGGATGAAATTTGAGATTATTTCATGTGAATGTTTTCCTGATATTTGAGGAATTTTCTATAAAACTTACTATCTGTGTCATGTAATTTAACCTTTAACTATCATATATACTTATTCTAATACTATACTTATATTAGGCCTCTTTTTTTTTACTAATTCAGCATTTTCTTTGCCCTGACACTTGGCTGTTGTTAGCTCTTTGGTTGTTTAAATCGCATACTTTTTAAATGCAGGACAAGGCTGTCTAGCAGTATCATGCCCTTTCATTTACTCTACATGTTATTAGGAAATAAAACTTAAGCCTGAGTTGCACCAACAAAAATGTATTTATGCTCTGATTAGTTCTAATCAGAGATTAAACAAGGATAAAACATTGCAAGTAACAAAAAAACAAAACAGAAAAATGTATTGTTTGCTACCCAGCTAAAAAGTTAATAAAATGTTCTAGTGTTTGCTAGCTAGCTGAAAAGTTAGCCTAACTAGACTGCTCATGATGGCTCAGCAGAGAATTTCTCCTCCTTTAAGAAAACATTTTTGTCTAAATTAACAGCTGGAGTCAAAAAAAGAAAAGACGCACCATAAAACTCAGTTGGGTAGAGTTTGTCCCTTGAATACGTTTGAGAAACGTCATGGCTGCCTTTTTGGGCAGCCATTTTAAAAATCAAACCTCCTCAAGTGTTGGTTTAATGTGAATACTAGATCAAACTTAATCTCAGTTTAGAGTGTAGACTAATCTGAAATTTAAAGAGGTTCCAAATTAACCTTTCTTTATTTTAAGCTAGTTTTAAAATTCGGTGCCCCAAACATACATTTAACGATGAACCATAACCAGTCAGGTTTAAAAATTAATTCTTGTTGATGCAGTTTTCCACAGAAATGAATGAAATGCAAAGTATTGTATTCTTACACCCCTAAAATCAAGATGGCCTCGCGACCCCCTGTGAAGCTTTGGTGACCCCTAGTGGGCACCGCAACCCCCATGGTGGGAACCAGCACTCTACAGTATAGTGCTCTGCATGTGTGTGTGTGTCTGCGTGTGGTTAGAGATGAATGGACACGAGTTGACTCAACAATCAGAACAGAGACGATGAATCATGCATCAGGGAAGCTTTCCAGACAATGAGGTTCCAAAGTCAGCAGACACACACTTCATTCCTTACACACAAAATAAGAGAAAAAAAAGCCAAAACACACACTGAGTCTCACACGGGTTTTGGGGCCAAATAACCCAAGACAAGAGCTCAACATCATTCCCAGACGCAAGAAATTGTTTAGTCTGGTTTTGCCAGTGGCACTTAGCATATAGATAGACTGGCCAGGAGCGAGCCACACTGCAGCATAAGGGGCCACATGCGTGGTGGATGTCTGGATTCCAGCAATCCCACCTCCTGCTTCCAGACCCCCATTACCACGCCAGTAATACCATGCTGATTCTATCCAAATGACAGCCGCTAAGCTTCTTCTGCTGCGACAGACAGCACTTCATTCAAGCTGTGTCACAGAGGCGAGGCGCGCGTGGCGTACCGAGCCACTTCTGCAGAATTTGGTCTCTCCCATTTTTATTCCTATGGTAATTTACAAAAATCACTCACATGCACGCACGCCGAGGGGTGATGACTGAGCGAGCGAGTGTGTGTGCGTGAGTGTGTACGCACGCTCCCACCTGCACATATACAGTGCCATCACTCCAGTAATCAGCCGCCACGCGGGCCTGATTGAATAATAAATCACCCCATCAATGCATCATTACATTCAGTTAGATTAAGCGCCTCAAAATATTTACCCATGCAAAACAATCCAAGGAGATTAGACTATCACTTTAAATTGTCGCTCTGTGAGGTGCACAATCAACGGGGTGGAGGGTGAGGGAGCAATGGGGGAAGAAAGTTTAGCTCCTTCACCTAATTTTCATGCAGAATCACAAACATCATATGCATTTGGATGCCGGTGAGGAGTGTTTGGCAGGGGAGGGTAAGTGCGGAACGCTACAAAACATCACTCCCTTGTGGATTTGGTTTGTAAGCCTCTTTCACACTAGAAAAGGCTTGGAAGGAAACTGGGATGTTTACTAATGACAATAGCATCGTTTTGAAAAGAAAAAAAGAGGAATCTTAAAACCTTAGTGGCTTTGTGCACAGTCTAGTGAACACATTAACATAATGTGGTAAGGTAACCGTGATAGTCTGGAGTTTTACATGCTGATGGAGAGCTTTTCTTATCTTAGCCAAAGTCGGTTAGAAAATCTGGGGTATTTCTTGCTTAAAAAAACACATTTTGACAGTGATAGAGCTGTTCAAGAAAATATGGGTAGTTTCTGACTCCACTTCTCAATGCAGAGGGGTTCCAAAACTTGGTTTCTGTCTCAGTTTCTGTCAATCATCCAGCAGGGTGGCTCTAAGCCCAGTGGTTTTAGATGACTATGTCCAGCCCAGTGTGACTGTAGGCTGGGCCTTTGTTGGCAGGAATCCGGGCTATTTCTTCCTGCGGAGGAGGAGATGATAAGGGAGAGAGCCAAGCAGACCTCCGAACACTGCCTCCAGAATCCAGCCTGGAGGAGAGGCAATTTATTTCTCAGCCTGACACACACACACAAGTGTAGATAATACTTTACAGCTCAGTGTAACTGTGTGTGTGTGAGGAAGAGGGGTGGCTTTTGGGTAAATGGGGGGAAAAGTCCGAGGTTTATATCTTTATTCCACTTTAGGAAATGAAGGGGAGCGATGAATCGATAGGAATGAATCTAGAGAAGTAGGCGGTTTTAGATCAGAGGCTGAAGCGGTGGTGAAGGACTGCAGGTCACTGAGACCTATTAGAGGAAGGCCAACAAAGACAGTTATATTTCTGTTTTATCGTGCAGCAGTGTGGGTGTCATGTCTCCTTGAAGTTTAGTCGCTACTTAACAACAGCAATGCTATTTATTGTCACTGCACTTTAAGTCCAACACAGAGCTCTCAGCTGTATCACTGAGTAGACTGTGCTTCAGGATAATACAGTGCGAGTCCCAGCTTTGGATGTAGTGAAGGAAATTAAAATCAGCATGGAAGCCGGTTCACGTGACAAGAAGAGGACAAGAAACTATTTGAAAAGTTACTGGAAGAAGGAACTTTACAATGTCACAAAAAAAAAAAAAAAGGAAACTAAAAAAAGAGAGAAGGGTGATTACATCATTAACCGGCGTTCTAATGCTCTGCTGGATGCCAGACTTTGGTGCCATTTCTATTGAAGCTTATTGAAGATGCACTAAAACCAAACATATCTATGTTGTACAAGCTTTGATAAAGAAATGAAAGAACACACTTCAGAGGAGAACATACTGACTGATTTTTCTAAATTAAAGGCATACTTTACAGGACTCATGGTGAGTCAAATTAAAATGTTCACCACGGTAAATTAAAAACCAAAAACATCATATGAATTGTCCCTTGAAAATATTAACGGATAAATATGAGTCAAAGATAAATAAATATTGTTAACATAATCTGTATTATTCCTTCTCTCTTCCTTTTATTTCTTTCTGGAGGCTGCTTTACAATGATTGAATGGGCTAATAATAGCTAATGTTACATACCATATACAGCACGCTTCTTGTTTTCCCCTGCCAGGCATAAGCCTTTTATGCTTTTATGGTTTTATGGCCACAGGCATTATGTTTTCAGGTTATCACATTCTTGTGAACACTGTATTTCAAGAACGCCTTGAGGGAATTTCTTCAAACTTGGTACAAGTGTCCAGTTGGACTCAAGGATGAACCGATATGATTTTGGTGGCCAAAGGTCAAAGGTAAAGGTCATTATGACTTCACAAAACACTTTTTTTGGCCATAACTCAAGAATTAATATGGTAATTATGACAAAATAATACACAAAAAACTAATAGCATACATGATGAGGTGATGACATTTTATATCCAAATGGTCAAAGGTCAGCTTCACTGTGACACCATAATGTTCAGCCCTCTATCAGCCCACTGTCGTCCTATAAGTGAAGACGGCATGTTTCTCACTGGTTCCTCACTACATACATAATATGAGTCTGGACTGATGTGGAAGTTAACTGTAACTTGAGCTGGTTGGTGGAGACATACAACTGTGAGGCGGTAATACTATTTTCTGACTACTCTGTTTTATACAACCAATGACAGCAGACTTCTCGCTCTTCTTAACCAGCCACTAGGGGCCACATGCAATTAACAACTTCTTCAGTTTGATTTACAAAATTTGTCTTGTCTCAGCTCGGGACAACATATGTGGGGGTCATGTTAATGTTGCCGTAACTTTGCAAATCGCCACTGGTTGCATCTAGTGGTTATGGTGGCATTGCAGTAGGTGCTTCACAGTCTGTTGCCTGGTAGGGATCTGAACTGTACTAAGTGACCTCTTAAGGGTGAGTTGATCACCTACCAGTAAAAATCAATAATCAGAAGAGATTTGTAAACATTTAATTCCAGTATGTGATTTACAGCTATTATTGACCCTGTCAATCATGGAAAAGCAGTCAAAATAAAAGAGGAAGGAATAATACAGATTTTGATACCAAGATTTATTTATTTTCGAGGGACACTTCACTTTTTTTAAATTTGCCTTTGTAAGCATTTAAATTTGACTTGCCATGAGACCTGTAAAGTCTGCCTATAGTCATCTTTGGATAGTATATAGAGACCAACATCAGAAAAACAAATGTGCTCATTTGGAAAATCAGCCAGTGTGTTGTTCTCTCTCTTTCATTTTTTAGAGGGATTTTTCATCAGAGGTCATATTTTGGGTTTTAGTGTGCTTCTTCATGCATGTTTCATAAGCTTCAACAGAACTGGCATCAAAGTCTGGCACCAAACAGAGCATAGAATATTGGTTTATGATGTAATGGCCATTCCTTCTTTTTTTTCATTTCCTTGTTTCATATATAACCATCCACAGAGAGTCTATGTTAGAGCTTACTGTTCGAAGCGCAGGCTGCGAATGTCTCCCTGATTAATTTTGACGATGCAGTCGTTCTCCTTGAAGAGGCGCTCCTGCTCGGCTTTTCCCCCACGCTCCAGACGCTTCACTAGCAAGCCCTGAGTCCTGGAAATGATCACACAACAGCTCAGAGATAAACATAATTCAGACACATACTGCAGCAATTATACCGCACACAGACACACATCAAAACACAGAACAGCAGGGAAGAAGTTGCAAGCCTGATCATCTGCATCCAAAAAGGTAATGACGGTCCACAGAAGTCTAGAAAAGAAGGCATGGAGGAGGAAAAGGACGGGAATATTAAAGACAAGCTAGGTGATAAGTATTACCCAAAGCATGAAGTAAATGAGAGAGAATGAGAAAATATGTAGAAATGTTGAGCATCTTGTGTGTATTTTATTAGTGAGCAATTTGGACAAATCAAATAAAAAGATGAAAATTAACTATTCAGTCTTATGATTGTAAATGATCCTTCCTATGTCCCTCTCATTTTTGCTCTCCAGTAATAGCTGAGCAAACAATTTTCTCCTTTTCCTGTAAAAGCAACATATAGGGTCACATCTTAAGTTAGCTAATGTTAGCTGACATAGCAAGCTAAGGTTACCAAAACACTAACTAACACAAGCTAATAATTGCTGTAGATTTTCTGGCTTGTGTGGCTTGTGCTTGTGTAACTAATTTACTGTCTTTCAAGCAACTTCAAAATTTGGTTATCTTTTTAACTTTAAACAAAACTAGCTTGTAGCATATCTAAGTTCAGGAAACAGAAAAGGAGAACATTTATCAAGGTTCCAAGCTTGCTCAACTGTCATTGGAGCACAAAGCAAAAAGAGGCAGGACTTAGGAAGGGCCAACATTTCAAAAGTTGGAGAACATAATGAAGTTTAAAAGGTAACTTTAGCCCTATTGTGATGTACTGTAATTTTACACGCTAAAAATCACTAAAAGTTAACTTTCCAAACTTTAAGCTTGGATAAAGACCTGCATGTTCATGCGCCCTGAAGTAGCACTGCATTACTAACTAAATTTTAAGCTTCTGTCCATGCTTCTGTCCCCCGCTCTGTCTGCCTTTCTGTGGGCAGGTTTGAGAGAATGACAGGGCGGGTTGACTGAGGTAATCCAGACCAACAGCTAAGAGATCATCTTATTGCTTCAGAGGAAACGCTGCAGTTTGCCTTCGCTGGAGCTTAAGACGAGAGCCGGCAGTGCTGTAATAAATACCCAAGCAGTTCCACAGCGGTGCCATCTCAGCACTCCTCAAAAAAAGGCAACCTTTACCTTCAAATACACCCCCCGCACCTCCCTCCTCTAAATAAATACATCAGTGAGCTCCTTTGGGGCTTTAGTTAGGCCCCGAGGATAACCACATGCAAAGAGATCTGATGTGCGCTCGCACAGCAGAACTACAAACTCCATCCGTCTCTAAGGCGCCAGATGCCTGAGGTAGCAGGTAGACTGACTGAGTGCAAACGTCTAGTGTCCTTGCATAAACTGACAAAAAGTTTGGAACTTACTTTTGGGAAATTAAAAATAATGATGAAATATATCAGGTCAAGAACTAGTCATAAGCCAAACCAAGATTTACAAGATAGAGGAAACGTAACACTCTTAGAAATAAAGGTTCCAAAAGGGTTCTTATTAACAGGCTGAAGTTCTACCAGAACCATTGCTTCTGAAGAACCCTTTTTTGAAGACTGGGGTTTTCAATGGTTCTTTGTAAGTGTTCCTTTGAAAGGGTTCTTTGTACCATAACATAAAATGGTTTGTAATAGAACCCATGGGTGGGTTCTAGATATAACCATTGGAGTATAAAATGGTTCTTGGTAGAATTCCTTGGGTTGGTTTAGATATAACCCTTAGAGTATAAAAGGGTTTGGCTAGAACCCCCTGGGTGGGTTCTAGATATAAATCTTGGAATAGTAAAAGGGTTCTCGGTAGAATCACCAGGGTGGGTACTAAATATAACCCTTGGAGTATAAAAGGGTTCTTGGTAGAACCCCCTGGGCAGGTCATTGTTCGCACTCTTAGAAGATAGTCTCTGGGAAGAACCCCCAGAGAGGGTTTTGGGTAGAACCATTACACCATAGAAATGTTCTCTGTGGAACCTTAGGGAGCTCTGAATGAAACCTTTCACAGACAACCTTTTGGTCGGGGTCCTACAAAGAAGTCTCTGAAAGGGTACCAAGTATAACTGTTATTAAAGATTCTACCAGGAAACACAATGGGTTCTCTTTTAGGGGGACAAGCCAAAGAATTCTATATGGTTCTAGTAAGCACCCTTATTTCTAAAAGTGAACTGCAATCAACAGCTTATCAGTGGCAAGGACATAAGCTGTGTGCTTTTCATAATTTCCACTTGCTTCCTATCGTTTCACTGGACACAAAAACAACAGCACATTTAAATAGTGACCCTGTTTACGCGGACGTCAAGGGCAGATCTGCACAGCTCTTCAGCATTTCAACCAAACAGGGCTACTTTCAGGACATTGCTTTAATTGGCTGCATAATATGGATGTCCACGCTCACACAGCAGACTCATCTCAGCTCCTCAACAGGGGTAAATGGCTCAGCATTACTTTGAAATTAAAGATCACAAAAGGCCTTTCCCTCTTTGTCGGTGTCTGCGCTGGTGTTGCCAGGTCAGCTTAAGCGTGTTGAACAGAGAGTAATTGCAGCCGGTGTGGAAGTGGACATGATTGTGCTTTATCTCCATAAGTGTTGGCAGCTTGAAAACAAAGTATTGCGCATGGAGATTACAGCGTGGACACACTCTAATGACTTCTGATCTGGTAGCAGACAAGAGACAGTAGATAAAGGAGTTTTGGTTGATCCCTGATCAGTATTCAAAGCAGTGGCGGGGAGGATTGGGGATAAAGCGGCATCTTTTAGAGATTTGAAGAAGATGATGATTTTGTAAAAGCACTATTATTGTGATGACTGTAATGCACTGCCATCCTCTCAATTCCTCCCCATCTCACTGATGGGTTTTTTTTTTTAATTTAGAAACAAATCAGTTACTTTGGGGAAAGCAGGAGAGCTGAGGCAAAATCCAAATGGCATTCTCACAAAGTGTAAGTCACTGAATTTATTAGCTGAATATGAGCTCAAGGACTTTGTACTTTGAAGATTCTCTGCAGACTCTGGAGACAAACATCAGGCCTGCTAAGAATCAGCACAGTACTATAGTGTAAGGCTTTACTCCATCTTGTGGCTGGGCAGCAGTGCTGAGAAATGGTTTGAACGGGACCACCTGCTTTCATCTACTGCCTTTAATCAAATAATAATCCAATCAGGATCCGTTTATGCACGGCAATTATGTCCACAGTTTGTTTACAATTGAAACTGGTCATGGAATGAGAAGTTCATTAAGCAAAGAATGCATCTGCGAGGGGTGTGTGTGTGTGTGTGTGTGTGTGTGTGTGGTGTGTGTGTGTGTGTGTGTGTGCAGATGTACAGTATACTTGTGTGTGCACAGCATTCGATGTAGCAGCACTGCTCAGAAACTGTTTGCATGTGTGCCAGAAAGATATAGCAGGAATCTGTGTGGAGACTACTTGGTTGATACCAAACTTTTTAAATTCAATATGATACTGATACTTTTTGTCACAATTTTACCAGTACAATACCACTATTTTTTAAATGGATAGGCTATAAAACAATGGTTCTCAACCTGAGGGTTGGGACCCCCAAGGGGGTTGTGAGATAATTTCAGGGTGTTGCCAGATGGTTGTGGAGAATAAAATAAAATAACATACTTTATCATGTAGCGTTGCATGAGAGCCAGGAAGCAGTTTTTTTAATGACCTGTAACAATGATATTATGTGAGCTTTGGTAGCTTTATTATGTAGTGTTATTATGGTAATTCCTGACAGTTTTGGGCGGACGGGGAAGGGGTGGGGTTCTGAACACCAGATTTTTCTGTTGGGCTGCAACTTGAAAAGGTTGAGAACCACTGCTGTAAAATATCATACAGGTATTTAGTTGAATCAACTGATCTTTTCACATTCACTTAAAGTAAGCATAAAAGTTTCTGTAATCTCAAGTTAAATCGATTTAAAATTTCTAGTTTTAGAATTTCTATTTTCAGACCACTTCAGAACTCTTGTCTCCTCAGAACTGTCTTTAAGACATACTTATATAAATAATGGTTGTTGTTTTTTCATAATAATGAAAACAATGCGACTATTCAATTCAGTCACAACCCCTTTAAACTTAGTTGATTTAACTTAATATCTTAAGCTCACTAAGCTTGTATGTTTTCACAAGTTCAAGTCAATTTTAGTTCATTTAATTTGTTAAACATTTTGAAAACTCACAAGATGACCTTAAACTAATTGTTAAACCCAAGTTCAGGTAACTCACGTTTTTAAGGAAGGAGGGGAAATTACATTTTTAGGTTGAACCAGCTGAAAATATTTAGTGTATGTGGATTTTTAGTGTATGTATTTTTTCAAAATATGACCATTTTTTTAGAAAAGAAAAAACATGTTTTTAAAATTTATTACAAAAGCAAATATGAGTGCAATCAAATAAATCTAAAAACGCATTAAGAAGAGTCTAATTTACAGAAATATTATAATAAAAGTGATAATAAAATAAATAATTAGCTTCTTCTTGTTGCTCAGCCAGCTCATAACTTCAGGATGTGTTGTTTTTGTTATGTTTTTGGTAAACTAAGGCCTGTTTACTGGAATAAACAATATAATATTACCGAAAAGATTTGAAACTAATGCAGTCACCTGCAGTTCTGCATTTATGCAATGTTATTATCGATTTTTTAAAGTTTTCTCAAGGAATCGATACCAAATGAGTAGCTCGTGAGAGTCGATGTATCGATCTGGCAGAATCAATCTGCCCATCCCTAACGGTAACACACCACTCAAGGTAAGTCCATGACTTCATTTGCAGGTGGGGATCTCTGCTTTGTGTGTGTGTGTGAGAGAGAGAAAAATGACTACTGAAAATCAGAGTCTCTCCGTTCTCTCCTGCAGCTGTCTTCCCCTCCTGTGTGGATCTAACTTGATGTCAGTACAGTGGAGCAGAATGCAGGCAGCAGCCGACGCTGGAGTGCCCGCAGCTCCATGTTTGCTGTCTGGTTTCACTGGCTGTCTGACCCCTGTGGCCCCGGTCTAGACGCTAATGACAGCCCGCTGAGCCTAATGCCTCCTGTCCTAGCTCACAGCACACAGGAAAGAGCTGGGCCAGGCCATTAGCATCAACCCACTGACCAGACGCTAAGTCTTATCATGTCTGAAGTTAATTGAAGGCTCTGATAGCTATTAGTGCCGACCTTAGCTGATGGAGAAGAAATTTACTGGCCATGCAGCAATACTGCTATATCTTACAAGATGCAGTCTGATTTAGTGGGAATACAGAGGAGCTTAAAGGGATAGTTCAGCTGATTTGAAGTGGGGTTATATGAGGTACGGTAGTCAGCGTATTACCTACAGAGGATGGTGGTCGGTAGACCCCTAGTTTGGAGAAGCCAAGCAGAGTACCAACACGGAAGCTAAGGAATTCTATTGCTGTGGACGGGGTCAGCAGCAAAAGGTATTTTTGCCGCTTAAAAAAAATCTGTATCAGTTTAAGTTTACTATATATATACAATATTTTCAACACTTTACTTGACAGACAGTCTTACCTGATGGGAAACCACCATTATATCCAAACCAAACTCCACTGATACTGTGGTAGTCCAGCAACTCCTGTGTTCTCTGAGGTAAAATTGCTGATTTTGCCTATGGAATTTGGTTGATTTGGAGAGAGAGAGTGATATTTGACCTATATAATGCCAGTTTCCAAACAGACAAGCTCTGTGACTGCAAAGTGAAAATGTTCTAAATATATCTTGATTTTTTGGGGGGTACCTTTTTTGAAGTGACTAAAATACTTTGTTGCTGACCTCGTCCACGGCAGTTGATTGGTTAGGTTCCGTGCTGATGCTTCTCTCTGCTTCTCCAAACAGGTCATACACTGACTATCAATAAGTACCTAATACAACCCCACTTCAAATAATCTGAACTATCCCTTTAAGGATAATAGCATGTCTAATAAACTGTTGGATTTGAACTTTATTTGAGCAATATTGCTTAGTGCGACTCACCATGAATCATTATTTTCCGTCTGTGACTCAGGATAACTCAGTGTCACAGCATCTGAGGGAGTCAATCACACGAGGTCAAAGCTAAATTTAGTTTCCTGACACTTGCTTATAAACAGCGATGGGATTAGTGTCCCAAAGAAATGACACGCAGCAATCTTCAATGACAGCTGTCCTCTCCCGCTCAAATGTCATCCCATTTCATCTCCTCACTCTGTCTTTTCACCTCACCCCCCCACCTCCCTCTCCCAGCGCTGAGTAGTCACATTCACCTTGGTGCTGTGCCAGTCCCTTGGCGTGCAGCAAGGATCTGTGTTCTACACAAGCTTTTAGTTTGATTACATCTGGCCACTTCCTCTGTCCTTTAGTTTTTCTGGAATAACTATAAACTAAGATGCTTTCCTCCTCTCGTCCCCTGTCATCGACACTCCCATTGGTTTAAAGAAAGGCAAAAGGAAGCCGTCTGAATCACTGTCAAGGCAGAGCGGACACCGTTTGTGACTGAGGACAGAGTTTAGAATAAAAGAAAAGCATAACACGACTTCGAAAAACTGTGCAGTCAAGAGCAAAAACTACTTTCATCTGTTCTCCTTCCCACTGGGGGCTTTTGAGCTGAGGGATATGAGCGGTGCTGGGTATAGGCATGGTGTTTCAGCAGAGACTCACAAAAATAAAAAGATGGCCAGAAGAACCAGAGTCAGTGAAAAAGACAGCCTAGAGCAACATGTAAGAAGAGATGAAAAGGAAAAAAAACAGAGCTGAGAGTTAAAGAAAGTGAGAAAAAAACAGTGAGTGAAATGATGAGTAAAAGTAAAAAGGAAGCAACATCCCACGGGTTCAAACCAAAGGATACGGGAGACATATTGGACAGTGAAACTAACTAGCTGTTGTTGTACACTAAACTGCATCGATTCTCTGATTTTGTTTTATTTTTTACCTGATATCCTGCGAACTGAAAGGCACTACGTGGATCCCCAGGGGGCCTCCTTCATTGGACACCTCGACCGGCTTGAGCATGCCTCTGCAGGACGATGATGGATGAGGCCAAGGGGACAAGGAGAAGGAGGAGGCAGGGGGGAGACATGCATGAATAACAAATAATAGGAATGACAAGGAAATGTAGAAAAGCAGGATGTAAAAGACGACTTAGTCAAACATGACAAGACGTTGATGGGATGTTTGGGATTGGGGGTTGGTGCGGCCGTATTGGTGGAGGTTGCATTGTGTTGTCTATACAAAGTCATCCATTACAGAGTCAGACTGGTGGACCTCAGGGTCGATTAGGGACCCAAATGGAGACTCCAATTAAGTGATTAAGATCAGATTGTTGTGCTAAAAGAGAACAGATTAATTGAAAAACGTGTGAGGAAGGGAGGAGGAGGGGGAGGTTAATTTGTGTGGATAAAGACATGAAGACAAATGAACACAAACAGCCGTTGATGCAGATGTGTGTGATGATGTTGATGGGAGAAGGCGTGGTCTTGATGTACACTTTGTGTCACTGTCATGTGTTACTATGTGTGTAGGGGTTTGGTGATGATGTTCTTGCATGATTAACCTTTTGTGTGTCAGTGTGGCAAATTAAAAGGTCAGCTCACCCAAATTATAAAATATGTGTATATATATATACGTGGCATCTACCCATGCAGATAGTTTGTGTTCTCTTTGTCCATGTTTTAGATTTCTGCAGCCACCCAATATAAAATGGAACTAAATTTGTGTGGCACAGAGCACTGAGCAAGTGTCTACAGCCATGTTTGCCACTCTTTGAGGCTGTACTTGGGCACTGGGTGAGCAACTATCATTGGACTGAATGGGTGCTATCGTTGCATGCTCTATCTACAGTGTAGTCAATTATAATACATCTATGGTGAGCTAACATTTGCAAATAGATTATTATACATGGCTGACGCTGGTAGGAATGTGATTAGTTTTAGTGCTTTTTCACACCTTCAAACCCAAACCAAGTTTCATGTTTTTATCATATTGTGTACATGTAATCCAGTTAATTTTGGTTTAATTATGCAAGTACACTAAAGAACTGTACATGATATACCTACGCCCATTTCCCAATACTTGCAGTTGATTGGTTTGTAGACTGGCCTGTGTTGGCATGTTGTCAATTAAATTTTATTCCTTTCTTTCTCATCCTCTAAAATAATTGAAAAGAATTTCTGACTTTTTTCCAACTTAAGAGGCTCTTTTTGCATTGTTTTCCTTTCTCTTGTTCTGATGATAACTTCCTGCAATTGGTCCAAAAATATAGAAACACTAGAAATGAATCAGCCATCAAGTCCACCTCTTTCAGTCAAACCAAGGTTTGGCTGTTTGGTCCAGACAGTGGTCCAGGGGAGGTTTGAAGCAAGTCTGAAGCAAACAAGGTAGGTGTGAAAGGACCCTTAGTCATAAACCAAACATCAAACATTTGACCAAATGATGGAGATATATTCATGTTTCTATGTGGAACATGAAAGTTTACCTAATTTCATTACCATCCATCCAACAGTTTTTGGGATATTTCACCCACATCAAACTTTCCCTGGTAAAAGTGGGGGGGGGGGGGCATTACTCTTTTGTGTGCAGACTGCAAACCCCCTCGAGGCCGAATTGTGATTTGTGATACTGGACTATATAAATGAACTTTGACTTTACTTGACACAGCTAGTGTGGCTGAAAGGTCACATAATTCTTAGAACAAACTGTCCACAGTTGTCATGGGAGCTGTTCTACTGCAGGAAGTAGTTTCCATGAAAACAGGAGTAATTTACCATGGTGTTAACTTAAATGTAACCGTTCAGTGCTGTGAGCATCTGAACAAACAAGACCAAAACAATCTATGTGGCTGTACAGCAGAGGAAGAAAATGTATATTTTTATCATTTGGGTGACACAACCTTTAAAGACACTGTATGGTATATAGGTGATGGTGTGGGAGTGACTGTTGGGGATCACTCACTCTAGGCTTAACACAGGTGAATGTTCCAATGAGGAATCAGCCCTCCCTACTGGCTCTATCCGTTCAATCCTCCTTTCATGTTTCCTTTGCTCTTCTTCTTCCTCCTCCTGAAAAGAAAGAAAGAAAAAGAGAAAAGAGGAGAAACTGTTAAAAAACTGTTCCAGCAAAGTAAAAAACTCACCCTCTCACTGTCATTATTTCTATTGGCTGTGCTTGCATCTCCTCCTCCCCTGCCTATATCTTTCCTCTGGCTTTTAATCCAATTACCTGCGGGAACAAGTAAAGGCCTCTACTCTAAATCAAAAGAGACTTTCAGTACGAGAGCACTGATGCTGCTGCAGAAACATCCCTCCCCAGCCAAACTCTTCAGCGACTGTAGTGACAAAGTGGCTCTGATCGATGGCTCCCGCTCAATCAATCAGGTCCGGCTCGGGGCGTGGCACCCGCTGCCGGATTTTTTGCGGTGAAGCGATCAGGTCTGGAGTGAAGGAAAGTGGTCGCGCCGCTGTCATTTGTTTCTCTCACTCTCTTCATTTCATTTACTCATCTTCCTTCAGGGCCATTAGGCAGCAGGGATGGGAGGCGGCGACTTTTACAGGCAAGCCAGACGTCTGAGGACTTAACTAGGCTCTGGGACGAGACAGAGCAGCTTCGTGCTCTCCTTAATGGGGAATAAAATCTTTATCTGAGCTCTTTTTATGGAGATGGTACAGATGGAGCAGGGCACTTACACGTAGTGATGACATGAAGCATGTAGAATAGGGAGGAGACATATTTAATAACACAGGGTTCAGTTTCGACTAATCAACATCTGTTGCAGGTTAGTTGCAGGAGGAGCTGGGAAGCTTCATTGACAAGCACACTGAACATCATTTCTTCATTTTAAAGTCAGGGATGAAATGAGAAAAGTCCTTTTAAGCCTTTCAGATCACGTCCTCAAATAACAACAAAAATAAAATCAAAATCATAAAATCATGGAAAACATATTCATTTTTATTCCTCAAAATAAAATATGAAAAGTTCTTATGTAAGCTAGAACCAACCAATTTCAACCAATAATACTGAGACATCCACCTGTCAGTCCATCTTCAATCTTTAGCTGGCAGAACAGGCTAAGATTCATTAGTTAGAACCAAGAAACAGTATCATGCATCATTTTGCCTTACAAGATGTTCACCACCATCAAACCTTGATCTGTTTCCCCAGAATACCATGGTTACAGGCCTGCTGGCTAGATTTTATTCACTTTGTTGAAAGTGATATTTGTGACAGCAGATTGGACTGCTTCAACAACTAACATTAGCTACATGGAGCAGTTCGATGGGCTGGGGGCCGGGCCTCAATGACTATCATAACTGTACTGTACTTTATAGCTTGTACAAAAGCACAATGTAATGACTTTATTCACTAATTTGGATGAAACATGATAATATTTTCATGGAAAAAATGCTTTCTGTTTTATTTTCTTGGTTAGATTTTCTGCAAACTTAGCTGCCACCAGTGGGCAACAGAACCGGGCTCAGCAGCCTCCAGTGGAAACAGCCAGACTGGTACTAAAACAGCCTCCAAGACTGACAGGGAACACTAAAGCAAAGTCACTTACCAAATTTTCTAATGGAAAGATAGTTTTAGCTAACTTAGCCAGCTGCACAGCTAAGTTAACTGAATTGGACCCAGGGGTGCCAGGAGCCAAACTTGGCAAGAAAATCATCATCCTTCTGTATTCCCATCATCAAACCTTCGTCAATCTCAGAGGCGGTGTTTGGTCCCAGTTCTGCCGTGTTCCATGTGAGCCCCCAGTCCAGGAACAGTAAGCTAGGTTAATGGAACATATGCTGTAGCTGCGTGGCAGATTGGCTACTGTCACAAGTCCCCTCAGCTGTTTACCCAGCAATAGTAAAGGTAAAGGCCAACTTTATGGTGATCATACAATCGTACAGATTACAATTATACAGTCATAATTATTCTCTGCATTTAACCCATCCTCTTAGGAGCAGTAGGCAGCTACTGTACAGCACCTGAGAAGCAACTCCAATTTAAGCCAGCACCTTAGTCAGGGGTGCTGACTGGAGAACTGACAAATTATACATGTTTTAATGGTGGGGGAACCCAGAGGAAACCCACACAGGATGGGAATGAACATGCAAACTCCACACAGATAGGCGTTGTCCGAATCAGGATTTGAACCCACAGCCTCTTGCTGTGCACTTTGCTTCCTGTTTGATGTCTTTGAAAGGAGAAATTAATTTCAGTTTTTGCCTCCTGTCCTGAGTACAGTCACTGTTGACCCTTGTGTGTGTGTTTTTCTATGTTGTGTGAGCTTGTCAGCACCCAGACAGTGCATCGTCTCCTTGGGAGGGTGTGCTGAAATGCTTTGTTAGCGGCTGCTATTTCCCCGCCCTCACCCCTCACCTTCCTCTTTCTTTCTCTTTTACTAAATGTCAAGCACATCCAAATAGGTTTTGTGCCTTCCTGGTTTCTTTATGGAAATGGATTCAACCCTTTTCAGAGGCCAGGATATCTTTGGCGACACACAGGCGTGGCGTAGACAGAGACTCTTTCCCCTATTTATTTATTAGAGTTGGGGGGTAAGGTGGGACAGGGGCATGAAAATTTCATCAGCAGTCTACCTTAAGAGACCTCAACTCACCCTACCTGTCTGTTTCCCCTCCATAAGCATCCAGTATGAAAATGAGTCAGTCAACCGCCTTTAATTACGTGTCAGCTGAGGTCCCCGGTGCCTTGCAGGGCCCGTTATTCACAAAGCCTTTTATGAAAACCTCCCAGGTGGGTTGGCTGCATTTTTTATACACATATATATTGTGCACAATGTATGTGGCCACCTGTGGGAATCCATAAATATAGACAGTAGGGCAGAGACTGACGAAGGCAGATGAAATTGGACAAGAAAAATAAATATAAGACCACAGAAGTTTATGATATAAGACAAGATTGGCAGAAACTGAGGCTAGAAAGCTAAAGGAATGTGTTGACTTTAAAAAAGGCTATTTTCATACTAAGCAATGGTGCAAGACACCTTAGTCTCATTAGACAAAAGAGTGATCTGAGCTGATTCACAGTGTATCATCACAGAAAGTGACATGTAATTAACTTCGGTAACAGCAGCTCTCAGCAACAATCTCCTGTCTGTTAGTTTGATCCTGTAGGTGGCAAGTGGTTGTGTCGTGATGTGACTGCATCTCTCTTTCCTTTCTTAGTATCTTTCTGCTTAAAGGAATAGTTTGGATTATTGGATGCGCCATTGTACTCTATGAGGTACTTGTATCAATAGTCAGTGTATTAGCTACAGTGCATGCTCCACGCCCCTGGTTTGGAAAAGCAGAGAGGAGAACCAGCATGGATGCTAAGGAACTCCTGTGCACAGGGTGTGCAACAGAAAGTATTTTAAGATATTTTAGCCACTTAACAAAGGTCCACCCCAAAAAAATCAATATCTGTTTAAGTGTACGTATATTTAGAATATTTTTACTGCTTTACCTTGCCGTTAGACAGCTTTTCCTGATGGGAAACTGCCATTATATCTGTATTAGCCAAATATTGCTCTCCAAACCAACCAAACTCCATGAGCAAAATCAATACCTATACCAAGCAGAACATGGAAGTTGCTAATCTACCAGAGCCTCAATCTGTTAGTTAGTTTGTGCTATTGTGTGACTTTTGTGGATCAGAACTATCCTATTTAAAAAACAAAGTCACACAATAAAATCAAAGTAACTAACTATGCCTTAAATGTAAGAAAAATAGAGACGGAACAAAGAATGAGACTAAGGAAAGACGCAGTATGAGTTTTATCGTCAGAGCACCAAGGGGAAAGGATCCCATACTTGTACCAAGCCAAAAGCACAGTGTAAGCAGGTTGAGTGTGTGAATGTGACAGGTAAAATTACCATAAAATGGCACAAGTGGATATCAGAGCAGCACCAGAGCAAGGTGATATTTCTATTCAGATATACTCCACACAAATGGTGTGAAAAATCAAGAGAACCTGCAAAAATGACACCATAGGAAAGAAGAACCTGGTGATAAAAAAAAGAAAGAACTTTCTTGAGAGTGAGTTGACAATGGAGGAGAGAGGAGAGAAAATGAATTGTGCATGAGCGTAATGGGACAGAAAAGATCGTGTATGGGGGAGAATTGCAGAGCATTGTCTTGACATTTTTAAAAGTAAAAAAAATCTGCAAACACAATGACATTTTCACTTGTTTCAAGAACTTTCTTAAGCATTTTCTCCTTGATACAAGCGCAAGTGAGCTGCCTCATGTACTCCTGATTCAGATACTGACTTTCCCTCCAAGGACATCTGTGAACTAATGCAGATGTCAGAGTGGAATTGCTTCATTGTTTTGGCAGGATTTTTGGAGCATATATGTTTTCATAAAAGCTGAACTAATGTTCAGCACTTTTAAACTGAAACATACTGCCATATTGTTGAGCCGAAACAAATAATAGGCCTATCTTCAGAGGTGGAAAGTAATGAAATACAAGTACTTACTGTACATTGCTGTATTAAGTCGAGTTTTCAGTTATCTGTATACTATATCTGTATAGGTAAGTGATACTTGAGTATCTATTTTTGGATAACTTTTTACTTTAACTTCCTACACAAATATCTGTACTTTCTACTACTTGCATTTTTAAACAAGACTCATTACTTTAGTTTTAATACATTTGAGGGGAATAATTGATCATTTTTATTTTTCATATTTTATTTGTATCATTGCAGACCAATTTCAAACTGGATAGGACAATAGTGGATAGAAAAGACCATTGGTGTATCCACTCATGCATAAAAAGATGAAAACAATGTAAAAGACGTAACAAGACAAACAAAAAAGAGAGGGAGATGTGACAGAAACAGTGGGGAATTTGTAGTGGGGATGGACCTGGTTTGTTTCGTTCACCTGCATCTAGCGAACTGACTCATGAACGACCCTATAGACAACGATAGTTTGGAGAATATTACATATTCCATAACACATTTAACTTGACAACCCCTCTGCCCCTGCACTCCCTCTGCTACTAGAAGATGGAGAGGCTGGATGGCAGGTTAACAAGGGGGATTGCATTTTAGCCAATTTGCAAACAAGGGGGATAGCATCCCCACTCAAATTACCTCATATTAGAAATGTCCCCCAGGGGGCTACTTTTTACTTTTGTACTTTGAGAACATTTCAGAGTTTGTACTTTTTCACTTTCACTTAAGTAGAGAAGTCTTTTTTCACACAAGTATTTGTACTGACTTTGCCACCCTGTCCCTCTTACATCACTGGTTCTGTTAGTCCTGGTGTTTTGATGTAAGAGCCACATTATCGCAGCTGTTGTGGAGTGTTTTCATTCTCATATCTGAATGCACTACACGCTTCATCTGCCAGTCAATTTCCACCATAAACAGAAAGACATGATTGACGCTTGACACTGGAGTCACGAGGCAGCGCTTAAGTGGCCACTGTGGCTCATTAGAGTTCAGACCGGGGATGTCCAACCAGCAAGGCCAAAGTCTCGTAATTACCTGACATGCTGTGCTTTACCTAGACAAACACACAGCTCTTCTACAGCTGAACATGATATGATACTGACCTCAGTGTTGACCCTTGTCTTATTGTCAGTAAAAAAGTTGGCTTTGATGTTTTTTGATGATGTGCACTGGAAAGCCGACACTCAGCTCGTGTGTATGTAAGAGTGAGAAACATGTTTTTTTTAAGTCTCTGTATGTTCAGTTCTCAGTAATTTTGTGGCTTTTAACTGAATCTCTCTGGTCTGAAGTTTAGTTTGTGTCCTGTGTCACTGATTGTACTTTAAGTTATCTGCTGTATTTTACGGTTTCATGCTTGATTTAAGCTATAAAAGCCGTGTTAAGTTAATGCTGATGAAAATGCAACATCTCCTGAATTTGCTGCTTCATAATAAAAGCTTTTAAATAACAAAATAACAAGGGACTTTTATTGTGAAGAATTTATAAGAAATTAAGCATTTATTTTGACCATTTTACGGCTGCTCAACTCGAGTTCAGTTCATCATCAGTTAAAAGACACACCTTGAAGCAGGTAGCCCTGTTTTACTGGAGATGCAAATCCTTTCCGTGCTGGGCTGACATACCGAGTCAAACCAAGTCAAGTCAGCGCTTGTGTATGGTAAAGGGGTACATATAACCAAGGGCAGCAGGGGACGCCACCTCCCTTTATATTCATTGCCAGCCCACTATAATGTCCGTCCTCTTGTCAGTGGCAAAGCCAAAGCTCTGAGTGACAGCAGAGGAGAGACACAGGCTAAATATACATCCATCTTTCTCTGCCCCTCCACTCTCCCTCTCTTCTCTCTTTCTTTGTCCCTCCATCATTCTGAATCTCTCTAAAAACCCTCCATTTCTTCCTCCCCTGAGTGCTTTTAGCACCCCGTTGATCCCTTGGTAACCAGTGGAGTGGGGAGGCAACAAGGCTTTTCAACTCTCCGTGGCACTCATTCCTAACTCTCTTTGCTTCCCTCCCTCCCTCCTCTCATCTCTCTCACTTCCTCCCATGCAGCAGGGAGGGCTCAAAGCCCTGATCTGTGGCCAAAAATCCACCAATCTGCCTCTTTAACAATAAAAGGAAGCAAAAGCAAGCGTTAGAGACTTGGCCATCGGACAGCTGCAGCATTACATTATTGAGACTCATATAAGGAAAAGATGGAGACAGAGAGAGAGAAAGAGGGAGAGCAAAGTGCAGAGTCTTGTTACCTTCAAATGGACAGGCAGGTTAGAACGGTAAGAGGACCAAGGAGAGAGAAGGAGGTGGGAGGATGGGAGGGAGGTAGCAGCTGCCTGCTCAGGGGGAAAATGCTCTGCACACACACACAAACTGAAGCTCAGTACTGCTGGAGGGTTGGGGCAAAGGGTGTGTGTTGAGGAGCTGTCACCCTCCATCAACCGCTGTCCTAAAGGATACCTACTGTAAGCGTGTGTGTGTGTGTGTGTGTCATGCCATTAACTGTGGGCAAGTACAACATGTAGTTGTTAGGGGAAAGGAGAGAGGAGGAGGGGTGGGGACTCCCTCCTGAGCCCATCTTTGGCGTCAAGGGCTTAACAAGGACAGGTTCAAAGGTCGTGGCGAGTGGTGTGTTTCTGGCCACCACCCCTCCTTTAGGGGCTGGGGTCCACATCTGTGTGACAGCTTCATGAGTGGAACGGGCTTCCCCTGTCAGACTGTGTCACACGTTCCCGTACAATGGGCTGTCTGTGCCCGGCAGAACAATGCAGGCCAAAGAACAGGATATAGAAATAGTGTGTTCGCTGTATGAACAAATAAAGGAAACAAGCAATTTAAACAGACCGTTTAGCAAAATGGCTGTTGAAATATTTACCAAGACCACCCTCCCCTCCTGATTTGGCCAGCTAAAAATATGAAACATTAATTGTGCGAGGTGACACACACCCCTTGTGAAAACATTAAACCAGCCAAAGGTAACAAACGATGGCAACATGTGAAAAGAATCTGTTTTCAGCAAGTAGAGAAAAAAGAAAAAAAGGCTTTTCCTCTCCTTCAGAAAAGGTTAAGGAGCCATAATTGTACCCTCATTATCTCCAGTTAATGCAGTTCAACTAAACACTGTACAACAGACAAGACCGAGCAGGACTTCACAGTGCTGCTGCATTGCACAATGGCATTGACATACAAAGACAAGCTGCCGGTAATAACTCCTAATAGTCCTATTAAAGTTCCTTTGACCTCACGAAGCAATTACCGATATTTTTCCATCTTAACCGGAGCCAGAATCTTGCTGTTTTCAATCAGCAGTTAAAAGAGGCTTTATGGCATTGGACACACCGAAATTTGAACAACAGATGATCCCAGCTTACTTCACCCGCTGCCTACGGATGGTATATGCAGTGTGTAGGGTGACCTGGCCATAGCTGTGACAGAACTCACCATTTCCACACCTTAAAATGAGCAGTCAGCGGAGAGAAACTTTCCACTTTCAGCTGAGAATTTTTTGTGTTGGTAATGTACAGACCGTTCCAAAAAGATGATGTATAAAGATTTAAAGCGATATTCCACACCAGAATGATAATCCACTCAATATCTACTCACCCCTATGCCGATGTGAGGATGGGTGAAGATCTTCAGTTCACAAAACAATCCTGGAGTTTCAGCAGAAAACAGGCAATGGCAGTGAATGGTGACCACGGGATATACAAAGTCTCGCGATACATCAACGCTATGTTTACATGCTACCTGACATTTCGGCTAAAAACATGGTGTAAATGGCGTCTTTTGTGGTTAAATTTGAATGTCGCGGCTCACGGACACTTGGATTACACCACATGAGCAGGATGGAGACATTTTGTGTTTCTTTTGTGTTCTTTTTTTTAACATTTTATCCGTGGTCTCCATTCACTGCCATTGTACTGGATTTGGCTGCAACCCTGTTTTCTGCTGAAACTCCAGGATTGTTTTGTGAACTGAAGATCTTCACCAATCTTCACATCAGCATAGGGGTGAGTACATATTGAGTGGACTATCATTCTGGGGTGGAATATCGCTTTAAGTTTGTTTAAAAAAGAAAATGACAAACATTAATGCAATAGTTGCAATGTCCTGCAAAATTTGCTTCAAACTGCCAAATAAATGTGCAAAACCATTATTAGTTATCGACTTACTGTTAAAGTAACGCAAATAGTGGCTGCTGATTTACTGCAAGTGTACATACAGTAACTTACTTAAAGTAATGCAACTAGTGGCTAGTAATTTACCATAACTGTACAGACAGATATTTTACAGTGCAGACATGGATTACTCTATGTGTTACAGAAGGTCTTTTATCCCTCATACCCATCCCCTCAGAGGAAACTGCCATTAAGGCCAAATTACGTTCCAAAATGACTTCTCTGATTGATTGGACATGACTGTTGCACCCCAGGACGGAGCCTCACCCTCTCCACCACCCTTTATTCCGTTGCCCGCCCATCGGACTCCAACGCCATTAAAACAACCAATACGTCACAATGACTAAATTATGAGACACATTTACATTTATGTTGGGGATAACGGAATATTTTAAAAGGCTGGGTGAAGAGTTAAACTGGTTAGTGGACGATGAGAGGGTCATAATGACCTCCTTCATCCTACCCACAAGTTCCCTAAATGGCACTTAATGGGTGTCAGCAGAGAGGCCAAAACCGGTTTCAGCATACTTTCTTATCTTTGTTATATTGTTATGATCATGATGTAAGCTAATGGTGATTTCAATACGCAGCAATGAGGATTTATTGTGTTGATGTGGACGGAGTTGTACTCAGAATATACAGCGTTCCTACTGTATCAAGCCCTCTTTCACTGAATGTTTCATTTGTTTGGCAAACTCTTAGCTCCCTGTTGGACTGGAAACTGCAGATCTGGAAGGAAATCAAAGCCAGTGTGACCCGGGCGTCTGCTATCTCCTGTTTTGTGTGTGTGTGAGGGAGAGAAAGAAGAGAGAGGGAGGTTACCACACTACAGTCCTATGTTTGTGTGCCAAGGGGAGAAGCCGAGGCAGTGCCTGTCCTCTGATGAGGACATGTGTTGTCTTTCATATTTCACACCCCACACCCACGGGCTCCAGCCTCGTTCAAAGGAGAGCACTTGCATTCCAGATTAGATGTGCTATTCCTTTTGATAATGAGGAGAGGGAGTCAAATATGTGTTGTTGTGCTAGGTTAGGACAGTGGGGAGTGGGGTTGGGCATCAAGAACCTGTTCAGAATTGGAAACATTGCCAAATTTTTATGAAACACAGGAACAGGGTGTGTTAAGTTTTCGATTCCACTCAGCTGTTCCTGACATCAAAGTTTGGACACACTCTACACTCCACTACACTAAATATTTGATCACTGTGAAACTGAAGAAGTCTGTCTGAAATGACAAAGAATTTTCTGCAGCATGGCTTATAAATGCAGCATTTTTATGTCATTGTCATAGTCTTAGCCTAATAATCAGCTAATGCAAGCAATTTATTGCCAATATGAATGCCAATATCAATACCTTATAGAATGTGTATTTGCTGCCAGGTGATTCAGCTACTTACACCTGGGGGTCCTGACCTGGGAGACTGGGATTTGAGTCTGGTGTGAAACTTGAAGTCAGGGTTGAAATTTAATTGCTGAATTATTATTTTCTGTTTTGTTTTGTTTTGTTTAATTATTTTATTTTATTATTATGTTCAGTTTCAGTCACAGTTTTCAAAACAAAACTACTTGGTTAGGTTTGGGGAAAATATCATGGCTTCTCTCTGTCATGTGGGTGTAAGTAGCCACAACGGCTATACGAATACGAATACGAATACGAAATACTTTATTGATCCCCAAGGGGAAATTCATTCAGCTAATGCACCATTTGCACCATTTACCTGGGTGCAAATGGCATTGTTGGCTACAGACACCTGGCTACATGTCTCTGCCATGCTCAGCTACATACACCCTGGTGTAAATAGCAACACTGGCTATTACACCCTGGGTGCAAATAGCACCATTGCTGACACCTGGGTGTTAATAGCTAAAAGTAAATGATAACTAAACCCAGCGGGGTCATGACATTTTATGCTTCCATTTATTAATATGTCTCCATTCTCTCTTACATATTTTCCTGCATGTGATATGAGGTATATCATATTCTCATTTTGGCAAAGTTAAATAAACTTCCCCATCCCAACACCTGTTTTTAATCAACAAATCTCTCCAGCTTTTAAATCTGTCTCTCTTTGTTTTGTTTTGGAAAGACATGGCTTCTTGGTCATAAAAGTTCAGGCTCTGACGTGGATTTACTTGAAGCAAATTACAGGGACAGACAGGTTCCTAATGCTGTTAAGCAAATTAGATCAGAGATGTGAGGCAGCATTTGTCCACATCAGGATGGAGAGCAGCGAGATGCGGAGGGGTGGGGGTGAGAGACGGACAGCGTTGTTTGTGGGCTGATATTTAGAAAAACAAAGGCCTGTCTCCCTCTTTGTCTCTCCACTATGATCTTTGTCTCTTCTTTTGTCTTTGCCTCTGTCAGTGATAGACCTGCTGTGTGTGGAATACATCATCTGCCAGCGCCTGTTTCATATCAGGCCTGGCCTGATCTATCAATGACACAGCTGCCTTTGCCTTTGCCCACTGTATCGTTAAATTGCACTTTAATTAAATTAGGCCTGCTAATTATGAGGGCTTAAATCAATCACCAGGTCAATAACAAAGGCCCAAAGCGGACGGAGGGCCCTGAGACTTTTTCCAAACCTCATCAATAACAGCCGCAACCGGAGCAGACCACTCCTGCACCAGAGAGCCGGAGGTTCAAACGGGTAGGAATTACTGCGAATTGAGTTATCGTCACCGGCTTTTGTCCAGAGCACTTCTTACTCTTACAAGCTCTGTGAATAATGTTGTTTGAATACTGTAGACGTGTTTCAAAGAGTTTGAATGTGCATAGCATTTTGCATTAGAATAGCACTTCAAAGGGGTGTTTAAAGCAGATTTAGAGTTTCTGGTGCATAAAAAAATAGTTCAAAAGGGATATTATGACTTTCCAGACACCTGGCTTAGGTGAAGGGAGGTGATTCTGAACAGATAATCCTGGGGGTTGAGTGCACAGCCCCGCTGAGCGGACGGTCCCAGCTGAATCCCAGGTCTTTACCCATGCATTAAAAAGAGCTCTGCGGTGCTTTTTGCAGATTAATCATCATTTTGAGCTTATTGAGTGGGAGGACAGTCTGCTTTCCACTGTTCAGAACGTTTAATCCATCTTTCAAACTGTGAAGGTCAGTGAGCGAATGTTACCCCCGTTGAAATAATTGAGGGTGTTTGAATTTCAATGAGAGCACCCGTGGTTCGGATCTGGATTGTAATTAAATACATTTTTCTTTTTTTTTTTATTATTATTATTTTTCAGGAGCTGCTCCTGCAAATCATGTGAGTCAGAATCACACTGATTTATTGAGTAGCACGGTGGCTGCCAATAAACTGCACTCCCTGTACAGCAAAATTGTCGTCCGAACAGTTACTGTTACTGTGATCCAAATGTTGTATCAGCAAGTAATAATAGCAGCACTGGGAAAGAAAATGTGGAGAACAGCTATTCCCGCTAGAATCTCATCTATCTTCAATAAGATGTTTTAACACGCTGTGACCTGAAGCTCTAAATGCAACGTACATGAAGACGAAAGAAGGAATGAGGGTGAATGATGTTGAACTATGAATAATTAAGTGGTAAAGCTTTGGTACACATTGCAGGGAGTTATTACAGGGGGTGAACGGTCTATTCCACAGATCAGCCATTGTTTGCTGCCTTGTTTGAGCAGGTGGGGTGGGTGGTGAGTGGGGGGCTCATCTGTAGCGTCATGGGAGCAGTGTGGGGCGAGGTGGTGGGGGGTGCTTTCCATTTCGTTTTAATTGGAAGCTGAAATTCTTGGATAAGGCGCAGACAGAAAGCCATTTAGCCGAGTCCTCGCTCTCAGCCAGGGCTAAATGAAGAGGGCCGTGTGGAGATGAGGGGCCTGTGGAGGGCCAGTAATGAAGAGAAGTCCCAAAAGACTAGTGGCAATCTACTGGACCAAGGAAGGTGAGGCGGGCTGTGGGAGGGTGGCAGGTGTGAGCGCTTTAGTGGAAGATGAACAAACTAGAACATTCTTGTGATTATTTTTATATAAAAAGTAAATTTTTGTTAGCATGTGATGACTCTGAGTGCAAGATTAGACGAAACATTGATTGATCCAAGGAGTGTGCTAGTTAGGGGATAGTTGAAGATAATCTGCTCGCTAAAATACGGCAAGTGATTGCAATCACTGATGAGATAAGAGCACAGGGAAATCATCAAGTGTCACAACAAACAAGACAGATCGCAGCATGGCTAGTCAATTTGTAGCATGTAAACATTGTACATGTGTAGACTCATGCCTACGACACAAAGCGAGCACACACAGGGTACCATTAGGCATATTTACATATCAAGGTATCTGTTCGTATTTCAGCCAATCATATAACACCATCAGTGGGAGTCTTGCCTTCCAATCCAGGCTTAGACACATATAAACCCCAACAAGCAAAGCGACTGCACCATTTTTAAATGGAAAAGGCTGTCAGCGTGTTTCCGTTTGAAATCATGAATGCATGTGGGAAGATCAGAGTATGTTGTGATGGAGATCAGCAGGGGTGCAATTCTACACAACAGCTCCAATGGCCTGTATACCTAAGCCATAAAGAGGAGAAAATTCCAATGGAAAACTGCTCTGCAGGGAGAAACAAGGCCCATTACAGAGGTGCTCCTTGCTGGAATGACACCATTACCTCCATCTGGGCTATTCCAAATTCAATGTGGGCATCCAGCCTTGAGACACTCAAAGGATTATACCAGTGAGTTTGCATGATTTACTTTAGAATAATTTGACAAAGTTTGTCAGATTTTTCAAAGTTTTCACACATTCAAAACAGCTGCTGGTGCCTATTCATTTAGCTGAAATATGAGGATTAAAACAAGCTTGAGATGGTAATCTATCACTGGGAACATAATGGTAACTTTATGAAAGTTACAGTACATTTTCATGGTAAATTACTGCATTCAAGCGTGATATAATTTGTCTTCCAGGTGGTGAATTAATGTGTTAGCGGCATGCTCCGACATCCAAGATTTTACATTTAGCTGACAAACATGGTCCTCTGTAATAAAAGAAGATACAAAACTCACATCCCTCATCCTTGTCTTCAGATTTGGGTTTCTGAACAAATGGCAGATGAGTGCAATACTGAATATAGGATGTCAGAGTTTCTTGTCACAAGACATTTCAAACTTTGTTATTGTACTTTACCCTGCCTTGCAAGATAATAACAGCACAACCTTTAGGGAAATAAAGGTGACTCTATGTTCATCGTTATTGATTATCTACTTCATCTAAAGCAAATTTAAAGTCTAAGCAAGTTCATCTTTGTACTGCGCTGCAATGGCTGCTTTAACCACCCATCATGCATCCAATCATGCATCTGTGCTTTTACTTGTGAACTTTAACTCACAGGAATCTCTTCCAAAGTGACATACAGTGAATGACAAGGTAGATACAGCCTCCCAGTGCGTCAAATACGGTAGCTTGGTTAGTGCCTGTGTGTGTTATGCACAGATGTGCCATCAAAGCCAGGTGACATAGTATAAGGAGTGAGAAAGTCTGTTTGGAGGAGCTGGGATGGATGGATGGGTGAAACAAACAGGACTTTCACCCAGGACACCGGGCTTTGTGTCTTTTTGTTTCATTTCGTTGCATTGTGCTGCATTGCACTGCATTGCACTGTATTGTGTTTTGTTGCTTTGTATTGGTATACTCAGGCCATGATCTTTTCCCAAACTTAACTGGGTAGTTTTGCTGCCTAAAGCTAACCATGTAGTTTTTGTGCCTTTTAATTTGAAAGTCTACCCTGGTGTTGCATATTCATTATATAAATACTTGCCAAACTGACACTAGAGGGGTACTCTAGTGCTGTAGTTCTAAGTGTAGGGCCGGTGACAAAGCCTCTATCCTTGATGAGCTGGGAATGAGAGTGTGTTGGTAGATAATGTTAAGGGACAATTTGACAGAAAATTTGATAGTTGGACACATACTGGTATCGCAGGGACTGTTAGTGACATTTTACTTGGTAAATTCTTTATCATGATGTTGCAGTACAACTTTTACAATTACAGTTACATAATGCTGCCACATACATATATCTCTGTAAATATCCTTTATAAGTTGCTGTAAGCTGTTTCTCTATCAGATGTTGATGGAGAACTGGATAGAAATGGTGCACAATCAAGAACAAGCCAATATCTGAATGAATCCAAATACCTCTTAGTGGTACAGCACAAAGTGGCTGGCTACCATGGCTACATCTGTATGAGAGGAACAGAAATGAACTGATTGGCGCACTAACATCTCTCTCCTCCTCAGCCACTCTCTTAAGAGGCTTTCTATTCCTCCATCTCCTTGGCTCTGAAATGACACTGCCTCATTCCTCTCCGTTCGCATCCAACTGTGACCGCTTTTGTTCTCCGTCCGATGCAAATCAAACGGGTCTCTTCGGCCGAGATGGCGAAGCGGCCCCGTCTCATGTTTCTCCGCGGCCCCAAGATGTGGATGTTTACTGTCGGCCGGGGCCTTATTACATTCCTTCAGCAACTTAAAAGCATTGGCCCCCTAATGGGACCTATAAAACAGTGAGAAAAGCCTATTGTGACAATGGGCCTCATTGTGTCAGAGTGGACTCATTTGGCACTCTGTGGAGAGTGGAAATGTGTGGCATATTAAAAAAAGGTAGTGAGGGAAAGAGAGGGTGAGAAAGTAAAAAGAAATCAAATAAATAGGAGTAAATGACTTTGCACTGTGGGAAACCCGGCTCTGTCAATCACCAAAGTCCATCTAGTGCCTCAGAGTCAGCCATAAAAAGAGCTTAGCTATTTAGTCGTGGCTGCTGCAGAATATACTTTCAATAGCCTCTGTTTGTTTCTCTCTCGTCCTCGAGTTGGAGTCAGGTTTTTCAGCTGACGGTTTTTGAATGATCAGTTAAGGAAGACATGTTTTTGGGCTTGGGAGTAATTGACCCTTCGTTAAGATGGATGGCATGGGGAATGGATTAACCTTACTCTTCATCTGCTCTAATGTAAGCTGCAAACATTAGCATGTCTGGCTAAGCAATGCTAGCTGCAGTAACGTTACCTCCAGACAAACTTGTGTTAGATACCACTGCATTTGCCAAACTCATGGCTTATTCCGAGGGCATACACTGGGATTTGTTATGTGTGGTGTTTAAGGAGGATGATGCGGGCTGGTGCAGAGTCAAAGTGTGCCAACGACGACGCATCTCCCTCTGGCTCACTTTCTCAGGTCTAAGCTGGTTAGCTTAGCTTTCCTCTGAGTTCTCTGTCTGGGACAATCATGGTCCGGCTGAGGGACCGTCTCAAGTTCCGCTGCACTTAATCTATTCCCTGCACTTCCTTTTCCCATGTTAATGAGTGTATTTCTGTTGTCTATCATGTTTGCTGGCATGTAAGCTAGCTTTAACATTAGTCTTTTAGCATTAACGTTCTATTATATATGCAGCCGTTAAGTAACTTTACATATTTAAAACACTTTCAGTAAATATTTGTTTTTAAATGTGTCCGATGGAAACATTAAAAGTCCGCTAAAGACTGACTGCTCAGCTGACTCAAGCATTAGCTTACATTAGCCAGCTAAATTTATAAAATCTGCCAGCAAGCATCATCATTTTAGCTGTTAAAATCCATGGTCTAGAAATGAGCCGCTGCTTTTGTTCTGTGAAATCAAAACCTAGTGTTTCAACAATTACTCCCAGTTTCAATGTTCAATCTGCCTCCGTTATCACATAAACAGCACATCTGCAGTGTGAGGATGGAAAGCTTGACAGGCGTAGCAACAGTAACTAAGGAGGGTGGGGCTTAACAAGAGATCAATTACCTTCACAATAGTAACACCATGCTCCTCCTACAAAAGAATCCACACTATCCTCCCAGTCTTTGACACTGGCCCCCCTGAGAAAAATAAATTGATTCTACTGAAAATGTAGGAAGATAAGCACAAAACAATTTCACCATAAGAAACTGTTAAGAGAGTGCATCTTCCTCCCCCAGTTTTGTTCTCTGCCTGCTGCCCTCACTGGTTTTGGCTCCATGCTGGCGGCCCGGTTTTATTCCCTGAAGTCATTATTGTCTTCAGCTAAGGTGCCCCTGCTCCCTGTGATTTGTGGGTAATGAGCTGGCACCCCCCTGCCCGTGTTCAATTATTCTCATTGAGAAAGTGATTTCTCACTCCACGGAGCAAATCGGAGAAGGCGAAAGCGTGAACTCTAATCAAGAATTAACACGTTCACAACCAGCAGTGCGGAGAGGGACAGCCACCCTGATACTGTAGAGGTGGGGAAGAGGATAGGGGCACAGTCACTGAGATAAACAGAGTGTTCAGATGTTACAAGAAAACCCCAATTTAGTCCATCCACTCATCTTTAGTGTTTTGAAGGAAGAAATTGAACAAAACTTGTCAAAAGGTGATGTGTTTACAAGTGAAGCGTAGACAGCCTTGCTGAAGGGCTGTTCGCAGTGATGGGGTGAATGTGCAAGCAAGAGCAACATCTGAGCAGTAATTAACCATGGAGAGAGGGAGCAGAAAGAGGAGGACGCGAGAAGACGAGTGCAAACTTTAGAGAGAAAAACAAAGATGAGGAGAGATGAAGAGCACCCAGAGCTCAGTGACTACTAATGACCTGACAGGAGGAACAGAGGAGCAGGGAGAAAGATGAGAAAGGACGCAGACAAGTACCTTTAAGTTTGAAATTGGATATGTCACTTTATGCAAATAAATCAGAATTATGCCAGTGTTTTTATTAAATAATGAATATAATGATGACTACGTATTAGCTGCACACTTGCATCAAAGCAAGACTTCACTGACCTCTTCAAATTCAAAAACAAGAATTCAAAAAACTAGAACTCAAATGAAACTAGATGATGTTGGCTTGTTGGGAAGGGGGTTAGAAGTTAGGCTAAATTTTGGCAACAGAAAAACTGGCATGGTCATTTTCAAAGGGGTCTCTTGACCTCTCACCTCAAGAAATCTGAACAAAAATGTATTCTAAGGTTATCCATGACTCCCCCCTTTACAAAAATGCACACTGTATGCTTGTCTCATGCAGTTTTGGGCAATTATATTTGAATATTCCTGCATACTGGGGACCCTAAACAGCATCGGAATTGCTTAGATTTGGTATGACTGGAAAGCTGAAGGGATTTTTACCATTTTTATCAATTCCTGAGTGGTCAAAAATGATTATGTTTTGCATCAAATCTGTGTAATAAAAAACTCATTAATCTAAAAATTACTGCAACAACTTATGAGAAAGAGACACAATGTAAATTCCAGATCTGTGAACAGGGCAGGAATTTCACAGCTGCTCAAAAAGCTATGGCCGCTGTGCCCCCTCAGTTTGGCCTCATACCCCTCAAAAAATGATCTGCCCTGCAGCCACAGTGGCCTTGATGCCCCGCCCACACTGCCCCCAGTTAATTTTACCGTTTTTTCCCCCCTGCCTCTTTCCAGTTAATATGACTTTTGGACACCAGTGTCCTTGGTTGATTTTCTGACTGGGCAACATCAAGTGAAACGCTGCGCACATGATCATAAGTGGGTTAGATTTCAAGCCCGGAGCTTCTGTTCACAGGGATAAATAGCTAGACCCACGTTTCATGCTCCTCTCCTCTGAAATGTCTGCTGTTCATGCACTTTCTATCTCTATGTAAGCCTATTCCTGCCAATAATGTGATGTAAGTCTTTATAGTGAAGTCCTGTAAGTCACTGTAGTGAGAAACTGTCTCAAAAATGAGTTAGTATCTCATAATAATGAGAAACTTTATCAAAATAATAACTTATCTTAAGCCTCGCTGACCTCAAAAGATTGACTAAACCAAAGTCTAAGTGCCCTTTCCCTAAAATGATGAAATTCCAGGCTTGTTTGTGACTATAGAAAAACATGACACACAGTATTGACCTGCATCTCAAATGAATTTTCAGGTTCCCAGCTTTCAGATGATGTATACCCCACCTCAATGACATATATTGCTGACCTGCTATCTTCCCCTAAAGATCCCTTGCCTTTCGTAAAAATGACAAAAATTGGTATATGGTGGGGAGTGGTGGAGTGGAACAGGTTAATTCCAATGCAACATTTTGATCAGATTCCTCCCTTTTATTGTTTTTGTTGTTTTGTTTGTTGTATTTCCCAGAAGCTTTTTCAAAGGCTTTTCCACTCCGACAACAATCAAAGTCTGAAGGAAAAAGTAACAATTTTTAATTCTCAGGGGGACGTTTTTGCACACAAGTAGTCAAAATTGAAAGATGGCACAAAAAGCTCTCGGGAGTTTCAAAAAAACATCGCTATCAGCCTTCTGAAGCCTGAATCATTCAGACTCTAATCTGAACTGTCTAGTCACACGCGTATCCACACACAGCCTGCAGAGCCAGACAGGTTAAACATTTTCAGGCTACAGCACAGCAGATAGAGAAAACTGTTGGCAACTTCCAAAAAATGTCTGCCTCCTCCTCTCCTGTTCAGACGAGATAACAAGGAGAGACATGATTTGCACAACTCTCAATAAAGTAAGAAAGGAAAGAAAACGAAGAAGAGCAGGAAGAAACAAGAGATATCTTGTTTAGAGGTGGAAGGAAAGGACGGCGTGGCATGAAACTTTGTCATGGAACAACAGTGAATGACTGATTTTTTTATTCCTCTCCTTTCCAAAAGAAGCTGATTCCCAATTCTGAGTAGAGCAACATTTTCTGCTTTGTCTCCCCTCCAGTCCCCCGCTGACGGCCTTTTCACACACTGTCCTTGGGAACTACATTTGTCTGCTGTGTTATGTGCTGGGGATTAAGTTGTGAAAGTTGTTCTGAATTGTTAAGCACTTATTTCTATCATTCTCATTCTCTGTCTGTCCCTGTGAGTCTATGTTGTGTGTGAGTGTGTGAAGGTGAGAGGGGAACCATCCTGAATGCTAATACAGAGACGAGTGAGAAGAGCTTATGGGCAGAAAAGCTGGTGGACGATTAAATGTCCTGGTGTCAATATAAATCTCTCACACACACACACAATAGGGCTCATAGTGATTATCACTGCCATTCATTTCTAACAAAGATGTTAAGTTAATAATGAGATGTTAAATAGCATTATTTTTATAATTGCTCATTTACACATTTACAACCTATTTTCCCTGCTGTGGAATGAATCAACTAAATGATGCTACCAACGGTGCGTGTGTGTTACCTGCTCTCGTCCTTTTAACACACACTTATTTAATGACAGAATAACGCTACATTTTGTTGCTGCAGGCTGTGTGTAGGATTCAATACACAGCTGGTGGCTGAAGCATACTGAGTTGAAAAAGTAAAGTTTTCTAATTTGGATTTAGCTCTAAATCAGATTTTGTTCTAAAAATGTTCTCAATGCCAAAACTTTGGGCACATTTTTTGTATTTTTACATCTCCAAATTCTGGGGATAATATTGACACTTTGATACATTATTGAAGAAGTATTATGTTGCTTGTGCCCAGCACAGACAGCTTAAATGTCATGTCCCTCCATAAAGGAGGAATAAATATGTCCTATTTTGATTTCAGATTGTTGTACAAGAAAGCAAAAAAGCACCAAAATAATAACAACTGAGACATATAGATATATAGACATATCCTTTTAGAGTTCTTAGGGGCCTTCAGTGATGCACCCCAATGAATAAAACAATATGACAAAGACAGTGATTGATGAACTATTCAGATCTGTTAGTTATGGTGGTTAAATGAAAGCTGTTGAGTTGGAGCTCACTTTAACTACTTTATGTACTGCTGAATAGTTCAGGGGCTGCGTGAACTAAAGCATTTCTTCCTGATCCCAGCCTGTTTTTTGAATTGTTTCCAAGAGATACTCTGTGTATTTAGACTCTGCTACAAATGTCTGCAGTGTGATGAGGTGCTGAGCGTCTATTCTGTGCTGAGTGAGAGTTGTAAACCACTGCACTTGTTACCCAGCCGTCCAATCACAGTGGAGGAGTGGGACAAATAAGCTACCACAAACTGTGTCCCGCTCGTACTCCATGAAGCGGGCTTCGTCTAACTTCAGCTCTTGGACTACATGATGTTACTCACCAAGATGTTTCCTCTCTCACTAAATCTCATGAACCCATACAGACCAGCAGGCCCGTCCTCTCTCCATTCATGTTTCAGCGTTTCCCTCATCCACAGCAAGGACCATAGCAGTGCTGACATTTTTACATTCAGTATTTGTTGAGGACACAAATACCTGGGAAAGTTCATACTTGCAAATTATAAATTAATGGCTTATTCCATGAATATTCCATATCATAGCAACCAGAGTGTCTCAGCTGAAATAAAGCTTCACCTCAAAAATGCTCTCATACGCTCTCAGCTGAGCGTTTTCAGCTGTGAAAAACCACTTGAGCGGAAACTGGAACTTCATCTTTAACAATTAAGTATATCTCATTTGCTCCTCATATGTTTTGCATGCAAAATTGTAATTTGTAAACTAACTGCTGTAATTGACATCTGTTTGAAAAATGTCAAAAGTAAAGCAGAAGTGCAAAGTAGCATTAATGGAAATATTCAGGTACATTATAAATACCTTTTGTACCAAAGTACAAAACTTGACTAAACACACTTTTTACATTCAATCAAACATTTTGAAAAATATACAACAGTACTAAGAGAGGGACAGATGAGACTGTAAGAAGAGTAAGAATGATGCAAAATTTTACAGATTTCAATTTCACAGATCTCTTAATGGGGGTAAAGGAAAAAAAAGGTGGAGTGTGAAGTGGCATTCTCATATTGAGTTCACTTACAAACAAGAGGTTGGGTCAAGCACTACAAGTCCATACAATGCTAAAGCTAACCAAGCCCACTTAAAGGTGGAAAGAGGAGGTGACCAGTGCTAAATGAGGCTGAAACAGCAGTGCAGGCCTTGAGAGAAATGGCAGAAAATAAACCTGCTCTGGTCTGTCAGGGGTCATGGCGTTCAGGCAGGGGGTCAGCGGCGATGGCTAATTAAGAGAGGAGGGGCCATCGTGGTGCTCAGGGCTCCACTGTTCTCACAAGGTCCTCCTTGGCTGGACTGGAGTGTCTCTGGTGAGATGCCATTTACACAGCACTCACAGAGGACGTAAAATGGTCCACCACATATGAAAAGTACAGCTTGTGGAAGTTAATATCAGAATCAGTCTTAAAGTCAGGTTTTTCTCCAGGTCATTCTTTATTATTAAAAAGGTGGTTCTTGATCATGATTGGCTTAGCCATGCTCAAAGCTGTTTTCTTAAGGCAATTCTTCATTTTAAAAGGTATACTACTGGTTCTTGATTATGATTGACTGAGCTGTGTTCGAGGTTGTTGTAAAACACTCTGAAAACACACCTGTGGTCATATTGTCTCAGTATTACTGCACCAAACAAACTGCTTCAAAATGTCAGATGTTGTTGTGAATTTGTGAACCATTCTGCTAAATGTCCCTGAGGAACTACATTGCTCGGTGGAAGAACGATTTGATTGTCTGTTTTCAACAGATTATTCCATATTTTGTTGCTTTGTGTTTATGTTATGAAACATTGCCAGGTATATTTTGTAATCATTTCATAAAAGCGATAAGCCACGCAAGGCCATGATTTACAGTGATTAAAACAGCAGGGGGTTTGAGACATTCCACTTCAAATTGGGCCAAATGATGTTCTAAAATCAGTGTGAACTGCAGCTTCGTGGGGCTTATTGCTTTAATACATGTGAGATAATTCAACTAACTGAACAAACTAACTGTCAACAGTCAGTGTCTTAAAGAAGGTGACTTGCATGAGAGGTTTTTAAATTATTTCAATCCCACAGCAGTTTTTTCGCTCATTTTGGAGAAAAATAAACACATTAGGTTGTAGAGTCAATAAGTTGTTAAAGTTGACATTTTTTTGCATTGTAGAAAGATAGAGCAGTAAAGAGAAACAGAGAAATGGGAAGAGGACAACAAACAAATAAAACTTAATAGGGAAAAAATATGTTTTTTGTGGGTAGAGCAGCGTGTCTGGAGTCAGTGTTGAATACACAGCATCACCTGCTGGTCAGGCCCACGGGGCACCAATTAGAGAAGACATGGTGAGTACATCTTGCATGTAAGCATACATTGAATTGTTCTTCTACAGACTAAACATGCATGAGGGCTCTCATCTACTGTTGCATCCCTTCTGGAGCCGGCCGACCTTCCTGTGTGTGTTTCAGGGAGAATTACGAGACAAGTCTTGGATGAGAGCAAGGTCCTCACTGCAGACACGGGACACCACAGTGGGACTGACTGCACTGCTCTGGAATGTGGATTGCTGTTTTTCCGTGCACTTTCCCGCACACAGCAAAAAACCCCCGACCTGCTGATTATCAAACATTGTCCCGAATTTATCTGAACCGAATGCACACACACGTATACATACTCTGCATCCACTGGATAGAACTGGAGAGAAGTGAGACGAAGACAGCGGAGGGGTGAGGTTGGAGGGGAGCGCTCACCTGTTTCTAAGACATTCGGAGTGAGAAGTACAGACAGACGGAAAGAGAGAGAGACTGTGTCAGTCAGGCAGGGTTTGGGGGTTATTGCTGTGTTTTCTCTCCACGCTCAACTGCTCTAACATTGCCCGCAGCTCGCCTCAGGGCCTGCAGACTGTGTGGGCTACCAACATGCGAGTCACGAGAGGAGACCAAGTTCAGTCACCAACAACAGCACAGAGAATTAAATGCTAACTTTTGTGCAGAAATGACTCGCCCAAGGGTTTAAGTGTCATGTTTTAATTTTATTTTTATTTTTCCAGCTCAGAACATATTCTGATTCTGTTTGTCACTGTAGTCATTGTATTTTTAATGAAACCACTGACAAAATTCAACAATACCAGAAAACTGACTTGTATTTACAGGGTATTTGTTTTGTCAGTCTAGGTGTTAAAGAGGCAACATGTGCAATATAGGCCACCTGTTGAAGGTAATTCCAAACATGTAGGGGGCAGTATATCAGCATATAACTGCTAACTTCTGCTCACTATACTCTCTGCTGTAACGTTTTTGGCTGTTCAACAACAAGGAATACTGCATTGAGGTGATTTAGAGTGGTACCAACCAGAACTCTGATTCCAGGAGCCATGAGGACTACAGGCAGGGAGTAAAGTGGCAATGAGCAAATGGAAGGTCGCGTATCAGAGAGGCAGCAGGGAGCCAGAATGTTATATATACATAAAGTGGTGGATTAAGGATTTTCTTTCAAATCAACCAGTGTTGGTGATTGTTGAACATTAGAAAGGCAAATTAAGACATTTTGGTGAGTCTTGCTTTGCTTCTAAGCAAAAAAAAAGTAAGAATATTTACTTTTTTGATGTTTTGTGAGTTTATTTTTGTTGATTTATTTGACTAAAAAAAAGCTAAGAGAGCTTGTGAAAGTAGCAACCTCGCTGCTCACATACACCTGCTACATAATCCACAGACCATGTTATGGAGTTTCATGGAGAAACTACTTTTTTTTATGAGTAAGAAAAAATGTCCTACATGAAACTGCTCACAACAAGGTCTGTGGATTATTGGATTGAATTTTTCAAATGTATTGGGGGTATTTTGGCACTTTGAGCACCACAAATTTGACAAAAGGTAGGCATCTCTAGTGCCAACATCTTCAAAACTCAACAACTTAGACCAAAATAATCTAGATAGATAAATAGCACTAGAGGTAAGTAGTGCTTCAAATTCTAACCATATTTAACACATTGCTCCCTTAAGATATTTTTGTCCAGTAACTATTTGTAAAAGTTTGGCAATAATGCTTGGGGCAAGGAGAGAAACCTGACAGCTTTCCAAAAACTCTTTGATTTAACAGAATTCAGCTTAAACACTTATTTTTGAGTCAAACTGAAATAGACCCCTGGAAATCCTTGTAACTGTTGCAGCCAGTGTAACAAAGAGAAGTCACTTGGAGGTCAGCTGGCTGCTACGCTACACACGCTACATAGTTGGACAAAAAATGGTTGAAAAATATTGGAATTCCTCATTAAAGCAAGTCACATTTCTACAAAGGACTGGGCTTTACTTTTTATAGACACTAAGGTAATGACGCACTGTGTAAAACTGTTGGCTTCTGACTGAGGTGAAAGAAAAAGAAAAAGAGGAAAAGTAACATTTTATTGACAAATCAATTCACAGATCTACCAGTGTTTGTTTGTTTGGTGAGAAAACTTTGATGTGAGGATAGTAAAGGAGAAAAGAGTGTTTCACGCTGCTCCTTGCTCTGTTCTTCTGGCTTGGAGTTGAACGGACTCATCTCCTCTCAACGTGCTGGCTCTGTGATTTAGCTGGGCACCTCGCCACTTTGGTTTCCTTTAAAACTCGCCAGACAAGGTGTCTCATTTAGACAACAAAGAGAGGGAGGCACTCTGACAGTTGGAGGCTTGATCAAAGATGTCTGATCAGAGCTGCTTCCACTCAGTGATGTTTTTGACTCAGTTATGTAACGCTTTAGTTTTCTCTCTGCCTCTCTAAAGCTCTCTTTCTTTCAATTTGTTTCAGGCACGACTGAAATTTTCAACAAACAGCAGTATGCTGAAAGCCAACAAGCACCAAATCAATAATTGGATTCAAACTATTTTAAGCCCTTTGTTTTGAAAATGTTCTAAAAAATAACACACAATAATCAGTATTTATCATAAACTGACTCTCTTCCAATCACAGTGTCTAAACCCCTTAAACCCTGAACTTTTCGGGAACGCTTCAAACATCTCTGTGTCCCTTCATGTGAGCCTTTTTGATTGGGTTAAACCCCTGCATGATTGACAGCTGGTGTCAGCCCAGCCTCTGGTACAGCTCATGATAATGGCCTCCGATGCCTCATCAAGGCCACAAAATAATACAGTGGAGAGGCACTCAGCCAGATCCAAATGTGTGTGTGTGTGCATGCGCATGTGTGTGATGCTGAGCGGGAAGGCCCATTAGCATTCATCAGTGGGATAATAGGCCAGCGTTAATGTCAGCTGTTTATATAAAGAATAACTCATAAAGCCCTGGCGTATATGGGCTGATAGAGCATGCTTTTCTCTACGCCACATTTGGCAGGGCGTGTGTGCGCAAGTGTGTGGAAGGGTGGTGAGGGATTGGACGGCTGGAACCTCCGAAGTCTCAGATGGAAGCGTTTGACACTAAAGTGAATTTATTGACTGGTTAGATAAACATAAGACAAGGCCGGCAGTTATAACTGGAGGAGCGAGACAGCCTTGTGATCAGTGTGCACGCTGAACACTTGAACAAAAGAAGAGCAATCAAAAGCACAAAAACAAACATCACTGCATTTTAAAAAGACACCAAACTCCAAATTATTCAATTCAATTTCCTTGTTATTAAGAAAAATATATATAATTGTGATTATTTTGACTGATATTGTAATTGGGACATGATTTACAATATTAACAGGAATGTTACTTTTTAATTAATTATTCTCATTTTCATAGAGACAGAGCAGAATTAAATCCTGCCCACACCAGAAGGGAAAACAACGGATCACTCTCCATTGACTTTGTGTTGCATGAGAGTGCCTCTTGTCGCTTTTAGTCCGCCAGCAAACAACAGCAAAATGTCTAAGAGCTACTGTGTGGTGGGATGAACTATCGACAGGATAAAGAACCCAGAACTAACTTTTTAGAAGCTGCTGAACCAAAAAAATTAACCTTGAAAAAGACAAAACTGGGTACAGATGTGAGGCATGGCCAGGAAGAATGGGGAAAACTGGGATCCTGACACTCAGTTTGCCTAAGTGTGCAGCAAGCATTTTTTGACTATACAGGCTGAAGTTAACTAAGCATAAAAGGCCTGGTTTTGATCTTTGTTAGGTTATTGATGATCTTACCTGGTGATTGGATCAAATAGTTCAAAGTATTTCACTTCTGGCCACATCATTTCTCTAAGAAAAGGTAAGGTCTCTGAGGTAAGGAGAAGAGACTGAGGAGTCTGTCAGTAATTTTTCCTCTCTGGTAGACACAGGGTGCTAAAATAAATCATGAACAAACTGAAATTGAATGTTTTTAGCGAGCTACAATCACTTTGTTGGCTTTTCAATCCTTTCATATTGTCCCACCAATCAAATATGATGCATTGTGCTCTGTCTCTACTGAAAAACATAATTATAGTGTAATTTTGCAGGGATCTGCACCAAACAAAAATGTTTTCTTAAAGGAGGATTCTGTAATATATTTACCTTAATAAATGATAAAACGATTGTGATATGTCATCAGGGATTAAGGAAAAATGCTGAGTTGAAATACTTGTTTCTCTGACTACAACGCTACATCTGTGGTGTCCTCTTCCACTTTAAAATTTCTATTTCAGCCCCTAACTTGTGTTATTGTTTGCCTGTGTCACGTTTATTAGAGTTCAAAATAATGCTGAATGTTGGCCAAATGAGTAAGTGCCTGTTTATGAGTCTTAACAAATCATCAATAATGTTTTAAGAAGGAGTAGGTGCTTATAATGGTTAAATTGAGCAATTTGTTATTGGAGTCTGGCACACAGTGAGACAGGCAGCCACTGAACTGAAATTCCAGTCTGTGTATCTTTCGAGCAGTGGGCTTTTGTTTTCAGGATAACAGACTCAACTTTACATTAACAGACAACTGAGTTAGAAACAGCTGATCACTTACAGTGGAGTCCTGGTTGCTTGTGACTTGTGACTTGTGAAAATTACAATGTTTATACTCATCCTGCGCTCCCGCAGTGTTCCTACAGCCCCCACAGTTCCCTCGAGTCTGGGGAGGAGGGGGCAAGAGGAAACACCTCGCTTCAACCATAGATCATATATTAAATAGTCATTAAACCTATTTAGTATACAGTCTGTGGCTCCAACTCACTATTCGGATTGCTGCACTCATTTTTGGATGTGCAGTTGCTACACATTGCTCCTTTAAGTCTGTAGAATATGATATGTAGACCAGGGCATCTCTGCAGCATGACAATATTTCATTTAAAATGGTACATTTTGCCTTTAACAAATATTGCGCCTCCTGCAATCTTAAAATTGCAATAGGCTACATTGCAATTTGGATGAAAATTTAAATTTTTTATCAGTTTATCCATTCAAGGATTCAAGGCGAATGAACTTAATTATCTGCAAAACTGCCCTGGTTTGGAGGATAATTGTGTTTGCCTTCAACTATATTCAAGTTATACAAAAAAATTCTTACAGCAGCACTCCTGCACCTACATCTGCTCCTCTGCAGCCCAGCTTCAGACCCCTCTCTGAGTTTATCATGTCTAGGTTTTCCTGGTAACGACAGAATCACAGATTGTACAGATAAGGGTGTCGTCCAACTTCCTCAGAACCTCTTTGGTATTTTAAGTGTAGAAGTCAGTGTGTCTTTTTAGTCGACCTGTCTTCACATTCCTAATTTATAGCAGGGGGCGGGAAGGCCTGCTTAAATATAAATGGTGGAGTAAAGTACTTTAAGAGTGTACCAAATGGTGCCACTTCACCTACAGCAGCCATTAAAGGGAAAGATTTGATGTTAGAAGAAGTGCTTAAAAACGTCAGGTACAGTATGATTCAGGGAGGAGTGTGTGCATTAAGTTAAGAAAAGATGTTGCAGGAGGTGACGCAGACACCCACACGTGTACGTGCGCAAAGTAAAGAGTGCGTCAGTTGTTTCAGTGAACAGAAAGAAATGAGTGTGATGCCCTTTCTTATTTTTCTTTGTTTTTGCTTTTATCTTTACTCATAAAGCAAAACAATAAAGTACAGGAGATAAATAATCCATGATAAACAAACAACTGCTAATTAGTGTGATTTTCCTAAAACCTTGGCGTGGATGTATGTGTGTGTGCGTGTACTCATTATCTCCGCCAGCGCTTTAGCACTGATCACAATTCTTTTTAATTAACCCACGCTGTGTATTTTTATCTTACGATTCAATGCTGTTGTGCCGCACGCCCATCAAACAGACAAAGAAGACAAAATATCAGACAGTCATGTGTGGGAGGCAACGGCAGCGATCAAGACGGAGATACAGTGAGTCAAGGCACGAAACAACTGGGCGACAAGGTGCCTCTTTGAAACCTACACTCTGTCACCTCTAATGAAGGGATTTGTGCTTCGCGAATCATCTTAGTCATACAGCTGTCAGATTACAAAGACTCAGGTAGCACAGAGAATTAGCCACCGGATGCTCTGTGGCACTCCTGCTGTTATTCATTAAATGTTTACATACTGATGGTGGTGTGACTCCTGCTCCGAAATAATAATCTCATTTTTTGTGAGATATCCGTTTATGAGTATTAACCTGGAAACCTTACAGTAATCTTGGATTTGGCAGAGGTTTTAAATTTTTGAACAAATTTATGTCTATGTTGCACTGTTTGTCTTCTCAAAGCTACTTAAATATTTCCACTGCAGCTACATCAACAATTACTAATCATGAATATTAAAGGAGCAGTATGGAGCAACTGCAAGTTCAAACATGTGTAAAGCGATCCAAAAAGTGAGCTGGAGCCACAGACTGTACAGACTCGAGGAAGCTCAGGCAGGCTGCAGGAACACTGCAGGAGCACAAGACAGGAGCAACATTGTAAACTGACAATAACAAGCAACGACGCATGCGAAAAAGGAGTGGATAGAGGTGGTAGTGGTAGGTAGTGGATAATTCAATATTATAATCAACTTCATCGGCTCATCATAAAATCTTATTCTGAAAAGTAACTAGTAACCACAAGTGTCAAATAAATGTAGTGGAAAAAAGTACAGTATTTTCCCTTTTGAACTGTTGTGGAGTATAAATATGGTATAAAACAGCATAAAATTAAGCTATTCAAGCATCTTAAAATTGTACTTAAGTATAGTGCATGAGTAAATGTACCTTCTGTTACAGCTTATTTTTTATACTGAGATCAGATCACGAATGAGACCGATATTTAAATATATCAGATGTAAATGTAAAGCCCTGTGGATGTCATTATCCAGATACAGATCAAATCTTCATATTAGGTGTGTATGGGGCCCATTTGAAAGGTAGGTCTCAAGGTGAGAGACAGACAGCCTTAAAAAGTCTTTTGTGGCATGGCGAGACATCCTATTCAAGCAATACTGCAAGAGCCTCATATGCACAAAACACACACTGCACTAAAATAGCTTCTGTTTCTTTGGATTGCTTTGTCCTCCTGACAGACTGTCTAGCCAGATACAAAAATGTTCTAAGAGAACAGTGACGAATTAAAATACCTCCTCAAAGAATGATAGCCTCCGTAACAAAGATACACAACCTTGGCCAGGTTGATTTTGAATGTGACTACTGAAGAGAGAGACAGACAGCACAGTGGCCCTGACATTCAGGTGAAGCTCCTGGCAAGCCGAATAGATGAACACAATGCAGGAAAGCTGTTTGTGAAATAAGCTAACAGCAACGTGTTTGGCAGCTTGAACGTCAATCAACTCTTTTACATTTACTCTTCTCTCCATATCTCAATGTTTCACCCCCTTTCTTTGCCATTTTCTAACTCAATATTCAATTAAACACCTCCTACGTAAGTCAAAGCAGGTATCTGAGGCAGTGATGGGCAGAGACTGACAGACAAACCGGGAGAAATCCTCTTCACAGGGAGCTCAGTGTGACCGACACCTCCCAAGGTCATTCGTGCTCTCCCTGCAGAGAGCCTCTGTCACTTTTAATAACTTTTAAAGGGAACATTTTTTCTCTCCTCTGACAGGCTGAGGAGTACAGGGACCAGTCGCAGAGTGAGACAATCACAAAGTGCCGACAGAGCGAGGAGGTGTGAAGTGAGGAGACGAGCCTGCAATGACTAACAGTGTGCGCTGTTACTTTATGAAAAGCATTGCTACAGAGACCATGGATATGAAGTCTGATGTCGGTCACCGGTTCTGTTTCAAGTTCGCTCGGGCAGTGAGCAGTCAGTGTGGCTGTAATCACAACTCTGTTATCTGTCACTACTGTGCTAACCATTGCTGTAACACTATGGCAGGTTATGATGCATTATGACACAGTGCAGCATTGTGTGAGACATGGATTTTCTGCAGATAGAGAGGTACTACTCATGCTGCTTTAAGGTGCTCTGGATTAATGTCTCAAACAAGTGGCATATGCTGCATGTTACTGTCACTCATGAGACGTATTATTAGAGCAGCAGGGCTGACAAGTGGGCACGGGAACTATTATTGTATGCAGGTAATGACACTTGCCAGAAATAGAGTGACATACTGTATGTACCACCTATAGAGATACACTGATCCATTTTTTTTCACCCCAACTCACTCTGTATTTTCCACTACAGAGCACTGAACCAACACCAGTGTTCTCCTCACTCAGAATGGAATTTATCTATACCGATACTCTTATTGATACTACTTTCCATGATCTGATACAAAAAATAAAGACAAGACATGAAAATATGATAAATGCTTCAATGGGCTTTAAACTGGAGTAACTGGTAACTTTGGTTAAGGGCTGTTACCATGTCTCTACAGTTGAAAATATCAGCTATAAGCAAAATAAAATTATTTATCTCTGGTTGTCAGGACAACTGATACCAAGTAAAGCAATTAGTGATTTATGCTATGCTAGCTATTGGCTACCTAAAATAAATGAACTTGGTGACAGCTCTTTGTCATTCTGCTATTTTTTCCTGTCTCATTTTCCTTCTAGCAATGGAGAGTGGGTTGGGCTGATGTTGTTGGTCAGATCATTTAGTAACATACTAGAAGTGCTTAAAAACAATGGTAACTGTGTCCTGAATTAATAGTCATTTTTGTGTTACCTTGACTTCTCAAGGTCGAGACAGTTGCACTTTTAGTTTGGCTAATCCCATTCATATCAGAGCCGGGAGGCTGCACTGAGGACCTAATATTCAGGTAACTTTAGCTGCAAGAGCTGCTTTGCTAAGCAGTCAAACATGAGTTAGAAAGGAGTTAGAAAATGCCAGCTACATTAGAGTGAATGAACTTTAAATAAATTCAAATAGCAGCACCGTCTGTCCAGAAGCTTACAATATTTTGGTACTGACCAATCAGGAACAAGTTGAAAGTTAGTGCTGAGCCTTGATACCCATCCCTATGAGGAAATTATCAGGATCATGTTTATGTAAGGTAACATCAGGCCTGGGATTGCTGTGACATGAAAAACTGAGGTGGTGGCCAGACATGACTGAATGAATGTACCTGGTAGACACTGAAATTGAATATGTATCTAATGTGGATTGGGCATAGCATGGCCGATACTTAACCTACTTCTATATCTAGGTCAATATCAGCACCGACACCAATCCACCTTTTCAAGGCAGGGCATCCCTACATTTCCAGTGTAGCTTATTGCTTGGGTTTATTTGCAATGCTTATGCTTTCAAACATTAAATTTCTAAAAAATCACCATATTTTGTTGAGTCAAGTCCACGATCCATACCTGTTCCTGTCGGTCAAGCCATCGGTCCACCATTGGATGGTTGGCGCTGAGGGAAGATCGAGTCATTTCTCTCTGGAACTGAGTGGTCCAGCCACTCGCATCACGAGGAAGACTCCGATATGCGTGGCCTCCTCTACCCTGCAGAGGCACAGGAAGAGGTGGCGAGATTAATATCACCACAGGACTGTTACACAGAAGTTACTATTACTTACATCGATTATGTCACAAAGAAACAACTAGGTGAAAAATCAGCAGTCTAAAATCCTTTATCAAAAAACAATTTCAAAGATCAATCCATCCTCCTTAGTTTTTGGCCTTTAAACAGGCAGTTTTGTGGTTTGGTGCTATCTATAGCAGCTGACAGACATTTTGTGATGAAACTCGGTTACTTTATCTTGGACTTGTGCCACACCAGTACTGTGTTGTTCATTCAAGTCTCACTCCATTCCACCCTCACCCCTAACCCTTCTCCACAGCTAAACCTGAGCCGCTAATAAGAGGCCTCTTATAATAAGACAGCCACAGCTGAGCTCCTCCATTACACAAAAAGCACCTTCCAAAATGCTGCTGCCAAGGTAATGTCAAACACCAGCAGACCTGAGCAGACTTATTATAATGGCCAAGAGCACAAAAACGCACAGAGGCGCACTAGATTACATTCCAGACATGCTAGCCTTGGCATTGTAATCCCGGCGATTGAAGGTCATGCTGGCTGAAGCTATTTGAATAAAAATGAAAGCAAATTAATTTTAAAAATCACAGCGGAGACAATGATTCACAAAGAAACACAAACAGAATGAAAATGAATTAAGGTCTGATGAGTTACAAAACGGCTGCTTAAGAGCGAGACAGACAGAAATAGAAGTTTGAATTTCTTTAATGAGACGTCACTCAGCAAAACAACACAAACAGAGAAAAACTCCCAATTGGCTTGTTGCAGAATGAGAGGGAGAATGACAGGCAGCTGAAAAGGTGAACAAAGGCAAAAGAAACAAGTTACATTCAGCGAATGATAAAACAGCAGCAAACAACACAAAAAACAAAGGGAGAAAGTGCAGAGGAGAGATCCCTAACCCCTGCATGCTATAATAAGCCATGTGTGTTTTAGTGCAGTTGAATGTGGCGTGACGGGGGCCTGAGGAAGCACTGCAGACAGGACTGTAAAACTCAGCCGGACTCGTGGGCCCTACTGAGACGGCTCCTGATAGCCACTGTGGCCTCTGTCCCCGCCGTGCAGCACGGCGCGACAATGGAGCCCTCTCCACAAACTTTTACGACACATCACGTCGTTAAATGCGGAGAAACCCAGATACCAGAGAGGTAGCAGTAAATCAACGGGCTCATATCCACCGCCTAATCCCTTAAGTTGACGGTGCTAAGCGTGGAGAACCCGGAGAATGAGGTATTGTAAAGTCATTGGGAGACGTGATGAGTTTACAGTGCTAGCTGATGACTGAGGACTCCTGTTGGCTTATATTGTGGAGATTTAGCAGAATCGAGCCATAGTCAGCCTTAACTGGACTCACGGGGAATTGAACAGAACATGGCTGGCTGGAGTGTGTAAAGGAAACTACCCCAGACAAAAGGGAGACACTATAGTGTATGGCTTGTATCCATATGCTCTCATGGCAATGCTAATCACTGATGTATGGTTCCCTTTGAGAGCAATGTTTGCTCCCAGACACAAATACATCAAAGTCAATGCTGACTAATACATTCAACATCTGTTGTTGATTACATAAAAAAAGACTTCATCTTGGACTGATGGTGAATATATGACAGTTGGATGAATGAAAAAGAGATATTGAGGATTTTGAGGACTAAGACTCCCTTTTTATTGAAAAAATCTAATGGCCCTGTCAAAAACTGGACAAGTTAAGGAAAAAGACAGCCTCCCAGTGTAAGCTCATTACTTTTCAAGCCAGTCACCAGTGACAGGAAGATGACTTAAATGGATCCAATTCAGATAACTGATCACCTGCCACAGATGGGAGTCAAGAACTAAGAGAGATACTTGAACATTACATTCAGTCAAGCTTTATCTCCAAAATCTACGCAATGAGCAACATTTACTTTAGCCATAATTTGACTGTTGTCCCATTCAATCAGACACCAACTGAACATCATTAAGGATGCTTAAAGCTGTCGTTTGTAATCCATTTAAAAAAGGAATTGTATTGCTATGATCTGCTAATGTGCAATCATTGTTTCTAATTTATTTAAAGTTAAATTGACATACTAATCCCTATGTATGTATTGTATCTGATATGACTGCTATCATTGTTGTATGGCCAGGATCAGGTTAAATTCTTTGCTTTACAAATAGCCTAAAGAATGAATATTATAGGAAAAAAATGGGGGGAAAAAACTGGCACACAGGACGCGACTAGGAAGTTGTACTTGCTGATACCAATACCAGAATTTTAGGCAGTATCAGAAGCTTGGGTGCAGACCCCTGGGGGGAGGTGGGAGGGAACGAAAATATATATTTAATAGAAGCCGGCTCCACTTTTGAAATAATTTACACATAGAGACAACACCTTTTGAAGGTGTTGTTTTTGTGACATATGTCACTTTCCTGCTGTAGGATGAAAACAAGCACTGTAGCGCTGAGCCAGTCAATATGTGTCGTGTATGTCCTCACCACAAGTTAGTTAATGGTGTTACTGAGTAAACAGCGTGTGCTGATTGTGCCTGTAGATCAAAGTGAAACAGAAGAGAGCCTTGGTGATGGTGTAACTAAAATTTATACTGAGAAAAAATACGGCTCTACCATAAAATACTTGCTTGTAGAATGAAGTTTGGTGTAACAATCCATTCAAAAGACCTCTAGAAGCAGCATAAAGTAATATAGGAAGTGGGGCTAAAGGTGACCTGATTTCTACTTCTCTTGGCTCATAGTAAACAATACACAATAAGAAGAAACTACAATCATAGAGACAGCTGTTCCGATTCACCACTTTTATATATTTATTTTTTGCTGGTTTTAACAAATTTAAACAAACAATTGAACATTTTTGTTCAGAGTAACATGGGCCATAAAAGAAACCATCCTGACAAAATGAAAGGTCTAATCACCATTTCACCTCAAATGTTTCCTCCGCCCCCCCTGGGCTGGGGAGTGTGCTGTTACATTGTTGAGGCTCTGACAACTAAAGTGTCTTTAAATAGGATTATCAGACACAGCTTCCAGACACGCTAATCACGTGGAGGTTTGCCATGTCACGTTCCGAGTACTCAATCATCTCCCTTTTTTTAACCTCCCCGTTTCATTGGGAACATATCTCTTTCTCAGCAAGAAGTAAAGGTCTGTCAGCACCACGTGGGGGCAGCCATTTTGAGAAGTTAATTGGCTTCCCTTCTCATTCGAAAGCCGCAGGGAGGATGTACCCGAGCTACGCTTTTCTTAAGATTTATAATCAGTGGCATAAAAAGCCTCGGAAAAGGTGATTTGGGAACAAAGGGAAAGTGTTTAACAATCTTTGGTCGTCTTTTTGGAAGACAAGAAGGGGTGTTATCAGAGGGAACTAGTTTCAGATAAAGACTATCTATGCCACTGCTGGATATCTGCAAGCAGGCCAGCACAGGTTTCATATCTAACAGTTATTTCTTTGATTTGGGGCGCAGAGGAGAGATGGAATGAAAATGAGGGAAGAAAGCAGTAAGGAAGTTAAAAACAGAGAGACTGCTGGAGGTTGGAAGATTTCAGAGCACATATCTCTGACATTATAATTGATGCAGCTCCAGTACGTCTGCAGCACTGCGGAAAATAACTTCTGGGCAAGACGCTGTTTGAATCAGTATGACAGTGGTGTAATACAGAATTAATGCAATGTTGATCTGTTTTAAGTTCTGTTAAGTTTTTACTCCTTTTTAGAGACATATAAACCTTTATTAGATAAATGGTATGTCACAGTAGGCAGTGCTTTTGGGGTATTTCTCTTGATAGTAGTTGAAAATCAAACCCCAATTCCATAAAAGTTGGGATGTTGTGTAAACAAAAACAGAAAACTATTTAAGAAATAGGGTGTGTACATTTTAAGTTACCAGTTACCTGTCGTTCCAGGCTGCCAGTGCCAGCACTTGTGTTTGGTTTGTGGTTGTGCTTTTGGAAGCCGGCAGTTGTGGACCAGCGAGTCGGGTTCTTTCTGGACGGTTCCTCTGGACCCACCGGGACTTCGCCCAGAGGAAGGCCGGCCAGGGAGGGATCACTGCTGCGGCGAACATGGAGAGGCATGTCTGTGGAGAGGAAAATGGAGTACAGGGAAAGAAAAGGGAAAAAGGAGAGTGGAGGAATGAGAAAAACAGCAGGTTACAACAACATCTAACCACTTGCTGCTTTATCCAAATAATGAGCAGATCACTTTCTACCTCAGTGTTCCAACAGTGGCACATTTCTGAGCCCACAGTTCTGTCTGGTAGCCATAACACCGCTATAGTATCTCTTGGATTGCTCTGCATGTCACCTGAGACATGGGAAGTGGTGATTATAGTGTTGTTTCCATAAAAGGTCGACTGAGCCCATAAGGAAACATTGTACAACTCAACTATGAGAGGTTTGGCTTGGCTTGAACCCTGCTATAGTGAAAGAAATATACTGTAAATATACTTGAAGTTGGGAAGTTACCCAGGCAGCAATAAAAAATGTAAATACAAGAAAAATTATGTGTGTGGAAAATAACCCAACTCCTTACTCTGCCTAAAATAACAATTACAATTGTAATTGCAGCAAAACTGCTCATATATCACAATCTGACTCTCAAGATAAGGGTCATTCTTACATATTGCACTACCGACTCAAGCTGATTCTGGAAAGTTTCCTGGGATTGAAACCGGGTCTCACAACCAAAATTACCCCAGCCATCAAACATGTACAAGAAACTGCACAGGAAACACTGCTCCATGTTACAGCTGCCACATTGACCGATCTGCAGCTAAAACTTGGTATGAAGTTCTCACATTTGATCAGAGCTGCCAAAACAACTAGAGGGAATGAAGTTGCTCTACACTTCACACTCCAGTTAAAACATTCAGTGAGAAGTCCTGCTGATGTCTGTTACACAGGCAAGGCGGTAAGTATATCCGTGAGCTGTGGTGTGAATCATCTGGATTCTCCCAAAAGGCCATATGGATTTGTTTATGACGTTCTAGCAGCCTGCGTGTTACACCCATAATTATGCAAATAGTTGGGTAACCACCTGTCATCCATCGGCGGATCATTGCAGTGAGCATATGCCGGTGCTAAGCTTCCATCTGATACACCAGAGACATGTCTTAGTGGTGGGAGCGACGCATTTTAATCACGGCTTACGCTGTGCCGCAACTCGTGCGTAGTTAATACTGTGACAAGACTGGGGAGGTTTGAATGCTACTGTGAGTGTTTCTTGTGGCTGCCTGCGGGGTAGACAGCAATGAAGACAGTGATCATTATGTGACTAAATCCCTAAAATAAAGGTGACATCAACATGTGTTTGTCAGTGCCTTTATACTCCAGACAGAAAAATCATACCTTTGCTTTCAATATGCTGTCAATCACTAATCTTTTATATAATCTTTTCAAGGTGCATCTCTCTTGACCTCAGTGACTCACGTCCCTTCTTCCACATCCATCACCTGTACTTGCTCTAACATGCTCGCATTATACAACATCCCTCTCCTTATTTCACAGTGCTTCCACATCTAATGAAAGTGGCTGTATATTACAGCTTTGCATTCCCTGGCCTCAGGCACAGTAACTTGGTATCCTGGAAATAACATCCATGGTGGACGTTTCAGCATCTCACAATTTATGTACAATGCCAGTAGATATGTAGGAATTACAGTGCCCTTTATGTAGCAGGATAACATGTAGGTGTGTCAAGCTTGGGATTGTGGGAACACATGGCCAGTTGCTCTGCTACTTTTCTCTTTTAATCTATTATTTTTTTGGCTTTATTGCTGAAACACATATCACCTATGACAGAAATACAGAGACCTGCTACACAACATTCTGAATCAAAGTGTTGCACTTGACGAGCGGACCAATTCTGAGCTGACAGGACGCAAAAGGTGAGACTCCAGCAGGGCGTGGGGATGAGAACTCTGTGTTTACATTAATGATGGAGCACATACACAGTTACGGCTGATGGACAGTTTCCCAGATGTCAGACTTTTAATGTATGTAATAAATGTACATAATATATTGTATATATTGTTTTTTTTTATTTAGTTTTGATATATTTGATCCTTGTTGTGTAATGATCACACTAATATCACACATTTGACTTTCACATTGGAAATCAGAATTTGCGTCTCTTCAAAAGCCTACCATTAACAAAAGGTAACAAGTTAAAATTACAAAACAAATCAAATAAAGCACACATATGTCATTCTGAGGCACTTCCTGAAATGACTGACACTGTCGTTCTTTTTGGGCTGAAGTTTCAGGGATATGGTTTGTCCAAGAATAGCACAAATATCCACAGTCAGGACTCAGTGTGGGTAGGCAGTAGGGCAGCTTTCTGCATCACAGAATCTTACACTGATGTCCCCTGGTCAGTGATGCTGACTTATCTCATTACTTTCACTACATTTTACAATGGTTTAATGGTGATTAAACCACATCTGATGTGTCCTGTAAATGCAAAATATTGCCGGTCATTAAATTTAATCTGCATGTTGTAAAAACACAGCTTTACTGCTGGGTTTGACAATGTTTCGGTCTCACTTCCAAAGCTCCTGATTGATGCCAATGCAGATCCTGTTTTCATGAAAAAGATCTGTTGTATCTACTGTCTGTATGTCCCTCACCACAGCCCCCTACTTCACTATGAGCAGAGGCACTCTGGGAGGGAGACTTCATATGCAAATGACTATATGATGACATCTGGAAACTTCTAGGAACTTTCTCAGGCAACCAAAAGAGAAGTTGGCAACAGGGGTTTCAAACTATTTTTTCTCAGTGAGTTAAGTTAATAAAACTCTGTTTCTCAGGAGGGAATCATTGCTGCAAGTTCTCATGCAGTGGCAGGTAGCTTGTAAAACCACACTTTCAAAGTAGCTTTCCCAACACTCTGTTAAAAGTTTGATTGTCCTCCTTACTGAAGCACGCTGCTGCGATAGACCATGCTAGCAAAACTCTCCAGCAGCTTTTAATATATTCTGTCCTCTGTTACAAATGTGTTTCATTTGTTTTGACCGTTGTCTGTAGGCTTCCTCAGAGGAGGTCGGGAATTGAGAAAAGAAGCCACAGCTAGCAGCCAGATGGCCAGTCATTGTGCGTTTAATCTTAAATTAGGTTGAAGATTCAATAATGGCATTTAATAGACTTTGCCCCCTCTCGGTAACTGCTGGTTCACGTCCAGTTCAAGGCTCTAATGACGTTCACCTCAGACAGTGAGGGTAATTAACGTTCAGAATTATCCTACATGACACAAATACAGAATGACAGGGACTGAGAGTGAGATCCACAGAGACAAGGGGAAAAATGAGGGGGAAAACAAGGAATAAATGACACAAAGTAGGGATAAAAAAATACAGATGCGTGAAGATTGTATAAATCTACATCAGAATAAGGCTTTTGTATTTAAGACTTTTAAATATAGCTTTGTCTTTTTGTGTATCTCTGTGTGTGTGTGTGTGTGTGGTGTGTGTGTGGGACAGGGAGTTGCACAAGACACTTGATGTGGATTAAAAGCCTTGGTGTATTTCCCAGAATACCTCAAGGCTCAGCTCTTCCTGGACGTTTATCTGGGTCTTTTGAAACCATGACAACATCGATCTTTCTTTATGCGACATGATTGTTTCCAGATGCTAACAGAATAAAATGTGCATTGTTAGGGACTAATCATTTATTTGTATCATTTGAAAACATGCCTATTCAACATTCACAGCAAATAATTAAATTAAATTAAAATGCTGTTGATAAAGATAGTCCTGCATATGAACTTGAGAATTTCTGTAAAACGTGGTATTTCAATATGTGTTGATACAAAATATGATTTAGAAAAGACACTGGATAAGGTCAATGTGTTTTCTGATTTCATCAGAGTGTTGCTGATCATGCTTTCCCTTCCAGATTATACAACATCACAGGTTTAGTTATGCAGGAGATAGATTTTGTTTTGCATTGGAAATAGAAACTATTTAAAGTTAAGAAATATCCTTAAATTGAAGGGAATAATTTTCATTTCAATGATGCTGCAATCGTGTTTCTTGATGTGTTAATATCACTGCAGTTCATGGTACGAGAATATTATATATTATTAGAATATTAAAATTAAGTTGCTGCGTAAAAGTGTACTCACATAAAAGTGATATAGTACTCAAACTTCACTGTGTTGCATTTTGGTAAAAAAAATCAGAAAAATAGCAAACATTTTACGATACAAGAAATATCCATTTCCCTTGGATTATTTGTGCTTTCCCGAATAAACACACTAAAATTCAGGTGCATCCCAATCTCTGATCCTCTTGCTCTTAGAATCCATGCTTACACATCAACTAATAATGTCTGGCTGTTTTATGATGCCACTGGCATCTGAACATTAACAAGAACAGCATATTCCCATTTAGTGAGGCTTCTGTTTAATAAAATGCTGATTCATCCCGGGGTACAAATCCTTACAGATTAACATATGATGAATAAGAGAGCTGTTAAGGATTGTGTGCGTGTTTGTGTGTACTCTGTTTAGAAGGTCACAATATGAAGATTCCCTCCCCTCCCCATTCTCCCTGACCAATTTTCCTCTACTTAATTTGTGATGGGATTATCCCGGCAACCAAGGGTTTGGTCGGTCCCACGTTTAATAACCAGCGCCACCACTTCAGACCGAGCCAGCCATCGATCCAGGCTGAAGAGGGAGCAAGGCCATTGGGGGAGCGTCAGATAATAAGACGAGGCCCTAATCCAGCCCCTGTAGTGAGGGATTATGGCCGGGGCGCGGGGTCATAGAGATGTACACACACCACAATTCACCACAGGGAGAGGTCAGACTCTCTAGGGGCTATTACCTCGTATTGCTTTGTCCTTTATTTATCTTTCACACTCACCTTGTTTGGAGGAGAAATATATTAGCTTGTGTGAATCACCGTGGATAAAAATATTGCCATATATACACAGCACAAAGGTCAATATTAAAGTTATTTAGCTCAATATTAGATTGAAGAATCTAAATGATGGAAGGTTACTCAACTCGATTCTGGACCTACAGCTACTGATTTTTACTATTTTTATGGCCAGAGGAACCTGCAGTACAGTTTGAAATGGGAGGGGATTCATTTTTAGTAAGGGTGGATGGTCTTGTTTCAATAACAACCAACAGTATGTGCCTACTCAAATGGCAAACGCACCAACATAAGCCATCATGAAAATAAAGCCATAAATTACTTTTCCAGAATGACAACCAGCTGTAGAACAGCATACTGGGCTCATTGTAGTTCAGAACGTTTCACTGTTCATCCAAAAGTCATCTTTAGTTCTGACACCCAGTCTTGTAAGACCACCTAAACCAAGACCAAGACAGGGTGAGTCAGAGACCAAGACTAATCGTGAGTACTACAACACACTTGGGGTGGGGGGGTAAAAGATGTCATATTAGTTTGCTGACTGTGGCTAAAGTTAGCAGTGCTAGCATCAGCAGCCTGCTCTCATTGCAGGTTAGCATCCACATACCTGTGCTGAGAGTGGCTATGCTTTGCTCCAGGCAAATGGTAATAAGTGGTTTATCTGACACAGCCGACATGCATCTTATTTTCATTTTCTAAATTAAAGTACCAAGCCTTGCTAGTTTAGACATCATCTTTGTCTCTCTTTCCACCTCGCTGGCATCAGTGACTGCCTACTGGGACTTCAGTCTTGGCTAGTGGCAGGTGGCTGTGTAACACCTTAGATTCAACATTTAACCAATGTTGTATATTAATATAATATTCATAATCAGATGACTAATTACATACATCCCTACAGTCCCCATCTCAGTTTTCAAAACTAGTGTCAAATAAACACCCAGAAAGAACCTATTAAGCATGACCACATATATGACACACACGACACATAATCTGACTAATCGGTAAATATTTAAACAGTGGCTTGACTCAATCTCTTGTAAAACCTAAAACATGCAAATGCTTATTTTTGGTGTTACACATATGAAATGAAGCATGATTTAGTATTTGCATGGCCTATTTTTGACCAAATATGTATTGAAACACTAAATTAGGCAACTGAAGACCCTTCATGGCTTTCCAGTTTGAGAATCCAAAGCAAACAAACAGCCCACCAATGGGTGTGTTGGTCCAGTCCATCCTTCCTAAGCAAGTGCCTTGTCAGACAAAACATTAGGAAACCCCATCATTTTTCCCTGAAAAGATGCTGTTCCTCTTTATAAAGTAGGACATGTTTGAGGACACACACTCAGACAGCCCTTAGAGGCCGTTTAGCTCCTCTTGATGCTTTTGTGTTCTAGTGTATTTGTAGATGTAGAAGATGTTGTAATGAAAAGGGACATTTTCCCTCTGAGCTGATGTCAAGTGACGTGTTTAACATGCGCATTTAACTGCCTGATGTTGGAAGTGAGAAAGCTACTGGGATAAATGGGACAATGTCAGTGAGTCCAGAGGAGTGTTTTATACCTTTTTAAGACTAATTAACTGGTTGACTGAGACAAATCTGAATGGACAACTTAATGACAATATTTTAAAGAAGCTGCATGGTGTAAAAATGTCAAAAAAAACCTTTCCCACTGATAAACTAACACTACAAAAACACACCACTAAAAATGATGTACTTTTTACATAGTCATCTCTCTACTTGGCCATAAAGAGCACCAGCCTGCAGTACAGTTACTGTATACCTAGCTCACTTCACTTTCCCATTTTTCCCCCAAGTGGCTCTAATAACTCAGCAAAATCAACTTCCAACTCAGTGGTGAAAGATGGGGGTCAGCTCTAATGTATTAGCTGTGGAAGTTTCCAATCACCGAAATGGTATGAAGTAAAGAGAAAGGGTCCGTACTGTACCTGGAGACGAGGGAGTGGCCCCTTCCTCTGTCTGGCTGCCAACTCAAGGTAATGGAGCTAATGCCTCAGCATACTGATAAGGTTACAGAGAGGACACACTACTGAGGGACTGCATGTGTATTTGTGCTTGCTCTCTCGAATCTGTATTCTTATAATGGCAAAATTACTTCACAGCAATAAAAGAAGCTAAATCCACTTCTAAAAGGGATTGTTTGCGTTAGACCAAAGTTAGTTTGGCTTTTTAAACAGAGATCCTGCAATAGAACTTTTTCACAGCAGCCATATTGATATGAAATAGTAGGGTTACCGTCCCATCCTGCTGGTGTCACCATTTTACAAAGACATTGATTTGGATCTATTACTACTTCTGTGGCCAGCTTAAATGGATAGGTTGGATTATTAAATGTGGGGTTGTATGAGGTTCTTATCAATGTCAGTGTATTACCACAAGCAGATGGTGGTCAGCATGCTCTCAGTTTGGAGAGGTAGCAACAGACCCTAGCACAGTACGCAATGTACTGCTGTGGACAGGGAAACAAAAGGTATTTTGGCCACTTAAAAAAAGGTCCTTGGTCAAGTCAACAGCCTTTTCCAATGGGAATCCACTGTCAACCAGCCAAACACCAGAGAAAATCAGTAATTTTATCTTGCAGTACACAGGAGTCGCTTGTGTACCACTGCCTTGATCTGATTGTTTGTGTGATTCCATGACTTCGCTGTTTTAAATAGATCCTGTCCACAGTGTCAATCTGTCCACCCTGTCCAATTGCTTAGTGTACATCTGTAGGAAATAAACTGTTCCTTTAACTGTGGAGCAACAATGCCACCCCATTCAGTGTTTGTACATTTTATATAGAGGGTCAAGGCACATTTTATAATGTCTTGTCTTGAATCTGTGTCCAGCACCGAAGAAATGAAACCAAGTAAGGTGGAAATTCTAACACCTTTAACACTGAAAAAACATCACCAGACTCACCATTTTTTCATCCATCCTCCTCACGCAAACACCCTAGAGCTCAGAATTCAGTGTCATCACAACTCTAACTTTTCTTGACTGGAACACCATTTGCTCCAATATCACTGATTTCACTGACATCTGAAAGCAACAAGCAGACATCTGTTCTCTTGAGGCTGTCAAAATGTCTCAGAAATTCAAGAAATCTCCAACTTAAATATTAACAAAAACACATGGGGCTCAACACTGCTCCTTCACTGATCTCTGTGGTTTGAAACTTTTGTGTTGCAGCAGGTGTTTGTCATCAGCTGTCGAATGAAAAACACCTGTGATGACATCACTAATTGGGGTGTGGCCATGAGTGCACAAAGAACAGTGCAACAGAAATTTGTTTTCTTACATGCCTTGGAATATGAGAAGTGGGTTTTGGAAAAGCAAGTAATAAATTACAAGACAACTCCTGCAGTGCACTGGACGTCACAGATAACATGCTATAAGGGTGGAATTTTTCTGTACAGTAAGATGTGGGTGAAAGGTTACATAATAAATAAAGTCAGGTCTTTACTAGTATTTAAATACAAATGTGTGCAGTACAGTCAGAAAAGAGGCACTATCAGCCGAGCAGGGATGAAGGCTGTGAACTGGGTATTTTCCCTTGTGACCCTCTGGCCCTGGCATACTGCAAGTCCATGCTTTCACATCGAACTGATTTAAATATAAATGCCAAGCGACCATAGCTTCATGAAATGTCTAAAAGCTATTTTTTCCTGGGCTACTTTGAATACTTCAAGCCTGGGCCAGTTCAATGTCTGAATAAATTATGGCACCGAGCCATTTTAACTCTCTTCTCCAACCACTGACTACATATTGATGTCCCTTGTGTGCAGTGAGGGGGATTTCCACTGAATACACCCTGACCTGAATCATCCACAGGGGGACAAAAAGGTCCTTTTTGGGGGGGAGCAACACAGTTCTAGAGTGGTGGGAACCAGGACTGTGGAGAAGGAGATGAAATATGTAGAAGTCTTAAATAGGACTCTGGTCAACCAAAGGCCAAGCGGGGTCGAGAACACCACTAGGAGTGCTTCTGTGAAGTGTTTAGCAAACACTAATCTGATGTAATGTCAGAGAGTGAGACGAGACAAACTTTGAATAAACATCAACTGTTGACCTTTTACCAAGAGTGGAAGATAAAATCCAATACATGGATGGATGGATGGATGGGAAAAGCACTTTAAAGTAAAGAGGTAGTTAAGAAAACAAAAACCCTGCTTAGCTTTAAAGCTAAGTGTCCAATTCTCTATACATTGTGTGTCTGCTTCTTTACATATGTATAAATTTCTATGTGCAGACTTGACTCAATTTTTACATTTTAACGTTTGAGCAAATTCTCTGTAGAAGATATAAATGTATTGCATTCTTCTGACTCAAATCTTTCAATGTACGTACGTATCTTCCCCTGGCATGTAGTGCTGCAGACCTTGTTGTGAGCAGGTTAATGGAGGAACTACTTTCTTCCTGTATTTGAACTACTTAGAATCTACTGGAACAACTTTCTTTTCTACTAGAAAGAGAGCAGTTCCTTGAAACTGCTCAGAACAAAGTCTGTGGATTATCTTGAGTAACCAGGTCATGATTTTTGGAAAGAGACACTGGTTCTGAATTATTCAAATGTCACTCACAACAAAAAAATCTAGATGGATAGAAGGTCTTGGGAAACAAAAAAAGGTCTTTAGGTTATGAAAAATCTAATCCTATGTTGCTAGCTGCCAACTTTCTATTTACCAGTGCACCACTCAGCTGGCTGATGCACAAAAGGATGTGTTTGCAGAGAAATCAAAATAAACCCCGGCTTTGTCCTCTATTCTGTTTACAGGTTCTAAGGTGAAGTTCTTAACACAGCAGCCTCCTCTTGAAAACTGGCCTAGAATATCACTTAACTGGCTCTGTAGCCTCTGTAGGAAAGATTCTTTGCTTCTTTTTATGGTGACAGAACTACTGTATGTATCAGGGTCACCTCTTTAAAATGAACTGTTTAACACTAAGCTTCTGCAGGTATAATGATCTCTTCAATCCTTTTCATCTTATTTGGTTTGGAGTATGAAGCTCACAGATCTTACAATGTTAAAGATGTTAGGAGCTCTACTCCACTGGTTTCCTACCTGGGGGTCTTGACCCCCATTAGGGGTCACCAAAGCTTCATGGGGGGTTGCGGGGCCCTCTGATGGGGGGAGTTTAAGCAGCTTTTCATTAAAAATTACAGTAATCAAACAAGCCTTCTATGGAAAAGTTTTGGAAGAATGTGATCGATTTTATTACACACTCAGAAAACATTTTATGATGATTCAAAGTGCTGGAGACAGTGTGGCTGTGCGAATGCTAATCATTATCAGATTTTTCGGGACTGCAATGTAATTCATTCCTTATGGCAGGATAAACATGTGGTAATAGAGACTGTGCTTGACAATAAGATTCCATTCAGTTTCGATGTATTATACTTTTTCCAATTACCTAAAAACATGATTTTAAGAAGACACGAGTATTTATTTAAAATTAATTTGGCTGCAAGTAAGAAAGCCATAACTAGAAAATGGGTACAGCCAGAACCACCTATATTACAAGCATTTATTGAAAAAAGGACATTTATGTTATGGAGGGGCTGACATTTTCTTTAAAACTCCAATAAAGTAGTCTCTCTTTACCTGTGAGGGTTTTTTGTTTGTTTGTTTGTTTTTTTCTCTTTTTTTGTGTTTGTGTTTTTGTTTTATTGTATTGCATGTTTCCTTAATTTCTGCTGACATATCATGGTCATTCTATGATAAATTACAGTTCATATTACAGACTTCTCGTTTCAGCTATGAACTTTTAAAAGCCTTGACCAGCTTTAGAAAAGTATGTAGTTCAAATAACCAAAGAGCTAACAGAAGTGGCGGGAAGAAGAAAAACACTAACACACATAGTTTGTCAAAATAGAAGCCTATTAAGCATGTATGAGTTTTAAAAGCAAAAAATGTAGTACAGACAGAGAACTGTATAAAAACTTGAAATAAAATTAAAAATACGAGGAAATCTCATTTCTGGTGCAATATTTGCCAAGAATAATCTGCTTAAAATTCATCCAAATTGTTCGTTTTACACAAACATCCGGTTTACCAGTTATTCTGTACTGTTACTATTATGCATTGGCTAGAATATGAAATATTATATACTCAGGGTTCATTAGTTTAGTCAATGACAGAAAAGGGGTCTCTTAAGGAAAAAGGTTGGGTAAGACTGCTCTAATCTATACCATTCTTTCTGTCCAAAAAAACCTAACTGTCTATCTCTATAGTTTTATAATGTTTCATTTGCAAATTTTAATTAATTAAGGATTTAAGCACGTTCCCCATAAGTTCTTCTTGTTCATAATCTGTCTCCCCCTAAATGACAAACTTCATATTTCAATCACATTTATTTTGGTGTTGGGTATGACGTCCCATTACAGTCCTGAGTCAAACGCTAGCAGGAGAGCTGTATCCCCCACAGGGCTGCTGAGTCAACCATCCTGTTTTCATTTCGAACAAGAAATAGAGAGAGACAGAGACTGATTCTTCTCTCCTGACAGAAAGACAATACAGACTATTTACTTGAGAGGAAGAGGAGAGGATGTCAGCCTTCCTCAAGTCCTTAGAGATGAGGCCTCCAGCAGCAGACACCTAGACACTTCAACAACAATAACAAAAATGTGTGTGTGAATGTGTGTGTGTTGCTCTTAGACTGGTTCCCCAGACAATGAAGATCTCAGAGTGGAGGGGAGGAGTGGAGTTCACTCCCCAAATCAAACCTGACTCATCTAGGTCGAAGCTCTACTCACACTGAGAACCAAGCCAGGAACACAATGGGTGTGTATGTGTGCATACAGTATGTGTCTATGTGTCTGCATGTGTGCACATATGAATGAGTGCAAACATGCACATGAGTATGGTTATGCATGTGCACATGCTTCTAAAGTCATTTCTCTGGGCTGTTGAACAATTAATAAACATTTTGGGTCACATGATCGTGCTTGATCTCAGGGTCAGGGACGTTTCTCTCACCCAGAAAGGTTTGGAAACATTCAGCTTCTCTCCTGGTTTAAATCGACCAATAAAATAAAAAAAAATCTGTTGAATATACCTGGGGTAGACCAGGGGCAATTGTAACACAATAAATTAATCTTAGTTTGTTGCTCTGTAATTCCTTACCCAACCCCCACCCCCAAAAGGTCTAGAAATAAAAAAAGAGAGATCAGCAGCCCCATTACAAGATCCTGACTCTATCCAGACTTAGACCAGACTTATGGAGACTCCCCTCCACACCGAGGACTCCAGGGAGCTGCTAATCAGCAAACCAAACAGCCCTCAGTCGGCCCAGAAACAGGTCCGCAGCAGCACCTTCCATGTAAACACCATTTTGTGTGTTTCTCCATTACGGCCAGTCCGGAGGTACAGGCTCTCGGAGAAAAGGGGCCATAAATCTCACTCAGCCTGATATGTGGCCGAGTCGCTCATGATTAAAAACACCACTCTGAAAATGTCATGAGCCAGCCAGGAGAGGTAGAAGCTAGAGGCACAGCCAAAGCTACCAGATACTTTCTAAAATTCAGTTTGGTTGGCAAAACAAATGTTGACTTCTGCAGTAAATATCAAAAAACACTGACACTACTGAGATACATGAAGACTTCTCCTAACCCAAATCTCTTCTCAACCCTGTAATGTAATTTTAGTGTGGGGGATTACTTTAGTCAACTTCAGGGGTGTCAGTCTGTAAAAGCTGCAATGAAGCCTCACTCAATCAGACTCACACAGCTTTAAAAAAGCTACTCGACCACCCTAAACAATTTTATTGATATGGCTTCCGTTGGTGCTCCAGAGTGTCCCATTATACTGTATTTTGAGGAGGTTTTTGCACCAAGATAGAATAAAAAAATGAGGTTAACACTGAAAACCTGAAAACTGAACAGGTACAATATGTTGTCCATAAATAGCTATAATACAAAACTGTGTACTGGGCCTGTGTTGTGCTTGTTTCACACATGTATTAAGAAGATTTCTAATAAGTGTGAGTGTGTCTATAGAATGCATTAAAAGAGGATCAAAATCGATGCAGCAGAACCAAAGATGTCATCTGTTTCACTTCACACATTTTTCATCCTTGTTAAGACCAGACACCTACATCACTTATAAAGCAACTCTATTGTAGCCTCAAGCAGCTAGCCTCATGCAGAGATGAAAAGGGCGACTGGTCAATGCAGAGACAATGGACGGATTTTGGTCTTGTCCAGCTGCACCTCTAGGCCCACACCCAGGCCAGTCTGATGACAGGGAATACAGTAATGAGGCGATTTTCATACCGGGTTTGGCTCCTATGGCACTACTGTTAGCAGCAATTAGTGGTTAACAACTAAAGCTATCTGTTCATCAGGAAACCCCATCTTAACACTGTATTCCCCGCCAGTCTGAGAGGCTGTGCATGGTTCTGGGCTGTCCTTGTTCACTGGGAGGCTGCTGAGCCCAGTTCTGGTAAGCTATCTGTCCATCAGGACCCATAAATAACCTCCGCACTCTATTCCTTATCAGTCTCTGTAGCTGTTTTCAGTCCTAGTCCGGCTGTGTTCACTGGGAGGCTGCTGAGCTCAGTTCCACTGCTTGCTAACAGCAGCTACAGTTAGCAACAGTGAGCGATTAACTAGTTTAGCATCAAGTAAAGCTATCTGTCTATCAGGAAACTGTGTAAATCACCATGATTTGAAGCTGAGCAGCTGGAGGACATCAGAGGGAAACAAGAAAATATTTTATCCATAAAATATGATCCAGTTTTGTCCAAATCAATGCATCAAGTCATAAAGTTGTGCTTTTGTACAACAAACACTCCGATCTGATGACATCATAAAAAAGGGACTCAGGTGACAACACTTGAGACATTTTATCAAATTTCATGCAGCTTCCTCTGGAGCCACAAGGCTTAATACAACTTATTTTAAAGCTACTACAAGGAACTTTCATAGAGTATTGGTTTCGGACACCCCTGTGGACAAAACTAGTCATGTTTTCTCCAACACCCACAAAATGTAACATCAAAAATAAATGTATCAAATAAAAAACCTCCTCCTTACCTTTAACTGGCTAACATACTCCTCAGTGTAAGTTTGCCTAGGAAAATGCAAACACAGGATCATTTAATCTGATTTCACAGAGAATCAGACCCCCTGACAGACATCAGGAATAATTAAATAAAAATAGTCAATCTTCTCGTGGATGGTCTTGTTTGCTTATGTGGGTCATATTAGAGGCATCAGTATTAAACTGAGACTGTTTTGTAAGTCGTTAAAAACTCCTTGTAGTAGGTTTAACATATGCATTGGTACTCCCGAACACCAATATCAAATGAGTTCCCCTTTGAGCACACGTGTGAACTTGTGCTCATACAGCAAGCTGATAGTCCCTTACAGTACAGGTGTAATATGTAGCATGTAAACATCAATTTATTATAATGACAGTAATTTACTACAATAGTGAAACAGAGACAAGATCATAACTGAGAAGACTAATAGCTTATATCAGCCTCTACACTAGAATTTTCTCAGTGGGGAACCATGTATTTGCAGAAGAGCTGTTGGACCACTTTATATCATAGAGAATTTGCTTCCTCTATCTCTAAACAAGCCTTAACTGTCACACATTTAATTGTCACAGCCAATATGTGCGTGGAAACTGGAGGCTGATGAGTGAGTGCATGAATTTCAGTTTCTGGCAGGTCAGACGCCATCTGAATCATGGAGCTCATTCCACTGCACTTTCCAGACAGCACGTACACAAAATCCATATCGCAAACATTTCAGCCACGAGAGCGACGTCTTCCTCTGCTATGAACACAAACATTCTCACTTCAGTTGCTCTTTTCAGCAAAGATGATGAATGCAAACTTCCACCAGACTCCCCAACTTTTTCTGGACCTTTGATGATTTATTGGGAAAAACAGAAAGTTATTTGGTGTGAGAGATGAGAGGAGCGCTGCTGGAGCAGTGATATGGTGCTCTGGTGTGAGGCCTGTGCTGTTCAATGGACGGAGACATTTTTGGTCATAAGCTGCCTGCTGGGAACTGCCACTGAGTACATATGCTAATCTTGAAATAGCTCACAGACACAAAACTCCATTTCTGATCAGGTACACACACAAACAGCACTATGAGGTCAGAGTGATTCACATGCAACCAGTCAAAGCATATCAGAGAGACGTACCTTCTATATCGCAGAGCCACGAAGGCAAAAACAGAGGAAAAGAACTGCTCAGCATGACAGGAGGAACTTTTATTGGGGCTGTTTTAGAAAAAGTGTGTACAGGATCCTTAGAAACAGATGGTATTGTGATGTGCAGAATCTGTGTTTTGGGTATGCATCACTCTGATCAGTCACGCAGTATTGTAAAAGCACATGAGGTTTTCATAGAGATTCGAGACAGGGGATGATGAGAAGGAAGCAGGCGTGTAGAAAATCAAAGTTTTTTTTTTTTCAGTAGGAATGTAAAGCACTCATGGTAGGAATAACTCCCAATTGTGTAATTGGGCGTAGTGTATATAGAAACAGCATTATCAGCGTTATATTTGCTGATGCTGAAAGCACAGGACTATAATCCAGGAGATCAAGGGTTAAGTCCTGTGTGGAGCAAAAAGTACAGTAATTTAAAGTTTTGAGTAATTTAAAATTTTATTATGGACCAGCATCCACAGTGTCAACAACCCAACACACGGGCAGGGAGATCAATACTGTGAAACTTCTGACAGCCTATTAACATATGATGAACACCGTGAAAAGATCGCAGTTAGGTTTAGACACTAAAATTACTTGGTTTGGTTTCAGGACAAAAAAATATTTAGTTAGGTTTAGGCACAAAAAACTACTTGTGTAAGTTTAGGGACAAAAAAAAAACTACTTGGTTAGGTTTAGGGACAAAAAACTCTTTGGTTAGATTTAGGCAGTTGGCACTGATGCAACTCACAACACAAAAGTAACTTGAGTTTTCTAACTCATGTGTCACTCCATGCTCACAACATGAAAGTCACATGACAAAAGTCACAAATCACCATTCACGCCTGTAAGCCATAGGGGATCGGGTTTGTAATGTCACATAAGTTTGCCAATGTTGTCACATGAGTCATTTCCGTCCTGTTATGTATGTAATGTAGTTATTTTAACCCAAGCTACAATCTTTTTGTAAAGCTTACCAAGGAGTTTTCTTACCTAAATCTAACCAAATTGCAACCATTTTGCAAAGTAAACCACGCGAGTTATGTCACGTGACCTAGAGAACATTGTTACGGTCTGCCTGTACAGTCACTGCTGGTACTCTCCACTGGTAATATATGTTGTTTTGGGAGTAATTAGCAATCAACTGATTCTGTTGTGTAGGCACGAGGATGTGTTCAAAGGTGCTTTGTATGGCTCAAAGGTGCTTTTTAAATTACATACCGCTCGGTTGGATTTCACAGAGATTTGGCAGGGTTGTTTCATGGCACCAAAAGAGATTGCTTCACATCTCAAAACAGGAAAAGGTTGATGGTCTTCCAGTGTAAGGATGGCTGAAGTTTCCAGAGTTTCTTGCACTTATGGATAGAGGCAATGAAAGTTCTCAAATAAGGTCCAAAGTTTCAATTTCTCATGGCAATGGCACAACTTGACCTCACAGTAAATGTCTATAGAATGATGAAATATGCAAGTAACTTCTCAGCTATTGCACAGCGCTTGAAGTACTGAAGCCTTGATCATGCACTGAGAAGCATGAACATTTTTTGAGTTTGAGTTTCTTCTTTTACAGCTATCTGGACACACAAATTTCCATTCATAAAACGTTGACGAATGTATAGGACTCACTCTAAATTGTGCCGTCATGCTGAGATGGAAGCAGGTTTTCATCCTGCAGACTTTTTAGTTGTCTTGAACCACAACCCATAGGACCAGGTGCATACCTAAAGTTTAGGTGTAACTGTCATAAGCCTTCATCCGTTTACATATACACTAACAGTAAACTTAATACTTGTTTGACTGGTCAGACCTTGTGGACAAAGTTAGGAGGATCAGTCAGTCACCTGTCACCTCTCAGGAGTTACTTAAAGAAAGTGTGGAAAATAATAGAATGAATGAACAGAGGCAACCCTCTCCACTAGAAATGATATTTATACACTACTAAATTGTTTCCCAATTTCAGTGGGGAGTCAAACATAATTACTATCAGGATTGTGTTAACCGGAATTGTGTTTTTTTTGTTGTAGGTGCTGTTTTTTATTTCCAAGTGTATGAAGTTTGTACCGCACCAAAGTCATGGGGAGGTGGTTGCTGTGGATTGTGGGGGTTTTAAGCGTAGAACCTTGACAGACACTAGCTTGTATGGTCTGGTTTAGGCAACAAAAGCACTTTGGTCAAGGTGAGGGAAACATGTCTTAGGCACTTTGGATTTTTTTGTCTTAAACCAAGACCATGATCTTTTCCTAACCATAACCAAGTTCTACTAGTGTCAAATCAGAACTATAAGAAAGTAATGCTTTAAGAGTGGACACTGTATTACCAAATATTTTGGAGGAAAACAAATGAAGTATGCTGTTAGTGAACATTTTACTGATATATTCAGCATTGACAGCTTTGGCAACTTGCCAGGTACATTAATTAACAACATTTCCTCACTATGTTAATAGTGAGGAATAATAATTATTATTATTTCTATTATTAATAATAGAAATCATAATCCAGGCAGCATTTTTCATGGAATTTAGTATTAGGCAAAGATCAGCAATTGCCTTAGGTACCAAGCTACCAAAGGCCCCATAAAGCGCCTCATAAATTGATGGTTAAGAAAGTTTTGTTTTTGTTTTTTGCTAATAAATTATGTTTTTCAAAAAGTCCATATGCAAAAATGGCATTGGAATGCTTAATTCATAAGTGTCTCAGGCTGTTTCCACTAACTTGGACTATTAAATGATCTTACAGTCAAAAAATGAAAGCAAAATGAAGTGAATGCAATGCTAAAAAAAAAAAAAAGGGGGGGGGGGGGGGGGGGGGGGTAGGAGGCATACTAAAAGACACCTCAGCCACAGTCTGTTAACCTCTTCTGCCATCTCCTGCTGTATATTGACTGGAAACTGTTTTATCACATTTCTTGCAGTATTGGAACTGTTTGCATGTTGACAACACTGATATCAGTTTAAAGGTACAAATATAATGGTAAGGCAAGGTTTAAGGCAAAGCAATGCAACTCATGTCTGGATCAAGGACCATTCAGCGAAGTGTTAGTGCAAGCTTGATCAAGTTGCTCAGAAGCACTGCAGCTTGAAACCAGTCTCAATGTAAACCAATGGTCATATCATCACCTCGCTCTAAAATGAGGGAGTACCCAGATTTTAACTGGGGACCTCCTGATCTGCAGTCAAATGCTCTACTCCCTAACACTGTTCCCAGGCCTCACTGGGAGATAGTATGAGTCAGATACTCATGGGTTTGATCTCTGCTACTTGACTAAATTCCACATGACAAAGACAATTTGGGCCAACAGGCTTTAGGGAAGCGGGCAGGAAATTCAACCCCTCTTGTCAACCTGCATCTGCTCTGTTAGAATAAGACAGTAAAAACCAAACCAGCTCCACTATTTTCCTGTGCTGACAAGTCCTTGTACAGAGTTGAAAATAAAAGCAGACTTTCTTTATTGAGATCAATAAAGTATTATTACTGTTAATACAAATGTGATGCCACAACATAAACAAAAATCTGAGGCTGACCAGAGAAAAGCCTTCTCACACAAGATGTGATTATTAGGGAGTCTGAAACAGTGGGTGAGTTAGTAATGTTTTCTTTTTTTCATTTGTGTGTTTCTGCTGCTTCCTGTAGGCGAATGAAAGCATCTCAACACATATTAATAATTTACAGTTCAAATCTGTGCCAAAAGATAGGGAACAGCTTGTTCCTTGTATCCAAACATTCCAGACCCAGAATTTCAGTCCAATATACCAACATGTGGTTTCTAAACATTTGCACGGGTAGCATGAAGGAAGTCCGCAGGGTAGTCGCTGCAGATTGTCAAATTAATTTGCCCTTAATGTTCAAATGGCTGGCAGAAACCATTCCATGAGAAAAAACAATAAATCAAGCTGAGTATGTGAAAATGTTTTGCTTTGATCAAAGCTGCGATTGTGAGCCAAAGTAAGTACTCTGAGAGTGATCATGGTTGCGGGAAGATGAAAATGTGGTAGGGGGAGTGTTCTGGGATTTCCACATGCTTTGGGGTGGATTGTATCTTTATGGATCTGACGAAAAACAGGAGGAGGGAATGACAGACTTTCTGTAGCTGTGGCCAGGAGGATGCATCTCTCCTTCTCTCTCACACACACACACACTCACATAAACAAGCTAGGACCAGTTTCATCATTATTTATGAACACTTAACAACTATTAATTGTGTTGCCTTACTTCCTAACTCCATGGATTTTACTGCATTGTGTGATACTTGGTGAGTAATTCTCTACGCGTGTGCAGCAAAAATAATCCTGTTTTTGTCATTTCATCTAGCTCAGGGCTGCCCTAATAAACACTGAAAAAGGCAAACAATAACACAAGTTTACAGGCCTGAATAGAAATTTTGCAGTTGCATATTTAAATATGTAGGATCCCTACTTACTAATTGTTTTTTATAATTTGCATTTTGGGAGAGATGCTTTGCACTGGATACCCATCAATTAGGGGAACTTGGGATCCTAGTAAAATTTAGCATCTTAATGACACAACTATAATATAATTTGCTTTTGGCCCGTGGTCCACCATTATGTTTCAGTTTTGTCCCTTTGGGAAAAAGTTTGGGCACCCCTGATCTAGCTGCTAGATTCTCAAACTATGGTACTAGTGCCACTTGTGGTACTTGAGCTCCCTCAAGTGGTACACCGAGGAATCTCCTAAAATTTTACAGATAAACTAATTTAAAAACATATAATCAAAATACAATTTTTCAAATGAAAATACGATGAGATCATAAAAATGTCACTTGAAACAAGTTTTGTCTTTCCTGTTATACTTTCTGGAGTATGCATTACATTGTAGTGCAGCTGTGGCTGAAAACAGTTAACAATAAATAATTCTCTTATTAAGAATAAAATGCCTGCAATGTTGTTTTTAATGTTAGGCATTCTGGTAGTACTAGGAAAACCATAATATTTTCTGAGGGGGTAACCGGTGTAAAATGTTTGCGAAACACTGATCTAGCACACCCATGCAGTGAGATAATTTGAACCAGTGTAAATGAGTTTGTTTCAATGATCTTCTTGAAGCAAGTCCCATATTTTGATATTTGAGAACTGAGTTATTGCATAAGCTTTCCTTTAATTATTTTAACAGGAGGGAGAGACATGGTGTTTGCAGTCTGCAAGCTCACTGCTGGATGCCACTAAATTCGACACAATGGTCCTTTAAATTTGATGACTGTATCAGAGTACGATATTACTTGTTAGGAAGGACCGTTACCATTTATGTGTGTGCTCATTGCCCTTGTAATCATGAAAACAATTAACCTGTACTGTCTGTATGCAGACACCAATGCTCCCGTGTTCTTTGTATGTGTGCATTAGCATGTGTGAGTAAACACCTGTCTACCTGCCTGGCTGTCTGTATCTAAACATACGTGTGTTTCCAACCACATGTGGCTGGCAGCATGTGCCTGCATGTGCGTCTGAGTGCTCCCCACACATGTGCTTTGAAGCAGATCAACTTCACAGGTGACCTCCCTGTGGAAGACAATGAGACAGATCGGTGTAGGGGCGAGAGAGGGTGGAGCCTCTTACAAAGGGACTAATGAAGTGGGTGGAGGAGTCGAGGGGTTGTTTGCAGGTCCACTGGGATGAAGAGCATGGAGACAAAGAGATGCTAAACACCCCCAGCCCTTTGTGGACTTATCGTGCCTGGGAGGAGGCATTGCCCTTGGCCAGTTTGACCCCCTTTTGACATGTCATACACAATGTAAACACACCACAGGGGGTCGCACTGACTAATGAGAGACACAGAGAGGAGGAGGAGATGTAAAGAGGAATTTGAGTTTAAAATCTTTTTTTCTTTAGCATTGCTGTACTTTTATAGTTAAATCATTTCATTGAGACATTTTTAATTGGAATACACACGAAAACATGAGTAATTATGCTAATTATACTGAGATATAATCATCGTACTTTATTGGTGTGCTTTTAGAGCCTAAATGCTTTCCTTTTTTCTTAATTGCACGCTTTGTTTCAATGTTCCACATTTTTGTTTTTGTGAAGAAATACAGTGCAAGTTCACCACACTGGTGGAAGCAATGGTGTGCAGGAAACTCCTTGTTTTTTGGAGAAAAAAAATGCATGTTATCAAAATTGGCTCTGAAAAACAGCTGTGTCAAAGTCAATGTCAAGGTGGAAGTCCACTTTATTATCCCACAAGGGGGTATTCATGTGGCCATACACATTCATTTAAAAACAGAACATAGTGATTAAAAACACAGAGGAACACTACTGTATACATGCACTGACAAAAACATACGCGCAAACACAACCAAAATATCCTGAGCAATGCTGACAATATAAAATATTCACACCAGAACCAAAAAATATACATTTAAGTCTATCTTTCATTAAGTAATTTAATTGCTGTTGGCACAAATAATTAGCTGTACCTTGTTGCCCTAATTTTCTACTGCAGAAATCTGCTATTTGACCTGCTACTCCCTAATTTCAGGTGGGCAGTAATATTGAGAATCTGATCAGCCTTTTTTAGTATAAGGTCATTTTACAGCTGTGCTGCAGATACCGATTGACCCCAATGATCCTGCTTACTATCTTGATCATATGCTGCAGTTGGGCATGATCTTGGACACGCATGTTTTCAAAGGTACAGACCAGGCCGAACAACAGAACGCTCTGCAAAACAGCTATATATAACATCTGGAGGATACAACAGTCTGCTTTGAAGTGGTTCAATTTCCTAAGAGGGAACATTCTCTGCTGTTGCAATCTCCTAGATCTACTCAATGAACATTTGTGAAATCTTATATGGTCATCAGTTTAGACTCCAAGATTTTTCTATGTTCAGACCCACTCAGCTAATTCTCCTTTAATCTTTGTGGGGGGAACTATTGTCCTCTTCTTCCAAAAATCTATAACCATCTTTTCTGTTTTCTTTCCACTGGCGAAGAAAATGATCGGCACACCACTGAACAAAACCCAGTGTCTCGCTCTCAAAACCCTCCAATGATGAACTGCCAAAATAATAAAGTGAGACTGAAACTACACATGAGTTTCTCTTGGTTTTTGTTCTTGTTCAGATGGATGGAGACTAGGGATGATAATGACTGATCGCTGATAGATTAATTGCTGTTTAGAATTTGGTTAATCAAATAAAATTAGGTGATATGTAAAGTACAGTGAGATTTAGTCTCTGCATTTAACCCTTCTGATTTAAGAGCAGTGGGCAGAGTCCAGGGACCAACTCCAGTTCTGCACCAGCACCTTGTGTAATGATTGTATAATGATTCTAAGTTTAACTTTTCTCTTTATGCTGAGTTTAGAAAGAAACTTCTGTGGGCCTGCAGTGAATTAACAACTTGTTAAACTCAGCGTTGAGAGTAAATCAGTTTGTTCATTAATGTCACAAGGGATGGCCACTGAAGACCTCAAGATCTGATTTGGTTAATTAAATTATTTGCTGAATTTCAAGGCTCTATTTGTAACTTGGCGAAGGAAGATAGTATTATAGTGGACAGTAAGTGAGAAAGAGATACTGTGAGCACCAACTTTTTCTTTGTCTCTTGACAAAAAACAAGACAAGGAAAGGTCGGATGATTCTGTCAACTCTGCAATCAAATTTCCTGCTAACACTTCCTGTCTCTGCAACGTCTCATCCACAAGACTATCACTGAGAGCAGTTCCACTGTGAACAGGATTTATCTCAACACTACATAAATATTTAAGCATTTACATAAACAAACTGCATTAAGAGTCCTCTGAGAAATCTGATGTTGGCAAAGATGCCATATATCCGATACTGACAGGCAGACACATAATTCTGCTGAACGTCTCTCTGCTGAGTGTCTTCAGTACTGACTCAAACGACACCAAGAGTCAGTGCAAACAAACTCTGGCTCCCTTCCCATGCTCCCTGTCACAGGGTTATGGCCATCACCATTTGAGTTTATTCCTGCACGTCAGAAAGCGTTAATGACTTTGTTTCCAAATCAAGACCTCACTGCTCCTGTGTTGCTTTAAGTGTGACACAAGTGACCTGCAGAAGTGATCTCACCCGCCCAGCTCAGGAAGTAATAAAGTGGTCAACAAACTCTCACACACACTGTCTCAAACACACACAGACACACACAACTCCACATGATTCAGCTGTCTAGCTATGGCTTTATTGGGATCCTGGCAGAAGTAATAATAGGAGTAGTACTGGTAGCACATTCCCAGCAGTGCTGAGTGGAGACTTTTACCACTCCAAGCACTTCACACTTCATTACCAAAACACTGTCTTCACCATTTAACAGTGCCGGCCGTTGCAATAATTAGCTATAAGAAGCCCTGGATGATATTATGACAGTATGAGTGTTTTTATGACTAATATTCCCAGAGACTGTGAACTGAACGCCCACTCCCCAGCAGTTTAAACACCCACCCTGGGCACTCCCTCTACAAGCGTGAGTGTGATTAAGAGTTGACATAACTAATAGCCTCTCCACTAACTCAGGTAGAGGAAGGCAGTTCATGGTCTCATGAGGGGCCGGTGGGTTTAAAAGTGCTTTCAGCGTGCTAATGATGAGCTTGCTATCCCAACATCCTCGCTGCTGAGTGTGTACTCAACTCTGGAGCTACTTTGAGAGCTGTGATGCAAGGTTGGAGTGGTTGTGGATGGTTGGTGAAGAAGGGTTGAGTATTGCTATGAAGGGCCACCATGATATAAACACATTCATGCTCTCTTCTATATTCCTACCAAGAGAATTGTAAATTCACCCGGATAGGTACATTGGAACAACAGTGCTTTGAAGGGCTGTCCCATGAAAGTCAAAGATTTGAATTATCAGTCTGAGTTCTCTCAGTCGACTGAGATTCTTCCAGTCGTGCAGCAATTTTTTTCCTCTCAGTCAGTATGCATTACAATAACAGGATAAAACAGATAGAAGCTTACAAAAATGCACACAGACAACATTTCAATGGGAATTATAAATAAGGGGAATCATATATATAGCTTTATATTAGCTGGCGCACTAAAAAATCCTTGTGACAATTTGCGCCGATGGTAAACTGATGAGAGAAGGTGGAATGAGTGCTTGGTAAACACGTTTCAGCTCTTGTTTTTTAGCTGCATCATTGTACACAGATGCAACAGCATGGCAGGCTGTAAACTTTACAAATTGATCGTACTGTGATGGAAATGGAGAAGAGTGATAGAAACGGAGCACAGGTTATGCACTGCAGCAGCCACTTCACCAGAGCACACCGGGCAGATAATGCTTGCATGTTTGCTTGTTATTTTATGCATCTGACAGCATTATGGAAAGGATCACAGCAGTAAGACATTATATTTAAGAGTAAGATACATTTTGCTAACCAGAAACTAGACTCAAAAAATCATCATCAGCTTCATTCAAACTTGTCAGAAACAAAATAAAACTCACTAAAAAAAAGTCTTGGCTCATCTTTCCATTGTTCAAAGAATCACAGCTCTGGTTTGGTTGAAATTAATCCTGAATTCACGGCATGAAGGAGTGCAGAGCATGCAGGGCAGGTGACACCAGACTGCGGGGGAGAGAAGCATCGCTGGCGGGCTGATTTTGTGAAGGACACACTTTACTTTCTCTGACTGTGTGAAAATCTAATGTTTTCACATCAATGATGACAAAGAAAGGTATTAAAATGCGAGCCTTACCAGTAAAACATACTCATGTACTGTAGGCTGATATAGGAATTTAGTGTGGCGTACTGAACTGAGAAAAAGGAACACATAATTGAATATTTGTTTTCTATGGTCAAATCTCATCGATTGAAAACAAAATTTAGTAGGGGACAGGCCTAGTGCTTTGCATACATAGCAATACGTAGCACATTACTACAAGGGGATACATGCTTTATTTTTTAATCAGAGCTAAATAAATCTTCAGTTCTTATTCAGTGTTGGCTGAGAGGATAAGCCTTTCATGACAAGTGTGTCAGGACGATGGATAGTCATGGGAGGGGGGAAAGTTATTCAGTCCTAAAAATGGCGATGTCATCACCTCTTCCTAAAGCCAAATGTAAGATGGAGAAAGAAAAAGAAACAAAGAGAAAAATCGTGGCCTGTTTCCTGGCAGTTCGGTGAGGAATGGAGGGTGTTTCCTACATTCATTCTGCTCTGTCGTTTTGTTTTTGTAGCCCATTAGCTAACAGTCTGTGGACCCAAAGCTGGATTACCAGCCAGCCCCCGAGGGCCCCAGTAGGTTCAGTCAGGTCCTGCCTTATTATTTCATTTCATGACCCTGTCTTGTGGAGGTTGCCTCCCGAGAAACGCTGTCAGCACAAAGCTTCAGGGACTAAGCGAGAGCCATCTGTTAAAGTCTAGTTTATTATTTTATTTTATCTCATGCTTTGTATTGTGTGCATATTCCCTGATAAAGTTGTGTTTAACCAGATTTCATCAAAGTGACTGATGCACAGAAAATCTCTCCAGTTAGTTGTTTTCCATCATGGGACAACTGGTTGGTTTCTGTGTGTCTGGACAAATGCTGACATAGCCAGGTACAGTCTGCTGTGTGTTTGCTGGAGTCCTGGAGGCAACAGGGTACATACAAAATTCAAAGACAATGATAGGTGGGGGGTCATTGATTGATACGAATCTTTGCCCTGGGGTAAATCCAGCATGGACAGACCGGCACAGGGCCAAGGCTGTATTAGTGAGACTAACTTTTCAAGGCTACCAACAAGTCAAGCAGTGGATTGTTCTACAGCATTGTGACAATTAGGCTACAAAATCATGAAAAAAAATAAAGATGGATTTCTTTCCCAACAGCTAAACTTGTCATCAATCTGTAGCCCCATGTACTGCATTTTAAAGGACCAGTGTGTATGATTTGGTGGAATCTAGCGGTGAGGTAAGAAATTACAGTGGCCATGGAAGTCAGCAGAAATGCTAAATGCCCTATCTAGAGCCAGTCTTTGGTTTGTCCGGGCTATTGTGGAAACATGGTGGTGCAACATGCCATCCTCCATAGTAAAGGACCTGCACCCTCTGTAGATTTAAAGGGCTCATTCTTATTCTCACTCTTATTTTCAGGCAATGAAAACAAACTTTTGAATATGATATTCCACTTCTGTCATATTTTGCTAATAAATCCTATACGCTGTACCTTTAAGGCTAAAATTGTTATAACAAAGTTATGACAAGATTCTAAGAACTTTACCAAAAGAGAGAGGGAAAAGGAGGCAGACAGAGCCAACGTGACATCGTTTAACCATCAGACAAGACCAATCAGCAGATGCACACTGCCACTGTTATCAACTCTGTGATTCCTCCGATATCTAAGCCCCTAGATCGTACTGCATCACCTGCTTACCGCTGAAGTGAGAGATTGAAGAGGTAGTTCTGGACCACAGAGTGTTAGAGAGAGAGAGAGGGGGCAGATGAGAATGATAAGTATCAGTGCGGGCTATCAGACCTAGCTGCACATGGTTCCAAACCTAAACCTGGTAGTTTATCTATAATTGGCAATCACTGCCTTGGAAGTCACCCAAACCCACTGGGGGAGTCCCGAGATGGGGTGGCGGTCCACCTCTTAAATCCTTAAATCTGAGATGGAGATCTTAAAAAGAAAAGAAAATGCTGAAAGAATACTTCATACACTGTATCAGAACAAGTGCCTATGAGAACTAATGTCTTAATTGAGCAATATTGTGTTTTTAAAGAGTTTGGAGGCATTTTACAATCAAGCTAACCTCCATGTCAGTCACTGCTCACTTGTTTGTTTTCAGTGTGTCACTGTGCATCTCCTCTTCTGTACTGACTTTTATATGGCCTTGGCTGGCGGCAGGGAGCCTCCTCAGTGGCGGACCACTAAGCCAAATTGATTAAATGAAGGCCCTCCTCTTCGAAGGTGTCCACCCCCCCACCCCCTCACCCCCCACCCACAGGCAATCTCTCTAATGGCCTCCCAGCAACCCTGCACAGCTTCAAGGACCAAGGGAGCAGAGATTCAAGGACCATAGAACCAGGTCAGTGGAGGGAATGGACAATTCGTCACCACACCACATTGGTCTTTTTTAAGGACAGAAGCACCAGAAAGTGGTTTGTTTTGGCTGCAGCTGAAAAGTGGATGGAAAAATGGTCACAGTGTAAATGGCAAAATGACAAGTTATCTGTAGACATTTTGGTTTGATCTGTCCATCGGTAGGGGGTCAGTCTTGAAAGTATCATTGCAATCACTGTGATCTTCTGCTAGTGTTTTAAAGCCACTCCACATCAATGTCAGTGTAGTTTTAACCTCTGTCAATAGCACTTAAGTATCTCCCATTTCTTGATTGTGAATCCTGAGCGACTGCAATTGAGCCTGTAAAAACCTAAGAATAAAAACCCCTCGCAGAGAAGGAAAACTCATATAAAGGCAGTAATCTAGGAAAGTCAAGTTCAAGGAAAACACACAAAGTCAGTGCCCAAAAAATGGTTTCTGTAATCTATTGAATACCCCTTTCACACATTTAAGTGTGTGTTGGGATGTAATTCACACTGAAATGTCTTGGAAATGTCCTTATAGCCATAAACACACGATATCATCAAAAGTCTGCTTGTCATATGGTTGAATATCTTTGGAAACCCCCTCCCTCCACCTTTTTCACCTTGTGATTGGTCAGCTATCTGAGGAGCCAGGGTTCAAATTTCTGTCTCTGATCTCTTTTTCTTAATTCCTTGCAAGCATCATTATCTGTTATGTTAAATTATACATTCCAGTGTTGCTGTTAGGAACAATTAAACATTTTTTTATTTCCAACAAGTACAAACTGGTTCTGTTCCAGCATAATTTGACCCTTAACCACTGTCCACTGACTCGAACAGACTCTGACCACTGATCATATCCTTGTAACCTCAGCACTTGTTCCTCTTTCTGTTTGTTCAAAGGCAACCCTGTCTCCCTGCCTGGATTGTGTTCAGAGGCGATGTTTCTTTGCAACTATTTGGGCTGCACCTAATGATTATTTTTGAAACATTCTGGAGTCATATGCAGGTAAGATGATCACTGGCAGTGTATTTGTGCATCAGTGTGAGCCAAAGAAAATACTTTTCATCATTTTTCTGCTGACTGAAATGAATTACAGACATTCTTAAATGTTAGTTTTAGCCATTTCTGTCTCATACATGGGTGATAAAGTGAACAGAAGAGTACAAAAACGGCAGAATAACACCGTCAGATGACGCATGGTGTAAAGTTAGCAATGCAGACATCACTTTTAACATGGGTGTGATGAAGAGACTTCTCAAAAATCTATCTTACATGACTTTTACTAACAGAAACATGTTTCATATGTTGATAATCCTCATATATCATGTTTGGGTGCTGACAGGAAGTAAACAGAATGATGTGGCTGCTGCAGCTGCAGGAGGAGGACAGGTCGCTCAGTGCTTCACCTCCAGCACTCGTGCGGAGCAGTTGTCTTGCTGTGATAGGTCATGTCCAGTTTGTAAAGCTAAAGAGAGCCAAACTGCCCATTTCTGTCTAAAACATTACCACACTTTAGGTGATCGTGACAAGGCTTGCTCTCTGCCACTTGTTTTCTGGGTGTATCCAAGCTCTGAGCAGGCATAACAGTTCATAGCAACATGCCAAGGCCTGACATGCAAATTGACGTATTTTTGCAATCAGTAATGTTGATTATGGCAACAAATCGACCTGCCCTAGAAACAATACATTCATATTATGCACTGGATTCGTATGGAGCTGGCTAGGGTGGATGGTCGTACAAAGTGCAGGACTTTAACACCAGGGTCTGGGCTTTGCAACCAGACTCCTGCAACAAAAGTGCTTTGGTTAAGAAAATACTGTCATTTTGGGTAGGTTTAGGCAATAAAAGCACTTTGGGAAGGGTTAGGGAAAGATCGTCACTATGAGCAGATAGTGTATTACAAGATTGCCTAGTTTGGTGGACAACAAATTAAAAATATTGTCAGTGACATTGCCAGGTGCGTTAATTGACAATATGTCCTCATTATATTAAAAGAAATATATTTCAGTCTGCATTATGTTTCCCTCAAAACGTATTTGCTGTTGCACATTAGTGCGGCGGCTGTGGCTCAGGAGGTACAGCAGGTCGTTCAAAAATCTGAAGGCTGGTGGTTTGATCCCCAGCTCTTACATTCTACATGGTGAAATGTCCTTGGACAAGACACTGAACCCCAGATTGCGGTGTGTGAATGTCTATGATCATGTGAATCAGTGAATGTGATGAGTAGTTGTAAAAGTGCTTTGAATAGTTGATAGACTAGAAAAGCCCTATATAAATTCAAGTCTGTTTAGTTCTATATAAATGTACAGGGGCTACCACAGGTAGAAGAAGCAGAGAGGAAAAGCAAATAGTAATTTACTTTATTAGGTGGCCCTCTTATATTTTACTTTCATTAATTACAGCCTTAAAGAGGTATTAAATCAACAAAGACTTGTTGCACCATTTCTGTTACCCAGGGGTCTATGTCCATATTGAGAGACTGTCAAGAAACTAGTTTAAAGACTGGAAAAGTTTGACAAAGGGAACCTGGAACAAAGAACTGAACATTCAATTCTGAAACTACAAGCACCATTAAGATCCAGTGTTAATTTAAAGTTTCAGACATTTTCTCTTACTTCTGAAAGATTAGAATTTAGTGGTGAGTAGAGGCAGAGGCAGCTCTGGCGTCCGTATAATTACGGAAAATTACATTCATTATTGTAATTTACATCTCATCTCCAATCCAATTATTAACAGTTTGACCTGCACGGCACATGTTAGCATGGAAATCTAAAACGGGCTCCCAAGACAGAGGCAAGGGAGGGGTGGAGGACAGAAAGAAAGCGAGAGGGAGAGTTTGGGACTTTGGGAGTTGTAGGAGGGGAAAAAACAATCAATATGGCTCTAAAAGATGATGATTTTAAATAGCCATAATTCTCTGCCTCAGAGCACAGCTGCCAAGGGCGCCGCTGCAACACTTTGATGTCTGATATGCAATATTGCTGCCAGTAATTTGCTCATCTGCATCTCTGGAGGGACCATTGCCTGTCTGTCTTGTTCATCTGCCTGACCATGTGTATGTGTTGCCAGTCAGTCTGCCTGTCTGTCCGGCTGGCTCCCCATCTCTTAAATTTTGTATTCACTAAACACATAACACTTTTGAGGTACTTTTGGAGTGGAAATTGGACTTGGAAGTGGGCAAGAGCCAGCGTGCATTAAACATAGTCTCCAAGGGACAAACATATCCAGTAAACAATGCCATCCCACTTGTATCTTGTTGGTAACACTGCACTTATGTAAACTACTGCAAAACAAAACATCACATTGGCCTTACCTGCCTGTTCAGTCACAGGTCCAGCCCCTGTTTCTATTTCCCTTCACTGTCATTATCTCTGAAAAATTGCTATAGGGATACCAATCAGACAGTGTGTAGGAAGCAATCAGTTGTTCTGTTTTGCTGCAATCGTGTCATTATATTCCTTGAATGCAAAACGTACAATTTAAAGAGAATGCAAGTAAAATGAGAAATGTGTGGGTGGGTGGGTATGGGACAGGGTCTTCATAAGCATGAAATGCTGCTGCTATGAAAAATGAAGTATAGTATGAGCTATAGATCAAACAATTCTTATTCTAAACTTTTAATGTATTACTTTATTAATTCAGTAGGTCATTATTTTTGATTGATCATTTTTATGATCAGAGATCATGATCAGTAACACAACAACAGATTGGAGCAATTTCATAAAATGATCCCTACCCACGAGATCTTCATTATTGACCCTACTTCAGCAACGAAGTAGGGGTGTAAATCAAGTTTTGTTGATATGATATTGATTCTTTGGACAATGATATGCTATTTGCAGATATCACAAAATCTGCCACAATACGATTTCGATTTGATTCGATTCAGGGGCCTGCGATCGATATGAGCTGATATCATCTGCCCATTTAACACAGTTACATGATGACTGGGTGAGCTCAGTGTAACAGCCATCTTGACAGTCAGTAATAGGTTTGAATGGCAAAAGTCAGGAAGATGAGGAAGCAGAGTTAAAAGAGACAGTCATTTAGTCACAGTCACTTTCTCGCTGACTGGTTGATCACTACCTCTACAAGGCAAACAATAAAGTCACTATGACTTTTTCTGACTCACAGTTAATCCCAGCTGTGAATTTTAACACCAGAGTTTTGTTGTTGTGGCCCAGCAGCAGCACACTCGTACCAGAAGCTGTAAAATAACAGCTAACATTACACCTCTTACCACTCTTAACTTGCTTTATGAACGACAAACTGGGAGCTAACAGGCCTACAACGCAGTGATATAAATGTGTTTGAAACCCATTATTGTCAGGTATATTCACTTTTAGTCATAGGTTGTCTTTTTGACAGCAGCAACACTATCCTCCTGATCTGATGTTGGTAACAAAGCTGAGAATGAGGAGTAAAAAAACAGGAAGAGAGGAACAAGATTCCCTAAAGCAACAAAGTTGTTTCAGCAAAGAAGAAATTCAACTCAGTTAAATCTTCACAAATAAACTGTTAGAGAAATGGTGAAATGTATACTGTCTACTCTTTGGGTGCGCTTGAGTGGAAACGTAAATACAGATGTGCAACACAGGAATTTCAAAGTAAAGGCTATTTTAAATATGACGATATGGATTGGTGTTTTCAGTTTGCATCAGTCTTATTAGATTGTTGACCACTGAATCGATGAATCAATCCAGATCGATGGATCGTTACACCCCTTGTATGAAGTCAAATTCAAAGCTCTAAAAGGCAGCATGAGGGTATCAAGGAGCACACTGCCACACTCCACCATAAAGATACATCTGTCATCATGAACACAGACAGATGGATTGCTTGTTCAGCTGTTAATTTATGTAGCTACTGTGAATGTTTATAGATCTATTTTATTGTACTGAAGGAAATTTGTGTTGAACACATGCAGTAACAGAATAGCATAGTGCACACATACAGTACACTGTCCAACACACATGAAAACTTCACTCAAATACACAAACACATACATACACAGACTACCACCAACAAATTGCACACTGTCCTCACATAAACTACTTGCAGTTATCATGTCCAAGATAAATGGGGAAAAAAATCAGCAATCAGCAATTACAAGGGATCAACAAGCCAAAACAATCATGTGCCATAGCACATTTAGCAATGATAAAATTGATGGTTTCTTTTATTTTAGTTTGCTGCATATTTTGTGATTTTAATCCATGAAAAGCTGTTGTCAGGGTTTGGCTATATGTTCATGTCCACTAAATAGCAAGACCAAATAGATACAGTATGATGTGTCCTGCATTATCCAGCATTGGAACCTCCTTAGGGATAGGCCTGATCGTATTGTCTACTTCCACTGCACATAAACTGATTTGGGACACCCCGTAATAAGGTGAACCTTCCATGCAAACACGCATCAAGAAGCAGAGAGGACAGGGTGTGAGGTTAAGGGCCAAATTGGTATCAAGCCAGGGACACAAACAGGGCTAACATTTCCAGCAAAGCCTTAAATCTAGTTTGTGCAATGGAAGGATGGTGTTTTAAGTCACTCTTCCATCACATATGAACAGTGCTGCCGCATCTTTGTCTGTATGAGTGATGAAAGGTACCAACATATCTCTCAGAAATCTAGTCAATGCTTCAAAGGTAGGTTTGTTTGAAGCAAGTTGACAGCAGGTCAGAGAGCTTCAAACAAACCTGCTTCTCACACTGAGCTACTGGTTTACTTTCAGATTGCCATTGCTCTGGAACAATTTCAATAAATCTCCACAGTCTAACAGTCAGGTTGAGTGACACTGGCAAGCGCTTTTATGTTAGGGCAGGGGTGTAAAGTCTACTGTTCATTCATGTGCATGTGTGAGTGAGTCCATGCCCGTACGTGAGTTCTGGTTTGAATGTCTTAGATGTCCTTTGAAGTTTAAGACAGCTCTGCATCAGCTCACTGGTTCCACTTCATGGGACGTGAATATGTGGACATGAGCAACATCTGAGTCAGTGACTTGTGTGCCAGTTTCTGGTTGTGTGTGCCGTCTGTGAGTGTGTGCATGTCCACCTTGCTCTGGCATGTGTGCTCCTACTCATGCATGACTGAGTATCCGACTGTGTCTCAATTCCTTCCGTTGTCTCAGTTTCTACCTGTCTGTCTAAGTCAGTACATCGCCATTCCCTGGACACACACTGCGGAGTCTTGACAGACACTCAACACACCTAAAGCATGTCAAGTAAAACAGATGCTGGCCTGAGGAGAAAAAGTTTACTTCACTGCATTTTGCTATTGTTTCAGTCAGGTTCCCCCTGTCCAGTTACAAGTTGGTCTTCATACCATTAAGAAGAAAAAATTGTTGAATATGTGCATCAGTTCAGAATGTGGCTTGCTTCAAGTTATTCTTGTTATCGGCTTCTTGTAGTAACTTTTAGCTTTAGGGGTCAGTGCTGTATTCATTGGTAATGATAATGAATTGTATCTTTCTATATTAAACTATTCACTCGATGTTGTACATCCATATTGTTTATGTTGTTCTTTTTCTACTACTATCATTGTAACCTGCATGCAGCATGCACAGTATATTGTAAAACATCAGGTTTTGGACATTTCCAACAAAATATTTGCCCACAATTCATCACATGGCAATTCAGAAAGGGTGACCAACAGTAGAAGTGCCCTGCATAGAACACATCTGACCATTCCATTATTAGACATTTGGACATTATTAGGATCTTATATCATTTGTGTCTGGCCCACAGCAGCCTGATCAGTTTCTCATGTGGACCCTCATGAAAAATAATTGTCTACACCTGTGTTAGGTGAAGAGCTGCAGGCACAGACTGCACAACAACTTCTTTCATTTTTGTTGTTCACAGATTGTGCGTAGTATAAAATCAGATCAGGTTGCTCACAGAAAGATGGAAAGATTTTTGCCTGCCTTCTTTATTAAAATTACAATAGTTTGTTTTGTTTTCACTTTTTTGCATGTTATACTATGCTTCTCAACAATGGAAATGACTATTTTGCTAGAAAATTGTAGGAAATTCACCTGTTTTTTTTTTTGTTTGTTTGTTTTTTTTGATTTATTGATTTTTATTAGCTTTTTAGCAGTAATAGCAATTTCAGCAGAATAAAAAGTAAATTATTGAAATGAGTATCCTAATGGATAATGTTTTTCTGTGTATCTTTAACATTTCTTAATAAAACTATGATAATAATGTTGTTTTAATTCTGAGTAGTGCACTATTACTGGTAATGTAATAATATTTTCTATTGGACTTACTGGATCGCAGAGCAGTTGGGGTGACCTCAATCTCACTGTTGGCCTGGTAGGGCTGGAAGGCCGATGCTGAACTCATGTCACTGGTGAAGGGTTCAGGACTCTGCGTACCCGTGGAACTGGCACTGGTACCATCACCTCCATTGTGAGGATCCTGCTCTTCATACACTGCTACCAGCTGGGGAGAGAGGGAAAAACATCCATTTGTGTATTAGCGGGTGAGAAACACTAATGTTACCAGTATCTACGTATGCAGTAAATACGGGTTTGCCTGTTTAACTTTTCTGTGAGTGTAAGCATGTGTATGTGTCCATACACGCACATATACTGAATACAAGTGTGTGTACAACATATGTTTTGTAATTTCACATTCAGGTAACCTGCCTCAGCCCAGATCACTCAATCTCTCTCTCTCCCTGTCTCAACCACAAGCGAGTCAGACACGTTTATTCATGGGCAAACTGTACATTTACTGCTACTAGACAACCTAACTGCTAAAATTTAATCCCTCTACTCTGATCTCCAACACCTGTCTGCTCTGAGTGCAGCCACTGCCACTCTCTTTTTTCTTTTCTCTCTCTCGCTCAACCAGACTCACAATACACACACTCTCCTGTGCTTTTGCCACAATCATATGCATCGTGTTGATGGAAAAATATCAGGAATGTTCACACATATGGAAGAGAAACTCCACACTGTTTGAATGCTCATTTGCTGCTGGACGCTTTGAAATGCATGCATAAGATGGATCTATATATACAGATGTTTCAAAGTGGCATAAACAAGGCCGTCAAGTGAGCATGATGCTGAGGTGAAAATTGCAGTCTGTCTCAATTAATTTCAGTTCAATGCAAAGAGGCTTTAATGGCCTGACCATATTGAAGTAAAGTCTTACCCAGCACATTCTATAAAGTAATAGACTATAAAAAGGGAGAAGTACAGTTTTTTTTAGATGCAAACAAATGGACTTTATTTTAAAGGGGCAGTTCACCCCCAAATCAAAAATACATATTTGGCCTCGAGCATGCAATCCTATTTATCCATCTACATTTTGGAGATATCAGCCAAAGAGATGTGTGCCTTCTCTAGATATAACAGGACAAAATGGCCCTCGGCTTCTGGTGCTTTGAAAAACTCAACAACAAAGTCTCTTTCCCAAAATCATGGCCCAAATACTACAGCAGAATCTACTGGAACTACTTTCTTTCTGCTGTAGAATCTAGCGGAACTACTTTCTTTCTACAAGACAGAAATTATATCCTACATGAAACTGCTCACAACAAGGGTTGTGGATTATCTTAAGTAACCAGGGCATGATTTCTGGAAAGAGACACTGGTTGAATGTATTTTTTTTTTTGCCGCTTTGAGCACCACAAGCCAAGTGCACTACAGGCCAGAGTAAGAAAAATGATTTTGGGGTGAACTGTCCCTTTGACAATATTGCACAACGACAACCATGTCAACAATATTTTAGAATAACCTCTCTCTATCTGTGTCTCTCTTTCTCTACAGTCTAATCTTGCAACATCTGCAGTCATGTAGCGTGGGGTGTTCTGGGTTGCCAGGTTTGGCTCCCACAGCGAGCAGCTGCTCCATTCCCACAAAGGTGATACGTTGCCACGTTTCCCAGGCCAGATAGGGAGAACTCCCCCCAGCATTCCGTAATTATCAGAGTCGAACACACACTGCTCATCACTACAGCCAGATTGCCCACTTAACAAGAGAGACAGCAGCAGCCTGGATTATGGTGTGAGAGAAACACTAGACTCTGTTTCCTCTTTTGCCGGGATAAAGAAAATTAGATCAGCAATGCTGATTGACAACATACGAGTCAAGGCTTACTCTTAGGCTCCTGGACTGAGACACACATAAACAGAGACAGAGAGAGAAAGAAAGAGAGTAATCAAAGCATACAACCTGTAGTGGTGGAGTGGAGGTAGCAGTGCCAAGTGGTTTTCATTGCCAGCACAACCTGTTACTAAACCTCTCACAAGAAGATTAACCTCTTATTCCATCCATACACAGCAATCATACAGCCACAGCCTGATACAAACCATGCTATACAGAACAATAATATGTATATTACAGACTTGAGATGAGTTCCTTCTCATGTCTTTGTGCTACCTGCAAATCTATGTAAAGAAAGGCCATGGATGTGGAGAGAGCAAGCAACAAAGAAAGTATTAGTCGCCGCTGGGAGCAAACAGCTTTTGTGTATCCTGCATCGTATTTGTCTGAAGGTAAAAATAGCACAAGTGTTTTTCTATGTATTTGCTGTTTTTCATCACCCCAACGCACAGAAATCTGCATATAAACAAGTTTAGAAGCCCCTGCTCTTCTTTTTGATTTAATTCATATGCAGAGGATGATGCTTAAGTGTGTATGTGTTTGTGTATCCACGGACTGAATTTATGCCTCTCTGTGAGTATGCCCATGTGGTTTACTCTTGCCGTAATTCACGGGGACATCTCTCACGCTGGCTTTGCACAATTAAAGCAGGCTGCATTTTTTTTTTTTTTTTTTTTCCCTAAGATGTTTCCTCGCATCCCGACGCCGTCTCCGAGACACACTCTATCACTGAAGGCTTCACCCATTTCGCTCTAATCACGTTCCATTCCGATCTGGAAATTACATTCCTCAGGTTGTAGGGGTTTATCACAAATTTGCTCAGTGCACCAGAGAGGCAATCAAAGAGGAGAGAGATCGGGTGCTATGAAATAAGAAGGCCTTAATATTAGAAATCAGGCAGTTTGAGGAGGTAATTTGCAGAAGGCTTGCTTATTGGTAAATTCACGTGTGTTAAGACATGAAAAGATCCTTCGCTTTGTGTTTAAGGGCAAACACAGTTAGTGGGTAAAATGAATGTATAAATATTGATACATTTGGCAAGTGCTGTTGGGTAATCTTCCTTATTTTAATATCTTATACTTTGATATCTGGTTTCTTTATAAGATGTTAAAACTTATTTCAGGAATTGAGGAAAAGGATGAAATTATGTTTCGGCTGAAAAGTTTTGTGGTGATGCAGATGAAAGCACCAGCTATGTGGATGCCAAGGCGGCTGTGAACACAGACTAGAGTGAAGGGTTGTCCCAAGAGGTATTTACACTGCCCGAGAGCATGTATGAGCCAATGAATCATTAGTGACAAAGTAATCAGGCCTCCCATTCATATGGTGCTGGGAGTATTTAGCAACCCGACAAGCCCTCTGCCTGCCAGCTGCCCATTTAGAGAAGTGGTGAATACTGTTGTTGGTGTCGCGGCGAGGCGTGATTCATTTTTAAATACATTCCAAATCCCTCTAATTAGGTCCACTTTGCTATGCCTTGCATCCTTTCACGAGACACTCCAGAGCACTCTGTGGGTATCTGACATATACAGCTAAACTCATCCACACACACTCCATTTCATAATCAAATGGGCCTGCATTTATCCTGCATTCAATATTTATGGGCTCTTGAAAGTGCTTGTTGGTCCCCTAAACCCAAAGAGACATGAAAAGTTCCCACAGTTCAGAGCGCTGATTTCTCGTCTCCAGGCAGTAACAGGCAGTTTGGGGTTTGTTTGTTTTTTGTTGTTGTTGTTGTTGTTTGTTTTGTTTTGTTTTTTTTCTTCTTCGTTTACTCTTGATCTGTTCACCTGATGTTTACATGACATCTAGATTTAGCAGTATTGATCAACATGCATATAGAAGTGGAGATTCTTATACTGCAGCTCTTGTGGAGATGACTGACCAGTGGCTGGGACAGATGGACAAGGATAAAATAACTGGGACGCTTTATTTATTGATTTTAGTGCTGCATTTGCTGCATTTGATCTGGTAGACCATGATATATTGGTAGAGAAATTTTAGCATTATGATTTCTAAGAAACTGCACTAAATTCGATGAAATCTTACCTAGCAGACAGAAAGTCTACATTCATTAATGGGTAATTTTCCTTTCCACAACTTGTATAATTTTATTTTTAATTTATACAAATAAATATCCACACATACTACTATCTATGTACAGCACTACAGTATTTGCTGATGACACTACTGTATATACAGCTGGACATCCAGCGGCACAAATTGAATAGAAATGTACTATTTGTACAAATATTGCTTCTGTTTGTATCTATTAAGGTGATTTTTTTTTTATGTCTAGGACTCTTAGAAGTAGATCCCAGTTGAATAAAAAGAAATACTAATGAAAAATCAAATCAAATTACTGTAATTTTATATACAGTCTTTGACACTGATGAATATCGTATTAGTCTCAGTCAACCATGGGTATAATTTACCAACCAAAACTATATCATCAAAATAACCAGTTTACAACAGAAATAAAAAGTTTCTGGACTCCAAAATGTGCTTATCTACCAGGTCCAGTTATGACACTGAATTATCATTTCCAGAGGTGCCAGCATTGCCTGTAGCCAGTTGTTTGTGTTGTGAGCAAAACACCAGGGATGGAAGAAAAAGCTGGAAAGGAAACCTCTCTGTTTGACTCACACACTTATCATCAACACACATCTGCAGAGTATTTTTGGAGGAGGTATGGGCTGCCAGATTTTGAGAAGTGCCCTGTAAAGCCCCCTCCTTTCCTCGCCTCTCTCCGAGCTCTTTCCGTCGCCATCCTGTCCTCTGTCTGTGCTGCGGAGAAGGGGGCACTCTTGGCCAGAGGGAAAACTGACGCAATTCTTGCTGTTGACGGGACTGAGCTCAAGCTGTGATGCAGCGAAAGCCATCACACAAACGCTTTCCCTTCGTCTGGGAATTGGTCACAGCCACTTTACAACTGAGACGATTTCACGTTTAAAATTTTTTTTATTCTCACACTTTCCCCCCATGGCTGCTGTGCAGCGGGCGACGAGTTGTATTCAGAAGTTTTTCAAAAGGAGGGAAAAGTTTCTTAGCGATGCACAAACGGGAACGGCATGGCTAATTGTCAAGTGGCGTAACAGCTGAGGCTGAGGATTCAGAATGGAGGGACAGAGGGAGGGAGGCATTGAAAAAGAATTTCAAAGAGGCCCTGAATAACAAGATGCTACGTCGTACAATAAAACACATGGTTATATCAAAACCAAAGGTAGGAAAAGAGGAAAAGAGGAGGGAAAGCACATGACAGGACGTGAGTTGAAGAAACATTCCAGTTTCCAGGCTCAGGATAAACTCTGGAGCGATTTGAAAAACCTATTTAGCTCCTACCTGCTTCAGTTGAGAGAGGCGAGGAGAAGAGAAGAACTGACTGAGTCTTATTTCATGGGCCTCTCTCTCTCCAGCAGGGAGCTACAACATTGCTGCTGCCTTAAGCCCCTGGAGCAAGGCTGACACTCATCCACTCTCAGCCGGTTCCACTGACTGTCACAGCAGCTGCCAATCAAGCGCTATCTACCTGGAAGCCTGAGGGCTGCTGGAGAGAGGCAAGAGTGGAGGATGGAGGGAGATGATGATGAAGGGGTGAGGCGAGGGGGAGGAAGCAAAAGGAAAAAAAGAGAGTCGGATGAGGCTGGGCATTCTCTGCAGCCTAGGTACAGGCTGTATTTGGGATTCAGCATTTCCATATCTGTAACGGAGAGAGCAGGGAGACAGGGCACCGAAAAACAGAATCTCAGGGATGCCTTTCATGTCGGCCTCCTTTGATCTCTTTCCGGCTTTTGGCAGCAAGGGTGGAGTAGAAGAAGAGACGGAGAGGAAGCAACTGAGGAGGGGATAAGGAGCTGTTTTGACAACCTCTCTCCATCTCTTTTCTCTCCTTTCCACCACCACCAAACACACCCCTCCACCACCAGAACCTCTGATCTGCCAGGAAGCCCAGGCATTGGGATTAGCACCGGTACAAAACCGCTGTTGCAAAGCATCCGCCAAAGCGAAGTTCCGAAGGTGCAAGACAACAGAGGTTATTAGTAGTCAGGGGGCAGCACTGGCAGTGCCACCAGAGACATGTAATACCTGCCCCGCGATGCTCTGACGCTAATCCATATCTGCCACGACAGCTTTTTCACAGCCGAGTGGAAGGGACGGCTGACATGAGTCAACCCGCGGGAAACCTGTCCGCTCAATCCACACCTTCAATTAAAGAGAACATCCAAAGTCTCGCCAGGCTACGTCCTGCTGTGAATATTTATTGCTGCACAAAAAGTCACCCCTCGGAGGCAAGATTAATATTTATTCATTTGTCTGTCACACTTTTTTTTTTCCCTTTCCAATCCAAGGGCTAGAATTCAGTGTGTTACTAATAAGCAGTGATTATAACTTAAAGAATAGGCGGATAAGCTGGATTTATTAAACTGAGTTTACTCCCCCTTATTACTTCACTTCTATTTGTGTGTGAGAATGTGCAGAGCAGGGACATGTCTGATATTTATTTTGAGATGAAAGAAGAAAGGAATGACACTTTGTTCGGTGAATTAATTGGTATAATTAATAAGCTGTTATGCAATGCCTGCATCATTGCTGAGCTAACTTTCATACATACTGTCCCTGCTAGAAAACACAAACCTTCACACACACACAAATAGACCAGGTTTCATCTCCCCTCCCTATCATTTATCATCATTTTATTGCAAGGGCACCAGGGGCGCAAAGTTATTACAGGTACAGTAGTGGTGGAAACTGTGAAAGCCACTTACTCCACCAGAAACTCGGAAACTCTAAACTTGTTGAGTAATAGCCAGGAGCCACTATCCTTCATCCACACACCACCCATATATCCATCCATCTGTCCATCCATCCATTCGCCCCCTTCGACACTTGCCATTTATCAGTCAGCCTTTAAGCATCCATCAAAGAGGAAGATTTTTGATGGTCTATCAGTATGCAGACAGATCAACTTAGGGGTGAGGGGTGATATGACGTTATTAGATTGTGAAGAAATAAAATGTCTCCTTGTGTGTGCACATTCACATCAGGTGCAGCTCTAGGGCTTATTTTCTCAGCTAAATGTTTAAGTTGAAAAACTTTTGAAAAAACACTGTTTTGTAAGACTTTCACATCACCTCCATAGCCATATTACTGTACAACTGTTTGACAAATACAAATACAAATAAAATAATAATAATAATAATAATAAATTCTTTATTTTTATATCAAAATCTTGGAAAATCGGTAAATTTTTTTCTTCCTGTAAAACAAAACATGATGCATTCTTACATAAGCTAGAACCAATCAGTTTTAACCAATAATAGGACGCCACATGTCAATCAATCTTCAACTTTTAGTGGTGCAGAGCAAAGACTAAGATTCATTGGTTGGCTAGCAAGTGACACTTCGGTACGCTGGAGTGTCTTATAAGATGTTTGCCCCCTCACACCGTGTTCTGTTTCTCCAAAATACTGTGGTTACCATGGTTACGACCTGCTGGCTAGAATTTATTCCCTTTAGAGAAAGTGGATGTAGTGAAAGCAGGGATGAAAATGAGAATATCTCTCTGATATTCTCCGGCTGCTCAACTTCAACTCTGGGTCAGAGTTTATACTAACTTAGCTGCCATCAGCGGGCAAGAGCATAAATATGCGGAAGCAAACAGCAATCTGCTTCCTGTATCGTGTAGACTTTAATCATACAATTTACTACTCAGTGTGATGCCTTCCCCCGAGACACACAAATAAACTAATAACAGCAAACAGTAGGTAGTGCCTTAGATTTCTTCCCCTCCCCTTTGTACGTGGTAATGTAGTGGCATAAATGACAGCACTGAGTTGTTGGTCCCTAAAAAGAATTCAACATCGGTAATATGGAACTGGTTTGGATTTTCCTAAAGATCAAACAACACTTATTTGCAAAGATCTCAAAGATAAGGTTCACATGTCAGATGGCGAGACAACAAACTTTTTTAACCACTTCAAAAGAAAGCACCTAAAACAGTATAGACAGTCAAACAGTGAGGCGATCCCATGTGAATGCATAAGCTTCAGCCACACAGCCAGAGGCGACAAGGCCAAAACAAACAACTCTAATGAAGGCATTTAAGAAAGGCATTCTGTATGACAGGACATTAAGTGCCAAAAATAGGTTGGCTAACTCATGCAATAATACTTTATCATGCAAAAGTCTCTGATTGTACTTCAGTTCTCTATACCATGTCAAAATTCTTGTTGAATGTTCATATTTTGCAGAACTGCACACTGGATTAAAATCTGTTTGAAAAAGTACTTTGGCTTGAGACCCGGTCTGTCCTTTTTAAATTAGTTTGGTACTGCACTGTTCAGTCACTTACACAGTAGTCTTCAAAACAACATGGAAAGAATTGTAAGATCATGGCTCATGACACTGCCTGAAAAAAGTCATGACAATACTTTTGCTACATCCCCCACCCTGGATCAACTCAATACAGCTGTGATATAATACACTCTCCACTGCAGTGACAGGACATGGTCTTTTCATTTCCCTCTCAGGGAAGTGACCTTTACTTGTAACTTTTTCATGACCTTAGGCAATGCCACAATGGAGAAACCTTCCTCCTCCTACTGCAGAGTTATCACAGAGTTTTCAATATTTCATCCTTTCCTCCCGTCCATTATTTCTCACACGCAGAGTGTCGAGGAAACCAACAAAGTGCTTAGTCCTGTATTTTTCCTGCTCATTAAGACCATCAAATATTCAGAGAATAGGTCTCGAGCACTCTGGCCTGCCATCACTAGCATTCCAAATAACCCTCAAATGGCACCCCACAGCGCCTCAGAAACATATGCATATTTCAGGTGCTGTCACATGGGGTTGATGCAAGGGAACAGCGCCCCGAGGCTTGCTCAGACAAGACCTGAAATGATGACACACACTGCAAAGCAAATGTAATGCGTAAAGATGCTGCGACACATGGAATACATCCTCCCGTTTATAACAGCGATGGTGTGCGAGGGCAGCGGAGTGGGGCGGTGAGAGGGAGCGAGGAGGGGGAGGTTTATTTGCCGGCGAGCAGGAAGATGACAGGCTTAAAGAAATATAATCCCCAAACAAGCAAACGCAAGTCCCGAGATTGGTTTACGCTGCTGTTCTCGCTGAAACATTAAGTCATCATTTCTTTCACTTTTTTGAAGCAAAGTAGCTCACGCGGTGGATTCACTGTGGGAAGAAGAAAAAAACAAGGGAGGGGGGGGGGGTTAAAAGAAAGAATGGGTGAAGGAGCAGTGAGAAAATATACAGCGCAAGCAAAGTTTAACCAGATTAGAGACTCATCCCTTTCAAATCCACTCGGCCAAGTTCTCGTCCCTGCCTTTGAAGTTTTCCTCCTGTGTTGGGGAAAATGAATTCACACATATTAGGGCACCCTGTGCGAGCGCTACCTACGCAGTGCTGACAGAAGGGAAAATTCCTACTACGCCCCCGTCGCTTTCTGCCGTGTATATTAATACCTTATAACCCGTGGTCATGTGTACAATTCAGCCCTATTCAGCCATGGGAAATAAATAGCACTTTTTTCAAGGCACACAAAAGATCCTTAGTGGCTTCAACTTAAGAGCGAGAGGGAGGCGGGGGGGAGAGGAGGGAGGGAAAAATGATGACATATTCATGAAAGCAATTAAGGTGGGTGTCCATAAGAAAGCAGAAACATGATGAGCATCTTATGACCTCGATGGGCTAAATTACCATCAATCACCTGACACTAATTAACACTGCGCAGACACATGAAATAATGCTGAACTAATCTTGTTCCATCAACACGTCTACATTTTTAAATGTAATCATATTAATTATCCTATTCTAGCCAGGTGTACAGAAATGTATTCATTTGTCAAGTTTGTCTACTTTCAATTCACTTTGTGTCACAACCTTCACAAATGTAGTTTAAAATATTCCCCAGTTGTATGCGCTTTACTTTTTGTTGCTTTAATGTAGGGCTAAACTTAATTATTTTCTAAATGATTAATCTAACAATTAATATATTGAATATTCTAGAGATAAGTTTTTGCGTTTGGTCGATTATATAACAATTAATTTACCCAACATAAATATCAAAAACTTGTCTCTTCAATATTTCAATATTTTATTCAATAGTAATCCTAACAACAGAACATAAAGCACATGAGAATAATATCAAGTATTGTGATATTATGTTTTGTGAGATTCTCAAAACACTGTATTGTGATATTACGAGACATGCAAAGATCTGTGGCAGTGGTTAATCTCGTGTTGTGTTGTGTTTAAACCCCCGACTGCAAAGAGCAGTGCTGTTACCTGTCCTCCCTGTTCTAATTGCAGAAAAAAGTAAACTTTTTTAATTCAAATGTTGTACATATGGTGGTTTGTTCTGCTTTGTTCTTTGTGCTAAATTTAGATACAAAAAATATCAATATATCATCTTGCTTACAGTATCGCAATATATTGAATCGTAACCCCTTATATTGTGCAACATATTATATCGCCAGATTCCTGCCAAGTGCACAGCCCTAATGATTATAGTAGCATATTTTTACAATTTTGTCCAATTTACACACTGTTTCATGGACCCTATTTGTAAGATGGTTGATCAGAAAAATATTGGAATCCCAGTTCAAAAGGATTGCTGTTATGCGTATTAATTTAATCACTGCATCAACCCTTTTCCTGAACTGAATCAGTATTTTTACTACAGCACTTGACTTAAAACTTAAAATGGTCATGACAGTGATTTATTTTGTCACTGGAGTTATATGCAGTTAAGATTATTACTAGCAATATATCTTTGCCTCAGGGCGGGGCAAGGAAAATAACTGAAACGACTTACAGACTGTAACAACAGTCTGTAACATTAGTTAAATTTAAAAAGGCAGAATAATAACATTAGATGACATGTGGTGTTATGTTAACAGCAGCAATGCAGAAATTACTTTTAGCATGGGGTGATAAAGAAACATTAAGAATGAATTTTAAGTGGCTACTAACAGAAACATGATCCACGTGTTGATAATCCTAACATATCAAGCTAAGGTGCTGACAAAAAGACAAAAACAGTGCTGTCCCGTTGCTGCTGCTGCTCTGGTACTTTCACTTCAAGTAGTCGTGCTGAGCAGTTGTACCTCTGTGATAAGACAGTTACACTTTGTGGAGCTTATAGAGAAGCATGCATCTGATCACAAGTGAGGTTTGTCAGCTGGTGTATTTTCGTAATCGATGACGTTGATTATGACGACAAATCGCACCAGCCCTACTTTGAAGGACGTTGTACTTTTAGGTTGAATGCACAGACTGTATCCAAAACAGTTTTGTGAAGTCTAATCGTTTGTTTATTGATTTTGAAGCCCCTCTATATTCATTTTGCAGTGTAAACAGAGTTGCTGGGGACACCTTGAGGTGTTACACCCTCAAACTGGTCTTAAAAAAATCTAATCAATGCAATGAACCTACCTCCTCCCCAGTCTTCATCCAGCCCAGCCCCACCACCCAATCTAATAATGCTATTCCTTCCCTACCCTGATTCATATGCAAAACAACGACCAGACAGTCTGTCTAGGGGGTCGCCCTCGCAAATACACACACATAGATACGAGTACACACCCACCCATACACACTTTAACTGCAGATGCACACAAAAGCACAAAAAGTCACAGTTTGTGTATTAGTATTCTGCTCCCAAAGCGATGGCATTAGAAAAACCCATATTCTAACAGTGCCTTTCAGAGGGAAGTGCCCTTCAATCTTTCATTGGTTATGCACAAAGCCAGGAGAGAGTAATTAAAAACTCCACATCCAGGGACCTCGGCACAAAAAGAGAGAGAGAGGGCCAAAAGAAAAAAGAGAAAGCTTCAAACATTTTGGGCCTCCCTGGTGGAAAGAGATGGAGGGAGTGAGGAGCAGAAAGTGGAGTGGAGCAGACAGAGGGAGGGCCGTATCCTTGACAAGGCCATACATCATCTGTAGTCAAGAAAGATGGAAATCAGGTATTTCATACCTTTAACAAGGCCAGGACTGATCATTAACCAGAAGAATTTAAGCGGAAAGATTGTAGTCTCATACATGCTGGCTGTAATTACTTAAGCCTCGCCTGTCCAACGGTGTTGGTGAAAACATCTGGAAAAAGCCCTTTCTCTTTGATTCTCAGAGGATGCCACCAAAAGATCATACTGAACACTGACATGTTTGAGCCGCATCTGAACAAAGAGTTTTGTTGACAATAGTAAGAGAGATACAGCAAACCAAACTGAATTCGCCAGAAAAAACAGGGTACATCGCCAATATTTATTTTTAAGTGTGGGTTTTTACCATAGACAGTAGTCTACAATATATTAGTGAACATCAACCTTTGGTTTGTGGACTACTGTTTTGAAGCCTCTAATTTGGCATTATGGGGTTTCTATCTTGGTTACTGGCAACCAGAACACGTGTAGTACCAACAAGAGTATGGATCAGCACTACATTCTACAGTTTGATCTGAGTTTAGGGAGGTTCTGTTAAACCGGAAACACAATGGCCGCCACCTGGTCATATCTACAAGGGAACACCAGACCCACAAAAGATCTTGAGAGAGTGAATGTTTAATCCAAACTATGATCTTTCATCAACCATAACCGCATCAATCTTAACCACAGCGGTCACATTATAAAACATAATTAGTTTGTACAGACTCAACACAGTCCGACTTCTTTTTGCAACCAATGGAGGCGCCCCCTGCTGGCCATTAGAAAGAATGCTGGTTTAAGATACTTTGATATTGGCTTCACTTTTCAGACCCAGAAGCTCCATCTACTTTTTCCTCTATTGTCTACACTCTTTAATTTAATTTTGTCTGTTATGTTAACCTGTTTGCTTTTGGTTTCTACCATGGGTTGACAGTGATCTGTTTTTTAAAAATAAATCTGGCAGGATCAACGATGGCGGAGTGAGCTGTGTCTCTGTGTCTCCACTCTAACGTCAGATTCAGGCAGAAATCTCAACCCACAGGCACATATAGATCAAAACACAATTCCAATATGACACACAGGATTGAGATTGACTTTCTGGCTTTGAGGTGCATATATTGTTGCCAAATTAGGGAGTTGGTCTCCCTCTTGGGTGGCCTTTGCCCTGTCACCTATGATGGCCTCGGGTGAGCTGTCTGATAGCCCGAGGCCATGGACCAGCCACAGAGGCTGTATGTGTGCACAGACTGCTTTACATACAAAAAGAAGCACTTTGAACTTGTAAAACAGACTTCAAAACAAATACTTCAGTGTGCTCCACAACTGAGAGCAATGCCTTACTTGGAATACATTAATAATTCCATGTATTTTGATGCTCAGAGCTGTACATTCATCTGAGATTCAACAATGAAATGTAAGGAAACATTTCAGTATAAAGTGTATAAGTATAGTATAAATGGGTTTTAATTACAAACATTATCAGCAAGTAGGACAAATATAACAAACAAAAAGAAGTAGTAATGAATTATTTCAATGAATTAGAGCTACTTAATTATTAATTTTATTAATTATTTGGGTCATTTTTCAAGAGAAAAAAAATGCTTTGATTTCATATTCTCAAATGTGAATTTATTCTGGTCTTCCATGATAGCAAACTAAATATTTTGGGGATGTGGACAAAACAAAACATTTTAGGATGGCATCTTGGGCTTTGGGAAACACGTGTTCAACATTTTTCACATTTTATGAACCAAACAACTAATCACTTAATCAAGAAAATGATTGACAAGCTCATGAAAATAATCGCTCATTGCAGCCCTACAACAGATATTAATTATCTTCAAGCAAACATATTGTTTAAATCAGATAAGAAAACAATGAGAAAAGAAACTACAAATGTAAAACAGAAAGCCTGGGTGCATGGAGTTTGAAAGATGAGGGCATTTACCAGGCAAGGAAGGTCTAATAGAAGATGCTATCAAGTTGTATTATGGTAAATGAAGCATTCAGCAGTTTTGGAGCTCAGCCAATGATGGGGATTAAATATCAGGATATCTCAACCTCTGCTACTTCAATTTTGACCATTCTTTTTTAAATTGATCTCTCACAAGTCCCCAAACTTCATGGAAGTGCAACACTAAATCAATGGATTACCCTTTTAACTCCAGGAAACTCTCAAGCTCTAATGACCAAGAAGGATTCTTGAGTACGTATGTTTTTTGGTGTTACCATATAACAAAAAACAAAAGAACTAGAAAATAGGCTTTGTGTATGGTTTGGTCACTATTCCACAAAAATAAGGAAAAACGTACACGCACATGCACTTTTCATAGAGCAGCTGGACAATGTACTAATGGAGGCTAATACCTATTTCTTGCAGACAGTAAAATACAAGCACACAGAGATTCAGGTTAAAAAAAGGACACTTGAACACCTGAGGTCCTTAAAACACACAACACACACACATTCTGAGCAGCTGCCAGTGTCGGGCCACTAATTCAAGCAGCTTGTCAATCAGCCTGTCAGATGTACAACAAGACTGATCTATCAGCAAGGAAGTATATCAGCCAAACAGCCAGTCAGCAAATGAGTAAGTCAACAAATTCCAAGTCCCATTCAGCTGGTTAGTCAGTCAGGCAGCCTGTTCAAGGCTGGAAGGGTGCACTGTTACTCAGTCTCGTTCTGGGGAGGCATTGTGGTTCCACTGGAACTAGTAAAGTAAAAAAAACTGGGAAGTCTGCAGTACGAAATGCTGTCACTGTGGTGTGTTAAGCGGGCTTCATATGTTGAAACTTAAAAACTACAGTAAGTAGCAATTGAGGTGCATGGTGTAAAGCCCTCTGGACACATCTGAAACTTGTCTGAAACTCAGTGGAAACCGTGGAACGCCAGCATGCTTTCTAAAAATGTGTAACAAAGCAAAGACGACACAATAATGGTTCTTCTTTATGGCAGTGTTGTGGGATCTCCATTTAAAAAGGGTATTTGTCATCCAATCGGTCAATATATTAGTTAGTACATCAGCCACTGCTTTAACACTGTCAGCCAATAAAGTGTTCAGCCAGCCAGTAAGCCCACAAGTGACCCAGCCATCCAGTCAGCCAGCAAGGAGATGGCCAAGTGGAGCTAAACACCCCACTGTTGGCACTGAACTGAGCAGAGCCAGAGCCAACACCCACACCACACACGTGCACGCATACACACACACACACACACACACACAACACTAGCCAGTGGGGACAGCACTGTCATTATCTGCCATCTGCAGGCCTGAGTGGCCTTAGCCTGGAGGGAGAGGAAACCAAGACGAGGAGAGAGAAGCAGGGAGAGAAGATGCGCATCCGTATGTGTGTGTGTGTGGTGGGGTGGGGGTGGGGTGGGGGTAAGCACACAATGTGAGACGGGGCACAGTCTCACTAACACAGCGAAACGCACAAGGAGACAACAAAGGAATGACTTTGTGCTCATGAGGGAACACAGACTTTGCTTTGTGAGTGAGTGTACAACTAGTCTGTTACACTAAAAGAGAGCAATTACAGCAGTGTGCTCAAAGAGAACACCCTGACAGACAAAACACCATCACAAGTGTGTGCCTGTATGAGAAGTGTGTGTGGATGCTTCTCACATAGTGCAAAACTCTTTAGACAGATGATGGTGTTAATAACAACTCTAAACACTTTTTTTCCTCACCATTAACTGTTGTGATGCGTTATGTATTTAGTAAATAGGCCTAATTTAATATGTCTCTGAACCAATTTACACATATGTCAGTTTATTGATAGCATATCAGCTTGTGTGTACAGGTGCAAATGGTGGATTGAGGTGTAAGGGGTTCTGCTGTGTGCAAAAACTTTACACAAGGTGTGCACATGGCAGGATGATGATCTGAAGAGCGAAACACCAGCAAGAAAACTCAGCGACAAAGCTTCAGACTGAATAACAATGACACAGGCTACTGAGAAACTGAGTTTTCTGCTTTTCTGCTGCTTCCTCTTCTCTATGCTGTTTCTGTGGCTGCCGTGGGCTGAGGCCAAGCGCAACACTTCACAGAGCTCAGCACCTCTATGGCACTGAGGTTCTGGCTGTGAAGAAGTGTGCATGTTATGCTGTGTTGCAGGCAGCTTTGCGTGGAAACGGCAAGCATCCTGGAATCTGAGAGAAGCTGCTTGGAGACATGCATGCAGCTTCCTGGAGGTGTCAAGAGGACTAGAAGCTACTAAGCCAGAGGTTTGAAGAGAGAGCAAACACATCTAAAAACACTCCAATTATACATACTCAGTTATACTGTTTTTACACCAAAATTTGTGCATAAATGCAGGTTTTTTAAACTTAAATAAATCCACTAAAACTTGGTGACTCCTTTCCCATTGGCAGTAGACAAGGTTGCCTTTAGGCTTGGGTGGTATAATGGTATTACAGTATACCAGGATATTACGAAATCCTGACAGTATGATTTTCAATACCGTCATAAATACTGACACTCCTCTTTCTACTGAACTGACACTAAGACGCTGTATTGTAGTGTCCAGCTTACGCCACCAGGGATCAGTCTCACAGCACAGCTGAACAGGCAAACATAGCTTTCATTTGAAGAAGAAACGCGACCTGTTGGGAATAAAATTACAGGACTAACTAATTAAAAAGAAGAGAAATGCCTCTGTCCCTGTTCTGGATTATGCTGGATTCAGTCCTGATGATAAAGGTAGGCTAACAAACACTGCAGACTATTTACTGGTCAGAGTAGCGATTTGTCGTGAGTGTGTAACTTCAGTGAGCATCAAAGAGGGCAACGAGCAGACTAATTACTGGTGACAGAGTTACGGTGAATGTGCACTGAGGGAGGGACAGTGAGACCATGCTGTAAATTTACACTTTAGGTTTGAGTTTGTCAGGGAATAAAGGCTGCATCTTCTCAAGATCGAAGTGGAGCTCCTGTGTGTGTCCGTGCATTGTTTCTCAACTGTGGGAATAGTGCCACTATGATGATTAGCTCCATTGTGGGAGTATTAAGTACATTGTAGGTAGCTGAGCCATTTCACACAAGTTTTATGCAAATACCACCTAATACCATGTACCCTGGTAAAATGTCAGGAGGGTATGAAGAGGAGCCTAAGCCTAGTTGCCTCTCTGTTTATTTTGATTGTTTGTGTTTGTTTTTTGTTTTTTTTGTTTTTTTTCTGATGTGTTGCTGAAAAGCCAAAACTAAACTCATCTGTGTGCAGGCATATTTAAAATGTGTTCAGCTCTCAGTTCTTTCATAGTTTCTAACTGAATCTCTGTGGTTTGAAGTTTAGTTTTTGCTCCTGCATCACTATTTGTACTTTCAGGTATCAGCTTTATTTTACTGTTGCATGTTCACTTACAGCTGGATAGGAGTCGTGTTAAGTTACTGCTGGTGAAAACCCAGCATTTACTCATTCAGTTGCTTCATAATAGGGGAACTTTTATTGTGAAAAATTCTTAGGAAATGATTATGTTTATCCATCATATTATGGTCGCTCAACTCAAGACAAGCTAAGCATCAGCTGCTGGGCTCACATGCTGAGTCAAACTGAGTCGAGACAAGTCCGCACATGTGCATGGATGGAAAAGGGGTGAGAGAGACATGGATGTTACCTATGGAAGCAACAAGGCTTTGTTGCTGTCACCGACATAGAGCAAAAATTAGCGTCTCCACCCACACGTCATGTTTCATCATCACCTTGCAGCTGGAGCCAATAAATACCCATGACTATTGCAGAGTCATGTGAGCCAGGAATGAATGCAGATTGTACCCTGTTCCCTTGGCAGACAAAACCTAGATGTTAGTGGGTGTTGGTTATTTTTTTTTTGTCAAGTTTAAAAACAGCATCTGTGAGGGCTAGTGAGAGTTGGGTTCCTGCAGTTGGTCTTTTTGTTTATTTCTGTGTGTCAGGGGTGACTACTACAGCTACTTCTCAGTCTGGCTCTTTTCAAAGACAGAGACGAACAGGTCAACACACTATTTGTCAAAAATAAATGGATACTGACAGCTTTTGACTGCTACATAAACACTGTCAGTCAAAACATTGACAGCTAAAAATAAAATCAACTCAAACCTCAATATAAAAGTGTTTCCTACAAAAAAAAACATGTACACTGTGCGAGCTAAATTGACATTATAGCCAAAAGTACTCGCTCATGAGTCAGTCATACACTTGAATCACACATACCAACTAGTAAATGGCTTTCAATTTGTTAGCCCTTCATCACAAAGGTGAAACCTTTAACTGAGTCCCTCATTCTTCTCTGTTCTGTCTCATAACACCCTTTTGAATAGAGGTCCACTGCTCAGCTCACCCTCTCTGTTCTTTCCAATTTGAGCTTGGCGTCTTAGTAAGGTAGCTTGTGCCCTCTAGTGCATGTCACACTCCAAGTGTGTTGCAAGCAACTGTTCTCTCTCCTGCCATCCCACCACTTACACATGCGTGGCAACAGAAAATAGAGAAATGGGGCTGTGAGATGTTGTGGTATCACTCATAAGTAGATAAGTACGTCCTTTTCTTTTTTTAATTCAGGTTTTCAAACACACAACCATTCAGATTTCTCTCAAAGTGCATTTTTTCCATTTCTACAGTATGTCTCTGAAGAGATGTGACAAAAATCTGTCTTGGCAGGTCAGCAGTCTGTGTTGTGTCTGTATTTTCAGCTTCACGGGATGAGCCCTCTTGCCAAAGAACAATAATTCCATGACTGGATGGCTACAAGAGCAATGGAATGAAGTAGCGCTTTAGTGTTCAATTGGTCAGTAACTCAAACAAATGTATCTGTATGCTCGGTGTGAGAGAAGGGACACGAGGACACAGTGCGCCCCACCCTGTGCATAATGGGAGGTTACAAGACGGGGGCGGGGGTGTACGTCTGGGGAGTGCTGCTGAACTCCCGTAACCTCAATTATTCAGCATTAGGCCCTGCTATTGATTTCCTGTTGGATCGACTTACTGAGTCCCGAGCATTGGGACAGTGACATGCTATAGCCTTCCCTGGGAGGGATCTTTAAGAATGGATGGATGGATGGGAGTCTGTTAGAGGGAGAAAGAAAAGAGATACAGATCCACGGCAGAGGAGGGTGTAATTAAAGATACCCCTTATCAAGGCTGTGATAGATGAAGATGTCAAAGCCTCGTGGGCTAGTTAGTTAGCGAGAGGCCAGGGGACTGGTTAGTTAGTTTTTGCCGACCTTGGGGAAGGAGGGTGACGTTGCGTAGAGGGCAGAGGGTTCCCATGACTGGGGCTCTTGCTGAGGGAGGAACAATATTTATGTTTGAAAGGAAAACTATGTGGCTGTCAGATACGCGGGGGAAGACTAATTGGTTGAGGATATGGGGTATTATTTTGGTGCTGAGGTTTTGGGGGAGTTTCTCAAGCGTCCATCAATGCCCAAGCTGACCTCAGTGAAAACAAACAACATAGCTATGCCAGGCAAAGTCAGCTGCAATATTTCTCACCATTACCAAGACTATCAGCTGTGAAAACAAGTGGCATGCTGACAACACAAGAAAACAATGCAGCTTTTATGTTGACAAAAGAGGAATAAGCCGGTTTCTTTTTTACCATCTTGGTCTAAATCTGGTCATATGTAGGTCTGTCTTCTTCTGTACCTGGCTGCATGGTCAGACATGGGTCAGGTTCCAAATAAAACAGATGGCAAGAGTTGCCTTTCTGCAGTTTCTCCTTGGCCCAACCTTGAGAAGCTGTGCTGGGCTGAGCAGAGCACTGATCTGGGCTGAGCTGGTTTGGAGGTTGAAGACTGGAGGGGGCAAATCTGCGGCCCGTAGCCTGACAGAGCACACGCTAATTTGAGGAGGCTGAGGTAGATGAGGGGTTTTGAGGTGTTGGGATAGGTGAGAGAATACTGGAGTGAGGAGGATCTCTTCAGACTGAATCTATTGTGGAATTTCAAAATCTCTTGTCCTGTAAACCTGTCTCAAGAAACTGTCAAAATTGCTCTTGTTTTTTTCTGATGCAAAAAGGACAAATTTGAGAATGTTAATGAAACAGGAAAAGAAAAACCGTCATGTTATCAAGATACTACAGGAGGGACTTTCCTTGTTTGAAGGTGTTGTCACTTGTTTCAAGATATTTTAAAGCCCCAATCTATGTGCAAACATTGAATCTAACCAGTTTATGAGGATTAAATGGCTTAAGTCTACAGTAGTTAAAAAGCTGTGCCTTTGTATATCAATATGTACATTTTACTGATGAAAGACACACAGCTATTCCACTCAAATATAGCACCTCTGTTATCTGCTAAAGTAGAATGAAATGGTCTAACGTTGATCACAAGATGAGATCAACTTCATTGGCCAAACACCAATATTTTTAAGCACTGGCCCCACAGGCCACCAACCCCCTACATTTTGTGCCCAAGGTACAGTGACAAGCACTTTTCACTGTTTTCACAGAAAGTTGAATGGTGCAAAGGAACTGGGGGCGTTTGTAGAACTGTAACATTGTTTTGGCAAAGGCTGACTTTACAGGGATAAAACTTGGTGGCCACAGACTAACGTTTTGTGGCCATGGGCCAGCTGGCCATGGTGATGCCAAACCATGCGATGGACTGTTGAAAAAAGAGTCTGTCAGTAATGTAAAGCCCAAACTATGCTCCTCTGCCATTAATGCAGAGTAGCTAGTTGGATGTCTCTGGTTTTATCAGATTAAAAAACATACATAATTCTAATGTATTATTTACACTGTGTGCTCCAACATACAATACACAATACAAACAAAACCACCAATCATTCAAAATGTTATTATTGAAGAAAGAGAAATGACCTCACTACAGTGACATTATTTGGCCTTTGTCTAAAGATAAGCAATACTGATTATTTGACCAACCCTGTCTTTTTTAGGATTTTTCTTTTAAAATTTATGAGTTGAACTTGAGAAACAGTTGTTTTTGTGACTGAAATTTACTGGGAGACCGGTGGAGGTGTGTTTGCTGGGGTGTGTGAGGTTAGGGTGGGTTAGGGGTGAACGAGGTGATGTTGAAGTCTTGGCAATGAATAGTTAGCTGCCGGTGATTCAGCTCCACCTCCTAATCAGCGCGTAATTGGCAGGGTTGATGACAAGTCCAGGCCCTAGGGCAGACCACAGCGACTGTTTACTGCTGTCTCCTGTTTTCTCTGTGCAAATTAAAGCAGTGCACTAACCGTCTCCAGACACACAGATGTCTACTGTATGTATCTACAGTATGCAACTATGTAAGTACAGTATTGATGTTTGTGTACTATGTGTCAGTGCGTGGAGACGTGTTTGACCTGGGTTCATACCTGTCAACACCCCCTTTGCAGTTATTGTCTTCTCATACTTTGGCAACACAGATCTGTCATAATTTATTGGTGCCATTTACCTGCATTTGTCAGTTAACAGCACAGATCAAAAGACACCATAATTACAAGAAGTTACCCAGCTCATCTAAATACTGTCAGTAAGGTCACTGCGGATACAACCTGTCAAGACTTGGCCCTGAGTTTGAGACTTATCAAACAGTGGTGAGAATAGCAGCCTGGGGCAAATTTCATTCTGATACACAACACATAACTAGAACTAGAACTCGCTGCATAAAAAAACATCCAACCGTTCATGCTCGCCCAGAACTCAGAGGATTATACAAAACACCAAAGAGATTTTCAGCCATGGGATGAAGAGGGAGATAAAGAGAGATAGATGGAGAGGTAAAATAAAGACCCGCTCTTCACAAGATGGCAGAGAGCTGGCGTCGGCTCATGCACGGTGGCATGAATGTAAATCAGCTGGTGGATCATGCTGTCAGCCGCTGTCAGGGGTGGAGAGGAGAAGCTCTGCACCTCACTCTGGTCCACAACCTGAGAATCAGCCCTCATTTTCTCTACTCTTGTCTGTCTAAACATCATCTTTGCTCTTTTTTAGGTTTTGCACCTGTTTTCTTTTGTCTGCTTTGTTGTCTGCTTAAAACAGCATTTATCTCTGTCGGTGTCTCTGTTTCTTTGCCCTTTCTTATTCAAAACTCAACCTTCACCACTCTCCTTCTTCATGTTACCATTTACTCATAATGCCAATATCTTTTTGCACAAAACATGTATCACAATTGGTCAGTCCACAGAGGTTGACTTTTTTAGCTACCAGTGCTGACAAGTTCATCATCTAAATATGGAGCAATAATTGAGCTTGTCCACTGAAGCCTTATAGTTAATTTGCAATGCTATTCGACTGGCATGGCAAAGGCAGGTAGTGGCTGACACAGAGGAAAGGACCAGAGCTAGAGGTGTGAGGAAGTCATTATAGGTGTGAATGAGCCTTTTTTGTGTCCTATTGGGTTTTATACTTCTAAACTTGTGAGTGAAAATTCCTCTTCTAGACATTTTAAGTTAAAGCATTATATTGCAGAGTTTTGAGATTCCTGAATTAAAGTGAGGGAAGTGGGTTGGGACGAGGCCTGAATTAAGAAGAGGTTAGGACAGGGTTCAAGGTTAAGAACTGTTTAGTTTTAGCCTCTCAAGGAATAGATGTAGTCATTAAAGGCCTTTGCCTGACCTCTCCATCCTAAAAACAGGTCAGGGACCTTTTTCTATGTCATTCACCCAAACAGGATCTGTTTTCTTTTTTTTCAGTTTTCAGCGATTATCCTGAATTAAAATCTGCAGAATTCTGCTAAATGTTTATGTGCTTGTCATGTGATAGACAATATTCATTTAAAATAACAATTAATATTGTTTTTTGAGGAAAAATACCTACACACAATACATTAAAACAACATAAATTTTAGATTTTAGTAGAACTTTTATATTTAAGATTCTTTTTCCATCACCAACAGGTCAAAGCAAAATGTGAGCATTTGTTGGAAAAGTCAACCAGCATAAAATGTAGCTACTATAATGCAAGGTTCAATGTTGAGCAGAGAGAAAAAATTAATTTGCAAAACCACTAACATTAGCTTCCAACAATTACCACTTCAACACATATACAAACTACATACATCAATTAATAATATTTTGAGTTTTACAAGCAGCATTTCTATTCCTTTAAAAATTGTGGAAATGCCTTCTGATTTCTGGGATGCATATTCCGTTTGGGCCTTCGTCATTCCCTGTCTCCTTAATTTTCTTTCATCTCTCTGATGTCGGCTATCAAATAAAGGTATAATATATATATATATATATATATATATAACATATATATATATATATATATTAAAACTTTTAGTTTGACCTGTACAGTAGCTGATACCAATCAATCAACATTTGCTTGCACAAGTCAGATTGCAATCGTTACTTGACACCCCGTGTGGGAACAGAGCATTTTGGGCAGATGTGAAAGTAATTCAAGGAAAAGAATAAAACAAAGACACATAGAAAGAGCTTGACATAAAAGGAAGATGTTCACTCACACTCCATCCCTCCATAACACAGAGGCAAGTGTTTCTGGCCAGAGCGACAGTAGCCTGCTCTATACCACCAGCATGCCAACACCAGCTGGAGATCCAGCTTCCCCTCTGCTGTACACAGCTGCAAATCCCCTCAGCCGTTCTCAAAGGCTCCTTTGGAAAGTGGAGCATGCCGCAAGAGCCAAAATGTCAGCTCTTCTAGCAGGTGGACAGCTGATCTGCGTAGAAAATAGGCCTTGGCAGGAGGGTGAGGCTGCAGTGTCTTGAGGTGCAACAAAAAGCCTCCCATGAGCCTAATCTCCCCCTTCAGAAGATGTGTAAGCTGCGGCTTTCAAGGAACAGAATCAGCAGATTTCTCGGGAAGAAAACAGCAGCCTTTGACACCCAGTGACACTTGTTAAGAAAGAGATTCCTGACAAATTCTAAGCGCATGTAAAACCTGTCCATACTTTGCTGAAGCTACAGAGAACATGAACTACTGGGAAAGAAATCTTTTTGACGACATTAAAGGAAAGCTGTTAACCAGACACCAGAAAGGCCAAAGTTTGCTTTTCTCATTTTTACTTGCTGGCATTTCAAACACTGAGATCCTTGACAAGACCACTTCAAATAAACTTTCCTGGAGGAGTCATATAAGAGGCAAAAAACTTTGTTGATCTTTAAGTCATGTTTTGACACTGAGGTCTTTGTCAGACAAGGTTTTATGTCAGCTCCAGCTGTGGAGTCGATACTTGTAAAAGCTGTGGACTATGCACAGGTCCAAGACTTAGAGTATAGGATAATGTGCTATTTGGAAGATTTAACAGCAATCAGTGCCCAGACCATTTTCATAATTCTGCTTTCTCACAGATATCTAACAACATCTCCATAATGTCACAGTCATCTCAGTCATCTAAATTGGGAGCAGGCTATTTAAACTGCATTATTTCCTTGGCCCTGTATCTGAAGTGGTCACGGTGGGATGCACTGGAGATCTTTCTGTTTCGGGCGATACCAGCAGAGGTGGCCAAATGTGATGTTTCCATGAGCTGTGTGACCATGTTTCCACCCCTAACTCATGTTTTATAGAAGACTTTATGAATTAATTGTGTGCCTTGGGAAGAGGGTGACTATGAAGGACCTGGATGAATGAAATGTCAGTGGCACAAGGAAAAGGTTTTCCTTTACTTAGCTGTGGTGTGTGAAATTTTTACCATTTTGAGGAGTGCAGACATCCAATTGTCCTTGGAAAATCTGATAAACAGCTAACTGTAAATCTGTATTATCCTTCAATGTAAAAGTTTTAGAGTAAAGACTAAGGACATTGACTTGTATATTAAAGTTAAAAGAAGATCATTGCATCAGGCAACACACAAGAACATGTGTGTTTGTGTTACAGATGATGAGTGTGTGTGCATGTATTTGTGTGTGTTTTCTCTAGAGCCACCTAATGGACAACATAAGCCAGAACACCCCTAAACAAGGCATGACAGCACCCAGGCCACACCGTGCTATTTATGGGCCACATGCACCGTGCTAATTCACCTTTCTCCTGTTTGTCTCCTGTTAGCAGTCCTTCAAACCAATTAACACCTAGACAACCATTCAGGTCTGATTCCAAACGGCTGGATGCAATTAGAAGAAGGAAACATGGCCACTTAGGGCAGGAAGGGGATTTAAGACACTGGGCTGGGAATTGAGACTACTGTTGGTTAGGCTAATGATTGGGAGGTAGACAGTGGATTGCGGATAATTGTGAGTAAAATTCTGCAGAATAATTCCTTCCCCAGATTCAAAGTTGGTCAAATCTTTGGCCAAACTTTGGAATTAGGTGGATAAAGTTGCACTGAAATTGTTTTTAAAGAGCAAAGACTGAAGGTACAGTAGTCCTGCATGCTGTTTCGTGATCGCTTTTTTTTCTTCATTTTAAGGGTCCCATGGGAAAAAATGGCAAAGGCGGCACTGCACTCTGATCTCCAGAAGCTCCACCCCATCCAGATTATCGCTATGTGGGACTGGCGCCAGCGGTTTTGGCTTGGCTCAGGTTCCCAGCATTGCCCCCTTCAGCGAGGTTGTGTTAAGCGCACGTCATGGCGCTCATTAGCACCAAAACAAAGACAAACCGCCGCTGGTATGCATCAAGACCGCCGACCAAGATCTGAAAATGTGTCCTGGAAATATTACAGTAGACCACGCAGCGTGAGTCTTTACTGAGGGCTTTGAAGGCAAGGTGCATTTTTCACATGTGCGACAAAGGTTTTTTACCTCAAAAGCACTCCTTTCTGTAAGGTAATACATACAATGCACACATAAACAGAGCTGGGTCTGAATGATCACGCTAGATGTGTGTGCAGTAGTGCCATCCAGTGGTTAGAAAGAATGTCCTGCTACCTAGAAGTCAGAGGTTTGTCACAGCACACATGAATGGAAAAAAAAATTTTGATTATACAGTTCTTCTAGACTTTCCAAATGTTATCATTGGGCCAGTGTGTAACACATGATAAGAGCAGATGTTACAATACCATTTTTAGGGACTATACCGAACAAAAAAACGCATCAATAGCATTATATTATCCTACAGTGTAGGGATGGTGCCATCGTGAGGTACACTTTCCTACCTGTCAGTGTGTCCAATTACACCACATATTTTGTAAGAAAAGATACCAGTGATGACCCTCACTATCTGTCACATTAGAGCACTTAGTTTGATCTTTAAAAGGATTTTTTTTTTAGATCTTCCTTACTTCATTATTTTGAGCAAAACAATTGCTTTGAAGTTGGTTAATTGTTAAATTTTGAGTTGTCAGGTTTATCAAACATCCCCCACATCCCCTGAACTCAACAACTATAGCTGATGTCCACAGATGAGTTGTAAAGTAATGCTACATGCTGGTTTTAATGACAAGTCCTTGTCAAGGCAAGCTTGGTTTAGCCAAGCTGGCCTTAGTTTTGATAAATTAGCACCAGCTTATTCTTCATTCACCTTCACTGTAATGTACTGAGCAACAGCACACTCACTTTTATGTCTGTGCACATCCTACAACCATTTGGCGATGCCCGTGCTCCGTATAATAGCCTTTCCGGCTGACTTCAGTTAGTAAACACCATGAAAACCGGTAACCACTCTACCACCGTGGCAAGCCTACTACAGTGCTAACATTAGTAGTATTACAATAAAGAGAAACAGGATGAAAAGATGGTCATATAGTAAGTAATAATTAATGTAGTCCATAAACCTTGATGCCACATAAATGACTGTATTCCCATTGCTTCCAACAAGAAGGCGACATCAGATATTGAACTGGGGCAGTCTTTCCATTCCCCTCTGTGGGCTATAAATTATTTAGTCCAACCAGAGGCTCATACATACAGTTTAACTATATGATGGCCTAATGAGGGCTATTGATCGAATAATTGATTGCTTTATGCATAGCCTAACTGACTGCCCACTGATCCATTTGGGCAGCTCATTACTTAATATGCATTATTCAGAGCTAACCACTAACCAGAGAAGACTGCAGTGTCATCTGAGGAATGAATGTCAACAAGAATATAATAGCAGAGTCAGGGCCACATCAAAGCCTCAATGACTCTTTCAGTGCAGTGAATAAATACACGGCTGCAGAGTGGTAAGAGCAACAACGACCAGATTTGATTTGTTGGTTAATGACACAAGGCCAGCTAAGTTTTAACCTGCTCTTACCCTGTTTGCAAACTATAACCTTGGCTGTAACTTCTCATATTCCCTGCAGCACTCTGATTTCTAAGTTGTTTTGCCCATTTGCTTTATCCATCCTTAACTATTCTGCCCTTTTATTCTTAAAAAGATTGACAGATCCAGCCACTTTGCCTTTTAAATAAGAGACTTCAGTATGTTTGGCTTGCATCCTAGAGAGGCATCAAATAATGTGCTCTTTGAGTTTTTCCCACAGAATTAGAGGTGAACCACAACACAACCGTCTCCTCTTCTCCGTGTCTGGTAACAAAACCCAAGAAAAACCCCTCTAGAGAGCGCTTTACAAGAAGTAAATTACTGAACGCCCACACACTGACTCTGACCTGTACTGGATTTCTGGCTCAACTATGAGGGCTTGGTTTGCAAAACAGCTGGCTGGCCCACTACTAGAACTTGGACTGTACCATTGTGCTCACTTAGCTTCCTTCCTGCGAGTGATGGTTCAAGAAACACTGGCAATGAAATGAAAATATTGCTCCTTTACTGTAAATCTGTGATTACAGCACAATGCAGTCTGCTGTCTAGCTGAATAACAAGCCAGGGGTTACGAACCGGTTCTCTGGCCTACTTTTCCGATCCTTTTCTATTTTCTGTGGTGCTATCAGACATGCTTCCATTCCAGAGTAAACCATGTGCACTGACCATTTGACAGAGATGACAGGAGTGGGATGCCCTCCCGCCTTCCTTTTCAATAAAACAGCACTTTGAGGTCTCTGTGAGATCTTTTTCTAAGAACCATGGAAAGACAGGATGAGGAGAGAGGAAGAGTAGGAGGGAGAGAAAGAGAAAATGTGGCTGTGATGACATACCGTGGAGAATAGAGGGGTCTCTAGAGGAAGCTGAAAGCATCCAAATCGACTTCCTGGAAAAGCAGCAGCAGTGGCGCGTACATGTACTGTATGTGGAATGGGTCAACAGGGGCTAACTAGCCAGGGTCGTCCTGGGGTCATCACAGTGTGGGCAGTTCAACTTTCACTTCTTAGCTTGGCCTTCTTTTTCCATTAAAGCTAACTTGACTTTAGCTCTGTCTGACACCGTGACCCACTGAAGATACTGGTTCTATTTCAGTCCACATTTCTTTGTAGACAGTGAACTGGAAATAGCATGAGAGTGACGTTACAAGAGCTGGTCTGCTAAAATTAATCTGTCCATATGAAGTACGATGATACTAAGTGAATATTGACAAAATGTCAAGAGCCTCCTCTTTTGTTACTAGGCCAACTACTGTATAATTACATGGAGGCAGATTAGGAAACAATGAAAATTTAAATGCTCAAGCTTCTTTCTCACTCACTATCTGTTTCACAACAGCAGTGCATTCAGTGTACGGGATATTTGAACCAAATTATCTGTATAAATGCAAGAGTGTGGTGCTATTTTTGCTAACCAACCTGGGAAAATTCCAAAGTAGAGGGGAAACGGTATGAAAATTTCATATCATGACCAAAATTATCACAGTTCTCACTATTATCATGGTTTTGTTAAAATGGACTGGTTTTATATTGAAAACCTCTCTACAATTTCACTGTAAAAATAAATTCATCAGTAGTCTCCAGGATGCCTTAAAATTTTAACGTTGACTCAAGTTGATGTAATTTTGTTATGATTCAAAACAAATTAACTTTTTTATTCAAACAAACTTGATATTAATGAAGAAAATGTGTTCACAGTGTTTTCTTTATTGTGAAAACAAGAAACCATGTCTTATCTTAAAGTACAGAGTCTTCATGGTCTATGTTTTCTTTAAATTCTAAAAAAGAAGGGTCTCAACTCTACAACAATACATGTTGGAAAGTCCGCTAATATGCTGATCATGTCTCTTTAGAAACTTCATTTAATGAGTTGATTGAACTCTGTATAGTACATTCATTCAACTCATCATTTTATATAGAAGAACTTATGTTTATAAGTTCTGGAAGCAAATACTAGACATTTTTGTTTAATTAACTTGAATAAATGAAACTTGTATATTTATGTTAAGTTAATAAAGAAAAGATTGTCAAAGCGCTGTAATCAAGCATGGCTTTAATGATAATTAAAATTTCAAACAGTAATACTAATCATCAGGAATATATGTGGTGAAACCGTAATTGTTTCATCCCTATTCCAAAGTAGGGTGCAAGCAAGAGAATAACATTTCTTAAACTTGTGCATCAGTCCATTCCTCTTGCAGAGGTTTTAAGATAAATGATCTCCTGTCCCACACAAGTCATAATTCATTAATGTTTAATTCATCACTGCCAGGCAAGGACAGAAGTAGACAAAAGACACGCCTAAACACAAATAGGCATGCAAAGAAATTAAAGAAGGTGCAGTGATTCAGACTCTGGGGTCTAAGAGGATGCTATAGTGCAGGGGAAACTACATATGTCCTGTCTCCCTATCAGTGCTTGGAGAGGACATGCTGTGAGTAGTTAATTAAAACTTAACATCTCTGTTTCTTTGCCCCCCAATGGGCTGCATGCCTGGATCTCCTGCACATAACATTGCTGGGGTCATGGGAATGTGTTTGCTTGGCCTTTAGGTGATTCCACTGGGACAGAGTTAAATGTCCCCATTCATTGGCAATTCACATTCTTTCTTCTAATTAAAGAGAAGCAGAATGCGGTCCAGGTTTATGATGTATTTGCAGTTCTAATTCAGCCCACGTGCTCCATAAACATTTGGCCATTGACAACAGAATAGCAATTGTCCAGCAAAATGGCAGCGGTAGAATTGCAAATGGCAGCATAAGAAGCACAGCCGAACCAAGCTCTTACTACTCATGTCCCTTCGCCGTTGTCCCAGGTTCAATGCTGGTTTCCTGCCAGCCCCTTACCATTTCAGCCCACAGACATAGGAACAGACACACAGGACACTCATAACAAGCACCTGGAACCATTCCCCAGTACCGGCATCATTAATGAGCCAGGTTATCCACAGTCCTCCAGGGTCGGCTTGGACGCCAGGTCAGGGTTTGTCACTAATGGGGCTCTGTGAGTGCCAGGGTACCAGAGCTGTGAATCCCCCAGAGAGGCATCAGTCTGAAGGGCCCAGGACTCTAATTGGGGGAGCCCATGTACATAAATGACAGATTATGACCTATAAATGAGAATTTATGTGACCATTAGACGTGCCGGGTGATCCCGGCAGAGATGGAGAAGGCACTCATTAGCTATGCATTCAGAATGCCTGGCTCTGCCTAATTAGCCTGATGATATGCAGGCTACAGACATTTTCTTGTTTCCCACCCTCAAACATCTCAGGCTTGTTATTTTGGTGCGCTTTCAGGCGCCATTAGAGGGTGATCTGAATTCTTTGTGTTTTAAATGTGTGAAAAGAGCAAAAACAAGGCATCAGTAGCAGCTAGGACTCCATGCAAGGTGAGAAAAGCATTGCCAGTTATTGTCGTGTGATAGCAATCCACTATCAACAGCTTTATGAGGCGAGCTTCCCTTGTCGAACCTGAGAGTGGATGAAGGGAATATTTGCCCAATATTAAAAAAGCGTTGATTTGATATATCCGCAGGGAAGGGATATGTCTAGAAAAACGTCAAAATCAATGCGCTTGTCCGAAGGTCTCCAGTGGAACGGTAATATCTGGGAGATTGATCGGTGTGATTAGGGATTTGACGGCAGACTCAAATATTTGCACATGAAGTGGCAGTATTAGTGCTGTAATATTGAGTGGAGGTGGTGGTGGAGAGGAGGTATCATGGGAGGAGATGAGGACAGCCTAAAGACGAGGGTGATAAAGACAGTGGGGTGGGGGAGACTGTGTGTTTGCTTAGCGCCCGTTTTTTCCAACCAAATAATTATGCTTAATAGAGTCCATAAATAAATCTCTTACAGTGACCACGTTTGTCTAGGCCAAATTGATCACTATTAGCGGATAAGTTATTATAACCAATTTTTCCGTATTTCTCATGTAGATTACCATCTAATCAACATTTGAATATTAACAGTATTACATGATAAATAAAGTAATGAAACGACTGCTTTGCTATGTACTGAATTTTACAGAGCTTAATAGTTTCAAAATGCAGTACAGCTGGTTTAAATGCTCTTCAAATTACACACAAAATTAAATTGAATAAATTCAAATTACATATAATTAGTACAGTATTTTTTAAAATATAGCTTACTGTCATTTTGCTATGGCAACTGATTGACTTGTTTTTGGCAGTTTGTCATGAGCTTTGAGGAAACTATGTTTTTCATTGAGAGAAAAATGACCTGATATGTGAATTTGGATATCTGCTTATGCTGATACTACACCGATATCAGCACTCTTTTTTCCTTGATATTTATTATTATTACTAGTAGTAGTTGTAGTAGTGAGTAGTAGTAGTCGGTAGCAAGCATAGTAAGGTTACATGAGGCTGAAACTGAACTTAAGCCTGGAAAGATTGTGTAGTTTGTGTAATCTAACTTGTGCAATTGCATCAACCATTGTGGTGTGCTGTATGATTCTGGCTTATGATATTCTCATGTGCAGCTGATAGGCTGAGAAACAGCCCTCATTTGCATAATTCCCCATGATGCATTGCTGAGAATTTAAGTTTGCTCTTTATGTTCAAAAATGCAAATGCTACTGTCTGTTACTGTTTGTAATGTGTTTGTTCAGGACATGGTGTTTATAGTGGTTTATGTTGGTAATGTCATTTTTGTGCTGTTTTATTGTTGCACTATAAGTCAGTGGCTATAACATTTCTTCACACCAGCTGTATCATAGCACAATAAATTGGAAAGTATTTCCTTCTTATTACATGAAAGTGCAACACTATTGTGCTAACAAGCCAAACAACATACAGGGTTTCTGCAGGTTTCAATATGTTAAGTCTATAAGACCCTTTTCAAACAGCTATAATAAAAGCAATTTAAGGCCAGTTTCATGTCCATACTGGTACGAAGGTTTTAGCAATGTATGAATCAGAGAACATGGTTTGAAACAGCTCACCTGTCTTAATTGCTTTTATATAACCAATGTTTAGCTACTGTGTGTCCGCTAGCTGGGTGTGTGCTCCAATAAATTCTGACCAGGCTGCACATTAGCGGTTATTGGCTCCATGTTGGTTTCATTTTGTAGTTATTAAAGTGTGACCAAGACACATTTTTCCCCAAAACACAAGCAAGACTGAACAATGCATCTTTACGTAAGTAACATTAACTTCATTAATCCAATCAATTTTAAGACCTGTCAAAATCATATTTAAGACATTTTAAGGCCTAAAATTTAGATATTGGATGGTAGACTTTTTATGAACTTGCACAACACCCTTTTATGTGATTTCATCATAAAAAGTACTAGAATGATGTGCAAGTACAATAATGGTTTGTTTTAAATGAATTGCACACTGCTTTGGCAATACTGTTTCTGATCAGCAGTCATGCCAATAAAGTTAATTAACTGAGCACAATTGAATTAAGAGATGTAGCCTGTGCTCACTGAGTCGTGCTAGCAGGCCAACACAGGGAGATTCAGACACAGCACAGAGACCGTGTGTGCATGTTTGTGTTTGTTTGTGTGTCAGCAAGAAAGAAAGGCAGAGAGACAGAGGAGAGTATGTTTGATAAGCCCTTCATCTCTATTGGTTGTGCCTGTTTTGATCAGCTCACTGAAGGGTTGTGGCTCTCCACACAAAGCACACCGCACACTTTACACAATTAACTGGTGGTGACAGACAAAAGGTGCAGCAAACTAGGGTTCTGAAAAACAGAGTTATGAAGAAAAAAGCTTCCATCGCCTCTTTTAGTCTCCCTTTGTACTTTGACCTTGTTTCCTTCGTGGCATGCTTCATAAGGGATCAAAAGCATAAAAATGTGTTTTTCACCATGGGGAATATTACTCCAGATAAAAAATTAACACGAAGTGGCAGTGAAGAGGAGATCATCTAAATCACATTCAACAGCTACAGACATCAAAATAAACGTTCACATGTGGATATAAGAAGGAAACGTACCCAGAGAGAGGAAAGCAACATGGACACAGTAATATACACTGTAAAAAAAAAAAAAAAACTATTTGTTTTAACTTTAAAGGTTAGTGTCTGGGCTGCCTTAAAATTTTAAGCTGACTGATTTAAAAAGACAAGTTGAAGTAATTAAAAACAAATAAACTTCTATGTTCAAATAAACCTGATATTAATGCATTGGGATGTAACGATACCAAAAACTCCAGGTACAATAATATCACAATATAAAGTCCATGATACAATATTTATCACGTTAATGGAAAAATATCTTTGTTTGTGTAAATTTTGTTTTTTCTTGTAACTCTGTACAGCACATCCATCCAACTCATCATTTCAAGTCAAAAGACTTCAGGTTAGAAGAACATATGTTTACAGGTTCTGAACTGTTCTTAAAACAAATACTAGCAATTTTAAGTTTAATTAATTTCATAAATAAAACTAAAAGAATGGTGATTCCACTGAATTCTTAAATGATTTTTTCACAGGGATCTAGTCAAATATGAGTGATAAGAATACCAGTGTATGGGCCACAAGAGCAAAGACAATGATAAAGGATGGAAACATTAATAGGAAGTGATTTGTACGACAGGACTTATTTCAATGCACACCAAAGGAACAACCAAAGGAACATTTTGATGCCCGGTGTAAAGGTACTCCAGCAAACTCAGATGGAGACAGGAGCAATGTAGCAGTTATAATACCAGGTGTACAGGGAGTCTTTCTTCATCTCCACTGCTCTCTCTTCCTCTCTGCCCCCTGTGTTTCTCTTTTTCTTCAGCTAACAATGCCAGAGTGTTATTTCTCTTTGAGGAGGCTGCTTGAGTTCCCATCGGGCACGAGAGCGGCGGGGTGGAGATGGAAGCGGTGACCGTGCAAGACGGCGACATCGGGCTGGGCGAGCCTATTAGCGCACTTCACAGCTGGTCCTCTCTCCCTCTCTCACAAACACACACACGCACACACACACACATGCACAATGGTCTTCAAGAGAGCCATTGAAGGCTGCTAGTTTGAAGGAGAAGAAGGAAAGAAAGATGGCGCTGGTCGTCCTCTGTGCTCCCATTAAAAGCGTCTTAAAAGCTGCCAGAGAGGCTGAATGAGGGGTGAGAGACGGCATCCATCAATTAGGGGAAAATGAGATGGAGGAAGAGGGGTGGAGAAAGAGGCCATGTGTATGTGTGTGTACTTGAAAAAAGCAAAGTCAGCCGAAGCAGTGCGTAACCCCCAAACTGGCCAGTCCAAATTGAACAGAGGGAACCAAAAAATTATTAAGATCCATTGTTACTGAAGCTCTGACTGGCTGAGAAAAGGTCTCAATTTCAACAAAGAGGTTACAGAAAGTTATAAGAATACTTTGCAAGATTTTGGTTTAATATACCTGACAGGCAAAGGAAATGAATGGAAGAAGCAGAGAACAGAGATTGTGACATAGACAGAGGTGAAACAAAGACAAAGATGCTTTTATCAGGTTGCATTACGCTAAGTGAAAGTGGCTCCTACTTTTTGTTTTATTGTAGTCTCCAGGGTGCTGTTCTAATTTAGACTGAAAAGTGATACAGCTTTCACCCTGCTGGCAGGTACTTGAGGTGCCAATGACACTGAAATACTTTGAATACATTACGGTAGTCTTTTCCTTGTTCTTTTCACCGGTATTATCATACCTTTCACCCATTCCTGCATATCATTACAGCAATGACACCAGAGAGAGTGTCATATTATTTTATAAGAAGAGCTTCAGGTTGTAAAACAAGATGTTTAACTGGCTCACTGGTAGTAGTTAAGTCTAAAGTAATTTAGTCTTAAAAATCCTTTAATCTCTTTTTTTTTTTTTTTTTTTGCTTTTAATCTACCAGAGAATGTACCTCTATTGGTTTAAATAATTTTCTGATTTTCTTATCTGTCTGAAATAAGGAACATTCTCTGGTCTCTACTCATATCCAAATCTGTGTTGCTTGGTTCAAGAAACTCATCATTTTTGAGAAGTTTCTCTGTGAGCCAGCTAACCTACTAAATCCCTGTGTGGTACCTATCCACAACAGCAACAGATTATTGAAAAAAATTTGGCCAGTTAGCTGTATTATTATGCCAAGTGTTTAGACACTCTGTGAACCACTACGGATTGTTTTGTAACTTCACAAGCAAGAGACTCTGACATACCCTCCACCTCAGAAACCACTGGCAAAAGTGTAGAGGGTGAAGTTAACACAACTAATACTAGCCATGCTACAACTGCTCAATGCAATATATGTGGCAAGGGGTCCCTGCTCTGTCTCTCTATGAGCTAAGGGGTCCGTGGCATGAAAAACTTTCATGACACCTGCCCTAAGGTCATCACAAGGCTTTGTAAACTGGTGAGATTTAGCTGATAAATGACTTTGATCCACCAGACTTGTTCAACTGGAAATATGTCCATCAATCACCCTGACTGAGATGAGTTTCTTGTGAAAAGAGCTTTTATTTGGATCATGCTGTGTAGAAGAGGGCAGTGGTGTTGATGACACTTGTCTGATATTACTAGATTTTGATGCCTCTAAGCTCCTCAAGCTGCGTCAGAGTGCTATACAGCTGCTAATGTGGCCATTGACTGCTGGCCAACAGCAGAATCTCCAACAGCTTGTGTGAGGTCCACTTAGCATACAAACTGATGTTGGAAAACAGCCTGTTATGCTAAATAGATAGTAGATGAGAAATTCCCAGTGAAAGTGTCCTCTAGCAAATAACTAGAATGTTAAAACCTGCTGCATGTTTGGCTTATTTCCTCAGACATTTAACTTAAATGTCTGACTAATAGTAGCTCAGCACCAATAGATCATCATTATTTTAATAATAAGGTATTAGTGTGATTACTATCAACAAATGAGTCTGTTACTGACAGAATTGGCTTCTTAACTGGAAATCTAACAGAAAAAGACAAAATCCATGGAAACATCAGACAGAGAAGAAGGCATATAAAGATTTCTCACAAGTTTTATATTCTTTAGAAGAGCCAAAACGGATATATTGGTCAATCAATATTATCAACTGATAATGGTCAATCATAGCTATATCTCTTTATTTCAGTATTGCGGTATGTTTTTGGATATGTTAAGTTTTTTTTTTGACAGAGCATAATGGAAATTGTTTTTATTTAGGCTTATTTGATCATTTTTCTTAAATCAAATTAAATATATATGCACATATCGTATATCTCTATTTGTGACCTTTTGTCATTTTGGACGATCACATTGTTAGATTGTAAACTATCTTGCCTCCATTAATTTCTTTTATAAGCATGTTTTGAGGGATCATTGCAATATCAGCTGATATATCAATACTGGAATTTTTTTTACTCCCTTGTTATCAACATCAGCACCAAAAAAATCCAGCATCAACCGGACTTTTCTTTAGTAAAGAGATAAAGAAAGACCTTTCAACATTTGCATCACAATAGGCCTTTTTTACTGGAGTCATTTTGACATGTCACAGTGGGAAAACCACAGGTGTAAATAATAGCATCAATGATGACTGAATTCCTTTTGTTTGTTTCAGTTTCAGGGTCCTGGTAGTGTGCATGCACTTGAATACAGACACATGACACACAGAACAGAGCCTTTGTTGATGTTATTAGTAACACCCGTGCTTTTCCTGCTATGACAAGTCAAAATGTCTGCTGTGAAAAGGTCTGTACACTTAGCATGAGATCTCAATCAGAGTCTCGTTGGCTTATTGTAATTAAACCAGCACTGCACAACTAAATTGGCAGTGATACAATATTCATGTTTAAAATACGACCATAGACAGTAGAATAAGTGGTCGGAGCTTCCAGTTCTGAAAAGTGCCGTAAAACGTGCAGCCTTTCTGATAGCCAACAGCAGGTAACTCCATCAGAAGCCATAAAGTTCATCATAAAGCTGGCCTTTACCTTGTAAAAAGAAATGCCAGGATATATGACATTGTCAGGGATAACACGATAAAGTCCAGGACTTATTTCCTTTGATCCATTATTTCCATCAAACTGTCCTTGCCACAACAAGATGGAGCGAACCATTCAACGTCCATGATGATGACGACATGCAAACACATCACGCCACATCCAATTACAACAATCCATTATAGTTACACTGTATTAAATGTTCCAGTCCTTATTTGGAGATGTAGGCCACCATTATTTCCTGCTTAACGCATGAGCCAAAACCAAGCACAGCCCAAGTTGCAGGACGTCACCCACCAGCTCCACGCTCTCGTCGGTACTGGGCATGCTCTGATTGCAAAAAAAACAAGATGGCAACCCCGATAATGTCAAACTAGTATCTTCAGAATGGTAGTCCACAAACCAATGGGTGAAGTCAGGTGGCTCTGTCACCCTGACTTCTCCCAGGGTGACAGTCTGTTAATTCTACTATCTATGCATACTACAGCCTTGAATGTAGGAAATGAATGTTAATGTATGTCACCCTGTTTTGGATATACCTGCCTCGTAAGTGGGGGGTAGTAAACAATCACAAGATGTACAATCCTTGATAGATGTTTGTGTGTATGTGCACTTTTTAGCATATGTACATACAGTATGTATAGCGCACATCTGTATGCATATACATGCCTGTTTATTTGCTCAACACACATGATGCATGCATGGATGCAATTATGCATAGCCTATATTCATACATATATGCATGAATATGTATGTATGGTGTGTGTGTGTGTGTGCACCTGTGTCAACCTGACTGAGGTCTAGTTTCCTCCCTCTGATCTCAGCCTATTTAACACACTCCTGTCTCCCCCATCCACTCTCTCGCTCTCTGCTGAGCCTACCTCGCTTGGCCGGTGCGGCCACTCCTCTCGTTACCCCACTGGGATCGCTGTCTTCATGGAATCCTATTAGACAAGGCCTGCTTCCATCTGGATCTGGCACTGACAGCCCATTCATCAACACCGCTGTCTCACGCCAAACACACACAAGCACGCACAGGGCCCCTTTATTGTGGAGCGGGACGAGCAAACATCCCATAATAATAAAACAGACACCCACCAGGAGGAAGGGATGAAATAGCATCTCCACGGCAAGAGTCGGAGAGGAGGAAAGGAGAAGATGGAGAACGAAGGAGGAAGCGTTTGATCAAGGGGGGCTGAGTGTGGTGTGTGCGTGTTTGTGTGGTCTGTGTTCCTGCCCTCTCTATGTTCATAAGCAGCTGGCTTTTGGTGCGAACATACTGATGAAAGAGGCATCTGAGAGTTAGGGGCATGAAATGACTTACCTGGTGGATCAGAGGCGCACACACACACACACGGCAGGCAGCGGCAGCAAGGCACCGGGAAGGAAGACAAAGAGAGAGAGGCAGGTTAATATCAACACACAACCCATGTGAGGTTTGAGTGTGTCAGGCAAACACAATACAGCTGAATAACAATCAAGGTTATGTGAAGAGGGATTTACCCAGTGGGGAAGCGGTAAATAAAAAGAAGCAAATCATACTATCAAAGAGACAACAAAAAAATGCCCTATTTATTTACCCTGTTCAGATAAAAGTTAAAGGGATAGTTCGGATTATTTGACGTGGGGTTGCATGAGGTACGTATTGATAGTCAGTGTACTAGCTACAGTAGATGCCAGTTGGCACGTTTGGAGAAGCATAGAAGAGTACCAGCACAGAAGCTAAGTGATGTACTGCTGTGGACAGGGTCAGCGACAAAATGTACTTTAGCCACTTAAAAACAGTCCACCTTAAAAAAAAAAAAAAAAATCAATATCAGTTTAAGTGTACGCTATATTTGGAATATTTATAATACTTTAATGTGCTGCCTAATGGCCTTTTCTGACAAGAAACTGCCGTTTGATAAGCCAAATGTGTCTCCAGCCAACCAGCGAACTCAGTAATTTTACCCTGCAGAACACAGGATTCGCTGATCTAACCCCGCCTAAATCGATTTGTTTCTTTGTGTTGTTGTGTGACTTCGGTGAATCTGCACTGCCCTTTTAATATATTCGGCTTGATATTTGGCTTATGTAGCAGCTGTTTCCCATCAAAAAAGTTGTCTGTTTAGAATATTGTAACCGCTTTGCTTTACCATCATCAGTGTACACTTACACTGATACTGATATGTTTAGGTGGACCTTTTTTAAGTGGCTAAATTTGCTGTTGTTGACCCTGTCCACAGCAGTCCATTGTTGAGCTTCCTAGACTGGTGCTCCTCATGCTTCTCAAAAGCCGGGGGTATGCTGACTGCAATCTACTGTAGGTAATTAGCTGCAACAATTTCTCAATTATTAATCAACAATTAAATTGTTAAATTATTTTGATAATTGTTTTGAGTCAATTTTTAAATAAATAAATTCTGTGATTTCAGCTTCTTAAATGCAAATATTTTCTGGTATCTTTGCTCCCCTGTGACAGTAAACTGAATATCTTTGGGCTGTGGACAAAACAAGACATTTGGGAAAATTTTATAGACCAAAGTAACAATGATAACTAACAGCTAATGAATTAATCAAGAAAATAATCAACAGATTAATCAATAATGAAAATAACTGCTAGTTGCAGCCCTACTAGTAATAGTGAGTGCCTCATATAACCCCACTTTAATCATCCGAACTATCCCTTTAAGTCACTGTGTAACTAAGCTATATAAACTTTATGAGTGTTGAGTTATTTCAGTTTGTGTCAACCTTAGAAGTTTTAATGAGTTCACCCCCTAATATATCCCAGGATGCACCTGTATACGGACCATGGCTAGACACAGTACATCAGAAATCAATTTTCAATCTTGACTGACTCTTGATCTTCAATATCTCATACAAGAGAGAGCAGAAAGAGCACTTTCAGTAGTATTTATCACACACACACACACAAATCATCAGCAATACTATTGGCAGCAAAGCCATGAGAGGCTGATGGAGTGGTTGTCTTGGAAACAGAGACTGGCATGGGTTATTATGAAGGAAGAAATGAAGGGTGAGGGCCACAATGTAAAGATCTGCAGCGAGGCAGAGGTGTGGTGTGTGGTGTAATGTGTGTGTGTGTGTTGTGAGGTGATTATAGAGGTTCACCAGTAGATTAAGTTCCATTCTCCACTATCAATGATTCACATAAGACAAACAAATCAATAATTCAAGTAAATACAGACCTACAGCTGAGGCATGTGTGGTTCTGCTTGATATATATATAAAGGAAAGAAACAGGCCGAAAAGGAGAAGAGATGGATAAATAAGGAGGGATTGTACAAAGCACAGTCAGAGTGACAGACTGACAGCTGTCCTCATCCCTGTTTCCCTTTTCTCCCCATTTTTCCTTCAGTCATCTGCCTTCAGTGGGTTCATAGCCCTGTGGTGATTGTTGTTAACCTCCTTCTATCCTCCTTCCTTCTATCCTCCAGCCCACCCCCTTTTTACAAAGAGGAGAGAAGAATAAGTATCCAGGCAACCCAGCATCACTTACTGGGAGAGGAGAGGAGAGGAGAGGAGAGGAGAGGAGAGGAGAGGATAGAGAGGAGAGGAGAGGAGAGGAGAGGAGAGGAGAGAGAGGAAAGCCCGCATCGTGATGGAATGGAGAATACAGATGAGACCTGAGTTCAATGAGAGGAAAAGCACAAGAGAAAGACAGCAAGTGAGATATTCAGTACAGTGGTGAGGATGACAGAGAAAAAGAGAGATAAGTATCAAATGAATCCCTCAAGAAACAAAATGCACTTCTGGAGAACAGGAGAAAGTAGAATGGGCCTAGCAGTGACATCTACAAAAATAAAATTGTGACAGACAGAAAAAGGCTGATGGGTAAGGAGAGAACAACACCAAAAAGAAAAGAATAAAGGACTAGATAATGGAGAAATAAATAAAAATACTTCACTTAAATATCATCAAACCTTTCCTTTTTTTCAGGGATGATCTAGCTGCTTTATCACATTAATTTATGTCAGTGTGATATTTCATGCCTTAACATAAACACACTGCATTAACTTAGCCATCCACATTCTGAATTATTTGACTGTAGACAGACTTTATAGCAAATCAATTAATCATACCAAAATATCTTGTGTTTTCAAGAAGAACCAACCAACGAGATGGAAGAAAAAAGTATATTTCTCTCTGCAATAAACAGAATTGTATGATAATTCATTGGTGTCATACCTGCTAATAAGTAGGATGCACACAGCTCTTACACACAGCCACTGAAGGGAGTTCAGTTCAGTGTTTTAATTCCATCTTGCTGGCTGATAGAATTGTTGCTGCTTGTCTTGTGCTATTCTAACATCATTATTGCACTACTTCCACAACCTAAAAGCTCATGAACACACCAAAGCTAGCAGAATAACCTCCCAAAATGAGAAGTGGAAATGGGATCATCTGAGGAGCACATGAATGCAGCATCATTCCCGGTGTATAAGGCTAGCATTAGCATTAACATTAACAAAATAATTACCATGGCTAACAGTTAAATCATTTCAGTTTGCTGTGCCTCACATAAAAACAGTAATCACAACTAGTTGTAAGAAACACACACAACAACACAGTCTTTTGACAGGATATTCTTGGGTTACCAAGTGTTTTGTCTGTTCTAAACCATCATTATCCCCTTCATGCAGGCCTGGTCCAACTGGCAAATCAGAGGAGGGGGATACCAAAGTCTTTTATAGAGAGGGGACCCAGGAGGTGCCACATGTAGGCCAGTACAGAGGGGTGTTGCCATTAATGCTCTCGTCACTCTCTTCTTGAGAGTGCAGCTAGGGACTGGATATAGTCAGGGGTCTATTGTTGGTCTTTTTCCTTGTGTTTTGTTTGACATAAGATTCCTTAGGTTAATTTGAGTTTTGGTAGTTTTTCTCTTTTTGTTTTTTATTTTTTTCATATCTTTTTTTGCAGTTCACATTCGCACGACTGCACTTTTCACTTGAGTGGTGACAGCAATAAAACAAAGCAGCAGGTGAAGATTTTTTAGTTCATGTCTCCTTCTTCCACCTCAGGGACAATTCCTACAAATGTACTGTACAGATATCGCTGTGTCCTGAGTTTAGTCCCTGATCTGTACCCATACAGACCTGCATTTGGTTTTAAAAGGAGCCACAGTGCTCCTCAATGTTTACTTACTGTGCATTTCTGCAGATATAGAAGTGGTAGTCAACATAAAAGAAAAAAAAAACTTGAAAAAAATACATAGCAAATTGGAAATTATGTTAATGTCAGTGTGTCTTGAGGCAGTTGTGGGGTGTTTGCATGAGGGCAAGCTGCGCGATAGATAAGGTTCCAGAAAAGAGGGTTTTCCTCGGTTCTCCAAAGCCCTCAAGACACACAGCGAGATGGCAGAGAAGGAGGAGAGGGAAGGAGAGAGCAGACATGAAAACATTGTTGTTGTTGTGTGTGTTTACTTTCATCTGCGTTTTTTATTCAGCCAAGAAATAAAGTTTTATTTATGCTTCTTTAGTCCCAGTGGTGAACTTGTGGATCCCAGCATGCTAAATAAAGTTAGCTGATGATGTGCAGCCCTTTCTGGGACATAAACATAATAGTTCAACCAACAGAAAGACACTAAAAAGAGAGCTAATAAAAAACATATTCAGCCTGCTGACAATTTGATTTGCTAAGAATTTTTCCCATTTGACCCTTGCAAATCCTTTTTGCGGTGCTCTGCATGGGATGGTGACGCCAGGCTTAGTGCAACACACACAAACAAACATAACGTGGCCCTTACGACAGCTGGATAATGACATTTGATAGGGCTATTGCAGCTCATCTCCAAACACACCGTAATCCATAGCATGTACAACCACTGTGAAATGGGATGAATGGGGAACTGTGGCACACTATATCATTCAGGGTAACTGGGTAAAGCTGATATGGGCCTGATTTGGGCCTGACACAGATATATTGGTATCGACGTGTATGTTTTCCAGTTTGCACTGATAACAAGAACATATAATGCAGAAAACTATGTTTGGGGTGGAATCATTGTAGCACAAAGGGGGAACAGTGATGAGGACCAAAGGAGCTCGTTGACAGGTGTAAATGCTACACTTCTAACCTGCTCCTATTGACTGACAGTATTACAATAAACAGCAATTGACTGATATTGAACTATACTGATGTTTATTTAGCTATTTTATTGAATTTCAATTTATTCTTTACTGAAATGTTCAGCAATATTTAACTTAAATGTTCTGTTCTTTAATATTTTTTTTTGTTTATAAAGCAGCATTTTAAGTACCTTTGCATAGTGTTATTTGGGCAAAATAGTTGCACAGTCCACATAGAAAAGGTCTATTTTCATTCTAGCTCAAAAAATTACTATATCAGTCATATTGATAATCTGTGAATTTTTACCCTCTCTGCTGTGCATGTAGGATGCAGTGGCTGATACCTACTTCAAACTTCATTACTCCTCTCCTATAATCTGACATTTTTACAGTTTTATTGCCAAAACATGCATCACCTATGACAGATATACACTTTAGGCACTGGTGAACGAAGATATGGGCTTTGGCTAAAAAAAACAGCAGACCTTGCGAGGATCAACAAATGCAGTTGGCATCTTTTGAACATGAAGCCGGATCACCTGGACGCATTGCCGCAGGTGACCATGGAGAGGAGGTGAGCAGATAAGAGTCATGCTCTCCAGCTGGGACTTAAGGATGCTCCTAGATAATGTCACAGGAAAATGAAATGGACGAAATGGGACTCAGAGACTGCTGTGAGCAGACAGAGAGACCTGCTACACAGCAACCTGGATCGGGCTGTTGCACCTGAAGGGCAGACTGCACTCCAAGTTTACAGGATGTAACACATAAGGACAAGGGAGGAGGACTCTGTGTTTTCACATTGATGATGCTTTGTGTTCAAACAGTCAAAGTTGACGGCAACGTTTCTCCAGATGTTTAATTTTTAATGTGAAGATGTCAACCATATCATCATCATCTTGTTGCTGTTGTTTACTTTCAACCTGATGCGATTTCAAAAAATTCACTGTAGAATGACTTCCTCTGTGTATATATGTATTTATTTGGTTTAGTTTTTCACCCTATTCATTCTGAATTTCATCAGTGGTCTGGGTTGTATTTTGTGTATTCTGAAGAAAGTACAACTCTAATTTGTTTCTAATCAGTATCGATCTCAAAATCCAACATCAGCCAGGCTCTAGAACTGGGACTGAGACAGCTGACCTGTCTCACACCTTCCTTAGGGATGACAGTCCTCTCCACACAAAGGCACTCTGAGCTTGTCAGACCATTGTTTTTTGCACTGTTTGACAAAATGACACAAAATCACGTGCATGTCCGGATTCAATCTGCAATCACACTGAGCAATCAGTAGTGAGTGGCGTTAAAGCCCTGCGGGGAGTAATCTGGGCCATTTCCAAGCAGCATCTCCCACCGCCACGTAAAGAAGGGAAAAAAGCTTTCCACAGAGGAGCTGAGCTCATTTTGAACACATAATTGTCCTCCTCTTCCCCTACAGCCTCATTACAGTACAATCTGATTACAGGGTGGAAAACAAAGGAAGAGGATGAAAAATACAGTCCACCATCGATGAGGTGGATGCAGGTCTGTTTGTATCTCTGTCAACTTCACACCCGACCCTCCCCTGCCCTGTTTAGTGTGACTTTAAGCAAGCCAGGAAAAGTACAACTCTATAAAAACACAGTTTGTGTTCATTCCAGGTGAAATTGGATGTCACATCCGTTTGGCTTTCACAAACGTAAAAGCATAAATTCTCATCCGTGGTGTCAAAGCCGCCGTAGCTGAAGCAGAGAAGTGGTAGGAACCTCACACAGCCTAACGCGGCTGTGACTGAAGTTAGCCCATTTTCAGTGTATGACAGCAGCAGAATGAGACTGTTTCGGCTCAGTTACCGCGCCAACGATCAGGTCCCCTGCTCCCAATGAGCAGATTTCATTGGCCTCTATTACTGGGTCAGGCTGCATGTGGCGGTGGCTGTGTGTGTTTGACTAGGCAATAAGCCCGGTGTCACTGTCACTTTCATCAGCACAAACTCTCTCTCCTCTCACTCCGTCTCTTGTCTTTTTCTTTGTCTCGCTTTCTCTCAAGGGCAGCCTCGGAAAAACCACTGAACCCTCCAGGAGAGAGGAGGATAGGAAGGAACTGGACTGTACCAATAGGGGAATAGTACAGGGGCCTAATCAAACTTAAAATGAAATGTATGATGAGTTTTCTTGGGTAAACTTATTTTTAACTACAAAATATGAAAACTCTTGTGTAGGCCTATTGCTTGATTAAAATGCATTAAGAGTTTCAAAGCCTTTTGTAAAAAAAGAAGACACTGAAGACAAAGTATTACCTGTCAGAAGCAATTCATTTGACGACAAATTCCCTTGAAAGCAGCATGCCAAAGGTCTGTTCACAAATTAGAAAATTTTATTGCAAAGATTATGATAAAAATTAAAGATACAAGACGTTTTAGAGGAAAAAAATGTTGCTGGCATTGCTGACATGGAGGTTAGCATGGAGGTTAACTGATGTAGAATACACACTTCTATCTATACTTCTTACTGGCCACATTCCTGTGAGGGTACACACAAATCCAAAACCAAGCCTGTAATACAACAAAAGCCATTACAGCCCAAATCACACAGCTGAAAAATACTGTGACAGAGGAGAAATAGGCATTGTAATTACTACAGGTCGAAAATCAATCAATCAGTTTAACAGGTGAAAAATAATAAAATAAAAATGGAAAAATAGGCAAATTCAAACATTTTATCCTAAAATATATTAAAAAAATATATATCATTCTTCCTCAGCCAATTGTATGTGTTGAATGCTAAAACCTGTGCATCAAATTCAGGAGCCTTGCAACTTTACATTAGAGAGTCAGGTGGAGCTTTTCCATTTGCAGTTTTGGCCATCAAACCGCGCTGTCCTGATTTGCATTTTCATTACCAATTTTAACACGCCTAGCTGTGCTGAATCGCAACCAAGATGGTTCTCCTCTGGAGTGGGGCCAAAGCATGTTATGACGTGCCGTCTCCTTCATGATAAAAGTTTTTCAGTAACAAAATGGGGACTTTTATTGTGAAGAATTTGCAGGACATTAAGTGTTATTTCGTCCTTTTACAGATGCTCGACTCAAGATAAATTTGTCTTAAGTTACAAGACACACCTTCAAGTAGGCAGCTTTGTTGTGATGGAGATGCAACAGGCTGACGTGCTGAGTCAAACCCAGTCAAACCCAGTCAAGCCAAGCAAGTGTATGGAAAAGGAGTAAGGTATGTTGCTAGTGACTCAAACAGTCGTGCTAATGAACTAGGCAACTTTCAGCAGGCAAGAGCACAATGAGCCAGGGCCACCCTGGTGGCTCACTTGGTAAACCATAGGCCCCATGTACAGAAGCTCAGTCTGCAACAGCAGCCTGGGTTCAATTCCAACCTGCAGTCCAATGCTGCGTGTTGTCCTTTCACTCTCTCTACACCCTTCCCTGTCTGTCTCAAACTTTCCTATTAAAAATGAAGGCACAAAAAGACAGTGGTCAGCCCTCTGTTCTTTAACCTTTTTTGGTTTGTACATATATATTTCGAGGTGGTACTCAAGATGGCTTTTATGCCACTGACTCATAAATAGTACAAACTCCAGTCCAGCTAACAGTCCACCTCTGCTCTAAGGTACACCACAGAAACCTCAGTGCTGCTGATAAAATAATTCTTCTCAGAATACCTCATTCTATAAGTCTCTTTAAGCAACGGCTCAGAGTATGGAATTTATTTCTCAAGATGTCTATCTCAAGCTTTATCTGAGCCGAGTGAGAGTGAAGTAAGATGCACTCCAGAGGACAGAATGACTCATGAGTGAGGGCTGATAGGTTGCAAGTTCAGCTCTCATGCGCTGTGTGTCCATGATTTTATATGATTTATAAAGAGATTGGAAAATAGAGGCTTGTGTTGCAAGTGCATGCATGTGCACCCCTATGGCTGCATATGTGCATAAATGCTTGTTTATGAGCAGAAAAGTACTGAAGTACTATGCAGCAAGTACTACCCAGGGGCAAACACAGCCCTTAGTCACTGGAGTGAATCCATTACACACACAGACACAACATAGATTCACACACACAAACACATAATACATGTTTACACATAGCAACCATCTAAATGCTATGAACAAAGTTGTTTATCCAGCCAGTAAATTGAAAGTTTGAACTGAGAGCTTCTGTGGATCTCCACATTTTCATACAATACATATCATACATAATTATAAGAATTATAATAAATATAATAATCTTTCCAGCCTAAAGAGATATGACTTATCTTTAAGATTTTTTTTGGAGAGGTTATGCATAAAACTGTCATTGTACTGTCATAACCATGCCATGATACCTGCCATGAACACTAAAGAGTCTGTATATGACTGTTGTCATTACATGTGCCTCGGTCAATTTTTTTTTTTTTCATCTTAATGCAAAGTTGACATTATTTGAGATGTCTTTGTTATGACAGCTTGACATTAATCAAGCCAATAATGTCTTTGTTATGACAACTTGACATTAACTGAGCCAGATCTTTATGTTTCAATGTGACATTATACCGTCATATGTAGTTGGTTTCAACACTGCCCATCATTAGACCATTTTAAGTGTGTTATGAATGTTTTCTTTGACTCAAATAAAGTGGTCTTGTCATAAATGCTTTTGTAACAGTATCATAAATAATTTCCTTGACTTCAACTAAAGAGGTACCATTTGGACTTCTCATAAAGATGTCATTAAATGTTATGACAGTGTAATGGCAGTCTTATGCATGCCCTCTAAAATTAAGTTGTGCCAAGTTATCTTTACTGATCATTACAAAATACATGTAAAATACATTGCACATAATCACAAAATAAAAGCTGTCCAAAGTCAAAAGAAGTCTGAACACACCACCATTCAATCCTCTTCCTCTCAACTTAACAGGAACCCGAGTTATAAAGTTTTCAAACAGTCTCCCTGTCATTTTTCAGCTCTCTTTAACGGTTGTTTTAGGGTGTCACCAGAGTGCCATCAGCAATAAGAATGCATCCAGGCAGACTGTCAGTCTAATAAACCCAGTTATTGCTTCCCTGCTCTCTAAATATGACAAGCGACGCTGAGAAGCTCAACCTTTTCATTGTGCAAAATGTGCCACTTAAATAAACGAGCTGCAGTAATATTTCAAGTGCTTTTCTTATTCCGTCCCATCCCCTCTGATCATCAGTCCTTGTCCGGCTCCATTAGAGCTGTTTCATATCTGAGAATAACAATATCTCAGTCACTGTGCGGCTCACCGCACTGCCGTAGAGCTAATCAATCTGCGGCTCGTCTCTCCATAGGTGGACTGATCGGCCGGCATTATTCTCCAGTCAATTACTCCGATGAGAGAGGCAGGAGGAAGGATGACAACGGACGCTGATGAATGCCAGTCAGGGCTCAATTTAGCCGGCCGGGGCGCCCTCCCTAAGCTGGCAGTAAGACAATTGGGTCGTCTAATAGGTATTTATATGAGCTCCCCTCCAACGACCAGCTATTTGTTATGGAGAGAGGTTACTGCTGGAATGGACTGTTTACCTTTAATGTGGTAGGTTTGCATAAGGAAAGAGTGGAAGGCCATGGAGTGTGTGTGTGTTTGATGGATACTTGTGCATGCATGTGTGTTTATGCACATCTGAATGCATCTGTATTCCTAATCAATTTAAAATGATGTACTCATCTGCTTCCTTTGAGCAATAACAAGCATCTCATAGCAATCAAATGACCATCAATAGCTATGGCCTGAATCTGAACCACCTCATTTGAACTCTTGGTACGTACAAGTAGGTAGTAATAGTTAAACAGCTGGTGAAGGTATTTAACACATCATTGTGCTCTGTGAGCGCGTGTGCAAGATTGAAGAAGCAGCCAAAAAATGTAAGCTGGCAAGACAAATGTGAGGGTTTAGGGAATGGCAGGCCGCAGACGTGCTCTACTGTCTTATGGGATGATGAGAAAAACACTGCAGCGCTTATTCAAGATGAAAAGAGAAATGGGGAAAGAAAAAAAAAGGCAATAGAGAGAAAGGTATGATCGGGGGGAAAAGAGAAAGATTTAATTCATGGTTCATGACTGACTGAGAAAACGGAATATTGGGAGAGGAAAGGAAAAGGGAAGGGGTGGAAGATAAACTTACATTCAAGTAGAGCAAGCACAAGTCTGGCACCTGGAATAGAGACTAATTCCAAATTTCTGTGCTTTTTGGTCATATTTTCCCAATACATTATGTACTGCTTTCTTTGTTTCTCTACAGTTGAGTAAGGCCCAGTAAAGTGAGGGCTGATTACAGAAAAAAGATGTCATCAAATTTACAGACACATTTAGTAAAATGGGGACTATTAGCAGGATTACAATTTCAAAATCCATTTCAAATTAAAGAATCATATACAATTCCTGGCTTCAATTGAAAAAATGCTTCACTGGGTGGAAATTCTAACACTTTTTTTGTCTTTAAATCAGAAAAGGGGAACAACAGCTGTGAAAAATCCAGTTTGCTACCACTATTACCACAGCTACTGAAAATTGTTTAAGGACTGTAGGTGTAAGAGGTGATGCTTGTGCCCCGGATGGTGTGTGGGTAAAAACACAAGCTTTCAGACCAGAAGACGTTTTTGACTGTTACATTGAAGTTTGAGCATTAAGTGTGAGTAGCATACTTAACGAAGTACATTTAAATGCACATAATTACTGCTATTAAGCTAAACATGCTTTTGTGCTCAACAAAGGAAGGAACAGCTGGAACAAACATTAAGCCCAACAATTAAGATAAAACATTATCGGCTTAACAGTTTCACCATATTTGGTACTGAAGTAATCCAAAAGTAACAGAAGGTAAACAGATTACGTTACTTTAATATTGCGATACTTGAATTAGGTTACTGACTACTTATTTTAACTGTTAATTAAAAATTGTATGGGATTACATTTTCAAAGTAATGCTGCAATGCTATTAATAAATTTATAGAAACAAACACATCCGCACACAAATAAGCTGTTATTATTTATGCCTGAAGTCTGAGGAAGAGCCTCTGTGTTCAAATGTCACTTATGCGTAAATAATCCTTGTAATAGGAGCTTCTTGGTGTGCGGATCTGTTTGTCTCCACATCTTTTTAGATCCAGCACCCATCCAAGTGGACCTCAAAGTGTCCAAGTCTTTTTCAGTGTTTTTTTTTTTGTTAAAGTTACTACAACTACATTGTTGTTGTTAACAGGTTATGAAACAGACTCAATTTATCACTGCTGTCTCTGTATGATCTACATAAATTAACAAGACCATTTGCGAGAAGAGTGGCTATGTCTGTCGGCCACCGAGTCAAATTGTCCTCGAAAACAGATGAAACGAGCCTGTGTTTACATTTCACCAGGTAAAGTTACAGTAAGTGAATAGTTAAAAGAAGCAGAAGGAGATTTTTACTTAGATAATTTAATTTTTGACATTATATTTTTGTGGTTATTACGGTGGAAGCATGACCGCTTTTGTCCACAGGGGCTCCAGAGTCACAAAATATGAAACTTCCTTGGAGTAGCTTTAACAAAATTAACTTCAGGAATCTAAACTAAGGAAATACAGTGAAAGGGGTTTCCTGATTGTTTAATATGGTTATAAAATTTCATGGATCTTAATGTATAGGGGATTTAGCTAAGAGCTCCCATGCATTAGTTGGTGTTTTTCTTTGACTGGCGGTATGAAAAGCTTTTTTGACTTTCTTTTTGCTTTTATTCACAACCAGAACTCACAACTGTTGCCATTCCCATGGGAACAAGATTATCCAGTAGTTATAGTTCAAGGCCTACAATAATGTGACCTTGTGGCGCAACGGTAGCGCGTCTGACTCCAGATCAGAAGGTTGCGTGTTCAAATCACGTCAGGGTCAAAGCTTTTCACAGTCAGAACTGACCTGTGTTGAAAAACTAACGCAATGGAACAGGAAGCCGAGTTTATCTACACAGTAGCAGCGTTTACACTAAAACACAGCAAAAGTGCTTCTGCAAACATCCGTTTCAGACTGAAACATTAAGAAGCGTTCAAATCTGCTGAGTAAAAAGCAAATGTTTCACTTAAGAAATCTGAGCAGCTTTACCTTTCAGACTTTAAATCCGTCCGTCCACTTTGTGTCCATCACTCTGTAAATGAATCCATCATGCCTCACTGAAATCATTTCCTATGAAAGAACAGATGTCTGCATTTTTCTGACTGTCTCCCGTCTTGTTTTTGTCTGCGACACAAGGCTCTTTTGTGCGTCTTTACCCGCTAATTATTTTCACAGTCGTACCTACCTGGCACTAAGGTGTCTACTGTCCTGTAATCCTAATAACAGATGGCTACAACTGTCCAGAGCAGCCCTGTTCCATCAGACAAATTACTGCTTTAGGCTAGTGTTCTACACATAGGCAGGTTATTCAGTTACAACACCTAACCTCTGAAATCCTTTTAGTATGCACGAGGCTTCCGCTCAACATTTCTAAGGAGGCTTTGAGAGGCAGGTTTCACGGCCCTAAGCTGGGCTCATATTCCTGCAGTTAATTGGGCCTGACGAGATGTACGTGCCTCCGGACCTTTTTTTCCCTCTTTCTCCACTTCAAGTGTGCAGCTACTTGTGTTTTTCATCTTGTTCTTTTCCCGTGAAGCACTTTTGGGGCACTGAATACACACAGAACCAGGATTCATGGCAATGTAAGAGTTATACTCTTTGTACTTCCTCTTTTGTCCCCTGTTACTCTTAGATTTCCTCTCCCCCACCACTAAGAAAAGCCCTTTCCCTGGCCTGACCCTGGGGCAATCACATCCAGCATGTTAACCATTTGACCCTCTGACCCACTAACGCGCTTCCTCTGGTCCACTACAAGGAAATTTGGTTAAAACACGTGTAAGAAAATAGGAGGATGTTATCTGAACAGTCTGTTCAGTCTTCCTATACTGTGAAAAAGGTTGAGAAAACTCATAATTTCAAGGAAACTGTGTCCACTTTTTGAGATTTGAATCAAACTCTGAAGTACTGACATAATTTAAAAAGGGTTTCCCCACCTGTAATATTTTCTTCGGGATTTTTCTGCCTGTTTTAATACACTGGGAATGATTTTGAAATGACAAGCGTTCCCAGGCACTATATATGAAATATAGTGGGTGCTCAAGGGTGCTATAAGGTCTAGAGAGTTAAAAAAAAACAAAAACAAAATGAATCTTTGTGCTTTAGAAACACAAAAAATGTATCTTAAAAATTCATTTCAGTGATTCACTTGAATACATTTAAGTAAATAATGGTTTAGAATTTCATTTTCCAATTGCAACAATTTGATTTTCAAGTACCCAAATAATAACAAATCAAGTTCACAACTCACTGTGAACAATTTTTGAAATACAAATTTTTGGGGGGTTTCTAAAACCCAAAGACTCAAGTTTAGCTAATGAAGAAAAGTAAATTATCACAACAAAAGATTATAGGTCGGCTTGTTTTAGTTTATTTCAAAATGTGACTTTGACTTAAAACTCAAATTTATTGAAGCTACTTGCCTTGAAATAATGAGTTTCTCAGCCTTTTTCTACAGTGTATGGCATGGTTTTATACACAACTACTACTGATCGTGTATGAGACAGTGTGTGTGTGTGTGTGCGTGTGTATCTGGTGGTACAAAAAACCCATTACAGAGTGTGTATAGAGCTCATTCACACACCTGGGCCCCATTCAGAGCTGCCCTGCCAAACACCCGTGACGTGCCCCGAACAGAGCGGCATCATGGGAAGTCTAAATTAAGCATAGGGCTGTGACATGGTCAGGGCACGCTGTCAAACACTTGATGTGTTTGGAGAGGAGGAGTGAGAGACAGAGACAGACAGTGCACACCGATGAGGTAAGTGTGCTCTGCAAATATAATACGACTAAATTAAAGCAGGAGCTGAATGAATGAAAACATCAGAGTGCTGTAATTAAAATTACTTAAATAATTAAACTTCTGCAACACTGGTGTTTGACATGAGTGGGAAAGACACACTGGTTTCAGCTATTAAAAGAAGCACTGATGTTGGTCAGTGTGTAACAGCACAGAGTGAAGCCATTATAAAGCCATAATTCACTCAACAAAAATATAGACAAAACACTTTTGTTTTTGCTCCCATTTTTCATGAGTTGAAGTAAAAGATCTCAGACTTCTTCTTCTGCTTCTCTCAAATTTTGCTGAAAAGTTTGTCAAAATCCATGTCAGTGAGCTCTGCTCCTTTGTCAAGATAATCCATCCATCAGACAGGTGTGATGTATGGAGATGCTGATTAACAGTATGATAATTGTATAGGTGTGCCTTGAATTGGTCACAATAAAAGGCCACACTGGGCCATTTTATCAGATAGCATTTTTTTCCAAAAGAGGGCAAAGTCATGACTTGCCCCACTCTGCCTCTGATTGGCTAGTAGGACTGTGATGATAACCACATTACTGCAATACTGCAGTCATGTGATGCCTACCACAGGGTTGAGCTCCTTAAACTCATCACCACAAATTTTATTTTGAAAGATCAATCTCATATTATTCTATTGTGAAATGCATTTGAGATCAGAACTACGCACACAATTCAGGACCACAGCTGCTGACCAATCAGTCGGACACCCAAGGCATCATGGGATTGCCAGTGGAGGGCTAACAACATGTGAACAACAACTGTTTTCAACATGGAGTAGGACGGGTCATGACGGGTCATGCCCTCTTGGGAAAAAATGCGGTAGCCTTATGTGAAATAGTCATAGTTCAGGACCTGATAAATGTCCTTTTTCATGGTAAAACTGCATACTGTAGAATGGTCTTTTATTGTGACCAGTCCAAGACACACCTGTGTCATAAACATGCTGTTTAATCAGCATCTCTTAACACATTTGTGAGCAAAATTTGAGAGAAATAAACCTTTTGTGTGCACAAAAACAGTCTGAGATCTTTAACTTAAAATCACAAAAAATTAGAGCAAAAACACAAGTGTTGCATGTAAATTTCTTGTTGAGTATACAATGCAAAAACATCTTGAAATCTCCTAAACCATGCAGAGCCGTGCCCAAATGTGTTATTCCAACATGTTACACTTTTGAAATTAATTCAATAAATCACAGGAAACTAATGAGAGAGTAAGAAAAGCATATTTCATGACACGTCCAAATAGTTCTTAGTCTGTGGAATAACAGGAGAGAGGGGAGGGAGAGCCGTTCCCAGAACTGAAAACTCCCTGGATCTGGAATATGGGGCGTTCATATTTTCTTAAGAAGGCCTCGGGGATGGCTTTTGAAACCATGCTTGATGTAGGATTTTATTTGGCTTGGAATAAAAGCCGTCCCTAGGGTGCACCTCCTCCTATAGGCTGGTTAACCCCACCTGACACTCGCACACACTTAAACACGCACACACACAAAAACACTAAGTAGGTTATGATTCATTTTCTTTGTCATCGTCTGCCCATAAAACAAAGTCAAGTGGAGCGAATGGGGGCTTTCCTCCTCTCCTTTTTTAGGCTTTGCACTAAATCATTCATGGCTATTAAATGGTACATGTGTGTATTTAAAATGTAACACTCACACTGGATGTAGACACACACATGGCCTGTGCTTTTGCATAATGTCATTCAAACTATAACCTGACATTTCCTCTGTATTGTTGCTTTTTAAATGGACCTGTAAATAACTGCGAGCACAATGAGTGGACGGCCGCCGCACGGTTAATGAATTCAATTAGTCAACGTCGGGCCGATTAAGAGGTCTGAAAAGAGGCATTGTCACATTGTAGATAGGAAAGGAGTGTGTGTGTATGTGTGTATGTGTGTGTGTGTGTGTGTGTGTGTGTGTGTGTGTGTGTGTGTGTGTGTGTGTGTGTGTGTGTGTGTGTGTTAGAGCCAGAATCAATGGCTCTATCAGTCAGCCAGGCCAGGCCTCGCACTCTGGGCCTCTCGCTCTATTCATCACCAAGGGCCGATGCACGGCCAGCCGGTGAATATATGTGTGAGTTTCATTTTGTAGGTGGGTATTTTTTCATGTGTGCAGGAGGCTGTGTGTGTTTGCATACCAGCGGCTCATTAAAACTCTTTGTAGCAACACACTGCACGGCTCAAAGCTGAATACATTGCCTCTTATCTCAACGGCAAGCTGAACGCTTTGAAACTGTCAAAGGCCTCATAGATGCTTTGTCAATTAAGAGTAACCTTTATGCTGAAGGATTCACATCCCACAAAAGCTTCTTGTCTGCTTTTACACTATGTACAACAATAGAAATTGGAGGCGCGGTACTTGTAGCTGTCAGATGCCGAGTTCAAACAGTGCGGTTATTTTTTTTACAGCGGGCCCAACGGGTAATCAACCTTTTCACTGAGATGTCTGTGTAAACAAAAAAACAAAAAAAGCAAACAAAACGCCAAGCTAAACTCACACGGCGCATTCACACAGCGATTGCCTGACGAGACGGTGCCAAAAGAGCGCAGACAATAGAGCTCGTCAGCAGCCCTCTAAAGCTGACGGAGCCTCTTCACGAGGGGACGCTAAAAACTAAATGTGTTTGGGGAAGTGGTGCAAAGCGTGCAGGGTGAATTATTGTCTGCAAGGAATTTCCTTTGCTGAGGCAACTTGAAATAAGTTTTGCACAAGTGTTGCAAGAGACGGCATTACAGGCTGAGCTCAGATATTACTGTAATACTGAGGAAAGTTTGCATGAATACATCAGTGAGTCGTGTAAGAATTAGAAAGAGTCTGCTAACACCTTGCTGGAGTGAGAAAAGAAGCAGACTTTGTTACAGATTCAGAGCTAACAAGGTTTGGGTTATGAGAGAGATGATTCATTTAGGGTGGGAGGTGAAGCTGCTGTGACTGTGTGTGTGTGTGTGTGTGTGTGTGTGTGTGTGTGTGTGTGTGTGTGTGTGTGTGTGTGTGTTGTGTACTGTACCTGTTAAATGTATTTATCACATGTGAAAAAAATGTAATTGTAAATGACATTTGTCAGTGCTTTCTTCAGTGAACATGTGCTATAATGGGTTGCAATGGACTTAATTCAGCCTCCCACATGATTTTCTTTTCTTTATTTTATTTTTGTGCACCTGTATATTGTTACCATGGTAGGAGTCATAATTTTCTATCATTAGTGATGAATTTCCTTATTATATTCATCAGCCATAATTTCATTATTAGAATAATAAACAATAATATAGATTTCTCATTACTGTCCAATAATTTATCAGCCCCAATACCCTTATAGAGTAGATGTGTGGAAGATGTTTCCCACTGGCTGTTATTTTATTCTTGAGGGAGGCTGTCAGTTGTGACTTGAGAGCGTTCATTGATGGTTTCCAGAGAGGATGTTTTTGCTTTCATCTGTTGTCTGTCCTCTCCTCTGACAGGCGCTTCAGTTTGCACTGAGCCAGGAAGCTAAAGTCAGAGATGCTCCTTTTGATGGGTCAGCTTGCACCGGAGAGATGAATCAATTCTCTGTGAGTGGACACGAACAGCAGACAGGAAGCGTGCACTTGGCCCGGCCTGAGGGCCCCACTGATGCTACACTATGTTTATCTACGCTTCACCTTTCACCCCCACCTCACAGGCCTGCTCAGGCCCCGGCCCAATCCCTGATTGCATCTGGCTTGTCATCGTCAGTGGGCAGCTCGGCTCCTCAGGGGCCCCCACTGCTCTGATGGAGCAAAGCAAGCGGGCCTCTCTGCGTACTCCCTGTCCCCCACACCCCACTATTCACCCCTTCTCAGGACAAATTTAATTTGGAGGTGCAGAGGACTGATAAAACCAGAAGACAGCATAAGGGGCAGAGGGAGAGGGAGGTAATTTGATACCTCCTCCTGCCCCCTGTCACCTCCTAGACAAGCACACACATGCACACCTCCTCCTCTTCTTTTCCTCCACCCTTCACCCCCACCCCGCCACTTCCTCCATCCCCAGACAAAGACATCCTTTTTTTCTCTGCCATTTTTTTCGATTATCAGATGAATGACAGAAGGAAAAGAGGAGGATGAGCAGCACCACGCTTCTGATGTCAGATACATTACCTGTGGAACTCTGTATCAGCGCTGAATGATAACGTGCAATATACATACACTGGCTTTATTGTCATATAGAACATTCACTTGTATCAAAAGTAACATTTAGAATTTCTACTCTAAAAAGGTATAAAATTAGCTTTTTTTCTATGCAAGTGAAAATGTAATTTTAAGAACTGACAGTTGGTGTCTTTTCAGGAGCAAATATCCTTTTATAATTCATTCATTAGACTTGGGGGAAAATCAATACAGAATAACAGCAATACTTTACGATTCAATGTTGTATCGATACACAAATACCAAATATCAATCTTTAAAACATGAAACGTGTAAATAATAATCAATGCTGACGTAGTTAACTTACATTTCTATGAGTTAAAAGTGTCATGTCTACCATTGCAAAATAATGTCCATTAAGCAGTCAATATATCAATACTACTTTGACTTTCATGTCAGGAAATGTAAAAGCCACCTCAGTCGTGGTTAAAACAATAAACCAGCACAAAAATCTACAACATAAAGCAACATGTCCTGAACAGACACATGACAAACACTAGCAAAAAGTAGCTGATTTTTTATGGTGAGGTCAGCAGATTTCCTTTGTGGACATGATTTGCAGTTGAAAAAAGGTAATATTTATGTTATTGCAATGCTCATCATGTTGCAAAATCACAATATTAAATTGTGACATAAGTACTGTGATAATCTTGAGTAGTGCTGAAACAATTAATCAATTTATCCATTACTGAACTCACATAAAGTCATAAATGATTGCTAAATATTTAAAGTCATTTTCAACACATTTTCTGGTCCTAGCCTCTCAAAAATTTTCTGCCTTTCTCTGTTTTATATCATTGCACATTGAATATCTTTGTTCACACATTTAAAATCTTTGGACTGTTGATCAGAGAAAATAAACAATTTGATGACATCACAAGTTTGTGATGGAGATTTTCCACCGTTTTCTGACATGCTATTGGTTAAATAATACATTTTAAAAATGCCAAACTGACGAACATTCATTAATTATAAGGCTGCATGAAATTTAAATTTTTAAAAATTTAAAAATTTTTAAAAAATTAAATTTTGTCAGATATTGCAATTGATACAGTGATATGATGCATGATTAGTGGGAATGATCATAATGCTGTTTTTGTCACATGTTTTTCCTTCTGCAATTTGGCTATTGCACTATATGGCTATGGCTAACCATATTGCCATTTCACTAATATATCGATTAAGCTAATTGTGCAGCACTAATTACTTAGACATTCAGGCATGCTGAATGAACACATGAAGGAAGAATACTGCAGCACCTGGCCACAGTTCCTGAAAGCAATGTCTCTCAGCAGCATCGCCGGCCACTTAACGGCTAAACTGAATGCTTGTTCAGGCTTAAAACTTAAGTCAAGCGGCAACTGAGCATAAACGGTGGTCCTGGTGGCTCTGTGTGGGGCCACTATGCTGTGTGAGCACCCACAGATGTTGGCTATCAGTCTATCTGAGTTGCCTTTATTGAATTAGCCAGAGAGTAGAGCAAGCAGTCTGGAGCTGGAGGTTTTCACAGGTCAGTGCTCCCCTCCAGCCCTGCAGCCACAAGGCCTCTGAACCACCTGCAGCTGGGAGACATGAGCTGAACCTCAACCTGAAGCTCACACTGTGTGTGTGTGTGTGTGTGTGTGTGTGTGTGTGTTTTGTTGTGTGTGTGTGTGTGTGTGTGAGGAGAGAGGAGAGAGAGAGAGGAGATGGAGAGAGAGAGAAAGAGAAGAGAGAGACAAAGGGCTGACAAACTGGTCGACAGATGGATTTTCTTGGAAAAAAAGGTCATACTATCCAGACACACCAGGATCTGAACACTTTCTGCACACACTCGCAAAAACACACATGCAAAGACAGAAGGTCAGGCAGGTGAATGTGAATGTGTGTGTGTGTACAGGCTTGATGTCACTGGGAGCCTGACCACACTGCCTTCTTCATATGGACAGGTGGGAGCTGCTATTATCACTGGTGTCTCTTGTACACACACAAAGCTCTCAAGTAGAGCCTGACTGATATATCAGTCGACCGATATTATCAACCCAATATTAGTCTATATGAAATCATTTTTATACAGAAAATAATGCTGCTTTATAGGCAGCATTTTGTGTATATCTGATCCTTTTTTATTAATCTAGGTTTTATATATATATGGCCCTATTTGTGGGTTTTTTTTATTTCTATTTATCTATAATTATTAAAAATATAAGTGAAAGTTGTTTCAGTGCCCTGATATCATTTTGGACAATAGTGTTTATTGTTAAACTGTAAAATATCCTGCCTCCCTTACATATATTTAGAGCTGCAATAATGAATCTACTAATTGATTGTTACATTAATCTATCAACTATTTTCATAATTGATAATCGGTTTGAGTTATTTCTTAATATCAAAACCTCAAAAATCTCTGATTTTAGCTTCTTAAATGTGAATATTTTCTCGTTTCTTTACTCCTTTATGACAGTAAACTGAATATCCCTGGGTTCTGTGCAAAACAATACATTTGAGGATGTCATCTTGGACTTTCCGGAACAACATTTTTCAACATTTTCTGACATTTAAAAGAGCAAACAACTAATTGATAAATCCAGAAAATGATCAACAGATCAATCGACAATGAAAATAATCATTAGTTGCAGCCCTGCATATATTTGTCACAACTGTTAAGCACGTTTGAGGGATCATTGCAAAAAAATGTGTGTTCGTGTACATCCTATATTCTGTATATTATATTCTGTGACTCCAAAGACACACTTTTTCCACACACAAAGACACACACTTCACCAAGTCCCCAGTCACTCTGTGAAAAGTGCCTTTTTCTCCCCTAACACCAGCCAGATCATGTTACAATGCCAACCCAAGCTGGTGAGCGGGCACCACCCACCCACCATACTCCCCACTGCCCAACTCATCTATTATTGATGCTGACATAATTGCAGGGGGGGCATCATGCACCAATATCAAGACTCCCAATATAAAAGGCCTTTAAATAATTCAGGAAAGAGGTGCCCATCCCACGCTGGCAAGTGTGGGATTTCTCACATGATGAGGTCATGGTCCCCCCGACGCAGGAGGGCGTGGGGGTGTGTCTGTGTGTTTATATGTGTGTGGGTAAGTATATGTGTGTACGTAACCATGTGTCAAGTGTCAACTGGAGTTGTGCACATAAAGGAAGTCAACCCAGTTCATTATGGGATGTGTCGCCAGAGGACGTGACCTCACGCACTCCTCGCCACCACCGTCTAAAACCACCTTCATTAATCAAGTGGGTGCATTTGTAAAAGAAAAAAAAAATCAGGGGGAGGGGTGATACTCATTTGTATTCAAGTAAACTTCAGGCATCAGCATATACTGTGATTACGGGTTAGGCAAATTGCTAAGCATGATTGATTGTGTCTCATTGTTGGGATAATGTGTGATCTGTGACCGATTGATTGTGTCTCGCTGCACTGAATGGCTCATTTGAATATTAACGACCTACTTCTTGTGTTGCTATGAAATGTCACCAAATTGTGGCTAATTTTCAGACGCAAATGATACGCAAGAAGTAATTTGAGCCTCATCAGCACCGCATAATAACGGCACAGCTTTGAGTGTGAGATGACACCCAAATTTATAAATCTCAAGTAACAGTTTTACCATCCCGTCCAGTGACCAAAACAGCCATTTTAATTTGGATAAACATTTATTCTGTTCTTAAAAGTCTCGCCTTCTGATTATGGATTAAAATTATGTTGTAAATGAATCAATTTGTTGATGAATGCCCCAACAAAATGCCAAATAGAGTGGAAAAGTCTAGTGTGACATTTAGGAAACAAAGCTTTTAGTTTTGCATTTATATTCTGACATTTAATATAATGATTTATACTGTTAGAACTGTATTGTTTCTTAATGCTCAATTATTATCCATGTAGCGACATACAACAGTTAAGAGGGAGACTTTATTATCTTCATGCAAAAACAATTAAATGCCATGAGAAACAATATTTACAACTTCCTAAAAGGAGCACTTGAACACAGCATATTCTTATTATATCAATAATTGTAAGCTTTTTGTATGCAGTATTTGTGAGTGCAATGCTAAACACAGAGAGCACAACAATCTATTTTAGTCCAGAGCAGCGTAAACACGAGAGTCAGACATTTGATGGCTCCCGTCTGCACAGTTTCAGCATTGATGGAGATATCAGTGCTTATTTTCCACCCTTCAGAGGAAGCCGTTCGCTGCCATTCATTCCTGCACTGTATGAAAAACAGCTTCCACAGAGCAAGACAATCCATCACAACAACTATCAAGCCTGAATTTGGTCTGTTTTGTCGTTATCTTGGTGTGCTGAGTCGAGCATTTTCATATCATTGTGTGTCAGTTACGTTAGAGTCTGCTTACTGTCGATCACCTGACACGGACAGGACGAGACGGATTGTTGTCTCGCCTTACTTATCATATTCATTCATTTCTAAGGTGAACTTTCTTAACCAGGGCACCAGTCAATCTCTAAACATGTGACACTGCCTGAAACATCACATGCAGTGCAAAATTGCTTTGGGAAACTAGATGCAGAAATAAATAAATAGGATATAGTATTGGATTTATGTATTCTCTGGAGGGTTATAGCCTGTCCTAGGATATATTGGGTAAAACAAACACTCTAAAAGCACCTAACTATAGTTCATCTGAGCTGTATGTGGTTGTACTATAGAAGAAAACAGAAGTAGTGACAGGGTACAACAATAAGGCTGGAGATATATTTGCTAGGCATTTGCATACACGCCCCTACACATCCATACACATCATGGCAGCCTTGTGTCTCCTGCGTCCATTTGGGGCAATGGTTGTGTGCATCCTCAAAAAGTAACACGCATATGTGAACACAAACATGTGAACAGCAATTACATCTTTAGCCCAAAGATTTCCTGATTGCCCCAGGGCAAGTAAAATCAGGCTAGTAAATCTAGCAACTCATTTGCCTGTCTGGGCAAGTAGTTAAAAAGAATTAACACATATTTTTTTCCCCCAGAGCTGATGAAGCAAATAGCTAAGGAGTGAGCAATCTCGCTTCTTTTCATCTCTGTTGAGTTACCCATGCACAGTACCAATCGGGTACTTGCAAGAAAATGGCAGTGGATAAAGACAAAGTTTATGAGCTGAAACGCAAGCATTTCAATTATCCTTGAAATAGGAGTTTAGCTGGGAGAAATTACAAGAGTTGGAAAGCATGGGATGCATATTTCATCATTTATCAGAATCATTTATATCATGAATAATATATCATTTATACCATTTATAGTAGATTATCTGTGCATTTTCATCCAGATTGACGTGTGGTACACAGGAAAAATAGAACAGATGCCAAAACTTTTTCTACCGATCATGAGCTGGCCACAGTCACTCCGTGTGTTCAGAATGTAAAAACTGACTTTGGGCAAGTAGATTTCCAACCCGCACAAGTGAAAAAAACATGAATGTTGAACCCTGAGTGATTGTCTAAAGGCCAAAAGATTACAAAGTTGACTCCAAACAGTGGCCATCATTGGTTAGCATTGAGCCACAGAGCTGTGGTCAGTCCCATCAGCTTTAAGTGACAATACCACCACAACAATATCATAAAAACTATCAAACATAGACTGATGTGTAAAGTCAGCTGCATGACCAAACAGCCAAACTTTAGCAGGCTCCTACAGGGCCCATCAGGGGAAATCAGCCTCCCTTAGCTAATAAACAGTAATGACCTGCTTCCCGACACATCTCGGAGCCTCCCTTCGTGTCGGCGTGGTGATGAGGACAAAACAGCGGAGCCAGCAGAAAGAAGCTGCGCCTGGGGTGGCCCGGTAATTACTGTTAATTGGTTTAACATGGGGATGGATGGAAAGAAGGATGAGAGAGAGAGAGATAGAAGGGTGGAAGGAAGGATGGAGTTCTCCCTCCAAGCCCTCTCTATAGCTCGTTTGATGTGATAGGGTGTGTTATCGCGGCTCTCTATCAGTAGCATGAGCTCATGTTAGAAGAGCGGGGAGGGGAGGTTAGATATGCAGGGCGACGAGTACATAAGCAGTCTGGTAAACAAGCATCGGCTCATACGTGCACGAACATACATGCATACAAAAACATATGAATTATGCAGACAGAAAACAAACAAACACCGGCATCGGTGCACAACTGTGAACATAAAGAACATGTAGACAAAGAAAATAAAGGTATGAAAATTACAGAAGTTTGTATACATTGAAAAATACTGTAATACAGACATTCACACACACATTACTGTAAAACACACACTCAGATTACACAGAGCCTGAGGGGAGCTGCTCACCCAGATAAGACAGGCAGTCTGAAGGCCATTTACAGCCATTTGATGCATAGTGAGCCTCCTATCAGTGGCTGTGTGGGCAGCGAGATGAGGTGTGGAGTATTCCCCATTCAGCTCCATGCTAATACGCTGACCATAACCTCATCAACAACCTCTGGACATCTACACAGTGCTGCACTGTAATCTGCCTGAGAGACGCGCAGAGAGACAAAGAACAACAGATTTTAGGGGAAGATGAAAGAGACACTTTGTACCAAAGGATTCAGTGTGGGTGTGCAGATAAATAAGAGAGTGAATGAATACACGAGGGAGGGCTGTGACCCATAAGTAACCCACAGGACTCTCTTCCTACTTGTCTCGTATAATTTACACGATTGATATTCAAGCTGAGGTGGTCTGCATTGAAAAAAATTGAACAATATGGACAATTATCGGTTGTTTTTCATTCTCAATTGCAGCTGGACAACTGTGTGCTGCTATTCACAATGTGTCTGTTTGCTTATGTAAGAAATCCTCTCATTTTTCTTCATGTGTATGCAGTGAGAGTTGGTATTTGTTGTTAGATGAAGAAAGTGAAACTCCAGATCACATGCAACCATGTGATCTGGAGTCAGATAGACTTTTGTTGTGCTACGAGGTCCTTGCAGGTAAATAGCCCACCATAGCTTGTGAGAACACCAACAGGTGTGATGTACTGTAGCTGAGCAACACCTTCCCTCTCTATGTTTTCTTCAGACTGCACATTTCAGTGTGAGGCCAGTGTGTGTGAGAAAACCTAAAGATACCCTGTAGAGTTTTCTTGTAAACAACAAACACAGTTACGTTCAGTGTTTTTGTGCACAGGTATTGAATGCAATCTTCTTCTACTTTTGGTTGCCTATGTCGACCACTGAAATAGCATCAAACCCATACAGCCCCCTAAAGACATGGGCAGTCGTTGAGGTAAATTCCAGTTTCATTTACCACACCAGGCAATTTGACATGCTAGCAAACAATGATGAGATGTTTCCAGCTGAGGAAATATGTCCACAACCATTTACAGTACAGCCCTCAGCATGCAGGAATATGAATCACACCACCTGCGTGCTCTTCTGTTTACATGTGCAAACTTGTGCACGTTGACGCAAAAAAAAACCCAAAAAAAACAGCAAACAGAGACATAGCCTAGCTACTCTCTGCTGTCAGGTTATCTAGTCTTGGTTAATGTCAAGTTGTCATAGCAAAGACTTCCAAACATTCATTAAGACTCTTTCATGTTCATAATAGATGTCATGACATGATTATGTGCACGTTAACCAATGTTTGTTTGTGTTAGTTTGAAAGAGAAATAGAACTTAGAGCAGGCTTATTATTCTGGGGCATGGAAACAAAGAAATGCACTTGTTAATACTCTCATTCATAAACTAATGTCTACTATGGGCTCTCACACATAAGACAGCAGTTATTGTATTTGCGGTTGTGGTGACAAACAATTAACAGACTCTTCAGACAGCCCAAAGCCACTGTGCAATGAGACTGAAACAAACCCACATCACTATGTATTTATTCAACAAGTGCAGTTATGATGCACAGCAGAAGATAATTCTGAGGCCTTTTACGAGGCGTGTTGCACTGCCACTCTAAGAGAAAACAGATTGAGATGGGACCTGTGTTTCAATTTCACATGGGGTCAAAGAGACTTTTGACTGGAGTCTTATGTCTGAGTAACACAGGCTGTAAGCACGGCCACCGCTGACACCACGAAGACAGGTCTCCTCTACTTAGTTTTACGACTACTCCAATACACGCAATCAGCCGTAAAATTCACCCTCACACAAAAGAGCCCTCCAATAAGCTTCTTGTGCAGGGCGATAAAACCCGGCCGCCCCCGGGGCAGAAAACAACTGCTTCTCCTCAAGTCGATTTATGTCCGAGCCTCTCTCTCGTTTGGGTGACGAGAAAACATGCAGCAATGTTTCTTTTTTGGGGACAACGGAGTCATCTAGAGAATTGAGGGCCATCACGAAATCAGCTGCTGTAAAACATGATGGCAGGCTGATCGGTAAATAGCCCTGCCTGTCAACCAGACTTTCAAAGGGCTGGCCATAAAACAGCAGTGAGTGCAGAGACTTTGCTGGATGCTGTCAAAAGGACAACAGCAGCAAAGTACATAAAAATAAATTTCACATATACATGTCAAGTATGCCAAGTGATATGACTCAACATGATTGGTTCCCACTGGCTCTTGTTCATATCTGACAGAAAGCTGCATGTTTTACAGCACTTCATTTCTTCTTTGAACAGGTACATTGTAGAAACAAAAAAGTTGAGAAAACTCATTTTAAGGCATCTTGCTTCAACAGATTTTTGACAAGTTTTCAAAGTTTTACCAACTAATGTTTTGTTGAGATAATGGTTTTTTTTTTGTTTGTTTTTTTTTACTGTGTATCTTTGCCAAAGACACAACACATACAGGAGACACAGTTATAGACGGCCGGTACTTAGCTCTGTAAGAGCCACTATGCACTGAGGTATGGCGTCATATACAGCCGAGGCAAGAGGGTAACACATTGAGCCAAGGCCATTACATCACTAAACACCATACCAAGCCTCATTGGGTTTAACAATCCAAGGTAAGTCACAAAGCATGTCCACATCACCAGTATAGCTTAAATGCAATGTCAACTTTATGGTTTAACAGCTTTCACACTTGATATCAGCATGAAGTGGATGTCTGTATAGTGTGACTAGAGATCATGGAGTTGTATTTTGTGTCAAGTTGGATTTGAATGACTGCCCTTAATCCGGACTGATTTAAAAAGTACAAATGCGGAAATGATCTTGAAATGTTCTACGCTTAACGCCACTCAGTTTCAGTCAGGGGTGTGTGACTGATGCTGAAAGTACAGCATAACTTAGTGTCAGTAGGGGTTACGTGACTGCACGTAACTCTGAGTGACACTGTGTAGGTGGTATACATGGTAAATCCTGCTCTGAAGAGTCGTTAAATCTGCTTGACACTGTCTATTCACACATGTCTCTTCTTTAGAAAGTTCATTATTCCAGACTTTTTGGCTTAGACGAACAGGTTTCTTCCACCCAGCTTCCCACTCTCTCCCTCATATCTATTGACAATCCTCACTCTAAACCTCGCCTGCACAATGCAGGTTTTAGCAGGGATAGAGACAGTGTGGTGATGGCAGCTTGAGTTCATCAACACAAGTGTAAGCCTGAAAGTTAACCAGCGCTGGGCCATTAGGCTTTCCATGTGTAAGCTCTCAGAGCCGTGTAGTATCGCCGATGAGCGATGCTTCAAAGATGTGCAGTGGGAGTGGAGAGGCAGGAGGCTTAGGGCTTTAAAGTACTGTAGTCATGGGGAAGTTTTCTAAAGTACGCCGAGTGGAGATTTCCTCGCAGGGGGAGGGAGAGGCAGCCTTACAGTAGAAGGGATGAGTTGAAGGACTAATGTGTAAACCATCTGCGCGACTGATAAAAGTGATTGTGCTCCCATCCATGTCTTCTAAAAGCCTATGAGCAGGATTCACTTGTAAAGGAAGAGCAGTCCGCTGGGGCCCTTTTAATCAGTCAGGGAGAAAGTGAGTGAAACAGAGAGGGGCCAAAAACTTTCTGAGTTTAAAAATATGACAGTGCAATTCATAATACACGCATGCACTTGTTAGACCATAGAACACATATATATGCACAATTTTTGGCGAAGAAGGTGAAGTCAGATTTATGTGCACACTCACGGAAATAGTTCAGGTGTGCTCTGTGAGTGTGTGTTGTGTCCCCGTGCTGTTATATATTTTACTGAGTGGATGCTGAATTGTAAATGAACATACAGGAATTTGGTGGAATCAAATAATTGTCTGTCATTAACACCTTGTAAAAAATACAAGTTTTATTTATTCAAGTGAATTAAACTTAAAAAATTCTAATATTTGCATTCAGAACAGTTCAGAACTTATGAAATGATGAATTGAATGAAAGTACTGTAAAGAGATCAATCAACTCAATCAACAATAATAATAATATCAGAATGGGGTTGGAGCTGAGAAAAAGTGGATCGTGTGTCTCTAATTTTTACAGTGTATAAAGCAGGGTGAACCACATACTGTACAGCCTGTATGTGCCCATAGAGGCCAGGCTTAATGTAAAGCATAACATCAGCACTGCCAATAGACAAAGGGAATCCATTTGGAGCCATTTCACGCATGATGTAAAGCAACTAGCTGAGGAAGAGGAGGAGGAGGAGGAGGAGGACAGTGGATAATAAATGGGACATTCTCCCCCCTTGTCTACCTCTGGAGAAAGACAGTTTTCCCACTATTTCCACATCAAGGTGACGACAGGAGAGTGAGAGTGCAGGCTGGTTTGTGCTATTCCTGATGAAAGCATGCCTTAGTAGAATTCCAGCACTTTTGTAACTCTCTGAGAAAATTTAGCTTTCCACATCTCCAACAAGTTCGTTCAACTTTACCGCTATGTCATTTTTAACTCAAATTCACTCGTATGCATATCCATGTGACATATGAGCCAGCCTGAAAAAGAGATGGCGCAGAGGAGTTTTGAGCTACTGCTGCTATGATGAGAAGTCCCTCAACTTGCCTTCTGATGGAATTTCTGAACATCTAAAGCATGAATTTCTCACGATATGGACTAGTGCTGCTGAATAACCCGTGTCATCAATGTGCTTCTGAATACACAGGCGTGCTTCAACACTGGGGTAATGTGATATTCCTGATCTGTGGAAAAGACAGGACATGGGTTTGATCCAAACCAATGACTAACTGAAGTGTTCTTTGGTAAAAAACCCTTCATACCTCACTTTTTACGGTAACAGCATCAGCTAAATGCTTGAAACAGAGTTTGAAAACAGTTATATATGGATGATCTAAAGATGTCCTTGCCCAAATGGATACAACCCATTACATAATCACAAGATTCCCTTTTAATGTGGAAGCATTTTTTAAAGTTAATTTTGTGAGTGACTTTGCAATGTGTAGTACAAGGTTTTCCTGCTTACAGAGGAATCTGACCCTGCTGGCTTGGTGAGACAACACAAACTCCAACAGTAACGCCACAGTGCCCCCTGCTGCAGCTGGATAAAAGTACCATCTGAGGGGGAGATGCTGCAGCACAGGCTCCCATTTCAGCCAGTGGATCATCCTGACACCCTGGAGAGGTGATTATACTTCTTCTGATGTATGCCATAATTGACATGCTCCTGCCACACTTGAGTGAGTCAGAGTAGAATGAGGAGATGTTTGGTATAGATCAAGAATTCCCTCATGTCCCCGTCAGTGTAACATACTTTTGTAAAGTGCACTCGATGGGTAGACCATGGCACAAACAAGTTGTTAGCTTTGACTCACATAAGCCAACATTTGTGTTCTATGATATAAAATAGCAAACTTAACAAACTACTCCGTCCCTCACAACGCATGATGACAAATGATGCTGCATTTTAGACTGGGCAATGGTTTTTACGTCATAGAATAGAACTAGATTTTATGGAGTGTGTTTCTGAGAGTCAAAGCAATGATCATGTTTGAATTCCTTGGGAGGGTGGTCGAGGTGTCACAATAACCAACCTGATTATTCTGGGGGCTCGCAACTCGAACAAGGTTGAGAACCACTGATCTATTGCATACAATGACCAAATATTGCTGGTTATAGCCTCTCAAATGTGAGGATTTGCCTGGTTTTCTTTATGCTATTTTCACTGAACAGCTCTGGGTTTTGTGACTGTTTGGCTGACAAAACAAGTGATTGTAAAGCAAAGGAACTTATAATGGTCATATCATAATGTTTACCAGCTAAATGATCCATTGATTCATTGGAAAAATGAATCCACAGCATAACAATAATATCAGTAAGCTTTGGTTTCAGCCATACTTTCATACCTGTGTTTCTGTTTGCTACCTGAAAATCACTAAAAGTTGGGCTTTATATAAATAAAGCCATATATTATATTTTGGTGTATATATTTTGTCTTAATCCTTATTTTAGGAAAAAACAAAGCAATACAAAGGCTGCAGTTCTATGTTAGATCGTGTTCAGTGTTGGGGTTATTGCTATACCACGTGTTATCCTTACAGTACATTAGTTATGCTATGTTAAGTTACTCTAGGTCACATTTAGTTACATTATGTTGCAATATATTGCATTGCAATGAATCAGTATATGTCCTATATTATATGATCTCTTCTCCAACACTTCCAGGGAGTTTTAGAGACTCAGTTTGAAAGGAAGCCCTGGAGACAGTAATGAAGACAGCAAACCCCCTGCTTATAAACTTCTTTACACAATGATTTGATACAGAAACACTATGGCTTGACAATACAACATTGTTTGAAAGCATAGGTGGCACATTTTAATATTTCATCTCGATTTTCCCTTCTGCCACGGCAGCCGTGAAATTCGGGCAGTGAATGTGTTGTTCCACTCGGCATAAATACAACACCCCCCCACTGAGGCCAGTCTCATTCAAATGGATGAGACGTCACACGTGTTAAAAACAAGAGCGCACGCTGCCACGTCTTGATATGGTGGGGTTAATCTGCAGGCAGCCCACATTGATTTGACTTGTAGACTTAAATATGGTTCCACATAGTGGACTCCAAGGGGCACTTGGCTTTGACACGAGGTTGTGCCTGTGATTCCTTGTTTTAAGAAAAAGACTTTTCATTCGCAATGTCTGGAGAAGTACTACACTACCCACAGTCCTGAAATGTAACAGCAGCACGATTGGTGGAGCTAGCTGTTACCAAGAAATGTTTATGCACCGCTGAGCGTTTAGTTCTGCCAGCAGGCTGGCTAGTTAGGTAGCTAAAATTAGCTAACATGAGTCATATTAATCATGTCGTTATGCCGCAGTGAATATAATATATATACACACACACAACACAAGCTACAACATATTACAACACTGTTATTAACAATATTAACACAATAATCATGACAAAAGTTAAATTTAAAAGGAAGCGGCATCATTCACAATGCTTTATTGTCAGTCAAGTGAAGAAAAGGGAAACTGGCTATCAAAACTGAAAAGTGGGCGGTCACTGTTGACCTCTATATCAGGCTTGTGTAGCTCTAACATCTACATCTGTATTTTTTGTTGAGTTTTCTTTACCTTATCAATACAGCAAACCAATCTGAGATATATGGGAATGTAGTTGTCTTCTGAGTCAATTTTCTGTTTTCTCTATAAATGAGAATATAAACAGGACTGACATTGCAAGGTACATTTTTTTTACCCCTTGTGAATTTACAAGGCAGGTTTCTGACATTTTGGTTGAGAAACAGTGGTTAGAGAATTCACAGGAAATGCATATTATATTATTATTATATTAATGCATATAACAGTCTACAGTGCTTTACACAAGAGTTTTCCTTCAGTGTAAAATACGATTTGCATTATGAATTCATGACGGATTGTACAGTTTTTATGCTGACTGTATGCTTTGTTTCTTTTTGATTTGTTAATTATTTCCATTAGTAAAGCCATTAATACAGAAAAAAGAGAATGAATGAATGAGTGAGAGAAACATAAAATGGTAACATAATTATCATACTGTGCTAAAGAGAGATGTGTACTTGTTGGTTGTTTTTTGAGTCTGAGATTATTTCTAAGACAGAGTTGATCAATATTTGGTGAGCCAGGTTCCCAATCTATCCAGGAGCGTGGGAGGGCCAGCCCACTTAGTCGTCATATCTGAACCAAGTTCTCACCAAACATGCAAAAACAAACTTTTTCATAAAGCCTAATTAGCTGTATGTCGTTCAATCTTGAGTAGAAATCGAGAGGAAATTGAACCAAACATTACAAAAGATTGTAGTTCACTGTAAATTCACTGGTGTGTGAGTACAGTGTTACATGTAGAAACACAGACGGTATACTGCATAGACGCCTACCTGCATCCACAAACAAGCAAAAGAACACACAAAGAAACATGTTCACCCATACACAGACACACCCAAACCTATAGCGACAGAGCGGCATACATACACACTGAAGAAAATACACTCTCATACACACACACACACCAGAAAAGACCACCTGTCAGTGTGTGTTGAGCGCCACAGGCGGCATCATCTGCTGGCGGTAGAAATGTTTTGATATTCATATCAACCTTCAGCTCTATACACTCCAATCAAATAACTCTCACTTTTCATTTTTCTATCTCTCTCCATCTCTCCCTCCCAGACATAATAATGACACAACATAAAAGTGGAGTGTAGAAATCTAACGGTGCAGGTGAACTGTTTGATGTAGAGAAAACACGGGGGCGTTTCTGCAAACTGCGAACCATGGAGGAGGCTGAAAAAACAAAGGCGAGCGGGACAAAACAGACAAATTGTGAAGAAGTTTGGAGACAGTTGTGAAACAGAGCACATGTAATACAGGTACAGGCACAGATATGTTGTGTTGTACTGTAATGTACCCTTTATAATAGCAGTTTTCTGCACATGTAAGCAAAGACAAGGGTGGACAAAGTATTTCTATTCTGTTCTACAGTTGTACAGTATTACACACCATGCAAACACACTTGTGAAGGGATGTGAGTGGCAACAGAGAGGGCGCCCGGCCAAGTTATGGGAGGGCAGGGGCCAGGGTGACCATCCTGCCAAACTGCCCCCCGGGCAGCCGAGGACAATCCACCATCATGACCATCATCAACATCACAATTAGAAAGCAGGGCTCAGCTGGCGGACTTGGATGGACTGATGTGGACGAAGGGGTGAAGAAATTTAAAAAAAAACCCAAAAACAAAACCTAAGTATCTATTTTTACAGGCAGTTAAATAACTTGCAACAGTACATTTCTAGCATCAGATTCAGGTGACTCCACCAGTTTCCTTTGTGAATACACTTTCAAGAACCTGCAAATGTGTCAATACACACCCCAAACAACAAGAAAATGATGGGTGATTAAAAAAAAGCAACGCAACCCACCTCAACATGCTGATTTGCATTGGAAACAAGTGAATTTTTCTCACCTTTAATAGATGATTTTTCACTGTTTTCAGGGAAAAGAATGTACTATTTTTTAAATAGGTGAAGATTACCACAAACAAGATGAGAAGAAGGGGTTGTCAAGTCACACAGACAACAAATCTAGATCTACATAGTCTTAGCCAGCCCCACCCCTCTTGCTTTGTCTCAGCCTTGTTTAACATGCACAACAAAAAATCATACAGGAATTTAATGAAATCAACTAATATTTTCTCATTAACTTAATGTAAATATAAGTTTTATTTATTCAAGTTAATTAAACTTTAAATTTCAAGTATTTATTATCAGAATATTTCTGAACTCATAAACATAAGCTCTTCTAACTTGATGTCTTTTAACTTGAAATGATGAGATGAATTAATGTACTGTACAGAGTTCAATCAACTCATTAAATTAAGTCTCTAAAGAAACACAATCAGCATATTAGCAGACTTCCCAGCATGCATTGTTTGAGAGTTCAAAACTTTCCTATGACCCTTCTTTTTCATAGTTTGAAGAAAACAGCTATATGATGAAAATTGCTGTGTCTCCAATACACTCTAACATAAGTAATGGTTGTTTATTTTCACAATAATGAAAACACTGCAATCCATGATGCAGGTTAGCATCAAATTCTTTTTTTTGCAATGTCTGTTATTGTGACTGAAGAGTTGTTGGTTGAACTTAAGATTTTAAGCTTACTGAACATGTTATCTCTAATAGAATTGAATTATTATCAAGTTTAATTGGCTGGAAAAGGTTATTTGTTTTGAATCATGACAAAATGATCTCAACTTGTCTTTTAAAATTCAGTCAACAGACACTAACGTGTTTAAGTTAAAACAAATTATCTATTTTTACAGTGTAGATTTAACTTTAAAATGCTAAACTGATATTACTGTTTTGTGATTCAAATGTATCTTTGCTTAATGACCCTCTCCTTATAAAAACACTACTGCCAAGGTAAACATCTTAGTATTCACTTAGCAATTTATCCTGTGTCCCAAGTAATGCGCAGCTGAAATGTTACTTTGTATTCCCTCCCTGCAGCAAAACTAATTTTCACCACCACATGACAAAATATTAATACAAGCTTCAGAATGAAATGTCACAGTGATTTCTTTGTCAAACTAAAGCGAGGCCTGGTTCGCCTTAATGCCCTGTTAAGAGGTGCTGCGGCAAGGGGGAACTCCCGGTGCGGCTACTCTGGTCTCAGGTGCCACACCTGTGCTAATAGGACTGCTAATTGGAGCGCAGCACTACGAGAGCACACACACATTATACACAAGCAGACAAAAGGCCAGGCGCACTAGGAAGCTGTGGGTTTCACTCAGGGTTTGCGTGAATGTGTGTGTTTATGTGTGAAGAAAGTGTCTCAACATAAAGATATTTTTTAAAGGGAAGGTTTGGATTATTTGATGAAGGGCTGTATGTGGTGCTTATTGATAGTCAGTATATTACATACAATAGGTGACAAAATTAATAATTGATCATTTAATTAATAATTTAAGTGTAAGCCATATTTAGAAAATCCTCACTGCTTTACTTTGCCATCAGACAGCCTTTTCTTATGCAAGCCAAATATTGGCGCTGGTCTACCACTGCCGCAATCTGTTAGTTTGTTTGTCTTGTTGTGTGACTTCAGACTTTTAAAAGGATAGTTCACATTCACCACAGTCACACAATAACATAAATAAACTAACAGATCAAAGCAGTGGTAGACCAGCATCTCCTATTTCTGCAAGGAAAATTACTAATTTTGCCTGTGGAGTTTGGTTGGTTTGAGAGAGCGATATTTGGCTTATATAACAATGGTTTCCCGTTGGAAAAGGCTGTCTGACAGCAAAGTAAAGCAATAAACTAGTATTGATCTTTTTTGTAGCTGGACCTTTTTTAAGTGGCTAAGCAGTATGTTGCTTAGCGTCTATGCTGGTACTCCTCTCTGCTTCTCCTAACTGGGGGCGTGCCAACCAACATCTACTGTAGTTAATACACTGACTACCAATAAGTAGCTCATACAACCCTACATCAAATAATCTAAACTATGTCTTTAATGTCTTGGTTTTTAAATATTAAATATGAACTTATTCATCATAAAATATGTACAGAGCCAGGCAGAGATAAAAAGAGGGAAAACAAAGAGTGAATAGAGGTCTTTCAACTTGACAGAAGTGCAAAAGCTTGTCTGTATTTTTCCCATTTTTCCTTTTCTCTCAGCCTCTCTCTGTCCTCTTTATTCACCCCTAGTCTTCCTCGTAATAATCATGGAGGCAACATGTTGAATAAAATATTAGCATGTGCTGTTATGGAGCAACCTGGTTTCAGGTGTGTGCGTAAACACACAGGCACGAACAATCTGTCAACCTGCGGCATGTCATTGTGTTACATGCATTGTCAGGATCAGAAACACACACAAAATGCTATGAACAATGCCCCGCACAATCTCATTCGCTATATCTCATGCATACATCCTAAACCTCTGTCCTGCCAAACAAGTTGATCACATGCACGCACACATACATACACTTTCCACTGTCATTCCATTTCACAGAATTTTGTTGATGCTAAAAACATGCATCCCATCTGCACACTCCCACAGAGGCAGAAAGGAGCGATGTGCACCGAAATACAACAGAAAAAAGGTTTCTTTTGGTTGTTGGCGATGGGGATGTGTTCCACAGTTGTTGTTCAAAGAGCCGTATTTGAATACAAGTAGGTGGCACATCTGTCGAGTGTTTTTTTTCTGTCATGAATTATTAACATCCTGTCATTGCTGGCAGCAACAGCCATCATTATTTCGCTTATGAATAGAAATAATGCCAAAGTGTCTCATATCTATCAGTTGTGCCCACACAGTGTTTGTTGTGTTGAAATGTCTTTATAACAAAGGGAAAAACAGAATGATCAGCAAAAGCTGTTTTTTAAAAAGTGTGGAGTTTAGTGGAACACTTACAAATAACTGTATATGCTAGGTAATACAAGATGGAGTGTATTTATCCTCATTGGGAATGTCTCTGTTCCCTTATGACCCAGCACACAGAGCGCCCTAACTTACACCCGGCGCAAAGCTGTTGCGCTGGTGGAATTGCTATCATACCACATCTGCAAGATAGCAAATGAACTTGAGCATGGTGTGTGCGGGTGGGCGGGTGGTCTAAAAGTGAAGGCAAAAACAAAGGCATGATGGGGCACATTTGCTATCTTGTGCTGGGTGCATTAGAGCAAAAACCACTTGCCCTTAGACCAGCTGAAACCTGGCCGAAGCACGAAGTCTGTGGCGCAATCGGTCTGTTTACAAAATAGCACCCAGTGCGTATGGCCAAGGCACACCAGGTCTCTACAATCACACAACACCTTCATTTATGTAAAGTCTTTTCCCCACACAGGAGTGTGGATTGGTAAAGTGTCCTTTGAACATATTTTCTATCAGCAATAAAGTGTAAATATTGAAGTTAAAAGCGTGCGTGTGTGGTGCACACACACATCTCCACGATCAAAAAACACCTTTATTAATGTTAAACAGTGTGTATGTGTGTGTGTGTGTGTGTGTGTGTGTGGTGTGTGTGTTGTAAAATTATTCTCACTAATAAGGACTCAGGAATTATTATTATAATTATAAAGCCCAGTAAATCTCAACAGACCTGTACAGTGCACACAGGACAGGATCACAGCTGTCAGATTGTCTTTAACAGATCAGTGACATGGCAGCTGGAGCAGCTGCAGTGTTTGTGTCTGTGTGTTTATTGGGATCTAGAAAAAAACAAGGATTAAACAATCATGATCTCATATCGTTATACCTGACCACAAGACCAGTACAACCCAGGGAGAAAACGGTATGTGTACTTCTGTCAGAGCCTGTTGCTGGATGAATAACCTGTGCGTAATTCTGCACACAGGTTGAAGCTGCACCTCAGTCCAGCTCAGGTGGGTGTTCAGCTCGACAGCAAGCCGGATAGTGAAGGGTTTGGATGAGATACTTATCAATAGTCAGTGTATTAGCTTGTTGGTTGGTTTAGAGAGAGTGGTATTTGGCTTATATCACGGTGGTTTTCTGTCAGAAAAGGCTGTCTGATGGCAAAGTAAAGCAGTGAAAATATTCTAAATATAGCATGCACTTATAGTGATAATGATTTTTTTTTTAGGCAGACCTTGTCTGAAGTGTCAAAAATACCTTTTGCTGCTGACCCTGTCCACAGCAAGTACATTATTTACCTTCCATGCTGGTGCCCCTCTCCTCTCTGCTTCTCCAAACTGGGAGAATGCCAACCACTAAATATAATAGACTGATTATTAATAAGTACCTCATACAACCCCACATTAAATAATTCAAACTACCCCTTTAAGTTGAAATAACAGTCATGGTTGAAAAAATAAATGTCTGACTTGCAGTTATGTAAGAAAAACAACTTTGATCATGTCTACATGTGGTTTCAGTTGAAAAGAAACCACATCCAATTTTCATCTGTTTGAACTGCAGAAAATTAATTTCCCTAATGTGGGGGTTGAACTCGCTCACTTTTTACTTTGGCAGCGTTCGTACCATCTCACCACTTTACACATAATATAACAGTCACTTTTCACATGGTGTCAGGCCATAATTAGGCAGACGAGTTTTCTTTAATATGACTTCTGGTAAATGAGGCAAATGAGTGTTGGTGCCTGTGTGTGTATGTGTGTGGTGCTGTGATCAATAGATGAGTTGGTGAGTCCTTGTGCTGTTCATTCACTCTCTTATGATCAATATGGGATTAGGGAGGAAGGCAAGGTCTGACTCTTGTCTTCTCTCTCATCTCATGGACTGTTTAAGGTCTCTTGAGGACAACATAGGGAGTGGAGAATAGACTGAAGACTTGAAGACTGAAGAGGGGCGGATACATAAAGATGAGCTTGTTTGTAGCCTGTTAGCGGTTAGACGAGGGTTATAAGAAATACTGCACCAATTCTTGAAATAATGCTTTCACATTTTATGCATTTGTTTTTATCAGACATCAGAGGTGTGTTGTACTTTCAAACAATTTAGTGGCATCGCAGCATGCTCAACTGCCAACTCCGTCTAATACACTGCACTGTATGGGTTTAGCTACTGCAGTAGTAGGCTAATCACACTTTGCTGTAAATTGAAGAAGTTCTTGCAGTATTCAGCTGTGAGCCAAACCATCTAAAGAGTCTTTTTTTCTAGATTTGGGTACAAAATGGATTAAATGCAGGTATTGTTTAACTGGTGAAGTTTCGATAGTACTTGGTGCTGGGTTATTTTCAACACATCCTCATACCTACAGGACAAAACAGTTTGATTGTCAATGACTTCCAAAACCGGACCTCAACTACGTTACACAAATCACATGACTTAAATCATATGACATTATACACATGGTTTACACTGTAAAACAGCTGCAGTTGGACCTCTCAAGCCATATTGCAATTTCGATAAAATTTTGATTAATTGTGCAGACATATATAATGAAACTTAAAACAACTACATGTTGACATATTGTTTCACTCAAGAATTAAACCCTCCTCTCCCGGGTGAAAATTCTGTATTTGTCTGAGCCATCCATCCATACCACCTCCTCCAAATGTGGACTTTCTTGCTCTTGATGCTTCTGTCCTAATTCCATTGCCCAGAACAATGACCCAGAAATATGAGTCAGAATAAGCTACTTGCACAGTCAAACTAGACGCTTGTTGTTCTGGTGAGGACTGGCTTATTTCAGTCAATATCTTAAAGGCACTGAGCACCGACACCCAATCCTAATTGTGATGCTGATGATTAGGTAATTACAGACGCTTAGAACACATGCTTCCAGATGGAGAGATGTAAGACTAGAGATGAATGACACACATGCATAAATGTTGTGGCTATATGAGAGCATATTCCTGTGTTTTCACATAGTGAAGTGAGTACAGTCTGTAAAGCTGTTCATTCCCTAAACCCATAACCATTTAGCTCAACTTTCATGCATTTGTGTCCCCAGATGGCAGTGTCAAATAACCTCTGTTGAATTTAGTGCAGAGATATGAAACATCATGTCAGTAAACTGCACACAGCCTGCAGTTTATGGCTGCTTTAAAGGCAAGCAAAATGGATAGAAATACTTGTTTAAGGTAACTTGTACTTTTAATATTCCTCCTGAAGTATTAATTCTTCATGCTGTATCTTTCTGTATGTTGTCAAACTCAAATTCAGGTCATGCCCATTGTTAAGACTAAAGTCAGGCCTCCCTTGAACTTTGTCTTTACCTCAATCTATTCTATTTCCAGTAGTCGTTACAAGACGTTCATGCAGAAACAGGTCATTTTAGACTCTTAAAGGAGCCAGATGGATACACGGGATCGACATACAGTGGACTGTACATACACAAAATGAAACACACCATTTTTCCTAATGGTTGTAGAGAGGGCTGTTTGTGTGTCCTTTGGGAGTGTCATCACTAGGTGAGGCCACACACAGTGTCAGTGAGTGAATCAGGGCTTTTACAGTGTAATGGCCTTTAAACAAGAAAGCCACAGAGAGTTTCTGACAGGGGACAATACAGCATGTCACATGACTCTTCTTTCTTGTGTGTAAAGACAGACATTTACACTAATGCTTGTATACAGGACAGTGCTTCTGGCACAACAGAGCAATAATATCACAAACCATCAGATGTGTGTGTGGTGTGTGTGTGTACTGCTGATGGATGAGTGTCTTCAGAGATAAATGGGTGCCTATTATTTGTGCCTTTTATAGGCAAACTCCCTGCTGACTTCCGAATGGGAATAGCATGCAGTCTTCCTGCATGCGCGCGCATACACGCACGCACAATCACACACACATTCACATAACGAGCTACAACTGAGGGGCCCTAGGCTGTGGCACATCTGTTGTAGAGGAGACATAAGGCATTCATGCAGGGACTCTCAAGATTCTCCATGTAATACTTCACAAAGGAAGTAAGAAGCCATAGTGGTGGAGGGGTCTAATGACAATTTTACCTAAAAATCCCTCTGGATAAAACCATGGCTGCACACAAAGACACACTGAGACACATTCTCTCAAATTGGCCCACTGACCTTCAGATACCCTCTAGAATACATACAGTATGCCTTTTAGTATTCTTGACTTCTAGTGCAGACAGAGGACAAAAGGAAGGACAACGGATATTTTGCATATTTAAGACAAAAGAAACTCTTTATGTACAGAGCAATGAGTCACTATGGTTCACTTCTGATATGATTTTGAAGAGCTAAGTTTTCAAAATTATATATTACCATGTATATGCTGTTTAAGGTTAAAATCTAGAGATGTTGCGATATAATTTTTTCCCTCCTGATACCGATTCTCATCCTTGAACTTTGTGGTTTTGAATTGTGTATCTTCAAATTGTCTACTGTAATTTAATCAACTAATTAACTTTAACACATTTTCAGAAATTGTGGTAGGACCAGTGCAGGCAGATGTAAGTCTAGTATTACTGAGTAACAGTTGTAAAAGTTGTAGTTCAATGGTCTAAATAAGGCTTCAAAAAGAGTTAGGGTATGGCTGAATGTGGAAAGTTTTTCCATACTACCAGTATTTTGATTCAAGATGTGAATAATTCCACACACTTGACCTGACTATTATTTGGCATCAATATTACAAACTATCTGACGATAAGGACACTCCAGCCCAAGTGGCAAATCACACCGACCTGTGATAGGAAAGCATACAGCGCTTCAGCATGTCTGTAAGCCTGCAGTACTTTAGAAGTGCAGGACATAATCTGAAGAGGTCTTTAGCCTTTTCTCATGAGAAGAGAGGCAATGAGAGCACACAGCCGTGGTGTTAGAGGGGATTCAGCTCTCTGTCTGCTACAATATGCCTGTCTAAAGCTCTCCAAACCAGGCTTAGCTTCCCGGCCCTGGCACCGCCTCCCTCTCTCCCCATGCCAGTGTCAACTTCAGCTCGGTGTGGCGCCAGCCACCAACGCCAGACTCAGTTTAGCTCGTGGCAATGCCTGCTCACCACTCGAAGTGGGTTTCTTCTCTTCTTCCTACAATGATTCCTTCCTTCCTTCACATGGATGTCTTTCATTATCTTCTCTTACTTCTCTTTTTCTTTGCTTCTTTCTTGCTTGATTCATCACTATTATCCTTTATTTACTCACTTTTTGATTAGTTGTCTCCTCATATGTATGCGGTGGTGCTTTACCAAATCCTTCAACTATTAGCCCCTGCACCATACCCACAGCTATACTAATTACTATGATATTTAAACCCCACACCACTCAAAACCCCAACTAGCCTGGTGTATATCATATCCCCTGTAATAAATGAACCCAGTCTAAAACAGAGCTTTGCCTTCCAAAGTCAATTTGAGAGCCAATTTTCAGACGCAACCTTGGAGTGACTTTGGATCTGTGAGGGTAATTATATATGGTTCTGAGAGAAGTAGTCAAGTGTTGAAAACAGCAGCTCATGGTCTGGAGACTCTTGAGACAAAAGCTACAGAGGGATACTTGTCATGCAGAAGAGACACTCGCTTGGTTTAACAAGGAGCTGAGAGGCAGCCGGCTGAGAGAGAAATAGGTCTATATTCAAAAGAATAAGCAATTGATGGTAGATTGAATTTTTCTGTTTAAGATTGCAGTCTCTGTTGAACTGGCTGTGACTTTGTATAAGTAATTTCTTAGTGGGCGATTGGACTGTAGAGCCGCATGAAGAATGCACTGTTGCCCCCATGAGGTGAGGTGAAAAAGACTCAAAGAAGACAAGATGACTTCCTCTGAAAGGGGCCAAACTCACTGCAGCCACATAATGAGACAATACGGATAAATAGCAAATATTACTTATCCATTTCCAAAGAGGAAACCAGGGCAGTGTCTTTCCGCCTGTATTTCTGCCTCATGCCAGTGGCCCCTGTGGGTGCAGCAGTCACCACATATGGATAAATGAGTCCTTTGTTATCTTAGTGCTCCTAGGTAGACCCCTCTGGGGGTCTTTGGGAAGGCAGTGGGATTCCAGAAGGGGGCCTGTATCTGTCACCTCTGTTTAGGGCTAGTCTCATGGCGGCTGACCCAAATCATGCGCCCGGGGCAATGCCGGGCCCCTCCACAGGACTCCACTGCTGCAGATAATAGGCTCGTTTGGCAAAGTATCCAGACACTGGAACCAAAGCAGCCCTGACAGCTGTCAACCATGACCAACATCCTCCTGCATGACGCGCACAACCAAGATAGTGCGTGTCGCTGTTATAGTATGTCAGTGTGTGTGGTGGGTATGCGCATGATTGTTTTTCTACGCAGGTGTGTACATGGATACATGTTCTTGTCTGCGTGGATCCCCCCACTCTTTTTTCCTGTTTCGGCACTGCCTATCCATGCTTTGGTTAAACATCCTGGCACTTTCAGACAGGATTCAGGCGAGCCGACGCCATGTCAGGAGCAATTTGGCGCATCGGCAGAAATCTCCTCCTGTAGGGGAGCTGTCATGGAGGGGAAATCAAAGACACCTACGTGACTAGCTGGGTTGCCTCGGAGCTGAAAATAAAGCTTGGTGACATGACCTGATTTCACCCATTTTACAAAAACCACAGCAGAAGATGTAGGAGTTGCCTACTGCTGTGCAATATGGAGTAATATCATTGTTACCCCAGGCACAGCAGTTGTGTATGTCATACTGCATATGCTACACAGCTGAAGCACTGTTTTTGTCAACAAGAATGGACTCATGTTATCTATACTGGTGGCTCAGCAGGTCCATATCACAAGTTCAGCAGGCTGTCATTCACTAGTGATGCTTGAGGTTCAAAACCGCCAGATGACCTTTGTTCCATATCATCAGATCTCAGACCGTCTTTACTATACACACAGCACTCTAAGAACAATGCTCACCTTTAACATAGTTATTGTGCCATTTTGGCCCCAGTTCATGAGAAAAAGTGATGCTCAGATTTCAAAAGACTGACAGAGTAAAATAAAGGTTAAATGAAAATACCTCACTGAGCAATCAGAGATGGGCAGAGCAAGAGAGGACTGAAAAAAAGAGACAACCAGCACAGGCAACACACAGAGCTGGAACAGGAATCAAAAGACAAAAACAAAGCTTTGACTCATATATGGTTTGGTTTGGTTTGGTTTCTGTAGTCTTGGCTAGCCTGGACTGTAACTAGAGTGCTGCAGGGATTAGTCCTAAAACCTGGAAATGAGTTAGCATATTAGCACCTACAGTTGCCTTGTCTCGAAATCAATGGGGTTTTTGAATGTGTTTTTGGTTAGATGTCTGAAATAAAGTCTGTGGTTACAAGCCACAAAACAGATTTTAATTTTTTTTCTACATCATAAAACACATCAGTAAATTGAATTTTGGGGTTCTCTAAACATTATTTTGAAGCTTTAACATGTCTTAAAAAGGTGCTTGCTAACAAGTGGCTGACATGAACCATCATCATGCTGAACACTAGTCACTTAGTGGCAGTGATTTGAAGCAATGTGACCACCACTATAGCCTTCAAAATCTGCACTGCTTGACCTCACATAAAAACCAAATTACTCATTACACAGTGATTACACAGTGAGTATACAAATAATCCGTATCGCTCTATATCATAGGTTTTGTGCCATCAGTACTCTCATTCCTTACCTGCAGACATTTGAACTTTGTCATGTTCAACATTTCATTGCTATTTATCAATGAAATATTGGCACTCAGACTGTAATTTATATTTTATAATTAGGTCTGCCCCGTGAAAGCTGAAGAGACTCCCCAGTTGACTGAGATTCTTCAAGTCGAGCAGTCCTTTATGTTTTGTCAGTCAGTGTCCAGCGTACTTCCAGACATTGCGGCCATCTGAAGTTGCTGCAAAATGAGCGCTCATTGCTCTCAAACTGCTCTCTGGGGTAAAATCATTCCACTACATCAATTTGTCCTGTCTGTTCACCGTGGACCTGCTGAGATGGAAGCACTGCAGCTGCAGTGGTAAAGTTACAGCTCACAGCAACTTAACAGTTAATAGTCTTTGGCTTTTGTTTAATATCTAGTGTTGGCAAAAAATTTTGTTGCACATGTTGTAAAGTTAGCACAAATTAGTTACTGTTTTTCATGACTGTCACTGTCCCCCTGAACATCCCACCGAAACCATTCACAAATCTGCCATTGCTTGGTAGTCTATACAGAAAAAAGAATGAATAATCAAATATTTGTATTGAATAGCCAAATCTGATTCAACTGACAAAAATTCAGAGTCAGATGCAGCCCTAGCCATAGTGCAATGAAAGACTACATTTAAATTCCTGCCTTTTAAAAAGCATTAGCCTTATTAGAGGTGTTTTTCTTTATGACTTACGCTGTATCATCAAATACAGTGTAAATCATTTTCTGCAATATATCACGCATCATTAGAGCAACCTGTGCTGTTGTACTGCTATCATCAGTACAGGTTTGCTGCAGAGGATTTTCCAGGTTCCATAGCACTGCCTCATTGAAAACAATCTGCTTTTCATACAATACAGCACAGCAACAACTATAAACAATACATTGCTGGTTTAAATCCCCCTCATGCACTCAAAAAGACTGCAGAGTTACTAACAGTAAAGGCCTGTTGTTCGGATTCAATGGAAAGAAGCAGAAAGGCATTTCCCCACTGTGAGGGATTATAACTGCATAAGTGGGAAAGAGGGAGTTGCTGAAAAAGAACTACAGTGCTCGACAAACCTTCCCCGGGTAAGCGAAGTTCAAAAACTAGGAACCTAATAAACAAGCAACAACCGACAATAAATCCAAAGCCCCGGAGGAAAATGAAATGAAAAACTGCTTGCTGCCGCCCACCAGCCTCTGAGCAGAGCAGCGGAGGTGAGGATAAATTCCGCTACCACACCGAGTCTTTCAGGACACAGAGCTGACTCCGGTCCTTACAGGCTAATTACAGCTGAGTATGGCAGGGTGTGTGTCTGTCAGGATGTGTGTGTGTGGGCATGTGTGACTGTGTCAGAGTGTCGGACTATTTCTGTACGTGTGTTCTCGTGTGAATATATGTGTGATGTCTCATTTTGTCTGAGTGTTCTTTTATTGTCTCTAAGCCGGGTGACGACATTTACACTTTCTGGCCAGGAAAAGTTCAAGCATGTGCGTTCTGATCTAATACCATCAGCAGTTACACTTTTCAAAGTTGAAGTATATAACCATATGTTTGCCTGAATCTGAGTGTCAGACTGAGGATACGTGTCAGTCTGAAGGGACTTTTTCTGAGCAGAAACAGGTGCTGCTGGCTGACAGAGAGCTACAGAAACTATCGTACATTCCTGCATGTATTTCTCCTCCAGTTTCTACATCCTCCTGTCAGAGGGTTATCAAGTCAACTATACCACGTTTGGCACCATCCATGTCTATTGGAGAATTAACAACAAGGCAGTGGTTGTAGTTGACTCTGCAGCAGGTGGTTAAAACTGCCTAGAACATCACTGATACCCATCTACCGAGCATCAGTGATATCAGTGAGGTGAGATGCCTGAGGGGAGCCCAAAGGATAGCTACGACTATACCTGCCCACAGCTGCCATCTGGCAAGAGATAGAGAAGTAACCACCAGACCAGACTGAAGAGCAGCTTCTTCTCTCAGACTGTGAGTCTTGGAGTTTGTGTAAAGCAACAATAAATGTTTGTTCTGAGTTGCCACACCACAGAAACACATATTTAACCATCCAGCTACATCTGAGTGTTAAAAAAAATCACTGAATTAAAAAAAAAAAAAAAATTAGCAGCACCACTATAACCTGAAAACAACCTGAAATATGGACTCTCTGTGTAGCAGCTTTATTGGACATGTCCAGACTTGTTTGAGCCACCAGAGCCAGAGGACAGTGACAGGATGGTATTTTTTTTTCTTCTGTGTCAAGTTGTTGGAACTGAAGTGAACTGAATTGAACTACTGGACTGAGAGTCGCTGAAGCTACATTGATAACTGACTTTTAGGGAGGATCGCTTATATAGTGTTGGGGGACCATGGCTCCTGCACATCACCGAGCCAGGTCTGCCCCCCCAAATCCTGAACATAGAAATCATTAACAACAGTTTAACAGTCTAACTCCACAATTCAGTACTACATGTTTCTAAGTATTTTCACATGTTTTCACAACTCTATTCTAACATTAAAAGGAAATCTCCCTTTTTCCTTTACACAGTTTTTATTTTTATTTCTATTACTTATTATTTCTTAAACCAATCTACTGCATATAATATACAGAATATGCATATCCTGTATATGCGTACAATGCATATAATTTGTGTATGTGTTTGTTTTGTGAGCAGAAAAAAGAGAACTACAAGTAAAATGGTAAATAAATCTAACTTCTACCTTGTAGTTCAATTGCATATTAGAAACAAAAGTGACTTCAGTTGAATGTGCTGCAAAATGTCTTTTAGTCCAAATAACCATGTCCATTGGTATATATCTATATATTTACCGATATTGGAACAGCTAGGACAAAACACATTAAGATGTTGCACAGTAGTTGGCCTCCAGTGAGCTGTCTGTTTGGCCAGAAGAGGGCAGCATCTGGATCACACACACTGGAGCACAATATAGCATGCCAAGGGGAGACTGGCTTCAATTTCTGTATATATCAGAGTGTTTTTGGTGTTCTCAGGCAGTTTTAAGTATTGAATACATTACAGACCTGCTGGAAATCAACATGGAGTCCAGTCTATCTGACTGCATACCGAGCTGTGGTAAAGTGGAAAACTCTATGACAAGCTGATCATTACAGGCAGATAATTCCTTTTTTTTCTTTATTTCTCATACAGAGTACTATCTAATTGTCATTAGCATTACATGAATATAAACTAACAAAACAGACAGCTTCCCTATTTACTGGATTTTATTTACTGTTTCAAAATACTAGGGGTGTAAATCAAGTTTCATTATGATACAATATTATATCTATTCTTTGGACAACGATACAATATGTGCTGATATCATAAAGTCTGCCATGATACAATTTTGATTCAGTTCAGGAGGTTGTGATTGATATTAGATGATGTCCATATAACACAATCAGTTACACACACCCATCCAGGCTTTTGTGACACAGAGATGCCATGGGAATTACAGGTATCTCTTAAAGATGACAATATGGATTGATATTTTCACTTTGCATCAATCATATTGGATCGTTAAACAGTGAATTGATTTATTGATGCAAATTGATGTATTATTACACCCCATTTTTTTCAAAAGCTGTCCAAATTACTGTTCAAATTAGTTACTGAATGCACTATAATACAGTAGCCACAGTACTGTATATAAAAAACTGCTTACTCACTGTTGCATCTCATTGGCTTGTTTTTGGCTTGTGGTTTGTTATAAGCTTCTTATTGTGTTTCTCATTGAGACAAAATAACTTCCTTTTTTCCATCATGATTTCAATACACACATAACAGGTAGCCAGCTGGAAGCACACAGGTCATCAGGAGACAGCATATCATGGAGCAACTTTTTTTTAAACAAATTACTGTAATTTTAATTTTTTCCCCATATTGTCAAATATTAAAATGCCCAGAATGAACAGTGTAAGCAGCCTATTTTACTACTATTAAACAGCGTTTGCATGATGGCTTTTTGATCCATAAGCAGTTAATCACTGTAATCATGATCACTATAAGCGGTTTCCACTGTACGTGTAAAATAAATTGCAGCTCAATTTCTATAACTTTTTACACAATCAGAAGACGTATGAATGGCTTGATGATTTTACTCTCTCTGCGTTTCTCCTGTTCCACCTACAGAAAACAGACTTAATCAGACTGTGCTGAAAGAAATTAAAATGTTCAGGAAATACCGCAGTAGACAGTGAATCATACTATATAAAATACATTCAGCCCAGAGTCCACAATGTGTGAGGTGAATGCATTACACTGTCTGAGAGACGATGGTGAGAGACAGCCAACCAGACACAATAGTCTTCAATCTATGCCAAAAGAGGCTACATTCACTCACAAACACATCCGTACACAAATGCGGCACACACACACACACACACACACACACACACACACACAACACCACACAACAACAGAGTACAGACATACAAGTATTAGTCTTTGATTTCCCCCGGCAGTGTTCTGGTACCAGGGGGCAGCTGCTGGGACCCTGCTTTAGCCTTGGCTAATTTCACTCACGGCTTGATCTCGACCCAGCGCAGGTGCCCACTTGGCACCCGACTGCAGTTACCATGGCAATGCCAACTTCAGGGGCCAAGAAAATGCCAATTGTCCAAGGAGCTCAACCACAGGAGCCGTGGATTTGGCGCTCATTATAAACAGGCCACATTAGCACAAATGGAGGATGCAGTCAGATCTGGACAGTTCAGTTTGGCTGATTTAGGCTTTTCTTTGTCTTCCTATATGCTGTTTTTTTGTTTTTCTTCAGTGAAATGACATGTGTCTGTAATTCTGAGGCTGGCATCCATCCCCAAAAACAAAAGACAATGCACTGAGACTGTGCAGCAGACAGTGTACAGAAAATACTGTAGACGGCTATAGCTTGTGCTTGAGCGCCTCTTTGTGGTTCTTAAGTGTCACTGCAGCATGTGTCAGGCTGCAGGTCCACGCCTGCCTGCACCTGCTGGAAAACACACCACACTGAACCGCTGATTCAGGTACTCCTGCTGTAACGAGCTTTTTCTCTTTATCACCCTTGAGGGTTCAACCCCTCAACCCTGCGCTCATTAAGCCCACGAGACAGGGTCGCTCAGACTCGCCTCTGTTAATGAGGGACATCGAGACTACAAACACCGAGGGACCCACTACTGAAATCATCTTCACTTATTTGTTATCAAGCTCACTTTAGATGAAATACCTAGATGGCAACTTGCACACTCAGCAAAATGACAAGTTGGATGAAGCTCAGTCAAGCATAAAGGGTTAATGATGTCTGATGTCAGGGGGGGACTTAACAGTGGAGTGCATAGGCTGTGATGTCATCACAAGGAGACATGCTCAATGTTTGTGGTTTGTTTTGTTGTTGTTGTTGTTTTACCTTTATTTAACCAAATAAGTCACTTGAGAACCAATTCTCATTTACGATGATGACCTGGCCAAGAGGCAGGGAAAGGAGACAAATCGATACAAGACATTAAAACAAGGATGCAGTTAGTGCAAGAAGACGGTAGCAAAAGAAGTAGAACATCATAATATATGTATCATATACAACAACAGAGATCTATGTACTGTGTTCCAGAGAAGCAAATTCAAAAACAGGTGCAGTGATCAAAAACTATCGCTTGAAATAAGTTATTAAAGGTGGGTAAGGGAATGAAGGTGTGGAGTTTTAGCATCTTTTGCAATTCATTGCAGTCACTAGGAGCGACAACTTGGAATAAGTAACGAGTAAAGGAGGTGCAGACATTTGGAATGACTGTGCGATTGACATTGCTAGTCTGTAAATTACAGTTATATGGGGGTTTGCCAAAGATAGTTTTATCAGTGAACTGATACGATGGGATCAGTTGCCTGGTATGGAGTGAAGGCCAGTTGATTAAGGCAGTGGCTCTCAAACAGGGGTTCCAGCGACCCTCAGGGGTCTGTGGCACTCTGCCAAGGGGGCCATGAAAAGTTTTCAGATTTATTATTTAAATTATGATGATATAAAAAATAATTAGAGATGCATAATGTGGATTTTCATTCGACTAATATGATACTTAATAATTACTTGCTTCTCATGGATATCACTAACCAACAATTTCACATTTTTGTACATTTAAAACAAACTCATATAACCTGTAGTTTATACACATCTAGGGGTAAGAGAGGCTAAGATTTAGTGAGCAAAGATGGATGATTTAATATTCCAAAGCTCTGACTAAATCAAAACTGACATCACTATGGCATAAAAAACATGTTCATTTATTTTTTCTAGTAAAGTACATAAAAAACTTCACAAATATAGTTTAGCTTTTGTAGATTGTTTTGCCCAAGAATTCAAATGAATTGTTTTGACAGTCTGTCAGATCAGATATTAGTATAGCCAGTATTTACCGGCTTATCATGGTGACACTGATAAAGACCAATACAGCTGGATAAGCCCATATTGGCCAATTATTTATTGGCCCTGAATATTTATATATTAGATATTTATATATTTACTGTGCATGCCTAAAATAGTTATTTATTTATATTAACAAAAGGCTTCATAGTTCAACAATACATTAATGTTTTAATTTTTCTAGCGGAAATGCGGTTTTGCATTGAAGTCAAACATCTGATTCCAATAAAGAAGGCTGTGTGTTGTACATGTTCTCTTCTCCCAACCATGAAAATATAAATAAATTCCACTTGTTAACAGATGAGTCTGAAACTCACATTTTTATATCACACATTCAAATGACTTAATTACAGGAATAAAGCTCACTTCTGCCTGAGACGATGAGATTGTCTTGCGCAACAACAACAGTTTTGAAGTTTTATATACCATTTGAATTGCTAATGCAATAGCCCAATTTCCCCGCAATGACCATTAAAGTTTAATCTAATTTCATCTAATTGGCTATATCACACCCATTTTCATTCCTTTATAAACTCATTTCAGCAGACCCATATTGTGAATTTCTTACCTAAGGCCATCTTCTAACCAGGAGTCATTTTAATTGCCACATTGCCATCTGGTGTATGAATGAAGTGTCTGTATCACAGCCATTTCCAGCAATTTCATAGCTATCAGTAGTGTTTTTTCACATGGAATGAATTTTCATAAGTCTAACCTAAGGCTCCTGAGCTAGATCAAAGTTTACACCTCCTTCTCAGACACTCTTGACTGAATGAGTGAGGTTGTGTCATTTGGCTAGGGGCTCCTTCAGTCCTGCTGAAGATTTAGCAGGCTAAAAACAACAGGAGTTAGTCTCATTTGAAATTATGTATCAGGATATTATGTATCAGCAGCTGTCTGGACAAAAACAGACTCAAGACCACAGGCTCTACTATCCTCTGAAAAAAGTTGTATGTTTCTTGTTTGATTCATGGGGCTGTGCTATGAAAAAAAACAGAGGTTCAAATATTTAATTAGGACCCTTAGCTGAATACAGATTTTGATTATATTTCAGTTATCATGTGCATGTTGATGTAATTCAATATTTTCCACCACAGGTGTTATACAGTAAGAGGGCAGTAGGTGACCCACAAATTCAAAGTCATAACTAGCAAAAACCTTTATTCAAAGGACCATTGTGTTGTTTGTGGTGCCCACGCTGATCTCATTGTCTTAGGGGAAACACTAACAATGTTTACATGCACACTAAGTGCCCACTATTGTTCTGAATATGACAATATTCCGTGTTTGGTTCGGGTCACATAAACCACATATTCTGTTTGAATATTCCTAATTAGGCCTTACTCCAAATGTTGCACTTTCTGATTAAGACATGGGATATGCTGATATTATTTGGGTTTTAGGAGCAGTCTTTGAATATGTATACAGTGCATTCAGAACATGCATCTCAGTGGGTGTTTTTACCACAGAGTCTGAGACACAGCCTCTTGCCTCTTAACCATCGGTTGTGTGCGTTGCAAACTTAACAACTAGCCGAGACTTGGGTTAGAGATGTAGGCACAAAAGAAAAAAAACACATTTCTGGATGGAAGGTGAAAGACATTATGAAAGACTTGGATATCAACAGGTTTTTGCATATGCTTTGGTATGCTTTGGATATGATATATAATATAAACCGTAGGATGTATGTCATCACAATAATTGTACTGTGCACACCTGCACGCCATGTAATTTGGCTGTTATTTCATCTTTGCCTAGGAAACTCAACAACTTGACCTCCAAAAACAACAGTGTTTCACATTCATGTAACTCTAACGACTGGGGTCCACAGTCCTTTGTCTCTAACGACTGACACTCATACCTGGTTTTCGGGTCACACCCAGTGATCAACGACTCCAAACGACTGTTGTCAATCTGATCGGAGCACTCATGAATTTGAACACATCCACAGAGGTTAAATACCTGGGGTTCCCACCATTTAGTTAGACTAGCTCTGACTAGTCTGACAGGCATGAACTGATGAAGCTTCTTGGATGAGAAGCGAAACGTCTTCAATAAGACTTTTAAACAAGTCCAGTTGCTTTCGATTTAACCTTTTCCTGAGATTACAATGACCTGGACGAATGAGAACATTCACGGACATGCCATGTAAACAGCTCATTGTCAGCAACAATAATTGTCTTTGTTGTGGTCACTGATTGCACTTTAGACTTTAATGTGCCACATAGTATGTCTCAGGTTATAATCACACAACTAGACCCGGATGGTTTCAGTCACACTGAACACGAACTACCTGACATCATCAGTCAAACCACTACTTTGTTCATTCTGAAGCAGAGACTCCCTCAATTTCCCTTTGGCTCTAACTGTCCAAAACATTCCTACGTTGTCGGCAGGATTCGAACCTGCGCGGGGAGACCCCAATGGATTTCTAGTCCATCGCCTTAACCACTCGGCCACGACAACCCCTGCAACCTTGCTGCACCCGCTGTGTCTCAGCCAGTTGAAGTAATTCAATAGTTTCCACCACAGGTGTTCCGTACAGTAAGGGGGCACAAGCTGTGGTGGTAGATGGACCACAAATTTAAAGTGCACTTATTCCTCATACCTACACAACATATAAATATGTTTTGTACTCTCAAATAATGGTTAGGTTCATGAGTTTGACATAGGGTCCACATTGAACTTGTGAACAGCAACTCATGATTAGCTACTTCTACCTGTTCCACTGATATTACCTGCTTCAAGTCACATTTAACTGATTTTCATTTCACATAAAAGGTTTGTAGATGTATATGCAAAGGAACCACTAGCCAAGGTAACTGTAACTAACTGCGTTTCCAATAGGTGGGTTTCTGTCCACCTTTTTAATGAGCATTTTTAATTTGTGCAGTAAAACTGAGTGGAGATACAGAAAATTTGAAAAGTTTTTATGCATGGCAGATGTGGAAAAGTTGATCAGTCAGTTGCGCAGCAAAAAGAACACAGAAAGACATTTGTTTAGAATATAAAGCATATTGGCATTCATATCTTATTCAAGAATACACACTACAGATCAAGATTATTATAATTAAATATACAGAGAAACAATATTGCTCTCACAAACCACTACTTCACACTTCAGTCCAACTGGTGGCAGCATTGCGCCAAAAAGCTGATGTGGCAACTGCCAGTAAACATCAATGAACCCTTGAAAATGTATAGGCTATTATGCACACATACACTACAATTCAGTACGAACATTTGTAATGCTGCAGGCAGTGTGATGACATTGTAGACAGACAAGATGGAAATAAAAGGTCCTGTGTTTTTGCTCACAGTTGCATCTAACCTCTGTGATCTGAGCAAATATATCACAAACGAATCATCATCATTTCTTCAGAATTATCTTTATCAGGGGAAAAAATGTAAACAGATAGCTTAACTTCACACTGGAACCAAACTTGGAACAGTGAGGGGAACATTTGTGCAACACAAAACCAAAAGTGAACTGCTCAAATTCTCATCTTCTACATGCATGTGAACTGGAAGTTAGATTGATAATCAATGTGCAGATCTGTGGAGCAGGGACAGACAGGCTGCAGCATGCAGCTCTGTGACTGCATATGAATCATAGTATGATAATCTGCTGAACCTGAGCCAGACATCACACACACACCCACACACATACACACAAACACACAAGGCTTGGGTGCTCCCAACGGTAAAGGCACCGAAACTTGCGAGGTGACAACCGTTTCACACAGTTTCTACATTAACCCCCACTTTGCTCAGTTTTCTCTCCATGACACTGCAGAGACACATGGTACATGTGAAATCATTTGTTTACATTTGACTATGACAGAAATCGTTGCAGAAAAACCAGCAACAGTGGATATCAGCACTCACTAAATTTGAAGTAAGGACTACAGGGTTCAACATTGTGCAAGTGGGTCAGAATCTTCTTGCCCAAACCAGATGTTCTAATGATTTATTTGTAGTAAGCAGTAAAAATTCAACTTTTGTAGATTACACTAACTTAAAAATGTTGATTGCCAGTACAGTTTTCTTTCTTTTGTGTTTATTAAACCTATGATGTTCAATTAATGAGAGAAAAAGGGAAATATATTTACTTTTACACTTAAAAGGTATTCAATTCTGTTAACTTAATGCAATGGGAGGGGTGAATCAAAATTATTTTTGCAGTTACTGAAAATATTCGAGTTGGCTTGAGTACATGTAAAACCAACTGCAAATATTTAAGCTCTGACAACCTCCAACTTTTGAGTTTATGAAAACAGTGGTATAAAGTAGTATCAGTACTATAAAACTGATTGCCTCAAGTTTTTTGAGCACTGCAGACTTATTCGGGCTTACAGTTTAGTGGTTATTAAATAAAACAACAAAGACTACAGCTAAGTGTCAACTTAAGGGCTGAAATGTCTATAAAATAGCAAAAATTGTTCATCCCAGTTTTCCAAAGTCCAACGTAATGTAACGTAAACGCATTACTTTAAATTTTAATCGATTATCAAAATAGTTTATAGTTTAATTCTCCGAACTGAGAAGTAGTAAAATACCATGTTGGGCAAGTAAATCTGGCGACGTTGCCAGATTTACTTGCCCAACATGGTATTGGGCAAGCGGACAAGCCTTATTTTTGAGCCCTGGGACAATCAGTCTGATACACTGTTAGGAGGGGGTTCAGCCTGTAGAGAAATTCAGATATTCATTTTTAACTGTGATACAGAGACAAAGTGATCTATAAAGAAAAAAACAAGGAAAACACGGTATACTGCCAATCAAATTAAGAAATATATATATGAAATATACACCATAGGATGGTAACAAACTTCAGTTGTTTCATTTAAAGTTACACTTTGACTCTATTGAATGGTTTGATCTGGCAGTTTGCCATCATTAATATCAACCTGCAAACTCAGTAGTGATATTATCTTAGCTGTTGGCTATTTTAGCTATTTTCACTAATCTAAAATACATTCAAACTAACTACTGACCAACCTAAGTGGTAAAAGGATCATCTCAGAAGTAATTTATACGAAAATTAAGCTACAAAAACAGCTGTTTATCAGCAGCTGCACAGGAAGACATTGACACAACTGTGTGTTGAGTGTACAGTTTTGTATTTGCACAGATTAGGCACGCTGCCTTTTTAGGGAGCAGGCAGGAGGAAAGACAAGAAAGTGCTAAGAGTTGGAATAGTTCTGCAATGTACACCATGTAATATCAACTTAAGTCAGAGATATGGCATAACTGTAGGACCTCGTGGCGCAACGGTAGCGCGTCTGACTCCAGATCAGAAGGTTGCGTGTTCAAATCACGTCGGGGTCAGTGGCTTTTAAGGTGAAACAAGACTGCACCCACTCCACTCATTCATCCTGTTAAACCTGTGCCAAGTGCTGTTAGAAACAATCTGCTCACACATAAGAGCCCTCAGCACTGCCATCAAATCAACAGCAAAAAATGCAAACACCAATTAACTAGTACTTGGAGCAGATAGCTAGCATACCTTGAAAAGTTTCAACACAACTGAATGATGCAGCAGTAAGTGATCCTCCCTTTCAAAATGACTGCACTTCTTGTGTAATAGTTCTCAAGATTAGTTATTTGATGGTTATGGAGACTAAATAAAATATTGTGGCAAGCAGCTCTCAGTGACATCAGACCCTGAAAGACATTCAACATAAGGAACAAGCAGACTGGGGGTCGCAAACACCAACCAGATTATTCTGGGGTGTCCCATCTCAAAAATGTAGCGAACAACTGTACGAGTGAATAGCTTTAGCCTGTCATGGCTAAATGGGTTCCTCTGTTTACATCAAGTTAAGGTTCATTCATGCTCTATGTTAAATACGCATGTGGAAACAGACTGAGCCCTCTGTCTGTACTCTGTTCATTTCGTCCGTACATCTGCACGTTTTCTGAAAGCTTATGGATACAGACCAAACGGAGCAGTACCACTAGTAGTCGAGGGGCAGCGTAGCAGTGTAGCCAATAGTTCAAGCGAGACATGACCACAGGATACGACAAATACAGTTTAAAAATCCAATAGTATTGTAAATGACATTTGTCGCTAAATAGGCAGCGAAAAAAAAATTCACCGTCCACATGCCGTGCTGTATTTAATGGCACACAGACCACCTCCGCCCACAACACTGCCTCTGCTTTTGCCTCTTTCAAAAGAAGTTCATTGTTACAAGCTCCTCCAGCACTGCCATGTTTGCTCTTGTCAGAAACTTTTGACTCTTATGTATGAATTGTTTCAAATCCTGGCCAACATAAAAGAAGCATGAAAGTATGTGGGCAGTGACGGTTATATTGTTTAAAACGTGCATGTCTATTTTCTAAAGGGAGAATAAATGAGCCTTTTTACGCAAACTTTAATACCACTGAGATTCTGAATGTAGTGTAAAGTGTTACTGTAAAATCTGGCAATGAAACACCCACTGAATTATAGGCAAACACAAAAAGTGCAAATAAAGAAACTAACAACATACAAGAAGTTCAGGTAAAAGTAAAATCAAGCTAGTTTTTTGTCACTTAATACTGAGAAGATATTTATGACAATGATTAACTGCCTGTTAGCAGAGTAAAATAGGGACAGGAGACAGGAGCTGATGTAAAGAACTGGACAGACTGGATTTACTACTAACTACTATACACACACACACTCACACACACAAAGAGAAAAGCACCCACACACATTGAGATACAATCAAGTGTGTGTACACACACACACACACACACAGGGACTGTTCCACTTGTGTAAGGTTAAGTTGTCCAGGCCCACAACCAGCTGAGCTACGCACTTTGTGTCATTTACAGCATCTTCTAACAGAGCTGAACTACAGTATGTCAGTCTTGTGACCGTACCATCACTGTTTATTCTTTAGGATGACGGATATTGTTAAAAGTTTGACAGTATAGGCAGGTACAGAGTAAAATAACCTTTAGAATATTACTATGAAACTGTACAAATGAGATCAATATAAAATTTGATGATATACAAGTTGGCCATGTGAATGAAATTCAATATTCTGTCATCTGATAGGTGTGATGAGCCCACACAACCACCAGGGGGAGCAGAGATTCACAACATCAGAACAAAAGAAAGATGATGAAGAGGAGAAACTATATAGTATATGTGCCAAGAAGTCTTCAATTAGTTTGGTAGAACTGACAGAAATAGAATTATAGGAGAGAGAGGAGAGGAGAGGAGAGGAGAGGAGAGGAGAGAGGAGAGGAGAGGAGAGGAGAGGAGAGGAGGAGAGGAGAGGAGAGGAGAGGAGAGGGGAGGAGAGGAGAGTTTTAGACAGCAGGTGCAAAACAGCTGTCCTCCCTCACCCCTGATCCCACCTGATGTGTTACCATGGCACCAACCATCCACACAGTCATTATAAGGTGTGTAGATGCACATGCACACTTGTTCTTCCTCTCTCTCATATATGCAGTTCCTCATTCAAGTACAAATGCACACAGATAAAACAAAAAGCATCTGCGTATCAAACAGAGTGACTATTCAGAGCAACTGGCAGCTCACTGAACTTCTTTGAGCAAAAATCAAATGTGGGAAATGTGCTTTTCAACATGAAACAGCAGCAGTTTTTGAGGAGATGTTTTCAGATTTCATAAGACAGCAGTGGCTTCATGACACTAGATATCCTGAGAAAAACTGCTACGAGACAGGTATCAGAAATAACACTTTCAATTGAAGCTCAGATGTTTCATCACCATTCAGGAATATATTATGCTGGCCCTGCTGGCTTTAAGCTCAGATATCTTTGAAATGATGAAACTGGATGAATCGTTCATGTCTATGGTCAGTAATTGTAGATGACTATCATTGTGATGCAAAAGTTCTCCCCTGATAAATTATATTATTAACTACAGTACTGTTGATAGTTCAAATTCATTTTATTCATTGATTTATTGTAGGTATTGTTTTGGACCAAGTGCACTAAAATTTTAACTGAATGCTCTTGGTGAATAAAGGACATATGAAAAAACATGTGCCATATGTACAAAATTAATTTGTGTGGAACCTGTTGACAAAGTAGAATGTCAAACTAACTGGTAAAAATATAACTTGGATGAAAACATGACGCTTTAATTAACTGAACTTAAATTATAATTATTTTGCTACTACAAATAAGTGTTGAAAGAACAATCGTAAAGTATGTAGCATGTAAATATACTGTATTCCTCCATACACTGTAAAAAAAAGTTTTAAAAAACTCATATTTTAAGGCAACTGCCTTTACTAGACGTTTGAGTTTTGAATCAAACTTAAGGTCTTACGTTCCAAAATAAACTTTTAATTAAGTTTTGCCAACCTAGAATCTTTTGTTGACATAATTTATTTATTTTCCGTCTATATAAACTTGAATCTTTCAGTGTTAGAAACAAAAAGAAATTGTATTTCACGAGGTTTTAACGGTGAGCTGTGGACCTGATTTGTCATTATCAGGGTGCTTGAAAATTAAATAAGTGGAATTTAAAATATTAAATTATTAACCATTGTTCACTTTCACTTCAATGATTATACTCAACACTTTTTGAAATACAAATTTTAGGGTTTCTAATACTCAAAGATTCAAATTTAACTAAAGAAGAAAAGCAAGTTACTCAACAAAACATAAATTGTTAAACTTTTTCACTCTGAGTTAGGCTCAAAACTAAAAAATCTATTTCAGTAAGATTCCTTGAAAATGTATGTTTCCTCAAATGTTTTGTTTTTACAGTGTACTGTCTAACATCAATTACTTAATTTGGGTATGCTTAAGTAAATCTTCCTGATCCTGATCATGATTTTTTAGTTGGCTCAATTCACAAAAATTTTGTTACTTTAATACAAGTTCATTAACTTAGATGACCTTAACATTTTTGCTTTTAACTAATATAATACAATTTCCTGTTAACAACATAAATTTAATGCAAGTCAGTGATTTAGGCTGGTTGAAAAATCATTTAACCCATTTCCCACTCACAAAGACACCAAGAGGGGGTTACAGCTCACTAACTGGCCACACATGAAAGGCAAACAGCTAGTGACTCAGGTGTAGTCAGCACTGTTCCCATGGGAAGGATGCAGTGGGATTGTGGGTAATCATTTACAGTTGGTCTAGTGGGTGGGGTGGGCAGTGTGATATCATCCTGCCTGTGACAAGATTTTGTCCACACACTCTTATACTAGTAATACACACACCCTCACACACACATCAAAGCCTTGAATGCACCACAGACGACTACACCGCATCATTCAGCCTTCCACATGTGTGACAGCAACGGCTGCCAGTGGGTTGAAATGGTTCTACAGAGAGCATGGTGGTGTGCAGTAGTGTACTGTTGTGTAATGTTTTAGTAATGGTGAGACAGTAAAAGCAGACAGGTATAATCATGAACACATGTTTGTAAAACTCACTGTAGTTCAGCCAGCTTTAAAGGAATAGTTTGGATTATTCAGTGTGGGGTTGTAAGACATACTTATCAATAGTCAGTGTGTTACCTACCATAGATGCCATTCAGCATGCGCCCAGTTTGGAGAAGCAGAGAGGTGAACCAGCACAGAAGCTAAGCAATTCTGTGTACAGGGTGGGCAATAAAAGGTATTTTTTGTCACTTTAAATAGGTCCACCAAAAACATTTAATTCAAGTTCAAGTGTATGATATATTTAGAAGATTTTATTTTGCCACCAGACAGCCTTTTCTTTATGAGCCAAATATTCTGTTCTCTCCAAACCAATCAATCTCCACAGGAGAAATCAGTAATTTTGTCTTGCAGAAGATGAGAGTTGCTAATCCACCGCTACCTCAATCTGTTTGTTTATTTGTGTTATTGTGTGACTTTGCTGAATACGAGGTATTATTTTGAAACACTGCAGTCACATAATAACCTAAACAAAATAACAGATCAAGGCATAAATAAACCAGCAACTCCAGTGTTCTGCAAGGTAAAATGATTTTACCTACGGAGTTTGGTTGGTCCAAAGAGAGAAATATTTGGTTTATATAACTGCAGTTTTCCATCAGACAAGGGTGTCTAATGGCAAAGTAAAATAGTGATATTCTCAATATAGCGTACACCTACACTTATGTTGATTTTTTTTTTAGGTGGACCTTTTTAAAGTGGCTATAATACCTTTTGATGCTGACCCCATCCACACTAGTGCATTGCTTAACCTCTGTGCTGGTGCCCAACTCTGCTTTTACAAGCTCAGGAAATGCAAACCAACATCCACTGAAGCTAATAGGCCGATTGTCAGTAAGTGCCTAATAAGCCCACTTCAAATACTCTGAACTATCCCTTTACACACAACAGTTTCAGAGTGCAGACACAACCAAAGCTATTTTTCAACAAGGAAAAGCTGAATCGGTAATGAGGTAATAAAGGTGGCAAAACAGGGATTACTGTTGGGGAAAATGAAATAAATATGCAAACACGTTTCTTTCAGTTTCACACACACCGTGGCTTACCCTGTCTTTGTCATCAACCACATCGCACAGCATGTCATCCTGGTCCAAAATCCCTCCATCTCCATGTTCCAACCTGTGGACCTGGACCCAGTAGCTGGGGTCCTGGAAGGAAAAAGAAAAGAGCGAGTATTAGCTGTGTAATGAGATCAGCTTTATTTGCACCATATAGAGTTGGGATTTGAAGCCTTATGTAAGTAAAGCCATGCAACATATTACAGCATTGCCAGGCCAGAGGAATTAGCAGCTTGTGTCTCCTTAGGAATCAGCTGATCTAATCACCATGCAGTTCAAATAATGATCCAGCCAGCAGGCACACGGGCACTCTGACATGGTTATGGATTGACATCATGATGGCAGTTATGAAATATTTTAATCCCCTGCTGGATGGCCTGCAAGATAAGCGTATGGCTCAAATATGTCTCCGTGTTGGAGTAGAATAAGTGGTACAGACACAACAGGAGGTGTCATACTCATCACTCTCATGGTTACATTTCATTGAATAAAAGGTGACAACACTCCTCCACCCTCCCCCGTTCAGTTCAGAAACTGTCATGGCCTTTTTTGCATCAGCATCTGAATATCATCCATGCATACATAATGCGTTCAGGTACAGCAAGAAGCACTCAGTGCATCATACAAAGCACAATCAATCCAATATGACCTTTTTAGAAGGGAAACATGAATAAGAGCGCTTCTCAAACTATGTTAAAATAGCAGATTTGAGTCTTCACTGAATTTTTGACATATCTAGCAAATAGTTGCTGTGTTTTGCCTTTATACAGCAGTATAGTTGGTAGAGTGAACTATGTGACATTTTCTAAATACTGTAAATAGAATATTGTCAAAGATTCCATGTGTGGTGTGGCTGTTCGGTTTTCAGTAATAAAACATTTTAAGTGTATAAAAGCTTGTAATTCTCTCCATTCGTCCTTTGCCTTCCTCCCTGCTCTCCCTCAGTCTGGCTTTGCCCTGCTCATAGCCAGCAAGCAATGAGGCATGATGGTCCAGTCAGGGACGAAGCTACACAGAAACCACTCAGCTCAGTGACAAACTGTCCCTCCTTCACTATGTTAGGAAAGAATCTCCTTGCTCTTTTGTCTGTATTTTTTTCTCACTCTATTTCCCTCCCTCTGTCTCTATTCCTCCATGCTTTCTCCTCCAAAACTGAGCTGTCTTTCTCTGCTCTGTGGTTAAATGCCTTCATGCACGGCTCTGTCGTACTGAACTTCACTGCGGTTCACCAGGAAAAACAGTCCAAAACATGAGGGGAATAACTGTGTGGTATTTTCCTTCCTTCTGAGGTTATTAGGAGGGAAAGGATGGCAAGTTTATTTGGGATGTTCCTGAAATACAAGACGATAAATCTGAAGCAAAGAGAGGATAAAATAGTTATGGGCTGATAAAAGGACAATGCAATATTGTAGCCTTAATGAAAGATATAGGCTAGATATAGAGTTGTTTGACAGAAATGGCAAGCTTGAAATCAGTCCAACCTTGAAGAAAAATGAAAAATTACTAAAACTACACTACAATACCACCACAAAACATACTGAAAACCCAGAAGAAGAAAGACAAGGCACGATTCACCATCTCTGGAAGTCATTACAAACCACACACTGACCCTCAGCATTAAACAGGAAGAAAAAAAAACTTTAAATGTTCAAACGTTGACATGGTCCATGTCTGTTTGGCACAGTCCTCCTCCAGACTTGTTTTTCAGATGGATTATGAGGGACAAATATGGCTCTGGGAGAAGCTCAGCCACAAAACTTAATCCCAGAAATACACTCAGGATGGAAGGAAAGCTTTGACGTTGACAAACACCGTTTTGATGTGACTTGGCTCGAATGATGTAGGAGCCTGACTGTACATCAGTGGTGCTTTGCCTCCAGCAAGCCAAAAGAAATACTTAAGAATTCTCAGTTCAAGGACTCTTCGTTACAAGAGTATTAGCAGAGAGTTCATCACTAACTGGGATTGGGTTGGATTTTGAGGGCTGTCTCTGAATGCTTCTGGTGTAAGGTCTTAACTGATGCGCACACACAAACACACACACATGCATGCACTCGCGTACGCACGCACACCGCACGCACACGCCACACACACGCATGCACACACACAGAATTAGGCCTATGGGGTTTTTTTCCCTGGTGATAATACTAAGAGACAGCCTAGGAAGACATAGCTGGTCATGTTGGCCATTTGGTTCATAAAAAACCCACAGGTCAAACCCCCTATGTAGCCTACTACTTAGCATCGTTCTTTTTTTGTCTCCAATGCTGAAGACCTGTGCTGCTGTCTCTTAATGCTGTATCCATACTTAAAACATGATTTTTCTTCCCAGTGGTGGGTGATAATCCCATATGCTCCCCACGCAACTCAGCTTTCCACAAGGATTCTCTCGAATAGTATGGTCTTGAAAGATGTTACACGATCTGATTAAATTACAATTACATGCAAAACAGTAGGGCTGCACACAATGTGGTAAAAAAAAAGTAATATTGCAATTATTTTTGCTGAAATACCATTTGGAAATGCAATACAGTTAGTGGGAATGATCATTTTTGTGTTACAATTTTCATTCTTACTGAAAAAAAAATATTAAAATCGTGATGATGTGATATTTGTTGTGGTCTGTACCAAACAAATGTGTTCAGGGCAGAGCATCTCTGCAGCAGTACAGTGTTTCATTATAATACTGTTTTCTCATACATTTTTCCTTTTTGAAAAAATTGCAATTTGGTTCTGGTTCTGAGATTTGGATATTGCAGCTCTACAATAAAGGTCCAATGTGCAAACCTTAATATGACAGAAATGGGTATTATATTCATGTTTTCTTGGGGGTGTCACAATTTCAATTCTAAATTGAAAATAAATCAACATCAATTTTCAATTTTCAATAATCAAATCAAAAGCAGGTAATCTTTTTTTTCTCTCCAATCTCACCTACTTGCACACATCCAGCATGTGTCCAAAGGAGAAAAAAAACACTCAAAGATGACACGTATTACCAGTAGACTGGAGATGTACTGTAATTCTGTCACTGTCGCTATGGTTAGTGGTTAGCTCAGTGTTTGTGCTGGAAACATCTGTCTGTGCTAAGTAGCATTTCTCACAACTCTGCTGTGAAGCATGCAGGAGGATGCAATAGTAATATTATATGAAGAGTAACTTTTCTTTTCTCTTCCATTACAAGGAATGCAACACACAGCCTTTCAGTAACTATTGTGTTTATTTAGCCATGCTGTGATGTAATAAAGTGATTTAACTACCCATTATAGCATGTACCTTCTCTGACTGGATACTATCACTGGGAGAGATTCCCTTCCCACAACAAATTCACAAGTCTAGAGCTTATGTTAGGGTTCAGGTTACCCACAAAGTCATCTTTCCTAAAGCCAAAGGGGGCCTGGTGGCTTTTTGCAGGTGAGAACTCGATAGTCAAACAATGGCCTAGCCGTTAGTGCTGAGAATCGAATCAAGGATTTGAAGAATCATGACACTTCTAGTTTTCATTACTGTATAATCACCTGAAAATAAGAATTTTTGTGTTTTCATTATCTTAGAATGAGCCATTTATATCTAAAGAGGGCGAGGGTGCTCTTCCACAGAGTCCGTCATGTAGCACCACCATGTTTCTACAGTACCCCAGAATGGACAAAACAAAGACTGGCTCTAGAGAGGGCCTGTCATGCTTTTTGCCACAGTAGGTTCCTCTATGTGTTTGGAAGGGAAGGGTCAGGTGAGTTGGTTACAATCTGCAAGCTCAGCGCTAGATGCCACTAACTTCTAAACAATGGTCCTTTAAATATAAAGATTAATATCCAATTCATGCTTGCTAACATGGAGATTGGCAGCAGTGTACATTAGCAAATGAACTTCATGACATCTATCACATTTGAACACATATGGGCTTAATAAAGTATTGAACAGATGTGGAAACCAGTGCAGATGGACTGAAGAGAAACAGAGAAGGTCCTTCCAACAAAGAGTGCATTGTGACAGAGTCATTTATATCACTGTAGTGTACAGTAACAGCGGGTAGGGAGGACAGCCGTAGAGTTGATAAAGTGTTAGCACACTCAGCAGTCAACCTCACCTCATTTTTTTTACCATCATCTCTCCTACTAAATCAATACTGTGCAAGTTTGGCTCTTGCCATCAAGCTTTAGGACTTTTTTTTTTAACTGTGTGTGTGTGCTTGCATTTCTCTTCAACTACAGATATACCTTTTTTAATACATGGTTTCATGTACTGAACTCTGTATATGGAGGACCCAAGTCATTTGCCCTGCTGATAGGTGATACTTCTGTGTACTGCCTTCAGCTAGCAAGTGGAAAGACAATTTCCACAATGGGATCAGTGTCACATTATCCTCAGTCACCCAAAAAGATATTGCTACTCTCATCGTAAACAGATTGAAAATAACAGTCTTAACATTGTTGCAGTTTTGAGGTCATTTTTACCATGGAAACGCGATGTGCGTCAGAGAAAACCCACATCAGATTCAGACACCATGCCCATACTATTGTTGTTTCTCAAGTGCAATCAAGTCTCAAGAAAGGGCTTTCCCTTCTAAGACCACACCAACACCACATTACCATTCAAGACCTTAAAATAACTTGTACATAATTAGTTTTTAAAATGGAGACAATGGACCACACAATATTACTTCATTAACAAAGGGACAAAAACCACAGGAACAAAACATATCTGAGGAGTACAATTGTTAAGTACAGCTTTGGTGGATAATCTGAGTCATGTATGTGTGGGGTTGGATAAATGAAAAGCTGTGAAATGTGAGAACAGTGCATATCTGTCCACTTCACTGGGAACAGGAAGAAGGATTACCGACAGGTAGAAACCTGTGTAGCCTGTGTTATTCCAGTGTTCTCAGGTCATGTACGAAGTGTTTGAAAGGTCAAACAGACAACTCCTGAACTACAGCAACTAAAGCACTCCATTGTGCTGTAAAAATAAGCCATTTGTTTTAACTTATAAAAGTTAGTGTGTGGGCTACCTTAACATTTTAAGTTGATCGAATTTGAAAAGACAAGTTGGGGTAATTTTGCACTGATTCAAAACAAGCTCTTCTCGTCAAATAAACTTGATACTAATTCAGTTGTATTTGAGAGAACATGTTCAATCAGGTATTAAGTTGAACCAAAAACTCTTCAGTCACACTGATGGACATCACAAACAAATTCGATTTCTTTTTAAATTTGAAGAGTCAGTTCTTCATTTCACACAAAGAACTCACAGCTGCAGCTTTAAGATTTTAAGTTTAATGTGGCAGGGACAGAACTCAATAGACTTCATCGTGGTTTGTAGTGTTTTCAGTATTGTGAAAACTAGCAACCATGATGCAAGGCTATCTTAAAGTGCATTAGAGACACACAGCAAGTTTTCATCATATATATTTTCTTCAAACCATTAAAAAGGGTCTCAGGAGAGTTTTAACTCTCACACAATGCATTCTGGGAAGTCTTGTGGAAGTCATATGTTGATCATATGTAAACAATTTTATTAAATGAGCTGACTTCAAGTTAAAAAAAATAAGTTAAGAACTCATGTTTATAAGTTCTGAGGTCCTCTGAAAATAAACACAAGGAAATTTAAGTTTAATTAACTTGAATAAATAAAACTTGTATATTTACATTAAGTTAATGAGAAAAGATTAGTTTATTCCACTATGATCTCTGTATGATGTTTTATAGTCATGGAACTATAGTTTACACTTTTGTATTTTCTTTGGTATTCTGATTGGCGATAAGCTTTCCATGTCACAATGAAACCACGAGATACCAGGTAAGACATTAAAACCTAAAACATGACACTTGGCAGGCATGGCTACATACTGCAAGTACTTGCAAACTTTATAACCAAGCATGACTATAATTAAGTTCCCCGTCATATTACTATAATGTCACCACTTCTCAAATTTATCTTCAAAAAGTTGTTCAATTACTGTCACTAGAGATTAAAAAAACCTCATGTGAAGGGAGCTACATTTCACCAGAAACTGCAAATGTAATGAGGGTGGCTTGAATTGTCTTCATGTACCATTGCCAAATTCAACAGCACAGGAATCTGCAGCATACTTAGTTTCACCTTAATGACATGAGAGTAGTAGTGGCAGTAGTCGTAGCAGATTAAGTATCATGGGGAGTATGTAAATGAAATATTTGTTTACATGTGTAGCAAAACATGCAACAGTAAACATTTAGGGAGAGCTCAGATTTTGTGAAGTGGGGTTGTATGAGATACTTATCCGTACACAGTGTATTGCCTAGTCAATGGCAGCTGACACCGCCTCAGTTTGTACAAGCAGCAGAAGTACGGGTGTAGGATGCTGTGTGGACAGGGTAAGCCGTCAAAAGTGTTTTAGCTAGCTACCTAAAAAAGGACCACCTAAAAAATAAATATCAGTTTAAGTGTAGTTTTACTTCTTTACTTTGCCATCAGACAGCCTTTTCAGACAGGAAACCAAAGGTATACAAGTCAAATATTCCTTTCTCCAAAGCGACCAGACTCCAGTGGCAAAAACAGCACTCTAACCTTACAGAACACAGGAGTTACTGATCTACCGTTGCCTCGATCAGTCCGTAAGGGTGTGTTATTGTGTGACTTCAGTGTTTTCAACAGCTAGTTCAGATTCAACTCAATAGCACAATTACACAAACAAACTAAATGATTGAGGCGGCGGTATGCAAACACCTCCCAAGTTCTGCAATGTAAAATTGCTGTTTTTGCCAAGGGAGTCTTGTGGCTTTGGAGAGAGTATGGCTTTATAACTACAATTTCTCATCAGAAAAGACTGTCTGATGGCAAGGCAAAGCAGTGAAAATATTTTAAATAGCACACACTTTAAAATTATGTTGATTTTTTTAGGTGGGTCTGTTTTTAAGGTGGTTAAAATACATTTTGCTCCTGACCAAAATGTCAATTTTGCTACTGACCTTGTCCACAGCCGTACATTACTTTGCTTCCTACTTGCTTCCCCTTGCTTCTAAAAACTGGGGGCATGCCAATCACCACCTACTGATGGCAATACAATTAAGTACCTCATACAGCCTCACTTCAAGAAATCCGAACTATGCCATTCATATACTGAAAAGAGACATGAAAACGGTGACCTGGCGGCTTAACATACAGTCACAGAATAATCCCTGCTATGTTGACACTGAACACATCTGCAGGTTAAAAGACTTTTGTATTCAGTAGAGCAGATATGAGCAGATAGGCAGGGCGTGCCTGTGTGTATTGTCTGTGGTCATTTAGGTCCTGCCACAGTGACCTGCTTAGTCACTTGTGAGCTTTACTCATTCATTCATACATTAGGAGAGTGACACACTGCTACCCTGGTCTGATCAGGTATCCTCTTATCTGATCCACTGTACAAGGTGAAGGGAAACAGAGAGGTAGTTGTTCTGTGTCACACACACAGACACACACACACTTGCGACATAAGCCCAGACAATAGCTCTCTTCACCCCATTATCTGTGTCTTTGTAGCAGAGAGGGTTGCCTGTTCCTGTCAGAGACCACACAAAGACTGGTGCCCCAGAGGAAACTGGTGGAGAGAGGGAGGTGTGAGAAAGTGTGTGTGAGAAAGAGAGAACATGTGCCTGTGTGTGTTTTATGATTGCTGCATTAGCTCCTGCAAGTGTTACAACTCCCACAGGGGAATATCAGCAGCTAGATGTTGGTCTCAAATGTCCACGCTCCAGCAGGACCTCGTGGCGCAACGGTAGCGCGTTCTGACTCCAGATCAGAAGGTTGCGTGTTCAAATCACGTCGGGGTCAGAGCTTTTCAAAGTCTGACAGACCTTAATGCAGTTATGCATTCAGTTAAAGTTAGTCGAACAATGCGTGGAAAGTGAATTGCCTTTGTATAACAATGAAGAGAAAAGAGCAATGCCAGTTGTGAGTATTAGCAAAGATAACAAACAGACGTGTTCCTCATTAGTTAGCATTATGGAATGTCAAGCATTTGGAGATGATCCCACAAAGACAGACGAACAAGCAGCAGTTTACTGAACAGATGAAATGTGACCATGTTTGTCATCTGCTACAGATGGCATCAACAAGCTGCTCTGTAAACTGAGAAAGTGGGAGAGATGTGATAAGTATGCAAGAATGAAGAGTCACATGGAAGAACAATGCTGTGTTCATCATCATCCTATCACTGGTTTAATGATGTTGCAGAAGTGCAATGTCATCAGTGTAGTATGTTATAGCTAGAGAAGGAAATGGATGTCAATGAAAAACTGTGTACTTTCTACATATTAAATTATCTTCATACCTACATGTTTCAATTCATCCAGAGTGAGAGTGTTCATGGCAATTTTATACCAGACTTATGTTCTAATTCCATTCAGTCCTTCCATTCCCCAATTTGATTGCAGTGAGAGTAACCTCTTTTCGAGACAGTTTGGTCATGATTCCTGCTCACCGTCATGTATGCAACATTTCACACAATAAAAGTTAAAGGAACTTGTTTTATGTGAACTTATCTGTGGAAGATCTGCCAAAACAAAGGCTTAAGAATTCTTTGCAGGTTTTAAAACAGATTAACACAGAAAATATTTTTATTTTGTACAATTGAATTCAATTGTACTCACTTAAGCAGAAAGATAATGCTTCTGTGCAAATTAGAGAGCCTAGAAGTCTCAATCAGCTAACTCCACAGTCATACATCAAACTAACAAATAAAGAAAGATATTTCAAAAAATAAAATAGTGAACTAAAATGGTAAAGCATAATTTGGCATACGCAATCAAATAAATTCACAGCCAAGCCATCCACACTGAAGTGATGACAAGTGCATTAGGAGGCCTATGCAGCAGCTGCATAGAGTAGGGATTTACACAGGTTTATGGGGACATGTTCAAATCCTAGTTTGAGCTGCTCTTAAGAATGTTCAGTTGACAAAATTAGAGGATGGATTAACATGGTTTTGTCTCAAAGGTTCTTCAGTAATACATTACATTCCAACTACCTGAACCAATGTGGTCAATCTGGGTCAATATGGCCCCTGCCCCAAACCGCTGGGTTAAGTCTTCACATTACAAGACATGGATACACCTCTAGTCATTTTAAACCTGCAGACATGCTTTAATTAAAACACTGTGTAAGCATATTATTCTATTTATATATTGTATATAGTACATTAATCTACACCTGTCACCTGCACAATGTAAAACAGTATACAGGGCATACAATTTAACTATATGCTTTCACAAGACTATCCAGTTGACACAGCTATATGGTGTGATTATTAGACTTGTCCTCATGAAAGTTTGTGCAGATCACATTGCCTGGAAGACGTGTTGGATCAGTGGTTTGCGTTGTTGCCTCATAGCAAGGGCTACAGCCAGCTTTCCTGCTGGTTAATAGAGAGGACAACATCAGCTGTCTGCTCTCACAACACTTTTCAACTCACATGGAGGTTTGGTGGTGATCAGACTTCAGGAAACTGGAGGATAGTGTAAAGTAGGTCTCCTGGCAGGTGCTTTAGCTCAGCTGTTAGAACAGCTGCCTCCCAACTGAAAAAGTCTAAGGTTCAAACTCTGTTCTAGCCAAAAAAACACATCTGTGGGTTGATAAAAACACTGCTGGTCTTACACTTAGAGCTAGTTAATGAGGGACTTTGAGACTCTTATTTGCAATGTCTTTCACATGAATCAAGCAAGAGAAGATGTTGCTTTTCTTAATTGTGCTCTGATTCAAAAAAAAAAGTCTGGTCAGTGGTTTTCAAATGTTTTGTGTCCAAGAAACACAGAAGGACAAGACAATATCTCAAGGTACGCTTGTATTCATATCGATGCAAAAACAGAGGCAACAAGTAGTCTAGTAGTCAATCAGAGGCAGAGTTCCTGGAGTGCACATTGAGGGAAAAAATAGGCAGTAATCAATCAGGGCATTTGATGTGTAACACTCCATAATAATTACCATCATCTAGCAACTGCTTGAATGGCAAAAACTGGGGTTTTCTTTGACAAAACATTTTTAAAGAAAGCTTTTTAGGGTATAGAATTTGCCTCAGTACTGGGAATGAGTGCATACAAAGAACTGATGTAGTAAATTAAAAGAATCAATTATAACTTTTGCAATAATACATTAGTCACAAAATGCCAAGGCACACCTGGACCTAGACACATAGTTTGGAACCATTCATCTAAACAATGTGTCATGTTGACTGGATGAGAAAGGACCAGGTCTATCCTACAAGTGATGAAAAGGTCCAGAGTGAACAAACAGATAACTACCAAAATCTTGCTAAATTCTCAACAGGTCATTTGGAGAGAAATGCACAATCTCCAGACTTTCACTGCCTGAGTAAAAAGCACAGACACCGCCTTAAGCTGTGACCTCTGACCTCTGGGAGTACAGACCTCCCTGTGAATCACCAGTTCAACCCAGTAGTTCAACCTCTCCACCTCCCACTTTTAGAGTTTGCCTTCTGCAGCATAATAACAGCTGTGATTTATGGAGTGTATGCTCTCTCCCCTGTGAGTCATAAACACCAGTGTCACAAACGTTCTCTGCCTCTTTAGTGCACACACACGGATAGACACACACCTTCGAGCTCCTTATCTTTGCCAACATGTTCACTGTTGCTACTAGGAGAGAAAGTAAACAAATGCAAAACAGAAGATATTGGACAGTAGCTACTACTTACAACTACTGTGAGGTCACAGGTAATGCTTATATTATTTCTGCATGTCTATGAAAAACAAAAAATAAATAACAGAATAAATCCTTACATCTTCAATTAGAGCGTCAGCGCTTCACAAAGATTCTTTCCCCACATACAAATTCAATTAAATAAAGCTACTACAAAGAACTATCATATTTTGAAAACTTTTGAAACTTTCGGAAAATATAATGTTAAAAATAAAAAAGATCTGAATAAAAATCTCCTTCTGCTTCTTTGTAACTGGATCATGTACTACACGCTGTAACTATGGCTAGGAAAATGTGAACACAGGCTCATTTCATCTGATTTAACACAGAATCCGATCCAGTGGCAGACATTAAGAATAACTTTGTAGAAATAGCCATTCGTCTCGTGGATGGTCTTGCTTGCATCAGTATTAAATTGAGACTGTTTCATAGCCAGTTAAAAACTCCTTGAAGTAGCTTTAATATCAATGACATATTTTATGTAATCACAGCAGAGAAGTGGCTCCAAAACTATGGTAGCAGAACAATGTGCGGTTGATAAAGCAAACATAATAAAATAGCTTTAAATAATGCTCATTATCATTAAACAGCTAGGCTTACTAACAGATTCTTTAATGGGGGTCCAAATAAAGAATAAAAGAATGAATGATTTATTAAACTGTGGAGCTGACACTGCTGTTTCATAAAGAGCTAATTACTGGTTGTTTATAAAAGCCTTCTTTAGCCCTAATCGACCCAACAGAGGAGTTGGCTGGTTGACATCATATGTTGAGGGAGAGACAAACTCCCGTCTGTGGGAGGCAATAGTTGATTTTCCAGTTTAGTTTAGTTCACCGGGTTTGTTTTAGTTCACTAAAATAGACTGAACGTCCCTCCGGGCCATAACAATTGCTACAAGAGGAAAACTGCAGTCCCAAACTTTGCACAGCCTGTCTGTGTGCAGGAAGATAGCAATGTGCTAAAGAAGTTAGTATCCTGACTGAGGGAAGCCTTGCACTGGTATTCCTCTGAGACAAAGGCACCTCCAGGGTCTCTGCATTATTGATGCTCTGCCTGCCCAAACCGACCACAGCCTGCAGAGTACAACACTGTGAGATATATGACACCTCACTACACACATACATGCTGCACTGCACACACTGGAGGCCTTTATGTCACTGTACATGTACATAGTTTACAACATGACACAAAGAAACAGTGCTGGAGACTCAAAAGCTGGATTTAATAGCCATGAATAACTTTTGTGGTCTTGCTGGTAATTAAGTTTAAAAGATTTTCACACATTGTCCACTGTAAGTAGCGGCAGACGGAATTAGCTAATTGGGCAGCATAAAACTTTACAACTTTGTTTCTAAGAGAAAAATGCCCCACTCCACCCTGACAGAAAGAGAAAGACAGCAGGGCTCACCCACAAGGCCAGGGAAAGAGGAGGGTGACTGCTAGGTAGCAAAAAAGATGTTCAGCAGTTTCACTTTCCTATTTAGCCGGCACCATAAATACTAGTTGGTTAAATATTTATTTAATTTATAACACCGATGACACCCACCACTAGCCAGCAACGTCTGCAGCAGAAAATGAAAAACGGTTGTATGTAAGCTGTGTCAAAATAAACTGGCATCTCACCACTTGACTGGAGCAATACATTCAGGACAGGCATGTGGATGTCAACCTGTAAGGAAAGCTAGCACTGCTAACGTTAGCTACACTGTGTGGCAGTTAACATTGGGTGCAGGTAAACAATGTGGTTTACCTGCAGACGCTGTGATCCTACTTGGTCTGAAAAGCTAACATAAGTGACATTTTTTGTATGATAATGTAGAACATGATTAATGGCTTCAAATGGTTCATAATACAGCCAACATTTTTCTGGACAATGTTAAACCTTACTGATTAATACAATTTACTCAATTTTGACTGTTTTCTGAGTGTTTTCATACCTTTAGATTAGTCAATTTGTCTAAATTAAAATTTCCATTTGATCAATGGGGAAATTAGTCACCAAAAACATCCTAATAGCTAACTATCTGATTCCTCTTTGGATAAATCATCTTACATATCAAGCATTCACTTGAACAATGAGCTAAACTGAAACTTCAGTATCAACAGTTGGACTGTGCCCAATACATTTACATTAGACACAAGCACAAATAAGCATTCAGGACAGTTATCAGCCTACCTTGGCGATGTCTACATTATTGGCTGGCTGCTCTCAAAAATGGGCCAGCTACAAATTCACAAAGTCTCAAACTTCACTGTTTTTTCCCTCATTGTCTTTGTTCCAATAAACAACACCCTTCATGATAAATCATTCAGCCCGTTCAACAATTCAGTTGCATGTATAGTAAATGGGTCAGTTGCTCTACACAACATCTTACATTTAGACTGAACAAAGTGCTCAGGGAGCCCAGAAGAACGAAGTTCTTTAATGAATCATCCTACTTTTTCAAATGGAAACAGGCTAAAGTTTCCCACACAACTGGCAGAAATTTACAGTTGTATTAAGAAACATAATTCGAAAGAGTCAACTATAAAGAATGGCTTTGTAATGTAGTGCAGGCACATATGAAAGACGAAAAGAGATATATGCATATTTATTTTGGCCAGTAGTTTATATTTCCCCACTCTGTGCACTGAACGAGTGGCAGTATTAGTGCCAGAGAGGTTAGCAAGGGATCAAGCTGGTAATACAGGCCTGCCTGTCAAACACCGGGCCAAATCCTGCAGCCTCTTATAACACAGAGACCCTCCAAATATCTGCCACACCTACACACACTGAGCCAGAGCAGAGACTACTGTCAACTCTCTGGGGTCTCTTTCTGTGGCTGTGGTGGAGAGAGAAGCAGAAAGTGCAGAGAAAAACACCCTACTGTCACTATAAGTCAAAGGCACGACACCTGATTTTTCAAGCTTTCTGATTTGAGATGAGTTGTACGCTCGGTTAAACCTCTGTAGTCATCTCCCCTGCTGTGTGATCTGCTCGAGACGGGGATTTGTAGTCCCTAAACCTTGTTTCTCCAGGACTACAACTGCACATATCACCCCTCATGATAAGTACAACGTGGAAAGCTGAGCATCTGGTCTGGATAAAAAAGCAGGTTAGACTACTTGCATGTGTGTGTGTGTGTGTGTGTGTGTGTTCCGCACAAGCCAGACACGCTGCCTCATGGCTCAGCGTGAGCTGGAACTGCTGCTGCGATGAAGGTTTCACCGACAAATTAAAGCAGACATTATCACATGAGGATCTCATTGAGTAGTTTCATAATGAAACATCATTAACCCAATTAAAGAGTAACCCCTCAGACAGGATACGCCAGTGATTAAGAGGCATGACTCAGAAAATCTGAGAAGTGACATCAATTAGTGGATTTTTTTTTAAGTTCTTTAGACATGATATCTTCTGTATGGTCTTAAAATAACCATCTGGTAACTGCAGTTATGTCTAATAAACCTTTAATTCAGTCTGTGAAAAATCAATAAATAAATGAGGACTGGACCATGAATTGTAGACAGCTCACTGTCTGCCCTTAAGCTAAGCTAGCATGTTGGCTTGCGTCCAAAAGTCACATTGTTATTAGCATGTTTATTAGCAATCTGTCTGGAGTGCCAGGATAGGTAGCTTGTTCGGGCAGCTGGCCAGTTTCATCCCATCTGAGACAAGTGGTCATTAGCAACAGCGGGAGAGCTTTACACACACCTTGCACACATTTACTGTCTTTGGCATCAAAAACTTCTGGAAATACAGGACATGCAAAGTAACATGCATGATTTGGTAACTGGGGAGCACTAAAGAGAAAATCATGTCTCACTGTACACATAATTATAAGCATGAATGTATCTGCCACCATAAAGCTACAACAAAGATTAAACAAAATATAGGCCCAGTATATTCTTGTTTTGAAGAAGGCAGTAGTTCTCAAATTGGGTCTCTGCCAGTGGGTCTGTGAAAAGTTTTCAGATTGATTTAGTTTTTATCATAATAAAAGAAAAAAAATATATATTATATATCAGTTGTTTCCCCTAGCTTTTTGCTTTGGGAGGGGGGGTATGGGTCAGAATGAGCGTGGTCGGGGGGGGGTGGGGGTGGGGGGGGGGGGGGTCTCTGTTTTTTTTTTAATTTTAGCAATTTATTTATTCATTCACTTATTTATTTATGCATCCATCCATCCATCCATCCATCCATCCATCCATCCATTCATTCATCCATCCATCCTCATTAATTCACTCACCAAGTTCAGTCTTGCAGTATCTTAAGTCTGACAGCCATGCTGGATCAAAGCCAGACTGACGGTGGTGACCCGTCTGCAGCTTCTTACTACGTGTCTCGGTGGGAGGGCTGGAACAGGTGTGTTTAGTACTAGTTGTGGCGACGTTAACCGGGGCAGGGGATTGGCAAGCGCTGTGGTTGGGGCTGGGAGAGATGCTCTCATTTAGGCTAGCACCCACCGTAGAGTTAGCTGTGCTCCCCGCCTCGCCACATACGGTTCGTTTAAAAAATGCAGAGATTTTTGCCTGGGGGGCGAACGTTTGGGGAACCTCCGGTCGTCCATTAATAATTAGTTTGTTTGTTGTTGATTTTTTTTTTTTACCGTAATTCGGCAACACTCTCTCTCCTCCGCTCTCTGAGTGTGGGTGGGTGTGTCTGCACCAGTGTGAGGTCACGTGTGTATGTTGTGAGAGAGGAGCGAGGGGGGAGCCCCTCCCGTCGCAGAGAAGAGAAGAAATGCATTTTAATGAATGTAATGAAACGATAGCGACGCATTAGACTCTGAAATTGCGCAAATTAGAGTTAGCTTTTTTTATTTGATAAAAAGAACACCTGTTATAGGCCCTTTTGATTAAAATAAAAATTAAATGATGGAATTTTTTTTTTAATCTATGACTTGAATTTCTGGGTGGGGATCCTGTTGGCAGGGCGGGGGCGTCTGTTGGGGTGGCGGGGCGCCCTCCCAAATACACTATAGGGGAAACACTGTATATTTGTTTACAAAAATTTTAATCTTTTCAATAGAATAGTTCATAGATTACATTGTAATCTAACAGTTCTGATTATTGACTCTGGAGGAGCAAGACAATCATTTTCAAACTAATATTTTCTGTGAAATTACTTTTTTTTTTAAAGTGAGTAGCCATGTAATAAGCAGGTTAATGTGCAGTGAGTGGGTCGTTATTGCGAAATAAACCCCCTTAGGGTGACTGTACCATGTTGTTCTGGCTTATTTCACAATAATGACCTGCTGACTAGGGCTGAACGATTTATCGTTTTCTGATCGAAATTGCGATTTCAGACAATGCGATCATGTGATCGCCAAAGCTGCAGTTTTTTGCAGCGCTCCTGACTGACCCAGGATCTGTTGTGTCGACTATTTTACACATACATGCCGTCTCCCTACTATCCTGTCAAGCTCGCCAATCAGAAGCAGCATGCTACTCGTGGACAAGTCACACTAATCAATCAATAATAACCTGCTCCTGCTTTGTAACGTTAACGTGTTTTGAAATGGCTTCAGCTAGAGATGCAACGGATCGCAGTTGATCCGTGTTTCGTATGGATCGCCTTCTACGGTTCGGCACGCATGTGATCCGTGGACTACGTGTGAGCATCATAGATCTACTGTCACTGTTACTTTTGTGTAAGTTATAATACCCGAAATCTCAATGCAGAGTTGCAGTGAAAAGACAGGACAGATGCTGCTGTGTGCAGCGCATCTCTGCGAAGAGCCACTGATTTAAAAGCCATCATATCGCCTTGAGTGAAATCCAGACCATGACTTTTTTCACTGATGTAACTATGCTGTCGTCATAGAAACAGATCATAAGACTGTGATAATTATTGAAACTTTGGTCTTAACTTCTACACAGCTCCTCTCTGCTCACCGGTGCAGCTCTGTCTCGCCCTGTCTGTGACACAGTGTGTCTGTGTTGATTGATTACTCGTAACTTCTAACCAATCAGATAGTGCTGTAGGCGGGACATTGAGCCAGACGACAGAGCGTCGTTGTGTCATATACTGTGCAGTGTATAATGATTTAATGTATGTATATACATAGAACAGTAGCCTACTGTATAAGTTTGAAGATTATTACCATTATCATTACTATTATCATTATTATCACATTACATAACTATGGTGATAATTACAGACAGAAAGAGATCAAAGCCAAGTGCATTTTTAAAATAATTTAACCCTAATCCCACCATTTTTTTCTTTTTTGCTGATCTGAAAAATGATCCATCCGTGACTCAAAACCGTGATATAATCCGAACCGTGAGTTTTTTGATCCGTTGGACCCCTAAAGACGGATTTAAAAACCTCCTCCGCACGCTGGACAGAAGAATATGTGATTCCCTCCTGCACCTACTTCAACCAGGTTGCTCTGATGGTATAATGTCATTTTCTGTCATGTTTGTAAATGTTACTGTACATTGTGAATATTGCACTGAAGTTTGATTTGAAGAAAATTGTGACTCTTAAAACATAACTCTTAAAAAGTATATTATATATATAAATCCTCTGCCAGTCAAGCATGCATCACTCACTAAGTGAAAATCGGCACAACACCTAACATATTTAAGTCCCACATGAGGCCTATAACTGATCTTTTTGCATTTTCACTTGGCTTATTTTGTTTTCTATTATTTATATTTTATATATAATTTATATTTGTTTATTGTATATTACTGAAAATAATCAGATATTATGTATGCACTAATTGTGAAACACACTATTGTGATGTGTGTTCATGTACATGGGTATTCTGTCTTGACATTGTGCAAATATTTTTAATACATGTTTATGTTTCAAATACAATTCTTGTGTGTTATCCTTTCACATAATTAAATAGAAGTGTAAAAATAAAATCGGCTATGTCAAATTATTCTGAGGGACATACATGATAGGGTTGCCAGTATGTTTTCAATCTTATAAGGGGTCCTTGAATGAGAAAAAAATTGAGAGCCTCTACACTATGATATACAATTTTTTATACTATATTGCTTGGTATAATAAATATGACTAACTGGCTTACTAATGCCTAGGAGCTCATAAAGCTTGATAAGCAGGTAAGCACTATCAGGCAACAAATGGCTATAAGACGCACCATTATTCTGTCTCAGTTGCCTGAATAAAGTGTCCTTAGCAAAACACGGAATTCTCATGGTAAGCAGACACAGTTCTCTGGTTGACCCTGACCTCTGTCCTCCCAGTGGACAGGAGACAGCAAAAGGGCAATTTCCTTACAGAGGTTGATAAAGAGTCTAACTGTCAGTTTCAAATGCTTATCAGAAATCCACCCACAGACACAGAAGGTGAGGGTGTGGTATTACAGAAAGGACATTTTAGTTTTTCCCTGGGGGAGACGTCCCATCCAGGCCATCTGCTCTAGGAGGAACAGTACAATTTGGTGGGGATTACAGATGTAGATTTTCAAAATGTAAAGAACCTGTGGCCTGTCATTCATTGCCAGTGTGCCATTTTCTTAAATGGATATTTTAGATTATTTGCTGTAGACTTTTATAAGGTTCTTAATGATAGTCAGTGTATTAACTGCAGTAGATGGCAGTCAGCATGCCCACAATTTGTAAGTAAAGAATGTGGTTCTAAAGTAAGTAAAGTAGAGAGGAGTGACAGCAATGTTCTGCTGTGGAAAGAGTCCACAACAAAAACTATTTTACACTTAAAAAAGGCCCACCTAAAAAGATCAATATCATTTTAAGTGTACTTTATATTTAGAATGTTTTCCCTGCTTCCCCTTGCCTTCAGACAGCCTTTGCCAACAGGAAACCACCATTATATAAGCCAAATATCGCTCTCTCCAAACCAACTAAACTCCATGGATGAAATCAGTAAGTTTACCTCCCAGAAAATGGAAAACGCTGCCTCGACCTGTTAGTTTGTGTTATTGCATGATTTTGGTGAATATGAACCTTTTAAAACACTGAAGTCACACAATAAGGCAAACAAACTACCTGATCGAGGCAGCTGCAGACCAGCAAATCCTGTATTCTGCAATGTTAAATTACTATTTTTGCCATAGAGTCTGGTGGCTTAAAGAGAGCAATATTTGGCTCATATAACAGTGGTTTCCTGTCAGAAAAGGCTGTCTGACGGCAAGGTAAAGCCATGAAAACATTGTAAATATAGTGTACACTTAAACTTTTTATACTTCCTTTAGGTGGACCTTAGCTTCCAGGCTGGTGCTCCTCTTTGCTTCTTCAAACTGGGGTTGTTTCGACTGGCATGCTGTGGATAATACACTGACCATTGATAAGTACCTCATACAACCCCATAGTAAATAATCAGAACTATGCCTTTAACATAAGGTTTAGTCTTAACATAGAGAAAACATGTCAGTATGTGAGAATATGGGTGCACAGACCTCTAAATCAAGAGAAGAAGAAGAGAACAATGAATGAATCTTCTCATCTGGATGTGCCACTTTAAAGAAATTGTTACTCTATATGCAAAAGAGCCACACCAACATTCACAACAATAGCTAACTATTGGAATAAATCCCTGTAATTTTTAACTGGCAAAGTAAAGACAACTTAGTTTGCCAGTTTATACTCTAACAATGTAAAAAAGCAACAAATCACACTGAAAGTCAGTGAAGTTCCTGCATGGGAAGGCCTGCTGGTTCAGTAAAACTGGTTGAGCACTGCGACACTCTGTCTACTCGTAGAGGCAGCAGTCAGTCAGCACAATTTAGGCACACTTTTGTTTATTATTTCATAAGCACAGAGGTTATGCTTGCCAGATGGGACCTCTAACGAGCCAAGAGAAACACAGGGGTAGGGTGAATCACCAAGAACAGACAACCCGCGGTGGAGATGTCACGACACACACAGCTCTTTCACAGACTGCAGATGTGGAACACAGAGAGGTCAAAGAGTGTTTTCTAGGATTTGTGTTTGTGTGTGGAGGAGGGGGAGGAGGAGGAGGAGTTGCCTAGTATCTAAATGTGGAACAAACATCATTATGTACCACTTATTGTGGACTGTTATAGAAATATAATGTCAGTGCTCATGTTGACAAATGATTAAACTGCGACTCAAAAACACATACAGCCTCCATGGAAACTAGAATAAACTTGAGACAATCAGGAAATGAGGCAGCTCACTCTGTCATCATATCTGTGAATGGTGTGCATGCTGGGTGTTGAGGGTCAAGTTTTGGATTCTCTAATGTGAGAGGAAGGACGTTTGTCTGACTAACTTTAAAGGGATAGTTCTGACTATTTGATGCAGGGTTGTATGAGATACATACTCATAGTCAGTGTATTAGCTACAGTTGGCACATACCCAGTTTGGAGAAGCAGAGAGGAGTGCCAGCACAGACACTATAAGCAATGAACTGCTGTGAGCTAAAAAAAAAAACAATCAGGTTAAGTGTACGCTATATTTAGAATGGTTCACCACTTTGCTGCCTTTTCTTAGGGGGGTTACAATACGATATATATTGCGATACTGTGTGCAAGGTGATAGATTTCTGTTTATTCAATCTAACTTAAGGAACTTAAGGTGTTCATAGTATATGAACACATCACCATATGCATATGCAAAAAGATTGATAACAACACTGCTGTAATGGTCAGGGGTTTAAACACAGCAAAAGAACTACTGCCATGAATCTTCGCATGAATCACAGTATCATGATATAGTGTTTTTGAGAGTCAATACAGTATCACAAAACATAAAACTGCTATACTTAAGAGTATAGATGTTTTCTCACACCCCTAGAAATTGCCATTAGTCATCAGTGCCTTGATTAGCTTCCATGTCGGTGCCCCTCTCTGCTTCTTCAAACTGGGGACTGCATCTACTGCAGCTAATACAGTGAATATCGATAAGTATCTCATGAAACCCCACTTCAAATAATAAAATAATATTACTGAATATCTACAAAGTGGCTTAATTTTCAATTCAGGTTGGCAACTATGTAATGTGACCTCGAGGAACATGTACGGTCCAGAAGCTCTGACACTCATTTGTACTGACGAGTGTGCTGGTCATGGTTTGTGAAGAAGCAACAGACTGTGACCATGAAACCCTCTTACACACTTTACACAAGAGCACACGCCTCATCCTTCACACCAAGGAAGGAGGGAGGATCAGTTCAATGAGAGGGAGCTCTCTGTGTCTGTTCAAATCCCAGTGGGTTCAACAACGACATATGTAGAGCAGACACTGAAATCCCAGGAGCGTAAATGGTTCAGGAGGGAGTGGCAACTCTTTGGCCTCACATGTTGAGACGGTACATCATGTTCGCCACATCTGTACTTAAACTGCTGAGCACAGAATTAGCTCATGTACCCAATAAAGACTTCCCTAATACCATGTATAAATATTGTAATACCACTATACACACACAGCTGGTGAATTCTACACTGGAGGCAAAACAAACTTTTTCCTTTAACAACCAAAGGAGCTCACTCTTCACTTTCAGTGTCCAACATGGCGTGGCACCAGACATAATGCAACACAGCCTTAGAAATGTATTTCCAGACTAAATGGTGCTGAGTTTGAACAGAGCCTAAACCCTGATAATAACCAACAGCAGCAGACAGGGGTTCCCTTAAAAGAAGTTGCTGGAAATTTGATCCAGAGTGGTCCCTCGCAACCAGCCCGCAGTCCACCCGCTGCCCTACTTCTCACAATGTAAATATAGAAATGAGATATGCATGACACAAACTGTGGGCACTGTTTATTTACCATACATTCTCACCTTATAATTCCGGTTACTCTGGTTGTTTTTAGCAGTCACCTGAAGGCACTATACTGTAATTAATTTTTCAGATCAACTCAGTCTGAAGTTATGCAGCTCTGTCACACACTATGCACTTAAATTGAGGTAGAAAAGACAGCTCAACCACGAAAACACACAGATATACAGTAGAGCAGCCAGTCATTTACAGCTCCATGTGGCCAGTCTTATCTAATTTACCAGCATAACATCTTCGCTTTTTTCCCTAGTGTTTGTAAGCACTTTTTAACACTTAAGGCCTTCAAAAACCACTGACCCCGACGTGATTTGAACACGCAACCTTCTGATCTGGAGTCAGACGCGCTACCGTTGCGCCACGAGGTCTGCCTCACTTGCCCAACTTGAACTCAATTCACTCCCACGACATTGGGAGGCTATCTTAAAAATCAAAGCTTGTTTTTCTCACATCTTCTTTGTGACAGACAGGAAGTTCGTGTCAGGTAGCAACGCTTAAAGGTGACCTGACTAAATGCAGTGCTGTGAAAATATGTTGTGTGGTGAAAGCCACAGCTGGGAGCTATTTCTTTCTCCATGAGTTAACCCAGGTCATCAAGGCAAGCTGCAATTTTCCAGCCTTTTGGCCATATAATATGTATACAATGGTTTGGTATAGAATAGGGTTGCAACGGATAACAAACTCATTGTTTGGTACGACAAGGTGTTGAGTCACAGATCAGATCATTTTTCAGATCACCAAAGTAAAAAAAGGAATCGTAATAGTAAATACTATATAATAATAACAAAAAACAAACAAACAATACTACTACTACTATATATAATAATAATAATAATAATATACAATACTGTATTATAGTATACTACAATAGACTGTCTGATTGGTTACATATCACGAGTAATAGCCAGTCTACAATGAAGGCTGTGTCACAGACAGGCTGCAGGCTGCTCCTGTCTGTGACAGCTGTTTGTCAAAGAGAAAGCAGCAGCAGACATCACCAAAGTTACAGTAAACATCACAATCTTATGATCTGTTTCTGTGACAAGCACGTTCAGTTTCTCAGTTTCACCACTGAAAATGAAAGGGTCTTTTAAATCAGTCGCCACTCTCCCTTTTTTCAACACAGCTTCCTAACTAGCTGCAATGCAAGCGAGGGAGTTACTTTAAAAACTAACAGTCATAGTAAAAATTAATTTCACACTATGGTTTTTACATTTATTCCACAGATCAGATGCGGGCCAAACTGTGGGGGGCAATCTATATGGACCATGGACCAACTCCAATCTGTTGCACCCCTAGTATAGAACACAGAAACAACTAGAGGAGGCATAATACTTAGTAGCTGTAATTTAATTATATAATTTTTTCTCAGTAACCATAACTGATTACAATTACACTATTATTTTACTATTATACTATATTATTTATTTCGTAATTTATTTATACACACGTTGTAGGGCTGGGGCAATTTGTCAATGTTATGAACATCATTGATTACAAAAGTTGATTTGTATCATGTGCATTGATGCGTCGCTAGGAACTGTTGCGCCCAGCCAGAGCATGAATTCACCCGGAGAGCAAACTGTAGAGAGGAAGCCTCACTGTGATCATCTAAAATGATGGGAGTATTTTAGAGAGATGCAACAATATGCTTTCTCTTTAAGCTCCACAAATTGGAAATGTCTCATCACAGCAGGACAACTGTTCTGCACGGTGCTGGAAATGCAGCACAGAGAGCTCTGTCTTCCTGCAGCAGTGAAACAGCAGCATTGCCCTGTTTATTTTTTGTCAGCAGCCAAGCATGATATATCAGGATTATCAACACGTTGAACAAGTTTCTGTTTGTAGAAGACACTTAAGATAGATTTTTCTAGATGTTTCTTCATCGCCCCAGTGTTAAGAGTAATGTCTGCACCACTGCTGTTAACTTTACACCATGCTTCATCTCGTTATTCAGCCGCTTTGTATTTTATATTAAATTTAATGACCATGTATGAATGAGACATGGCTAAAACTACGGTTACAGACAGTCTGTAATTCGTTTCCATTATTTTTCTCATCTCACACTGATGCAAATTAAATTGCCAGTGATCATCTTGCCTGCATATTACTACAGTGATAAAATAAATCCATGCCATCACCAGTTAAAGTTTTAAGTCAAAATACCGATTGTCCAGCTCAGGGAAGGAGTTGACACAGTGATTAAATGAGTATGTGTCACAGCTCCTTTTGAATTTGAGGTTCAGTATTCTTCTGATCAAGTATCTGACATGGAGTCTGTTAAATTGGGTAGAAATTTGACTAATTTTAAAATATGCCACCATTATCATTATTCTAATGTGCTTTATGTCTCTGCTTTTTTAGAATAAGATTGAATAAAATATTGAAATATTAATGATTTAATGAGTTTTTGATATTTATTTTAGGCAAATTGATTATTATATTAATCGAACAATAAATGATCATTAGATTAATCAATAATATTGATTAATCAATTAATCAAGACAATAATTGTTAGAATAATCAATTTTTAAAAAACTGCAAAAATCTGCAAACTTGCAAATTGTTTTTCTCTCTCCCACAAACACAACAACAGTTATATCTTCTCCTATTTTTTATAGCAGCTGCACAAATCCTACAAATAAATTAAGAAACTCATACAATCACATTTTGTGCGATACTCGTTGCAGTGAATATGATGTTCTGTTCCAATAATACTTTCATACTTTTGAGTCATGCATTGGACATTCAGTGCAATTTGAGGTATTCTAACACAATAAACTGCAGAGTTTCCAGGGTGACAGGAACTCCTGAACTTCTGAATCTCTGTCAGGAAAAAAAAAAGACAAGCATGTACAGACAGACAAAGGGAAGAGGCTGGGGGAGAGAGAGAGTACTGATGAATGTCACTTTCTCACTGGGGCAAACATCCAAAAACCACAAACACTGGTGCCTGAAACTCACAGAGAGTAACAGTAAAGTAATGCAGTCAAAAATACACAAGATGTAAACAATGGGAGAGAAAGCTGTCTAAAAGGAAAGAGGAAGAGGAGAAAGAAAGTCCAGGTGTGAGTCTGTACAGCATTTGGAGCGAGTTGGGCTCTGTGTTTATGTTTTGCCAATCCTCAAACTGAGCCCTGCTCTCTAACAACATCCATTAGCTGGTGATAATAAGTGACTGCTTGGACAAGAACTGACAAAGCAAAGTGGAAGTAGAAGCATTGTGTGAGGACTATCATATTTCAATATAAGCCTGGAAGTAACAGCTCTATTTACAGTAATACGTCTCTGGAGGATTTGGATGTATGTGTGTGTGTGTTTTTTTACGACCGCTGGAAGAAGACACATACAGTATATGGCACCTAGAGAGGGTCTATTTTTTTTTGCAAAGGGCAATATGGCAAGAGAGGAAAGATGAAAGAGGCAGCAGCAACAGCAAACTAGGCAAATACCTGTATTTAACATTATAATTTGTCTGAAATTACTATAAACCTACAACACATCATCAAGGCATGCAAACTTTTACCATGGTGTTCTGGTTGCTTTGATAACAGATGCACACAACATGAACTGTATCTCAACTGTAAGCAAATTATCACATCGGTAAAAAAATATATTCACATATCACATAGACATTGCATATATTGTATATGCAGTACTGTACAGCACTGGCCCACTTCAGTTGCCTGTTTTCCATTTGTTTTCCTCTGAACAACCGCATTATGTAATGTGAGAAGCTTTGTACGTCAGCTAAGCCTGGTGCTCCACACAACAGAGGACTGTAATTATCAGGACAAGCATGACCTCTTACTCACACATTCAAAACAGTCCAACCTGTCTAGTCAATGAAGGAAAGCAAGCACAAGCATAACAGACAGAGTAGATTATGCAATACCCTCACTGCAGAGATACATGTTTTAGCATATGAAAACTAATGTGCTGTGGTGTGGCTGTGATACATGCAGGTAGAGGGTTACGCACATACTCAAAGACACTACTGTTTTCCTTGTAATGCAGACTGCAAGAACCAAAACAAAGTCTTCATCTATTCCAACCATCAGAGGAAGTGAATACCCACTGGATTAAATTTATTTTTGATGGACATGTACCTGCATCAAATGGAAAACTCATTCAAAACTAAAGCTCAAGGATCAATCAATACTGACTTCAAACTTGGAAGCTGGAAGTTTTGACATTACTTTGCAGGTGAGCCAGTTGAACTTGCTGTTATCACGTACAACAGCTAATGTGGCTAACTGTCGGCATGAGCCCAAACACTCCAGCAATGTTGGAGTATGTAGTGTCAAGGAACAGTCAAGAGAAGTTGTGTGAACGTTAAGCATCATCTGAAGCAGATTAAATAACTACATGAAAGCCTCTTCTGCTCTGTGACCTGCAGCGGTGACTGTTGCTGCTGTCTGTACAGGGACTTGATAGACATATGGTACACTGATTATTCTATATATATAATTAGGGACGTTCCTGGTGACATATTTCCCTGTCCATTAAACGCACGTTTCAATTCAGACTAGTCGACTAGTCTAACATTAAGAAAACACTCAGACAGCAGAAAGCATTTGTTCATTAATAACGTTAAACCTGGTTTAAAAAAAATACTGCATGTATTAAGAGTCATTTTAAGCCATTAATCACAAATGCAGCTGAAATGTGTGCCACTTCCACACTGCCACATTATCCTCATTATCCTTCAAAACATGACAAAACTCACTAAATGCTTCACTTTTTTCAGACCTGAAAGGATCACAGTGTCTGTAGAGCTGACGTTAGCTGAGACAGCCTACATTCAACCTTTTTTTCATTTTCTACATCAAAATGCTGACAAACAATGCTGTTTACAAGTTGTCATCTGTTTCACTTTGCTGATAACAACATCTGCGGCATCGGGGCATTTGCGCTGAGTGAGAGGGGCTGCCGTCTGCTTGGGCTGCAACACGGGCTAGAAGTGGGCGGCTGCATAGCGAGGCAACACTTAACTGGCATTGCACATGAATAAAATACTGACAAATATTTTAACCGCTAGTATTTCTGGTGCCAACTAGTGAGGGTGGTGATGTATGATCGATGTTTAATCAACACATCACGCACATCCCTATTATAATATAGTCTGGGTTTTCTGCCAAATAAATACTCTTGAGATGCTAGCTCTTGTCTAACTGAGTATGAATCACATTACCTTATGACATAACTTATATTATGTAGCAGGCACCTCCCAAAACACAGGTAGACCTGCAGGTCGCTTTCATTCCTATTCAAAACCAACAAACGCATCTGTTTTTTAAATAATTTTTGGTTTCTTAGATATGTTCCTTGTATTGTCAACAGAGTGAACAGAGGTATAATCATGTTTTGAGCTGAGTGTGCCTTTTACTTTTGTAATATAGTGATTTAATACCATCACCTTAAAAACAAAAATAAATACTGTGATACAAAGCTTAGGCCATATCGCCTACCCCTTTGGCAGAGTCACACACTTTGTGCACAGTGAATCAGTTCTATGTTTGAGTCTAATATCAGCATTTCACCTGTCCATTGAGTGATGAAGTGAGTCTGCTTCATAGTTGGGGAAATGTTCATTGACCCTGCACAGGAAACAGACGACGCACAGGCAAAGCACCTGATGCTAAGACAGGCAACATCAGTGGGAAATATCCGTGTAGAGGATATTAAAAGTGAGGTGAGGAAGGCAGGCAGGACATGATGAGGACACTGAAGAGTGAAAGTGAGACAGAGAGAGAGGACAAAGGATGTGTTTGACAGTTGGACAGAAAAGAGAAGAGTAAGTGGATCGCCGTGCAACATAGGTGCATATCTGATTTTACATCTGCAGGTTGTATTATATTTAAACAACAACAGAATTCAAAACTCTGACAGATACAGGTGAATAGTTCAGCATCAAAAAGCTGTTTCATCCTGTGTATAACTTTTGTTGCAGTGAACCAAAGATGCACTGAAGGTAAGAGGGTGAACTTGCCAAAACTTTGCACTATGCAAAGTACAAGCCACTATCAATGGCACACTCCTTTAACCCTCTAAAGACACTTCGGGTTTGTTCATAAATTGACTTCTGGGTTTGCTTTTCTAACAATCATCATATAAATACAGCTAGAAAGTCAGGAATTACAGTGCTACTTTACAGTACATGGACATGCACAACTAAAACATCTTTGAAGGTGGAAATCCCAGATCAGGATGAACATCAAAATGCAATCAAAGTTTAGCCAAGAGCAATCTGTCTCCTAGATTTCAGCCAATGTCTTCTCACTGTCAAACACACACAGACAGATAGACGCTTCACTGGAAGACATAATCACACAAACTATCTGCTGTTAAGTACAAACCGAAAGGTAAAACTGATAGAAGTAACATTTTCTGGAAAAAAGAGGGCCATGATGTGTCAAAAAAGATTTTGTGATGCCTGTGTAGCATATCTGACTCCAGATCAAAAGGCTGTATGTTCCAATCATGTCGAGGTGAGTGCAGTGGAGCAAAGATCAAAGCTGCACACCAGGGTTTTAACATGACTAAGCTTCTTTTTTATACCTGGAAAGAGCCTCACTGGAGTAAAAGTGAACAACAATAATCTCATCTCTCCCCAATGCAACCTCTCCTCTGCCTTCTGAGAGGTTTCTATCATTTTGTAATTTGCTTCTCTAATGGCTGTGCTGATGGAAAACTCATCCATCAGCACCTCCATTAACAAGCTGCCATGTGCCAATGGGATTTCTTCTTGTTTGCTCTAAAATGTAGACAGAAGATAGCTAAATGATGTGTCATGCAAACAAATGCTTGATGTTATCCAGATGAATAAGCCGGGGACTTCAGCAGGAATTTTCCCCACCTAATGGCATGGTTATAATTACATCTCCCAAGGTTAATGTGCTACACAATTACACAACAACACATATTTGTATGTTTAAAAAGAGATGCCATTTGTATATGATTGCGTGTTTATTTTGCTTGAGCATTTAAATTGTAAAGTGCATCACACAGCAAGGGTAACTATTCACTGTTCTCCTATAGTGCTGACGACTGTTGTATGATAATGAATAGGCTTCCATTTACTTTGCAAACATTACACTGTGCATTTTAATCTTTCATTAATCCAGACAAAGGCTTGCTGAGCATATGCGTTCCTTTGAAGCACCTCTCCACATTACTCTACATCTTGCACCTCGATAATGTCCAGCATACAGTTCTCCACTGTTAACCTAGGTCAATGATTTTCAAACTTGGGCCAGGGGACCAACAGGGGGTCCACAGCAAAAGGAGAAATATAATATTTGAACTTTTAATACATTTTTTGGAAATTAAAACAACAAGGGAAGAAACAGGGTTGGCCATTTTGATTACAATTTATAGTGATTCCTAGTTTTTTTTTATTATCATATATTATCATTATACTCATAGAGGATTCCTTAAAGGGATAGTTCACCCAAAAATGAAAATTCAGTCATTATCTACTCACCCTCATGCTGAGGTTTAGTTTTTTGGTCCACAAAACACTTAAGCCTTCAGGAGACTTGGATTACACCAGACAAGCAGCATGGAGGCATTTTTTTTTTTTTTTTGCTTTGTTTTGTTTTTTTCAGTTGTTTTTTCCATTTGAAAACTGGTCAGCATTCACTTAAATTGTTTATGAGATTCTGTAAGGCTGTTTTCCTCTGAAACTCCAGCAGTGTTTTGTGGACTAAAAAACTAAATCCAACTTTCAATCGGCATGAGGGTGAGTAGATAATGACTGACTTTTCATTTTGGGGTGAATTTTCCAGACATAATCCTCTCAAACTGGGGGTCATTGATCTAATGTGCACTTATTGTGCGGGTCTTTGACATGAAAAAGTTCGGGAACCCCTGACCTAAGTGGTTCTATAGAAATTCATCAAGGATCACACCCTATGTAGCACACAGATTTCAATTGAGCAAATGATTCACAGGGGGTTTGACAGATCTGTGCTATCCAAGCAAATATATCATAATTCTGATGTAATTATGTTATAATTCAAACATGACACAGCTACTGAATTCAATCCAGGAAGTGCAACTTGACAAGCACAAAGTCTGCTCAGATTTATTGACATAATTAAGAATAATAGGTTAATTATATCAGTTTCATCATCTTTTTTTTCTGAATCATGACAAATTTTAATTGAATAAAGAGTTTTTCTAAAATTCCAGATGAATGCAATCTGCTTCTGTATCTTGGTGTGTCCCTTGTGTCAACTGTAAGTGCAGAGTTAGGAAGAAACACACATGGCCACTTAGCCACTCAGATGCTTTTCTGCTCGCTGTCTTGAAGGTTGGCAGCATGAGCAGCATTCAAAGCCAAGGGCTGACGGAAACGCCTGGCTCACACTTAACTGTCAGCAGACTGCTGGAGCAAGTGTGCAGACGTGTGTATGTTCGCATGAGATAGACTTCCCGCATTAATGTCACTATTCTCTACTAATTGTGATTGAATGCTGGAAAACAGCATTATTAACAGTCAGATCATGATGTCTGAGATTATTCATGATTGAGGAACACTGATCTTTATTCCCTCTGTACAGACAAAAAACTGGAGGTTTTCTTTGTCTCTCCAGCGTACAAAAACAGCAGCACACACTTGCTGTCAACACCAACAGAAAGGGAAGAAATCTCCTCTTTAAGGCTGCATAATATACCCATAAATCACTGTCTTTAAGTCTGTTTATCATCCAGTAAATCACTTGGTTTTGGAAATTATTCCAGTCACCATCGATCTACTTTCCCTTCAAAACTGTCAACTCTTGAAAAGGGGGAAATCCCAAGCCTCAGAGACAGAACGTGTCTTCCTTGTATTTCTACCTTGTAATTTTCAGACTTTCTCCATGCTGCCCTTTTAATGGCAACTGAGTCTTCCAAACACAATAACATTATATTTAACTTTCAGCGTACCCACCCACAACTAATAACGTGCCTTTGAAGAGAGAAGGAGTGCCATCCAAGATGTGTTTGCATGAGAAATGTTCATGATGGTAAAGCACAGGAATAGTGTGTTCATATGGGTTTGATCATGTCTCCACAGGAGCTCCAGCTGGAAAATATAAAGTTTAAGAAGTGAGACAGTGGACAATATTGAGTTTGTCATATCTCCAGGCTGCGGCTATTTGGCTACTGCTCCACCCTTTTACTACTACTATACACTACTACTACTACTACTTTTCTCCTGTCTGCTCACCGACCAACCATGCAACTTGTAAACCCTGGAATGTGTTGCACCACTTGATTGTCACGTCTCAACATGATCCACCATCATGCTCTTTGCTTTTATCTCTTTCAAAATGTCTCTGATGTGTTCTCAACAAAACATCTGAAATGTATAATCACATAATGAGTGTGAATTGATGGGTGTGAGTATAATAAATGCATTATACAAGATTGGTTGCACAAACATCTCCCAATAAATTGACTTTTTGAATGTTAGCCGCAAGAAAGAGGAGAATTAAAGGTATATGAGAGAGAAAGGATGATAGATATAGAGATATAAGCAGGAAGGTGTAAAAGGAGGATAGAAGAAAAGAAAAGGGTGGGGATAAAAAGAGGGAAGACAACACGTAAGGTGAAGAGAGGGGAAGGGGGTTGAGAAAAAATGTAGAAGATGTTGAGAGAAAGCACCGGAGGCTGTGCTGCAAGGTTAAATCTAATGAGCTCAGTGTTTATAGACGAGTGAATTAGGGACACAATTACGCCAAGGAGAGTAGAAATCTTCACACACATGCATGTGCACGCACACACACACATCCATTCTAGGTAATTTCAGGACCTGCTGATGCCTGAAACAAGACAGTAACATAAAGCAACCTCAATACATCTCATTCCCTTTGGCTGTGCATGATGACGAGGTGCTGCTAAGCTGAAAATAACAATCATTCAGTCGATTCAAACCAGCCCAGAGCTACAAGTGTGGAGAACATGGGCACTTCAATAAGAACTATGGGAATTGAGAACCAACTCCAGCTGAAAACCACAAACAAATTGTCCAATCCATTGGAATCGTATGCCTCTGTGCTTCTCGATTCCTTTTATGTTTTTCTGGCAGTTGCACATAGCCAAACAATGACGTCAAACTTTTGTGTCCACGCTGCTGGAAACTTGCAACAAGGAGTCATGGCAGAGAAGAAGAAACGGTCCAAAGCGACAATACCAACACCAGCAATATGCTGTAACGTCTTTCTACGCAACATGCGCTTAAATTCCAGGAATGCCATGTATTTGACAAGCACAAGTGCCACTGCTTCCCACATCCTTTACCATGGGAAAATACCCTACGGTATAATAACATTAGTGCCACACACACAGACCTAGTCTTTGACTAAGACTAGACTAAGAAAATCTAGCTAAATAATTCAGCAAATGCTGTACAAATATTCTTTCATTTCATCCCTTTGAGATGATGACAGACAGACTGTCGCCTCGATACTTCTATGGCACAAATCAATAGTAAGAATATAGAAAAATGCTTTGTCAATCAATACCAAATTTTGATATCCAAGAAGTAAATCTTATCAGCATCGGTGAGCCATTCAGTGTGCAGCTTGTACTAAGATCTAATAATGCTGGGGATTGGCTTTCTAACGTTACATGTCAAAGAGGCATGTAGGAAAACCACTACATTATGGTCAGAGGCAGGGGTCATTGCTTTGTTGTTGTTTTTAAACCAGGTCTTTGAACAGCTTATTTCTTTAAAGTGTGTAATTATACTCTAATGAGTAGGGTAATTTTCATTTTGTTGAAATAGATTTGGTATTGAAAAAAGGTATCGTTCAGAAATCAGGATTGAAGCCAAGGTATTGGTATCTGTACAGCTCAGCTCCCAGCCAGAAAAACCCTAATCCTAACTCATGCTGCACAAGGCTAAGCGAATGTCACTGCAGTCACACAAATTGTAGAAAATTGATCAGGAATCAATAAGGCAATCATTAAAGAAGCAGAATCAATAATGGCATTAGTATCAATAAAATAGCAGTACTCTACAGTGACAGCAGTGTTGTTACTGCATTCTATCTTGCTCCATAATCAGCTTGTTTTGCTTATGTCTTCTTTCTATGATGTGCCATGATCTGACACAAACACCCTCAGTTCAACCCACGACATTGTAACAGCAATAAACAAATGCAACAGCACCAGTGAAGGTGCCAGCCAGCCACCACAACCTTGTTGTGGTTCAGTGTGAGATGTAAAAGTGACGTAAGCAGCATTGTATCTGTTTGACCGACTGCAACCTTCTTGCTGCTCCGTCGCCCTGCCTCCTCCTCTGCCCAGTACTTTCACTGAGACTGCTCTCATTAAAGCCAGTGAGTGATGGAGGAGAGCCCCATCAATCTCTCTTTAGGACCACCAGAGTTGAAGGCTCGGTGTGAGAGGAAAGCCACTGGAGGGGGAGAATTGCTTCACCCTGACTGTGCATCTCCGGGCAGTGGTGGTAAGAGTAAGAGGGCAGGAGTGGTGGAGAGGGTGGGGCAGAAATTGTGGAGCTCCATGCAGTCTGTTTGTTAAGATGAAGAGGTGCAGGCCCACTGTAAACAGCATTGGGCTGATCCAGATACTTTAAAGTACGGGGAGTTCAAGTGGGCTGGTGTGTGTTTACTTCTGAGCTAGAATCTACTGCCGGATACAAACCAAAGCACAAAGCAATGTGTTTTTCAATCGATTCCAGGCAAATGCAGAAACCAACCACATCCCATTTCCGTGGGACAATGTGTTTTTCATGCTATTTTAATCCACAGATTTGCACTGGCAGGCTTGGACAAAGTCAGACCCTGTGGTGCAAAGATAGAGCGTCTCACTCCCGATCAGAAGGTCTGTTTTCAAATCACGTCAAGGTCGAGAGCTTTCAACCAAGACAGCTCATTACTTAAATCTGAAGGCTCTGAACCTGATGATTGCACAGGACTGATGTAGTGTTGCTAAAGACTACTCCAGTTTGGGATTGGCTTGGGTTTGGGGATTGTTAACCAACTGACTGCCATGAAGATCAATATGTGGTCAAAGCTTGAATGCTCCTTGACAACAAAGCTGAACTTAAGATAGTGCATTTTGTTTGGTAATGAATGTCTAAAGATGACCTCAGATTTGGCCCTGGGGTCAGCAGAGAACTAAAGAAACAGTTTGGAGTTTTTCTTGGGAATACTGCAGGCAACAAACTGAAAGGAGGTGATGAAAGTGCCGCAGGGCACTCTGTCATTTGTTAACAGGAGGGTTGCTGGGAAATCTATTTGGTTGACAGACAGACAGGGTTGAAGAAACCGGCTCAACCAGATCATTCACCTGATCCTGACAACACGGAAACACACATTCACACACAAACTCTCTCTAAGACGCCATTAACACATGCCAAAGCAAAAGCAAACATTAGGCCTCATCTGAAGGAAACTGCCATGTCTCAGAGCTACACTGTACAGATGGAGGGTGTTTACATAGCCCTGCTTTGTACAAGTATTCAAATTCATTAGTACACAAATACCTTCAGAGGTCTTGTTCTGTCAGAGATACACGACTCAGCAGACTCTGTGGTGTAATGTGATCTAAGATACCTAACACCCACTGCCAGTCAGCCTTCTGCAAAGAAAATCTACTGGGGCTCCGACAGCTTTGAAAACACAAAAGCCCAGGGAAACCTCCAGTAAAGTGTACAGAAATTGATACATACATTGCTTTTAATAAGTGGTGGAAGAAATATTCAGATCTTTCACTTAAGTAAAAGTATTATATATATTATATGTTATATATAAAATTAACCACTGCAAGTAAATGTTCTGCATTCATGTAAGTTAAAGTATGTATTATTATTAAATAAATAAAACATTTAAGTTCAAATTTCATAAGTTTGAAATAACCATAAATTTCATAAGTTTGAAATAAGCATAAAATGTTTATGATTAAAAAAATTAAAAATAAAAGTGATCAGAACTAATAAAACAAAGCCATGGGATTTTAAATATCCATTTTCTTCATTTATATTTCCCAGTTTAACAGGTGTTACACTGTATTTGGTGACGTGACACATTAACACCGGAAGGTATCTTAAATCTCGTCATTGGTACGGTAAGTTTCATGTGTCAATTAGAGTTGTGATTTGAGTTTGGGTGGGCCTCAGAAGATTTTCAGGTTTCGAATTGGGCACTGGTATTCTTAAGTTTGGAAATGGCTGTTCTAAAAACTTTTCATAAGCTCAGAAAAACTATTCTCAGCTTTGTGATGATGTATTTTCCTGCCAATCCAGAAGGCTTTTTAAATAGTTTACTTAGCTTAAGAAGTAAAAGGACTTTCTCAACCCATAAGGGAACACATCATCATTCAGTTCAGCAGAAAAAATCAAAATCCCCAAATTTAGAGATACATGGGTTTCACTGGACAGGAAGGGTATGAAAATTGTAATCTGAAAAGTCAATTAAGCTGTCTGACAAATTTAGTAGGGTAAAAAGTACAATTTCACCTCTGAGATGTACTTAAGTAGAAGTATTAAGCATCACAAAATGGGAGTAGGCCTGCTCAAGTACAGTACAAGCACCTCAAATTCCTAGTAGTAGTTGTACTGCACTTAAGTAAATGTACTTTCGACAACTGTGGAAAAGTTTCCAAAAAGTAAAAAGTTACAGAAAAGTTCCAATTATAACCAATATTAGTCAAGACAGAGACCTTTTATGCTTTCAGTAAAATTCTGACTGTTTCCAAGAGTTACTACAACACCCAGTGGGCCTAGAAAACTTTACCTTTTTATAAAGAGAGGCAAATGCACAAAACACGGACACACAAAAAACCCACATTGTCTTATTAAACATACTTAGCATTCCTTAACACCTTTCCAGTACAAAATACATTCCCTCTGGTTAGAATTTGAATCTAATGCAGTAGGTGCATTTCCATTCCTCCACACAAAGGCTGCAAAATCAGCAGCTATCATTTCTGGCTGCCATCTTTTAAGGCACATGTTTTGGAGATGTGAGGATCTGTTTGCAGGAAGCAGATGCTATTTGCAGGCTGTCTCCTACCCTCAGGCATTACTGATCCCTAATCATAGGGTGTGAGATGGTTGGTCTGTCAGTGGCAACTCAGCATCCTCGCAGCCTCAGAAAACAGAGGAGCAGAAACCCATCTGTTATCAATGTACTGTAACTCTTACCCCAGCAGCAGCAGGAAAACCCAACCATGATTCCTTATGACATCTTCAAGTCAACCTTAAGTGTCTCTCAATCGTTTTTAGGGAGTGGAAATGATAGCACATGTTGAGCAGGCTGACTTTCACTGCTTATTGTTGTTATAAAACATTAAAGTCTAACACTATGAGTCATGTCCTGCAGGAACCTCCTTACTAGTAGCAAGGTTTTTAAATACTTGAGATTTCTCATAACATCTTGGTCCAAGGGGAACGAGAGTTTCACACTCTCTATACGAGCTCAAGGTTAAATTTAAAAAGTAATTATTGTAGAGAAATCTGCTTTAATGAATCCTGACCACACAGAAAGGTCAGGACAAACACATGAACGCACTGCAGCCAACCCTGATTTCACATTTAAATAGCTGCCATGTCTTTTAGCCGCTCTTCCTCAGTCTGTACTGAATGACCCCATTTCATGGTCCAAGCAACAACTAATCATACCACAACATGTTCTGTGACCAGAAAGAATGTCTGGGCAGGAAATTACTCTCAGTAACTTTACATATTCATCAGTGAAATTCTCCCAGCAAAATCTCCATGTTGGCCATTGAAAACCAGATGAGCTGAATTTACGACTCATTTGCAAAAACACAGTGTCAGACTAAATTGAAAATGAAAAAGCTACAGTAATCCAGTCTACCCATGAGCTCACAGCCTAGTGCTCTGGGATGACCTTGTGGTTGGTTCATGTTTTTAAACCTCAACTTGGTATCTTCTGCAGTAGGACCTAACACTGGCACTTTTGTTTTTGACAGCCTATTTACACTACATGCACAAAGGCAGGGGAATACCAGCAATAATATAGTTTTAATGATAAAAAAAACAAGTCAAGATAATTGGATTCTTTGAATGAATTGGCCCAGGGGGAGAACACGAAGATGTACCTGGCGCTTTGAGACGTTTGTACTGTTGCTTGCTTTCTTCTTAGAAACATAAATGAGCATAGGCCACAACATCATCAATCAAACATGAACAAACCATTCATCATGTTATTGCTCCTCTGGGCGCATGTCTATTCAAATAAAAGGCATCTCAGTCGACATGACAAAAAGACTGACTCATCTTTGAATCATTTTTCTCATGAAGAACTTGGTAGCCTTGGGCTGCAATTGCATATTTGTCCTTGTTGAAGAGCAATGAAGAAGTAGTTCATGTATTCAAAAGGCCATGCACAAAGAAGCTGCAGCCAAGGTCAAATAGCACTGGCATAGCTGTGTTACAGTTAAGAACAAACAGGACAAATAGCATCAGAATAGGGCTAAACAATTTGGAAAAAAAATTCTTGACCTAACTGCAATTTTTTGACTGATACTGCAACTGCGTTGTTTTGTTTGTTTGTTTGTTTGTTTGTTTGTTTGACCTGCAATGGTAGCTACTATGTGATAAAACTTCCATTTTGAGCCATTACTGCTTCAGTTACACCCAAGAGCACAATTCCACCCAGGAACACAGCAAAATGACATTTTTGCTTGGTTATATGGCCTACTACTATGCATTGCTTTGTGTTTCCCTCTGGTTTTTCCTTTTTACCTACAGCTAACACCACAACGTAATCATGACATTGGCAGAAAGAGGGTCTACATCAAGGGTCCTCAGAGAGAGCATTCAACATCAGTTTCATTCATTCTTGATAGGACTGCTCATTGTGAACAAACCTGAAACAGCTCATTTGAGGCCTCAACTCAAAGTGATAATAACACCAATCTAAAAGATCATTCATCAGAGTTAAGCCACACTGAACTCATGACTACTTTAGTATATTTCCACAACAGAAACTCTTGAGTCAGTGCCCTGAGAACAGACAAGACTGAATTCCCAGCAAGGGAAGTCCTAACTTTGATTTTGAAGACTTTAAGCTCCCGAGCACAAAACCTGCCAAAAAGTTTTTGCTCAACTTCACAAAGAAAGGAATCCACTTCAGGATAGTAGCAAACTTTTTCTATCACTCTGTTCATACTGCGCTTCTGGATTCAAAATAAATCTGTCCAAATGACTGCAATATCCCACAGTCCCGCCAACGTCTAAGCCCCTCTAACATCAAGGATTTATTTTTCTCTTGTAGCCCTGAGCATGCCATTTCCATTTCACAGCTCTGTCTGGAGGTTTGAGAGGATATCTGGGTGGGCAGATGTTTGGAAAAACCCACATAAACAGATTCATAGAGACGCCAGTCATCTCAATATATGAGCAGTGACGCATATTTTTCAAAGATTTTTTATGAGGAATAGTGCAGGAGTGCATTCATTTTCAACACTGCAATCACAGGTGAATAATGTGATATCCTATTTCAGACAGTAATAGACAGGTGGAATTTTTTTTTAGAAAACAGGTTTGTTGGCAGATGTGTTTGCAGCATATGCAAAACAATGGAGAGTGAAGCAAGATCATATATCACAGAGAGAAGAGATTATTCAGCAATTTGGCAAAGGAAATGAAAAAGTGCCCTCAGCTCAACAGAACAACAATTTAATTTGACAGCATAATAGATTCCAGATCAGTAGGGAACAGTTCATGAGGACAATTATGGCTGATCAATAGATGTGTGGTTAGAAAGACACGAGTCGCCTCTGTTTTGGCACAAGGCTTTTCAGAGTATCGGTAAGTTAATCAGGCTAAACTGCATCCAGGGAGCCGCTGTATCAACAGCATGAAAAATTAAGCTCATTCTGATAGTGAATACTTAATACTGAATGAATAATGAATGCTGAAAAGACCTAAAGCCAAACCCAGTTTAAAGTTAAAACCAGGGTTGAAATACATGTTGAAATTTTCACTTCTTTTACCCAAGTTTTTATAGGAACGATTCAGATATTGGCCATGGAGATGTCTGCCCTCTCCAGTATAATGGGACTGAATGACACTTGGCTTGTGGTGCTCAAAGAACAAAACAATTACATTTGAAATCAAAACCAGCATCTCTTTCCAAAAATCATGACCCAGTTACTCAAGATAATCCACAGACTTTGTTGTGAGCAGTTTCGTGTAGGAACTACTTTCTTTCTGCAGTAGAATCTACCGGAACTACTTTAGAATCTACCACAGCTACTTTCTTTCTACTATGGACAAAATAGTTCCCACATAAAACTGTTCACACCAAGGTCTCTGGATTATCTTGAGAAACCAGGTCATGATCTTTGGAAAGAAATGCTAGCTCTGAATTTTTCAGATTTTTTTTTTTTTTTTTTTTTTGGTGCTTTGCTTTGAGCACCACAGTTCCATCCAAGAGTGCCATCTATTTCCATTATATTTAAGGGAAGGCAGATATCTCCAAAACTCACTGATACAGTCATAATAACTACAGTCAGTAGTTATTATGAGCATAGTTGTGTACTTATAGTTTTAGTATACTATAAGTGTACCAAATTACGATGCTACCACACAGATGCTAAATTCAAGCTTATAACAATACAAGATCAAAATGTAGTTTGAATGATGTTTGAGAAAAGCTTAGTGCGGCTACTGACTATACACAACCATGTTTATTTACTTTATCCATTGAAAGAAATACTCTGTGTGCATCATGCTCGAGGGTTCAAAGACCCAGAGTGCATTAGTGGGATCAAAAGCCAATGACAGACAAAGCCACAGGACTACTTTGATGTTGTATACGGATCTTTTTACAAACCTTACATGGTTCAATGAAATCATTCTAATCATTCCAAGAAATAATTAAACTACATATAAATCAATTAGAAATTAATTGTTCATTCTAATTGTACTTTCCCACCCACTGTGTTAAAAGGCTTTCATTCAGCCACAGGGAAACTGCTCAAGCTCTGTTTTTACAAACATCTGCCCTGCTGGATCAGAATCCAGAAAGGCATACCCTTTGCATTATCATATCTATGTTCATTAAGGCTGCAAACCTGCCATTACACCTTTTCCTGCTTTGCACTATCTGTAGAATTACACATTTCCACACTTTAACAAAGTTTAACACTTGCACCACAAGGTAGCAGACAGATAATTGGAAACCTGTGCAGTAACATCATCATGCAAGGATACTGTATGTGAGATTAGAAACCACACTGGGAAGAAGGGGATTCGGGGAGACAGATTACATGGACAGAGACCTTTTTTGACCTTTTCTCCTGAGGAGGAGAGGGGAGTCATGCAGGGAGAGAGAATACCAGAAAGCACGTTGAGAAAAGATAACTATTTGTCCCAAAAGCAAATCAAACCTGCTGCAGCAGAGTCTGTAATAGTAACCAAGGTAGTTAAGTTAGTTAGCTAAAGCTCGGCTAATACGGATTGATGTGTTACACACTGATAGATCTTTTTCACAGCAGCCATACTGACATGAAATAGTAGGGAGAACACAAGCGTTACCAATGATAGCCTACTTAAGGTCCAGTCCTGAGTCTATTTGACCTGAACTGATTGGAACTTAATTGGTTATTAATTAATTGGTAACACCTGTGTATACCCTTCTGTTCTATGTCAAAATGGCTGCTGTGAACTGTACTCATTGTAGTGTGACAGAGGTCGCTCACAGTAACAGACAAGAGGCTCTATTAGCAGCAGCAAAAAAGTCCACAGAAAAAAAAAAGTAATTCGGCCAGCTAGACAGTTCATGCACACAAAGAATTATCACCCAACTGAATAAATGTATGCTGAAAGAAGGAGTTTAGCATCTTTAGCTTATTATCAGCAGCAAGCAGCTCATTTACAGCAAAAAACAAAAGTAAGCAGTCAACTTACTTTTTGCTGGCTCGCTACCTGGTGAAGAAAGTCGGCACCCAGCCAGCTACAGTAAGAGCCAGATACTTTTCACAGTGGTGTGTGACAGGGCTCACTCACAACGTGCAGGTGTTCCTCGTTAATCTGCTGGTTCACACTCATGACTTACACATAAATGGAGCTGAATCATCATTAAAGTCATTAGTTCCACCTGTGCTTTCCTTGTTATGAGAAGTTAAAATGTCTACTATTAAAAAGGTCTCTTGCAGGTTTATAACTCAGATTTTTTTTTTAATTTTTTAGATTTTTACTTTAAGTTTTTTTTTAGCAGTCATCTTTATTTTAGCGTTGTTTCACCAATTTTGCTTTACATATATTTTTTTTAAAAATTTTTAAGTTATCACAGTTATTTTAACAGATAAATCCTCTGCATTATAACCTATTACAAAAGGAAGTGCTCTTAGCATAACATTTGTAACCTCTCATCCATCGTGATGTGAAAATAACCTTACGTAAGAACCGTATCAGGTGTTTCCTGTGTAAGACAACCATTCAGAGGTCTTGTTCTTAATTCTTTGACAAACACCCCATGCCTTTGCTTCAATAACTGAGCGCTCTCTAACTGCAATCATGGCCGCAGAAATAAGCTGTTGACAAAACAGAGGATCACACCCAAGAGGGCCTGGCGTGGCCGGCATGTCGAAACACCGCAAACCACATAGTTGGCCTTTGCTACAACTTGCTCACATTTGGATCCAGATGGAGGCAGGAATTGTCATCTCACAGAGACATGGGATCAGGAAAACAAGAGAAACAGCTCAAAGCCCTTCAGCAGGCTACTGTTCTCAAAACAAAATTGACCCAAATAATCATACAACACACACTGACAGTATAAATGTTATGGATTAGTGATACGGCTCTCAGCACCATAGCCGTTGGGCTGTTAATGGAGACCACTTGACTTACTTGACTCTGCGTCAGCTTTGACTTCAGTCCATTCAGTGAGCCAGTGCAACAGCCAGTCAAGCATATCATATGAACCATCAACCATTGTCCTACAGCTCTGAAACAAGAGTGGACTGGAGTTTTAGTTCGCAAAGAAGCGAGCTGCTCTGAGGGCAGAAATAATCACACTGGTTGAGTTAAATGTTGTTGATATGCAAAAAGACAATCTTTTTTCAAGCTTAGAAACATTAAAACCCATTTAAAAAGTAAGAGAAGGACTATGCTTGCTATGCTGAAATACTGCTAAACAACATTTTTTCACAGTTCTGCCTTTAATCAGGTCTCCATTAAAAGACCAGGGTGTAGGATTTAGTAGCATCTTGCTGTGAATTTACAGATCGCTTCACCTTCCCCTTCCAAGCATGAAGGAGAACCTAGGCTGGCGCAAAACTGGCAAGAAACATTGCAGCGTGGCAGCTTCCATGCAAGAGGACCCGCCTTCTCTGTAGATATAACTTAAACTTCCTGTCTGTCTGTCAAGATGGTGATAGAAACAAGCTTTGATTTTTTAAACCATATGTGCCAAACCCGAGGCCGGCGGGCTGAATCTGGCCCAGCACCTCATTTTATGTGGCCTGCGAGAGCTTGCAAAGAATATAATTTGCGCAATACTACATATACACTTCTATTGTATGTATAATTCTATGCTGAGTTATGTAAGTATGGTGTCAATAAACTGCATGTCCCAGAATGCATCCCGATTTTTTTATCCATGCACTGAAGGAATCTAGCTGCAAGAGCAGATCAGTTTTTTCTAGATGGTGTCTCAATATCATATAGACAGCAGCAGCCTATCAATTTTTAAGCAAATATACATTTTGGATTTGAAACCTTGTCTGATGGCTATCCAAACTGAAAAAACCTTTACTGTTATTTTTTACTTTATTACTTATACTACTTAGTATATTTTTGTAATAAATTGTACAAAAGTTGTATACCTAGACTTGAATGTCTGCCATTATATTCCATCTGCTTTCAGAGCTAGTTATAAATTAAGTTATTGCTAAAATTGATAATGCAGATGCAATTATGTTATATGACAAAAAGCATTCATATGGTCTTACCTTTACTACCGGCCCTTTGAGCGCAACTATAATGCTAATGTGGCCCAGGATTAAATTAAGTTTGACCCCTGCTCTAGACGGTCTCCCAATGTCATGGGAATGACTTGAGTGCAAATAAAAACTGAAAACTAGACCTCGTGGCGCAACGGTAGCGCGTCTGACTCCAGATCAGAAGGTTGCGTGTTCAAATCACGTCGGGGTCAGTGGTTTTGAAGGCCTCAGAAGTCCACAAGTAGGTAATGTAGGTACAGAAAGATTATGGAAAAAGCAAATAAGGCAATACGCCAGGGAATGAGATAAGACTGGCCACGTGAAATTGCAAGTGCTTTCCCTGGTGGTCGTTCTTGTTGTCAGGTGCCCGAACTGACCTTCCAAGTTCAAACCATTTAAGTTTGCCGCTCTACAATGCTGTGTTTCTTTGGCTGCACCCATTGGAATTTGGGCAAACCAATTTGATTATTTCAGCCTCCAGAGCAGCTCTGCCTCTGAGAGATGACTGTGTAACTGGAATCTATAAAAACTGGGGAGCAGCGTCTCCTCTTCACAGAGACAGATTTAGGAGATTCTCCTGAATAAAAAAAAAAAGAGTTCCAGTGGTCTATACCATTACTGAATGGAAAAGTTATGTCTGTGTGTATTTTAAGAGCAGAAAAAAAGGGGGCCTCCACGTTAAGACATGCAAAGTGTAGACAGTAGAAGCTGTCAAAACAGCCTTTAAGAACTTGTTGGGGAGGTTGAAAGTGCTTTTCCATCTTAACAGCATTAGCAAACACAATGTTGGCCCTTTCTGCCTGAAATACATTTACAGTCTGTCACCTTGTTCAAATTTTCCATTTTGAGCAATCCAAATACGAGTTTTGTAGTCCACCAAACCATCCAATGGCAACAGCGGCTGAACAATGTGTTATTTTTTTCTTTTAAAAAGGCACATTGCCACCACAGACACACAGTATGGGGAGTGTGTTTTGACAGTACAGGCAATACTAGATTTATCTCAACTCTCCACCAACAGAGAACAGACCTGCAGCAACTTGACAGGCACAAGATGGAAAAGATAAAGTGATCTTCTTGAATGCAGCAGAAAAAGAAGACAGAGGAAAATGATATTAAACTGTCTAATGAGCAGCTTCTATAAAACCATAAGCTGAAGGAGGGTTTTGTATAACAAAAGATTACAAATTATTCTGCCATCTTCTCCCGGCTTCCAGTTGGATGTGGTGAAACTAATTCACCTTCCAACTCCCAAAAGTGGCCTCAACTACCAGTCAGTTCAACAAAATTAAATAAAAGCAGCTTAATGCGAACCTTTCCCAGACGAAACCCATTATCTTCTGGTGACTAATCTGTGATAAAAAAGGGGAGCGTTAGAGGTGAATAGGAAGTGAGACGGGTAAAAGGGAGTGATAAGAAAGGCAGATGGGAAGCACAAAATGAAAGCTAGGGCTGAGACTTTTTGGTGCAACGGACTTCAGGTCAGAGGGTGGGGTGTTCATAACCAGTCTTAACAGTATTCCCTTTTGTCAGGCCATTATTATGCACAGGGACCTTACTATAATCACTCTTCCATTATGAGAAAGGACAAAGATGAGTACACTATTTGATTTTTCAGTATCATAATGTTATGTCCCACATGAGCCAAGACCTTGTGGTGCAATGGCCGCGTGTCTGAACACATATTGGAAGGTTGCAAGTTCAAATCATGTCATGATCAAGGTTTCAAGACAAAACTGGATACTAGCAAACTACCTGTTGAAGACAGCCACGTTTGTCAGGAATAGAAAAGAACCTCAAGTCTCCAGTGACTACATTTATATGTCCAAAATATTCCATGCTCATATCCAGGTCTTTCATAATGTTTAAGTCTGTGTTTCTCCTTCTGACCAGAAATGTGGACTTTTCTTTTGTGCATGCATCTCCACCCGAGGCTTTGCAAACTGTTAACTTTTTTTTTTTTTTTTTGTTTACAACACACAGAGCTGACTTTAAACAGGCGAGAGGCTTGTGTGGCAAACTGCAGTAAAAACTTGCAGACACATATTCTGAATGCGCTGCATGCATGTCCAAAGAATGCTGCCAGAACCCAATCAATATCTGCATATCCCACATCTTAATTGGAAAATGCTATATTCAGAATATCCAAGCAATTAAAATTCAGAACAGGGGTGGTCACGATATTTCAGGGTATTCTGTGATAATGACATTCTTGACAATATGACAAAATACAGAAAAATATTTTTGCTTTAGAACTCACAGCTGTGGTGCTCTCATCGGGGGATTTTTGGCTCTCCTCGTACTCGGAATATTGCCATATTCAGATAGTACAATAAGGGTTGAAATTTAGTGGGCAAAATTTAAAAATCATCCTAAGCTTTCGCACTTCATTATGATCTAGTACCACATGGGTGAAAGGACAGTTTTGGGCTTTTACAGATGTTGAATTCCAACAAATCTTTCATATGGCATGAGTCAAGTAATCAGATGGTTAGAATTTTATCAGTAAAACGCTCATGGTACCAGATAATCTGAGCCAACCATCAGTGTCAAACAAAACTCAAATCGAGGTTTCCTTTTCATTTGCCAGGATGGTCCAATCTGGCGTAGCCAAAATCTTCTTTGATGCAAAAAGGATTCTTCAGACAGACAAATAGTTCTTGGTTATATCTACTGCCACATTTCATTGTCAGAACAGCAGGTATTTACCGTCTTGAATAAACAAGGACGTCAGGGCATCTCTAAGCCTCTTACTACTATCTCATCTCTGAGGTCTGACATTCCTGTAGATATGAAGGGAAGCCTTACTACACAAACGCATGTCTAAGCTATGCGAGTCAGATGCAGTGCATTGCTTCTATTGTGCTGCTTCTAACGGTTCAGGCTAATGATTAGTCAGATTATCTGAACCAATGGGTTAAGATAACAAAACGGTGTCCCCAGCCATCACACAGCTGTGGCTGAGACAGGAAAACACAAGCTCATGTTTGATGTCAGCATGGTCAACTGTCTGAAAGAAGCCATGCTATCTCTGAGGAAAACATCACTGACAACCACGCACAGATATATGCCTGAATAGAAAAGACATCCATGCATGCATATGCACCCACAGTCTCCTGCCAAAGCTGTAAATGATTTGACAACAAGAGGAATTTCTGTTATTCAGTTCCAAGGGCAGTGGATAAACACAGCAAACCAAAAAAGAAACCCCAAAAAAAAGCAGTATCAACTACTAAAACCACATCAGCAGTGTCAACAGAAATGGACCCTGACCCTGAGTGCCCCAGCACAGAATATATGTCACGCAAAGGCTTGGCATGACTATAGCATACTCAGACTTTGGCAGTTACCGTTATGGCATGTGGCCTGCTAGCACTGCTGTGTTTAGCAGCAGCTCCTGCCAGAAATTCTCTCAGCTTTGTCTGTCACACTCAAGCTCCATGCTTCCAATTCACAGCTTTGCATGCATGCATGTGCTCTCCCTACCACGTGCGTACCATATATCAGCACCTGTGTGTACACCTGAGATGCATGCCAGCCAGTGGGGAAGCCCTACAGTCATCTTAGTTTGACCCTGAAGGGAGACGCTGCATGTTTGGGAACGGTAAGCCACTCAGTGCAGTGTCATTGTCCTTGGTGCCTTCCACGTGAGAAGGCAAGCTAGCCAGACAGTCATTGAGTTAGTCAGCCAGACAGGTTATCCGGAAGTGCTCTCAAATTCTCCTCGACACTGACCCACATGCAAAGCCGCACAAATGTAAACCAAAGTCTGTGGCATATACAGTGGAGTTATGACATTTTAAGGCATTTTGTACTTGAAGTACACTGGATTTCAAATAAAGCAGTGACTGTAAAGTTAAAGACTAAAATTGGCAACTTTCACTTTTTAATTGAGGGCATTTGTATCCTTTAAACTCCCTTTACACTGGACAAAAAGCCCACCAACACTCTCTAAGATCTGGCTTTTGTCTTCAGTGGCAAAGGGTCCAATTGACAGTGACAGAAGCGTGACATCCGAGAGGGCACGCTAATTTTCAGCCTTTTTTCCAGAAGAGTCAATGAAGGCTTGTGGCCTTTGTTGGTTTCTTCTGCAACTCTTTTGCCCCTTTTCTATACAAATATGCTGGCCTAGCTTGACTTGGTTTGATTCAGTACATCAGCCCAGCACAGCACGTACTTCCACAACAGGGCTGCACACTTGTAGGTGTGTATTTTAACTGATGAGTCCCATTGTTTTGTTGTCAAAAAGCTTTTATTATGAAGCAATGAAACAGGAAATCTTGTGATTTCATCAGCTGTAACTTGACACAGCTATCTATTCAGCTGAAAGCAAACATGAAACAATAAAAACAAGCAGATGCCTGGGAGTACAAACAGCAACACAGGAGAGAAACTAAATTTCAAACCACAGAGATTCAGTTAGAAGCTACAAAAGTACTGAAAGCTGAACACAGACACTTTTAAAGCATCTTTCTCTCGTTTCCTGACATGAGCTGAGTCTCTCTTTTCCGGTGCACACCAAAAAAAAAACAGAGGCAAACTCCTCTACTGACAACAGAAAAGGAATCAATTGCCTTAATTTAGCGGCCTTAGCGTTAAAAAAAAAACTGAATATACACGCTAACTTTGATGTAAAACAGTAAAACGGGTGGAGATGTAGACCTTTTTGTACATAGTTCAAGTTTGAATGGGGCAGATTATGTAACATAAGCTTCCAAATAATCCTCATATTTAATATTTGGTAACAAATCCTTTGCAGTCTAAGACGGAGGTCTCCAAGCCACAGATATCAGACACTTGATGTCCTCCCTGCCAATGCTCTGTTGGGCCTGTACTGCAGCCAGCATCACTTCTTGCTTGTTTTGGGGTTGCTGCCAGGTCAGTTGGCTGACTTTGACAGTCAAAAACATCCCAATGCTTGACCATAAAAACACCTTGGTAGCCTATTCTGTTTGTTATGTCCACCAGTCCTGCACTGTTCATCCAATATATATGGGAACACCCTTAAAAGTCCCCACTTTAACCTCATAGTCACTTTTACATTCCAATTCCATGACTTGTGTACCAAAATAACAAAAATGCGTCATTGTCTGGCTACTTATAGACTGTACTGTATACATGTCCACACTGACTGAACCATACTTACATTGCAGTCGTTCCTCAAGATCTCTCTTCCACATTTTTAGACTAGTATTTAACTACTAGTCTGCTTCATGACTGTATACCACTATAAACATGCTGTTCCCAGCCTCCATGTGAAATTACAGGCTATTTTGCACTGTGCAATCTATTTTTTTTTTTTTTTGCAAACACTGCTGCATGTTCTATTATTGTTGCATATTTCTGACATTGCATATTGCACCTGGAGTGCTTTCCAAATTTAAGAAACTCAAAAAACTGAGTAAATCGCTGTCTTAAATCTCAGCAGAGAGACATGGTGAAGCAGCGCAGTGCAGGCCAGGGGTACTGAACATCTTTTCTGGATGCTTGGGCAAACTTCAACTCGTGACTTTTGGAGCAGCGGGTGTGCAGTGTTTTACTTGAAGACTGGCAGGCAACAATCCCCCTCGAAGGAGGAAGGAGCACGAAAGCAAGGACTGCTCAGTCACTTGGAAGACAACACTGTGTCGACCAGCTGGAGAAGAAAGCAAGAGAAGAAAAAGAGAGAGCACGGTACACGAAAGGAGGAAACTAAAAAAGCAAAAGGAGGATACGACAACCAGAGGAGAGGTTATTGAGTGCACATTTCTCCTCTTCCTCCCCTGCTTTGTTCCTTGCTGTGGTAGAAATGAACTAAATCACTGCTGCTTGACCACAGTTGAACCACAGACCTACTCTTACTCAGTTACCATCAATCGCATTGGGTCCCATCATCCTACAGGGCCTACACAGCTCAGCCTAGTACAGTCCACTCACATGATAATCCCCCAATTATCTTCCACTACTGTACATACAGCAGCTCCTCTCCATTACATAAGCAGCGAGCCGCTGAGTGTAGTGAGCTAATGAGCTCTGACAACCCTTCCAGCGCCACTTCCCACTTCTCTTTATGGTGTGTTTCCGGACCATTGCACTGGCTGTTTGTTAGGTCCTTACCTGAGAATAGATGAAGATCAAAAACTCTAGTTGAACTTTTAGTAGAGGAAGATTATTCTCAGAAAGGACAGGAGCTGTTTGAAGCATTTTAAACTGTTCATTACAGATACAAAAATAAGTAGTTGGAACTTTCTAAATAACAGCATTGCCAATCTCTTCTTTCAAAACAGAAGGAAAAATCTCTAACTTATGTTTTGGAGGGTGTCTTGTCTTTCTTTTTCCCTACAAATCAACATCAATTTGGTGATTCAAACACATGACAAACAAATGCTACCTTGTCCAGCTTTGCCCTGCAGCAGAAAAGTGTCTAACCCGAGCTCCATGACATTGCTAAAGATCCATTTGTCCTTCATCAGGCAGAGCTAAAAGTTACTCAACAGGCAATTTGCTTGGAACTGACAAGAAGACAGATAGACTGGGGGCTCGGATAGGGGTCGGCTAGGTGTGAAGTCAGTGTGTTCATGTTGTGGGTCTAAGAAGCTGTACAGCAAATTTACTGCATAGTTATTGGTTGTCCATACCCCTCAGCCAATAGTTTGCAGACTGCAAACACCTCTTCCAACTCTACCCATCCTAGCGTGTAGGAGAAAGTACGGACCTGTGTCCTCTGTAGATATAAGCATCTCATTCTAAGGTAATGAAAACACAACAATTTAATAAATTTTACACACTGGACCTTTTAGCAGGTACCTGACTAGAACTTCCTGTCTGTCACAAAGAAGATGACGATAAGGACAGGCTTTAATTTTCTTGTCTTCTAGTGTCACTAGACTGACTTGAGTGCAGGATTGAACAGGAAACCAGACCTCGTGGCGCAACGGTAGCGCGTCTGACTCCAGATCAGAAGGTTGCGTGTTCAAATCACGTCGGGGTCAGTGGTTTTGAAGGCCTCAGGAGTCCACAAGTAGGTAATGCAAGTACAAAAGACCAAATAAAGGATTATGGTTGTGAATAAAATAAGACTGAGCTCATGGACAGCCAGTGTCTAGTCCTGGGATACTGCTGCAAACGGCTCATTCTAATGTAATGAAAATACAACAAATGTCATTTTCGGGTAATTAAACTCTAATGAAAACAGACTTACAAATATTATCTTTCATTTCAGCCACATTCTGCCAACAAATCAATGTAAATCTTACACATTGGAACTTTAAATGCAATAAACTAGTTACCGTATGTCTAGTTTCTGTGTTTTACTGCTTTAAAACTTTGAACCACAGTGGATGTAATTTCACTTTTTGACAATGATTAACAGAACCAAATCTCACAATAAAAACCAAACCATGATTCACGGCTGATTCATGGCAGTATTCATAAGATAACCAATCTGGAATAAGACCATGGGTGTCCTGAATTTGTGAAAGTCAAGTGGGAGAAAAAGACACTTGGTCTGCCACAGAGGGACATTTCTAACCTCTCAAGTATTCAAATAAATACTTAAAAAGAAAAGAAAGCCAAATTAACCAAAATAGACATTAAACACGTAAAATCTGCACATTTAAGTGACCTTTTGTAACATTTTGGGAAATACTAAATATTATTTGTTCTTTCCTGAGGGTTAGATGAGAAGGTTGATACCTAAATAATTTATGAAGCTAAAACTGGCAGCTGGTTACATTAGCCTAAAATAGAGACTAAAAAGCTTGTGGTTGCAGTGGTGGCCTAAAGGTTGGAGAAGTGAGCTTGTGATCAGAAAGTTGCCAGTTCAGTCCCCCCCAACTGGCTTGATAAATCTAGGTGGGGAAAGTGAAAGGCAGCAATGGATCTAATAAGGGACCAGCAGTTCAGACTGTGGTTGTGCTGAACGACTTCCCAGTGTGACTGCTTGTGAATGGGATTAGGGTCTTTCTGCAAAAAGAGAGGCTACCTCAGTGAACTTTTCCTGAATGAATAATTAAAAGAAAAAGCATCTCTAAAGCTTAATAAAAAATTACTATTTGTGCTACCTGTTGTTCTGATTTTTTGATAAAGTGAGCTAGCCTCATATTTAACAAACAGAAATAAGAGTACTGTTCATCTTCTTGACTAACTGTTTGATTCCACCAAGCATGGCGCGTCTGCGCCACGGTTCTGATCCATCCTCCGCACGGTTGAAAGCCCCACCAGCAGTGTGTCAGAAGCATTTCAGCAGCGGAGTGTTTTGCCTGCCTGATTATGTTAACTTTGTCAGATTTTGTTGATTAGGTCCTCTTTCCTTGCTCTTTGCGCTTCTACCATGGATAAGCAGGCTGCGTGGTTAAATAGTTTCTTTTCTGACTGTCTTAATGATTGTGAGTCTGCACGGGGGCTTTTATTTTGAAAATTAACCAGATTCTCCCTGCCATTTCTGTGTCTGACTTCCTGCTCATTCAAACCACTCTGTGCTAACTGATGCGGCATCGGAGAGCCGCTTCTGCGACGCACCGAGGCACTGCTGGTAGCATCGCAAGCATTGTGTAGAATGGCAGCAATCAGCCCCTGCTGACGTAGCATAGCTGTAATGCGATGCAACTTTATCCGTAACTCTCATCAAAAAAGAAAAAAAATGTCTAACTATTCCTTTAAGGCTGAATTCTCAGTCACTCTGAATTTTTAATGCATTATCAGCCACTTTTAAAGTAGGAGATATCAGCTTGATAAATTCTGCGGTGTTTATTGTCAAGATCTTGTTTTTTGGAGCAGTGCATGGGAGTGGTGTGGGGACAATAACAGTGCTAGAGCCCTAAATATTTCTGTGTTCCCACTCAGGGCATAGTACAACTGCTATTTTAAGTGCTAATCAAGACAGACAACAGTGCACTGTCCTATGAAACACCTAGAAATGCTACTGATTTCACCAAATCATAGGAGTCAAAAGCTGAGGTCTTTTACCATTTTGTGATTGATGTCACATACGTCTGTATGGGCCATACAGACAGATGAATCATTCTGTCATGGACTTGCCAGAACCACAGGACACATGCTCATCATATGCTGCACAAATGTGGAACTGCTTTACCATGTTGTCCCCTCGGGACATTTTGCATCTGTGCACTTCAACAACTTAACTCTGCTGTGACATGTCCGCGAGACTGGATTTGTGGAATTTTTGGAGAAATTATGTGCTTTCAGGCTTTTAGACTACATTTATGTTGAATCGCTGTGGGAAAGTATAGAAGAAGAATAGGATCTAGATATAGAGCCACAAATTATAGATCAACTCTGAGTATTCTTTTGTTTTTTTGTCTCCGACGGTGTACCAGAGGATGATCAAAGACCTGAACCTCCCACATCAGGTCTACGTGGTGCTTTTTATGCCAACAGGAAAGCCTGCAAAATAACATCTTCATATTGCTCTCGCTTACATGACTAAATATGTGGTAAATACTCAGTTATTATTTGACTGGCCGAGTGCTAAAAACAACAGCCTTGGGATCAGACAGGCAGGATGAGCAGCTTAATCCTTCATGACTGTGCATACCGTAGACCAGATTGACTCTGGAGTTAATGGTGCTTGAGGGCTGATTGATGCGTACTTCCTGGTCCCCTGAGACTGTGACAAATGCCTCAAGAGTCCCCAGAGGAGGTCAGGTACACCGGAGCAGCTTGTGACACCGTCTGATAGGGCTCTGCTAATTCACCTGAGCTCATTCAGAGAGGAGAATAGATTCACAGACCACTGATATTACAGGCAGCTAAGGTCGCAAGAGTGAAAAGCATCACAGAAATTCCATGTGGCAAATATCTTTGCAACTCAAGATGGTTCATGTATAATGAAGAGGCAGAGGAAGACATTAGAGTCAGGCAGAATGGAGGCGGAGGCGAGATCAGCTGTAAGTACAGAGGAGGAGGTTAGAGAAGAGGCGGACGTGAAGTAGTTGTTGAAGAGATGAGTTTTCAGCTCAGGCAGGAAGTGCGGGGAGTGCTTCTCATATCCTAGCAGTTTGTCTCCACATTAAATCAGATAAACAAAGAAGTCAATGTGAGTTCATGACAGCAACGAAAGTGATCCATCCTGATTTCCTGCAGGCTCACAAGTCAGACTCTAAACGCCTCACTTACAGCCTGAGGACAATCTCCCAGCTTTGTGCCAGTGCCGCACCAATCCAAAGTCTTTAGGGTAACCCTTTATACTGTTCAAGTAACTACCTTGCATTTAGATCTGTAGATCGGAAGCAGCAAGATTATCTGGTAATACAAGATTAGATTTCCTCTAAAAGTTCTTTCAAAATCAAAAAAGCATTGGCCCTTTTGGTTGGGTTTGTTTGGCCCTGTGTGAAAGCCATCAATCAAACTAAAGCATTTGGTTTTATAAAGTTGTGAATAATGCTTATCACAATTTCCCACAGCCCAAACTGACATCTTCAGATACCTTCATTTGTCCAACCAACAGTCCAAAACCCAAAGACTCTTCATTTACTATCGAAAACGACAAAGAAAAGCAGCAGATCCTCACATTTAAGAAATTGGAACAAGCTAATATTTGACATTTTTGCTTGAAAAATGACTGAAACGATTACTTGATTATCAAAATAGTTGTCAATAAATGGTTGTGTCAGGATTGGAACCCCAGACCAGAAAAAGATTTCTCAAGACTGATCAATTAAACCCAAACCATGAGAAAAAACAGGGTGGAAAGCAGCATGGAGGCCAGTGACAATGGCAGTTACTTTTTAACATTTTTTACTTAAGTCTCGCTTTCAAACTCAACGCCGACTAATTTGAATGATGCTGGAGCACTGGTTGAAAGGAGCAGGATGGAATTTGTAACAGATGTTACAGACGGAGGCAACAAGCCTTCAAGCACTGTGCCGGAAAAGGGGCAAAAAATCAATGTGTCCGGGTGTCAAGTTCCCATCACTGCGGATCGGAACTGAAGCTGATTAATACCTGTGACCACTGAAGAGTCATTTGACCCAGGAATTAATGCTTATTGCACCCTTTCCCACTGAAGACAAAAGCACTTCGTTAATTTGTTTTTGTACAAAGAGCTTAAAGAGAGCAAAGTAAGTCAATTTAGCAAGGTCTTTGGATCTTCACTGCATGAAATGTTTTCTGACAACATTGCTATCCCAATATGCCGCTAACATCCAACACAAATCTACACTTCTGTGTAGCACTTTTATGAAACACTCATCAGTTGCAGAATATGACTATTCAATCTGAGGCTTCTGAACTGCAGCACACGTCTGTTTAACTTTCCGTTGTTTCTCTGTTCTTCATGCTAAAGCTGCATCTCCCAAGCTGACTGCTGTAGCAGATGAATTATGTATGATTTATGTACTTTTTTATGCTGCTTTCAGCATTCAAATACATATTGCATGATGCAATATCAGCATGCCATGGGATGTAATGTTGTATAACTTCCTTCAGGACGCCTGTTACATTGTAAATGCAGCCATAAAAAACAACTTTATCACTTTTAAATTGTGGTTTAAAGCAACAGTGTTGCTGTCTGTCAGCTGTAGGTTTATTACACAACTTGAGCGTGAGTTGTGTGTGATCACATCCTCCTGTAGTCCAAAGGTCTTGGCTGGCCTGTGTTACAGTAGTTAGTGTTGACCCAGAGCCAAGTGTTCTCCAGAGGGGAAGCCTACACTTCTACATTTACAGTCTCCCCTGCATGGATCAATGGACCAGTCGCCTCCTTTCTGCTGAACCATGGAAAACCATCAAGCGCTGGTAAACAGAGGAGGGAATGTGTGTGTGGAGTCGCCAGTGTGTATCTAAGGAGGAAGTGCTCTTCAAGAATGAGTGTTAATGTTGACCTACTTCGTCACTGTTTGCCTACAGTGGTAAAATCTACTACGCAACAGTGAATATTCGGCTTTCCCAGGAAGATAAAGGTATCTCATGTGTCACCATGTAGCTGAGCATACAGGTGTGAAGTGATGCACTGCATCTCTGAGAGTGTACTGAAGGAAAAAATACATTTTGTTCAGTTAAACCCACTATCACCGTCACTATACTCTCTCTAGATCACAATTTAAATTGGATTTTTGGTGCAACAGAATGACATTTAATCTAGGTTCAATTCTAGAGTGACATAATTTAAAGTTAAACCATGATCCAATCAGGTTTAGGTTACTCCAAAGCAGAGAAGACTGCAGGCTTTCCAAAACTAAAACACAGGAATCACTTAGCAAAACCAGCGTGAGTTCATCAAGGTATTCCAAACCCCTGAAGAGAAGCTGCAGCATTAACGTGACTCCAATGGTAATACCTCCCACAGGCAGGGAGGAGAAAGTGCTGTCACTAACCATGGAAACACTACCAAACTTCAATTCATTCATTAGTCATTTAATGGGCTTTAAAGCGCAGCCACTAGAAAGCCACAAAGAGGAAAAGCAATCAGTGTCCTGGTCGGGCCTCTTTCAAATTTGGCACAGGAGTTTCACACACATACACTCACACACACAGTCATGCGTTCCATCAGTTAATAGTTGAATTCTGGATGAACTTCTTTTTTTTTTTTTGTAAGCATGTAATTGCAAAGAGCAATGAGTGCAGAGCATCAGTACACAGGGAAATCATTCCACTGGACCGGCCTATTACTGCCGTTTCCATAAAACTGATTAGCTGTGTAGTGATACAGAGGCATGAATGCACAGTCTAACAATGAATTCACACTACTGTAAATGTATTTGTTACTCAGAAATAACAAATAGTCTTAGTAGGTGATATAATGTGGGTGCCTTCAGTATTTAAAATTTGCTTTGTGACGGCCATTCCCGTGCTTTATCATGTCTCATAAGTAGCTGCAGCAGCTTTTAGGTTGATACCATTAATTAAACAGGTTTAGTACAAAGTTTAATCAATTTTGACCAGTCGAGCCTTACAACTGTGATAAATTACGTATTCATACACCCAAAATTATTATTTCACTTCTTCATCAAATTAAAGCTATAACGCATTGAATTCATCATTACTTAATGTCCAGATTCTAGACATCATTCTTTTGTTGAGTTGTCTACTTTCATTATCCCAAATGTTTCCAACAATGTTCAAATGCAGAGAAATCAGTAGTTTATTCAAGGTAGCGTGTATTTCCTGCTAGCCATTGCTACCTGGTTAGCTACCTCTGGAAAAACACTGGATACATCAGATACGTCAGAGACTGAGTTAGTAAGTCATGACTAACGGAACATGAATAAAACCTTGTCAGAATTTTATCAGCTATGGGGGTTTTGTAAATGTGTAGAAAACAACTCCCATGATCCCACACTACTTGATGATGTCATCAAACTAGTTCATTTTTATGGTTTTAATGTGAGAGGGTAGACCAAGTAGATTTAGCATCATATACAACCTGGCTGAACCGATCTCTGCTTAGTTTATTTCTTTATCTAAAAAGGAAACTATTCAGTCAGGGAGCAACTTATTATGAAAGTAAAGCAATTACAATTTCGAGCTGAGTTTCACGCTCTTTATTCAAAATCCAAGCACTTTCCAAACCTTGTAAACGTTAGAGGTTTTCAAGGATTTCCAGCACCTGTACGAACCCTGTTGGGGTTTTTTTTTTTTAACATTTTCAACTACGAGTTACAGAAAATGCACAAAATTAGCAAGCCTACTGGGAAAGTCATCCATCCTCCGAATGCCCCAGGTCTCTAGTTTGTGGTTGTGAAGTTTCATGAGGCTGTGATTATCCTAGAGGTCACGATTTTATACAGTGAGGTCAAGTTTCAAAAACTGGTCATCTTCATACAGGGACACGAGTGGGCTCATTGAGTCTCAGCTGAATATGCCAGATTCTGTCTTGCTGCACAAATTTACTGTGATATTTAAATATCAGCACACTTGCACACACAGCAGTTATTTTTGCCCCCATTTCATCCTCATTGCTTCACACACTTAGTGGATGAACTCTTGCACACTTCTCTGACAGTATAACCAGTACTGAGTGGGAACAGATCCAGTGTTTCCTGAACCTTGTCACAATCTTACTTACAGTAGGCTCATTCGCTTCACAACTTTTTAGATTTACTTTACAGCCACTATGAAAGTCATTACTGCTGAGCATCTCCTCTGAAATGACAATGAAAAGTTTCCCCAACTGTCCCTCCATCGGGGGCCCCTGCAGGTCCCCACCGGCTCCGGATCCAGGGACAGCCACTGGCTCTCCTCTGCCCACTCTCTCCCTGCCTCTTCGCCCGAGAAAAGCGCCATGTTGAGGCTCCAGTGTGGATGCAGCGCGCCGCTCCACAGCGAGACGTTACAAAAGCACGTACCGGGGCAGGGCTTACCTTTGCGATCGCCTTCTTGTACCTCATGGCCGCCTGTTCGATCAGGTCGGACACTCGTATATTCCCATCTCCGCACGGAACGACCACCCGGGTCCTCCCGAAACACACCGTCACTTTCATTTCTCCTCCGCTGCTGCGTTAATTCCACTGAGGAAAAAGCCGCGTAAAAACCACAAAAACCATCCCCGCTGCGCGAAGGGTAAAAAGTAGATCCACGGTCGGGTGAAGAGGCTGGAAGCGAAGTTGTCTTCGTGTCCTCCGAGGACGGTTGTGAAGCCCGGCAGCATTAGATCCAGCGGCGGGGCTGGGTGGCGTCCTCCCTGTGCCGTGTTGACTCACTTACACAAAGTTCCCGACAGAAAAGCCTCTCCAGCAGCGAGACGGGAGCAGAGCGCACAACTGGACTGACTGACAGACACTGCGAGAGCGCCCACATGTTAGAGCAGGCACTAAGAATGTCTCCAGCACCAACCAACACAATGCAGCCCGGAGCTGAGGGCAAACCACACAAAAATTCACTTTCTGATCGTAGAAAGTTGCGTAATACTTCGATTTGTGGTGTATTTTCAGAATAAAGTTGTTGTCCGCACTTGTGTGGTGTAAGAAAAAAATCTTATAAAATAAAGTCCCTTGAATGTATTTTTGTTGGTCGCATATTATCATGGTGATTAATATATTATGGCTGAAGAAATAAACCACATTTTATTTTCAGTATTATCAGTGGTTGTAATCCAGATAAAAGGGGTTCTTACGACACTGGAGCCAGGGCCTGATTCACCTGCAAGATGGTACCTGGGCCATAGTGACCGTGGGCCCCATCGAGCCCCCACAACAGAGTTTTAATAGTTTTGTATTTTTAAAGCAATAATATGCAACATTTTCCTTAAAACAACACAAAAAACAATATAGAGAGTCATAAAAACACTGTACTTCCTTATTTTCTCATTATTTTACTGTGTAAGGGACACTTTACAAACCCAAGGCATCAGTGTTTGACGTCCTGGGAACGAAACTCAACTATAAACATACAGTATATACACAGACAGACTGGCCTTTGGATCCTACGTCAACATCGCCACCATATTGGACAGGGCAAGACTGACATGTGAAGAAATACATATAGGGAGGGGGAATTCAGTTTTTCTATAAATAAAAAGCACCATAACATTTATTATTTAACTGATTTCAATGAGTTAGTTTAGAGATCTCAGTAAACATATGGACCTATTTTTCCTCGTGTTTGTTGTGTTGACAAATCTGACCAAATTGACAAAGACAAAACTAAACATATTTCCTATTTTTATTTTATTTTTGCTACTTTTGTAAGTGCAGTATAGTTTGTTAGCTTTAGTTTTTATCTTAAGACTACAGTTTTTATTTTTAATTTATTTAACTAATATTTTTTTCATATATAGTTTTAGTTTAGTTTTTATTGTATAGCCCTCCCTATGACAGTTTGTGATAATTTATTAAAACACAATGTTAAGGGACCGGGGTGTTGGAAACCTAAAGGAAAAAATTGCATTGTGTGACCTTGTGGCGCAATGGTAGCGCGTCTGACTCCAGATCAGAAGGTTGCGTGTTCAAATCACGTCAAGGTCAAGGATTTTAAAAGGATATTCCACCCTAACATGGTAATCCACTCAGTATGTATTCACCCCTATGCTGCTGTGAGGATGGGTGAAGATCTTCAGTTCACAAAACAATCCTGGACTTTCAGCAAAAAACAGGGTTGCAGCCTCAGTACAATGGCAGTGAATGGAGACCAAATGTAAATGTAAAAAAAAAAAAAAAACACAAAATGTCTCCATCTTGCTCATGTGGTGTAATCCAAGTGTCCGTGAGCTGTGACATTAAAATTTAACCACATAAGACGCCATTTACACCATGTTTTTAGCTGAAATGTCAACTGTAGCATGTAGCAGGTAGCATGTAAACATGGCGTCGATCTCGCGATATTTTCACACGTGCGTCCATTAATAGATATACGAAGTCTCACGATACATCGGCACCATGTTTACATGCTACCTGGGAGGCTACAGTTGACATTTTGGCTAAAAACATGGTGTAAATAGACAGAGTACGAATATAATAATAAGTAAATAAAATAAGTAGATTTTTCAGGTATCTGTACTTGAGTGTTTATTTTTCCAACAACTTTTAACTTTTTCTTCCTACGTTTTAACGCAAATATCTGTACTTTCCACTCCTTACATTTTCACACAAGGCTTGTTACTTTAGTTTTAATGCATTTGAGAAGGAATTATTGATTATTTGTAATTTGCATCATTCCCTGCCACCTTCCCAACATGAAGACTGATTTCAACCTAAATGGATGGGACAAGAACACAGAGAAAAGACGATTTACTTAAGTAAGGAAGTTGAATCAGCACTTCGAGCACTTTTGCCAGAGTTTTTTTTTTTTTTTTTTTTTTTTTTTCAGGTGCTGTGGTTTGAGGCATACTTCAAATTCAGTGGAGGTTCACAAAATAACAGATCAGCTGGACCTGCTGGCACACATGGTGTTAAAGACAGGTGTGAATTCTGTTCTGGTATCTATCTACCTGCTACACAAGCACTTCATGCGGGATTCCTCAACATCTTATCACCTGGAGATCTTCTAGTTTGGCAGTCACGGCTCGGTAAGTCTGGCAAACCCAGATCCAGGCTCGCGCTAAGCACAGCAGGTCTATTGCAACAAGTATTGCGCATGTTGCCACACTTGGATGTGATTTATCTGTGACTGCCTGGATGATTCAACGCATGGAGCACATAAACAGACGCTGAATGTCAACTTGAATGAGTCAGACTGAAGCAGATGAACTTCCCAACAGAATGATCTGTAAGAATCATACTGATGTTCTTGGCTGGAGCTGCTGAGAACACACCAGAGATCTGTGTTTGACTGAGTTACACTTACACCACTGACTGCAAAGCATATATTACAGTAATGTTATGTATATATATGACTAAATTATTGAACTGCAGTGCAAATTCAGAAGTGGGCCTGAGGCTGGATTAACGATATGACCCAATTTACTGATAAAAGCTGCAACCTTTGTAAGGAGCTTCACTCACGCCCTGCAGCTCTTATTCTTTATGATCAAATGTCGTCCAAATGAGTGAACATGAACACGAGTGCAACATGGACAACCCCCAAACTATACTTCTTCATCGCAAGATATAAACTCACATATTTTGTATTACTGCATCTTTTTTTTACTTTAATTTTTGTTGGTTTTCCCAACAAAAAGAAAAAAGGAAACAGCATATTTTACTTACATACCATGTATGTTAGGTCAGATGTGTCAGATTCAGTTTCATCCTTGGCCACATCAGCATTATGGCTGCCCTCAAAGTGAAGATTGTTAAGACTATATAAAAGTATCTACTTGTGATCATACTACATATTTGCCCCTGTATTAGGCAGGAGTGGAAGTAACTAATTACAAATACTCAAATTACTGTAATTAAGTAGTTTTTTTTTGGGGGGGGGGGGTACTTGCGCTTTTATGAGTAGATTTTAAAGTCTGTACTTTTACTTGCACTTAAGTATGCATTACAAGACGTAATCTACTTAGTTACTTTCAAAATCATAGTTGAGTACTGAGTACAATTTAATACCCAAACCTTTCATCTGCATTTTAGTAGCCAGTAAGGTGATCCAATTACTAATAGACCAATGAAAACAATGACATATGGACGAAAAATCAAAACATTTGGAGTCAGGATGTTAATGATTAATCATTAATCGATTAACTGCTGTTAAGAATTTAACCAGTTAAAAATTTATTAATGGATATTTAATCAATAATCAGTAATTTGGACCTCATTTGACATTGTTTTGTCTGGCAGAGCCATTTGTTGAATAAGGAAATTTAGACTTAAAATGACATGGAAAAAAAGACAAAAAAAAAAAAAAAAGATAAAAAATTAAAAATGAGGGGGAAAACAATCTTTGTCTCTTATAAACTGTTCATGATTAATCAGTTGTTTGCGTTTTCAACTATCAGTTAAGGAAAACGCACAAAATTTGCAACCCTAGTTTGGAGAAGTGACGTGACAGCGGTTAAAAGTAACTAATACGCTGAGTAGTTTTTGAGACAAATGCTTTGTACTTTGACTTAAGTATTTTTCTAACACCAGTACTTTTTCTTGTAATGAGTAATAATTTAGCAATGTAACAGTGTTTGTACTTGAGTACAGATTTTCAGTACTCTTTCCACCACTGTGTATTAGATTATTGGTCCCAGTAACTGCTCAATAATTCATAACAAGCTCTGAAACTATAATTCTAGTAAAATAATGGACATTCAAGTGTACAACTATGATTCAATTAAATCATCTTTAAAAAATTAAAATTGCTGACCACATAAAATTAGGTGCTCGGCCATACTCAGTCCACGGGCCTTGAGTTTGACACGTGGTCTGGAGGATAAACCAAACAACATATAGTTCCAGCCATCTATCCAATAGGGCGCAAAGTATTAAATAAAAGAAACATGGACCCTTTGTGCTGCTTTTGGAAGTATGTCTCTCATTATGAAGTTCAGAGAGCTTGGCTGCAGCTCCCTCCATTGAGATCCTCTCCAGGAATGTTTGAAGCCGCAGTCCCTCTTTCGGCTGATCTGCATCCTTTCAATCCATGGCCATCAGTCTTTGAGCTGTCATGCATCCAGTTATTAAGATTTGTTTGTTGTGTTTTTAACATGTTCCATCAACACTGTAATTAAAATGAACATTGCTGGATCACAATGAACAGTACATTAAATGATGTTTCCCAGGATTGTGTAAATTTTCCCACAGGGTTTTTACTTTAGTGCAGGCTCATACCAAATGATAAAACTACCTTTATCTTTAACGTTTGCGGTGCCAAGAAAGATCAGAGTGGGATACACCCAAACAGAGTCTCACCTATTCCTGTTCTTTGGAGAGCTTCAGTCAGGGCAGGGTTGATGTACATTCATTTAATGTAATATACATCTTGCATCAGGACCCTGTGGCGCAACGGTAGCGCGTCTGACTCCAGATCAGAAGGTTGCGTGTTCAAATCACGTCAGGGTCAATCTGTGGTCACATGTCCCACATTTAAACACTATAAAAGAGTTTCAGTAATAAAGTGAACATCTGGACCTTCCTGATGAGGCTGTATCTGGATCTCCACTATGATAACTGAGGCTCTAATAGTTTCACACAACTGATACTCCCCCTAGAGGTAACTAGAAGAGAAACCTTACTAAAAGAGTGAACTGAGGACACTTTGATGAGATATTTCTTTACTTTTACTCTGTTGACATAGCTATGTCTCAGCTGTGTCTATAGTTATGAGCTGCGGAGTGTGTTTTTGGTAAGTGTACGAACAAAGGCACCGTGCGTGTAACTTTTTTCAAATGGAAAGATAGAAAACAGAAAACAAAAATTAACAAAAGAGAAAAAACAAATAGCATAGCATATCCCAGAATGTCTTTAATTATACATGCATATTTTACCAAAATTTATGACATTCCCAAAAAAATGTGTGTAATTTTTTTCTATCCTTCAGTATCCTTGAATTTACATTGTTGTTTTGTGCTTCACACACGTTGAGTCATTCTTCTCTAATGTCAATGATCAGTTCCCTCAGCTCTCATTTAGCCTTAATGTAAATAGTAGAGGAACCTTTGCAGTCTCTTAGATCTTGGTACAGCACTGACATTACCTTGAATCTTGTTCCACTGTATGTTTGTATCATTACATCAAGCACTCTGGTCATAAGGTTTTTGACTTTTGTATTTCCTTCATAAAATAATCCCTCAAATTCGAATATCTAAAAAAGTCCCCATTTCTAATCCCCATCGCCCTGTCAAATCCTGAAAACTCATTGCTTCAAGTGTGTTTTTACTGACAACCAAAATCTGAACTTCTGGACATCTCAACACTTTTATTTCAGAACATTTTTTGTGCATTGGGATGTGTAAACTCCTAACTGACCATCATCTTAAGGGCCTGTTACAGCATGTCAGTGCCTCCCCTCCCCCAGGAAGCCAGGTCACTGATTTACCCCAAACTGCTACAGTAAGATGAGCCCTGAACGAGCCGGGACTGCAGTGTGTCCGCCGCTGCACATCAGGAATGCAGGGAGGAGGAGCTGGACAGCAGTCGAACCGTGTGGTTGTGTGTGGGACACTGAAGTTCAGGAGAAGTGCATTTACAGCTAAAGTTAAGAGTGAAGTCCAGGCCAGGTTTTCTCTGTCACTGATTTGTTCACAAGCGAGGGAATTACAACTAGATGTAAGTGTGAACTCCAGTTTGGTCATGTTCATCTAACAAATAACACAATAATATGTTGAAATGATGCTGCGAGGAAGATAGAAGATGAGCGGGTTCAGACAAGTATGAGAAGAATTTCTCCAGAGTTGAAAACACATTAATATTCAGAATGATTTATGCAGCTAGGTGTCCCCCATCCAAATATTTACACATGAGGTCTAACCTGAGGAAATGTTTACTCCTGTGCGCAACAAAATGTCCCATTTTTTCCACAATTACTGCCCCCTAGGAAAAATCCAGATTCTTCATCTGCACGTTTACAGGCTCGTCCTGTGTGGGGACCAGGGGAGCATTACAAAAGAGACACAGTAAACAAAGCGTGTGTGTATCTGCATCTCGCAGTGTGAGGTGTTACTTCCATGTCAGACGTGCTCCAACATGGTCCCAGGAGTGGAGGAGGTCATTCCTGACACATCCCACTGTCATCACAGACGTACCTCACCACCAGAGAATTCAGCACTCACTCACACACACACACACACACACACTGCTTTCATATGGATTTATTCATACATGTGTCATCTACTACATTCTTCTACTGACATCATGACACTTTCGTTGGTAAACCATTTTTTAATACTAGAGTGTAATTTTCCAGACAGTTGTTTGCTTCAGAGACCATTTCACATTTTTACTTTTATTTTCACATTTCACGTTACCCCCCCCCCCCCCCCCCCCCCCCGCCAAATGAGAAGAGTCTGAAAACTACGAGCCTCTGCAAGGATAGCTCTGCTGATCTGCAATTATCGGTATTTTCCTTGCGACCTTGTGGCGCAATGGTAGCGCGTCTGACTCCAGATCAGAAGGCTGCGTGTTCAAATCACGTCAGGGTCAAAGCAGATCCCTTTACAGGGGCCCATCACACAGCCATGAATTACGAATACGAATACGAAATACTTTATTGATCCCCAAGGGGAAATTCATTTGTCTGTAGTCTCATCTATTTGTATAAGAATTATGGAGTCTGATGGCAGTTGGTATGAAAGATTTTCTGTATCTCTCTGTCCTACAACGAAGAGAGAGAAGCCTTCCACACCATTATTTCTTTGGTCCATCAAGGTGTTATGTAGTGGATGATCCATGTTGTTTAGGATGGCCTCCACCGTCCTCATTGTGTCTCTTTTCCACAACTTCCTCCAGAGAGTCCATCCTTACTCCGATCACAGAGCCAGCCTTTTTCACAAGCTTATCCAGCCTCCTTGCTTGCTTTTTTCCCAAACTTCCTCCCCAGCAGACTGCAGCATAAAATAAAACACTCGCCACAATAGACTGATAAAACATCTGCAGCATCTTACTGCAGATGTTTAGAGATCTGAGCTTCCTTAGGAAAAAGAGGCGGCTCTGCCCCTTTTTGTAGAGTGCATCTGTGTTAAGGGACCAGTCCAGCTTGTTATCCAAGTGTACACCAAGATATTTATAGTTTGTTACCACCTCGATGTCCACTCCACAAGTGTTCACAGGCTGAAGAGGGGGCTTGGATCTACGGAAATCAATGACCATTTCCTTTGTCTTTGATGTGTTTAGTATGAGGCAGTTTTTATGACTCCAGTCACTGAAGGATTTTATCAAATCCCTATATTCAGATTCCTGTCCATTCCTTATACAAGCTACAATAGCAGTGTCATCTGAGTATTTCTGGATGTGGCAGGACTCAGAGTTATATTTAAAGTCTGCTGTATACAATGTGAACAGGAATGGAGCCAGGACAGTCCCTTGTGGAGCCCCTGTGCTGCTCATTAATGTCCCAGAAAAACAGTTCCCCAACCTGACAAATTGTGGCCTTTCTGTCAGGTAATCCGTGATCCAGGAGACAAAGGAAGAAACCACTCCCATCTCTATGAGCTTGTTTTTGAGTATGTTGGGTTGTATGGTATTAAATGCGCTTGAAAAGTCAAAAAACATAATTCTTACATAAGCGCCAGATTCTTCCAAATGAGAGAGGGAACGGTGGAGCATGTAGAGTACTGCATCATTCACTCCAATGTGTTCTTTGTAGGCAAACTGCAGGGGATCGAGTTTGTCTTTGACCTCAGGCCTCAGAAGACGTAGAATCAGCCGCTCCAGGGTTTTCATGATGTGTGAAGTAAGGGCCACCGGTCTGTAGTCATTTAGTTCAGCTGGACATTTTCTTTTTGGTACCGGGACAATACAAGATGTTTTCCACAGAGCCGGCACCCGCCCCAGCTGTAGACTCAGGTTGAAGATTTTGTGAAGAGGTTGGCACAGTTGGGCAGCACAGTCTTTAAGCAGCCTTGGACACACACCATCTGGGCCAGCTGCCTTCCCAGAGCAAAGTCTCCCGAGCTCCAACCTCACCCCTGTCTCAGTGACAAACAAGGGTGGAGGAACAGGTGTGTGAAGAGGAGTAGCTGCAGTCGTGGAAATGTACCCATGTGGCGGAGGAGGTGGAGGCGGAGTCATGATGGAGATGCCCAGATGTTGTTTGAAGAGGAGCCATGGTGGAGGAACACACTTGTGGAGGAGGAGGAGGAGGAGGAGCCATGATGGAGATGCCCAGATGTTGTTGAAGAGGAGGCATGGTGGAGGAACACACTTGTGGAGGAGGAGAAGGAGGAGGAGGAGCCATGGTGGAGATGCCCAGATGTTGTTGAAGAGGAGCCATGGTGGAGGAACACACTTGTGGTGGAGGAGGAGGAGGAGCCATGATGGAGATGCCCGGATGTTGTTGAAGAGGAGGCATGGTGGAGGAACACACTTGTGGAGGAGGAGAAGAAGGAGGAGGAGCCATGGTGGAGATGCCCAGATGTTGTTGAAGAGGAGCCATGGTGGAGGAACACACTTGTGGTGGAGGAGGAGGAGGAGCCATGATGGAGATGCCCAGATGTTGTTGAAGAGGAGCCATGGTGGAGATGTCCAGATGTTGTTGAAGAGGAGCAATGGTGGAGATGCCCACATGTTGAAGAGGAGGAGGAGGAGGAGGAGGAGCGGCAGTGGGATGGGATGTGACCTCAGTGTCAAACCTGTTGAAGAACTGATTGAGTTCATCAGCTCTTTCCACATCACCCACAATTGGCTGTCTTTTCTTTTTGTTGTAGCCAGAGATGGTATTTATTTCTCTCCACACCTCACGGATGTTGTTATGATGTAAATTCTTCTCTATCTTCTTTTTGTATTCCACCTTTGCCATTGTCAATCTCTTCTTCAGCTCATGTTGCACCTGTTTGAGCCGTTCTTTGTCACCCTCTCTAAAAGCTTCCTTTTTCTGATTGAGGATTGCCTTTATGTCACTTGTGATCCAGGGTTTGTTATTGGGGAAACAGCGCACAGTCTTTGTAGGTATGACTGTGTCTCTACAGAAGTTGATGTACTCAGTGAAACAATCAGCCTGTCTATCAATGTCCATACTGTTCTCATCTGTTTCCAGAAGCACATCCCAATCAGTGCGTTCAAAGCAGTCCTTTAGAGCCTCACTAGCCTCAGGTGTCCATTTCCTTACAGTGAGTGTAGTTGTAGGTTCCCTTTGCACACAGGGTTTGTAACAGGTCTGCAGAAGAACCAAGTTGTGATCTGACCTGCCCAGTGGTGGTAAGGCAGTATCTCTGTAAGCTTCTTTGACATTGGCATACAGCAGATCAAGGGTTTTTGTTTTCTCTTGTAGCACAGTTAACAAATTGTGTAAATCCAGTCAGGTGGGAGGAGAGGGTAACATGGTTGAAGTCTCCAGATATTATTATAAGTGCCTCAGGGTGTTTAGTCTGTATCCTAGCAACAAATTCATGCAGAATTTCACATGGAACATCAGCCGTTGCCTTGGGAGGGATGTACACAAGTATTGTTATTATATGACCAAATTCTCTTGGTACATAATATGGCCGCATTCCAACTGCCAATAATTCAATATCTGGACAGCATATCTTCTCCTTGACAGTAATATGTGCAGGATTACACCATCTCTGGTTCACAAATAAGGCCAGTCCTCCTCCTTTTTTCTTGCCACTAGCCTTTGCATCTCTGTCTGACCGTATGAGAGTGAAGCCAGGTATATCCACAATGGAATCCGAGATGTTATTATTCAACCAGGTCTCAGTAAAACACATCAGGCTGCACTCACGGTACACTTTCTGAGTCTTAACCAATATCTCCAGCTCCTCACTTTTGTTGGGCAGAGAGTTGACATTCCCCATGATGACTGATGGCAGAACGGGCTTGTATCTCCATTTCCTTGCCTTTAACTTTGCACCAGCGCGGCAACCACGAAAGCTCCTCCTTATCTCAGCTGGAATAGGGTAATATACTCCAGATTTGCTCCATTTCAATGAAAAAAGCTCTTCTTTCGAATAAACTCTTCTCTCCACGGAAATATCCATCAGTAGATGTAAAAAAAATCAGATAAAAAGTGACAAAAATAACAAAAATAGCAAAGATTTTGAGAGCTACCAGACTTTGCTGCAACCTGTAAGTGCGCAGATTCTAGAATGGAGAGTGGCCATTACCACAGGTTGTGCTGTGTCCTTGTTGAGAGATTGGTACCCATATATTAGACAACTAATATGATAAAGAACAGAACAAATGACATTAATACTGAAACTTTATTATGCACAACTGTCTATCATGATTGAAGCTGCAATTTTTATTTTTTTATTAAGATATATAGTTTGTTTTACCTTGCAGAACTCTAATATAGTTATATCTGCAATATGAAGTATCTACGCTTGTAATCTTTCTTACATTTTGTAACATTTTGCAACTGTACTCATTTCATTGTGCGTCTAATTCTTCGTGTGAGTCTGCACATGAAGACACAGTAATTAGTGGATATTATCCAGTTGGCCCTGTAGCAGATGCTGCTTAAAACACTAACGCTTCATGTTTTAAATTACACTAAATAATGTCTAATCAAATTTCTGCTGATCATCACAGTCTGATCCAAGCGGAGGCATGTGCATTTCCCCAAATAGTAAGACTAATTAAGGTCTCCCGAATTATGCCCATTAGCAGTTGTTACTACCACACCTTGATTTTATAATAAATCATTAATAGCTCAAAGCAATATAACTCTACTGTCTAACCATAACGCTGACTAATGCAGCAGAACATGAAAAATGGAGCAAGACTTTAAGCTGCTAAGCCTCCAACACACATCAGGATGTGTTCGCAGCCATTTGTCATGTTGTAACTGCTGGATCCCCTTTTGCATCACTGAAATATGTGCATTTCTGATTCATATGATGTCAGTTTTGTTAACTGACTGACCATTTTATGTGTCCTGCAACCTGTAGTGTTAAAATGAGCTTCACCGCTTCACTGTACATTATTTCTGAAAGCTGAAAGGCCCCTCTGCAGGCCCTTCAAAGTACTACACCCTGTCTTCTCTCCAGCAATCTTCTTTGTCAGGATTAAGCCCAGAGCCTTTAATTGCTTGTTTGTGGGGATTGGGCCCAGTGTATGCGGTGAACACTGAGAATGGTGTTAGCACAGCTTTAGCACTCTGATTTCATGGATTTGCAAACGCTGCCAGTTGCAGTTTTGCATACAGTTTCTGTTCTGTGGAAGACGTGTTACTGCAGTGCATGCAAAGTTCAGTGATAATGGATATTTTGAATGGACACACATTTACACTCTGCTCCTACTCCTAGAGATGTCAACTTTTGCCTCCACCAACAGTAACTTCAAAATTCCACAATTTAAAAGCAAGTTTATTAGTTAATAGTAAATATTATTGTATGAAGCTTTAACTGTTGGTTGGTTCCTTCCCTCTATATTGGTTTTATTTATATCACAGATCATTTTAATGGCTTTTTATCTGACAATTTCATATATCGACAGGTTTTAATACCAAGAGACCCTGTGAGAGGACACCAGTAAACTGACTTTGGTTACCAACCAACCTGGTTTAATAACAAAAATGAAGGAAAGCAGAAGCCAAGGATCGATGCAGGGAGTAAAATCATGGTGGAATAATGATAATAATGAGTTTAAAACCCTGGTAGCTTAGTTGGTAGAGTGTGCACCCCACGCACTGAGGCTGAGTCCTCTGCAGTGGTCGTGGGTTTGATTCCAGCCTATGGCCTTTTGCAACGTGTCACTCTCCTTCCCCCTTTCCCATGTCACACCAAACTAGAGAAGGCAATTTTTGAAGAAATTGGTGGTGTGAATGCTGATGTTGAAAAGCTGACGCTAAACCACAGTGCTGCCTTAAAAAGCTGAATAATGATTGATGATGATTTGAATGAAATATTTTGAATATTTTAAGGTTCTGACATTCGAACGCCAAAGTGATTGCTGACTTTGATTTTTGTGTCGGAGCAGCTGATGGAGTAGGAAGAGCTGCAAACAAACAGATGCTAAACAGCATTGTTGGCTTCAATTTGCATGATGAAGAGAGTTTCTGGCTTGAAGAATATATGAGTAGGTACAAGCTGAAAAGGGTATAAATAGTTGAAAAAGTGGGAAAGTTGTTAAAGCTTGGCTAAAGATCCTGTTTACTGACTAGATGAATAAATCTATCAGAAAAATCAAATGATTTGCAATAATGTGCAGTGAAGCTGTCCACAGGTCTGTGATCTTCATCTGAATGTTAATGGTAATAATCAGATTCAGTCTTTTGTCACTAGACTCACATGGCCTGGGTGAGTGTACGCTCATCTGATGGGAGTTGACGTGAAATGACAATAAAAGTAACTTAAGTTTTTAGTCAATGTCAAGCAGTCAGAGTCACATCTCAATAACTGGGGACCCGTACACATGGATAAGGAAAAACAAACACGTGGGGCTCAGTTATTCTGTTACATTTGTGGCTTTGGATTTTGACCTTATAATAGTTTCCATAAATATGGAGCGCCGCATACTGTATGTTCTACTGTCACTTTCTCATGTGACTCAAAAAGTCATTGCATCTGACCTTGTGGCGCAATGGTAGCGCATCTGACTCCAGATCAGAAGGTTGCGTGTTCAAATCACGTCAGGGTCAATGGTTTTCAAGAACTAGCACGAAGGAATTAATGGAAGTGAAAAGACACACTGTAAACACCTCACCTCCATCTCCCGGCATGTAGGAGAACCTGTCAAAAACTCAGAACGTCCTATGGAGGGTTGGTTTGCCTGTTCTGGGTTAAACAGGGCACCCTCTGTGGAAGAGGACCTGTTCCCTCCAAAGGTCAAAACAAAACATAATGATGCTTTCTTTTTAGGTCATTCTACATTAATGGAAACATACTGTATGTCTGAATATTATTATAATATTCTGCCAATCAGTGCCTACAAATCTTACGCACTGGCCCTTTATGTGTAAATTCAATAATTGAGGTGTAAGAGTGACATTCTCCAGTCCCTTCCACTTTTGTCTGAATGCATCAATGGATGTGACACAGCAGGTGATTTACATGCCTTTACATTAGACACATTCATACCTTTCAAACAGAATGTTTCTACCTTATGGCCCACAAGAAGTCATTTTAATAAACTGTCTCTTTACCATCTGACAACCGAATGAAACGCCCTGTCCTACAGCAATTTTATACCACATGAATATAATTTAAATGTATATTAAAACGTCTGTTGCACTTGTATGGGGTTGTTTTCCCAGTACAACCATCCATCAGTCCGACAGAGTCACATGCTGAAGAGAGCAAATCTTGGTAGAAATGTGTGGGACAAACACAATAGACATAACAGACATAAATCTATAAATAAATCTATAGGGCTGGGCGTTGTTTGAGAAATTGTGATGTGCCAATACCAGTAGTCTTAAAATGAAAGCAATACCAATGAAGTGCTTCATTTGATGCATTTGAGCAAAACCATACAATTCATTAATTCATAATTTTTTTTTCTAGATCAGTGTACAAAAAGTATTCAATGGAGGTATCTTTTGACAGGAGAAGTTTCGATACGACTTGATACTAGGTTATTTCGATCAGTACCTTAAAGGTATTGGTATTATACACAGCCCTATAAATCTATAGCTCATGCCCAAGTCCAGCCTGCCATATTAGACTTGATTAAATTGTTGTTCAATAGCAATGTGAATGATTGTAGTAAATTCACTCAGTATGAGATGTAACAGTCACATTGTCCAGTCCATTCCACTTCTATCGGAATTGTCTGAATATAGCAATGGATGTGACTGAGTGAGTGATTTATATACCTTTTTATTGCCATCTGGTATATGGATGAAATATCTGTATTAAAACAATTTTAAGGTATGTGAAGTATAATTTACATATGATTTAAAATGTATTTTGCACATGTAGGGGTTGTAATTGGCTGTAAGGTTGAACTAACAACTCAGTGACACATTTTCAACAAAGAATAAACATTAAGTATCAGAAAGGAGGAGCTTCGCTGCAATATGCTGTGATATTAAGTTGTGTTTGACATTGTGGACATGCTAAACTGTATATTTAAATTGTTTTAAGTTGTTTTCTGGTCATAATTTTCAGACCGTGGCCATTGAAAAGATATGACCCCGACGTGATTTGAACACGCAACCTTCTGATCTGGAGTCAGACGCGCTACCGTTGCGCCACGAGGTCCTGCTCAGCATTATGATTTAATAAAAGGGATTAGAAAACCATCAGAGAGCAGGGTACAGTATGGTGAAGTGACATGTTTGTTTGCATATTGCCGTTAGGATCAACACATTAAAAAGAATAAACATGGCGAACACGTGACGCATGTAAAACTCTCTTTTCCCTATCACGCAGCAGTCTCGTAAGTAGCTGAACAAATGTTATGTCCGTCATGTTTCATCTTCCTTACAGATAAATAACATTTTATCACTCGGTTTAGCTCGCGTCAGCACCATGGACAGCTGTCAGCTCCACAGCTGGCTCACGAGCTCACCTCGCCGGTGCTGTGGTATCGCACTGTGTGCTGACTGCGCATGTGCGCATGACGCGGTTTTATTTTTAGTTTCCATTCATACTGCCACTTTAAATGTGTTCATACTCAGCTGTTCATGAAGTCAGCCCAGTTCACTGGTATTTCATTATAGACCTTTTCCACAGAAACCATTTTGACATCAAACAGTAAACACAGGTGTTACCAATGACACTAATTAAGGTTTTTTGTGCATGTTGGCTCACTGGAAAGGCTCCGCTCCACTAAATGTCACGTGACCTTAATTAGTGTCATTAACCTTTGATTACCCTACTATTTCATATCAGTATGGCTACTGTGAAAAACATGTTTGCCTCACTGTATTTAAAATAATTTGTTGAGTAATGTTCTCGATTACAACATGTGTACACAGCATGATTAATACGAGGATGAGGCATATTTTTTACATACTTAAATTTGAATACATTTTTCTTCTACATTATAGTAGACTGTACATACCTTTACATGCTTCTTATAATTTCTCCAGGCTGATATACTTTTTTTTGAATGGGAGCATTTGTAACATGACCAGTTTCCCCCCCAGGAATCAAAAAAGATTTCTGATTCTGATCCAACAGGGTCTGATAAAGATGGGCAGTTATGATCAGTACTATACATTTTGATATGTCACAGTAGAAAAATCACGGGTGTAAATATAATTAAAGTTGGGATTCCATTTAGCTGCTTTCATCTGATTTCTTTAAAGGACTATGAAGTAATTATTACAATATTATTAACACCCAGCTGTGGAGGAAGATCCTTTAAGTCAAAGTACTAATACCACACTGTAAAATGTGCCATGTGACTGTTATTATAGATAAATAGATTTTTAGTGGTCATGCATTGATGCAAAAGCTGTATTTTATGGTAGCTGGTTGAGGTCTATCTATAATGTTCTCCATTAACTGACTAAAAAATTCTGAAAATAATGAGAAAGGCCTTCACCGTTACCAACGCATAATTTAAGCAGCACTTGGATTAGCTGTTGGGTATTTTAATTTGTAACAAAACATCTTGTAGGTGCTACATGTGTTCTGTGTGCAGATAAAGCAGTCAGATTAATGTAGTGAAGTAAAAAATAAAAAAAATACAATATACCTCTGAGATGCAGTGGAGTAAAAGCAGAAAGTGGCTTGAAAACAAAGACTCAAGTAAACTAAAAATACTGCAAACTTGAACTTGAAAGAGGACAGGTTTAGAAAAGTACCTCTTAATTAATGACACTTTACATTCATGAAAAACAACATCGGAAATTACTGACATATGGATACACTTGACAAATGTTTACATAAAACCTTTCAGTGTTTTTATTTATTTATTTGACAAGCAGCAGGATCATGTTTGTCACCTCATTTTTTCTTTACATTTGAAAGTAGATACAATAGTCAGTATACCAGTTTTATTACAATATTTTTTCCTAACTTCAGTACATTTAACAAAGAAAGAAAAATAAACACACAACAACTGCAAACGTGAGAAAAGAAAGCATGTTTTTTAATGTGTAGCCACCAATGTGTCATTGATGTCACAACTACCTCTTTCCCCGGTTTTCTTTTTTTTCTCCTTTATTTTCGCTCGACTAGTATGTTTATCAGCTCTTTCCTCTTGAACGGCTATAGGCATTTTCTTTTTGTCGTTTGACGCACAGGTGCGTGGCACTGGTGATGTTGTAAACAGCATAAAAATCAGAAGGTGGGTGGGGTCGGGAGGAGGGTGGTGGTGTTAGCTGGCTGTCTGACGTGACGCGATGACCTTTTCTTGTTTTCAAAGATGGAGGCACCGGTCCTGCTTTTAAGTCACCGCACAGAATCACGGCAGACAGCGACAGTCCAAAACCTAAATGGATGAATGAGTCTGTTTTTGTTATTTATTTCACGTTTTAAACCTGCATCTGCCGGTCAGTCACACAGGCTGGGCTCTTCTGCCTACGCGACGTAGCTGTACTCGTCTGCCGAGGTCTGGCTTCGCTCGATGTACTGCTTGTCGATGAGCACCTCGATGCACTTTTTGATCATGCTGATACTTGGGTTGAACCTGGCTTTGGACTGATTGATGACCTGTGCACAGAACATTTGGAAAACAGTAATTAAACAGTTCATCTAATAGGGATACGAGAATGCTGCCACACAGATCTACTACATTTAAAACTAAATCTGCAATATGTACTGTATATATTTTGAATATTCTTATCTAAAATAACAGCCTGTCCGAGATAAATTAAAAAAAAAAACAACTTAAAATGACCAAACAATTACCACAAAGTTGTCCTGCTATTAAAATATTGTATGGATGATCCCATCACAAGTGGACAGCTCTCAGCACAGGTGTGAATGCATCCAAGATGCTCAGATCACATTTGGAGGTGGACTTGGCTGCACGTGACCACATTCTTTCAGCACTGTGTCACCATGTGTCCTGGGCCTTGTTGAAGGACCGCTTGCTCAGCTGGTGTCCTACATACTGTATTCACTAAACGTGCTGTCTGATTTCCATTTAGTTCACCGTAATGCAAATTACATATTTGGGCTCTCTTACCTGCCAAGATTAGCAACTGATGTTTGTGAACACCAAGCTTTTTATTGTTCGCTAAAGCTAAACTTAAAAACTAAAACTAGGTGTAAAAAAAATTAGTTAGCTGAAATGAAAATAAAAAGTACACTTTAGAAAAAACAAACTAACTGAAACAATATTGTGTACTTACAAAGCCAATTTAAAAAGAATAAAAATAAACAGGTAATGTTTTTACTTTTAGTATTTGTCAATGCAACAAGCATGAGGAGGCACTGTTGCATGTTACTGAGACGGGAATCTCTACATGACTGAATTAGCTGCCTGCATCAAGTGCTGCGTTTGTATGGTTATACCAATTCAGAATTTCTTAAACTGAAAAATACCTCCCGTAATATAATAAAACTAAAACTAATACTGAAACTAATAAAAAACATTTAAACAATTAAAACTTAACAGAAAAGCGCAGACCCACTCTGGAAACTAACTGAAACTAAACTGATTTTAAAACAAAAATTAAACTGCAACACAGCTATGGCAAGGTCTTAATCATTTGAACCTTGCAAATTCTGTATTAAATGCAAAACATTAAGTTGTGTCTTGACTTGTAAAAAAACAGTTTGTTACTGCATCACTGTACTGGTGGCTACTCTGTGCTTAAAGTGCATCTACCTGCCAACATTTAGGAGCTGTCTGAAAATACTGTTTCAACTGATTTCCCCATTTACACTAAATTTATGAAAGGAGGCCGCATTTGATTCACGGCAAACATGTCAAACAGTAACTAATATAGGTTGCCTCTTTGCGACTTGTGGAAATGTCCCCAGACTAAAAAAAAACATTTAAAAAGTAATGCAATTTTGTGAGTTATTGAGTTCAGAGAAACTTTAGAAACTTTGTGAAATGCTTTTACAAATTCTTGATTATTTAGGTCTTGTAGTGGTGTTCCGTCTGGATGTCAAAAAAACACTAACAAGCTGTAGGCACACTAACTTCAGTCTGACACCAATGACAGGAGATTTAATGCAGTTGAAAGAAAAACCTTTGCTGAAGAAAAAGTTCAAAATTAAATCTTGTCACTGACACAGCTGTCTGCTCTGCTCCGTCTACTACACAGCACGTCACTCCATAAATTAAAGAGTATACGCAGTTTTCTGCCAATATAACAAATTGGGTTTTTAACATCTTCTATACTGCCTATATCTTATGCAATGAATAGAAACAACAAACTATGAATTTTGCATTATTTTTAAATTCACTTTAACTTATTCTCACATTGTGGCTCTTACAGGTCTTCTAGTGTTTTCTTCTAAATGTTAAACAACAAGTTATTTATTTCTTTTTGTAAGAACACATTGTGTCTGCTTGTCCCAGCGTGTTGGCTACTACTGTAGAGCTGCCAGTTAAAAACGACAACACATCTGGTCGGAAAATGATACGGCTATGTGTTTATTCACATATAAAGCAGGGAAGTGAGCTCCATTCACAAGTGGTCACCCGAGACGCACTCTAATGCCAGGTGTAAAATGACGTACACTGAGCTGTCAACTTCAGATCACTGAGGTCTCGTGGTAATGCCAGGTGTAAACAGGCTCCCATTTCCCTGAGTTTCCTCTAAATATATAAATTATAGAGAAATCAACAAAAGGTTTTGAATGGAAATTATTTCCACCTACCTCCTGGATGAGGGCATTGTGTCTGAGCACCTTGCGGGCCTTCATGATTCTCACTATAGCAGCTTGTAAATACATTTTGCGGTCCTCGTCTACGGCGCTCCTCGTCTGCTCCATCTCCTGATGATCAGTGGATTTAAGTGTTTAGACACCGACATGGCTTCCAAACAACAGAATAACAACAAAGTTTGAGAAGCGTGGATTTATCTAACCTGTGGTGTGTCTTTCTGCATTGATGTTGTGATCTTGAACTTTGTCCTTTTACTGGTGAAACTCATATTTAGTGAAAACGTGGACTCGGTTTCGATCTCCTCCTGTGAGCAGAGGGGGAAGAGGAAAAGCATGTCACCAGTTGTTTGGACCACAAGCAGAGGTTGCTAAGGACTTGACCAGGCATATAATACAAGTAAAGATAAACCTCTCTATCAATATACCCATAACCACTTGTTGCCCATGAAAGCTCAGACCTTTTCTGAGTCGTGGTTGAGCATCTTGACGTCCAGCAGGGACTTGATGGTCTTCTGTAGCTCCTTCTCGTTCATCTGGGTGCCGTCCTGCAGCTCCTTGTAGGTCACCGTCTGGCTGTTGTTGAAGGCCAGCAGCACAGCCATCTGGTAGGTGGTCACCATGGCAACATAGGGCTTGGACAGGTAGTTCATCTTCACCTCACCTGTTTGAGACAAGTGGACACAGATTAAAGATGGTGCACAAAATTGAACCATCTAGCTTATTATCTACGGAGCTTTTTGTGCACAAACTTGACAATATTACTTGGTAACGCTTTATTTTTAAGAGGTGTACATAAGACTGACATGACACCATCATAACCATGACATGACACCTGGCCTGTATGCCCGTTGTCTTTAAGTGTAATTTGGTCAAGAATGTCCTTATTTCTATCCGGTAACTGTAAATCACCTCAGTGCTGTACAATGATACAATTACACTGGTCTCATGACAGCCAATGTCAATGACAGTATAATGTATTGACATAAAGCTACATAGTTTCTTTAAGTTTGGTATTTAGACCTGCTATGGGATGTTCATGTCAGGTCATAGGTTATGTTGTCTCAAAGACATCTCAAACAGTGTCAACCTTGCATTAAAAATGACAAAACTGACCGCATGATGCTTAATGACAACAATCATTCATTCATTCAAGTCTCCTTCAAGTTCATGACAGTTGTCATGTCATGGTTATGACAGTGTTATGTCAATCTTATGCACACCCCTTCAAATAAATTGTTTGTTCTTCTATGATTAGACCTCTTTTTTTTGTTTAGAATAGTCATTCTGGTGTATCAAGTCACATTTTCAAATATTAGTTCAAACAGATCCATTTTACATTCAAATCTTACATAATTCAGCTTTAAATAGTGTGTGTGTGTGTGTGTGTGTGTTTGTGCGTGTGTGTTTGCGTTACCTGTGCAGAGATAGTGCAGCCAGGTCAACTTCCTCCCACTGAAGTGCTGATTATAGAACAACTCAAACTGCAAAAAAAGAGGTGAAGACAGATTGTTATTTTGATCAGTCTGAACCTCTAAAGCTGACAATTCAGCTGTGCTCCAGACCAGTCAACTAACCATCTGCACGCTCTTCTCTAGTTCTTGAGGGATGGCGAATGTGGAGGAGGGGACATGTGTGAGAGGCCAAGCTCCAGCCTGCAACCACATGGCACAAACCACAACATTACACATTTGTAGTAAATACTTGGGAACAAAAGAATCGGCCAGAATCATAAACATCTTAGATATTTAAACCCAGATGTAGACATGAAAATAAGACAGTCGATGTTCTCCGAACCTGTAATACGTAGATCTGGAAGCTGATGCCCAGGTCCACCACTGTCTCCTGCGTCTTGATGAAATTGTTGAACTTGTTGTTGAGGTCGGCGCTCACGCTCATGTCTGTGTACATTCTGTGGAGTTTGCTCGTGAACTCGTAGCCACAAGCTTGCTGTAGAAAGAAAGAAAGGAGGACAGAGTGTGTTTGAATTAAGGGTTAGTAAAGGCGAAAAGAGTAAACAAAAGAGAGACTCGTGGGAGACTTAATGAGCATGTTAACCACAGCACGTTGAAAAGAACTACATGCTTTGTGGGCTGCTTCCACCTCTGACATGGAGGCTGTTTACACCTGATAATACATGCGTCTTGGGTGATCCGATCACAAGTGGACAGCTCTAAGTACAGGTGTGAATGCATCTAAGAGGCTTTGAGATCTGATCGCTCACACCAGATTCAGAGGTGGTCTCAGCTACTTGTGACCACATTCCTTCAGCAGTGTGTACGCAAGGACCTCCTATTCAACATCCTGTAAGTCTACACGAAACACACTGTCAGATTTCCATTTGGTACGCTTTAATGCAAACCACATGTTGTGGCTCTCTTACCTGCCATGATAAGCAGCAGATGTTTGTGAACCTACTGTCTGTTGCAACTGATTTCACCACTGAACTAGTAACCGCAACATCCCCAGGCTCCCTTGAAAAATCATGCAATTTTGAGCGTTGAGGGAGGGGAAACTTGATAAATTTGCAAAACACTGCAACAAATTTTCAGGCTTTCTTGCAAATTTGGCACCAAAGCAATACTTTAAAGGGACAGTTCACCGTAAAATCAAATATACGTATTTTTCATCTGGCCTGTAGCACTATTAACCCATCTAGATTGTTTTGGTGTGAGTGGCCTAGTTTTGGAGATATCAGCCGTAAAGATTTCTGCCTTCTCTTCAATAAAAAAACCCTCAAAAACAGTGTTTCTTGCAGTTGTTTATAGGAACTGCAGTAGAATCTACTGGAACTACTTTATGTCCATAGAAAGAAAGTAGTTCCATGAAACTGCTCACAATAAGGTGAGTGGAATATCTTGAGTAACCAGGTCACAGGTTTTGGAAAAAGACATTGCTGCTGAGTTTTTCAAAATCCTCCAAGTCCTCCATTTAGTCTCATTATATTGGAGAAAAGGCAGACATTTCCGTGGCTGATATCTCCAAAACTCTGTAACTCAAACAAAAAAAAACCCCCCATTGTTGTACTGATGAAGTGCGTCTTCCTGCCAACATTTATTAGCTCGGTATTTGAAAACACTGTTTCAACCGATTTCAACATATACACTAAATTTATGAAATAAGACAACATTGTACTGACAGTAAACATGTCAAATATAAAAAATACAGTAAACAGTAGAAGTAACTGACTACTCCCTGGTTGTCCATGTAGAATGTCATCAGACTTCCTTTAAAAACTGCCCAATTTTATAAGTTGTTGAGTTAAGAGAAAGTTCATAAACTTTATGTGAAAACATGGTGTCTGGCATGATAGCTACCACTGTTGGGTTGCTGGTTAAAAACAATATTGCATTTAGTCTCTGCAAACCAAAATGATGTAGCTACTCGTTTACTTGCATACGAGCAGGGGAGTGAGATCCGTTCACAAGTGGTCACTTGAGAACTTGAGATGCATGAGGATACGTATTCTAAAGCGAGGAGTGAACTGAGGTACTTAGGAGCTGTCCACTTGTGGTTGAACACAGGATGCATGTTAATACCAGGTTTAAACAGGCTCTTAAACTCACACACTGTCCAACCGAGTGCTTTTATAGATGAGGCACTGGTATCACAAGGTGTCGTTAGTAGTGTTGAGATTTACCTTTAGTTTGTTGATCATGGCTTCTTCTGAGTCCATTGACAATGATAAACCATGTATTAATCTCTTTGCTAGCATTCTGGCATAAAACTGGAAAACAAAGAAAAACAAGACATGAGAAACGGTTTGCTTTTGGGACAAAGTTTATCAAAAACTATTTTGGGACTATTGAGGATACTAAAAATGGACTCTCTATGATGCCAATACTTGAACTATTTAAAACTCAAAACCTGCCTCCTTGCGACGGTTCATACGTCAAAATATCACAAGATATTTGGGAAAATCTTTGTGCGTTTGTAAGAAGAATTGTGGTCACCTTTTGAAAGATGTCCTTGTCGTCTATGTACTTGAACACTGTGATGAAGCTCGTCAGCTTGTCCTCCACTTCGTTCTCCGTCATTCCCTTTGCAGACTTTTTCAGCAGATTGTCACAGTATTTCGCCAGCTGGACAGAGACACCAGGAGGGACATGACCCGGTCAAGGCACTGTATATTACAGTGTGTTTGTGTGTCAGAGAGTGTGTGTGTGTGTGTGTGTGTCTGCACTCACCAGTTCAGGGGCTTTACAGATGGACTTAGGCTCCCTGAAGTTCACCACAGACGTCAAAGCCTGAGAAAAAGATAGATATCAAATGAACACCGATGGTGAAAACACAGTAACACATGTACCTACTTTTAACATTTATAACTGTAGTTTTTACAGGAAGTGTACTAGGAGAACAGACCTTTACTTTTGCCACCTAGGGACCGTTGTGTGTAATGCTGTTTACCAGCTGTTAGAGACAGGGGTTAAATACCTTATCGAGTGCACTCATGAAGTGCTGATCTCCATTTAGAACTGTGTTTATGAGCTGAACAAATTTACTGTGAACCTCCAGCACTGACTCCACAAACAGGGTTGGCATCTACAGAAGACAGAGACAAAGTTGCATTGAAAGACAAATTATTTTGCAGCTGAAGTTAACAGACTAAAGTAACATTTTTACAAAAGTCAAATTAATCAATGTGTCTATTTTGAAGCAACGGGGCCCTACAGGTCAGATTATTTATTGGTCATTTGATTTTCTTTTCAAAAACACATTCAAACACATTGAGTATTCTGAGTTTTTCTTCTAATACAAAGATTAGAATCAAAATTCAAGCCATTTTTCTTTTCCATGGTCAAGCTAAATTTAAAAAATGGTTGGATTTTAATTTTGAAATTTGTACAGCAAAAGATAAAATCACTTTCTTTCATACCCCGAGAGCAGATGTGGTATATTACAAGACAAAAGCGCCAAATGTAAGACTGCCAGTGTCGCTTTAGCCCAAGCTAAAATGTCTTTACTACCATACTCTCATATGATTTTAGACATATCAGAGAAAAACAGGGCCAGATGTCCACAGAAATCTCACTGCAGTCAAGTGAGCTGTCTTGCGAAAACTCCAGCTGCCGCTTGGATTTTGATGCTTGTCTGTTCATGATGTTATGATACTGGTACTCGGAGAAGCCAAAGAGGCCGAAAGACTCACATAACAGCAATAATTTCTCACATTACAACAACACATCATGATTCAGTGAAGTCTTGTTTAATGTGACCTCAACAGATAAGGCCTAATTTGATAGAAGCACTAGAAAATTAAAGGAAAATTCAGCTCAAATTACAGGATACCACTCAGTTTCAACTGTTATAGTTTTTCTTTGACAGGTTTGCTTAAATTTTCAATGGAGACCTGTTCACGATGGCCCTGACTATAACCATGTGAAATCTGACCGCTGTTTTTACCGCTCAGTTTATGAGAAATTTATTTATGGTATAATATAATTTGAGCATGCTTTCCCTTTAATTTTCTCAAAAAACTGAACAGTGAAATAATTCTCAGAAACTGAATAACAGGCCTTTTATTTTCTGTTTTCTATTGATTTTATTTATTACTATAATTAAAATCAAATCATCTTTTATATTTTGCTAATCTCTTTTTGACCGTGAAAAAGAAAAACTCCTTGTATTTCAAATTTATTTTCTGTATTTTAAAATGAAAATCGACTCATTTTTTGTTTTTGATACCAGTTTCTGTAGAAAATCACAGACAGAAGACACACCAACCAACAGGCAGAAGGCTACAATTATGTGAAAAAAGTGACATGACAATATTGCAATTATCCAGTAATGCCAATAATAACTGAATAAAGGCCACAGTTTAACTTGTGATGTTTTATCATAACATCAAATCGTGCTGCTTTAAAGCTTCAGCAGCACAACAGCCTGTGATTAAAAATAAATGATGCAGCAGTTATTTCTGGCCCTCATGGGTATCAAGAAAAACATGATTGATGAGATGCATGTTCAAAGCCCTTCCAAAGCTATTTTCCAGAAAAAGGAACAGCAGCTTGAACACACAGCGTTGTAGTACTAACGTTTTCCTGAGAGAGGTTACTGGTGCCTCGGATGCCCTCGTTGTGGATATGGACCTGCAGCTCCTGGATCATATGAGGCAGCCCGTTGGCCACAGCCCGCAACAAGGTGTACATGTTGGCCATGTCTAGACACACAGGATACAAACCGTTTGATCTCTGCTTAACAACTCGATATGTATATCATCTATGTTGCATTCAGACAATAAGCACAAAGGTAGTGGACTGACCGTCTCGCTTCTCCTGCCGAATAATGTTCTGACACTCCCCGTGCAGGAACTGCAGATGATCTGCCACCATCCTCTGCTGGCATTCATGGATGACTTTGGCATAGGAGCTGGGGTGCAGGTACTTCCGACATCTCATCTCTTCGTCTTTCAACCGTCCCAAAACCTGGAGGAGGAGAATGATAGAAAGAGCAGAGTAGAGAGGTCAGTGTGTTGGTTTTAGAAATCCAACAAACGAGTTACTACAATGCATTTACCTGCTTTCAAAAGGCCAAATATGCAAAATTTAACCGGTAACTGAATTAATCAAATGTGATATTACATATAATATTGCCACTGATCTGTATTAACCAAAGAGTTGATATGTGGGTTAAACTTGACTGTGACCAATGCAAGCAGTGTAACGCAAGTTGAGAAAACAAAACTGCCAAAACTTGTTTTGGTGACACTAAATGATTCTTGGCATTGGCACTTGTTTTGAAAGTTTTTTTCTTCTTCCCAACAAAATGAAAACAAAAAAATGCAAAGAACAAGCAAAAGTCATTTCATCCAAATGATCAGACTGAACTAGAGCTGCAACAATGAATCGATTATTAATCGAGTATTAAGTTCATTGTGAACTATTGATAATCGATCATTTGTATAATTGACCAATTCATTTTATAGGGAAAAAAATATATTTAAATATATTTTGGTTTCTTAACTGTTCTATGACAGTTAACTGACTATCTTGGGTTGTGAGCAAAACAAGACATTTGAGGACGTCACCTTAGGCTTTGGGAAACCCTTACTGACATTTTTTAGACCAAACAACTATTACTTGATTAACTGAGAAAATATTGACTGATTAATTGACTATGAAAATAATCATTAGTTGCAAGCCCTAGATGCATTTTTCCTGATAGTGGCTAATCAAACAGCCATCTAAAATGAACATTTTTTGTTTCACTTTTGAACTGATTCAGAATCAACTTGATATAAACAAATGCTACAACCACATTTTTGACATTCATGACGACATAGTGAAACAGAAACTCAGTCGACACATTGCTGCTGGCACCTACAAATTGCTTTACTTTCCATCTTGGCCTCCAGTAAATGTTGTGAAGCAGGACTTGACGGACTTATCAAGGTCTTCATGGCGACGTTAACTGCTGGACAGGGTGTTGTGTTGCTGTTCACACATTAATATTACACTGCAGAATTTACTATCAACTTCTAAATGGGCAATTCTAGTGTGTGGCCAAAGTACAGAAGTCCTCAGCAGCGGGTGAGGGAGATTTCCAGCCTGCAGCCCTTTTGCGGACAGCATTAGCTCAGTCCGTGCCTTGAGGACCGGAGGGTGTCCGCTTCAAGTCCAGCTGAGACCAAAAGTGTGGAGTGTGGACTGGTAGCATGGAGAGGTGCCAGATCACCTCCTGGGCAATGTTGAGGTGCCCTTGAGTGAGGCACCAAACCCCCAACTGTCTGGGTGCCTGATTCTGGTCAGCCTCTACCACTCTACTACCGTTCCCACAAACTGCAAGTGTGTATACAGGTCTACACGCTTGTAAAGAAAAAATCAAATTTCCCCCAAGAGGGATTAATAAAGTACCTTCCTCTTCTTCTTGATCAGCTCCATTTTCTCTCGTACACTGTTTCATAACTAATGTTAATATAGTTGTAGGAATATGTTTGAGTCAGAAATAAATGGACTTACTGTCTGAGCCATGTCTGCCTCAGTTTCATGCTGACCCGTCATGTGATGTTAATTAACTGCTTGTTGAATGTGTGTTGCTTTAAAGTTTCAAGTGTGTTGATTAAATGTTATTTTGTTATTACCAATTATTCCAAACCTCGATCTTAAAAATAAATCAGATGCAGACCTCTGAGTAATAGGTTTGAGAACCCCTGACCGTCGAGTCAAAACCTATATCTGTCAACTCTATGAAACGTACCGGCTCGAACGTCATTCTGTGGGACAGGACAGTTAATATTTATCAGACTCCAGATAGTTTTGAGCACATGCACACACACATGTGGCACGCAGCGCACTAGGATAACTATGGAAGAAAGAGAAAAATCTGCCTCCCCACAGCTACAAACTGGGTCAGATATGCAACTGTGACAGAGCCTGTCTGCACAGAAGGAGACTGAACTGTACTACAGTGTTAGTTGCTGCTTTTTCACAGTCATATCACACACTGCCCTAATGCCTGGTAAAGCTTTAATGATGATCCTGTTTACAGGCTGGAGGGATAAATGTATCAGAGAGATCTGATTATTGCCCCAGAGAATGAATGAGAGAGAGAGAGAGAGAGACAGAGAGGGTGGCAGCTGAAGGTGCCCTGGGGTCTGTGATCTCAGCCTCAGTGGGTTAATGGTAGAGCTAATACTCAGATTAAAACTCTTATGTCACCACACCGACATGGCCTGACTTTACACACACAGGCCCTGGGTGAATGTACACTCATCTGGTGCTCATGGAACAGCTGAGCACCATATGTGGGTTCTTTAATCCATGGAGATCACAAGCAACCCAAAAACAATAGTATAGCAACGCTATAGCAGCTCATAGGCTCATATGGCAGCTTTAACACACAGCATTCACATATTTGCATTATCTACCCGTCTATCCTACCTTCTCCATATACTGTGAGCAGTTGGATTCTTGCAGTAGATTGGAGGCTTCCTGTTTGTAATACTCCCCCGTTTTTGTCAGAAATGGCCCTTCGAAGATTTCCTGATAAAACTGAAACACAGACAGAGGACGTGGCCCACATCGGATTAAGTAAACATGAACTACACAGACCTATATGAGAGTATATTGTGCAGCTTGTGGAGAATGCAAAACAATGAGAAAAACGCTGCCCATTACATTCTGACCCCTTTGTTCATGTTATCAACAATAACTGATAAATAGCTTTATAATCAGCTATAAAACATAATACAAATAATTGTAATCCTCTGCGTCAATATTTGTTGTCTCACCTTTAGAGGAAACTTCTTCTTGTACTGTTCAACATGAACAAAGGAGTTGATGACCCCGTGGATTACCTTCTGGTTGGGGTTCTCGCCACAGCGATCACTGGAAGACATGAAGGGTGATAATGTTAAATCTGATTTTTGCATTGCTGAGCACTAAAATGATCAGCATGGTGGAAAGAAAGGGGCTACAAGGTCCCTAATATTTGGATGTCTATGCAATTAAGGCACTTTCTGGGGAAAAACATCCCCCAGTTTGAGTCTACCGTCTTTCTCTTTCACCGGAGAGTAAGACACTTATCACCAAACTCGCAAATTTCTTCTCTTAGGATTCTGTACCTGTCAGCTGTATTAAGAAGGCTTGGGAAGGTGAAATCAATGCTGTGTTGCATGATTAAATATGGAGAACTGCACCCGTATTCATAATTGTTCAATAAACAGCAGACAGAGGTTAATTAAGTTCAAAGTGATTGACCATTTTCATTATTCTAGGGTCATGTTATATAAATGTTGACCAAATCAAATGACGGTGCACTGTTGCATTTTGAAAATGCCCACTAATTTATTCATTCTGGTCAAGAATATTTTCTTTTCTTTTTTTCTTTACCAATAATAAGATAGATAAGATAAGATAAGATGGACTTTATTGTCCCAAAGGAAATTTGTCTTGGATACATGCGGTACCTGCTGTTAAAAGATACAAAAAATTTACTACATACAATTCCTACATATATACAGTCCATACACTCTGTACCTACAGTATATGCACAGACTGCCATCAGCCAACAAATTGCACACTGCCCGTTGCACATCTGTTTTACATAATCATCATAAAAATGACATATTTATGTTTAAAAAATGTATATATGTGTGTATATATACACACATGCATATATACACATATACATACTTATTTACATGCAAATACATACCTGCACATACACACTGTATGGTTAAGCTACAGTTAGCTTCCCATTTAAGGCTTTAATGGACAAGGGGACAAAAGAGTTTTTAAAGTGGTTAAGCCTACACTGGTGGACTCTAAAGCGCCTGCCTGAGGGGAGAAGTTGGTACTCATGATGGAGGACGTAGATGGGGTCTGAGATAATCTTCTGGGACTGTCTGATAATGGTTTGCTCAAAGACAGACTGGAGTGTGGCCTGCTGCCTGACTTCCATGATTTTCATGGCTCTCTGCATAAGCCTGGCAATCTGCGCCTTCAGTTGTACACTGAGGTTGCCAAACAAGGCTGAGATGCCACACCGCAAGATGCTCTCAACTACTGCATGGTAGAAGAGGAACTGCATTTTCTGGTTGACTCCAAAGGCCCTCAGCCTGCGAAGGAAACGTAGGGCGCTGTTGGACCCTAGTGCAGGCATTATCGACCTGAACACTCCACGTTAGTATATGGTCGATGTGTATGCCCAGGTATTTATATGATTCTCTCTCCTGACTTGGCTGTCTTTGGATGGTTTAATGACTCTGAATGCCTGAAGGGAGAGTTTAACAGTTCTATTGATGGGCACAGTGCCCAGTGACAAAAAATTGTCAATAAAATAATATTTCATGGCCTATAATAATGATAATTTAAAACAATAAGTGTACAATTAGAATACCAGAACTAAATATGCTATTTCTCATTTCTCTGCCATTACAGAAAAAAATGACAAGAAAAAAGCGGATTGCACAAAAATCATTTCTTGTGGCTCAGCTTGTGTGAAAAACATACTTTTTGATTTCATTCAGCAACATCCGGATCAGGACAGCCTGAAGGGGCTCGATCATTAGCTTCCTCCACATATCTAGCGCCAACTGCAAAGACACACAAAAGTACAGCATATCATGACAGTGTAAACAGATCCTGAAGCAGGTCACTGTGGTTGGGTGGTGTAAGGTGAAATCTTGACCTGGGTACTGGATCCCAGAAACTGAATCCCACTAATCTCTCAATCAGTCTGTGCATGTGCTCTCCTTACTTTTTTAATAACTCTAGTGGGCGATGGAAGTGTTGATGTTGATGGGCTTTTTATACCAGTGTGAGAAAATCAGTCAGTACCTCTCCGATCTCCATGAGCGGCTCATTCATGTCCACTCCCCCATAGCCGTACTGCAGGTCTGCTTCTGTTAGTTTGTTCTTCTTGATGAACTGAGTGTTGAGGTACCTGAACAAAGTGGGGCAAGAGGTAAAGATGTTAAAAAATCAACTGCATCAAGAAGAGTTTGAGGAAATGACATCTAATATCTATGTGTGTGTCACAAAACAGTTAAACCACAACACTGCTGCTCCCAGGGGCCGCCGGTTGCAAGTTCGGTTCATTCATTCATGGAGGTTACGTGAGAACGATCATTCTTTGGTTACCCTAATGGTAACTCACTCACTCTGTAGCTATTAAGTGTCAGGTGAGCCAATGAAATTCAATAAAGTCCAGGATTCCTGGCCAATTAATGAGCCAGAGGCAGTTATGAAGGCATTTTTTATGAATATCATACTGAAAATACCATGTCAGACTTGGTATATTTACAAGTTTTGTTTTTAAGTTAACAAATGGCTACAATTTTGAGCTCACTGTTCTGTACAAAATATGACTGAAAGCGTTTCCACTGGAATTGCAGGCAAAGAGAGGTTAATCAATGCACAAACTACAGTTTATGGATGTAGTATAGACTGAAGCACTGTGACATTGTACTAACCACAACAGTTACTTCTGGGTAGACAACTGGCAGTTGAACTACCCAGCTGATCTGCTCTGTTTCTGCTGTCATTTTCAGGAATAGCTGCAATGTTTAAAGCCGCTGAAAGCTTGGCTTGAAATAGTAAAATGCATATTCGATACCAAAGTTTAATTTCTCATTAACATTCATATCTATTAGAAAACCTGGTTCAAAAACAGCCCATTTTGCTGTTTAGACCATTTTTCAAGTTTGCCATCAGAAAAGGTTGTCTAACAGCGAAGTAAAGTGGGTAAAATATTCTAAAGATAGCGTACACTTAGAGCGATATTGATTTCTGCCAGGTTAAATCACTTTTTGTGTTAAAGGAGTGATATAACATTGTTGAGTTGGCTCAGACTCAGAGAGCAGCTGCAGGAGCAGGAGCAGAGAAGTTCTGTTGCACCCACATAGCAACTGACACTTATTATTTTATGATTGATTTGTGGAATTAATTTTGCAATTTTTGTAATGAATCTCCAAGCACAAGCATGCCAAATTGAAACCCAAAACAGGGAAGTGTACAAAAACATAGATGATATTTTGAGGTCGGATTAAATCTGACTTCTAATACTTTTTATGAGCTAACTTTTATGTACATAAGTCCCTAAATTACATCACATCTGACCTTTGTGATGTTCCTCGTTATTTCATGTACTGTGTTGCTTTGCTACCGTCTTTGATAAACTACCCAACCTGAAATCTCACCACCAGTCAGACTAACTGCTAGTTTTGAGTAAACTCTGTGGCCAAAACAGGTCTCCAAACTAACATGAGTGAAAGTTTTATTATTAAGCATAAAGCATAAAACATGCATTTTAGATGAATGAAATGTATACACATCATAAAAAAAGTATGTATTATGATACAGTAAGGAAAAAAAAAAAAAACTATTACAATTATGATAATGTGACATTTTGTTGGGGTCTATACCAAACAAACATGTTTTCTTACATCTGAAGATTTATGGGCCTTATAATCTATATTTTTTATATATTCAACTGAGTCAAATTAGTTTGTGTTACATGAAAGGAGCTGATCGACGCACTAAAATAGCTGAGAATCTTATCAACCAAGTCTGCAGCTCTACAGAGCATTTTAGCACATTGTTTTGGTTTTACAGCCCACACATTCACTGCATGTCGTGCCTGACTGCTCTCATTAACCCTCTGTGGGCAGTGTTTCCAGCAAAAATCTCCCCAGCAAAATCATACTGTACAAATATAACTTAGCAGCAAACAGACAGACAGACAGAGCAACAGTTAAGGCAGCTAATAGAACATATTTAATGCAGCTTTGACAAAAGGTTGTGTTTTTGTCTCTTTGGACAAATTTGTCTATCAATATGAGGAAGATTCTTTTTATACTGCTGTCACTAATTTCTATGGCAGATGCTCTGATGTTGAAATGCATACGCTGAAAGTGTTTCAGCATTTCTCTGGTATGTTTCACCATTTCTCAGAAACGGCAGTAAGAAGTAAATTAGCAGCGGGGCAGCTACCAGACAGGCTGACACACAGTTTGATGGCTGCCATGTGGTGGTGTCTAACTGATGAGAGAGGGTGAAAGGTGTGGTGGTGTGGTTGCAGTTTTGTCAAAAATATTTATTTATTGTTACATATCAATACTGAATACTATTTGAACTCTCTACCTGTTTTCTGCAGTTTCAATACACCTGTAACAGCTATGCTTTTTCGTATCATTTTCTCCAACAGCGACACAGCAACAGCAACACACACACCGCTTCATGCCCACATAGCCCCACTCCGTTGTCTATGGTCAGAAGTAAATTAACTTAGATGCTGTTGTGCTTAGCACACAGTACTATTAACTTAACTTAATTTCTAACATTAGTTAAATAGATAATTTGTTTTAAAAGACCTGATCTAAAGAGTAAAAAAACAAATGTTTCTAAAAAGATTCGATTTATCATTCTCATGTTATAACCATGTACCTTTCAATAAAAATCTAAAGTTTCATGCCTTCAATCTTGTGTCAATTTTCCCCCGTGGTATTAAAAATCAAATCAAATACTGATATTTTTCAAGGTATTTTATCAAAGTTAGAAATTCCAGTATTGTGAGAGCACTAAGCGGTTGGCAAAAAAAGTTTTGGCTCTTGTTTTTCAGCAGCGTCATTGTACTCATGAAACACAATGGCAGGCTGTAAACTTTACAGAGTCTCAAAATCACCACCAACCAATACTGTATCTGTGACTGAAGTGAAGAAGGGTCATAGAAACAGAGGTCAGTGTGACGGCGGCTGACAGTGCTGTCAGCTGCCCGGTAATAGAGACGCACACTTATACTTTCTCTGCCAGCCAGACTAAAACTTGAGTCTCATGTAGGCTGATATAAAGGTTTAGCATGGCATTGAACTGGAAAAAAACAGGGACAAATCATCAAATCTTTGTATTGAACAGCCAAATCCAATTCTACTGACAAAATTATGAGTCTGGTACAACCTTAATAGCAGTCACACTCAGCTTGATTTCTCTCATCCAGTCAAGCTTTGAAAAGCATAAAACACCAGCAACAAGTGTTAAAGGACTTGTAACATAACAGCTAGTGTTAAGTACCGCTAACCATTAAACCTGGGGACTGGAATTGTGATTGAAGGTGTTAATAGTGCTTTGACTCAGCTGGCACTTTAATCCAACCTCCACTACATGATGATTTGTGTTTGACAGGATGCAAACATGCCCATCTATATTCACACAGATGTCAGTTGAGGATAATAAGCTGTCCTCTTCTATATTAAGAACTGAACGCTACGATGTCACCACTAAAGCCAAGAGCCTCTCTTTCTCTCCCGCTCACGCTGCTGACATAATAAATTACAAAGGCATATGTATGCACAGACAGTCTGGTGGGAAGTACACATAAAAATAGATCTGAAAGCTCTCCAAGGGAGTATTGATTTAGAATGAATCAGGACACACCAAATGCCCGTTGGCACTCACGCTACGCTTTTCAAGGTAATATTTTAAGTGTACAAAAACCAGAGGCTGGAATATTGTCACTGGGATAGAATTAGTACAATATGCATCTAAGGACCCAGACGCACCACGTCAACTTTAAAGTGATATTCCACCCAAAAATGAAAATTCACTCAATATCTACTCACCTCTATGCCGATGTGAGGATGGGTGAAGATCTTCAGATCACAAAACAATCCTGGAGTTTCAGCAGAAAACAGGGTTTCAGCCAATGGCAGTGAATGGTGACCACGGATAAAATGTAAAAAAAAAGAACACAAAACAAACATAAAATGTCTCCATCCTGCTCGTGTGGTGTAATCCAAGTGTCTGTGAGCCGCAACATTAAAATTTAACCACAAAAGACGCCATTTACGCCATGTTATTAGCCGAAATGTCAACTGTAGCCTCCCAGGTAGCATGTAAACATGGCCTCGATGTATCGCGAGACTTTGTATATCTCTTAATGGATGCATCGCGTGAAAATATCGCGAGATCTCTTGTGCATCTGGCTCGAGTCTGAGAGGCTACAGTTGACATTTCGGCTAAAAACATGGGTAAATGGGCCTTTTGGGGTCAAATTTGAATGTCATGGCTCACAGACACTTGGATTACACCACACGAGCAGGATGGAGACATTTTGTGTTTGTTTTGTGTTCTTTTTTTTACATTTTATCCATGGTCACCATTCACTGCCATTGTACTGGATTTGCTGCAACCCTGTTTTCTGCTGAAACTCCAGGATTGTTTTGTGAACTGAAGATCTTCACCCATCTTCACATTGGCATAGGGGTGAGTACATATTGAGTGAATTTTCATTTTTGGGTGGAATATCACTTTAAAGAACTAGTGCTGACTAAGACAGACAACTACTTTTGCTCACTTTGTCTTCTGTTTAAAGTTGTAGTTGAACACGCCACAATCTGAATACATACGTCCTTCACTTGTACTTGGAAAGCATTTATCAACTAACCAGTCATTTTAACATCATTGTGAATTTAAGGATGCAGTCTCATCATATACTCACACAACAAACTGAGACTATGTCTCAGTTTTCTCTTCAGAAAAACGGCCACTATAAAGTTTTGCTTTATGTTGCACCATTTTCAAATTGTGGTCTTGAAAAGTAATTGCGGAAAAGAAAAAACACAGCAGTGAATGGTGAATCAGCACAGTGACTCACCGATATCATATACACTATATCAGCATATCAAGTGGAAACACACACAAGGACATAAGAAGCAGCATTGTTACCTGTACAAGCAGTCCATGTAGTCAGCTCCTTTGCTGTACTCGTCCCAGTATCTGTGATACATCACTAAAACCTTCTCTTCTGATTCCAGGACTTTCTGAAGTACACAAATACAAGCATGACAGCTGTTATAAAAAGGAGCATAATGCAGGAGTGAAAGAAAATGCTCTCTACAGCCGCTTTTCTGAGCCCTTACCTTGTACAACTGCCGTACATGATTCTCGAGAAACACCTTGGTCTCTGTGTATAATCTTTCACCCAAAGGCTCTGGGTATGCAACGCACAAGGCATAAATGTCACTGATGTCAGAATTCAGGGTAAATAATGAGGACAAACATGATTCCATTATGTATAGATGTAAATAAATATGTAAAATGTATGAAAACTAGAAATATGCAATATTAGTTAGTGATTCACTCCAAAATTATTTGTCTCTGCTTCAACAAACAGCTTCTAACATATTAAATATTCCAAGATTTTGGAAAATGTATGGATAAATTAACTATTTAATCTGTTAGTGTTTATCTGAATTAGCCATATTTGGTGCTTAAGGTCAAATACATAAAGTTATAAGCAAGCTGGCAACTGGTTCACTGGACTTAAACCCTGAACTGAAACTTGCTAAAAAAAAAAAATCTTGTGCTGTAATTTAAATGTTCAATATCGACATAAGTTGGTGTAGGATACGAGAACCGGTCATTCCACGTGGCTCTCTCCACATAGTCGAGCATCACAACGGCCTTGATTGTCGTCAGTAGCTTGTTCCATGTCTCGTCGAAATCCACCACCCGCGGCTTTAAGGACATTGTATAGTTTCTCTTTCAGGCTGTACAGAAAAAAAGAAACACATGAACACAGAAGTGAGTAAATGAACTACAGGACAAACAGATAGTGTTTGGCTCAAGGTTTCAGTTTCATTATGTGTTATACTGTGCCATCCTGCAGTTTGGGAAAGTTCATGATCAAATCAAAAGTAAACATTTTTCGTCTCTCCTGTAGTGCTCTTATCCATCTATATCAGTTATCCATCTACTATCAGTCACAAAAGTCTAGTTCAACAAATAATATTCAAACTCTTATATGTAAAAACAATCATAGATTACATTCTAAGCTAAACTCTATAACAATCAGAATCAGCTTCTTTTTAAAGTATGCGCTACAAGTGAAACATTCTTTAGATGTGTATGTATGTGAAGGAATTCTCTGTTGATATGGTGAAAATATTTTTAACATGTCTTATATCTTTCTCATATATTTGTCTTGTGTTCTTCTTTCACATAACTAGAAGCAGAAGTATCAAAAATATTATTTGTTCTTATTAAATTATTCCAAAGGACATATATGAGGGGTCCCTGGTATATTTTCTAATTTCTAAGTGCGCCTTGGCTGAGAGAAAATTGAGAACCTCTGATCTGGAGTGTTTTGGTGTGCAGTATCTCGGAGTTTTGGAGATGTCAGCATCCGCTTTCTCTCAAACATAATGAAACTAGATGGCACTCAGCTGGTGGTGCTCAATGTGCCAAAAATACATGTGAAAATGTCAAAAGCAATGTCTCTTTCTTGAAACCATGACCCGGTTACTCAATATAATCTACAGACCTTGTGAGCAGATTCATGTAGGAACAATTATCTTTCTACCATAGAAATGAAGTAGTTCTTACATGAAACTGTCTCCTTAAAGCAAATATATTCATACCTGAAAAGATTACATTTTAGTAGTGAATCAGGCCTAAGTAGCAGTAGCAGCAACACAAAGAAAAGACACAAGTATCCTTGAAAAGGTGGCAGTAAGGCTGTCAAAAGTATTGATACTTTGATATTTATTTGAGACCACTGTTTAAAATGATTCAATATCTGTTAATCATAGTTTTGAAAGTAGCAAAACGAATAAAAAAAAAAGATTTAAGTGCTCATTAAAGACCTATGTTCAGGTCACTCTTTATTTTTTTGCTTGAAACTTGCCTTGCAACACAGCAAAACCAGACCAATCAACCAGTGTTCGTGACTTTTTTTGTAGTAGTGCTATCTGCAGGTTGTTTTCCTTTTTTAAAGAAAATAATTATTCTTTTTTATGTACCAAGAACTTTTTTCTTTTTTTCTGTGGTATTGAAAAAAGTAGTGAGTATTTTTAAATGGAGTATTCTGAGTATTCTTAAATGTCATGTAGTATTACACAAAGTTTAAAGTTCAAAGTTCAAAGTATCATGACAACTGTATGTAACAAAATAAACACAATGATGAAAAACAAAGCTCATGACACTAAACACATAGTTGATACAAAATTATTTCAAGCTTTGATGTTATGATGGCAAAAGTAACACTCATTATAGGGAGTTGAGAATAGCACTAATCAGAAGAAACTCCATTACACAATTGTCAGGATGAAGGGCAAAGTGAAGATGTACATCAACAGAAATGAGTCAAATGATAAACAGCCTGCTTCAAAACAGCTGCTCACATTACTATGGCAGCAACAGATGAGATAAACAGTGCTCAAGTTCATGGGGGTAATCCTAACGTCCACATCACAACACATATCAGATATGTACACTATCGTACCAGTACGATTTATAAGACGAGACTGATGCATATAATGATATATACATTTCTACATCTGTGCCAGAAGGAGCACAGATTACCCACAAATAAGAAAAACTAGGCCCTGTGTTGTTTCTCGTCATTCATACCAGTTGATTTCACGTCAGAGAAAACATTGCAACATCATCATGCAGTTTTTCCTGTTAACAAATTCACGTTTGCCGGTATCCGTCTTTCAAAATGAAGCATCCACGTTACTAAACAAACACCTTTCTTAAAGTCATGATGAAGACAGCTAAGTTAAGGTTACTAGCTAGCGGAATGCCAATCCCAAAATAGGATGGCTAGCTAAAGGCTAGCTAGCTCCTAGCTAGCATGCTACTTCTTCCTGCTCAACTCCCAGCAGTTTTGAGGCTGCAGCTAGCAGCTAATCGGCTAGCAGGCAGCTAACGATAGCTCAGCTATCGCTAGCAAATGGTCATCTTCTATACAATTTGCCCACATTTATACTGACAGCTCGGCAAAATGTGTTGCTGTTGTTAAACAGAACAGGTTACTGAGGTCAAGCGTGGACTTTTGAAAAGTACGTACCTCTGTTCAGTATTTATTTGTTATAAAACTCAAGTTTCTCCGCTGTCACAGGCTTGATTTGTCTCACTCACAGGTCTTCCCTACCTCTTGGATTATACCATTGTATTACATGGGGGTGTATTATGAACAAGCGTAAATTGCTCGCAAAGCCTTTTAGATTTTGCCTTGGTAAAGTGTATTTGGGAATTTTTCGTTTTTAAATAATGTATTCCACGTTTATACATTCTCATGAGAGTAACACCAAATCCACACAGATTCAAGTCATAAGAACATCCATACATCCATGGTATCGTCTAAAACTACGGAAACCTCTTAGGAATTGAGTATTAAAAATGTAATCGCAGACTATTCTGGGGTTATAATGTATATCTGCTACCTATAACAGTGGGTAAATATTTTGAACTAAGCTTTAGCTTGCGACTCGTACACATCTTCAGTGATCAACCAAGCAGCAGAAGAAGTTTTCAAAATCCTGATATTTTTACACAAATACCTCAGTGTAAACTGACTCAAATGTAACAGCTGTGGGAGAAAAAATTCACAAAAAAAAAAACACGCAAATCGTTTGCAAATAATAGTCTGTGTGGTGAATTTCATATCAACCTAAAATAATGTTAATATATGCAAATAATATTACAGGATCCACTTAGTTAGGAATAACAGAAAAATCGACCAATCAGAATCGTCGAAAAAAAGAAAAAAACCACCGCCTAACGTTTCCTCGGCTCAGCCAGATCTTAAATAATGCTGCTAGGTGACGCACGAACACGTTTTATAGCAGTTTATTGAACAGAAGCTTATTTAACATTCATACAAACTCATCGGATTGCATTAAGCAGGTACAGTATACTTAAATAATTAATTGCAGATATAGATAAGTAACTGCTACCTAGATAACTAACTCAGCTAAGTTAGGAGATTAGTCAGAGATTAGTTTAACTGTTTGAAAACCTTCATTAGCTAACTAGCCACTTGACTTTTGATTTCAACCTATACTCTTATTTATAAATTCTTGCATCTTAACACACGTATTTATAGAGCCCATCTTTCAGCATTATTGTTTATGTTTATTGTTTATTTACACTGTTTTGTATATTGTTGTATACATATTTTTGACACACTTATAATTTTTCCATTGTTTCTCAATATATCGTTATTACATATTTTTGCATACTTATTATTTCTACTTTATATCTTATTGTAATTTCTCTATACTTCTGATTCCGATTAACCAGCAGAGGGAATTGTTCAAGGCCAATGTAGGTAGCAGTTTTTGTACTTTTTTTTTTTTTTTTTTTACCTTTATTCAATAATTTAAAACAGAGAAAGTTCTGGGATTGGTACCCGTTGATTCACAATGCAGCTTAGGAGGGGCTCTTATTCGATTGTTTTACCATCTACATGAAAACCCTAACTCTAACCCTCTCTAATCCCTAAAGAGAATTCAGTGTGACCACCCTGACCAGCAGCTCCAGTCAATGCCTGTCACAATGGACCAAGTGAAGTCAGAAGAGGAATATCAGCCATGTACACATGCGCCTTACATTCATACACCTGTTTGCCAGCAAACCATCCATAGCCAGTACTGTAAGCATGTCTGAGAACACATTTTACCAGCACAGTTATCCAATTACTATCACTATGCTCGCTGTCTCTTCTACTACTAATACTTAGGTATGCCATTACTACACTTTTTTTTCAGCAGATACCGATAATTACCTGCTTCTCATGGCCAATACTGATAAGATAACCAATAATCTCACATTTTTGTATTTTAAAAAGAAGTTCATATAACCTGTAGTTTATGCACAACAGAAAGTAAGAAAGGCTAAGATGTAGTGAACAAATATGCATCAACAAAAACAAAGAACAGTTCTGATTCGTTTTGTTTTATTGTAAAGTTAATCAAAAAACTTAAAAAAAAAAAATCAAAAATATACTTTAGCTGTTATAGAGCATTTGGCCTAGGAATTCAAATGAAATGCTTTGACATAACCTGTCAACTCAGATGTTATTTTAGGCGATATTTATTAGCTAATATTCGCTGATACTGACATAGACCGATACAGGTGTATAGGCTAATATCACCTGATAATTTCTTTGCCCAAATACTTATCTGCATCCCTATAATTAACACAGAAACTCTATTACAGTAGAAGTGACTTTACTCCAACATTAAAATCAGTTTACAGAAACACAACCACCACCAAAGTCCTGGCTTATTAACTTATTAAACAGTTGTCTGTGTTCACGTGCGGCAGATATGGAGTCACAATATCATCCCATTGGAGTATCCTGAGAGGAATACCTAGGTCGTTAGCATTGCTAACTGTTCAAATGTGTCACCAACCAAAGTTCATTTTTTGTGTCTGCTAAAAATTTTAAGGGAACAGTCTCAAAATCATTACATCATATGCAAAAAACAGACAACCTGCATCAGATATGTAGTCCTATACTGACACATAGAAACAGTGATACAGTATAATGGACATACTACTATATAAGGGGTTGACAGACACTACTTAATGCCTCGCGAGCCCATTTTACACATCTCTGACTTTAAGCAGTATTTGCAATAGTGAAGTTGCTATTTCAAAATCATTTGCCATGAAGCATAATGTCATTGACCCCTTTCATTTGTTCAAATTGAATTATTCCTCAATTCTTGTTTAGGCGTATGTATTTGAATGTTGTATCTTACACATTAATTAAGTCTTACATTAAGAAGATTATAGCATACTGTAGCAGATGTGTGTAATTACATTGCTTAACCTGTGATGATTATTTACATGTCCTTATTATCATTTGACCCCCCCAGTTGGGCTTTTTCAAGGAGGTGCAGTCAGGCTCCAGCCCGAGGGGACACTGAACCTGCCTTCTATGGCCATTCCCAGCACACAAACACCACAGCCTAGAGCAAGCCATCTTCAACACTTCAGGGAGTCGCGTTGCTTGCAGCACTATTGTATACCCCCACTGCCAGGTAAGACTTGACAACAGTTGCAGCATGGTTCTCAGTGGTTAGTGTTAAACCCACAGGGTGCACGCTGATTCAAGGGATGACATATTTTAGAAGAGCAATTAAAATATCTGTGAGTCGGCTGATCTTCAGTGGCTTCACTGGTCCTGGTGTTGGTGTCTTAGTTGAAACAATACAAATGACAATATAAATCCCTGTATATCAAAATATCAAAATTTCAAAATAAAGTGATAACCAGGCATTCATAAAACCACAATATAATATCAAAAGTCACAAGTCAAATCACAGTGCTGTATCAATATTTTCATTCCAAAATCAAGAGAATCAAAATATGCTATTTTAAAGGTTGTCTACAATTCTTATCAATAACAGCATAAAATGATAAGATAAGATAAAGAAAGGTAAACCTGTGCTACTCCTGCAACAGGGGAATTTGTAGTGTTACAGCAGCAAAGTGAATAGCAAAAATAGAAAGAAGCACCACTGAAAAACAATAAATAATCAATAAGCAAACAAGCAATGTAAACAACAAGAAATGTATAAAATAGGAACAAAATATACAATATTAAATAATGAATATACTCAACAGTTGAGTTTACAGCATAGCAAATAGGAAACATTGATGCTCTGATTATCTAATTCCCTTATGTCTTCAAACGACAATTACATTCATGATATCCAGTCATCATTCATCCTCTTTGTTTACTGGTGACGTTTCACAAACAGTGAGTGGTCTGGTTGCCTTGGCAACGGTCAACCGCAGCGCTGCAATGGCTGCTGATCATCTGTTCAGGCTCTGACTCTAACCGTTCTCTTAACCACCAGGAAAAACAAATAAAAACATTCACATAAAATTGATAAAACTGTGAGGATAAAATCAATAAAACAATGAAAATAAAAGTTAGAAAATCCTACACATACCTATGTGTCACAGTAGTCGGGCGAACGTTACATCTGACATGTTTTGACTTCAAACTCTACATCTAGAAATTCATAGAAGTGCACTAAATGTAAAGCCCACATTAATGACAACCTGTGTGAATGTTTATTTGATGTTTTACCCACCTGAAAGGACGAGTAAAAATAACTGAGTTGGCTGGTCTTCTGCGGCTTCACTGCCACCTGAAAAATGCAGCTCCAACCCACAGCTTATATACCTCGAAAATGTCTGTAATGATGCAAAATAAAGTCCATTAACATTGATTAACATATTAAAATAAGTGGACATTTCTATATAAATATCCTATGTGTTACACTTCCACTGTTGCATCACAACACAACCGTTTGAATGTTTGCTTTGGTCCTTTGCATGAGGTTTGCCTTTTCTTCTTCTGTATGTGTAGTTCACTCTGAATGCTGCAGTGTCTTCCTCCCTATAAGATAATCTATTTCCAGGGTGACTATACTCCTGCTGTTATCCATAACCGAGGCTCAGAGCTGTATCTTACAATTGATGAATACTGTCATATGAATCAAATTCTAGTGATATGTATAAAAAGAGAAAAGCAAAGTTATAGACCTTTTTCACAGCAGCCATGTTGATATGAAATAGCAGGGTAAACACCGGTGTTACCAATGATACTAATAAATGTCCCATTCATTTTAGTGTATCAAAGCCTTTCCGGTGAGCTGACATGCACAATAGCAGCACCCTGACTCTGTTTGACCTGAATGGAACTGAACTTTAATTTGTATCATTGGTAACACCTGTGTTTACCCTATTATTTAATGTTAAAATGGCTGCTGTGAAAAAGGTCTTTTGTTTCCATAATCATAACCGGGTTGTGTAAAAAAGAACAGCCTAGTCTATTATTTATGCAGTACACTTTTTGCCTACCTAGTCAGATTTTCTTAAGGAGGTCCTGTCAGGCAGAAAGGGAAACATATTTGATGAGGAAGGCCATTGTTAGCATTGGCTACTACACACAGGAGAACTGATTTATTGGTCACATCATACTGCATGTTTGTTTTGCAGCTTTCCACCTACTGCAACAAATTTCCAGGGAAACCGTTGGAAGTAATGTCTGATAGAGATACTCCTAATGTATTTCATAACCAGTAAAATGTATTGATTCTATATAAAACCAGGAGAGTAGTGGGGGGTAAACTCAAGTAAAATTAGGCTGAGAGTTTACTCTTCTGTTTTCAGATCAACTGTATCAATAAATGAGGGGAAACAATGTGGATAAACTACAGTTTAAATAGCGGTTTACTATTTACCACTACACCGCTGTATGAAACATAAGGTAGGGTGACATTTTACTAACTAGGCTTCAAGTTAAGTCAAGTGTTATTTGTATAGCCAACAACCTTTACTATCAAAAAAGCCAATTTTGGTCAAAAGAAGAAAGAAAATCTGTCAGGAGCTGCAATTATTAAATTCTCTTTTTTCCTCTGAGACTTTTCTTTCTTGGATTTGGCTTCCATAGCTAGCCAAGGGAGAGTCAAGACTAGCCACTGGCACAATTTAGAGGAAAGTGTTGAATTGTATGACGGCTATGACACGCATTTTATTTGACAAAATATTAAAACTTTTTAAAAATAATTTGGTGTACAGGCTACACAGTTTTACAATTGCAGAATGAAGAATCACTTTAGGCTCACAGCAGTGATAAAGGGAAATTAGAATGCTTCATGCAGCTCCAGAGCCACAGGTTGCAGACCCCTGGTTATAGCCAAATATCACAAATCAAGTCTGTAGACCCTTGAAAGAGTAAAGAAAAACTCCCCTCCCAAAAAAAACTTGAGCCAAAAGAGGAGAGATCCCCCAACATACAGTGGGTACAAAGAGCAATAGATGTCGCGTGAACAGACGGAACAGACAGACACAGACAGGAAGGGGGAGGGGCGGTGGGGTGAGGGTGGACAAAAATTTCTCGCTGATTTTTGTTGCGCGCCAGCAACATGCATGAATTGAATTAGTATATAATGTATATTACAAGATAAAAGATGTATAAATCGAAAGGCAAAAACCTATGTGCTGACTAAACTAAGACAAATTGCTCTTTATTCATCATTATCTCATCTGATCTCACAGCAGTGGTGATGGACTGTAAGCAAGTACCTTTACGTAAGTAGTGTACTGAAGTACAAACCTGAATTTTTCTATTTAATCTATACTTCTACTCCTCTTACAAGTCAGAGGGAAATAATGTACTGTTTGCTCCAATATTAACTAAGTACTGTACAAATTATTTTTTACATAAAAACATATGATGGGCTTATAAACTATGATGCATTTTTATTAAACTACCTAACAGTGTACTGTATCAAGCAATTAAATCAGCTCCTCTACACCCAGCTACAATAGACCTTTTTCACAGCAGCCATTTTGACATGAAACAATAGAGTAAAGGCAGGTGTTACCAATGATACTAATTAATGTAATGCGTTCAGGTCAAATGGAGTCGGGATACAGCTATTGTGCGTGTCGCTGAAAAGACTCTGCTACACTAAATGGACCGGGACCTTAATTAGCTTCATTGTTAACGCCTGTGTTTACCCTTCTATTTCGCCTGTACTTTACTTAAGTATTTCCCCTTAGTGTATACCTCTACTCCACTGCTAAGTCAGAGGGAAATATAATACTGCTTACTCCACTTGACAGCTACAGTTACTAATTACTTAACAGATTAAGATTTTTATATACAAAACATATAATATGCTCATTAAATACGATGCATTTTCTGGGTCAATCACATATACAATAGCATATAATATTATTGTATTTTTTTCTGATATGGGCTTTACACGTCTGAATTAATAGAAATTAATAGTATTACTCACAGGAACTCTTTCAATTACTGTTTTAACTTCAGTAAAGAATCTGAATACTTCCTCTAATTTCTCCTCACATGGTTGAGAAATTATTGTGGGAATTTCCAAACAAAATGTAGGACGTCATCATAGTTCCTTAACAGAACTTTAGTCCTCTCCTTAGCTCTGCAAAGCCTGCAGAGGGAGCCAGCTCCTTAAGATTTAAGTATGAAATGAATCAGTTGAGACTGAGAGATCATGTTTTGCTGTGATAGTGGCTGCATAGGCAGCACATGCACATAGTAACTTGGCTTACCTGACTTTGTAGTGTGGTTCTTATTTGTATTAAGGCATTCACAAGGGTTTGATTCTTTTTGATCCTTCCTTTGACATACAGTGAAAATGCAGAGGGAGGGAGAAATAATGGTCATGGTATGTCTAATACTCTGGTGATAAAACCATTTTTACAATGGCTTTTTTAAAGATATTATTGTGATTATAGCCATAAAAGTATTTGTATTTATTTAAATGTTATTTCTGGCTTACACTGTGAGGTTTGAACCATAAAAAGGTTACATACAAACAGAAAAAATACAGTAGGGAGAAAAATTGAGTAAATAAGTAAAAAGGGATTTGAAATATTCAGGTCCAAATCCATCTCATGTCTCTAATGACTGTCCATATTCAGCAAGCCGCTGTATTCTTCAGTGTTGTCCTCCACTTTAGCTGAAAGAAAATTCCTTCTCCTAAGACAAACAGCAGAGCCCCTGACTCATAGCTGTGTGTCGGGGAGAGAGCAAACCATACTGTTGACATCAGGAGGCCAGTGATGTCATGGTGATGTCAATGCCTCTAATTGTAAATTGCACACATAGCCTCGCTGTTGGCTGTGGTAACATTTCAGTCAGAGAGAAGACTCTGAAGGGGACTGCTTGTCTTGGAAAAGCTGGGAGTAGATACAGTATGGCTGTGACAGGGGATGAGACAGAAACAGGTATGTTTGATATCTTTTTTACCTCCAGATCTAAAAAAATTTTTTGCATTGTTTGTTCAGTTGAAATAGGAATATTTCAAAATATAGTTAGTGGTCAGAACAAAATCGCAGTTAATTTGCAAGCATTTTGGCTTGTCAGACATATTTATTTGTACTTTCAGGGATGTTTTTTTTAGCAAACTATGCCACTCTTGGAAAGTTCAATAATTCCCTCAAATAGCATCAAAAGTAGGGCACTATAAAAAAAAAGTAGCAAAGGATTATTGAACACTTCATTCTCCACAGTCATCTACTCCGATAAATAACATTTCCACAGTGTCCGCCTGTCTCCTCAGTCATACACTGTCTCTGTTTCTCTGTCTGTGAAATGCTTCAGTGCTCTGCCCACTCAGAGCACATAGCAGCAGTAGCTGACGTCGCTGCTTTTCCTGGAACAGGCCCCCAGCAGCGACATGTAAATGCAAACCAGCGAATAAGATGTGCATTGACGTCAGTCACTGGCCACGCTGTGATTATATGCTGTTCCTTTAGCGATTCCAACATATCACAGAATTAATCATCAGTGTATTACATGAGGGGCAGTGAGGGCTGCTAGCACCGAGCAAACAATGAACAGAAGGGGAGAAGTAGATAAGAGCGGCACAATCTCTCAGTGTGTTTCTTTCTTTTTCAGTGTGATAAGATAAAAGAAGAGTGAATGAAATGTGGATTTCAATCACTTATACTTTCTAATTATATCTGTTTGTTATGATCTACTTAGAACTGTTTCAAATGTGACTCTTCATTTCACAGCACACATTGGATGAGCATGTGATAAGAATAAATGATTGTGAAACATTTGGTGCTTCTCAGAGTAAGAGCTTCTGGTTTATAAGAACAAAACTTATGCGTGAGAAGGGTTATGAGTCACAGGATTATTTATGTTTTGTGTCACATTGTTATATTTGTCACTAAATTGAAAATAAAATGCTGACTGACATGAAGCTATTACACCAGAGCTTCATGAATTAAACATGATTAAACTAGTTTTACAAGGACAAAAAACTCATCATTTTACAACAAAGTTGTATAACAAGATTTTGATGTAGTTCCCTCTTTGATTGATTTTCAGATACATGTTCATTAAGTGGAGATTAGCCCATTAGTAATAAATACTGATAAAATTAGAGGTTGCAACACACAAAGTAGTTCTTACATAGAGACTAGTTGTTACCAGTAGGGCAATTCATTAATTTTAACATGGGGGCTGGAGCCGGTTCATTTTACTCTCCCACAAATAGCAAACCACCTCGTGAGCGACTCTTAGTTTTATATCTTTTAACACTGCCCGCAGTACGTCTAATTTGGACAATATTGTGGATCCAGATCTCAGAGAAAAAGTCGCAATTACAAACTTGTCTGCAACTTCAGCACCAAAGACAGCGCCACAGATTTATCAATACACAGCACAGTTAGGATTTACTTTTGAGCCATGGGCGGGGCCATAGATTCCAACTTGCACAAACCTCGGTCAAATAAAGGATCAATGTGTCAGACAGACCCGACTAACATATTTAACGAAACAACCCGAGGTAGGATGCATTTTGGACATTTTGCTAACAAGTTGAATGGCAACCCCCCTCTATTAACATACTAGTTATTATTAATATTTACACCCAGTACCTGCATAACTGTTGCATAGCTAACTGACCAAACTGACTAAACTAACATCACAGTAGCTTGCTAATGTTAATGCTTGCTCCCATTTACTGAAGAGTAAAAGATGTAAGGGATGTAGTCGACATATCTGACCTGATGCTTCATCACAATTCTGTTTAATTATGTTGTAAACTGGGAAGATTTTAAATTACCTTTACAAAAATAACAAAACTTTTATGCTAATAACTTAAGCCTAAATTACCCAATAGCAGTGGTTTAGGTTGGCATTACTAGATATTTCCCACTCATTCTAAATTGCATGAATACAACTACAAAGGTACAATTGTTTTTTAAGCAACTGATTTACACATAAAGGTGTAATGTGTAAGATTTTTAAAACAGATGTATTTGCTGTTGTCAAACTGACCTCCATCGATCTTGTGTTCGATCCCAGTCCAGCCATGTTCACTAGGGAAGCTGGTTCTTAGTTTGGGTTCTGTTGCCTGCTTGCCCGGCTCCAGTTCTGGTGCCCATTCCGGTGCTGCTCCTCATTAGCATTCCTTGCTAGGTCCCACCTGCTGTGGGCCTGAAAATCTCCTCCGCTCAGCTGTCCTCTGGGGTGCTCTGGACTGCTAGCTGCACAGCTAACTGAGATAACTGGCTAAGGGCAGCTACAGTTAGCCGTTACCCTGGTGATGTGCTGCCCCCTATTTGTTTGAAGTATGAATTCAACAGGTGGTCAGTTCTTCATGAATTCAACAGGTGGTCAATTCTTACATATTGCTCCTTAAAGGCCAGAGATATACTTGCTTTTTAGCCCTGCAATTGCGCTAAAGCCCACATAGCATTAATTACTCAGGACATACAATACCATTGCTCCAAATGACCAAAGGATATGCGAGACAACCATGATGCATTTGTGAACATGTAGTTGAAAGGAAATAAATCTCCAGCCTAAGGCTTTTCAAGCTAAGACATTTCTTAAGTCATTGTTGCAACCCAGCAAGAAGTTCAGAACAACTTTCAGCACAAGGTTTGTAATGGAATTACAAATAGGTGCTGCAACACAATCCTGTTGACTAACATGTTGTTTTGTGTCTCCCCAGGCAACACAGGTGACCTGACTGCCTGCCAGCTGCGTAACCCCAGCTCCAGCCTCCCACAGGGGGTGGCGGGGGCCAGCGCCCATAGCTCCCACAAAACTCCAGAGGACGCCTTACAAAAGAGGGAGCTCCGCTTGATGAAGAACAGGTACAGAAGACCATTCATACCCATCAGATTGGACATTAGACCCCAGACGATGAATCAGCCAAATAGATATTATCAGTGGTTCTTGTCAACCGATATTAGCTAATTTATATATTTACTGATATCAGTGTATATGGTGGTTCATAATTAATGTGAAATTTTTGCTATCTTTTGCATGTTAGATGTTTGTACGCTGAAGATGAAGCTAGAACTAGCATCTGATTAGCTTAGCTTAGCACAGTGATTCCCAAACTTTTTCCGGTATGCCCCCCTTTCGGAAGCCAACAAAAGTTCAAGCCCCCCATCACAAAATTTTCAATCAATTGTTAACAATAATTGGGGATGGAACTGATAAAAAGAGAATTCAAAAGTTAAATTTTAGCAAAATAAAGGTCAGCTGGATAGAAACAGCAAACTCCTTTGTTTATTCCCCCTACATAGATCATATTCATTCAGCTTTGTTTCACTCTTTTTTTCTCCCCTGGTTTTTCGCACCCCCCTTGCAGTGGCTCTGTGCCCCCCCAGGGGGACCCGCCCCCCAGTTTGGGAACCACTGGCTTAGCATTAAGTCTGAAAACAGGGGAAGTGCACCTACTGTATCAGCATATTTGAAGCTGACTAATTCACACATTATATCATGTTTGTCTGAGAATGTTTGTCTCTCCGTTCTTTCATTGAGGAGTTAAGTTTGCAAACTTGGTACATACCTTAGACACAGTTCCTTTAAAGAACAAATTTAAGGGATCCTTACAAAAATGTTATGTTAAAATATCCAATAAAAATATAGGTTTATTGGAACTCCAGAGTATTAATATTGGTATTGGCCGTCTGGCCTGTAGTGCTGTTTATCCAGAATTTATCTAGTTTATCTAGCATTTTTTGGTGTAAGTTGGAGAGTTTTGGAGATATTGGCTGTAGAGATGTTTGCCTTCTCTCCAGTTTAATGGGACTAGATGGCACTTGGCTTTCGGTGCTCAAAGCACCAAAAAATGCATTTAAAAATTCAAAACCAGCGTCTCTTCCCAAAAATCATGACCCCGTTGCTCAAGATAATACACAGACTTTGTTGTGAGCACTTTCATATAGGAACTACTTTCTACTAGAAAGAGAGTAGTTGCTACATGAAAATGCTAAAAAACAAAGTCTGTGGATTATCTTGGGTATATTGGAGCGAAGTCAGGCATTTCTTTGGTTATTTCCAAAACTCTGCAACTCACTCCAAAAAAAACAAACAAAAAAACTCTAGATGGATACATAGCACTACAGGCCAGGTTGGGGTGAACTGTCCCTTTAAACACATCAGTCTGGCTCTTTTGGACACCTTGCAAATACCAAAATACAATTGATGACACTAACTGCATGTTATAATAATATAGCCTATCATCATTCCACCACACGATTCTCCTCCATCCAGTGTGTTTAGCTGCTAATTCTTAGGTTGTCTGACTGGCATTATCTGTTCTGTAACATTTGTTTGGAGTGAGGAGTGAGCTGACTTGACCAACTCTTTGAACTGTTAGAAATTTGTGTTTGTAAGCAGGTCAGTTTGCATGCAAATAATTGTGGTTTGCTGGTAAGCAAAATTGGTTACCCTCTGCTTTTAATGTGCTTTTTGCTTGCTGTGTGTAGAAGGTCTTGAGCTGACTGTGTGCTTGCTGTAAACAACCTTGTGTCACCACTGGCACTGACTCCAACTTTTCTTGTTTGCTCCGTCCTCCCACATGGTGACTTTACTACGATAAGTCATCACTAAATCATCTCGGATGGTTTGCTTGCTTTTTTTTTTTTTGTTTTGTTTATGACATCCACCTCCTCTGGTTGATTCTATTATGTGAAGTCCTATCCCAAAGGTATCTAATGTCATAAACATGTCCATAATCATTGTCATCTAAACATTCTCATTTCTCATTCCACGAGAGAAAAGCTTTTGTAATGTGAGCCTTCTTTTTCCCTTGAGTTCTCTGTTGTATCTGGGAGAGAAGCCAGAGATGTTACGGCTTCTTTTTCACTGTAACTGTTGTTGTTGCTCCCAGGGAAGCCGCCCGGGAGTGCAGACGAAAGAAGAAGGAGTACGTCAAATGCCTCGAAAATCGCGTGGCCGTGCTGGAAAATCAAAACAAAACTCTGATTGAGGAGCTCAGAGCCTTAAAAGACATCTACCGGCACAAAGTTGAGTGATCTCTCTGACTGGAGGAGGAACCGGGATTGTGTTTGTATGGACTGTGTTGGTGTACTTTTTGTGAGGGTGTCTCGAGGACTCTGGTTTTGCTTATACAGACACACAAACACACATAAACACACACTTGCACAAAACACTCCTTGTCCTTGCTGTTAAATGTGTTTACACGATGATGTCAATGTTTCTGGCTCTGAATTATCCATGCGCCACCACCAGCAAAAAAATAAGAACCTTTTTTCAGGTCAGGGTTATTATCAGTGAGTATTACCAGGAGCTTATGTCCCTTTGAACACGGAGGCTTCCAGAGAAGGCAGGAATATAATTTAAGTACCACCTGCAGACTCGCAACGCCTTACTGGAGGTGGAGAATCAGATGCTGAAGGCCAAACAACCAAAATGTCACTAACGCCTTTGCTGTTTCCACCTTAACATTCCTGTATGATCAGTTGCATAATTTGGCTCCATTAAAATACTGTATGAATTGATCTTTTCTAAGTCCCACCCCATTTTGCTCTGTGCTCCAATAACAGTTGAGCTTGGTACGTCAGACAACTTTCTCCTCTTATATAGGGTCCCATGTCAGTTATGGCCCGACCGATACTGGATCTTGAGCTGATGCCAACGATATCTGAGTGCAAAAAAATTCTGATATCGATACATTGGCTGATATTCTTTTTACAAATATATTGTTCAGAACATAGAATATATACATTAACACAGTTTTTTAACCCAAGTGGTTAACACACATGATATCAGGGCACTGAAACAGTAAACTTTCACTCATATTTGTAATAATTACATAACTATAAATAAAAACACAGAGCAAAATATGTAATCCTGAATGAAGAAAAAGGGTTAAATATGCATAAAATGCTGCCTTTCAGGCTAACAAATAAAAATAATCTGCATTATGTTCTGTTAAAAACAGACATGTATGATGATACAAAACTATAGACTAGTGTAGCTGTGTTAAACCAGTATCGAGCCGATAATATCAGTCAACTGATATGTCGGTTGGGCTTTAATCTTAAATTAGCTAGTCTTAGCTAAATGCTAGCTAACTAGGTATGGTGTTAGTGACCAAAATTATCAGTATTGTAGTAATATTGATCAAATCTTATGGAAATGTTCAAAAGGTACTTCTACACACACTGAACTCATTTCACAAAGTTTTACATTAAAAACCTCGTCCTTTGTAATGTTTTCATCGACAAAAAAACAAACCCATGTTGCCTGCTGCTCCTGCGTAGCTAATTTTAGTTGATGCTGGACAGTATTTACCGTGAGTTTTTCAATGCGTGGAAATCAAATATGGTTATTCCAATGATTCAAATTTTCAACTGTAATACTGTAATGTAATGTCAGGAATTTTATTGCATTTTTTTCTGAAACCAATTATCATTTCATTCCTACTAATGGTTGATGTAGATCAGCTAGCTGGTTAGTTAGTGTTTTACTAGCATTAGCCAACTTAAGATGTGAATATACAGTATGCCGCTTACAGGTCCCTCAGCAACATCTTTTAAGCATCTTTAAAATTTAGTTTTCTTTTCAACATATAGTGTTTGTATTTTCTAGGGTGCCTAACAACATTTAGCGACGGGACTGCCTATGAAAACTATCCTTTTGCTAGTTAGCTAAAACAGACCAAGGTACCAAGTTTGCTCAACTGTCATTGGAGCACAAAGCAAAAAAGGGGCGTTAAGATTTTCTTTGTGATATCCTGTTTTGCTGTGGAGGGTTTGTTGAGGAAACGTTGCCAGAAGCAAAATGTTCAAAGGAATAGGGTCTGCTCACTGCATTTATCTCCCACATTCCTTTGTATTTAATGTAGGTGCCTACCAGGATCTGTAGTGCATCGTACTTTCTTTTAACCTGTGGCATGCGTTATTTATGACCCTGCAATTTTTATAATTTTGAATACTAGCACATAGTTTGTACAAAAAAGAACAAAAGTATTTATGTTAATATGAATGAGTGTATATTTAGTTAACAAATATACGCATTTGTGGAAACTGTATTAACTTGCTACTTTAAGTTGACTGGTTTTTGCTTTGTCTCCGTATATATGGTTGAATTTAGAAGTTATTTATAATTTTTAATGCGATTAATTAGAAATTCGATGCATCGTCTCTGTTTCTCCTCTGTAACACCTTAGCTGTTGTCTTGTTATGATCACATCTTTTATGGTCTTACAGACAGTTTTTGAAAATATCTTTGCTTCAATAAAGTTCTTGCTCAGCCTGTCTGTGTTGCTTTCATGTAGTAAATAGCAACAAAGAGCTATACATAGAGGACACATTGTCCGGTGTGTGTTAACCATGCGGTGGCCTGACAAAAAAAGCCCCTACATGACCAGCATTTGTAAAGCAGGTTGTAACGGGTGACTCACTAATGACAGAGTTCCATTATGAGTGTTTGATAAAGCTTTTATCGTTGTGCTTGGACTCAGCCTTGGGTTTCTGCTCAGAACACGATGTGCCGTCCTTTCTGTGCTGACCCGACTTGATTACTATGACTGTCGCAGAGAAGGGAAGCAATTTCTCCTCTTTCACGGCTTTTATTGGGTTTTGTAGATGGACAAGACATATTGTGGAAGAGCCACAGTGTTATGACGCAGCGCATGCTGGAAGAAGGGGAAGTAGGATGAGTATTTAAACACATTTTCCATAAATCACATCCAGAGGAATGTGGATGAGCTAAGGGGAAGGAAAGATTGGCCTGCTTTTCACAGATGGCATTCTCTGACTTAGTGGATACAATTCAATTCTCAAATACTCCAGAATTTGTTGCAGTAAAAGGAAAAGTATTTAGCCTTCAAGGGACCAAAACAAATCCTGGTATGACAGGAATGATCACTAAAGGAACACAGAAAAGCCTGGCAGTTGGAGTTTGCATTTGAAGACTGATTATCAGTTATGATAAAGGTGTTGAAAATGTCTACATTAATATTTATTTGTGCTACATCTTCACTGCTTTGTGTTTCCTGCTCTGTCTCTGTTTGGAGACATCATGGAAACAAAACAACTGAGGAAAGAATCCAATACCACTGAGATTTGCAGTGCACCTGGGCCTATTGTGTAACCTTATTCCTGTCCAGTCTGTAAGAAAACACAGTCAGCTTCCACCCTGACAGAGACAAAACTACACTGTGGAATGCACCGGTGGGGAAAAGGAAATACTGTCCACATGTAGCCATTTAGACTGTGTTGCACAAACAAAGATTTATTCAGTCTAAGTTACCTCTAATCAGAGTTGAGCAAAACTAGGTTTAGACTGAGTAAATCCAGATTTAAAATTAAGCAGAGCTACTGTTTACTAAATCCAAGATAAGTGATTTAAACCCTTAACTTTCAGCTGCACAGTATTCTCTAACAAAATGTTACATTGTTTGCTACCTAGCAAACAAGTTAAAAAAAATTATTGTTTTCTATCTGGCAAAAAAAAGTTAGGAAAATGTTTGCTAGCCAGCTTTAAAAGAGTTTTAAAAGTTACATTGTTTGTTTGCCAGCTAAAACGTTAACAAAATTTTACGTTTTTTGCCAGCTTTCTGAAAAGTCAGTCAGCCTAGTTAGTCTACTCATGATGGCTTGACAGAGAGCTCTATTTTCTCCCCCTTTGGCTGAAAAAGGGGAAATGAAAAAACTTGTTGGCTGAATTATGGACTGGAGTGAAAGAAGAGATTGGGCTGAGTCTGTCCCTTAACTTCCTTCAAAAAACTTGATTATTTTGCTCAATCCACCTCAAAAAACACAGCGATTCACTAAATTAAAGCAAAAGTTTAAAGTAGGATCTCAGTTTAAGTTGGAGTCAAAAGTTTTGGTGCCTCAGAACTACATTTGATCTGAGTTTAGAGTAAGTAAGAGGTAAGGGGTTTAAAGAGAAGTTTCAATGTAATCTTTCCTAATTTCAAGATAATTTTAGTGTTTGGTAAAATGTCATTTAAAGCTGAACCTTTTAATCTGGTTTAAAAATGAATCCTTGTTGGCACAACCCAGCCATAGCATTTAAATATTACCACACCAGTGACAGCAGATGGAAAGATGTGCTGTAGAGAATTAAATGATTCAAACTAGGCACTGCCTCTGGTGAAGCCACTGATTATTACACCGACTGATTTGCCTGTGATGTGTAAAAAGCTTCCAAATGCTGGGCACTCATTCATCTACGGCACATCCTCCAAGTCTGCGATCTTGGTTCGTAGGATTTGAAATAATTGCTTGTGTTAGCTTCTTAAAAGTTTTAAGATGAAACTTGAGAAGTGATAGGTGCAAAAACATATTTGACATTCTCTTTAACCCTTCTCAGCAGGCTGTAATGTTGATTCCCTCCATCATCAAATGCAGTGCAATCGCAGCACCAGCAGGTTGCACTGCAGCACCATGCCTGATCAAGTCAACCAACATAATCATGCAAAGAGCCCAGTCTATTCTCATTCATTTTTTCAGTCCCCAGCATCATCAGTGACAGTCTGAGGCATCAAGTGTGTACATATTGTCTCGCGTGTCAAGGAAACATCTCAAAGGATTAGGCTATTCCTTGTTTACGTTAACCCCTGCTAATCCCTTTTAATCCCGTAGAGAGATTTAGTATGAGCAGTCATTTCACTCTGTGCAAATACTAATTTTAAGCCTTTATGCATTCGTCAGTCATCAGTCAAGATCAAAAATTATCTGGAACACACAAATATGAATAAGATGTCCGTGTTTGAGCGCAGCGATACACATACAGTAGCGTTCACCCACCTGTTAAAGCAAGTACAAATACCTAAATCTCCTTAGTTTACTGTTATTACACTGATTGTAAATACATATTGATGGAATTCTGCACATAATTTCCCATTTGACCAGTTAAGAGCGATGTTTTTCTATTCTATTCCAATTTAAATATGTTCACGTTTCATTGTATCCCCAGGAGACTGTCATGATTGTCCATTTATTACATCGCTGTAACCACCCACTTGAACCGGAACCTTTTCCATAACAGCGACAGCGCTGTAGGGTTTTTTTAAGATGCGTTTACGTGCTGGCCGAAATGTTGTAACTTCGTTTGCCTAATGTATGACCCCTCTCTCACAATATGCCACAGATAATATAGCCTGAAAAACGACCAGCCGGGATGCAGAGGAAAGTAAAGTAAATATAAGAGCATTACTACTTTTGTTTTTATATGGTTTTTTCTCGCAAACTGTTTTCAAGTTAAAAATCCAGACATATTATTTTTGTAGTTAATTCCCCCGTTTCTTCTGTCAAAAGCATAATTATTGTAGTCATCATAGCTTATTATTTTCTGTTTGGCTTTTTTGGCAAAAAACAAAACAAACAAAAAAACAAACAAAACAAAAAAAAAAAAAAACACTATAGGGGAGACTGGGGATGGTTGGAACACTTTGATTGTCTCCCATTTTCTCTGAGACTATTGGTACTTGACCAACCAAATCTTTACATATTAAACGTACATCTGTCTGCTAATTTCCCATACCATGTGAAGATGATTGCTATGACATTTTGTTCACAATTTTAATTAGAATAGAAGAAATCAGATGTTGCAACTGACCCCAACCCTGTGGACAGTTGCCACAACGTAAAAAAATACATGAACTTAAACAAATAACTTTTATTTTTGTCTTATTAAGTATAGTGGGTAAAGCATACATTGTTTTACAATGATAATATAAAATCACTTATTTAGCCTATATGACAGTTACTGAGTTTTGTTTCTGAATACGTAGACCATAGGCCCACCATGAGTCAGTGTGCAGATGTTAAAGATGCTATTCAATCCCTCTTTATTTCAGAGGCAGAGAAGAGAATATTTTAAAAAATTAACAGAAAGAAACATTGCTACTGTGTGTTTTTTTTTCTTTACAAGTTAGCTAAACAATGCTACAATTGCTCAAAGCTGTGGTTGCTACTCTTTTTTTCTTCTGTCATTATAATTGAAAAGAACGCTACACGGAATTCATTTCAAAGCGCGAAGCTATTTCTCAAAGCGTATGGAAATCAGACTTTCCGAGGAGTCCCTGAAAGCAGCACGACAGCGGATGTAGCGGCAGCAGTCTACAGTACATCGGCAACCATGTAGCGCCGAGAGCAGAAATATTTTCCCCCCGACGAACTAAAGTATCACGTCTTCACTGTCACCCATGTCGCCATAAAGTAGGAGTGTATCAAAATGTGTTTGTGAAGATAACAGGACGCTCGGACGGAATTTACAAGGCGAGGGAGTCGAGTGAGAAAGCGAAGCCTGTAGCAGAGAGGAGGCACTATCTGCCCTCGCCTGGACGTTTGGTTTCTCTTCTGATTTATTAGCACACGTTGGCGTCTTAACGGCTTTTTAAATGACTGCGCTCGTGCGGGTCAGCGTGTTTTCGGCTCGGGTGAAGGGCGCGTGACGCTAACCCGGGGTTCGTAGTTTGCACCAGGTCTGGCTGTCCGCGTCACCGCCCCGTTTTTTCTCTCCTGTAGTAACGCGAACTGCGCGGCCGGGAGACGGCTGAAGACAGACGGTCGTTTTGGGTTTGGACTACAACCGAAGCCTGCTCACACCATGGGGAATACAACCTCCTGCTGCGTGTCCTCCAGCCCCAAACACCGGAGGAACAACCACTCCAGGCTGGAGCCCTACCGGCCAGAGCCGGAGCTGAGCCGGGAGGACACGGGCTGCAACCTCCAGCACATCAGCGACAGGGAGAATTTAGACGGTGAGATGCACTTCACCACATTTTCACTGGCCTTTCTGAAGAACGTGGAAACAACAGCGCTCCAACCAACGATTATTATGATCATCGATTGATCTGTCGAATATTTTCTCGATTAATCATTCGATCAGTTAGTGGTTTAGTGACAGAAAGCCCAAGCTGACATCCTCAAATGTCTTGTTATGTCCAAAACACAAAGACAGTAAGTTTACTCTCATAAGAGGACCAAAGAATTTGGACATTTTTATTTTAAAAATGTCTCAAAGCGATTGATTGTCAAAATAGTTGGTGATTAATTTAATAATCAATTAATAATTGTTGCAGCTTTAGTAAATACTGTAAGAAATGTCTTACTTTCATTCTAAAATAGCTGAGGACGGTGGGTTATTGCTCTGCCAACAGTCTACCCTATGCCTGAAAAAGATTTAGGCTGTTGTATTAACAGATAATGAGAGCTTGTAACATCTGTGCAAAGGACCCACCCACCCAATAAACCAGTAACTACAGTGCCGTGGGCTTCCTTTTCATCAGACTTCCAGCAGCTTGGATGTTAACCAAATCATATGGCTGATGAAGTGATCAAATCCTTTACACAACAATCTAAAAACACTCCAATACAAGTAAGCCTGCATTTAATGTCTCACTTATTATAAATATCTTACATAGGTATTATCAGCACTAGTATACTACGAGCACTCATTTCATACAATAGTATAAGTATTATGTTACATTATTAGACAGTTAATAGGCCTAGTAAGCAGCATGTTACTGTCATGGTGGGTTGAGGTAGAGCTAGTTATAACTACTCTATGTGTTGTTTGGTAGTTCAGTCTGAAACATTTCAAAAGCCTGAATCTTATGAAGACGATTCTGACAAAGAATCTGGTGTTAAAGACGTTTTTTCTTAAAACAAGTGAAAAGGAGATTTCTGATACAATTTTTCCTTCCCGATACTAATTCTGATACCTGAACCTTGTGTATTTGTCAGTACTGAGTACCAACCCAATACCAGTGCAAGAAAATAGATTATTATTATTATTATTATTATTATTATTACTACTACTATTATTTTTGACAGCTGTATATTACTACTACTACTGTATGTTTGAGCTATCACTGATGTATGGCCTCCCTCAGGTGAAAAACATTTTGCATACAGGACACTCCTAGAAAATAGCTTTAGGGCTGGGTATTGTTTAAAAAATGACGATATCAGTGCCAATACCAGTACTTGATACTAGGGCTGGGCGATATGGACCAAAAGTCATATCCCGATGTATTTAGGCTGAATATCATATACAATATATATCCCAATATTTTTTCCGCAAAGTGAAGCAAATGTTCAGTCAAAGTCAAAGCCAAATATGACATGTCACAAGTAGTTTTATTGAAACCGGCTATTTCAGTGAACAGTGGCAAAATCAAATGAATAAATAATAAACAGGTTTCTTCACCTGGTTCATGAAAAAATGCTCAGTTGTTCAAATAATAAAATGTAAATACTGGAGTACCTTTTTTGAAATTAAAGCTCCGTAAGGTGCGCTAAATGATGTCATTGCCTAATTTGCATAATTGGAAATTTGCATGTAATTGTAATTGACGCTGTAGGAGAGAGGATTAAGTTATTTGATACAAATCGGAGGATTGATATCTCATTTCATGAAACCGTCTATACAAAAAATTGTTAAAAATGTTATAGTTATGGCAAAAAATGTTGATGTTTTACTGTGACTTGTTGTAGGCTCCTAAGTGGAGCATAAGGTTAGAAACTAAACCATACTTAAGAAAAACTAAACAACAGAGTGGTGTGGGTCTCCTCTTGCTCTGACTGCTGCGCGAGGCTACTGTCAGACTGACCGCCTGTGAGTGCTTTGGGACGAGGGAGGGGCTCACGGCAGCTCCCGCTGCTCATTGAAGACAGTAACTGCAGACAGAGGCGGTCCTGGCTAGTTTTGCGAAACCCCAAACCCACCAACGTACAAACACAAGAATATATTATATTATTTATGTTATTTTATTAAATATATTATTAAATACAAAAGTTAACAAGAATAGATAAAACAATAAGATAAACAAATGAAATAGAGTATGTAAACACCAATGTAAATTGCACAAATCCTTCATCACACAAATACAAATGAATAAAATAAAATAAACAATAAAAAATAGTAATGATAATTAACATAATCTGAATTCAGTGCTCAGACTGTAGCAGATTTTTCAACCTGGGTCTTGTAAACAAATTCACGTTGATGCAGGCACAGATTCATGTTTTGTTTTTTTGTTTTTTTTGTTGTTGTTTTTTTTTTGTTTGTTTGTTTTTTACATTTTCACATAACCCAATAAATTTAATAATATCTATGTTAATTTTATGAATGAAATACAATTTATTTGGAAGCAGCAGTTTGTGTTGTGTGGCCTGGGATCATAAGAGGTCAGTCTATCCCTCGTCCCCCTCCTTGCTTTTCCTCTGAGAGTGAGACTCAACCTGCTCACAACCTCTGCAGTTGCGAGTTGATCCCCCTCCCGTCTCCCCCCTGCCTTTTCTTCTGACACACACAACTGTATACATGACTCTCAGCAGCAAGTTGACATGATAGTAGGGGTGCCCCAGCGCCTACTCCACTAACTTGACGTGGAACGTGACGTTTTTTTTTTGATTTTTTAATTTTTTTTTTTTGAGGGCGCTCATGCGCCCCCAAATAGATTGTGCCCTGGGTGGTCGCCCACATTGCCCATAGCAAAAACCGTCCCTGACTGCAGAACGATACGTGCTTTCACGTCAGAGTCTCCAAAACACCAGAAAAAGTCGCTAGATTTGTCGCTAGTCACTTTTGTCAAAAAAAAGTCGCCAAGAGGATTTGGAAAGTCGCCAGATTTAGCGAGAAAGTCGCCAAGTTGCCATCTCTGCCTCCATGCTTGTTGAAGAGTGCCGGACTGTCTCTTCCTGCTCCTCTCCCCTCTGTGCACGAAAGAGGAGGGGTGGGGGCGCGCGGAGCAGTGCAGAGAGCTCCGGGTCAGCAGCGCAGCAGAGCAAGGATCACAGCGCAAATTTGAACTATATCGATATATACGATATAGTCTAATTCCATATCACGTTTAAAAATATATCGATATAATTTTTATATCGATATATCGCCCAGCCCTACTTGATACTAGGGATGCACGATATGGATTTTTTTCAGACGATGCTGCTTTTCATGGCTAATACCAATAAAATAACCGATAATTTCACATTTTTGCATTTTAAAACAAGTTCATACACCTTGTAATTTATGCATACATACAGTAAGGGTAAGAAAGGCTATGTAGTGAGCAAAGATGTGTTATCTGATTGAACCAAATCTAACAGACGTTACTATGACAACAAAAACAAACACCAGCTCTGACTCCTAAAGTGTTCATTTATTTTTTTCTACTGAAGTTAAACAAAACACTGAACAAATATGCTAAAACTTTTATAGAGCATTTTGTCCAAAAATTCAAGTTAAATGCTTTGACAAAATCTCTCAAATCAGATTTTATTATAACCAATATTTATCGTTTTTTTCTAGATCTCTAAAAAAACAAGTGAATGCAGGTATCGCTTTACTGGGGAAGTTACAATACTACTTGTTACAAGGTTACGTGGCGGATACCTTTAAGGTATTGAGTCCAGATGCCCAGTCAGAACCAGGGTCCCCTTTAGGGGGCCAATAAATCACATGATATCAGATCCAGCATTTTAGGTTGTAACAGAGGCTTTTTCGATACAGGTATCTGTATTGGAACAGCCCTAGAAAAAACAGTGTTTGTGCAGTAAGATTATTTCAAACTGTTTTTAATTCAAACTATATCTTGAACAAGTATGCAGTGTGATGTTGCTCTTGAATTAAGAAAAAGGAAGCCTGATTTCAGAAAATACAAATAAGATAAATAAAATGTAATAAATTTATTTATATAGAAAACAGAATGCATTGTTTGCACAATACTACAAATGCGTCAAAATTATGGCAGTGGGATGCAAGAGTACCAAGGTACTTTTGCTGGGGAAAATACCAGATAAATATTCCTAGTTTCATTTCATCTTCCATCCTTATTATACAATGACTACGTCCAGGTTAGTGCTGCCTCAGACAAAACCTGGTTATTTGGCGGCTTGTGGTCTCTAGCATCTCTTTGTTGTGTTCTTTGTCATGAATGAAGCAGGAATCCCTGACTGTTAGTTGTCTTTTTCCCACCGAGTCAGAAAGCAGTTTGAATGAGTCTGCTGCCTTGACCCCGAGCTTGCGTCAGTTTCACCATGTGTCTGCTTGTGAAAGGCTGCGTAAGGGTTGGGACAGCGTGTTGAAGGGCGAGTGCGAATTTGTGTTCCAGGGGGAGGTGATGTGATAATGATGGACAGTGTTTGCGACGGGATGTCCATTCATGTCCTACGGGGAGCTGAAGAGGAAATGACCAGGCGGCCTCCTGGTTCAACGCTCATTAACACCAGCGCAGTCACACTCCGATGTACATTTTAGAACTGATGTCCCCAGGGCCAACCGGAAGAGTTTAGGGGTTGCCCTGGCCAAAATGAGGAATAGATTAGTGACACAGTTGCCACAGACAAAAGATGCTTTGATTTGTTATTTACCCAAATAAATACAGAAAGTTTTTATGATGCAACAGCTCTGAGATGGAACTCCTTGAAGCACTACTATTATTGATTTCATCTGAGGTCTAAAAGTGTGTCTCATTGTGTATCACTGACACAGAAAATATGCACCCAGTGATTAGTAAGGAAATAGGAAGGAGAGAGCGGGAGAGGAGGGCAGGAAATTACTAGCAATGCTTGAGAAAATGTGCAGTTATTAAAAAATGTGAAACATTAGCAGGAACCAGCCTTAATTGTAGCCGCTGGAGCAAGTTGTAGCACAGCTCCCAGCTTCACATTGTCTCAGTCCTCAAAAGCAAGAGCAGTGCAGAGCAATGTGGATAGGCTCCAAATAATACAAACAGTCTGTTACAGGGTGGTTTGAGCAAAAAACAGGCCAAAATGCCACTTGGAATTAAGTGTATCAGAGTTTCTCTGGTGTGGCAGGCTTTCTTCCTCAAGCTATATTGTTCAGTCTAAATGATGTAGTGTAAAAAAGGCTAGTCAGCCTTACTGTACTCCTCGCTCTGAGGATTGGGCCCCTTGTAGTGAGTAATCAGGAAAGCCTCAGGCTCTCTGAACTGTGCCCTCTTCAACTTTGTAATTGATGGAGCAGGTTTGGAATGGGTCGAATGTGGTTTGACCAGTATGTTTTTGAAGACAAATACAGTATCTTTGGACTTAAGTTCCAGATGCATAGATATATTGCAGCAATAGTCCATCCATTCATCCATTCTCTGCTTTTTTTCTGGGTCTGGGCTGCGGTAGTAGCGAGCTAATCAAGGTAGCCCAGACATCCTCCCTTGTCTCTTCTTCTGCTCCTCCTTGGGGGGGATCCAAAGACATTCCCAGGCTGGATGGGATATAATAATCCCTCACAGCATGTTCTGGGTCTACTCAGGGGTGTCCTCTTAGTAGGACGTGCCTGGAATACCTCCACACGGAGGCATCCAGGGGGCATCCTAGTCAGATGTCTGAACCACCCCCGAGAGACATTTTTTTCATGTGAAGAAGCAGCAGCCCTGCTCTGAGTTTGTTCAGCTTAGCCTAGAAACCATACAAAGGAAACTTTGGAAAGTTTGGTTGCTTGTAGGGCTGCAACTAAGGATCAGCCGATCAATCTGTCAGTTATTTTCTAGATTAATTGATTAGTTGTTTGGTCTACAAAAAAGTTAGAAAATGGTTAAAAAAAAAAAAATGTTGATCAGCGTTTCCAGCCAAAGATGAAACCATAAAATATCCACATTTAAGAAACTGGAATCTATCATCAATTTTGAATTTCTTTCATAAAAAAATTACTCAGAATGATTAATTGATTACCAAAGTACTTGACAATTAAATTTATACTTGATCAATAATAGATTTATCGTTGCAGATCAAGTTGCTTGTATCCACAATCTCATTCTTTCACTTATTACACAAAGGTAGACCAGTGCCAGTATGTAATTTTGACCAATTTCATGCCAGAAAATGAATGTGATTATTTACATTTACATTTCATTACATTATTACTGTCTGTCTGGTATATAAAATGTTAGAAAATGCCAGGTTAAGGCTTGTCTTCGCTCAGGTGTTACAGATGGCGGCTGCAAAACGTTGCCTTCCCCTTTAACATACTGGGAATGAACAGTGCTCACTGGCTGATGTTTAATGTTTACTGAAAATATTGGCAAAAATATCAGTAAGGCTGTATTCAACCAAAGTCTGAATTTTTGGTCAGACAAGAGCGTAACGACCAAACAATCGACCAGCCGACCAGAGGGTATCAGCCTTATAGTCGCTGCGTGTAAACTTATTGCCTGTTACAGGAGTTCAGTGGGCAAAGCTTGACATTATGCCTCTCAGAATGAAATGGGATGGTGAAAGGAGGGTGATGACAAGAACTGGTTTCAAGCTGGGTTGTATAGTGTTTGTCTTGAGCTGTTTACACAAGTGTTAAGGTAAAGACTCTCTGGTCGTGTCACTGGACCTCTAATGGCATTCCACAGCCGGAGGAGTCCTGTACATATACCAATCCAAGCAAATGAACACATGGGAAAGTCTAGGTCACATATACTGTAGGTTATCATGCTGTGGCTATTGTAAAGAGCTGCTATAATCTTGAAGACTCAGTGAAGAGTAAATATGGGAATGTGAAAGGAGACCATGTGATGTGCGCAGGGAGATTTGTCAGAGTGAGGAAATATCTCATCTCATAAAGGAAAGCAGTGTCATGGTAATCAAGTGAGTTATGTTTGATTTAGTTCTACAAATAGTGTGATTGTTGTTTGCATATGGTGCATGCCTGCTGCTGCTTGCGTTGGTGTGTTTCATGCGTGACCCCGGCTACGCTGTGAGCATGTGATTACACAAAAAAATCCACCATGAAAACTGCTGACGGTGTTGATGATGACACACGCGTGCGCTCTTGCGTTCGCAGAAACAAAACACACACAGTTCTCATCCTTACAAGTATGAGAGGGTCTTTCAAGTAGCCCCTTTCACAAATCGGCAGTGTAATCTGATTTGCTTGAACAGTTTCTCGCTGTCTGTAGCAGCCCTGTGTGTTGTCATCATAACTTATACAGCAGTCAGAGGACGCATGAATCTTCAGCTTCCTTTATCTCTGACACCTTATTTATGTCTATTTGTATTCAGTCTGTCTTGTTTTATAGGCTGTACGTAACAGCATGAATATATGCATGTTAGGACACAGAGTACAATGCCAGCAGCATGGGACAGGTCTCTGAGGGTCTTTGACTTAGATAAAGACATGTCAACTACCACGGATATACAGGTGTAAAGGGTAGTTAAATTTTATGGTTGCTATCAATACTCAGGTTAAGTAATTGATTCCCAACAGGAGGAAATCACCCATGAAATACTCTCCTCTCTCCGGCTAGTGTTGTTTGATTGTTGGCTTGTGTGGTCACTGAGCTTATTTCACAGTCAAGATGCTTTACAGTCTAAATGCATTTAATATGAAAAATGCATAGGTAGTTACATAAGGTTGTGTTTACAGTGGAGAAAGGGTAGCTTTTTGGAAATTGGATGATGTTGTCAGGCGGCAGTGATGCGGGTATAAAGGCTTTATCGGCATGGCTTCACACAGCATGAAATATCTCTTTACACTTTTATCTTGACCTTTAAATTTTTTTTAAAAAATTCAGTAGATAGGGAGGGAAAAAATATTTAATTGTGATTATTTTCACTGCAATATTAGAGAGAATGATCACTTTTACATCATTATTCCCCATTTCATTGACAAACATATTACAATGATTATGGTGTGATTTTTGCAAAAAAAATCGCAATATATCCATATCACATATCCAAATCACAGAACCAGAACCAAGTCGCAATTTTTTGAAAAAGGAGAACTGTATGAGAAAACAGAATCATAATGAGGTACTGTAGTGGCGCAGAGATGACCTGGCTTAAAAATCTTCTCCAGATGAAAAAAAAAAATGTTTATTTGGTACAGACCTCACTAAATATCATAACATCACAATTTTAATATTTTTTTTTTCAGTGAACATGAAAATTGTAATGCAAAACTGATCATTTCCACTAATTGTACCACAATTGCAATTTCAGTCAAAATAATCGCAATTTGGCTTTTTACCAAATCGTGCAGCCATAGATGAAATGATCGGTTTCATCCATCATCCATCATCAACTAAAGTTAGCAACAGTCTCCCAGACCCAGAAGCAACGTGGGTTTGTTTTGTGTCAGTGAAAACATCGACATGGCAAACGACATGTTGCCATTTCAGATCATGAGAGGCTTTCATTATAAAGTTGGTGAATGTTTCATTGTGTTTTCAGTATTTCTGACATTTCGCACATTTTAACAATACCATGACAATAATAATAACCATGATTTTGGTTTTCTGTAATTATGATGAAATTTTCTGACTGTTTCATCTCTTATCTGTACAGACATTTCTGCAGCATGACAGTATTCATTCTTAAGATGGTATTTTGACACGCCTTTAAAAAATATTGCACCCTCTGTTATTTGAAAATTGCAGTCAGTCATATTGCCATTTTGATCAAATTTGATCAGTTGTTCAGCCCTAAGCGAAACAGTGTCAGTGACAGCTCTTTTCTGAGCTTCTTTTGAGAAAAATAAGATGCCTGAAAATCAAAATGCTTGCTAACGATTGAGATTTATTGCAGTGTTCTGTAGAGGGAGGTTTCCCCTGGAAGAAGAATAGTAGAGGAAGGACTTGCAGGACAAGACAATGGCAGATTAAGATTACAGATCGTCATCTACATGTGGCTCGTGCTGCTCAACATATCTGAGTTCACCATCACTGCGGCGCTCAAAAGACGGAGAATCATTCTTTGCCATTTCCAGACCCTCCAAACCAACAGCTGAGCTATATTTAGCCTAATTTGATTAGAGAACGCTGAAATGTTGTTTTGCTGCAGCAACTCTAAGTAAAGGTAAACTGAGGCCACTTAACGTGTCTGAGAAACAACAGAGAAGGGAACGTGATGGAAGAGGGAACAGATTGATTTCTCTCACCCTGTTTGGGTTTTACTTAACATAGACATCTGTAAATGAGCAATGGCTCCAGGCCCTGCATTCATCTCCGTCTCATCAGTGTTAAAGTTAGTTATTTCTGGAGCGTGCATGCACCGCACACGCACACAGACACACACACACACACATATATTGATGAGTCTTGCTTGCAGGCTAATTGAAATCTGGACATGGATTATTCATGCCTGGTTGATGAGCCTGGGGAGTCTCCTAACTATGAATTCCAGACGAGTTGACCTAGATGTATGGTGAGTGATACGAGTTTGTTTTGATTACAGCTGAGGTGAAAAATGCTCCTTACTGTGCTTTGGTTTTTGATGTCCTATGTAAATATGCGCACATTTGGATTTACATTTGATTGACATAGTACAGTTAATGCATAACATCAATTCTAAGAATGACTTAATTACAAACAACTATTACTAAAATCTACATGTGGGAGGCATGAGCTAACAACACACTTTTGACAAAATAAATGATTAAAAACAAATCATGTAAAAAGATTTGATCATTTAAGAACAAATGGATACTTGTCCATGTCTGCCTTTGTGGAGTATGAACTAATTCCTTCCATTTCAATTATTTAGTCTCTTTTTTGCACATAATGCATGCCCTCTTTTTTTATTTGACCATGTTTCAGCAGCAATGTAAGGCAGGGTAACCAACTATTATTTTCTTTATCAATTAATCTGCCAATTTTCTCAGTTAGCTGATAAAAACGCGTATAAGGTGTGTAAAATGTGAGCGAAAAATTCTAGTACAGTTCTCCGAAGAATCTTCAAATAACTTGCTCTGTCCCACCAATATTCTAAAAGCAATATTAAGGTTTACATAAGACTAAGAAAAGAAAAGCTCATAGTTGACAAGTGAGAGCAGGACATCATTCAGTATTTATGCTTAAAATGTTACAGTCAACAGTGATCATCATTGATCATCAGAATAGTTGATTATTAAATTTCTTGACCAGTTGATTGTTTGGCTCAACCTTTAAGCTCAAGTGTACAAATTGCAGCTACTGCAGGTATGTTGTTGCACAAAAAAGACGATATTCAACAAACGCTAATTGGGCTGAAATCAGTCCAGTGATATCCATCCTTTGATATCTCACTAGGCATTTGGTGGTGTTGGCCTGTTCATTGTGAATATTCAGTTACAAAATGATGCAAAAGAAGTAATATCTTGCATGTGGTGATTGTATTATATATTATACTGCTATATAAAGCATTAAACACTGTCTTTCTCTAAACTGGAGAGCTGATGGTGCATGGTTTAGGAGAATGTTGGCACGTCCCCCTGTCACAGGTCTGAAATCGAAAAGCATTGAACTGATTGAAGAGCCACTTTTTGAGTGAACTCAGCCAAGAGAGGCAGCTCTTCAAACAGATTCCGAACTCCCTGCCCCGACTACAGTTTGATGAGCTGTCTAAAACCAGGGCAGCAAATGTCACATTTGGTGTCAGCCTCTCACAGTTGAAATCTGACGGTTTCTTTATATCCACACTTTCATACAGGCATTCAATCAGCTCTCAGTGACAAATCAATCATAAAAGAAGCAGCGATAAGTGTTTAGGTTTTGAGCTTGAAAGGGTGTGAGTCACACTTTGTCTTATTTTGTTGAACTTGCTCTTTTCAACACAGCCACCAATGCTGTCACTATCAGCATCACTGTTACCCTCTCCACCCATCATGAAAACAGCAAATTCATGCACAGTCTCCGGGTTGGCTGGGTAAACGCATTTTGGGAATCGTAAGACATCATAAACTACAGAGTACACAAGGCATGTTCAGGAAAAGCTGACATACAAAAAGCATTATATGAATGGAAGGCATGGAACAGTCAATGGACAAAAAAATATCTGAAATCATTTTGATAATGGATTACTGACAGTTAGTTTTCAAGCAAAAATGCCAAACATTTGCCAGTTTTAGCTTTTCAAATCTGAGGATTCACTCCTTTTCTCTGTCATATTCTGTGTAATTGTATATTAAATATCTTTGGGTCTTGGACTAATGGATTGATAAAACATATGATCCAAATAGCCTTGGACTTGTAAAAAAATATTTTTTAAATGATATTTTTCACAGTTTTCTCTCATTTTACAGACACAAAGACTGTATTGAGTTTTATTAAAGACTGCTGGGTACTTGTTAGGGCACCATCTATTGCCACCACAGACTTCTCTATTTATTTCCTTCCATTGCAGTTTGCATTGTTTTATCTTATCGACACAGGTGTATGAAACTTTCCTTATCGTGGGATGGTGGGTAGAACACAAGTGTTATGCCTTGCTGCACAGCCAGGCCTTCATATTCAGAGGGTTCACACACATGTTGAAATTTGGCAGCTGACCTGTGCAACCTCAGTCAAGGGTAAAGTGCGTCTGACAAATGCAGGCTTGTGTTTACATCTATCATGCTGGAACACGAATTCTATTGAACACAGTGTAATGTCTGTGTCATCTGATGTTGTGTTGGTTGTTTTGCATTTGATCCTATCTCAATACATAGCCACAGCGACTAAAAGATGAGACATACTGGAAGCATGCTCTTGGCTGCCAACCTACATGTACTTAAGTATTTTAGCTGCATTAAATAGCAAGTAGCAGAAGCAGTAGTGGGCGCCTGCTTAAGTGACTGACAATCATTGGCTCATAAAAACAATTCATCTACTTGAATACCTCTTATTTTTGCTCACAAAAGCCAGCAGTTTCCCAAAAGGAATAGCAAATCATTTCAGAGGGAATGGTTTCCATTTAAAAAACAAATTAACTGATTCACAGTGTTAATGAAAATGCAATTGCCTCTGACAATCTCATTCTGGTGGCTCGTTTGGCTCGCCTCAGTCTACACCCTGGGAAGATGCGTCTAGTGCCCACAAATTACCTGCTTGAAGCATGTTCACTCGTAGTGCCGCCGTCTCCCGAGAAATTCACATTGTAATGGTCTTCTGTCAGTTCTGATAAAGGGGAGTGAGACAGTCTTTGGATCACTGATCGCGAACACAATAAGAGAAAGTGTCTCTGTGTCACAGATGTTTACTGCAGACAGTTTCAATGCTATTGAGTTGTGACATCTATAACACTTAATACACAATCTGTGGGATGAAATCCTGTGAGATTATAGAGAGCAGAGCACAGAGGAGAGAAAGTGGGGGGTAGTTGTTACTGTGGTTGATCACTTGACTTCATTATTCACAGCTGAGTTCAAAAGTTGATGGTCTATATATTGCGAATAATGCACCCATTGTGTCAAAAGCTTGATACTCCTTTTTTTTTTTATCACTGAACTTTGTTTTGCATTTTGCTTATACTAGAAATAGGAAAAAGAATGATTTAAAACCTGCTGTGAAAAAAAACATTTTATTATGCAGTCACACACAAATCAAGAACACAGCCTGTGATTGGTTGACAAGTAAGGAACACGGCCTCTGATTGGTCAAAAACAGGCTAACAACTGTTTTCAAGACAAAAAATGGATAAAAAAAACTATAGAAGACAATAAAACACATCAGCTTAATTTTAGCCTTTCCTGCTCAGTTTATTTTGGGGTCAACCTTGTCACTTTTCCAGTATGTGTGTAAGAAAATATTGAGTATGGTGATATTATATTTTGTGATACTGTATCAATTCTCAAAACGCTGTAATGTGATATTATGATACATGCAAAGATTCCTGGCAGTAGTTAATTTTGTGTTGTGTTTAAACCCTCGACTGCTAGATAGCAGTGCTGTTACCTACCTTCCCCGTTCTGATTGCATAAAAAAAGTTAACTTTTTCATTTTTCAAATCAAGTGTTATACATATGGTAGTTTGTTCTTTATCCAAATGACAGTTTTCCTAAAATTAGATTTAAAAAATGGCAGTATATTATGTTGCTTACAGTATCACATTATATTGCAATATATTGAATCGTAACCCCGGCATTCATAAATTGACACACTGTAATCTGCTCTGTACATTTACTGCCAGATTGACAGCTTTCTGCTACGGGCATCACCATCACTCTGTCTGCTGCTTGCTTGCACTCACTTACATGCTGAGCACACATTATGCACTGCCCTATTCCTTAAAGGAGCTACACTTATGTGTGTATGCTTCAGTAAAGTCCTATAAAACATAATTGTTGTGGTAAACTGCCATCCTGTAGGAATATGTGGCTTTGTCACCACGGTAAGAAAAAAAATCATACCATCACAGCCCCACCTCAGGGGGCTAAAAATGTCATCCTTATCTAAAAGAAACACTAGATGTGGAATGTCAACATTCATAAGGGCTTAGGGGCAGAAGATCTGCTAAAGTAGTCGAGGTCCTTACAGAGCTATTAATAGGTGTGTTTGAAGTCAGCCCTCATGCTCATGTTAGAGTAAAGGAGGTTGAAAAAGGGTTTCCCTTCATATCTGCTCTGTGTAGTTAGGTTCCCCCTCTGATGGTCAGAGCAGTGAGAGAGAGCGAGCGAGAGAGGAAAACCTAAAGGATTTGTGTGATAAACTTGCTTGACCTGTTTGTTTTGGTTTTGTGCTGTCAAAGGGTTAAGCTCAGGCTTTTGTAAGAGCTGTGTAGTGAAGCGTGGGAATGCCAATAGCCTCTGTGATCCAGGTCTTCACCTCATCATTGGGAGCGTATTCCCCAAATCCAACCTGTTAAGAGTGTGTTTTGCTTCTTGTAAGCAGAAAGAACAAAAATCAGTGAATGCCCACGTTTGAGTGTAAGTAGATTCCCATCAGTGCTCTTGAATGGTATAATCAGAAATCAGCTTACATAATGCAATCTGTCTGTTTGCTCGCTGAAGTGGTGCTTTCAGTTACGTGCACGCTTGGGAACGGGACTCGGTGGCAATTAGATGTGGTGTTTGGGGGCTCAAGAGATCATTGGGCACAGCTGTCGGCAGGCCACTTGCATTACTGACAAATTTGTCTGCAAAATGAGGGAGTTTGCCTGTCTTGCTTTGAGCAGAGAGGACGCAGACATCCAAATTCTACAGACAGATCAATTTACAGGGTTAGCCTTTGCGACTGTGTTTGACCTCATTGAGCTCTTCACAATAGGATTTAAATGAGAGATTTACATTTATTACCCCACACTCAATTCTGACCGAGTGAAAGAGACAGAGACCTAAAGCCGGCTGAGTACATTATGCAATCCCTTTTTCTTCCACATGTTGCATAAATGTTACAAAAAGCTGTTTCTGACCAAAAGCCACCCATTTGGCTAGTAAGGCAGGTTAATTATTTATCTTTCTGGTGCAAGCCCAATGTTGAAAACTCCTTGAGCGGAATAGAGGTAGATAGTGGTGGCTTATGAGCTGCCTTGTTTCAAAATATATTGTATGTGTCTAAAGAAATCACAAATGAAATTAGGCCTTTAGATGGAAACCTCACTCCAGAAAAATTAGCTTCTTTGCTGCACTTATTTCAGATCTACAGTACAGTGCTGACAGAACTGCATAGATTCACACATCCAGTCTCATGACATTACATCAGCCCCACAGCTGCTGCTGTTGGACTTGCTGCATATACTGCAATGAGTGGATGAAGCAGCATACATTTTGTCCCTAGAAATATTACCTCACTGCTTTTAGTAGATGGTAATTCACTGGGTAAATTGGTGCTCATCTGCAGGGCAACACTCAATTTCACTCAGCACCAATTTCATTTAAACCTCTCATTAAATCCTAATATTTTTAAGTGAGCACTAGACATCGTAACTGAAAATGTATTAACACAGGTAAAACTCAAATTATGAAACGGACAAAAATGCTGAACTATCAGTATTAATGGATGTTTTCATCTGTTTGATGTCTGCAATCCATAAGGTACCAATTGTCTGTGCATTGAATTCACACATGGGCTTTCATGTGATTTCCTGTAGGGGTAATCGCTGCACAATCCCATGATGCTCTCTCCTATAGAAAAGCTCATGTTTGAATGATTATTTGTGATGTGTTGGTGAAAGTTGTGTGTGAAGCTGTATTGTTTGTGCTGATTCTAGCGGAGTCGGGCGGCTAACTAATTTGGGCGGCTAACTGAGCGTGCAACCATCAGATGGGACCACTTGAGTTGCCGGTGGTGGTCTGGTGAGCAGGTGGGGAGGTAATTACATGCTGTGATTGGCTGTTGGAAGTTGACCTGGTCTGCCAGCAACACCTGACAAGCTATACAATCAATAACAGATAGCTTGACTGGACATGATGGTCTATTTGCTTCAGTGTGATTATGGTGCAGCGGATGTGCACCTGTTAATTTTCATCTCAAAGGGGGATTAGTTAAAAATATTGTTGTTGTTGTTTTTTTTTTTTTCATTTTATTTTATATTTTAAAGGTGTGTAGGATTTAGTGGCATCCAGGGGTGAGTTTGCATATTACAAACACCTCGTCTCACTCTCACCCTGCAGTTGTATTGGAGAACTTAAGGTGCCTGCAATACTACTTACGACAATTATATTAAATTTCTGCCATATTCTGCTAATAAATCCTCATAAATCTTGTGCACTGAACCTTTAAGTCGCCAAAGTGTAATGCTACATTTGTCCCTTGTGGGTATACTGTTAAATTCTTATTTTATTTGCCTCCCCCATTGCCTGATGTCAGGCAGAATTGTCCAATAAGAATTGGACACTATTTCCATCTTCATCAGTCATCTCCTGAATTGTCAACTCGTTTTTCACTCCATTTCCATTTTCAGAGAATCAGTCAACTCAGTGAAGTTGGTGGATTCAAAGGTCTGGACCCAGGCAGGGTTGGGTATCGTTTGGGTTGCCTGAATGATTGTTGACAACATTGAAGAACAGCTTGAAGCTTGAAATTTAACAATATATTAAAGTTTACTTAAATATAAAAATACAAAATACACGCAACACAAATTTACTGAACAAATTCGCCTAATAAATAAAACCTAACTGAAGTGCACAAATTTAACACTAAATAATAAGAAATAATAAGAGTACTAAGAACAGCAAAATATATTTTGAGCCGATATTCTTAGTATTCAGCAAACTTCAGCAAGTCTTTCGCATAAATATGATCATATTTGATAACTTGAGGAAAGGCTGCTGTCATCATCATCAGTGCTGTCATCAGACACATCACATCTAGTGTTTTATATCCCTGCTCCCCATCTCTGGGGTTAGGGATGCCCACCCTGCTGGCTGATGTGCTTGTCATGGGATCACACAAACAGTAGTCTTGCATTTGACACCCATCTTCACAACACTCACACAAGCGATTGAGCACAATGCATCCCTCTGCTTACAAGTGTGTCCCTGTGGGTTGCCAGATGCTTCCCCTGCTAACACGCAGTTGTTTTTTAAACATGTGTTGCACATACTGCCCGCTGTTGGAATCCTTTCGAGTGAAATGCAGCCACACATTAGACTGTTTATCTTGATATTTTAACCATGTTTAAGGTAGCTGCGACATAACGGAAGTCTATCTGCTGCCAGAGCAATGTAGTGACGTAGTGTTAACCATTCTGTATTCTGTAATCTGTATTGTGATTTGGACCAGTAGGCATCGCATAGGAACTGGTGCCATATTAGCACTGTTTTTCGGTACCCAACCTTTGAACCCAGGCAACCTCTTCCATGGAGTTAGTATTAGAAAGGTTGATGTTTTATGATTCTGGGCCTGATTTCAAGTTAGATACCATCCTATTATTATCTGAACTGCTTCTTCAGTTCAGAGGCCTTGGTAGGAGCCTATATCCCAGCACACATTATGCAAATGTTCCCGGTCTGTGTCAGCTACTGAAATATCTACCGTATGTGTGTGTGTGTGTGTGCATCCATGATAAAAGCCATTGTTATTCTGGTGTGTTTGCTTGTGTTTGTGTTGATTTATGCATGGGTGCTAACGTCCGTATTGGGGAATCTGCGTGTGCATGCCAACATTAGGGTGCGCGCATGTGTAGTGTGGAAATGTCAACACAGACAGAGTATGACAGAGCTTGGCACAGATGGCCTTCCTGTCATCCTCGGCTCCTTCCACAGCTTGACACCGGATGAAGCTCACGCAGAGGAGAGGAAATTTTGGGAAAAGAGGAGAGACACCATTGGTTTTTGGAGTTAACAAGGACCTGTGAGAGAAGCATGGTCTGTGGCAAGCTAATGCTCACAGATTGGTCCAGCAAACACATTTCTATCTGCACACACTTTTTAGAGTCGGAATAGCTACAGTGTTAGGATGAAAGAGCATGAAAAACAGTATGTTATAGTGAATAGGTCATGTGATTAGCTGTTATGATCTAGCTGCTGAAAGCACTGCTCAATTCATTTGCATTGGATTTTCTTTGAAATACTTGTATGGATGCTTCTGTGCATTATGGAATGCATACAGCATGTGTGTCCAGTCTGCTGCCTGCAGGCACTGTGATATTTTCAGATTCTTCTCCAGACAACCATAACTGATGTTGATCTCTCATAGTGGTGCATGGATCAGTTCTGCAGGGACAGATGGTCTAATGGCAGGAAAGGAACTTGGGGTTGTATTGCCTTTTTAAACTTCACATGGCTCTTATATTGAAACATACATCACTGTTACAAAGAGCTGTCTCAGTAACCACAATTTTGAAGTACTGTGCTATTGACAAGCCAACCACAGGGGATGGCAAGCAACCACAATGTTTTCTTTTCAAGAAGCTTTGGTCCTTCTTGTTTTACACTTCAATACTTGTTAAATGAATGAGCCAGTGCTTCAAAAAAATTGACAAGCCATATGAGGGCCAGTAATTGTTCAAGCTCAGGGGAGGATCAATACCAGCTGTTTGTGGCCCGACTTCAAACTTGGAAGCTGCAAATTTTGCCATGTTTTATGATTTTAATGTGGCTGCTACCACAGGCTGGGGCGATGTTGGACTGATGTTGTAATACTGAGGGGACATTCAAGAGAAACTGTGTGAATGTTAAGCCTCATTTGAAGCCAACTAAATCATGAGAGTAGTAGGTCGGGGGCCAGTAACTTTAAGTTTTTCCATTCTCTTTGTTGTTGTATGGAAACTAGCCAATTCTCTGTGATCCTTGTCACCCTTGTGCATGTGTGTTTGTGCTGCTGCTGTGTGTAGATTTACTTGATAGATGTGCCCTCAAGGTAATGATATAGCTACATGTGGAAAAGAAATGGTCAAACTGCAAAACTTCATTGTTAAGTGTACACGTCGTGTAACTTTGACTAGCACACAGCAGTTTGCTTGCTCAGACTTTAAAGTCTGAGTCTTTAAAGTCACTGGGCAGTGAGGTGAGATCCACAGATAACGGTACACGTAGCGTTTGCAGCAAATACTCAGTTTATCGTAAATGAAGTAATTTGCAAAAATGAATAATACTGCACACTGCACTGTTAAGCCACAAAGGGCATTGCATCACCGTGACAGCCCTATTGTTACCTTTACATTTCCTGAAACAGGCGATGGTGCATTAATCTCCAGGAAAATTGTATTGTTTTGGGCAGCCCTGCAAGTTATTATCTGTATGTTTGTTTTTGTGACCTATCACTCCTGTGTACCTACCTTGTTTCTTTTTTTTTTATTTTTAAACCCCTATAATGCCCTTGCCGCTAATTGGTCATCACTTTCCCATATGTTGGCAGGTGTTTGACCCCGGTGCCCGTCCACCCAGCTGCCCCTTTGTACCATGATTACTGTCACCCAGTGTGTAAATACTGATGGAAGCCATGGCAGTGCTTTACTGTAGTGGGTTTATGTCTGTCAGAGGGTGTGCATATATATCTCGCTGCATGTCTGGCCATAAAGACATGTTTAAAAGTTGTGGCATTCTTCAACATATTGGACAGCGAGGCTTGCTTGTTTTTCTTCTTCTTGCTCATTCATTTTCTGTACCGCTAGCTCTGTGTGCACACATTTCTTTTATGCTGTTAATGTCAACACAGTCCCTGACCCCGGAGCCATGCAGCCGAGCTCTTTCATTGACGAACCTGGAATTTTTCTTGAGATTAAACTGTCTTGTCTCACTGGTATAAATGTACTGTACTGTCACAGATTTATAGAATTTAGATAATCATAGATGTCAGTATACACCAGTCATAATTGGTTTCTGTTTGTTTTATTTCTGGTTTTCTGGTGCAGAATTTGAGAAATTAAGAGAAAAGAATGACTTCCTGTCTCTGCTAGTGGAGCAATGTGTGAATGTGTGAGTGTGGTGTGAGAAGGCCATGTAATGGATTCTGTACTCATGCTCTGTGTCGTACAGAGCCGCTGCATCATCAAGCACAATAAGACTCTGCAGTAATTAGTCCAGCGTAGTGTACAAGCAGGTGGGAGAGGTGGAGAGAGAGAAAGGCAGACATCCGGGCTCGCTCAGTCTTTTTCTTCCTTTCCATTGCTCTGTCTTTGCCTTTGATGGGCCTGCCTTTCAAGCCAGCGTTGCTTAGTTACAGCGAGCCGAGGATGCAGGGAAGGGAGGGGAGAGAAAGTGGGAGGGTGGGTTTACAGCTCTCAGCTGGGTTCAGAGTAAATGAGTCCTCTCCCTGCCCATAGACTCTTCAACCCCTAACATCCCCTACTTACCTCTGTGGCTTACTCACTCACTCATCCTTTTTCTGGCTCTCTGTTCCTCTGACACATTTCAAAATAAATCATTCTGCTTTTATTCATGATATGTTTTACTAGGGTGTTGAAGGGACAAGTTACATATATGAACATGATGTTTTGATGAAATTATGATTGTAAAATCTGTATTTTATACCTGATATAACAATGTGTCAATTGGAGCTGAGACAGATTCGATTTGTTATTGTTATTGGGTGCCGATACTGACACATTTCACTCATCGGATATGGGACTGTTGTCACCGATGCTGCTTGGAGCCTGCCATCATACTATGGTTGTCAGTACTTCAGTACTTTTCCAATACCACAAGTTTAAAACACAATACTAACATTTGATAGAATCAAAAGTACCGAAGCTATTAAAAAAAAAGATCCAAATTCTCATTCAAGACCTCAGTTCAGTTCAGTCTTTGTCCTGCCCGAAATTTGACTTGCAGCAAAACCAGCCAGTGACTTTTTCTGTTCCAGCACTAGACCTTGACTGGTACTGGGTTTTTGGGGTTGATATCAAATTTGGGGAGTCAAACATTCTGATATTCTTAATTAGTTTGAGCAAAATTCACAAATGCTGCCTATGAAACTAACAAACAAAAAAAAAAAAACAACACAAAACAATCTTCGTTGTCTTTTGTAAAAAAAAAAATCAGAAAAAACAGCACTGTGACATGCAAGATATTTAAAAAAAATTTAAACTAACAACCTACACAAATGACTTGTTTTTCCTGTTTGAAAGAGAAAGATGAGAAAGGTGAAGGAGAGAGGTTTCACAAGAGGTACTGAGTATCATTTCTTCAGACTAATATTGTATCAAAGTTTAAAAATTCTGTTATTGTGATAACCCTACATCATACTTATGGTATCTGATTGTCCGAAAGTCTCACCGTGAAATTGTGAGGGCTGAATGCATGTTTGCATTTGTATTGGTATCAGATATCTAGTACTGGATCAGAACTGATTTGAAAGTGAATCAGTACGCCTCTAGTGTCAATTTTTGGAATGATTACAGCTAGAGCGGCAATGTTTAGTGGATTAGATTAGTTGATTGAGAGAAAATGGATTGACAACAATTTTGATATTTGAGTGTTCATTAGCCGTTTTATAAAGCAAAAGCATCAAACATTTGTTATGTCTAGCTTCTACAACATGAGGATTTGATTACTCTTTGCCATACATAATAGTAAAGTGAACATCTTTGTATTTTACTTGGTAACAAGACAGATCAGCAGATGAATCGAGAATGAAAATAATTGTTTGTTGTAGCCCTGATTACAGCTCTCATTAGCTGACATAAAACATTGCAAATAAGGCATATTTTATTGGAGCTACACTTGATTTGCACCTTCATGATTATGCGTCTTTGTGAAGGTGCTGTAATGTTTCTGCTCTGCACTTCACAGAGATCACTTGTTAATCAAACAGTGTTTCCACTGCTGTGCTGTCTTTTCCCTTGGCAGCTCTAGTTTCATTTGTCTTCACTCGCTGGCTGCTCATTCTAGCTCGCCATTTCTTTTTCTGGATTTCAAGCAAACTTTTGTTTCTGTTGAAGAAAGCAAGTGCACAAGACTGGATTTTTAGAACAACAAATTTAAAGACTTACACGAGAGGAGAAAATAACAGAATGCATGTTTAAGTTGGACAACTTAAGGCTCAATGTCATCAAGGATTCTTCAGTTTCGATACATAGCTCAATAAACAGATGGAAGTATTATAGCTGATGTTACAGTGCCATTACATTAAACTAGACCATTAGATTTAAGTGCCTGGAAAAAAAAATATGAGCTACTGGCCCCGCTAAATGAAATGTCGATAACAGTTGCAGTGCTGTTGCTCTCTCCTTGCCATTCCAACATATTTTTTAATCTCCATCTGTCTGTCCTTGCAACATCATTCACTGCTGCCTCCCCTTTCCCCTTGACACATCAAAGTTTCTTTCTAGCTTCTGTTGAGAGGTATAAAAAAGAAAACATGGCTTTTGTACTTCATTGTGTGTGCCCTGTCTGCAGCATTTATCATGTTTTTTTTTTTCTTTGGGAAAAGTTTGCCTTCTCTTTACTCGTCTTCCCTGCCCTGGGTTGTTCCGTTTCAGCTTCACCTAATTACAGCCATCTGTCAAGTGTAACAGTAATCAACAGCGGTGCTCCACATTCGACACATCAGTACACATTCACATGGCCAGGTACCCTGCCAGGGCATGTCACTGTAACAAATCACTGTGATGGATTGTAGGAATTTTGGGCCAGTTGGATGTGTTAATGTAGTCCTCCCAACACAGAGCTGTAAGGCTGTAATTTGTTGTAGTTCCTCACAAGGTCTTTCCTCGTATGAGTGCAGGATGCCTTCCCCTCTCAAAACAGGACGTAGCTGTGCAGACAGACAGGAGGTGTGGTGTGTGTTTGGTAATCTATAGCTTAACTTTGACCTCCCGCTGACGTATTTCTGTGAATGTGTGTAAGGAGCAATGGAAGAGGGTACAGATGTGTGAAAACTGTTAATTTCTCTTTTATGATCTATAATATAATATTTATTTCATGCACAAGACATGAAATAAATAGGAGACAGAAGTTAGACTTCTTCTGCAACACACACGTCAATGATCCAGCTGATAGATAATGTTGTGTTTTGAGTGGTTAAAGTGAGTTGTTTCGCCTGCCCCTCCTCCCCTGACTCAAGGAAGCTCAGGCAGGCTGCAGGAACGCTGCAGGAGCACAAGATGAGTGCATCATTATAATTTGACAATAACAAGTAACGGCGAGTGCTACACTGTAAGTTGATCAGCTGTTCATAACTCTTGGTTGTCTGTCAATGTAAAGCTAAGCCCGTTATCCTGAAAACAAAAGCCCACTGCTCTGAAATAAGACACTCTGGAGTTGGAGGTCAGTTGCTGCTTGCCTTCTGTCTGCCAAACTTCACCGACACACATTGCTCAATTAACCGTTCTAAACATCTACTCCTTCTAAAAGATAATCAATGATTTTTTACAACTCATAAACAGACACTTACTCATGCGGCGAACATCCAGCATTAATTTGAACTCAAATTAACATGAAATGAGATGCAAAAACAGTCATTCTGACCGGCTGTACTCTTGCAAGTATTTCAGCTTAGCATGTTTCCTTCATTTCTGATGACATATGGTCATTTTATTACAGTAAATACATTACACATTTCTTCTTAAACCAGGGCTTACCTCTTCCTTTTAACCTTTTTTTCCTCCTGGTGTTTATTAAAAACAGGTCATTAAAAATCACCAATATAGACTGAAATGAAACATTTCATTGTGATGTATTTTTCAGCTATCTTGCCCAGCCCTTACTTTGACTATAGCCCTATTCGCATGGGATTAGTATTACCTGAGGACGTCTGGTAATTTGTAAATTACCCCCCCACCTCTGTGTTTCTTGTGGCGCATTTGCACAGGATAAGCGAAGTCTGCATATTACTCGAATTTACTGACATTAAGGCCTGGATATGATGTAAGTATTACATTTAAACCTAGCCTTGATAGGCACACTGTCATGGACCACAACTTTTAAAGTACGAGAAACCAGATAGCAATATTGCTCACATTTTCAGGAAGGTATATAGCTAATTAGCTTATAGCTAATTAATAGCTTGATAATATTATCTAAAATGTTCCTTACCGCATGCTGTTACCCATGTTATCCACGTCAATGTCCTGCAAAATTTCGCCCTTTTGGTGGATCTCTTTCTGTGGATGGGTCCCCATATAATTCGCCGAGAGACACTATTTGCACCTAAAATACTTTCAAAACTGCCATTCATATTTTCAACCGCAGCCTCCATTACTCAACCCGGAAAAAGATAGAAAACGGCGCGCAATAAAAAGAACAAACACTGCCCAATCACTGAGATGCAGATTCGCACAGGACTAGTATTATCATGGGACATCTGTGTTTGGCGAAATATGGTAGTTAATTTGCGGTGGAATTTTTACTTTACAAATTACAGACATGGCGCATTCGCACGGGATTAAGATCACAGGCATCCTCCGCTATTATTACAAATTACCAGAGGTTCCCGGGTAATACTAATCCCGTGCGAATAGGGCTGACATTTTTTGTTTTTTAGTGAAATATGTCAATGACGACTGGATGCAGTGCGAGCAAATTTAGTCAAGACATTCTCGCCCCCCTTGGGATGGATTGTAAAGAGTTTGGTGATCACCGGGCTAAAATTTGAACCTCTCAAATACTTTGCTGCTTTGTGACTTAATTCCTGCAAAAAAAAAACCAAACAAACAAAAAAAAAAAACTTGACTTTCCTGTCAGCCTCAGATGTAATACAAGATGGTGAACATTATACCTGCTAAACATCAGCATGTACATTGTCACTATGTGCATGTTGCATGCTGACATTAGCATTTAGCTTAAAGCACCTGTGTGTCCAAGTACAGCTGCAAGCATGGCTGTAGACTTTTGTCTTGTTAGGACATTCAGTATGTACTGTAGGTAAATGGATAATTGGTGATCCTGTCATTAATTTACTTTTTTGGTTGAAGAGGAAAGAGATAAAAGGATATTGTAAGCATTTCCCACTCCTGAACTGACCAAATGTAAAAAGTGGTAGCGCATGTTTGAGCTGTCAAACTGAGACTGCCTATCATCTGCTTCTTCTTCAGTCTGTGGTATTTTTGTTCTGCTTACCAGTGATTTCCCTGCCTTTTGACTGCGGCTCAGTATCCTTCACATTTCACACAAATGTGGAAATACAGCGAAATAAAAACCCCTGTTTCTTCCCAGCATTTATTTTCACCGAGCGTTTCACTCAAACAGCACAGCAACACTTCCTACACTTGTGTCAGGCGGCTGTGGCTTTGACTTACTGTTGACTGCGTTCAGTTATTGTAACCTTTTGCACATATGCCTCGGCTTAAGACATATCGAAGTGATGGAAACAAAATGTTATGACTTCTGTCTTTTTTTTTTTTTTGATGTAAGGTTGTGTACACACATGTGAAGCAAACTTGTGTGACTGAGTTCTGCTGAAGTCATCAGAATGGGAATATAGTTTTCTGCAAGTTCAGGAGAAAATCCCAACTCATTCCCTCCATCTTCTTGTCCCTGTTGGCTTTTCTTTGATAAAAGCTCAGCTCTTTTCCTCTGATGAGTCTGCATCACTGCGCCGAGTTCGGCAGATGTCTGCAATCAATGATACTCGCTCAGGAGTGCTTTACGCTGTTAGGAAGAGCTGTGATGATGCTGCTGGGGGTTTGTTTCATTGTTGTGCTTGTTTGTGTTAATGTCTGTGTGTAGAGAAAGCTAAAAGCAGGGTGAGTCATTAGGCATTTTAATCACTTGGTTTCCCATTCATTTTGTCTCTCTAACAACCTTTAGCCCTGCCTCTCTTTTGAATTTCAAAAATGTGAATTTTGCCCAAATGAGAGTTCAGAAGTTAACTAAATTCAACTCAGCGTTATTTGTATAGCACCTTTCATACACACATGCAGCCAAAGTGCTTCACATAGCAAAATTAAAACAACGCAGACAAGAAACAAACAAAAACAATACAAATTTTGCAAGAATAAAAATGACGATTAAACAGTTAAATTTTAAAAACTGATTAATAGTAGTAAGTAGAAAGAAAAAAGAAAAATCAAGGATAAAAATAATGCGAAAGCAATAATTGAAGCTCAAGCACTAAGGTTATAACATACTCCCAATTAAAAATTAAAAGCCAGATTAAAAAGATGGGTCTTTAATTTCCTTTTAAAAGTATCGAGAGAGCTTGCTATTCTAATATCCAGAGACAGTTAAGGGGCATTTAAAACAGATGGCACCCCTGCCGTGTGTTTATGGGACACATAAGGAACATTTAAAAGAAAAGCGGCGGAGGAAATAATGACCAAACAAAAGGAGATCTCTGATGTACGGAGAAGCACGGTCATTTGAAGCTTTACAAACAGGTAAAAGAACTTTAAAATTAATTTTAAAAGATAAGGTTGCCAGTGGGTTGATCCATTTTCTTTGTGTTAGTTAAGACTTTGACAGCAGCATTCTGAACGTGCTGTAGTTTCTTACAGACTTTTTTTTGGTAATCCTGTACAAAGGGAAATATATTAGTGTAAATGGCAAGTAATAAAAGCATGAGCGAATATTTTTTCGTCTCTCCGAGTTAAAAAAAGGTCTGACTTTGACAATATTCCTGAGATTAAAAAGGATGTTTTAATGAGATTGTTAAAAAGAGAGTTGAAATTTAAAAGTCTAAGAGTCCAAAGTCACTCCCCAGTTTGTGATACTAGTTTTAATCTGTCCACTAAGGCCACCAAGCATAGTTTTTCTCTTTCTGCTTTGGGACCTATTAATTATAGAATCTGAGTTTTTTTCCTAATTTTAGAACTTGAATGTCAGTGAGATGGACTATAGGAGCACACAGTGCATTGGGGTCATTTGGTGGGACAGAAATGTACAGCTGTGTGTTGTCAGCATAAAAATGGCAATCGACAGTGGTACTCAATGATGTTTCCAAGTAAGAATATATATGACGAAAACAAAATTGGGTCAAAAATGCTACCATATTCCGTACCATGATAACCCAAGTTAACAAAAAGTGTTTACCAGTTAAATATGTCTGAAACCAGGCTTGTACACAGTCAGAAAGACCCACCCGTTTCTCAAGTCTATGAATTAGGGCTGCAACTACAATTATTTATGTAATTGATCAATCTGTTGATTATTTTCACAATTAATTGATAAGTTGTTTGGTCCATAAAATGTCAGAAAATTGTGAAAAAGTTGATCATTGTTTCCCAAAGCCAAAGATGACAGAAACCAGACAATATTCACATTTAAGATGCTGAAATCAGAGAATTTTGACCTTTTTTTAATGAAAAGATGACTCAAATCGATTAATTGATGATCAGAATAGTTGTCGATTACTTTAATTGCCGATTAATAATTGGCTAATCATTGCAGCCCTACTGTCAATTAAAATATCATGTTTGATTGTATTGAATGTTGCTCTGAGGTCTTAGAGAAGGACAGCCGTATTATTTGCATCAAAAGTAATTGTAGTCATTTACAACTTTCAGTTACATGACAGCAAATGAATCCAGCAAATTAAAGAACTCATTTTAAGTGTGTTGTGAGGACTGAGGTGGTAGAAGAGGTAGTTTGTTTGATTTATCATATCATCCATACAGAAAAGGCTCTTGACAGTAGTGTGTAAGGTATTTCTCTTCATAAGAATCTTACCAGTGCTGCTTTAACTCACTCCTTCTTATCACACACACTGCTCAAATGAAAACACAGTGGCTGTATCATTACGTGATACAGTGGTAAATGCCACAACACAGATAAGACACTTTCACAGAGGGGGCAGGGTTAATGCCACAGCAGAGCTCGTAATAACCTGAGTCCATACCTCCTGTGTGCTCTGTAAAGTGTTTTGTTATCCAAGGTGAGAGCCACTTAACTGTCAAGATCTGCCCTGTGTCGCACATTCACAGCCTATACCCTATCGCTAACAATGCCCGCTGAGCATGTTAACGGCTGTGTGGCTGTGCCTTCACTTTTTGATCTCTCACTTTTCTTCTTTTTCACATCACAAGGCACGCACACTTGCACAGGAGTGTTATCAGGGCCAACTCACAGCCCCAGCATGTGATGCAGCAGTCTTAAAGTTTGCGCTTTGATAAGTGTCAGATGAAAAGTGCTTTGCTTTGCTGCCCCAAACTGCACTCTGGAGACTGTTTTACACCAGAAAACAGATGGATGACGTTCAAGTGCTGCTTGCTTTGCCCCTTTTGCTTCACAAATCTTAGATTACACTGGCATGTAAAGAAAAAGCATTCTCTAAAACACTGATCCCCACAAGGGGTTGAGCTTGAGACTGAGCTACAGCCCTGATTCCAAAATAGATGGGACAGAGTGCAATGATTTCCAAATCCTTAAGACCTATATTCAATTGACTGCAGTACAAAGACAAAACATTTAATGATCAAACTAATAAAATGTATTGTTTTTTTGGAAATAAACACTCATTCTGAATTTGATGCCAGCAAAACATTCCACAAAAGGCAGGATATGGGCAACAAAAGACTGGGAAAGTTGTGGAATGCTCAAAACACACATTTGGAAGATTCCACAGGTAAACAGGTTAATTGATAACAGGTAGTAGTATCATGACTGGGCATGAAAGGACCATTGAAAAGGCTCGAAAGGCTCAGTTGGTCACAAGCAAGGATGAGGTGAGGTTCACCGCATGTGAAAAACTGTGTGGACAAATAGTCCAATAATTTAAGAAAAACATTTCTCAATGGACAATTACAAGACATTTAAGGATTCATCATCTACAGGTCATAATATTGTTTAAAGATGCAGAGAATCAGGAGAAATCTCTGCAAGTAGGGGCAACACTGAATGCCTGAGGTCTTTGACCCCTCAGGTACAAAGGATTCTACATGGTCTTAGGAGCACTTTGGAAAACTGTTGTCAGTAAATGGTTTGTCTCTGCCTCTGCAAATGCAAGTTAAGACTCGACCATGCAAAGTGAAAGCCATGTATCAACAACATCCAGAAATGCTGCAGACTTCTCCGGGCCAGTGGTCATCTGAGATGGAGTCACGGGAAGGGGAGAAGTGTTCTGTGGCCTGATGAGCCCACATTTAAGATTTTTGAAAATCATGGATGTCGTGACCTCTAGGCTAAAATAAGAAAATGACCATCCAGATTGTTGCCAGTGAAGAGTGGTGGTATGGATGGTATGGGGCTGTGTTAGTGCCCCAATAATGCTGAAAAGGTACACACCGGTTTTGGAGTAATATATACAGTCATCTAGACAAACGTCTTTTTAGGAGATGTCCCTGCTTATTTCAGCAAGGCAATGCCAAGACACATTCTGCATGTGTTACAACAGTGTGGCTTCATAGTCAAACAGTGCGGGTACTAGACTGTCCCTGCAGTCCAACTGAACTCAACTGAAGTCATACATCAAGCAAGAATAAGAAAAAAAAGAGCTTTTGAAACTCCAGCAATTAGTGTCCACAGTTCTCAAACGCTTACTGCGTGTGTTAAAAGAAAAGGCGAACTCGGTCCTAAAAACATGACCCTGTCCCAACTTTTTGGGAACATGTTGCAGACGTCAAATCCAGAATGAGTTTATATTTACAAAAACAATTAAATTAATCAGTTCTGACATTAAATATCTTGTCTTTATACTGAATTCAATTGAATATTAATCAAAAAGGTAAGTTTTACATAGTGTCCCAATTTTTTGGGAATCTGGGTTGTAAATGACTTGAAGATCCCAAAGCAGCACACATCAGTGGTCCAATCAGACTGCATCATTTCAAACAGCAACAGAACAGCCTGAATTCAAGATACAAAAATAGTATCCAGCATCACACTAACTATAACCATGCAACACAGTGTTCCTTTTAACCCGTCTATTTTCACACAGCAGCTACATCGTGTGCTCTTTCCTCAAACACTGCATTACAAGATGTGCTGTGTGCTGCTTCTTATCTCAACCATGTGGGCGTATTGTTTGATAGCATGCTGCTGACAGCCGGGTGGTGCCGTGCTGCACCATCTGGATCCCCTCAGGCTGGCACCTCAGCAGGGCAGCCAAAAACCAGCAAAGGGTCTTCCTGTCTGGGCTGATGTTGCAACCCGAAGCCACCCTCGTGACATGCTCAGAGGGCAGGCGGGCACAGTGCCAGCTAACTGCTAACCACAGTAATACAGATATTCCTTCTCACAACGTGAATGTTGGCAGTATGAAAGGAATCTGCTTCCTCTTGTCCTGCAGGTGGTTGCAGCTGGTTGAGGTGCATGTTTTTTGTTTTTTTCAACTAGGGCTGCATGATATGGTTTAAAAAAAAAACTTTTTCGCAATTAATCTGACAGTGTTGGATGATGATATCATTCATAATTAGTGTGGATCAGTTTTGCATCACAGTTTTCATTTTCTCTGAAAAAAAACAAACTATTTAAGTTATGATGATGTGACGTCTGGGCAACAAGATATGTCGGCCAGGGCATCTTGCAGCACTACAGTACTTCATTATTTTGCTGTCACACATCACACATTTTTTCTTTATCAAAAAATTTGCAGCTTACTGCAATTTGGATATTGCACTTGGCCATATTGAAAAAAAATTGATAATATTTCTATTAATTGTGCAGCCCCAACTTAATCTTCAGTGAAGGCAAGTGTTTGAATATTGATTATGTTGGTAACTGTGGTTCTCCTGGAGAAGAGTGAGCAGCGATGTACTCTTTTATTCATATGCAATCTGAAATGGTTTCAAGTTGAGGAAAACATTCACAGATAAATATCTGATTTTTTTAAATTAAAAAAGAAGTACAGTTGCCGAGGGTAGCTTGGTGTTCGTGGTGCATGCAGCCAGTTTACAAAGGCTGGGCAGCAGCCATGGGTTGGGTGCTGGCCTGTGGCCTGTCCCCCAATCTCTTCCCTTTTCTGTCTATCTTTTAGCTGTCCTGTCCAATAAAGGCTAAAAGGCCCCCCAAAAAATCTTGGAAAAAAAAAGTTTAGAGCTGCAACAGTTATTAAATTATGCACAAACTATTTTGATAATTGATTTATCAGTTTGAGTAATTCTTTAAGAAAAAAAAACAACTTTGATTCCAGCTTCTTAAATGTGAATATTTTTTGGTTTCTTTGCTTCTCTATGACAGTAGACTGAATATCTTTTCTATCTTCCTTTTATTACTGTATTATTGTGCAGTCTTCTATGGCTGCCTCTGACAAGACAGATCCCAGGTGATGCATTTTCTCAGCTTTGAATGGCCTCTAAGTTGCATGGTTGAAACAGGCAGAAGTGTATTTAATTATCGGAGCAGAAATAAGGGAAGAAGAGCAGTGGGTTATGGCTGTTTTAGTGTCCCATCTTCTTTTGAGTTCCTCTTTCATCTTGCTATTGGCGTGTTCATGTGTGTTCTGCAGGGTTTCTGCAGGAGCATAAATGGTGGAACTTAAAACACTCCTGGCTGAAATCCACACATTGACCTATTCCCTGCACTCTTTGTTCAGCTTACCTCCCTAACAATGTGTAACCGCCACCCCCTACTTCATTTCCTCTCCGCTTCCTGAAACGCAGGAAGTTGGGTGCTTTTCGCCTACCCCAGGTTGGAGAAAAGGGAGAAAACTGGGGAGGGTGGAGCCACACCAAAGGTCACTGACACTGGCCACCCAGACGGACACTCCCTGGGTCTGTGGACAGTCAACTTCCTGTGCTAAAAATGTGACATCACCGTGAAAAACTTTACTTTCTAAATGATATTTGTGTAGTTTTGAAGTAGAAATTTCTCTTGATACAGAACACAATGTTACTTGTGACTGGTGTGTTGCAGATGTATATGTGAGTTAGGGCTGGAACTAATGATTATTTTCAATTAATTGATTAATTAATCCTGTCACAATCTTGGGTTAGGGTTAGGGTTAGCTAATGTTAGCTAAACCACTGTTTTAATTTTTTAGCCAACGTTGGCTATTTTTCAGGTCTTTCTTGTTTGGTCCCTAAAATGCTGAAAATTTTCAATCAGTGTTTCCTCAAGTCCAAGATGACGTCCTCAGAAACCAGAAAGAACTAATCGATGATGGAAATAGTTGCCGATTAATGTAACATTCGAATCTAATGTGAGTGCACTATGTATGAACTGCAAACGTCACTGACAGGGGACCAGTGTGTGCAGCATCATTAATCCACCTTCACTTCTCCTTCATGCTCTTTGCTTCTTCCCACACACCCATCTTTTATTCAGCACCGTGTGTCACTTCCTCCTACATCATGGCTACGTGTGTGTGTGTTGTGTCCTTTGAGGCTCTTCAAGTGGCTCTCAAACACAAAAAGACAGTAGTTCAAAAGAGTTTGGACACAATAGCAGTGGCTCGCATGTGTAACCTGCAGCGTACTGAGAGAGGCTCTGTGATCCGAGGTGTGCTCCGCATCTATCAGTACATAGCGTGTTTTTGATGGTAGATTTAAACTCAACATTTCCTCGAGGTTTTCTACCGAAGCTGGTTCCGAACTGACCTTTCCTTCTTCACTTCCTCCCAATTTCTCCTCACCTATGCTCTCATCTCCTCTTTTTCCTTTCTCATATCCCCTCCTCCCCTTGTCTTCCCCACCCATCTCCAATTTCTTTTTATCATTTTCTCTCCTTGCTGCCCCTGCTATCTTCTCTCCATCAATTATTTCCCAAACCTGTCAGTCAGCCTGTCTCAGCACTTCATTTTCTACTCTTTTTCTTTTCACTCTTTTCTCTCTCATTATCGGCCTGTCAGTCTTCCTCTGTCTGTCTCTTGGCATCTGTTTCTCTTTCTCTCTATTAGTGTATCTGGGTGTTGGTCCCTTCTGACCCTTCCTGTTTCACTGACATCATCCAAGAAACCAGGAAGCTGCTAATGGGGTCACCACCCCACACTGTTTGTTGTGTGTGTTAGGTTTTAGTTTAGCTTTCTTTCCTCTATTGAGGTGTCAGTGTTAGAGTTTTAGTTCATCATTAACCTGGGCTGGAATATGATAATGACCATAACCTTGTGTCAACAAATGAGTCAACTAATTTTGTACAGGATATTAAATCAATTCACCAGGCCGCCATAAAATTCAGGCAACCTTGGAGCTATAATACCAATCCACTGTTCAAACAACAGTGATTGTTTGTTTCACCAACACAAGGGCTGCAGCGGTAGAATACAGTTCAAGAATCAGCCAAATCCAGACTCCTCTTTGTAAATGTCTTGTTTATAATTTAACAATAAAAGCTCATGTTTCTGCCTGTGGGATTTAATCAGGGCAAAGAACTAGGACACAAAATTGATACTGATATATTCAGTGGTTTTACATAGCAGCCATCTGCCTTAGCAACAGTGTCTGTAGCAGCTTCTGGTTTGACACATACGCGTCTAACAAGGGAAGACTGAATATTTACAGCAAAAATTTTGAAAGGACTTCTTCTTTAGCTCTGGCAACTTGGGATGGGCTTTTTTCACTATTTTGTGACATTTTATAGACTAAGCAATTAAACAAGTAATCAAAAATTAGATAATAATTATAAAATCAATCAATAAAAATAATAAAAATCTTCTCTATATATTAAAGTGAAACAGGAAACTGGCATGGATTGTAAAATCTCAGATGATGACTGGTATAATGTATGTAAAACACAACATACAGAACTTCCACCAGTTCATGAAAATGGGAGTGGTGGAGGAGTTCTGTTGGAAAAATTTTACTTTTTAATCTTCCTGGCAGATGTGTTGCCATAAATATAGAAACCACACACATATTTTGGAGCTGTCCAAAGATCAAGGTATGCTGGGATATGTTTTGTGATGTCATGAAATACCCAGGAGTTGTACACTACCATGCCTTGGTAATCTGGTAGAGAAATATGTTCTAAAAGAAGATAAGTACTTGGGTAAGGTTTTACTGGCTGCTAGTAAGAACACAACCACTGGGAAATTGTATAGATGGGACTCCCCTACACAATGACAGTCTCTGGGTGCAGTAGAAGAAATACATGTGATGGAGAAAGTAACACATATTTTAAGAGAACAAGAAGCCTAACATAAACAAAAATGGGAACAGATCCTGAAGAAACAACACCATTAACGAAAATGCAACTGGATAGAAGCAATAAGATTGTGACTGTAGTACTGTTATTTTAATGTTGTCGTTATATGTTTTGTTATGTGAATAAGAAAATGCAATAAAAGGAAGTGTCAAAAAATAAAAAATCCTATCACAATTTCTATGAGCCTGAACTTACGTCTTTAAATTGCTTCTTTTGTACAACCAACAGTCCAAAACCCAAACCCATACACGACAAAGAAAAGCAGCAAATCCTTGCATTTAAGAAGCTGGAATCAGAAAATATTTGATATTTTTGCTTACTGAAACTATTATTTGATTATCCAAATCGTTGGAGATTAATTTTCTTTTGACTGACAAATCGATTTAATCGATTAATTGTTCACTCACTCTCTTCACACTCTTTTGCTACCAGAAGTTTAACATGTGCTATATGGCAAAATTTAAAATGTATTTCAAAAATTAAATATTATAATGTAAACTAGAATGAAATAAATAAGGTAATGGGGGTGATTTGTCACTCAGGTATCTAACAGATAACTGATAATGCTAATGTAAATATCACAAATAGCTTTTCATGAATTGATCTTTAGAGTTTAGGCTCTTTAATCAAAAATGCATAGGGTTTGTATTAAACCAAAGTGTTTTTTGAATTACTTCTTTGTAATAGAGGAAACATATGTTGTTAATTAAAAACTCAAGGCCTTAAGTAGTATTAAATGCAGGCAAATACAGAATGTCAATCTCAAATATGGATGTAAATGTCCTATTTTGCATAAGCATGTTTTCATGTGAGTATGAAATCAGTGTGAAGTTGCCCTCAGCACCTCTCTGACACCTTGTTACAAAAGAGCACCTGGTGGCAGACAGCTGCACCTGCAGCACTCAGTGTCACACTCAGAGGACAGGTGTTGTACAAACCTGCTGTCAGAGTTCATCAGCCAATCAAAGATTTTTTTTTTCTTGTGATTTATCACCATTTCTATCACCAGCTGCTGTCCTTCGTGCTGGTGTATCGTAGGTTGTATGTGTGCACAGACAGTGATCTAAAACAAATCTATACCTTTCTGCTGTGTTTGCTTAGCACATCGATTAACAAACCACCATTTACCCAGCGCTGTGAGACAGATTGTTTTTCCATTTGGTTCAGTCCATTACAGGAGAGGTGGTTAACCCCTGAAGCCAGTCCCAAACATTTAACCTCAAAATGAAAGGTTGCAGTTCACAGTCTGGTGAAACATCACAGCGTACTTTTCCTGAGCTATTGATGATTGCTGTATATTCTGCGGAATATCATTTTGTCAGAAGAAATGCTGTACAGATCAGTGTCTCTTTAAATCAAATCTCTCATTTCAATGCTGTCTGTGAGACTAATGTTTTCTTTTCTGCTTTTTCAGATCTGCCCATGGAGTACAATCCCTCAGATCATCCCCGGGCCAGCACCATCTTCCTCAGCAAGTCACAGACTGATGGTGAGCGTTATTACTCTACATGCACCCTGGTATTCCTCCTTGGCATGCAACTGAATCACTGCATTATAATCAGGTTCGTTTCAGGACAGCATATGAGACGGTGAGAACAGTCCACAGTGAAGTAGAGCCAAGTACTTTATAGGGACTGTTGATGAGTGCATTGAAAACTTGAAAGGTGGTCTGCCTGAGCCATTGGCCATACATCCAGGGCCATGATTATGATGAGATCGATGGAGCATGAGGTTTGATGAAGTTGTGTACTGTGTTATTTTGGTTGCTTTTTTGACTCTAGAAACTTCCTTAAAAATATTAATTGAATCTGATTAGAGCAGACTGAGAAGGTGTAATAAGCAGCAATGTATCTTGCTAGTAGATCAGCAGCAGAGTTTCTTATCCCTCTGGTGGCTGTAGGACCAGTATCTGGTGCATTCTGTCTGAAGACTGTACTTTGAAGAATGTCTTGTGCAATTTTTCAGCACTATGAAATTATACATGCCTATCCAATATTAGTACCTTGATAAAATCATGCAACAAGCACCAGTAGTCTATTGCAAAATGAGTAAGCATGTCATACTGCTTGGAAACGATTCCACACGGCTTTAAAGTGTAAATCATGAAACCTATGGTGGTGTGGACATCTCGAGAAAGCATTAGAGATAGGGCGGGGTGATGTAGCTGAAAATCTATTACGATAAAATGTTTCATTTCAGCCAATATTGATAATTATTGCTAATTTTGAATGACCAGGATTGAATGAACAGGTTGAATTTGTTGTTCACACTTTGTTGTGTCACATTTCGATGATGCAACTGAACAACAACACACCTGTTAAACAACTGGCTGTGTGTCACTTGTAGCATGGTCCATTTTCAAAGTATATGATGCATTTAATGTTAAACTATTGAACTAGGGCTGCAACTAACAATTATTCTCATAGCATTAATTGATCGATTATTTCCTCGATTAATAGTTGTTGCCTATAAAATGTCAGAAAATGGTGAAGAATGTTGATAATTTTTTCTCAAAGTCCAAGGTAACCTCAAATGTCTTGTTTTTGGCACAGCTCAAAAATATTCAGTTTACTGAGGAATAAGGAAACCAGAAAATACTCACATTTGTGAAGCCTCTGACTTGTTTTCTAAAAAATGACTCAAACCGATTAATCATTTCTCAAAATAGTTGGCGATTAATTTAATATCAATTCATAATCATTTAATCGTTGCAGCTCTATATCAAACATTTTATTGAATAATGTCTATTGCCAGTATATATCACTATTGTTTTATTGCTCAGGCCTAATTCGACACAGTTGAGATTGTTTCATCAGACAGCTTTATTGTATCCAGCTCGCTCAGGTCCCCCATCCTTACTTTCTTTTGTGGCCCTGAAATGTGCCTTTAACCCTTCATTTTGACTGTATGTTTTCATCAATTGCCACTGATCCTCACAAATGTGGCAACTGCTGAGAGAGGTCATTCAAAGAGCAGCGTTGCCAGTACTGTAAGTGGCAGATTGCACATTAAGCGATAATTCATCCTACAAAACTAATTTCTGAAGTATCTTTGTGTTTCAAACTCATGCAAGTTAAACAGTGGCATATGGCAGCTGCTCTGTGGGGAAGCAAGCTGTTTCATTGATGCAGTCATTTAAGATGTGGACCTATACTGTTCATCAGCCTCCTTTTATATGCCATAAAGGCTCCAGGCAGCCCCCTGTATTAAATGTTATAACAGCAGGCTTTGTGTCAGACTTTTTGAGACACACTGGGGTGTTTTGATCGTCTCTATCAGATCCTGTCAGAGCCTTGACCCTTCAGAGTGACAGTAATGCATTTTAATCAACTGAAATGTGATGAAGTTGTTTTTAAGATTACTTTTCAGTTCAGCTATAATCTCTTTACTTTGATGATAAGAGGCTTAATATTGTTCCATTTGCACACACTGGAGAAAAGCTGGTTGGGCTGAACAGCTTGTAGCCTGAAGGCTGATCTATTGATCTGTTATCACAGGCTGATGCTCTTTTATTAGCCTTATCAAGCTCTCGTGTGAATGTCTTCTGGCCTGTTTTCTCAACACATTGTATATACTGTAAATACCAATACAGGACACCTCACAATGGGCGATTATTTGTACTCAAACCTTTATTTAACTGCAGCCCATTGTGCATCTGTGTACAAACAAGCAAACAAACATAGAGACAACTTGGACTTTGTGTTTTTTCAGTTGCTGTGCCCAACAAGAGAGGTAAGCATGTGTGTGTTTGGTCTCAGTAGGCAGGTAGCATTATGCTTACTGTGTGTTTGGGCTCTGACCTTTCGTGTAGTCCCGAGCTTTATTGTATTCTTGTTCCTGATTTGTATTGTCGTCTGTTAGCAGGTGGCGTGCCTTCACTGCTGAGCTTCTGATACCATTCTTTGTTGTGTGTGTGTGTGTGTGTGAGCTCATTTGCATGTTGGTCTGTAGGATGCACCAGTATGAATGACGAGGGCTGCATAGTGCACTCAATGTGCACTCAGTGTTGGGCGGGTTGCTTTTAAAACATATTGCACTACAGATTACTGAATGGTACATGCCCTGAAATGTCATTTGTAACATATTTCATTAGATTACTCAAATTAGAAGACATATTAAATACTTTGGATTACTTTTGGAATACTTCAAATGACGCCACTGCGGAGATCACCTTACTGTTCTCACTGGGTCACATAGAGCAGCCTATGAAGTCAGACATGTCCAAAGAGTATAACATGAATCATAAATTGAATAAATGGATCATATTTGTGGCTAATTAGCAATACATATTGGCAATTCAGCTGAGCCAATTAGCCTCTGGTTGGCCAAACTAACAGTCAAATCAAGTCAAATTTTGTTGCCCAAAATCCCAAATCCCATATGTGTGCAGGTAAAATGTTCTTTATATTTTCATGGCAGAAACACTCAACATTCCTGACAGTGTTCTGGCTGTGTGTCTTCTCTTGTGTGGTGTGTGTGTGGCAGGTGCAAATTGTTGCACTTTCTGAAAAAAATCTGTTTAAAGAAGTTGCGTGCCTCGTATGAATTTTAGAGCAAATAAAACTAAAACAAATAAAGTAATCCCTCCAAGTAATCTATTTTTAAAGACAGTAAGTTTTTCTAAATACTCCCCAACCCTGGCAGAACTTGAGAAATCCTCTCTTTAGAGGAGGTGTGAAAGAAATACATGTTAGGATTCAAATGGGAGCATGAAACTGTGATTTGCCATAACTTCACACTCTTTGGAAGAATACTTAATGTGTTTGTGTGTTGGTGTAAAACAAGATTTCATCAATCAATACTGATATCACCATGGTCAGGATTGTGGGCTGTCTTTTTTTTAGGGCAGATGTTGTTTTTATTATCAATTAATCTGTTGATCATTATTCATGATTAATCGATTAGTGGTTTGGTGTCAGAAAATGGTGAAAATTGTTGATCAGTTTTTCCCAAAGCCCAAGATTATGTCCTCAAATGTCTTGTTTTGTCTTCAACCCAAAGATATTCAGTTTAGAGGAGTAAAGAAACCAGAAAACATTCACATTTTAGAAGGTGAATAGGAGAGAATTTGGACATTTTTTCTTTAAAAAAATGACTCAAAATGAAAAATGACTGAAAACAGTTAATTGATCATCAGAATAGTTGGCAATTAAATTGGGCTGCATGTTTTAGTAATGAAAATCTTGAGCTGCAACAAGTAGCCGATTAAGACATAAGAGCCTCCTGTTTTTTGTTAGAAAGCAGAGCACACAGTCACGACTGCCCAGAGGAAAAAAAGAGAAAACATGCATTAGAGTGTGAGTGTGTGTGTGTGTGTGTGCGCGTGTGTCAGAGAGGTGAGAGACAGTCAGTGCAGGGATGAGAGGCGCCAGACAGCTCACTGTGTCACTGTGTGTATGTGTGCGTGTGTGTGTGTGATGCTGCTCTCTGCATCTGCTCCAGTTTGCTTTGCCAGCGATCTTTTTTCCCCCTTGTGTGTTCTCCTGCATAAGAGCGAACACATACACATATGGGCACACATGGATACACAAACAGACAAGGCGCAGATGCACAGCTGTGTGTGTGTGTGTGTTTTGTGCCTTGTGCTGCACTCAGTGAAGTGAGCTCTATAAAACTAACAAATCATCACGTCCATTAAGCAGAATTAGCTTTGCAAATGAGCAGATTTGTACGAGCACAAAGAAATGAAAACAGACAAGCTCAAATGACATCTCGAATAAAACAGTCACTATGCTTGATTTAATTTGGACTCGTGTCGGCCAAAATGATGAATGGATTAAGTCATTTGCTCACACTCATTCCCACACATTAAAACCCACAGTTTCCAGTGTATCAGGAGAGAAAAGCCATTTACAGGCCTTGAAATGTTCCTTTCTTATATCAAAAATGCTAAGATGCTTTATTTAATGTAGTGTGGAATAATGAGAGAGGAAATGGTAGGTAACTTATAAACCCTGGGTAAATGCTGCTCCCTGTCTGTGAGGGTTGTGTACTGCACTCATGCTGAGCTTCAAGTGTGTGACACCTGTCCTGTTTCTCTCATTTTCATTTGCAGTTCGGGAAAAACGGAAGAGCCTTTACATCAATCATGTAAGTAAGATAAAGGGTATTATGTATGATACATTAAAGGGACAGTTCACCTCAAAATCAAAAATACGTACTTTTCATTTGGCCTGTAGTGCTATTCATCGATCTTGTTTGTTTTGGTGCGAGTTGCTGAGTTGCACCAAAAAAAAAAAATCACTTTAAAAACTCAGCACAAGCGTCTCTGTCCAAAAATCATGACCTGGTTACTCGAAATAATCCACACACCTTGTTGTTAGCAGTTTCAAGTAGGAATGATTTTCTTTCCATGGTGGAATCTACCGGAACTACTTTCTTTCTATTTTTTTTTTTTTTTTACAAAGAAAGTAGTTCCTACATGAAACTGCTCACATATCTGCGGCCAGTATCTCCAAAACTCCCACCTAAACAATCTAGATGGATAAATAGCACTACAGGTAAGGGGAAAAGTTAGTTTTTATGATTTTGGGGTGAACTGTCCTTTTCAAAGGGCAGTAGTGGATCTTACACAAAGGCTAAAGAGAATGAGGTTGATTTTATTGTTTAACTGTCAGATATTCGTAAATGTGATACAACTGTGAATATTATAATTGTGCAAATTGTGATTTTAATGTTTTGCATTTTTTGCAAGTTCACACACATTTCGGAGAACAAGGTAAAGTCCTCAAAATGACCCTCAAAACCCATTTATCATTGTCTGTCCCTCTTCAAACCACACAGATTCCACTTATAGTCTCGTCTGTAATGAGCTGAAAGATGTAGCTGAATGTCATTATTTAGTTCTGGTAGTTGAAGCAACAGCGTCATCATGCTATGGTGTAGTTCATCTTTGTTCATCACTCCCTCAGCCCCAAGTGCTGGAATCTGTAAAATATGGCATTTTTAATGATGAATCAGTGAAAAGAGCCAATTGACATGATAAAGCTCTGGTTCAGTGTGTGCCAGGAGAAAATGACTGAACAAGAAGAGCCTTTTAGAAGAAACTGGAAGTTTGGGCTTTTGTAAAAGATGCACTCCACCATAAATGTCATTCCCCGCATGCACTCATGTCAGGCACTGACAGAGGACAACCAGAATTAGTTTGTGGGCTTACAGGTGCCCTACTTTCCATGGCTGTCAGCGGGCCCTTTTGGCTTGTCGAGTATGACAGAAATAGAGGTTGACGTGCCGTGTGTGTCTGTCTGTCTGTACATATGTGTATGTGTGTGTGTGTGAACTCCAGCATCATTCGGGCCCAGTGAGACGGAAGTACAGCTCATGTTCGACCATATTCCTTGACGACAGCACTGTCAGCCAGCCCAACCTCAAATACACCATCAAATGGTAACTACAGAACTGTTTTCTGATTTCTGATTGCACATTGAGGAGAAACGTTTTGGCTCATTGTCCTCTTCTGTCCTATTTTTGTCTTTACAGCGTAGCCCTCGCAATATACTACCACATAAAGAACAGGTATGAGAAATAATTTCCCTTTTTCCTCTCAACCCTGTCAGAGGTTAGCAAAAGCAATACATTCCTCGTTGCTGCTATGTCGAAGGAGAGAGCTGAGTTCTTCTGCTCACTGAGTTGTACCAGCAGTGCCTACATATACCAGGATGCAATACGCACAACCTTTTGACGCTCATGTATCACCACCCTAGCCGTCGCCATTACTTTGTTAGGTGGGGACAAACATACTAGACTAGAAATCCAAGCTGAAATAGCCTTTAGTTCTTCATTAACACCAATTGCATCACTATGACATCACTGATGCAGGAAGAACAACAGATTTTGCAGCAGGAGAACTCAGCTTTCTTGGTCACTGTAGCACGCACTGAGGAATTTATTGCTTCATTTGACTGCAGTTACCATCAACACTAATTGGACATCCACATAAAAAGTGGTGAATTGTCCCCTAAAGGGCTTGTGCCAGTGTGCTTTTTTAGTCACACATTTTACCTTATTTGTCAATTTGGATATTGCCCTTGGCCGTATTGCAATTAAATATTTTGATTAACTGTGCAGCCTTGTTTTAAATATATGTACCAAAATCAAAACAGTAAAGTATACAGGCAGCCTTATCTGGTCACTTTAGGGGAAATGATCAAATACCATAAATGTTCACCTCCTCGTGAATGGATGAATTTATCAAGTTGAAACAAGAAATTTATGAAACATTTATTTACAATTACATTAAAGAGTTCAGTGAATCCGACTTGGAACAAACCAAAAAAGAAAGCGAGGTTTACAATACAAAAATGTAGTAAAGTGCCCAATTGTGGCTTATTGGACAGGCAATATCTAAGAGGATGAAGTTATATTTTAAATGAAGTGAGCCTCATTCCATCTGCTATTTATTTCTATCATAATCTGATGTTTTTCTTCTCTGTTTGTCATTCCAGAGACGTTGACGGCAGAATGTTGTTAGACATTTTTGATGAGAAGCTGCATCCGCTCTCGGTAAGGCCTTAACTGCAGATACATTTCCATTATGCACAAGCTGTAGAGCTGTCAGGACTCATCAGCAACACCAACCACACGATGATGAACAGCAAATAAGCCTACATGGTTCAAATAAGGGGGAAATCTGCCTGGTAATCTCAACAGCCATCTGGATCATTTCACATGTAATTTAGTTCAGTTGTTTCGCAGAACAACTGCAGGATTTCGATCCAAAAATTTACATAACCACTGTGCCCGATGCTCCATATATCCAAAAACCTAGAAAGCAGCATTCAAAATTCAAAATGGATTTTCATTTGTAAGCAAAAGTCTTTGAAAGCAGCTTGTGTTTCCATTCTGGGAAACAATCAGATGAAATATTAATTTTCATGTTGTTTGTTTTCTTCTGTTTTAGAAGTCAGAGGTTCCTCCTGATTACGACAAACATGACCCTGAGCAGAAACAGATCTACCGCTTTGTCAGGACGCTGTTCAGCGCTGCACAGCTCACCGCTGAGTGTGCCATAGTCACACTGGTAAGAGTGTGTGTTGTGTGTGTTTATTTCAGTGCTGACACCAGGAGGGAGTGTTGCTTTCTGGTTCTCTTTTTGCCCTCTCTTGTGTCATGTGCTGTCTTCTTTCTGTTGCCATCCTCAGACTCTTTTCTCTCATTTATTTTTGGACCTCATTTCTTCCTCTCGAATCATATGAAATGCTCAGTAAGATTCCTCCTTAGATTGTGCCGCCAAAAATGTTGGAAAGTTAACTAATTCTCGCAAGGGAGACAAGAAAATTGGAAGATAACACAAGATCAGTTTGATCTGTGCAATTTTCTTGTTAAAATTACTTTGGTGTGAAGTACGTCTGTGCCTTAGCGAGGACATAACTAGTGCTTTATTGGATAGTAGCTTCTTTCTCCAAAACGCTTGTGCAGCTCACCTGTGTTACAAATGTGAAAACCAGGACACTTTACTCCCGCTTCTCTATCTCATTTATTTTTCTTTCTCTCCTCCTCCAACTCTTAAAAGTCTTCAGCATTTCTTTTGCGAGAAAAACATGCTTATTTTCACTTAAATTAAGACAGAATAGGTTCATATTTTTCTTATTTATACTTATTTTTATCAAGTTTAATTAGAAATGAATTCTCCCATCCCTCCTCACTTATCTGCCCAGAAACATGTCTTTCCACACGTTGTCACTCTGGCCTACATGTGTGTCCCCACAGACTGGGAAGTGCAGGGTTAATATGGCTGGCCTGGTGGCCTAGTATTGAGTTACTCTACTTCCTGACAGATACTCACATGTGTGAAGTGCATGTACGGGTGAGTGGGTGAGCCCTTGTGTCAGTGATGGGAGAGCAGGCACACTGACGCAAAGTATCTGTGAGTGTTTCTGTGTCTTTATCCGCATACCCTTCCAGTCCCCCAGAGTAAAGTTTGGCATGCCAGCGGTAATTGAGTAGGGCTGTTGCTGGCTGGTGGTCGTGGGGCTGACTTCGCTGACACAGCCAATTTTAGACAGGGGGACTTGAGATGAAAGCTTTGTGTTTTCCTTCCCTTTCGAGTCATTACATCACAGGGTAGGGAAGTGAAGGCTTCTGTAGGGGATGGAGAAGACAGTGATGCAGAAAGTCTGCATGTCTTCATATGTGAAAATAAATCATTGCTCAGGATTTCCAGTAGAAAGCACCAAGAACATGATACACACAGGGAACTCATAACGTGCGAAGCTTCAGCTCCACAGGTCAAACTCAAGGGAGCAGAGGTCATAGATCTGTGTCATAGTTTCTGTGTGACACACAACTTATTTAGCATAAGTGTAGATGTGCCATATTAGGCTACTAATATGCTGCTGCATTTGAACACTAACTGCATAATCTTGCTCTGGTAATAGATAGAACATGAAGAGTAGGAAGAGAGTTACTGTACGCTATTAATCATGGCTCAGGGAATAATTGAGTTTTTATTTTTAATTAACATTTTGGCTTCCAATAACTATGAAACAAGATAATCAAGTTAAAATGATTATGGTGTGGCATTCCAGTTCTCAGTGCTGCTCTCATTTTGGGAAGGTTGTTATGCAATTTGGCTGTCCCAAAACCGCATCCAAGTAAGTTAGAAGAGAGCCTAAGAGTACGACAGCTTGTGGCGCATGTATTGGCTCTCTGTATATCTCCAAAACTGTGCAACTCACACCAAAGAAATCTAGACGGATAAATAGCACTACTGGCCAGGGGAAAAATAGGTATTTTTGTTATGGGGTGATCTGTCCCTTTAATACTGTGTGAGTAAGAGGAAAACTCAGCGTATCAAGCAGGTAAAACTGATTAAAAGGACACAATGAAGCCCCTGATGCCATGATGCAAAATCAAGCAGCCCTGCTACTAACACTGGCTCAGTATTTTCTCAGTTATCTCAGCAGAATGTTTTACTGGTTTGTTAAAATGAGAAACACCACATGTAGATGGTTTGGATGGGAAACTTGAGATGCTGACTAACACTGTACAGTAGTTACTGCAAAACGACCACCAGTCAGTGAAGTGGCCATTAATTGATTCCATTATTTAACTGAGTGAACCGCACCAACTTTAAATCAAGCATGAGAAGCTTTTGCTTTCCACTGTTATAAATAATAGATGTGGTATGACTCTATTATGAGAGCAAGATTTCCTTCAAATATAAAAATAGTGTGTGGTTTCACCAGTATCAAACATTTTTATAACAACATTGTGAGTCAAAGGGTAGCTGAACCTTTGAGCCTTGAGTACAAAACCTCATCTGTGACATGGGCCCCAGAATTGCAAAATGAAATCATTTGGGTTGACTGTGGTTGCCCAGGGCTACTGTTTGCCAACCACATTGCCTCTGGGTTCTGTGTTGTGCTTGTTTGTATAGTTTTCTGTCTCTGCTGTTGCATGTATTTCGCTCAGCGTGTGGTCTGACTCTCATTTCATGCGGGTTTTCTTCAGTTGTGTTTGTTGCCTGCTGCCAGATGAGTGTATATGTGGTGTATGTTGGCAGGCTCTGAGCCACAGCAGCGATAGGTTAGTATTGCCTGCTGGCACGGAGCCCAAACCGGCACGACTTGTCCAATTAGCCACCTGATTTGTGCTTGTGGGCAAGTCAAACCAGGCCGTAAAATAGGATAAAAATATATATATATATTTACATTTCTTTTTCACATCTCACTTCTCTTTGCCTCTCTATTTGTCTGAACCACAAGGTAGCATCATACATCTGGTAATTAAAAGGTCATAATCATCATGTAACAGATCAGATGTCTTCTTTCCAGCAGTGTTCTAGGATTCTGTTCAGCTTTTTAAGTGGTGTATACAGACAGTTCTGCCACTGTGCAGATTCAGACAGAATTATAATAAGTTGAATGCAGTGTATATTCCACTCCAAAATACTGCATCTCTGCAAACCAGCTATTTTTTTGTCAGACTTGTCATCTGAGATGACAGTTTTCAAAGCTTTGAGCTTCTGTAACTGGTCTGTACTGCCATCGAGCCTGTGGTAAATTTTATTTATGGAAAATAAAAATGTAGTTCCTAGTCAGCCAGGGAAAACTGCTCTAACAAGAATAACATTTACTGTTTGTTTTAGACCATATCTGTTACAAACTGGGGTAGAGTGTAGTAGACATAAATAAGTTAAATATTTTTCAAATGACTAAATGAAAGTATCAAATACATTCTGAAAACTAGATATAAATTTCTATACAAAAAGATAATATGTGTATGTTACTGTAATTATTACTAGGGCTGCAACTGTGGATTATTTTCATTGTCAATTAATGTGTGGATTATTTTCTTGATTAATTAATTAGTTGTTTGGTCTATTAAATGTCTGAAAATTGTGTTGCTGACTGATCACTGATCAACATTTTTCACAAAGATGTTCAGTTAACTGTCATAGAAGACCAGAGAAAAGAAACCAGAAAATATTCACACTTTAGAAACCGGAATCAACAGACTGTAGACTTAAGATTTCATCAAAACTTACTCAAATTGTGTAATCAATTATCAAAATAGGTGATTCATTTAATAATTAATAACTGATTGGTAATCAATGCAGCTCTACTTTTTACAGAGAGAGGCTATTTAATAGTTTGCATGCATTCTGTGATTTGGGAGGATGTAGTGGGAGATAAATGAGTTTTTATGAGGAAACTATATATATGTATATATAAGGTATATTGTACAATAGCTTCTATTAGTAAGTTACACATGCTGTTATCTGCATGCAGCAGATCCCTGCAGCTTTCATGTTTGACAACGACTATAAAATCAAATGGAATACATTCTTTCTAACAAAGCGATGATCAATGGATCAGAAGAATGGGCTTCTGTACAAGTATTCTAGCTTGTAAGGAACAGGTACCTGCAGGCTCAGCGTGCTTTGTGATCTGACTGTGACTGTGGGAATTCTGCCTACTGAGAACGAGAGAGAAATGGAAATGTGGGGAGAGGCAGAGAGGTGCAGTGTTCGATCCACATATATATTTTAATGAGCGAGTTCCTGGGAAGCTGGATTTCAGCAGCTTCTGACATGTTGTGGTTTTTACCTGGAGGAGGAGGAGTAGGCAGGAGAGTGCACAACAGGAAAGCTGCAAACTAACTCTGCAGATGAATGCAGACGAAGAGTGCAGAGTTTAATTAAACACAGAAACAAAAAGAAAATGTGCTAATTACACAAGTAATGGATAATACATTGAATCTGTAATATTGTTGTTTTAATGTTCATAATATGGAAGAAAAGACAGAGTCCACAGGGATCTTACATGTGACGCATGTCTTTGTTCAAGGTGTATTTGGAGAGACTCCTGACCTACGCTGAGATCGACATTTGCCCTGCCAACTGGAAGCGGATTGTGTTAGGAGCCATCCTCCTGGCATCCAAGGTCTGGGATGACCAGGCGGTCTGGAACGTCGACTACTGCCAAATTCTCAAGGATATCACTGTGGAGGACATGTGAGTTTGCAGGAAACAGACCCAAAATATTACATTTTATTGATAGGAAGGTAGAAGAAACGCAATGCACATACAACACAAAGGCCTTTAGACTGACAGACTCAGTTATTCTGAATGTTAGCATCTGGAGCCAGTGGTTATTAACTTACAGAATTTTTAACCACTTCCATTTTCTCTTGCATAATAATCATTATTGTGAAAGACATGACAAAGATAATTATGCTTCTGTGTTATGAAGGTGGATGAAAAATGTCATTTTACTCAACAATTATTAACTCATAGCCTTCATATTTCATTTTGATGGTATAATCTATTCAGAACATGAAAAAAATAAATTGGCTTCAGATAAATTAACTTAATAGTCAGTATGTGTGTGAGAGCCAAGATTCACCTGGGTATTAAATGCTATTAAAAGAATCCTGCGGAGTTTCCTTGTCAACCAACAAAAGTCTTATTTAAGATCAGTGTTACTCATCAAAACTCATTGTGTATCCTTGAGATCTAACAAACGTCTTTGCATTTCATTACCAGCTTCAAGGAGGGTTATGTTTTCGGTGATGTTTGTTTGGGTGTTTATCAGCAGGATTATGCAAACACTGCTTTTCATGAAACTAGGTGCGAGGCAGTAGACTGGGCAAAGGAAGAACCCATTAAATTTTGAAGTTGATCCACAATTTAATTTTCACTTTCGTTAGGGCATCTGGCTTTGGCACAATAACAATGCCATACGTCTGATAATCCACTAGATGATAATAACAAAACAGACAATTGTAGCAACATGATGACTCCATATCACAGTCCACATACACTGGTACCAGTTATCATCTGGGGTTGACTAAACTTGTAGTTTTTCAAAATTCATATGGAAAGCAGTTATAGAGCACCCAGGGACAGTGGTTTCATGGGTGAATCAGTACAGTTGTAACATCAATGTGAAAAAGTATTCAACTGATTCTATTCTTACACACATCCAGTTGTGAATAATGTTCATTTAACTCCAGATTAAGAAAGAGTGTTCCAACTTTATGGTTCATGAGAACAAGCGATAATATTGGCCGTGAAGTTTGCTTTCACAGAAGAGTGAACTACTGTCCTTGGCGGAGTTCTGTGCTCTCAGAATGCCCTTCTAGTTTCTTATAAAAGATTTCCTATGTGGATTGTTGTAATATTTCAAATCCAAGCATTTGAAAAAACACAGAGCACCTCACTCCAATAATATTCCTCTCAGGACTGAGAAAATGTCTGATGTATCTGAAGATCTGTTGAAATGACTGGTAGACTTTTGGAAATCTCCTGTCCAGAAATGTGCTGCACAGCAGGTGAACAATTGGAAACTTGGTGATATTAAGAGAAATTCATTGTTCATTTCCTTTGGAAGCAGTGCTCTGTGCCACTGTTCTGCAGTGATCTTATGACTGAGAGAACAGTTCCACCAGCTTCTCTCAAAAGGAAACCAGGGTCCTTGTGTGGGAGGTGCAGAGTCACATGACTGAATGTGACATACAACGGTTTAAATAGAATTAGCACAGGAGCACAAACTGTATATATATTTTCTTAGATTATTTCTGTGGTTGTTCCACAGTGTCAAAAAGTTCAGTGAGAGGGAAAATAACCAGAGATAGCTCAATACCATATTTTCATGTCTGATACCAATAACGATACCACAGCTTTAAGTATCTGCTGATGCAGATAGCAATCCAATACTGTCGTTTTGCCTCTCCTAAACAACTAAGCTGCTTTGTAATAATACATTTGTGTGGATGCATTTTGCCTAAGTTAGCCATCTAAAAAACATCACACTCAAACTGTGAAACAAATTCTACCCCCATGAAGGAAGAAATACAACTTGACTTAGTTATGCAGTCCTGCTGCCTTTGGTTGATTGGATTGGTCAGCACAATTGAAACATTCAAAATGAAATTTAAATCAATGGCATGAATTGCACTTGAGCTTAAAATAACTCCACACAGTTGACGTGATGACAGGTCTCACTCATGTTCTTCCTACTGTTCATGCGACACATGCACCGCACATTGCTCAAAGTTTAGATAAGCATGTGTGTGACAGTTTAGGCTAAAGGATAATGTTGGATTATACTTTTTTTCGCCTCCGATATCTGATCCAGTGATTGCAAGAGTGGTTTGCAGCAGGGACAGTTAATGACCCTCAAAATGTCCCAAAGCCAAAGCTCACATCGTCATATTAATATAACCAACTTACAAAATTCAAAAATATTTAGTTCACTCTAATAGAAATAGAAACATATTTGTTAAACTGTTACCAAAGTTTTTTTTTTTGCCTAAAAAAACTCTGTAAACAAAGAAGTGATTCATTTGAACAACTCATTGATTAATCAACTAATCTGGGACTCCAACAAATGATTATTTTCATTATCAATGTCGATTCTGTTTTGCCCACAAAACAAAGATATTTAGTTTCACGTCAAAAAGGACTAAAGAAAACAGAAAATAGTCACATTTATGATGCTGAAATCAGATAATTTTTGACTTTTTTTTTCCTTGAAAAATTACACAAACCAATTAATCGATTATCAGAATAGTTGGCAATCAATTTAATAATTGATTGATCGTTGTAGCTCTAACCTAATTGTTTCAGCTCTCCGTAAAACATGCTGTTGCCCTTACATGGTATGCAGTCTCAGCCACTGTTATTCGTCATTCCTCTTAACTAGCGTACCTGTCTTCACCCTTATTCAGTGACTCACATCCAGGGTCGTTCCATGCTGAGAATAGTCTGCGTTTGTGGGGTCAGCATGGGTTCAAGAGGTGCAGAGAGTCACATGTATGGTGGTCTGGACATGTTTAGAGCGACCTCTGCCCAATCTGTCTGACACCCTTGACTGTCTTTTGTTGTGGCACTTGGATCAGTCCCAAGAAATGCAGCGATACAGTAGGTTGGCACAGTTACATACAATTCAGCCTTATGATGAAGCATCATCACCTAATGATGTTGTCTACCCTTTGTTAGAAAGGGATTTATGTGTATATCAATAGAACTATAGCCCAGTCAGTTGCCATTAGTTATTCTTGCAGCTTTCTCATTGAGTAAATAGTGGGAATCCACAAGAAAAAAAAAATGTCCCCTGAAATAAAGAAATATGGAACTATGAAATAAAAGTCCTCTGAAATGAATAAATCTGGACATATAAAATAAAAGTCCCTTGAAACAAATAAAACTAGTCCTTAGAAAAACATCCTTTAAAAAGAAAAACTATATTGACTCATTTATATACTGATATTTACATTCATGAATATTTTTATTTCCTCATGTATTTGGTTCAGGACATTTTTCATAGCCTTATTTCATAGGCATATTTATGTATTTATTCATGTAATATTGACTTAAATGGTATTCCATATTCACAAAGCTTAAAACAAGGCTGGTTTAGGTTTTCCTAACAAGCTGACAGTAGGAGATGCATGGCCTTTACTGGATATCAGGTGTTATAAAAAGGTTCCTCCTGAAGCAAAAGAAATGTCTGAAGCAATAGATTGGATTTTTTTTTTCAGGGTTAAACCTTAGATTGTATGGGAAGGCTTTATCATTTTCAGTTACTATTTAAATCACCATTGCTGCGTGTAAGACAGGGACAGAGCATCTTGAGCACGAGGACCAGCCTCTCTGTCCCGTATACCACATCCGTCTGTAATCCACAGGAATCTTGGCTGGCTTATTCTGAGTGGGAACACGATGCTGCAGACGTGTTGCCGCTGCTGCAACCTCCGACCTCTGCTGCGTTCACACTCTTCTGCACCAGTGCTTGTATATTCTTGTCCTTGGGCTCAGATTTTACACAGCAGTGCCTGTAATCCACCTGTTCGGGACCCTCTCCAGCGAGAGGAGCCCAGAATTTGGCTCTGCTGGTTTCCCGTATGGCAGTTTACCGGACTGTGACTCAGTGCTTGACCGGAGATTTCCTCGGAAGATCAATTTTAGTTTTTTTTAAATCCACGCTCAGGAACCTAGCTGGCAGAATTCCCTTTCCCACTCCCCCACCCCCCGACAGTCTCATGTGGCTGTGAAGTAACTGCAGGGGAGTCTGGGAAGAATTATGAGGAGTGGAGAAAAGAAATAACTGAGAATAGCTGAATGAATACCACGGCGAGATAAAAAAGAAGCAGCATTATTAGGCAGAGTTTGGCTACAGCGGAGTCTAAATTTAGCTCGTCTGTTGCTGCATGCCTGTAAATGTGCGTGGGTGGGGAACAAAGGCTCAGAGGAAGAGATGGATAGCGCTTCTTATGCAGGTTACAATGCAGAATGAGTCGGTCATGACTGAAGACGAACAGATGAAAGTGGCTGTCAGCTCGCTGCAGAGGAGATCACAGGGCCGTGCAGCGTGAGACGATGCATGATAATAGCATTTTCAGGACGTGGGATTAATTTTCTTTTTTACACATAATGCTCGCAGCCCTTTTGCTTAGATATCACTCATTTTCAGGATGAGGAAAGGCTTATGTTTGGTGGGTGTACTGGGGATTTACTTTGGTGTATGCGTACTGGCAATGTACATGTGAAAATAACACCCACCGTCTGTGTGAGGTGATAGATTTGCCAGGATGGTCTCATGAGCACTAACGTTCCCTCTTTAGTCTCTTCAGGCTCTCTGTACAGAGTTTATTTGCAGACAAATTTCAGTAATCTTAAAAGGGACAGTTCAGATTATTTGATGCAGGGTTGTATGAGGCACCGATTGATGTGTCAAAGTATCTAAATGAGATGTCGGTCAACACACTCCCAGTTTGGAGAGGCAGAGAGGAGTACCAGCGTGGAAGCTAAGCAGTGAACTGCTCTGAACAGGGTCAGCAACAAAATGTTTTTCAGCCACTTAAAATAAGGTCCACCCAAAAAAAAAATCAATATCAGTTGAAGTGCACGCTATATTTGGAATATTTTCACTGCTTTACTTTGCCATCAGACAGCCTTTTGTGATGGGAAACTGCTGTTATATAAGCCAAATATCACTCTCTCCAAACCAAACAAACTCCACAGATGAAATCTATAATTTTATCTTGCAGAACACAGGAGCTGCTGATCTACCACTGCTTTGATCTGTTGGCTTATTTGTGTTATGGTGTGACTTCTGTGTTTATATTTAGTCTACTTTATTTAATTAGGAAGTCACATTGAGATCGAGATCTTACAAGTGACACCCGAGTACAATGTACAAAATGGAATGAATCAGATATTAATAAAAATGGAATAGCATAGAAATACAATAATAAAATAATTATAAAATAGCAAAAAGTTACATATACATTCATACAGACAACAGCATAACAAATTACAAAGACCACATTTTGAAATATCTGTGCACCGGTATAAAAAAGATTTAAAAAAATAAATATTATATTAAGCTGTCACACACCTAAATGGAGCAAAATAACTGTCCTTTCAAGATAAGCATTTACTATGGACATATATACAGTCAACCAGTCCTGAGAACGGGTGTTATACAATCTTGAGACGCAGGAGTGACCTATTAATACAAAAGCTTGTCAGTAATTAAACTGGGCTAAGTTTTAAAAGGATAGTTCAGATTCACTGAAGTCACACAGTAACACAAACAAACAAATCAGCGGCAGAGCAGCGACTCCGATGCTCTCCAAGGTGAAACACTGATTTTGCACAAGCAGTTTGGTTGGTTTGGAGAGAATGATATTTGGCTTTTATTACAGCAGTTTCCTGTCAGAAAAAGGGGGTCTGACTGCAGGATAAAGTGGTGAAAAAAGTCTTTTTGCTTCTGACCCTGTCCACAGCAGCACATTGCTTAGCTTCCGTGCTTGTACTCCTCTGTGCTTCTCCTAACTGAGGGCGTGCCGGCTGCCTGTAGCTAATACACTGACTATTGCTACCTCATACAACTCCAAATCCAAATTATTATTCCTTTAACTTTATTTCAGTCCAAGCTAGGTAAGGTTTTTTAGCTAAATGTCAGATTTTTTTTTGTTGTTTTTTTCAGATTGTCAAAGGGGTCACTCCTCAACTCCAACATTCTCTCTCTCTCTCTCTCTGACAAAGGAATGAGCTGGAGCGTCAGTTTCTGGAGCTGCTGCAGTTCAACATCAACGTGCCGTCCAGCGTCTACGCCAAGTATTACTTTGACCTGCGCTCACTGGCCGAGGCCAACAACCTCTGCTTCCCCCTGGAGCCGCTCAGCAGGGACAAGGCTCAGAAACTAGAGGTGAGAAGCTAGATTTTCATTTTGGAGATCAGGTCATACAGAAAATATAAGAAAAAAATCTTGAAATCCAAACCTCATATATTGTGGCCTGAGGATGTGGAATACAATGAACTGAGGCCAACCCGCTAATTAGCGTTTTGAAGTGCCTCAGCATCACACACATGCGCACAAAACACAGACTGTAGCTGTCTGCTGGGTGAAGGACAGGGTGTAAGGCCGTGTTGCTGAGTAATTAGCTTCACTGCCTCAACATCTGTCTCTCCCTCCCTGTCTGCCTCACTGCAGTTAGTGTTTGAAACAAATCTCAGCAGTGGTAAGTGCCCAGTTGATGTTGGCAAATGCGTCATTGCCTCATTTTTTTCTCTATCCAAAAAAAAAAACTGTCTGTTTGAGCAAAGTTGACCCTGTCGCGGCAGGAAAAGCAAGGCTCTAATTATTAACATTCCACTGCATTCCATTTACAGTACTTTGCATGATGTCTCACGGCTCTGGTTTACTGAATGAATGATTGAATGAATAAAAAAACACTTATGTTATTAGTTCACCTATGACAAGTCATGATGTCTGCTGTGAAGTAGGTGTATTTTTTGCTCTATACGTAGTGTTACTGGAGCAATGTACTAAAGAGACAGACTTCCAGCCCTAATCCGTATTTCGGTCTATCCTGATTTTATCCAGACAGTGTGGCCGGAAAAAACAAAACAAAACACATGAACCACATTTTTGTTGAATTGAATCCAAGCCACACTGGGAGGTGGTTTGAAATGTGATTCGAATTAGATTTCTCCAGATGTGTTTCCGTCTGGCCGCTCAAATCAGGTTTCAAAGTGTCTCTTGTGTCGTTCGTAACACGACATACAATGTAGACATCAAATCCAGAGGGACTGAAGTGCATCAGAACAGCTGAGCAGGCACCAGTAACAGAGAACGGAGTACAACACAGAGAACAACAGTCCATGGAAAGACGCTGAAATATGACAGACTCTGAAATAAATAATCTACTGCACTTTGAGGGGACACTTGATAATTGTTGGAGGGTGTCACCACTGAACATAGTTACCACAGCAACCCATGCTGATCTGATTACTTGTGAATAACAGTGTGGACAGTCTGTTTTAAAGATCTGATTTGCCTACAATCTGAACAAAGTCTCACCTTGCACCTGCACAGGTGTTGCTCTGGCTGATAACAGTCAGGTAGGGAGATATGCCTGGGATTGTATGTATATATAAAAAAAAAAATATATATATATATATATATATATATATATATAAATATATATATATATATATATATATAATATGTCACAAAACTTTATAGATCGATTAAAATGATTAAGGCTAAGATGTCCTACTCTAACAGTTGCAACAAAACTAACAAGAGAGTGAAGTAGATGCCCATCAGTTCCAGATTCCAGACGCCCACACGGTCCTGAGAAGAGCTCCGATCTCACAACATGAAAGTGAAAACACCTGTGTGGGTGTACTCTGGATGTGGAGGGAAAACACTTAACTATCTTATACTACCATAGATTTTGGACCAAAAACATGAACACCTTTGGTTTTTAGATATAAGTGAACATTTGTTTATTTAATTTTTTAGGATTCAAGCACAGATATTTTTTGTATTCAGTTTGTTTGGGTTTAGGGCTTCACAATTAATCAAAATATTATCAAAATCTCAATATGGCCAAGTGTAGTATCCAAACTACAGAAGCTGCAATTTTCTGAAAAGGGAAAATGAGTGACAAAACATTACTGTGGGGGAGCAGAGATGCTGCGACCCACAGATCTTGTTCTCCAGATGAAAGAAAAATGTTTGTTTTGTACAAACCCCAACAAATGTCACAGCATTCTGATTTTAATAGTTATTTTCTGTGAAAATTAAAATTGTGACGCAAAAAATATCATTCCCACAATCACAATACCTGTCAAAATAATCACAATATGATTTTTTTTTACTTTATTGTGCTGGTCTATTTTGGTTCACACTGCTCAGTAGCTCAGTTCAGACTGCAGAATAACTCAGATCATGTTATTTTTTTAATATTTTATTTTCAGTTTTGAAAGGAAAGTCTTAGTAGAGTAACAGTAAAAGGAAAAGAGCATACACAATTAAAGATAAAACAAAATAAATGTAATAAAGGAAGAAGTAAGGCAGTCTTCATAAAAATAGATAAATACTTTCAATGGATAAGATAAATAGATTGATGTAGATTTCTCAAAATAGGTCATCAAACATCCAAAAAATGTGTTTAAACATTTTTACAACATGGAGAATCTGATGATTTTCAATTCAAGAGAAGGACTTTTTTATACAAAAATACTGCCAAGAACAAATCTGGTTGGGTATCTTTGAAATATCCTAGAAAACCATCTGAATACTTTTAGCCAATAATCACATACGGACAAATCCAAAACTAATGAGCAGCCAAAACTATGCAGTTTTAAAGCTTGATCATCTGACATACTCCTTACTCTTTGTTTCATGGAAATATTTCCCTGTGTTTGAGGTCGTCATGTCTCAAGTTGTACACACACTGTCAAAGATCTCAACCAATTACTTTAAATACATCAAAGGGTTTATTTCTCATTTCTATCATTTCTGCTGTGTTTTGACCTCCAGGCCATTTCACGGTTGTGTGACGACAAATACAAGGACTTGAGGAAACAAGCCAAGAAGCGGTCGGTGAGCGCGGACAACCTGACGGTGGTGCGGTGGTGTCCGGCCATCATCTCCTAACACTGGCCTCCTGCAGACGTACTGTACTATATTTCTGCCTGGTAAAGCGGGAAAGAACCAGGTGGGCAGCGGGCCTGTGGATCAGTGGGTCTGTCTGGAATGCACACACATACACACACACAGACACGCTCACACAATCTAGCACTTTGACAAGTGTGATTGCACCCTCTCTGGTCGTTTGTACATAAAAGAAGTCCCACTGGCTGCCTGCACTGAACCAAACAGAGCTGAGCTGAACCAAACTGAAGTGTGTGTGTGTGAGTGAAAAGTTGTTGAAATGAAGAACTTGACTGCAGAAGAAAAGAAGAGGCCAAACAGAAATACAGCCGGCAATATGAGAGACTGTGTGAAGTCGGGGAAAACAGATGAGAACAAGCAGACGACAGCGGCAACAGCGTTCCATTATTCCCTCTGGACTCGATTGGCTTTCGCAGTCGATTGAGGGACGCTTTGTACATTCTTTTATTTTTAATTTCCTGCTTCACTTTCTTAGCTGAAGCATGAGATCAGTTTTGGTAACACTTTATAATAACCATCATTAATAAATGGGAAATTGATAGTTAATTAAACTTTATTTAACGTTATTTCACCATTAATAAACATTCAAATGTTTATATATGCTTTATAAACCATTTATTAAGCATTGCAGAAACATCAGTTGCAACTTTACAATAACCATCCAGATAATGTTTATATTCAACACGTTCTCACTCCCAAATCCCAGTTTTGGCTGCACTGGATCAAGTCATGCTGCGCCGATTGGCTTTTCCATTACCACTTTTAAACACCAAGCTGTGCTGAGTAGCTTCTAACTGAAACTCTGTGGTTTAAATTTAATTTCTCTCTTGTTTTGCTGTTTTTTTACAGTCAGATATCAGCCTGGTTTTAACTGTTTCATGTTCACTTTCAGGCATAAAGGAATCGTGTCAAGTCACCACTGATGAAAATGCAACATTTCCTGGTTTTGCTGCTTCGTAGTAAAAGCTTTTGGATAACACCGGGTTTTTATCGTGAAGAATTTAGAGGAAATTGTTTGTTAGCCATTTTACAATCGCTCGACTCAAGCTCCATCATGCTCAGTCCTGAGTTAAATGACACACCTTCAAGTGAGTAGTAATGGAGATGATCATCTGTGCTGTGTCGGGCTGATGTGCAGAGTCAAGCCAGACTAGCTCATGTGTGTGGAAAAGGGGTATATGATGCTTTAGGTACCCCTTTAATGTAAATCTGTAATATATTTACAGTAGTAAATCATAAAATGACGATGATATGTCATCAGAGATTAAGGAAACATGTTAAGTTGAAATACTCGCTGCTCTGTCCTCCTTTGGAATTTCCATTCTGGGTCCCCTTCACATTACAGACTAGGTGTTTAGAACAGTTAAATTGAGCAATATATTAATGGGGTTTGGCAGGCAGTCAGTCAGTCAGAGCTAAACTCCAGAGTGTGTATTTTCAGAGCAGCGGGCTTTTGTTTTCAGGATAACAGGCTTAGCTTTACATTGACAGACAACTGACAGTTATAAACAGCTGATCAACTTACATTGTAGGACTTGTCATCGCGTGATCTTGTCAAATTACAATGCTGCGCTAGTCTTGTGCTGATAGAGTGTTCCTGCAGCCTGCCTGAGCCTCCTCAAGTCTGGGGAGGAGGGGACGGGGGGGGGACTGCTCAGTTCAGTCATCGAATTTTGGATAGGATTTCAACCTTTTTAATATACCATCTATGGCTCAAACTTGCTATTTGTACTTCAGCGCTCATTTTTGGAAACGCAGTTGTTACATATAGCTCCTTTAATATCATTTAACAGTAAAATAACCATCAACTAAAGTTAAATTAACTGTCAGTTTACTTAATGATTATAAAGTGTTACCTTTTTTTGACAGCTTACAGGCACATTTTAAAATTTTGAAATGCTCAATTCCTCAATTTGTGTCGGTGTTTTGTTGATGTTTATCTGTTCTTTTGCATTCCCATCCAGCAGAAAGCTCTGCTAGCAGATTGACACATACATTCCACTGTTCACTTCAGTGTACAGTCGATCCATTTAACTGGACCTGCATATCATTGACAAAATATTCAAGTATTCATCTACATTGTAGCCATTAAACTGAGGCTCTCATTCAGAGCTGACATTGAAAAAGCAAGTCAGTGTTTAGCTCTTCGACAGGACCTGGGAATTCAACTTCCAGCTACAGAACAGCTTTTCAAACAGCAAGACCACCTTTCAAATACAGCTCCTCACTTAAAGCAATATCCATGCATCGCTTTGTTGTTGCGATTAAATGCGATGAAGCATGCATACTTGGGAGAAGCCCGACTGGAAGACGGTGGTCCACTCCTCTCAGTCACGTGTGAGACATACTGTAGAGCTTACATTGTACTTAAGTCACTGCCATTGTCCTGACCTGTGGTGCCTGTAATAAGCTAATTTAACACTTCTCCCCTTTCTACTGGAGGAATAGAACAAATAACTCAAGTATTTTTTTTCTTTAACATTTTGTACGGTTCTTCCAGCTTACAACAAAAACAGCACAAATGGATTATTGACATTTAGGAGCCACTAAAAGAAAGCATGATTCTTCAGGGTTGTTTTTTTTTTGTTTGTTTGTTGTTGTTGGACAGGACCGAAATGAATGAAAAAGCATTAATTAAGTGACGATTCAAACTGCTTACAAAAAGATAGATTGTATACATTTTGCTAAATTGTCTCTGTACAGTGTAAATACAGCGCCAGTGTGCAAAATCTGTAGACTGAGGTCATACTGTAAAAAGAAAAAAAACAAAAAACAAAAACAGAATGATGTTAGAATATTTATATTGGATCAGTTTTTATTGTACATGAGGGGGACGGTAAATATGTTTGATTCCTTGTTCCTATGACAAATCAAAGTAAAGACAAAAGTGAAGGATTAAGATTTAAATGGGAGACACCACTTAACAGTTTTTGTCTGTTTTCTTGTTACAATGTTTTCACACTGCAAAAAATGCCAATGCCATGTTTTTATGTGTTACATACTGTATATGGTATATAATTAATACAGTACAATTCAGGATCATTCTATGATTGATTTGTAATCATTTTTTAAAGTTTTTTTTTTTTTAACCCCACTCTGTGGAAGCATTGCCAGATTCATGTTTTTAAATAATGATGCTCATTTTTTATGGAGCCCTGACCAAATGTAGTAAAAGGTTATCAAGCAAGTCAGAAATGCAGTAACTGAATACATCAATAAATAATAGTGTTTATTATGTCATTTAAAAGGGTTGAAAAAAAGTTTTTTTTTTCCTGTCATCTTGATTACGTGGGAAAAAAAAATAGGGAACAGAAATGATTAAATGGGTGCAAAGAGCAAACAAAAGTTTTTATTGAGATCAAGGATCCATATAGAAGCTTTCCACTTTTTTAACAACCGGTAGGAAGTTAAAGGAAATGCAGCTTTAAATTTATTTTTATTTAACTACCAATATTATTAGGGCAGATGCTATTAGCACCCAGGTGTCTGTAGCCAACAATGCTATTTGCATCTGGGTCTGGACACCGACTCTGGTTTCCCAGTGGACAGTCCTGTTTTAACCTATTAATCCATAATAATCTCCCTTTTACAGAGACGTAGTCGCTCTTTATAGCTAAACAAGGGGCCTGATGTACATAGCTGAATAGCGGCCGTGTAACTATTCTCTCCTGAGTGTAAATAGACCCTCTGTTATCAGGCATTCAGTCATATCTTAGACTCTTCTGACAACCTTTTACAACATTTTGTCAGTTTCCGGGCTCGGTAGTTTCTTACATTTAGTGGAAATAAATGAAACCAAGTTTTTTCATGAACAAATCGCTTCCTGATTTGCTCTTTTCTTGAATCAGAAATAGGAAAATATACAGGGACGTAGTAGAGGGTAAACCTATGAAATCACTGACTTTAATTAATTCTAGTTTTCACACTTGAATGGATTAATCAAAGTGTGAAATAATGCTTCTATTATATAAAACTTTGTAATAGTAATTTGCCTTATGATCAATTGGACTCTGATTTTCCTCCACTCCAAACTGTATACTTTAATATATCATAACCTGGAAAGACACAAATACAGCCTTTTGTAATAGATTTTCATTTCTTCATTCAAATTCAAATGTAACAACAGTGTACCCTCCTTCAACATTCTTAGCTTATTTTTTACATTTCATTGGCAACTTCCACATCTAAGATTTAAGTCGTTTGTCGAGCTACTGGAGAATCAGTCAGTCGGTCGATCGGTCACATCGGTGAGACTTCCACCCCTGAGCAGCAGCAGGCGTGAGACGGGGACAAGAACCGTACCAAAGTGATGGAGAAATGAAGGACGATCCTGTTGGACGCGTTGCTCTGACCCAGCCCTCTTGCACATGAAGTAAATGAACCGGTGTTGGGACTTGGAAAGACAACTGTTGTTTTGCATGGTGCTTCTGAACGAGTGGAAAAATAAAAGTGCAAAAATGTGTCTTTTAGGAAAAGTAATGTTACTGGAGTTGCTGTTGTGAGTGCAAACTGTTAGAGGTATTCAAAGATTGTATATCCTATTTATTGTATGTGTGTGTGCATACAGCCCAGTCTGGTGTTTTCTGCACTCAGAAGTAAAAGCGTTGATGCCGTGTGGTCAGCTACGGAGAGTCCTGAGGTGGAAAATTGACTCCGACAGCAGAGACGTTGGGCCTGTGGCGTCCTGTCGGATGGTTACTAGGTGTGTGTCATAGCCTTGTGCACTGAACTCTACCTCTGCATAGAGTTTTACTTTTCTCTTGATTTTTCTTCCTCTCTTCGATGACAATTTTTGGATTTCAGCTTTGATCATGACGATTTCCCGTGCTAACATCAGCCAACTGCTGTAGCTGTGACCGTTTTTTTTTTTTTTCTAATTGATTGATATTTTCAACATCTTGTACTGTATTCTGTTGTTACTGTTGTTATCGTCAACGTATTTTCTTTTCAGTGAGTCAGTCATTCTGTTCCTGTTCTCAGTTTGCCAAACTCAGATCTCTCTCTGTGTTCTCTCTTTTTCTCTGTATGTTTCCAACTATGATTTATAGAACTGCTCCCAACTCTCCTCTGAAGCAATGTTTAGAAAACCCTGTGCAAGAATTAAACTTTAAAACCTTGCAATAAATCATGTCTCTTGTTTAATCTAAATCTGGGGTGTCAAACTTATTGTAGTTTTTGGGCCGCATACAGTTGGGCTGGACCAGTAAAAACAATTGCATAACAGCACCTCTGAATTTTTCCCTTTCTTTTAGTGTAAAAAAAAGTACAAATACATTCTGAAAACATTCACAACTACTGAACCATCCAGTTGTCAGCAGTAATTAATTTATGTTCTCTGTTCTCTGTTATTCTAGCAAGTTTGTGTACTTTTGGCTATGACGAGGCTGATAATGGCATCAAATATTTCATTCCTTGAGCAGTGAAAGGTGCTGTGAACACACCAGTTACCCATTTACCTGAGTGAACAATCAGGAACCGCTCCATTTTTCTTGGAAAACCTGACACCCACGTCCACTTTTCTCCTTTTTTAAAATTTTTTATAAAGACATTTTCCACTGGTGGCTCATGCATGAACAGTAGCCTACGACAGTGTTGTGCCACGTCTCGTATGTAAGCGTATGGGCCTGCTACTCTTATTAGACAAATCAAGAATAGCAGTGCATTTTATTAAGAGAATCTTCAGTCTAGATCCTAGATCAGCGTTTCTCAATCCTGGTCCTCAGGGACCCCTGGCCCTGCATGTTTTAGACGTTTCCCTGCTCTAGCTCGTTATGGGGCTTCTGCAGAGGCTTGATAACAAGCTGATCGTTTGTTTTGTTTTCTTTCCAGCCCCAAAAAAGTTAAGTTCAATCCAGCTCACAATCACAAAAGAAAGACGACTCAAAACATCTGCTCCTGGTTTTACCATGAATCCCCACAAAAATAAACCAAATCAGGAAATAAAGATTGAATTAACAGTGTCCATATTCACAGTTCAGTAACAGAGATTCTGTACAATATACATACTCACCGCCTGCTCTCCGTACTGAGGGCTGGTCAGTCAATTTGAGGTGTTGGCCTTAGCTTCACTAAAATACTGGCAACTCCTAGAAAAACTACCACTGGGACATTCTGCTCACCATGAGCTGGCTACAATAACAAACTTTGAAATGCAGTCTAACGCTGGTGTTTCTCTCCTCCAGCGACCATAAAATTTGGTGTACGGGGAAGCTGCTGGGAAGTAGCACAGCCCAATTTTAGGGCTAGCGTTAATACATTACGTGGTATCGGATTGCTGCACAGACTCACGTACTGGCCGATATCAGATTCCACATTTTAGGGACAGGATGCAAAGTCATCCATTAGGCCTGATTTGGACCCTTTTGTGAGCTGGTTCCAGCCTGCAGACTGCATGTTTGACACCTCTAATCTAAACAATCAGTTCACCTAAAGCGGAACATACAGCCATAATTCATGGTATTATCATGAGCGTTTCCTGCTTTGCTATCACAATATTTCGGTATGTTCTGTATTGTACATCTGACGTGACTCCGCAGGGTTCCTTCTCCCAGAAAGCACCTTTTAAATGGCTTAGAGCGAGTGGTAATACAGAGATTACACTCTGCCATATTGTCACTGAGGGACACATTTAATCCTCCGTATTAGCCTTGATTTGCATTTCAATCGCTGCTCTGGTAATTGCTACACAAGTCAATTCAATGCAGCGAAGAGGTGCTAGTGAGAGCAATTGCCAAACATCTCTCATGAGCTACATCAAACACGTCTTTTTGAAATACTGTATACACACAGACACACAAACAAACTCACCTTTGAAAGTGCGTCTCTCGGTTTAATGAGCACCGCAGCTTACAATCTCTCATCTTTTGTTTGGCTGTCAGTTCATTTCCTTTTCAGAGAACTGAAGTCCAGCTGAAGACTCCACTCCACACCCACCTCATACTGTAGATGGTTTCAGTGGGTTTAGGTTGGGTTTTAGATGACTGGTGCTTTGATGTTCAGATACACAACATCAGATTGTGAAAATGCCAGAGGATGAGTTTCATTTTACGCAAGAGGAGCTTCACATATCAGGAACATTTATTGTTTCTAACAGAAGGTCAATAGTAACAGTTGTTTTCTCTCAGCTGACATTCACGTCTTGAAGCTTTTTTCCCTTTATGCCATGTTCTATGTTTTTGTGATCTCTTACAGAAGTACAAAACCAAACACTGGGGAGAAAACAAGGCATTAAACACCAATTTATACAACTGAGAAACTGGCTGCATGTGGTGGAGTAAACAATAGACCTGGTGGCCTTAAAATTTGAAGTTGAGGTAATAATCTTTCGTCATCAAATAAACTTAATATTAATTAACTTGCATTTAAGAGAACATGTTAAATAAGCTTAAGATATTAAATTGAACTAACACTACATTTTGAGTTCAGTTTGAACAGTTAATCCTTAATTTCACACAAAAAAAATATTGTGTTACAGACACAGAGCAAGTTTTCATCACGTTTTCTTAAAACGTTGAAAAAGGAGGGTCTCAGGAGATTTTTTGACGCTCTCATAATGCATGCCATTTCTTTAGAAACTTAAGTTAACTGAACTCTGTACAATACATTCATTCAACTCATCATTTCAAGTCAAAGACTTCAAGTTAGAAGAAGTCATGTTTATACGCTCTGAAGTTTTCTGAACATAAATATAAGAAATTCTAAGTTTAAGTGGAATAAATAAAGCTTGTATATTCATGTTAATTAGAAAAGATTGGTTGATTCCGCCAGTATTCAGTACATTTTAGTGAAAGCATACATAAAGAAAGATCTGTGGGCTGCTATGCCTCAATATACAAAATAGTTCAAGTGAGGTTTTGTTGTTTAGCCTGTGACGCCTGAGAGCCTTTGTGTGCTGTGTGTTGTGTGTGTCTTGCAGGTCTTTGGGTGGAGCCGAGGGCAACATCATGTTAACTGTGAACACCTGGTCAGTGTTCCTAAGCTCACACTTGAGCCATTGCACACATGCACAATGTGTGAGTATTTTTTTTCCCCTGGTTCCTTCCCATCCAACCCTCATCCAGAGCCAATGCAAAAAAGGTTCAAAATAAATAATAAAATAAACATTTGACAATCAAAACATCCAAATAAAATAATTTGTATCAAACACGCAATTCCAGATATATTCAGTCACAGGTTTAAGGACATCAAGCACAAAGCACCATGAAGTGAACGATTATTAATCATCTCCATTTACATAAATCACACAATATGGTGTCATACATTTTAGCAGTTGCAGAGAAAGCTGTCCCATGTGCCATAAATAGTCCACAAATGAACAACATTTAATAAAAATTAAAACATAAATAATACAAGTGGTTTAAAACATAGGGAAGCACAACATTAAATAAGAGGGGCTGGTAGAAATAAATTGCTATTCTATTAAGTTAGTGTGCATCTACCTTCTTTGTTGCAGCCTGTGCAAGCTGCCCATAATAAGACAAATTAAATATCCAGCCAGCTAACATTATTGATCATATTTTGTAGCTAGCTAATTTTAGCAAATTGGTGCCAATTCACACCTCCAACAGACATGGAGCAATGTTAGCATTCCTTTGGAGTTGTGTTTCTGACCACATGGCAAACATAAGTCCAATATTCACTCTCCCTTTAACTTTGCTATGTTGACCAGTTATTTGCTAAACTTGTGTCTTCCCCCGTTTGGTGCTGGATAGGAAGCCTGCTGTGGGTTTATGAGAACTTTTAATGTAGTTGAAAACCAAAATAGTTAGCTCCACGGAGCTCATGGTAACTGCAGTGTCAAGTGATAATTCTATATTGTTTCTTGCAGCTTTAAGATGATGAAACCATGTCTGATCCCTTAAGACTGCAGCATTACAGTGGTCCACAGGTGCTGAGGGGAAGAAATTCAATATCCACTATAAATCTTGTGATTTGTGAAGTTTCAAGGGGTTTTCTTGTGGTCGCTTGGTGATGAATTAGATCATGAACAATGTTGTAAAAGACATGATAGAGAGAAAATAGGAGTTTCTCATTCTGCATCCCCATGTTTTATTGTTATCTTCGTGCCTTGCGGTGCATTTTGTTGGCATATGAAGGCTTTCTGTCCCCTCCCCCTCTTTGCTAATGTGGAGATGGGGAACAGCTGTGTGATCCGGTGGATGATCAGGTAATGACTGGAACCGCTGGACTGGTGGGAAATGGCAGGGTCGGAAATTAAAGAATAGTTAGTATGCATGAAAATGATACTAATAATAATTGTTGAAGCTGAAGTCAAAGAGGAAGAGGGTGAAAAACGTTTTCTTTTTTTTTCCTAGTATGGCCTCAAACACAGCCATGAAGGGCATTTGGACTCTATTACAGACACAGTAATCCATGAGCTGAGAAGCTGATAATTCCTCCCTGAAAATCATTTCAAGGCTCAGATGCTTTATGGAAACTATTATGACATTACTTTTGACTTTGGAGCGAACACCTGTGACATGAAATGAGCAGACGCAGACAGACGATAAAGACAGGAGTTCTTGCCTCCTTGCTTTGTGTAACAATGAAGAGATCTAAATTAGTTATTATTTACTCTGTCATTAGAAACTGAAGAGAATGTGTTTTGAGTTTCAAATAAAATCACTATTTTAAATACTGTAGCAATCTACGATACCTCTAGCTTATCACATGTCATCTTCTACAGTTGGCGAGGACAAAATGCATCTAATATTAGTGTAAGATGAGACTCATTTTTGTGAAGATTTATTTGGTAGATCCCCTTATTTTTCTCAGTTAATTATTAAGAATCTGCATTATTTAATTTGTGGCACTTACATTATAGATATTATGTTCTGCTCCTTAATTTAGATCAGGAACTATACAATATGATGCACCTTACATGCATGTAATGTGAGTGATGATTAAGGCGGAGTGATATGATATAAGAAGTGATGTGCCACTTTTGTTGTCGGTGCTCAGATGTCCCGTGGTTGATTGGGACATTAAAGTGGATCGAGTTACACAGACATTGCCCCTGTGCTGTTGCTTTACCCACAGCCCTTAAATAGTTCAGTAACAGATAAGTTTATAGTCAAGGTGAAGAGAAACCTGCCTTACATTACATACAAACCTTTTGATTAAGAGCTGACTACTAAACACTGAATTCAGTAACTATAAAATTCTGTAAAAAAAGATACTGTTTAAGAATGACACTGGGTCTGTATCATCATTAAAATGATAAAATACATCAGCTTATGCAAAACGAGGTCCAATAATGCAAGACATGTTATATTAAGTATAAAATTTAAATAATACTTTTTTATTGTATCAAAGTAGGTGATATGTTGGGAGGGAGTCATTTAGGAGGAGAATATAAAATGTTTTAGTGCGGTTGCAGGTGATTTGTTCAGTCTGTGAAAGTGAAAACAGGTGTGGCTCATTAACCTGTAATCAGTAGGTGAGCACTCTGAAGTAGTTGAGGGAAGAAGGGTGAAACTCTTCAATGCATGATGCAGTATTAAAGTAGGTGTGCATTTGTGTGCGTCCTGTGTGTTCTAATAGTCAACTTTACGTGTTGATTACTGTAACTAAGTGTCTTAAATTAGTAATGTATTTGTTAGTGAGTGTTTTTGGAATGGTTACATCTGTTTAGCTCACCTACGCTTACCTGATCAGATGGTACAGTCCAGTTTAATAAAGCTCCGCCTCACATAGTTTTACATTTTCAATTGTTTGTTCATGGTAGTGAGAGCAGCAGTCTGCTGTGATGTTGTGGGTTTCAGTTTGGGGTTTTAGTTTAACTTCAACTTTGAGTTGCTTTTTTTTGCCTTTATTTGATGGGGACAGCTGAAGATAGGTCAGAAAAGGGGACAGAGAGAGAGAGGGGATGACATGCAGTAAATGGGCCGCAGGTGGAAATCAAACTGATGGCCCCTGCAGACGGCTGATAGCCTCAGTACATGGGGCTCATGCTCTACTAACTGAGCTAAAGGAGCACCCCAACTTTGAATTGCTTTTTGCTTAAGTTTTTTTTTTAAACATATGGCTCATCATTACTTTTGTTAATACAATACTTTTTACCCTCACTTGTTGTGTTGCCCATCACCCCTTTCAAACTTTTCCAGTCCCAAACAACATTGAGCACCCTTCATATGTAATGTCAGCACTACAGAGCTCAGTTAAAGCTATGATATGTAACATTTCCACATGAGAATGTCTAATTATCCTCAACATGTTATATTTTTGTTGAGTTTCATCATCCCAAATGTTTCCAACAATGTTCAAATGCAGAGAAATCCATTACTTATTCAAAGTAACAGTGCATTTCCTGCTACTTGCTATGACTTCTGGGAAAACACAGGATACATCAGAGTGAGGAAGGGAGTTTGTGCACATGACTAAACATAACATGAATAAAACTTTAATGTGACTATTCATGAGTCATGTCAGACTTTAATCAGCTATGGTGGTTGGATAATAGTGAAGATAACGTCTCCCATAAGCATAAGTAATTTTCTGCCCTTTGTTACCAAGTAAGAAGATCAATAAAAGAATCCATTATTTATTCCCAGTTGTTTTTTTTTTTTGTTTTTTTTTTTTTGCTGCATTATAGTCAAAGTCAGAGGTTGGAATTTCTTAGTTTAAACTTCAAATTTCCAACCTCAAAGCATTCCAGGCGCACAAAGGCAAAAAAAAACAAAAAAAAAACAAAACAAACAAAACAAACACATGGCTGATTATGACAAATTGAGATTTTTTTGGCAAGTGTACAAACAATTAAAACCTGAGCACTGCACCTTCCTTGCATATATAAACAACACAAGAGGAAAAACAGCATGAGGGTAACAGACACCATTATACATTTAATTTCATGGCATGTCATAACTTTGGGGACGTATTTTCATTATGAATTTACATGCATAACAGGTTTGATATATGGTACATACGGTTACGTTAGGATTACGTAGGTGCTACCATTGATGTGTGACATCAGACAACTTCTTCTTCATGAAGTCAGGGTAAATGGATTTTCACAGAGTTGACAAGATAGGACTTTGAGTGTACTTTTTCTAGAAGGAGGTCAGAAATGTCCCAAGTTGTCTGCATTGCAGCATTAGCCCTTTGCTATCCATTCAAAATGAGCCATGTGGGATTCTTCCTGTGAGCCAGTATGGAAGTGTTAATGACCATTGATCTGTAGTGATTATGAGCCAAGCGAGCTTTAGCCATGTGTCCCATCGGAGACCTTGTCCATGAGCGAGGGTGGACACAGAATGTGAGAAAGGAACTGGTTTGTCCTCTGCATAATCATCTGATGAGAGGGGGCACATTTGTTGAAGATAATTTTAAGTTTAAAATTATTATCATTTTATTAAAAAATTTGAACCGTGTACACTGTAAAAATAAACTTGTTAAATTGAATAAGTTACAAATTTATTAAGTTAAACAAACAACTCTTCAGTCATAGTGGCAAACATTAACAACATTTGACAATAATAATTAGTAACTTTTAATGAACTAATTTGATACCAACCTTCATCATGGGTTGCAGAGTTTCATTATTGTGTAAACAAAACAACCATGACTTATCTTAGTGTATTAGAGACACACAGCAAGTTTTCATCATGTAATTTATATAAAAGAATGGGAGAGTTTTAACTCTCAAACAGTGCATGCTGGGAAGTCTGCTAACATCCTGATCATGTTTCTTTCCTAACTTAATTTAATGAGTTGATTAAACCTTTTTTGTTCTGAAAATAAATACAATAAATTTTAAGTTTAATTAACTTGAACAAATGAAACTTGTATTACTGTAACTTTTATATTAAGTTGATGAGTAAAGAGTGGTTAATCCCACTAAATTATTTTTTACGGTTTTAAACTGATCCTGTAATCATTAACTTCTATCATTCTATCAGATTAATAATTAAACATTTTCAGTCTTTTATTTTTATTTTATGTTTGATTTATTTCTTATCCATATTGAATGACTATACAGTAGGTTTATCAGTCATAAACTGGTATCAGCTGTGGGAAAATACAGCTACAGCCTACTTATATTTCATGGGAGCTAATCCACAGTCTGCTGCATATCTACATGTCACCTTGACTCATCACACGAAGATGCAGCAGTGAGTCCTTGTATTTTTGCGGCGTGGCCAGTTTGAACGTGCTTGCCATTGTGCTTGAGAACTTAATACAGCAATCTAGAGTGAGTAAGCCAGGAGGCTTGTTCTTCTCCTGTAAGGACGACCAGCAGCACCAAAATATCTCTGCAATGCCAGGATGGGGACGTGCCTTTGGAAGTGTGTTAAGAATAGACCCACAATGGGGCTCGCTCCTGTCTTCTGTTGTCTGAGGACAGACACTTGTCTGCAGGGGACAGAGGAGGAAGAGGTGATTTGCGTGGTTTACTTCAATCTTCCAGAGACTTTGGTGACTCAAATAGATCTGACTGGATTTTACCTACCGGAACCTGGCAAATATTCCTCCTTGGACAGAGAGTCTGACTGCTGAGGGAACTTTGTGTCAGTCAACCTGCAGATTACTGTGCTACTGGAAGCCACTGTGCCCTTACTAGGAAGGGTAGAGGAGAAGTGGTTGGATAAGGAGTGAGGTGCTGGCTTAAGGGTTTACCTTGTGGCCTGGGACTCGAAGACTGGAGGATTTCGGAGGGCCTTGAGCACAGCAGCCATGGCAGGATCAAGTGCCTCTGAGGTCATCTTTATCTCTGTCAATCACAGCATCACTTTGATGGGTGAGTTGACTTCACTGACACATCATGTCATGGTTTAGGGTTACTTATTATTTCCTGTTTACTTTTGTAAGGTATTCCCTCATGTGTCCTGGTTTACTTCACTTCCTATGTTGAACTAGTGACTAACCATGTGTTTTTAGTTCTGGTGTTTCCTTGTCTAAGTGTCAGTTCATCTTCATCAGTTTGTCAAGCATTCCAGCCATTTACCAAGTGTTTGTTTCCTGGTGTTTTTTGGATCTTTTCTTTGTTGTTGGACATAAGACTTATATTTCCTTTAGTGACCTTGCTTGACACAGTAACTGGTTTCTGATATTTCTATAAACCTTGAGGTGAAATCTCAAACAGGCACTTCTTGCATATTTTTGCAGTCTTGAGTTCATTACAAAATTTGGTACACAAACACCTTTAATTCATAAGTCAGATCAACACATTTTAACACCGAGTGCTTCTCTTTCAGGGAAGGTGTGGCTCATTGTGATGATCTTCCTCCGTATTCTCATCCTTCTCTTTGCTGGATATCCTCTCTACCAGGATGAGCAGGAGCGGTTTGTGTGCAACACCATTCAGCCTGGCTGTGCCAATGTGTGCTACGATCTGTTTTCTCCCATCTCTCTCTTCCGTTTCTGGCTGGTGCAGCTCATCACCTTGTGCCTCCCCTACATCATCTTTATTATCTACGTGGTCCATAAGGTCTCAAATGGCCTCACTGTGGACCTGAATGCCTTGGGTCATGTCAAAGCCTTGCCAATGTTCAAGATCCACCAGGAAACATTCAGCAAGACCTCTGTAAGCAAGGTGGCGGCTGAGCAAGGGTGGGGCAGTGCTTCACAGGAGCCTACATCCTCCATCTGATGTTCAGGACCTTATTGGAGGCAGGGTTTGGGGCAGCTCACTACTATCTTTTTGGTTTCTACATCCCCAGGAGGTTCCTGTGCCAGCATCCACCATGCACCACCCAGGTGGACTGCTACATCTCCAGGCCCACTGAGAAGACCGTGATGCTCAACTTCATGCTGGGTGCAGCTGCTCTGTCTCTTTTCCTAAATGTGTTGGATTTCATCTGTGCAATCAAGCGCTCTGTGGTGCACAAGAGCAAGAGGAAGATGATGGTGGAGAAAATTTATGAAGAGGAGCAGTGTTTCCTTTCAGCTGGAGGAGCCCCTAGGGCAATAGACCCAAACGCCTCCCTGGTGCAGCAAGATCTAGAGATGGAGGCTGGTCAGAGAGGGAGTTTCCGGAAGAGGCAAGGCAGCAAGGGCTCTTTGGAGGGGCAGTGCTTGTTTTAGGACAGGATCCACCAAGTCTGCCATGCTCTCTAGGGCCTCCAGGGGCAACACCAATGGGAACAATGGCTACTCTGTTTCCCAAGAAGAGCCTCCGGAGAGGAACGGCAGTGAGGTGGCTCTCTGCCCTCCAGAGCCAATGGGGACACCCAGAGCCATTCGTGTTAGCAAACGCAGTCGACTCAAACCGCCACCACCGCCCAGACGGGATCTTGGGTCATCCGAAGTAGGGCCCATCGGGGAAGTTTCCACAGCAACAGCAATCTGTACCAGAAGGGTGGGACAGTATACGCTGGTTGAGCTGGGTAGCAACCCACAGAACAATGATGACGGGCAGGAAAAAAGATCAGAGTGGGTGTGACTTAAGGCTCATTTATGCTAAAAGTTAGATATGGATATATCCCCATGTCTGTACTTGTTAATTTTGAATTTCGATCAGTATTTTTGCATGCTTTCATAAAGAAAGGAAAAATGGAGCAGTACCAAGGTGATCATGGGGGGCAGCTTAGCCAATAGTTCAAGCGAGACGAGGCAAAGTTGTTTTAAAAATCCTAAAGCATTGGAAATGACGGTTATTTACTTAGTGAAAGGAATTCCTCATCAACATGTCACAATGTACTTGATGGCTGTACACACCATCGCCGTCTACAATGCTGCTTCTGCTTTTGCCTTTGTCTCAAGAGGTACATCATTACAGTCTCCTCGAGCATCACCATGTTTGTTGTCAGACAGTTTTGACTCTTCTTCTTTGGGGCAACTTTGGACTCTGAGGGTTGCCCTTTAGTGGACTGATTAACATCCATGCTGACGTAAAGGACACATGAAAGTATGTGGGCAGTGACGGTTACAACATTCAAAATGGATGTATCCATTTTTGTATGTAAAATGGGTGTAAATGAGCCTTTAGAGGGTTGGATTTTGGAATACAAGAATGGTACAAAAAGATGTGGGAGCAATACAAGAAACAGATACCCCAAGGCTTAGGCAGTGGGAACAATTGTTGAATCTGACATCCTGCCATGCTCTCTACCTCATTTTGCAATGAAGACTGCACTCTCAATTGAGGAGAATCCAAAACGGCAATGTATTCACCAGACTTCTTAGACTCATGAGGCATAATCGCATTTGCTGTGATTTTATCCCGCCGTCGGATCCCATTGCCTTTGAGGAGTGCTAGCTGAGTGACGCAAAGCAACAAGAATTCAAGTCATGAATATGAACTCTCTTAACAAAACAAGTGAAGAATGACGGGACACTCTAGCCTTAAGGACTTCAACCTTGAGAAAATCTAAAAGAGTGCAGCCCACCTGTTTCTTTACCCCCACCTTCCCAGACACACTGTCCATAAACAAAGACAGGCCTTGACCTGTCTCACACATACAGCCCACCACAGTCACCTATATGATACCACCATTGAGCCCTTCTCTTTTGTGTTTGGGTCACTGCGGTCAAAGGACATGGGCAGCCTCTAGGCCCTTTTCTTGGACGACCTTTTGGAATAAGAGGGTCGGGCTGAAATGAAAGGCAATAATCTGGATAAGACGGTGTTATCAAGCTCATATGGAATGTAATAGGATTCCTCCATCAGAGGTGAAGGGCACCATGAAGGCCCCTAAAAGCCGACATAGGCTCACAAAGCAATTATGTTCCCCATAGGGGCTCTGTATTTATGGAGACAGCTTGTCACTCTATTTCAGGGCCTGGCGGAGCTTAGGAGGAATACAAACCTTAACATACGCTGTCACTAGAAATAGAGCACAACGGAGGAGCAGTGCTGCCTGTTGCCCTTCAGGATATCTGCTCTCTGCTGGCTGTGGCTTCGGTTTCACCTCGATCAAAGCTCAGAATAAAGTGGGTCAGACACCAGCTCCCACTGTGACACATGTCAGTCATAGACAGTATATACAGTGGGGCTGCGGTGATGTTTAATTAACTTGTTCCTGAGACGTTTCCAGTTAATTTTCTTGAAATCCCTGGATGATTTGTGAGGAGCCTCCCACAGTAAATCAGCGGCATCACAGTTGTATCTATAGAGCCGCGCTATAGCTGAGGGGCTGGTCTCTGTGTAAACGGATAGCTCTTGATCTTCCCTCCTCTTGTGGTCTCTTTGAAGGCAACAACAAAAGCTCCCAGCCTCATATCTCACCTATCTACTGAGTGCTGCACCCTGACTGTCATATAGGTGACCACAGGGGTTTTCGTCGGACCACAGCAGGTCTAATGGTGTCGCGCCTCCTTTACACACCCAGCGTTTAGTGTGAAAGCCAAAGCTGGACTCAGTTACACTTTGGTTTATTGGTATTCTGTACTGTAAGGTCTGGGCAGATGCTTAACATGACTTCTTAATTTTGTCAAGTGCAATTTGTTGTAATACAAATATTGAATAATCAATTTCGTATGTTCATTTGCCATTGAATTCCTTTATATTGCTGTTTATTGCTTGATTAAAAGCCACTTGTGCCTAATTCTTATTACATGTCATACTCCAATAACATTTTCTTATTTTCCAATATCATATCAAATTAATTTATGTACAGTTTTATATGCAATTAAGTTTGTTTCTTTATAAAAAAAACATTTTATTTGATGTTTTGTTTTGTGTTTCACTCACTGACACTGAAATGTGAAGTGATCTTTCTACGTGTAACAGTTATGGCTTTTGATCGGTGGTTTACTGCAATGAAGCCATGACATTGAACTTTTCAAAGCACTTTATTGTAACTATTCTCTTTGATTCTTTGATATAGTAGTCACTTCACTAGTACTGTAGTTTGAAATCATGCTGCCCTCCAGTGGCACAAAATGTGAAATGCTGCCATATCTTGAATCCAACACTTGAAATCAAATTGCCCTCTGGTACTGAGATTTTAATATGTGAATATTTGTATCTTGAGATATGTGAATGCCTGTATTTGTATTTTTATCATCTTGGTTGTGACACTTGCTTTCAATAAATCAGGTGGAGAAAAGCAAACCTGGCACATACACCTTCAAACATTTTTTCTCCTGAATTTACCGTGCTGTAGATATACTAAAAATGATGGAAGTGGACCCTACTGTCACGAAGAAGTGAAATGTCATCCTGATTAATAGTAACCTGTTAGCCATGTCAATAAATTTGGGATTTCCTGAGTGACAGATAAGCCACAGCTTGCAGGATGATATTGAGATGTTTGGGGGTGCTAAAGGCTGTTTTTTTGTTTGTTTTTTTTTAAATGCAGATATACAGGTCAGACTGGAAGGCAGGGCTGGACTAACCTGGCTGGACTAAATGAACTGTGGTCCCCAATCAAGCTCCCCCTGGAGTCCTGTCTTTTGTTTAAAGTCATTGTTAACCTCTTCAGTATTAAATCCTGATTCTTGCCCAACCCTTACCAAGCTCTCAAGTGTCTTAACTATTACCATCACCATAAAGAAGTTTAATCACACTTCAGCTTCTATGAGAGGATATAGTATTGCAAGAGCTGATAATGTAGGAAAAGGAGAGAATTTTTGCCACTGTCATGACTTTATTGCCAAACTTAATGATGCTCTCAATTGTTACAAAATATATAATTCAATGCATGTGTCAAAAAATGGCAGTGGTTGGATTCATATCAAAAATCAATGCAAATAAACAACTTAATATTGCTTGAGAATGGGCGTTTGAAAAACAATATCTTCTCGGTGTCACACACCTGTGTTTGTGTGTTTATAAATGAAAATGCATTTATACATGAAACTGCAACACCTAGTTCTTTATAAAAACAGGCACTAACAGCCACTTAGCAGGTATGTTTAATTAATAACGTTGCCTCGTAATGATGACAAAAAATAAAGGATAAAATAAAATATTTGTTGTAGCTGATTACTGGTATAATGGCGCCAGTGTTGCATAATTTGATTAAACACAAAGCATTCATTTTTAAAGCTGATTAAATCATGGTTTAACTTCAATTCTATTATTATAATACATAATTGTATTGTTTTTAAAAAAAAATGGAACCCAGTTTTATGTGTCTTTTCTTTCTTTCATGAGTTGATTTGTTAAAACAAATCTTAAACAAATTTGTGTTTGTGCAACTCAGTCTTAATTTCCCATTTACTTGAATGCAAATTTTGCAAAACACATTACAGTGGTCAAAGTCAGCCCATAGCAGTCATAATAACAGTAAAAACACACATGGTAAATGTTGTCATGGCCTGTGCAGGTTGCTGCAGGTAAAGTGGAATGCAGAGAAACAGCATGCATGCTATCTCAGGTGTGTCCTATGCTGCTGATTGTGCCGCCTGACAGAAAACAAAGCAGCAGCATGGAGGGAAAGTGACATAGAGGCTGTCACAACGCTCATATGCAGTAGTTATATAATCAAGGCAAACCAGAGCCTGTCAGAACTTGCTGTGTCTTAACTCTGTGCTGTAGGCTGCTGCCTCATTTACATTGAAAAGCCAAAAGAGGCTGGACTGAGATTTGAGAAAAGCTCTTGAATCCAGTCATACGGTTAGCCTCTTCAAATCAGCCTCATCCATTCCGCTATGTTTGTTTCTTTCATCCTGCTTTGGATCTGCGGTTTCTTCTTCATTCTCTGTCTCAAATGTCAGAGACCGAAGAACTTTCCTCCAGGACCTCCTCCTTTACCGATACTGGGGAACCTGTTGAACCTCAGCCTGGACAACCCCATGAGAGACTTTGAAAGGGTAAGAACAACACTGAAATGGGACTCTCACATTCCTTTTCATTGTTATGCTACTGAACATCAGCCACATGCATTCATGCTAAGAGGCTGTACACACTGACTATTAAGTGTGTGTAATCAGCTCCCTGGTAGAGTGGCTATTGTTGTGTTGTGTTACCTAAATAAACTGCAGATTATGTTTGTTGATTCTGTTCTATTGAACACATTGGAGATTATGCCTTAAACATGTATGAAGGCCACTAGTTTGCTCAACAGCACTGTTTTCATCTGACTTCATAACAGGTTTACTGCTATCTGAACAGCTGACTGACAGCATTTGACAATGACAGACCATTTCTGCTAGATTGAACTGGCTTCTGAGAAATGAATCCCCTTTTTCAGTGTGAATCAAAAACAGATTGATTGGATTTGGCATAGATTTTTTAAGGGTTATTGTAGGCAACTGGACTTGCTTAGGTTCTTGATGACGTTTCGCCTCAAGTCCAGTTGCCAGTGGCCAGCAAGTCCAGTTGCCTATGATAACACTTAGCAAATACCATGACCTGAGAATCTTCACAGTTATTTGGCATTTATTTGTGATCATTTTAAGAGCTTGTTGTCCTCTTCCCTAGCTGAGGAAATGCTATGGAAACGTCTACAGTCTCTTCCTCGGACCAAAACCGGCTGTGATCATCAATGGGGTGCAGACCATGAAGGAGGCCATGATGACCAAGGCTATGGATTTTGCTGGACGACCCCAAGACATTTTTGTCACTGACCTAACTGAGAAAGGTAAGACAAAGATGTCGTGTCATAGGACAGAGCACCAGTATGTAGCCTCACTTGTCACAGAAGACTATAGCCATGTTTCCACCGCAGGAACTTTCCCCAGGGACTCGGAACCTTTGGAGGAACTCCACCACAGGGACCAGGGTCTAAATTAAGTTCCAGGGACACACTTTTACCTCGCAAAAAGTCACTGCTTGGGGGATAGTACTTTCCTCAAGCACAGGAACTCGGGAGATGGGGCTTGCAGCGCTGAAGATTTCTGATTTGTTGAGTACTTGCAGCATTTTGTTTCAGCCAAGTTTTAAAAAAAACCTGTAACCACAAGCCAGTTTACCCTGTGTTGTAGTAGCATTTTTGTTCAGGATAAAATCCAGATAAAAACTATGCCTGTCCATCATTATATAAGGTGTCATCATTGTTGTATGGTTTTGCACAAAAAATGAAGTGCAAAACCAGCCGCTGGTTGTTCATACGTCAGGGGACTAATTCCTAATCTTCACAGGTCTTAAAACCCCAGTGGAAACGCAGACAACAATGGTCTGAAGGAACCTTTTAGTTCCTTGAAAAGTAGTTTCTGGAACATAAAGTTCCTGGTACAGTACCTTTGGTAGAAACATGGCTCTTGTATCTTTCAAAGAAAGACATAACTCATTTGTCCTTCTACAAATGAAAACTTGAATTTATGAGAAATAAAATGCACCTTTGCTCAATTCAGTACGGTCAAGGGTTTTTGCTCGTACAAACTTTAGACAGATACTACTACGTAACTGTACATTGCTGAGTCAGTCTGCCCACCTTCTGGCTATTCTCATCTGGTGCTACTGCAAACTCTATATACACAATGTATATATTAGCATCTAGCATCTTGTAATTGGCATTTGCCACCGCTGTTCAGCAATTTACATCATCTCACTTTAAGATACTCTGCCCAGGCATCATATTCCCATATCCATGTCTGTTATAGGAATGGTTCTGGCAGACTACGGCGCCAGTTGGAAGGAGCATCGTCGCTTTGCGCTGATGACCTTGAGGAATTTTGGTTTAGGGAAGCAGTCCATGGAGCAGAGGATTCTTGGCGAGATACAGTACACAGTGGAAACACTGGAAAAGAGCATTGGTATGCCATCTACATACAGTGTTAGCACACCATCTATTATGTAAAGTTCTCACCACACTGTGTTGTCATTGTTACATCTGTCACAGGTACGACCTTGAGTCCTCAGCTTATGTTTCATAACGCGGCCTCCAACATCATCTGCCAGGTTCTGTTCGGTGCACGTTACGACTATGATGACGACTTCATCAAAGTGGTTGTTCAGTGCTTTAAAGAAAACTCCAAGATAGCTAACGGACCCTGGGCTATGGTGAGTCACGTGTGTGTGTAAGGTAACAACTTTAGCTCAGAAATATCACACATTTTGAGTAGTTGTGAGATCTAAACAAAGTGTTTGAGACAGCTGTTATTTAAAGTGCATAAAGCTCTGATACTCTTCTGTTCTGGTGGTGGATAGAAGCCAAAAAATAAACAGAAGTGGATGTTAAATATCTCCTCCACTTTTCTTATGTTTATCCCTCCTAAAATGTCTGCAGAGATACAAGTCAGTATAATCCAGGTCAAAGTTTGTCATTGGAGAAGTGTTTTCACATTCCACTACTTCAGGAGGAGATGTCTGCACACTTCTGAGATCAATCTGCAATTCAAATGTACATTGGGAAAGCTAGAACTGGTATGGAACAAATTCTAAAGCCAGTTGTTGTCTAATACGCAAATGCAGGCAAAGAAACCTGAAACCTTCAAGTGTGGCTGTGTCAGCCGCTGCCAGTTACAAGCTAAAAAGCTAACAAACAACATAATACGTCTGCTAGTTACTGATGTTGGTGCACAACAGGCTCATTTGAGTCTGGGTCTGACTGAAGCTCGAACATGCACGGCTAAATCTGTTGTAAGTTTATTTAACACTAGCTATCTTGATGCACGCTGCTCTTTCACTGGTCAGCCTTGCACAATTAGTGGTGTTGGGCTGGGCGCAAAGCCAGATCCAGAATTTCTTTTCTCTGGTTTGTTTGATTTTCCCAAACAGAATATCATAGCAGAGTTTTAGTGTGTCTGGAGGGGAGCTTTAATGACAGAGCTCTATGCAAAAACAGAGTTTGAAAGGCTACCAAGCTATTGCAAAATTTAACAACTCTTTTCTGTATTGACACATGATACATAAAATGTGGTCTCTTTGGAGATGAAAGTCATAAACTTAAAATGTAAATGTGATTAAAAGCTTTATAACAGCCTTGAAGTAACAAACTTTATATTTTAGCATTCACACTGCAGTTAAAATGTTAGAATGCTAGCTACATTAACATGTTTCTGGATTTGTTTATTTTTTTATTTCATGGACACTCAAATAGACATTTCAGCTTTTAACTTAAGTTCATATTCCAGATTTTAGACATATTTTGTGTTTAATCCATCAAAGTTATTTACATACTTTCTTCCTGTGGAAAAAGGCCAGGAGAATCCAGCTCATGTTGTAGCTGATGTGGGCTAACCTGTTATCTAGTGAATTGGCATCCACGAGCGAGTGACTCTCCTGTATTTCTCCTCATAATCATTTTTATAGAGATGGGCCAAGCCTGCCTAATACGTTTCCAAATCAAACGCAACAGAAAAGAGATTTATGTCAGAATATCACCTTTTTGTTGTATGCAGAAGTTATCTGCAGCAAAAATTAGATGTCTGGCCTCTTTCCTCTGACTTAAAACTGAAAGCTACTTTTAAAAAAAACAAAAAAAATTCTTTCTTCCAGCTGTATGACTCCGTTCCCATGATTTGAAACCTGCCGCGCCTTCATGAAGGCGTTTAAGAATATTGAGGTGGGTTTCATACTTTCCTCCTCTTTTTTCCCTTTATAGCATTATCAAAGTGCTTAACTGTCTTTTTTTATTCCACTTGGAGTAATCAAAGTCTTTTTTTTTTTTTTTTTTTTTTTTTTTTCAAATCCAGAAACAAGGCTTTAGGCAAGAACATTTTCATTGTCCCCCTCTTGGAACTCTGTCCTCCTTTTTGGTCAATAAAAAGAGAAGTCTGTTTTTCATTTCTCAGACTTGTAAGAAACTTGCAACTCATCACATCACTGAACACAAAGCGACCAGAGTCCCTGGACAGCCGCGAGATTTCCTTGACTGCTATCTGGATGAGCTGGAGAAGGTGTGTGTTCTGCAAATAGTACATTTATATGAGAGATAAAGAGAGGTTGTAAAAAAAAAAAAAAAAAAAATCAAAATAACCTCCTCGTTTTACCAGAGAGGCGATGATGGCTCTTCTTTTTGTGAGGACCGACTCATCATGTTCGTCCTGGATTTTCACTTTGCTGGGACGGACACCACGTCCAACACCCTGCTCACTGGCTTCCTCTATCTCATGACCTACCCACATATACAAGGTACATTATCTGTCGACTGTACTTTGAATCTGTCATTCTGGCATCTATTTTTTCACTTTTTAAAATGTTATTTGTGGTGTGTTGTTCCTGTAATGCGTTCAGTGTCATTATTATGGTATCACCCCGCCTGACTCTTTCACACTCTCTATCAGAGCGATGTCAGCAGGAGATAGACCAGGTGTTGGAAAACAAGGATCATGCCAGTTATGATGACAGACACAACATGCCTTACGTGCAGGTACATTATCTGACATATTTCATATGCAGACACGGGTCTGAGTAGCATATTTGGCTGTGTTTAACACAACCATACAAACTCTGTTACAGATAGGTGTTAATCTGCTGGACAGCTTCTCAACCAATTTTTTACGCATCATTTTGTGGAATTTGTCAGCACTGCAAGGGCAACTTCTCATACTACAAATTAACTGGTGTGTTTGTGGTAGTTGAGCTACTGTAAAGCCTGAATTATGGCGTTCTACCCACGACATTTGATGAAGCATAAAAAAAAAAATTATTGTCTAATTTCTTTTGCTCCAGGCTGTGATCCATGAAATCCAGAGGAAAGCCAACACTGTCCCTCTCAGTGTCTTCCACTGTACGACAAAAGACACAGCGCTCATGGGATATTTCTTACCTAGGGTAAGACTAATAAAAGTGGTCTCTTTGAATCACTTTACTGTTTCCAAGAGATGTCTTTCAGTTTTTGTCCTGAAGTGTTGCAAATAAAACTACAGAAACCTGAGAAGCAAGCGAGTAAAACTTTACTTTAAAAAAATTACATTAAACAATTTATAGTCTTCAGGCGTTATAGCAGTCAACAGTAGACCTCTACTGTATGAGAGCTGAAATGATTAGTCAGTTAATTGATTAGTGGATCGGTCAGGACAGATAATGAACTATTTTGATCATTAATCAATGGTTTAAATAACTTTTAAGCAAAAATGCCAACCATCCTGCACTGTCAGTTTGTCTTCAGTGAGAATTTGCTGCTTTCCTCTGTTTCATAAAATTGTAAACTGAATGTGTTTGGGTTTTGGACTGCTTGTAAGACATTTGAAGATGTCACATTAGGCTCTGAGAAATACATGTCATGGACATTTCTACACTGTTTTTGGACCATTAATTACAAGAATAATCATGCTTTAACTGGAAAAGATGATATAATTTAAAAGAACAAAGAATCTAAAAAAGGAGAGAGCGAGAGAATTAAATAAAAATACATAAAAGAAAAGGTGGGAAAGTATTGTTTCTTCTATAAAGAATGAGATGTATCAGTGGTTTATCCATGAAGAAAGAACATATGACACAAAAGAAGATCTTAAGCTGTTTGTCTTCTCAGGGTACAGTGATCATCCAGAACCTGGACTCGGTGCTGAATGAGGAGGGACAGTGGAAATTCCCTCATGAATTCAACCCTGAAAACTTCCTGAACAACCAGGGAGAGTTTGTTAAACCAGAGGCCTTCATGCCGTTCTCTGCAGGTACGACAGCCCAAACCCCCAAACCCCTGCATTTAATCTCCTATTTTAACAAGCATACAGGACTTAGTGATTGAACATGTCTCATGTCTCAGGTCCTCGTATGTGTCTCGGAGAGGGTCTGGCTCGTATGGAGCTCTTCCTCATCATGGTGACTCTGCTGCGGAAGTTCAAGTTCATCTGGCCAGAGGATGCAGGACAGCCAGACTACACACCCATCTATGGGGTCACTCTGTCTCCTAAACCTTACCGCATGAAGGTCCAACTCAGGGACACACAGTAGACAGTCTACACTGACACAAGGTGGACAATGAGGCTCGAAAAACGGACAAAAATGGCCAGTAACTCCCAATGATTCAACATACACTGAAGAAAACATTTTCATTTTATTATAAACACACTGCAAAGTCCATTACATGCTTTTATATATGATATACATTTATTTTATATTATTAACTGGTATTTTTTATTTTATTTTGCAGCCTTTACTCTGCAAAGATGTTTTTCTACTTGAAGGAAACAAGACAACAGCAAGTTAATGGCTCCCTCAAGTGGACAGAATTAGGTATTGGATTTAATAAATTGAAATTAAATTAAACAGGTAGCAGCCCTGATTCATGATTATTACACAGGCACTATCACAAGTGTTTACAGTATGACACTGAAACAAAAGGGAGGATGAATATCAGCATTGTAAAAGGGTGATTATTAACTTTGACTTCCAAGAATTTTCATGAGATGTTGAATGTTGGTAATATGGTGAAAACATCAACTATATGACCTCATTATGATCAGATCATTACCTCTATCTTTTATCCAAGTATTGCACTAACCTCTATTCTTAGCAAGTTATTGTTAACAAAATAGCACTATACTATTACTAAATGGTTTTGCCTCGTGCCTTTAAATGTATTTCTTAATTCTTACCCTTTGTTTGCAGCCTCTTATTACCCTGTTTCATAAATTTCAGTCACATATACACATTGTTATTACCAGGCTTACTACTTTGGAAATTACACAGCATTATTTAAGTATTACCTCTTTATCAAACTGTTACCTCACTATTACCATGTTATTATTGAGCTGTAATTCAAAGCACTACACTGACATTTTGTGCATGTTATTTTGTTTCAGTGCTGTCTGAACAACATTATTAAACCATTCTGAAATGGTCAAAGTCCTGAACTGTGCATTACACCATCAGTGGAGAGAAATAACTGAACTAATCCTAATAATAATTTAGCCCAATTAAAAACACTTATCCTCTAATACCATATCATGTGACTTTTAGCATACATTCAGCTTTTTTAGTTTTAAATTTCTGTTGATCTTGTGAGCTTGTACCTTCTTGCTATTATTCCATCTGATGTTATGTAAGATAACCTATTGAGACTGCAAGGAAATCGCTAATCATCACTGATATGATTGCGCTAAATAGTTTTAATAAATACTATATTTACCCCAGAACATGCAAAAAGTTTGGTTAAATTAAGTGTGAATTTCATTTCACTTGGTATCAATTATAATCAGCTTTACTGGCCAGGTGTACACACACACACACACACACACACACACACACACACACACACACACACACAACACACACACACACACACACACACACACACACACACACACCACACACACACACACACACACACACACACACACACACACACACACACACACAACACACACACACACACACACACACACACACACACACAACAGAATTTGACTCAGATTTTTCACTGCTCTCATTGTACTTATACTGACAAGAACAACAAAACTGAATAAATCAAGGTAAAGAAAAAAGTTTGTCTCTTAAAGTACACACATTTGAAAAAATAATGACTGACTGGAAAAATTAAAGTCTTCACAATTTACTTCTGAAAACATAATTTGTATGAACAATACAAATAGTGCAAAATAATAAATATTGGATGAATATACATATGAGGAGTAGATGATTATGTACATTAACAAACATTAAGTAAACATTGCAAACTATTACAGTTTCTATGACACCATCCTGTAAGTAGAATCACCCTTTTTAAAATAATACTCCTCCACTATAAACCATTGGTTCTCAAGCTTTTCAAGTCATGACTCTCCAGAATAAACAAGCTGGTGCTCACAAAACAGCAGCATCTTCACAGTCAACATGCCTGCTTTAGTGATAAAATAATAATAGATAGAAATGCATTCCCATATTACTGAGATAACAGTCTGTTAATGTATAAAAACAGTATACAACTATATGGTCTTCCAGGCCTAAGACCTATTTCCATATGTTTACACCTGTTGTTTGTATCAATTTATTCAGTACATTTTCATGTAACACTGGAGATTCTGTCTCCTCACTCAGTTTTTTGACTTCCTGTCAAAGGTTCGTTGTCTGATATCAATCAGTTTATTCTGTTTTCTGTTATGTAGCAGGGACTAGAGGGTGACAAGGGAGTGGACTGTCACTCCTGTCCCGTTCCAATCCCATGACAGAGTAAAAACAAAAACCATTCCTGTCCCATCCCAATCCTGGAAGAATGATTCCTGCCCCATCTTGTTCCCATCAATACACAGTCCACACGAGACATTACATGTTTGTATATATATAAAAAAACTGACCTATTGTTGTTACATTTCTCGCTCCCGCCTCCTCCCATTGACATTTTTTTCCTGTCCCATTCCAATCCCATGATGAATAGCAAAACTGACTCCCATCATGTCCCGCAGGATTCCCATGAAAAATATCATCCTCTAGCAGGGACATCATTCATTTAACCCTAACACATTTCAGGGCCCACTTATTTGACCAATATTCTTGGCGACCAGAAATTCTCTCGGCCCCCAGGGGTGTTCCAACCCCCAGGTTGAGAACCACTGCTGTGCACAACAGCATCGCTCTCACTGACCCGCCTATCGTCAGACAGTTCTGCTCAGTATTTATGTATCCTCAGACCTGTGACATCACACCCATTTTTGATGCGGAGTGTGGGCATGTTTGTTGGACTGCGGCCTCGCCCAGTGTGAGCGTACTCAGAGTGAATCTGGGAAAACACTCAGCGCCTCAGATGAAAGAAGTTTTCCTTTTGTGTACATGTCAGTCAGTCAGTGAAGGACTGAGGGAACACAGTGTTCTGCGTGTGTGTGTGTGTGTGTGGAGGTGGGGGGTCCTTGGATTGGAAGAGGCAGCGGGGGTGCACTGTAAGGACTACTAAACCACAGAGGCATTGTTACCGTGCCAACGGGAGCCAGCCATTTATGCTGATATCTTTGTTAGGCTCAGTCATAGAGCTAAAGTGAAGCTTATATTGGTTAAAAACTGGTAACATTTATTTTTATTTTTTATTTTCCTTCAACCATCCTCCTAAACTCACCTTTCTAAATGTGCAAACCAAACCGGAGCGGCTTCAATGACGTCTGAGTCCCTCAGAAACTATAAGCATTAAGGCTGAACGCTGAACCCATCTATTTTCCAACATCTGCTGTCTCTAATGGCCTGCTGGGAATAATGCGCCTGAGCTGGAGGTCACAAGCTTCAACATTCATCTAAATGGGTCACAGAAACCCGAGGTCACTGTTATACTTTATGAATGGAAGAAAACACCCATGGAAACTCAGGTTTTAGTGCTATTGTTCATCTTCCACTGACAAAAGCAAAGTGGGAAACAAAGAAAACTGAGAGTAACAGTCTTCAGATGCACAAAACCTAATTTAATCACATTTACATGTACCACATTCTGATGTACAAACCACACAAAGTTGTGATGCTGTGTTAACGTAAATAAAATCAGAATGCAATGATTTTCAAATCCTTTTCAACTTGTACTCAATTGAATACAGAACAAAGACAAGATATTTGATTTTTGTAAATGTACACTCATTCTGAATTTGATGTCTGCAACACGTTCCAAAAAAGTTGGGACAAGGGCAACAAAAGACTGGGAAAGCTCGAAAAGGCTCAGTCATCCACAAGCATGGATGAGGTGAGGTTCACCACTTTGTGAAAAACTGCGTGGGGAAATAGTCCAACAGTTTGAGAAAAATGTTTCTTAACACACACTTGCAAGGAATTAAGGGATTTCACCAGAGAATCTGAAGAAATCTCTGCATGTACGGGGCAAAGCTGAAAGCCAAACACTGAATACCCGTTACCTTTGACCCCTCAGTCTGCACTGCATTAAAACCACAAATTTATATAAAAGATACTACATAAGCTTTGAAACATGCAAGGTGAAAGCCATATATCAGCACCATCCAGAAACACTGCAGATTTCTCTGGGCCAGAGGTCATCTCAGATAGACTGACAGGAAGTGGAAAAGTGTGCTGTGACCTGACGGGTCCACATTTCAGATTGTTTTTGGAAATCATGCACACCGTGTCTGAACTATAGAGGAAAAGATCATCCAGATTGGTACCAGCACTCACTTTAAAAGCCAGCATCTTTGAGCAGTGTTGGGTATTACTCAGGAGTTACCTTTTACTCCTTGAAAAAGTAATAATATTACTTTATTACTTGGTCTCACAAGTAATTAGTTGCACCACCAGTTATATTACTTAATGACTTTTGTCCTTTGGCGGCCTTGTTGCGCCTCACAATTGTTGACTGTGGTGGAAACACAGTCCACGTCTCCGAGAGGGAATATTTGGTGATGGAATCTGATTTGAAGGCCACACTCAAAGAGGCCAAATAAACTCAAAATAAAGAGAACCTGTGGAAAGTCTGCCTCTCCTCCTCTAACTCATCCTCCATCCTTACGTTTAGCTTTTTGGCGAGCAGCTGACGTGACCTGCCCTGACCTGTCGTACATACACGTCGTCATTAGATAGTCTACTTGGGTCAAAAAGTAACTCAGTTACTTGAAATAATTTCTGTTTTGAAAATTGTAATCCCTTACACTACTTGTTACCAGAAAAAGTAATAATATTACAGTAATATGTTACTGAGTAATAAATTACTGCCCAACACTGGGTATATATGGGGATGTGTCAGTGTCCATGGCATCATGGGTAACTATCACATCTGTGAAGCCCCATTAATACTTAAAGGTACATACAGATTTTGGAGCAACACATGCTGCCATCCAGACGACGTCTTTTCTATGGACGTCTCTGCTTAACTTCAATAATTAGTGTTAAGTTCTCAAAGCTTTACTGAGTGTTGTTAAAAGAAACGGTGATGCATCACAGTGGTAAACATACCCCTGTCCAAACTTTTTTTTTAAACATTTTGCAGGCATAAAATTGAGTGTATAATTACCAAAAAACAATAAAGTTAAATGTTACAGTCAACTGATTCATGTCTTTGTACTGTATTCAATGTTTCTATCCTGGGCTCCAAATTAAAAGCGCTACACACGGTCTGATATAGTTGTCTGTCATAATCTTAGAATCTTTAATACAAAAACAACAGATCCAGATCACAAGATGCTGTCCACAGCTGCAACACCTCCTCTCATGCATTAAGAGATAAAAACAACAGCCTTCTCCCAGGTGTATCGTGAAGATCAATAGTATCAAAAGGCATGACCTGCCTATCACCCCTCTGCTCTCCTCTGTGTCTGCCTCTCATCAAACGGCGCCATGAATATTTGATAAGCAACCATGTCAGAATGTTCCTCCTGGCTGCACAAATGAGGCTTTAACACCTGTATAAAGAGAGCGATCGTGAAAGAAGACGATTCAATCAGAGGAGTAAGATCATCTCGAGGATTTATTTGTTCGTGTTGGTTAGACCTCTGCAACAATGCAACCACAGTGATACCACCTAAAACTGTATGTTTGTCGTGAGTCACAGTCGAGAACAAGCCCTGACGTGATCGGCTAAGTGACCGTAAAATACTACACTAATAAAAATAAACCATTAACTCATATTATTAGCGTTCTGAGAGCCCTGCCCTGTCCGTGTGAAGCTCCTCTTAATGACACTCTCAGACTTTCTCCTGGAAACTGCTCTGAATTGTTGCTGTGGTAGAAACAGGCTGTTACCTGTTAATTATAGTGTGTGCATGATGGCCAGGCCGGGACATGCTGGTGGAAGTGCAGGACAGTTGGTTTGTGGAGCCAGGTCGCTGAGGTGAAGACAGCTCAGGGTGACATGTTCAGTGTGTGTGTGTGTGTGTTTAGCAGTGAATGTCAATAAGTGGTCTTAAGAATGGTCCTAAACTTTGACTTATGTGTCATAAAATTCTCATTAAACTTGACTTTAAGTGAAGTTTTAGTGTGATTCTTCAGTTCCGGCTGCAGTGACTCAGAAGTGTTGTAAAAATAAAGACTACAGTTATGTCCACCTAAAATGTCCTGCCTCAATCTGCTATTAGCTGATCAGTATCAGTCTGTGCCATCTGGCATTCATAGAAATATTACATCTGGATTAGAATCGATATTTATCTACACTCTAAAATCTGACAAATTAATATTACTTTGAAAAAAAATCTCAGAATCTGGGTGCACTGAAAGTAGTAAATATGTAGTAAATAAATGGTAAATATAGGTAAATGGAAATATTAGTCTTGGTTTGTTTATTTTCTTTCTACGTGTTAAGTTTATTTAAAATTTACATTGTTGTACTTATTTAATTGGCAAGTTGTTCTAACTTAAAAATGGCATGTGGAATTAACTTGTATTTGAAAGTCTATTGAGGCCCTATTATTATCATTATTATTATTGTTATTATTGTTGTTGTTGTTTTGTTGTGAATCAAATAGTTGAATTGATTCTTGGATTACTATCTTGCACATTTCATTTCATTCTTTTCATTTCAATAACATATCCAACACATTTTTATATTTGTCTGTATTTTATTGTCAATTGCTTCTTGACTTGCAGTGCTTACTTTTTATCTTTCTTTATATTTTTCTACTTATTATTTAATCTGCTGCACTTCAAATTGATTGTTTTGTATAAAATAGTTAAAAAAAAACAACTAACAACTTCCCACAACCCCAGTTGACATTTTGAAATGTCTTGTTTTGTCTGAGCAGCAGTCTAAAACTGACAAAATATTCAGTTTACTGTAATACGACAAACAAAAGCAGCAAATGTTCACATCTGAGATGTTTGTCATTTTTTCACCACTTTTGCTTGACATATAGCTTATCCAATTAATTGATTATCAACATTGTTGCTAATTACTTTTCTGACACATTCCCATAAAAAGTTGACTGACCAGTTTATACATTTAAAACCACTTTATTTTAATGTGTTCAAAAGTAACAAAGTACATTTACTGGAGTACAATTTTGAGGTACTTGAGAATTTCCATTTTCTGTTACTTTATACTTCAACTTCACTACATTTCAAATACAAATATTGTACTTTTTACTCCACTACATTAATCTGATAACTAGTTACTTTGCATGTTCAGATTAGTAATTCAAAATATAATTAGCAAATATTATGATGTAAGGTTACCGATTGTTATAGATGAAAATAATAATTGATCCTGAGAGGGTATATTAGATAGTAGCATAGTACACATTAATACATAAATAACTATAAACCAATAATATGATATAGTATTCTCAAATGGCCATATGTCATTCTGCATAGTGAGTGCTTTTACTTTTAGTGCTTAAATATATTTTGAAGACAACACATTTATATTTTTATTTAAGTATAAATTTGAACCGATGATTTCTTGAGTATTTCTACACTGTAGTATTGCCGAATCCATTACTCATACTTGGAATGCTTGACACCCCGGTGCTCTACATTCCAGTGGTTTCCAGTGGTTGGGTGTCTGGACCCTCATGAGGGCTCATAAGCTGAATCTAATGAGATGATTATCAGGAGAGGGGAGGTACACAGAATTACATGTAATTCCTCCTCTCCATTTTCTCTAATTTGCGCTTAAATATTGTAGTTCTACCATTTGAGGCCTCTTAAAGTATTAAAGCATGCATCTTGTGACCAGGGGTTGCGAGCAGATGTTGGTTTATCATAAGGGGTCTCATGCAAAAGGGTTGGGAACCATTGCTCCACACCTCAGCGTGGAGGCATATGGAGGTGTGCAGTGCTGCTTTTACCACTAGGTGGGGCTGTATATTAATATCCCTGCTAAGAGGCTGATGGTAGGAGCTGCACACTGACTGAAAGACTGAGGTTTTTGAGGTAAACACCAGAAAAACAAGCTGCAAGACTGAAAGCAACCGTGACTGTGATGGAAATATAACAGTGATTTGCTGCATGAAAACGAAAAGATCTTTACCAAACAGAGAAAAGTGCAATGTCTCAAATTTAAAGAAATGTTAGTCATTTCAAACTTGATTGAAACTCCCAAACTTGATCTTTAATAACTTAACACGCACACTAAAACTACTCAGAGCTGTTGATGAGCTGCGTGGAAGCAAAATGCTTTAGAAGCCGCCCTTTTGATCTTAAGAAAAGTGCTTTTTTTGTTATGACTTCCATGTTCATTGCCTCGGTGTCTTCGCCGACAGCGCTGATGCAAGATTTATGTGTCTGATTTACACTCCCAACAGATGCATGTCTGCTGCGCTACACTGAAAAGAAGCTTTTGGGCTTTCCATCTACAGTGTGAGAGTAAAGGAACAGAGCGGGAACAAAACAGGGACTACAAAGCCCACTGTCACCATTGACCAGCAAATCAAAGGCATTTCTACGCTGGGGTTACAGTGTATCATCTTATGCCAGCGCATTGGGTTAATTGGGACCAAAGCAGATACATTTGTAGCAAAAATGCCTCGATTAGGGGGCCCTAAGATGTGAGATCATGTGAACAGACCACCTGTGGGGCTTTCATTGCTATTTCAATATCATTCATGTCAAGGCCCCTGCACTCGCTGACACAGCTTGAGCCCAGGGGAGAAGATGTTTCAATTCAGGCTCCGGCGAAAAAACCAAACACAAGACGCAGGGGCTCTGGCAGGTTTCAGCTCTGACAAACCCAGAAAGAGCGAAGGGGCTTCCAAAACACTCTTTCAATTGTGGGACGTCCATCAAAGCGTCCAAATGGGGACGTTTAGGGGGAACCTTGGCACATCAGACAGACACTCCTAATGCACACCACCTTTATTCTAGGCTGTTAAAAAAGAAAGATCAAAGTTTTCTGCAGATGAAAAGGGCCTGTTCCCTGCATTTATACCCCCCATTCACCCACTCCCTCTTTTACTAAATTAAGAAAGCGGGCTTCGGCAGGCATGTGAAGAGGACTTAAACAATTATGGAGATGCTCCAACTCAACCCCTGCCTCTAATTACTGGTCTCTGATGGTTAAAAGGGCTTCCTTTTCGAGCCGGGGCTCTCAGAAAACTGCTATTGCTGCTGCCGTGCTCGACACGGTAACCACAAGGAGCCACAAAATATGCCTGCGACGGGCTAGAAAACCTCCTCAGCATGGGAAAATGCTGGAGGTGGGACATGATGAAGTGCAGATACTTTGTTACTGTGCTTGAGTAAAGTTTTCAGGTATCTGTATTTTACTAGAGAAGGTTTTTACTTTCTCATCCTACATTTTTACATCTGCACTTTCTGCTCCTTACATTTTCAAAACAGCCTTGTGACTTTAGTTTTAAGGCATCTGAAGGGAATTATTATTATTTTGCATGATTGTGCACCACCTTCCCTATATCAAGACTGATTTAAACCTCAATTAATGGGACAATAGCATAAAGACAAGATGATTTCTTGTTGTATCCATCAGTGCATATCATGTATGATAGATGTAACAAGACGAAACAGACAAGAAGTTTGACTCAGCCGTTTTTTACCAGAACAAACAACCAGTAGAAATGTCCCTCAGAGGCTACTTTTTACTTTTAAACTTTGAATTCACGGGCTAGAACTATCGATTATTTTCATTACTGATTAATCTGCTTTGTTTCATCATTGTTTAACCTCTAAAATGTCAAATAAAGAGCCAAAAATGCTCATCACAAGTTCCCTGGGCCCAAAGTGACATCTTCAAATTGCCTCTTTTGTCCAACCAACAGTCCAAAACCCAAAAGATTCTTCATTTACTGTCATAAATGACAAAAAAAAACAAACACAAACAAAAAAAAAACAGCAAATCCTCACATTTAAGTGGCTGGAACCGGCAAATGTTTGACATTTTGCTTGAAAAATGACCGAAACAACTGATTATCAAATTAGTTTGCAACTATTTTTCTTTTGACTGCCTGATTGATTAATTGACCAATCATTTCAGCTCAACTGAGTACATTCTTAGCTGCACTTTTTGACTTTTACACAAGTTAAGAAGTTGAATCAGTTCTTCTACTTTTACCAGTCTTTTTTTTTTTGTTTACAGTATCTGTAATTCTACTTAAGTACAGAAAATCTTTGGAAAACACTGCAAAGTTACACAGACGGATGTGATTTATCAAGTGTTTTATTGTCAAAATAAAGGTCATATTTGCTTTTTCTCACAAAAAGAGACATCTACACTTTGTACATATTTACAATAGCTTATAAAGTTTTCTTTTATACACAAATGTACACGTTTTTTACATAAGTTTTATTATAAATACAATTTGAAATTACAAAAAAATGAATGACCCGTAAAAATACATGGGCACTATTAAGGCTTAATTTAAACCATCTTTGATGTGATTGAATCATACAATGTTATCTGGCACTATGTAGATAAAAATGGCGATAAAAAACCCAAATTGCTCTTTGTGTGAAGCTAGTTAGGAACAAAACTGTCTCAACAAGTAATGCCCAGTTTGCGTTAACAGCCTCAGTGTGTACCTCTAATACATATAAACAGGGAGGAATTAACCTGTGTGAATGCCAGGTACATTGTTTCAACCTCAGCAGCAGCAGTTCATTACTATGCAAATTGCTTTAAGACAGGGAGTGATGGGTTATCTCCCCGACAATTAGCAGTCCTCATAAGCTGCTTTTGTTTTCTCATTCAAACCTGGGACAATGGCATCTGCTTGGGGCAGGACACGGAGCTGGCCGTGCCCGACCTCCACGTCAGTCCGGTGCTCACGTCGCTGTACATGGAGCCGCTGGTGCCTTTGCTGCCCCAGCAGCACCTGGTGCAAAAAGTCCTCCAGGAGTCCAAGTTTTTCCCGACCAGATCCAAACTCCGGACGTGATGCCCACCAAAAGGCACATAAAGTACTTCAACATAAAGACTGCATAGTCCGGACTGCTGCGGTCCCTTTCTAGTAAACAGTTGGAGCAGTTGTGAGTTATCTCCCAGCTCTGCCTGTTGTGCTGTTCATAAAAGTAACAGGCGACTATGATTGTGGCTGGCACCGTGTAGAGAACCGTAAAGATGCCGATCCTGATCATCAGCTTCTCTAGTTTGTCAGTTTTGGTGCCACCTTGCTTGATGACACTCCTGATTCTAAAAAGAGAAACAAATCCAGCCAGGAGGAACATGGTGCCGATGAATAAATAAATCACCAAAGGGGCCAAAACGAACCCACGCAAGTTGTCCAAGTTCTGGTTCCCTACGTAGCAAATCCCGGCCACAGAGTCTCCGTCCACGCTGCTCAGCGCCAGCACCGCGATGGACTTCATGCTGGGGATGAGCCAGGCAGCCAGGTGGAAGTACTGGGAGTAGCTGGCGATCGCCTCGTTGCCCCACTTCATCCCGGCGGCGAGGAACCAGGTGAGGGACAGGATGACCCACCAGATGGAGCTGGCCATGCCGAAGAAGTAGATCAGGAGGAAGACGACGGTGCACAGCGCGGGGCCGGTGGTCTCGTAGTGGATGTGCTCCACGTCGAACTCGCGGTTGCACGCCACCTTCTCGTGTCCGGCGATCAGCCTGACGATGTAGCCCACGGACACGAACATGTAGCAGGCTGACAGGAAGATGATGGGTCGCTCCGGGTACTTGAAGCGCTCCATGTCGATGAGGAAGGTTGCGACGGTGGCGAAAGTTGACACGAAGCACAGCACGGACCACAGTCCGATCCAGAAGGCGGTGAAAGCCCTCTCATCGTGGGTGAAATACGGGTTGTGGCACGGCATGGCGCAGTTGGTGATCTGACCCGTCTTGACGCGATTATAGAGCGGGTGTCGGTCGGTGTTCACTGGCACCATGGGCTCCAGACACTTACACCCCGGCTCACACGGAGCAGAAGGCGGCTTGTACTTCCCAGGAGCTCCAGGTCGCTTTTTGGGCGGATTGTACCCTTTACCCGGGTGGTTGGTGGGTTTGGAGAGGACAGGGGAGACAGTGGTGGAGTCGGTTCTGTTATAGTCCATGCAAAGGGTGTCGGGGTTGCCTTGCACGGGCAGCAGGTCGCACTTCATCCTGTCCGGCCAGGGGAAGCCGTACTGCCGCATGAGCGGCGCACAGCCCGCCCGGGCTCTCTCGCACACGCTCCGGCACGGCGGGAGAGGTTTTTTATAGTCCTCCAGGCAGATCGGGGTGTACATGCTGCACAGAAAGAACTTCAGGTCCGGAGAACACTGGATCTCCACAAGAGGCCAGAACTGGTGCACCTCCAGTCCCGCTTCATCCTGTGTGTCGTGGTTGAACTGATTCGGCATGTAGGTGTAGTTGTAGCCGATCCCCTTGCACAGCGGCACGGCTATCTCCTGGCAGGTGATCTCCTTGGCCGTGGTGCAGCTGGATCGGGGCAGGAGGGCGAGCGAGAGGAGCAGGTAAATCCCAAACAGGTCCATCGCTCCCGGCGCGTCGTGTCCCACCTCTTCTGCTCTGGTTCCGACAGCAATAAATCCGTCCGCCGCTTCAGCCTAGATGCCGCACAGCGAGCCCATCTCGCTGCTCTCTGGATCTCGCACGGAGTTGCAAGCAATGTGCAAGCCGTGTTTACTTTCAGCTGAAGAGGAGGGAGGAGGAGGAGGGAGGAGGAGGAGAGAAAGCAGGCTTCAGGGCGGCGAGCGGCAGTCAAGATGGCTGAGAGGAGAATCCAGCAGCTCTCAGTATCCTCACACAGTCTGTTAGAATAAAAAAAAACCCCAAGTGTCTGCTGTCCGATCGCTACAAACAGGAAAATGTGGGCCTTCTTTTCTTTTTTTTTTCCAAAACACAGCGACTACATTCAGTCGGCTCGTCCCACCTCAGTCCCGGTTCCCATACAAATCAACGGCTTGGAGACGAAACGGTGCCGATATATACCAGAGCCGGGCAGGAGACACCCCCGGAGCCGCTCCGCCAATCACAGAGCGGGAGGGCGGTGCTTTCCAGCTGTCTATCATGTCTTTTTTTTTACAGAAAGATGTTTTGTTATATAGCTGATGATCACACTAGTTTTGTCCAGTGTCTGTCTGTGGCACCGGGTACAGGATGGAGATGGATGGAGCATCATAACCCCTTCAAATCAAAAATCATACAACCTCATACTGAGGCTCAGTATCTGCTTTTATGCATTTTTACGTTTGAAGTCGTGGCTGGTCTTAAATAAACTATAATAACCCTGTAATAACCCCCTCGAACCAAATGCAAACAGCAAAACTGTCATTTTACACTGTAAAAAATTCTACAAGAATGTGTTCAAATCAACTATTCTTTTCTCAGTATCCCAACGTAAATATACACATTTTATTTATTCAAGTTAATTAAACTTGGAAATTTCGAGTATTTACTTTCAGAACTTATAATCAGGTGTTCTTCTGTCTTTTACTTGAAATAATGAGTTGAATGAATGAATGTACTGTACAGAGTTCAATTAACTTATTAAACTAAGTTTCTAAAGAAACATGATCAACATATTAGCAAACTTTTATAGTTTGAGGAAAACATATCTCAGTGTATTAGAGACAGCAGGTTTTCATCATAAGTCATAGCTGCTAATTTTCAGAAAACTGTATTGATATCAAGCTTATTTAATTAGAAAAGTGTATTTGTTTTGAATCATTGCAAAATTACCTCAACTTGTCTTTACAAAATCAGTCAACTTCAAATTTTACACACTAGCCTGTAAAGTTAAAACAATTTTTACAGACATTTTAATCATAATAATATAATTATAAAGACAATATGAAGTACACCAATGCTGTTATTATTAAAGATAACATACTATTTTAGAACTTGACTGATATATCAGTCTATATCTGTATCGGCATTATGTTGTCACATATGAGCCAATCTAAAAATTTGTTTTTAAACGGATCATAATGCATTCTAGGCAGCATTTTATCTGTATTTGATACATTTTTCTTAACTCAGGTTTAATATATACATTTATACTTGTGTTTTATTATTATTAATAGTTATTTCTAATTATTAAAAATAACAGTAAAAGTTTACTGATTCACTGTCTTGATATCATTTGAATGATATTTGAATGTATGAATGTATGAAGAATATTGGCCTATATATCGGTATCATAATCAGCCACAAAACTCCAAAATTGGTCGGACCCTAATAATAAGCCTGTAATAAACCCCCTCAAACCCTTTTCAAACATTAACACTGACATTTTAATCATTATAATCATAATTATAAAGACGTATGACGTACTGTCAGTAAGAATAATAACATACTATTTCCACAATCTCAGTCAGTGACTCAACTTAGCGTTCGCTTTCCTTTAACTTCCGTAAAACACACAATCTTTGATAGAGTCACAACAATGGTAACATGTCTCGCTTCAGATGATTGTTTTCGTCGTTGTTGTGTGTGTGTGTGTGTGTGTGTTGTGTGTGTGGTGTGTAAAAGAGAGAGAGAGAGGCCAGTTTGGTAAATTGGCTAATTTGCGCATGATAAGACTGCGCAGGGAGCTGTCTGTCCTTGTGAAAAGCTGTTTTATTTTTTAAATGAGGTGCTAATGTTTCGTTTAACGCTTGCATAGAGCTCCGCGGGAGGCGTAATTGCGCGAGGCAAAGACCAAGCAGCAGTACAGCACAGTGAGACAGAGAGACAGAGGCAGAGACACTCCTATCAGTGTTAACATGCTCGCACAGTGCGTCTGCGTGGGGATCTCGGGAGTTATTTGACTGTAATCTGATTGTAGTAAATGGTGTTTTTATGCCTGATATTGTCCAATAACTCCTGTAGACAGACTTGATGTATATTGCGTCTTTATTAACCTTAATGTCACTCTTATCTCCTGCGCTATAACTACAATACGAACCACAATATTGCTTCAGATGGTAGAAATAACTGTGTAGCTCTCAGCAGTATGTTTATACAGACATGATCATACTTCATGGATATTTTGCAGTGATGGAAAGTAACTAAGCAAGTAGTTCTGTGTGTGCAGTTGTGAGGTTGTTGTAGGTTATATCTGGTATCTTATACTTCTATTCCATTATATTTCAGACAGAAATATTGTACTTTTACTCCACTATATTTATCTAATAGCTATACTTTGCAGATAAAATTTCACTTTAAAAAAATAGCATATAACATATGATGCTTACAATAAACTCCTCAAAAGCATGGAAGGAACTTAAATTCAGCTCCACCAGCCACAAAATCAAACTTCTTACATATTTCTTTCAGTGATGAAATTCTAACAATAACATGTACTGTACATTGCAATATAATTCAGGGGCCATTCTGCTCCATAATGATCACTTTTACTTTTGTCACTTACATGTTTCTGATTAAATTTTGCTTGAAAGACTTTACTCATGATGGAGTAGACCACTACCAGATTTTATAGGGCCGATACCAATACTATGGAGTTTTCGAGATCGATATATCAGCTGATATTCTTTGTATACAAAATCCAAAATGACATCAAGGTAGTGAAACACTCCACTTTCATACATAATATACATAAAATGCTTCCTATAAAATGTCAATAATTGAAAATAAAAACAATCTTCATTACATCTGCAAAAAATATCCGACTACATACATGCTGATACTGATATAGGCTGTGCTAGGCCAATATCAGGCTGGTAATATCGGTCGATTGATAATATCAGCCAATATATTGATCTGATTCTACAATGGAGTACTTTTGTGGTGTGGTGTTGCTACTTAACTTAATGATTATATCTGTTACAGTTTTGCTGCAATTCCAAAACCTTAATGGAGCGTTTCCTACTAGCCGTTGCTAGCTAGTTGTTATAACTTCCAGAAAAACACAAGATAGGTTGGATATGTCACAGTGAGGAAGGAAATTGGTGGATGTGACTAAATGTAATGTGAATAAAACTTTAATATTACCTGAGTCATGTAAGATAGATTTTCATCAGCAGTGATGGTATATTGAAGTTTTATTCATGTTACGTTTAGCTGTGTGCACTAACTTCCTTCGTCACTCTGACGTATCCTGTGTTTTCCCAAGAAGTTACAGAAACTTGCTAGCAATGGCTAGCAAGAAACGCACTGCTGCCTTGAAGAAATTGTGGATTTTTCTGCGTTTGAACATTATTGGAAACATTCGGGATCATGTAAGCACACAAATCAACAAAACATATAACACATGACCAGCGTTTGATAGAATTTTTATGTGGAAATGCCACATATTATAGCTTTAATTTGGGAGAAACCACTAGTAATATACTCTACATATAATCTTCGTCTGTCTGAAACACTCAATAATCTCATGAAGGATGTATATATGACATCTCCTAAGAGAAGTCAACCATGTGATCAGCACATCTGTTCGAAACTCTATCTTCACTTCACTAACAAGAGGGATGTGCCTTTGAATAGACATTCTGTCCTCCTCTGTGCACGCACTTGCACGCACCACACACACACACAGTTCCTGCAGAGTTCGGCTGCTGGGAGGCCAATGTGTGGTCTTACAGTGCGGGCATAGCGTTAAAAAAAGCATCTTCCTCCCAGCTTCCCATCCATGCATAATGCAACATTGTGCACAGGGGCCAGGGTGTGGTGCTGGTGCTGGAGTTTAAGTTTAGTGGTATTGTGTTTGGAGTGCAGCCAGGTCTTTATCATGTGAGGGCGGCTATTTTACAGCCTCGACCCAGTGAACGTATAAAATAACCCGGAGTGAGCTGAGCATCAGATTGATTAAGTGACTCGCCGGTGTGAGATAACAAGGAAGGAGCTCTGTTAATGGCTGTTTGCTTTTGATTAGGAAACAAGAGTTCGGCTAGCCAGCGCTGTGGAGATATGTGCTATGTTTGCGCACACACGATAGATGGATGGTGTGATGTTTTCTCAATAATAAACCCTGGTATTTGAGACGTGTGAAAAAGGACAAGGAATAAAAAAGGGAGTGAGGGTAAGGTGCTGGTCACAGTGTGGGAGAGTGATGGAGGGAGCGCAGGGAGGATAGGCGAGGGCAGGAGAGGGCGTCGAGTCTGTTCTGTGCAGAGATAATGATTTACTCTGAGGAAATCCACTCATCTCCTGTTTGCAACGCAGAGCTGCACGCTGTGAAAGATATCTCCGCGGACCAAAGCTTTAAAGAAGCACTCTGTGACCAATGAATAATATCCAGAATCACATTGAGATCCAAAGTTAATATGTTCAATTTAAAGCCCCATTCTGTCCGTCAGAATCAAGTGCTCCCGCTGAAGAAAAGGGGAGCCCATCAAGTGTGACTGCTTGCCAGATCCCGGACTTACCTCTGCGATGGTGAGACAGAGATATGCTAATGCAACTTTATCTTGTAAAGGAAAGCTTCGAGGAGATTTAGCCAATCTGCTGGACACAATTCCAAGAGCCTCGGTGGCATTTAGCGGCTCGCGCTAACCCGGGGCTGCTTGTTAAGACTTCATTAGCTGTGTTTGCTCAGGCCTCTTCTCTCCAAAGAGGTGGAGGAGGGCTCCCCAGGCTCCAGCCTCAGCCCCACTATAGACACTCCATATGGGGCTTGTTTGCTCACGGCTGGCCTGGTAATCACTTTCAGGTGGAGCTGGAGGAGACGGAGCAAGGCTGAGGGGATTTTGGGGGAGAGCTCGAGCGCTGGAAACCTCTCCCCCCCACCCTGCCCCAGCCCCCGTCGGCAAGCTCCTTCTCCACCGGGGTACTCCTGAGGTGACAGAGCATGGAGCGTGTACCCTGTGAATTAGCTCACCTAGGGCCCATTACCTTAACAAACACAGCCAGCCCCTCCAATCAGCCTACTGCTGGGAGGACAGGCGGCCCCTGCAAATCCTTCCTTACAGCCACTGCCCCTCTCTGTGAAACCAGGAAGGACTTGTGTGTGTGTGTTTGCATGTAGAGTAAAAACTAAACTAAATGAGAGAATCAGGTCTTGAAGCAGCACAATGCAGCTTTCATAATAACGAAACTGTTAAAAAACAAACAAACTTTCTTTAAATTTAAAACGTTAGTTTGGGCTGCCTTAAAAATTTAAGTTAACTGAATCTGAAAAGACAGTTTGAGGTACTTTTGTAATGATTCAAAACAAACTTTTCTTGTCAAATGAACTTGATATTAATTCAGTTTTAGGCTACTTGAGAAAATTTGTTCAGCAAGGCAATGGAAGGTATTAAGTTGAATAACAAATGTTCAATCAGACTGACAAAAAAATTTAACTTCCTTAGACATTTTCTTGTTTTTAGGAGTCAGAGTAAAGGTCTCAGGGGAGTTTTAACTCTCGAACAATGCATGCTGGGAAGTCTGATTAGCTGATAACTTTTCTTTAGAAACTTAATTTAATGAGTTGATTGAGCTCTTTACAGTACACTCATTCAACTTTTCATATATATCATTTTAAGTCAAAAGACTCCAAGTTAGAAGAACTCATGTTTTTATCAGAAATACTTTATTTATCCCCGAAGGGAAATTGTTGAAGAAAACAGCAGGCGACTGCACAGGCTGCACGCACCGTCGGCGCATGCGCACCACTGTTCAAATAACTTGTGCAAATAAAACTTCAGGATTAGCCTATTCCAGAAAATTCCTTTATGACTTTCTACGGTGGAATAACTTCACTACCCAGAGGTCACAGGACTTGACATCAGCAACTTGCCCATATTGCCCATTTATCAGAATCGAAACTTAGTGGCCAAGTATGTGAACACATACAAGGAAAGAGTTTTGCATTGTTCACAGCAACAGATGTACAGATAAAAAAAAAGACAACAAAAGCAAACAAATAAAGGTAAAGAATAGACAACACACATAAAAGTCTGTAGAAGTATTAAATTGTAAATTGTACACAATGTAAAAAGGTGCAAAGAAATAAATATAAGATAAATATAAATACATGGAGTGGATTATTACACACTCTACCAGTCTGTGCTTCATTCTGCAGGAGACAAAAGGGAGAAGTGAGGCAAGAGAGGGAAAAGTTTCCACACCTGACACCTGAATTCATTTGGGCAAGTAGCATAATAATCTTCCAAATCACATTTTAGTGGGACAATTTTATGCATCGCAGCTACTTGTTATTAAAGGGTCAGTTCACCCAAATTGCATAATGAAGTCCCACTAGAGTTAATGAGAAAATATACCTTTTTGTAGATAGTTTGCCCAGGTTTTAGATATCCATCTCTGTGATTTTATTTTTGATAGATAGATAGACTGTAGGCATTGGAAAAGGAAACTTTGGGGTTTGAATTAAAGAGCAGTGGACCTTGAGACAATCAATGATGCACAAGTCATCTTGGGCTAACGTCCAGTCAGGAAAATAAAACAAACAAAATGGCACTCAGGCTGAACAAATTATAGGAAATCAGAGCCTGATGAGCAAGGTGTTGTACTTGACAACTGAAAAAAACTTTGACTTATCAAAGTTGATGGACAATGTTGCTGGACTTAGGTGAAGATTATCATTTACCTTCTTGTTGCTGCTGTTTGCGTTCAACCTGCAGATTCAAAACTGACACTACAGAATTATTTCCTGACTGTACATGTATATGTATATAGGTCAATAACTGTACATATTGTTTTTTTTATATCTTTATCCTATTGTATTTGATTTTAATTGTTATATATGCATGTAGCATGAAGGAACTGCAACTTTGTTATGCAATCCTGTGTTGTATAATGATGATAAATTAACTTGATACCTTGATACTGGTGTAAGGGTTACATTCACCTCCATTGTAAAGGGAGGCAGCTGATATCTCAGAGATGGATAGATATCTCTAAACATGGGCAAATTAAAACTATCTTCATGGCTGGATAAGTGAAGAAATGTAGGAAATTCTATTTTGGTAATTTGGGTGAACCAACCCTTTAGTGTTTTAAAAAAAACATTGCATTTTTCATGCAATTGCCATGCTTAGTGCAGCTTCAATCCTGTGAGGATATATTTTGTTTTAAGCTACCCGCTATTCTTTTCACATATATAGTGAAACTGAACATAAGTCACTAAGCTGCAGTGTAAATCTGTTACATAACGTCACAGAGATCTGTGTGGTGGGTTCCACCTAAAATCTAAAGAAAAGCAGATCCACTTTTCACTTCCACAACTAATTAAAAAACAACATTGCCTCCATGAGGAGAATCTCTACCATTCTCCTGCAGCCAAAGAACTGACTGTTGTTGGCTGCCGTCCCTGAGCCGACTGAGTGTGTGTGTGCGTGTTATCGTGTGATTGTTTGGAGTTTTCAGCCATCCGATGCCACAAGAATCTGGCCAGCCAGCAGAGGTCTGCTTTTGGCTGCTATGACGCCTGCTACTTGACACTCCCGTCAGATTTATCTCCCCTCTTGTAAAACAGCGTGCAACTTGTTCTCTCCGTCCAGAAAGGTAAGCGAGCCCACGGAGATTTCTCCTACTCAGGAAACACACCACACACACACACAACACACTGGCCCATATAATAGCAGGAGCTGATTTTTTTAACCCCAGCGTGTAACCGGAGATGAGGCCTGCGTGCCTGAAATGACACATGGGCGGCACTTAAGCAGGTAGATGTGCCATCTGGTTCCAACACATGGGGTTGGACACTTGTCTTTGGATCCTGAAGGTGGTAATTTCATTTTCGTGCTCTGCTGCCCGTCGCTGTTGTAGTGCACGGTGGCCGGGTTGCCTCAGCGCTGATTCTGCCCAGACTGCAGAGGGGGTCACGGGGGTCACAAGGTGTCCGCGTTCATATCTACAGGGAAAGAAGAGAAAGCAGAATCCTGCTAATTAACTCATCTCATTACTATTCATGCAGTCTTTGAATGCTTCCCAGTCTACCTCTACCTGTGCCCTTTAACCTCATGTCAACTGCTACGAGCTAAAAACCCCTTGTTTGGATCTTGCCTTGTCAGCTAGGACCCCCTGGGACGTCTGTTCTGTTCTATCACCTGATGGAGGAATTGGTATGCAGCTTTCCTAAACTCATAATCTGCAGGTTTTCACAGACATCTGACATTTTTTGTCAGGAGGTTTTGTGCTAGTCAGGTGTAGCTGTGGTGTAATACTGAGTGGTGTCTCTATCTTTGATTCACAAGGAGCAGATGATGCTACGATTCAAATACCAGCCCAGTTCCTTCAATCTGCGTACAAATGACATGATTTTACGTGCTAAAAATGCCTGCAGTGCATACGGCAAGGTTCAGTTTTGTATGCAGGTGATACACCGATCCTTCCTATCAATAAAAAAAAAAAAAAAAAAAACACAACAAAGTACAGTATGGGACATATGTAATATCCCAAACTATGAGTTAAAGGGAAATTAGGGTATTTTTCAACCTGGGTCTGCTACCCAGAATTGTGGCTAATCTGTTTTTTTTGTTTGTTTGTTTTTTGCTACTAGTCCCATGCCCAAATGTTAAATCAAGAGGTACACTTTCCCTAGTGTGCAGATGACAGGCAGCTTGACTTGTCTTGTATCGCTAGATGTATCCTCACAGCGCTATGTGACGATAGTGTCCCATGCTCTTGCAAAATAGCGTCTGGGGTAGCGGTTTTTTTTTTTTTTTTCTTTTGTGGTGGAACGTTTGCATGTGGGGAGACAAGCAAGGATTCAGCCATTTGAACACCAGGGTTTAAGAAAAGATAACAGCTGTTAGCTTGTTTTTGTTTGTGCCGTTAGCAACCTGGTTAGGGGTTGAGTACTTGACATTTTGAGCGAGTGGGTTACTAGCTTGAAGGTTGTTGTTGTTTGCTACACTAACAGATAGCGGAAGAGCAGGAGAATGCCACTTGAAATAGGTAGCCAATGGCAGGCCTATACTACCCACAGCCTACATTCAGCCAGTCAGACTAGCCAGCAGGCTACTCTGGAAGTAGATCTCTATTTAGTTAGCTATGATAGCTAATCTTGTGGTGCTGGTTTCACAAGATATGTGTAAGACTGATCTATTGAGCCTGCCACATTTAAATTACAATGAGTTAGTTTGTAGTTTGATAACAATGTTTTAGAGGAAACAACAAGGACGATAGTTTTCATTGTAGTAATGGTAACTACTTTTATCTCTTTCACTTCACATTTTTATGTGTTTAATCACAAATTGTCATTTTTACATGTTTTATGTATGGATTCGACAAATGAGATATTACATGTGGCCACATAAAACGTGCAGACTGTTTTACCTGATTACAGCTAGACTAGCAATCAATTTCCCTCTGCTTCTGGTCTTGATGCTATGCTATGTTAAGTGGCTGCTGTCTGTAGCTTCACATGTAATTGACATTATGGGAAATACGCTTTCTTGCTGTTTGCAATGAGAGGATCAGACATACTCTCAGATCTGTCCAACTTTATGGACCTTTAATTTGTCCAGAATTAATGACAAGTTAGTCCTAACTAGTCTAAAATGATCAAGAACTGGACATCTTTGTGCTACAGATGAACGCAGATGTCTGTCTTTGAAAGCAGCCCTCGAACATGACCCCAGAGAATCTAGAAATGTCAATGGAAGCGTGTACTGTAGATCATTGCTATTTTCCTTCTTCACTTATCCTCTCTTTAGCACCATCTCCTCCCTCCCTCTCTCCGTCTCCGTGTGTGGCGTGCTGCGAAACAGATGGCGAGGGCAAGGATGACCGCCAGACAGAAGGAGGGAGAGAGTGCGAGGCAGAAAACGACAAGGTAGGGAAGTGGGAAACCGTATCCAGAGGGCGAGAGGCAGAGAAGCCGAGAGGTAGCAGATGTGTAAAACACAAACGACCTTGTGGAGTTTGCGTCTCGGTCTTGGCGGGCTGCGATCAAACCCCCGATCGCTCTCGCTGTGCACATCAGAGGCTGAGTGACGTCCCCAGTGAGCTACCCTGGGCATCCTATAATGCTCATTAGCAGCCTGATTAAGACTATTTATGAAAACTCAGACTTTATTTACAGTATTAATTTTAGCCTTCACGCTGGGTTTACATAGACTACTGGGGAGCAGCTCCAGACATACAGAATATTATTTGAAGTTCTTCGGCAAACATCTGTGATGAGCTAAGGAGACTCTTGGGTGGGTGGTGTTTGTGCAAATGAATGAGTGAAAGAAAACTCAAGCACCCCCAGGCCAGATAGAGGGACACTGATGACATTATCTGGCATTTCAAACATTTTTTCTGGACTTGTAATTGGTTGTGCCATGTGAAAAAATGTAGCAGACATGTCCAGGAAAATATCATGAATGTGCACAATAGAGCTTGGTGGTGAAATTAAATTACCTGCTTGTCTACATTGATGCTTATGTTATTTGCAGATAACAGGTATTTTCTAGATAAAAATTTACAGGCTTGGCAACAAATTACATGTAACGGGATTACATAATCTGGATGCAAACAAGGTAACTGTATTCCATTACAGATTTAAAAATAAATGTAATCAGATTACAGATACATTTAGTAAAAACAGGGATTATTAGTAGGATTACAATTTCAAAATAAAGAATGATGAATGACCATGCACAGTGCGCACACACTAGCCAGTTCATTATGTCTTTAGTGAAAAAATGCTTCACTGGGTGGGAATTTCACCATTTTTTGTCTTTAAATCAATCAATCAATCAATAAATTGCACATAACAAAGGCTGGACACTAATAAACTAATTAACCTAACAAGAAACACTTAGAGCTGCGACGATTAATCTATTATTAAACGACTAGTAAATTAATCTGCATCTATTTTGATAATCGATTCATTGTTTTGAGTCATTTTTTTTAATTGAAGAAAGTCAAAATTTTCAGATTTGAGCTTCTTAAATGTGAATATTTTCTTCTGTCTTTACTCCTCTCTGACAGTAAAATGAATATCTTTGGGTTGTGGATAAAACTAGACATTTAAGGACATTGTGAACTTTGGGACATACTGATCAACATTTTTAATTGAGAAAATAATAACTGATTAAAAAGAAAGTAATCGTTATATTACTTTAATATTGTGATACGTATACGATTAGGTTCCTGACTATGTTTTTCTTTTTACAGTCCAGTTGTAGCATCCATGTTGTTTCCACGTAATGACATAAAAGTTTAACCTGACACACCAGATCTGGGAAATCGTCCTTAGAAACTGTTTGGAAAAGGGCAGGTACTTTAAAAAAAAAACACTTGACAGGTGAATGGATGAGCCATCTGTCTATCACATCTAACACGGGCCAACTCTCCAGTTCTGTTATAATTGATGCTATCACAGTATCTACGCTAACCTCAAACCAAGTCTGTAGTCCCTCCTAGGATGCTGATTGGCTGCACCACTTTTGGTTCGGATGCAAACAGATAACTTGAAGCCTGGCAAGATGAATTCTGGCATTATCTCGTGAATCCAGACGCCTCACAAGGTAAATGAGCTCATGAACACATCAAAGTCAGAAGAACGACTTCCTAACTGATGAAATGGGGCCATCTGAGGAGCATGTGAACACAACAAAAATCACATCTACTAAACACTGACTGGTAAATAGTCTCTTTAACAGAAGGGAACCGTTGTCAGTGGGTACAACACCAAACCTGAACAAGTCAGAGATGTGAAGTACAATTCAGAGAAGTGAAACTAGGCTATCTTAGCTAGAGTCAAAGAAAAGACTGCTCTATACCTCCACAGATGGTAAAATTAGTAATATAAAGTCGTTTGTGATAGAACATAGCTGTATGAATCCTATAGTATGATAACCTTTGTCCTCTATGCCCTTTTCCTTCTCTAACTCTTTTTGATTACCTCTGACCACGGGAAATGCATCCACAAAAATGTTGTCTTGTTTCTGTCTGAATTAATGGCTGTACCTTTCCATCCACTACTGATCTAACTGTGCAGTGTACAACAACACGGAGAGATAAAAGCTTACTCCTGACACTCTCTTCCACCTCTAACATTTTGGGGCCTCCACTCCAGCAAACGGTAATTGGATCAATTGAAATAATCTTGTTGCTGAAATGAGGTTAGCAGGCTTGACTGAGCTCCTTTGAGGGCACTTTTGTTTTATTTTCACTGATTGCATCAGGCAGGTAAGGCACGGCGTAATAATGCTGTCGACTCTCCAGCTGCTGATGTTATCTCCCCCTCATATAGACCGAGGACGCCTTTATCAGCCAATGACACCATTAAGATTTGCATCTCCAGACAATGTGAGTGTGTTTAGTTGGCTGCTAAGGTAATTGTGCAATCAGGGAGGATAAACATGAGGGCTGTTACTGCATTCTTATTAAGCTTTTACACTTACCATGCTGTTGCCTCACAGCTTGGTTTGTGTGACCTGCTAGTTACAATTTCCTGTTATTTTAGATTAACAAAACTTAATCATTAGCTGACTGTCATTTAGTAGTTTAAATCCAGAGGGAGATCAGGCAATATTTCAATTTCAACATATTTCATAACCCATTAGCTAGTGTAGATGCTGTCAGCTCCTTTTGATGGCAGGATTTGGTCACAAAACAACAGCTTTGGGAAGGTTAGGATAGTAGTCTAAATTTGGTTAAAATCAAAGTAATAGTTTTACATGTTGGAAAATACATGTATATATACTGCTTCCTATCTGTCCAGAACATATGAAGCTAGATCCACCACCCAGTTAGCTTGGCTTAGGATAAAGAGTGGAAACTGGGGAAACAGCTGTCTTAGCTCTGTCCAAAGCTAACAACTTGTTACAAGATAAGTTAGATCTTGTCAGTTTAATCTCTACAAAAGACAAAGTGTAAAAACACATGTTGTCGCTTTATGAGGGGTTATAAAGTTCCTTCTTTTTAACTTTGAAGAGAGCCAAGCTCCCTGTTTCCCTGCATTTCCAGTCTTTATGCTAAGCTAAGCTAACCAGCTACTGGCTTAGCTTCATATCGCACACCCAGAAATGAGAGGAGTATCAAACTCCTCATCTAACTCATGTCAAGAAAGTTAAGTTAGTGTATTTTAGCTACTGTAGCTAACATTAGCATTCAGTCGTTTCCTAGTTAATGTTACCATCTGATAGTGTTACATGATATGACAGGAAAGGCCTAAATTAATTCTTAAATATTAGCGTACATACTGGACACAGGCTAAGTCTGAAAACTTGATTGCATCCAGTGCATTTTAATAACAGTGTAACATTAGTTTGTTGTTGTTGCTCTCTCTTCAACTGGCCTCAGAAATATTCTGGTTATGTCAACAGTATGAGACATGCTCGCTGGAACACACATTTCTGTGTGGTGTTCACACAGATTACAGCCGACACAAAAGTGTGTCCCAAGCACTTAAGCACGCATGATGTTGGTAACGTTAGCTGTTGTCTCACAGTAGCTAATGGGTTCAAATATGTTATATTAGCTTGAAATATCAGCAATGTCTCTCCAGATTGTCACTATCCATTATCTTTCAGTTGATGATCGATCAGGAAGTGGTGAAATGCCAACAATTTGTCCAATTCTCTACGTTTATACAACTTGTGACCTGAAAGCAGTACGACATTTGAGATTGACATCCTGAGTGTGACATCAGAGGAATATGGCCGCTGTGTGAATATGGTGAATTGCCAAAGAAGACATACCAGACTTTTTTCATATATACATATGACAGTACCAGAGCATGCTATAACACTTCACGTGTGTGTTAAGGGATAGATTCAGCCCACATACTCACCTGGATGCAAAATTACAGCTGCATGAAAACTGTTATAGATTCCTTCTGTCAAAATATCTGCAAATTGCATAAGGAAAATGTGAGAAAGTAGAATTCTGGATGAATGTGAGTAGTTCAGTCAGGCTTCCGACCTCACCATAGTACAGAAACAGCTCTTATTAGAGTGTTAAATGACATAAGGTTGAACACTGACTCAGGCAAGGTGTCAGTTCTGGTCCTGTTGGATCTCAGTGCGGCGTTTGACACTGTGGATCACAGTATACTGCTGAACAGGTTGGAAACCTGGGCAGGACTCAGCGGAACAGTCCTAAAATGGTTCAAGTCCTACTTGGAAGAGCGGAGTTACTTTGTGACCATTGGAAGTTATCAATCTGATCAAGTTGCTATGACATGTGGAGTTCCTCAGGGGTCAGTTCTTGGACCCCTTCTATTCAGCCTATATATGCTGCCTCTGGGTCAAATTCTGCAGAATTCTAATATCAACTATCATAGTTACGCAGATGACACACAGATATATCTTGCACTGTCTCCAGATGACTGCAGTCCTTTAGAGTCATTGTGTCACTGTTTAGAGCAAGTTAAAAATTGGATGAACCAAAATTTCCTTCAGTTAAATCAAGAAAAAACAGAGGTAATTGTTTTTGGCAATAAAGAGAAGAGGGTTGCTGTCAGTAAACACCTTGAGTCACTGTCACTAGAAACTAAAGACCAGGTCCGGAACCTTGGCGTGTTGATAGACTCAGACCTAACCTTTAACAGTCATATCAAATCAGTCACCAAAACAGCCTTTTACCAACTGAAGAATATAGCAAGAATTAGGGGCTTTCATGTCCAAAAAAGATCAGGAGAAGCTGATTCATGCTTTCATCTCCAACAGACTTGACTATTGTAATGGTCTTCTGACTGGACTCCCCCAAAAAAGTATAAACAACTGCAGCTCATTCAGAACGCAGCAGCTCGAGTTTTAACCAGAACAAAGAGATCAGAGCACATCACCCCTGTTCTTAAGTCTTTACACTGGCTCCCAGTCAGCTACAGAATAGATTTTAAAGTTCTGCTACTGGTCTACAAATCACGAAATGGTTTAGGTCCAGAATACATGAAGGACATGTTAGTAAAAGTATAAACCCAGTAGAGCTCTGAGATCTACTGACTCAGGTCAGATAGTGGAGCACAGAGTACAAACTAGACATGGTGAAGCAGCATTTAGCTGTTATGCTGCACACAACTGGAATAAACTACCAGCAAACTGAAATCAGCCCCAACTGTAAGCACTTTTAAATCCAGGTTAAAAACATTTCTCTTTTCATGTGCGTATGCTGAGCTCTTAAGAGTTATAATTTTGGATTTGCACTCTTTCTTGTACTTCCTATATTCTTTTCCTTTCTTTCTTTTAACTGTATTTTAATATTTTAAATTTCTAATTTTTAAATTTTTTTAATGTTTTCTTTTTACATTTTCTGCTCTTACTGTTAAATGTTTCTGTCTTTATGTAAAGCACATTGAGTTGCCTATTGGTATGAAATGTCGCTATATAAAATAAAGATGCCTTGCCTTGCCTTGCCTTGCCTTTAATGTGCCGTGAAAGACATATAAAGGTGAAAATAGCAGCAGAGGTTGAGGAGAAGGGGCACTGAAGTGGAAGGGAGAGCCTCCCCTGAGCTATACTGTATGATGTCTGATTGACAGGCTACACGCTAAGCTCACCTGAGCCTCTGACCTCCCTTTTTACATCTCCCTGTCCCTCCTCTCCCTCCTTCTCTTCTTTTCTCTCTTTCTCGGAGAGGGTGGAAACTTGAGGAGGGCCACGTCCAGGGTGAAATGGCCTCGGGCTGTGACCTGCTCTAAGGGGGGGTCACTGGGAAACAAAGGCCATTCAGGTAAACCTCTCTGAGCTGGCCCGAGACAGGCAGGCTCCCAGCGCAGATAACACTGAGGCTAATGTACTCGCGTTTGCACAGCCAATGCCACCAGACTTGGCCGCGTTGAGTGCTCAGGGTGGGCGAGGTGTGTGTGTATGTGTGTGTGGGGTTGTTTCAATCAGTGAAAGAAAAAGGGAAAACACACTGACAGGTGAGTAAACACAATGCTCTGAAAGCCCCACTGAACATTCCTGAAATGACTGCGCCAGTGTTGAAAATATTCCATACAAAAGTAGTAATCCTCTTTATGGAGGCTAATCTTGGGCAAATTCAGAACTTACAAACCACATAAGAGGACTTGAAAAGCTCTCCCCACACTCGCTCACTCCAAACTGCATTTGCGGACCGCACGACTCTGTGTGAGGAATCAATATGCTTTGTGTTTGATTAGTACCTCTTCAGCAAAGTGCTGCAGGCGGAATGTTGATGAGTGACGGAGACGTCCGTGTTAATTGCAGCAAACCTTTCAACCATACGTCATCCACCCAACTGGCCCCCTCTTGTTCAAGGACTGAATAGCTACAGCAGATAGAATCATATTTACAGTGCTGATGACAACAGAGGTCGGCGCCGTTAGCACTGCTGTCTCACAGCAAGAGGGTCATGGTTTCCAATGCCACCAGGGCCAGTTGAGGTCTTTGGGTAGCTTGCACTTCCTTGTATTTGTGTGCTTTTTACTGGATTTTCTGGTTTCTTCCCTCTCTGAAAAACATGAATATCAGGTATTTTGAATGGTCCTGCCAGTGCTCTTGATTGATCGCATCACAAATAGAGTTGGTCCATTCCTCTTAAGTAGTTAGGATCAGTCAAATGCAGTGTACAAATTTCCCCATGGGGGCTAATGAAGAAAAAAGTGACAATGTGTCCCAAAAAGTGTATAGTTTTTTAAAGATGCTGTAAATGATTCTGGAGAAATGTTGTTGATTGTTGAGTCTCGTTTCCAGGTCATCAAATACTTGGGAATGAGACTCAACAATCAACTGTCTTAGCAATCTGTCACTGGCCAAATTCTCTGGTCACAGGTGAGATTTTTCTGAAAAACAGATCCAAGAGGAAGAACAAAAGTCTAGTTTTCTCTCAGTCCACATTATGCTTATTATGCACATACTTACATTATGCTTAAAGGTTATTATGGAACTTTAGACGAGCCCCAGCTTTAACAGTAGTAGCTCCAACATTATCTGAGTGGAAATGAAGCATTATGAACTCCAAAGCACACATAACTTGTTTTGGACACACATTAGGTTATATCTTGTTCACTAACCATCAATTGCATCATGTGACAACAAGTGGATACTATTTTCATCTGGGCTGGCTGCCATGTGACAAGCCTTCATAAATCTGATGTCACAGAAAACCCAACTTTGGGGAAGATTAGGATATGAATCTAAATTTTGCAAAGATCAAAGAAATATTGTTGGGAAATACAATTCACTGTCAATACTATGCACTCTCTTGAATAGATAACATTCCGTATCTGTTGAGACAATATGCTACACCCACTTAGCCTAGCTTAGCATAAAGACTGAAAACTGTGGAACAACTGTCCAGAGGTAACAAACTGTTAAATGTTTTAAGTTATATCTTGTTGAATCTCAGCATGTCCTGGAATATTAGTCAAATGTAGTGACTTCCCGGAGTTCCTTTTTTAAAATCTTGGAACAGAGCCATGCATGCCTTTTCCCCAGTTTCCAATCTTTATGCTTAGCTAAGCTAATCAACTGATGACTTTTGCTTCATATTAAGCATCCAGACATGTGAGTGGTATTTATCTCCTTATGTAACTCTTGGCTACAAAGTTAATTTAGCATTTTATTCTATTTCTATGAATAAGGGTTAGCAAAGGGTTTACTGATGGTTAGCTGAATGTGAATGTATCCACCAACATATTCAAACTTCCACTTCTTGACTTTTGATGCCAGAATGTGCTGTGTTAATATTTTAGCCAGCAAGCTAGCTAAGATTGGTTCACTTGATAGTATAATATAATAATAATAATATATAAGGCAATATTGCAACATGTGATGCAAATATGACAAGCAGCACGCTATTTGGAAGCATATGTGGACATTTTTATTTTACGGGGCATACCATTTGTCGTTAATGACTCGCACAACCTCAAAAGACTCACCTGGAGCTCTCATACAACGGCAACAATACCAAGTTTGGGGGCTATTGGCTTGGCATCTTTTTTGTGTGTGTGTATTTTACTCTCTCTGCCATCAATTTAATTTGGTCTTACTTTGGTTACTCATATTTGTGCAGCTACATGAGCAAAAATAAAACAATTATGGTCTAATTTTTTCCTCCAGAGGAGCAGCTCAGCCAAAGAAGTTGCTTGGGCAATTTTAGCCTGGCCTTGTGCATGTCCTCGCATCTTGTCTGTGTTGAAGCAAGGTGAACTGATTCCTCCCATTTTCTCTCACACCCAGGTAGATCAGAAAGTTGCCCAGAGGTATGAACATGAGTGTAAATGTGCATCTGTTTTGTGTTAGCCATGTGATGGACTGGCAGCCTGTCCAGGGTGTTTCCCCAACGGACAGTAAATCACTAGTTATGAACTGAAAACTGTTACTTCTAGCAATCAAATGGGCAGCTACATTATCTTCCAATTCTGTCAGCATTACTAATCCGTGCCAACTGAAAAAAAAATGTAGATAGTTTCTCTTCGAACCCATCCAGCCAAACTGAAATAGCAAAAAGGAAATAGCAACTACTTTAAAATTGCTGCAGTCTGTGTGTGTATATAAAATGTGAGAGGACTCTAGAAAGATCTCTCTCTCTCGTTTGTGCCCGCAGATCCTGTGTTGGCTCCGAGCAATAACACTCGGCTCCCGCGTGGACGGGACTCCAGAGCCCGCTGTCCCATCTCAAAGGTTCTTTAAAGTGTCACGGTGGACCGTTAGCACAGACTGGGCTGCTCACCCCGGGCTGCTTCCCACAAAGCCACAGTGATGAAATGTTATCTGTAGCTAAACTGTAGGTTTGAATCTGCGTCTGACTCTCCTTCTCCTTCTCCTCTCCCCTCCCCCCTCCATCCATCTTTCCCATCTCCCTCCTCCTCATTTCTCCGAGCAGGTTTCACTCTTGTGCCTGTCATTCTTCTGCCTTTTGTATCTGTGGGCCTTTTTGCTATTGAATGCTGCTTTCTCTCCCACCCCCACCCCTCTCCTCTCCTTCTCCCATCTCCTCCCTCACTCACTCATTCACTCTAGGGCCTAATTATGAGATAGCTTCGAATAAATACATGTATTTTTTCTCCTGTGAGGGGGGAAAAAACCTTGTGCTCCACTTTTTTTTTTGACAGTAGGTTGAATTCTAGACTCAAGGAGGTTTTATTCAGCGAGGTCCCTCTGCAGATCGGAGTGGTCGCTGGGACGGGAGATTTCCTGGATGCAGTAATTGTGTCTCATTAATTCTTACTGTAATGCTGGGTAGCTAAACAGGCTACGCAATTAGGGGGCTGAGCCCTGAATAGGCCGGCTAATCAGGGGACAAAAGCTGTGGCTCAGAGGCCATTAGGCCTGGAGGAAGTGCTTCCATTGTGAGGAGTGGTCTGTGATGCCTTCATCTTCCTCCAATCCGGGTGGGGAAGAAACCTTAGGGGGGTTCTTCCACTTCTAAATCTCTACTGCTCAATTCAGAATAAGGTGCCTGGAATACCTTTAGCACAAACAAAGGTTGCATCCTATTTAGGATTATGCAAGATCAACAGTGGATTTCCTGACTCTCCTAAACAAAACTTTAAATTATTTTTCCCCACACCTTGTTGGGCCTTTTAGGTGGTTTATGGGTGTGTAGAAATCATAAGTAACCAGCTGGGATCCATAAAAAGCGCTGGAATGCTTGTGCTTGGTTGCATAAACCACCTTGAGTTTCAAACTTTGGTTCGTCCCTTAAGCAAAATATTTCTCTTAAGCCTCTTCAGTTGTCTCCTCGCCTAATACAGTACATGTACACTTCAGTTAACATGGTTACGCTTCACTAGCATCATTCTTTAATATCACTAGACAGCAGCATTGTCAGTTGTTAGCTAGCTTGGCTAATACACTTAGGCTGGCTTCGAAATTCCATGCTATATGCTATTTATTATATGCAAAAGCTGAATTTGAGATTTATTAGTATGTCTGAAACCTTACTATGAAACCAATAGTGTGCAAAGTGCATACTCTTTCTAGAGAAATATTACAGTATGCAAACACTGGACACTAAATATTCCACAATGCAATGCAGTAGTGATCACAACAACATAGCACATCCAAAAAGATATATACTACTGTTTTTTTACACAAAAGTATATTGAACAATAGTACACATTTTTGTCCATAGTCAAGACATTTACTTCATGGTGTCACATGTCATTTACCAAATAAATGGCATTACAATAACACAAAATAAGTTTTACATATACAAGCATATAGTTTATTGACTCAAATGTCACATTTCTAAATTAAGTTTAAGTGAGAATTAATGAGCGATTTGATGTTATAAAATGTACAAAGTGTACCTGTGCAAAATTCTGGGTTATTTCAATTATGGACATGTGCAATACCACTGTGAGGGAAAATGCACACAGAAAAAAACAGCAAAGTGCCAAGACAGTCAGTCAGTGTACACCGAAAAGAAAAAGCAGATTTTTTTCATAAAGTTTTAGAAAGACGAAATAGCAGCCAGTTGTAGGAGTTGTTCCCATGGATGTATTCGGGAGACTGTGTCTGATGTATATGTGCATGATGTATATTGATATAAATAGAACTTATTTGCTATTTATTTGAATAATAATCAGTCAACACACTCATATTTTTGGTTTATAGGCTGTTTACACGCAAACATGATGCATCGGTTATGTATTTTCATCTGTGTTAAGGTGCCTCTCACAAGTTTGTTTTTATGTGTGTGAAGTTCGTTCACTGACACCAATTAAAAGTTGAAACATAATTGGTGACAAACACCAGATTTTGTCCAGTAGGCTAGTCTGTCACTATCTTGGCTTTGCTGAGGTCTGTCTGTGGTCTGTTTTTTATCATTTCATTTTGATGTCAAATGTGCAGTGTATTTTGTTGTTGCTGGCCGTGATTGTGATGGACAGGGCCGAGTTTGATTCGAGGTGTACAAGCCAAATTAATCAAACTATAGATGAAGTGTGATAAAATATGAAAATATTACTGTGACAGTAACAAAGGAGATAGACAAACACCTTCAGAAGTCACACAGAGATGTTGCGTTTCAATAAAACATGACTAACGTTAATATATGAGAATTATGTTAACATGTGGCTAGCTAGCTACAAAGTGTTAGTGTTAATGACAGATTTATATCCACTAACAAGGTTCTGGCATGGCTCATAGTGTCCAGTGATTTTGCTGTCTTTGAAAAATGTATCTTGGTTCTCCTCTTCTTCAGTCACCATAAATTCAGCCATTGTCTGATGTTCCACAAAGTATTTCATTTGTTATTATTATTTTGTTAAGTTTTGTATTGTTTACCCTAAATACTTCCACCAACGTTCAAATGCAAAGAAATACATAATTTATTGAAGTTAACAATGTGTTTCCGGCTAGCTGTTGCTAGCTAGTGGCTAGGTGCTACAACGTCCTGAAAAACACAGTATATGTTGCATACATCACAGAGTGAGGAAGGAAGTTGGCAAGTGTCACTAAATATAATGTGAATAAAACTTTAAAATGTGATAGATGAAACTACGGTCAGCTTCACGTACAGGTAATATTAAGGTGTTGAAAACAGCTCCTATGACCCCATGTTATTTCACTGTCATCAAATTAAATCTTTTGTTAATGTTTTAATGTGAGAGAGACTCCTCGCTGAAGAACTTGTATATTGTACATTTAAGGTACTCTTATGGGTCTTCCAAGTTTTCTGTTGAAAAAACTTTACTAAGGACCTTCTAGCAACGCAAAGTGGAACACTTGAGTAACTACAGCCAAAGCCTTAGGAAATCCTTGAGGTGATTTTATGCAACACATTTTTTCCTAAGGCATCCTTAGATGTGATTTTAAGGGAAACCTTAGCCTAGGTGTTTTTATGCAAACAGGCACTGTTGTTTTCTGGGAATATCCTGACTGGCTGCTCTCAGAAACGTCAAGTGCAGCCTGAGACACCGCCGTACCTCCTCCTCCTCCTCCTCCCTCCTCTTCCACCACCACCACCTCCACTTCCTCCTCCTCCTGCTCGGTATGTGCCCCGGCAGCCCACACGCTCCTCCAAACTGTCGACTCAGGAGTCTGCGAGACCTTTCTGCCATCTGGGAAAGGGTGGAGGAAGGAAGAGAATAGAAGATCCTAACATTATCTATCCCCTTGCCTTCTTCCCCTTCTCCTCTCTCCTCTCCTCTCCCCCTCTCTCCCCTCTGCAAGCTTTATCTTTCATCCCTATTAATCACATCGTCAGGCAGCCTAGACGGAGAATAAATGAACTCTCCTGGTCATTAAAATTAAGCATTGAATTATTGACATGCAATTAGCCTGCCTTTTTTTGCGGGGAGACACTGAAAACTTTCTCCCCGCGGCGAGAGGGGAGAAATAATAGACTGCTGTAGTCATCAGAACTAAAAAAAAAAAAAAAAAAAAAAAAACTAGGAAAGTAAGTAAGTGTGGAAAAAAATTATAACATGCCAGAAAATTCTAACTTGGAAAATCCTATTTATCACATAATAAGAGCACTAAGCCTGGTTCCATCTCATTTAGCTGAGTTTTATTCCCATAAGGAGTGGTGTCTTGCGCTCGTTATCTGCTTCGTTACGGAGAGGCCCATGCTGCCGCCTCTGGATTATACTGTGGATTATGTTAATGTCATGGAGACACGTGGACACGCTAACATTTAGGTGATCTTTGCCTGCTGTATATGTGCTAAACTTGTTTATCTGTTCTCATTTAGCATTATGCAGATTCTATTATTATAATAACAGATTGATCCCGGACACGTAATCCTCCATCACTCAAAAACACAACAGCGACTTGAAGGAGAGGGAAAAAAAAGGAAGCAATATTTTGGAGAGATGCGCCTACATATTCTCTTTCCACAGTCGCTTCCAATTACAGTGACAATTGCCTCAGTAATTTTATGAATAGCAAGAAACACTTACCGTGCTTGTTAGTCAAATACACATTCTGCAGCCTTTTCATAGCAGCAGAGCAGGAGTTTGACAAGCTGTTTACGCTAAGCCTGAGTAAATCAAATTCGGAGTTTGCCTTCCCTCCCCAGTAATCTCATTTTGTTTACCGCTAACGCTAAGTACATTAGCATCTGCAAGGCCTGTCTGTATTTACTCTATTTACCCCTACTGTACTGGCTCGAAGCCAAACGGGACTAATGTTACGAAATGAGGGTAACCAGCTGTATATTCATGAACGACTCGCTCCCTAATCTGACACCGAGGCAGGGATCCAGAGCAGGCAGAGCCGCAGCCGAGAGTATAAACTGACAGAAGATGTAGTTTTTTTGCTTAAGTGAATGGAGATATTAACTGCTTTTAAGCTGTAATATTTTCTTCCCCTCCTCCTCCTTCTTTTTCGTCTTCTTCTTGGGTGTTTACATGGGGAAAGTGAGGCATGGCAGGAAGGGAAATAGCATGCCTCCCTCTCAGGAAACCAAAAGATACACAGTAGGAAGTAATGGTTTGGGTTAGATCATTCCACAGCAGTTGAGCGAATCAGGCTTTGCATAGGAAGTAAGGGTAATTTGAGCTTTTAAGTAAAGGAGGAAGTGACATCAGGGTCAAAGACTGTCAGGTTTCCGTGTCTCTGTAGCGTTGTCTCCCCTCAGACTGAATGGGGCCGGTATCATATCTCACCTGTTGTATGCGTTCTCCTGTTTGTCCTCGGTTCCAGGGTCTGACCACGGCCCAGGTTCCCATAACCTACAACCTGGCCTCCACGCCTCATTAGGCAGCCGTATCATGGGTGAAGACTGGCCTGGGTGGCAGACAGACGCTGCGTTTTAACTGTGGCCTAATGACAAGAAAAATATTGTGAGATCTCACTCCTGGTATTCCATCCATGCCAAACAATGAATAAAATTAACCCAGCAAAAGCAAAAAAGAAATTGGCAGTTAAAGGGTTTTGCAGACTCACAAGTCAACAGTATGAGGAAAAGAGCTCCTGCTTACCCACTACTTTATTTTCACTGAAAGGCTACACCAGACCAGAGCATGTTGACAAGCATATTTTAAATTCATTTGGCCACATTTTGACATGCAAGCTGTCTTCACCTCCGCAGTGGCCTCTGGCTAAAGTTCATGAGCGGTTATAATAGGAGAGCCATTTATAGGTTTATAAGCATATGCAAATGGAAGTTTTATAGGCTCCATTCATGCAGGACGGCAGCTCGCTGATAATCTTGATAAAAGTCTGACACATCAGGTTTTGTCAGAAGTGTTGCACCACACTTCAGCTGCTTAAAAATTAAGCTTTAATAACTGAAGCCCAATTTTTGAACATTTTCTCTTGAACAAATGACAATGTTGATCAGTCAGTTGGTCCACTACTTTGATTCAGACTGAAATATCTCAACAATTATTAAGTGCCAGGGTATTTGGTTCATGGCAATGCAGCTATGTCTTCATGAGCATGAATTGGTAATCCTTTAGTTTTTCATTCTCCCATCATCAGGTTAAATTATTATTCTGTCCAATACTTGTATATGTGTATATTTTCCCACCAGCCTCTGCTGTACCAAATGTTAGCATACTAACACGCTAAACTGAGAAGGTGAACATGGCACCAACATAATACCTGTTAGCATTGTCAGTGTGAACATGCATGCTTATATTAGCATTAGCTCTAGCACTGCTGTGCCAAATCAGAGCTTGTTTTTTAAGCCTGTAGTATAATTTCTTTGTCCATGAGTGCGGAAGGGTCCGTGAGGGTGTGGGTAATGTATACTTCATCATGAGGGGTGTTTGCGTGACTCTCTGTGTACATCCCCGCACTACCAATTTGTTGTGACCGTGAGGACTTGTCAGCAGAGTTGTCAGACCCCTGTGCCATCTGCTACCTCATGCTACTACTATGTAATGTCTGCAACTATCCATACATGCATCTGTTTGTGAGTATAATTCAGGTTTATGTAATCTGATATCATGACTAACCTGTTAAAAAAAAAGTAGTCAGCACCTAATCAAAGTATCACAATGTTATAGTATTGAAACTTGATTACTCTGTTACTTTTGGATTACATTAATATAAAATATTATGAAATTGTTCAGCCTAATATAATGTTCATTTGTAGGTATTTAGATTGTCCAACTATTACTTACTTTGCTGTGCGTAATTTCCACGCAGTGAAATTACCCATTTTTACAAAATATGTCTGTAATTTGATTGCGTCTTTTTTATCTGTAACTGTAATAGAATACAGTTTCCTTTCTTGTATCCAGATTATGTTATCTGGTTCCATGTAATCCATTACTCCTCAAACCTGTCCATCACTCAGACTCATGTTGGGCAGTTAAAAAAAAAAAGAAGTCAAAATCAAAGAATAGAAACATAGGTGGCCTTTTTTTAATTCCACACATTCTCCTTCCTTGTCAAAACATGCCGCCTACGTTATCCACAATGCATCTTGACTGCCAAAACTTTGGCTGGAAATTTGTGCAAGTTATGATAGGAGAGCTTACGTAGCCTCAAGCCTGTAGCCTCCAGCAGAGATGAAGAGTGGGCTACAGAAGGCTGGTAAAGCTCACTTCTTTCTAACTAAACATCTCCAGATTTTGTTCATTTTCAAACTTGTAGTTTTCAACCACAACTGGCACTAACTTAAGTAACATCACTTTAGGCAGTTCAGTTCATCAGATTTTATGCAGCTTCCTCTGGGCCACAAACTTTTTTTTTTCGCGTATGCAGTCTGCTTAACAGACTCTGATGTTTAGAATCAGTGGAGTTATCTTTTTTAAAAATAACAAGATCAGGATAAGTTGATTTCAATAATTGTCTTAACACTGAGAGAAGCACCTCTGCCTTCCCACTCCTTTGGCGATTGTTTGACTGCCAGTGCAAACAAATGATTAGCAGGAGTGTTAACGAAGTGCTCCGTTTGACACTGCAGATGTGACCTATTGTCTTGCTAATGCTGCTGCCCAGTGAGCAGATTACACATCTCACATCTCCACAGAGAACAGTCAAACACTCAATTAACACGTGGCACAGGTATGTATTACTAGTTGACTGTGTAGAGTAGCAGATTTTGCAGAGTACAAACATAATTTCAGCTCCCCGCTTCCCAATTAAAGGTGAAAAATAATGTTTTTCTTTTCAAAGTTGTTAGAAAAGAGTTGATCAGCAGTTTCTTCACATTTACAGAAGCCAACAATCTGCTTTCGCTCTCTGTAGTTTGAAGTGGTTTCACATTAGCCTTTAGTGAAATTAATGCAGCGTCTTCATATGCATTGGTATGTACACATGTTCATCCATCTCACATGTTCTCGAGCGATGAAAGCTCGAATAGGATTTCAGCGCTTCATGGCCGTGCTCGATTTTCTCCCATTTTACGAGGATCAAACACAGTCTGACTGTAGCTGCCTCGCCGGGCTCATTGAGCTGCAGCGCTGAGAAGAAGTTTTAGTGATGGGAGTGTTTTAGCCCCGTGGCAACGCAATCTCTATATCCCAATGTAATTATCAGGATAAGACATTCTCCCTCCGTGGTGAAGGCCAAAGTTTCCTGCCATGGTGCGTGGAGATTTGATTTGATTGAAAAGGCTGTGCTGCATGGTGCGTCCTGGCGGGCTCCGGGGCTTCTGCAGCTCATGCATTAAGCCTCCATGTCCATACACAATAGCTGTTAAATGCATGACTATTTTCTCTTTCTCTGAATTACTGCTGCACAGACGAAGTGGAGAAGAAGTTTCACACAACTGCTGCAGAAGTGTCCTGAAAAATGTCCAATAAAATTAAATGTGTATTGAATTTTGAACTTTCTATTCCTCTGCAGCTGTTTCAATCATAGGTCTGTCTGTGTTACCTGCTTGTCATCTGCTGCTTCCTGCACTCTTAGAAATAAGGGTTCCAAAAGGGTTCCTCCTCAAGAGCTGAGGTTCTATGTATTTGTCTGTGAAGAAACCTGTTTTGAAGAAAAGGTTTGTCAAAGGTTCTTGTAAGACTAAGGGTTCCATTAAGAACCCCTTTCATCCAAATTTTGATTTTGATTGTTGAATTCTTGAAGAACTCCTTCAAGGGTTTGTTGAGTGTTTTTTGTACCATTATATCAAAAGGTTCTCGACAGAACCCCCTGAGTGTGTTCTAGATAAAACCCTTGGAATATAAAAAGGTTTTCTGTGGAACCCCCCAGAATATACAAGGCAAAACTCTTGGAGCATAAAAAAAAGGTTCTTGATAGAACCCTTGAGTGTGTTCTAAATAAAACACTTGGAATATAGAAAGGGTCTCAGTAGAACGCCCCGAGCAGGTAATAGATAAAATGCTTAGAATATAAAAAGGTTCTCGGTTTAACCATCTGAGTGTGTACTAGATAAAACCCTTGGAATATAAAATGGTTCCTGGTAGAACCCTCAAGTGTATACTACATAAAACCCTTGGATTATAAAAAGGTTCTTGGCAGAACCCCAAATGTATATGAAATAAAACCCTTGGACTATAAGAGGGCTACTGGTAGAACCCCCAAGCGTGGACTAAATAAAACCCTTGGAAAATAAAAAGCTGATTGGGTACTAGATAAAACCCTTGGACTATAAAAAGGTTCTCAGTAGAACCCCCTGAGTGGCTTCCTGTTGGCACCCTACAAAGGTGGAGAGATTCTGGATAAACCCTCCAGAGAGCGTTCTAGGGGGAACCATCACACCATAGAAGGGTTCTCTGTAGAACCTCTCATATGGGGTTCTGGGTGGGACCTTTCACAGATAATTTGAGGTATAACCCTTTACATTTGGTTGTAGGTAGAACTCTCTGGTTCCAGTAAGCACCTTTATTTCTCAGAAGGTATGACAGCGGACTGACTCATTACATGTGCTTGAGGTGTTTTTCTTCACTACACTAGAACATAAATGTGTGTAAAAACAAAACATCTAACTGGGGAGATGATGGTGTCACACTGGAGGTCGCTGGAATATCTTTTGGTTCACTGGCTGCTGGGGTCACACACACCACAAGCACACACACACCAGGAGCTGACATCCCACAAAACAACAACCGACTTTGCTTATTGACGAATGCTGTAATGTAACTGCTGCAGCATTAACATATGCATTAGTTGAATGGTGCAACATGTCCATTTGGACGTGTGATTAATTTTTAAATTCCCTGCTTTCATGCTGCATCCTAATTCCATATGCAAAACCGGTTCCAGAGAACACAACACTGAACGCCCTGCTCAGCTGGTTAAAAATTAATAGGAATGTCAATGCCTGAGCATTGTGTTACTTTTTAACCGCGTGCTTCGTTAAATATTCAATCTCAGGAAGGCAAATATTACATTCCTGTACCTTTAGTTGTGTCTTTGCCTTGTTATGTCGTGTTGCTTCCCGCTTCCCTCTTTTCTTTCTCTTTCTCTCCTGTTGACTCTGATGCCCAGGCATCCGCTTAATTGGTATTTCCATGGAGCTTTTCCGAGTGTGAAACAACAGAGCCCGACACCTCAAATACAGTATTTATTCATTATTTTGCACACAGTTGTCTGACAGCAGGAAACCTTGTTAGCCAAGCTAATTTAAGGGGTGACTAGCAATCCAATTAGGTGTAATTGGAGACTGATAGAACAGCCTTCAGAGGTAACCTGCACTGACTCTGGCCACTGCTGCATCCTCACACCCCTGGACGCCGTCCTTCCTCCTCCCTTTATTAATGGCACGCTGCCTTGCTGAGATCTGGCTCGTGAGTCAAACATCTGCAATCACGTAATAATGAAAACGTTACATTATGCGGCGCAACAATGGAGATCTATTCATGGTGGTGCGGCGGAGCAGAGGGGGCTGTGAGAGGTGGCAGAGGCTAATTCAGCGAAGCCTTCTCACAAAGACTGGGACAATGTCTCGGGTACAGAGGTGTTGTCTCAGGGCCTAGACCACCCCAGCAAGCCTTCACTCACTCACACACAATGGACGCTGGTGGCCTCTTGGTCACACTTTAGAAACATGACCTATAGACAGAAAGTCACATCACAGAAGGTGCTAAACCCACGACTTAAAAATAACAAGTGATGAAAGTGGAGCTTCAGTGTCTCTGATTCTTCTGTGGGTTTCTGTGTCAAAACACTGTAAACGATTGTAGTTATCCTATTGTTAAACTATGAATATCTTTGAATTAGATTATGATAGTAAGGGAAAGTAAGGGAAAGTGAATGAAAGTTGGATTTTTTTTATTGCACTATAAAAAGAATACAGGAATTTAATGTATTAAATTAACAATACAGTTTCTTTTTTAAAATCAGTTAAAGGTACTGCAAGGAACTTAGATGTTTTGTTGACTATAGAGACCCCTGTGGACAAAAAAAAGCATGTTTTCAAAGCCATAACAGCAAAATCAATCAGTCAAAAGCAAAATTATGGAAATAAAAATCTCTTCCTGCTTCATTTTAAGTAGCTAATGTATAAGTGAAAAAAAGCCACTGCTCATCCGTGAGCAAGATTCTTCTTAGAGGTGCTGGAGCTGAGAACATTCAACAAACAAAAAAATCAGCAGAAATTTGATCTTTCTGTTATTTTAAGTAGCTAATGTATGACTCACCATAACTTTACCTAGGAAGATGTAAACACAGGCACGTCTCATATGATTTAAAGGAGAATCCAATCAATCCAAAATAGCCAATCCTCTCATGAACAGCCTCATTTTCTTAAGTAGATTATACTGAGGCATCAATATTAAATTAGCTTCATAACCACTTTAAAACTCCTTGTTGTAGCTTTAATAAAACTCCAAATTTCTAGTATTTATTTCCAGAACACTTCTGAACTTACAAACATGAGTTCTTCTAACTTGAGGTCTTGATGAGTTGAATGAATGTGCTGTTCAGAGTTCAGTCAACTCATTAAATTAAGTTTCTAAAGAAGCATGATCAGCATATTAGCAGACTTCCCAGCATGCATTATTTAAAAGTTAAAACTCTCCTCATACCCTTCTTTTTTATGTTTTGGGAAAAAACAAACCAAAATATATATGATGAAAACTTGCTGTGTATCTCTAATAAACTTAAAGATTTTACATCATGGTTGAGTATTTTCACAATAATGAACAAACTGCAATTAATCAAGTTTATTTGACTTGTTTTTTAATCATTAAAAAAATCACCTCAAATTGTTCTTTCAAACTCAGACAACTTAAATTTTTAACGCAGCCTGGACACCAATATTTGTTAAAGCAAATTTTTACAGTACATGATGTGTGAGAATTACTTTGCACAAACTGTTTTTCATTTACCACTATTATCAACATATAAAGTTAAGGTATTATTTTGAAAATTGTACCTATTCTCATGATGCTCCTCACATGCAAATTATTTCTAACATCTCATTGAACTAGCATTCTTCTAGTTTGCATCTCCTGCTGCAGTATAATGATGTGTGCTCCTCTATTAGTGCCTTTTACAGTAGGTACTCTGCATGCGTCTTTGTGAGTGTGTGAGCCACTTTGAACTTTGAAAACAGTTAAGTACTGCGGCAGTACACTGTTCTAGATAACTCACGTGTTCACTCGTAATAGATCATAAGAGAAATGACAAATTACTAAAATACACCATACCAAGAGTTGACTTTTATGGTTTTGACTGGTGAATGAACACACACTATATTCCTTTCATGCAGGGCTCTTGGAGCTGTGTGCAGCTTTAAAAAATGTCAAATTCTCAAACTCAAGTGAAATGAGCTCAAAAGGCCAGCTGAATCAACTCCTCTCTTACACAGTTTAAATAAACGACAAACACATTCACCTTCTCACAAGATTTATTTCTGTTGGATCGGATAGCATTGTGTTGTACAGCTGTTCCTGATGTTGTATCCACCCCTCATTACATTGTTTCAGCTGATTTGTATGAGTTGGAATGGGGAGGAACGCCACTTTGCAAAATATATCCAACAGACACTTGCACAAAACTTTGAGCCAAACAGTGATCTTTTAAGACTTTTTTGTTATTTTTCAAAAGCCAAGTTTCAAAGAGAGCAAAATTTGTGGGGCCATCAGCAGACATGTGAACAGTGATTTGATTGGTTAAATCAACCAACGTGGAGACAATGGAGCAATCCATTCAGTTTCAGTTCATTCTGAAAACAATCTGAAACATAGAGGCTCTGCCTACCAGCTTTATTGGACATGTCCTGACATGTTTGAGCCAGAGGACAGTGACAGGATGGTATTTTTTTTTCTTCTGTGTCAGGTTGTTGTTGGAGCTGAAGTGAGCTGAAGTGAACTGCTGGGCTGACTTGGACTGAGAGAGTTGCTGAGGGTAACTGACTGCTGGGGAGGGTGAGGGGAGAAGGAAATGGTGTCATTCATGAGTCACTTTGTGGAACTTATATAGTGTTGGAGGACCATGGCTCCGACACAGGACCAAACCATATTTCAGATCAGCCCCAAAAAACCCTGAAAGCAGATATCATGAACAGTTTCCTCCACAATTCAGCACCACATAGTTCTTAGTCTTTTCATGTTTTCAGCAACTCTTTTCTATCATGTATAATGTGTTTCGAGGAACTAGTAAGTCCTGCGACTCGACCCACACCCGTGATTAAACACAAAAGCTTATCAGTATCTGTCAGCTGCTCCTCCTCCTCCTACAGTTGTCCATGTGTTTCCTCAGCAACAATATATCAATGCTAATACTTTATTTTATTTGATTTATTACTCTGATCACACCAAATTTCTCCCAAACACTTGACTTGACTTTTGATGATTTTTTGTCAACAATTTGGTATTCTCCACCAGCAATTTTGACCTCTATGTCATCACTTTTCATATACTAGCTAGCAGCTAGCCTTGCTATTATTTGGCTGGATGTTGGGTCAAAGGTTGTAGCACAGGCCTGATTTAAATGTTCCAAATACTGCACAATCATTTCCATTACAGAGTTTTCTGGGGGAAAAAAACATTTTTGTTCTCATCCTCTGTGCACCCCATGCCCATACCCACCAATTTACTGAACTTTTTTGCGGGTTTTGCAGGAGTCTGCCTAGTTTGCTTGGAATACAAAATGTTCAAATTTCAATTTTACTGATTAAGTTAAGGCAAACTCCATCTGCTGAGGAAGATCATGTCCAGAACAGCTATTAAATTGAAATGAACTTTAACTGAAATGATCAAGTATAAGTAAGTAAAAATCTCAAAGGGAGGATGTTCTTGATGACAGTGACTGTGTAATTGCAATCTCCCTGAGTCATGTCCAGCTGGAGACCTTTGGTGCATCGCTCCCACCTCTCCTCTCACTACCTCACATCTCCTTACTGTCACAATCAAATAAAAAGGTAGACATGCTAGGAGAAATACCAATAAACTCAAAACATTTAAATCTATCCATATGCTCTGTATTATGGATCTGCACTTATATAATTCCTGAATCAAAATATTTGTTCTGGTCACAAATGTCTAATAAACCTTTAGCTATCACTTTCACCCCAGCAGAGGCGACGGAGGGACGTCATTTGTTGACACACTCTCACTTTGATGATCCACTCTGGAACAAGTGAGATCACGAGGACACACTGGGCGGTGCAACCAGTCCATATGTAGCAGGAACAAAAGTAGATGAAAGTGGCTCTCTGTATGAGACCAGCGTCAGGTGCCCAGGGAAATACACACACATTTGAGCCCGCTAATGTTTCCTCTTTAGGGGAATCTGCTGTGTATATGTGTGTGTGAGATCAAGAAGCAAACGAGCGGGGGTATTATCTGATTGGCCACTGGCTGGCGTTTGGAACGTGATGCAAGTAAACACCGGCTCCCTTTGAAATACCCAACGCACCATTTGCAATTCTAAACATCTCGGTTTCCATTTACTCATTGCAATCTGAATTGTGTGTGTGTGTGTCTGGGTGTTTTCTGTGGTTAAACTAAAGCTTCTGGTTAAAAATCAGGAGCGTGTGGCCCTTAAACAGACCTGTCGTGCAGGGAGAAGACGGATATGAGAGAAGAGAAAGGCAGACACGGGGTCTTTGCAGAAATATGCTGTTTAAAGAACTGTCATCGTAATTCACTTCAGAATTTGAATTGACGGGAAGCTGTAAAGAGTGTAGAATAAATTCTCAGGGCAGGACCATGAATCAACAGAGCTGTTGTAGTGAGTTCTTTCAGAATTTTATAACACTGAGGGTGGACACCTGTCATTCTCTAAGTATAGCTTTAACACAGGAGTATTTCACCTGTGGCAAGCCCCCTGCAGAATGATATAAGGGAGGGTAGGAATGTGAAAAGTTAGATTTTTTTATTGCACTGTAAAAAATCATACAGGAATTTAGTGGATTTGACTAATTTCTTCTCATTAATTGAACATAAATATACAAGTTTTATTTATTTAAGTTAATTAAGCTCAAAGTATTTCTTTTCAGAACACTCAGAGCTCATAAACATTAGTTGAAAAAGACTTGAAGAGCTTCTAATGATGAGTTTAATGAATATATTGTATATACTGAATCTATGATAGGAGTTCAATCAGCTCATTAAATTAAGTTTCTGAAGAAACGTGATCAGCATATTTTTGTGCATCCCATTTACCTTGGAGGTTGGAAGTAAGAGCCTGTAGTGACGTCACACCCAAGTTGACCACGTTCCAGTACAACAAATACCCCAAAAAATGTGCTTGATAACAAGACATTCCACCGTATTTCGAGCATACAAACACTGTAGCAACACTGTAAAAATGAAAAACCGAAGGAAACTCAAAACTTCTCCTACTACTCATCCTTTGTTGACATAATTTTGTTTTCTTCTTTAGATAAACTTGAATCTTTGAGTTTTAGACACCCCCAAAAAATGAAGTGAATAACGATTATTTTAATACTTCAGTTAATGCTATTCAGTTTTGTAGGCACCCAAATAATGACAAGTAAACTTCACAATTTTTGAAATACATTTTTCCCTAAAACTCAAAGATTCAAGTTCATCTAAAGGAGAAAAGTAAATTATCTCAACTAAAGATTATACATTTCAAAACTTACGAGTTTGAGTTGGGCTCAAAGTAAGATGTCTCAACTTACTTTTTACAGTGAACATGTCCACAGACAGTATTGCGTGTATGACTGACTTTACTAGAAAAGTTTATTAGTTTTGGATCATTACATTTTTTTTTCCTCAACTTGTCTTTTCAGATTAAATCAACTTATAATTTGAAGGCAGCCCAGACATTAATTGTTTTAAGTTAAAACATTGGTTTATTTTTACAATGTGCTTACTTCTGTTTTTGGGTGAACTTTTTTGTTTGATTAGGGTTCTAAATCTCAGTGTTGTATGACTATAATGAGTCAGTGCCTGGCTAGTATATCAACATATCATGATTAGTCAAACATGAAGCTACTTTTCAAACTCTGAAAATGTGAAAGAAAATGATTTTTTTTGTAGTTATCATTAGTTGTTAGTTGAATTTGATATCTTAAGGTTATTTGATTACTTGTTTTGAATCATGACAAAATTACCCCAACTTGTCTTTTCAAATTCAGTCAACTTCCCTTTTTAGGTTGAAACAAATAGTTTATTTTTACAGTGTGCTTACTTCTGTTTTATGGTGAACTTGTTATTTTTTTGGGTTCTAACTCTCTCTGACGATTATAATGAACCAGTGCCCGGGCTAGTACGTCAACTTATCGTGATTAGTGGAACAGGAATAGAGGTTTTAGCAATTTAGATTCATTAAAATGGCTTCTGGGAATGCAATTACCAATGCAAACAGTCGTCGGACCGGGCTCATTGGAATTCCTGCCGAATAGACACAAGCGGCTCCTTCTCACTTCTGCAAGGCAGATAGCAGACAGACAAGCTGTCAGAATCGTTATCGTCGGGACTTCATCTCGTTAATTTGGTAGATGGGAGCGCGGGTATTTGCCCTGTGGAAAACTAAACACACTCGCAGGGTTTTCTCTCACCCCCTCCCTCGGTCCGCGGAGAGAAACCAGCCGAGCAGCCAGGCAGCCTGGCCCACACATAGCCTGCAGTCATATCAGACCCAACAGCCTGGCTGGAGTCAATATGACCGCGGGCGAAAAAATGGTGGTGGAGCTGGTCCCCCTCAAATCGAGACCTGGCTCGGGCTGCAAACAGCGAGCGAGGAGGCTCTCATTCAATATGAGTGAGTCTGTGAGGCCCCCCCACCCCCCATCCTCACCCCCAATCCTCACCCTTTCAAAACTTGCTCTCACTCAGCCCGTGTCAAACCCCCCACCCCCCACCCCCCACCCCATCACCACCACCGCCACTGAGTCTTTTCAGCTCTTCTCTCCCACTTCACCAACTCTCTGGCTCTCACTCAACCTTTCCTTGTTGTTGTACATGATTTTTTTTTTCATTATTATGTGAAGGCGAGTGGTGATGGAGTGTGTGTGCGTGTGTGTGTGTGGCAACAGTCTGACAACCAGATTTGATTTGACAGCAGATGCCTCTCTTTTCCCCCTCTCTGCTGACCCTGCAGACCAGAGTGTGGAAAGGCTTGGAAAAAGGGGGAGGATTTGGGCTAAAAGAAGCTTTTTATTGACTGGAGTTTGGTTGGTTGTTATGTGCCTCGCTGCTCCTCGACTCCAAACACACTCTACCCCTCGATTTCTTTCCTTGGGAGCCGACCAAAGTTCAATTTGGGCAATTTGGAGAGGAATAGTAATAGTGATATTAAGAGTAAACTTCAGAGTCAGAGTGGAAGCACCTCCACGCATTATGCACAGGCACACACCTTTTCTTTTCTCGGTGAAGCGAGAAAAAACACAATCTAAAGTCTAACGCTTGGAAATTCCAGGGAGTAGGTGACTCACAGGTGACATAATGAAAAGCTAAATGAAACGAAACTGGAAAAAAAAAAATACCAGTGCCTCATATTCAATAATTAAATAGCATCCGTCATTACTTTGAAGGGGTCATCCACAGGGTCAGACAGAATCCCGAATCAAGAATTTGTGTATCACCTCTATTATTATTCATTTTGTCAACTGAATATTTATGACTAAAACACACACTTTAGGCAAAAACTGTGTATATGCAAAAGCTCCCCACGTCGAGCCCTGCTTAGACATCTCAAAGAGAATACGCAAACACAAAGTGCTTTATTGCAGTGTGTGTGAACAGCCCTGTCAAACGTCTGTTTACCATCTCACGTTCCCAGAGGCACAAACCTCTCGACAGAGGCTACACCTATTTTTCCTTTTTTTTTTTTTTTTTTTGAAAGATGTCTTTAAAACAACAGCAGTTTCTGCTTTAAAGGCAGGAACGATGTCAGTGTTACAACCTCAGAGGACAAATTTGAGTCAAAGTAACGTTACCTTGTAAGTGTTTTCCTGCTCAACAAAACCACACACCTTACAGTAGGTTCACATGCTTCTATGTTTCCTCAGTGTGGTTAGAGCATGTTAAAGGAATAGTTTGACATTTTGGGAAACACACTTAATTCCTTTTTTTTACCGCTCTCATGTCAGTCTGTTGGATAAGAACCTGCAGCTGAAGGCAGTGGTAAGTGGCGTGCCACTGTCAGTAGAGGCCGAGTCATTTCGGGATATTGCAGGTGTGTGTGAGACAAGATTCCGAGAAGGGAAAAGAAGGGGGAGAGTAAGTCGGTATATTTGACTTTTGAAGGAGAATTGCCGGGAAGAGTGTACCTAGATCATGTGTGTCATATAGTAGGGCCATATGTGAGAGTTCTTCTCAGATGTTTCTGATGTCAGGAATGTGGACATGTTGACCCTTCCTAAGTCCCGCCCCTTTTCACTCCAATGCTCCAATGACAATACATTAAGCTTGGCTCCTCTGTCAACTTTCTCCTTTCCTGTATGCTATGTGAAAAGTGACATACATTCACATCTTAAAGTAGCTAATGTGAGCAAAACAATAGCCAACTAGCTAGCAAATCTACATCAATCATTAGCTAGATAGTTAGCTCGTGTTTTGCTAACAATAGCTAGCAAATTAGCAAGTGTTTTACTAACATTAACTAACTTAAGATGTGACCCTTTATGTTTTTACAGGAAAACAAGAAAGTTGATGGAAATTTGCTCACCTGTTATTGGAGCACAGAGCAACAAGGGGCAGGACTTAGGAAGGGTTCATTGCAATGTGGAGGAGTGCAAAAATGAAGAGCAAGCACAGTGCCTGCACTGTGAGGGAAATCACTAAGCGAGGTCAGGACAGCGTCTAAAAGGAATTATGGAGGTGAAAGTGAATAAGATCAGAGCTGAAAAGGGATTGTCATATGCTGAAGCTGCTAAGAGACTGGAAAGAAACAACAAAAAGGGGGCAGTAAAAGATGAAACGGAGCAGAAAAGAGCTGATCAGAATATCTGCAAAGGTTATTAGTTATGCTGTTGAAATAAGATGTTGGAAGTTGGAAAGGATTAAGGTGGTGCTTGACCTGCAAGGACACACTTGAATGTTGTGGACATATCTGGAGATCTAAATACTGCACTGCAGAAAGGATTTGCACCAATTCAAGCAACTGGGTCTGGGTTATAGAAAGGGCACTGTTGTAAATGGCATCACCTTGGGTGGAGAATGTAAAAAGATTGCACTGTACAGCTGTTACAATACAGTTGGTGGCAGCAATGCAACTCATATGGATGTCAACAGCAATAAAAGCCTGAAGAAGAAGAAGAAGAAGAAGAAGAAGAAGAAGAAGAAAAAGAAAAGAAGAAGAAGAAGAAGAAGAAGAAGAAGAAGTAATATACTGCCAGGAGGCCATTAGCTTAGCTCAGCATAAAGGCTGGAAACAGGGGAAAAAGCCTCCAAAGCTCAGTAATAATAAACATGTCATATCCTATTTTTTAAACTGTATAAAAGCCAAAGTTTAAAAATGGTTGTGGTTTTGTGGGAAGTTATGTTCAGAGGTATTTATTAGCAGGGCGCCTTTTTGTTTGTACAGATTAAAAAACTGGATATAACATGCCAGAGGTGTGGACTTGAGTCATGTGACTTGGACTTGGGTTGACTCGAGTCATAAATTTCAAAATGCAATTGAATCAAAAAATATTTGCAACTTAACTTGGACTTTAACACAAATGACTGGTGACTTCACTTGTACTTTTGACTTGAAAATACTCGATACCTTCCCCTAAGGCCAAATATTAAAAATTGTTATGTAAAAAGTGCGCCACAAATCAGTCAATTTCACTTCATTTCTTGAATCTACTAATGTTAACCCCTCAGGCTGACACTGAGTGAAAAAAAACAAATATACCACAGATAATTTTGTTTGCATGCAAAAATTATGCCATGGTCAACAAAAAACTAATTTTATCATGCAAAACATGCTGGTTGAAATTTCAGATGGAGACGCAACAACCTTCAGCTTCATTCGACATTGTTGCACAGAGTTTTTGCTCAGTTGAGGCTCTGTTGTTAAAATGGCATTACATTTGTTGAAGAGTGCATTATGACTTGTTTAAAGTTGAACACTTGAGACTTGACTTTTCAGTCTTGCTTTGGGACTCGAAAGGACTTGAGACTTAATTGTGACATGCAAAACAATGAGTTTCCATCAACATGCTAATGTTATGGCAATGCTATCAATGCTAATGTTAGCATTATCATTGTGAACACGTGCGCATGCTGAAGTTAGCATTTAGCTCCAAAGACCACTGTAGTTAAGTACAGACTCTCTTAGTCTCGCTAGTCTTTCATGTGGGCAGAGCAAGGACAGCTGTTTCCTGTCTTCATGCTAAGCTAAGCTAACCATCTCCTGGGTCCTGCTCCTTATTAAATGAACAGGTATAGTGTTGTATTGATCTTCTCATCTAACTCTCAGCAAGATGGTGAATTAGAGCATTTCCCCAAATATTCCACATACCCAACTGATCCTTTAAAGTCAAACTAAGCAGGAGGAGATTTAAGGTGCTCTGTGCAGAATATATACTATAACTACATAGATGCAGGTAAAAGTGATTAAAAGTGAGTGTATTATTGGCTTGGATGCCCGGCTCATTTGTTGGTCTCTCCCAGTAGCAAGCAAAGTAAACACACAGCAGATCAGTGCTTCACAGCCCGGCATCCCAAATATAGATTTCACTGTCATCTTTAAGTATGCAAACGATCTGTCAGTCTGTCGGTGGACGGACGGCTCATGGCTGCATTCCAGTCTCTCTCATTTTAATACCCAAATTGACGATGCGCTCTGCCGTCCTTTTGTTACCGCGCCGCGCTGAGCCTCATGCTGGCCAAGAAAACAAAAAAAGTCAGTTATACAGCTGCAATTGATGCGACAGGCATTTAGTAAAGCGATTTCTATGGTAACAATCCTCAGGAACATTTTCATTTTACAGCATCAAATGGGTAAAAACGTGGCCGTGATAATTAGCACTGTGTGTAGCTTAATATGTGTGTGTGTGTGTGTGTGTGTGTTGCTGAACCTGCTTTAAAGGACTTCAAAAAGCCTGGAGGAAAAACACAGTTTGGCATTTTACGACATCTCACCACTCTCTCTGCTGTCACTCAGCATTAGGAGCTGTTTTTGCCTGTTGTATTTTTCTTTTGTAATCTAAAGCACCGTCCTTTTAAAAACGACTCTGCTAATTACTTTATTTAATCGGGCGCCGGCCGAGGAATTATTTTTGTAGCCCGGAGCTACTTTTGAACCTGTAACAATAGCTTTTGGAATATCAGTTTAAGATAAAAAGCTTTTATAGTTAATCCTGCAGGCTGTTATATCTACACATTTTGAGTCGCACTTTCATGTGGACCCTTCGAGATCACGAGGACTCTGATATAGTTGTATTGCACCTGAGGATAATCTGAAAACCAATGCAATTAGTTCGACTGTGCATAAAACAAGTAAGCGTCTAATGTTTAAAGGGACAGTTCACCACAAAATCAAAATTACATACTGTATGTTTCCTCTGGCCTGGAGTGCTGTTTATCCACCTACATTTTTTTGGTGTGTGTTGCAGAGTTTTGCAGATATCGTAGTATAATGGAACTAGATGGCACTTGGCTTATGGTGCTCAAAGCACCAAAAGAAAATACATTTGAAAAATTCAAAATCTCTGTCTCTCTCCAAAAGTCATGACCCCATTTGCGGTAGACTCTAAAGTAGCTCCAACGGACTGTAAAGTAGTTCAGGTGCACTGTAAAACAGTTCCGGTAGATTCTAATGTAGTTCCCGTAGACTCTAATATAGTCCTGATAGACTGTAAAGTAGTTCTGGATTCCTGGATTCTACTGCAGAGAGAAAATAGTTCCTATATGAAACTTCTCACAACAAAGTCTGTGGATTATCTTGAATAACGGCGTAATTATTTTTGGAAAGAGACCCTGGTTTTGACTTTTTTGAGCACCACAAGCCAAGTGCCATTTAGTCCCATTCTATTGGACAGTGGGAAGACATCTCTATGGCTGATATCTCCAAAACTCTGCAATTCACGCCAAAGAAAAAAACTAGATGGACAAATAGCACTACAGACCAGGGGAAAAATATGTATTTTTGATTTTGAGGTGTGATCCTTTTAGGAAAAGTGTCCACAAAGTTAGAATTTTTTTTTCTTTTTGACAAATTATCTCTGAAATCACACTGTCCTTGCCTTTTTCCAACCCACACCTGTTCCTTTCCAAGCACCCCCCTACCCCACTCTTCTTTTTCTGTTTTGAATTAGAGAAACCAAGAACAGGGCAGCAAATGGTGTTTGAAAGACCCCCCCCCCCCCCCAAAAAAAAAGACGGGGTTGGGGGGTTTGGTGGTGGTGGTGGTGGAGGGGGTAAGAGAGAAAAAATCAAAGCGAAATCGGCAGAATGCGTACTTTCAGAGGCTGCGGCACAGTTGAACTGAGCAGGCCCAAGTCCTGTGAAAAGAAATGGAGACAGCCTGAATGCAAATTAAATCCCCCTCATTCCTGCAAATATTGTCTTAGCCATTAGTGCGGGCTTGACTAGAAAGGAGTGGTCCCACTCATTGTCGCTCGGCCAGGGAGAAGTCAGGGGAAGAATTCTATTCAGTGGCCGTCTTGGGGGCTCGGTGCACTTGGGCGCTTGTTTGGTACCATTCAAACGCCACAGACCGTGGCAACAAAGAGAGCTTTCAGTGTACCTCACTGTAAAAGCATGTGAAAAAGAAGAAAGGAGGTGGATAGGAGGGGAGAAGGAGGGAGAAAAGGGGTTGAAGGGGGAAGAGGGGGAGAAGGCAGCACTGGAAAAGTTTAGGTGTAGGTCCTGAGTGGAACTGGGCCTGTATGTTGTTTTTTAATCGTCCGGTTTATTTTGCTAGGTGGGATATTGGAGCGCTTCGTGCAGCTTGTGCAGTTGGCTCCACTGGGTGAGGAGCTGTGGATATTACGCACGCACGCACGCGCACACCACACACACACACACACACACCACACACACACACACACACACACCTCTAGAAATAAAGGTGCCTACTAGAACCATACAAGGTTATTTGGCATATCTCATTAAAAGATACTTTTTGGTTCCCTGAAGAATTTTTATAGGGTCCTACCTAGGACTCAACACCAGTTTTTCTAAGTTATACCTAGAACCATCTGTGAACCACCCAGAACCCTCAATTAGGCCTTTTCCACCAACATGGAACCGGCTCTGCTTCCAGTTCAAGCACGTGATTTTGAACTGGTTGGAGCATTTCCACCAAAAGTCAACCAGAAAAGTTGGTCCTCAGCTGGAACCAAAAAATAGCTGGTTTTCCTTGGGAACCAACATGGGCGTGTCATACTCTACAGGTTGCTGTACATTGTGCAGTGCCCTCTGTTGACGACATCCTTGATTACAGTGTTTCAGCTCAAAGCTGGTGAGAAATGCAGGCTGACTCACTAGATTGCACCAAGGTTGCAAGAATCTTGACCAGAACTGGTTCAAGATCAGACCACTGCTAAGTTGGTAGAAAAGGGCCCTCTGAGAGGTTTTACAAAGAACCCTTCTGTGGTGTAATGGTCCCATCCAGAACTAAGGACTCTATCAAGAACCTTTCCACCTTCTAACTAACAAGAACCCACCTGGGGGTTCTACTGAGAACCCTTTAACATTACAAAGGTGTCATCTTGAGCCCATCCATGGAGGTTCTACCGAGAACTCTTTTATACTTAAATGGTTTCATCTAGAACCCACTCCGGGTTATCTAAAGTTAGGTTTTATAAGGGTTTTACCTATAACACTTTTCTGGAGGTTCTATGAAGAACCATGTTTTTGTATTCAACAGATGAGGCAAAAAATATGTTCCAGAGTAGTGAGCACCATTTTACATTCCAAAAGTTTCATCTAGAACCCATCCATGGTGGTTCTACCAAGAACCCTTTTATATTCCAGTGGTTACATCCAAAATCCACCCAAGGAGCTCTACTGATTTAATCTAGAACCCACCCAGGGGGTTTCAGTCGAGGACCCTTTTGTATCCCAAAAGGTTTCATCTATAACCCACCCATACAGGCTCTACTGAGAAGCCTTTTATATGCCAAACATGTAATCTAGAACCTATCCATGAGGATTCTACCGAGAACCCTTTTATATTCCGCTGGTTTCATCCAGAACCCACTCAGAGTGATCTAAAATTAGATTTCTATAAGGATTTCACCTGTAACCCTCTTCTGAGGGTTCTATAAAGAACTTTATTGTATTCAATAGATCACTCAAAAACATGCTCCAAATTACAGAGAACCCTTTTACATTCTGAGGGTTTCATCTAGAACCCACGGATGGGGGTTCTACCAAGAAGCCTTTTATATTCCAATGGTTTCACCTGGAACTCACCCAGAGTGATCTAAAATGAGCTCTTTATAAGGGTTTCATGTGTAATCTGCTTTGTTGGGTTCTATGAAGAGCTATGTTGTTTTCAGCAGAAGAGGCAAAATGGTCCAGATGAGGCAAAAATGATCAAGTGTGGCAGACCATAGGTAAAATGAGTTGATTAGGGGGATTACAGAGACATCTAGGTTCAAACATACCAACATTGGAATATTTGAGGGTGAGGATCTTTTAACACCCATGCTTTCAACAAAAAAGGGTTCTTTGAATGAAAGCGGTTCTTAGTTCAACCCTTTATCTTACCAAAAACCACAAAAAAGATAGCTTCAGAGACAAATGGTTCTGCGAAAGACCTCAGCCCTTCACTGGAGAACCGTTTTGAAAGTCTCATTTTTGAGTGTATAGAGAGCCTTTTAGCGTCCCGCTCAGCCTGTCTTCAAGTAGCACCCATGAGAGACGAAAAGAGCCATTTCAGCAGAAAACCATACCTGTCCTGTCTCCTCTTAAGATGTTTGTGTATATTTATGTATTTACAGACATTTTTACAGCTGGGCTCTGCTTTGTGCATCATCTCTAGTTGCTGTTTTGCTCTCAAACTTCATCATCAGACGGGTCTGAAGTGTGCAGTTGACCCGGAGTGGCTTTCATACACACAGAAGACAGGTAATTTTTTAAGGCCGAGCACATATATCTGAACGCAGGGCCCCCCTTCTGTTCAAATTCCTGAGCCTTCTGCTGTATCCATCGGCTCTTAAGCCAAACATGACTGTTCACGAACGGATTATTTGTGTTTGAATCCACATGAGAAAGTTCAATCTGCGAATGGATGGGGAAAGTTAGACTCTGCTACAGGCCTCACACATTTCCCGGCACCGAGGATGGCTGTTGTGGGGAGATATCTCATGGAGTGTGCAAACAGGAGAGAAGAAGTCAGTAAAGAAATACCGCACAGGTTTGTGTTTGTGTGTATAGGTGGAGCCGGGGTGTGTGCAGAAAGCAGAATAGCCCTTGGCATCCCAGATTTGTTTTGACTGGTGCGTTTACAGCTGCTGCATAGCATGGGCGAGGACGGGCCCGGCCGAAGTAAAACAACCAAATTCTTACTTTTCTTCTTCTTCTTCTTCTCTTCTTTCACTCTTTCTCCTCTCCTGTCTTTGGAGAGATGGCTCCCGGCCAGCCAGCTGTATAATCAAGCCCTTCATTTATACTTTATTGACAGATGCTACTTCTAGCCTTGGTTGGGGGAAGCCGGTTTGTTTTTCGAACCTCTGGGAAAGATTGAATTCCATGGCAGGGTGATATATGCTTCGGAAGGCTTTGTTAATGTTGGACTACAGCTGCACGGTAGAAGTGCTGGAATGCTTTCCTCCATTTTGTCGAGAGGGAGAAAGAAACCTCAAAACTTGGACCAAAGTGAGAGAAAAACAGTATAGAAACTAATGCAGGTTTGGCAGGGAAAAATATACTGCAACTTCAAACAGTTAGAACCTATTGTCTCATTTCCAAAGACACCACAATCACATATGTAAATTATAAATGCAGCTACTTTATCCTTCTATTTGGTTGTATTTAATTGTTGTAAATTCATTGTCAACAAACTGGGTAAACTTTTGTCTGAGTTTTGCAAGTGCTTTTATGATTATATTATATATTTCTTTTGGGGGATAGTTATTCTCTAAGTTTTTAAACTACATTTCCCATAAAAGGCCATCAAATAAAATGATTTAAAATCCACAGACATCATGAAATTTAACTTACAGGTTCAATATTTTTTTGTTTTTATTCAGATATTTTCTAATTTGTTGATGCTCAGACCTAATTTGTCAATAATCATAACCATAATTTGCCACTCTTAAACTCATCCATAATTGCCGACATAATCAGGCTTCTCAGGTGTTCAGGGACCTTGTGGTTCCACTCAGGCTCAGTAACATGTGGAACATCCAATGGGAATTGCAAGGTGCCTATCCGTAAATCCTCATTTGGACAGCAGGGTGAACAGGCTGTGGCTGTGTATTGTCTTTCAGCATCTTTCTTGCTTTTTTCAACACTGCTGGAGTAGCTTTGTTTCATTTTTCAACAGTCTGTACACCACACCAAGCCATTTGTTTACTCACTGTTGGAATTATTTTCATTGATACGCAGTAAGATCATGGAGTAGTCCAAGTTAGTGTGGAGGCCCTGAGACACTCAGGAATTAAGTATTCTGATGCCATTTTAGCATATGAATTTTCAGACAAAGTCATAAGCAATTAGTGAAAGTAAAAAATGCATAAAAAGAAAACTTGGGGCCCTTGGTATCTTGGGGCCTAAGGCAAATGCCTAACTTTGCCTTGTGGTAAGTTCCCTATGTGCAGGACAAACTAAGATAACTAACTTCCTGTTCCTGTCAGAATACCATCATGTTCCTGTCTCTTTCACTTCAAGCAATACTTTTGCCTCACGTCTCTGCCTCCTGGGGTTTGATTTAAAACCTCTGATTTAGGCTGTGCATGAATGCTGATCTTGACATGCAAGCACACATTTCTTTGGAAAAGTGTACACAATCCTGCATGTGCAAAATGCACAAGTGATGGCAAAAGCTCAACATTCAACTAAATCAGCCGTCACTTCTCATTCCAGCTTATTCTCTGCTCTGAAATGTCACTGTCTTTGTAAAACAGCACCTCAAGACTTCCCTACAAAAACAAGTGAGAAGACTCTGAACTCCTGCATGTGCTCTTTAGTTTAGATTTGGCTAATGTGTGTCAGCCAAGAAATCCTCGCTCTCACGAACAGAGGAAGGCAGAGGGTGCCAAGACAATCTGAGGTGGAGGAGATGGCAGGTTGGTGTCGGTGACAGATGGGATGGAGAGAATGACATCTTCATTTTAAGGACCGTATCTTCTATCTCTTCCTGCCAGTCTGTCGGTTCCTTCTTCTGTCAGTGACCCTGTGTCTCTGTGTTCAGAGGGGACAATCTTACACTGCGGCAAGTTGTCAGGATGACTGATAGATGTTTACAGCACACACAATGACTGCAGAGGACAATACATTTATGTTATTTTCCATATGCACAAATACTATCACAGGCACATGTCTACAACTTCACATATCAGCTCTGAATTCTCCTGGATTGTAGAAGAACAGTTGGTAGAAATATGAATGAGTAACATCCTCCACTTGAGCAAAGAGTTCATCCCCAGTGACATAAGTTAAGTAGAGTTGACTTCACTCGGAAAAATTAAGATTAAAATATTATCTAATCTGAGCTCTAAAGGTTCTCTTAATTATATTATGTAATATATTTGTCTAGAAAATCATTGTCCAAGTTGGCTGTTGGAAACTATCTATAACAGTTTACAGATGACTTTTTTTTTCTCAACAATGACATGCTGTACTGGTAGCCATAAGCCACGTTTCCACTGAAGGAACTTTCCCCATGGGCTAGGAACTTTTGCAGGATCAGCGTGTTTCCACTGCAGGGACCAGGGTCTAAATTAAATACAGGTGACATTATTTGAACCTCCCAAAAGTCCCTGCTCAAGGGTAGTACTTTCCAAAAGTACAATCTTGGGTGGGGCCTGCAGCATTGAACATTTCTGATTGGTCAAGTACTTGCAGCATTTTATTATTTTATTTAGCCACCATTTTAAAGAATCTGAAGCTGCAAACCAACCAGTTGTTCATTGTGCTTTAGCTTGAATCTCCTGCAAGCTTAGAGTTACTGCAGTGTTGCTTTAGACCACGGTGGAAATGCAGACAACAACGGGGTGAAGGAACCGTTTAGTTCCTGTAAAAGTAGTTCCTGGGTCTTTTTGCCAATATTTTGGGTGTAAATACAGCTCCAGTCATAGTTGCAAAGGCATAGCCAGAGAGACACGGGATGTGGTTTTGTGCTGTTCATGCAGCAAAAAGGTGATTAGAAAATGCTAGTTAGTTCATCATGATAATCATTTGACCGTTCTCCATGTTGGAGATACCAGTGCTGAGGGAAGCCAGTGCTACCAGCAAACCGATGCAGGTGCTACTGCTACCTTTAAACGGATGCTGACGGATGCTAATGCTATCTGTAAACTGAAGCTGAAGGATGCTAACACGATCTGTAAACCGATGGTGGAAGATGCTAATGCTACCTTCAAACTGATAATGCTATCTGTAAACCAATTCTGGGAGATGCTAACATAAACTGATGCTGAATGATGCTAATGTTACCTGCAAATTTATACTGAAGGAGGCTAATGCTATCTGTAAATCGTTCCTAGAAGAAGCCAATGTAAACTGACACTGTAGGATGCTGACGCTACTTGTAAATCAGTGCTCTTGGATGCAAATGTAAATTCGTGCTGTAGGATGCTAATGCTACCTATAACCCAGTGCGTAAGCATGCTACAACTGAAACAGGTCCCATGACTATTTTAAGGGACTATTATATGCTTAAGAAGAATTTAGAGGTCATGTTATGAAAAAAAAAAACATATTAATGATAGTGTGAAAGCAGAAAGAAAACAGTGAATGACTGAGGAGCCTAATTAATAAAAGGAAAATTAAAGTCAAGTGCCAAACATGAGGACATCTTAGATATGTTCATCATAAAAAGGCCAGAAAACAGACCTGTGTTATTAAGTATACAGGTTTAGTTGTACACACAGATACACAGTTAATTTACCTGTGCATTCTCCCTCAGTTTGAACTCCAAAGTGTTTTTATGTAATCTGTTGGCTTGTTTCCAACATATATGATTGCACTATTGTTATAATGTCACTGTACCAGATCTCTAGGATTACTTTGATGAGTAAGCAATTTTATCATACCTGACATAAATTATGTCTCAAACTACCAAAATAAGACCCAAGTTATGCTAAACCAGAATTATCCTTTAAGTCTGCACATTTGTGGTGACTAACTATGACTGAGTCTGGTTTTGAAATTGTTACCGACATTGGCGAGAAAAAAAGAATGAGGTGCAAGATTCCAGAAAAGGCTTGTTGACATCTGTGTTTTTCCACTTAGAGAGAAACTCTGCCAGAACACAGGAACACCTCAAACCCACATCCACTATCCACTGCTACTGTGGCTGTGTGCTTTTATAAATACAGCTGTAATCGCTCCATAAACGCACGCAGACACCAAGCAAGGGTTTGGAGAGGATAATTCTGCTTATTTCTAAATATGTCTTACAGGTGTGTGGCGGAGACAGCCACACCTGGACATATAACCCGGACTATTTATCATCTCTCCACTTCTCCACTGTCTCTCGGGCTTGCTTGCCTGCCGGCCTCGACTATTTCCCCTCCAGCAATGACAGGATTATGTCTGACATGTTTAAGGAAGTGGCTTTGGCAGGCGGTGTAGAAGAGGCAGGCAGTGATACACACACACACACACATGCAGGTGCATGCACATTCCTGATGCCAGCCTTGACTCAGTAACCTTGTATGGCGGGGCAGGTTTTGACGATGAGTCTGTCAGTCAAGCCGGAGCTGAAATTAATCTGCGTGTAAAGAGAACGGGGAGATGAGGCAGGGAGGCTTTAGCATTAACTCTGTTATCATTACAGATGTCAGGCGGGATGACAGGGGAGGGCTGATGCTGTTGGTAAACCGATCGCCGCCGCTTGATTCGAGTGGGGGAATTAGCCTCGCTTCGTTAAATGGAAGTGTTGGGACAGGTGAGCTATTTATTTACACTGCCACTGCTCCTGCTGGTGATGATGGCAGCTTTTGTGTCAAAGCAGGCCTCACTTGTCTCCACCATTGCTGCATTTGTCTGCCAAGAACATGACAAATGACACTTTGGAGGAAGATGAGAGTAAATACAATACTACCTTTAAACTGATGTTGCTAATGCTGCCAGTAAATTGATGCTGGAGGATGCTAATGTAAAGTGATCCTGTAGGATGCTGAGGCTACCTGTAAACCAATGCTAAAGGATGCTAATGCTATCTGTAAACCAATGCTGGGGGAAGCTAATGTGAACTGATCCTGCAGGATGCTAATGCTATCTGTAAACCAGTGCTGAACTTGCTAATGCTATTTGTAAACTGATGCTGAAAGATGCTAATATAAACTGATGCTTAAGGATGCTAATGCTACCTGAAACCGATGCTGAAAGATGCTAACACTACCTATAAACCGATGCTAAAGGATGCTAATGCTATGTGTAAAGTAATGATGGAGGTTCTAATGTAAACTGATCCTGTAGGATGCTAATGCTACCTGTAAACTGATGCTGAAGGATGCAGATGCTAAATCAGAGCACAAGGATGTGAATGCTATCTGTAAATCAATGCCAGAAACTGCTAATGTAAACCGATGCTGATGGATGCTAATGCTACCCAAAACTAATGCTAGAGGGTGCTACACTACATGTAAACCAATGCTAAAGGATGCTACTGCTATCTATAAATTGATGCCAGAAGGTGCTAAAGTAAACTGATGCTGCAAGATGCTAACGGTACCTGAAACTGATGTTAATGGATGCTAATGTAAACTGATTTTGTAGAATGCTAACGCTACCTGTAAACCCATGCTGAAGGTGCTAATGCTATCTGCAAACTGATTTCAAAAGATGCAAATGTAAACTGATGTGGAAGGATGCTAACGCTACCTGAAACCAATATTGTAGGATGCTAATGCTACCCATAAATTGATACTGAAGGATGCTAATGCTACCCGAAACGGATGCTAGATGTCATGCTACAAAAACAATCACATTAATGATAGGATATGACAGGGGAATTAACAAGAGAATTAGCCTCGCTTCATTAAATGGAAGTGTTGGGACAGGTAAACTATTTATTTGCTCTCCTGCCGATGATAATGGCAGTTTTATATCGAGGCGGCCTTCATTTGTCTCCTCTGGTGCTGCGTTTGTCTGCCAAGAACATGACAAATGACACTTTGGAGGAAGAGGAGAGTAAATACACTCCAGCTCTGGCTTTGCACGGCCCTGACCAGACCGGCTCCGTCTAGCGTTTCACGACCGCGGAGCCAAATTCCTGGAAAATGACTTAATTGTGGGGTAGATTTCCAAATGATGATTCGAGGCGAAATGACAGAAAGAAAGAAAGGAAGTAGAAGCCGGGGCAGGGTGGGAGTCTCGTATGACTCTGCTCGATTTTCTCATCAGGTGAAATCACAGAGAACACGGGGTGTAGGAGAGGTGAGGTTGAGGAAACAGAGGAAATAGAGAGGAAGCAGGGATACCTTCGCAGGTTTCCCAAACAAGACAGTAATTGCAGACAAACGCATCCAAAATGAGGGGAGCCGTCTACATCCAACATCCTGTGCTTTCAGTCGGGTTTTTATCCCAGAGACGGAGAACAAATGGCAGGAACTGGAGTGCCAGGACGTGCTGAGGGGCTCCTTATACCTGCTTTTAAGTCAACATGCCTGAACACGTTGCCCCCTCCGTCACCCCAGGGGTTTGCTTTTTCCACTGTTGATTCAGACAGGACGCACTCTATCTCCGTGTACCCACAACCCCTCTATTCATCAACTTTTATATGAAGTCACGGGCAGTAAATCAATGTTCTAAAAGGAGGAGATGGAGAGCAGAGGGAGATGTTCAAAGAGGTCTTTGAAAATCTTGCATCGTCACTAACAGGTGTTTTGATTTATGGTGTTTGTGTTTAATTGGGGCATTTCTCAGATTCACATGAAAGGGAAGGTGAATTGATATTTTTCAGGTTGAGAGTGGCTCAGTCTGGGCAACAAGGAGACACAGTCAATGTTTTCTTTCGCGATGCGCTCCCCTCCCACTGTGCACCTGGCAGAAGACATAGTAAATGTTCCCCAGTGGGATTTCAGGAGTTCATCGAATATGTGGCTTTATAAATTATGTCTCAGGGAGGAATTAGCAGGGAGATGAAGTTATGTAGAGCAGAGGGATTTTTTTCTGCCCTCATTCAGATGTTTGTCAGTTTTTTTTAAGCCATGCTAGCTGTGTGGCTGTAGGGATGTTAGCAGTCTATATTTAAGTCTGAAACCTAGCGACAACAGAACAACACTGACAACATTTCTATGGATTTCCGTGAAATTTTGTGCAGACATTCATGATCCCCAGAGGATGAAGCCTAACATCTGGCTTCAGAGTGAAATATCTTGACAATGATTGTAGGGACTGCCATGAAATTTGCTATTGTCAAGGTCCCCAGAAGATAAACTCTCTGAACTTTACTGATCTCAGGTTAAAGTTTTCACTTATTAGCTTGATGTCTACCAGATGGATTCATGGTCACAAGAAGATGAATCCTATTGACTGATGGCTTGACTTTTCCTCTAGCACTGACAGTAGGTTGACATTTTTTGACAAATGTGACATATCTTAACAAATATGGAATGGATTGCCATTGAATTTGGTTGGCCTACACACAATCATCTTCCCCACAAGGTGAATCTCAATGACTTTGGTGAACTCCTTACAGTACTTTCACTGTCCATTACAGCTCCAATATGAGTTTTTGAACTACTGGACAGATGGCCATGAAATTTGCTTAAGATATTCAAGTTCCCCAGAGGATACATTCTAGTGACTGGTGATCCACTGAATTTTCATTTAACCAAAGATTCAATTTGTTCAATTCTTTGTGCAAAACAATGTTAATGACATTCACATCAGCCTCAGTTGTACTTTGTGTTTACCCAAGGTTAGCATACTGACATGTGAAAGTAAGATAAGAAACATGGATGTATGAAGGAGTACTGGATACTCTGTTCATTCCCATAAAAAAATTTCTGTGCATAACCTTCCATATTGTGCAGCTGACAAGAGCAGTAGAGATGTCTCTTCTGGTTTACTTCTGGTTTAACCCTCCGTTAACTTGAATGGGGATAGAATGATTTCATGGTGCTCCTCGAGATTTTTCTGGTCTCAATCAAAATCCTGAGTGAAAGGAGTCATTTCGTGGAGGTTGTGACCTAGGTTATTGTAGTAAATACAGAGGTGGGTAAACAGTGGGTAAACAGAAGTTTACCTATCTTTATCCCCCGATTGACTGATACAATTGATCTAAAAATAGGTGAGTAAACTCTCAGCCTTATTTATGGTTGCATCTTCTCAATGTTAGCTTATGGGAAAAAATGGTCTTTTTGGGCCACTGTTCATCATGTGACATTGTCATTACACGGTGTGGCCAATTTGTCAAATTGGCTTCAAAGCCTAACACACTTCCTGGGAGCTTGATAAAAAGGTAAACCCTAACTGTTAAAAATCACGTCTTGTCATTTAGACTGTCATTATGAACAGCCAGGTCGGAAAAATGGTTCACATCATGAAAGTGTGTGTAAAATGGCCACAAAGCAACTATTACATCTAAATCAAATGCAGTTTTAACACTAATACAATTGATTTAGCTAATAAAAAAGGAGCTTTATACTGTTTATTTGTATCTGGTTCCACTTGTAAAGGTCCAGTGTGTAGGATTTATGGGGCTCTATTGGCAAATTTTGACAGAAATGTATTATTGTATTGGTGTGTAATCAGCTGAAAAAGTAGAATTGCATTTTTGTTACCTCAAAATAAGCTGTTTATATCTATAGATGGTGTGGGTCCTCTTCCATGGAGGCCTTCATGTTGCACCGCCATGTTTCCACAGTAGTCCAGAATGGACAAACCAAACACTGGCTCTAGATATGGCCTTTCACATTTTCACACAGTAGTTTCTACTGCATGGTTGAAAGGTTAGAGTGAGGTCTTCACAATCTACAAGTCACTGCTAGATGCCACTAAATCTTACACAATGGTCCTTTAACAAACTGCTCCAAATACTGTAAAAATAGCTCATTTAGGCTGTACTCCTCAAGGGCTGACTAGTTACTGTATGACATGTGAGGACTATTCTAGTTTCTACTGTTGCACTACAGCAGCAAATATAACCTGTAGAGGATGATGTATTAAAGAAAACAGGGTATGTCCAAAAATGTATAAAAGACTGGTTCTAAACTTTCTCTACTAAAATATAAGAGAAATAAGAACCAACCTCAGCAGTCCTCTATGATCAGTCTTCCCTGATTGCCAATTTCTCCTATTTTGCTTTTTAAAAATGTTCCTGTCTTTGGTTCTGGTATATGAACAGCACGCCATATAAAATAAAAACTAATTGCATACTCTTGAAGCAAGCTATGTTGTAATGGGGTGATCTTTTTCTATTTTATGGCTGTTATTCTTGGCATTGTCTTTTATTTTTTTGATTTATTGTCTAATGGTAATAGATTGTGGTTCTGGTAAATACCGCAGCTGTCCGCTCAGAAGTGTGTGTCCTCTGGACCGCTCACCAGCGAGGCTAAAATAAGTCTCGGTTTGTTATGCTTGTTTGAACAGAAGCTGTGGCCTCTTCATTCTGTGGTTTGCAGCAGAGCTCCTGCTTCTTTTTTTTTTCTCTAAATATAATCTTGAGCACCACTACCTCATCTCACTCTCCTTGTGCCATTGTAATAACTGACCAACCCAAACACACATACATTTTTACATTTTAATTTACTGGGGGAAAAAGACCTTGGAGACGTCAACAGGACATTAGCAATTGGCTGATTTTATTTTCTTAAAGCCAGACGCCGCTGAGCAAGTGGTGCAATCCATCATAGGAATCCACTCCTGCCAGCTTTTCTTCGGCTCACACAAATGTGAGAATTGTCCAGAGTGTCAGCAGTGTGTCACAAGCTCCATCGCTGAAGTCATTAACATCGAGGAGACCTCGAGAAGTGGCCAGAAACAACACATATTGTTTCATTCTAGTCAAGCACAAGTAGGGAAGACCGGGGAGTGTTGTAACGTTTGGTTAGTTGTAACCTTTCAGTTTAACCAATCACAGAAAAGCTATTCTTTCCTTTTTGAGCTCACAGGAGAAATGGCATATCACTGTGGACAACAATATGGCTTTTATGACCCAAAAAAATATTTTCTGATGAGAAAGTAAGTGTTTTTAGCTATGTATATATATATATATATATATATATATATATATATATATATTTTTTTTTTTTTTTTTTGCCTATGGTTTATTGTGTTGTAGATGAAATGGTTTGATTTACACAACTGAAAATAGAAGTTTCTCTACAACAAGGAGATTTTAACTGGTTATGAAACAGTTTCAATTTAATATCAATGCCTCTTACATAAACAAATGAGACCATCTGGGAGAAGATTGGCTATTTCTATTTGGTTAGATTGGTCTTCAGATAATTTTATTTTTGACATTTTATTTTGTGGTTATGGTGGTGGAAACACTACCACTTTTCTCCGCAAAGACCTCTAAAATAAACAAAATATAAAAGTTTCTCATAGTAGTTTTAAATTGTTCACTTTATTCAAAATGGTTTGTTTTTTTATTCTTCACTAAAGTTCTTTAATAAATTGGATAGCCTGGACCTTATATCAGCAAAGTTACATCTATCCCCAACTGGTGTTACAACTCACCCCAATAGCGGAATAAGTTGAAAAACACAACTCTTTGTATTTGACATTAACTCACAATCTGTGATTGTGACGTCAAAGTGAGTTTTATTTGTAGTAGACAAATATAGGCAAGGCTCAACAATATGGAAAGTCTGCTTGCCAAGGGCAAGTAAAATTCCATGGTGGGCTACTAAATCTAGCAACTCACTCGTCCAAGCAGGCAGGTGGCAGAAAAGAATTAAACTATTAAACTATTTTGATAAATGATTGTTTAAGTATTTTTTCTGACAGAAAATGCTGTTTTCAGCCTCTCCAATATGGAGATGTACTGCTTTTCTAATTTATTATCATTTTAAAATTAATATCTCAGGGTTTTAGACTGACAAAACATATTTAAAGATATTCACTTGCCCTAGAAAAACTGGGATGGATATTGTTCACTATTTCATGACATTTTCTAGACATTGCATCCCTAAATTATACCTGACAAATAACTTTAGTCTTTGTTGTAATTTGATAACTGCTAATAAATAACAAAATTTGTGCAGAGGCTATTACAAATTGCCTTTTGGTGAAGAAAACCCATTAACTTTGAACCCTGACGGGTACCATGTGAGTTTGAGAGATCTAGATCTAGCATCACTGATGCTCTAATAATAAGTGTTACTGCCATCCCTGGTCTCCCCTACTACACTTTGTGAGATGGAACAAGACAGAATGGAAAAACTCCAGACCCTCCAATGTTGAAATCAGGAAACAGCTTCACATGAAAACACACTTCAGTGGTGAAAAGCTGTGTTAAAATGAAGTGAAGAGCAAACTAATACCTTCAGCTGTCAGACTAATCATGTACAGCTCCGAAGACGGTGCTACTTTAATGACCCGAGGCGTGGACAGATTATATGCAAAAAAAAAGAAGAAGAAAAAAAAAAAGCTTGCTGTCAAAACTGTGCCCGGGCGAGCGTATCAGCAGCACCTCATCTGTTTTCCACTAACACGCTGAAAGAGAAATCACAAGTCCATGTGTCTATTGGAGCAGATTGAACTTGGCGGATGTGTGTTAAACGGCCGGGCCCCTGGAGTACTGAATAATGATTCCCAGTCGCCCCTCAACTCGCTCGGTGTGGGAGTGTGGCGCAGGAGAAGCCTGAATGGAAAAATCTTCTGTCCAAACAACGGCCTGCTGCTGTCTCCGCCGCGCGCCCTGAGCGTCTGTCATCAGCCGTCCACATTGTTTTTGAACAATTGGCACTAATTTGCCATCTGGTTGAGGGAGCCTTTGTTGCGCGGGAAGGGAAGCATTGTGCACTTATCAATGGCGAGTCCACTTAGGGAGCCACCGGTGGACAGAGACAAATGAGGAGACAATGCTCTTTATCTCGGCTCCGCTCTGGTTCACTTTATTGGCATGACTGTTTATCAGACGATCTGACAAAAGTGGAGTATGTAAATTTCCTGTTCAAACCAGACTGACATGAAGAATTAGTTGATTTTAAAGCAGGTAACATACAAAACATCGCATGAGCTTCAATCAGTTATTCACGGCCGCCCTGGGAGATCAATGCACTGCAGCTACACAAAACACGTGCAAATACACAAAACACAATGAAATGAAAAGAACATCCTCACAATTTGGTGATACACATGCAGGCTGACAAAATGCATTATGAAATACCAAATACAGATATATGCAGGTAACACAAGCAAATACAAGGTGCACAGAAAAAAGGAACAAAGATACAACATTAGAGCTAAAATATGTAACATTTCTACATTTAAATGCCTAAAAATGACATATTATATATATTTTGTTGAGTTGTGTACTTACTCACATTATCCCAGATGTTTGTGACAATCTTCAAATGCAGAGAAATACTTAATTTATTCAAGGAAAGCGTGTGTTTCCTGCTAGCTTTTGCTAGCTAGTTGCTAAATATATCTTCTGGGAAAACATGACCAAACGTAACGTGAATAAAACTTTAATATTACCTACTTCATGGACATGATTTCTGCCCAAGTCGTGTCGGCTAGTGTGATTGTTTAAAAGTGATGATAATGACTCCCATGATCCCACAGTACTTCACAACATCATCAAACTAAGTCTGTCATCATTGTTTTAACGTGAGAGAGACCCCTTGGGACAGAATTTAAATATTGTGCATTTAAAGTCCAGATGAAACAGATTTCGACAGTGGCTTCCACATCCTGACATACTTCCAAATGAAACAGGATAGGCAGGTGGAACATAACAGTGGGAGGAATTTGATTTGATGTTGAAAAGTGGGCGTGTCCGTGTCTTGAATCTTAGCTCCGTGGCACTAAAAGTTGATTGATGGGTGGATGTCATGATTAGGGCTGGGTATTGGTACTCAATACCGAAATAACCCAGTAACAAGTAGTATCAAAACTTCAGTTAAATGATACTTGCATTTGATTTAGAAAAAAATATTATTTGTTTAGTTTTGCTTGCAGTCAATCACTGCAAGCCTTCTTCAATCAAATGCCTGGTTACATGAGTTGTTGCTATGGTTAATGGCTGGAATTCCTTACTCCATGACTTAGAGTGATACTGATTATGTTAGCCTGTACACTACATCCTGTACACTATTATATTTCCTGTAGCATATATAACATGTACTCGGTGTACAGCAGATATTTGCAATAATATGTGAATCAAACAATCACAATGTTGAAACTGGAATAAACTTAAATATTTTCAAGCAACACTGATGGGCAGTCAGAGCTAAGTGTGGTTATATATTTGGTTGTATTGTCATTATTGGGTTGTGGTTTTAGGATTTGATAGTGTTGAATGAAATTGAATTCTGTTTCTCTATGTCTATCTACATAGAGAGGAGGGCCAGTGTGTAGGGTTTAGTGATATCTAGCAATGAGGTTGTAGTTCGCAACCAACTGAATACTGCTCACCTCACCCTCCCCTTCCAATCATTTAGGAGAAACTATGGTGGCTGCAAAACTCGCTCAAAATGCAAAAAGCTGAATCTAGAGCCAGGGTTTGTCTGTTCTGAGCTACTGTAGAAACATGGCAGTTCACGGCAGCCTCCGTGGGAAAGGACCTGTGCCCTCTGTAGATATTAAGGGCTCATTCTAAGTTAGCAAAAACATAATTCTTATTTTCAGTTGATTTAACACTGATAAAAACATACTTTATACATTCTATTATATTCCATTTCTGCCATATTCTGCCAATAAAGGCCTGAAAACACACTGGACCTTTAAGTTGCAGTGCACTGAGCTCTCAGGTTCTTGGTTGAGGACATGTCGACTAAGTAAAACTCTCTGGCTGTAATAATCTGCTCAAACAGCACAACATTACAGATCTCATGGGTTAAAACTCTTTCTGTTGCAGAATGCCCCAAGAGGTTAAGAAGACCACGAAAGTTGCTTCTTAGAGCAACAGCCACTTCTCTCTTCACCTCAACTTTTCTATTTTTCTTCCCTCCTCGTCTCCTCTCCTCCTCCTCCTCCTCTCTCCTCCTCCCCCCCTCCCCTCTCGACTCCGTCCACGGGGAAACCGCACAGTGATGTCACCGCAGCTGAAAGAGTAACAAAGCACCGGTGCCTCTCTTATTTTTCCAGTTTGTTTCTCTCTCTGTGTCTCCTTCAACCCCCCTCCTCCTCCCAACACCCTCGCACCCCCTTCTCTGCCCTCTCCATCTCCCTCACGTGTTTGTTGTGTATCACCCCCACCTCCACCACCCCCACCACTACTACCACCACCACCACCACCACCACCATCCTCTTCACTCCTATCCATTTTGCAGCCAGGCCCGGAGAAGATGAGAAGTGGTGCTTTTCTGTCCACAAATCAATAGGCCTTACTCACCTTTGAGTCAGGCTGCAGAGGCAGCATCACGACTGTATTCGGCTGTACAGTATGTGCAGGCGGGGGGAGGTAGAGAGAGAAAAGGGGGGACCCAGGGGTGCTAGCCTGCCTGTCTAATGCATTATTGAGGAGTGCATCTCAGCCATCAGTTGCAGGTAGAAGGCTGAAATAGTCTTATTAGCTGCTGCAGACTGAAGTGTGGTGGAAAACACAGCTGACCGCAGCTGAAATCCAGCATCTGTGAGGCAGGAGCTGATGTTACTTTGTGTGGGGGATGCTCGGGGATTTGTCTGGCGAGACTCTGGAAAACTTGACTTGCATTGAAATACTGCTCGAGAGTTATTTTGATTGAGACAAATCATCAGATTCTCTCATCAAGTTGCAAATATTACTAAAGATCATATAGATAACACATTTGAGGGGAGAATTTTTTGCCCTTTTTGACATTTAAAGGAGAAATCTGTCATATTTACTGTAATAAATAATAAAATGGCCACGATATGTCATCAGAGATCAAGGAAACATAAGTTAGAATACTTGCTTCGCTTGACATGAACGCTACAGCCACTGTGTCAAATTAATGCCGAAATTTCACTGAGTGAGTAAGTGTGTTTATGAGTCGTAAGAAATCATTACAGAAGGCACAGATGTTTACAGCGGTGTTATTTCAAGAGCAGTGGGCTTTGATTTTTAGGATAATCAGCTGATGAACTTCACTCATTCTTGAGAATCAGGACAAATGTGAATGGATTTTGGTGTTTACTCTCCAATTATGCTGGGAAAATATATTTTAGATCAAAATATTGGCTATTAAATTGTGTAACGGGCCAACCTCCTGGCAACTACATTTTATTAAATGTAGACGTCAGCTCTCTATTCTGGCTTTTTAATCCAGAATTCTTATTTAGCTTTGATTTTGAAGGGCTACAAGGTTGACATGTTTTGGTTGAGATACATCTGATAGCAGTATTATTTAAAGAATTTGTAAAAAAATAGAAACTTACTAGTGCTTGAGCAGTATTCCCGCCTTTTTAAAATCAGGAAGTGAGACAGGGGAGCTTACGGTACACCTAAACCTTTTTTATGCCTGATTAAAAAATCTGATGGAGTTGATGAAAATTTACACATTTAAAGGGCCAACATTTTCATATAAAACAGATTTTTAAGATTTTAAAACAAAGATTATTATAATACCACATTCTTACACTATTTTTTTTTAAATATATTATTTAAATTGGAATTACGGCATTGGTATTAATAATTTTTAGTTTTTTATGATTTGAGGTAGGACATAATTTGTCCAGTTCTCAAGCATGGGTGCTTTATTTTACTGTCTGTCTGATTTTTGACATTAAAAAAAAAATCAGACCTTTCCTTTGTCAAAATAATAACTTTATTGTCTGGCTGTATATGGATCCATATTTTATGAAACCCCCGTCTGAGTGTAACAGTAGATTCATATCGGTATCTACTTAATTCGTAATGTGTTGGAGGCTGTTTTGACTCCATAAGCATGGGTCCTTTTCATTGAATTTTCAATAAACATCTCACCCTGAGGTTGCGCTCTTGGAAAAATAATCTCTTCAGGCCCTGTCAGCATGGAGATCCAACAGCATACTTAAATATTCTCAACCAAAAAACCCAGAAAGCAAGTTTAATTTAAGTTAATTCACACCCCAGTGGGTCTGTAAATGGTATGATAAACCAATGAGCATTGACATGCTATTAAAAATGCATGTCCCCAATAGGAGCATTCATCAGTCATCTATGAGCGAAATGTGGGTGCTATGCTAAGCTAAATGTCTGACATGTAACTTATTCATGTAATGTTTTTGAATTTATTTTAATTGCATCATGCTAATTGATGCTGATGATTGAAAACATGGCTATGCCGGCATTAAAAAATAAATGACAGCTCTGCTCAGCATGCTGTAGAGCCTGAAAATTAAAAGTCAGAAATATGACTGTTCTTCCTTCTCTCTTCTGTATTTTAGTGATAGTGAACAAACCACAGCAAAGCTTTGACAAATACAGCCGTCTCCTGCCATAGTTAATATTAATGGCTTACACTCAAAAAGCAAACACACACACACACTTTGTGAATAATCCAAACCATGACAGTATCGCTTGTAAAATAATCCCATGCAGAGTGCGTATGTGTGTGTATGTGTGTGTGTGTGTTGGGGGGGGAGGAGGGGTGTAGTGACAAATCAGACCGGTTTGAACAATCCTGTCAATTTGGTTTAATTGGTTTGTGGAGTGTGCCGGAGCGTGTGACAGCGTTCGGCAAATGGCATTTCACAGATCTGAATCCTGACATTCCTCCATAGATAATGAACAGAGCTGCATCTGTTGGTACGCAAAGGTCCTTTTCGTCAAAGCGGGATATGGTCCCTCCTTGTTAAAATATGAATGTGCAACTTTGATCAGTAATAAAGGCGCAGGTGTTGCACTGTCTTCCCCATCTATGTGGAGTATACAGTACAGTCAACGTTCCAAAATGTACATGTGTCTCTGTGTCTGTCCGACGAGAGCCTCGGTGAAACCTCACTAATGTTAGGCTGATAAGGCTTGCAGGAAGGAGCTGTTTTTGTCTAATTAGGTGGAGCAGAGAAGCAACTTTAACTGGGGCAAGGAGAAACCAGGCCAAACCCTATTATATTTAAAATACCTGATGCTGTGAGACAGCACTGTGATTGCACCAGCTAGCTAGCTAGCCTCAGGACGTGCTGCGAAGACCCACCTATATCCTACAATCGCCCCGGCTGGGTTTGGAAAAGAGCAGCTACACAGTATTGCTTAATTACATCTCACAAGACTAACTTAATTAAATCTCTCATACTTTATGGTTAGGCCTAAAAGCTGATGATCCACATCCGTGAAAGTAAAGCATGTGAAATTTTAGGAATACAACCATCTACTCAACCATGAGTAAATGGCACAAGGTTGATATATTAATCTCAATGTATTACTGGGATATATGTAGATCAGTGCTTCCCAAGCAGGGTTACTTGTACTTCAGAGTATACTTCTGCAGTTGCCAGGGGGTATGTGGAAGGATTATGGAGTAGTTCAGCTAATTTGAAATTTAGGATTTGATGTACAGTGTATCTCCATATGTTGAGATGGCAGTCATACTTGAACTTAAGGCCATGTGTTGCAATTGAAAGTGCATAGAAGTTAGAATGCAGGCAGAGAGGTCTAAATAGCTAACTAAAGGTAATAGATAGATTGAAACAGCTGAAATTAATGGCTAAATGATAAATATCAGTAATAGTTCAAATAGTTAGCTACATAAAGGTATTATTTAAATAGTTAAAATATATAAAAGTAAAGGATAAACAGTTCAAATAGTTAGCTAAGTGTAAAAGTCATGAATAATAGTTGAAATAGTTGGTGAAAAGGATAATGCTGGAAATAGCTGGTGAAAACTCTATAAATGGTTGAAACAGTTGTCTAAAAGTCAAGGATGAATTACTGAAGTAGATAGCGTAAAGGCTAATGGTTGGAATAGTTAGCTAAAAGTTATGAATAAATGTTTGAAACAGTTAGCTAAAAATCACTGACAGAGTTAACTAAAGGTCATGTTTAAATGTTGGAAATAGTTTGTTAAAAGTCACCAACATAGTTAGCTGAAGGTCATGGATAAATGGTAGAAATGGCCAGTGCTTTAAGTGATATATACATATATATATATTGTACATATATGTATTGTTGTAGTATATTTAAATACTAGGACTTGATACTGACTTTTAAAAAGAAATCTGTTTTTATTGAGCTTTCAACTTTCCAGATAAATTCTGTTTGTTCACTTGGATATTGGCCCAAGGGAGGTCTTTAGGGGTGGGCCCTCAAGTAGCATACAGGCTGATGCACAAGTGAACTGGCACCTACAATTTCCTGTGGACACACACATGAGAGAAATAAATAAATAGAAGATGGAGACAGACAGTACATGGAGAAAATTGGAGAAGTGAGCTATGCAGTTGACAAGTAAATCAATTAGGCTAAATGACATACTCCTGTGTTTGTTTCTATCATAACAAAACAGTAGACAATGACTGTTTAATATTTTAGACCTAAATATTTGATTGTAGTGTAACTTAACTGAGCAAATTCACAAATTTAGGAGGACCAACAACATGATATTATTGTTGAATAAGATCTCCATATACTTACACAAATGCAACCAAATCCTGGACAGGACGTTGTCCATCAAGCAAGGCTGGTACTGAACATACCCTGTGGACACACACATACACACACACTCACGCTTTAATGTTTGCATTCAACATCCGCGAGATCTCTTCTTCACGTCCTTTTTCTGGCACACTCGACTCGCGAGACCTCCTTACAAGTGAACGCCTCGCGAGGGGCAGGCGTGTGGCGCGTACCAGTGCACACTGGGTAATGTAGTATAGCCATAGGAGTATGAGTATCACAAAGCGCAAGAGAGAAATAGAACAAGAGAGGGTACTATGGGCTCATGTGAAGTCCCGGTACGCCGTAAAAAGTCCCGGTATGCTAGAGGCTAAAATTGAGAAGTGCTGGTACTCCGTACTGGTGCGTACCGGCCCACTTAGAGCACTGGAAATGGCTAAAAGTCATGGATAAATGGTGGAAATGGTTAGCTATAAGTAATGGATGAATGGTTGAAAATGTTGGCTAAAAGTCATGGATTAATGGTTGAAATAGATAGCTAAAAGTAATGGATAAACAATTCACATAGTTAGCTAAAAGTCATGAATAACTGGTGTAAGTAGTTAGCTAAAAGTCAGGGATAAATGATTGAAATAGTTAGCTAAAAGTCATGAATAAACATTTGATATAGCTAGCTAAAAGTCATGGATAAATGTTTGATGTTGTTAGCTAAATGTCATGGATAAATGGTTGAAATAGTTAGCTAAAGGTCATGTATAAACGTTTGATATTGTTAGCTAAAAGTCATGGATAAATGGTTGAAGCATGCACTTTCTGCCACAAGTTGTAGTGGGAAGTGCATTCATAGACCCGACTTAAATATTGACATTTCAGTTGTATGAGAACATGGTTATCCATTTTAATGTAATTAATGGATATTTTTAATTATGTAATATATAGTGTTAAATATCATCTAGTTTAAAATAAATGCAACTGGACATTTGGAACATGACAGATGGTGTCCATGAAGGGGTACTTGAGTTCAGCTAACCCATTTCAAGGGGGGTATGTGCAGGCTTCGTTTGACAAAAACAAGGCTGGGAACCACTGATGTAAATAATACAACTGTAGTTCACGGAGAATATTCACGGGCTGCAACTTGACTGAATGGCGTCAGCCCATGCTGACAAGTCAGACTGCATTGCTGCTCACATTAGTTTGGTCGTCACCAGCCTCACAGATGTGTCACATCCAATTACCTTGAGAGTGAACTTAAGTGATAAGCATCTGGAGCAACTGCCATCTTACAGCTACACTACATCGTATTATGTGAATTGATTCACTGGCCCGTAACGCAATCTCTTATTCAAGTGTTCAGACGCAGGCTGATGCACGTATCTCTGTCTTTCTCTCTCTCACACACACAAATAGAATGCTGCTGCTCCACTGAACTGTGCATCCCCTTAACAGGTCCTCATTGGAAGTGAGGACTCCTCCAAAACACCCCTGTGTTTTGAACAGCAGCTCATAGTGACATAACTGGACACAAAGGAGCTTTTGTTGCCATCCAGTGATACTGAAACTGCCTTTGTCATTCTTCTATACATGCTAGACTCACCATGATACTGAGGCAGATTACTGTCAATAGCTTCAGTGTATTATACATTCAGTCAGTGGCCTCAAATGAAACGTTAGAGGCTGAGTAACCTGCTAAACCTGTGTCAGAGACCCGCAGATAACACCAGTAAGATATATCCTTGCTGCCCAGTTCAAGCCAGCGAGTTTTTTTTTTTTTTTTTTTTTTCACAATACTGCACTGAATCGTCTCACATTCCTCTGTGCTTCCCTAATACTGTAGGTAACATGCAGCAGGCCATGCCCTGAGGCTGAACCCACAGTGACCTGATAACTGCTGTTCCCTGCTGTCCTGCGGCATTGTTTGCACACAATTATTTACGCAACAACTGTGGTCAGTTGCACGTCATTGAAAAGTTAAATAATGAAGAAGAGCTGCCCGGAATCAGGAGCAATTTACAAAAACTACTTGACAGGAATGTATGACTTTTTCATTCTGTTTTCTGGTTTCTTGTCTGACCATTTGCTGGAAAGACTAGTTAGTTGGAAGTAAAATTGTGATGCTGACACAGGGCTGCACAATATGGAAAAAATTACATGGCAAATATTTTGACAGATATTGCAATATGATTTCATTTCAGGGATATTTGTTGGGGTCTGTACCAAATAATAACTTTTTTCTTACACTTGGAGTATGAGATTAGTAGGCCGGTTCTTCTCTGCAGCACCAGAGTCCTTTATTATAATGCTGTTTTGTAACACATTTTACACAAGAATTGCACTTGGCCATATTTGATATTTGATAATATAAATATTTCAATATTTGATTTTGATAATATCTCCATTAATTGTGCAGCCTCATCTGATTTTTTCCAAATATCAGACATCCTATATGATAATACAATCATTTGTGACATCTTTCTTTCATAGGATTTTTTCATTCAGAAAAACATGACTATCACTGCTACCTTCCCAGTACTGCTGTCTATCAAGAGATACAGAAGTATCCACTGCCGTACCACAAGACCTTGGAAGAGCTTCTTTTCAAGTGTTGCCAACTTGACCACTTTGTTGCCAGATTTAATGACTTTTCAAACCCTATTAGCGACTGTATTTCCAAAAAGCGATTAACGACTAATTTAACAACTCATTCTGCAAACAGCGCCATGGTCTCTCCCTTTCCCTCTCCCTCTCTTGTGCTGTGCTGGTAGGTAGGAGGACAGTCGTGTCTAAAAGGGAACCCCAGACCAGCAAAAGTTCTTGCGAGAGTGATCATTTTTACCCAAACTGTGATCTCGCAAGAGTTTCGCAGATCAAGTGTTCCCTTCCAGACACGACCTAGGAGGACGCTGCTTGCTGCAGGAGTGGGAGCGCAGTTGTAGCAAGTTTTTATGGTTACTCCGATGCTCTTGCTCTGAAACTTTCTCTGGAGCTTCTCAAAGTACGAGTGAGCATCTCTCACTTTCTCTCTGTGCCTCTAGATTAGGATTCCCATTTGATTTGGTAAATATTTACATTGTTTATTTATTGTTTGAGTGCCATAAAAAAAGAATAAATCTGTAAAAGAATAAGAAAATAAATGTATAAATATAAATTGTTAGTTTGGTCTTGAAAATATCTAAATTGTATTTTTTAATCTTCTCCTTCCAGAAGATTTTTTTTTAAACTTTGTCCCTTTAGTGAGTTAGTGATTATTTGGCTATAGATTTCTGCACTTTTTACATTGCTTAAGGTGATCTCTCCCTTGCTTGCTGCAGCCAACACAAGCTTTATGCAAATGCAAATTAACACATGACGTCATTTGGCGACTTTTGAAGCTAGTGCTTGTTACTTATTGGAAAACAGTTGGCAACACTCTTCTTTCCCGAGGCTGTGAGACTCCTCAATTTATGCTCCACACTCTGCCATAAATACTTATTATTCAAGGACTGAAAAGTGGGGAGAACATGGGATGGGGAATGACAAAATCCACCCCTGATTCCAAATAAGCCATTCCTGCTGAAAAACAACAACAAAAAAACCCTCTAAAAGTTTTACTGAATTGGCTACAAGTTGAAAATATATATTTACAGTGTTCATATGAAAATCTCACTTCAGATATTTTCATATTTCAAAGCCTCTGAAAAAGACGGCGAGCAAATTGAAGAGACACGATCCTGCACACAACCTCGGCGTCATAACTGCTGATAACGCTGATATATGGCCAAGCTTAAAGACCGACATCCTCACTCTGTGTGTCAGATGGTATTATGATTTAAGGAACAGAACGTGTGGACCTTTCCCTCTCTGCATGGTGGTCTCTGGTTTAAACACTAAGCAGGCCTGTGGAGGTACTATCCCAAAAAGGAGCCCATTCAATCAATCTAAGACGTCCAAATGTAAATAAACCTGTATGATGGCGGCGGTGGGTGGCTGGGTAGTGTTCTCGGCACGGGGAACTGTGAGTCTTGGGGAAATAGAGCAAGGAAAAGCAAGCAAACCGTGACCCGAAGTGATTTGTACCTCCAGAGTAACTTCATTGGGACCCTTGGGGTGCCATACAATGCAGCGTATATTGGATTTGTTTACACCTCACTTGGCCTCAAAGGCGACCACAACGGGTGGTGGTAGAGGGGAGGGTCAAAGACGGGGATCATGGCTCCATTTGCAGGCTGAGGGCACGGAGGGAGAGCTCTGCCTCTCTTTTGAACACAGACGCGAGGTCAGCGGACTCAGATCCCAATTCTATATGCTCCTGATGGGAGGACAGGCTAATAACTGCTTTGGGATCAGAGGTAGATGTCTCAAGGCAGACAGACAGGACACACGCAGAGGCTGCAGACAGGACTTGACTTGTGGATCACATTAATCCCATTGGTGCAGCTTAACTCCAAAATTGATGTCAATCTTCCTAACCGCAATCTTTATGTAAATGAAGAAGACACACAGACAGGGAGGTGGTGGTTAGGGAAATGACTGAAGGTGTGGTGTTGTACTGTAATGTGAGACAAAAACATTTGGCAGTGGCAGGTCAGAGGCTTACCAAGGAGTGACAACCAAACAACTCAACTGACTCCTTTTTGCTCTGTGCTCCAATAACAATTGAGCAAGCCTGGCACCCAGCCGAACCACTGTCAACTTTATCCTTTCCTGTTTCCTGTACTGAGATGTGCTATGTGCTGGGTTCTTGTATGTTGAAAAGAAAACCACATTTTGAAGATTGAAAGTTTAAAAGATGCTGCTTGGGAACCTTTAGCACTGATATTAACCAAGGTTGTGTCCAAGATCATTCACTCATTCACTTACCCCCCCTACTCACTTTCTGGTGATTTCTATGTAGAGGACTCTTCTCTACGCACTGTTAATTACACTACGTCATAGCCCTTAAAATAGAGCTAGATGGGGCATAGCCGCTTAGCATTGCCACAATTTTTTTTTTCCAATGGCCACTCACAGTATTGCAGCGAAAAATTCCTCACTTGCCCAAAAAGCATTTTCCCCCACAGGTTACCATTGTAAAAGAGACGTCTGTAAAACTGATGACCGGACACCTGGAACTGCAAACAAGGTCAGTTATCACTCTTTCTATGATTAATTTTTGATTTATGGAGATTTATATTTGTAAAACTTTCCTCAAGCTGAAAAAAAAACCCCAACTTAAAAATCTGTGACGTCATCACAATGTAAAGTATGAGTGCAGGGCAAGGGGGGAAACATTACTGCACATATTTAGTGGTCTGTATAATCAGGAAGTAACCCCAGCAGCTCCAACTTTCATTGGACTGAGCGGGCACCATCACTGTCTAGTCTCTTATAATATAGCTATGGTTTATACAGAACTTTTCATGATGCATTGTGGGATACTTTCAGCCCACCATATAAGGTATAATAATTCTCACTATACATTCGGACAGCTCTACAAAATGGCAAACTCACAGCTTAGTCACAACTTAACTTTGCTAACATTAGCCGTCAGATGTAGACCAGACTTCCCTGTTTTCTGGGGACGCCCCAATTTAATCGTGAATGTAAAACAGACCACAAAGTGAAATTAAATTTTACATGGCAAGAAAGAATGGTTGACATGCTAACCGTGGACTTCTGGATTTGACCGACAGAGCATGGCTGCTTGCTATAGAAGCTTAAATCAATTTTTCTACTAACGACTTGATCACACTAGTTTTTAGAGAAAACTGCTGTGGAAAACTCATCCAGAAGCAAGAAAGTGTGAAGTAGAACCATATAGAAATAGGATCACTTTAGATTAGCTAGCTAGTTAGCTAGTGTTTAGAGTTTTGCTACAGATCAAAACACTAGCTAACTAGCTGCTTCTTCTTCTTTTTTTTTTTTTTTTTTTTTTTTTTTTGCATCAGCTAACTTTAACTCCTTTTGCTAAAAGGAAGTTTTTCCTCATTACAGTCACCTCAGTGCTTGCTCTTGGTAGCAACAGTTGGGTTTATAAGGATTATGGAAAAGACCTGCTCTATTTGAAAAGTTCCCTGAGATAACTTTCTTATGATTTGGCGCTATACAAATAAAACTGAATTAAGATGTAACTATATGTGACTTTTACGGGTCCCCCAGCAACATCTTTTGACCATTTTCAAAATTTAACATAGACAAGCCTAGCACATAGTATATCTAAGTACAGGAAACAGGAAAGAAGAAAGTTGAACGAGGTTCCAAAATGAGTCAATTGCCGGTTCATATTTTTTGTTGTAAGGAAAATGTGTTACAAATTCTTGAGGATGCAAAAACTGGAAACCTTCCTATAAATTCATTATTTTCAGGGCCTGTTAGGAGCTGAGCAGATGAACGGCAGTCTACAGAGGAATGACTGAAGTGTCTGACAATGTGAGCACTGTACAGCCGTGGAGCCGAGGCCGGTGCTGTTGTGTAGTTAAGGGAATCTCTGTGTGAGCGGACAGGGCCGGGGAGGCAGGGAGCTGCCTGCCAGCAGAAATGCAGCTGCAGGGCTTAAGAGGCAAGAGGCCCGGCTGTACGAATGCATCATGTAGATGTTAATTGGCGGCCCCGCTTTCTGCCACTAGTTGAACTCCTCCCCCTTCCCTCCCTCCCTCCTGCTCTCCCTCTTTTTAAGAACAAATGCCACATTCCTGCCATCAGTTATCTGCTCTGCTGACAGCCCCAGTGGCCCGTGGAGGACTCCCCCCTGCAACCTGTCCACTCCAGGAGGAGGCCTGTTTACACAGCGCTGATTGGGAGCGCCCTGGACTGCCCTTGTGACCTCTCCCCCCTCCTCTCACACCCCCTCCTCAACTCTTTCTCTCTTCTCCCTCTTTCTTTTCTACACTCCTATTCTCTTTTGGCCTCTCTCTGCTCCCCCCCTCTGTGCTTCTTGTGCCCTTACAAACCCACCCCTCCGTGGTTCTCTGAAGCACCCACAGTGGGACGGGGGCGGCGCTGCTCTGCGGAAGCCCGGGCAGCGGAGATGTAAATCAGTCATGGTTTTTACAGGCCTTCCTTAAGTGAGCCCAAGGGCCATGGTGGGTCTCAGCGGTGGCTGGCCCAGATTTGCAGCTTATTCACAGCGAAGAAGTGACTTTTGTTCTGCTTATAGACTCTATTTCAACACTCCAAGTTGCCCTGGATTCAGAACCTGACTAATGTTTCCATTTCAATAAAATGAAAAATAAGATGGCAGAGGAAACTGCTGTGATAGCTCAAGAGCGGGATGACAATTATGGTACCTGTGAACGCTGACTGTGGACTTGATAAATCAAGCATAATATATGAAAAAAATCAACACTGGGCTGATGTTAAGTCACTTAGTGCTAAACAGCAAAATGAAGTGCAGCTAATGGAAAAGTATTCGTTTTGCAGAGTATTGGACAGGTTAATTTTTTTTTACCTGACGATGGTGTTGCAGAGAAAGTTAAAGGGATAATTCACCAAAAAATGAAAATTCAGTCATTATCTACTCACCCTCATACTGAATGAAGGCTGGGTTTAGTTTTTTAGTCAACAAAACACTGCTGGAGTTTCACAGGAAAACAGCATGACAGAATCTCCCAAAGAATTCAATGGTGATAAAAATGAAAAAAATAACGAAAAAGCCCACATAAAATGCCTCCATACTGCTTGTCTGGTGTAATCCAAGTCTCCTAAAGTCCCATCATGCCATTCACTTGTACGTGCACAGTGTTAGACCACACACACACCCAGTTCAGATGGTGTGCATGTGCACGTGAAAATGGCTCCAAGCTAAGGATCTACAGCAAAGATTAAGGCTAAAAACACTGTGTAAATGATGTCTGTCAAGTCGACTTGGTGTGCCAGGGCTTTAGGATCTGGAGGATTACACCAGTTGAGCAGTATGGAGGCATTTCATACCTTTTTTCCAACAGTCTTTTGTGCACTGAAAAACAAAATTTTGTTTCAGTTGACATGAGGTTGAGTAGATAATGATGAATTTTCATTTTTTGGTGAACTGAGCTGCAAGTTTTGGAGATATCAGCTGTAGATGTCTGCCTTCTCTCGATTATAAGCACTCGGCTTGTGGTGCTCAAATTGGCAAAAATTGGCAAAAAACACATTTGAAAAACTCAAAAGCAATGTATCTTCAAATGTATTTCTGAAAGAGAAAAAGGCCAGAGAAAAATATTATTTTTTGATTTCTGGTTGAACTTTACTTTCAAGCTGAAAGGTCATTTAACTTTGCATCTTTCTGCCAGAATAAGCAAGCCCTGCAAAAGTTGTACATCAGTGGTGTTTTTAGTTGTTTCATGTGTTAGTAATGGAAATTAAAAAGTACATTTTCTGAAATAGAGCACTTTCTTGTAGTACCTGAATGCTGAAGTGGCCCCTGTGACAGAACCATCAGTGGCCCAAAGCTAGTTTGCGTTTGAGACCCCTGTTGTAAATAGTAGCAGTAGCTAGCGAGTCTTATTTCTTACCAGTTACACCCATCCATGCCCCTTGCTATGTGTCACGATACATCATCACTTAAACTGTATGTATATTGAGATCTGTTCACAGTGCAGGCAGAATTGAGATAATGCAAACGATTATCAATACCAGGTGTAAATACAAAGACCTGATCACATGTTAATAGCAGTGTATATGGTATGTATTTGTGTCTGCACCTTCTTGACAAGTCATCCAATAGTTGTCATGACATTTTGCTCAAAACCACAAATGTGAACCTCATGGCGTTGCTAGAGGAAAAGTCAGGGGATCACCAAAGCCTCTAGGACACATCATCTGGGAAGCTGTGAGTTTCTTTTGTGACAATCCATCATGTACATGTTGAGATATTTTACCAAACAAAAATGTTGACTTGCTGGTGGTGCAAGAGGGAAAAAAAAGGGATGATCAAAGTCAGTAGGCTTCATCATCTGGGAAATATAATATAATATATAATCTTAACATATTGTCATGGCAGTCCATTCAATAATTGATATAGTTCAGACTGGACCAGAGTGGGTCATGGACTGACCAACAGACTGACATTGCCATGTACAAAACCCAGAGATAGGAAGTAAATAAGTATATACTCTGTTACTGTACTTAAGTAAAGTACAGATACCTGAAAAATCTACTTGAGTATTTCTTTTTCTAACCACTTTTTACTCCCTGCATTGAACACATATCAGTATTGTCTACTCCTTTCATTTCCAAAATGGGCTTGTTACTTTAGTTTTAATGCAAGGCGAAAACAACGTAAAAAGATGTAACAAGACAAAAACGACATAAACTACGTAAAAATAAGAAAACAAGGTAATGAGACAAAAATTACGTAAAATAAAAAAATGTGACAAGATGAAAAATACATAACAAGATGAAAATTACATAAAAGATAAAACAAGACAAAAAATTACATAAAAAGACGAAAACAACATAACAAAACATAACGAGACAAAAATTACATCAGATGTAATAAGACAAATATGACATAACAAGATGAAAATCATGTAAAAGATGTAAGATGAAAACAATGTAACAAGATGAAAATGGCTTAACAAGACATAAGACAAAAATAATGCAACCAGATGTAACAATACGAAAACAATGTAAAAAGACGTAACAAGCGGAAAACATCGTAAAGATTGTAACAAGACGGAAACGACATAAGAAGATAAAATAGAGAAGTCCTTCCAAGGGCAACTTTTTACTTTTCAGATTTCAGAGCCTGTACTTCATTTTTAATTGAGTAAAGAAGTTGAATCGGTACTTCTACTTTTACAAGTCTTTTACCAGTATCTGTACTTTTACTTGAGTGCAGAATGTGTGGACTTTTGCCACAAAGAATGGCTTAAAATAAATCATACATCCAGTCAGTCAGCTACATTTTTATCCATGTTTCAGATAGTTAATAATTTCCATGATCAGGTATACCTTTGGTGTAATTTGTAGATTAGATGATCATGTGTCAGTTAATGTTAAAAAAGCTACACAGCAACATGTCGTTGCTAATGAAGAGTGCACTGCACAAACCAAAATTCTGCTCTATTTCCAATTCCATAAATGAAGAGTTTTCCCTGCTGTGAAAACAGACTTTAAATGAACTGCTAAAGACTTCGAGAGAGAGGGCGTGCCAAAGTGAAGTAGTGGTGGGAAAAAAAACAACAAACAGAGGCAGAGCGAGTAGGGAGGGGAGAAAAAGGCAGATAAGGAGGGGAAGAGGGAGGGAATGGGAGGGAGAGGAGGAAAGAGACAAAACTGTACATCGGCGTGGTTTGTGTCGAGGGGCCGGGAGCACGCCTCTGAAGACTGGGGCCTCCGAGCTTCCAGCTGTGTGAAGGGCTTCTCTGGAGCTTGTCATCACGTTGGGAGGAGGCTGCACGGAGGCAGCTAATATCCTCCAACAGCAACCGCCCCATAATCAACAGACTGCTCCACACTGCGCTAAAGAGGAACAATCCCTTGGAGAGAGCCTCCACTTGTTTATGTAACTTAAGCCCTAACTTTAATTCTAACTCAATAAATGAATAGAACATGTATTTTATTTTTATGGCATATATGTTATATATACATATATATATATATATATTAATATATATATTGTGTATTATATATTTTCCAACTAAAATATCTTGTTGTTGATACCATATTCTTTGAAGGGGAAAAAAAACACATTTATACATTTTTCAGCTCCAGCTCCAATAGGCAGTGATGGAAACATGAGTCTTTTTACCGCTGTTCTTTACCGCTGTTCTTTACCCTGTTCCCCAATATTATCAGGCTTTGTGTTTAGTGTTGAATCATTAATTTTATGCCAGTGTGATTTTGCAGACAGAAGAGAGAAAAACTTTGTTGCTGAAGTTGTGTAGGCCTGTTTGAATTTGTCCTCATCTGGTGCCAGTTTTTATTGTATGTATTTCAGTGGTGTTACTTGTGGTCACGCGCTCGTTAAGTGATAGTGAGCACAGGTGTGCCTTGTGCTTGTTTAGGGATATTGAACACAGGTGTGTCTCATTGGACCCTGCAGGCAGCTCTGTCAAGAGAGGGTGATGCTGTTGTGCAGTGGATGACATTCTATCAAAGTCTGTGCTCTTGTGTGTGAAAGTTTGTGTGTTTATACCTAATTTCAGATGCCAACAATACCAGTAGGTTTCTTAAGTATTATTTGTTACTGTGTGGTTGGTGCTTGAATGAGATTTGTAAGTCACCCCCGTGCGTACCTGAGCAGATGGTACATTCCAGTTGAAGTGAGGCTGAGCCAGTGACACTGCCAGTCACTCCTTTGTAGTGGAGTGAGGATGGCAGTTTGCTGTCAGTTGTGGGCTTCTTTTGTCGAGTTTACTTTAGTTTCCGGAAAGTCCTCACCATTTTATAACAGACCCCTGCCTATGACCCCTGTCTCATCCCTTTTTTTGAAGTTTTTCAGTGCCAAAACTCATCTTTTTTGGAGTTACTTTTTCAACATAGAGAATATACAGGTCATATGATTTACATAGCCTGTTAACACTCAATATTGTGTGAAAAAGAGTTGACATGAAGCACTTATTCTATTTGCACTATAATTCATTCAGTTTTTTGGGATTGTTGCGGCCTAAAATGCCTGATTTCACAGCAGCTTTTGTAAAAATTGCAATGCATGTTGCAATGTTTGGGGCATTTTTTGCAATGAAATTGCAGGACCAAGAGTAAAATGCAAAAGAAAAGAAATTATAATTCATTAAAAATTGAGGGCAACTTGTTCTGGGGAGAATAAAATCACACTCTGTTCTGAGTTCTAATTAAACTTAACAAATTGTGAAAATCTGCATTATTTTTAAATGAAGAAGTGCACCTGGGAGGTATTATACAAAGAAGCAAAATCTTTTGGCAGCTCAAACTCAGTCAACAGCAAAAAATTATAAAATAAAAGTGCACAGAGCATTGTTAAGTGTCAATAACAATGACAAATGTGTTCTTTTCAGTACCCATGACAAAATAGCAAGGTTGCACAATATTCATGGGGATTAGTTGAATTTTGCGTGAATAATTGTGATTGCAACATCACAACTCTCTGGAGGGAGATGTTTGAGCACTATTTACACTGGGGGTCTGAGGAAAAACAGCATTTCTACCCTCCATGTTCTGTAAATATAGCAGAATTGACAATCAAGTTGACTTGACATGACAGGCCAGTAATCAAGGACATGATGTGTTCTTTTACTATTTGCATTACTTTTCATGTGGTCAGTTATATACTAGATTATTCCATGGAATAAATTAACTTAAATGAGTAACAGAGGCAGATTTAGAGAGATTTAAAGTGACGGGTATAAGATCATAACATCTGTGAGATGTTGAGGAAACTTCTGCAGTATAGAGGAATTGTTTGAACACTGACATACATCACCAGTGCATAACCAGTGTAAAAATGTAAAAATTTCTTGGCAAATTTTTAAATTTAAAGATCTTTAAAGAATGGTTAAAGATCTTATTTTACTTTCCTTTTCATATTAAGATGGTGATTAGGACCATGACTCGAGCCCAGTGCAGTTTTATTTCAAGGTGTAGAAAGTTTGAGACAACTGTCAATCACTCCATTAAGAATCATGAAAATGGCAGCTAATGCCTTTTTATAATTTTAAAGGCAGGATTTGCATCGGAAACAAATGAAATGATCTCACCCCTTGGCTGGATTTTTTAAAAACTTCTTTTCAGATAAAATAAGATTTCACTGCTCAATACCAGATTAAGCGACTTGTTAAGTAGCACGTTTGCAGTGTCGAGGAATATTGTTGCACATGGCATATTGTAGGTTGAATTGGGACACAAAGGGGAGGAATCGGGGGGGTGACCTCAGAAGCAGTGACCCAGAGTGAGTCCCATGTCCCCCGGTGGCCCTGCCCCACTCAGCCCCAAATTCCTGAGCGTCTCCAGCCCTTGGACAACCTCTTCTGCAGACAAACAGCGGGGTCCACGTTCCATTTTAGTGAGCTTCTTGGAAAACCCTTTTATCTTGTTTAGCACACGCTGCCCCATGTTGGCACAGGATCAACACATTCACACAACACACACACACACACACACACACACACACACACACACACACACACACACACACACACACACACACACACACACACACAGGAATATGTGCATGAATGCAAACACACAGATTGAGGTTTAGGTTACTGATTCACAAAGTGTTTTCAAAAGCTGTCATTTACCCTATTGGTCTGTCATTAAATGCATTTGAATGAGATCAGAGCAATTATAATTTACAGCGCTTGATGGTAAAAGGGAAAAGACGAGAAAAGAAAGGAGTCAGTGGAATAAAGCAGACAGTGCCTTCATGTGGTTGTGCTTTTGAAAACCCCTGTGAACCGGAGGGGTGTGTGTGTGTGTGTCTTCTTCTGTGCTGTGCTGAACTGAATCGACAGTACCTCCAGGGCTTAGATATCTATCTTCCATGCAGTTTTCCCACTGGTCATGGAATCTATGGAATATTATGGAATTTAGGAAGGCATATGCCAGACAGGAGACGTCGGAGTTTGATTAAATTTGACAAATTGACTGGGCAAGTCAGGGAATCTCACACATTCTTTACATTAGATGGCTTTTAGCCCAGGGGAATGGAAGCCAGACTGTTCACACTTTTAGGAAAACCGAGGCAACGACAAACCACGAAGGAGTAACAGCTTTTGGTCACGGACGTGCTGCAACTAAGGCTGGGAAAATCATGTATGTAAAGATTCTTGTATGCTGCTACTCCATCCCTTATCTATCACCACTTATTTTGGAGGGTGGATGGGGCCTGGAGCTGCTCCCAGATGATACAATAAAATCATTCATCGACATACCAATCAGGCAGGATGGTAACAAATACGAGCAACAGAACTAAGATAGGTAACAGTACAGTCTTTGTGTAATTTCAATATAGTTAGATGATCCAAGGATGGGTTCACATTAACCTTGGTGTGGTTCTTTTGGGCTGATGTGAAGGCCAGAATAAAATTCTGGTACGGACCAAACAGCCACACAATCTGCCTCGGTGTGGTCTGAGACCGCTGTCAAGTTCACTTGTCATTTCATTGATTAAAAAGCGTTTTCCACACCTGTTTTTGGTGACTCATTAAGGACATGGGACAAGTTAGCCTTCAGTATTTTCTGCCAGAAGGCCTTGAAGGTCAACTTCTCCCAACAGCACTGGTGAAGTAGTAGTGTGTTTGCTTCCACAACATGGACTGGCAGGGGACAAACCTGGACTCACAATGAAGTAGGAAATGCCTACATTATTAAATGATTTGATATCATGAGATGTTCATATGTGCGATCCTCTAAAGTCTTCTGATATACGCTAAATATTTACACCAACATGAACAGAACCTGTCAGTGCTCTATGATGTACGATAGCCAGGTAGAATTTGGGATATTTGTTGTCTTTTTACCCCACAACAGTATGACCATGATCAAACAACATTCCCACCACATGACCTGTGTTAATTTCTGAACTGTTTGAGTTTTGCCTTTGTGAACACAAACCAGATGCGTGGGAAAATTTGAAAGAATGTATCATCCTCATATTCATTCAGTTCAGGAACCTGACCTTTAGGTGTGAACACAGCCTGATAGAATCGGGAAAATCTGTCAGAGTGAGGGGCAAAGACCATAAATGCTGCTCCTTTCATAAGGTTGAACTCAGACACTGGTTATCTGACCTGAGAGACTTAAGATCCTCTATGGACATGCGAACTCAGAAATGTACTCGGCGGCTTCACTGCGTAGAACCTGATGGGTAGCCTTCGAAGTATGATTTTATAATGAACCTTAAATTGCATTTATCCTCATTTAAATTGCAACATTTTGGAACATCCAGCTTCTCAGAGTTCAGGTCAGTTACTTTGCTGAGATCATCATCATTTGATGGCCAAGTACCACCATATGTCATCTGCATGGAAGTTTAAAGATATTGCTTAGTTGCATTCCTGAATTCATGGATGTCTGGATGTCTTATTTGATCCTATGAGCACTCAACAATTTTGCCAAGATTGCCTAATATTGCTGTTTGACATAACTTCAGACTATAACAAATAAATTAAGGTCAGGCCAAAGACATTTATTAGTTTATGTGTCTGAGAGAGTGGGGAAAGACAGTAAAATCCCCCAAAACTACTGTATCTCTGAACTATCTCTTAAACCAAATCACACACATTTAGGCTATTTTATGTGATTTCATTTTGATAACTAACGTAAAAATGTAATTTTCACCTCCATTCACTGAGCCTCTCCTGAAACTGTTTCATGCCTGCCTCCCACTTTGTAAACCCCTATATTAAAACAATGAATTAGCAGGCCCAATGATAGCACATGAATAGAAAATCAAATGGAGCCAAGAGCAGAACCCTGAGGCACTCCATTGCTCAAAACTGCATTGGCTTATCATAACTATCAGACTATCTATATGATAAAAATGAAAATAAACTACAAGCAGACCAAGAAAGACCTGTTTGTAGAGAGATCTAGAGATGTCAGTACTTGGTATTAACTCGGTCTTGCCCTGGGTTGGTCTTAACTTGGTCTTGGCCCCTCAGAGCCTTGGTCTTGTCTCAGTCTTGATACATTCTGGTCTTGATCATGACTTGGTCTCGATTTAGGTGGTCTTCACTACAACACTGCTGTTAGTGAGTTTGTTTGTTACTGCTAAGTATTTTTAGACAAAACAGACCCATTTAACACAATGACACCATAACTGGTACCAAAGTTGAATGGAAGCAGACGTCGTGGAGCAGAGAGCATGCACTGATGTCATGGTGTGAAATGCTGGTGGAAAAAAAAGGCGTGTGATTGGGGATGAGCGCTCTGACTTCGCCCCGCTGTTGTCTGGCTAATGTTTAGAGGTCAGCGGGAGATAAAGGCCTGACTGACAGTAAGGACAGGCCTGGTGTTGGAAGGGTCAGGGGTCAGGTCTCGGCTGAAACACCCCGATTTATGGCTCCCCGGACCACTGGGTCAGGAACTCTGCATTGTTCGGGGATGTGATCATTTCCATAACAGTGTGTGTGTGCGCTTCTGTGTCCATGTGAGGGAGAAAGAAGCTCTCTGAGCTGCTAGTTTGTGTAATCCTTAGGAGATCTGGATGGCTGTCTGTGTGAGAGAGTGAAAGAGGCTGGTGTGTGTGTGCTTGAGACAGAGACGTGGTGTCTGGAAATAGCAGCGAGGAGGCTTGCTCTGCTGTTTGCCTTCCCAAGTTTGATTTGACATCCTAATTGCCACATGGAGGAACAAAATACTCTGAGGTTCCCCAAATTGAAGTCGATGTTGAACCAAGCAGGCTATGTTTAGCGGCCTGGGCTATCTGTGGAGGGCCTACATTTACTGTCGCTCACTCTTCCTCTCTATGCCTCTGACTTTTTTTTTCTTTCCTCTGCATCTCTTCCTGAAGGAGGAAATATGGAGACAGAAACAGACGGAGAGAAGATTGACTGGAGGGTGCCGGCACAAGAGAAAAGTAGGTAGAAAGAGAGTTAAAGATAGAGGGGGAGAGAAAGGACGAGCAGCAGAGACAAATTGGAAGATCACTGCTTTTTATGCACCCCTCCAGTGAAACTCCCCAGCCAGGCCGAGAACGCACGCACACACTTCTTTTTTTTTCCTTCCTCTACTTCTCTATCCATCCCCTTATCTACCCCTCCCTTGCTTTTCTGTCTCTATGCACCCTCTAGCAGCAGCCGCAGCAGCAGCAGGCAGCGCAGGCAGGTAGCTGACAGGCAAACTGAAGCCTGGCAGACTGGAATAATTACATGTGGCTGTCTGCGTGGAACATGACAGCTCTACCTTCAATTAAGCCAGGAGAATGCATTTTCATCACCCGCCGAGAGCTCCCGGCCTCGCCCGCCCACCAGCCTGCCTGCCAGCCAGCAAGCCAGCCTGCGTCCACCGCGGCGGGGCACAGAGCAGCGGGATGGAGGGGAATGAGGAGGAGCGGGGGGTAACACATGCACACCATTGTCGATACAGCTCAGATTATGACTATTAATGAGTGCCAAATACGATGAGCCGGAGCCTTTCCGCGCCAGTCAAAAGGTGAAGGGGGGAATCAAAGTGGATGGAAGCTACACGTGGAGTAACAAACCAAAATACTGACAATTAACCTCTGAACCCAGCTTGACGCTGCCCGTACCCGACTTCCCCCCCACCAAAACGGAGCCATCAAAGGGTGACACAGCTCTGATGCTGATGAGCGGTAACAACAGAAGCAAAACGCTGGGACAGGAGTCTGCGCTCGCTAATATGCATGGTTTATTGAAATGTATCATGGGGAAAGAAACTAATTTTTTAAAGAGATTTTGATGAGGAAAAGTGTTCGGATGTGGAATTTGGATGCAGTTTCAATCACAAGTAATAAGAGAAACAGTCCGCCTGCAATAAAGTACATTAGCAGCTGACGTCCCCTCTCTACCCGTCCCTTCCCTTAAAAAGTGTAAGGGGTTAATTATGAATCTGACCCCAACATTCCAGCCATAGCTGCAGACGGACATGCAGATCCCGGGGAGTTTTTACCTCACAAAGGGACACAGAACGGAACATCGCTTACATTTAGTAAATCTTAATTTACATTTAGAGTGATTACTTTCCCCCCTCAAAGCAGTTCGGAGAAGTCTCCTTCACTCGCCTCTGCAAGAAATGCTACTTCCCAAATTAAATGGCACAAAATAAAAATCACAGGGAAAAATGCCACTTTTGGTACACTGCAGCCATCAGTGTCACTAGATGTACAGTAGCTGATAAGCTTGATTCTGGTGCCCAAGTCCACAAGGCCAGCAGCATAGTTCGGATTATTTGAAGTGGGGTTATATGAGGTAAAGGCTGGTCGGCATGCCCCCAGTTTAGACAGGCAAAGAGGAGTACCAGTACGGAAGCTAAACAATGTACTGCTGTGGACAGGGTCAGCAACAAAAGTTATTTTAGCCACTTAAAAATAATTCACTTAAAAAATCAATATTAGTTTAAAAGTCCAGTGTGTAAGATTTAGGAGGATCTATGGGCAGAATATGGCAGAAATGGAATATAATATTCATAAGTATGTTGTCATTAGTGAATAATTATCTGAAAATAAGAATCATTGTGTTTTCGTTACCTTAGAATGAGCAGTTTATATTGACAGACGGTGCAGGTCCTCTTCCATGGAATTTCGACCATGTTGCACCACCATGTTTCTGCAGTAGCACAGAATGAACAAACCAAACACTGGCAGACACAGCCTTTTGCGAGTTTTTTCAGCCACTGTAGATTCTCCGACACTTGGAAGGGAAGGGTTAGGTGAGGAGTTTGTTATCTACAAACTCACCACTTAATGCCACTGAATCACACACTTGTGTATGCCATATATGGAATATTTTTACCGCTTAACTTTGCTGTCAGGTAAGAAAAAGCAGCACAGTAAGGTAAAATTACTGATTTTATTCATGGGGTTTGGTTGGTTTGGAGAGAGCGATATTTGGCTTATATAATGGCAGTTTCTCATCAGAAAAGGTTTGTTTGACCACAAGATAAAGCAGGGGAAATATTCTAAATATATAGTGTACACTTAAAGGAGAAATCTGTAATATATTTACAGGACTAAATCATAAAAAGACCACAGTACGTCATCAGAGAAGGAGCTGAACACTAATTTTAATGCTACAGCCTCCTTTGAAATTTGTATTCTGGTCTGTAACTTGTATTATTGTTTGCTTGTTTCACGTTAATTAGAGTTCAAATTAATGCAGAATGTTTGCCGAATGAGTTGGTGTGTGTTTATGAGTCGAGAGAAATCATTAATGATCTTTTAGAGGGAGTAGGTGTTTATAATGCTGAAATTGAGCAATATGTTCATGGAGTTTTGCAGGCAGTAAGGCAATTGTTACATATTGCTTCTTGAAACTGAATTTTTTTTTTGATGGACCTTTTTTAAATGGCTAAAATACCCCAGTTCATTTTCATTACTTAGCGTCTAGGCTTGTGCCCTTCTCTGCTTCTCCAAACTGGGTGCATTGACTGTAGCTAGTACACTATTGATAGTACCTCATATAACCCCGCATTAAATAATCAAAACTTTCCCTGTAAAACATGAGACAAGGACAGAAAATGCAAGGGAAAAAAACAAAAAACAAAAAAACACTTCAGCATCAGTCCTGTGGCCTGTGTTGGCCCCGGATTAGGATGTATGAGCCTGGCCTCCTCCGCTGCGCCATCTGAGACAAGCACTGGGGTATAGATTGAACAGCAAGGTCAAGGAGGTGTGAATTAATGGTACAGATAATCAGTGGGTTTATTGCGGCAGCCCCTTCACAGGCTCCCTCCCCTGCTGTGTAACCTCGGCAGCCCCTGGCGCACTCCAGGCTCCCATGGCAGCAAGGGTAAACATGTGTGTAAATACTGTTTGGCTTTTCGCTCACACATGCATGAACGCACCCGTGCACAAGCACACCGAGGACAGATAAAAACCCTACCAACATACTGTAGGTATTTGCACACAGCTCACATATACACACCCAAACACACACACACACATAATGGAAGAATCTGAGAGGAGGACTGACAAAAATGCCTGAGGTAAAATGAATTGAATCCAATGAGATGTATTGGGAGGATAGATATGTAAAGGGCTGCTGCTGACAGCTGCTATTGCTCCCTCGGTGGCTGGTGCCAAATGACAGGCCTGCGGAGAAAGGTGCGTTTGATAATGCAGCCACTACAATCCAGCAGATCCTCGTTCCCTTCAGTCTATTTATACTCCTTTTTTTTTTTTTTTTTTTGCATTGTTGTCGGCACTGATCTCGAGTCAAAGCGTCTTGGGCTGTTTTACAAGCTGCGCATGTGAAATGCACTTTGTTTCTTTTTGTGGGCTATGAATTGTTGTCTTAAAAATAGCATATCATCAACTTTTGGCACATTCAGATAGCAGTCAGATGCACAAATCTCACTTCCTCTTCTCCCTCTTCCCCACCGCCCCTCGTCTCGGATAAATATTCAGGCAGGAGTGGGTGGAGGGGCTTTTTTTTTGCAGCTCAGTGGGGCTAACATGTTGCATTGGGCTCCTTGAGTAGAGAGGACAATGACTAGGTCCACAGTGCCCCTATTAAAGCAGCAGCCTCCAGGCTAGCGGATTAGCCTGAATAGGCTGTGCTCCCCAGGTACAGGATTTGGTTTACATTAGCCAGCTTTGCCCTTGGCTGCCACTGCTAACTCCTGTTCAGGTCACTTAGCTCCGGCTCCTCCACGCAGGACACCTTTTTTTTTTGCTAGCATAATTAGAAAGAAGAGCTTAATTGACGTTACTTTGTGCCACAAATATGTTTGCTGTTGTTTTGAGGGAAAGGCCGGCTGTGCGATTGTTCGAGCTCGGAGGGCGAGCGGCAGCGCCAGAGAAGAAAATGTCTCACTTTCCAACAATCTCGCGTGCATGACAGTGAGAGGGCATGTAGCTCGGGGCAATGGGACCGCTTTAAATTTTAAACACAATTTCAGCTTTGCCTCATTTCAATGCAGTACGGCTGGAGGTGGAATCAGAATGCATAAAATTGACTGCATGAAAAGATAATGTATAATAAATGTATTCCGCGTTGGGCGCCAGTGGATCGAATCATTGATTAGCACTGGGCCCGCCGCTGCTAAACATCCTTGTTTCATACATATTTCATTACAACTCTGACAGTGGCTGGGTCTGCTGTCGTGGGACTGTGACAGATGTCCATTAGTTGGACCCGGGACCAGTGGAAGGGAGGTCCTGGTAACCTGTACCACCCCAGATCTGGTGTCCCCATCTGGCTGGCTGCACGATGACCGGGTGGCCCCTTCTTCCAGATTATGCTTCCTGTCCAGGATGTCAAGCCTGACTGAGAAACTCTTTTTGTTACAGCTGCTTGCAAGGCCTCAATATGACTCTTACTTACTTTATCTGTTTTACCCGTCCTTCGGTTCAGGTACGTTCTGAACAGAAAGGTCAAAGGTCAGTGTCAGCACACTATGCTTCTAGTTGTCAGGAATCTCCAGACTCTTCTTCAGGGTGAGTGGTTAAAAATAAATTCTGATGGAAGTGACTTATGTCAAAGAATAGACTCTACTAGACAGAATTTAATAAAACTACACTTCACTATCCCAACATTCTAGCATCTCAAACCGAGACACAGACCCAAGAGCATCACTTTGGGTTGAAAAGTGCTAATATCATGCCAAAATCACGTCAGTCACCCCAGCGATAATAATATCCATATCACTGCCTGAAAATATTACAAAATAGAAACTTAAGGACTAATATTAATGTTTGCTAAAGATAATAAATTAACTATGGAAGCTGAGAACAGCCCTACTTGCAATTATTTTTTTAATGCTGTTATCTCAATCACAGGATAATTATTTTGCTATCTTGCGATAACAAAGCTTGTTTTCTTGATCCTGAGACCCAGAGTTATCTTGATAATTCATATACCATTACCATGAGAAAACTGCATTAAAATTGTAAGTATGGTCGTTCTTGGCTTCCATATTCAGCCTTACCTTCAGATTTTAAAGCTACTACAAGGAGTTTTTATATTTTGTTGATTTTGGAGAGCCCTGTGGACAAAAGTGGTAGAATTTCCACTGCCGTAACCACAAAATATGTCAAAAATAAAATTATTTCAACAAAAATCTCCTTCCTTTAATTGGCTAGGGTACGACACACTGTAAATTTGCCTGTGAAAATGTAAACAGACTTGTGTCAACTGATTTCAGGGAGAATTTGATCCAGGAGCAGCCATTAAGGAAAACTATATAGAAATGGTTGATCTTGCAAATGGTCTTGTTCAAATATGTGGGTCATATAGAGGCATCAGTAATAAATTGACTGTTACATACCCAGTTCAAAACTTCCTTGTAGTACCTTTAAGTTAATGACTTGTTTCAGTGTGGCATACTTTAACAATAGAGAAACATAAGAGTTGAGAGTTGAGTTCAACCAATCATGACTCATTGTATATATTTTATTTAATTGTGCAAAATAAAAAAAAACTCAATTCATTCTTTTAATTTGTTAGTTAACATTTTTGGTGCAAGCTATTTTTCAGACCATTTTTAACAAATTATGCTTTTAAAACGTGATGGGAACAAAACTGGACATTTCAAAAAGTGGTGGGGACATGTCCTCAGTGTCCCCAGTGTAACACCAACACCTATGCACAGACCTAAAGAGACTAGAATTTTAAAAAAGGTCTAAGTTCACTTGGTCTTGTTTAACCTAAAGAAATGGAGTAATGAAATGAGCTTACACAATTGTGAGGGCCTGATCCCCATGGGGAAGGACTTCCCATGGTGGTCCTGACACTGAGGGCAACAGGCGGATAACAAACTGGCCCATAAACACAAATATCCTGAAATCATAGACCCCTGAGGGACCTCATATTGTCTGCATGAAGACCCTGCTACTACTCCACCACACCATGTTTATCATCAGCAAATATGCACATTTTAAAATGTCCCTCCCTTCATTTCCTCTGTTTCTCTCTTCCTCCGGTACAGAACGATCTGTGTGAGTTTATGAATCCTTCAGAGACGCTCCCCTTGCTGCTTTCATGCGCGCATGGAACACGGTCATAATTTTCGTGTCTCGGTTTCGAACCTTCCTGCTGACAGGAAATTGGATCAGCCAATCGGCCTGTTTGACACACAGCATGATGCATTGTTGAGATTTTGGAGCTGTGTGCGTAGCATGCAACTTATGATTACCCATACCATCCTTCTCTGCGTGGATCCACTGAGACGTTAATGTGCACCTTTGCAGAACTGTAATTTCAGCCTTAGTTGAAATGCTGTCATTCAAATGCAGGGATTGAGGGGTTCACCCACTTCTGTGAACACAACCTGCTAGTTTGGCTGTCTACTGATATGCATATGTCTACTTCAGAGGCATATGCAAAGACAGCCATTCAGGAAATAACGCATGTGTGGGAATAAAGGTCGGCGGATGCCAAAAAAACAACCAAAACATCAAACTCCATTGAATTCAACCAGACTGACAACTTCTGAAACTTTGTAAACTTTACATCTGCTTATATAATCATCATCATATGAGATAATTTGCAGCTTTTTCCATGGAACATGTTTCTCGTCAGAAAACAGTGTTGTATGTCTAATGATCTCCTTAGCATTTCCAGTTCAAAGAGATGCTTTAGACACATGTATTCCCCCTTCAGTGTCTGCGCTTTTTACAGCGTGAATGCAATTTGTCAGGTGAAGACGAGGAAAAAATGAGGCCAGCATATGGGCCCCCTGAGTGTGAGTGTGTGTGTGTGTGTGTGTGTGTGTGTGCGTGTGAGAGAGAGAGAATTTTTCCTCTCTTTATTTTGGGGAACTAGAGCGTCGTCTCAGCGCTTCGCTATTCCCTACTAATCAGGTGCTGCCAACCTGCCAGCCAAGGCGGGACGCGAGGCCTTTCAAAACACTCTGCTAATTAACAAGCCCCCAATGCATCCCTTCCGCTTTTACAGCGCTAGCACATCTGCCATAGAAACTCCGGAGAAGAAAAACTACATTATCGTCAGCCTGAGTGGATCCCTTCACTTTGCACACAGCCTGAATGGATGTGTGTGTTGTGTTGTGTGTATGCGTGTCAATCGCAAAGGTGCGCACAAAGTTCTTCACACGAGCTCCCAATTTTTTTTTTTTTTCTTGAAAGTGTCGGCTTTGCATTGGTGCTCTCGCTTGTGTAGACATTGGCAAGGCGTCCCGCATCTATCAGGCAGCTGAAAAGCATGAATAGCGTTCCCACCGTCTTAATGACTGTTTACATGTCCCCAGTGCAGATTAAAAGATGTTTCTGGTGTCGCCTGGGGTCTTGCTGCAACACATCTTTGACAACCCTCTTGCATGATTAACTTCAAAAGTGTTTTTTATTTTCTTCACTTTCTCAGTTTCTGATTCCTTTATGTCTCACAGCACCTCAAATCAACGCTAAAATAGAGGTCTTATTTCATAGAAAAGTGTGTGATTATCAAATTAAATCTAATATTAGCTTCAGCTGTAATTCAAACTGTGCTTTACTGGGGTACCACTTTACAGTAAGACTACCTTTAGAAATGGTTTATAATTATGTTATTAATTAGACACTATAAATGAGTAATAAGCTGTTACAACACATTAGATAAATGGGCAACAGTGACCTCCTGCTTGCCAAATAAACCCTTTTAGTGCTGATGTCATGATTACATCACAGTGTTAGCTGGAGGCAAAACAAATGAAAAACTGGAGGCAAACACAGATCACTTCAGAGTAGTAGGCCACATAACCAAGAGAAAATGTAAAAATGAATTCACAAGGAAATATTCTCTCATCTGTTTTCGCTATTAAGCAGAAAAATTTGATCACCTTCTGAATTCAAGTTTCTCTCAAACTAAGACGATCTTTAATTTCCTTAACTTGCTTAATTAATTTAAACTCAACAGACAGAAACAAAATAAAGCTCACAAAAACCATCTTGGTTGGTCTTTCAAATGTTCCAACAAACATTAACTCTGGTTTGGTTGAAATAAATCCTTAATTCACCACGTTAGATGTGAAAATAGTCTCCCTCTGCAGGCTTTTTTCTGCTCAGCAGGTGTGTCCTGTGTCGCTGAGTTGGTTGTAGAGCACCGTGTGTCACTCATGCAGACCACTAAATGACAAAGTGAAATGACAAAAATCACCTCAACAAAGAAACCAGCCATGGACTCTATATAGCCAATATATTTGTCCAATCGCCCGACCCATAACTGTAGAAAGATGGTCCATCCATTGATTGTGTGCGGGTCACCCCAGTCTGCTCCTGATGGTTAATGTTCCTTTTTCGAGGAACACTGTGGTCCTGGGGAGTGAGTGACTGTATTTAGAGGAGCTTGTATTTTCTGTAGCCATTGTTAAGAGCAAGCCAACATAACTTGCTAGCTAGTGTTAGCTAACGTATTTAGGGAATTATTTTGCCGCCACCTAAGCTCCGCCCACAAAAAAAGTCTTCATGTTTGCCAACAAAAAAGGGGTCTATAGTGTGCCCACATTTATCTGCACTGTTAAACTTCAGACCTCATTGCTTACTTAGCTTACATTGTCTTCTCCATCAGCACCGTGTAGCTAAAGTGGTCCATGGATGTAGGAAGGAGAGTTTTCTTGTTAGATGGCTTTTTCTTGGCTGAGAGCTCCAAGTGATCACAGCCAGCCCAGGACCAAAACTGCTTCAGAGACCAGCAAGGGCCAGGTTGACGACAGGGATAGGCTAGAGTGCCAAAGTGGTGTTCTAGCTGAGTTTGGCGCCTGCCAATGGCTCTAAGCAGTTAGCTAAGCTATTTAAGCAACAGGTAAAGCCATATCTAAATTTGGAAATTCATAAACAATCTTGGTACTGTATTCTCTGTCAGTCTCAGAAGCCGTGCTCATCCCAGCGACTGTTCGTGTTCACTGGTAGGCTGCTGAGCCCAGTTACACTGCCAGCTAACAGCAGTTAACAGTGATGATTAACTAATTTGGCAACAAGTAAGCTGCTAAACCTAGCATTATCTGTCCATCTTGCTCTGTAATTAAATAGCCTCACCAATATTTGAAGCTAAGCAGCTGGAAGACATCAGAGGGAAAACCAGAAATACTTTCTCAATAAAATACGATCCAGTTTCACCCAGTGAATAAAGTTATACACTTGTGTTTTTGTACAGTGAGGCCGTCCCCCAGATGCACTGCACTCCACTTTGAATGGATATATTCTTCTTTCATGCTCGGGCAGCATGATAAGTGAGAAAGCATTTGAATTGGACTCAAATTTAGTGTACACCCCTTGATCTTACCAAACAACTAACTACACATCGATGCATGAAAACTGTGTTACTACCTGTTAATAATTGTTTATTAATTATTTATAGTGTTTATTACCTAATTAATAACCTAATTATAAACAATTTATAAATCATTAATAAGGGTAGTCTTATTATAAAGTGGTAGCTTTATTGGGGATCTGGTCTGAGAAGGGGAAGTTTGTGACAAAATGGTCAGCACATAATCTAAAGACCCTTTTTATAATCCAAATATTTACTTAAATTAAAACCTGGTGAAGTGGACTTCAAACCTCACACAGGTAGAGAGACTTTCATGTAAAATCAACACTTCTCATGTTAACTGTGGGTAGAAAAAAAACCCTTTTAACATGGAGCGCAATTTACACAGGACGTTGACATTTGAAAACCTCCGGAAAATTGGACAAAGCAGCCACAGTGACCTTGTTTACTTTGGAAAGGTCTGCCAGGGCTCTAAAGGATCCATACATCCAGTGGTTGTGGAGTTATGAGTTTTTCCAGGTCTGGAATTCCATCTCCTTTACATTTGCCAACCGAACGCCGGCTGCAGCCCAGGAGATCCTCTCAGCTCATTTCCTCTGTCAGAAAGCCATACCATGCTCCCGCTCTGCTGCTGATGGAGCCTCATGCTAATTTACTGCCACCCCTCAACACCCCCAACATTTCATGAAGTTGTCAGTGAGCCGCTCCAAAGTCCTGAAAATGAGCAAAAAGTATATTTTCAGAGGTTAAATGTCTCATGTTCAGAGGGAGGATCTGAAAGCCAAGTAGCTGAAGGCAAAGTGCAGTTTCACATTGGACTTGACATGGAACAGACTGCTTTGCAATTTTGCATAACATTGAACTTTCTGTTATTTTTATTCACTCCAATTACATAGCAATTTATTTCAATTGATTTTGGCCCTCAGTGTTCATCGATAAAATATTCAAAGCATGTGTACCTGATTCTTTCAGTGCAAAAAGTAACATTTGTTAATGGTTGTAATTCTGGATTCTTTGGTTATAACATGCTATACTTTCTTATTGAAAATGTTGAGATGTCTGTGTGAATTCCACGCAGAAAAACGTAAAAAGGAACTCTTGATCTTTCTTAATTCATATGTTAATGATGACTTTACTGATCCACAGGCGACACAGAAAGGCCAGAGGTCAGGATCAACTGCTGGAAAGATTTAGTGTCTTAAGCTCACGGTCATGTCCTCTGTATTTGTTCCTGGGATTTTCTGGATTTGAGAAAGCTGAGCAGAGTTAACTTATACAATTTTATAGACTACTTTTATACATATATTTAAATTTGGCCACTTTTAAGACGATGATTAAAAGTTAAAGTGTTTCCCAAACCAAATTTTATCATGGGAGTTTGGAGAAACACTGTTCAGATCATATTCAATATATATGTAAATAAATGGTAAACTTCACACAAAATACAAATAGTAAGACTAAATCTGTCAGTGTACTCCATCCAAACTGCTTTTCTGATGTTCACATAGCATGTGGACACCTAGAGAAAAGGTGTTGTGGCCAGCTTCTTTTTTCCAAGTCACTTTTTGGAGGCAACCAACCATATATTAGATGGGAACTTGTCGTCTTGTAACCAAAAAAATGGAGGAGAGTTTGAGCTGATGTGCGGGGCAGAGCTGAGACTCAACTCATGTCTGTGCCGGAGTCCAGAGAGAGAGGCATTTCTTAAAGGTCTCTTGCAGTTCACAGTACTTTTGTAGCTTCTAACTGAGATCTGTGGTTTTAAGTTTAGTTTCTCTCCTCCATTGCTGTTTGTACTTTCAGGTATCTGCTTTATTTTAATGTTTCATGTTTAAAAGTTCTGGTGCATTTCTTTAAAAAAATGCCTTTATGGAAATGTAAACCATAGCAATGATAACATGGGCATCTTAACATAAAGTCTGACATCCTGGAAACAGTCCATCAACTTCAACTGCATTTGAGCTCAAGGCATCATTGATGTAAAGACAGACTCCTCCTCTCCTCGTCCTGCCGGAGTCTTGTACTCTGTTGGCTCAGAACACGGTTGACCCATTGAGTGGTTGATCCAGAATGTTGTGGTGGAGCAGGTCTCTGTAAGATGGGGGCACAACAGCGTCTGATTTCCTGTTGATTGGCCAGCCTGAGCCCCATTTCATCTTCCTGACAGCACATTAGCCAGGAGCAGTCTTGAGTCCAAGCTGGGTTAGCATGGCTCTTGTCTCAGCCCTCCTCCTGGAGTGGTCAAACAACCCACGACTGTGCTAGGTCTAACTAATCTGTTGGTCAAAAGACATTGTATGCATTGATTGATGCAAAGTCTGCTTCCTTTTCCAGTACAGTGTATTTCTGTCATAGGTGATATGTGTTTCAGCAATAAAGCTGAAGGAAATAACAGAATTAAACAAAAATGTAGCAAAGTTTGAAAGAGCTACCAGCTGCAGCATTTGCATTAGCTGCTGTTGCTATGGAGATACATACATCACCATCTCATTAGCCTTGGAAAAGTCACATAACACTTTGCTAAGTACTAGATCTACAGTATATGTTGGTAAATGATGCTGAAAACACTGCTTGTAGAAGAAAGTTGTGTATAAATGCTGTTAAAAGATCCATACAGCAACTGCAACCACAGCAGGAACAGCAGCAGAGAGTGTGGAAAGTGTGTTTGAGTTGAATCCTGGGCCTAAGCATTGTAGACAGAAATGTATTTTTTGGCGGGGTGGGTGGGGGGGACTTGTTATTCTCCCCATCTACAACGAGGAGGCCCTGGCAGGGAAAATGCCAATCAGGAGGTAAGTTGGAATCCCATCATCCCTCTCCTGCCTAGAACACCTTCACTTTCCATTTAGCTTCAATATGCAAACCAAGCTGTTTAGGGATGAGGAGAGAGGCGGCTAATGAGCTGCCTGCATCAACCCTGAAGAAAAAGAAAGACCCCTCTTCGTAGCTGCTCAGGAGAACACCTCCTCTGGGCATGCTCAGAAACAGCAAAACAACAACAACAACAACTATACAGCCACTGCAACACAAATTGATGTGATTAACCAGTGGGAATGACAGTTATTATGTGAGGGGCTGGATGCAGAGCAAGCAGATTTGGAGTGCCTGAGATTGCACGCAGGAGGAGTGTGTGCAGCTGCACGACTTGCAATGTGGAAAAGTTTACATGGAGAGATGTCAGCTGTTGGTGAGATGTGCTTGACCTCTGAACGACATAAAGTTTTCTCTCTTTACTTAGTTTCTTCGCCCTCTCCTTGTCAGATGGTGTCAAATCTTTCCAGTGCAGCAGCGTGACACAGTCAGTGCTTCATAAAGCTGAAGAATAAATGACATTAGGGCTGTTTGGCTCTTGTACCCAGGAGATTGGCTAGCTGGCATCCTGTACTGTAAATCAATCTCTGTGAGAATAATGATCCATTACGGAGTCTAACAGTCCCTGTTGATTGTTCATCTGCCAGAAAATGCAATATGGATTATACTGTGTCCTAAAGACATTGGGCCTCATGCAATATTTTCATATTCTTATCCCAACTTTCCTTCACCAGTTGATTCCACTGGGCAGGGCATGTCAGTGCCATCGTTTTGATCTGTCCTCCACATGGCGCATGTCCAACACCAAAGTGGAGCATTCAATCAAACCACTTAAAGTTAGAATATGTAATAATTTAGTAAGCAATAGATGATAGCATGATAATATAGGCCAGGCCTGTAGTTTCAGCTGTTTAGCTTTTTTAGTACAGTAAATAAACAAAATAAACTCACAAAATAAAAAAAACAAGTTCCTCTCCTTTCTCCAACTACAACAAGCTTAACTGACCCTTCACTAAACCCTGCCCGCCATAGTTACTATTGCTAAGCATGCCAGACTTTTCATTCTCGCCCTGCATTTATGCATTTTACAGTGATGTTGGTGGCAGATTTAACATTGAAATTGGGAGTAATTGTGTAAACACGACTTCTTTGAATCCTTACAGATGCAAACAAAAGCAGCTTCTCATTTCTAGCTGACAACGGTGGATTTTGTCAGCAAAAACAACGACTCACAAGCAGATTTCATAAGTGTAACTGACTAATGTAAGTGCTAGTGCTAACTGCTTGAGTTGGTCAAGAAGTCTGTCTCCAGCTGACATGTTTCCATCTGACACACGTTTTAAAAGAAGAACCCTGTGAAAGTGTAAATGTAAAGTTACCTGACAGCTGCGAACATGATGTAACGTTAATGCTAAAAGACTGAGGCTAAAGCTAGCTTACATCTTAGCAAACATTGGTCGAATGGTGAAATGCGGCAGGTATATCTACATGGTAGATGACAGAAATACACTCATTAATGTGGGGAAAGGAAGCGCAGGAACTCGATTAGAGCAGCAGACTTTTAGACGGGTCACCCAGCTGGACTGCGATCGTGGATGACAGCCGGGGTAAGAGCTAAACTAACCCAGCTTAGACCTGAGACAGCAAGCCAGGGAGAGATGCATCGTTGTCAACCCACGTTGATTTGGCATCAGCCCACATCCTCCTCCTCAAACCCCTGAGAACAAGTGCAGATGCAGTGTGATCTAACAAGTTTGGCTGGAGGTTACTGCAGCTGGTAAGCTAGTGATATTTAGGCAGACATGCTTTATACGTTTGCAGTAAATATTAAAGCACATGAAGACAGTTCAATACATTCACCACACGTGTGTTCTTGTGTTTCACGTTTCTGAGTGACTACAAAAAACATGTCAACATCCAAAGTCATGAAACACCCAGTATAGCTCTTTTCAGAGCCTCCTGCACACTTTCAACATATAGAGAAAGGGAACGATTGAAAGCCCTAGTTACAGTTGCTAACCTATGATTGGGCAGTTGCTGTTTGGAGGCGGGGCTTAGTGAAGGGTCGATTGCTTTGTTAACTCATCATAAAACACACTTCATTCAAACTCACCAGAAACAAAATAAAACTAGCCTGAATGGCTGCACAGCTAACTGAAGCAAAATAGCTAATGGCAGCCACAGTTAGCAGTAGATAGAGGTTACTCTGGTGATATGCTACCCCTTACATGTAGCACCGTTAGAAGTGAATTTGTTCATACCAGTGGCTCTTGCATGAGGCCCATTGTAAGATGGGCTCTTACTTCCAATGTCAAAAAAAGCATATTCTTTAATTCCAAAGATAAAACTCTGATGGTTAACCCAAGAGATGCATCTCTTGAACTAAAATAGTTCTACATGCAGAGTCATCCCTGAAAATTCTCAAGTTTTTTGATTAATGGAAGCAATGGTCATTGCATGAACCACAGCAGTATGATGTGTCCCTGTTGTGCAACATGAGCAGTGTCCTTCCTGGAACTGACATTCTCAAAATACTATGCAGTATGTAAATATCAGTGTACCAAGGTCCAGTTCAATCCACCGTCCAGTGCACTGAACTTTTGCACTTTCCTCAGGCCGGCCAGCGCTTTGCTCCGCCACAAACCATCACAAACAAAACTCGAGGGCAGTCTCGTTTCACATAATTGCTCAGCCAGAAAATGTCCATTACGCTCTTGTTTTTCTTGGCGCACGGAGTAGAACTTTAAACCATGAAAGAAAAGCAGTGTGGGAAGTTCAAATGGTATTGTCATTAACGCCTCAACACAGTGATCATTCACAAGGGGCTTGCACGTACAGACAATGCAGGCCTTTCTTGCTGTGGCGCAGATGGCATCGTAAAAAAAGAGGCCTTCTCTGCAAACACCAAAAGCAAACACACAAACAGCGGTGACCCTCGGAGTCCCCAATCCATCTTTTCTCCTGTTGGGCGCTTGTTGTCCCAGTAAGATCAAGGCGTTTTCACTGAACTGATGTTTTCATGCTGTTATGCACGCTCATTTTGGGTAACTCTTGAAATGTAAATGGAAACTTTTCTAAATGTTATATTTCATCCAGCTTTTGTTTTGGCTTCATACTTGTGTAGATTTTCGGGACTTTTACTTTTCCCAAAGCTTCAATGTACAGTAATTTATTGCTGCTCATCAATCTTCGTCAACCCTATTAGGTGACGTTTCAGGCTAATTTACATGCATTTTCTCTCCTCCTTGTACCTATTCTTCTCTTTTCTATTCTAGTCGGTGGAATTTGTTTGCACAAGCAATCACCACAGTGTTTGCTGAATACACAGTGAAGCATGAGACCATCGGCTCCATTTGGTTTAAGGCAAATTGGCTAACCTTTTGAAATGGCTCGCGCTGAACCTCATCTCTCCTCCAAGACCGGTGGGTATTTCGTGGATTGCCCTTCAGAAACACAGATGTTCCATCTCCTGAGTAATGCAGCCTTCCTTAGGCCCTAATCCCTGAATGCTGGCACCTCTGCGGCTGAAATATTTCCAAACAGAGCTGCAGCACTTCTGTTTGCAGCTGTGCCCCAACATGTGTCAAATCTTGTCATCAAGTGGCGGAAACAAGGCTGAAGAATTTGCTCATGATTACATCGCACACAAGCAGGGACTCATATACATTCTCACTTGTGCACATCCACACACAAGCATGCATGCATGCATAAATAAATGACATTGCCTAATTAAATAAATAAAGACAGACAGAGGTGTTCAGAGTGGACTTTAGAGTCGAGGCACCGCTCTGTTCTCAAGGAGAATTCAAGCTGCAGTTGATGGTTCATCATGCATATTTTATGACATGTTCACACAAAGCTCATTTGGAGCAGGACTTTAGTTCATTAATCACCTTCTTTCAGCTGACTTTGTTTGAGCAGGTGAGTACAATGCAATGTGACCTGAAATGCCAAGTAAAACAAAGCTACTGACGTAAATGTTTCTAAATATCTGGCTGTTGCTTGAGGATTTCTAATGATTTTCCCATATCAATCTCAATATCAAGCCAAGACTGGAAATGCAGGATTGATTTTTCTTTTGAAGGACCTACTGTGTAGTGTGTTCATAATCATCTACAGATAACAACCATAAAATACCAGATCCCATTTGCAATCAACATTTACTTCATAATGATAAGTTAAAGCCATGAAGTTCTCTATTTCCACTTTAATTGCTATGGTGATCCCTTGACTTTTCCTCAAGTATCACCGGCAGATCAGAGTTTTTACTTTTCCAGTGAAATATGCCAATACCTACTTATGTGATTGCTTCAAAATATTGTACATTTCCACAGGATGAATTATAATAACTCTGGTGATTCCTTTTTGAGCACTATTATATTCTAGGTCAAAATCAAAATATACATAGGTCAAAATTAAAATTAAAATATTTCCAGTACTTTCACATCCCCATCATCCTCATCTTTAGCCTACTATGTAAGCGAATTAGCAAATGTTACCATGCTAACATGCTCTACTAAAATCCTAAACATGGTAAATATTGCTTCCTAACGTTAATGTTGAGTTGGTATAATGTCGTCACATATTATGATTCTGTATCTCTCTAAACCAATCACAATTGTCTTGGGCTTCGCTAGGCCCCAGATGCAGTGATGCTGCCTGTGCATGTTGGGGGGGGGGGGGGGGCAAGACATTTGCTTGTCATTACAATAGCTAAATCAGCACAAAAGAATAGCTTCTAGCTTGTTTACGTTCATACCTCTAGCAACTCAGGGTGCTAGTTTGTCATTTTTAGGTATGTTGTAGGCTGCCAGCTCGGAGGTTGTTTTTGTTTCCTGTAGAGCTTGGGTACTCTAAAACCACACATGTATAAAAAGTTGCTGGAAGCTGCCTCTTGTTCTGGGTTTTGCTCTGTCATCGTCGCATCGTAGTCAAAGGACAGGTGACACTTATTTTTCTTCTACGTAGCTAACAACTATTTTTTACTCATGTACATTATTATAGCCTAGCCTGAACAGAGAAGATATCTTGTTACAAAGAATTTCTACATGTTTTGTAGGCTTATATAAAAAGCTAACAGCTGGAATCAGTTTTGTTTACAACATGCGAATCTCTAACATGAAGGATGACTCATTACTAATGTCCCATCCCATTAACAAGCTCAACATTTGGGACATTTTGTTCCCTTGTACCTAGGCACTGGAGGACCCAAATGAACCAAAGGCAACAAAGTCAACTTCTCCATCGTGAGTCAGACTAAGGAAATATGTAGGTAAGATTCCACTCCAAACATTGACCTGAGCTGTCAGTGAAGAAGCTGATTTACAAAGTGTTTGCTGGTGTCTTAATAGAGCCTAATTGTGTGGGTTTATGGCTTTATGATCTTCACACTGTTCAAACTGACCCTGAAGAGCTTAGTTGAACCCCCCCCCACACACACACACACACACACACACACACACACAGACACAGAGTTCCCAGCACCCCCTCTGCTCCACAAACCTCCATTTGCCAAAAAAGGTTTCCAGCAGTGACCTGGTCTGTCTTCCTCTCTTTCGTAAGGAATATTTTCCAAACGTGGCTCCAGACGCTTGCACTGAGGTCAAGCACATTAGTTTATAAAAAGACCACATTATTTCCTGTTAATCAAGTTATTATTTTCTCCCTTCCACTTTTAATATCTGACTGCTTTGGGCCTGGTGGTAAATATGTCAACAATTTTAATTTGAACTTTTCAACTCCCTGATTTACAACGCCGATTTTTTTTCTCTCTCCAGTCTGAGTACTGCCACTGACCTCTAAGGAACATTTCAATTTATTTGGCCTCCCCCCCTCCATAATTTATTTTCACTTATTAATGAGAATGGAGTTTGGGAACTGTATTGCTATTGGGGTGGCAGGAGATTGCAGAATATACCAGCTCTGGATGTAATGGGTTGTGTTATTTGATGGGTTATCTCGAAGGGAAAACAACACCAGGTCAAACTGAATAGATTAATAATTGGAGGTTGGATTATCAGACATATGGGATTACACGGGCCCCAATCATTAGCAATCCTGATTTGTTTTTTAAAGTAATAAATCCACACAAACCTAAACACAATGACACAGTTCATATGAATCCCTGCATGTTTGCTTATGGATTTACTTCCTTCTCCTCCCATCTATTTTTATACCTCCGCGCTGGTGACAGCCATGGACAGGCGCATTATATTTTGGGAGTGTCCGTCCACGTACGTCCCATTGTTGTTAATGTGGTATCTTAAGAATTTCTTCAAACTTGGCAACATGACCACTTGGGCTCAAGGATAAACTGATCAGGTTTTAGTGGCCAAAGTTCAAAGTTCAAGGTCACTGTGACCTCATGTCTGCCCCATTCTCGTGAACGTGACATCTCAGGAAGCCCTTGAGGGAATTTCTTCAATTTCTTCTTCACCTAAGGCCCATCCGTCCCTTTCTCGAGAACGTGATATCTCACCAAAGCTTTCACAGATTTTTTTTTTTTACACTTGGTACAAATGTCCACTTGGACTCAAGGATGAACTGGTTAGATTTTGGTCATCGAAGGCCAAAATTCAAGGTAACAGTGACCTCACATCTGTCCCATTCTTGTGAACGTGATAGCTCAGGAACACCATGAGGGATTTTTTTTCAAATTTAGTACAAAAGTCCACATGGACTCAAGGACACACTAATTATATTTTGGTTGTCAAAGGTCAAAATTGAAATTTCAATGTCACTGTTACTAAAGTCCTTTCAATCCCATTCTCGAGAACGTGATATCTCAACAACGCTGTCACAGAATTTCTTCAAACTTGGTACAAATGTCCACTTGGACTCCTGGATGAACTGATTAGATTTTGGACATCAAAGGTCAAAGTTCAAGGTTACTGTGACCTCATGTCTGTCCCGCGATATCTCAGGAACGCCTAGAGTATTTCTTAAAATTTTGCAATAAGATCCACTTTAACTCAAGAACGAACTGATTAGATTTTGGTGACTAAAGGTAAAACTTTAAAATGTCAAAATTTCAGGGTCAATGTTACCTAAAGTCCATCCGTCCCCCATTCTCAAAAATGTGATATTTCATGAATGCTTTGATGGAATTTCCCCAAACTTGGTACAAGTGACCACTTGGACTCGAGGATGAAGTGATTAGATTTTAGTTATCTAAAGTCAAAGTTCAATTTCACAGTTGCTTAAAAGCCCATATGTCCCATTTTTGTGAAAACGAGATCTCAAACTTGGTACTAATGACCACTTGAACTCAAGAATGATTTAATTTGGGGGGTCAGTTGTCACTGTGACCTCACAAAACATGTTTTTGGCCTTAACTGAAAAATAAATGTTAGTCATGACAAACTTTCACACAAATATCTAATAGGATAAAATGATGAGGTGACATTTTATATCCATCCACATCAAAATGTTCAGCTCTCTACCAGCCTTCGTGTGTTTCTCATTGCAAATTTTCACTGAAAGTACATATGTAATTATAATGATCAAAAAATATCTTTGTTTAAATAAAGTCTTTACTACATATTTTATACAGACATGGATGAAGCCTGGAACCTGACTGCTTGACGGAGGCATACAACTGCAAGGCTGTAATTCTCCTTTAATTTCACAGAAAATTGTATATATTTTTTACCCCTACCATTGGCTGGGATAAGGATCCAGCATGGTGTTGACTTGTTCTTTTGCGGCCCGTCGAAGTTTCATGAATGATTAACAAAGCTTGGGCCTAGACCCGCTCATAAATAAACAGCAGGCAACAGGACTGAACAGGCTTCTCATGGACAGCGAGAACTGACAGATTGGCTTCCAAATCATACCATTCAGCGGTAGCTAATCCACTGTATAGCATTTTTATGCAGGAGCAGCCCGGTCAGAAATCATGCATATGTGCAATGGGGTGGAGAGGATGTGCAAAAGTAGATGAAAAAGCTCTCATGAGTGGAGCATGCCCTTATAATACAGACAACCAACTTGCTGCTCTTATGTTTGTCCAAACTGTGGACATAGAGGGAATACAAATGAGTCAAACGATGCCATGCAACCTTTTCCAGTAGATAAAATGTCATCCACATGTGCAGTTGACCGAAAACCAGATCCACAGCAACAAAATGCTCCTAGTTCTCTCATTACCTCGGGGCGATATAATGATTTTAAGTCTTCAGTCAACCCCTGAGCGGGTTGAGGGGTCAGTGCATCCATATGTGGTCCTTTTTTTTTCAGCTGTTCTTCTCCAAACGAGAGCCGAGGTGCCACAGGACGACCCTCCATCTCAATCTCGCAGCATAATGAATAGTCTGAGGCCGACTGCCCTGCACATGCTGAACTTTTGGCTTCACAATCACATCTCGGCCAATTTACTCCCCCGCTGGTATTCTGTTCACCCACCCACTCCCCCCATACCCCCCCAAGAGGAGGTCAAGGGCTTGGAAGCAGTTTGCCACTTCAAACCAAATCACTAATGGCTAGAAATAGCTGGGACGCTTTCCATAAGAGTTGCAGGTCTGCTAATTGTATGCATTTCCGTCTGTTCGGCCAGAACAGCTGAGAGCGACACAGTACGCGCATTTCATGTGGGCTTGTTAGCATCTGGATGCATTAGGGAATAAGCAGGGCTGATTATCTCTCCCAAGTTTTTTCCGGGGAGTCAAAGCGATAATATATTACATCTAGCAAGATTAAATAAAATTTATCATGCTGTGAAGCAATCAAAAAGAGAAATACTCTCACTATACTTGCTTATCATGCTTGAATGATATGTAATCAACTCTGCAAATCAAAATATAGCATACCAAGGGTGTAATGAGAGCAACACTCAGATGAATATTTCTGAGGTGTTCCATCAAAAGTGAAACATCTTTGTGATGTTATCGCTAGTTGGAGATGAAAGGGAGAAGGGATGTTCTGATTTGCTAATTGGTGTGTTTATTTAACAGGTTGATGAAGCTGTTAGTTCATTACAAGCTTCATGTAAAAATAATGAGGTGGTTTGTCCGTCTAGCAGCGCTCAGGTACAGTGAGTGCTGAGGATTTCAGAAGTCCTCCCCTTTTGTCGCTGAGCGCTGTCACCTGACACTCTTCCCTTTCTTTTACTGATTTACCGTATCACTCTAACCAGATTTGTGACACAAATTGGGATATTATGACAATGACCACAAGGGTTAAATGTTGTGTTCGCCAAACACTGACTGGTTCCCCCCGCTTTTCCACCCTCCCCCTTCTCACTCTTTTCTCTTTTCAGCCCATTATGTCGCGGCCCCAAACCTGCTAAACACATTTCTAAATGACAGTTACTGCGTCGCCCTTCAAAGAAAGCTCGAGTTGTGGATTTTCCTCGCCTAATGTGGCATCTTTGGCCGCGCAATAGAGTGGAGGGAGAAAGGTGGGGCCCCGGGGCACAATGGCGGTTTGTCTGGAGGACGGCAGGGAAGGGGTCAAGAATCAGAATGTGGAGGACATTAGCAGTCAGCAGATTGATACAGGACCATTGATTCCCGGCTTCTTTTTTCCTTCCTCCTGGACATGATCTGCATTGCAAATGGCAGTTCTGTCGCATTGGCCTTTTTCTGGAGTCAGAAAAGATTGGGGGGGTGGAGGTGGGGTTGAGCGGGGGAGATCGGGGGTTCCCACAACACACAGGCCCTCTAGACTCCATAACCTCACACCCCTCCCTGAAAAAAAAAAAAAAAAAAAAAAAAAAAACTGCACTCCTCCTCCCAAAGTCCTAGCCCTTGTCCCAGGATCCCACCACAGCTGCCTCTCCAGTCTCCCAGGACTTCTCCTCACTATCGAGGAAAAGCACAACAGGCTCATTGTTCTGCGGGGAGGAGGCCCGGACAACTCTGCTGCTCCTAGGTGTATTGTCTCCTCTAACAAGCCCCATAAGGTCTAAAAGGGGAGTGCTCAATCAGAGTGCGTAAAGTTAGTCCTCCGCTTTTTAAAAGCCAAGTAATGAGGCTGCTCCGATAGCCCCTCGTAACACAAATTGTTATCAGTGTTAAAGGTCTTTATTAGCAGAATATGGCAGGAAAGAATATAATATTCATATGTTTTCATTGGTATTTAATCACCTGAAAATAAGAATCACTGTGTTTTCAGTAGAGTGAGATGTTCATATCTTCAAAGGCTACGGTCCTATTTAATGTAGGAGCCGTTTCTACAGTAGTCCAGAACAGGCAAACCAAACACTGGCTCTAAATACAGCCATCGTAGTTTCTCCAACACTCTCTTGGACAACAATTGTGTATGAAAAATACAAAATTAGTTTGTATGTGGTTGATTGGATTCAAAAGTTAATTTCAGCTGAACTCTCTGGCCCTTCCCTATTCGTGAGTGATAAAAGCACTGCGGAGAGACAACGTCTTACCTGAGAGGTCACCACTGAGTCTGCGAACAACAGTGAAGTGAAAGAATTTGTTTACCATGCTGAGAAGTTGGAGGTGTGCACCGCCTGCAGCTTTTAACAGCTAACTGTGGCTGCTCCTTCTTGTTCCATTACTCCCTGCGATATTTCAAACTGATCTGCTGTCAAAAAATTATGAAAAAGACTGGTGTCTTGTTTGGAGGGGCATTTTCACTGGCAAACACGTTTCTTTTCCTCTGACTGCTTGAAAATAAATGTTAAAAGCCTTTGATGCGAAGCTACAACACTAGTAAATGTTCAGTTTGCCTTAATCACTGTCGCACATGAAGATTTATTCCTCTGCAGTGCCATTAAATGCAGCATGGCCCTCCAATAACTGCTATATTCAGGGCAAAGCAAGATATTTACAGCTGACAAAAACAGTAACATGAACTGTAATAAACAGCATAGCTACAGCTATGTACTGTTGCCCCCAGGCCGACTATGATCATGTTATCTCTGGCTCTACATTGCTGTCCATGCCCCACTGCACGTTGGTCAGTCGGTGTCCCCCTCCTCTGTTGTGTGTTTTTAAATATCATGATAGGAAAGGATCTAGCAGAATTTGAGGGTCTAGTTGCTCTTTAAGCTCTTTAATCCACAGGATTCTTGCTTTTATCCAAAAACTGCTGGGGTTTTATATCAACAGACATTATAGTAAAAAAAGTTTCATGCAAATAGCCCTGGATCATTCAGATATCTTCCAGCTCTGTTTGTCTTTCTGCACTGGTTTTTGGAAGGACACAACTAAGTGGCAGTTTAATCAATGCAAGTTTAGAGAGAAAAATGTACAAAGAAGAGTTTGACAGAGTGATCTGGACGGGTAGACAGACACCAAAAATGTAAGGCAAAAATAAATAAATGCAGGAAGTGCCGACCGTGGACACTGCAAGTGTTCCAGCTAATAATGTTCCATCACCTCACAGAGACAGTGGAAGTGATATGCAAATGGTTCTTCACACACACTGAGCGTGTCCTCCAATTATAGGCTCTCATGTTGCTACTGGCCACCTCTGCACAATTAGCCCCCTCCGTATCCGACTGTTGAGCCATGTTAGCGTGGTCTGGAGGCAAGTTAGCATTGCAAATGAAACGAGAAGCAGCGTTTCCAGGGGTGTCATTATAAATTAGTGTTGCATGATGGGCACAAATTGCCATCCCTGCTCAAACTCGCATCTCCAATAAGAGCTGGCTTATTCCCCAGGAAATGCTATTTATCCCAGTGTAAATGTGCAGTGAATCTGCTCTCAACAGGGCAGACCTGTGCATGACAAGTAAGTCTCTCAGAGCTACAGAGAAGGAAAGAAAATGTTGGGAGTTTTGGTCCCAAAACAGCCATTTTCTGCAGTTATGATTTATCACCTTTGGTTGTCTTTATAAACTGATACATTTTAAAATCCTCCCTCGTAGCCAGGACACTGTATAATATCTCCGTCTGGGCTCCCAGCTGTGAAATGCGAGCTGTCAGCGATGGGTTTTACCCCGCAGATGACTTGCACACTGCAATGTGTTTTCGAATAACTGGCGGAGTTCACAGTATCCAGACGTCAGTCACTATCTTGCTCATATCTTGCATCAATACCCTCGTACATCTGTGAGTGTGTGAAAATGAACTCACAATTTAGTCCCAGCCAGTGCTATTGTCCTGGGAGAAAACCGTTCTCGCTTCTATTAACCTTTCATGACAGGATAATCTCCACATTTTAACTGCATATTTTTATGTAGTATATTCACTTTTAAAGTAGTTTTCATCATGTAATCTGGTAGATGTCTATATCTTCATGTGTACCTCCCTGGTGCATATCTTAATATATCTGCCAGTTACAGTAAATCTGGGCCTCCGACATAACATCTGCCAAAACCAAAAATGTTCCCTGTTCAATTTTAACATGACTTTCTCATAAAATATACATATAAATAACAATATGAATATTGTGGTCCATGTAAATCCCCATTAGAATTACTTTGTAAAATCTAATAATAATACTCTAACCTGGAGTAAATAATGTAAACCAATACTTTGCATTGTTTTGAATGTTGGCTGCAGTTATTAAATTAATTAAAATCATGTTTAGACAAATTGAAATAAAAAACACAGGCCTGCATCTCCACTGATACTGTAAATGTATGTAGTAGGGATCGACAGATCAAACACATTGATTCTCAGAAGCTATTCACTTATTCATTTTCAATCATTATCTGAAAGGGACTGACAAAAAGTGAAAAAGTGTGCTGTGGCCTGACGAGTCCACATTTAAAACTGTTTTCAGAACACATGGACGTCATGACCTCCGGGGTAAAGAGGAAAAGGACCATCTGGACTGTTACCAGTGCTAGCTTCAGAAGCTAGCGTCTGTGATGGTATGGGGGTGTGTTAGTGCCCATGGCATCATGACTAAATGTCACATCTGTGAAGGCCCCATTCATGCTGAAAGGTACATACAGGTTTGGAGCCACATATGCTGCCATCCAGATGTCTTTTTTAGAGATATCCCAGCTTATTTCAGCAAGACAATGCCAAAACGCATTCTGCATGTTTTAAAACAGCAATGCTTCTTAGTAAAACAGTTCAGGTACTAGACTGACCTGCCTGCAGTCCAGACTTGTCTCCCACTGAAAATTTAAGGTGCACTATGAAGCACAAAATACAACAGCAGAGACCCCAGACTGCTGAACATCTGAAGCCAACTAAGCAAGAATTAGATACTATTTCACTTTCAACACTTCAACGATTAGTGTCCTCAGTTCCCAAATGCGTGTTGTTAAAAGTAAAGATGATCACAGTGGTAAACATGCTCTTGTCCACGTTGCAGGCATCAAATTCAGAATGAGTGTGTATTTACAAAAAAACAATGAAATGAATGAGTTTGAACCTTAAATTCCTTGTCCATGTACTATTCAATTGAATGTAGATCAAAAAGATTTAGTAAATCATTGCATTCTGTTTTTATTCACATTTTAAGCAGCATCCCAACCATTTTGGAACTGGGTTGTAAATTGACATCAATAATTTTTTAAAAATCCTAATGGCTACGTGGAGTGCAGGAATAAAAAAGGGGTTTTTAGCATTAATATGTCCAACCTTGGATCGAGCATCCCCCATCTTAAAGCTAGTACTAGGAACTTTATTATTTGGTGATTTTGGAGGCCCCTGTGTTTCCATCTAAATGACCGCAAAATATGACATCAAAATAAAAATCTCCTCCTGCTTCTTTTTAACTGGCAAATTAACTACACCACTGTAACTTTGCCTGGGAAAATATAAATATAGGCTTGTTTCACCTGATTTCATGCATAATCCAACCAGGTAGCAGGCAATAACAATAACTACATACACTAACTATACTGTCTTTTTGCTGATGCTCTCATTAACTTATGTTAGACATATTGTATAGGGGCATCAGTATTAAAATGAGACTGTTTCATAACCAGTCAGAAACTCTTGTAGTAGCTTTAAGAGGCAGTTTAAAATTTTTAGTTCTGAATTGTCACCTGCTCCACATTCAACTTTTCCTAGTGCAGCGCTTACATGGAATCTTTTCTAATTAATTTGCAAAGTAAAGCATATGGGTTTCAATATGCCTCAGACTCTTTATCTGTCATCCTCTGTTTTACCAATGCCTCATGGCTTTGTTATTGTGGACCATGGCTTAGCATTTAGCCAGTCTCTGGCTCCGAGACACTGTTCCTCAGTCTCCGGTGTTTGCCATCCTAATCAGCTGCATTGTCTCGGAGACGACCCAACTCTAACCTCAGGCCTGCCGACTTCAAGGCCGCTGAAACGGATAGCGAGGCTGTGTTTGCGGCAAACACTGATCTAAATTCATTAACCCGCCCACAAACACTTTCCCAAGGTTTGTTTCCTGGGCCAGGCGCGGCATCTGAAGGAGCGCGAGACGAGCGGTCTCGCAGCAGTTCATGGAAATCCTTGTGGTTGTATGTAATTGGAGCAGTGCCGGAGAAGGGGAGCAGGGAAAATCAATAGCTCTAAGAAGTACAGCTGAGAGGTGCTTGAGGGCTCACCTTGACTAAGTAAAAGCTGGAAAAACTGTCATGAACCCAAGGTGAGAATTGACCTTTCATTTGTTGCTCTGACTGTTGGGTTTGTTGGATTCCAGCACCCTACGTTAGCTACGTGTCTATAAAACAAAGTGAATGTGAAATAGAACCTGGCAGAATTTGCTGAAATTGAACTGAAATAGTTTTTTCCAAAGAAATCAGCATACATGGTCATGTCTTGAAGGAAACCTCAGATCTGTAAAAGTTCTCGCTAGTGTCATCCTTTCCACCCAAACCATGATTCCCTAACCCCAACCAAGAGTTTTTGTCCTCAAACCTACCCAGATTGCAGCATTGTCACATTATAAAACATAATCTGTTTTAGACAATTTAGCAAAAGTGTGACTTATTTATCTGCAGTGAAAGTGACCCCCCACATCTTGCCCTCAGGCGTGAAGTTTGGCTCTGACTTACAATTTTGGTATGGGCCTTTCGATTGGTGCAGTAACTGTATAAATAGGCATTATATGCGGGGCCATAGTCGGTAGATAATTTTAATCCTAAAACAGTTATCCTTTTTTTTTTTATTTTATGAAATTGAATATTTGCAGTTTGCATAATCTGGGTTTTGAAGTGCTTGAAGATCCAATCACCACTAAAGCAAATCTCATGCAAGAGAGCCAATAAAAACCAGTGGAATGGTTCAAGTTTTCATATTGTTATTTCACCATAGGGGAAAATGCTATTTCTTGTATAAGTCCAGGATACAGTGATGGGGCACCGTCATAATATGGACCCAGGACAATATATTGCTGTGAGTTTTGACAGTATGGTCATCAAAGAGAGACAGCTAATGCTAGCTAGCTAGCTAGACCCCCACCTTGTATAATGTGTGCAAAGAGAGGACTGGGTGTGCAGGAGCTGCTGTTGATTCTGCATGTATTGAAGCCAAATAATAAATCAAAAATAGTTTCTAGTAATATCAGTGCTAACATTAGGAAGTTAGGCTAACTGGCTCTCACTTTCTGAGCGTAATAGAAACGTAGGTGTACAATAGGTCTTTCCAAATGATGACTGTTGTGACAGCTTAAATGTAAAATAAGTAGAATTTGTCAGTTGCTGATTGTTCAGCCTCATTCTCAGGAACATTTTGGGTTTGTAAAGTGTCCCGAGGACCGCAAAATAAGGAGATAATAAGACGGTACAGGCACAGGGACGGGTCTCTGTGGATGCAGACGCTGCCACACACTTCTGGTGGGTTGTGGGTAAATATTGAGAGGGATTCTTTTTATGCACATAGTTTATGCATTGTTTTTAAATCCTGCACTTCTTGTCTTTAAACAGCTCATAATCAAGACTCTGTGGGCTTGTTGAAAAGGGAGACTGAGGTGGGGAAAACAAAAAAAAAAAAAAGAAGAAGAAAAGATTGGATTTTGATTGGCTTTTATTCTACTCCATAACAATTCATAAACGGAACATTCTGCACAATAGTTACAATATCATTATCATCAATAGTTTGTATTTCCTTAAACAAAGTGATGAGAATTTGAATTTCAGTTTCAGGCTTCAGGTTTTACCAGTTAATAGCACAAGAAGAGAGATCCAAATTGCTTTTAATGTAGGAAACTCTAATTCTACTGTATGTCCTCAAAGTTGACTATGCAAATCACATGACTCATACATTTTCTCCTTAAGAAGCAGTTGTATAATGTGCTGAGTCAAAACATTGTGCCATGCATAAGAAACCTTAGATTAAAAGGGCATATCTGAGATGGATCCTGAATTTGTTAGCACGAGTGAGGGGACATGCGGCTCGGGATGACTGTCTTTAAATCACTTTTAAAACTGAACAAGTGTGAGGTGGAATGAAAATGGAGTGAGATACAGACACAGGGAGACGGAGACTGATGGGAGCAGACAAACCGAGCAGAATAAGCACAGGCGGCGACATGCATGAATGACACGGCTGGGGGGAGAAAGAAAAGGCGAGATGGAGAGAGACATAGCGAGTAGTGGCATGCGTGGCGTCTAAGCCCGGAGTCACATTATGCCAGCTCACCGGGGCACCACTTGCTCCGCCGCCGCCAATAAAGAGGCCTCATCCCCGGGTCCTCTGGGGAATGATATCTGGGGGAGCCGGAGAAGCGCCGCTCTCCCTCTAAGGCCTGTCAGAGGCTTTGACGGCAGCCGTAAATTTAATCCTCGGACCTGCTGGGATGCAGAGGAGCCGAGCAGCGGGAAAGCCTTTCCTACTTCAAGGACCTCGGCTGGCTCCGGGATAGCCTGCCAAAAAAGCTTTAAACCTGATGACAAATTCATTTTGTGCAGCTGCACCGCGGAAATGGGGGTAAATGATACCTATGCAAACAAATTTTAGAAATAATTATGCAGACATTCCAGGGAGGGGGAGTATCTGAGGTATGTTGACTGGAGACAGAGCTGGGGAAAACATCTGTGCGCTTTGCCCTTTTTCTCCCTCATTAGATAAACAGTAAATATATTTGTCTATTTCTGACTCCTACTATTTTGCCGGAAGGGGTGCGAGTTTTTTTTTTTTTTTATCTGCCGTGTCACCAAGCCTGCACTTGTGAGAGGCCTGCGGCGCTGTGGGAGTCCGTCTAGCTGGAGAGGCATTTTGATATGAGTTGATTATGTGGAGAGACAGTCGCTGAGATGGCACACAGGCAGAGGAAACCGATTTTTTCAGCCCGGCAAGGAGCGGATTGCAATGGTAGCAGCGGCGGCGGCGTGGGGTGGCCCGAGGCCTGCAGGGAGAGTGGTTTATTAATGTGTTTGTATCCGAGTCCCCCCCCCCCCCCCTTCTCTTAATGTCGGGGCCATGCTAATCGCTTGGTGCTCTGACATCTGGAAGCCTCCCAGTGGAGGGCAAATCGCACAAGCTTTCTGTGCCCAAGATTTCCAGAATATTTTGAAGTGGTCACACCTACTCTATAGAGATGAAAACCATTCAAATGGAGGAGGGTGGATTTTTCTCTCCTGCCATAACATGGCGAGCTTGTCAGAAGTGTGTCATGCCATCTTTGGTCAAAAGAGAAGACGCCAGGCTTTTGCCAGATCAGTCCCTCTGATTTTCATCTCTCCTGAAGTTAATGAATTTAACACATGGGCTCTTTTTTTTTTCAACCCTCCCTCTGACTTGCTCAACATTACCTGTGAAATCCTTAAATAACGACTTATTTCTGGATCATTTTTGTGTTGACAGACCAGCGGCATTAGAATGTAATCTGAATAATATATGTATTCTCTGTTACATTCTTTATAAGTCTTCGGCACTCAGTCCTTCCTTCTGAGCTTTCAATCACGGGGCCCCAGGGGGTTGTGGATACCTGCTCTTTGAAGGACTCAGAGAGAGAAGGGGAGAGAGCAGAGCAGAGTCAGGATGTGGGAAAAAATATGACTCTAAATACAATCTATTCCACAGGAAACAGGAGAGCATGATTTAAAGAAGCCATGTGTTAAAGTTCCTATGAAGCCAATATTGATGTTTGATTGTTTTTATCAGTTGCATTATACAATATGCCACCTACACTCTTACAAAAAGGGTTCCAAAAGGTTTTTTTCTGAAGGGCTGAGGTTCTATCTAGAACCCTTTTTTGAAGAAAGGGTTTGTCAAGGGTTCTCTGTAATACTAAGGGTTCCATCAAGAACTCTTCATCTAAATAACCCTTTTTTTTTCCTTTCTTCAAGGGTTCTTTGTACCATAATGTAAAAAGGATCTCTGTAGAACCCCCTGATTCGCCTTTTCCACCAACAAGGAACCAGCCACGCTCTGGTTCAAGCACCTAATATTTAACAGTTTGGACCATTTCCACCAAAAAATAAATTGGTTCAGAGCCTGAAAAGTTGGTTCCCAGCTAAACCCCCCAAAAAAGGAAAAAATTGATGACATCCTCGGTTATTTAATAACAGAGCTTTCCAAATGGACAAATGACTTTTGTTTACTTGTTACTAAATAGCTAGCTGTAATGTTGGCTGTTAGCAGTGGTTAGTGGGCAAGAGAACTGGGCTCAGCAGCCTCCTAGTGAACAAGACCAGTCTCTGAGATGAACACAGCCTCCAAGACTGACAGGGAATGTAGTACAGAGGTTGTTGAGTTTCCCAATGGAAAGATAGCATTTACTTGTTGCTAAAGTAAGTTAGCAAACTTAGTGACATTTTAACTCAGTTATCATGATGCGCAGCGCTACTGGCTACTGTAAAAGCCAATAAATGTCTGCACAAGTCTTTCCCTAGCACTCCACTAGCTGCGTCATGTGAACTTTAACTGATATTATGTAAAAGAATAAATATCCTCCATCTGACACAGAAAAAAAAAACATGTAGAACAAGTCTGGGACAGCATTAGTTACACCACTTCCTATAGTTAGCAGGTAATCCTTCATTTGCACAAGATTTCTCTGATGGAAACAATGGAATGTCTTACATAAGGAGGAGGAATGTGCTCAGAGGTGATATTCTGGAGCCTGCCTTCCTCTTGGTGAGCTCAGGAAGCTTCAGGACAGGAGATAAGCAGTCGCCCTCCATACAGATCACATTTCACCAGTGGGAAAGTAACATTTTCCGACAGCCTGTGATAATGTATCCTATGGACAAGGCTCATGTTAAAGTCGTCATAATGTAGTTACTGTGCAACACTGTTCATTTACCAAAGAGCAGAAGAGAAACTGCTCCAGAGTTCACTTGACAGCGGTTGTTGCAGTCACTAGCAAGCCCGCTAAATGAACAGTAAAAGACAGTGGGGCTCTGAAATTATAATATAGTCTTGTGGCTCTAAATGGCTCTATAGTAAAAACAGAAACCAAATCTAAAACTCAATGTTAGCTTTCTAGCTAACGTTTGACTCACTAAAAATGACCTTTCTTAGTAGGTTCTGTACTGACTGGATAAGGTTGGATGTTGTGGTGGTTGTGTCCTTGATGTTTGAGCTGCAGACCTTACTGATCTTCTCTTCTTACTACTGTCATCAAAAACATAATCCTTGAATCCAAATGTTGTTATTTTTGGACTTGTACCCTCCATGACAGCTGCCTGTTGCGTTGGCCTCCTCTGGTCTGCTGTGTCCTTGCAGGTTGCAAAGTCTGTGTGCAAGAAATCACCTAATCATGTTTTGAAAACAGAACTGCAACTTCTCTAAATATAGAAAAATGAAAATGTTTAATTGAAAAAGTCAAGTTCTATCGAGTCATCTCAAATTAAAGTGAGTACAAGGAACTTTCATATTGTGTGGAGGCCCCTGTGAACAAAAGAAGTAGTGTTTCCAGTGTGATCACCACAATATAACGTCAAAATAAATTTATCCAAATACAAATCTCTTCCTGCTTCTTCTTAACTGGCTAACTGTAACTTTACCTGGGACAATGTAAATACAGTCTCCTTTCATCTGATTTCATAAAAAATCCAACCTGGTGGCAGCCATTATGAAACAGGTGATCTTCACGTCGATGGTCTTGTTTGCTTTTGTAGGCTACATACAGGCATCAGTATTAAACTGTTTAACTATTTTATGATCAATTAAAAACTCCTTGTAGTAGCTTTAAGTCTCAAGTCAAGAATACTTAGTCTCAGTTGAGCCTTTTATGAATGTTAGTCAAGCAAGTCTTAAGTCCTCAAATTTGTGACTTGAGTCAACCACCTCTGGATTAGATTCATTTGTGCTTGTTGATTTAAATCTGCTATTCCAAAGTGCTTTTCATTTCTCAGCAACAGTATAAAAATATTTTAATATGACAAGTGTTAAAGAATTGTGGGAAAAATGTTTACAGGCTTTATTAATATACCACAAGAAATCACTGCTTTACAAAAAATAGAGCTAAACAATAGCTTTCGAGTATCTAGGTAGGCAGGCAGGTTTTGGACCTGCGGACAGGGTCAGGCTCGCTGCTTCCCCAGTTTCTAGTATTTAGGTTAAGCTAAGCTAACTACCTCCCTGTGGTACATACTTGCACTTCAGCAATATGAATTTAGACTAATAGATCCGCCCCAGTGGCTTAAATGAAGAACTAGACATGGTTTGTTTTCTGTGAATTTCTCATTGTCTTTCTATACCAGTAAGTCCTATTCCCAGTGCACAAGCTAACATTTGTATGTGTTTGTGTATGAGAATGTGTTAATGCTGTGGCATTATATTGTTCCGGTGTGTTTGTAATGACTTGACCTGCTGTTAAGTGGCTTCAGGTGTGTTTAATCAAGCTCCAGCTCACTGACGAGGTGCACCTGTAGAGTAACCTTTAAGTTGGGTGAGGGTGACTCATGCTTCATTTTGCTCTGAGGAACACGGAGTGAAATGTTTGCATGCACACTTGCACATTTGTCAGTCTCTGTACAGCCCTGCAATAACAGAAATATTTAAAATCAAGACTTAGGTCTTAATTGTTTTCTGTGTGCGAGTCCACATTTGGTGCATTATAACTTTTTCCCTAACCTCAACATCAGAGAAGACAAAGCTTTTTTTAAGGTGCAGCTCAACCTTTATGAATCACTATAGCCTATAACAGAGATTTAGCTGAGAAGATCAATGTCACTCCGGTCTATTTCCCAAAAAAAGGGGGGAAAAAGAAGAAGAAGAAACATGGTCAAAGTGTTTTTTTTTTCTAAAAGATCTTTGCTTGAGAAAATCAGATGCACATCCAGGAAGTTTTTTCTAGCTGTGAGTCTGTAAATGATACAGGCAAGCTGCTACATACATACACCTTCATGCATATAAAGTACATGCATGTTTGTGCATGCACAATGCACATACATGCTCAAATCTTGCTCTATGCGCGCCCCTTCACAGGAGGAACATTGTACATTTGTAAGTAGTGCAACAGATACAGAGGGTAGAGAGTAAGCTTAAGACCAGAGTCCTGCAAACCTGCCTGCAACTGCAAAGCTGAGATCCAGAACTGACCTGTTACCCAAAATTTTCTCTAAGGCAAACCCACACCCCAAAACCCCACCCAGAACTGTGAACACAAGCCCTGGGGCCTGACCTGCACCTGTGATTAAACACACGTACACAGTCACTCACTTGTGTTCTCAATGTCTGCGCTCCTGCAGCTATTGTTGCATTTCCATAGCATCAATGAGCTTAGCTTGCTGCTGTCAAAAGCTAATAGATTTTAAAACTTTTTGAAAGTTTTTACAAGCAGCAAAGTCACTGACAACGTTATTTTTGCGGTCTTTGAGCACACCAACGTCCTACCACGTCACCGTTGGGTACCTGCAGGTACTGCTCCTCAAAAACTGCATTTATTGCATCTTTTGACCCCCTTAACTACTGTAGACTTGCTAACATTAGGTCATTTGGTATGAGGGACTGGGTGGATCTTCATCAAATAATATATCCTGAGAGAAAAAAAAATCCATAAATTGATTTTTAAGAGTTCTATATTATGTATTCAAAGCAGACTCCAGCTATGTAGGTAATTAACAAAATGGCTACAGCATGTTCAAATTAATATTTAGGTCAGAGAATCATGTTTGAAATGGCCAGGTTCTCTTCCTCGCTCCCCTTCAGCAGACCACAGATAGTTCTGCCTCCCACATCCCGTGGGAAATGGAGCAGAGTAATGTCAGAGTTAACATATCTAACAGTCTCTACATGCTGAGACAAAGCCTGTATGCAATCTCACAGGGAGCTCAAGACATGACATCTGTTCATCTCACGAGTTTGATGCAATGGATAGAAAGGTGGTTAAATCCACTTAAGATTTTGCACTTTAGGCATTAACCTATCTTTATATTTTTCTTTACCTCACTGTGTTTATTCTACTACACTTGGCAATAAATAGTTTGATATTTCACTTTGTGTTCTGTTTACAGTCAACCAGAAAGTTGATTTAATCTCCTTTCTCTGCCCTAGCGTGCCCTGGAAAAAGGGAGCCAAAGGTTAAAGCTTGGTCACACTACATAACTTTTATAAGTTGTCAGATTCCTGCAGCTGCCACAACACAACTTTCTGTCTTGTTATCGGGAATCTTGACTTGTGGTTTGCACACTACATGACTGATCATAGACAGGAGGTCACATCCTTTGTGATTCTGAAGAAGTGACGCAATGCGATAATAAACAATGATTTAAAAAATATATTTTATCAGGAATATTGTCATTGAGATTACGAATCTCTTTTACAAGGAATTCTGGCCAAAACAGCAGCATAAAAAGATTTCACTTAGAAGAGCAAACAACAGGCTTCATATAAAACAAACAAAAGACTTAATTACATCAAACAATGAACAAATCGGCAGTATTCAGTAAAAGGACGTGTACATTCAGTGGTCAAATGGTTCTTAAATAAAGTAGTTTTAAAAGCAACCTTTTAAAAGCACTTTGACAAAAGACAAGTGCAGGTTTGAGGAATGATGTGCATAATTGTCCACATGACTGATGGTTCAAACTACTGAATTTTAGATGTCATAAAGAACATGAATAAGTGGCAGTTTGTACAATAAGGCCTTTTAAAGAAAAATGTATCAGCACTTCATTTTACGGTTGTACAAGTAAGACAACCAGCTTTCTTACACAAACTACAGTGATGGAAACCAGAATCACAGACAAAGTGCCATGTGCCTTCCTGCTGGCAGTTGATGGGGCAGGTAAATGAGCTTTCTCAACAGCTCTTCCATCTGATTATTCAAGGGGGGAGGCACACATAAGTTCATAAGCCGAGGTTCAGAAGTCAGTGGAGGAAGTGAAGTGAGATTTCAATGCCAAAGGGGGTCAAAATGCAGGTACTTACTCCAGCTGAGATTGTCTTCATACAGGATACTCACTTTGTACTTTGTTCAACAGCTCCTCCATTAAAGCTATTCTGCAGCAAAGCATTTTATTTTGATTTACATTGCCATCATAATGCACTCATGTGTATCAGGCTGTTGTAATCTGTATAATCTGTATAACATTTGAGGGTCAAATTAACATTTGCAGTGGCTGGCCAACTGAAAATGCCAGGAGTGTGCTCTGCAGGTCTCTGGCCAAATGAGAACAATGCAACATTATTTTATTCAGATAGATCGGCACATACTTTGTTAGCTTAGGGCAACTGAGTGAAGTTTTCAATAGTTCTCCAATTGTTCAGGAGAAAATGGAATGTGGGCAACATAGTTAATACAGCCTGGCATGCAACACGTGACACAGACACACTGACTTTATTCATCGATTTAAGATGGCATTGTTGTTGGGCATCTTACCCTGTTGTGTTTATATCACCCATGTGGTCGAAGTAGGCATACATATTTTTTTTTTATGCTGCTTTAATTGAGCAGACTGTGGGCCCAGGTGTTCCAGTTGGCACCGCTGATTCCCTTCCCCATCCACCAGGTATCGGAAGAACTAGGAGACAAAATTGGCAGGAAAGGGCTAAGGTCATCACATTAGCTAATTAGCAAGTTATCTAGCTAAAGCAGATAAAATATGCTAACTGTAATTTCACTGGAATTTAAACACACAATATCTAAATTCTGCCACTAGGGATCTCTCTCAAATGAAAAAAATAACAAAAGACGTAGTTTGACGTGAAGTGACGGCACTTATGTTCACTTTTAAACAAGAACCAAAGCTAATGAAAGTTTGAGATGACTCAGGCAGAAATCATGTTCATCGACAAGGAACTGTTAAAATTTTCTTCACATTATGTTTAGTTGCATATGCCGATTTCTGACGTATCTGACATGTCGTGTTTTGTTTTTTTTTCCTGGAAATTATAGCAACTAGCAGCTAGCTAGCAACGGCAAGCAGGAAATTTCAATTACCTTGAGAAAATATGCATTTCTCGGCATCTGAAAATTGTTGGAAACATTTGGGATAATTACGCAAGTTAACGGCATATGTAGCATGTCTAGTGTTTTTAGGCACTTTAATGTGGAAATGATACATATTTTAATTTTAAGGACACAATGTTTCAAATAATTTCATGTTGTATATCTGCCACCATTATTATTATTATTGTAAACTGCATATATGCTGTATGAAAATTTAAAGTTAGTAATCAATATAAAAACCCACATAAAGGTGGATTTTTAAAACAGTGTCGTAACACAGAGATGAAGCATAGTGCTAGCTTCAATAACTGCATATTTGTATCCATACAAATATCCCATATCCATATGAATACACCATAATATTAAAAATTGCTTCAAAATTGTTTTTATATGGATGTTCAGGTCCCACTTTAACAAAATAATGCAACCATTAGTTTGATTGAGTTTACTACTGTATTCATTTTATGCCTGAAATATTTATATTTCAATCTTCATTTCCAGGTAAAGTTTTCAATTCCATTTATGCATCACAGTGCTTTTGAATCCCACATTATTATTATTTTTTTTTTACTTCCCTGAAAAGTCAATAGCAATTGATCAGAACATACCTGGGCTTCCCCGCGCTGCCCTGATACTTCAAACAGCAGCACCCCAGTTTGAAAAGCTAAGGTGTTACTCTTTATTCCCCCTGCATCAAACACATCCTCGATCAAACGTCAAACTCTTCAAACAAGGTGTCATCTGCAGCTGTCCAGTCGGGTTTGATGTGAGGAGGTGTAATGATACAAAGGGGGTGCTGAAGCTTTACAAGATTGAACCCGCTTGCCCGCCACCTTCTCTGATACCTCAGTACAATATCTTGTAGAAAACCAAATGAAAACTGACAGTGTACACTGCCCTGTTCTGTCTTTTCATTCATGACTAATTTCTGTCTATACACTGTAAAAAAAAAATCATACAGGAATTTTGTGGAATCAACTAATCTTTTATTATGAACTTAACAGAAGTTTTATTTGTTCAAGTTAATTAAAACATAAAATTTCAGTATTTATTTTCAGAACACGCCAGACTTAAAAACATGAGTTCCTCTGACATTAAATCTTTTGACTTGAAATGAGTTGAGTGAATGTACTGTACAGAGTCCAATCAACTCATTAAATGTAGTCTCTAAAGAAACATGATCAGCATATTAGCAGACTTCCCAGCATGCATTGTTTGAGAGTTAAAACTCTCTTGAAAGTTGATGTGTGTCTTTAATGCACTTTAAGATAGGTCATGGTTGTTTCCACCCATTTTTGAGACTTGGGACAAATTATGTCTGACCAAAACAAAAAAAAAACAAAAAAACGAAAAACAAACAAAAAAACATCTTTGTATTATTATTTTTTTAAATGAAAATATTGTCCCTTTTTCGAAGTTGTATCCCAGATTTCCATCAACTCTGTCAGGCAAAATTATTTAACTATATCCTAGGGACCCCTGTTTCACTTCCTGGTTTAAAAAAGGTGGGGATACTGCTCAACACTGGTACACTTTCTATTTTTGGACAAGTTAAAATATTATTGCTATCAGATGTGTCTCAACATAACACGTCAACTCTGTAGCCCTTTTAAATGAAAACTAAAGAATTATAGTTTAAAAATGTGTAATTTGATTAGCATTAAGAGAACTCTGAGCAACTTTAGAAAATAAAATGGCTGCTCACTACAACTATACTGTGAAATCAGAAAATGTAACTCTGGAGGTTGGCCTGTTACCAGGTTTAATAGCCAAGAGTTTGACCTTTTAATGATATTTTCACAGCATAATTGACAAGTAAAAATCGAAACCTCCTCCTCACCCTCTTACAGTTTTGTCCCAATTCCCAAGAATGATTGTTCCACAGTAATGAAAACACTGCAAACCAGATCAGTACTGAATCCAGTCCCTACCCCCTTACACTTCAAATTTTAATAAATTCACTGGGAGCAGTTTCACATATTGTCTTTGTGCCAATGCTGGAACAACGAAGCTCCAACAGGAGCAGCTGAAGCTTAAGTTCTTTGTGTGAAATTAACTAACTTTTCAAACTGAGAAAACATAAAAAGGCAAATCGAATTTGTTTGTCAGGATCAACTTCATATCTTAAACTTACTGAACATGTTTTAAGTACAACTGAGTTAACATCAAGTTTATTTGACTGGAAAAGTTTTGTTTTGAATCATTACAAGATTACCTCAGCTTGTCCTTTCAATTTCCACTTAACATTTTAAGGCAGCTTGAAGACCAACTTTTTTGAGTTAAAACAAATAGTTTTTTTTTTTTTTTTACAGTGTATCCCAACTCAACACTACAGTTCATTGCTCGCCAGTGCCATAGTTAGGAATCAATACCTCAGATTGTTATTTTAGCATTCACAGATGTAGACACCCTTGCTATTTGGCTGCCATACCTGTGGGCCAGAGTGAAGGAAACCACTAATACAGTTCTAGCATGGTCACAAATCAAAACCAACCCCCTAATGGCCTACCTGTTTACACAGGAAATCAATCCATTTGAACTATGTACAATTTGCTACACCACTTTACTTGTGGCTTGCTGGTATTTTTTTTTTAAACAAAAATGGACACAAGCGTCTCTGGTTTCACTGCGGGGCCCAGCGGTGGAAGCCGGCAGCCGCACGCAGGTCCGAGAGACAGAAACCCAGCTCGAGTCCAATTTGCTGCAGGTCTCCCTGAGGAGAGGAGCGGTGTTGATTTTGGCACTCGCTTCCAGTCCCTACCAACAAATCCTGCCTTTTTTCCAGACATGTTGGCTCAGGATCTCACTGGAGAACTGGGGGAAGAAGAAAAAGAAGGGGAAAAAAGAGCGAGGGGGGGGGGGGTAACAGCCCCAGGGCTGGAGGAAGATATTGTATGCATGTGCACTCAAGCACAAGGTTTGTGGCCAGCTGCTTAAGGATTTTTCTGGGGAGTCAAGATTATCCACAGAGTCAATAGAGTGAGGGAGGAAGACAGGGACAGTGTTGTATGTTTATGCCAGTGCAACTCAATTCTGCTGGGTAACAGAGAGACACTGTCAGCTCTGTTTTATTCCTCCGTTTCTCAGCTTTATCCAGTAAGAGAGCAGCTCCATCCTACTCAACCTGCACACAGCCATCCATTAGTTCCCAAAACATTCCGGGAACGTTTCTAAAATGTTCCCTAGATGCTAAAATAAAATGCAAGTTTTCCTGATGTAAATCCAGTGTTATTGTTAAGATGCCAGAACACTCTGGGAAGGTTAATTTAATGTTCCAGGAAAGTTACTAGAACGTTTCCTTGAATATTCCATAAATGTTAACAGGGGAGTTTTTCCATCGTAGATTTAACATTGTATTTATGTTCTCAGAATGTTCTGGGAAAGTTAGTTAAGCTTCCCGTCAACATTCCCTCGATGTTAAAAAGCCAAGTTTTTCCCTATACGTAAAATGTTATAGAAGCATTTCCAGAAGGTTCTGGCAATGCTAGCTGACAGTTTAAGAAAGGGTACTGGAACGTTTCTCTCTAAATGTTTCCTGGATGTTAAAATGAGAATTTTATCAATATAAAATTAAAAGTTTTTTTTACATTCTCAGAATGTTCTGAGAGGTAACTTGACTGTTCCAGGAAAGTTAATTGAACATTTTCCCTTAATGCTCCCTGGAATTTTTTTTCCCTACATGAAACTAACATTAAGGTAATCTTTCCAGAACATTCTGGGAATGTTGGTTGACTGTTCCAGGAAGGTTACATGAATGTTTCCTCTTCGTATTTCCAAGATGTTAAAAGGTGAGTTTTTCCTACATGAAACTAACATTATGGTAATGTTTCTAGAACATTCCTGGGAGACTACTTGCATGTTCCTCCTTTCTGTGAGGGTTAACTGAATGTTTCAGGGAGGTTAGTTTAAGAACGTTACCTTGTGTGATTATTAGAACACTTAGGGAATGTTGTGTTGAAATGTTGTGAGAGGGATACCAAAAGGAAAACCTGGAAGGAATGTTCTAGGAACGTTATGGAAACGTTATGTGTCAGCTGGGAAGATCTCATGGGCTTCCGATGAGTTAGTGCATCTGAAATCCAACACACCTTGATAAAACTCTACGGGGGATTTGACAGCTCTGGTCTGCAGAAATGTAAGACAGACTTCACATTTTGGGTAAGAATCCTGCCAAAAATCATTGTTCAGCTGACGATCATTCTCACCCCTCATTTTCTTTCATTTCACTCAAAGAACAATGATGTCCGATGGGATGTTGTTATCTTTACACCTCTTAGAATCTTAAGCTTTCATTTGAGGTATTAAAGCGCGAGCGAGAGGCACACACACACACACTCACACACCATCAGCAAGAGCGCAGATCAGGAACAACATCCCCTCCTCCTGTGGTTTGAAATGGAGCGGGATAAGAGCTGTTGCCAAGGTCACAGCTCTGCATTTGCACAGCCATGGTTGTCAAAGGCTGAAAGGGCTCGAGCCCTTGAAACACCTTCTGGCTAGCTCCTCCATTCTGCATGTGGTGAAACTGCTGAAGGCGAAAGAGAGACGGAGAGGGAGAGGGGGAGAGAGCGGCTGGGAGGATGTGAGAGGGACAAGGGCAACGAGAAGGGAGTCTGCATTTCACTGATACCAAACCCTACCACACAGTCACACTTTGAATAATTGTGAGGGACAGGCTGTGGGCACCTCTGAGCCAGAATGTGGGCCAGAATAATACCCCTCCTCGGGGCTTTCTCTGGCAGCCCCGCGCCGAGGCCTTGACGGCAGCGCCATGCAAAGCCAGTTAGCAAAGCCAGTTAGCCACCTACACTAGCCATAGACCGCAGTTCATTTAGAAACTTTAACCCGGAGCTGCACCTTTTCTCCAAAAGGAACGACACATTCCAAATGTCTCAATTGAAGCCTCGCTGGCTGAATAGTCTTTTCGGGGCGCTGCATTGTGGATGGACAGCCTTTTCAGACAGCTTTTTAAGGGTTTTGTCAGACAGGAATTTAGATTGGAGTCTTACATGACCTTTCCCAGGGGTCACTGGTTGGATCTGCCGGAGCTTTTGTTGGCACACCTGGGTGATGACGCCCTGACGGAGCTACAGGCTCTCGTTTCAGGTTTTGTCCCGGGCACAGAATGGGGGGAAAAAGAAAAAGCAAAGTCTTTGCTCCAGCAGGTGATTGTATCAGATTTGTCAAGAATGATAAAGCAAAAAAACATAAAATGAGTATTAAAGAAACAAAACTCAATCAGATTTAATTAAAACACGATGAATAATGTTTGATTAATCCGAGTACAAGATGAAAGCCTGTGCGTGAAATCAGCTTATGCTCATTTTATCTGAGTATTGCGCTTTTACTTGGAAATGAATTTTTGTCATTTTACAGTTATCGGGGTTCCAAATTTACAACTTAATCACCACTTGCAGACAAAGTTGGGCTTTGTCCTCTTCATCCCAGCATGGCAACCCAATACGAACTCACAACACTGCACTTTTGGCTCCGGATGAAGTTGCTGGCAACATAAGCAAAAAGCACAGAGTGACAGCTGAGCTCCTGCAAGTGACAACAAAACTTTCTCAGAACTTTAATGTAGATTTCATCACAAGCGCAGGTGCAAAATTACATTTCAACAAATGTGCTTTGAATAGCTGGCTGAAAGCAGGTTGAAAAAGTTTTTACTTTTTATTTATTCATGACCCCAAACTAACACACACATTGCACAAATTTGTAAGTGTTTTTGCGTTAGACTGTTTGCTGCATTAATGGACAACTGGATTGCTCAGAGTGGACTTGTTTTGGGGATTTTGGTTTTAAATTCATTTATGAAACCTTCACGCAGAATAATGAAATTTGCTCAAATCACCGTTTCTCCAAAAACAATAGTGCAAGGTCAAGATAGGTAATAAATAATTGAATAAATAATTACAATTCATTATTTATTAGTTTAGCGTCTGGATACTGAATTCTACTTTGCTCAAATGAAGGAAAAAAAGAGGATGAGTATGAAAAAAAGTTTTTCCCAAAACTAGTATTGTTAAGATTTTAACAGTATTTCTGCTTTTACTGATACTGCTCATCGATCCATTACTTTAAAGGTAGAGTCAGCAGGATTTGTCTGAGCTGCTTGTAAATGCCGCAGGATGTCAAACACCAACATTTTGGGGTGGTGAAACGTCCCAAACACAGCAAGATAATGACAAAAATAAGGATATACAGGTAGATGGCAGGGTCTCTGCAGACACAGACACTATCACACACTGAGTCATAAATCATGATTTAAAGGATTTATGTAATATGAGTCATTGTTTTTAAGGAAAATGTTGCAGATTATACCTTTAACATTGCTCCCGTCAGTGTGTTTTGTTATTTTTAAGAGAAAAAAACGAAACAAATTAAGAACAGAATTAACATTCTTTATTTTCTCATACTGTATATAAATAAGTATTCTTGAGGATGTGAATGTACATGCATACCTGACCTATGTAAGACAGTAATAAAAGAGTTATTGAATTTATTGGACCAAAAACAACAAGGCACGCTGGTAAATTAGCTAACTTGTTTACTTCATACATTTGTTGCAGGCTAGAAACTTAGCGACTACACTGCAGAAATGCTCCCTGAGCGATCTGACAGTGGAACTGTGAATTTTTGAACAACAAATCAGATGATGCTCTGATCATTTCACATAAGAATTTATGAATGTACGCATATTTATAGTTAAACAATATGCTCACTGTTGCTTTTAATCATCCTGTGATTGTATAATTTCATTAACTCTGTGTGGGCTCTAGCCTGCTAGCAGACAGAACATACCTGAGGTGGAGGGGGCTTCTGCCCTCACATTCAAGAGATTTGTTGCTGTAATGAGCACTGTCCTCATCGACTCAAGTGAGGTGTAATCAGACTTGTTTGAATGTTTAGTTTTCTCTGAGTCTGTGTGTGTGTGTGTGTGTGTGGTGTGTGTGTGTGAGAGAGAGAGAGAGAGAGAGGGCCCCACCCCTCGCACATATGATAGGCCCAGAGAGAGACAGAGAAGTGTCTCTTTTGGATTGGGAATAGCAGCAATGCATCATAGACAAATGCCTAAACTTTTCACAGCAGAACCAACAACATCAGAGCTTATCAGTAATATGGTCTGGTTAATACTGAGTGTTGGTATCCATCCCCACCAAAACCAAACTATGGCTGATATGAGTTTGAGATTACTGTTGTAAATGTTGTAAATGCGACAAGATCTCAACAAGAAATGGAAGCATTAGTTATTAAGTGAAAGGCCCTGAGGCACTGTTCTTGGTTTAGATTTGGAAGTTACATAAAGCATAATTAACTGTTAATAAATGCATAGTCAAATACTAATAAGTGTATAACAAAGTAGGTATTAATCTGAATAAAGCAACAAAGCTTAGCAGAGGTTTAACAAAGACATAATAGGTAAGTTAGTTAAACTCAATAAATGTGTTTGGCTTTTACTTGCAGGTATAAGCGGCTATTCACAAGTTTCTTGCAAGTTCTTATCAATAAATAACAATAATTGTGTATATGGTGTTATTATTAACACTTATATATTTTTATCAACTAATAATGTCAATGTGCTTCTTAAAAGGACTAATAAGGCCTTATTAACTAACAAATACCTTATTATAAAGCGTTACCGAATTCCAGAAATGTTGAACTGGTAAAAACCTCTGTTAAACCATGTAAAATTAGTGAAGTGACCCTTTAACAGCTAATGTCTAAAACTAGTAGGTTTGTGTAAGTGTAACTACTGTTGGATTATGGCATAGAATGGCTGTAATTTCTTTACACATTTACAGTAAATGTAAAATGACAGATATTGCAAATCAATGGATGTCCATAAAGTCTTAAATAATAAGTCTAAAAAACACAAAAGCAGCCATGTTTGTGAGAGACATTACATTTTTATTCACATTTATATGTAGTAGTGGACAGGATAGGATAATAAAAGACAAGAAAAGTATTAAAAGTCACTCCTGCTCTCATGTCAGCTGCTTTTCATCAACTGCTTCTTGCACAATATGGTATAGTTTGTTTCTTTTGTCCGCAAACAGAAACCTGCAGCGGGTAAAAAGTACAAATTTACTGTATGTTCCATATCTAATCTTAGCTATCAGACACCAAACTCAGCTGTGTTTGTTTGTGCAGGTAACATCTGCACTGAGTGAGAGAGGCTGCTCTCAACCACTAAGTGTTGTATCCCTGCAAGGAAATCTGGGAAATCTGAAAATAGCCCCGAGGCTCCCAGTGTTATTGTAGGGATCGAGGTGGATGATGCAGAAACCATTGGGAAGCCACAGTGGGATGGTATTGGACCAGGCTTTGTTTGGATAAATACGTTCCGAGATTACGTGGTTTGCCAAAGTACAGCCACTTGTTTTCGCTTGTTCAAACACTGGGGCTGTTTTTCTTTGAAACTGCATAGGAATGAAAAAAAAAAGAGAAAATCAAACTCGGCTTCCACATGTTGAAAACGTCCACCTTGAAGAATGATATATAGCCTGGAGTCGTGGCATTTTTCATGTGTGAGAAAGGAGAGTTAAAAAATCAAAGGTCCAATAGAGAAATCAAATGATAAAGTCACCTAAAACTTAAAGTAACCAAAAGTTACATAACACTTCCTGATCCTTTATGGTTACACTGTAAAAAATCTACTTTTTGCTTTAACTTAAAATTTAGTGTCTGGGCTGCCTCAAAAATTTAAGCTGAGGTAATCTTGTAATGATAAAAAAAAAATTAAAAGTTTCTAGTCAATAAACTTGATATTAATTCAGTTGTACTTAAGCATACTGAACAAGTTTTCTTAAGAAATTAGGTTGACCCAACAACTCCTCAGTCACACTGATGAACATCACAAACAAAAATGATTTTCCTTTCACATTTTCTCAGTTTGAAAAGTCAGTTCCTCATTTCAGAAAAAGAACTGACAGCTTCACTTGTTCCTGTTGGAGCTTCTTTGTTCCAGAATTGAAGCTTCACAAGTCCCGCCCCTTTTTGCTTTGTGCTCCAATAACAGTTAAGCAAACTTGATACCTCAGTCAGCTAATTTTAGCAAAATGCAAGCTAACTAACCTGCAAATGATTGACGTAGAGTAGCTAGCTAGTTAGCTAATGTTGGAAAAATGCTAATTAACTTAAGATGTGATTATAAAATTGTAAATTGTAATATAAAGTTGACTGAAACACCAGCATTTCTCAGCTGTCACTGGAGGACAGAGTGAAAAGGGGCGGGGCTCAGGAAGGGTCGACTGGTCACAAAGACAATATGCAAAACTGCTCTCAATGAATTTATTAAATTGTAAATCAATACAAACCTTCATCATAGTTTGCAGTGTTTTCATTATTGTGAAACCAAGCAACCATGACTTATCTTTTAACTCACACAATGCATGCTGGGAAGTCAGCCAGTAAGCTTAGTTTATTACTTAATTGCTTAATTTAATGAGTTGATTGAACTCTGTACAGTGCATTCATTCAACTCAAGTTAATATATATATTATATATATTAACTATATAAATATATCATGTTTATACATTCTGAAGTGTTCTGAAAATAAATACTCTGGGAAATATTTAATTTAATCAACACGAAGTAAGAAAATTTACATGAAGTTAATGAGAAGAGATTACAGTGTGAACCCAGATAAATTGAGATAATCAATTGCCACATTTTTTTAAACTGAGAAACTAAGGCGGAGGTTGCATCATTATTATTGAGTTTGTGTATATGTATATTTTCAGTAAGTGCAACTCAGAATTTTCCTTCATCCCTTTTATTGCAACAAGTTACACAAGTCACAGAACTGAATAATTTTAAACCATTATTTCAGGTACCGTTAAGTTTATATTGATCGAAAATTCTGAGTTTAATAAACACAAAAAGAAAGTTCTACAGGTATTCAACATTACAAGTTAGTAGAACCAGCTTTATGGAAGTTTTCACTAATTATTACAATTAATTCATTTGAGCATTCGGTTTTACAGTGCAGTTGATTCCACTACATTTTTGTCTGCTTTTTTACAGTGTAGAATGGACAGCTTTATAGAACCTGTGCAAAAAAAAAGAGGAGAGAAAAAAAAGAGTTGACACAAGGTAAGTGCATACCTCAGCTAAACAATTTGTGGCGACAACCTCTCAATATGGTCTCCTGTTTGAGTTGGGAAGTTATTATGAAAATGAACCTGCAAGTTTCCGACGGCAGCAGACTGACAGGGCCTTCAAAGAACTCACCCCCATCGCCTCTCTCTGAGCGCTGCGATCATAAAGGAGACTATCTGGGGCTTTTCATAAAGACAGAGTTCATCGGGGTCAACGCCGGAGCGTCACGTCCGTATCGCTCTGGCTTTCTGAACACCTGGCACCTGCTTTTCTCTTCTGCGAGCGGAAGCCAGGTCTGAAAAGGAGATAAAGTGCTGATTGTCCCTTTCCTGCCTTCTTTTTCGACGGAAGTCGGGGGTATTGAAGTGAAACCACTTGCCTTTGAAGATGCCTCCCTGGTTACTCTTCACTCCCGGGGAGTCTCCCCACTAGTCTCTGCTGATTAATCAAAGTGCTCCATCATCAAACATTGATGCTCACACGATTCACCGGCGCCTCAGCGGAGCGTATAATGTCTAGATATCATCATGCCCTCACAATGGTAATTGAAGGGCAATTGCGCATGCCATGTAAAGATACGGGATCTACCGCAACCAGTATGCAAGACGTACAGCAACTTGCTGCTTATGTTCCAGATCTTCATGTAAGGCAGCCAGCCGCTCTTCCATAAAAGAGCCTCTCAGACCCACATCTGACAAAGCTGCTCTCAGATGTGATGAAATGCATAATGAATAAGCTTGTATGTGCCTGTACGGGACCTCCTGCTTGTTCAGTACAGAACTTGAACTACTTTGACTTGCAAGAATACTGGAGAGGGCTGTAAGTTCCCCACTTCAGATTTTCACCTTCCTACATTACTGTATATTTTGCAGTGGTTAACACTGTTGCCTCATTTTGAATCCTCCAGCCGCCTGGGGCCTTTTTTGGGGTCTTTTTGGGGCCTGAGTAACTTGAATGGGCAGCTCTAAATTGCCCATAGGTGTGAGTGGCTGTCTGACTGTATGTGTTAGCCCTGAGCACTTGTGCAGGATGTCCCTCGACTAGGTTCAGGCCCCCATCGCACAGGACTGGTGGGTACAGTTGACAGATGGTGGGAAGTGAAAAATAAGCAAAACAAAATATATGAACTTTGATGTTTTAAAGTGATTTATATCACATTCCTGTACAATTTTGAATGTGATTAATTTCTGATCTGTAGCCATGCAACTGGCAAAACTATCAGAATAGTAAGGTGGCAGCTGTAATTAATATTTGAGGAAGTATCTGTATATTAAGAGATATGGCCAATATTCTTTTATGTGTGTGTGAGGATGATTCACACTTTTATTCCCTGCAAAATGCAGGGAAACAACATCACTGAAGCATTTTTGTTATGCACATTCAGTTGCTGACTGTAGTATCAGAAGCTTCAACTAAGCAGAGCACAGATATCATCCAGTTTAATCATTAGTCAGCACAGATAGAGCAGTAAAGTCAGCACACTAATTAATCTGCTCCTGCTGTTTGTTTCTTGACATCAGCTTGATATCTGCAGACAGCTGGCTAGCTAGTGTTAGCTGCCTGTCTCTGGAACATGGATTTCTGCCTCAGAAAGTTGTAGGAACCTCACAAACCTGACCACAAAATCCAAGATGGCTGCTGCGCATCAACAGTAGTGAAAATTAGAGTAATAACTGTATTTTAGCTCTTTTTTCTTTAGTGTTATTAAATCAGTTGTGCACACAGCACTGTCCAGCCTCTACCTGTAGACACATATGTCAAAATAGTGTGGAATACGTTGTTAACAAGCACAACAAAGGTTTTCCTGGTGGCGTCGATCTTTTTTTATTTTCTGACTTGTCCTGGAACGCGGTCAACTTCAGTGTGACGTCATTCTTAGCTCCAACTTCAGACGTCCGAGGAAAATGGAAATCAGCATTAGAGTATAGTTACACTACATGTTCAACTGCTGTAGTTTATTCATCCATTCTCAATCTTAAGAATGGCACAGCCCAATTTGAAATCTGAAATATTCTCCGGCCTACCCAAACCTTTAATTACAACTCTGATCAACACATTACTGTACCAGTGATGAGATATAAAATAGGCAGGTCACCAAATATGGTGCAACACCTCTTAAACTAGGTCAGATACATTTAGAATACCGTGTGATTTAAATCCCGTGGTTTTGTTTTATTAGTTCTGATTACTTTGAAATTACCATAAAGATTTTATGATTAAGTCTTTTAAAAGTTAGTGCTATTAAAGCTTAAAAAGATTTTATTTATTTATTTTTCATGGCCTTCAAGGCCCACCAGTGGGCTGCGAAGAAACACGTTAATTTCCCATGTTTTCCACATGTGGCCATGTGATCACATGTAGGAAACATGTGGCATGTGTTTCACATGAGAATACACATATTACGCTATGAAAATGATCCAAAACCACATGTTTCCCATGTGCAAAGAACATGTTTAACATTTGAAAAACACATGAAATTCATCTGTTTTTTCTGTAAGGGGCAGCCCACACACTGGACATCACTAATGTAGACATTTTACACACTGTGCAAAAACAAAAAATTCTAATAGAATCAATTTGATGTTTTGCCCAGCCTGAACTAGAGGCAATACTGCACCTGACCAGTGTCCAAAATGAGTCTAAAGTGGTCACATACAGCAACCACATCACCAGTCTGATATACAATCAACAGTGGTTGGTGTGAGTAGAAGTCCAGTCAAACTGATATTGGCAGTGTGAAAAGAGATTCACCAACAGCGATGAGCAGAGAGGAGGTCAGTTCAGTCTAACTCATCTTCCTTTAACAGCACCCTGAAGGCGGAGATTTCCAGCATGTTCCCGAGTCCTCGCTGGTGGCTGTTTTGGTGTTATGCTTGAGTACAATGACATTAGAACATTGGTTTGGGGCCTTAAAAATAACTTGTCTGTGGTAGGTACTTGGAGACATGTTCCTGTAATTTAGCTGGGAGCTGTCCATGCTGTATGCTCTGCAGTGCAGGGAGAACGGCAGAGAGATGCCTGCTGTTTAGAAAGCGAAGTGTGTGGTCGTGGTGTTGTGTCTCACCTAACCAGCACTACCCTGATGAAACCCACGCAGTAGGACCGACATGGAGCAGGAAAAAACTCTTCATACTCCCTCCATGGAGGGAAAAAAATAACAGTTTTAGGAAAAAGAAATAAAAGAAAAGTTGGCCTCCAGTTAATACTCCTCATATTCAGTTGATATCTATCCAAATGCTGACACCTATAAACCGCTGACATAATGTTCTGCTTCATTTCCTGTTTTTGCATTGCGTTTTAAAAATGCTGACGCTCCACAGTATGAATCACCTGAGAAAACGTCTGCTTTTGCACTTGTGAAAATCGACACATTGTCTTATGCTGATCCTCACAGCCTTTAGATTTGACTTTGCTTACACAGTCTGTGTCGTTCTTTAAAGCTGAAATGTCTTTCAGCATGTTTAACAGCAGGGCACCACCATCAACACTTGATTTACCAAGGGAGCCCACTGACAGCTTTAAATGGGGAAATCTGTATGTGGAGGACATGATGTTTTTGGAACGTCTCATTCTTTGAAATTAGTGGAAACAGAGGGAGGACTGGACAAATTGAGGGCAGCTGAAAGAACACTTTTTTTTCCCCCACCATCTGTCCTTTATTTTTGTCCCTCCCTGTAAGTCAGTGAGATAATTGAAGTGGGTTGCACTTTATTTTACAGTACACTAATAAGAGGTCACAAGCTGTACTTTATATCAAATTAGACAAAAACTGGAAATAATGTGGAAATAATGTTCTTTATGAGACAGTATTAGATCCCTTATTAGACTTTATTAGAGGGTAGTTTAGTTTACAGTGCAGTTCTGATGTAATGTATCCTTAAGTGTATTGTAACTCACTATTTATTCTTCCCTCTAATCAATTCTAATAAAGGTCTTACAGTGGGAAATAATACACCGCTCTATTGTGCCCCAGATTACCTTCTAATAAAATCTAATGGAGTTTTAACAGTAAGAACAGTGAGAAATAACACACTTTAGTTTACAGTACACTTCTGTTTTAATGTGTCTCAAGTTACCCTCTAATAAGAGTCTGACACTGAGAAATAATACACTTTAGTTTACAGTACAGTTCTGTTATGTGTCCCTAATTACCCTAAGGTCTAACAGTGTACGGGAAATAAAACACTTTAGTTTACAGTACAGTTCTGTGTCCTTAATTACCCTCTAATAAAGTCTAATAAGGGTTTAACAGTGGAAAGAATACACTTTAGTTTATAGTACAGTTCCATTGTAATATTTCCCTAATTTTTTACTCCCTAATAAAGTCTAAATAGGGTCTAAGAGTGAGAAATAATACACTTCAGTTTACAGTACAGGTCAGTTGTAATGTGTCCCTAATTACCCACTAATAAAGTCTAATAAGGGTCTAACAGCGGGAAAGAATACACTTTAGTGTACAGTGCAGTTCTGTTATGTGTCCCTAATTACCCTCTAATAAGGATCAAACAGTAGGAAATAAAACAGTTTAGTTTACAGTACAGTTCTGTTGTAATGCGTGTTGCATGTCAGTGCTGCAATCTATGCAACTCTACAGTCTAAGAAATGGTGGTCAAGATGCCTTGGCTGGGAAAATTAAACCTAAATGCAACAGGGTTCAAGACTGAGAAGGGAAAGAAGCTAAAAAAAAAAAATAAAAAGGGGGGAAAAAAAGGAAAAAAACACCGGCCCCTATGAATTGTATGAGCTCCCCTGTAGTTGAATTATAGATCTGCTTCGGTGTGTTTGCCTGGATGATTGACAGAGGGGGTAGGCACATCTTCAGACCCCATGCCCCTGCCATGAAAGTGAAATGAAATCTCAAAATGTACCGCAAGAGCTCTGCAACTCTCAGCATCTCTGTTTCTGACTCAATGCCAGCGATAGGCAATGAAATCTCCTTATTTGACCATAGTGGCTTCATGCAGTAATAATCTTATTCCCTTATGAACCGTAGCACTCGTGGGAAAAGGTCCTGACTGTACTCCTTGCCTATGCATAACTGTCATTCACCGCGTTTGTGCATGTTTTCCTGTGTCGCACTTAGAATTTTTCATAATTTAAATCTTCCCGGAGCCAAGTAAATACATTCACACGCTCATCATGATACATTTTATGCTTGGTGTTTTTTGACAGTGAAGCCAGTGAATATTCTTAGAGTATTTCATTAAAATGTAATTTTGAAAACACGTTTTTGTAAATATTATGGTTTACGGTTCCTCAAACCAAAACCAAAATCTTCCAATACTGCCCATAGGAGTATTTTCTGAAATGGCATCATGACCTTGTGGGGACACGCTGATCGTACAACAGACAGATTGTTCATGTTGGATGATTTCTCTAAAACCTGGATTAACTTTTGTGACATTGTCTTGTCCAACATTTTCAACCTTGCTGCAGTTTGCAATTATTTCTTTCTCTTATTATTTCTGCATGTGGCAGCTACACTATCATTAATGTTTGGAAAACACTGTGCTTATGACAAATAAACTGTACTTAAAGGCACCTACAGACTGTGAGATTTCAGCAGTCTCATAAGTTTATTGCAACATTGATCTAATAAACTTGGGTATGACATCAAGCTTGATGTATGCTGGCTGTATGATGATCACACCTACTTACTAAAGACCTGCTAAATCATGTACTATGAAGCAAGTCAGTATACATGAAAACATCAGCATGTGTCATTCATCCACACTGCTTTAGTGGAAAACAATGAAGCTAAGCAAGAATCAAGCCCTTGCAGTAATAGTATCGTCATGGTGAGACAAAAGAGGTCAACTTGGGACACAATTTTGCAAAGAGAGCTTGAGGTATTCTAAAGTATTTCATTATGCTAAGTGTACTAAAATAGCATATGTAAACATATGTTTGTGCATTGCTGTTGGTTGGCTAGTCGTCGGTTATACATAGAATAACCTGCTATGACCTAACTGACTCTAAGAATTTTGTCCCAGGCCGGTTTTGGTCATAAGACCGTGAGAACGGCCATCTTTGAACCTCTTTCACGGGGCCACGTAGGACCACCGTTTTAGAGCTACAACCAAAGATATCGCCACATTTCTTTCATGTTGGTCGTCTTTTGATGAGACAGCCCAAAATCACACAGCACACTAAAATAGTCTGTATTTACATTTAAAATGCTTTTTATACAATTTTTTTAAATTTAATTTTTACCTATTTCGGCCATAGGCTGTCATACTGACCACAAGGAAATCACCACAATAAAACGAAATAACACAAGTGGTCTCAATATCCCATTTCCTGACATTAAAGTGCTAATAATCAGTTAATTTGAATTAAAAAGTAAAGTAGGGGAGACCAGGGATGGTTGTAACACTTTTTGTCTGGTTTTACTTTTGTACCCATTTCCAGCCTTTTCCAATAGGCTATAATTTTTTTTTGTGCTGATTCTAGGTGGAAATTTGTTCTTATTAATTTTAAAATAACATGTTTATAATCTTATAAATTTAACTGTTTCTCACTCTGAGTAATTCTAGATTAATCTAAAATTTGAATCAGATCACTGATGGTTATTATCCTACAGAAAAATACTGCTGTGAATGTGTGCAATTATTACAGTTTACTACATGAGATAAATATATGAATAAATCTTACAAAATTTACATGTTGGTGTTATATCATTTTAAAAAAAGATAAACTAACATAAAAACATTTATCATGAGAGATAATAGAGTTTGGAAGTCAAAGCTCAAAATGACACTTATGGCGGTTCTAGTAGTTATGGAATTCTGGCACTTCAAGTGTTAACATTAACAAACTGAAACACTTGGTTAAAGTTGTAATCCTTAAGATTTCAGTACTGGTTGATCACGATACCCATGGTTACAGATGGTAACAGCAAGCACAGATGAATGCTACAGCCGACAGAAATACAACAAAAGAACAACTAATACATCTGTTTACAGTGCAGCCAAACAAATTCAACACTAACTCTGGTGACAAATACATTACTTCTCAGGTGACTTCTTCACAATAAAAGCCTGCATTGGCATTAACAAAAACAGCTCTGATATGGCTGTAGGAGAGCAGACTCCTCGTTTTTTTTTTTTTTTTTTTTTTTTTTTTTTAAAGAGGTCTGTTTTCATGAAAGAACTACAACTTTGAGGTACAGCTGAGCAAAATCTGCTGAGATGACAATTGGTGCCTCCACAAAATATTAACAAATGAGATAATTACATCCACTTTTCTGATGGTTATTTAAATGGGTGAAGGCAAATAACAGAACAGCTAGAACAGTCAGTCCAGAAAGTTGTAATACAGCTTTTAAAACCAGGAAAAGACAACACTTACCCCATGTCATGATGTAACAATCTCTAAAAGATATGTGGTCTCATTAGGACATCTATATAATATCGAAATATTGCTCAGCCCTACTTAAAGGTTATGGCAGTTCTGGCTGTCAAAGTCAGACACTGTTGTTCACCCAATCATACACGTAAACTTTCTCTGTTTTGTAACTTGTGACTCTAAACCTCCACCTTTGCTTCTGAGGCAGCAGTTATTTGTGCAGTCATGAGAGATCATTGTAAGGAGAACACAAACATAAGTTGTTTTATGTGTTTATGATGTTGTTTTTCTTACTTTTGGTATTTGTATTTCCTCCTAGGTATTTGCAATATAATCAATAAGAGACTGCAATAACAATGTCTTGTTCCTCAGAAAAAGTGACTCTTCTTATTCAACTTTGACATTTTGTAATTTTGTGTTTTCATGGTGTGGCTGAGTGACATTTGTCATCTATCAGCGTTAAAATAACATGTACATTTTTAATTGTATTATTAAATCATATACACATTCTTCTTGCGTCTCGTACTTCATGCTCTCTAAGTTTCCTGTGCTTAGTATTCTGACTACAACAGCTGTGTGAAAGTATTCATCATTAAAGTTCAGTCAATCTGAGTGCCTGACTTCCTCCCTCACTTTAGCGCATCACACTTCTGCAGGGCGTACAGTATTTAATTTAGTCCAATCTTTATAAATCAGCAAAACCATTCTTCTTCTTAATGGAGAGGAAATGTGCGTGGCATGTCAACTAGTGGTTAACCTCGCTGAAGTTTCCCACTGTTAATCTTGGAGGAGCATCTGAGCTTTTTAATAGGAAAAGCCAATTAAAAATCAGTTAACATCTCTGAATCCTGCCATATACCTTTTCCCTTTAGAAAAAAAAGACACCTGAATACCCACACTGTTCCCAGCCGAGAGACCCATGACTGCACCTAATCCGCAAATTATATAACACACGGGCCATTTCCCTATGTAATTCCGCGGGAAACAAAAGGACAGTTATTTAAGGGGAGCAGATATTCCACACGGCGCTGGCAGGGCCACGGTGGCTGCCGGAGAACAGCCTCCCCACTCTCTCAGCACCATGAAATGAAAATTTACATTCGCTTAGTGGTGCCGTGGTGCTCGGTGGTAGACAGCTGTATTTTTAATGAGAGCGGGGAGATTTAATTACCTCTGTTTTAGCGGGCAAGACTTCCGCGGTGCAATGACAAGGGATATACGGTGCAGGGAAGAGGTGGCAGATGATTTCTCCGCTCGCATCCCAGCAGTCGCCGAGCTGAGGCGAGCCGAGCTAGCTGGCACCGGGGCTGCAATTAATCCAAATTTATTCCACTACTGTACACGGCTGATCTGAAGGAGACAGTGGAAATAGTCAAGGTGGTGAGTCTCCAGAAAGAGAGGGAGGAAAACAAATAAATACACCTTTAAAAATCAGCCGCAATCTCCAGATACTTTGCTGACATGTAGCACTCATATTCTAATGTGATGATTATTGTTGCGAATTTTCCCCCAAGGCCTTGTTTTTATCACATCAGCAAACTTCTTCAAGGCCACATCTGACATCTTCATGCTTATTTTCCGCTGCAGAATCCCAAGTCTCTACAGAGGTGGGAAGACGACAGAGTATCTGATGCATTTATCAGCCCGACAACACTTCAACACAGGCCAGATAAACGCCGGCTTCTTCTGCTCATTCATCACTCTTTGAACTTATGTAGCATCAGTACACGCTTAGAAATAAGGGTTCAAAAGGGGTTCTTCCTTGAGGGCCGAGGTTCTACCCAGAGCCATTTGCTTCTAAAGAAACCTTTTTTGAACAAAAAGGGTTTGTCAAGGGTTCTTTGTAAGACTAAGGGTTCCATCCAGCGCGCCTTTCAACCAAAGAACCCTTTTTTTTGAAGAAAGAGCCCTTGAAGAACTCTTTCATCATGGGTGTGTTTTTGTGTACCATAATATAAAAGGGTTCTCGGTAGAACCCTCTGGGTGAGTTCTTGATAAAACTCATGGAATACTGAAAGGTTCTCAGTAGAACCTCCTGAGTGTGTTCTACATAAAAGCTTTGGAAAATAAAAGCATTCTCAATAGAACCCTCTCAGTGTGTCTATATAAAAGCCTTGGAATATAAAAAGGTTCTCTGTGGAACCCACTTGGTGTGTTCTAGATAAAACCTTAGGAATATAAAAAAGGTTCTCAGTAGAACTCCTTGAGTCTGTTCTGGACAAACCCTTGTAGTATAAAAGGGTTCTTGGTAGAACCGCCTTCACAGGTTCTAGTCAAAACCCTTGGACTATAAAAAAGTTCTCTTAAGAAAACCGTGGTTGGGTCCTAGGGAAAACCCTTGGGATATTAAGAGGTTCTCAGTGGAACCCCCTAGGGTGTGTTCTACATAAAACCCTTGGAATATAAAAAAGGTTCTCAATAGAACCCCCTTGGTGGGTTCTAGATTAACCCTTGAAATATAAGAAGGTTCTCCGTAGAACCCCTGAGTGTGTTGTGGATAAGGCCCTTGGAATATAAAAAAGGTTCCCAGAAGAACCCCCTGTATCTGTTCTAGATACAACCCTTGGAAAATAAAAAGGTTCTTAGTAGAACCCCCTGCTCGGATTCTAGATAAAACCCTTGGAATATAAAAATAAGGTTCTCGATAGAATCTCCTGGATGGGTTCTTATTGACACCCTTAGAAAGTGGAAAGGTTCGGGATAAAAGAAAAGGTTCTGGGTAGAACCATTACACCACAGATGGGTCCTCTGTAAAACCTCTCATCTATTCACAAATGGTTCTAGGTATATAACCCTTTGTGTTGGGTTCTATGTAGAAGTCTTTCCAAGGGTTCTAAGTGAGACCTTTATAAAAAGTCGTACCAGAAACCAAAAAGCGTTCTATGGGGAGAAGCTGAAGAACACTTCAGGGTTCCAGTTAGCACCTTTATTTCTCCGAGTGTGCAGAGTTAATGTGTAGCTGTGTGTTCTAATCAATGAGCAGCAGTCTTGTATTTCACTTCTCTGTCACATGCCATCAAATGAGCTCAATTGGTGAGACTGAGAGATTATCGCTGTCTTCATTTCAGCATGAGATGAATCAATTGGCAGAAGAATCAATTTAAGCGGTATCTGGTATCTACACCCACCCACACACACACACACACACACACACACCACACACACACACACACACACACACACACCACAACACACACACACACACTGTGGCATGAAGTTTTATTTTATCATCATGGGGGAATGATTCGGAACAGTGGAGTTTGTGAGAGCTGGATCGGAGACTTAATTCTATCTGAGGGGAGATAAAGTGGGTTGTTTTGACCATCGTGCCTAATTGAATATTCACAAAGATATAATTGAAATGCTGATAGCCATCAGAGCTGTTGTATGAAAATGATAATGAGTCAAGGTCAAGGCAGACACATACATTTTCTTTCGCTTCAAGCACCAATGGAAGGAAGGTCTCATTCAAAATGCTAAACAATCTCACTGTAATTATGCATGATTAGCAGTTGGAAAAGTAAACCAAGTACATCCAAGTACATAATGAGTGAAGGAGTGTTGGTATTTCAATATTGATGGTGTTTGCTGCTGCTAATTTAAATTTTAGATATATTCCACTCTTATTAAAGCAGCAGTGCTTGTTATTATTTGTCCACTTGGGAGCAACAGATGTTGTGAACACATTTACACACCTTATAAAGAAAAAAATTAGCGTATTTACATCCATAAGTCAGCATTAGCATTCATTTGTAGTCCAGTATTCAGTCAATTTTCAGCTCTTTTGGTCAGCTCTAAATCACCACCTGAAGGAAAGGTCTAACCTACATCACTGCTTTTAGCTAACAGCTAACCTTAAGTTCAAATTTGAAAAGAATGCAGATGAAGTCACCCTTTACGAGAAAATATTAATTAGAGCTGCTACAAAATTGCGTACTGTACAATAGCAATTCCACTTTTACAATACTGTTACTAAAAAAGTGAAATTGACCCAAAAAGACATTTAAAATATTATCAACAATGAAACTGTTTTGCATTGATCTCTCCATACAGGTATAATTCACGTACAGAAATTACATTACAATTAAGATAAAATAATGCTCTCTGGGATATGTTTTGTATCAACATAACATGAAGTCATTAAAATCGATCAGATCTGCAAACCGATTGATTGATTTAGCTATTTCTGCCACTCTGGGGCACCCAAACAAGAAACACAACATTGCCATGACATCAGCTTATAAAGTCGCGTTCACAATAGTTGTTTACACATCCAGCTGACACAGAGTAACATTAGCATTTATCGGGGTCAAGTTTCTGTCCACCAAAGACGTGTAAGTCCAATATTCATTCTCATTTTTTACTCTGTTTTGGTTCCCACCAACTGCAAAGAGAAGTATCTACCTTTTTCTGTGTTTTGTTTGTTTGTTTTTGTTTGTTTGTTTGTTGTTTGTCCTCATTTACTTATTGACTTACTTACTGACTTTCAAAGGGCAAAAGCACATTAATATTGCAGTTTTAGGCCAGGTTATAATAAAATAATGCATGTCATCAATATGATGCTTCAGCAAAGTACTATAATATGATGTAATACAATACAATATATAAACACATTACATATGAGGCAGCAGGATTACTCATAGTTGTAAGTTCAGTTAATTTAAAGACACAAATTTATAACCAGCTAACAGCTAACTTAAGTTGCAGGACAAGTAGCACACACTGGGAGCTTTTATTTTCCCATCCATCCATCCATCCATCCATCTTGAACCAAGTGTGATTGCATTACATTCCCTCCAGAGCCTATTTGGCAAAGCAAATTTGTAGTTTATAAAGTGTTTTGTAGGAGTCAAAATTGTAGTTCACTGTGCTGCACTGTTGATTCACCAGTTCTACATGCATCCCTGTGCAGTGAGTTCCAGCAAAAATCATGTCTGGTCATACTAACACTAAGATCCATGATTTAATCAGCAAATTGATGTAAGTTAGTAACAATACCACGGCTGCCCGGGGATACCGCCTGTATGAATTCTTGATGCTCAATTATTTTAATCCAAAACTCCATTATTTATTCATTTGCTGGGTCTGGTGGTTCATAATTTAGGTCCCAGAAAGTAAAAATTCAGCTATGGAGCAATTAAGGGATGTTCAGCAGCTATGGAGCCCAAAATCCACCTCCAGCTAATGTTTATAATATTCAAATACCGGCATGGATCCCACTCCTCTGTATCATTATGAGTCCTCACTGCACTACAAGTTTGAGTCAAACATGAGAATAGTTGGAGGCAATGTGTTCCTTGGGGTTTAGTGGAAATTAAAGTTTTAGAAATTGGTTCATGCCAATCAATGTGGTGAGTAAGGAGGAAGGGTAGGGAGAGGCAACATAAGGGAGAGATGCAGGAAGAGAAAATAATGAGGCCAAGAGTGCAGGAAGGATAAACCGCCATGATGATCGGAGTGACAGTGACTGAGAGGAAGAGGAGGAGGAGACAGTCAGGGAAGCCCAAACTCATTGAGTTCATGTTAAGCTACCCGAACTCCTCTGCAGCACTTGTCTCTTTACAAACTGCCAATCCACCAGCTCCATCATCCTTCACCACTCTATCCTAACCCTCCCTTGCACTCTCGCCACCACCATATTTTCCTTTCTTCCCGCCTCCCCCACCCCTCCTCTCCTTCACTGTTTGGATTTGGGCAGACTTGAACTTCCCCCCTCTGTCCCCCAGCCAGCTATGAATCACATGGAGGCCAGGGACCCAGAGGCTGCCAGGGCCTCCTGATGACTCCCAGCCCGGCCATAACAAGTGGCTGACAGCTCTATTTACATAAGACCAGCAGGCAGCGCCGAGAACCAGCCCAGTCGAAGTGACACACACACACACACACACACACACACACACACACACACACACACACACACTATGCACCGTGCAAAAAGGCAGATATGTCATAATAACACTTGGTGGGGGTATGAATGAACGCCCAGCTCCAAAATAAATGCGGGAGATGCACAGTCAATAGGTTTTATGGCCCCGGGGCGAAGATCCAAGCATTTGTTTTTTGGAGTTTTTCCACATGAGTGCAGAGGGTGGTGGGACCCAGGGGACGGGGGGCCTTTAGACCTCTATATCCGCCCCAGTCATACGTCTCTCATCACTAGATACCAAGGAGAGCAGAGTGAAGTATAGCCCTGTTGATTGATGTTTAGCTGTTATATTAGGGCTAATGTGCCTCTTTGACCTTTCATCTGGACATGAGCGCTGACCTCTCTGGCTGTAATAATACATCTTTGGCTGCGTTTCAAATATAGACAATTATGGATCACACTTTATTTTAGCACACAAATAAAACATAACAAACTGTACTTTGTAAACTAGAAATAATGTTCTTTATTAATCAGTGTTAGACTCTTTATTAAACCCTTATTAGAATTTATTGGATGGTAATTAGAGACACGTTACAACAGAACTGTGCTATAAAACACGTTTATTATTTCCCACTGTTAGACCATTATTAGACTTTCTAAAATGGTCATGTGGGACATAATACAACAGAACTGCACTGTAAACTAAAGTCTATTATTTCCCCACAGTTAGACCATTATTAGACTTTAGTTTACAGTACAGTTTTGTTGTAATGTGCATGTAATTGCCCTCTAATAAAGTGTATTGTTTCCCAGTGTTAGACTCTTATTAGAGACACATTGCAATAGAACTGAACTGTAAACTAAAGTGTATTATGTCTCACTGCCAGACCCTTATTAGACTTTATTAATGGGTAATTACTGACACACTACAACAGAACTGTACTGTAAACTAAACTGTATAATGTCTCACTGCCAGACCCCCTATTAGACTTAATTAGAGTGTAATTAGGCATATATTACAACAGAACAGTACTGTAAACTAAAGTGTATGAGTCTACAGTGGGAAATAATACACTTTAGTTTACAGTACAGTTTTGTTGTAATGTGTCTGTAATTACCCATTAATAAAGTGTAATAAAGGCATAATAAAGGATCTACAGCTTTTACCTCTTATTAGTATACTGTTGGGTGTGTGATATCTAACTAGAGTAAAACTACTGTACAGCCTCTTATGTCTTACTAGTCTACTGTAAAATAAAATGTAACTATTATATTATGATTTACCACTTACACAAATGTAGTTCAAGTTAAGAGCAAAAGGGAAATGTGGTATCTGTATTTGATATCAAATTCTAGCCCCAGCTTCAACTTGAAGTAGCTGTTTATTATTAGGCAGACTCCCATTTCATGTGAGGACACCAGTTTTGCAGGTGTGTTGCTGCTTATTTAACCCGGTGGGTAGCTGAGGGGGGAGATGGAGAGCGTACACTATCTCTCCCAGACTGACAGCTGGGGAGAATGTTTATGAAATAAACATGGGCCTGATGCAATGCTCAGAACCCTGCTCTGCAGTGGCCTTGGAAGCCTCCTGTATCATCCCCCCACCTCCCACAAACCCCCACCCTTCCCTCTCTTTCTTTCATTCTCTCTATCTTTCTGCAATATATAAACACACATATACACACTGACACACACACACATTCCCCAGAGCTGTGGATACAAAGGTGCTCGTGGGCCTAATGGGGTCAAACAGACTGTAAATCAATTGTAAACCCTTCTCTCCAGGGCTTACTGCAGAGGACAGGCTCTGCCACTGAAGTCCTTCACTCAGCTCTACAGTAGAAAACACATGTATCACTGCGACTGAAATCACTGTGGAAGAATTCTAAAGTACAAATGTTACAAACACAATGATGATAAATGTCGCCGAGGGTGCTCTACACTGCTTATCAGTACTGAAGACAAGTATGATGGATTGAGTTCATGGCTTGGAACTCTTTTTTTTTAACACACTCACTGTACTTTCCTGAACTCTTGCGACACCTAGACATGCTCAACTCCTCCTCCTCAGGTCCAAATGACATCCTGAGCTCCTCACATTTGAGCTAATTAACAGGATTCATTCACCTAATTAACAGGCTGTCCACTGATCATCGGTTGGAGAGCCCTCAGTCAACTGAGATTCTTACTGTCATGCACTTGTTTTTTTTCCTTTGTCAGTCAGAGTGCATTACAGTTACAGGATGAAACAGATAAAAACTTACAAAAATGCACATTTCAGTGAGGAATTAAGAGGAATCATGAATATATTTTCATGACCACATGGCCTTGTGGTTGCTTGGTGACACAGGGTGAAACGAGTGGTTGGTGACCAAGTTTCAGCGCCTGTTTTTTTCACTGTGTCATTGTACTCAATGCAACACTATGGCAGGCTGTAAACTTTACAAAGTGTCTAAATTACCACATTACCACAAAGGTAACTGTGATAGAAGCATAGGTAGAAACGGAGAGCAGGTGACGCGCTGCAGCAGCCACTTCACCGGAGCGCACCAACAGAGCGCTCAGGGCAGGTGACGCTTGCTTGTTTGCTTGTGCTTGTTTTTGCAACTGACAGGCTCAGATTGTTATTCTGGCAACATTGTGAAAAGGATCATGAAAGTAAGAGACCATCTTCTACAGAGTAAGATAAGTTTGTTTAACCAGAAATGGCCGTTTTATTGTTCTCACCAAAACTAACCAGACTCCTTTTGCAATACATCATCATTATCATCTGCATTCAAACTCCACAGAAACAAAATAAAACTCACCAAAAATGTCTTGGATTGTCTTTCCGTAGTTCCAACAATCACCATCTCTGGTTTGGTTGCAATAAAAGCTAAATTCACTGTCAGAACTCACAGGAACAAGTAGTCCAATGACATCAGTGCTGTAACTCCGGCGCTGAAAAGTGAAGCAAATGCATAAGTGCATTTCCTCAGATGGTCATTTGAGGCTCGGTCCAAAAGCGAGTCAGTCAACATAGACACCCATATTAAAATACCCAACTTCACAGGAGAAACAAACACATTTACAGCCGGGTCTAGCAAAGTGTTCTCCATCATGACAATTGTACAGGAGGGTGAATGTTTATATAACTCACCTACATTCAGGCTTAAAGTAATGCATAATTAAGGGGATGTCCTCTTTGAATGACAAATTGGTACGGTCACAGATGGCTAGATGCTAGATAGCTGCATCATTTGGCCACCTCAGCTCCACTCATGTTGCAAGTATTTGCTCATTTTTAGATTATCTGAGAGAGACTATACTGAGCTTCACACTTGGATCTTCAGAAACCTATGGGTAATGTCACATACGCTCCAGCACTAATTATTGTACTGTCTATGCATATTATGATCATTTGAATCACAACATGAAGCAACATTCAGATGCTAAAGTTGCTTAGGTCTAAGCCAGGTGAAGATTATAACTTGACCGCCTGTTAGAGGCAAGTTTTTCCTTGCCACTGTCACCTGGTGCTTGCTGGGAACTGTTGGATCTTTGTGACTAATATAACTGCCACTGAGTCACCTTAAGATTTTGTCTCTTCAAGATTTTATTGGTCTGATGTGGAATTATGAATTCTCCCCATCTGCCAAAGCCAATGACAAATTTCCATTTTATGTGAATTTAATGGACAATAAAGTCATCTGAATCGGAATCTAATATTATGAAGAGTCCTGTCTAGACCTTTCTCTTTTTAAAATGCCCTGCGGTAACTGCTGTAATGATTTGGCACTAGATAAATAATATTTGCTTGTGTTGCTGTTAGAGGTAAAATGGTATTATGCACTATTTGTGATATTGCACCGATCAAATTATCAGTAGGAACCAAAAATGTTTGATTGATTTTTCTGCAGCTGTAGCACAACCTACATTACTTGGACAAACTTAAATTTCTTCTCTTTCCTAATTACAGTTTCAACCAAACAAGTACATATGTCAAAACATTAATACAGATATATTGATTTTTTTTTTTTAGCATAAATCAATTTTAATTTTGATTTCAGTGGGTTTTTTTTTTTTTTTTTTAACTCCAACCAGCTTCCAATTAGCTCCACTATGTCCTTCACTCAGTTATACACCTGAAAATGAAATGTGCAGTAACATTTACTCCTTCATCATGCTGCTTTCTGTAATGAAGCAGATTTGGGGAAAAACAGTTAAATTTTTCTGACTTTACATTGCAGACACATAGAATTATAACAGTGAATTTCTTACTGTAATTTTACTGCATACTGTACACACATTCATTGGATGTGCATCTGTATGAAATGGGACCTTTCTTCTGTAGGAAGTAAGGTTTTATCTCAGCTTTGCCCCTGCAGTCTCAAAAAGATGTTGGAGAGCAGATATGTATAGATTCTCTGCATTACTTGCAGGTAAATATCTCAGACATACGTTTCCTAAAATATCTTCCACAACCACCCAAGGCCACACAAGAGACGTCTTAGTTAAAATTTAAAAAGCCTGATTCTTATTGTCAGTAGCACTTGCTCTCTGAGACAACACGTGTTAATAAATTATAACGTTAGGCGCTTGGCATTGTGCTTGTCAGCTGACTTGAAGTGCTGCTGAAAGACTAATGGTGGTTGTGCATGTTTTATTAGCCGCCTGCAAATTACTGCGTTTCTGGCAAGTCGATACTGAGCCAAAATAGAGGGTGTGCTGAAAGAAAGATCTGTTTTTAGGTGTAATGAAAGCTGGGCCTGATAACACTTGATTACATTATACATAAGAGCGTATTGACAGCAATGAAAATGCAATCTTTCACAACAGAGTCAAGAACAGACATTTCAACGGCCAATCAATAGGACAAAGTTTGTTTTAATCATGGCCTTGAGACGCTGCTCATTACAAATCAAGTGGTATTGAGTGAATAAATCACTTTAATATGCATCTAATTCCTAAAAGCAGAGGCTGAAAAATCCCCCCCAGATGAACTCGGGGCTCAATGCTTCACAAGCATCCAAAACTCTGACTAATGTCCTGAGCAGCTCAGGCGGTTGCTAGGAATAACAGGCCCCGGTCACCGTGGAGTATTGGCCTCTGAGTGCCATTATTCCCACAAACGACCGGAAAGAAAAGTCACTCGCTGGAGTAACGGCTCCCTGGACGGGAGGCTGTCGTGCAGACTGTGAAAAAGACACAGGTCGCTTGTTTGCCCACGCTGTGAGGAGAGAGCACCAGCATCCTGCTCCAGTGCTCACTGTACACTCTGACAACTGAGGGTTCAAAAAGGACTGAGGTTCTACCCAGAACCATTCGCTTGTGAAGGACTCATGATTAAAAAATGGGTTTGTTTATGTTTAGGCCCCAATAAGAACTCTTTTTAGAAGAAAGGGTTCTTCAAGGATTGTTGAAATCCTTGAAGAACTCTTTCATTAAATGTTTGTCAAGGGATGATTTGTAGCATAATATGAAAGAGTTCTCAGCAGAACACCATGGGTGGGTTCTAGATAAAATCCTTGGAATACAATTAGGTTCTCTGAAGAACCTCCTCAGTGTGTTCTGGGTTTGAGATAAAACCCTTGGAACATGAAAAGGTTCTCTGAAGAAACCCCTGAGTGTGTTTTCAATAAAATCCTTGGAATATAAAAAGGTTCTTAGTAGAACCTCCTTGGTGGGTCCAAGATAAAACCCTTGGAATATATTAAGGTTCTCTGCAGAGTCCCCTGCATATGTTCTAGATAAAATTCTTGGAGCATAAAAGGTTGTCAGTAGAACCCCCTTAGTGTGTTCTAGATGAAACCATTTGAATATAAAAAGGTTCTCTGTAGAACCCCATGGGTGTGTTCTTGACAAAAACCATGCAATATAAAAGATTCTTGGTAGAACCTCCTTGGTGGGTTTTAGATAAAACCCTTGGAACATCATAAGGTTCTCTGTAGAACCCCCTGATTATGTTCTAGATAAAACACTAGAACACTAGAAAAGATTCTTAGTAGAACCCTCTGGGTGGGTTCAAGATAAAATCCTTGGAGAATAAAAGGTTCTTGGTAGAACCCCCTTAGTGTGTTCTAGATGAAACCATTTAAATATAAAAGGGTTCTCTGTAGAACCCCCTGGGTGTGTTTTTGATAAAACCCATGGAATATAAAAGGTTCTTGGTAGACACTAATATGTGGGTTCCACCATTCCACCATATAAGGTTTCTGTCGAGGTATAACCTTTTATGTCTGGTTTCAGGTAGTACCCTCTGAAATGGTTCCAAGTAGAACTTTTGTAAAAGGTTCTACCAGAAATGGTTTGGCTTGGGTTCTTTGGCTTGTCCTATGGGGACAAGCCAAAGAACCCTTTATGGTTCTAGTTAGCATCCTTATTTCTGAGAGTGTGTATGTGTGTGCGATTAGTAGCGAGGGGTTTCTTAGACCACGGATCCATGATGGACTGTGTCCCTCGCTTGGCTCCAGGATCCTGTTTCTCCACAAGCAAAAGTTCAGCCGGTTAAAAAAGAAGCTCCAAAATCCATTCACATTCAGTCCTGTGGTTTGAACGCTTTACAGACGCCGTTAACAAGACTAATGGCTCTTTTTGCTTTTCGTCCCCCTGGTAGAAATTCAACATGATTCCTGTTTTATTATCATAGAGTGAGAATGAGCTGGCGATCTGAAATGTGTGTACGGTTACAGATGTGACCTCAGTTTGTATTATATTCACTTATTTGAGTAACGGATAGTCAGAATAAGTGATCTCACTAGCTGACTCATAACCTCAAGACTCTGCTGTGAAAATTATTTCCTCGCTTCCATCCACAGTGTTTACTTAGCTAATTGCTTGTGCCAAACTTCTGTGTAAAAAGAGTTTTCATAGATGTGTAGCTTCGGTTATACAAACCTTTCTCTGACACAGAGCTGCTCTGGAGACACAGATGATCTCATTGGATGAGTTAAATTTCAGTGGGTGGAGCCAAAAATATTTTTGGGATTGCTTGCTAAGTAAGTGTGAATGACATGTAACAGATTAGGCATACTAATCCTCTGACAACGTTCAGCCTGAGGTTGGGCTGATGGCTGACAGTCATCGACAACTGAGCCCTCTATCACTGTAACATTGTGATTTAAGAGCCATCTGTATTTGAGGTAGTGTGTCCCTTCAGAGTTGCTGTAAGGCACGAGCTGTTGGCGTAGTTCCGGTACTGACATGTGGGAGAGAAAATAAAAAGAAGCTGGTGCTGGTGGTGTTATTATTTTCTACGCTTCTATGCTTCCTAAGTATAGCTAGTCTGCTAACTTTATTTCAAGCTTCAGAGGCCGAACAAAACTAAGTTCAGTCAGACAACTCACGTTTAAGAATGTTTATTGCAGCAACAGAACATAGTCAGAGTTTGGCATCTAGGCTCCGACCTCATCACTCCTCACAGATTATGTTTATACAGAGATATTGAGAAGTGATGAACACATATCTTGGACCCCCTGTTGGAGCCTGCAGGTGGATGCTGGGGTGGTGGTGGACCACCTGAATGAATAGGCAGTGACGCTGTTGCAAGGCAGCAATGGCCTCGACAGGCAGAAGGAGAGATGGGAGGTTTTAGAGGTTTAAATACGCCGCCAGATTGGAAGGGTGTGTTTGGTTTGTACTACAGAGTGCGAGGAGTGTCACGTGTGATTGCGGTGCAGCTCGAGTTGACTGCCTGAACTAGCTCGCAGGCGTCGCTACATTCATGGACATGGTGCAAGATGAAGGCCTTTTTAAACCCGGGGATGGGGTTGTTTGTACTACCTAGCCTGTATGAATCCATCCAAAACGAATCCATTCTGGTTTCAGCTTCCAAAGGGGGCAAGAACAGGCTGTAACAGTCTACAGAGGAGATAATTAGCACCAACCTGGCTGGAAAATTTGGTAATAATCAACAACAATTTTGACGTGCCAACTTTTTTGTTAACTACGTGTTTGGGCATTCACAGCTCTTGGTTTAAGTTCTGGCATAAACATTAACATTGGTAAAAATCCAACTTTTTTATTATATCCTGACCAGTATCCATGAGTCATTCTGGGAAATAACAATCCTTCACACCCAAATGAAAAATATGAGCAAAGGCACTACATGAACACAACTATGCCAGTAAGTTTCAGCTTGTATTAGTGAGAAAAACAGCTGCAAGGAAAACAAAAACTGCACGTATATGCTACACAAACAGCATTTCAGCATCAAAAAACAGTAAACAGAAGAAATAGGGCCTGACTGACACCAGATTTTTGGATCCCAATATTAGGGAGAAAAAAAATTCTTTTATTTATATATATGAGTTGATACTCTTTACACAGAATATAGAATATAGAAATAAACACTTTTGAGGGAGCATTACAAAAAATGTGTTTAACACTTGTGACAAATAATGGACACAGGATATTTTACTGTTTAACAATAACATTTAACATCGTCCAAAATGATATCAGGGCACTGAAACAGTAAACTGTCACCAGTATTTTTGATAATTATAAATAAATATTTAAAAAACAAACAAATACAGGAAAATATAATGTATTTATTGTCAAATGTAACTCTGTCTAATCATGGACACACTCATCTGTACTAGTCAACATAGCGCTTTGCCATTGTCACTGTTGACTGCAGCGAGTCAAACCATGCCACACTGATTTGTGCTTCCATTACCAGTTAAAACGCGCCAAGCTGAGTCGCGCCCGCATCCGAGATGGACCATCTCCGGAGCTGGGCCAAAGCCTGCCTGACCCGCCTCCAAGTGCGGCTGCAAAACTCATGTCTGTGCAGGAGCCCAGGGGCAAAAACATTTTTTAAAGTCTCTGTGCTCAGCTGTCAGTACTTTTGTAAACTCTCACTGAATCTCTGTGGTTTAAAGTTTAGTTTTTTCTCCTGCATCCGAATTTGTATTATCATGTATCTGATTTATTTTACTGTTTTCATGTTCGCTTTTAGCTGTATAGGAGTCATTTTATCTTTCTGCTGATGAAAACCCAGCATCTCCTGATTTTGCTGCTTCATAATAAAAGCTTTTAAATTAAAAAAAAAGGAAATTATGTGTTTCAACCATAGACACGTGTATTAATTATCCAAACAATATTTATTCCATTCTTTGCATTGCAGACTTTTGCACAACTTGATTTGCATAATATCAAATACAAAAGACCAAACAGTGTATAAACAGTTCCCAATAAAAACGTGAGCTGTGTTCACACATGCCTGTATGTAATAGCTCTGTGTTTTTGCCTGTTTATGAATTTTTGGCATCTTTCTTCAGTTGTTCGTGTGTATGTATCACTCTGTGTAAATATGTTGAAAACCAGAGTGAAATTTCTTAATACTTAAGTTGATTCTGATGATTATAATATGTCCTATGATTTATAAGTAATCAATGAGAGGCATAAACATTTGGGCTGGACTTGTGTCGTTCAGACTTTCATCAGTTTAACCCAATTAAAGTTGTCATCGCTCTCGGTAAATTACAGCCTTGAGAGTTTGATTTGGGAAGAACAGGAAGCAACAGTTATGAATGCAGTGTACACCTACCCTGTGGTGAACTTAGCGAAGGTTATGACACAATTTCACCATTCTGTTCTCCCACTTCTCCGTGCTGATATGCTTCTGCTCCAGTCTGATGGGAAATGAATGATAGCTCTGTGCTCTAGCACAGCTCTACCCAGAGATACTATCACAACTTGACTCCTGTTCCAACCTGGGAAATATTTCCCTTCTCACCCGGTTCACCTCTGCCCATAACTGATTGACATGCTGTGAACGCACTTATCTAATGTTCCCGTTCCCCTGGCCAAACTCTTACCACACCACTGTCAGTCGCACACTGTAGAGCCGTTCTTGATGTTATCTTAACGTGCATGACTCACCCCTGTGACAACCATCAACATTCATTCCACCTTTACTGTGGCTAATTGGTTTGTCAGTCTCATTCTGCAGAGTATACCTGCAGTGTTCGGTGCTTTCTATGTCAGACTGGAGCTCCAGTCAGTAGATGTCATAACACAAGGTGAAATATGAAGCAACTATCATGTTGTGTAGATCTAAACTCACCCGGACAGAATCCTGCAGGCCATGAGTTATGAGACTGCACTTTCTACTGTACTCCGTCGCCGTAATGATCTGCTGCAGGAGTTCACTTTGCAGGGGATTGCATCATGATCAGTGATAGCATGAATCATGACAGACAGCCAGAGGGGCACTTAGCTCCTGCACTCTCAGCTTCATGTCATTTTTCTTCATTGCCATGAGGCTCAAGTCTCGATGAATGCAAAAAAAAGGTTACGTTAGAGGTCAAAACTCATTTCGCATGTGATCTCGTCACATCTCCATCATTTGGCACGTCTCCATCAGTGAAACAAGTTTCTTCTTATTCAGTATACCTCTTAAACTTGTGTGCGGGTTCTATGCTGCATTCAGGCAGACGGTAGACGCAAACTGGATGTCATTTTAGTGCATGAGAGCAGAGAGAGACGGTAAAGTTAGGCTGGCAGAGAATCCTGGTAACAGTAAGAGTAGACAGCATTTCAGTCCAAAGTTAAAATGTTTTAACTTTTTGCAGCAACAGACTTAAAACTACAACTGTTCCATAGTTCCCTCACACAAGGAGAAAATTACTACTACTGCAGCTACTTACTTGAATAATTACATAAAATAATTGACACAAAGTATATTTTTTATACATTTTATTACGTTCTGTGAAAACAATCTACACACATTATCATGCGTGTTTCATTTTGCCATCCTGCCGTTCTGTTGGAATGTTTGTTTTTCCCATGCTGTCCATACAGTCTGCCTAAATCCTGAGCGCAGCATTAACCTCCATGATGATGACTGTGTGTCTCAGTGCTTGCTGCAATGAAGAACTCCTTTGGTAAAATAGTTATGTTCCTGTACAACAACAACATACTATTGGTATACCTCTACTTTTAAAGCTTACACAAATATGATTCAGTAATTGTGCTTCCAAAGCACTTCCAAAAAGGTCTTAACACCGCAGCACAAGACACTTCAAAGGCTTCAGACTCCTGCACAGGTCCGGTTTTGCAGAGTACCAGAAATGACATGTTGCCTGCAGTTATATCCAAGTCAAATCCAGATCCAACCTATTATTAAACATACGTCACTTGTCACTCACTGTGTTCTTGGAAAATTATCTGTCAATTTGCGCAGCACCTACGTCCTGCAGCTGTTGATATGTTTTCTTACAATGTGCCGAGCTTGTGGCGATCAAAAGCAAATACTTTTCACACTTTTTTTTTTGACGTTATTCCAGTCTCTGATGACACCAAATGTCTCCCAAATGGTCACAATTTAGTCATGAAATAAAGTGATGTCAACAAATACTTGTCGTCAGAAATAACTTATCACTATCACAATAACAATAACTTATCCAATTAATCACCTGAAGATGTCGATGAAGCTGTCAAAGCATCATTTGAAGTTTTGTTTTCAACTAAAGGTTAAGTTACAGTGTTTAGACGCTGGCTGCAGGCGTGCTAACTTTAGCTGCAGCTGCTGTGGAGGACTTGTCTCTCAGGCTATGAAAATGATGCACTCTTAAGCTTTTAAATGGAACGTGTTTGTGTTTAATTAGACGCGTTGCTCTCGCCAGCTTGGCATGTCACATTACATAGACAGTAGCGAGTGTCTGTGTCGAGTTCTGAAAAATGAAACCATACTTGCGACTATTGTCCTGACTCACTCACTCCGCTCTGTGACTGAACAAGCTGCTGCTGCTAGCTACACCGCTCTCTCTCTCTCTCTCTTTTTCTTCATACTTTCTAATGCTCTCTTACCCAGATGTGCTCCCAGGTATTGAAATTTGACACTGACTGATTTAACATGACCCAACCCTAATTAGAGTGGTATTGGTTCTTAAACTCATTCTCAGTGCTCTATAGTGCTCAGAAAAAAAACAGAAATTAAAATTTCTGCAATTCCATGACAACTGGGTAAACTAGATTATGTGATATGATTGAAAGCTCCACAACAGCTCTTAAATGGACCTTGAGGTGACTGTGCTTCGTCAACAGTTGCCTGAAAGTGTGAATACATACAGTACGCTAAATGAGATTTATAGCGCATAGAAATGCACGATTTAGTTTGTCTGGGACGTGCCTGTACTGTACAATAGCACATGCATATTCACTCCTATGTGGCTACAGCTTTGTGTCTTTAAAGTTTTGACTTGAGCCTGGTCCAATTAAGAGAACTTGTGTGTTTAAGCATGCAGATTCAAACGAGGCTCGGGGGTCTCTAATGCTGCAGGACGTAGGGGAGGTGGGGGCGTCTCACCCTGGCCCAACTCCAATTACACCGCTTCTAAACTTCTTACTGTAAAATTTCCATATTTCTCCCACAGGCCCAATGAAGAGTGCAAAGCAATATTTCTGGCAGGAATAAAAGAACCAACACAAGGGAATCTCCCTTTAAGAAAACCTGAGGGGGCAAAGCAGTAAATTTCAGCTACTTTTACGGCGCTGTTTTCAAGATCTGAGGAAATTGAATACAGCGCTGATACAGCCTGGACGCTTATTAAGCCCAGCCTTTTGTAATAGGAGAGAGGCTTGTTCTACAGCAGGTAGACTTGCCAAGAAAGGGTGATTTCACTGAAGCGGCAACACCAGACCGAAAAGTGGTGAGACAAGAGGATTACTCACTACCTGAAACATGATGTGGACAGGAGGATGGCCGCATTCCAACTCCTGTCAAGCGTGCTTTTTTTTTTTTTTTTTGCCCCGGCTGTAAATGTTTATGAATCCTCTAATTTGAAAATTCTTTGTGTAATTCATGCTTGATTTCTGCTCAAAGCTAACAATGACGTTACAGCTGTCATGAACTGGAAATGTTTACGTTTGCAAACATTAACCGGGAACGCTCAAGTTAATCTAACAGAACGTCCTTGTCTTTTACAGCCGTTAAAAGTTTTACTGTTCAATAAAGAATAATTGGGGTGAGGCAGAGCTGGTGTTGCTTACCTGTCAAAGTGACATGACTAATATAAAAAAAACACCTCTCTGTGTATTTATCCAGCCTGCCAAAGTAAACACCCCCACTTATTACCTATGACTTCAGTTGTTTTTTTTTGTTTTTTTTTTTACAGCTTTTCAACAGATTCATGTCTGACATTGATTTAATTCCCGGACATTGCTAATACTGTTGTGAAAATACATTTGCATGTTTCTGGAACTTAATATTCTTGCTGGAACTGTTCAAAGGCCAATCAACACTATCAACAGTGACAATATAGTTACATCACTGAAGTATCTGTCACTCATTAGTTACACCATTAAAACATAAAACCTAGTTTGTGAAGAGTTTAGTCAAATTGGTTGCTAGGACACATTTGTAGTGCTGTCAAATTACATGCATAATATGTAAATTCTCTCTCACAGTAAAACAATAACAAAAGACGTAGTTTGATGATGTCGTGAAGTGACGCAGGATCATGGGAGTTGTTATCTTCACTTTTTAACAACCACCACAGCTGAAGAAAATCTATCATCTATCTGACGTGACTCAAGCAGAAATCATGTTCATGGACGAAGTAATGTTTAAGTTTTACTCATGTTACGTTAGTTACATTTGTAGACTTGACATATCCTGTGTTTTCCCGGAAATTTTTAATAATCTTGTACGATGTTGTGTATGTTTTCGTACGTATAATCACATGGGTATAAGAATTGTTGTGATTTTATTACCTTAGAATGTGTCCCTTATATCTACACAGGGCGCAGGTCCTCTTCCACGAAAACTACCATGTTTCTACAGTACCCAAGAGTGTACAAACCAAAAACTGGCTCTAGATGCAGCCTTTCATGTTTTCATGTCCTACATGCTTGGAAGGGGAGAGTGAGACAAGGTGTTTTTAATCTGTAAGTTCAGTACCAGATGCCACTAAATCCTACGCGCTGGTCCTTTAAATTGTGGTTCACTGTTCATTGTTATTTATTTCACTGTGTTTTATTTATTTATTGTAATAAATAAATAAATAATAAATAAATCAGCAATTTAATCAGCTCAGATATGTCAATTATATTTCAGAGTAATCTACCTACTTTACTTTTCTAAACAGGTTCCAACAGCCCATTATTCCGAAACGCAATAGTCAGAATAATGTCCGATTGGACCAAAAGCCCATTTGTTGACAGCCTGTTACGCCAAAAACAAAACAAACAAAAAGAGACAAAAACAAACAAAGAGCAACACTTATTGCTCTGAAGGCCTTTTGCTCCAAAAGACACTCTCCTTGCAGTAACACACTAACCCCAACAACCATTGTTTTTCAGGGTTTCAGAAATCGGCTGTCAGAACAATGACACGGCACCTTGACAAGCTAACGTTAGTTTGTCAGTTAGCTTAATTAACTACATGTGGCAGTTACAAGGTATAATTATTAGTGATGGTCTCTAGGGAAGAACTTGTTTCTGCTCCTAGGAACAGCTGGTGCAGCTGGCTCCTGTCACGAACACTGTCGTTAACGGTGTATAGGTGCTGTGGAACTGCAAACTACATTAAAAAAACCTGTTAGTGCTCCTTAAAACCTAAAACCTACATCAAGAGTTACTTAATGTACCAGGATCAGCTTGGCGTGCGTGGTTGTGAAGTGTGGTGACGTGATGACAATGAGCTCAGGAGACGGGGGTGAAGGCGTGGAAGATTATGGTTGGCACCACTCGTCTCTGGCCTGGAGGCCTTGTGGGAGGCAGCTGGGAGCTCGGCTCAGGTGGAATGAGGTCATAGCAGGCATGTCAGACGGGGGTAGGTGGGGACAGAGACACGGAGCAGCTCCACAGGTTATTGTCCCACGGCTCTTTCTTTGCGGATATGCATGTTAGTGCGCACATGCCAACATGTCTGCTATTGACATTAAGGACCTGGGCCTGTATGTATCAAACTCCTGAAAGTGAAATTTTGTACTTAAGTGAAAGATTTTAATGAAAATACTTCACTTGTAGGGGAGACCGGGGATGACAGTAACCTTGTTGTTTGATCGTAACGCAGTGGCTGTTCATGCAAGTTATGGTACCCATAAACTCACTTGGAGGTTTCTACAGTACACAATCACAGATTATGTGAGATAATGTCAAATACAAAAAGTTCCATTTTAACAACCTACCCTATTATTGGAGTGAGTTGTAACTGGGGACAGATGTAACAAGGTAATTTGCTGATTAGGATCCACCTATCAAATTTATTAAAGAACTTTATGGAAGAAAACTAAAAAAAAATAATAGAGGTTTAATAATAAAATAATAAAAAATAAACAGTTTTGAATAAAATTAACAGTTTAAAGTGACAAAAACACTATGTGTTTATGTGGATTGTATTCTTGTATTACATTGCTAACTGTTTTAGCATGTGGGCTTGCACGAAGCACAAATGCAAAACATTAAATTAAACAAGAGAAATTGCTACTGTAGGTTATGTAAGTCAAACTGTTACGATAAAATGAACACTGGGAAAAAAATAATCTTGATAAAAATGGTTACTTTCTTACCTGAAAAAAAATTTTTTTTGGTCACAAAATCCACAATATTGCTCACAGAGACATGCCACTTCTCCTGAACTCTAAAAGGAAATGAGAGTACAATATTAACGACTTCACCACAGCTCTTTCCTGATTGGTTAAACGTACAGGCTACAACTAACCTGGTGTTACAACACTCCCAGGTCTCCCCTACTTCAACTCAAAAACTTTGAATAAATGCTTTTAAATGTCCTGTGACTTAAAACAAAGTGTCTTTCAGTTGGTTGAAAATAGATCCTAGATGACTGCAGCACAGACACAGAGATGAGCACTCACCTTCAGAGACAGACCCTGGGATGATCATACAAAGCTAGTCTAGCATAATGATTGGTCATATTGCTGCTAATACATTTAGTCTCCAGAGCACTTTAATTTCATTTGTTTCAAATCTGTAAAAAAGATATTAACAAAACCTTAACTAATGAAGGAAAAGACATGCCTTATTAACGGCCTTGAAATAAGTTAATTTTTAAGGAAAATAAATAAAATGAGTTGTCACTGTTTTCAGTTTTTACATTAAAAAGAAGGATCATGACAAGACCAGATGAACAATTCTTTGTAAAATAGGAGTGCAGTGACGTATTCTTTGAAGTGGGAAAAGCTACAAACTATACATCAGCTTAAAGTAACAGTCTGGTTCTATTGTATCTTTCCATTTGTCTTGGGAGCCTGCAGAGGGTACTGAGCTGTGTGTGTCCTCCTGAAGTCTTTATAAAGCATCCTATAGGCCCAAACATAAACCATCCGGCACACGTTGCACAACCCCAGAGGAAATGTACAGCATGAGATAAGGGTCTGAACAAATATTTTCAGTTTTTCTTTGCTCGTATGTAGGTTTATTTTGAGGACTTTGTGTGTAGGGTCAGAGAGAGTCACCCCGTGGCAGAGGATGTTGTGTCTCTGGCTCCTTCCCAGGCTTGTTTCTGCTTACATAAAGTGTCACAACAGGCAGGATATGATGACAAAGTGATGGGACGTAACCAGCAGTCCCACTTAAACTGCAACATGGTGCCTTTACAGCATGAACGTTTAGACTCCACCTGCACTTGATATGCTATTTTGCATTAGGAAGGCTAATCAGTAGTTCAGAGTTGAATGCACAGAGACGCTCATTTACAAGTATTCAGTGTTGTGTTTTATATCATGATAAATACAGACAAAATTAAAATCTTCATTATTTAAGCCAAGGAGGTTATGTTTTTGGTTCAGTTTGTTTGTTTGTCTGTCCACAGCATTACAGAAAAACTATGGTACCAATTTTCATGAAACTTGATGGAAAAGTGAAGCATGGACCAAAGAAGAACCTATTAAATTTAGGAGTGGAGCTGAATCACAGGGCGGATGTACAAATTATTTTTCTCTTTCATCAACATTGCTAGATGGGTCAATTGTCAAGTGTCTATGGCAAACTAAATTGAATTAAACTGAACTGAATTCATGTGCAAACCCGTCATAATTTATTTATTTTATATATATATGTATATGTATATATATAATATACATATATATATATATATATATATATATATACACACCAATGTTGCACATCTTATTTTCCTTGCAGATAATCCATCCATTTTGTACCCTTTTCTAAACAGTATAGGATATTTAAGAACAACAACTTAGATGATCTCTGTGAAGGCATTTGCTACCACTGACCAGGGGGAGTTCACCCCAGGGCATTCCCACAGACAGTGTATCAGGGTGCCTCTTTTACCGCAGCCACGCCAGCGTTTATCTGAGACCATGTGATTCATTTTATTGCATTTTACTGGGGTAATATATACCTTACACAAGATATTCATTTGAATGATTCTACATTTCACACAGTTAGATATTACTGAGGTGAAGTTGTCATAATTGCAATGAATGGTGTGCCACAATAAAACAGTGCCTTCTTATTTCTACACAGTATGACAGATAGTATCATACTGGTTTGTGCAACAAAGTTTATGTGCAAATTTAAATTTGACTCAAGTAAAAACTTCTTTGTGAACAGTTTTTCATAAATACCATGTTCTTGATGTTATTTCGGTCAAAGCATTTGATATTTGGACATATGTACATGACTATAAAGTGTTTTCTTGTTTTTATTAATGCATGTTAAATATGTCAAATAATTCCAGTGTAGAAGCATGTAATAAATGCACGGCCAAGATGATGATGCGTCAGCTAGGCGCAAGCATATTTTGGAAATCTATATACACACACCCCCACATATATTGTAGATTTGATTTGACTTTTCGATTTTAAAATCATGATTCAATTAGATTTTTTAATTTTAGCTTTTTGTTTTTGCACCTTTTGTGCTTTCAAGTCTTCATTTGTAAAGACCAACAGATTATTCATCTTATGCCTTGACATTTATATTTTCAGATTCTTCATTAAAGAGATTAGTCCATATGGTATTAAGTGTGACATACTGGTTGTAACTAAGCTGTATGATCTTTGAAACGTGGGGAGAATAAAATACTGGTAGAATCACAGATTCTACCTTTTGATTTCGATTATTGAAACTGAAAGCTCATTTTGATAGATTTTTGATTTAATAATTAAAATGTGACAGCCCCAATATATAGTGGTTGTGCTTGCAAATTTGAATTTCATAGACAACTGGACTATTTGGGTTGGTGGAGGTCCGCGCGCTTCGATGGCCCTTCTAGTTTTACATGTGTGTTTAGGGACCTTTTCCATCCATACATGATTTCTTTAGGTCTGTAAACAGACCCTCACTTTGCTTTACAAAAGACTTGAAATGGTTATTTCCTCACCTGATATCCATTTACAGGAAGAGATCAGGTATTTCCTTTCCGAAGCCCAAGGTGGAAACACGAGAAAGCTTTTTGCCGATCGCTCCGTTCATATATAGTTACATACTCAACGGAAACGGTTAAGTGAGAGTGAAAAAACAAAGCTAATCTGTCTGTGTGATTGATGTCGGTTTCCAGGTGATGCTCCCATAAATACTTCAGTCACAGTTCTTTCAAAGACAGCGAGATTCTTTGAAAAAGATGAAAAATTAGGAAACTCAGCTGAACTCTTGATTAGCTTGTATTTAGATCCTGATAAGCACTTGGATCAGGCAGCAGTATCGTCAGCTGGGAAGTGTACTGGAAAGAGAAAAAAGTCTGAAACTGTATCTGAGACACACCTGCTCTTAGCAGGTCAGCTGGCCTGTGAAAATCAAGCCTCCTTTCATTGGCAGTGTTGAGGAAAGCACACCGTGCCTTGCGCAAACCTCACAATAAAGGCAGCGAGAACAGAAGGCCGGATTTGCTCTTTTGACCCTGTTGTGTTTTCACTCCTTTAACTTTGCAACACTCCGAGCTCCAGGACTGTTTTCATCAAAGGAACACTGGCCTCCTTTGGAGACTCGCCCTTCCCTGGGAAGATTCACGGCGAGACACAACTGCAACATGATCTGCTGAGCGTCCACTGATTACAATGTCATGACCCACCATTTGTACACAGAGATCATGGCTTTTGAATGGAGAGCTATTTGTCTTGTTGGTGAAATCAACCTGACAAAGAAAATTAACTAAAAAAGTAATTCTTTAGGAAGTTTATCTTCGTGTTAAGTATTAGTCATGCTAGTGGAGCAGTCAATCACTTTGTTGTACTTCTAGTCATTGAGATAATTCAGCCTGAATCAGAGGTTCTCAAAATTTTGATGAGTGAATGTCAATTTAGTGTGATGGAGCACCACAGAGGAAAATCCATGAACTTTGTAATTGGTCTCATAATGGTATTTAACATTAAAACTTGTCTACCAAAAGTTCCAACTTAAGCTAAGAACACTTACATTGATGCTTGCAAGCAGTAGCTTGCTGCAAGTTCTACAATTCAATCTAAATCTGACCGATCCGTCTTGGGAGGGGGGGCATTTTGACACGCTAGCTAAGTAGTGAATAAAATGTAGGCCTTTGAAAGTGAATGTATTTAAATGGGCTGTGAACAGTTTAAATATAATGCATGCATTTCATGCTAAGGCCAACACAAAATGTTTCATAGCTCTGCCATTGGCTGCACTTTGAAAGAGTTTCTCGCTGACCACGCCACTCTAGCGTTGACATTTTCAGTTTTATCTCAACTTTTGGACGGATTGCCATGAAATTAGTCACATGTTCCCCTCAGGATGAATTGCAGTGATTAACTTTTCATCCGTTGCCATCATCAGATCAAAATTTGAATTTCCCCTGTGTTTTGGTTCATGGCTAAAGACCTATAAAACTAATGACATTTCATTAGCCCCAGCTGTGTTTTTCTGTTTAACTCTCATCAGCAAATGTTAACATGCTAACATGCTAAACTAAAATGGTGACCACAGTAAATGTTATAGTATGTTAGCATTATCATGTTGACGTTAGCATTTAACTCAAAGCACCGCTGGGAGTCTTGATAATACTCCCAAACGGACATGTACACTGATCGCTGTGGACACCACATACACATCCACATACGCATCATGGTCCTGTTTATACTATTTACTTAAGTAGGCTTGGAGGACATTTTCCACATGTGCAGTAGATCAGTATCTACATACAGGATCAGCATGGTGGCAACAAATTAGAGGTACACAGTTGTTTGCACAGAGCCAACTTGTACACTGGCTTACAGCCTGAAAGCGCAGCTAGCATGGCTTTAGACTCTTGGTCTTGTTTGCAGGGTTGCTACGGTCCTTAAAAAGTCTTAAAAGGTTCAAAATTCACACTTACTAATTAAAGACCTTGAAAAGTATTGAATCTAAAAAGTCTTAAATTCTGTTTGTAAATGTCTTACATATTTATTTATTGAATGCTGTAATTATGATCTAAAATGGGCTAAAATTCACTTCAACCAATTGTTAACCAATTATTATCATTTTGCCTTACTTATAATTTTGAACTGACTATTTGTATTTATTCAGAGGAGTCCACGTATGTTTTCACATTTGATGTTTACTTTTACTGCAAAATTGGTCATAAATTGAATTAAAGTCTTAAAAGATCTTACGTTTAACTTGCTGATACATGTACTGCCTGGTTTATGACTTCTATAAATGTTCATGAACCACATACTCTCATCATGATGTTATTGATGTTAACTTGGTTTAAAACATCAGAAAAATATTTAACAAATCAAGCCTTCACTTTTACGATTGCTCCACACCCTAAAGAGTGCAGTTCACAACTTGTCCAGATCGATCCAGACCCAATTTTGGAAACTGCTGTCAAGTTTTAAACAATGTTGCTCATGCAAGACAGCCACAGTGCAGTTAACACAATGCATCATTACACCCAGTGTAAAACCTGCAGACGGCGATGACGATTCTGATAAACCAATCAAGTCCAAATTACAGTGCAGCATGGGAACACGCTGGCGAACAGGCCCAGACCAGTATATGTCTCATCATCCAGCCCAGCCGCAAGCCACACATAGATGATAATGAGTCTCTGTCAGTGGCATCCAGCAGTATTGAACCAGATCCTGTGTGTCGGGGGAGCAGCCGAGGCACAGGCACATCCCCTATACCTCTAAGCCCTGTCACCAGCTTGTATTCAGCTTTGGCTGATTAAAACTGATGGGGTGACATGATTGTGACCTGTATGGATTTCTGACGCTCCCAGGCACACTGCCCGACTACATGTGTCTTCTCCCTTTGACAAACCCACCTGGGAGCCCTCCGAACCGCCTGCAGAATGCATAATTTAAGAGGCAGCAGGCAATCAATACCAAAAACAGTAACGACATGGGAGGGAGAGAAAGAGCTGGAGAGAAAGAGGAAGAGAAAGGAGAAGGCATCTAAACTCTCCAGCTATGTCCATCAGCAGCAGTCATAAGTATTAACTTCTAATCCCGGTGTGAATTTCCTGTCTTGACAAGAAACTTTGGCAAAGCTAAATAATCCCCTTCAAGAGATTATCCATGCCGAGCAGCATCGATCTTCAGGGGTTAACATGATATGATTATCATCCATGTTTGGTACCTGACTCCTCAGCTTTAAAGGGATAGTTTTAATTTAAAGTTCCTGCAAAGCAACAATACATATGTGTTCTGTGTTCACACCACAGCAGCATTTATTGATAACCCATCTGAATTTGAATGATTAAAAAATCACTGAGTATATAAAATTAGGCCTCAAAATCATGAAAAAATGATTTGCACTGAAACACTGGGTACGTGTCTGTTCTGCTGTCTCATCGTCAAACACTGATCCACCAGAGCCAGAGGCTGGTGACAGGATGGTATTTTTTTGTTCTGTGTTTGGATGTTGGAACTGAAGTGAGCCGAAGTGAACCGCTGGGCTGATTTGGATTGACCATTAAGGAGGGTGAGGGGAGGGGAAGGCTGTGTCTGGCACATCACTGAGCCATATGTCAGGGACCAAGCAGTAAAGGCAGGGACACAAGCTTAATTTTAGAACTTTAAGGCTTTACTTAGCCAAATCAATCAATACAGCAACAAAACTGTGGATGTTTAAAATACATAAGCAAAAGAAAGTATCAACAAAAATATTAACTCTGGGCCCTTTAACTAAACTGAGGTCAACAAAACAATATGGCAACAGAAATATCCCGAAAGACACGAAAGAAGGGGTGTATATATACATAGGTCTAGCCTACACACACTAAAGGGAGGGGGGACCTTAACTCTATACCATTTTAAAAACCCAAAATAAACCCAACCACCAATAAAGATCCAAAAAATAGACAATACTTAGAAATACTTAACACCAATACCACCCAAAACCCAAAAGAAATGTCCACATGCTGCTTTACTTTAAGTCTCTGTAGTTCAGAGCTCCCCTGCTCAGCCCTGGGAGTTGGCACTTTCCACTTCCTGTCTTTCAGCATAAAAGGCTGCCTTAAGCTCCGCCTCCCCCTTTGGCCAGGCAACTCAGCAGCACCATGTGGAGAACAAAGAAAAAGGTACCAATTAGTACCAAAGTACTGTCAGCAACTCAAAATCTCTGCAAAAACCCAGTGACCACTAAATGTTAACCAAAATGCGTACACTCTAACTGGAAACAGCATCAATAATCAAGGGGAAAAAAAATGAATATGTTTGACCAAAAACTGTGTCTGGTGATTTATTTGACATGAAAAGGAACATCACACACTGCATAGTGTTGGTTGTTAAAGGAAACCGTCACACCATATTTCAGGTCTGCCCAAAAAATTCTGAATGAAGAATGAAGACTCAAAATGAGTCAAACATGCCAAATCCAGCCCGGCACATCATTTTATGTGGCCTGCGAGAGCTTCCAGACGAATATAATTTGCACATTACTGCTCTGCGCTGTGTTAAAGAAGAACAATGTCCATAAACCACATGTTGCTGAATGACAGGGTCTCAATATAATATAACTGTTTCCCTCAGTGTCACTCTTGCAGGTTGTAGCTAGCACTGCTAATACTGGCAGCCTAGCAAAAATGCTGTCATTTCATCTTGAGGACAATATCAGTTTGGATGTGAAACATTGCTTGTAGGCAACACAAACTGAAACAACCCTTATTGTTAATTTGACTTCATTACTTATACTACTTTGCATATTTAACTTTTTAAAATAAATTTGATAATAGTTGTACACTTGAATTTCTGCCCTTCCCTATGAGGCCCCGGGCTGATGTGGCTCAGAATGAAATTGAGTTTGGCACTCCTGGTGTAGTTAAGTGTAGATAATGTATTACCTATAGCAGATGATGGCAGCAAAATGTAGGTTTACCTGAAAAAATTAATATCATTTTCAGTGCATAGTACGTTTAGAATATTTCCACCACTGTACTTTGGCATCAAACAGCCTTTTCCAACAGGAGACCAGCTTTATATAGACCAAATATCACTCTCTCCAAACCAACCAAACTCCATGGGTTATATCAGTAATTTTATCTCCAGAACAACAACAGGAACTGCTGGTCTACCTCTGCTTGATCGGTTAGTTCATTTGTGTTATTGTGCGACTTTGATGAATCCGAACCATCCTTTCAAAACACAGAAGTCACACAGTAACACAAACTAACTAACAGATCGAGGCAGTGGTAGACAGGCGCCTCCTGTAAAATAACTGATTTCACCCATGGAGTTTGGTTGATTTGGAGAGCACAGTATTTGGCTTATACGATGGCAGTTTCCCATCAGAAAAAGGCTGTCTGACAGCAGGATAAAGCGACAAAAATAATCTAAATATAGTGTACACTTGAACTACTGATTTTTATTTTTATTTTTTTTTTAGGTAGATCTTTTTTAGGTGGCTAAAATACCCTTTGTTGCTGAGCCTGTCCACAATAGTACTTAGCTTCTCTGCTTCTTCAAACTGGGGGTGTGAAGAACGGCATCCATGTGAGATAATACACAGACTATTGATAAGCACCTCACACAACCCCAAATTTAAATAATCCAAACTGTTCCTTTAATATGCTGGTGAATAAATTATTTTCAACTCAACAACTTACAAAAGTTAACATTCTTCAAACCTGTGTTGTACTTCTTGACTGAACTGTATAAAAAGTTAAATTGGAACAGACATTATGCAGCTTAATTACCATTTTAGTGATTACAACTATGTTTTAAACATGATGTTTTTTTCCAAATTGGCCTGCAAATAGAGCATGTTACAAAATCCATTTGAAATGTATTTTTCCGTGCAGCCTGAGATTGTTGTCTTTAACTTTTTGTGATTGACGGCTCCTTCTCCCTAACAAATTCCTTTCCATTCTGGCACTTCCTCACTGTCACTCTCACTAGAAGCCTACAGAGAAAATGTGCTTTTCTAAAGATTAAGGGACATTTCTCACATATTCCCCAAAAACAAACTTAGTAATTGGGAGCCAAACCACTCAAGGACAATGGGAAGAAAGCCGACAAGCATCTATGGTTGGTGTAATGAGACATAATCGCTCGTGTTATTACTTCTGGCAGACAGACTGCAGTCCACACCGAGTACGAAACACTCTGCACGTACTCCTTAACCCCACATGGAGCCGTCCAAGCGCCTTGAAACAATGAAGGTTTTATGTGTCAGATTTGAACTCATTAATGTGCGAACTGTGCTGATTGTGTGATAGCTGGAACTGCTGTCTCAGGTGGATTTGAGACATTTTGTACTTTTCATGAACGGTCATTAAATGTTTCCAGTCTGTAAATTATCCCACTGGTGAACTGCTTTGGCTGGCCAGTAAGTTCACTGAAGTCTTTTGTATTATACGATTTAACAGTGTTAGAATTTAAAAGGGATTGTTGTGTGTTTCCTGTCATTAAACCTGCACTCCACAAAATAACCACGATATACTGAACTGTACTTCCTCTCCCCTGTGGCCTGGTCAGTCTGAGGCCCCCTCAACTAGTTTACTGAGAGCCTCAAAGGGCCAGAGTGTGTCAGTGTGAGATGAGCCCTGACAGCCTGCAGCTGGGCAGGAATTGTTACAGCACAGCCTGGTTCAACAGAGAAGTGTGTCACACTACTGTACAACCAATCTCTTTCACAATAAACGTGTGAGGGACTGCAATTTCAAATTCACTCATAACATTACAGTTAAGCTGTGACAATAAGTGCATTACCTCATGTGATGCCTACTGCAGGGTTGAGCTCATTGCTGTCATCACCACAACTTTTATTTTGAAGGGTCATCTCTCGGTGATCTATTAATATACCTAAGGATCAGTGCTGTCACACAAAAGTGAGGAACGCAGCCTCTGATTGGTCGACTGACTCAACCCAAGGCATCTTGGGATGGCCAGTGGACGGCTAACAACATGCTAACTACAACAACAATTCTTTTCAGGACGGAAAAATGGAGAAATAAACACAGAACACATTCAGTATTGGATTTATAATTATGGATTATTTATGGATTATTAAGGTTTATTTTACCATGTCTTCTAAAAAGACTCTACAGTGTTCAAAGCTTCTGAAAGGGATACAATAGCACTGAGCTGACAAAGGTACAACACAAGTGTTAGCAGTATTTTATTGTTATCCTTTCCTCCTTAGATTATTTCAGGGCTAACCCTGTCACTGCCAGACTGACAACTTACTGCTAAGTTTAAGTTGTCTGGTGTGGTTGTCTGGTGTGGTAAATTGCCATCCTACAGTATGTTGCTTTGTCACCGTGGTCAGAAAAATTCATACTGTCACAGCTGTTTCATCTCTGTGCACAATAAAGGGAGGATGCGGCCAATAAAGTCTACAGAACAGATGAACTGTGCCTCCTGGTTATTCAAAACTTGTTTTTTTTTCTGTGCTTGTAGACTAGCTGCTAGTTAAACTTTGACATGTGTGAGTAGTAAAGGCTTCATGGTATGTTCACATAAAAAGCAGAGAGAATTTTTGCCTTGCGTTACTTGCACGTTGCCCCTCAGGATCATTTTGGGAACATTTGTGCTTATTTGCATTACACATGCAAGATTTTATTCGCCCCAAACAGCCAGCCATAAGCTAATGAGCAAGTAGCCAACAGCTAGTAAGCAAAGGCAGGCACGGTTTGTGTGTTCGTGTTCAGTTGAGCCTCACCAGAGACTCCAGTTCTGTTATATCCCTCCAGTCTCTCTTGTTTCTGTACATTCATGACACAAAGTACATTCCTTTTCCAGTCAGCAGTCAAAATGGACGGAAAGAGACTAATTATAGTACTGTTAGAGACAGTGAAGGTCGGCTCCTCCGTGACTCGCTACTGCAGACAGGTTGAAAAATGAGACTAAAGATAAATCCACTTTTTAATCCCAAAACTTTAAAAAACAAACTCTTTCATAGCATCATTTTCAGCTGCAGCAAGCAGCTGTTTTCCATGGAAAAACATTTGAAATCCATTTGGCGCCCAAACAGCAGACAGCCACAGTTCATTTGCCAGCTAGCTGCTGTACATAGTGTAGTATTTAGCAGCTACAGAGCCAGATATTTCCCTCAGGAGTAGGTGGAGACCAAAACAGAGGTATAAGAGACTTACATTCATCAGGCGGACTCAAACACCTCCAAGACCAAAAGAACAAGTTTCTGAGCTGAGTGCCAAAAGTAATGTTCCAAATGATCAGACTAATTATGTTGCTGAGTAATTAATCAACTCATTACATATTACTCATTGCAAAACGTACAACTTTACTAAAACAAACAATATGTAAGTTATTTTGCAAGAGGTCTCTCACATTAAGACAATAACAGAAGACCCAGTTTGATGCCATCTGAAGTAGTGGAAGTGCGATCATGGGAGTTTGTGTATCTGATGTATCCCGTGTTTTTAGGGAAATTATAGCAAGTAGCAGCTAGCGAAGAAACGCACCATTACTGTAAATAAATTACGGATTTCTCTGGGTTTGAACATTGTGAAAACATTTGGGATAACGAAATATATAACATAGGTCCAACATTTTTAAATATTTCAATGCAGAAATGTTACATTTTATGGCTTGAAGTGACTTGTGCAACAATGGACAGCAAACTAAAACTTTTAGCATTGGGGAAAACAGCAGCATCTTTTCGAAAAAATGTCAAAAAATTGTCGAGAGTATGTAGAGCAATGTGTATGGTATGAGTTTGTTGTAATTTTAGCAGCTGTTGCGATAAATTATGCTAATTTCTCTGCCCAAAAAAGAAAAAACCCCAAACAAATTTAAAGCTGCTAAAAACAGTCAAACAGACTGGATAATCCATCTCTGTTAATCTTTTCTTTATTGGGGTCCAATTAATTTCCTTTTCATTTCATGGCTCATTATTGTGCTCTGTGTGTTCATCAGTTTGTATCTCACCTCTAATGACCTGAGCGCGAAGCAGAAACAGCTTCAGCGTCGCTGGACTTCGGCCAAAACACACTAAACCGACCTTCATTAAGGAACAGCGTAACCACTGCTGGATTTCTGATGTTTTTTACAGCTGGCACTTTCTGACTAGAGTAAATGGAGTATAAACATGTGTATGAATATGTATGTAAGCCATCATCCATGTCCTGTAAGTCAGGCAACGTACAGCACAAGGGTACAGGACGGGATACTGGGAGGACTGGCCTCTGCTTTTTCTGTTGCACGCAAATGCATGGTACTTTGGGATAATTGGAACTATACAGAGACAGTTGAGATAAAGGGCTTATAGGAGTGAATAGGTTGAATCAAAAAGGCTGCCTGAATGACTTGCCTCTGACTCTGCCGTGATTGACACTCTAAATACAGTCATGGCGGGGGAGCTGGAGCTCCAGCTTAGGGAAAGCTTCTGCCTGGGGTTTTCCTGCTCCCTTGTTTTTAATTAGTCACACTGAAAACTGTAACTGGAGCCGGGGCTTAAACAAATTTAATTGCTACATAATAGCTAGTTTAATACAATTGTGGAGCAATTAGGATGGATATTTGTTGCCGGCTGGCATAATAATGCTCGCAGTGTCTTACTTTCTCCCCCCTCCTCCCCTTCTTGCAGTATTGAAGTGTTTTCTGCCAGGGGATTTCTCCGTGGGCACCGGGCACAGATGTGCTCCTGAGTACAGCATATGGGGCTCTGGCTCCATCAAAAACATTGCTCCAGAGTAGCATTTACTCCGTCACTCTCCAGTCCTGCAGAAATATCCCAATTAGAATTAATTACTCGCTCTCCAGGCTGGGGTTTGATTTCCACGTATGCCCATGATAAGCCCGGCGCCATATGCAATTTGTTATGGACAGTTGTGGCGAAAGTTGTTGAGGAATCCGCTCTCCTGGCATGTCTATTCAAGATTTTGATTGCATTGCATACTGAACCAAACTATAGGCAGCAGAGTGCAGCACCATCAGCTATATGACTGTCATAGCTGTCAAATGTCTCATTACTCCATGTCAAGTCAAAGGTGTATTCATATTAATGTCATGAGGCTGCACTATATGGGAAATACTGGTACAAGCCATTATTTATTGAAGGGACAGTGACAGACAATCTACCTGAGGAAGTGTGAAAAGTGAAAAATAACATCCCTCTCCCTTAATAAGGCTGTCTTGTCAAACATTTATGGGACAGACAGAAAACAAGGGCAGAGGCGTGCGTTTATTGACATCGCGATCGGGGACGGCTGTCACCGGATACGGGTTAGGGAGAGTACCAAAGAAAAATCCAGTATTGTGTTTGGAGGAAGTGCTTATCACTGAATTGCCCCGAGGTCTTTTCAAAAGAGCAACAGGTTAAGTTTCATGCTGTTTTGTGTGTGGATTTGTGTGTGCGTGAAAGCTATAACCCGTATCTATTACCAGAAAACTGCAATACAAGAGTTTCACTCCAATACCAGATTTCCATTATTTGTAGAAAGAAAAACAGACACCTTGTCATTCATTGGCTGCAGGCGAAGTTTGAATACCGGAGTTGTACAGATACAAATGAAAGGTCTTTGTCCAGTGCACTCAAGTAACCCAGCCATCTATAAGTTTGACATTACAATGTTATTATGGCCTGTTATGGCTGTATGTCAATGGCAACAGCTGACAGTAAGACCTAGGCTTTAATAATTGATTATGCTCTGCACTATCAAGTATGAGATAATGCACTATGAGCTGGCCATTACTGTGAAATAAACCCCAAGAGGGAGATGCAGAGCCCAGATGCAAAGCTCACTGTACATTATCCTGTTTATTACACAGCTACTTACTAAAAAAATTCAATTATCTGACACAAAATATTCATTTAAAATTATTTTATTGATTTAAAAATGATTTTATTGCTCCTACAGCGCCTATGATCCAAACTGCATCTACAGTTATTATACTGTTATTCATAGTAATGGTCAAATGACAGACCTTACTGTTATTGACCAATCAAAGTATAAAATATTCACTGACATGCTACTGTATTACTGTACATGTTGAACTAAAGATATTAAATGTGCAATACAGTGGTGGAAAGTAAGGACTACACTTAAATACAGTTATAAAGTAGTTGTACTTTACTTGAGAATACTCGTACTAGGATTGTACGTGTAAAACATGTTCAGTTTATAAAATATGCTGATTTATTTTAAATTACCCAACAGTAATTTGAGGTAGTTAAAATTAGCTCCATCTCAAACAGCTGCAAAATTAAAGCTATAATACTACACTATTCCAAATGTTCCCAACAAGGGTCAAACCAGTGAAATCTGTAATTTATTCAAGGTAATTGTGCATTTCCTGCTAGCCGCTAGTCACTGTAACTTCTGGGAAAACATGTTGAATACGTCTGAGAGTGAGCAACAAAGTCGCTAAACATGACTAAATGTAACAGGAATATAACATTAATACATTACCGTGTCCATAAACATGATTCTAGCAGTGATTTTTATCAGCAATGGTGGTTGCTTAACATGAAGATAACAACTCCCATGATCCTTCTTCTCCACAATGCCATCAAACTACGTCTTTTGTTAATTTTTCGTGAAAGAAATCCCAGCGTCAGTGCTTAGATATTGAACTTTTAAGTACCTGTTACATAGTAATGCATCAATAGTTATCATCCAATTGTGTAATAATAATAATAATAATAATGTATGAACTGATAAGAGTCATTCTGCATAATTATTAATTTTACTTTACACTAAACCAGCAAAAGTATTGTTATATTCATCTGCTAATTTGTTATGGCCATAGTGTTAGCAAACGGTTGCTTATTTGCACATTCAGCAGTTATGGGGCAACAGCATTTTTTGGAGTCAAGTTTCTAGTCAGCGTCCAACATTCATGCCCTTTTAGCTCTGTTTTTGGTCTCCACCAACTCCTGAGGGAAATATCTGGCTCTTTAGCTGCTCCATGCTCCACCAGCAAGCCAATACCTGTCTCTGTCCTGCTGTTTGGTGCTAAACGGGTGGCGTATAGTGGGTTTTAAGGGCTTTTTCACTCAAAACAGCTGCGTGCTGTGACTGAAAACAACACTCCAAGAGCGGTACAAGTGAACCAAAACAGTCAGGTCAAAAGCTGTGAGCCCAAAACCCAAAACAATGTGCTGAAAGTCGTGTTAAAGATCTATAGAGCTAGGAGGAGCTGTAGAGTTGGGTGATAATGCCAGCCGCGCTCTCTCACATTAAAACAATAACAAAGATGTAGTTTGATGATGGTGTGAGGTAGCGTAGGATTGTGGGATGTTATCTCCACTTTTGAACAGCCACCATAACTGATGAAAATCTATCTGACACGACTCAGGCAGAAATCATTTTCAGGGATAACATTGTAATATTAGAGCTTTATTCATCTTACATTTAGTCACGTGTGCCAACTTCCTTCCTCACTCTCTTAACATACTTGTCATATCCTTGTCATATTTCCTCTGAAGTAATAGCAACTGGCTGGGAATGGCTAGCAGGAAGTGCACTGTTAACTTGTATAAAAATGACTTTCTCTGTGTTTGAACATCTTATCTAAATATATAACATACTGTATGTCGAGCATTTTTAGAGATTTGAATGCAGAAATGTAACATTTTATAGCTTGGTACATTCAGTACATAATTGTTATGTACTTTTACTTGAATAAAAAATGTAGTATTGTTACTTTTCTTAAGAAAAAAAATCTGAATACTTTTTCACTTTTCCCACCGCTGGTGTAATAAGATGCAGAAGTTCCAGTGCAATTAGCATTTTTATAGATATATAAGTGTTTTAAGGGCAATTGGGAAAAAAGAGAATTTTAAAAGAGAGGAAATATTTCAATGCTGTCAACAATTGTCAAACAAGATATTTCCAGTGGGCAGTAAGAGGCTTTTGTAATTCTAATAAATAATGCAGATAGGTGCACGCCTCAGTCCATCATTAGTAAAAATGTTGCTGCAATTTAGCAAATGAGGCAAACAGGAGAATAATACGTGTCCCTGTTGGTGCTTCAATTATTGATACAAACTCTAATTACACAATTATCAGGCAAATGGAGCTGGGTATTTGAGGGGCACACAGTGGAGCGCTCTGAAAGCCATAATTGGGATCTGATGGTCAGGGGCCGCTCATTAATTGACCCCTGCTGATCTGCGCTGAACAGAACCGTCAATAGAGGCCTGTTAACTATGCAACATTCACATGTGCGAAAGCACTGTAAATGAAAATGGCAGCAGCCACTCTGCTGGAGCTGTTGTCAGCTTTTGCCGTGGAGGGATGATGGGGATGGGCTGCTAACACACTTTTGCGAACCCCCTGCCCGGCCACAACATCACCAAACAATGAGAGGAGACGGCTTACGCCCAGCAAGGCTCTTTGAAACTAAAGAAGCAAACAGAGAATGGCGTGTCTGTGCCAGCAGTGAGACGCAGTACCCACTGAGCCCTGGGGGCTTTGGCCAGACAAACACGGTGCCCAGAGGTGGCGTCCATTTACTGGCAAGCAGACATTTGGGAAGCACAGCGGAGGCAGGCGTACCTCTTTTTACTCAGGCAAAGAGGCTGTGGCACCTACCAGGGCAATGACAGACGATGGTGACGAATAGACTCAACTTCAAAGGTGGCAAAAGTACACACGTTTTATTACTCAAGTATACGCGCAGATACTTGTGTAAAAATACTAGAAGAATAGAAGTAGAAGCACTGATTCAACTTCTTTACTTAAATAAAAGTGAGTACATTTCAGAGGCTTTTTTTTTCAAAGCATAGAAGTAAAACGTTGTCCTCTGAAGGATGTTTTTAGCTTGTTGTGTTGTTTCATCTTGTTATGTTTTACATAATTTTTGTCTTGCTAACGTCTTTTATGCTGTTTTGTCATGTTGCATTGTTTTTGTCATATTATGTTTATCAGTATTTTCATCCTGTCACATCTTTTGTTAATTTTGTCATGATACGTCATTTTGACTTGTTACGTTGTTTTCATCTTTTACATCTTTTGTGTCATTTTCATTTCACATTACATGCATTTTTTCTTGCTACATCTTTTACGAAGTTTTGTAGTTTTTGTCTTGTCACCTCTTTTCTCATTTTTGTCTAGCTATATCTTTTACATTGTTTTTGTCTTTTATGCCATTTTCATCTTATCACATCATTTTCAACTTGTTACATAATTTTTGCCTTGTTATGTTGCTTTCATCTTTGTTACGTCTTTTACAACATTTTAATATTGTTATATGTTTTACATTTTGTTTTTCTTGCTACGTCTTTTATGTAGTTTTGTCTTGTTAGATCATTTTCATCTAATGTGTTTTGCATAATTTTCATCTTGTTAGATCTTTTACCAGTTTCATATTGTTATGAATTATTTGTGTTGTTTTATGTTGTTTTCATTGGTGCATCTTTCACATCTTTTTTTGACTTGTAACATCTTTTACATTGTTTTTCGTTGTTGCGTCTTGTTACATTTGTCATGTGTTATATGCACTGATGGTCACACCAAGGTATTATTTTGTATTATTGTTCCATCCATTTAAACTGAAATCAGTCTTGATGTGCGAAGGCGACATGCAATGACACAAAATAAAAATAATCAATAATTCCTTTCAAATGCATTAAAACTGAAGTAACAACCTGTTGTGAAAATGTAAGGAGCAAGTACAGCTATTTGTGTTAAAGTGTAAAAAAAGTAAAAGGTTTTCAGAAAATGAACTTCTCAAATAAAGTACAGATACCTGAAAAATTTACTGAAGTACAGTAACAGTAGTATTTGCGCTTAGTTACTTCCCATCTCTTGCGCTTTATTATGTTTCATGCAACAGAGAATCCCAGCCTGATTTGTCACACTCCATGAGGGCACAGAGGGACAGAGAAAATGGATGGCTTCATGTTCGCTGAGTTTGATGTTCCACTTCAGGAACTGGCCCAGTGACCAGGCAGCCGTCCAGTAAGCTGTCCAGTCGCCCCATCAAGCAGACAAATGAACCAAGTGTTTGTGAAAAGACATCAGCAGGGGACACCCTGCACCTGGGGCTGAGTAAACTTTTTTCATGCTTTTCAACAACTCGCCCTCTTTCTTTCGGGTCCCTTTTTTTTTTTTTATCACCGGGGGGTATAACACACTTTGAAAAAGAAAACATTTCCTACCAGCTCGCCTTAAGACAAGCCTTTGTTTTTTTTTCTCACCACCTCCTGTTGGCAGAACACTGTTTAATAGTCGGCTGATAATGTTCCTTTTCCGTTGCTAAGTTCACAATTCCTGTATGAGGCTTTAAAGATGGGAGGAGTTTGTTGATAGGAAACATAAATCACTAATATGCTACTTGACTTTCCAGATGGTAGCCATAATGGATATTTATACAGACTGTGATTGACCAGCAGACATGAGAGAGCAGAGGTCACAATGTTTATGTCCCTCATGATTATAAGTCAGCGCAGTTCAAGACAATGGGGAACATTTAGTTGATGCACTGGGGTACAGCTCCATCCTGTAAAAACACTCGAGTCCACAGGGCCATGTGGATTAACTGTTTGACCCCCTCAACCTCAGTGTCTGAGCACACCAGTTCCTTTCCTTATGTGTGAGCCTGTACCATTTTCTCCGTTGCATCATGCTTGCATCATCACTTAGCCAGCGACTGCACATCCCCACTCACCTTGAAGTGCCTCAAAAGTAACTTTAAATTGGAGGATATATTTAAATTTTCAGAAAATAACTGATTTTTTTGCTCTGAACATTCCTGCTCAAGGATGTCCTAAGAGTAATCATGCAAGCCCAGAGCTATATGCTCTACATTTCTATTGTAAGCAAACAGGATATTTTGTGAAATATGCTTCTTCCCAAGAGTGAAATGACAAGATTGATACCGCTCCCACTGTATAGAAAATATAAGGCTACATCCAGCAGCTGGTTATCTTAGCTTAGCATGATTTTATTTCACATTTTGGTCTTAAAATGTCTGAATGTAGTGTGAGACTGTATTTTATGTTTTGTCAAATTGTGTACTTCCAACAATCCTCAAACACATAGAAATATATAATTTATTCCATGTAAGTGGCCGTTGCTAGCTAGCTTTGAGTTGCTATAACCCAGGAAAATACAGAATACACCCGGGTATGTCAGAGTAAGGAAGTCTGCGAATGTGACGAGACATAACGTGAATAAAACTTTAATACATTACCTCGTCCATGAGCAGGATTTCTGCCTAATGGATTTTCATCAGCTGTGGTGGTTATTTAAAAGTGAAGATCACAACTCCCATAATCCCACGCTATTTCACAACATCATACAACTACATCTTTTGTTCTTGTTACAATGTGAGAGACATCCCTAGTGGTAGAATTTACACATCGTGCGTTTAATCCATACAATAAAACAAAGTGTAAAAACAATTTGTGGTTTTAAGAGTTAAAGGTAAAAAAGTTAAAGGTACACTATGCACGATTTTTCGGCCACTGTTTGTAAACACATCACATTTGGCCCCTTCTCCCTGGCTCAGAGTGAGAGTGAGAAAGAGAGCGGTGGTGGTCAAGTGAGCTATTTTTATACCAGTTTCTATATTGTTTTTTGGGAAAATCCTGCATAGTATACCTTTAACAGAGTCCGGCTAGCTGTTTCCCTCTGTTTCCAGTCTTTATGCTAAGTTAGCTAACTGACCGCAGCCTGCATTATGAATGCTGCATTCATGTGGATTCAGATAGAAAAGTGGATATCATTTTAGTGGAGGAGAGCAGGACAGTAGAATTAGCTAAGGCTGGCATAAAATACCAGGGTTAGCATGAATCAGTCACAAATGCTCGCTTCTGTCTTCAATTTCACTCTACTGTTGTGTTTATATCCCCCAGATATTTTGATAGCCATTGTGCACCAAAGCCTATTGGATTAGCTTGGGTGCTAATGGTATGATAAGTTTACTTAGTTTATTCAAAATACATACTTTTTCTTTGGAACAGTTTTGACTCTGACAGAGGTTGGATTAAAGTGCATGGTGAAACACTGCTATATACAAATTTGTGCTGCTAACAAATATCGAGATGTCAGAGAATTCAGAAACAGAGGAAGCTGTCATAACATGTCACCTAATTTGAACTTCTGTCTCCAAGATCCATTTTGCTTTGTGTATTAACAAAACTAGCTATACCTACCAGACAAATATGAAAGCCATGTCAATTTTTACTTTGTTTATTTGATAGGAATGTGATCAGTATAGAAATACAAGATGTTAACATGTCAGATTTACATTTTACATCCTCAGTCTCTAAACATAGATATTACAAGTGACAATGTACAAATACAAATAGACAGTGCACAGGTGAAAAAAAACAAAATGCATTCTGCAACATGTCAAGCTAGAAGTGATCACAGCTCTAGCTTGCTTTAAGCCATTGTTTGTTTGCTCTCATGCAGCTCTCAGCAAGAAAGCAAATAAACATATACACCAAAATTAAAAACTATTTCTTTAATATATCATTTAATAATTTTAAATGAACACTGGCAGTAAGTATCTGCTCTTGCTCCACTCTGAGGCTGCTGAGTGAACGTGCAGGGAGAGCTTGGGTGTGAATCTTGTGAAACACCTTCCTGCAACCAAAGACCCAGCTCTTTAAATATGTATGCTAATTCGGGGCTCTTTTCTGGGGTCAGCGTGTGGATCCTTTTCACGGTCGTTAATGGAGGTGTAACTGGACTCAAGTGTGTAACGATCTGGTTACCCTGACATTTCTAGAGAGCCCCGGTGCAGCAGCCACGTGGAGAGCGGACACTGGAATGCTAGCCTAGAATTCAAATATAGATCTCAAGCGAGTCGACTCTTGTGGCAGCCGAGGAAAAGCCTGAGCTTGTCCTTCCTCCGAGAAAAAAAACAGCAGTGTGCTACAGTACACTCTCTGGAATAATGGTTCCAAAGGGGTTCTTCCTGAAGGGCTGAGGTTCTGCCCCAAACCATTTGCTTCTGAAGAACCAAACGGTTTGTCAAGGGTTCTGTGTAAGACTAAGGGTTCCATTAAGAACCCTTTTCATCCAAAGAACACTTTTTGGAAGAAAGAGTTCTTCAAGGATTGTTGAGATCATTGAAGACGTCTTTCGTCAAGGGTTTTTTGTACCATAATATAAGAGGGTTCTTGGTAGAACCCATGGATAGATAGATAGATAAAACCGTTCAAATATAAAAAAGCTCTCTGTAGAACCCCCGAGTGTGTTCTAGATAAAACTCATGGAATATAAAAAGGTTCTTGTAGAACACCCTAAGTGGCTTCTAGATAAAAACAAATTCTTGGTAGAAAACCCTGGACCTGTTCTAGATAAAAAACCCATGGAATATGAAAAAAGTTCTCAGTAGAACCCTCTGTGTGTGTTCTGAATAAAACTCTTGGAATATAAAAAGATCCTCAGAAGAATCCCCTGGGTGGGTTCTTTTTGGTACTCTTAGAAGAGCAGTACCCACAGAAAGATCTCTGGGTTCTGGACCACTAAACCATAGAAGGGTTCCTTTTGGAACCTCTCATAGAAGATTGTGGGTGAAACCTCTCACAGTTGGTTCTAGGTATAACCCTTTATGCTGGGTTCTAGGTAGAACTCTCCGAAAGGGAATCAAGTGCAACCTTTATAAACGGCTGTAACAGGAGCCATAAAGGGTTCTTCTGTGGGGACAAGGCGAAGAACCTTTTATGGTTCTAGTTAGCACCTGTATTTCTAAGAGTGTAGAGCACACTGGAACGAATGACTGAAGTTTGACGTCTCCTGGAGAAAATGATGTTTATCACATTTTAATCCACACACCTTGTCTGTCACCTCACTGCTTTGTTTCCATGAATGAGTTAACACACTGCGTAACCCTTCCTGGTCGGTATTCGGCCGTTATCATCACAGTGGAAGTGTGAATAAGAGACTCATTCTTCATTGTCCCAGACTAGTCTTAGTGGGAGTTCACACACTGTGTCTGGAGTCTGGAAAATTGCACTGCGATTTAGCTCTCCAGACAAGGGAATAGCTGTCAACTCCTGGAATGTTCCTGTGAAAATAAACAATGCTCGAGCCGCTCTCCGTGTCTCCCTGTGTTTCCCCTCTTAACTCTCGGTTTTAACCCTCTCCGCTGGAACCTTTAGGCATGTAACAGTCGCGGCAGAATTGAGAGGGGAGGTAAATCAGAGTCATGTCTCCTCAAGGTTGGAGGCACTCAATTCTGGCCCCGAGAGTGCCATCTTTCAACTCCTCAGCAAAAACATGTGTTCAAGGTACAGTTACAGGAGCCCGTCCAAGTCAGCCGCAGATCGTATTAATCACATGTCTTTCATCATGGCACTAAAAAAAAAGAGATTTTCTGTGTTCAGCGCTTTTGTGGTTTTAGCAGTGTACACAGCTTTGCAGCCTGCAATTTGTTTGTCAACTCAGTTCTGTATCATGCGCATTCAGAGGCTGGTTGCAGAAGCCACAAATAGCATTTTATCAAGTAGTTTACAGTAACTAGGTTGCAGATAATCATGTGGTCCTCTTGTGAAAGTGGTTGGTTGACCTGGTTTGTGAGGTCAATTTCACCAGAATGAAAACACAATTTATTCTGGAGCAAAAAGTTTACTTCAGTGGGTGAGACGGGAACTTCAATATGAGTAATATGTAGAATATGTGTCGTTTAAAGGATGCAGTTCACCCTTTTGTGGTCACACCCAGAAACAAGCAATGGAAAAACTATTTTTTCTTAGTTCCTGTGATGGGCTTGCATTTAGTGGCATCAACCACCACCTCACCCTCCCCTTCCAAACTTGTGTGAGGAACAGTGTCCGCAAAACTCATGAAAAATGCAAAATAAATTAGCCTGGTGGCTAGCAGACGTTTCCTCTACTCATAACTTAACAAATTACATGTTTTATTTATACTTTTTCTTCCTCGCTGCTGGTTTAAGTAACTGCATCTCCTGACAGAACACCATGGTTGAATTTGAGCCTGCATGCACTTTTTTTTTTTGGCTTAACATGGATGAGCAGCTAACACCGCTGTGCGAGAACAAGTTAGCGGACTACCGAGTAAGATGTCTGGCCAGACTTGTTGTGCTTCCTGAATATTTTATTGTGTATCAGAATTGTTTGCCTACATCACCCCAAAAAAAATCCTCACTTCTGATTTATTTCTGATTAAAAAGACTATATCCTCATTGGCATATTCTTCGCCAGTTGCGATTATCTTCCTGGGGCTAGCACTGTTTGAATTTTTGAGATAGTGAGCACAGAGATAGTGACACAAAGATGCCATGGGATTTTCATAATAAAGCTATATCTTAAAGATGATGACATGAATTGATGTTTACACTTCATCAATGGTACTGGATATTGATTATTAAATTGATATTTTGATTCACATCTATGGATCGTTACACCCTTGCATGCAATATGGTGGCCTCATTCTAAAGTAACAAACAGAACAATTCTTATTTTCAGGTGATTATACAGTAACGATAAATATTGTATTCCATTTCTGCCATATTCTGCCAGTAGATCCTTGTAAAACGTACACTCTGGACCTTTAACATCATTCTGTTCAGTAAGCCCTGACTAAAAAAAAAAGAAGTTTAATTTCCTATGAAAATGACACAATAAATATCACACTTGCCATAATAGGTTTTCTGCTGTTGACCTCCTGAAATGAGACAACCAGAAAAGGTTCTGCAAACCGCCATGTACCCTGGGAACATACTTCAACTGATTGCTACAAATGACTGAATGAGACTGCGTTAAGTACAACACAGTTTTTAAACTGAAAACATGCTTCACTAATCAGCTGAGAAGACCATAAAAGGGCCAATGCATCCACCAGTCAAATCAATCCTTTATATTGTTATGTTTTAATCAGCTTGACTGGCTCAGAGTATTGCAAACACGCTCAACACTACAACTATGTTTCAGCTGATACTAGTGTCATGTGCTGCATATGTAACATGAGACACCAGTGGGAAAAACTTGCACAATTTATCCTTCAAAAGGCAGAGTGTACAATATTACGCTGCACAGCTGATACGCAAGGTTTTCTCATGGCTTGAAAGGATTCTTTTGCGTGTTGCCAAATCCAGATAGCTGTTGTAGTAGTGTGGTGGGTTCCACAGAGATGGTAAGAGGGCCATGGCCTGAGCTGGCACCGGTAGCGCGGATTGAGCGTTCTCTGGTTTCGTTGCCTTGGCCCACATACAGAAGCAGTGGGGCCATCAACTTATTAGGAGGCGGCTGTCATCGGGGGAATTTGCAGAGTGAGTTTGTTATTGGATCCTGGGTGTGGATGGAAAAGCAGTCAGGTTGTCTTTCTAGACTTGTGGTTTTACTGGCTCTAATACGACCATGATTCAAACGCCTTCCAACCACGGAGTATTACTCTAATGTGGCTTCTGTTGTCCTACTGCAGAGGACATCAACTACTAGTCAGGGACTCTAGTGGGACTTCACCCAACAGTGAAGCCCTAATATGTAGCATAGGTACTGTTTTTGCATCCACCAAAACTTAATAAAACTAGCCACATCCATACAAGTGGCCCTATGATGAGGAAAAGTTCAAAATAAGATCTCCTCTTTGTCTAGCCTGCATCTCCTAGACACAGATTAGCTTAATTTAAGATCAATATGAGACTTTGAACATTTTCTCATATTTCTTAAATTCGGCTCTTTATCTCGTTTCAGTCCGAGACTAATTTCAGCCCAATTGAAGATCTTCGATTGTTGTCTCAGTGGTCAAATTAAAGTCCCGTGGCTCCATACAGTCGTTAAGGTGAAACCTTTTAGACACCTGTGAGCTCAGTGAAAGATCTCCTGGTTTTCTTTTGTTTTGCCCCTTTTGTTCTCCTAAGGGGGAGTTTAGTAGAAACAGATGAGACGTCAGTGAGCTGAAAATAAGAATCTCATTTATTTTCATAAGAAAAAGAAAAGATGATTGCAAGAAACACAATTTTCCTCTGGGTTAGCATGCTAATTATTGAAAAACACAAAATAAAGCTGTGGTCAGTTTTGCATATTTATATACCTTTGTGTTAGCATTATGTTTTTGGACTGTCTGTTAGCCCATCCATCCATCCGTCTGTTTATATCATATTTCAGGTAGACTGGGAGAGTATTTCTTCAGATTTGGTAGAAAAATCCACTTGGACTCATGGATGAGCTGATTAGACTTTGGGGGTCAAAGCTTAAGGTCACTGAGACCTCACAAAGCATGTTTTTGGCCATAATTCAAGAATTCATACGCTAATTTTGACAAAATTTCATGTACATGTCTATTTACATAAAATGAGGTGATGACATTTTATATCCAAAAAGTCGACTTCACTGTAACATCATAATCTTCAGCTGTCTTCTTCCTCTGTGAAAAAAAAAAGTCTCTAAGTGAGGACAGCATGTTGCTCACTGGAAAATATTATAATCATATTTGTTAGTATAGTGATAACTTTTATTTGGCCAAAAAATAGACAATACACTCTATAACCTGTATTAATTTCTTTTGAAATCTTCACTACACATATTATGAGGGTGGAAATACATGGATGTGAACTGCAACTTGACTGGTTGGCAGAAGCATAAAACCACTAAGCAGTAATTTCAGCTGGTCATAAACTAAAGTATCCGAACAATTCAAATTTTGACTTGATGATGGCACTAGAGGGAAAATTAAGGGATCAACAAAGTTTCTACAATTCATCCTGACAGCAACCTTTTACAATCCATCTTATTGTGGTCAAGACATTACACTCAAAACCACAAACAAGGATCTCATGGTAGTGCCAGAAGAAAAGTCAACAGATTACCAAAGTCATTGGGACTCATTCTCTGGGCGACCTTGAATGTTTGTGCAAAATTTAATAGATCACCAAAGTCAGAGGGCTTCATCTTCTGGGGATCGTGAATACTTGTGAACAAAGAGAGCTTGGATGGAATTTTTTCAAACTTTGCACAAATGACTGCTTAGACTCAAGGATGACTAATTAGATTTTGGTGGTCAAAAGATGAAGATCAAGGTCAGCATGCCCTCATGTCAACCCCATTCTCAGACATGCATTTAGGGATTTTCTTCAAATTGGCACAAATGTCCATTTGGATTTATGGATGCAATGTTTAGAATTTGGAGGCCAAAACCCAAAGTCTCTGGAACCTCATAAAACATGCTTTTGCCCAGAATAATTCAAGATTTCATAAGCTTGCATGAGTTATGACAGTTTCACACGCATGTCTAATAGGACGAAATGATGAGGTGATGATGTTTTATAGACAAGAGGTCAAAGGTCAGCTTCACTGTGACATCAAAATGTTCTTTAACACCATCTGAAGCTCTTTATCAGTCCTCTGTACTCACTGTCATGGTTTGGGTTTTTCGTAGTCACTTTCTGTTTTATTTTGGTGTGTCTTCCCTTGTGTGTCTTTGTTATTTTTACTTCCTGTCTTTGTCTGTTTTTTTTTATTTTTTTCACCTGTTGACCGTCCTCACCTGTGTCTTGTTATCCTCCCCAGTGTATTTAATCCTGTGTCTTTACCTCCTTAGTTGGTAGTTTGTCCCTGTTGGTTCTTAAATATCCTAGTGTTTTCTTGTGGATTTTTATTGCTTTGTGTCTCTTCCCTGAGTGTATTTGTTTAGATCATTACTTTCCCTGGTCTTTGGGGGTTGGTTTTCTATTAAAATTTTGAAGTCAACCATTCCTGCTGCAGTCTGCATTTGGGTCCTTTCTCCTGTTTGTGGTTGACAAATTGTAACACTCACTCTGTATATGATGATGGGATTGTTCAAATGTAAACATCTTGATGGTGCCGATGGAAAAAGCAAGAAATGACCAAAGTCATTAGGATTCAACCTCAGGGGTCCTTTAATCTTTGTGCAAAATTTCATGGATATCCACCCAATAGCTGTCGAGATATTTCACTCAAAACTACAAATGTCAACTGTGTGGTGGTGTGCTGGAGGTAAAGTCAGGATTTTTTTTTTAGACTTGCTGGTGCTAATACCTGACACCAAAGTCATTTGGATTCATCCTCAGGGAATATCTGCACCAAATTTCATGGAAATCAATAGTTTTTGAGGTATGCCAAGAGCGTCAACCTCATGGTGCTACTGCTAGAAAATGATCACCAAAGTCAGAGGGTCTCATCTTGTGGAGACCATGAATATCCGCATAGTTGCTGATATATTTTAATTTAATTTTTAAAATTATTTTTCATGTCCCAATGTACAGCACTTTGGCTACCCCTGTGTTTTTTTAAATGTGCTATATAAATAAAGTTGATTGATTGATTGATATTTTAGTCTGGACCAAAGTGATGGAACGACTGATCATTATTGCTATCCATAGTGCCATGCTACTAGCTTAGCTAGTAAAGATACCCACTCCACTGTACTGTAGCCTGCATGTGGTGATGTCATACATGTTAAAAGCAGCCAGTTATAAACTGTAACATGACTTAACCTGATGCTATTTCTAATACGTCTGTATCAAATTCAAATCCACTATGCAAAAGCCACCATTTAACACGGCTGTTCTAACATGTTGAGGACCAGTGTTTGTGGGGGGAGTGAGGGGGCAGTGGGAGCACTGTCTACGGCACGTACGCTCTTCTGCAGCTGATACTCAGCTTTGCAGTTCAAATACACAAGGCCCAAACCAAATATTGCTCTTTGAGATCCAGCAGGCGCTTGATTATTTTCCTTTCAAATTAAGTTTCATTATTTAGATGGAGTCTGTCCACTCTGTCTCACAGTTGTGTTTCCCCTTACAGTGCATGAATGTCACACGACCTCACATATAGAGCATAACAGTAAAGCCATTAAGGGTCACAAATGCTTTAAAGTCTAACTTTCTCTCAAGTAGACCTCTGACACAGTTACTGTACAATACAGTTATTTTATGTTCAATGTTCTCAGAGTAGTGGGTCAAAAAAACATGCATATTGTCCTTTCCCTCCTCTACTACACACGAAATCCAAGTATCAGTCTCCACAAATGTCCATTATAAGTCAAAGTCCGCTGAATCCTCATCTTTAACATGGGTGAGGACACTCTTGGCCTCACCAGGGCTGGTAAACTGGTGCCACTGGTTCTCCGGTGTGAGGGTTAGTGTTGCCAGATGATGTTAACCATAATCAATGTTCTGAAATAGATGTTTCGCCTTGTAAAATTTCTTGCTTTCTTACTTTTTCCTGTGCCTTTCCATAAAATTTGTTTCTGTTTCCTTGCCACTACCAGTATGGTATGGCAATGGGGCAACGTGTGTGCTGGGGTCTGGAACAATCATCCATGTTTAATCTCTAGAGCTTCCCTTAACATAGTTTTAATGAAGCCATCCATATTTTGGCCTTTTGAGCCTTCTTTCACTCCTGTTAGACAAATATTTGGGCAAAGCAAAAACCCCTCCAACACAGCCACTTTCTCATGGAGGACAGAATTTTACTTCAAAAGTTTGTGTAGTGACGGACCTCTCTTGGCATCTTCATCCTCCAGACTGGAGATTCGTGATCGACTGAATATTATCTCTATATTATAATATTATATCTTATATCTGGTAGGTCACCTAAGCCATATGGGGTGGGACACTAGTCCCCTAGAGTTATTTTAAAGTTTGATCACAGATTTCACAGAGAAACCGGGCAACTTCCAGATTAAAACGAAAAGCAAAATGAATGTTTTTCAAGAGACAACTGCTTGGTCAGTCGGTTCATCCATGAGACAGGGGTAACGTGGCATTTGTCTCCACTTTATCTCCAGTTTATTTTGGCCAAGATGCAGCTTTCTTGGGCTGATGAATATTTAGAAGACTTAATCCTCTTTTATTTGGCTACACAAACCAAAATACTGCTGGTGAAACATGCAGATGAGAAAGTTTTCACTGGCTACAGCAGCTAGAAGCAGGTCTCTCAGATGTGACCTTGGACATACTTGTATGCAATTAAGCTTTCTGCATTTCCTTCTGACATAAGTTCTGTTTTGGGAAGATTTCAAGCTAGAAAACACTGAAACTTAGATCAATAAGTAGCATTATCCACAAATACTTTTTCACCATCATTAAAAGTGACTCTTGACTCGTCGGTCTGGCACCCTCATTAACTTTGTGTCATTTTATTTCTGACATCTGATTAGGTTTTTGATTAACACAACTGAGAAGGAATTCAAGGTCAAGTTGACTTTCCCTGTCACCTCCTTAACGTGGCGTGAAACCAGTAATACATTCTGTTTAATGGAGTGACACAAGGCATCGCTGTGGGCCGGACCAGACGGGTTTGATCGTGACCATCAAGCCAGAAAGTTGGTGCTGAGCGGCAGAAGGCTCACCAGGAGCCCTCCTCTATTTCAATGCGTGGCCTGACAGCCAGCATTTTGCTGATGGGGACCTAATAAGGCCTGGCGTGGAGTGACCCCGGCCCATGCCTGCTGACAGCCTCCAACGCCACCTCCCCCCGCCCCCCGTCACAACCTCCCCACCTCCACCACCCTGCTTGAGCCATCAGGCGGCCCCCTTCATCAAGGAGGCCCATACGTCTCTGTGCATTGGGCCAAACTTTGACTCTTATCATGGAAGGCCACTGCTCGTGTCAGATGGGCTTAATGACTCAATCTATCCGATCAAATACAAGGGACGGCAGAGGTATGCTAGGAATGGGACTGAGCTTTGGCAGAGGGGAGTTGAGCGTGTGTGTCTGTGAGGGAGGGGGGTTGTACTCCATTTTTTTTTTTCTTCAAAGAAACAAATTATTTGCTCACAAGAAAATGATATTTTATTTGTACTTTAGAAGTTAGAATGCAACACCAAAACCTGGCAACACAAATTGCAGTCAGGGGTGGAAGTAACTAATTAAAATTACTCAAGTTACTGTAATTAAGTAGTTTTTTGTGTACTTTTATGAGTAGAGTGTCAAGTCTGTACTTTAAGTAGCTTATGTAGTGTAAAAGTACCAGTAGTTACTTTTAAAATGATAATTGAGTGCTGAGTACACTTTGAATTATCCAAACCTTTCATCTGAATTTTTGTAGTAATAAAACTATCTGATGACAAACAGGCCAATGAAAACAATGACATATGGACAAAAAACTAAACACTGCAGCAGCACAGGCTTGCAAGATCATTAATGTTTAATCCGTAATTGATTAATCGCGATTGATAATTTAACCAATAAAAAATGTATTAATGGATGTTTAGTCAATAGTCTGGAAATGGCAGCGTCTGCACCTCATTTGTAATTGTTTTGTCTGGCGGAGCCATTTGTTGAATAAGGAAAATTAAAATATTAAAATATTTTCTGGTTTCTTTACTCCTCTCTGACAGTAAACTGAATATCTTTGAGTTGTGGACAAAACAAGACATCCAAGGGTGTCATCTTGAGCTTTGAGAGACACTAATCAATATTTATCACTCAATCAATATTTATTTTAACCATTCTCTGGACCAAACATCTAAATGATTAATTGAGAAAAAAATCACCAGATTAATTGACAATGAATTGATATGCAGGCCTAATTTTGAAGGCATGTTGTTGAAAACATAAATACTTTATAATGAGAAATAAATGCAAAATAAGTCAATTTAGGTGGAATTATCAGTCTTGTTTTTTTTTCCTTCATCAGTAAAAAAGAATACACACTTTTTGAAAGCTTTTAAAAAAAGATTACTGCAGAAATAAATCTTAAATTTGCTGAATTTCTTTCACAGCATTTTATTTTTCTGGCATCCTGTGACCCACCTGTGGGCCACGACCCAGTCTTTGGGAATGACTGGTGTCAAAAATCATCAAATGTTTTAAAGGAAATGACCACAGGAATTCACACAGTGCATTTTGGTGGGTAACACTGAACATAAAGAGAAAACACATTTAATGTTTAGTGTACAAAGTGGTATGCATCTTGTATTTTCATGTGTATTTTTAAAAATGTTGAACTATTCCTTTAAACAGAGCACGCTGGCAGCTGAACAGTTACTGTGCACACTATATGGCTGCATGGCCTTCATTTCTCTGGTTTGATTCCAGTTGCCAGCCTTTGTTGCATGTCATACCCCTCTCTCTACCCTGTTTTCTGTGTGTTTTTTGTTGTCTAACAAAGGTGAAAAATGCAACAAAGAAACATTTTAACATTTTAAATATTTAAACACCATCTTTGCACAAGAATATAGCTCTGACTCTCAAGTTACAGCCACTGGAAAAAAATCTCGAAGGGTCAATTCACCCAAATTATGAACATATATTTTATTGCCTTGTTGTATTCAACCATGCAGATCATTTCAGTTTTATGTGCTGGTGTTTTGAAATATCTACAGTACCTCTCAGCCAGGAGGTGAATAGAATTTTGATGTGGTCCTCTAAATATTACAGAAAGATGTACTGCACAGTTGTACATACTGTATACAGTTTTCATAGGGACTATTTATTGAGTTGAAAGTGGTTGTGCTGAAAATGGTTCAAAGACGGGCCTGTGGATTATCCAAAGAAAAGAAGACAAAAAAAAAAAAAAACCCCAAAAAGTTGTTGTGGAGTTTATTTGAATACAATTTTTCAACTCATTAAGCACCACAGATGAAGTTATGCTCATCTCCATTGTGTTGGTGTCGAGGCTGAAATCCCAGAGGCTCTCATAAAAATTAAAGGTGCAGTAAGTGATTCTGGAAAAATATAGATGATTGTTTAGTCTCAGTGGCACGTCATGAAATATTCATGTTTTGGGAACGATTCGGCAATCAACTATCGTAGCAGCCTGTGATTGGCCAAAGTCTTCTGTCACAGGAAAGATTTTATAAAGCCTGAAAACAGATCCACGTGCAGTTTTCTCTCAGAACACTTGAATTACGTGATGTTGGATGGTTTTTATGGAATGTTTACCCAGTAATGCCTAAAACAAACTGCCTACCCATGGCTACATACCATTAAAAAATAGGAATTTATGCATTTGATTTTGGACAACCTACCCTTTACAAACCACAAATAACCAGCATTAATCTCTACTGTATTTGGGTTCTGAATGAATAGATACCACAGTAATGCTTTAGATTACAGCCTGCAATGTACTAAGTAATTACTCTGGAGTTACAGTGTAATTTTTTTTTTTTTTTTTTTTTAAATAACGCTGCACCAGCAGAGCACCTACCAATACATATATGTAGGTACTGGGTAACAAGATGTAATAAAGGGGCAACAATGCAGGTTTTACGAAGAAATAGTACTGTAGTTATTTTTTAACTGCTGGGTACCTATTCTTTTATTACAGGATAAGTATGATCGTAACACTCAAGATTACACCCTATATGTCCTGTAGTTACTGTGTAACTACATGTATCAGGGGGAGAACTTGACTTGGAGAACTTGAAGCATATGGTACATATAGTTACTCTGTAACTACAGGACATGCGGGATGTTTTCTGGAGTGTTACAGATCATACTTACCCTGTAATAAAAGAATAGGTACCCAGTAGTTAAAAAATAACTACTGTAGAATTTCTTCGTAAAACCCTGACTGTTACCCCTTTATTTCATCTTGTTACCTAGTACCTACTTAATATATTGGTAGGTACTGTGCTGGTACGGTGTTTATTTAAAAAATTACACCGTAACTAACGCCACTACAGATAAGTGACCGAAAATATCCTTTTGTAATTTGGCTGAACAGACCGTTTAGGCCAGAGAAACCACTACACATGCCAGTGCTTGGTCCTCTTGTGCACTCTGACAAGTAAAGTCTTGACCGAGCCCTGGGTTCTGCTAATGGAAGGCAGACAAAACATTTTCTTTGCTCGATAGCATCTGTTTGCAGCACAGAGCCGAGCGGATATCAAGAGTGGCCGGCGTGTGAGAGCGAGAGGGGGGAAAGAGATTGTGACACATTTCAGACAAGTGCTAATGAATGTAAACATCGCTGTGATAAAGACAACACAGCGTGAGGAGACGTCGCCTCTGCGGAGAGGGTAATTTAATCCAGTTTTCAAACGCCTCTCGTCGCCACAATGCTCTTATCATCCTCATCACGGGAGACGTGAAAACAAGCTGGGATGAGTCGTGTCAAAGAGACAGCAGCAGAGAGGGAGGGGCAGGGAGGGAAGACCTCCCGTTGAGAACATGAAGGAAGACATTTTCACTGCGCGGAAGGTGAAGGACACCTTGGGGTGCTATCCACTTAATGAAAAAAGTGACGAAACTTTAGATTTTTTTCCTCTTCCTGATTAGGAAGGAGTGTTTTGGGCTGTGCGAGTCAGTGGGGAGCTGATTGAATTTGTCTTGGTTCAAAAACACAATTACTTGAGGGAGAAAGATAAAGATGCCTTCAATTAGCTCTCGGCTTCCATATAAATATTACATGGTAAATTTTGTTTCTCATTAATAAATTCATTTTCTGATTTATTTGTTTATTTCCCGTTGCTTTTCCCTCTCTTTGTAGTGAGTATCAGGAGGCTGTAGCACCTCTCTTTGTTGTGCTTATTTTCTGAATGCACCAGGGTGATATTTCCATAATCAGTGTGACATCAGCCTGTAGACCCAGAGACTCCGCCCACTGACCTGTGGCCTGTGTTGACCCTCATTAGTAAGGCCCACACACAGCATCTGTGCACGAGGCAGGCGGTTAACCTCAGGCCAACCCCATCCATCTCTGACAGCAGCCACGCAGGTTCCAGCTAACTGGCAGCCACCACATCCAGCATTCATCCTCCGGCTTTATCAAGTCTTCTTGTGAGCAAAAACGCTGAATTCCTGCACACTGTTTTAATCAGAGACCTGCATCAAGCATCAGATTCACAATATAGATCAACACATCTTTAGACACCAGCCACACACAACAACAACAACCAATCAAAAAGGAGAAACAAAAACAGTTAAAGCTGCAAGTAGCATTGGACGGGCCTTCACACCCCCATGCCTAGTCAGGCCTCACTGCAGCCACGACCCCATTGTAGATTTGTTCAGGGTGTGACTCTGATCAATCATGTGAAGTTTGATGCAGATTGGACCATTTACAGCAAAGTTATAGCAATTTCGTGTTCCATGACGAGACATCAAAATTCGACGTGACGCCACGGCCTTCAGCGATAGCTAAATCTTTTAATAACTTTTGATCACAAAGTAGTCTAGACAGCAAAACACAGATTTTGAAGTCATTATGATGAATTCTGTAGGAGGAGTTTGTGCGTCTGGGCATGATACATGTGTGTACCAATTTCCATGCATATCGGTGAAACGTGCAGGAGGGGTCTGGTTTTAAGAGGGCGTGGCCCAGCCATTTGACCACACCCATTATCAAATGCTATATCAGCTGAAATTTTCCCCTACAACTAATGCGCGAGCCAAGTTTCATGCACTATCGAGCATGTTTAGCCCCTCAAAAATGCGATTGAAGGGAAGAAGAAAAAAAAACAAAATAAAAAAAAAATATATATATATAATCCAAGCACATCCAATAGGGTCCTCTTTGGTGCTCGGGTCCTAATTACCACATCAGAAATTTGTAAAACAGACAACATATACATGAAAACTCACAGAATAAAAATGTAATTATTGTTTTTTCTATAAAAGATGAAATTTGTAATGCAAAATATGAATTAGTATCAACATAAGTTCATAGAGGGAGTAGGAGCAGATCAGACAATAACTGCTCCAAGTTTCATAATCAAAGTGGGAATATCTTCATAACCTTGTAGAAAGATGAATCATACATCTATTAATAGAATCAATTTCTAGAGTCTAACAGGACAGAAAATATCAAGTTAGTGTTTTAACTCAGGGGTCTGCAACTTTTACTCTCCAAGGAAACAGTTTTGGCTTAAAAAAGGAAGAAAAAAAAACAGTCTGGAGCTGCAACTATTACATTCTCTATTTTCCTCAGAGACTTTTTTGAATTTGGCACTAATAGCGAGCCTAGTGAGATTCAAGATGAGCCACCTGCAAAATTTAGAGGCAAAGGCACTGAGCCATAGACAGAGGCTGTGATGCACATTTTAGTTGACAAAATATTAAAACCTTGTGTTTGGGCTACAGATTTTTACAGCTGGAGAATGTAAGAATCACGTAAGGCCTACAACAAAGATAAATGAAGATTAAAATGTTATAAAAAAAAATTACAATTACACAAATCCATTTTGTCGAAGCTGAAGGGAGCCACTGGAGAGGGGCAAAAAGTTGTTGTTTTAAGTGAAAGCTTTCAAGGAAAGAGTAAAATGTTACATAACATATAGCAAAACAGAAAATAACATATGGCAACTTTTTTGAATCCACAAAGACAAATGTCATATGATGCTGAAACATCAAACAGCAAAACAAAACAATATGAGGCTGAAGAAATTATAAATACCAAGCTAGAAACTGTTGAGAAGAAAATAATATGCAGAAAGAACCTCTTTATTAGAGGAACAAAACTGAAATTGAACTTTTATAAAGTTTAATTTTAAAAACTTCTATCTTGAAACACGGCATATACACAAAACTTGTTTAAAGATTTGATTTATTAAATTCCATTAGTTAAAAATATCCATTATCCACTGACACATTGTGACAAGTTGTTGAAATTACACATATCAATTGACATATCCATAATCTATGTAATGGACTGCAGATAAATGTGAGGTCTGTAGATTTGTTGCTTAAAATATCTTTCATCCAGCTTTTAATGAGAAAGTTTGTGAAAAAAACAACTGAGGGCTGTCCATGACGGTGTCTGGCACTTCCTACAGGGGTTAACTGCACTTAGTTTTATTTTGCACTTCATTTCAGCATGTTTAATTAAGTCAACAAGCAGCAATAAAACAGTGTGAAAAGCATCAAACTGTGAACGAAGAAAGTGTCGACGGGATGACAATGAAAATGTAAAGAATGCAATAAAACATTAAACTTTAGGACAATATTCACTTGTTTGTTTTTTCTTATAGCTCTCCGCCCGCCGTGGTAACAGAGTCACTCATCACAGGCCAGACGTGTGCTCTCTCAGGGGCTTCGACGGGGATGTCATTTCTCATGGCCTCTTGGAAAACACAATATACAAACTCTGTCATAAGGCGGGACCACCTAGCGAGAGACGGAGACAGCAGTCACTGCTCACAAAGTGCTCCATTCAGAGAAAAGGCTTATGCAAAATAAACATCTACAACGTGATAAGATTTGTCCCGTTGGCGGCCGACAACTGGACCGGTGCATGAAACAGACATGCTCACACATGAATGGGAGTTTTTGTCTTCACTATGTGACTTTATTTAGTGTCTCATGTCATTAAAAATAAACATTTTTATGACAAAAAGCACTTTTTTTTCCACTTAAATATTTTCCCCTGCTATAGGATCTCTATCCTGAAATATTTCTCTACTTAACTTATTATGTTTACACTCAAGGTTTAGACTTTTGTTTACACCCAGAGCACTGGAAAAACATTGCATTATTTATGTTGAGTTTATGAGTTGTCAATAGCTATGAGGCTGGCCATGAAATTCACCTGGTTACTAACAAACACACTTCACAGTTCATACTGGGTTACCAGTGCCAGTGTTAATTTGGTACACCTGTAATTCTGTGCAATCTAGTGCAATCCAGTGAAACTCCTGCAATAAACCCTGTCCTCATGGTTGCTGCATTATATTAACATTTAGCTTGCTAATATGCTCACAATGATAATGTAGCATATTAACATGCTAACAGCTACTAATTGGGACAAATGAAGCTCAGTTCAAGTTCAGTCAGGAAGACTATCTTTATGCCTTGTTCATCCCTAACTGTCTTTCTCACCGCCTCTCTCTTTACCCACTTATTCTCAGTCAGCTATCCATGGGCGTTTACTCATTAAGTTAACCAACCAGATTTAGCCACAGTCTGCATCAGCCAATCATGTCTTTGTGCCAAAACTTTAAATCTGTTCTCCTCTCTGCCGCTTTCAGCTGTCATTTCTGCATGGAATTGTTGCGACCCTCCTCCACCCCGTTTTCCTCCAGTTCTTCTAAACCAGTGCCCAGGTTGAGCTCATCAGAAGTCAGCTCATCCAGATCTTCAGGCATCCCTTAACCACCACCACCACCACAAGTGTCTAGACTCCATCGGGGGGTTTCTTTTATTAATCACGGCTTCACTAACCCCCTTTGTACATGATGATGTCTTGATGGAGTCTAACCACCAAAGACTTTTCACAGTTCTCTCTCAATTGTGCACATGTCAAATAAGAACAAAGTCTCTCCTGATTGAAGTACAGCTGAGGTCGATGAATGTGTCTTTAGTTTAGCAGGAACTGACCAAAGCTATTATGATTCATCCCAAGGTAGAATGATCATATTTTCAAACCCCAAAACTGGAACCCTTCAGCGATGGCGCAACGAGTCAGCACCGGGTCCCCAAACTGAGGCCCGCCCATCACAATCAGACATAATATAAAGTAATGTCAGTTGTGAATGAAAGAAGGAAAGCATGCAGCTTTAAAATGACCAACAACAGCGAAATACACCACCGTGATTTACAGGAGGAGTCATAATAGCAAGGCCAAGTGAGTGGGGTTTTAGAGCGTTTTTGCTGAAAACAGCTGCCTGCTGCCAAAAAAGACATTATGAGATCTGTGAGAGTAAAACAAAACAGGAAAATCACTAAAAAGCTCTCCAGATTCAGATGATCATTCTTTTCATCACTACCAGAGACCCCACACACTGTTATTATATGCATTGCTATTATAAAAATGTTGACTATAGCAGCTTTAAGCTTGTTAATTTATTAAATCAAAAGATGTAAAGACTAAATAAGACTAATAATTCTGTAATATTGTTATTGTCAGGAGATAATTCCTGGCTGTTCTGATTACTGATAACATTCGGACTGTATTTTGTCTAAGCTGCATGCTGTGACAGGATGGTGTTAGTTTAGACTGCGGTTTTAAGATGCATGGCCATACCACAGTCAGCTCAACTTGATCTGTGAGATTACTTGAGATTACCTGACAGAGAGTAGAGATTGCAGTAGGTAGAGAGGATAAAGGAAATGGCCCTGGAGTTGTTGCAACCTTTCAGAAATCTTAGATGCTTACAGACTTACATGCCGTTGTGCTCGTGCAAACTCATCTTGACATCTCGGCGTCTCATTTTCGATCGGTGCCTGCACAGACGCGGTACGAGTGGATGGAATTAGCGTGGACTGATTTGGATGTGATTACAAAATAACGCTGGCTGTGAGCGCGATCCAGAAGAGGAGTAAATGAAGATAATCTTTTCAGAAATAACATGCAAATCTTAATGGATTGCTTCTATCTTCCCCCGTTTAAGTCATGTGCCACAGCTTGTGTGTTTTCAACGTGACCAATTATAATCACAATTGCACAGCAGCACCAAAAGCGCATGTTTGACATTGCCAAACATTAACAAGAAAATAATCAGAACTGCAAGTGCTAATATTTGCTCGCAGAGTCCATGTTTTATTCATGGGACATCTGTGCCACTTGGAATCAGCCTGAAGCTTCACAATCCAAATAGGAATTATTCAATTAAACTATGCAAAACTGATGGACAAATGTTTGCTGCTTTTATTTCAATTTTCTATTTTCCAGCGGCCCAAAACTAACCCCATAACAATGCATCAATAATCTCTCAATGCTGCATCACCTCAACTGCCAATCAAAGGATGGACTGGGGCCTGTTTGCTTTCCTGATTTGAAATATTAATACAGGTTAGCCTTGTGAGATGCAAAAATGTAGACTGGGGCACATGCTGGCACCAGAAGCAAGGCCGCAGCTTGACAAGGCAAACAAGAAGGTCTTAAATAAATTATGAGTTTAAAGGTTTGGAGAGGCTCTCTGACATGAAATAACCAGTGTACAATGAGTGCAACCCTGACCCAAGGATTTCAACACAACCTCATCAGCATCAGTGGAGAAAACTCATGCATTTACGCACAGCTTGTGTCCTCTCACAGCCAAAAAAACCCACTGTGGGACACGTACATTATACTATACATAAACCTGGCACTGTCTGCGCCGGGGTCAGTCAAACTGGCTTCAAGCGGGAGGTGACATGATAACGAGCCATAGACCCACGAGTGTGAGTCAACCTCACACAAATTACAACATAAACCACAAGGATTTTGTATCCTCAATATGTTCTGAATGAGAATAAAAATTCTTAAGGAATCGTATAAGTTTTGAAAATCGACTGAATGTGATCTGATAAACATGCCTTTTACAGTATTTTATGAGAAAAAAAGAGTGAACCTCACATATATTGCAACAGAAAATCTAACAAATGCTTGTTACTCATAAAAGTCTCCTCCAAGTAGTTGTTCACAGGTGTTTCTTCACCATACCTTTTTTGGTTTCCTAAAATAATCATTTAAATCAACATCAGTGTAGTATGCTTGCATACAAGGTAACAAAAATTGGCGTACAAAGAGCCCATTTCTGTAAAATTAAATGATCTAAATGTCTCTTAAAATAGCACTTTTATATTACTTTCAAATAGAGATGCAATAATTAATCATTTAGCCTAGCTGTCAACTATTAAATTCATCTCCAACTATTTTAATAATCAATCATTTTGAGTCCTTTTTTAAAGCCCAAATTCTCAGATTTCTTAAATGTGAATATTTTCTTTACTTCTCTATGACCGTAAACTAAATATCTGTTGGGTTGTGGATAAAACAAGACATCTGAAGACATCATCTTGGACATCTAAGAGTTAAGAATTTCATTTTGCCCATAAACTGTACTGTATCCAACTCCATGTCTCAGGTAAAACACAGTTTCTGGTTGATTGCGGACAGCACTGAACCCTACTGTATGTCGGTTACACTTTCAATACTTTGTCCCACTTGGATTTACGACCACAAATCCCCCAAAAATTGGGACGTTGAGTAAAATGTAATGATTTGCAAAACCTTTTCGACAATTAAATTAATACCGAACAAAGACAAGATATTAAATGCTCAAGCTATTAATTTTATCATTTTTTGTAAATACACACTCATTCTGAATTTGATGTCTGCAACACATTCCAAAACAACCACCGTGTTCCATCACCTTTTATTTTAACAAAGCTCAGTCGGCGTTTGGGAACTGCGGACACTAATTGTTGAAGTTTTGAAAGTGAAATTCTTTCCCATTTTTGCTTGATGCGCGACTTCAGGTGACCACAGTCCAGGGTCTCCATTGTCGTATTTTGCGCTTCAAAATGCACATTTATACTGTAATGTGAGACAGGTCTGTACTGCAGGCAGGTCAGTCTAGTACCTGAACTCTTTTACCACAAAGTCACACTGTTGAAACATGTGAAGAATGTCTCTTGGTATTGTCTTGCAGGGACGTCCTTGAAAAAGATGTATGTATGCACCTTTCAGCATTAATGGAGCCTTCACAAATGTGGCAGTTACCCATGATGCCATGGGCGCTAACACACTTCCACCCCCACAGATGCTGGCTTTTGAAGTTAGCTTTGGTAACAGTCTGGATGGTCCTCTTCCTCTTTAGCCCGAAGGACACAACGTCCATGATTTCTGAAAAGAATATGAAATGTGCACTCATTAGCAAACTTGTCCATAATCAGTCCATTTCTGATTAGCCTGGGAGCAGAGAAGTCTGCATCCTTTCCTAGGTGTTCCTGAGCCTATGCATTATTCTTTACACAATTACTGTATGTGGGTTTTAATGCAGCTTTTAATACAGTGCCATCTCAAGGGTTAAGGTCCACAGATATTCAGTGTTGGTTTTTGGAACATTAAATATCTTGTCTTTGTACTGTGTTCAATTGAATACACGTCCAAAATGATTTGCATATCATTGCATTCTGTTTTTATTCATGTTTTACACAACGTTCCAGCGATTTTTGGAATTGTTCTTGTATTAAGACTTCTGATTATTATAAGTGACATATTTATGAGACTGAAACAGTTCAAAGAGTTTCTGTTGCAATTTGTGTGGTGTCATATCGTATAATGCCTCTCCAACCAGAGCCTCTTCTTCACTCTCATTCTTTGGGGAGAAAAATGAAAACCTACTTGCATTGACAGGCTGGATGCTCGTTCCCTCTTTTTTTTTTGCTGCGGCCGCACCACGCACCTCTCAATCCAAGCCTGAAGAAGAGGGAGAGTTATTTTAGAAGACAAATAGAGTGTTTGGCATAGCACAGAGACAAATTCCATCCTGCTGTATGTCTTTGGGGGAGGAAAAAGAAGCTTAAGCATGCAACAATTGCTGGCACGTGGATACCGGATGTCAAGTCAAATGCATATAATTTTACTGTACTGCGAGCTGATGGTGGGATGAGAGAATGCTGCATGAATGCAGGAGCTGGCACAGCGAAGGCCATCGCTGAGCCCAGGCCATGGCTCCCAGGGATTTGTCCAGATGAGAGTTGAAGGGCCCGAGGATCTGCTGGAGCCCTCCACATCTCAGTTTCCCTTGTGCGTGAGTGTGCACAAGCAGGCAGACGTGCCTCAGAGGGACTGTGGGCTTAGTACTTCTCCCAGTTCTGAACAAAATGTTGAGGGCTGTACAGTCGGGGAGAAGCTAAAGTGGGGCTGTGCTTCAGTTTGACAGGGTGGCTGAAAGCTGATCCAGTAAATTCAAAAGGCTTCTGAAGATGCTGGTGCACAGACCAACTGACTCACTGTCTGATTTTGCTCAGGTGCAATCATACAAACACTCTGGTAGTTTACCACCTTTTCCACACAGTAATATTTTGCTCAGAATTGACCGTTTGCAAAGCATTACCCCTATCAGTCACTGCTCCTACTCCTCAGCCTTCCCCTTCTCGCACATGCAGTTTACAAAAATGTCACAATGGCAGATTTAGCTCTTGAAATCTTTGTTGCTTTTTGGGTATTTGGGTCCTTAATTTCAGACAAAGGGTGACAAAAGCACATTTCTACCCAACAGCTGCTGGTTTAGTTTGCTGACAGCTGTCAAAAAACCAATTTTATCAGCTGTAGTTAACTAGCTAATGGCTAATAATTAAGCCAACATTAGCCTTCTAGCTACTTTTCATTGTCTCTGGATGGCTAATTTAAAACAAAAACCCCGTGAAAGAGGTCTTAAACTCTTGAAGACCTACTACCTACTGCTGCCTGGAACACGTGAACTTGTGGTTACAACTTGGAAAGCCATGTACACCACTCCTGAATTCAGAGCTTTCAGAAAATTACCATTTACAAGGTTGCAAATACCACAAGATTGTGGCATTCATACGGACTCTTTTCATGAGCACAGTAAACACGACCTCATTTGAATACAGCATTATATTTTTGGGTTTCCTGATGGCACCTCCTACCCACACCAAGGTCGTTCAAATTAACCCCTTCTTGTCTGTCTTCCATGTTAAAACTGTATTTTTTAAGACACTTAAATGCTTCAAAATTCTCGAGTGGGTATTTAGTGATGTATTGCATCTTATAATATAACATAGAAGCTTGATTAATAGATAATTTCAGACAAATAACAAAAAACACATTCAGATCCACTTATGTGCTAATATGCTAACTGCAGTCCTGGGTTTTAGAAGTGGGGAAATACTACAGAGAGCACATGCTGGTCATGAACAATGTCGAATGAAATGTTCCTGATGTTGGAAGTAACACTTGGTTGCTTTACTAATGTAGGTAGTACATTAGCTATATGTGCTAACATTTGCAACTTATGTTAGAGCAGACAAACACTGTTTAATCAATGTGTCACACTTTCACCCTTGTGTTTTTGGTTTTGGAGAGGATAAAAAAAAGAAAAAGAAACCATCATCCAAACTTTTTAAACACAGTGTATCGTTTTTACTACAGTGACATGTCTCATTCCATTTCTCAATCTACTTTGACAAGGCCAAGTGGTGAGAGCTTCGTCATTCTCTAGCTCGAGGCAACAGTGCTTTTTTGTTTGTTGTTTCTTGACAAATTGGTACGTGTTACTCACCTGTATGTGTTACTCACTGATATTCAAAGATCTCCCCGTCGGCTGGTGGCTTGCCAGACAATAATGAACAGCAGCAACCAGCAAACACATTTTTTAAACCTGATTTATCCTGGCATTTGAAATGCCAAAATATACCACAAGTTTCTATGGTGACAGTACTGTTTTCCATTTATACAGCTGCACATATTCAATTACTTTGCTGTTTTTGTAATTTTGGCAGTATAAGGACAAAATGTCACACTAAAACTAAAAGCACTTTTTTTCTTTACTTTTTTAACAATGCACCCTTAAATTGGGGAAAACACACAAAAAATCGACACAAAAGGAGTGCCTTGTAAATATACTCAACCTATTTGTTAAGGATTAATCTCCCTTCATTAGACGTTGGCTGTATCATAAGCTAAACTTCCCCTAAGCCACAGAAATGGGCTCTTTGTTGACTGTTTTTGTCATTAAATTCCCTTCACCCTGTACATCGTTTCCACCTAAAAGCAGAGAATATCAGGGAGAGAAAAAAAAATCAATTACACCTTGCACTTCTGTGTGCATGTCAGGGCTTTTCAGCATTGGAACCTAATTAAATTAACCTCAAAGGGAGAAGGACTGGAAGCGCGGCCAGGGCAGTCGGTGCACGTCCGATGATTAGCGCATCGATTTATTAAAATGGGCCAGCCAGCCAGCCAAGACAAGACCCTTTTCCCGCCGGGGTCTTGTTTACTCCAAACTGAGACAGCTAGAACCGTTCTGCTCTGCACTCCTCTGCACTGCACCGAGGAGTTAATTAGTGGTGAATGAGCAAGCATTTCTGTTAGAGCTGGTTGTAACGGCCACTGCTTTGTCCACAGTGGTGTGGCAGTAATGAACATCCAACAATTTATCTTCTGAGTGTGTTCTTGCAAGACTGGACTTGCACTTACAATGACAAGGACAGGAAACCTAAAATGTTTTCTCCATGTAGTTTATGTTAGATATGGAAAAAGGATGAAACGAAAGTAAAAATTGATAGATTCAAATGAGGACCCAGAAATCCAAATTGTTTCACAAAATCAAATTGGATTGGAACATTTTGCAACCTTGTCTCCAAGAAGCTGTGGTAACAAATGTTAATTTCTGCCTGGATTATTTTCACAAACATTACTTTGAAACAGTACATTTATATAATGTGCTGGATTCGTAAGAATGTGATTGGGGTGGAAGTACAGGGAAGGATTTAAACACTGGGGGCTGCGTCCAGAATCCTGCAACAAAATGCTTTGGTTAAAGTAAGGGAATGTCCTCATTTTGGGTATGGTTGTGCCATAAAAGTTGTCATTTCTGGTACGATTATCCAGTAAAAGTCATCATTTCAGGTAAGTTTAGGCAACAAAAGTCGTCATTAGGCAATAAAAGCACTTTGAGTACAGTTAGACAATAAAAGTTGTCATTTTGGGCAGATTTTGGCAATAAAAGTTATTATTTTGGGTAGCTTCAGGCATTAAAAGTCGTAATTTTGGGTAGGATTAGACAATAAAAGTTGTTATTTTTGGTAGGGTTAGGCAATAAAAGCACTTTGGGTAGGGTTAGAGAAAGATTGTCATTTCATTTAAATATTAATTAAAAAAAAACTCATGTCACACATACTGCTGTCTTCTGAATAATGCTGTAGTCACTACTAGTGGATAATATATTCTTCCCATGTATGTTAATGAACCTGTCCTCATATTAACAGAAACATATTTTGATCTGCTCTACATTTCCCTGAAAAACATATTTGCTAGTGCACATTAGTTGTATATAAATGTCATTTCCCAGAGACAGGGCTGTATTTTGATGTACATATACATAAAAACCCTTCTTCCTGCCTGCGTGTGTGTCACAACCCTTTATATACACGCTCATATGTAACACACTTACATGAACGGATCCAAATGGAACACGGGATGTTGACACAACAATACAGTAGTAAGTCACAGTGACCTAAAGCAGGAAAAGGTAAACAAACAGCAGAGGTCACAGGTTCAGAGCTCAGTGCCTCCTAATCCTCAGAACGGGCCTCCCAAAGAATCTGCTGCCACAGTGGGTCATCTGGATATCCTGGAACTGACTCACTTTGTCAGCAAGCCTGTCGCCATAAGACAAAAATATGCTCATCATCACGCAGATGCACTTCAGGCTTCAGACAGCTCTACATCGACAAGAAGCACAAAAAATTCACAATGTGACATGTTAAAAAGTGTGTAAAAACTAAGATATTTAAATATAACATACATCTAAAGCTCAAAGTAATTAATCAATATATTATTTTAAGGAATTTTAATTGGTTAAATAATAAACAGATATATAGGGTTAGGGTTAGGCCCAGATTTCACAAAGTGTTTCAGGTTCTATGAATGCGGCTATGCGGAACCCTGGTGTATTAAGTAACACCACCAGATATTTGTGCACATGCACAAAAGTTATGCATATGCCACTTTCCATGCATGAACTGGTATTTCTAAACATAGAATGTGTGCACCACATACATACTTTAGCTCATGCCTGGATATGTTTTTCCAGAGTGATCTGAGGGAAATATGAGTTTCCAGTGTTTAACAATGGAGGATTCATTTTATTTTGCTGTTTGTTGATCACTTAATTTTGTCAATGATTGCAAGAGTCTGTTTTGAAATGAGTGCTGCACTAAATCATTTATTACCTTTCTGACATGAAATGATGGTTGTAGGAATTGGCCCAGTGGTGGTGGAAGAAGGAGACACAGACTCAAAAATCTTTATGTGGTGCTTTGTTTTGTCGTTGTCACCAGTCAAGTGAAAACTGCAGTTGTTCATTTGTGTGTACAGTACAATTGCCAAAGAAATTAGTCACTGTCAGCCTTGCATTATGCTTACTTTTGGTATTGTGCACCTGCAACGCTTAGAGGTCAGAAGTTGGAAATTCCAACAGGGAGATTCCGACCTCCGACTTCGGACTGGAACGTAGCATAAATGCTGGTGGTGCAATGCAGAAGTATCTTTTTTCTGAGCATTGTCTTTTTCAGTTGTTCTAACGTTTTCCCAAGTGCTCTGCCCTTTTTTGCGCAGCCACCCCGAGCACTTTTAGCAGAAAAACGCTGGTGTCGTCACCGTTGCTTTTTTTCAGGCAACCAATTAGATGGAGACTCGTCACCTGGAAACCGAGAAAATGGAGCAGAAGCTTGTTTTGCTCATGTCAGATGGATCATAACAGAGAAAGAAAAGCAAATGTGTGGGAGCAGATTGGTCGGATGTTGCTGGCGGGTGTTGTGCTTCTATTACCCTTTAAGTTTGTTGCTAGCTGTGTAGTAAACCCTCGGTTAATGTAGCATTAAGTTAGCTTCTTAGCTAATGTCAATCATAATGCAAAACCCACGCACACTAGATTTTCTCTCTCACCGCACATACGCTTCATCCCAGCGCTCAGCAGCACTCAGCTTTGTTTTCTGGCAGAAGATTCCCAGCAATGTGCACATGGGCACAAACTGTGGGAGTAAAAATTAGGGCTTAGGCGTGTGTGTACTTCCACAATAATTGAGGTTCATAAATCTGATGAAAATAATATGTTTGCATATGTCTGTCTTGGTGCGCACACACTGTTTTGGCCGTGAATCTACACACACTTGGTCCTACAAAAAACACATTCTGTGGCTTAGACATGCATCTAAATCTTAGTAGATATGGTGAATGTTTGACACTTCACATCAGTGCTAATAGCCCTATTCTAAAAAATGCATTAGATCTGGGGCCAGTTTCACAAGACTAGAGTTAATTTGGCTCATAGACTGGCCTTTTGCCTTTTACTGACATTTTACCCCCAGGCTGACTCAAGCTGAAGACTCATGTTACCATGGTAACAATTAGTACCATCAACTGATCAGTAGCACCCAACAGCAAAAATCACAGCTCATAATTTGTGGTTTGCTAATACTGTTATGAAGAGAACAATGTTTTCTTTGCATCTTGTACCATTTTTTAAAAATATTTTTTTGAGCATCTCTGATGCTCCTCTCAGCAGTGGGATTAACACTGCAGTTTTTTTTTTTTTAACAAATTAGATTATTTTTGTATTGTTAAACTCGTCACCAAACTTTCTAAGTAAAATGTCCTTGTAACTGTTGAATATTCCTCCAAAAGACACATATTGTCTGGTGGGGAAAAACGGAGCTGAGCGGTTGGATGTGGCCACTCGGTCAGCCATTTTTTTTAAAAGTTTAAGTTTTTGAGTTTTATTACCTAGAATTTGTTGTGCTATAGTCCTATCAAGATAGTCAAGGACAAAACTGCTTTGTGCAATGGATGAATTTAGACATCTATCTGAACTCTGACTATCTGTCATATCAGAGCCATAGTGAAAGTCTATCTTTGTGAAACCAGCCCCAGGGCTTCCTTCCATGTAGCTTCTTCCATGTCTAGAACAGCCACAGCAGATGCACATCGACCATGGAACCCAAATTTCAGAGGATTTTGTCTTAACAAATCCCCTTTATCCCCTTTAATTTTAGACCTGAAGGTAATAAAATCTTCATAGTCAATCAATGATCAAACTACGATCACTAACTTCCAAAAAAAAGTTTGAATATTTATTCCCCCTCTTGTAGCAGATCCCATTCAACCCTCTCAAGGACCCCGGTTGGTCCCCTGACCTCAGTTTGAAAACAACTTCTGATCCAAATGTAACATCTTTTTTACTGTACATTAACCAGTTTCTTACATTTTTATACTTTTTATACACCATTTTAGATCTAACAGTACACTGTTTGAAAATAATGTGATTTGGACTGCATAGCTCAGATGCTCAGAGCTTGTCATTCATCTTGTAACAAATCCATGATGTAATCTATCATTTCACACTCTACAATGTCTCTATTGTGCATTGAAATAGTTTGCTGCTCCCCTCAGGCAATAGATTGTCTTAATTTTCAACTTTAAATAACCTCTTGACTGACTGACTGACTGCAACGAGCTGCTCATCAACACACAGCCGTGTTATTCAGTGAGCTTACTGGAGCTGGTAGTGATAGCCGTGAACTTCTCTGTTACACATGTTGTTGGGTTAAGTGACTCTGCTGACGCCTGGTTTCTGTGTGACTCATGACCTTTGGTTCCTGCCTCCAAAACAATACAATTACTGAATCACGCAAAAAAAAAAAGTCACACAGGCAAAAAAGTCAAATAACTCAAAAATTGTAAATTCATCCTTTTGCTAAGTTTGTTTGGCTTGTCTCACGTTAAGCTGCTTATCTGCAGCGTGAGGAATGTCGAGCCTATGGGTCTTTTCCATTTGTGTTGTTAGAAGAAATACTCCGCGGGAAATCCAAACATTGTACAAGTGCAACCAAAGTGCCAAGAGGACGAGGAGATCCCAGGCATGAGTGCACATTTAATCTTAAAACAACATTACCATTGGTACTCGTGTTTAGATATATTCTTTAGCTCGCTGTTATCACTCACAATTACGATATTGTTTGGATTCCCACATTGCTGCTCATATTTCCAGCGGCCTGGCAGCTCACTGATGGAGGGCCTTCCCCGGGGAGTCTAGAAACGCAGCCGTTTTTCAATGCGTCTGATCCCGCTCCTCTATCCTGAGCTGACTGTAATTGGCAGCCTCTCCTCGTCATTGAGTTATTACATTTCCCCTCTCGGCTATCCCACGTACCCCTGGGAGCACTTCACACTGCGAGCGAGTCCCGCGAGTCCCCCCTCTGTAGGACACACAGGACCTGCAATATAGTCGTCCTCATGGTAACAGAGATCTTTCTCTGCCTGGCTCTCCTCTCTCTCTGGCTCTCCACAACACACCACACTGTAAAAAAGGAAAAAGTTGAGAAAACTCAAAATTTCAATGCAGTTTACTTCAATAGATTTTTGAGCCCAGTTCAAACTCTGAAAAAATGTTTTTCCAATTAGTAATGTTTTGCAGGGGCGTTTCTAGACCCCTGAAACACAAATATACAAATATATTATTTAGATACAGGAATGTAAGACACTGTAAGATTCTGTAATGTCAGTAGATATTAGAAATGATGAATTAATGCTATTAATAAATTGTTACTCATAGCACTTACACAGTAGCACCTACTTCATGCCACCACTGCATAAGTCAATCAAAAAGACTCAGGATATGCCCCTGATGTTTTGTTGATATAATTTCCTTTACTTCACTCTTTAGACTTTAAACTTGAATCTTTGAATTTAGAACCGCACAAAAAAAAAAAAGTTATTTAAAAAACTGCTGAGTAAACTCATTGAACTGAAAGTGAATAGTGATTAATAATTTAATATTTTCAACTGCAACCATTTAATTTTCAAGGACCCAAATCATGACAAAACAAGTTTACAGCTCACTGTGAACAAATTTTGAAATACAAATTTTGGTCTTCTAAAAGTCAAAGAAGTCTAAAGAAGAAAAGTAAATTATCTTGACAAAAAGATTAATAGCAAAACTTTATTTTGTGTGGTTTGAAACTTAAACAAGCAATATGCATGTCCAAAAATGAGTACAGCAGTCCAAATCATGAGTTGGAGCCATAGACTGTATATTAAATAGGTTGAAATCCTATTTAATATACAATCTATGATTGAAGTGAGTTGTTTCCCCCTGACCCCTCCTCCCCAGACTCGAGGAAGCTCCACAGACTGCAGGAGCTCTGCAGAGCTCTGCAGGAGCTCTGCAGGAGCTCTGCAGAGCTCAGCAGGAGCGCAGGACGTGTGCAGCATTGTGAATCGACAATAACAAATAACAGCAAGTCTTTCACTGTAAGATCAGCTGTTTTATAACTGTCAGTTGTCTGTCAATATAAAGTTATATGATCCATTATCCATTATATGTTCCATTATAATGAAAACAAAAGGCCACTGCGATGAAGATACACACTCTGGAGTTGGGGTTCAGTGACTGCCTGCTCCATTAACATATTGCTCAATATAACCATTATTAACATCACAAGCAGACACTTACTCATTTGTCATTAATTTGAACTCTAATTGACATGAAACAGGCAAACATAGATTAACATAGAAAAAACAGTTATTCCAGCCTGGAATAGAAATTTTAAAGGAGAACACCGTGGCTGCAGCGTTGATGTCAGATAAGCAAGTATTTCAACTTAACATGTTTCCTTGATCTCTGATGACATGTTAGTTTGATTCAGAACTCGAAAATCTAGTAAAGGGCAGTTGCCTTGAAATCCTGAGTTTTTCTCGACTGTTTTATTTTTACAGTGCGTAACAGAGTTTTCCAGTGTATAATGAGGCACTCAGTGGAGAGTAGCGTGGCACAGAGCATTATCATTTTTGAGATTACTGAATGTCCACAATTAATGCACGAGGGTGGATATTTAACATTTTGAAAAGAGAAGAAAACAATTGTGTGCTAATGCATTAGCAAAAGGGCTTGATGCCTTCGCTCTTCAAAGACGCTGCCGCTGAAATAGGTGCAAGAAAGGTTTACTTTTCCACAGAATGCAGGTCCCTTTCAACTTGACATCTCTTTTGAGTGGTTTTTATGATGTGGCGGCACAAGGATGATTTATTCTCCTCTAAAGTCATCCAAAGTCGAAAATAAACACAAGTTCAGTGGCTGCCGGTGTCACTGCTAAGTAAACACAGACCTGCCTGCAATTAAACTCCCGCTTTCCTCCGGCGGAGCTGACGTCTCGGTTTGTGCAGGAGAGCAGCAGCGGCAGGAGGCCACAGTCCATTTCTTGCATATTTTCCTCAGGAATAATTGCCAACACTGTTTTGTATGATTAAGGGGTTCCGTAATCGCACAATTTCCATATTGTTGACTCATACTTGGAGACGGCTTCGTCTGCCGTGGCACAAACTGGTAATTGAATGGGAAATGCAGATGCAATTATCTAGTGTGCAATAACTTGTGAGAGACTTTTCTGTGATCAGTATTTCCACCAGTTTTAGGCTCCAGACTGAGACCTGACACTCACCATACGTCCTCCACACTCTGTGAATTTAAATCAGTGTTCCTGCTCCGACTATTGCAATCAGCAAAGTAAACAAAACCTGGGGTTCCTCTTTATGCAGGCGATGTACAAGCCTGCATCGGCCTCAGAGCCATGCTGTGCGCTGAAAGCAATTGCTCACATACAAGTAGAAATGTAGGCATTATTAGCGCAAGCATATGGCTGTTGTTCATTATATCACTACATGGGAGATTTTGTTTTTGCATCAGGAAGACTTCAATCGATTATTTTCTACTTTAGTATGTAAACCTTAAAAGTTTGTGTATATTAACACTGAAACTAAGCAAATGCTATAGTATGATCCTGCATCATCTTCTAAACTACAGCTAGAATGAGGCTGATTTCATGCAACTCAAGGAAAGAATGCTCTCTTAAGACAAATTGCAATGAGGCCGCAACTTCCAGGTGAGACCCTGTCATTATCCATAACTAAACTGCAGTCTAGACGACATTGTATATGAGAGGGAAAAGACAATTAAGGATGTTTGTCAGACAGACAGCTGGGGTATGGATTGGGGAGAAAGGAGGATGCAATTTGATATGTTAGAGGAAAAAGCCACACTAAGCTTCTCTTGAGTGGATAGCAGGTCAAACAAAGACACAGTGAGAGGAGAAGCATTTTCAACCATAAAATACATTTACGGAAAAATATTTCTGTACTGGAGCCTGAACCATCTTTGTTACATTCAAATGCAAATATATATGTGTGTGTGTGTGTGTATATATATATATATGTATGTATGTATGTATGTATGTATGTATGTATATACATATATATATATATATATATATTAGTCCAACATCCACGATTCACATTTAGGGTATAAGTAAGCCTAATTTAAAAAATATGATTATGTAAAGATCACAGTCTTAACAATGAACACACGAGGGTGATATTTAGTAAGTTTTTTCAAAATAACCAATAAAGTACTAGAACAACAGCAAACTCAAACAAACTCACTGTAAATCAGCCACAAAATTGACCAATCAATTGACTCTTCCAAAGGCTCGCCCCTTTTATTTCCTGTTTCCTGTACGTAAGCTATGTGCTAGGCTTGTTAACATGAGCAAAAAACTAGTTAACTAGCTAGCTCATCTTCATCAATTAAACAAGTTGGTTAGCTAGCATTTTGCTAACATTAGCTTATGTCACTGTTACAGGTCCCTCAGCAACATCTTTTAACCAGCTTCAAAATGTTGTTTTGGTTTCAACATAGACGAGCCTGGCACAGCACATAGCATATCTAAGTACAGGAAACAGGAAGGGAGAAAGTTGACTGAGCTTCTGCTGGGTACTAAGCCCGCTCAACTGTTATTGGAGCTCAGAGCAAAAAGGGTTAATTCTCTGATCACCTCATGTCTTGTACTGTATGGCAACCAGATTAACAGTCTGCAGGGATGCAAGCACCTTATGAGGCTGTATGCACGGCAGTGCTTTGGGCTTAATGCTAAAATTGTCATGCTAACATACTCACAATGACAATGCTGGCATGTTAATGTTTAACGGATACAATGTGCAACTGAGGCTGATGGGAATTCTCTTAATTAATTGGCTGAATCAAAATCTATCCATCAAGATCACAGATGTCCTCCTTATTTATGCATTTTTCTTCTTTGTCAAACCTTGCCACCTACATTACCCAGAATGCAACTCAACTGCCAAGAGTTTGGTTGGACATTTGGATGAGTTATGATGATGATAATGCAGCCTCAAGCTGCTAGTTTCAAGCAGAGATGAGGAAAGTGCTACAGATGTATGTTATACACCCCCAGATTTTTTTCACTTTCGAACTTATCTTCAGGACAAACTAACGCTGACTCAACTGACATCACTTGAGGCAGTTCATAACATTTTTTTTTCCCACATAGCCTATGAAGTTGTACTTCCTAACACCTGTAAACTCAAAACCACAAATGTCAACCTCCTGGCTGAGTTAGAGGAAATATCAGGGGTTCACCAAAGTCATTAGAAGTCACTGTCTAGGGGCCATAGATATACAAAACCTTAACCCATACAGTAGATGTGGCAATACGTCATTGGACGACAAAATTGTGACTTGGTTGTCGCGTTAGAGGAAGAGCACCACTATGGATGTTTGCACCAAATTTTGATCCATCCAGCTGAGATATTTAAGAGTCAGTCTGTTGGTCAGTGGTAGACTAACAGACTGACACTGGCAATCCCCAGAGTGACACTGCTAAAATGGCTAAAAATTAATCTAAAATATCCTCTTTTATATACTTAATGGCATTAAATCACATCCATTTTAGAATCAGTTTAATTTAAAACATTTTGAACATGATGGTAAAGTGGTGCTTCAGCTCATATAATAGGACTGTGGGAGTCAGGTTGGAAAGCATAACATCACTTTATGCATTTATAGGGTACTGGGTTTACTTTAAAGACCAGAATGCAGTGCAGCTATGATGACTGTGAGCATGCCTGCCAGCTTGCTAGGATGTTAAACTGTACTGCTGGTCCTTTTTGAAAAATTCACCAACTTAAATCAATGTGCCCTTATGAAACATACTGCAGCTACAAAGACTGGGAGCCTGGCAAAGCTGCTAAGTTTAATCCTTCTGTCAGTTTAGAGCAAATGTGGTCACAGTTTATAAAGAATTATGTTATTATTTAATGCCTGTAATTCTATAGTACTAAAAGAGCGAAATCATGACATTTACCCTAAAAAGCATGGAGTCCCCATCCTCTGATCTCCAGCTGCGTGCCCAGTTTTTGTCAACTGTGGGAAACGTGCCAGTTTACATCACCTGGAATGACGCAGAGTAAGAGAACAGAGCAAAACGGGGCAAATGGAGTGTAGCAGAGAAATTCATCCGCCAATTCGCTGCCATCTCAACTCAGGTCCTGGTTCTGGACTGCAACACACACACACAAGCCTGTCCTTGTTTCATTCTCTCCACCTCACTGACTTCCATGTCAGCACTAAATGACCGAATAACAAATGACCAAAAAGGCTCCTGCAAAGGTCTACATGGATGACTGGTATTTTTTTCCATCTCCACATGAATTAAAACACAACCTCAGAAGAGGTAATCGAAGAGGAATTCAGGCAGTCTGGCATCACTGCTGGTCACTGTTAATTTTTCAAAATAATGGACAGAGTATAGTTGATGCTTTTCCACAAACATTCATGTTTTAATTATAGGTACAGTGAATGTATGCATGAATGGTAAAGGTTCTGGCAGCTGAGGGGAGCTGAAAGCATGATTTGGCCACTTCTCCTGACCTGTCAACTGGAGTCATGGGTGATGGTTGAAACACCTTTTGAAAGTTACCATCTGTCCCTGACTTTATTTTTCCAGGGACAATGCAATGTGGGTATCCAGTCGGGTGTTTCTTTAATTGATAAAGCTCTATCCAGGGTATAGTATATATACGCTGCACAGCAGCTTCTTGTCTGATTCTTATTTTGGTGATTTTGATGACATCATTGGCAAATACGCAGTTTTTGCTCTACACTTCTCAGAAGCTGCTTGCCAATCAAAGTGTGCGCAGTTGTATGATACCTTTAAACCTACATTAATTGATTTCTTTGTCCAATTGACCCGCCCCTTTTTGTTCTGAGCTCAAATAACAATTGTGCAAGCTTGGTACTTGGCAGACCTCGGTCAGCTTTCTAATGTCCTGTTTCCTGTAGGCCTTCTTAGATATGCTATATGCTTGGCTCATCTATTTTGAAAAGAAAACCAAATTTTGAAGACAGTGAAAAGATGGTGCTGATGTGTAGTGTAGTATAATGATGTGTAGACACATCTTAAGTTAGCTAACATTAGTAAAATGTTACAAAAACACTAACTAACTAGCTAGCGAGCATACATAAAACATTTCCTAGCTAGCTATACTGTAAGCTACACCTTTTGAAAGTTACCATCTAATGACAGCAAACCTGATCAAACTCAGTGTAAACCAGCCGAAAAATGGACCATTGACCCATCCTCCCTTTGGGAACTTCAGTCAACTTTCTCCTTTTCTATACTTACAAATGCTGTGCACTAGGCTTGTTAATGTTAGCAAAACACTAGCTGGCTAATATACATAAATCATTAGCTAGGTAGTCATATTTGATAGCTAATGTTAGCAAAACCTAGCAAACTAGCTAGCTAGACTGGTTTAATAGCTAATTAACTAGCCTTTTGCTAACATGAACTGACTTGAGATGTGACAATATTGGTTTTGTAGGTACCCAGCAACATGTTTTAACCATTTTCAAAATGTGTTATTCTTTTCAACATAGACAAACCTGGCACATCGCATATCTAAGTACATGAAACAGTGTAGAAGAAAACTGTTATAGTAGCACAGAACAAAATGGGGCGGGTCTTAGGAAGGGTCGATCAGTGGTAGTACAGCAGGCTGTAAACACAACAGTGACATAATATCATCTTTTCACTTTCTGTGACCAACTTGGCAACATTAGCATTCATTTGGAGTCATGTTTGTGTCCACCTGATGAACTGAAAGTCCAATATCCACTTTTCTTTTAGTTATTCTATTAGATTAAAAAAAAAATATCTGGCCTTTTAGCTGCTAAATGTTCCAGTCTGTTCAACAGCTAGTTGCTAACTTTGTCTGTCTGCTATTTGGTGCTGGGTAGGTAATAAACTGTGGGTTTATTTATTTATTTTAATACAGAAAACAGGTTTCCTGCTGCTGGACGCGATGCGGGTGAGAGCGGCAAGTCTGAATCAAAACCGTGAAGATGCAGACAGTGAAACTAAAAGAAGCTGAAAGGCGCCAAACAGCCATGAATCGCTAAGGGTGACTGCAGAGTTTGTTGATAATTCTGTGAATTTATCACTTCAATCGACCCGTCACATTACATGTTGTCTATTTTTTTTTTTCTTTTTTTTTTTTTTTAGTTATTATTTTTTTAAGTTATTTTTTTGGGCATGTTTTGCTCTACCAACTGAGCTAAACGTCTGCCCTACATGTTGTCTTTTGACCCATTGCTGATGTGATTGATTTAAATTTGACAGTTTTAAATTATCTCTGTGCTCTATCTTTTTATTCAGTCATGGATCACTAATCATGCTAACCAGGTTTGCCAGGTCTGCGGAACAAAACCAGCCCAACGGCCAATAAAACCAGCAGCGGCAGGCGGGGAGCGTAGGCGTGTGGTATTTGTGTGTGTTTATGTGGGTGGGCGTGCGGTGTGTGCCAGGTCCGTGTGTGTATGTGCTTCTCTGGAATCAGTTTGGTAGAATTTAGGTATAAATTAATTATTTTATTTAAAATATGGGTGTGTATTTATAGATTTGCGTAATGTTATTTGCATGCAAAATCGGTCCCCCTAACCAGAGGACAAAAAAAAAAAAGAAACCCTGGGGTAACACTTAAAAAGTAGCCCAGCTCTGCGGGGAAAATGCAGTCCTGTCAACCCTGATGCTAGCTAGGCTAACCTTAACTTGTTGTAAAAATATGACTTGTTCCAAGCTGAATTTTTTCTCCCATGATGTGCAATACATGAACAGTGTGTCTTTCTGTTCTGTACATCACATGCTCTTCAACATGTCTCCCCCTGCACAGGAACTTAATCCTCTGTGTATCATACAAGTGGAAGTTATGCAATGTAGAAAAAAAAAAAAAAAAAAAGAAGAAGCGAAAGAAAAAAAAAGGGAATCTTCTTCCATCTGTTGCAGCTTCCCACTACATGTCTGAGGACTCTCTTTCTCTAACATCTTCAACAGCAGACAATCCACAAATCACCGGGTCATATTTCATCATCAGCTGCCGGTCTGTTCCACGCCTGTCTTCTCCACCGTGGCTCAGTGTGACATGTGGGGAGAGAGAGAGTGAGAGATACTGGAGAAGCAGGAGACATGCCGCAGATGGGCGGAGGGAGCGCACTGCATGCGTGACACGAGCGGTGTGAGCTTCTGCTGAGAAAGAAAACATTGCGCTTATTTTACTGTCGCGGAGTATGATTGCAGTCGGAAAATGTCAAGTCATGAACACCCGGGTCACCCTGAATGAAAGGAGGGTGAGGCATGTGCAGCAGGCTCAAGGGGCGACCAGCTGTGTAGAAGCCCCATGTCATGTTAGCTGGGGTGTCAGCCACAGATATTCAGTGATATTAATCTGGAATCACGTGTTAAGCAGCCAGGCTTTAATTCATGTTTGTGTAATAACACTGTCAAATGACAATGTGAAAACAATGTGAAAAGGATTGCTCGTGAAGACATTACGGCTTTATGGAGCAGTATGGCAAGTTTTAGCTGTCCGTTCCCCAACTTTCCTGTTTTGGTTCACTCTCACCACTCTAGTAGAATTGTTTTCAGCCACAGAAGGCAGTAAAAAAACTGTACACTACCTAAACACTGCACACTAGATGCTCAGCACCAAAGAACTGGCAGACAAAGTTAGCAAAAAGCTGGTCAACACAATGGAGCATTTAGCAGCTAAAGAGTCAGATGTTACCCTGAGGTGTTGGTAGAGACCAAAAAAAGAGCTAAAAGAGAGTGAATATTGGACTTAGATTCATCAGGTGGACACAAACATGACTCCATAAGCAACTGTTTGCCACCAAGTTTGCCATAACAACTTAAAAGTAGTGTTTGTGTCACCAGTCCCAAGTTGGAATAACAGGTTTCATTGTTCCTCCTGTTTATGGCATTATGTTACTGCAGTATAACCTACATAGGTTTATCCAGTACATTTTTTCTCCATTTTCACTGAGCCCAGATAACGTTTGTTGTGCAAGTAATTTAAAACATTTGTCCCATAAAACATTCAACATTATCCATAGTGGAGGAGGACCCACTGTGCTGTTAAGTTTGTATTCCACCTGGAAAGTGGGAGATAGTTTATATATAGATAGCTTCCTAATATTAGCACTGTTTCCCAAATACGCTTTGGCTCGTAACTGGTTCTATTTAAGCTCCCTGGAACCTTAGTGCTATCTAATAAACTAGCCCTTATTTCAACCAGTTCTGAGTGGAACTGCTGTAATCAAGGGTGTCAGGGGGTGCTGCACATTGCACAACAACCTGTACAATATGGCCCACCCACTTGGGTCCCAAGGCTATTTTTGTTCCAGCTGGGAAACAACTCTTCAGGTTCTGAAACAGTTCATTTTTGCTGGAAATGCTCAGAACGGTTCAAAATTAGGTTCTTGAGCCAAAGTGGGCTAGTTCCATGTTGGTGGAAAAGGGCCCTCTGACTCTTACTCTGTGTTTCGTAATGCTGTGTTCATGCTACATTATACACGAGAGGAGGGTCTAGCTAACATTAGCTGTCTCTTTGTGCTTCCATATATGGTAACAGGAAATGACCAGATTGCCAGAACTAACAGTTAGTCCTGTAAGTGCTTACCCTTGTGATGGCTACCCCGTGATTTACATCACAACATGAAGTAATGTAAGGACTCGCAGAGTAATGTAGGGAGTGCTCACATGTTACAAAGCAACGGCTAACAACATTAGTCCCCGAGTCCCTGGTTAAGTGCCTGCGGGACCTTCGGAATCAAAGTCATATTACAAACTATTTTAAATGTCTACCCACCCATCATTCCCAGAATTGCCGGTCAGAACAAAATAAGTGAACTGTCACAGTGCTGCTCTCCTGCTCTCCCTATCCTAGTAATTTTCCACTTACCTCACCTCTGCTCCACTCTGCCTGCCAGCCACTCCCACCTCATCAGCCCAGACTCCACTCACCTGTGCTCACAGCTGCAGCTCATCACCAATCAAGCCTGTATATAAGCCTCTCCAGTTCACTCACTCACTCTTTGCCCTGATTGTTGCTTGTTACTCATGCAAGACTTTCCAGTGTTCATCTCTGGAGTGATTCCCTGTTGCCAACCCTGCCTGCCTCTGACCCACCTGTCTGATTCCCGATCAACACACCTGTCTTCTGTCCCCGACCACTACCTTACCTGCTGAAACCCCTGTTTTGCAAGTGTGAAAATAAAGGTCATTCCCAAGTGTTCCTAGCTTCCATTGTGCTGCAATTTGGTCCAGTTATTACCCATTACATAAACCACCTAAAACAAACAAAGCATATCCTGATTTATTAGCAAAAATTTTAATTTATATCCTTAAAGGAAAACTTTGGCACTTCTCATGCAGATTTCCAGTCAGTGTTGATGGATAATGTAGTCATCTGAAGCAATAAATTCTTCAGTGCAGCTATACTGACCAAGAAAACAGAGTTTTCCTACTTGTGGAGCTGTGCAACAGTGCCTACATGTACCATGCCGAGCTTCTGATGCCCATGTTGCCGTGTTATCATCACCCTAGCCTGCAGCTATTACTTTGTTGGCCAAAACATAGTGTTAGATAACAAAAATAGTCATTTTAGACCCCTAGCTACTCTATAGCTCTTCTTACATCACTGTGACATCACTGGATGCAGGAAGAACAACACATTTTGCATCAGAATTCAGTTTTCTTCATCAATATGGCAGCACTGTGGTTATTTATTGCTTCATTTAACTACATTACAACAGTGACTAGACATCCACATGAAAAGTGCCAGCGTTTCCCTTTAATATGATCTCAGGTTCATGTTTGTTTTTTGAGTTACAGTGCTCTCATGGAAATAAGGTTTCATATTTTGACTCTTTATTGAATAAAATGTAGGGCATGTCACTGGTGGCACAACCTTTTTCTAAGCACCTATTTTACTACTTTGTGCTTCACTTACTTTAATATTTCCAGTGTTTTTAATGAGTCACTCCTGGAGTTTGGAAAATATGTGCGACCATTTTATTAAATTAATCCAGAGAAAATTCTAGTGTCACATATACAGAAAAGGTTTCTACCACTATAATACAGCAACTGCTACACACAGTATCAGGTTTCTGTGTTGGCAGATGTTTCTCATATTAGGAGTCCGTGGGAGGTTTTGGTTGCACTTGGCAGCTGTGATTCATGTCAAAACCCACATTAAAAAACCATGACAGTTGCATGTATAAAAACATGTAGTTCTAAGGCTTTAGAGCAGATTGAGTCACAATGAGAAATTATGATTTTTTTTTTTTTTTTTTTTTGCAGTTAGCCACATAGCAACCATGCGCAGCAACAGCCACAGCACCAGGTGCACCCTGTTTCTTCAATCTTTTACATGGTCTGGTGGAAAAATATGGATTTTAATAAGTCCCTTCAGGAGCAGTGGAGGGCGGGAGCCTGGGAAAGTGGACTGAGCGAGGTGTCCTGTGCATTACATTAGATTCCTTTTAAATGTTTTATAATGACAAACATGCAGGGTTTGAGCTTACTGGACTGAAAACTGACAAATGTCCTTGCATTGTTAATGTCAAGTACAGTATGTTGGGCACAGGTGGGAGGGAACTTCAGAAACAATCTGGTGCAGTTACTAATTACCTGTTTAAAATGTAGTCAGATAGCCTACTTTCACTTTTCACATGCTGGTCACCAGCAATACCGCCAGCAGTTCCAAAATATTTTTCAACATTAGTAGCAGCAGCAGTAGTGGTAGTGGTGGCAGTATTAACAGAAGCAGTACTAGTAGACAAGTTGGCTAACAAACGGGATTTGTGTAATTGATGTAACATTAGTGGTTTGGTTGCTAATATTAAAGGTTTGTCTGTATAGCAAATGTTAGCGGTCTGTCTGCATAGCTAACAGTGGTTGGTCTGTGTAGCTAATTGTTAGTCTATGTATGCCAAGTTTTGTATAGCTAATGTTCTTAAAATTAGATGTGGAGTCCTTAGATCCCTTGGACAGCATTTTCACAGCAGATAGCGACGTTGTTTCTTTTTTTCTGATTTAAAGGTGAAATAATGGTAAAATTTATACCCAGTGAAGCTTTTTTTTTCCCACTAGAGGCCATGATCATAAATTGACTGTAAGATTAGCTGGTTTCAGTGAGACCAGAGGGTGCTGTGAGGCTCATAAAGTGGTGTGCACTGTGTATGGTAGTATACCATTCTTTATTTTAAAAAGTATCATAAAATTGTATCTGGCTAATCACCATTTTTTACTAAATGTATCTGTAATCTGATGACTCATTTTTTTCCATAACTGTAATGGAATACATATAACTTTTTTTGTATCCTAGTACGTAATCTCATTACATGTAATCCTTTACTCCCCAAGCCTGATGTCAGGTCATCCTCACACTAAGGCCACCAATTGTTGCAAAATTGACTTCAGTGTACAGAGTATAAAACTTCCTAAAAACAAATTGTTGTGCATTTATAAAACCAAAAGGCCCAATTTATTGTTGACTTGCACTGCAGCTCTTTGCACTTCAAATTTGATGCCCAATTTTGGGATGTACTATTCAGTACCATTTCCCTCACATGCTTGCTTAGCTTAAGCTCCTCAATTATTCAGGCTCGGATCAATACTCAACACACTCCTGTGAGGAAAAGCAGGAGGGAGAGACGAATTTAAGCCCGAATCTGGATTATGGATTTGTATCAATTTATGTGTGGCCACTCAACCAAGAAATCTGTGGAAAACACAGCGAAATATGGCTAAGTGGGGAAAGCTGGACGGCTCTGAGCTTCTGTCCATTTTAACTCCTCGTTCTTCGGTGACACTTTTTCAGCTTCGGCCAATTATTACACCAGCAGCCTTGGTCTGTCAAAGGCTGCTTTCTCATTAGCCTGTCCCCAGTTCACTCCGCAGGCTTAATGAACAGGGCCTCCATTACCCAAGTTTACCTCCAACTTTAACACAAGGCTGTGTTAAGAGTGCGTACTGATAGACAAGGACAAGTCACACATCAATGGCATCCCTAACAAGAGAGAGAAAGACGAGAACTGTCCTTTTATGAGTGGGTTAAGTTCACTTGGGAGTGAAACTTTCATTTAGGGATTTTAAAGGGGGATTTGTGGGAATTTCCTGTTGTGGCTTGGCTCCCCCTAGTGTTATTTGTAGCAATGTCCCTGTTCCAGCATATTCACACCTGCAGGTGACATGTTGGTTATTAATTATCACCTTATTTATCAAAAATGACACTTCTTGGATCACTGACACAGAGGTAAGGGTCAGTAAAGTGTTGACAGAGCAGAGCCTCAACTGTACTTCAACTGACACTAACTACTGTGGAGACAATTACATCAGCAGTGGTCTGATGTCATGTGAAACTAATGTCCTTACTGGCATGCCAAGACTGTACAGTGTACTAGAAATCCAAAAATACCACACACTTTCATCGTTTAAGGTAACAGGGACAAACACGGACTTGACAAGCAAAGTGTCCAGACCACTTTTCTGTCTCAGACCTAATTGTCTTGAGTCTTGAGCCTATTTTGAACTTGTGTGGGTCTCTGTATACTGTCAGCATCTGTAACTAATAGTGACACTTTCTATGATGCACATGTCTATAATGCATTGTAAACATACTTATAATTCATTATACTGCTTATAGCAATGTAATTATAGTTATAAGCTATTTATATACAATAGATTTATTTGTTTGGTAACACTTTGCCTATATCTGTAATGCTTTAGAATGTATAATTTACATAAGTACATGCTTATAATGGTTTATAATGTACTTATAACAGTTATAAAAGTTATCTATATATAATAGATTTATTTGTTTGGTAACACTTTCTATGACATGTCTATAATGCAATATAAAAACTTAATAATGTATACTTTATATAAATGCAAACTTATAATGGGTTACACTGTGCTCATAAATCATATTCATTATGCTTTATAACAATAGTCATAACACAATGTACTGTAAAACATATTATTATGACTTATAAGAGCCTAAGCGGTAATTTAATTATTTTTTTGACAAATATCAGAGTGTGTTATAATTCTTCTAGTTGTAATCGATTATAACCATCTTATAATGGATTATAATTGCTGTCATAATGCATTCTAATATGATTATATGGTCTCTAGGTGCTTTAAGTAAGGTAGTGAAATCCCGAGGCATAGACATACTACATTAAAAGCTGGTTATAAATTACAATAAGAGTTGAAAAAATAAGTTTATGCACAAAATGTAGAATTAATTTAATTGTTTAACGGGTCATAAGAGAACTTGAGTATTGATTTGAAACAACCAGGACATTTACATATCACTAATGTTATGCCCCCCCACCCTGTCAAAATCATGGATGCAGTACTCTATAATCATATTAAAATCACATTACAATGCATTATAACAGTGATTATAATGCATTATACAATGGTTGTAGTGTATTGCAACTGTTAGAACTGTAACACATCCTTGACAAAACATGTCAGTGAGTACAATGTGTTATGATTATTGTCAAAGCAATATGAATATTTGTGCATGCTTATAATTAAAGTATATATTACTATTAGCACAGGATAATCATTTTAAGTAGGTATTTATACAAGTATACATTATAAAGTATTTATAATGCATCATAGACATGGGTGTCATAGCTAACAAACAAATCAATCTAAAAGACTGCAGTAACACTTGAAGGGATCACAACTGTATAAACGTCCTCAGACTCCTCAGTGATCCAAAACTCTCATTGAGAACTGCCCTTTTTTCACTGCCTGCTTCTTAACACTTTGACACGGCCTGGCTTCCCTTTGGACCTGGTCTGGACTGCGTATTGCATTAAATCCATTACTGCATCATGGTATTACATTATCCAATTCTGAGTGTGTTCATGTGTGTGTGTCGATGTGTGTGGTGTCAAGTGTGTATCCACAACGTGTGGGTCATATCTTTCACCAGTTACAGAAATGTTCCTCCCTCGCTGGCTGCCTGCAGGCTGCATGTGGCCTCGAACCGTGGTCCCGCTCTCCGCCAAAGCCAAAGCCAGAATTAGAGATGGCGGTGAAGCCTACCACGGGCCCTTGTTGTATTTAGATTGGCAGACGAACAGCAGCTTCACTCAAGCCCTGTTTACAAAGGGCTCCCATCCACATTTGTGGGAATCGTGCCTGTAACGCTCACGTAAACAAAGGCCCTGAAAGGCCTGTCGCTCTCTCTTTCTCTGCCTCTCTTTTAGACAGGCATCGCTCCAATAATGTGATGTTTTGGTTTAAAATTAGAGGAGGAACTCTCTTGGAAATGACATCTCTGCTGCTCCCGCAATTTGATTGTTTGTAGTCGCAACGTAGGGAGTCGGTTTTTAGGTCTTACTGGTTTGGTTTGAAAACCATTTCTATAATTGAGATGGATTACAGTGCAGTAATCGCTCCAGACTGCAAATATACAGTATGATGTATCTGTGTTAATTATGGTGTGGTGACTGACAGCTCTCTCTGTATGCATTATGTTGTACCTGGTATGACACAGTCCTTTTCGATCCAAAATACACACACAAACACAAATATGTACCCCGCCTACGAATCCCGTCACTGTTTTTGAGCAGGTTTTCGCGATGACCCAACTGCAGCTCTTGCACTAACTTTGCCTCATATTTTTCAACATTTTAGCTCTCGCTTCCAGACAAAATACCAAAAGCAAGATCATAGCACAATGATTAAAGGAAAAACCCAAAATGAAAAATAATAACAGAGAAAGGGTTTAAAATAGAGTACGTTAAAATACATGGCAGGGAAATCCTATCCCCGAGAGAGGGTCAGACATGTAATTTGAAAAAAAGGCCGAGTTAAATGACATGTAGGGAGTAATTATAGAGTCCGAATAGACAGAATGAACTGAAATAATAAAATACCACCTAGGCCTGTCAAGAGTGTTCTGTGGACCGAGGGAAAGTAGCCTTGGGTTTAAAGAAGGCCAGGCCAGCAGGCCACCACCCATCCCTTCTCTCTCCAGCCTTACGGGAAACTATAAAGAGCGTTTAACTCTGTGTGCTGTGATCACATGGAACACACATTAGGCCATAGGGCACTGCGAAAGAGGTGAGTCAAGGTTGTTGTTCCCATAAAAGCCTATGACTGATTTCTAGACATTTCACCATAAAAGTAAATCAATTAACTTACTGTACTCTAATGCAAATAGTCGTTTCAATATTTTCTCCAAAAAAGACCAAAAAGTGAGGATAGTGACAAGACAATGACTTAAAGCAATATTATATATTATATAATACAGTTTTACACGCTCTGAGTACACGCATACAGTACGAGATCAGTTTATTCAATGTAAGTATCAAGTATGAAGGAATATAGAATATACTGCATGTTTTCCTGTAATTTGTATATTTAGTCTCACACCTCTGTATATGGAAACTGCCCTGTAAGGCTGTGTGGGCATCTATTGATGTAGTAACTTACACTGATATCAGAAAACAGACCCAGCATATACATTTTTAGTTGTTGGTCATAATTTAATCCATTTAGATGCTTTTTTCCAGTATATTGTTATGATGGTAAACAGTCGAGTAAGTTATTTGAAAATCTGCAGGGAAGTCAAGTCACAGTTGCTTTTTAGATTGCGGTTTTGCCAGCTTATCCAAAAAGTGATGAGACACCTTCGTGCAACCCGCCAACCAGCGCACATCAGGCACACAATACTATGTATGATGGAGGATGTAAGGCATTGCCCTCAAGTTTTTAGGGAGTCCCCTAGTCCAGTAACAGAGGGCCACTTTTATTTTACAAAGTTCTCACCAGAGAAAAGCCAGTCCAACATTTACTCTTGTCCGGCAGCCTCTTGCTCATTCACTCTTTTTTCTCGTCATAGCTTCCTCCACCATCGTCCTCTTCGGTCTCTACAGCTCAGCCATGATGCCTCTAAAGGCTGCTGTCGCCTGGTCACTTGACTCTGTTTCTGGTGCCCACTCCAGAGCTGCTCTCTGCCATCATTCCCTGCTGAAAAAAACAAAAACAAAAACAAAAAACCTTCTCCTCCCGGCAGTCCAAGGCTCCTGAGCTAGCTGTCTGAACACCAACACTCCCCTGGTGCTCTGATCTCCAAGACTGGGCCGTGCAAGTAAAGCTGAGCATACACTGTATGATTTGAACCCGCGCAACTCATTTTAGGATCCAACCAAATTTCGACTTCTTTGGGTTTTGTTTGCCCTGCAGTGTACAGGGGAGGAGCGAGGACAAAATAACTGCTCCCGAATGGCTGTTCACCGATTTTTGGCTAGCCGCTGTCAGGCTCTAGCATAGTTGCAGAGTCACGAGTCATCTCCCCAAAGTAGGTGCCTTTTTACTCACTCCACCTGCAAGAAGTGTCTACAATTGCCATGGCAACAAAATATGTCATGTGGACGGAAAATACGGACAGTAAAAAATAGCTAGCCCACCTCCAATTCTCTTAGCAATCAACAATCAATAGCCAGAAGGATCCATAGGGGCCAATGGGCCATTTTATTATATATTTTACTCATACAAAGTGAGCACTCCAGTTATTCCGTGAGTTACATAGTGTGAGAACAAGTGTGCAGGGCACAGAGTGAGAATGACAGAGGCACCATTATCATTAAAAGTCAGTGTAACATCAAAATGATTCTGAAGCTGCTATTTAAGGGCAGAATAGTTACATAATCTTGTTTTCTTGAATTCAAGAAAGGGGAAAACAGTGGTCTGTGTCACATCCAAGCCAAATAACCTCATCTTCTGTACCACCTTTCATGTATGGCCAAGACTAATCTTATTTAAAGTTTAGGACACTGCACAGGAAGATTGAATAACATGTCACCTTCATCATCATTAGCCTGGTGAAGGTGTTACTTCAAAGGACAGAGCACTTCATTTGACTCAATTCCCTCAGCCTGTCTGCAAATGTTATGAGTGTCACATTACCTTCAGACTGATGGATAGCATCCTCCACCACCCAGGGCTGCTGCTCCATTATGGTGCTGTGGCCGGGCTGTGATTGATTGCACGCGGACTCAGAAGTGGGGGTGATGGATGAGAGATTGCGTAGTTTACCGATGGTGGTGTGGTTGTTTATGTGATCATATTTCTAACCTTTTATATTAACGCTGCCACACATCTGTCTGTCACTGAGGAGATATAACAGAATCTACTGCTGAGGATCTGCTTCTGTTCAAAAAGGAACATTTCACCGGTAATTTATGTGGACGTCCAGTCTGTACTGGTGGTCTTAGCATCCTCTTCCGTAGTATGCAGTGCATGTGAGGTCCATGATATTGAACCAGGTGTGTTTACCTGGCTGTAAGCTTCTTATCACATCCGCCTACATTTCCGCCTGCCTTAAAAAATGTGCAAACACTCACCTTTGTCATTACTAACAATACACAACAAACATAGGCACTTTTGTGGTGTTAAAAAGGTGAAACTATAAGCAAAGTCTCAAATCCCCAGTTGTCACACTCATAAAACTCAGCAGAGGTGGGACCAAATCATTGTTTTGCAAGTCACAATTAAGTCAGAAGTCTTTGCACTCAAGTCCTAAGTCAAGCCTGACAAGTTCAAAGACAATTCCCAAGTCCTAAACTTCGAGTTTCAAGGACAAATCATAATCTGAGTTTCTAGCATAATTGATTTAAAAAGTTACTGAGTTGTTAAGCTAAAGTTAGTGCAACATTAGTTTGCGAACTATGGACATATTAGCTTAGACTTTGGCTTGTAAGCTCAAGTAAAAAGGCTCATATCCAAGTAAAATTATAAGTCACTGGTGTTTAAGTCCAAGTCTAGTCTAAAATCATCAAATTTGCGACTCAAGTACATGACTTGGACTTGAGTCAGGCTTGAGTCCACACCTCTGAAAATCAGTGCAGACAATGACATGACTTTGTTTAGCATTGTGGATCCAGAAAAGAGCTATGATTGGTAGTGTTTAGGAGTACTAAAATTAATTATCTGCAGTAGTCTGTGATTTGGGAACACATTGTTTTCATGGTCTCAGCTCAATACAGAATACAGCTATATTTCAGAAGTGACAGTTTGGGGAAAAGCCCTTTCCTGTTTCAACATGCAGAAAGCCAGGTCAATAAAGAAATGGTTTTTCCTGTTTGTTGTGGAAAAACTTGACTGGGCTGCACATAGCCCCGACCTCAACCTCTTCCAGCAACACTTGGATGAACTGGAACACTGACTGTGAGCCAGGCCTTATCACCCAACATCAGCCGACCTCAGCAACGCTCTTGTGGCTTAATGGAGTTCCAAAATGTTTGGATGCCACTTATCAGATTTCAGTGTCAAGATAACAGTAGGCTGACACTCCAGCCACCCCGGCCCAATTATTGTACGCTGGTCTTCATTTTCAAAGCCTTCTGTTTTGTTATATTGAAAGTGAGATGTACAGTTTGAAAGTACCAACAATAAAGCATAAATCTCATAACTCTGTGTTGCTTGTCCACGTTTTTTTTTTTTTTCTGAAAGATAAACATACTAACAGGGTTATGTTTGAATAATTGTTTGATTTCTGACATCAGTATGAAAACAATGCTACTCCTTTGCTTCCATGTCTTTACATGGATCATCAACTGAAGATGCTAACTTTTTGCAACCTGACAACCTCAGCCTCATGACTTTCGTACCAAGGTCCTGGGCGCGAATCTGAGCACACTTGACAACAAAGTACAGTTTGTTAGATTAGTTTGAACACTGCGTACCATACTCAATTCATTTCCTGGTCCTCTTGAAAAGGTGGTCTCAAGTACGGTTCATGTGTACTCTGATACAGTCCGCATCAAGTGTGAAAGCTAACTGCTAAATTCCACCAGGCGCGGCTGCGTCACATTACGGTTGCACCATGTCAGCTGGAGCTGATTGCAGCCAGTCAGACACTGAAAGGGCAGGGAAAATCCGGTTACTTTTCGAAATAAAAGACCCTGTGCAGATTCACAATCACAAAGAAAAGAAACTATTTAACCATGTAGCCTGCTTCTCCATGGTAGAAGCACAAAGAGCCAAATGTTTCTGAAATGCTGCTGGGGGCTTGCAGCGTGCAGAAGACGGATCAGAGCTGTGGCACACATGTGCCATGCTTGGTGGAATCAACTGGTAACTGTAGCAGAACAAGGAACTGGACTGTAACTGGGATTGTGCGATTGGTAGGTTTTTCTTCACCATAGCAACAACATAAACAAATTTTGTGTAGATGATGATGCAAGTGTAAAGAACAACATTACTAATGTGAACATTGACTGGCCAGGGAGTGGAGAGAGAAGGCAGTTGTACTAAAAAGCTAATATGAAAACACCCTCATTTTTTTTTTTTGATAATTTATGGAGCCATCAAGTAAATAGCCTTAGCTAGCAACAGTTGTCATTTCAGCTGTAAAACTGATGGTCACTTTTAAACTTTTAAAAAAGAAATGCCTACTTTTACCTTGTGTGAAATGGAGCTGGTCTTTATCACATTTGGGAAAATTTACACTTCTTCAAAAACTAAACTTGTTATCTGAGATAGCATCAGGCCTACATTCAGCAAAACACGCTAGTCTTCATCCTGAAAGACTTTTACTATTTCACTGTTTCAAATGTTACCGCTCAAAAGTACCAGCAATAAATCATAAATATAACCCCTGTCTTGTCATGCAAGCAGCTAAGCAGTTTTAAACAGTAATTAGTTCTACAATAGGAGCAATAGGAGAATGTCTTTTTTCTTGTCTCCTTGCTACATGGAGCATCAACTGCTGGCTTTTTGGTTAAGAATGCAGCTTTAGCTTTAGCCACAGAGCACAAGATGATTTACAGTATGTAGACATAATAAGCTTTTAAAGGGTTAATTGTAAAATAAGTCAGCAGACAACATGAAAAAGTTAGTCTGAAATAGTGTTTTCAACCTGCTTACAAAACTAATGTTAGCTTATTTTGCTTACTAGCCACAGCTAATAAAACCTGCTAGCAACACTGGTTTCATTTGCACCAACAGTATCAGCAGTTGCTGATTGAAATTACAATCCTGCCTCTGGCCTACCTCTGTCTGAAAGCATGGACCCAATGTTTCAAAAGTTGCTAAAAAATTTCAAGTTAATGTTCAAATTTCCACATAGCCTACTTTTGTAACAGTTTGGTAAACTGAGTGCTGTGTGTCAGCTAATGCTCGGGTTAAATATTCTGAAGACAGTGGAGCTATGCGTCGATTACATAACACCATTGTTGCAGTAGCAAGGTGCAATATTAACACAAAAGAAAAAAAAAATCATGCTTTTTTTTTCCCTCATATTTTCACTGTTTGTGTGTGAAGTCATTCCAAACCCATATTTTTGCCAAAATAAATGTTCAGTCTGATACGTTTTCCCATAACTCAGTGTCACACTGTAGATAGGAAAGTTCACGTGGTTGTCGAAGGAGTGCTGCATAAATACATTCAAGTTGAGTTCCACAATAATATCCTATAATAGCTTATACATCTTGGCAATGCATGAAAAAAATGAACAACAGCTGGGAAAGAATATTTAACATCCTCTAAAAATGCTCCAGGCCTGTTTTTGTATTACAAATGTCTACAAGAATAGCCTCTTTTCCAGTGTAGAAACTGGAGTTTACATATAGGCCTGTAAGTGTGGCCCTGCCCTTAATGGTGCACACCCAGTGCTTATCTAGGATCAGCCCAGATTATGTACAGTCACAACAGTGACAGCCGCCCCGGTGCCCACATCGCTCCTCTCATCTGTCAGTTAAAGGGCTCCTGCTCATGCGGCATGTGATACACTGGCCGAGCGTGTCACTCCTCCAAATGGCAAGTAACTCAATTTTCCACAGATGGTTTGAGAGGAGGAGGAGAGAGAAAACAGGCTGAGGGGATGTGTAGTTTTTGGCAAAGAAGGCAGTGATTCACATTTTGAGGAAATGATGAAGGGCAATTTCTCCCAATAGCTATGACCGACTGTATTTTTGTCCTCATTAGCTTCTCATAGTTGGGGATGAAGTGCAGTTTAAACCTCCACTCAGTTTACCTACATTTTTCTCTGTGGTTTACCCACTTTTTCCAGTTCTTAGAAATATATTATAGTAAGCCGTGTAATAGCTGATGTTGTTGGTAGAAGAATATGGTATTTTCGGAGTAGTTTTATTCTGAATATATAATTGATTTTTGTTTACATTACTGGTGCAGAACCCTGACATTGGAAGCTGTTGATAGCAACCCAGCTGTGAGACTTTGCTATCACCTAGTGGTCATGTGGAGGAATAGTTCTGAATAACCAGATTTTTAAGAGATAGGAATGTGATTCACTTGTTTCACTGTATTGTTTTCACTGTAATATTTGCTGCAAGGGTCATGTACTGCACTTATTATGCAAATAATACAATAAGCCAAGCCTTTATTCACTGTAAAAAATAAACAAATAAAAAAGAAGGAAGAAAGAAGGAAAGAAACTATTTGTTTGAACTTAAAAAGGTTAAATGTCCAGTCTGCCTTAAAACTTTAGGTTGACTAAACCTGAAGAGATGAGAGGTCATTTTGGAATAATTCAAGCAAATAAGCTTGATATAATTCAGTTGTATGCGAGAAAACATGTTCAATGAGATTAAGATATGAAGTTAAACCAACAACTCTTCAGTAACACTGACAAACATTCCAAACAAATAATTTGATTTCCTTTTACATTCATTTTTCATTCATTATTTTCAAATTCTTTTCAAACTAATGTTTATAAGTTCTTAAGTGGGCTGAAAATAAATACTAATTAACTTGAATAAATAAAACTTTGAAGTTAATAATAAAAGATGAGCTGATTCCACCACACTCCTGTATGATTTTTGGCAGTTAAAGGCGCAATATGCAAGAATTGGCCTCCTGATGACCTGTTTATTCTCTAAACAAATAGGGGGCAGCATATCACCAGAGTAACTGCTGACTGTTTATTAACTATATCTGCTGTTAGCTGGTTAGTTCAGTTAGCTGTGCAGCTAAGGGCTGACTTGATGCTACCTGGTTTCAGAGCTCTAGAGAAGTTTTTTTGTGTTTACACCACTAGCCCACGAGCTTTGGACCACCCATAAGGAGAAGGCTTTCAGTCCCGCGGTGGGAGACCAAATGTCAAACATCCTCCATCTACAATGTGGTATTATGAGACAGGGTGGATGGAACCTAGCTGGTTAGCATGCTAACTTCAGTAGATACAGTATCCATCTCTGCAACTCAATACACAGACATCTTTGTAACAACGTCAAAACCAATAATTTTGGATTACTTCAAACTAAAATTCCTACATGCTGCACCTTTAACATTTCACATGTAACATTTGACTCACACCTGTTTCATTTTAGCATATTTGCATGCGAGTGCACACACAGAATGTGGATAAATGTGTACGTCACATGCAGAGGTCCAGTGAGCATGTTAACACCGTCTACACTTTTATTCGCCTACACGTCTGCAGAAAAGGTGGGGGGAATATGAGAAGACTTGTTGCACTCCAGCCTGAGCTCCAGCAGCAGTTCTGCTCAGATTGATGGTCTTCGGGGATCAGCTGTGCTCCAGGTCTGGCAGCAGGAAAAGGCTCTTCAGGGATACGTGCTTAATAGAGATAGCAGACTGTCTGGCTCTGTCTGAACGCTCAGCAGTGAGAGGCTGAGATGGATTGTGTGTGTGTATGTGTAGATAGACAAAAGACTGCAGGGGGAACAACAAACATTGGATCAGACAATCAGCTTTGTTTATTTTTTTGGATTACTTCACCTGGGGTCCACAGGAGAGAAACCAGGGGACTCCAGTGGTGGAAAGTACATTTACTCAAATACTTTACCCTACTAATTTTGTGGTATTTGTACCGTCCTTGCAGTTTTCACATTTATTTACTTTCCATGTTTATTCTACTACATTGTACAGGGAAACATTGTACTTTTTAGTCCTCTACATTTGTCTGATGGCCTAAGTACACAAGTTCAAATGAATTAAAGTTTAAAGTAGAGATATTTGTGTTTACATGTAAGGAATAAAAGTAAATGGCTGTCAGAAAAATAAAATAATCAAGTAAAGTTTGAATATAATAACAAAGGTTTTTTTAAAAACTTAGATTCTTTACACCTCTGTTTTCTGACTGAAAATTTTGGTTAACAGTTCAGACAGATTTCCACCCATCCTGGATCTGGTCGGGCCAATTTATCTGTTGTAATGCGGCTAATCTGATACATTGACTGTACAGAGGAGGGTGACCTTATTGGCCATCGAGGTATTTTCGTGAACAACCAAGATGGCTGCTGCCTGACGTGGAACTGTGTTTGCTGAATCCGCTATCGGGTCAGTATTAAGAGAAACTGGTCAGTTTTCCTTGAAGAACAAACAACTGCACTTAAAGCTTTCATTGAGAAGAAAGATGTGTTTGCTGTACTTCCAACTGGATTTGCAAAGTTTAATTCATAGATATCAGCTTCTCGGATTAAAGATGTATCCAGTTGCATCAAGAGGCATTTCTGCATTGGTTGATGATGCCTCGAAACAGAAATCGAAATCGAAAATGACTTCAGACTAATGTGCTTTTGCAAATAAGTCTGGTGATGCCAGACTAGCAGTGTACAGGCAGTATGTGAACACTGTATCAATAAATTAGCAATAAAGCACCTTGTTCCCACCTCAACCCATTCCATGCATCTGCCAGTCCAGTTGCTTTCTGGTTTTTATGTTCATATGGCTTAAGCGTGGTGAAGGATCACTTAACATCTGTATAAAAGCAGGGAAAACCCTGGTCTGTGTGTGGGTGTACGTGAGAGAGAGCTTACACAACAAAGACTTACCTGCGCACACCGACTACGATGTGTCAGTCATGTAGTAAATGTTTTGAAGCACGCTGAGGACAGAGTGGGACTGGAGGCAGTGGGGGTCCTCTGGGGTGAAATTGTCTTCTCTACTGATGTTGAAAAAAAAAAATTCAGTATGAGGTTACACTCAAACCTTATGTTTTTCATTTCCTTAATAACTGACATGCATGCACCACAATTAAAGATTAAATTATACAGCTCTCTGACTCAGTCACTGTCATATTCATCAAACATGAAACTACTCTGAAGAATTTTAATTTAGATAGTAAAAGCTAATCCAACTCTTTCAATGAGAGGCTTCAAACATTGTTCTACAATTAAAAACTGTTGCCTTTTGATTTAACAGGAGTAAACTATAACACTTCGGTAGTGATATGTACTTTTGTGAAGCAGGTGGCCATGATGAAAGCACAAGAAAAACATCTGCGCAGGAGTGAAATGTTGAAGGAAAAGCATAAACGGTGCAGTCTGACTGATAACTTTATAAAGAAAATTAACTCTTTTGCAGGTACAAGTAAGAGTTACTCTATTTCTTAAGGAATATTTGCAAAAAAGACAAATGTGCCTCATGTGTGTAAATGCAGACATACGTATATGAAGATACTCACAGATATGATTGTGACCAAGAAATTCAGCAATGTTAAATCACACACAGAGACACACACAGTTGCAGCGGTGCCAGCTGATTTGGAATATACAGCCCTCTAGAGGCCGTTCTCCAGTTAGCCGTTCTACATGCCTCATCCATCACAACTTGTTGCCAGAAGCCTGCTGTGAGCAGGGCCAGACCTCTAATCCCGTGTAGCCCTCTGAGCCCTGTCCTCAGGGAGAGTCACCATCATGATAAAACTGTACTCCTGCCTGAGCGCTGTCTGGCAGATGTGCAGATTATATCATGTTAATGATTAGGGAGGTCTAACTATGAGATAAACCAGAGGTTGCTAACTTAAGACTGTGCCACTGACTTGGCTTTAAATGTATGTCCATATTATTTTTGGTTAAATCTTTAGATACAGGAGCCCCGCTGTCAGTGTCAAGGCAAAAACGGTAGCAAAAGCTCCAGACTGGCAACATATGGCATAATGATTTACAATGTACAGTATGAAGTAACTTAACTAAGTGTACAGTTGAGTTGCAGGCTGCCAACTTTTGACTTCAGCTTGGATTTGTGAATCAGAACTTGCTTTTGCATGTTTCCTCTCTCTTTAGTCCTTCTCATGACCCTTCAGATTTATGTTTAAGATCTGGCACAAAACTGGCCGACTGTATATTAAGAAGGTAAAACTAGCTTCACCTCTTGCTACAACTATAAGTACTGATGGGATGATGATGAATTGTCAGTATTATAAACAATCTAGTAATGTCAGTTATACTGTGTCAGTCACAGGACACAGTTTAGAAACTTACAGTACAGTTGCATTTACTTTTGATAAGACTTTTTTACTTCTTCTACCACTGCCATTGCATATGTGTAAAGATGGCACCCAGTCAGCTCAATGAGAATTGCTAACCTGGCGCATGCACAAAAAACCTCTCTCGCTTCTGGGTTTACTTGTGCGTTATGCAGCCCATGTTTCTCCTGCCCTCCCCAAGAGTTCCTGCTCGGCCCAGAAACTTTACATTGTGACAGATTTTTAAATCCCTCTTCTCAGCTGTAAAAAAAATTCTCAAATATAAAAACCCCACGTACCAAAAAATGATAATAATAAAGAGTCATAATTGTTTGAAGCTTGAGGTGTCCTGTCAACACTTTTATAGTCGTTTTTTTTTTTAAATAATGGTAATTTATGGGGAAAATGCTGTTTGGGCTGCAGGGGAATTTTTCACTGCAACACTGGGTTCCCTGTTATATGTCTATGGTCTTAACTTGTACAAAACGCAATACTACGTTGAAGGAAGCGAAGACAAAAAGTTGGGGAAAAGGCATGAGAAGTGTTCAATTGCGTGAGTCTCCTGTTCAGTACTTTGAACTACATAACATAATGTATGCTGACTCATGACATTGCCATCAGCCTCAGCTGTACTTTGTGTGAACCGTTAATTAGCTAATGCTAACATGCTAAGATGGTGGACGTCATACCTGCTAAACATCGGCATGTTAGCACTGTCATTGTGAGCATGTTAGCATGTTGATATTAGCATTTAACTAAAAATACCACTGTGCTTAACTACAGCCTCATGCAGCCATTGGCCGTAGTCTCTTGTTGATAGTACCACTGGGGGTCACCAACGTCAGAAATGTTCCAGTTCTTCTGATAATGGCTTTAAACCTGCATTGTGGATTTTTTGTCTCCCCCTACTGGCAGTGAGAATAATTACAAACACACTGTTGACGCATGCTTAAGGCATATGTCTCCACCAACTGGGGACGGCCCCCCTAGGGGGTTGAGGAGTCACTGCAGGGGGGGCGCGGATGTCCAGGGGAAAATATAGAGAAATAAAGTTAAATGAATATGATTTGTGGACAGGAGTTTACTGATAACATGTTAACCTTTATTTCACTAAAATTCAACCTTTTTTATCAGTTGCTTCCCCTGTCATTTTTAATGATTGATTAAAAAATGTGGCGTGGGGGTGTGTGTGAACTTTTTTTGGCTTCTGAAGAGGGGCCAGTCAGAAAAAGTTTGGGAACCAATGGCCTAGGCCTACTCTGTCACTACCATGGATCACTACCAGTATGCTATTGTGTGAATGTTGCCACACACCATATTTAAAAACTCCGGCATACTGTGAAATACGGAGAGATTTACCTTTGTCTTGAACCTAATGTTCATTTAAGTTCCATACTCCAGCTTTAATGGTAGTAAATCATGACTACATGAACTCTGAGACAGTAGTGTAACTGCCAAAGACACAGGCAGCTTCTACAATAAGGCTTTACTGGTCTCTGCACTGCATTTAACATAGTGTGAAATCTTGTCAAATCCTGCAGGGCACATAGAGGAATTACTTTAGGGAAGAATTCAAGAGCTCATGTCACCTCACGAGTAAAAAAAAAAAAAAAAATTATTCAACCAACTGCCAGCATTTAAATTGTGCACATCCCAGATTCAATGTCCCTATTATGAAAAAAGAAAAAAAAAACTTTGCTCAGAGGAGCTTTAAATTTGCAAAATGTTACACGAACCACCTTTAAAAGTACGTTTCACATAGTCTTGTCTTACTGGCTTCGACATCTTCCTCTCTCCATGTCCATCTCTTTCACCATCTCTGCCTGCCTGCCTCCGTCCTACTCCACATCCCACTAATTACCCCTCAGCAGTGAGACGGCGCTGTGTTTAGTGACATGCCGAGGCAGGCCCGGTCTGCCTGACTGGTGGCTCTGACAGCCTGTCACACACACATACACACACACACACACACACACACGCTCACTCACAGAGCTGCTGTGATGGCAGATAGTGGCGGGAGTCCTGGCCTCCGACCTGCAGCCTCGCTCGCCCCTCCACGACTACTAACCTATACCCCTCCACCCCCACCACCACCAACACCACCACCACCATGCATCCAAATGAGCTCCCCGGCAATTTGCTGCTGTGCTGCTGTCTCCGTCTCTGCCTCCGTCTCTGTCTCTGCTGCTAATGAGGTTCTTAGTGTCTGTCAGTGCAGCCTGGAGATGCTGGAGGGTCTAATGGAAAGTCAAAAAGATGCAACCTGAGGAGCAGGTGAAGCTCTCCAGCAGGTCTGGAAGACAGCAGGGTGTAGGTTAATTGTACAAATAAATATAACACGCATAACAGAGAGCGATTTGTCATCACTTGATAAAAAAAGCATCTTCTCTCACATTTCGTGGGCTTCTGTGTGTCTGTGAGTGGATGCCAGACAGCCAGAGGCAGATCGAACAAGACAAAAAAAACAACGAAAAAGATGAAAAAGATGTAAAAGACGTAAAAAGACCAAAACAACATAAAAGGCGAACATAACAAGATGAAAAGTAACAAAAGATGTAACAAGATATAAAAGACCTAGCAAGATGCAAAAAAACCAGACAAAAAAGATGTAACAAGCTCTAACAAGGCATTATAGGACATAATGAGACAAAAAATGAGGTAAAAGGCATAAATTATATCAGGATGTAACAAGACAGATCTGACAAGATGTAAAAGACGTTACAAAAATTACATAACAAGACAAAAAAACAACCTAAAAAGACAAAACAAGCTGAAAACAAAATAAAAGACAGAGACGATATAACAAGATGAAAAATGACATAAAAGACAAAAAAGATCTAACAAGACAAAAAAGATCTAAAAAACTGTCACAAAATGTGACAGAAAAAGAGGGCTACTTATTACTTTTATACTTTGAGTACATTTCAGAGCCTGTACTTTTTCACTTTGACTTGAGTAAAGAATTGAATCAGTACTTCTACTTTTACCAGAGTCATTTTTTACACAAGTAACTGTACTTCTACTTGAGTAATGAATGTGTGTACAGACAGCAGTGTGTGTGTGTGTGTGTGTGTGTGTGTGTGTGTACAGTAGCTGCTGGGTACTCCCTGATTGCTGCCTCACTAGCTGACATGTTTCCCTCTACCTGCTGAGACAGGCCCCGCTGACAGAGATACTGAGAGATCATTAGTGTTAGCCCCCCTGACATGGCCGTCTGAACAAGCCTCCTCCTCCTCTCTACACCTCCTCACCTCTCTCGTTGTTGCTCGCCTGCCTCCAGTTTTGTTCAGTTTTCTCCCTTCCCCCCCATCTCATCATGTTCGTCCTGCTACTGTTGTTGGCCCCTGACGACTGTCTGGTCATATCTCACCTCTGCCTGTCCATCCAGCCACAGTGATTGGAACACAACTCACATGTTGCTGGAGTCCAGCTTTAATTGCAAGAGATGCTGGAATGGACGTCTGCACTGCTTTACATTAAAGCTGCAGGAGGCAATATTATTTCAGTATAATTTTAGGGTTTTTTCTTGAACATTGCATATCACTAAAAGATATTTAATTTAAGGGATTCTTTAATAAAAATGTATTTCTGTGAGTGCCCGTCCCTATTTAGCTTCAGAGGTGGGAAAAGTACACATATTCTTGACTAGAAGTTCAGATACTTGTGTGAAAAAATGGTAAAAGTAGAGGAACTGATTCAACTTTTTTACTCTAGTAAAAGTGAAAGTACAGGCTCTGACATGTACTCAGAGTATAAAAGTAAAAAGTAGTCCTTTGAAGTACTACTGAACATGAAGTCAACATGACTGAACCCAACCCGAACATCATTTCTACATTTTTGTCCAAACCTGGCCCGACCCTGCAGACGGGTCCCATCAGGCTCGCCGGGTAGCTACCCTCTGTTTGAAAGTTACATGTATGTGGCATAAGCATCACAACATTGCTTTACAAAAATCTCACAAAAAGATGCATATATATTAAAATAAAAAACAAAAGCAAGGAAACCAAAAACAACAATGTGAGGCTCTGTGGTAGTAAAGTGAGGTTGTTTAAAAACTATAAACCTCAGTATCTCAAGAGGCAGAGCTGTAGAAATATCCTTAAGATCCATTAACATAATCAGAATTCTAATCAGAAAACTTTCCCACATCATATAGAACTTGTGTAATCTTTGTGACCCTCTCCATAGCTGGAGATATAAGACAGAGGGGATCACCGCCTTTTGAAATCTCACCGGCACAGATCTTAAAGCCTCTGCAAATAATACTACAGGGATAGATACCACAAGGGGTAATTGGTAATATGTCTGCTTTTGTGATATAGGTGAAGCTACACTTTTAAAGCAGTAAAGGCTTATCTTTTGATCACTCTCTAATGATCAAGTCTGTAATGTAAAATCGATCCTCAGTCCCCGTGAAGCTGTGTTTGAAAACTTAAACAAAGGTAACAAAATGCAGTAGTGAAGCCAGTGGTCTCTAATATCTAATAAACCAACACACTGTAATTTATTATCATCATTATTATTATAATTTTTATTAAGTAGAGTGTAATTTGGGCTTGCTGTAGCTACCATTTAGAAACAATATTTGTAGAGAAAGAAAATATTGTATTTTTTCACACATCAAAGTCTTTATGTTATATGAAATGTCCAGAACTGTAAGGGAATTGCCCAATTAGTCCTAAATAAGAAGCTCATCCTTGTTAGGCAGCGACCTCTGGTGGACATAGTAATTATGGCAGGAGCAGTATAAAGAGTGACAAACTTTGCATATTGGTAGGATGGCTTAGACAAACACAGGACTTTTGGCCAGCAGACTGGGGTTCATGCACTGTTAAAAAATAGTCATTGACTTACCTAAAGTTTTAAGTTGCATAACGTCACGTCACGTGGCTCAGGGGCTCCCAAACTTTTCCGTGTCAGGGACCCCCAAATAGCTTTATCTTAGGGGTGTTTTTCTTGATCTTGGTGTTTTTGAGGATGAAACAGATTTTCTGTTTCACTGTTCTGTTTATAGTAGCAGCAGACTTGACGAGCCATCAGAAAAAAATCCATCTGAAAAACACCCCTGATTTGTTTTGGTAATCAGAAGGTAATATTTTGCACCAGCTCTTTAATGGGAATATTTTTGTCTTTGCAAATTATTGTTGAAAATGCATGGCTATTAGAAAGAGAACACTGTATCCAAAATAATAAGATGTTTCTGTGATGGAAATTGAATGTCCTGAAACATTCTCTTTCTTTGAATTTGTGGAATTGTGTATTATCCATCCATCCTGGCTGATGTTGATACCAAGTGTCTTGTAAGCACATACAGGCTGGGCACCATTCGGTGCAGGACACTTAAATAAACAGAATTCAATCAATATACTGTTAATAACCATATCAATTTAAAAAATGACCTTATGTTTTTTTTTTTAACTTTTATTAATGCAATAATAATTATGTTTAAAATAATATAATCATTATAAATTAGGTTTTATAATAATACACATAACACTAAAAGTTAATTTCATTACTTCTTTTTTCTTTTTTGTATTTTCCCTCATCATTTGTCCAATTAGCTGAGACCCCCCCTGGCAGACCCCACTTCGAAAACCATGTTACAATGTGTGATGACTTACATATGTCACATCACATTCCATTCCGTTCCGTTACATAATGTTACCTTACCTTGTGTTACATTACATTACCTTACTTTGTGTAATGTTACGTTACACTACATTACTGTACCTTACCTTACCTTGTGTTACACTGTTACTTTACATTACCATACCTTACCTTGTATTAAATTATCTGACCTTACCTTGTGTTACATTGTGTTACATTACTTTGTGTTACATTACATTACTTTACCTTGTGTTAAATTATGTTACGTTACCTTGTGTTACATTACCTTCCCTTACCTTGTGTTCTGTCCCATTACCTTACCTTGCGCTACGTTACCTTGTGTTACATTGCGTTGTTGCATGATGTGCTATGCAGTACATAGCACATCATGATTTACATACATTACATATTTATTTTAAGCCAACCAAACCTAACCAAACTGCAACTATTAAGCATCACTTAAGTTACATTTCTTATAAAAGGTGATTGAGGTTGGGTCGGCCTGTTGCTGGTATAGTATTTAGGCATGAGGATGTGCTTTCCCCTTTGTTAACATGGTCCAAATCCTAGTAAGACGTCTGTTTTATGTCTGTGGATTTGACTGATTCTTCATATATTTCATTAAAACTAGCATAAAAAAAATAATAAAATGCTGTTTGATCAGTTAAATCCAGAGCACACTACTAAAGAAATGTCCTCATAATATTAATATGATAATATTATTGAAATGCAATTTATGTTGGCTAATCCATGTTTCAATAAATTAAAAAGGGAAACGCATGGTTGTGTTGTCATCGGTAGATAAAACAGCCTCTATATCTGCATCCCACCACATCTATTCACATCCACCCTGATGAGATTTCAGTCAATGCAAGATGTGATACATTTCCTGCAACTAATCCCCCCCATGGTGAATATTATGATGTTTATAATCTTTGCTAATTAAAGATAATGCTGTATCTGTCTGACACCATAAATGTTGGGTTCATAAAAGTAAAAATAAAGTCATTTGAGGATGTGAGTAAAAATTAATTAGCGAGGGAGAGATCAGTGGACTCGCTATCAAGAGACAGATAAAGATTTTAAGGGAGTGTGCTTGTGTTTGTACGGTTACTAAAGCGAGGTTTAAGCACGCAGATCAAGGCACACTCTGAGCTCCATGAAACCCAGTCCAGACTCTTTTAAACAGCATGACCTCATAAACCACAAAGACCAGTTTAACTGGCCAACAAAAGCAATGAAACTTCCATAAACATTATCGGTGCCTGTTACAGCAGCCTAATAAGAGGCTCTTGGAGGGAAAGAATCATGTAAATAGCTTTCATGCAGCACGCCAACACAATAGAAGTTAGCAAACTCTCAGCTTGCCACATTAAATTATAAGTCCCACAAGATCAGGACTTGATGACTAACAAATGATGGCATATGGACCAGCGAAGGGTTTAAGGGCCTCTCAGATTTTATAAGGGTGAAATTAGATCACTCATCGGGCTAAGAAATGAGGAGGTTTTGCCTCTTTGAGCGCTGCCCAACATGAAACCTAAAATATTAGGCAACCTGAGCCTAGAGGAATATTAAAAAAAGCTTCACTCTCCTGATTATGACATTGCAAATCAGTGGTTATGCAAGTGCTATTTCACGCATGACGTGATTTCATCAATTCCTGCCTGTCTATCAAGTTGAGCTTGGAGGATAAACAAGGTCTCTTGTAAACATAAATCATCATTACACTGTAAAAAAAACATCATACAGAATTTGGTGCATCAACTAAGCTTTTCTCATTAACTTTAATTTGTTAAAGTTAATTAAACTTAAAATTTGTATTATTTATTTTCAGAGCACTTCAGCACTTATAGTCTTTTGACTTGAAATGATGAGTTGAATGAATGAATGTACGGTACAGAATTCAATCAACTTATTAAAGAAACATAATCAGCATATTAGCAGAATTCCCAGCATGCATTGTAGAGTTAAAACTCTCCTGAGATCCCTGTTTTATTAATAGTTAGAAATTTTAAACTGAGAAACTGTAAAGGGAAATGTTTGTTTGTCACTGTGACTGAAGAATCGTTCCTTCAACTTAATATCTTAAGCTTACTGAACATGTTTTCCTAAGTGTGACTGAATTACTATCAAGTTTATTTGGCTTGAAAAGTTTGTTTTGAATAATTATAAAATTACCTCAACTTGTCTTTTCAGATTCAAGCAGGTTTAAATTTTGTGGCAGCCCAGGGACAAACTTTTTTTTTTCAGTTAAAACAAATTGTTCATATTTACAGTGTATATTAAACTATGCTCTACACTTAATACCAATGACTTAGCATAAGCTGTTTCTACACTAAAGGCCATTTGACATCAATGTACACTTTTCAGTCAATAAAATGTTCTTATTTTATGAGTATTACGAACATAATGGGGATTTTCTGGTGCCCTATTGTACTTAATGGCAGGTTGTAAATCTATTAATTTAGTAATTCAGCACTTCCATTAAGTTGGTGGACTTGGGAGAGACATAATAAAATGTTGAGTGGTTAGAGTGGGCAACCTGACTTTTAAGGAATGTAGGATCCATTGTTCTATGAGCTTGTGGATCCTACATTTCCCACAATGCAGCTCAGTGCGTTTTTCATTAGAAGGCCCAGGACCTCTTCAAGAATTCTTATGTATATTATTGTAATTACCAAAAACTATTTAACCTTACACAGGTCAGTTTTCACAAACTTATGGTAGAGTTTAGGTTCCACTAACCCAGTGGTTCCCAACCTTCTTCCCTATGGGGTCCCATAGAGTAAACTGGTGACCGGTGAATAACAATAACAGTACTGATCAGTTGATGAATGCTACAATTTGACCCAGATAGTGAACACAATAACTGCAGGATGTTTGTTTAAACGAGTTCTTTGGACAAATTCTGAGCAGATAATTTCCTGTGAATATTTTATTTATACACTTCCCTGTCTGTGTTATGTATTTATTAAAAAATGTAACAATCATAATTACTAAATATGCTTCTCGTTTTTTGATCAATTCAGTGTGTTCTTTTCCCTGACACTTGGCCATTATCTTTGTACAGACATTTCTAACGTAAGATGTGAGTGAAGGCTCTGTGAATATAGCTTTTGTTCAGGTCTTCACTGTGCCTATTTCCTTTAATATTTTTTAAACTTTATATCTTACATATAACATGAACCTTAAAAATAACAATCTCATTCAGTTTTCCTCACTGAAATGGTGAAATATAGAGATATAGACCTATTATTGTCCTTTGGGGGTTTGAAACCAGTGCAATGACACATGCTTATATGGATTAAGACCTATTCTTATATACTGATATTTTTAAGACAAAAATATAGATAAAATATAATTAAAGGAATTTAGTATCCTCCATTAGGCCTAATACCAGACCACAATGTAGGGGAACAAGATTTAGAAATGATATTATTGATCAGATAAATAAATACAATGTGAATTTTGTGTGATTTTCTTTATTAAACATGGCTTTGATAGAAATTTGTTGGTGGCAAGCCAGTAATTTGACACATGATTGTATTTCCAAAATCTTGCCTGTGATGTTCATTATTTTTCTAAAATGTAATGTTGAGATTAATACTCAATATGAGTCATTTCGATAATATTGTGACATTTTGGATCTCCCCCACTAGGTGGCACTGTCAGTCAAATAATGCTCAGTGTGAGAGCAGCAGCAGCTGCAGAGTGCACAGTGGAGTGAAGGGTCAGTGCACCAATGTCATTTATTTGCTCTACACATGCCACTGCTAGATCTTGCATTAGATTAACATGTCAGTCACTGTGAATAACACTTTGATGCGGTCATGTGACTGTAACGGACGGCAATCAGGTCACACAGCTGCTCTGTCAACATACATGTCAGCTCAGTTCTGGGACCGATCATCTCCCCGTTGATATTTGCAACAGCAAATGATCTCAGCTCCCTCAGTTAGTCCTTGTGTTCCATAATTTGGAAGGTCTAGCAGTGCACAGTGTCAGTTTGTCAGCTCGGAAAATTAATTAGCCCTCAAGGGCCATTTGAGTGCCAGTACAGTGCCATTCACTGCATGCAGCAGAGCTCCAGAAGGTTCCGTGTGGATTTGGCTATTTGACGTTCACTGAAGCTTAGAGGTCTGGCCACTGTTCAAGACTCCGAATATGTATAACCAGCAGAACTTTGTGCATTTCTGGACGATTCCTCCGCAGGAACAGAAGACCGGATCTTTTGTCTGTTCTTCTCTCTAACTTCTTTCCATTCTGCCCCTCCTGGACAGTTATTCCTGCTCTGCCTCAGATCTCAGCCCAGCTAAATTGATGTGCCCCAGCAGCCCTACAAGCAGACAGGTTGTACTGGAGTGGAGGCCACATGCTGCTCGGAGCCTCAGCTTTGAACTTTTACAGTGGCTCCTCTGGAGAGGAAAGAGCTGTGTTACAAAAGTGAAGTATACACCGTGCAGGATTTTTATTAAGAGTTCGGTGCAACAACATGCAGGGAGGATGTAATACCACACTGACTGGGTGTAATATCTAACATGAACACAGTGAACATCCAGCTCTGATCGTAAGTGGGTGTCGATTTATTTGTTCACACAAAAGCTACTTTTTCTGTAACAAAATATTTGGTTGGCCTTTATTTTATAGTACACTAATAAGATGGAACGAGTTGTAAAATAAATTAGATAAAAAATAGAAATAATAGCATCTTTATTAGACTGTAAACCTTTTATTAGACTCTTATTAGACTTTCTTAGAGGCTAATTTGGGACACATTACAACAAAACTACACTCTAAACTAAAGTGTATTAGTTCCCGTTGTTAGACCCTTATTAGGCTATATTAGAGGGTAACAAATTACAAAAGAGCTGTACTGTAAACTAAAGTGTATAGACCCTTTTACAGCCGACATCATTGAAAAGCTGCGTGTGCATTTTGGCAACAGAAGTAGTGATCTCCTCCAGTCATCCAGACGAGTCATCAAGCTGCAAAGGTTGAATTGAACATTTTACCAGCACCAAAATCACCAAAACGTCTGTTTTTTGAGCATACGATACTTCAGAATCGATATTCCAGTGGCTGATATAAGTTGTTCAAAATTCCGACAGGATTCTGACAGTTTGAGAGCAACCGGTGGCGTCTACGGCTGCAAGCTATTAAATGTGTTGACTGGACTGAGGACGCGATCAAAACTGCTCGTGTTTGCGGCGAAGCATTGACAAGCTGTTGTGGTCCACCGGACTTCCATTGTCAAAATGTGCTTGCAGCTTTCTCATTGCTTACAAACTGTAAAAGGGTCTATTATTTCCCTCTGTTAGACCCTTATCAGACTTTATAGAGGGTAACAAATTACAGTGGAGCTGTACTGTAAACTAAAGTGAAATCACATATCTGCTACTTTGAGACTGATGCCTACTCCTTGTTAAAATCACATTATAGGTCTGTCACATGTAGACAAAATACAAATGTGTTGCTCTACAGCTGTAATTTTGGCTGTCTCAGATATGTGTTTTCACTTTAGTCTACAGTACAGTTCTGTTGTAATGTGTCCAAATCACCCTCTAAGAAAGTCTAATTAGGGTCAAACAGTGGGAAATAATACACTTTAGTTTGCAGTAGAGTTCTGTTGTACTGTGTGTGTAATTACCTGTTAATAAAGTCTAATAAGGGTTTGGCAGTGAGACATAATACACTTTAGTTTACAGTACAGTTCTGTTGTAATGTGTCCACAGTTACCCTCTGATTAAATCTAAGGGTCTAATACCAATAAAAAAAACATTATTTGTAGTATTTGTCTAATTTGATATAAAGTATAGCGTTATATCCTGTATGGTGTCTAATTCGGGTAAAAGATGTGTTTGTTTACTGTCTAATAACGAACATATTGTTTCTAGTTTTTGTCTAATTTGATACAAGTACGGCTTGTTGGGTCTTATTAGTGTACTGTAAAATAAATAAATATTCCTCCCAGACACCTGTCCCACAGGCTCATTTAACCAGTACAGATTGCTTTCAGTGAGACAAGATAAAAACAGAAAACAAAGCAAAAAAAATGTCTGACCAGTTGTTGTTTAACTCATGAATGACATTTGTTTAAATCAGATTGCTGGAAGACATTTACATAGTGAAGGAAATTGCCGGGAAATGTCACAAAGAATTAACGGGTTTTGATAGGGCGCTGAGAAATGCTGCTTTTTTGTACTCGCTGGCATTTTGGCATTTTGAGGCTTAAAAGTCAAATGGATTTCATTGATTTGTCTTCATGCTGGATGTTCCCCCGGCCGCTCTGCTCGCAATAGTGACTCTTATTGTTGCTTCTGCCAAATGGGCTTTTTGTGACGGCGGAGGAGAAGAGAGGGGAAGGCTGTCTGCTTCAGGAGGGCACAAATGGAGCTGCTTTCATTTTGTGAGGAGCCCCGCCAGTCGAGCCTGTCCATTAAAGTATCAGTGAACATCTCCAAACAACTAATGAGTTTATACCAATACACTGACTGTCTTCTTCCTAGTGATTAAACTAATAGCGTCTCATCTCAGAGGCACTAAAGCCTCAGATCCATTAGGGGGCACTAGATTATAATGAAACACACTGGAGCCAGAGGCAGAAGCAGAATAAACAAAAAGATGCCAGTTGATGTGTGCACCTTAAATGATTAAAAAAAAAACCATGGCAAAGATGCAGAAACTGAACATCAAAGTAAATATTTCCAGTGTTTCCAGTCTTGACCTTCATTTATTCCTCTTTTCAAGTCAATCAGCTGGAGTCTGTTGTTCAGAAACTTTCATATTTGGCACCACTGAGTGAATGTATGGCTTAAATAAAAAAGACCCCTGCTGTTTAGGTGCAGAGATCTTTGAAAAGGCTATAAATTTTTCCCGAACAACAGAGTCCATTCAGCTGCTAAACAAAACGATATTCACCGGGGATTCGTAAAACACCAGATTTTCTCCTTCACACTTCATTATGCCTCCTACTGAAAGCACAGTGCCGCTTGTAAAATATATATCTTGGCTAATGCATGCTATGTGCTAATTTGTCCAAATTGATACTTGGCAGATTTTGAGAAAAAAAAATGAGTTGAATTTTCAGAAAATACAAGTCCACAGTTCAGACTGGATTTTATTCTAACGCCTGGAAAGCAAAAAGCAGCAGAAAGAACAAAAAAAACAAGTGTTTCTAACAAGAGGAAGGAGATGTGATCCCGAGCACAATCCTCAGGTAGGATTTGACCCAATTATCTGTGATGCATCTCCATTTAAATGCTATCTGACGTCTTTCTGTTTTACACTGCGACCATTAAAGTGGGATGAGGTCTGTGAGTAAATGTCTTCGCCGGACGTCTCATCATTATTCCTACATTTATTAAATTAGGATGATTTATGGCTGGTTTGTATGGAGCACAGTATATTACCTAAATGACTATTTAACTGAACACAGGAATTTCATTAACTTCTGACCTCACAAGTACAGATTGTATTGCACCAGTGCAGCTGGAGGAAGGACTTCAGCAGCCTACAACTTCCTTTTATTACACTCTATTTCTGGATGATGTGGTGGAATATTTTATACTTTGTTGCTGTTCACACTGTGTGTGTATTCATGTGTCATGCTCTGCAGTGTCCACAGTATGTGTGATGAATTTCTTCGGTGTAGGACTTCACATTACCATTTTACAGCCCGTTCCCACTACAGCAGCTTGGTCCTATGCTGTGGTGGTACCCGTCTAGCATCAGTTCTGCAGGTGCCCGTCTACCGTTATGTTTTGAACCGCTGTCAAATTCAGATGACAGTGCATAAAGGGCGAAAAAGTAACATAATGTACCTTATGATGTATGTAACATAACATGACAAACACACGACTTTCATTCAGGAGTCTAGGGTTAATGTCCCACGTGAAACCAATAGTCAACAATGACTTCTTTTTAACTTATAACGTACCTTTATTTAGTTTTGTTAGATACAGTAGCTGATGCAAGTTATGTTATGTACGTTAACATAACTTAACAAACACAGGACATTCATTCAGGAAACCTGGGTTCATGTGTGTGAAACCAATAGTCAACATACGGAATTTATCTTACATACGTTAACTTAATGTAACAAACACAGGACTTTTATCCAGGAGACTGGGTGACTGGAACTTAGCAGGTATGCAAGTTACATAACGTATGTAAGTTATGCTAACTTATGTACCTTAACTTACATAAATTACATACATTAACTTAACTAACATTCTTATTTTCATGCAAACCATGATACTTTCTTAAACCAAACCAAATAGTTTTCTTACTTAAAACTAACCAAGTAGTTTTTGTGCCTTTAGTTTTAAAGTTTCATTGCTAGCTTGACCGCAAAGCCCTATACGTGCAAAACTGACGTTAGCGGAATACCTACAGCATCATAGTCTGAAGCAGGGGACCACCGAAAAAAGATGCTGTATTTGACGAGTTGGGAGAAGAAGGTGTTGTGTTTTAACATGAGAAGACCAACACCAACAGTCTGACTCTGTCTTCCTGAGTATGTCTGTGGCCCCAGGTCCACTGGCCTCTACTGACAATGCAAATCTTTAAATCTTGTTGAAACCTTAGCTGAACCCTTTGTGCAAAAACTGACTTTCAAAAAAAGAGGCTGAATCTGAAAGAGATGGGAGCAGTCAGACTTGATCTGAACAGCCCCAAAGGTAATTAGACCAGATCCAAAATATGGTTGACCTGAACAGACCCTATAAAGAGAACACCAGCAGAATGAAAATCTATCAATTAACAAGCAGCTGCAGCCCAAAGAGCAGCAATATAATAATAATAATAATATCTTCAGGATGAATGTAAGTTTGTAGAGACTAATTCCAAAATTAATTTGTTTATATGCTTCAAAGATCAATTAATAGAACTCTCTGTAGTCTACTCTGACAGATAGACAGAAGATAATCCTTTAAAAACCAATTGAATCATCATGTTGCCATCAAGTCATTTCACAGCATAAATGTTTTTACACAGGCTGCTGATTTCCTAAAGTATTTCCTCCTGTGGTGATTATGACGTGCCATGTGCTCGCAGTAGATACGCTCTGTTCCATTACGGTTCCACTCAGTTATTGATGCATAGACCTGAGACCTGTGGCAATCAAACCAGACCACATCCAACTCGATTAGACTGTGTGTAATTTGGATCCAGTTCAAGTGAGGTCCAACGCTGGGTCTCTTTTCCTCAACACTGAGGTGACCAGTCAGTTCTCCTGGCTCAAAACAGAACTGCAGGGGCCATTCTTGTGCAAATCGAGAAACATGTCAGCTAGTGCAACGGTGTAGCTTTCATTGTTTTTCATGTGTTTCTAATAGCTGCACACATAATAAGCAATATCAAGCTGTGGCTATACAGGAAATACCTGTTATCGGGGTCAATTCATTGTTGGGGGGTCTTTTTGTGGGATTTCTTAAGAAAAATTTTGAATATCAGCAGACTTAATCTTTAAAATAAATTATTTTTTTTATCATTACACCCTGGAAATCAATGCAGGCAACATTTCAAGAACTTATCACAGTACACCTTCATAGTGCTGGACCGCTTTCAAGACTAGGAGACACCACATTTACTTATGAGTCTAATCCATCGATGCAAACTTTGTATGAGATGTTCATATTCATCTAACTCTCTGTAATAGAAGAAGTCTGACTCAGTGTCTTAACACAACGATTCCCAGCTTTTTATCTTGGAGTGATTTACTGCTTTACTGTCAAAATATAACATCAGTTATAATTATCAGCTACCTTTGGTAACCTTTTGGTCTCTTTTCTGGTATAAACTAGTATAAGCATATTTTTCTTGTACAAACAGCAGCAGCACAGACTATGCTAATACACACTCATCCTTACCTTAAGAATAATAATGACTCATTATCACAGAGCTGAGAGGTCTACTGAGGCCAACTATTTTGAGTGAGGACAAAAAAGAAAAAAAGTATCTTTTTAAATAGACTTTTATAATTGTGATTTATTAATCCATAAAATCTTTTACTGTGTCTGTGTTACATGTACAAATCTAATTTTGACGACCTCTGAGCGGACAAACCTCGGGGACCCCCTGTGATTTGAGAGGTCACGTCTCCAGTCTGATCTCGAGTGCACAGCCAACGTGGTTTGATTATGTGACGAAGTACATATTAATCGATTCAGTGTTGACAAAGAGCATCCAACATTACCTGATGCAAATAGTCGGACGCTTGCTTTCAGTTAGGGAGTGTGTCAGTTCCACATACATCCTGAGAGTGGAACTGTGGGTAGTAAAAGGTTAAAGCGGCTACCAATATATTTCTCACATTGACAATTAATATTAGGACAAAAGTATGATGACCATATACAAAAATACATCTTCTAACTTCTACATAGTTCTGTATCTTGAGGAAAATCTACTTGGATGCTTTATGGCATTAATGGTTGTTGATTTATGGCACAATTCAAGACGAGGCTGCTGTTCTTCTCGCTTAAATTGAGCAGGTATCATCATACAATCTTCCGTATCAGGGCTTATAGGAAACATGGTGTCTTCTTTTGAAATGCGCAACAGTAAAATTGGGGTCGCTGATAAATTTGACCACTGTTTGATTGTTTACAAAGATTCCATTGATTTGCTGATGTTTACAGATGCTACATGTAACATCTGAACCCCCACAATTATGCACACATGACTGCTTATGGAACACATGAAAAAGAAAATTCAATGGCATATAGCGTGCCTCCATACATAAGGCAATATGTTATGGATATGTATTGGTGTTCTGTACCTCTGTGACTTTCCTCAGAAGTGTGTCTTGAAGGGAGCTGCAGATTCATAAGATGAATATAAAGAACTTCACATGCTGCGATGCATACATGAATGAGAATGTCCCCCACACCGACCGTACATAATCAGTCAGCCATGTTCCTTGATTGTTCTCAGCAGAGCCTCAGCTGAATTCAAAGCGTCCTTTTAAAATCCATGGAATTCACCTGGGACCGGAGTGGGGGAAAGAAAATATTTCCAGCCCACATTACCTGGAGAGTCATTTTTCAGCCGGGCTGCGTGAGATTTGGTTAAGCCTGCCCGTGTCTCCTGCCATGCCCCGAGGTCATGTCAGACGGACAGGTCGGCTAGATATGTAAAACTATTCCACAGATCCAGAGCCCGGGGTTAAAGGAGAGGGGTCAGGCATGAACTCGCCTCCTCTCTCAGGGTGACACGCGTCTGTAAATGGCATTAGCTCGGAATATGTATCGCATCGCTACTGCCCTTTCCTTTACCGATGTGGAGGTCAAGCTGCCGCTCAATTTAAGACCAATGTGAGGTGCATTAATTATGAGCTCTGGAACTCAACTCAGTATGAACTATGTATGTGAATTAAATATGCATCCATGTGCTGCACTGTATGTACACATGACTTTGCCTTCAGAGTTTTTCATTCCCTCAGCCTTCAGCTCCCTCCACCCCCGCCGTGCGAGTTGACAGCGCTGTTCATTCCACTCGGGATGATGATGTGGATGTCATGAATTGTATTGGCAGCTGCCAATGTCGATACGGCATTATGGAATGAACCAGTGTTTCACACAGTATCTTAATCTAATTTACGAGGCTCCCTGCTTCCTGGGCGGCCAGGATGCTACAGGGTCGGCCAAAGTCGAAGAAACAAAGTAAATATAACGGACAGGATGCCCTTCTCCCCAAACATGGGGAAAGGTATTCAACACGGACAGGAAGAGATAGTGGTAGTGTGATGTAAAGGTGTAGTTCAGGTTGTTTGATGTGGGGCTGCATGACAGTACAGTAGATGCCAGTCAGCACGCTTCCAGTGAGGAAAATCAGAGTAGGGCACCAGCACGAAGCAACGCAACGAACTGCTGCGACAGGGTCAGCAGCAATAGGTGTTTTGGCCACTTACAGGAATAATGCAATATGTAGCAACTGCACAAGTTGGAGCCATAGACTGTATATTAACTAGGTCAAATCCCTATTTAACATACAATCTATGAGTGGTCTATAAAGTGAGTTGTTTCTAACGTGAAACAGGCAAACTTAAACAGTTATTCTGGCATGGAATACGAATTTCAAAGGACAACACTGTGGCTGTCGTGTTGTCGTCAGAGAGGCACAAGCGACAGATTTCTTCTTTTAAAGAGGACGCTATATTTAGATTATTTTCACAACTTTATTTTGCAGTCAGACAGCCTTTTCCAACAGGAAACTGAACAACATCAGTCATTTGAATCTGCAGCAACACTTGAGTTACTAGTTTACTGCTGCTTTGATCTGTTACTGTACTTTGTGTTTTCTGAGGTAAAATGACTGATTTTGCCTATGAAGTTTGGTTTGTTTGAAGAGCGTAAAATCTTATATAATGGTTGTTTCCAATCAGCAAAGATTGTCTGAAGCACTAAAAATATTCTGATTATAGTGTACACTTAAACTGATACTTATTTTTTTCCTATGTGGACCTTTTTAAGTTGCTAAAATAACTTTTGTTGCTGACCCTGTCCACAGCAGTGCATTGCTCAGCTTCCATGCTGGTGTCCCTGACTGCTTCTCCAAACTGGGGGTGTGCCAAAGGGCAGCTACTATAGCTAATGCACTGACTATCGATGAGTACCTCATACAACCCCACATATAATAATTCAAACTAACCTTTTAAGATAAAAAAAAAAAAAAGAAATACAGCTGAAATACAAGACGCAAATACTTTGGCTTGTATTCATTTTGTTTTGCTAAGAATGCAGCTTCTCCTGTGACTCCAGTATTCAACAGTCACCTGTGAAACTGAGTGATCTGCTGCACATGCTTAGAAGAAGAAGTAGCAGCATTGTAGCACACATACAAAGGGCTGAGACATGGTTGTAACAACCGTATTGTATTGCTCCTGCTGGCACTGCGGTGTGCTGTGCATCAATCCCATGCAAATTGCCCCCACTCTATTTTTTTTTTTGAAAGCACACCCAAACACTCCCCGCCTCATACATATACACACATAAACACACATCGCTGCACTTCCCCCAGCATCCCTTTACGTGATATCATTAGCTATAAGCAATTGCCTGACAAGCAAAAGGCAGGGTGCCAATTTTTTTCCCTTTTTTTAGCTGCACATAAATCTAAAGACCACATATGCTGCTGTCTTTGACGCAATTGTTCCTCCAAACATGTCTCTTTCCCTTCTCTCGCTGCACGGCTCGAATCAATTAGCACAGGAGTGTTTAAACTGCGGTGCGTCGCCCTCCCGTCTGTTTTAAGATAACTAGGGAGCTTTTAATTTTGGGCCACTTTGCGATGGTGAAATGTAAAGGAGCTGACAGGCAGGGAATGGCTGTTATTTACAAGTATATGATGGTGGAGGTAGTTTAGTATGCAGGCCACCGCATCTGTAACAATACAATTTCCTTTCAACAACAGGGTGATTTCCTCTTTCGGGGGCCAGTGTTGGCACGGCAGAAAAACCCACACAGAGCGTTAAGGTTAGCTCTCGGAGGCATTTAAATCGGCCGCTGTGTCCAATGTAACGCCGGGCGCTGCATCAGATGAGACAATGTTGGTTTATTGGGACACTCACATGCGGGGACACACATGTGGACACTCGTGCAGAATGAAGTGCTGGATGTCTCATCACAACTTCTCTCTGTTTTATCTTTATTTAGCCAGTCAGCGTTTGAGAGCGATGGGAGTCTGGGAGACACCAGAGAGAGGTTTGTGCAGGGATTTGATCGTCGGCCACGAGGGTTGCATGTGATTACAGAAGCGAGGATCTTAATGAATACACCAGCTTTGGGCCGTTCACAGCTTCTCTCTGTGGTGCAGGAAATTCTCAGAGCGCGGTGTACCCAATTATTGCTCCATGTCTCTGCTTCTCTGGAGCAGCTCGGGGTTTGGTTGCTTTGCTGAGGGGCAATTTAAGAGGAATTAGTGAGGAAGGTGAGTGAGTTATTAATTCCCATTTCCATGAATTCTACCAGCTGGTCTTTGGGCTCGAGCCAGCAACCTTACAATAACAAATTTGCATCTGAGCAGCATTGCAGATTTGACATGGAGGGTAAAATTGCAACCAATTCTCTCTCTCACAGAGGAAAATTGAAATACCAGGAAAGAGTCTTTTGAGATGGAAAAATATTGACAGTGAGTCATAATGGCAGTGATTGACCTTGAGTTTATGTTGTGTTTGGTTTGAGACATATCAATGTGGTTCATCCCTTAAAGTTTCCATGAAACAGCTGGTGGAGTGCTTACTGCTAACATGTTTCCTGAAAAACAGGCAGCTAGGGAGGAACAATAATTGGCGTTTCTAGTATCTGCGTGTTACACCCCTCTACCATGCAGCTAATGTTGTCCATAGATGTCGGATGGAACACTGATTTTGACTTCATGGGAACTTGCAAGACTGCATAACCGGTTGATTCCACCAAGCATGGCACGTCTGCGCCACGGTTCTGATCCGTCCTCCGCACGGCTGCAAGCCCCAACAGCAGTGTTCCAGAAGCATTTTAGCAGCGGAGCATTTTGCCCGCCTGGTTATATTTACTTCCTCAGATTTTCTTGTTTAAGTCTTCTATCTTTGGTCTTTGTGCTCTACCATGGGTAAGCAGGCTACGTGGTTAAATATTTTCTTGTCTGTCTTTATGATTGTGCATCTGCACGGGATCTTTTATTTTGAAAATTAACTGGATTCTCCCTGCCTCTTCTGTGTCTGACTTCCTGCCCGTTCAGTCTGCTCTGTGCTAATTGACACGGCATCCATTAAAAATAGACTCGGCGCATATTTGAAGTGCAGTGGAGAGCTGCCTCTAGGACGTGCCGAGATGCCGCTGGTGGAATCACAAGCATTGTGTAGAATGGCCGACTGACGTGGCGCGGCCGTAACGCGACGCAGCCACACCTGGTGGAATTTAGCGGTAACTTTTGCCCAACAGTGGTCAGTGTCGCCACAATTTACTACTGATCATCAACACTAGGCTCATTAATGGCCCCTTTACGTGTGAAAATAGATACGTCCGTAACTGTCGCTGCACATTCCTCCATGCGTCCTTTTACGCTGCCATGGATGTTAAGCGATCCATCCACTAGAGGACGCCGCATAGAGACAAAAGTTACCCTAAAGAAGAAGAAGAGGCAAACGTTTCTAACAAAAATAAACATAGCAATGCTGGAGGAGGTTAAAGCGGAGGCAGTGTTGCAGAACATCGCAGCACTTGAACTTCTCTGTCATCCTGTGGTCGTGTCTCACTTGAACTATTTGGCACACTGTCCCCCACAACTATCGGTGGTACTGCTTTGCTTTGTCCGTATCCGTAAGCTTTCAGAAAACGGCACAGACAGAAGGTTCTGCCCGTATCTGTATCTAACATTAAGCATAGATAAGCCTTAAGTCTCACTGTAGAATCTACTGATGCTACTACACCTGTCAAGCCTTTCAGATATGTGGGTTTCAGTGCTAACAGTTGCAAATTTATCACTCAGATTTTTCTTATTTTTTCAAACATGTCCTGATTTCAAACAGATTTCAGAAGCAGGGTTTTAATTTCTAACTGGTAACCATCGCCTCTGACCTAAACGACAACTGTCGCTTGCAGATTTTGTCAGCTGTAGATAGCTAGCCAATTAAGCTGACTGCAGGAATTCATTTGCTTGGCAGCGCTGTGTAGCTGAGATAGAGATAATGTGTTGGGTTTTTTTCTCCCATCTACCAATTGATTACTTGAAGAATAGGCAGCTGACTTTAATGTTTTCAGCTGACTTAAATGAGAACTCCGTGAAACATTCTTAATTATGTTCTTGACGGCTACATGTGTCATATCATGCTGTAAGAGTGAAACTAAAAGTACGTGTCTAGACAAAAAGACAATGGACTAAAATTACAAGAGAAGAGACGTTTATGATTTTGTGTATTCGTCTGGGGCTGATGGAGTGTAAACATCCCCAAATCCAATAAATGCAGGGCAGAGCCGTGAACAGTCAATTATGGGATAATTGTAATAGCCAAAACATTATGCAACAGTAACACAAGGAGAGAACAGTCAGGAAAGTCAGAAAATAGACTGGGGAAGTTGCACAGCTGTAACCAGCCAATGTTTGCAAATATTAGTCATCATAAGCCATTGGTCATAACAGACCAAGAGAGGCTGTAGCAGGAAAACCCCCGATTCCACTACATTAAACATGGTTTTGTTTATTGAATGAATGCACGCAGGTTTTCATTCGTGAGAGGAAGAATGTTATTTCCTCTTTCTAAAGTTACATAATGTGGTTTTAATTCAGCTGTCTTGCTTTGATTCAGCTGCCTTGTTTATTTTTTTGAATCTGAAACTTCCAATTATATAATAATGCAAATTACACTGTAAAAATAAATTATTTGTTTTAACTTCAAAAAAACATGCCTGACTGAATTAAAAAAAAAACAAACAAAAACAAGCTGAGGTATTCAAATAAACTTATGTCAATTCTGATGTACTTGGAGAGAAAAGTTCAATAAGCGACTGTGGAGGTGGGTGTGGTTAGCAGTTAGCTGCAGCAGAGACAGGTGTGGGGGCTCATGGGAGTAGCGTCAGGTGAGTTGATTAGCACAGCTGCTGCTGGTTTCCTAATTACACCCTCCCCCTCTTATGTAGTAGCGCGCAGGTCTTCAGATGACTTCTGCTCTCACAACAAAGAGGAAGTCTACGTGGGTTTTTTTCGTTGCTTTTGAGCTGACCGGCGGACATGTGCTGCAGTAGCCGGACAGCCGCAGACACATGTCTTATATTGTTGAGTTATGTTGTAGTCTTTTGAGCAGAAGTCATAGAATAAAAGCATATTGGCTGAGAGCTGAACCTGTATGTCTGTGCTGGGGGAAGTCACGCAGGTAGCGAGATGACTACAAGGACATTTCACCTCAAAATCAAAAATACACATCCTTTCCCCGGCCCGTAGTGCTATTTATCCATCTAGATTTTTTCGGTGTGAGTTGCAGAGTTTTGAAGATATCAGCTGCAGAGGTGTCTCCCTTCTCTGCAGCATAATGGAACTACATGGCACTCAGCTTCTGGTGCTCAAAGAACAAAAAATACATTCGAAAAATTCAAAACCAGCAACTCTTTCCAAACTCCGTACTGTGAGCAGTTTCACATGGGAACGAATTTCTTTCAAGTAGAAAGAAAAGTAGTTTATAGATTCTAAAGCAGTAGGTTTTAATGCTATTTTTGGTTTGAACTGTCCCTTTAAGATATTAAGTTGAACCAACAACTCTTCAGTCACGTCGATGAACATTACAAATTTGATTTACTTTTACATTAAACTCATTTCAAAACAAATCCTCAAGTGTTCTACAGATATTAGAAATTGTAAGTTTAATAAAAATGTATATTTATGTTAATAAGAAGGTTAATAAGAAAAGATGATTTGATTTCACTGAATTCCTTTAGGATTTTTTTTACAGTGTATATTTAAAACCAAAAATCAGAAAGAACATCTACTTTTTCATTTCCCCAAACTGGTTCCAGTCAAGCTATTTCTGTGTTGACACTCAGCTGAAATGGTTTCGACATGACAAGTGGAGAGCCCAGCAACGTCAGCGTGTCCAGGTTATATTTGGGTCAGTTCAGTGCTCTGGCACGGAGGTGTGACATACCCATATTGTGCCAGAACTGGCACACTGCTGTGAGCGCCTCAGCTTGCTCTCTGCTACCGAGGCTTTCAGTCCAAGTCTGAAGTGCGGCTCACCCGTATGGAAAATCACTTCCCCCTATAACCCCCGCCGCCTCCCTCCTCTCAGTCTTCTCCCCCGGTTAATGTGTTGACTTGGCCCACGGAGTCACCTGAAGGGGAAAAACAGAATCTCCTGAGTCATTGCTCCACTTCTTTTTCCAGAAGCATGACAACGGGCCAAGACGTCAGGGTTTGGCATTTTCCCCATTCCTGGGTCTGCCTGTCCAACATGCTGGAAGCTAAATGCCATCAGAAGGGTACGATCATCAAAGTGGACATTGCCTAAATGCTACAGCACTGTTTCCTTAATGTTGTGGGGGAGGTTTATTTATGAATGTGCTGAAATCTGCCTCTGGCGCGGCTCCCTCTGTATCGACATGGTACACAGTGACATAAATCTGAAGGCGCTGGCAGTCAGCGCTGTATTTCTCCTCATTGTTGATACAGAGTATAATGCCGGAGTGTGATCGTATCTAATTGAAAATGGAAATGAATCGCATGGAAAAAGCGAAAATGAAATTAAAGTGAGGGAGGTATAAGCGCTGACGCTCACCCCTGAGGATGGCGAACCACAAGGCACCAGCCTTGGTTACATAACTGTTTTCCCTCTGCTCCCTTGGCAAAGAAATGAAAACACACACATACACACACATACACACACACACACACACACACAAACACCGACCAAAAGCAATTAGGACTGAGGAAATAACAGGGAGCAGGAGTCTGGTGACTAGTGTTTCCATCAGTGCTAGCTTCTCTGCAACTGGAGCTACGGCCTCTGAATAACTCTGAGTCAGTGGAGTGTCCCTCAGAGAGCGGTTAGCCTACTGCTAACCGTTTATTTAAGTCATGATGGAGCCTGAAACCACACTGGAAAGTGTGTCGGTTTTAGTTTGTATGTTCTTGTATTATGAGGAAGTGTCCGCACGAGGAGACGAGTGAGGAGAACTGAGGTTGAAACTGACGATGATGTTGCCATTCACTCTCACTGACTTCAGTCAGGAGTTCAGAGTGGAGACGTGGGTTTAGGTTTTAGTCCTTTGGACAGTTTCTGTGAAAACAAACACTGTTAAAGACACAGAACTTCATTTTTTAAAGCTGATATAATCACTTTTGTTGCAATAAAAACAGATCAAATGACAATGTGTAATGTGTAATATGTTGCTCATAGTGAAACCCTCACATTATAATTATCAGCTGACTCTGCAGTACCATTAAAGGTCCAGTGTGTGAGATTTACAGTTGGTTATTGACAGGAAAGTATGTTGTCATTTGTGTATAATCACCTGAAAATGAGAACCATTGTGCTTTTGTTATCTTAGCATGAGACCTTTATATCTACAGAGGGCCCTGGTCCTCTCCCGTGGAGGCCGCCATGTTGCACAGCCATGTTTCTACAGTAGCCCAGAGAAGACAAACCAAACACTGCCTCTAGATACAGCCTTTTGTGTTTTACTTGACTTTTGTGGTCATCGGAGGTTCTCTTACATGCAGTGAAAGGAGACAACATTTTTAATCTGTAAGCTCTCCATCAGATGCCACCAAACCTTACACATTGGTCCTTTATAGGATCTTCCAGGTAACTATTTTGTTTTTCCAGCCGGCAACTTTACTGCTTTTGTTCACTCTCAGCACTTTCATTGCCTTTTAGTTGTTTTCAGCAAAAAACCCTCTGAAAACTAACTGGACAGTACCTGCTCTGCACAAAATGGCAGGAGGACACACGATCTTGTTCCCAGGTCATCAAACACCAAAGTTTGGAGCTGGTGGCTTGGACCAAGCTGCAAACCCAAAGTATCAACCTGCGAATGAGACTCAACAATCAACTATCTCTCTCCAGAATCGCTTACTGCACCTTTAATGTGAGTTTTTTGATGCCACTTTGTGTCAAAATTGGAACTTTTGTTTTAGGTTATAGTAGGTTGGCAGTGGAAAGGATTAGTGTTGGCTGTTAACGACACTTCATCTAATGAAGGCTCTCACAACTATGACTAAACTCATTTCTCTGTGTGTGTGTGTGGTGTGTGTGTGTGTGTGTGTGTGTGTGTTGTGTGTGTGTGTGTGTGTGTGTCAATGGACACTCCCTCTGACTCACAGGTTCAGTCACTCTTTAGCACGTCCTGTCCCCCCCCCCCTCTCCCCTCCACCCCTGCTCCTGGTGTCCAACCCCCATCCACCACCATCCACCCACTCACCCTCCAACCCTTTTTTCATCCTCCTCCCCTTCATCCCCAACCTCTGACTCACAGTGCCAGTATCCTGTGACACTTGCAGGATGATCACACAACCACCACCACCACCACCCTCCTCCTCTTCCCTCTTTCTCTCTCTCTCTCTCACACACACACAAATGCATACACACAATCTCTGCTCACAGACTTGCCCAGTGTTAAGTCCCTGGCTTAGTCAGCCTCTGAGCGGAGCACAAGCCCTGCTGGGAAAGAGAGGCCAGGCAAGCCCCAACAGAATGCTAATGATGTCATTAACCTCTGGACTCCAGGGTCGGGGGGAAAAGTGGCTCTGAAAGGCAAAGATCACGTCACTCTTCCACTTACTCATTACATATTTAGTATTAGACATGCACGCAGGTGCCCCACAAAAATAGGCCTGTGTGGAGACAATAAAGAAAGCCTTTTTATTACATTAAAACATAATGAGCGCACTGATAGCTGCACTTTTTTGGATACAATCTTTTGATTAAGGACTCAGCCAGGGTGCTCACTCGGTCAGATGGGTTGTGCAGTAGTCTGTGTACATACAATCATTTGGAAAATCCTTGAATGGAAATCAAACACAGACAAATACGTGAGCGAGATGCATTCCTAACGATAAAAGTGAACGTGAAAAGCAACTCAGACTTATGCAGTAGGTGAGCATAAGTTCATAACATAGAAGCAAAGGATCGAGTGAGGGTTTTGAAGGCTCATACAACTACCAATGTATTCCCAGAGCTATGTTGATAGCCAGCATTTTGTCATTACTCGGTCATAATAAAACACAAATAAACTACAGAGGCAGTAAAGTTGAGCAAAAAGGGTTTAAAGCTTCCAGGCTGGTTGGTAAACCTGGAGAGAGGCAGTCATGGCTCCATTTTATGCCTTTTTATGCTAATTATTTTGCTGAAAAAAGAAATATTGCCATAGAATCTCGGGCTGTAGTCAACCAAAGGCAATACTGGTTGACTGAAATGCTGCCTATTCTTCAAGTAATCAATTGGTCGATGGGAGAAAAAAAAACTTGCACATTACCTCTATCTCAGCTACACAGCGTGGCCGAGCAAATGAATTCCTACAGTTTGACCATTTATATTTCACACATAGCTATATAGTTACCTTGGGGGCATGTCTATCAAGTCACACCAGCTTCAAAGCTAAATGCTGATGCTGCAGTATAAACCTCCACAAAAAGCAACATGAAACAACAGCATCAGACCTGCTACTCCCATAATTTGTTTTGCTTCAGATGAGGCTTCATGTTCACACACTTTTTCTTGACTGTCCCTCAATAGTATAAGATTGGTGCAACTTCACAATAAGATCTAAAAAATGCTGTATTAACAGTACCAGTTTTTGTTTGGTTTTTTTTTTTTTGTTTTGTTTGATTGTGTTTTGTAGCCTTTTTGTCTGTTTTAGTTAATGTGACTATGTTCTATATTTTTTAGAAGGTATCAGTGTGAAATCGGTGTGACAGTGTGAAATGGGTTTGTTCATAGTTATGAACCTACAGAGAATCATCACCTGGAACTGCAGCTTCCCTCAGAACACAGAATTTAATTTTTAAAGCTGCTATAACCGAATGATAAATCCGCAGGTACCACAGGTAATTATCATCTGGCTCTGCAGTCTCATTTAGCTCAATGGAGCTTTATAGGCTCTTTCAGATAACTGTTTTGATTTTCACGCCTTCAACTTTACAGTTTGTTCTCTCTCACAGCATCATTTTTGGCCACAATGACCAAAATGCCCCCCCCCCCCCCCCCCCCCCCCGATAGCGAAGTGGAGTGCAGGAGCAGAGGGGTTGTTTCCATCTGCCTGACTCATGCAGAATTGGAAATGTCACAGTTATGATTAAGGCATCCTGCAACAATTTCCTTGGAGAGGTGTGCATGGGTGTGTGTGTGTTGGCTGATGGTGTGGGGGGTGGGTGCTCCCATTGGGCCATCCCCCCTATTAAAAATTAACACGTCATCTATTGGGAATAACTAACTGATTTCCCAAAATGTCATTAATCAAAATAGACAGTTCAGACAATTCTTTAACAATTAGCAGCTAGGGGGAAAGAGTAAGTACATTTAATTGATAAATGTAAATTGTAAAAAGTGAATTTAGTCTTAAAATTTTAATTTATCTAGTTGGCTGTTTCTCAGTGTTACCGTAAATGCAGTTACTGCTGTGTGGTTTGGTTTTAGCTTTTGTAGCTACTGGGGAAAACTTTTTCAAACAAACACAATATGTAAGTTCTGCCATTATAGGTCTCTTTCACATTAAACCAACAACAAAATATATAGTTTGATTGCGTGAAGTAGCTTGGGATCATGGGAGTTTTAGATGTATCTGATGTATCCTGTGTTTTCCCAGAAGTTAGAGCAACTAGCAGCTAGTAGCCAAAATGACCCATCCTAAGTCCCACCCCCTTTTAACAATGTGCTCCAATAACAATTGAGCAAGCTATTGTCACCAAAATGCTAACAATCTAGCTGGCTAATCCAAAAGTACATCACTTGTTAGCTAAATTGTTACATCTGATAGCTGAAGTTAGAATGCTAGCCAACTAGCTATTGAGTCTACATTATTTATTAGCTAAGATGTAACTATGTTGTGTTTACAGGTCTCCCAGCAACAAATTTTAACCATCTTCAAACTGTTATTGGAACACAGAGCTAAAAGGCGCGGGACTTAGGTAGAATCAGTCACTGTTTTCTCTGGGTTCGCACATTGTTGGAAACATTTGGGCAACCCTAAGTACATAACTCAACAAAACATAACATGTCTATAATATGTAACATGTCTTCATTAAGATGTTTAAAATGCTAACTTCAATTATTTTTTGCTAAACATAGGCCTAGTTACTGTGTTGGCATTGTAGGGCATAAGGAATGCATACCTGTCTTTTTTATGTAGGTATATATTTGATATATTTGTCTATATTTATTTCAGAAGTTCAAACCTATATAATATCAGACACAAACAACACCGATCTTATATTATAAAGCTATTATTAGTTGAACCTCAACCGCTTACATTAAGTATTTTCTTTCCGTTTAACAGCTTGCCTCACAGCCATCAAGGGCACATTTAATGCAAACATATGAGATCATTTCTGTAAGCTCTGTTGCCCTTCTCCCAGATGGCTAAAAAAAAAAAAAACTACCAGAGGGTCCTAGATGGAGCGCGTGGCAGTGTGTGTGTGTGTGTGTGTGTGTGTGTGTGTGTGTGACACGCAAGATAGCATGACAGAGCTCTGACATGCTAGACAGATAAAAACATCTCAGAGTCAAATTGCAATATTTGTATGCATGGGTGTCATAGTATCATTTTCAATATTTTTGGAATTTTTGGACTGTAACCAAAAAATAATGAGCTTTGCACAGCGTGTTTATATGCAACTGTGCAGATTTGCATTGTCAGATGAATATGACAGGTTTTGACATGCCGACTTGGATCTATATCAACACAGACAGCAGACAGTGCACCTACACATAGATTAACCTTCAGGACAGATTCGGGGGTTTTTGGTATTCTGTTGGGAAATCTCAGCTTCCACCCCCACAGTTCCACTGAGTGTATCTGTCCTACATCCACTCTCTCAGGACATTTTTCCATTGAGGGATGCAAGTGTAGTGGTCAGAGGGAGTCAGGGTTGGGTGGTGGTGTCACCCACTGCACATTAGGCTTCAGCTAATAGGGTCATTGATGTCAGTGGGCCGGATGAACATCTGTCCAGTGACACACACACACACTGGAATATACACAGCTCACATACACAACCAGAGGAGTGCACTCAGTAGAGTGCAGATCTCCACCAGGCAGAGAATTCTTTGATGTTACCTCTTTGTAATCACCAACATTTTGATTAATAACTGAAATGTAATTACATATTTTTTCTCAGTAATTGTAACAGTTTACATCTGTTCTCAAGACTAGGGGGACATGAGGTCACTATGTCTTGACCTTTGACCCCCAAAATCTAATCAGTGCATCCTTGAGTCCAAGTGGACATTTGTGCCAAGTTTGAAGAAATTCAATCAAGAACACAATGATTTTGACCTTTGACCTCCAAAATCCGATCTGTTCATCCAGGGGTCCAAGTGAACATTTGTACCAAATTTGAAGAAATTTGGTACCAACGTGTCACTGAAATATCACTTTCATGATAATATGTTGGATGTGAGGTCAGTGACCTTTGACCTTTAACCACCAAAATCTGTGTCCAAGTCTGAGTGGACGCCTGTATCAAATCTGAAGAAATTCCCTCCAAGTGTTCCTAAGATATTGCCTTTATGAGAATGGATTGCATATGAGGTCACAGTGGCCTTTGACCTCGAACCACCAAAGTTTTATCAGTTCTTGCTTGAGTTCAAGTGGACATTTGTGCCAGGTTTGGAGAAAAAAACCTCATGGTGCTCATGAGCTATAACATTCACAAGTATAGGAGGGACATTAAGTCACAATGACTTTAACCTTTGACCTCCAAAATCTAATCAGTTCTTCCTTGAATCCAAATGGTCATTTGTACCAAGTTTAAAGAAATTCCTTTAAGGTGTTCTTGAGATTTCGCCTTCACAACAATTGCATGACCTCAAAACATAATGCCTGCGGCCACAGCTGTCGCCAGTGTGGAGGCATAAAAAAGATTTTTTAAGGTTTTTCAAAAAATTGTGAATCACAGAGGTCCTTCGGCATACAGTCATGAATGCACACAAGAAAAAATAGCCTGATCGGTCCAGTAGTATCCGAGATTAGCTGCGGACAATCTTTAGATACATGGGTCACACATACATACAACCACAAGATACATGGGCTATGTGGACACACAGGGAAGCAGCACATGCACCTGTGAAGTTTCACATAAATATGTAAAACTGGACACATTATGCAACACAGACACAGACATACAGTATGCAAACAGTCATTTAAGACACACAAACGCACACACATACACAGGAACACAGCAGGAGGAAGAGGAAGTGGCTGCCAAGGAGGTGGGAGATGAGTGGGCACTGAGCAAACAACACTTAGAGCAGGAAGTCCCTATAGGAAGGTTTGCTCAGAGGAAGGAAGTGTGTTTGGTGTGTGTGAGTGCATGAACATGTGCGGAGGAGGTGTGGATGTAACACCATGGGTCCAGCTGACTTTGAAACCACAACAGAGTGGTGTAGATTTTTTTTTTTCAGCGCTGTATCCATATCAGAAGCAGCACATGTCCTTTACAGGGTGAAAGCCGGTCAAGGGAAACATCTGGTTTCTTTCAGCTCCACTAACTTCGCCCAGGTTATAAAAATTACAGCAAGCCACTTTGTTAATAAAAGCCTTAAATTGTAGTCATTTTCAAATGCAAATCCATACGTGGGGGCTTTTAATGTGCCGCCACTTTGAAAAGCTCAATTATATCATGGGCAAGGGCACAGATAAGCCAAGGTAAGACTGAATACAGCGAGGTGAAAAAGTCTATTATGGAAGAGCCACCTCAATATAGTTTTTATTTCACCTTTCTCCCTTTCTGCCTCGGAGCATGTCGGGCAAGAGAGTTACATCATTTTTTCATTCGCTTTTTATTTAAGGCTCTTTAGAAATGTATCAATAGACACTGTGACTTTACCTTGGCTCCTACCAAAGGAATCTAACATGTTTTCAAAGTAGAAATTGGCAAGTGATGACTCAGCTGCTAATTTTACTTTTCTGAAGCTGATGATTTGAGGCTCTTGTAAGAATGTCTTTAAACTTTATATCTGACAAATGATCTAATTCAAATGATTTATTGCACGTTTAAATATATGAATACAATCCCTTCCAAAACCCCATGAATTCTATACCTTTATCGTCTGACATACCTCCACATCCTCGTCAAATGAGCTCGAGTGCCCCGTTAATGACCTCAGCCATCATGTCCCAAGTGTGTTCATTTCAAAAGATGTTAAAGTGGATGTGAAAAGTCACACTACATTAAAGTGGATTTTGTTACAATATTTTCATAAATTTGAACTGTTAGTATTTAGTTCAGTGTGGTCAAGGATGGCTCTCAACCATGTAGCCTATTCATCAGCAAACTATCTGAACCATTACTTTTAGATTATGTAAGCTGTTTCTTTAGCCGACTATTTCAACTATTTATCCATTACCATGTCTAGATGGGAACCCCAGACCCACAAAAATCTCATGAGTGATCATTATAACCCAAACCATGATTTTTTTCCATCACGTAAGTGTTTTTTATCCCCAAACCTAAGCAGATCTTAACCACAGCATTATCATATTACAAAACAGGCTAGTTAGTTTGTACAACGCGCACAATAAAGAAATATCTTGTACAAATCTTGTGAGTTTTGCATAATCTAGCTAAAAGTTAAATTATTATCAACACCATTTATCCATTACTCTTAGCATTTTTAGCATTGTAATGTACATTCTTTTAGTTACTTCAACTGTTAGATGAAATAACTAAAAGTGCTGGATACTCATAGTTAGTGGTTAAGCTGTTTGTCTATTAGGCTACTTTTAGCCAACTATTTAAATAATTTATTCATCACTTTTAGCTTACTATTTCAACCAGTTATTCATTGCTTTTTGCTAATTACGTTGAATTTCAACCACTCATCGCTATAGCTAATTATTTCGAACATCTGTCCATTAGTCTACCTTTTCTATCTGTTAAACTGTATATACTTTGTGCTACTCCAGCTTTAGCTAACTATTTCAACTCTTAGCTAACCGTTTTCAACTGTTTATTCATTTCAACTGGATAACCAGTACTTTGTTTTTATTTTAACGTTTATCCTAACTGTATACTTTCAGTTAGGCCTCTTTCAACTATTTAAGCTAGCTATTTCAACTTTTAGGTAACTATTTCAACTGCACAGTTTCCATGCACTCTCAACGAGCTGTTAAGGTGCTTGGTCATGTCTAGAGCAGAACTCAAGATTTGTAAAATTGCGAAATTTATCTCTTTATTGTGCATGTTGTACAAACTAATTATGTTTTAGAATGTGACAGCACTGAGGTTAATATTTGGGTCGGTTCAGGGACAGAAAACACCTGGTTAGATTTCAGGAAAGATCATGGTTTGGGATAAAATGATCACTCTTGCGAGATATTTCACACATCTCTGGTTCCCATCAAGACATGACCACAGTGTTAGAACTGAGTCATGTTTGTGGAAGGTGTGTCTTGCCTGCTGTAACAATAAATTTACTAAAGATCAGCATTACATCAGTTTCTACTTTTTCCCAGACATTTATTTTTCTCCTAAACACAAACATGGAGATGTTTTAGTTAAATCTTAATTTTCTATTTTCTCCATCAGATGAGCTGCTCTACAGTCTTTCCACGCACCCCCTGGCAACTATAAGGCTGGAACTCACTGCTGTAGTATGTGTGTGTTTTTGTATTCCTTATTGTCAGCCAAAATCCCTCTCCATGCCTCCTCTCCACTCCCCCTCTCTGCTCTCCATCTTCCACTGAAGTGAGATATTGTATTTCAGGCAGGCCATTTCTCACTGTCAGTAATGCACATCAAATCCCACAAGTAGGAGGGCTAAGAGGTTTGATCGGCTATAATGCCTTTACCTACACTAAAGGCTTAAGAGAGGAAATCACATTCAAAGTTGCCCGGCTCTGCACCGCACATCTGGGCCTCCACTAGCTCTCAGCTGCGGATGGAAATCTTGTGGTTCATAAGGCCTCAAATAGAATCCAGAGCTCCTAATCCATCTTGATCTCATTTACACACAAGTGGCAAGTTTTGACTAATATTTTCCTTGATATTTTGCCACGGCAGGAGAAGAAATAGCTCAGAGAGGTCCAGTCTGGGTCTGTTCGAGGGGTTATTTTGAGATTCTGACTGCGTGCATGTCCCGGGACCAATCTCGGTATGATTGGGTGGTAAATTTGGGGTAATGCTTTCTTTTCCGTGGTGTAAAAGCCGAGGAATGTGCTGCGGTGACATGAGCGGTAGTTTCCGACTTCTTCTACGGCTTGCTGCATGAGCGTATCCTCAGATGACCTCGCCTGCCTGTTGGTTTCATTACACATGCAGCCGAGCTGAAGACAAATCTGCATTTGAATCCAGGGGCAACTTTTTAATATTAATCCAAATTTCTTTCTAACTACAGAGGGTTCTCTCTAAGAAATAAGCAGCGGGGCAAAAGATTATTTAAAACATGAAATATGCAGACGCCAGACATACTTTACACTTGACAAGATTGACGACTTCCTTGCATTAAACCGTCACTTACAGCCCATCTGACCTCCTGACTGAGTGCTGCTGTGGGGGGAACTAACACGCAACATCTTCTGGGTTAATTTCAAGCAGCAGAAGCTCATGTCTTCCACGCAGCGCTGCCAGCTGTACAACCTCCTCTCCCGTCTCCAGAGCCCCCAGCCTGACTGACGTCCAACCCCAGCCAGGGTGCACTAGATGGCACTGTTTACAACAGCACCGGCTGCAACCGAACAGCAGAGCAAACACGCCGTCTCACAATTACTGATTTACAATCCTTTCACTAATCTAATAAATTAGATTGCGCATTATACAGTTTGTAATTACACAACCACAATAAACACAGTTAACAATGCACATCAGCTCCGATTTCCACAGCTGTTACTGCATTAGATGGGGAAAGATATGAAACAAGATATCAGATATGGCGATCAATGTGAAACAAGGAGATGATAAGATCAGTCACTATTTTTTTTTTCCTCTTTAATGGCTCATAATGTCATTAAATCTGACTGCCATTATTTGCAAATACATTTAGGCGGTCCACGGGGGCTGTTTAATGAAAAGTGCAGTCTTATCACACGTTCGTATAAGCTGGATATTTTACAGCTTTGATGCATCTACCTGCTTCATCACCGTGCTGTCTGTTTATCGCACCCTCACTTTTTTCCCCCCAGCCTCTTTGTTGCTCTTTTGTTTGTCAGTGTGTCTGCAACTTGTCTGTTTGTCTCGTATTCCTGGATTTCTTTGTGTCTAGGCCTGTGGGCAGGTTTATGACAGGGGTTGCTCCGGTTAAGCCTTCCTCAGGCATCAAAAGGCAAAGAGTGAGACAGGCTCTGTCACATTATGCGGGGCCCTCCTCTCCCGGCTTTGATTGAGAGTAGTGATCCAAAACTGATGCGGAGAGGAGCCGGAGCTCACCTCTTGTCAACGGCGGATGTTCTCCACAGGCAGACAGGCGAGCGGCAATGACAATGTTGGATACGCTCTGTGGGCTCTGACAACCCCCTTCACACTTTGACACACTTGGTGATATCTCACTCAATGTTTGCCATTGTCTTAAAGAGATATCGATTGTGTGGCAGTTGCAGATGCGCGTTAAATATCGGCTGCGTGTGGATTCTTTGCATTTCTCTGCAGCTGGGCTGTCAGCTTGTGAAGAATTTGAAAACTTTTGCTTGAGATATTGAAAATATACAGTTGAACTTTTAGTTTTACAACCTTTTTATCCAATTAAAGCTAATTATGTTCTGTTTGTAGCACTGCAGCTCATGTGTGCAGCTTCTTCCTTGCAGGGTTCAAAACACTCAGAACTGCAGTGCACTCTTAGAAGTAAAAGTGAGAACTAGAACCATGAAGGGTTCTTTGACTTGTACCCATAGGAGAACCGTTTTTGGTTCCTGGTAGAAAATTTTATAACCCTTTCAGAGAGTTCCACCTAAAACCCAACTTAAAGGGCTAAACCTAGAACCATCTGTGAAAGGTTTCACCTAGAACCCTTCACAAGAGGTTCTATAAAGAACCCTTCTGGGGGTTCTATCTAAAACTTTTCCACCCTCTAAGGGTGCTAAAAAAAAAAACCACCCAGGTTCTACAAGGGTTCTATGAAGAACTCTCTAGATCCCACCCAGGGGGTTCTAACCGAGAACACTTCTATATTCCAAGGATTTTATCTAGAACCAGCAAAGATCTCATCAGTCCTTTAAGAACTCATTCTTCCAAAAAGGGTCCTTTGGGTGAAAAGGGTTTTTTATGGAACCCTTAATCTGACAAAAAACTCTTGATGAACCCTTTTTTTCAAAAAATAGCTCTTCACAAGCAAATGCTACTGAGTAGAACCCTAACCCTTAAAGGAAGAACCCTTTTGGAACCCTTATTTCTAAGAGTGTAGCCCATCCCCTGTAGATGTGCCTATACTATTTAAACAACATGTTTTTGTCTACCACTGACATCTGCAGCATTTCATCAGTAAAATTCGTCGGTATCTAATTCAGACCATCTGTATATTGTGTAGAAAAAAACAGATTTTTTTAGACTCATTCTGTTGAAATTCCACTTTAACAGGGAGTTATCCAAATGTCAAATAAAAGTCCTTGCATGTGTAACTTTGGCTTTCCAATTAAACACATTCTGAAAGCGTAGCCTTGCTCAATTCTACTGGCTTATAAAGGGCTATACGCAATCTTTCAGCTGAGGCTGAAACATGAACATCACCAGAATTGTAGTAACAAGAGTTTTATGACATCAAAAGGCACACGGTTAAATGACAGCAGAGATTCTTCAAACTTGGTATTATACTTGCCAAGGACTTTCGAATCCCTTATTTAAAGGGATAGTTCAGATTATATGAAGTGGGGTTGAATGAGGTACTTATCGATAGTCAGCGTGTTAGCTACTACTGCACCCAGTTTGGAGAAGCTGAGAAGAGCACTGACATGGCAGCTAAGCTAGGTGCTGTTGTGAACAAAAGAAAATCAATGCCAGTTTAAGTGCACACATGTTTAGAATATTTTTCCCACTCTACTTTGCCATCAGACAGCCTTTTTCAATGGGAAAACCGCTGCTATATAAGCCAGATACCATTCTCTCCAAACCAACCAAACTCCATAGATGAAATCAATCATTTTAGAATGCACTATAATTTCAGCTACACCATCAAAACATATTGGTCATATATCAGGCAACTATGTAACAAGTAGAGATGTGGGTTCAAAGTCTGACCACTTTAATGTGTTATCTGGTGGTATTAATAATTATAGAGCCAGAGGAACGCCATTTCAGCATTCATCAACATTATAATGAACATTATATAAACCGCACGGGCTGACCTGAATTTCGCTAGAGCTGCAAGGATGAAATGCCAAGTTTATTGCCTGTGATCTGTCACTGTGTCAAATATCACTCTCTCCAAACCAACCAAACTCCAAGGCGAAATTAGTAATTTTACCTAGCACAACACAGGGGAGTAACTGGTCTACCACTGCCTTGATAAGTTAGTCGTGTGACTTGTTGTTGAACCCGAAATATTATTTTAAAACACAAAAATCCACAATAGCATAAACAAACTAGCTAATTGAGGCAGTGGCAGACTAGCAACTCTTATGGTCTGTGGGATAAAATTACAGATTTTGCCTATGGAGTTTGGTTAGTTTGGAGAGAGCTATATTTGACTTATATAATGGTGGTTTCCCGTCAGAAAAGGCTGCCCTTTGGTAAAGTAAAGCAGTGAAAATATTCTAAATATAGCATGCACTTAAAATAATGACTTTTTTTTACGTGGAAAAAGCATTTTTTAAGTGGCTAAAATATCCTTTGGATTATTTAACATGGTCAACATAGGCAACAAACTATCCCTTTAAGATTCTCTCACACTGAAACACACAGACCCCACAGTACAATCACATTTGTTGCATTTTGTCATCTTACCCTAGGTGACCTTTTTTTTTTTTTTTTTTTTTTTAGTCTGATGGATATGTGACATCAGATTTGGCGGGACCCTCCAATGAGCCCCCACCTTCTCCACTTCCGGCCAATAAAAGTGCATATTTATCCAGCAGAGACTCATTTATAGCTGCTCCACCACGCATCATGAACCCAGGGCCACCATATTCATAAACCGGCCATCTGCGTGAAATATGCATTACTTAAGAGATGTTTTGTCGGGCGGCTGGAAGGTGTCATCTCCATGTGTCAAACCCTCCCACTTAAATGTAACACGCTGCCATGGCGACGGGGCTGATTGGCACGTCTTGCGGTTCTGAGGAGCCAGTAAAACGAATCGTTTCTTCTGTTAAATAAGCGGACTGTGTCGTAGGCTGAGAGTGTCCTTGCGTGGCTGCTGGGTTCTTTTTAGATCTCGGGCAGAAGCTGCGCTGGAGACTTTTCCAGCATTAAAGTTGACATTTTGTATTAAAAGAACATGTTTTTTCCCCCCTCTTTTTAACAAAAGTTTTCTCCGCAGCTTCTGTCTCGCAGTCCTTGTGGTTTCTCCATCTGTGGCCCCTGCATGGCTGTACTGCAAGTGCTTTTGTCTGCACTTTTCTTTCTGATGATTCTCAACTATAGCACATGTTGAGATCATTAATTTCAAACCCTGCCAAAACCACTTCCCACACATGCATGGCATTCATTCCTCCCCTCTTCTCCCGGCTCGCTCTTTTTCCCTCCTCAGACGGAGCTACACACTCTCCGCGCCGCTATGAAGCAAGAGTAATCCTGCTCTTTTTTCAGTGAATCAAAATCACCATGTGGCTTTGTTACAGTAGGCACAAGCTGAAGCTGAGAGCCGGATTGTTATTGCCTTAGAAAAAAAAAAAAAAAAAAAAGTGTAGTTCGAACAGGTTTGTGCATGAAAAAGGTAAGAAAGAAAAGAGAAAAGACGGAGGGGTGAGGATTTATGCAGGCAGCATTGGCAGAATTCCCTCATACCTCCCTTGTTACACCTAACATCGCAAACCTGCACCGTTTCAAAGCAGTGGCAGATATGAAATATTCAACAGCCCGTATTACTATTACAACACACAGTCAAAAAATCCCATGCATGCTCTCCCTGCACACTTTTAATTTTGAAAACTTGATGATTATTGGTTCAAATAGGACTCCCGCTCCACAGCAGGAGGAGCGGCTGCCTCTGGAAACCAAGGCTGCATCTTTAACAAGTATCTCAAAAAAAAAAAAAAAAAAAAAAAAATCTCAAGGGTTGGGGGGGCAGAATGAAAGAAAAATGAGGAAAGAAAAAGAGAAAGAGAGAGACACTGAAAGGGAAAGTGAGAGCAATCTGCTGGAGAATGTGTCAGAGTGTGTGTGTGTGTGTGTGTGTTTGACTCTGTGTGTGCAGACAGCTCTCTGGCATGGCAAACGCCTGCTGGTCCTGAGCAGAGCTGAGCTGGAAGCCTGCTCAAAGCCCTTCACCTTCACAGCCGGGCTGGCACGATGCATCGAGCGCGGCTGGCATAGCGCGATGTTTATCACACAAAGGCACGATCAAAGAGCGCTGGTATCTGGCTGCACCACTTTCATCTGGGTTCCCACAGCTGACAGTAGCATCCGTGGGGGGCTCTCCTCTCCTTTTTCTCCTCCTTTAATGGTCTCTCTCTCTCTCTCTCTCTCTCTCTATCCCTCTCCGCTATACCTCTCCATTCTCCCCCTCTCTCCTCTCTCCTTCTCACACATTCATCACTGCAGATAAGGAGACTTTATTTGAGATTCCATAGCCAAAGAAATTTCTCTACCTAATCAATGATGGCTTTAGAGGCGGCCTGGGGATCAGGCGTTCCTTGGCTCTACTGCTTGTACACTGTAAAAAAAATAATCTATTTGTTTTAACTGGAAAAAGTTAGTGGTAGTAGGGCTGCCTTAAAATTTTAAGTTGACTGAATTTGAAAAGACAAGCTGAGATTATATTGTAACGATTCAAAACTAATAAACTTTCCTAGTCAAATAAAATTGATATTTAGTCCAGGGGCGGATCTAGAGGGGTGCCAACTGCCACCCTAAAAGATCCTTTACCACCTTGCTGCCACCCTGGTTTTGAACAATTTAATTCAAAAAAGTATTTATGAAAAGTTGTGGTTGGTTGCAAATTTACAAAAGCAAACTTTCAGTGTCTGAGTGCAAATGAATGCATCAAGGGTTGACACTTTCATAGGTTTCTGTCTCACCCAGCTCCACCAGCCATCCCTGCAGCAGACAACATCTAATCAGCCTTAGGGCTGAAAAATTTCATGCATTTATTTAGATTAATTTTAAAAATAACACATTAAAAAGCGTGAATTAGCATATATAATCTAATTATATGTTCTGGCTATGTATGTTCTTTGAAAAAAGGCATGTATTCGGAAAAATGTCTACATATTACATATACAGTTTATTTCTATTGCCACCTTTCGATATTTCTATTCAATATCATGTGCCAAAATGCCTTAATATGGAGTTTCTCCAAACAAATATTTATATATGTGATTGTTTGCAATTAAATCACCATAAATACATTAGTGCCACCCTTTGCAGACTCCATGCCACCCTCTTACCCCTGCCCCACCCCCCAATATTTTTCTAGATCCGCCCCTGACTAATTCAGTTTTACTTGAGAAAATATGTTCAATAAGCTTTAGACATTAAGTTGAACCAACTCTTCTGTCACAGTGGAAAACATTACAATCAAATTTGTTTTTACATTTTATCAGTTTGAAGTGTCAGTTCTTCATTTCACACCAAGAACTCACAGCAGCTGTTCCTGTTGGAGCTACTTTGTCACAGCATCAGCACAAAGAGATTAAAAAAAGATGTGAAACAGCTTCAAGTGAATTTATTAAAGTTTTAAAAGAGAAATATGCGAGTCCCTTGCATTCAAAAATGAGTACTGCAAAGCAAATAGTGAATCTGAGCCATAGACGGTATATTAAATAAGTCGAAGCTCTGTTTCATGTGAGATCTATGGTTGAAGTGAGTTGTTTCCCCCGGCCCCGACCTCGTCAGATTTGAAGGTCAGGCGGGTTGCCTGCAGGCTGCAGGGACATCGAACACAATCACAAGAAAAGAGCAACATTATACTTTGACAGTGAGAAGCGACGAGTCCTACAATGTAGGTTGATCAGCTGTTTATAACCGTCAGTTGTCTGTCAATGTAAAGTTAAGCCCATTATCCAGAAAACAAAAGCCCACTGCTCTGAAAATACACACTCTGGAGTTGGGGCTCAGTGACTGCCTGTCAGACTCCATTAACATTTTGCATCCTGCAGTGTTCCTGCAGCCTGCCTGAGCCTCCTCAATTCTGGGAGGAGGGGGCAGGGGAAACAACTTGCTTCAGACATAGACTGTATATTTAGTAGTGATTCAATCTATTTAATATACAGTATCCTTTAAGTTAATGAGAAAAGATTACTTGATTTCACTAAATTCCTGACTTTTTTTTTTTTTTTACAGTGTAAGGCAAGGGGAAAAGCTCACAAACTTCCCCTTCAATGTTTATGTTGCTGCTCCCCACAGGCCAATCAGCTTCCACCTCTGCTCATTGTTTTGAGCCAAACGATCAGCAAACCAAAGAACATCCCTAAAGACGTTCCCACAACAGGCACAACCGGCGAAAAACAGTGATGCAAAATGAATGGGGAAGCGGGCTTTGAAATTTCAGCATGCACGTGGGGCTTGACAGCTCCAGCATGAAGTTTGACAATTGGTATGCAGTCTCCATGTTGTGGAGACAGAAACAGCCAGCGGAGCCCAGATTTGAGAGCGGCGGAGCTGGAGGGACGCTGTGGTCGAGGGCTCTAGATGAAATGGGGGTATTTATCATTCTCTAACTGTAACACTTCAGTTTGTGATTCAGACGTGCTCCAGGAAGAGCCACTCTTTCCAATAAGTCTGATACGGAGCATTAGGCATTCCTTACGTATCCCGCTACCTCGTCTGACATCCCACTATGCCACAGAAAAAAATGAAACTCCAAACAAATGGCTTTCGTGGTCACATCAAACTGCCTCGTCCACCGTGAAATATGGCGGCTCTTCAGCATACAGCAGCAACCCCTGCGCAACTGTCAGGAAATGCAGCGTTTTTTTCCCCCCCTCGAGTGTGTGCGTGTGGAATGTGTGGCTCCTGTTGTTGCGATCAATCCCAATTTAACAGACACCGGCTCAAAGTCAACCTTCAGGGAGCCATGAAAGCTGACAGGTGAGGACTCACTGCCGTCTCCCCGACTCACATCAAAGACACGGCAACAGTGGCGGCTTCAGTGGAAGACAAGCACTTTTAGAAAGAACAAAGAGACTTGGAGAGAGGAGAGCAGGACTTGTCTTGAGACAGGGGATGGCCGAGAGGCTGAATACCAAAAGGGCATGAATACTAAAAAAGGCTCCATCTGCCCCATGCAGATTTTGGAGAATTTCGATTGAATGTAGCACAAATTCAATATGATGTTGGCCATATGAGAAAATTTGTTCGACAAAGACCTTGGGTTCAGGTGTAATTTTTTCCCCGTTTTGCTCCAACTCTCTTCAACTCAAAACATTTTAGATGTGCACTCATACTTTTCTTGTTCAATCTGGGAATTAAGCCAGTCCAGATAACACTGTAACCACATGTTGTTTTAAAGGAACACTTCACTCATAAATCAGAAAAACATATTTTAACTCTCACATGTAGTGCTACTTACACATCTGGACAGTTTTGGAGTAAGTTGAGTTTTGGAGATATCAGCCGTAAAGATGTCTGCCCTCGCTTGAATATACTGGAAGTAGATGGCACTCGGCTTGTGGTGCTCAAAGCACCAAAACAATTCAATTTTACAAAGTCAACACCGGTGAACCAGCATAGTAAAGTTGTGGGTTTGACCGCTAAACAAGGAGCTGAAGTTCACTATAAAGCATCCTATTTGTCATTTGATTTGTTATAATAAAAACATTGATTATAGCTGCTCCAAAGTCCATAAAATTTCACTTCTGGTTGATTTGGTGACACCCATGGTTAAATACTACAGGTCCCAGAGTTCTAGGGGCAGAAAACACTCTTTGAGGGCTACTTTGCCAGAAATATGACAGAGGAGCAATTGGTGAACCTGTTTACAGTGCAGCCAAACAAACTTGTTTTGGGGTATATTTAACCCTTTTATCATCATGCCATGAGCAACTGTGATCTTAATTCATGTCCAGGGATGAGTAGCTTTCCACGCAACAGCAGGGCACAGTAAAAGCAGCTGGTTAGCTTGCTAACAGCTCACTGTGGCTGCCCCTTTCTTGTTATATTACTTCCTGCAATATTTAATTAAATATGTGCTAAAAATGATCTGTTTTCTAGATTTGTAAATGCAATTTGATGACCAATTGCAGTCAGCACTAACCTCCAAATTCTTTGCATTTTGTGTAAATGCTTCAAATAAAAAACCACCTTGCATTTCACCAGTTGATGGCTCTTAATGTAAAAAAAAACCATGTAATTAGCAGTAACTCAATACAGCTCTGGCATGCGATTTAATAGTCAACTGAATGGAACATTCAAAACAGTAATATCTGGGTTGCATGCATGCATTGTTCCTTACATATCCTGCACAGGGATGGCGGACTCCGCCACTACAAACAAAATATATAGAAATTTAACTACACAGTGTAAATACATCAAATGGTAATTGCTGAAAAAAAATCTGACCATAAATAGTGTCAAAACCTTGGTTTGGCTTCATGAAAATCTTAAGACTTATACATTTAATATTAATGTGTTGAACGCTGGTTAATTGGATCGTATAGAAAAGATACAGAGGATGCTTAAAATGAATTTGGTCACTTACTGTACGGCTCTCAACTGCAGTCATAACGGAAGAGTTATTTTCCCCTTCCATAAAACCTCTGGAAAGCTTCGCAATCACAGCCCCACTCATCGCGCTCACTTTTTTTTTTATTGTCTACCAGCTGTTGGAAAACTTTACACTCTGAAGGAGAAGAAAGAAATGGAGAAGTCCTCCGAGGACCCATTTGTACAGCTCCAGCAGTTTAAGCTGCCGTCTCTGGTGCTGCAGCAGGTGTGCATCCTTTGTGGGTTTCACCTTAATTCAACTTCCAGAAAAATACTACAGGAAAGAATACTAATTATGAAAAAAAAAACAAAAAAAAAACCACAGATGAGCTCTTTTTTCATGGTTTTGTGAAGCTGGTATTTCATTTTCCTTTTGAATGGTTCCCACCCACAGGTCTGCACACTGTCTTGCTGAACAACGTGTCAATACTGTGCATGTACAGAGGAGATCAATACACTTTCAGGCACTGACAGAACCCTGAGTATGTTAGTGAGAACAGAGATATGAAGTTATTCAGTCCAACATCGGGATCGTCACATTAGCAAAACCCCAGAGGAAAAAATGGAGCCCAAACACTTCAATTACAAAGACTTCCCGCTAAAAGTCATTACACCAAAGCTAATTAGCAGCACAATCAAAGCTAGAACAAGCAGCAGTGTTCCTCAGTTACCTGTTTATTGTTGATTTGTCTGTATGTGACTGAGGCTGATGTGAGATCTTAACTTGCAGCACCTTTAAAACAAGGAGAGAACACCAGGGTCAATGGGTAGGTGTCGCGTGATATCGGCCCCATCTGATTGGCTGGTTTTACAGCTTCGTCTCTATCTCTGGGTCTCGTCCAATCATTAGAGGCCAGTATCTTTGGAGCAGGAAGTAAAGATTGGAACCATTTAGATCTCTCACAGATCTGCTTAATGCTGCTCATCGATTGCTTTTCCCTTTTAAAAACAAATGGACAACTCTGATGGTCCAAATGGCCCTTTTCCCAATTACAGGCTTGGGTGGCTTTCAATCCTCCTGCAGAAACACTCTGGCCCCAACTTCAGATAACTACTTAGTGGCCTGTGTGTGATCCTTCCTTGTCTCATATGTACCCCAACACGCAGACACACACACAAGAACACATGCACTTGTGCAGCTGGTGAAATGAATCATACTTTTTCAGTCTATTCCATTAAAAATCTTGGTTTGATCCAATATAACTTTGTTGTTGTTCTATCAGTAATCGGATCAAACTGAGGATTAATCTTCTGCGTGCGTTCTCCTTTTAATAGAGAATAATTTACGCTGAGATGAGAAATATTGAATTGAAGAATGCTGCACATGCTACACTGTAAAAATAAACTATTTGTTTAAAAGTTGGTGTCCAGGCTTTCTCGTGTACAACTGAATTAATATCAAGTTTATTTGACCAGAAATGTTGATTAGTTTTGAATCATTATAAAACTACCTGAACCTAAGACAACATATTGACATGTTGAACTAACAATCCTTTAGTTACTCTGGCATTTATAACATTTTTCATTTCTTAAAATTTATTAAACTTTGAGTGTAAGATGGTGTTGACTGTTTTCAATACTTCTTCTATAAAAACAACGGTCCCTGGAGAGTTTTAACTCAAACAATGCATGCTGGGATGTCTGCTAATACATGTATGCTACAACCACACTTCCAAAAAAGCTGGGATGTTGTGTAAAATGTAAATAAAAACAGTTTGAACATTAAATATCTTGTCTTTGTACTGTTTTCAAGTTTGAAAAGCTTTTGCAAATCATGGATTCTGTTAAATTTCATTGTTTTTTGTAAATATACACTCATTCTGAATCTGACGCTTATAACACCTTCCAAAAAGTTGACACTGACGCATGTGATATGATCACTTTTTCTTTTAACAAGACTCAGTGAGTGTTTGGGAACTGAGCACATCAATTACTGAAGTTCTGAAAGTGAAATTCTTTCTCATTCTTGCTTGATATATGACCTCAGGTGCTCGAGAACCCAGAGTCCCTGTTGTTGTATTTTGCTCTTAATAACTCACCACACATTTTCAATGGGAGACAGGTCTGGACTTGCAGGGAGGTCAGTAAAGTACAACTCTTTTACAACAAAGCCTGTGCTGCTGTGACACACGCAGAATGTGTCTTGGCGTTTGCTCGTTGAAATAAGCAGGGACGTCTGTGAAAAAGACGTTGTTTGGATGGCAGTGTACAGTATATTGCCCCAAAACCTGTATGTGCCTTTCAGCATTAAATAGAGCCTTCACAGATGTGACAGTGTGACACTAACACTCCCCCATACCATCACAGATGCTGGCTTTTGAGGTTAGCGCTGGTAACAATCTGGATGGTCCTGTTCTCTCTTGAGCTCGGCGGTCACAACATCTCTGATTTCTGAAAATAATCTGAAATGTAGACAAACGTGTTGCAAGCATCAAATTAAGAATGAGTGTATATTTACAAAAAACATAAAGTTTATCAGTTTGAACATTAAGTCTCTTTGTACCGTATTCAATTGAATACAAGTTGATTTTTTTGCAGTTGGGGGTTGTAATTTAATTGGCTTTGGAGTTGATTGAACCCTGAATCAGATTCATTCAACTCATCATTTTAAGTCAAGTGCTTAAAATTTCTAAAGTTTCAAAGTTCTGTATTGTTCTGAAAATAAACACTTAGTTTATTTAATCAACTTGAATGAATAAAACTTGTACATTTCCGTTAGTTAATGAGAAAAGATAAATTGAGTCCACTAAATTCCTGTATGATTTCTTTTACAGTGTAAAAAATAAAAACACCATTTTCCCACTTTTTCCCATGGTCCAGTACCTTATAGAGGGCCTTATCGAAGGCTACAAACCTGACCCCTGTTTCCAGATAGACAGCCAAGCAGGCCCCTAAACACCAGGCCGACACTGTGTTCTACTTAATCTTGGATGAGGAGCAGCGGCAACAGAATCCAAAGATGGGATGAACAGGGAGCTGCAGGAGAGAGAGAGAGAGAGAGAGAGAGAGAGCGAGAGAGAGAGAGAGAGGGAGAGAGAGCTGCTGTCAACAAGCTCTTATGGTGAACAGATGTGGGGGAACTCCCTCACTACTCCTTAGCCTGAAGGCATGCACACACACACACCCACACACACACACACCCATATATTGTAACACATACTCAAGAGGAGGAGAAGCAAAACAATCATTTGGAGTAAATTCCTGAGATGGCTGAGATGGTTGCGGCGGATTTTTGCACAGAAAGGCCAAAATCGGAGAAAACCAAATGAGATATTGAAGTGTAGGGCGGTAAACACGGGCTGTGCGGAAGAGGTTTTTCTCTTTTTACGCTGTGGTTTTGCAGGAATGCCACTCCGAGTGAGGCCAGAATGAGTTAGAACAGTGGTACGGGGCTTGATTTATCCCCTTCCCGTGCAGGACAGAGTGCCCTATTTGACGGCGAGGCAGACATAAAGCAGCTGCCTCTTTGAGCAGCCCTTAGAAAGAGATGCTATCGGTCAATGGGCCATACTTTAGTCACGCCGCCAAACTCTTTCTCCACCCTGAGCAAGCAGCGCTCATTGTACATATATCTTCACAGGGAGTTAGTCTTACATAACAGCATTGAACTGCTGAATTCCATCTGGGCTCTGATTTACAGGCTCGGAGAAGAATCTAAGTGAAAGGTAAATTTGATTACAAAATGTGTGGCCTTCGAGCATGTTTTTTCAAGCATTGACATTCTTTTACTTGAGTGGACATATTATTTCACATAGTATGTTTGGAGTTTTAGAGCTGAAATATTTCTCTTTTCACCCCTCCATGTTACCAAACTGCTCTTATACTTTTAAAATGATATATTTGTCTATCCAGACACAACTCACCTGAAAATACCACGGAACATTTCTTCCATCCAGACAGTTTTGTTGCTGAGGTCTGGAGATACTGGCTGTTATTAACAACAATATAGTGGAGCTCAGGAGCATATAAGGTGCTCAAAAGAAACAAAAACACTTACATTTTTAGAAACACTTCTCCTTCTCTCTTGACTGTTGGCAGCCAACTATATCTGTATGGAAAAGGATATCAGTGTGTTTGGAAAGAGACATTGCTGAGGTTTTCATGTATTCATGTATTTTTCTAATCAGATTTTTATCATTACATTTTTCTATCTAGAGGGGCTTCATGGGTCCTGTGGGAAAACTACCTGAATCCAACAGGCAGAAATTAACTTCTACCTATCTGAAAGGTACCTAAGGACAGTTGAATTCAAATCTACACCCAGGGTGGGTGGATCTAGTGTATCAGTACTACCGATGCTAAGTTTGTTTGAGTATTAATGTTGCTATGAACTGGATCAATTCCACCTCATGCAAGATTGCATTTTGGGCATGTTGGACAGATGTTGAGTTTTGTTTGGAAAAATCAAAATTAGATATCCATCAATACCCAACACTGGGTTCACATCAAGCTTCAAACTTGAATTTTGGTTGAAAATGGCAGTCGGGTTGTCAAAACCCAACACTGAGGAAAGACTTTGAATTTTGGTTGGAAATGACAATCAGGTTGATATCCAAACCCTAACTTTGGCTTGATATCAACTTCAAACATTTGACAGACGTTGAATTTTGGTTGGATGTCTGAAGATTCTCGGTTACACAAGTCATGGTATTCTCTAGGAGCTGTACACAGGCATGGGAAGGATGTTCCACCCCTCATCCGAGAAGCTTCCTTCTTCAGTTGAAGAAGCTTCTCGGAAGTTTGGGTTTTGATGGCGATGTGATTTTGGTTTCCAACCAATGTTGGACAGACATTGAATTTTAGTTGGAAATCAAAATGTCAGATGTCAGTCAAACCGTTTACATCAACCTCAGACGTTGGACAGACACTGAATTTTGAATTCGCCGCCTGAAAACTCGACATTAGTATGGATTTATTTGGCATGACATTGAACGTTTAACTTCACCTTGTTGCCTCACTTTTTAATATAGGCCCACATATGATCAGGCAATTAACACATGATAAAATTGTACAACTTATCTGATGGTAAAATATATATTCAGAGGTCTTCTCATAAATCATGGCAAATATATCTCCTTTATATGGTATGACATTTACTGCTTTTAATTTAAATACAGTATCTGTGTTAATATATGTAATTGTGGTCTTGGTATCTGATTGAAACCACATTTATTTTATCACCAACTCCTACCATGCATGACTATATTGATGAGAGAAAGCACCAGAACTGGCAGCAACATCTAGTTAACAAGCAGCCACAGTCCAAAAGATCATCAGGCCATTCATTTTGTCCAGTTTTCCCTTCACTTTAAAGTTTAGACTATCCAGCTTGAGCCAAAAAACACATTTTCTGATTACTGATGATGATTGGAACAAATTGCATGTTAGCAATGGGAATGATTTCATTCAGATCCAGTTAGATATCACACATAGAGACACACAGAGCCAAGACTCGCAGCAATACAACAGGACTCTTCCCAAACCGATTAGGCCGAATTTACTGTAGTCTGGACTAGGCGTGACTCTAGTTAACTCAGTTCCTAGTGCCTGCGATCTCTCTTTGTGGTTGTTAAACCATCTTTTTGTCAGAAGCTGCTTTTTCATTTTGTGCTAATAAGCAGGAGTTTGCGATTAGTAACAATGGTTCTGGCAGTGATGTTTGCTAACTTTACCAGTTCTTGGAACAAAAAAGCAACACATTTATAGACAAAATGAGGTCACAATTTAGCAAGATTTGGTAACAACATGCCTGGAACAAACCACAATAACAAGCAGTCCTGCAGCCACAAAAAATAAGCTAATCTTGGCATTAGCTGTGGATGTAATATACTAGTACTGTTACTTTAACTTGACTACCTTTTGTGTTCATAGGCTGTGTCTGTGGGAATGAGTTTGTAATCTATCACTACCATCTAAGTCTTCCTTAGTGGTTCAAGCAAGTCTGGGTGTGTCTTGGGATTTTGTGACAACCATAGATTATTATTATTACAATATACAACTACAATGCACTTTTAATTTACTATATCTGTACTTGTTCACACTTGTGTTCCAATACAAAGAGGAAAGAAAAACCTTGTGTGAAAGTGAACCACAGTTTTTGCTGCTAGTGCCAGTTGCTAGATTGTGGGAATTATTACAGATGACAGTTGATTGACGCTTATTTATTTTTTTCTTCACCCACACCCGGAACTTATCTCTGCTGGCTTGTAGGATACTCATTGCCTTTGTTTGTTAAATCTGGTTATAGAGGCTATGTTGCGGTGATGTGAATACAGGTGTGTCTTGAGATTTTGGCTTGGCATTTGATGTGCCTTGGGCACCAAAGGTTTGAAAACCACCAAATTGCTGGTGTCACTGCTGAATTAATGTTATCCAAAGTTTTAGCTGCTTGTTGGCAAAAAAGTGTGTAAATCCATCCTTTGCTCTGCAGTGGAGAGCTCAGGTACCTGGGTGGCTGACAAAAAATGTCCTCAGTTTTTGTTGATTAACACTTGACAAATAATAAATGAATGGATTCTTTACATTCTTTACATGATGTCCAGTAAGTGTTCATGGTAAATGTTGTCAGTTGAAGCAATAACTTCCTTAGTGTGCTATACTGACCAAGAAATCATTAACACTGATTGGATATTCTCCCTTAAGCTATAACTCAAAAATCTCCAAAGCTCAGTGAGTCACACCAAGTCTACGTAGATTGATAGACAGAGCCTCAGGTTAGACCAAAAGTATTTTTATTGTGTGTTTTGGGTGGCCTGTCCCTTTAAGCACAGAAAGCACTGAGCGAGGGATTACGTCTTGTTTCACATAATTTGGAATGAGGTGTAGCACCGCAGACGACAGGATGTTTGACACTAATTATTCACTTGCTTACCTGCTGTTTGGATTTTGATTACCCACGCTAACCTGCAATATTGCACCCGTGTCATCCGACCTTGGCAGAAATCCATACACAAGATTACATTAGTTGGACTCATTGGTTTCTACGGTGGTGGCGCTCTCCAGCCCGTGACATACAGTATGTAAACACTGGGTCAATAGACCTTTCATCTCCCCGATGTCGTTAAGCCATTAACCTCTTTACAGTAGCTCGCTGCTCGCCTGCATGGGTTCTTCTTCATTGTCCGCTGGTTTCATCATTATTCACTTGACAAACAGCCATTATTAGTCAGAAAGCCCTCTGCAGGCCTGGATTAGCTCTAGAGGTTTTCATTATCCTTCGATTCAACCACCTTGATTACTTTCAATTGGCGTGAACACCTCATTTTCTAGCATAATCTAATTCAATATCATCTCATTTAGGGGCTGATAGAATGAGACCCGAGATAATTTGCTCACTTCGGTATTGCACTGGGATTAAATGTTTGTCTTGCAAAGTAATGATGATGTGTTGAAAATATGAGCTTCTATTAATTTTACATCTGCGCTCATTCCAGAAGGGACGGGGCAGGTTCGCACAGGTTGCATACCGAGGTGCTCTGAACACAGACATACCTAACGTGACCTGGTAGGAGTCAATGACTCATTTCACCTCAGGCAGCTTTGCACTTTGTGACAAGGGCTCAAAGAATGTAAACAAGTTTTCAGTCTCTGCAAATCTGGCCTATTATCTAAGGACTGCTACAGAAAAGATTTGCCTTGCTGACAAGTGTTTGTTTCTTGACAGAAAAGAGCACAAAGCACAAACACTTTGTGGAGGAGGAAAATTCTGATTTGATGTCAGATTAAGAAGCATGTGAAGAAATCTTTCCTTTTTTTTTTTTTAATTTTCAACCTTGGAATAACTTAAATTCTATTTCCATCTTAGTTCAGTTTGACTTGTTTGCTGCCTCTGCCTGACATTGAAAGAATAAACAACAGAACAGTGCAGAAAACAATTCTTTGTCACATTTCTTCCAGCTCCCAGTCCTGCCTTTCAGGCATTAAGAGAAAGTGATCGTTGTCTTGTTCACAGGAGACAAGAAAGGTGACTATCTGTCAGCACCATCTAATGTCTTTCATGCTCCCGGTGTCCAGTGGTCGTAGTCAGACTCGTGTCCCCAGAGGTCAATCAGTCACCCAGACAGCTGCTCCAAACACAGCCCAGACCTCGGGCCAAGAGGCTGCCTTGTCTACAAGCCAGCCAAATCACCTTGCTGATTACACTGATTTAGCTGTTTTAGAAAGGGGCTGAGGAGATTCTAAAAGGTGATACAGGCTTGTCTTTACCATGACTGGAATTTCATCAATACAAAATGAATTCGTCAAAGCTAATATTAAGGACAAACACTGAGCAGTGTTGGTGATAGCTAACCATGTATGCACCATCTTCCTTTTCCTCGATTTTAGATTATTAACATGTCAGTCTGAAGTGTTTTAGCCACGCAAGTGGCATGTCAGTCTAACAGCTATTGGATGAATTGCCATGAAATTTGGCACAGACTTTCCTGTCTTCCCTCGAGATTAATTGTCTGGCATTTTTGGGTGGTCCTGATTCTGTCAGTAAAAGCTGATTTTTCATACAGACAATGTTACATGACTCACAGTTGGAGCACTTCTGCAGCTTGGATGAGCATGAAAATCAGCACAAATAACAGCTGTGATAGAAAATGTCTGAGTCTTTGACAAAAAGTAGAAGGTACAAGTCTGTGTACGTTAAAATTTCAGGTTGGAAGTGTGTTTAAGCAAGAATCATCCAATCCCTTAAGCTTAAAAGATAAAGATTATGTTGCTGAGAAATCTGAACACAGTGTGCAGCTTAAATGAATGCACTCGCAGATTCAGGATGAATTCAGCAACTATGGCACAATGTTTTGTTCTTGGGTTTAAAAAAAAAACATGGAAGGAGACCTAATGACATTCACATCAGCCTCGGCTGTACTTTGTGTTTAGTGCTTATTGAGAAAGGTTAGCATGCTAACATGCTGAACTAGGATGGTGAGCATGGAAAATCTTGTAGTTGCTGATGTCAGGATTACATCATGGTGTCAGCTGGAGGCAAACATGATCACCTCAGAGCTGAAGTCACCAAAAACGTCTTGCTGTGTTGTTGAGTGATTAAAATCGAAGGGATAATCGCTCCAAATTGAAATTTGATCGCATAACCAGTGCCAGTCAAAAAAAAAAAAAAGAAAGACACCTATGGGTAAACATGATAAGATGAAAGGATTTGACTGAGGCAATCATCAAAAATGTTCATGTTTGTAGTGCACACTTCATATCATGTACCTTAAGGTTACATAAAGTCTTGTCTGTTGTATGTTAAGATAACATTGTGTCTCCAAAGGTTTTACATGCTCACCTAATCAGAAATCAAGGAACGAGGAGGATGTGACCTGTGATGTCTTACGTAATGCTAACTCTTTTAGCCCGGTAGCTAACTTTATTAGTTAGTTGTATGAGCAGCGACAAAACCTAAAGGAAAGTGTTGACATGTTGTATTGCATAAGTGCAATGGACACTGTGGAAAGATTGTCCATCCACTGAATGAGCATGTATGATTCAGCCAGTTTGGTCTCCTTTTCTAATGTTAACTTTTTCAAGTAACACTCATGATCCTGTAGAGTGACAGACTGTACATCTTAAAAGAAACAGACATTTTCTTCAGCCATTGTTAATAAGCCAATAAAATTTGCTAGATAGTGTTAGCTAACGTGTTTAGGGAATAATGGTGCGTTACATATATGTTGGAGGTCGAAGCTGGAAATGAAGTCAACAGAGTCGACAGTGTTCCAGAACAAGCTGGGGGGGGGGGGGGGGCATTTCGTGGTATTTAGTGCAAACAAAATACCACGAAAGTGTGCAAACAAACGGCAAAGCATCATAGAACTTGGACGGTACTGTGTGCACGACTGATTTAATTAGAAAAGTGAGTTGTAAATCCATCTTCAATGGGCATTCCAGTTGAAATGTCCTGCTAGGAACGTGAAGGAAATTCTGACTTTCCAGTTCAAATGGAATGCACCATTAGTCTGCCTCCACCTTAGCTCCACCCACAAAATATGTCAAAATGATTAGTGACACAAAAGGTTTTATTATACCTTCTAAACATCAGAATATTAGCACTGTAATTGTCAGTAAGTTAGCATTCAGCTCAAACCACCACTGTACCCATATACTGAACATGTGTAGACTATATCTGTTAGGTTATTTCTGTGGTGAACAAATCCACACCTGGGAGCTCACTTAAACATCTTCCGTGAGAAGTGCCTTGCTCCAGTGCACCTCGTCAGCCATTACTGAGGGATCTAGGGTGGGTTTACTAATTCACTCACCCCACCTAGATTTTCTCAGCTTGTCTTGGGATTCAAATCTCCAAATCCTCTCCCACTCTCACTGTCTTTTTTTTTTTTTCCTACTCCACATTTACTTTCTGGTCGGCATGGACTCCCAGAGTGAGCACTATGAAGGATTACCCTCCCCAGATGTAATCCAATCAAAAAAAGCAGGAACTGATTTCTTATCTTTGTAAGATGCTGCATTTCCCCTCATCTCTGAGAAGACACAGCCAGCATTATCAGTCATTTGATTACCCTGAGTAAAAATGGATACAAAACAGCAGCAGTTCCAGCCTCAAGAGGCCTGACTTGCACATTGAAATCCAATTGAAGGCTGTACCTTATGTATTTGTTTAAGATTTGGAAATAATTAACTGGGGTAAAAGCTGTTATGGCTGCACAATAAGATTAAGGGAGACATCAAGGGTTTTTGGAGTTCAAGACGATCTAGGCTTGAGAGCACCTTTTTCTTGCCACTTAACTTTTATACACAATTATAAAAAAAAGCATCTGTATAGGAAAATGTTTTAAATCCAACTGACATATGGACCTTATACTATGTGTGCACTGCATGTGTGTATCCGTACACTAAATCAGTCACACACACACACACACTGTAGTTAAGCCTGGGGCATTGGCAGGCTAACAGATGTTGGTCATGGAGGACAGCTGATCCTGTGAACTGACTGCACTCGCAAACATGTGTTTCTCTGGCGTCCATATGGATAAAACACATGTAGCCCATACAACCATCACCCTGACCAATGATAACATTCGAAGCCACTTAAGGACAGTGAAATGGACCCAATTTTGAGCTACAAATTTAGCATCTGGAACGCTCTTTTCAGCTTCTTCTGTTTCATTGAATAACTTACCTTCATAGTCTGGATACCTTTGTTTTCTGCTTGTGATAAATTGATTGTGAGCAGGTATAACTTGACCTATAAACCACTGTTGATAATATTTCAGACATGTCTTTGTTTTAAGTTTTTTTGCTTAAGTGATCTGAACATGTTATTTTTTTTTCCACAGACTGTTCCACTTATCCCACCCTACTGTGCTGTGATTGGCTCTAGGCTGCAATTGGCTTGTTGTTTTTACCTCGATTACGTGTTCATGTGATTGCCTGAGAGTCTTTCTTATGTTGTGAGTCCCTTTTTACCATGAACCATGATCTTTTCCTAGACAAGTAGTTTTCTTGCCAAAAAATGTAGGTTTTTTTTTTCCTAAACCTAACCATTTGGTTTTGTTGTCTAAACCTAACCAAGCAGTTTTCTTGCCTGAACCCAACCATGCAGTTTTCTAGCCTAAACCTAACCACATAGTTTTTATTGCCTAAACTTCAGCAAGTAGTTTTATTGCCTAAACCTAACCAGGTAATATTGTTGCCTAAACCTAGACTTATAGCTTTATTTCGTAAATCTACCCAAGTAGTTTTTGTGCCTAAACCTACCCAGGTAGTTGTCTTGCCTAAACCAAACTGCAACTGAAAACTAAAAAAAAGTCAACTATGTCTTTAGAAAAGTTAACAGTGACATTTAACTTCACACGGGACACAAAGCCAAGTGTCCTAGGTGAGAGTCCTGTGTTTGATCCGTTGCCATTGTCTACACTTGCACTCACAGGGCACAGTAGTTGTAGCCAATCACAACACAGTAGGGCACGGATAAGTGGACCAGTATTGGGAAAAATAATGAACATATCGTGAGCTAATTCTATGGCCAGAGACAAAGCATAGAGGAAACGTTGAAGCGTTGTATTGCATAGGTGCAATGGCAATAGAGTGCTGCAGGGATGATGTATTTTTGTAGGCTAATTAACCAGAAGTTAGCATTACTCTGTTCCCTCCACAGAAAGGATTTTGAATTAGTCAGAAAAGTCACTTACACATTTTATTCAGCAAGATAATTTTCACACTTTTATGTTTTTTTAACATAAAAGCAATCATCTGAAGAAAAAAGCCAATGTTAGGCTATAAACAAATTACATAATGGTCGCATGACTCAACTTACCCTCACTAAGTGACTCGTGTTTGACATGATGAGCTTCAAAATTCACGTGAGGTATTTACTGATTTATTTTAAGTCATAAAACAAAACAGTAACATCTCTTAAGCTTGTGTTAACCACAGAACTTATTTCATTCAAATAACAAAAAAGCCATTCAAACCCAACAACTTCAAGAAGAGGGAACCACAAGTGCTAATATGCTAATATGCTTTACAGCGATCACATTGACCAATGATAACATTGGAAGCCACTTACGGACAGTGAAATAGATAATGAACCCAATTCTGAGTTACAAATTTTGCACCTAGAACTATCCTTTCAACTTCTCCTGTTTCACTGACTGAATCGCCTTCACAGCCTTGATACCTTTGTTTTCTGCTTGTGATAAATTGATTGTGAGTGGGTGTAACATGAGAGGACTTAAGCAAATCCCCGTCCTGCTTTGACCTATAAACCGCTGCAGTTTTCCATAGCGGTCTGTCTCACAGCACTGCCTGGCAGACGTCTCTTTGTTTTAAGCTTTTTTGCTGAAGTGTCCTGAACAACACTCGCTGTAATTGCTAAAGGTAATTGCGCTGGCAGGTTACGGCGAGGCTTTAGCTCCCATGAGCCGCACCCTGATCCCTGCATAAGGATGTGATTAACCACCATCTCCTGTCATTAACTGTGAGGGCTTTTGGCAAGCGGGCCGCTCCAAGTGAGTAATTGTCATATTAGACCCATTGCTTGGTCAGATCGAGTATCGGAATCAAGTTCCTGGACTGAAGTGGCTGCTGGCAGGCCTTAAGTACATGGCAGAATTGACCAAATTGTTAGCTCTTGTTCCTGCAGTGATATGTGACAGCTGAGCTGCCATCTAATGTTCAATTTGCCGGTCTGCTAATACAACCACGCACACCATCCATGAGGGAAAACTATATTTTTCCTGTGAATGGTCAATAGCTCAAGGGCCAAACATCTTTAGAGTGACATCCAGCAGCCGTGCTATTTTACGGAGTTGAACATTAACGCCACAGGAATGAATCATTTCTTCTTCTGTATGAGACAGTAACTGCCAAAAGCTGCAGCCAAGCAGAGGTTCTAAACAAATAAAGTGAAACAGACCCACAGAGAAGCTGTTTGTGTTGTATATCACACTGAATATGTACACTCTTAGAAATACAGATTTCACTTAGAACCCTTAGAGAGAGCTCTACCTAGAACCCAGTGTGGGGTTATGCCTAGAACTGCCTATGAAAGTTTTCACCCAAAAACCCTTGGAGGTTTTACAGAGAATGTTCTGAAAGAACCCTCTCTGAAGGGTTATATCCAGAACCTTCCCACCTTTTAGGGACGTTCCAAGAACCCACCCAGGGAATTCTACTGAGAAGCCTTTCATATTCCAAGGATTTTATCTAGAACCCTCAAGGGAGTTCTACCGAGAACCCTCTTAAATTGTGGTACAAAGAACCTCTTACAAATTCTTGACAAAAGAGTTCTTTAAGGATTTCCAGAATTATTTTTTTAGGGTTTTACCAAGAACCCATCCCTAGGGCTCTACCGAGAACCTTTTTATATTGTTTTATCCAAAGAACCCCTTATATATTATGGTACAAAGAACCTTTGATGAACCCTTGATGAAAGAGTTCCTCTAGGATTTCAATAATCTTTGAAGAACTCTTTCTTCCTTTTATATTCTAAGAGTTTTACCTAGAATCCATCCCTGTAGTTCTACTGAGAGCTCTTTTATATTCCAAGGGTTTTATCAAGAACTCACTCAGGGGTTCTACTGAGAACCTTTCACAGTATGGTACAAATAACTCTTGACCAACCCTTGGCATAAGAATTTAAGGATTTTTTGGATGAAAAAGGTTCTTAATTGAACCCTCAGTCTTACAAAGAGCCCCATCAAAAACCCTTTCTTCCAAAAAGGGTTCTTCAGAAAGAAATGGTTCTGGGTAGAACCTCAGTCCTTCAGGAAGAACACTTTTGGAACCCTTATTTCTGAGAGTGTAGTACAGATTGCTAGAAAGAGCTCCAACCCTTTGCTTGAACTGGTAGAAACAGGGCATTGATCTTTCTTTGCCCTCACGGTGCTGTGATGCAGCTGCAGACAGATGGGAAGGAGGGGAGAAGGCGAATAGCCTTTCATTGGGGCATGCTCAGAAATGCATATGCTCAGTGGCCTCTTGATGGTACTTCAGAGACAAGCCCAGTTTTGCTTAGATTGCTTAAGGATGGACTCATCGGGGCTGTTAGCATCACTTTGTAACTGAGAAAACTGAGCAATGGAGGGCAAAACAAGCTTTTTTTTTACAAGGAGGTCAGGGAGAGGGGAGAGAGCAGAGCAGAAAATTGGGTAAGCTTAAAGCTATAAAACAAAAAAGAAGTATTTTGTTTACTATGACAGATTTAACACATCATGCAAATAATTTCCCTGAGTGGTTTTAATGGGGCTCCAGTCAGATCTGCAGATGAATAGACAGTTTTGTTTCATGTCCCCGATGCCATTCTGAGGTTCTCCATTTAGAGGGATTTTCTGTGGAGCAGGGATAATGGAGCGTCAGAGGGGAACCCAGGAGGAAGGATTTAGATGTGTTTGAATTGACTCAGACATTTTGTTAAGTGTCATTGTGCACGGCCCGTTTATCCCCCTCCACTCCTCCCCCATTTTCATTCATAACCACTCTGCCGTCTCTTTCACGAGGGGTTGAGGCAGGGATTTGTGTGTCTCAGTGTGTGCGTACAATGTATTTGGTGGTGGTGAAGGTGTTTTGTGTGTGTGTGTGTGTGTGTGTGTGTGTGTGTGTGCTGTGTGCGTGTGTGTGTTTTGGGGAGTGTACAGGGCCCAGACCAAAACAAAGGCCCTCTCATTGTAAGCCCCGGTCAGGTCTGTATTGTGTGTGCAAAGTGAATCATGACGGCATTTACACACATACCAGACACACACACACACACACGCATACACACACACACACACACACACTAGTCACCCTTACAAAAAAGATGCTCGGGTCCTGGTAGAACCTTGTTTAAATGCTCCAGTGGGAACCCTTTCAGAGGGTTCTACCTAGAACACAACATAAGGTGTTATACATCAGCAACAACAACAACAGTGAAAGAGTTCATCCAGAACTCCCTATGAGAAATTCTACAAAGAACCCTTCTATGATTTAATGATTCCACCCAGAACCCTGTCTGAGGGTTCTCTATCCAGAACCTTTCCACCTTCTAAGGGTGCTAACAAAACAGATGAAACCCTTGGAATATAAGATGATTCCCAGAAGAACATCCTGGGTTGGTTCTAGATAAAAGCCTATACAAGGGTTCTCACTGGAAGCTCTCTTTCTTCTCAGGGTTCTATGAAGAACCTGTATTCTACCGACAAGGGGGTTCTACTTGAGTACCATTTTATCTTCAAAGGGTATCATCTAGAACCCACACAGAGGGTTCCACCAAGAACCCTTTCTCTTATAATCCTCTTTTCATCTTATTTTCTCTGATAACCCTTTTTTCTTCTGAGGGTTCTATGAAGCACCTGAAGAACAAATATACTTTAATGAGTAAAAAACATCTTGGGAAAATGATGGTTTCATGCTGTCAACCAACCCTGAAGAACTATGGATGAAAAGCGTTCTTAATAGAACCCTTAATCTTACAAAGAACACTTGACAAATCCTTTCCTTATTGGGACCCTTATTTCTAAGAGTGCAGCTGGGCTGTGGAAACACAAGTGGCATTGGCCTTTGCATCGGACCTGAGTGGGCTGGGTCAGCTGGAGGTAGACGATGCTATTGTGCGGGACGGAACGATGAAGCAACGCAGGAACAGAGGGAGGAGGTTGGAGAGGTAAATCTCTTACAGCTGCTGCCTTTCACTATGCTTAACCCCAGCAGGCCGGTTCAAGGGGAGTGTATGGTTTACAGATCTCTAACATCTGTATGTGCTATGTGCGTGAGGAGAAAATGGTTACTAATGCCATCAAGGTCTCATTTACATCCCGTGGTGCGTCCATGCTGGGCGCAAAACTGGATGCTTCATCACAGCCTCTCTCTGCTATAGTGTTTAAAATGCTCAGAGCACAATGTAACAGATGATTGCACTCTGTTACTCGCTGCCTCTCCCTCTTCCTTTCTCTTTCTGCTTTGTCTTTGTTTCTCTATTTGATCTTTCATTCACACAGAGTCTAATAATCCAGCTTTAATTTGCACCTCTTCATCTGTAAGGAGTTATGGGTATATATGTTAGGCTGCTCACGCACCAGAGGTCGAGATAAACATCAAAAACCAAAAAAGGTATTAACAGCAGCAGAAACATCTGATCGATTACTTTAGAGTTATACACATTATGGCACTTTTTAAAGCAGAGTTTGAACGTGATAAAAGCATGCAGATAAATATTTAAATCAAACATAAGCAAAGATTGTTGAAGGAGAATAAAGGAAACATAAATAAAATGGCTTTCAGAATAAATAGGTCTTGAAATGAGATTTACGACAGTTTGTTGAACTGACCCTAGGAGGGAGACTGTTGCATAATAAGAGCCGGGACAGCAAAAGCTTGATGATCCTTCAAACTCACTGATATATGGTGGAGCCAAATTGTGTAATGCCTTAAAAGTGATTTAAAGGATTTTGAATTTATATCCTAGATTTAAATAGGAACTGAAAAAAGTTGTATAAAGCCTTTTGTGGCTACAGAGAGAGCTGTGTAAAGTCAGATACATGGCCTCAAGTGATGTCACGTGGGCCTGAAGACTACATGTTTTAAAATGGAAAGAAAATAAACTGTGTGTATCAGCCAGTATGGAGTACTGATCCAATACCTGTGCATTAAAAAAAAACCCTGATCCAACATCCTATCGTGATCCAGCTAGCAGCTTGAGGCTACATCAGCCAGTATTAGCGTAACAATTCTGTGCCAAAATCTGTCCGAACTGCAACCGTTTCACAACATTAACCACATGTTATAAACACACTCAAATTTATGACCAAACTGTACGTCAGTTGAGTTGTATTGTGGGCAACTGTCAGAACCCATCAGCTATCATATGACAACGATTTAGCCTCTGAAGTCAGTGGATATTTGAGAATGCATATCCAGGCTTCAAGACTTCCTCTACTGTGCACCAGTCAATGTTTGTAGTCTGATTAGCAATTTTAGACACCAGATTGGAGTTGGAGGATATCGCAAATGAATGCAGAAAAAATTTTAACAGGCTAAAAAAAAACAGCTGCTGTCATCAGACAAGTTTGCATTTTGCAATGCATTCTGCTTCTTTTGCTGTCCACACAGACTGTTTATCTGCTTAGAACCAAAGCCCACTCACTGTGATTAGTCAATACCACTTGGACAAAAAAAATGGACTACAAACTTAAACCAGAACACTTGTCCTTGCCTACAGATTCTTCATTCATATGCAGATATCTGTACATAGAGATTACATTGTGGGTGATATAGATGCCAGAAGAAGGCGTCAAATAAAAAAGCTGCATCTGCTGCATTAATTTTGATACTTTTCAAGTGTCAATCGTGAATCTGACCATCTTGTATGTGTGAATGCTAAATCTGTGAAGCACTCTTCAAACAGGAAGCCAGTGCCATGATTAAATGTGATCACTGTGGTGTATTTTAGTAATCGCACAGCAGAATTATGAACTCATTGTAAATGTGCGACAGTTTATTAGCTTAAAAAAATACAATGCATCCAAATAATCATGCTGATAAGAGACAAAATAATAATAATGAGAAAGGGGTGCATTGTGGCAATGTCTCTTAATTGAAAATAACAAGACTGGATAGAACAGGTGATTACATAAATAGGAAGAAAACCATTCAAGGGTAATCTAATAAAGTATTATGATATATGGTATCACAAACAGCACTTAAATCCCCAAGAACAAACATGCAGCTTTTACCACGACTGGACAACCACAAGCTGCCATTTGTGACTCTAAAGAGAGCCATGTCGGTGCTGTGCAAAAGTCTAGAACCGACAAAAGACAAAGGAGAAATGGAAACACACTGTGTATAGAACTATGCAGGGGGAGTGTTTTAAACACAGCTGTGCGAAAGAAAAGACCTGCACATTTAAATCCCTTCCTCGGAAAAAAACATGTTACGCCATGTTGGTTCAATTCCAAATAAACACAAAATGCACGTGTAGTATCCACAAAGCGGTTAACTCATAGTGCCGCTATCTAACATCCGCACTGCATCCATGTCAACGTATCAACAATGGCTGCACTATTGTTATTGGAGGGCGTGCAGGCTATCGAGGACACGGCGAACATCCTTTGAGTGTTTATAGTAGTTGAAGTGAGGAGATATAAATGAGTGGACCTGGGCTTTTCTGTGACCCACTTGGGGAAGATGAGCATTTATGAATTGCGGTCCAGCTCAGTGTTTCTCCCACATGACTCAATAGAGTTCGTCAGCCTCCGTGAGCTCCAGGAAACAGATGCAGCCTGATAAGAGAAGAGGATGTCATATTGTGCGAGTGTGTGTTTTCCTATTGTAAATACGGTGTGTGTTCTTACACTTCCAGCTGCTTCCCCCGTTCCATTCGACCTCTGGGACAATTGGCTCAGGGCGCCACGAGCAGCAGGCCGCTCTCAGGGAGACCAGAGGCCACTGTGACCGACGTCTCTGCCCCCTTCGCGGTGGAATAACAGAGAGGTAAATCACGGTTGTTTATTCCATCGTCTCAGGCAATCTCCCAGGAGCCTTGCTTGCTGTTAACTTGAACTGTGCCATGCGGTACTAAGGCACAAGGTGTCCTCCAATAGCCTCTGAAGTATGGAGTGTGAACAGGAGGGATATGAGTGCAATCTGGCACTCTGGTGTGAGCAGAAATGGAAAAGCGAAGTAAATCACAGTTGTTTATCTGCATCTCTCAGACACTGTTTGTATAGCTCGTTGGAAAGAGATATGCCTTTGTGTTTTGTGTGTGTGTGTAGACGTGTATTACTCATGTTGTGGAGACATAAATCTGTTTTCACACTCACATTGTGGGTACCTGCTTTCCTTATGGGGGCAAAATGCCCATAAGTCCCCATAATGCAGACATTAAACTTAAGACTGAAGACTTGGATTAAGGTTAAGGTTAGGGGGTTAGGGCAGAGGTTAGGTTTAGGCAAGTAGTTGTTACAGGCAGGGTCTCCAGGAAATGATTGTGATTCAATATAATGTCCTCTGACGTAATGGAAACATGACTGTGTTTGTGTGTGTGTGTGTGTGTGTGTGTGTGTGTGTGTGTGTGTGTGGAGGACATGTATTACTTATGTTATGGGGACATGAATCTGTTCACACACTCACATTGTGGGGACCTGCCCTCCTTACAGGGATTGAATTTGAGTCCCCATAATGAATTAATGTAAATCATTCAATTTTAGGGTGAAGACTTGGGTTAGGTTTAGGGTAAGGTTAGGTTTGGGTTAAGGTTAGGGTTAGGTAGGGGTTAAAATGTAACACTCTAATTAAATGTTATGAGTGGCACAGGCATGTGGGGAACATAAGTGTTAGAAATACTTTAAAAACATTCCTTATTAAACCACTATTAATGGTTGAAATCCCTCCATCAAGAAATGCAATAAATTCAATAAAATAAGTAAAATAAATGAAAGGTTTTTAAAAACATATGCACAGGTGGGGTCAGCAGGAGCATGTTAGGGTTAGGCAAGTAATTGTTTTGGTTGGGATAGAGTAAATCTCCAGGAAATTAAGTTTGTGTAATGTCCTCTGAAGTGATGGAAACATGACTGTGTGTGTGTGTGTGTGTGTGTGTGTGTGTGTGTGTGTGTGTGTGTGTGTGTGTGTGTACCAGTGTGCACACTTGCTCGCCTTTGATTGTTTGCAAGTGCAGACTTGAGAGGGTATGAGTCACCACAGTGCTATTACACATCGCTGGAACTATTATAAGAAACAGAGCAGCAAACAGACAGTACAGTACAGCACACGTGGCCTCACACCCACACGGGCACATGTCTGAACACTCATATTAAGACATACTGTTGACACACCGTGGCATTTAGTGATAACAAAGTCTCATTTTCTGTAGAAGAGCCTAATGACTCCCATGAGGATCGCATCTGGCTGTTTTTTATTCAGTGCACACGCAGAAATTACACTCCTTAGACATGGAGTGCAAGAAGTGCAGTACATCATTTTTATTCCATGCTGGATACAAGATCTCAACCTTTATCAGGCTTATAAAAAGGTGACCTTTATATGAAATAAGCACGGACCCTCCCTTACATGAAGTTAATTCCAGGCAACATGACGCAGGTGTTAGCATGGAATATCAATGCTGTTATATTATTCTCTCTACAGGCTGCAACTTTCCCTCTGAGCGAGGAAACTTTCCCCTTGGTGATATGGACTTGGTGAAAGATATACCTGTGTAAAATTCATGAATTCATAACTTTTGAGGGTATATTTCACTACTGATCTATTGGGCCGTGATAAGAATTCAAAGGTGAATGGAGCTGGAGGACATCTTCAAAGCGGTCGAGGACATCACAGGAAAGCCAATGAGGCGCGTTTGCCCTCCTCCAACATCCTTGGAATACATTCCGTGTGCCTCTCCGCAATGTGATGCGCTGTCAGAAGAAAATCGGATGCCATTGCAGTCCGCTGCCATTAACTTGATTTACTCAGGGGTTTCAGTCAAACTCTGACAAAAAAAAGTGAAAGCGTCGGCAAGTTTCATCAGAATTTGTTAAAGACGTGAAGGAAAAAAAAGGATGCTGATAGCCGGACAAACACTGAAGGACACTATTAATCAAAGAAAGCGTGCATCTAGTTGAGTTCCCACTGTAGATAAACACTGAAGCTCCAGTGTGTACATGTTCTGAGGAACACGGGCTGAGCAGCTTCCCTCTCCCTGGCTTGATTATCAAAGCTAACAGCCTTTAGCACGTGTCAGCTGAGGCGGATAACCCCTGGTAGATACAAGAGGACAGGGAGACAATCAAAGGCAGTTGCCTCTACTGGAGTTGACAGTGGTCAGCTTCTGGAGGTGATAAAGGCCTTTGAACCTGAAAGCTGCTCGAGGCCTCCCTTTGTGTCCCTCCCCCCTCAGGCCCCCTCGAGCCTGGCCGTAGAGGGGTCTACTTTGATTTAGGCCCTGAGAGAGCCAAGACAGCTCTCTTCATCTCTGCTGGAGAGAGAGACAGAGAGCAAGAGAAAGGGTGAAACGGACCAGATCTATCAGATGTTGGTCCATCAGTGGTGGCTACTCAACTGCAGGCCAGGTCACCATGTTTGACCCCAAACACTTGACTTGGAATGCAGGAAAAAAAAAAACAGATAAGTGCATCAGTGAAATGCTGCAGTCCCTAATGATGGCAGCAGTGTGGATGGCAAATCCCTGTGTTTCTGTTAAAGCTCCCATCAAACAGCTAGCAGGGTGCTTCTTGGTTTCATGTTTCCTGTAAAACAGGCAGTTTACAGTAGCCAATAGCGCTGTGTGTTACGACCCCCTGCCATGCAGCTAAAGTCAATAGATGTAAAGCTAGGAGGGAGAGGAATCCCATTAGCTGACTCCTCTTGGACTGAGAGCTCCCAGTGAACAGACCAATAGAGGCCAGTTTGACGACAGGGAATAGGCTACAGTACTGAGGTGGTTTTCTTGCTGAGTTTGGCTCCCAGCACCCCAGGGCTGAGCTAATGGCAGTTAGAGGTTAGCTAACTTAGTTTAGCAACAAGTAAAGCTATCTATCCATCAGGAAACTTCATAAATGACCTCAGTACTGTGTTCTCTGTTGGTGTAGGAGGCTGTGTTCATTCCGGTTAGCAGAGACATTTACAGGAAGACCTTTTCCACAAACATAGAACCAGCCCCATTCTGGTTTAAATACCTATTTTTGAACTGTTCTGAGGATTTCCACCAAAAATGGGAACATGAAAACCTGGAGAACATAGCAGAACCAAAAACCAGCAGGTTTTTCTTTTTCTTTCGTGATAACAATGGTTCCACTCAAAACTGATGCAGGCTTGTTTACTAGATAGCACCAAGTTTGCAAGAGTATTGAAAGGAACCGGTTCAAGAACCACAGCTAACTTGGCAGCCTTGGGAGGCTGCTGAGCCTAGTTCTGTTGCCCGCTAGCAGTTACAGTTAGCTACTTTAACAACAAGTAAGCTAAAGCTATCTGTCCATCAACAAACTATATAATTAAATAACTGAGAGCTGAAGCTGAGAAGCTGGAAGACATCAGAGGGGAAACCAGAAAATAAAAGCTCAACTTTTCAGTGATTAGGGTGAAACGGGATCGTATTTTATGGAGAAATTATACAGTGAAGCTTATTCCCCAGAAAGACCCCAGTCTCCTCTAGTGAACCGATGTATTCTCCTTCCATAATCCACTTTGTCATAAGCAAGAGAGCGCTTCACTGGATGCAAATTTAGTGTACACCCCAAGTGCAGGATGAGTCATAACATTGAATTAACCAGAGAATATCAACAAAACTACTTTTGTCATTGTTGGGCCAGATGCTGGTGTTTAGGTGGCGTTATCGCTTGTGTTTTGCAATATACAACACTTAAACTTTTATTTTGACATCGTGGGAACATTAAAGCATAGATAGTTTTCCTGTTGGCAGAAGTACTGGCAAAACTGGAGGTCAAATCACTCTGTAAGCTTCATCCTAATCATAATAACTCCTGTTTTCAAACTGGCCGAAATTCATAGTTCATAGTGTCATTCGGGGCGGTCATCTACACCTCATTTAATTTTATGGCTCAGACCTTCAGATACACTCAACATCACAACAGGGAAAATATGTTTCATGATTGGAAAAGTCTCTTCTGCGAGGAGAGACTCCCCGAGAGACGTGCAGAGTAAGGTTATGGAACAAAAGCCGTCCCTGCTTGAATGTTATTGCGGTTCATGTCATGTCTGCCTGGCAGGCGCACTGTCTACTTTGGCAGTCATGGACGATGAACCCTGTTCGCTGCTCTGGACAAAAATAAGTTGGAAGCCCATTCAATGTGGATCTATACAGAGGATGATGTCTCCCTGAAAGCGGGACTTTTGGATTGTCGCCTCAGCTTCAAACGAGTGACCATATTTCAAAATGTGACATTCCTGCCTTCGTTTGAAGTCCGCACTGAAAATAAAATGCAAGAGGGAGCCAGGATTTTACGGTGAGGTGGGAAAGGTGAAGGGTCGCCGGGGCAGCCAGGTGAGCCCTGCCTGCAGGGCAGCTATCAGTCATCGGGGAGCGGGATGAGCTCCATCCACCATGCACACAAATCCAGTCTGTCCACCCGTTGCAAGTGTGCATGCATGCGTGGAAACACAAATACATCCTCTACATATAACAGAGCATCTATAATTGCATCTCTACTTGAGAGCAGGGCAAAAATAACTTGAGGCCTGAGCTCGCTGATATTGCTGCAAAGTCAGAGGATATTTAAGCAAATTGAGTTACGTCTGGTTGAGCACGTTTGTCTTCCAATCCAGCTGTTTTCAGAGGCGACGGGCTCACTGTTTCATTTTAAACCCCTTTGAGAGCCATAACCCCCGGAGCTTTATGTATTGAAAGAATGTGCTGAATGCTTCTCTCTTTCTTGCAGCTCAGGGATGCTAAAAATGTTCTACCTGCAAAACTAAATAAAAAGCGAGCAAGAAGCTGTAAAATTGATTAATCCAGTCAATGGCACTCAATATGTTGTTCCTTGTACTTGTGACCACTTGGGGATAATGACTCGCCCTTTATTGGTAATTACTCGCATCCTTTTCCTTGAACATTACACCCATGTAAAATGATATCTTTATATTTATTATCCGTCTCTTCATCGTTGACAATCATCCACGGGGGGAGGGACGCGTGCAGAATTGTGTGTTGTGCTTGATGAGGCAAAGCGGGGAGAACATTAATTATTCAATACTCAAATCATAAAAATAAAGATGGCAAAACCAAATTGTTTTGAAAATTTCCCGAGGAAAAAAGAAATGTTGGCAAGCCTCCCGAAATGCTGTTTGAAAATGCTCTTTGAAGGTAATGAGGCATGCTCGTGGCACACAGAAGCAGGGAGTGGTGCCATGGCAAAGCTGCATGTTCTCAATTGGGTTTCTTTTTTGCTTACATATCACTTTGGTAAGGCACGTGTAGTACATTTCTAATGAAGTGCAGGATCGTGCCCTACCCCCACTAAGGGCATGTCTTCCAAAGCAGAAAGATCAGGGGGAAAAGGTGGAGTGAAATAGAGGAAACTTTGCGCCGTGGGTCCTAAACTTCAGCAGAACGATGCCTTTGACATCAAATTTTTACGTGATGGTAATAACAACACCCTGCACTGATCGAAATTCACATTTTTCTACCAGAACAAAACGTGATATCACTCTTAGCTCTATTAAAAAGTACAAGACTATCCACTGCAATGAGCAGGGGTGTTATATTAAGCTCACTGTTATACTGGCCATTTTTATGGGTAATGAGATATGAGAGAATCTCCTCTCTCGTACTTAATAATACATGTGAGGTAAGGGGGAAAATAATATTTTTATTGTATCTCCAAAAACCCTTCAGAATGTGATGAATAAGAAAGTGAAAATGCAGTGGTTATTAGAATGGATTTTGGTGGTAAAAATGATATAGGGGTCGTGAACAATTTATGCGAAGAACCACAAAAAAATAGTTTTAAACTCGGGCGATCATTAATTTATCGAATGTAAATGGATAGGCCTGGTCAATATAAATTACCATCCGAGTTTGCTGGGAGCTAAACAGTAAATCATGAAACTGAGGGATGAAATGGCACATACAGTAGTGAGGGTTCAGAAAGCGAAGAATTACCGTATGTTTATACATCCTTTAAAATCCTCCCATAAAAAGGTTCAGTAAGGAACCTCAGGGTTCTGCCTTCCCAATCAAAGAACCTTTTGCCAGGAAAAAAAAAGATTCAATATCTAATTTGTACAGAACACAGACCCTTTTATGATTAAGCTGTTCTTTGGAGAGCTACAGTGCTGTGGCTATCTGTTATAGTCAGCTTAGGTTGGCTCACACTCTTTTTCATTCAGACATTTTTCTGGCTCTTTAAGACATTTTTGTTTCTTCAGAAGGACCATTTCAACATAAAATACATGCATGAATCAAATTATGCTCACTACGTCACGTGTCAGTTTAGACTAACTACTACTAGTTAATATTCTAATGTTAACCATCAACTGAACATGTTAAAGGTGAACTACACAACATTTTCCTCACACTCATACAAACATAATCCCTTTCAATCATTAGTTATGACCCACTAGAAATTTGTGGTGGTGGTTTCTGTATCTGCCAGCCCAGGCCAGTCCTCAGGAAGCTTCGGACCAACCTAAAATGTTAATTTTTGACTTTCTGGCATCTTTCTGGTGTGTTTACGAACAGCGCGGACAAGTTGTACTAACGCTACCTGGAAGTGCACAACATGTAATTTCTGCCGCTATGGGGTCTCTTTCACATTTAAACAATAATCTGACAGGACTCAGGCAGAAATCATGTTCATGGACGAGGTAATATTTAAGTTTTATTCACTTTACCTATAGTCATGTTCGCTGACTTCCTTCTTCAATCTATCCTGTGTTTTCCCCTGAAGTCATAGCAACTAACAGCTAGCAAACAACAGTTAGCAGGAAACCATGAATTAATTATGAATTTCTCTGTATGAACATTGTTGGAAAACATTTGGAATATTGTAAATACACAGCTCAACAAAATATATATCATGTATCATATGTCTAGTTAAATTTTACAAACCTTACATGTGTAACAGTAACTCAGAGTTATTTAACTCTTCTTAATAATGTACTAAATTATTAAATCATAGCCCTGTAAATGTAAACAAAGACCTGGCTAGCTTTGTCAGAAATTGACAAAACTGTTAACTTTTCAGTTGATAAAGATTAGCAGATGAACGTGGCCTCTCTACTCCTACAACTTTAGTTGCAAGAAGACAAAATTCCTGCACTGTGTAAGTGAGCTAGGTGAGTTTATTTAACCATTTCACTTAAAAGGATAGTTTGTATTTTTTGAAGTGGTTGTATGAGGCACTTAACTACAGAGGATGACGGTCACGATGACACCTAGCCGACCTAGTCGCCTTAAAAAATCAATATCATTTAAGTGTATGCTGTGTTCAGAGTATTTTCACTGCTTTACCTTGCAGTCAGACAGTCTTTTCAAATGGTAGACAGCTGTTATGTAAGCCAAGTATCATTCTTCAAAACTACCAGACTGTTTTGACAAAAACAGTCATTTTACCTTGCAGAGCACAGGAGTTGCGTGCCTTGATCGGTTAGTTTGTTTGTGTTACACTCATCCTGCTTCTGAAAACCAGGGGCGTGTTAACCACCATCTACTGTAGGTAGACAGAAAGACAGATGACCCAATTCAAATAGTTAACAATAAAACAGTAAAATTATATATATTACTGCTGTCTACAGGAGCTCATCAGCCTACACCAGCTATAGAAACTGCAACAATATTTCAATTAATATTTATTATTAATTTAAGTATTTATAAAAATGGAATTGATTTTTTTAATTAATAAAATGGAAACAACTTCTGTTACCTTTTTAATGCTCATAAAAAACTTAAAAGGTTCTATATTGAACTGTTCAGGGTGCCTCTTACAAAGATACAGAACCTCAAAAGGGTTAATACTGAGCCACTTGTGCTTGAGTGTAAGCAAAGTGAAAATCTCCTTTTATGCACAATCCACATAGAAACAATGCCCTTCAAATCTGTTCTCTCCAAAACAGATGAAGAGGAGGAAACCAAATCCAGCTAATCTGTAATGCATTAGCAAGCACACTAACAGTATGTTACAGCCCATTAGTGGTTAACAATGATAGCTGATTTTCAGATGGCACAGATAGCCATTACAGTAATTCGCTCCAGCCTGCGTCAACTCCCCAATGACAACCACTGCTTCCGGCCCTGACATTAGATCAATAATGCAAAACCTCCTTAAAGTTCTGCCTTGTGGTTTCATTTAAAAGAGCTTCCTCTCAAACTAATGATGCAGGTTAATTGGCTTGTCATCGTTTGGGAGTTTACTGGGAAAAGAGCAGGGGCTGTTTTAAAAGCGAACGCTCCAGGGATGTGCCATGTCCCCTCTGTGTATTGCCTGTGTAGTTTTATTGATGGGTTTTCCATGTCTTGGCTGGCCACCAAATCACTGGACTTGTGTGTGTTTTGCTTTTCACAGGGTCAATATGGTTAAGAGGAAACAGTTTGCCAAAGAAGCAGCAAGAAACGCAGCTCAGATCAAGGACTTGCAAAAACAAGGGTCATCACGAGTTCAGTTTTTAATGTGCTTTTCACCTCAGATGCATCACTGGAAGCTGCTGAAACCACACGCACGCATATATTCAGCTGGTCAGACATATGGTCCATTATGTACACCCTGTCCATACTGTTGTCCCGTCTGGTTTCCTCCCCGCAGATCGCCCCAGGGGTCGGGCCACCTCCATCGATTGCCACCGCTTATTAATCAGACTCTGGGGTGGACACTGCGGCCCTGCCATTTGTTAGTGGCCCTCCAACAGGATGCCATTAGAGCGTCACTGTCGCACATTATCCTGAATAAGTAATGAGGAGGCCGGTAAAGCCGCAACTTCCTCCCACATTAGGATAAACGACTTTCAGGCGGGGAGGAACAAGGCACGTTTCGTTAATATGCATGCAGAGAGAACAAGTGAGGCAGAGTGAGATAGGCAGAGATAGACAGAACAGAGGAAGAAAGAGAGGCAGAGAGATGAGCATTAAGGACCGGGGACAAACTAAAGTCTCCATAGAGAGAAGGACATTCAAGATCAATTGCTGAGAGAAGATGCAGACTAAGTGCTTTTGTTACGGTGAGAGAGGCAGAATTAGGACTGATTGTTCCAATACAGCCAGACCTTGAATTTGGTTGAAACGCAGCAATTTTACTGAGACTGCTGTCGAGGGGCCAGGTTGTTTCTTTGTTTTTTGTTCCAACCGCAGAATATTACAAAGGTATACATAGTGCATTTGCTGGTCTGGAGTGCTAGCTCTAATGTATTAGTATATTTAATCACAAATAACCAGTTTCCTGATAGAAGGCCAAAGCCTGTGGCTGAAGAGATTTTTAGGGCAGACATGTCTTCTGGATTGGGATGATTTTGATCTCAGACACGCTAAACTTCTCTGACTAATCCTTTACCAACCTCTCTGCTCCTGACTCCACATCCTTGTAAAGCAATGATTGTACCCCCTTCAACCCCAAACCTGGGTTACCACTCAGGCAAAGCAAACAACTGCCTCAGGGCAACAGACCATCTGGACACCCAAAGTCTCCAGGTTCACCATGTGGCAGGTAGGGTGTCACAATCAGTTTTTTTTGGCCCCAACCCCAATCTGAGTCCTTGCATATTGGATATCTGCCAATCTGATACTCCTATCATCTTAAATGTTGACCACTGACACAACAGCTGTAGCCAGATTAATCTGACACACCTCATTTGTCACAAGCCAGGCTGCTTGATCCAAATACTGAAGGTCCTGGTTCAAAACATTTAAATCTGTAAACTTAAATTGCTGACCTGATATTATGTCAACTGACAGTTGTACAGCGGTGTCTGAAAGGCTTATTTATGCCCCCTTTGTGTATGTAAATAAATATGTCCATTTTAAACAATAACCATCACTGCCCACTTACTTACAGGCTGTTTTTTGTTAGCCTGATGTTCAGCAAAACCTCCACTAGAGGGAGCTGCTTGGAGTCAACAGTTATCCCAAAGAAGAAGAGTCAAAAGTTTCTGACAACCACCAATGCTAGAGGAGGCTGTAGTAATGTATCTTTTGCCGTGGTCTGTGTGGACAAAGAATTCTGTTCGCTAATTAGCTGATGACAAATATTATATCCAATACTTTTTTAAAATCTTACGACTTCTTTGTCAGGTTTTGCTTGAGCTATTGGCTACAGAGCCCCTACGACCACTGGTGGTACTGCTCCATTTCTTCTGTATCCATAAGCTTTCAGAAAATGCAAACAAATATGGACAAAACGAATGCAGAGTATAGACAGAAGGCTCCGTCCTTATCCATATGCGTGTCTAATGTTTAGTATAAGATAGGCCCTAACCAGACAACAGAGAAGTTTAATGTGGGCCTGTCATCAAGTTACTCACAGACTTAGCTAATTAGCATAATTAGCAACAGCTGATATGACCTTCCACCGACAAAAGTGACCAATGCAAGCAATGGTTAATGGCAGCTAAAAACGTGGTAGCTGCTAGCCTACCTGACTGTTTTATGAAAGGCTCTGTGCTAATAAAAAGTACAGGCATTCAGATCAGATTTTGTGTATTTTGCTAACCTCAGTGTCAGAGCTCAGTCCCTTGCCAGCATGCACCAAATCATTTTTTTCACCCTCACATGCAGTGGAACAGTCGCACTGTAGAGCTTAGCTCCTGTAAAGGAAAGCAGTGCTGCAATGCTAGCAGGCTGAGTTGGACAAGACATTAGAATACAGCTAATTGATTTTAACTGGCTTTATTTTAGCCTATACCGGTCCATTTATAGGGATTAAGACATGCTTTTCACTTTCTTGTCATGACTTAGTTTACTTCTGTGCAATAAATACAAAGCTACAGTTAGTTTAGCTTTCATTTCCGGTAGACAGTGGAGTCTCGGCTGGTTGCCTGGCACTAACAGTGGTAACAAGACTCCAAGAAATCACTATCCCCAGCCAAGAAATACTCTGGCCATGAATGTATGATGAGAACTGGATACCAGATTCTAAATTCCACCCACTTACTTAGAATGTAAGGTTGGGGTGAAATAATAAAAATAGCTAAAATAGGTTTGTAGCTTCCAGGTTTGCTTTTAGCTTGTGCAGCCCACGGCCCACAGACTTTACATTGGGATGATGCAAATAAAAATCACTTTCGTAGGCCTTGGGAAAGTTTCACAAATGAGACGTTCCAAGAATAAGTCATAATACAAATTGTCCTTGTTAGCAGTTAAAGGTTTTGGTCAGGAGTTTTACATATAATTATTTATAATGGTGGTCTACAGGTAAAATGCATTCTGAGTCCCTGGGGATTAGTTGCAGTACCAATAGTGGCCACTGGAGGAAATTGACAGCAAGCCTGACAGGCAGCCTCATGTCAGCTGTCTTAATATATGCTTGATTATGGCACATAACACCTGTAAAAAAAACACCTTGTGTAGTTTTCACACCTCTTTTTTATATGGATCAAACAAATATGAAATAACATGTTAATTGGTGAGCTTAAGTGGTGCTGGTAGGCGGCTTTCAGCTTCATATTTAGTGTAAAGATATGAGTGGCATTAATCTTCTGATCTAATTCTCAGCAAGCATGGTGAATAAATATATATGTGTAAATGTGTTTATTCATACTGTATGCACCATTAAAGTAAATATAGTACTAAACTGCAGTGATCCGGGCCTTAAGGCAACACCTGCATAATTATCTTACTTTGGAGACCCTGAGCTAAAATCAGAAATCCTTTTGTTATTTCAGTTTTATTGTGCTTACATGATATATTTAATTAAATAAATGTGATTTTAATCAAGTAAATACAAACTAATTACTGACTAATACATCACGTGCACAGAGAGGGAGAAGAGGCCCCACAGCTCATTTTGTCCTGAGGCCCCGATTCAGGCCCTGATCAGCCTCATTTAAATTCAGAATGATATCATTCTGGTCTGGTTCATCAAATCTATAGACTTATCGCTGTTGTTTTTTCTATCCTTATGATGCATTTCTTATTACTTATGAGCTTTTTCAAATCTTTTAAAGTCACTGCCACCAATAGACTATATGCTGTAGTTTCCAAAGTGCTTTGTTATGTGTTTCCCTGCATCATTTTCTTGTGTGATGGACTGCTGATTAGTTAGGCACATTCTCTGCAAAGTGCTCAGAGACAGTCTCTTGATGAAGGTCTATATAAATAAACCAGACTCAATTTGACTTGCTGTAAACACTAGAGAAACACGATGTGCCAGCAACAACTATTTTTCATACATACTAATATCAATTTGCCCTTGGAATATTACTTGCTGTCAAAAAAAAAAGTATTTTGAAACTTAACAGGAAGTTGTCAGTGTGTCTAAACATCAATGTCATAAAGAAAAATTCCAAACTTTATGTGATGTTCTTTGCAATTAAAATGATTCTGATTGATGGACACAATTTTCTGGCCGACTCCCCCAGACGCACTCTAGAGGGGTGATCAATTAAAAGCACTACTTAGCAACACTCCTGTTTAAAAAATGGAGTACATCTATCCAAACAGACTTAATCACAAAGCTACAATGTGACGTCCAATTCTCCACTAATTGAGACCCTTCTGATTCGTCCAATTTACCCAAAGATGTTTGGGTGTTAACATCAACACTTCTTGGATCAGTCTTCCCTGATCAAAGGAAGTAATGAATCAAAATTTAATAAAATCCTGAAAGTGACAGCTGTGCTCTCCGATGTTAGCTCTTCTTCCTCTTTCTTGTTTCTTTGGTTGCAAGAATTGTTTGATGCCATTTAAAGCTGCCAGTATGAGCAGTTGCTTTATATTCACCTGTTAAAAGCTACAGTTTTGAACAAATTTCATGAATCATAAGCATGCAGTTGTTAATTTTTCATAGTTTCTTCATGCTGGTGAATTTTTATGGAGTTCTAATATTTGAGAATCACAGAACATGCGGAGCAAACATTGACACAATCCAGTTTGCACTTCTTTTAATGAAGTTTGTCATTCGGTGTTCAACCAGTACTGAACACTTGCTTTCTAAAGATGGTTTACTTTGTATCAGATGGTTTGTCTCTTCTGTTATATTTTGCTTTGATTTCAGAAGAAAAGGGTTCAGTGTCTCCTAGGTTTATGTTTGTGGCACTAAGATGATTTGGTTAGGTTTAGGGACCAAAACTGTTTGTTTCGGATTAGGGACCAAAAGTACTTGTTTAGGTGTAGGCACCAAAACTGCTTGGTTGTGTTAAAGTCTTTTCCTAAAGCTTGCCATGCAGGTGTAAAGAGCCACATTGGCTATTATACCCACGGACACCTGAATGCTAATAGCACCTTAATAAATGATTTGTGGGAATCAAATACAAGATATTAAATGAATACCTGGAACACTGAATGATAAAATACATTTAGTTTAAAGATATAGCAAAGAAACACTCAGCCATGCATGAAATAACATTGGGAATGAATATGGGTCTTTTGTTTTTATCCCTGTTGCGCATTAAAAGGGTAGTGATACAAAAATTAGTTTTATTCAAAAAATGAGAAAGGAAAAATAAAGATTTGCAATGATCAATAAGACGTTAATTGAAGAATACCTGGTATACTGAATGACTAATGACTGAATGACGGAATTAATTTGTTGCAGAGTTGCAGCAAATAAATTCTCAGTCGGGTCACTTTTGATCCATGTTGTTCATCAAAAGGTTAAAAAAAAACTATCACATAAAGAGAACTCAGGTCTGTCAGGAAAATAGAAAAGGATAGCTACATCATTTTCAGCTGTTTCCCTACCCTGCCGGAATGCAAACTGGCTGAGGTTTTAAGTGCTGGTGCTTGTTAGCAGATATTTAGCGATGATAGTGTCTGCTGCTCGGAAGACAAGCCGGTCCCCTGCAGGGCCAGGCTCAGTCTCCACTCATCAATAGACAGGGTCAAACCATAGCTCCATTGGAGACAGCAGAAGAGGAGATTTGCAATGTGAAAATATCACTGTGGCATTTACAGGGAAGGTTTGTCTGCGGGGCGAGGGAAGGTGTAGTTAACTAACTCATTGTGGAAGCAATCGAGCAGACAGGACTTTTAGGAGAATTTTTTTTTTTTTTTTTTTTTTTTCCGAGCCCTCTGGCTTCCGCAGACATTAAAGGGAAGCATCTTGTGAAATCTTCCCTGATGTTTCCCATCCTGCTTCTTTTTCATTAAGGAGGCCGTAATGCAGAGAGGATGCCCTTTGAACGGAGAAGGGGAGACATGTCATGTTCCGCTGGAGGAGTTGTTTACAAGAACATGGCTCGCTTTTAAGGAAATTGGGGGCATGTGTCTGGGTCTTCGCCGATGTTCAGCGCTATGACCAGATCATTAGAGCGAATGGGTTTTGACTCTCAGCTGAACTCCAGTTAATTTAACATAACCCGAGAACTTTCCACAAAGTGGGACGTCTAATGAATTTCTGCTGAGTCAAAATGTGTCAGTCAGGAGGTAAAGGAATGAATCATCACAAACTTGAGGATTCAAAAGGAGCTCTTGTTCCGGTCAGCTCTAAAAAAAAAAAAAAAAAAAAAGAAGGCAGAATTAGTGTTTAATTCATTGTTTTTATCCACTTCAGAAGCAGCGAGCACTCTCAAGGGTGACGGATAAAAAAAAAACATGGCTACACGCAGAGCAAAAGGACATTTGCGCTCTTTATTCCAGCCTGTTGTTTTAATCAGCCCAGAGATTGGAGGGCACATCTCACTCTGTCCATCCCACTAACACAACAAGTGAAAGATGCTTATTAGAGTTACTCAGCTAGACATAATGCACAAACAAGGACATTGGAGATGCTTATAATGGTGCTTCAGTGCCAGGGTCAGCGTCCGCCTCAAATCAATCAGAGGAGTCTGAATCGAGGGAGTGCTTTACAAAAGGCGCACACCATCATTTATCTTATCATTTGACGGTGTGTAAGGTTGCTTTGTAAACAAATTGGAATGCAAATTGCATTTGTTTGCTTTTTTCCCCTCAAAGCTTTTCTGGCTGATTTAAAGCACTCGCGCATCCTGCAATCGCTCACACGCACACACACTCACACGTATGCATGCCTACGCACACACGCGCGCGCCACACCAACACACACACACACACACACATAAAGGATAATGTTTTCTGGCATGAGAGAGCTGGACAAACCTCAGATGAATGTTCTCCCTCCCCCGCCAGGTCTGATTTTCTCCTGGTTGTCGCGCGGCATGTGTGCGCAAATCAATCAGGCCCCTTGTTCTAATCAGTCCCACTTATATCACCCTGCAAATAAATGACACCATTCAGGAGGGGAGATCAATAGGAGATAAGGTGAAAGTCTCCCCGCTTCCTGCCCACAGGGCACAGGGTTGGGACGGAGGCAGACTGAAAAAAAAAAAAAAAAAAAAAAAGCACTAAGCAGGTCTATTCTTTTGTCTTTTATCCAAAGTGAATTCACTCTCAAATGTCATTCAATAGCCAGCTGGGAAGGGCTCAGATTGGGAGAAGATGGAGAAATGGATATTAAGTCTGTGAGTGGGTGCATATATGTGTGTATGTATGCGTATAAAGCATGGATGGATTCATGGACAGGCCTACCGGGCACAGGCCCAGCAGCCCAAGGGCCCAAGGGATCAGGGGCCGCTCTGATCCTAGGCGGCAACAAAGAGACAAAAAACAACTAGATGATTATCACAAGGAGAAGCAAAATGACAACAAAGAGACAAAAAATGGCCACAAAATTATCACAAAGAGACACGAAACAACTACAAAATTGGGCAAAACAGGAACAAAAAGACACAATTACTACAAAGAAGCACACAAAAACTACAAAGGGACACAGAGTGACTACAAAGAGACATGAAATAACCACAAAGAAACACAGAACTACCACAATCAGAAACAAAATGACCAACACAAAATTGCTGGAAAGAGACACAGAACAGCTGCAAAGAGATACAAAACTACAGGAAGATGCACAACAACTACAAAGGACACAAAGAGATCACAAAGAAATGCAAAACAACTACAAAAAGGGGCAAAACCAGCACAAAAAGACACAAAATAACCAGAAAAAGATACAGAACAACTGCAAAAAGACACGAGACAAGAGAACACAAAACATCTATAAAGCACCACAAAATACACAAAACTACAAGGAGATGCAAAACGACTACAAAGAGACACTAAATTACTACAATGAAATTCAATATGACTATAAAGAAATGTAAAGCAACTTCAAAAAGAGGCAAAACAGAACAAAGTGTGTGGCTCACTCCTGTGGGGCCTTTTACATATCCGTGCCCAGGGGCTCAATGCCTCATGATCCGTCCATGGTATGAGGTAGGCACTTTGGCGGAAGCACCTGTGATTGACAGCTTACATGAGTGATTCAAAGGATAACACTGGCAATATTTCATGTTTTTTAGCGTGCTGACCATGTGTTCTCACAGTACTTTTCAACTTTTCTACCCTGTCTGTGGCACTCGGCCCAAAGTCCATGTGTTCCTACTGAACACTAAAAGCATTAAACACTGGCTACAATTACATAGTTTCATTTTTTTTATTGAAAGGCAAAGCAACTTCCTAAAACACCAGGGCACTGTAGTTTTTAGACAGCTTTACTCAAACTGGAGTAAATTGTGGATTTGTTTGGGACTATTTTCAGCGGCGGATTAATACACATTTGGTGTTTTAGTGATTATTTACTGCAGCAGGAGCAACTCAAGACTAACTACAGTGCCCGTGTTCATCACGATGAAGAAACATGTCACCCAGAGTAACAGTGTGTCTTATTGATGTCCTTTCATGTCTGTGTCGGGGACAGCCATGGCCAGAGGCATTATGTTTTCAGGTTGTCCATCTGTCCATCCGATTCTTGAGAACGCAATATCACTAAAATGCCTTGAGGGAGTTTCATCAAATTTGGCACAAACATTCACTTGGACTTATGGATAAACTGATTAGAAAAGTCAAAGGTCAAAGGTCACTGTGACCTCACAAAATGGAAGGCCAAAGCTCAACTTCATTCTGACATCATAACATCATGCAAAAGTAAATTCACATATTATGAGTCTGAACAGGCATGGTAAATGGACCAGTTGGTGGGAGACATACAACTGATCTTTATGGGATTTGTTACAGAATATAACAAGACCTATTCTTTAACCTCCCTCCATGAAAGCAGACAAAAATTCATAAACTCACAAACTCTACCGCAGCAGACTCAGTTTATGTGCGTGGTGACTGACCTTGCTGGACGAGACAGTAACTTCTTTATAACGTAACAGTAACGTATCACTATATTTAAAACTTGCTGCTGACAAGCATTATGCATCTGTTTCCCATTTTTTTGAATGCTGCACAGAAAGAAATCCATCTCAGTGAGTCATATTATACTGAGTCTGAAGGTAATTCATAATCATTTCTGACTTTTTCCAGAGCACCATGTTTTCTTAATATTCCTGTTTTTTTTTTTTAAACAGAGCACAGTTAAAGGGCAGGGTTTATCTCAGCTTCAGCTTGGACATTAGACATTTATAACAGAAAGCCTGCATTACAAACTAGAGATGTGGAAAATGGGGTATGAAAGACGCGGCCATTTACCAGACAGACAACAATAAAAGATGCTATCAAGTTGTTTATGGGAAATGCAGTATCCAGTGTTTTTGGAGTTGGGACTAAAAGTCAGGATGTATGGGCATCTGCTGCTTTGATTGACCATTCTTTTTTAATATGTCTGTTATGATTCCCCCAACTCTATGGACATCTAATCAACATAAATCTGTGGCATATTCCTTTGAGAAAAACAAAATTTTAAGTAATCTATATCACCATTAAACTTTCGCAGTTGATTAATTACATTAGGGCAATATTTTTTGCAGTGCAAGTTTTCTAAAATGCTATATTTAAATATGAAAATGTGGCATTATCTAATTAAATATGCAATCATTTTCATTAAAGTTCTAATCTTAAGTTTTTGGTGGATTTATAGGCAGATTATTTTTTCATTTATAATTTATTCAACAGAAACATGACAAAAAAACTAACAGAATACAAGCAAAATAACACAGAACAAACACCAAAGCCACACTAAAACAGACTAAAATACAAAATCAAACCTATACATCTTGATAAAAAAACACACACACACACACACACAACACACACACACACAACACTATATCCTAAAAACTTATGTAAGGCAGCAGTACAACCTAAATAAGTAACATTGGGGGATATAAAGAAGAAAAACCTTCATCTTTCTTCTTTATACCTGACAGTGTCTCAGGGGGATTTATTCGCAGAATATTGCAGAAATTTAATATAATATTCATAAGTGTTTTCATTAGTGTATAATCACATGAATACAGTCTTGAGTGTTTTTCCACAGTTACATGATCATGTAGTACATGTAGTTTCTCCACATACTTAGAACAGGGGAGTGAGACAAGATGTTTGCAATATGAAATCTCACCATGAGATGCCACTAAATCCTACTCACTGGTCCTCTGAGCACCACAACAGAAGTCTGAACTAAAATAAACGCCTATTTTGGATGTTTTCATTCCAAAGAAGGCGTGTTATGGAAATCTCAAAATTGACCAGCACATGAAAAACAATGTTTTTGCCTGTCTTGTATAAATGAAATCAACTGCACCTGATGGAAGCATTCAGAGTTATAAATAGTAAGTGTTTTTCAGTAACTGACTGACCCTCTTAAGTGTGGTCTGGTGTCCTGATTTGTGTGCAAACTCACAGAATGAATATGAGCTGTCAATGAATTGCTCTAGGGTTGCCAGTGTATTTTTAAAAGTCTTGTATCCTACTTTTTTATTTTAAAAGCGACAAACACACTTCAAACAGTACATGATTGTTACCTTCTGTGATACTGTCTGCCTGCAGTTTGTGGTTGTACTGTTTGTCTCAGCTCAGCTCCTGCTTATGTTTGTGCACATGGCAAAAAGTAAAAATTATTAAGCACAAGCACAGCTTGAATGAAACTTTGATCCAAGATGAAAACAGATTGTGTCAAATACTCCAGTACCACACTCAGATATGCAAGATGTTCTATCATCTTTGCAGGATGTTTCATATTATAATAAAAGGATTTTATGAGCAAATATGAGCCAAGGTGACTTGTAACAATGGCTGTCCTGTGCGTCTCTGTTAATGTCCCCGTCTGGCCAACCTTTCGTGTTTTTTAGATGACCAGACTGCATGCGGAGAGCCCCAGCCACCTGCTGGGTGCAACTGGCCCGAAGCAACCGGCCGGCCGTCCACCCTGCTCTCCCCCCTGCCTCCTGTGAGCAGTGAATAAGATATGCTGTGAGTCAGATAGGCCCAGGACGTGGTCCAAGATCCAGGCCTGGGTTTGGTTAAAAGTGCTGGTGGTGAGCCATAAAAGGGCAGGGATAAAACTGAGCAAAGAGGAGGTCGCTCCCCTCCTATTCATGATTCATGACTGACTAATCTTTAATGTAAGCCTCCTCAAACACAATTTATTTTATTATTCACTTGCTCAGTATGCACCAGCTGGACTTTTGAGAGAACCACACCCTTGATAAACTCTGTAGGGGAGGAAGACGGCCCTGCAGCACTCCTGTGGTTTGTTATGATCTGAAATGTTTGCTCTGCACTAATTTTTCACCCAACACTTTCTCTCCGAGTGGACAACAAAGCAAACACGAGCCAGAAAGCAGATTCTCCATTTCTTTGATTTTCCTTATGATTTACATTAGAAAAGTGAAATGAAACACTTTCACTGCAGAAATATGTGGAAGTGTGCACATCTGAGATATTCACTAAAAGAACTGTCTGCAAAATTGTTCTCTTTTTTCTTATACTTCAAAAGGATTGTTGGCAAATTCATGTCCTAAATTCATCATGGTGTCATTAAACTTTAATACAATTCAAGAGGTAGGTAAAGATCTGCTGTAAAACATCCTGTCGCAGTGTTTAGATCCTCTGGGCACTCACAACAAAACACAGTCTTTTTTTTCCCAGTTGATGGTTGAGATATCAATTTACAGTTAAAGCACCCTCTCAACAATCTGCATCGATTTGTCTCCGTTAAAGTGAAATAATTCATCACACATCGTGTGAACATACGTTTTGTGGATAATAATGTGCAAAACCCAATAAATGAAACATGAAATATTTTTAAAGTTGAAAAACTCAAATAAAAAATGAAAATGATTGTTATGCTAGTCTGTAAACCCTTGCTCACATGTACTGAACTGAATATTCCCTATGCATGTTGATCTGGATACTCCTTTTGGACAGAAGTTGCACTGTCTCTACTTAGGGACCGAGCTGGCAGGCAAAGAGAGACACAGGTGGCTGTTTGGGGAAAAAGGAAAGAAAAAAGAAAAAAACTTCTGATGATTAAAAAAAGAGGTCAAAGTAACAGAACTAACCTGAAGCACTAACAAAAGAGAACTTGACCCTCCCAACTGAGACAAAAGGGGGAAATTAGTGGCTGATCAGGCCACTCTAACACAATGAGGGATAGACTAAGACAAAACATTTAAACAAACTACATTAACTACAAAACATGTCAGTGTGGTGGTAAATAATATTAACTAAAGACTACTGACACAAAGTTATCAAAAGAAATAATAGCAGAACAAAAGACTGCCCCTCCCCATGATGCAGGAAGAACACGGAGCAATCCAATTAGCAATCAGCACTACTTAAGCAGGTCTGCAGCAGCTGGAACTCCCTTTGATGACCAGCCAGATGACTGAAGCAGCAGTCCCCAGGAACACTGTTGTAGTTCAGTGTGTGGCTATCACATACTTGTTTACCTCATTTGTAATTAGTCATTACTTTTATTGAAAACTAACCACAGAAAATGTCGGAAAAACCATATAGATATAATAATTCCTTTAAAACTAAACTACATACAACCACATACTACCTAATATGCAGTGCATGCTGGGAATTGTGTCAGGTTGAACTTACTTGTTACTTCAGGAAACTCAACTACTACCATTTCAACAAGGAAAAGACGTCACAACCTAAAATGTCATAGATAAAACTTTCAAACACACAGTAGAAGGGCTATGCAATTTCTGTCATTAGGGGTCTCTGAATCAAAACAATAACAAAACACAGCATTGGTTGACACTGGGAAGTAGTGCGGGATCATGGGAGCGCTCGTTGTCCTCATTTTTGAATAGAACGCACAGCAAATGGCCATTAATACTTGTGCTCTATCAAAAGTGAGCAATACAAACAATAGTTAACAATAGTGTGGCTAGCTAGCACATTGTTCTACTGTATGCCCCCTCTTCTCCCCCGTTCTCTTTCTTTCTTTCTCCCTCTATCTTTTTCTCTCAACCCAGTGGGTCATGGCAGATGGCCACCCGCCCTATAGGCTGGTTCTGCTTCAGGTTTCTGCCTGTTAGAAGAAAGTTTTTCCTCACCACCGTTGCCTTAGTGCTTGCTCGTGATGGGAACTGTTGTGCCTCTGTAAATGATATTATAGTGGACAGTCTAGACATGACACAGAAACCTTTAGTTTAAACACCATGCATGTAGTTTATCAAAGTCCTAATGTCCTCTAAAAAGCACATCTGGGTTTTCTAATGATGTAAGACACATGTGGGTGGGGTCAGCATAGCACACCCTCTGTTCAAAATGTCAGGAATTTCAGTAAAGACATTTTTTAGCGGTAAAATAATCAAATTTATAAAGATATGTTCTTCTCTTCATAAGGATGTTGCGTTTTTTAATTTATGAGCATCTTAACTATATTATATTAAGACTTTATAAGTTTATGTCATATTTAACCTTTCAAAATACACATTTTAACCCATGTCTTTTGTGGACAACGGCAAGATTTGCTTCTTCTAATTTTCAATCATTTTCCATACTTCAGGAAACAGAACACTGACTGAGGCAGAAGAGTATCAGTGTGACCACATGATCAGCCTATATCTAAGCTCAAGTCACACAAATAAGCGGACTGTCTCAAATTTCCTGCATTTCTCTGATCTGGCTGCCACAAACAGATGGATCCAGTACATTCAGACCACCGGGCCGCTGGGAGACCTGCAAACGACAGGTCACAGTACCAATTTATTCCAAAATGCAGGAGGGAAGGATGCAGTGGGAAGATGTTTGTGAAGTGTGTGAGGTGCAGCATGTGTCTCAGAGACCAAGAACTGCTTCCTAATGTAGAATTCATGAGCTGTAAGTCAAGATTTACCCACTGAGAAGAGTTCTGAATGAAATAAAGCACTACTTTATCATAAAAATGTTTGTTAAATTGTACAATGTTTTATATTTATTTCCAGTATCCATCAAATCAAATGCACATGCAAATGAGCAAATGAAAATTAAATGTAAATCTAAATATTAAAACCTTTTTTTCTTCTGGGTCTCGGGAGGATATGAAAAGTGCCCTAAGATAACCTCTGTTATGATTTGGTGCTACACAAATAAAACTGACTTGACTTCCTTCCTCACTCTCTGACGTACAATCAGGTGTTTCCCATGTTTCCCCTGGAAGTTGTAGCAACTAAAGGGAGAAGGGTGCATCCGCAGATAGACCTGCATGACTACAGGAGGTGTAGGGGATATGACACCATTGACAAGAGACTAAACCAATTACCTTAAACACAGATTTTTTTTTTTCTGCGTTTGAAAATTGATGGAAACATTTGTGATAAAAGTACACAACTCAACAAAATACATCAAGGAATCAAGGTCATTTATTATCATTACAATGAAATTAGAGTTGTAGTTCCTTCATGCTACAAAGAAAATACAAAATATATACAGATGATTAAATTCAGAATTCATTTCCTAATTGGACATAAGCCAGAGGTAGCATTAAGTCCAAGCTTGGTTAGCATCTCTCAGCCCCGCTCACCTCCACTCCTCCTGGGGTGGTCTGCGGCAGTGCATCCAGCTAAACCGACTGCATGTTCGAAAGATGCCACATGCTTTGTTGATTGGCTCAGGGCCCGCTGCTCCTCTTTTCCAAGACCTGCGACTGTATTTCTGTCACAAGAAAAGCAAATAAATGAACGGATTAAAAGAGAAAAGTAGCAAAGTTTTGAAGGAACTATGTACCAGCCGCAGCATCTGCATGTGCAGCTGTTAGCATAACATAGGTCAAGTCATTTTAAGACATTTACATGACAAAATGTAACATTATGCCTTTAAAAAGGTTGGATGTACCTTGCAATTTTGAGCTATCATTCTCCAGGTGTTATTGGGTAATACAGGAAGTCACTGACTAAAAATGGAAGTAGATGTGTAAACAGGAAGCAAACTGGTCACACCAAACATGCACTTTAAAGCACTTAATTAGAAAAAAAAATGGTAGAATCAAGATGTTTGAGATGAATTCTTCCGCTTTAATTAACCAGTTTGATCCTAAAACTCCGCTGGATGTAATACATTGGCCAGTTTATTTTCTTTGCCTCATTATGAGGATGGTTGTAAATAATTGATTCAGTGTATCCTTTCCTCTCCAGTAAATAGCATTGTGGAAAAAAAACGGGAGGTTCAAGTTTTTCAGTGATAAATTGAAAGCAATTACATAATAATAAATATATAGTATGCAGCTTTGGGTAATTATTGCTTCCCTAATTAATAATTCTGCATGATATTTTTAAAATAACTTAAGCGAGGAGCATTCAGCACAGTCTGTGTTCAACGCTTCCTCCAGTACATGCCTGAGCGTGGATAAACATATAAGCTCCTTACATGAGTACAAGTACAGTAAATGGTCACACTTCCCGCCTCAGTGCAGAACAGCCACGACGGTTACATAACACAACAGGCTCGGGTGTTTTTCTTCGCTGACAGCCACTCACACTGGAAATGATTAACTTCCATATATGGGAAGTGACACTCAACACACAGGCTCTAAATTAACAAGGGATCTTTCTGCACAGCGTGAGTAATATCTCAAACATCAACTGCTAATATCTGATTACAAATGTATAAAATAAGCGGGAAGAAAAAGGAGGGGAAAGCCAATTTGTGGAATGTGTAGCCGCCTAATGCCAAATGCAAAGTAATACACGTTAACAGAGAAAATAGAAAATAAATTAATTCCACTGAGTAATTTTTTATTCAGTTTTAACTCGGGGAGTTTCTTTGATCTGGATAATTTTGATCATGTAGCTGTTTAATCATAAAATAAGCCCTCGTTTTCTTACACGGCCTTTGGTGCTTTACTTAATCTATCAGAAGAGGATTTGGAGCTATTGTTCAGAGCTGCAGCCACATAAATACGGATATTGTATATTTACTGAAAGTAATGTTTGCCAGATAAAATAGCAGTTCATGAACTCTAAGTGTAATGGATATCAGTGCTGAAATTCCACTGCGTGCTCTTACCCAGGAGAATACTTTGTCACTTTGGTTTAAAGTTCTTCCCATGAAGCGAAGGCTGCAAAGGTCGAGCCCCATCTTTCTGACATCATTATTTCCTCACAAGTCCGGAGCAGAAAGGGTTACAAGTGGTAACGCTGGGCTGGAGGTGGGGGTGGCGAGGGGGGGTCCTCTGCTCTGCTCTGCTCTGCTCGGGGTGGGACCACAGAGGATGCCCGGCTTTCTTTTCCCATGTTCTCCCCAGCCAATGAAAACACTGGAAAACGGCACGTTCCCATCAGCTAAGCCCAGTGACATGGTGACCCCAGGAAAAGCGTGAGTAAATACCAAAGGCAAGGCCACGGGCTGCGAGGGGAGGGGAGGAGGTGGTGCTAGTGGTGGTGGTGGTGGTGGTGGTGGTGGAGGGAGTAAAAGTGCTCTAAAATCTCTCAAACCTGCCCCGCTGTGGATGTGGAAGCAGCACCTATTACCAGCCACCTGTGCTTCATTTAGGTTAAATCCTTCATTAGGCTTTAAAAGCTCATTTATTTTCATTTTCTAATCCCGGCTGTATTGCTTTTCTGGGGCTATTCACCTGTCAGATGCAATTTAATCCTTAAGAGGTGGCCCTGGTTCAAGACCTGCAGGTGATACAGGCTTTTTTGAGTCCTCTGTTTAATTCTTTCTTTCCTCCTTACCCCAGCTTTACCTTGTTGTTTTGTCTATGGATGCTGTTTTGTTCATTCATCTCGTGCAGTATGTATTTCAAACACCACTGGTTTTGAATAAATGTGTGTTAGGTCAAATTAAGGTGGTCTACCACACTGTAAAAATAAACTAACTTAAAAAAGTTTGTGTCCGGGCTGCCTTCAAATTTTAAAGTAGGAATATGTAGCAATCGGTCATCCTAAAATGAGTAGTGAGGTCCGAATAGCGAGCTGGAGCCACAGATCATATATTAAATAGATTGAAATCCTGTTTATATATAGTCTTTGCCTGAAGTTTGTTTTTTCCCTCCGCCCTCTCCTCTCCAAACTCGAGGAAGCTCAGGCAGCCTGCAGGAAGTTACAGAAGCACAAGACGAGGGCAACATTGCCATTTGACAATAACAAGCGATGACAAGTCCTACGATGTAAGATGATCAGTCAGTTCTCAATATCAATGTAAGCTCTCCTTAAAGCAAAAGCCACTGATCAGAAAATATACACTGGAGTTGGAGTTCAGTGACTGCCTGCAAAACTTCACTAACATATTGCTCAATTTAACCGTTACAAACATCTACTCTTTCCAAAGATACTTAGTGATTTGTTACGACTCATAAACAGACACTTACTCATTTGGCAAACATTCGGCAACGGTTTGAACTCTTATTAACGTGAAATTGGCAACGTATTTACACACTATGTATTTCAACATAGCATGTTTATATCTGATGACCTATCATGGTTATTTTACGATTCATTACAGCAGATTTCTCCTTTAATTTGGCTGAATTTGAAAAGACTAGTAGAGGTCATTTGTAATGATTTGAAACAAGTAAATGTTTCCCGTCAAATAAACTTGACATAAATTCCTCTGTACTTGAAAAAACATGTTCAATTAGCTTAAGATATTAAGTTGAACCAACTTACATGACTTGTCTTACAGTGCTTTAGAGACACACATTCATGTATGTTTTCTTCAAACTACAAAAAAGAAGTTTTAACTCACATGATCAGGTTTCTTCAGGAACTTAATTTAATGAGTTGATTGAACTTTGTGCAGCACATTCATTCAACTCATCATTTCAAGACAAAAGATTTCAAGTTAGAAGAAGTCGTGTTTTTAAGTTCTTAAGTTTAATTAACTTGAATAAATAAGATTTGCATATCTGTGGTAGTGGGAAAAGATCAGTTGATTCCACTGAATTCCTGAATGATTCTTCTGATATGATTCTTTTACAGTGCAGTATTGTTTCTGTATAATCCAGAATGTGATAGTGTCATTTCTGGGTGACGGCAAGACACAACATGAGTGTTGCCTGATCTGTTTTTGTTTTTTCCGGCGTCGGTTATGCATGTCATTTTCCCCAACTGTGAGTGAAGGATGTTTATCTCAGGAATTTGTTTTTTTTCACAGGCGGTCCGCACTGTAGCAAATGGCCAAATAAGATGTTATAGCGCTCATGATTGTGGGACTGAAAAGACCAAAATGACATCCAGATGTTCCCAATTACGCAGCGCCAGCCTTCAGTTTGTTTGTGTTCCTGCAGTAATGTTGTAATCCACCAAGTCCAAAAGCACACAGAAACTGATGACTGTTTGCAGGCTGTAAATTAAAATGGGATAGGAGTAATCTCATTCATATGCTGCAGTAAGTGGTTCCATAGATGCAGAGAATATAGCATAATGCCAATTTATAGTTTATGCAGAGGCCATGCCTCTATATTTAACAAGATTGGAAAGCTTATTATGCTAACTCAATATTTTAGCTGTGTGTACAGAACATTCAATAGTAGTGTAGGTGTGTGCTGAAAAGCACATTTGGAATTTCATTGCACGCAATTAGTTAACTTTGAACACTGAGCAGCATTGCAATGTGTTTGGCTTCTTTGCTTTCAAAGGGAACACCCCGACAATTCAGGCTGCGCTCTGTGAATGTTTTCCTCTCCTGGAGGCCATACTCCATTATTCATACAAACGGTAAATAATCTTTTCTATTAAAGCAGAGTGTTTTAGCCTTGTATATTTGTGAACAGTCGAGGGACCTCAGAGATGGACAAAATATCATACAGCGTCCTCGTGTGAACTACCCACCAAATACTTTGCATGCTTCCCAGGTCTGCATTTGGAGGTTACGGATATGGAAAACATCCCACGTCTAATGGTCTTAACACTTACTGCATATTTTTCCATTTCTCAAAAGAGGATAAAACCATTTTTGTTTGTTTGTTTGAGAGCTGGCACTTCTGTCAGTTGGTGTGCTGCTGACTGTGGCATGTCACAGCCTGTTCCCTGCTAATATTGCAAGGAATTATTTTCATCTTTTTCAACAAGCCCGCATAGCTATCAAGTGTGAGGTCTTTGGAAATTAAGTAATGTAACAAACATTTTAGAGCCTCATCCAGCAGATGTTGGACCATTTAAATTACAAATACCAACTTTGTGAGTTGAACTGAAAAGATCATGTTCCCTCCTGGAAAATAGTAACATAGGAAGCACTACCAGACTGTTTTCACTCCCAAAGCATTGAACACAGCAGCCTGATCATGCCCCTAAGCTTGAAAGTAAGACACTGTAGGTACCCCTCTCGCATCATTCCTTGTGGTGCCCATCTAGTGTTTTGTTGCTCGCAAAGTCAGGTTACAATGTATAAAGAGTGAGGAACTCCATGTTCGGAGAAGGTGGGGTGGTAGATGGGTCAAGCAAACTCAGGGCTTTGACCCAGGAGACCAGGAGGTCTGGAAGTAAATGGTTTGTTTCTAAGTTCGGGAATGTGCATAAATCACATAATGTAAGGCAGATAACTTACTCAAGTGACATGACGTGCAATAAGTGGTGTTATGTACATGAAGTTACATAATGTGACATGTAACGTAACGCAGGTAACATAATGTACATAAGTGACATGTGTGAAGTTATGTACGAAAAGCTAGGCTAGGTAAAGGTACCAAAGCCACAATTGTATCTTAAACCTTACCAACCAGTTTTGTTGCCTAAACCAAGTTTTTTTGCCTTTATTTTGAAAATCTGATGTACATAAGTGACACAATGTATGTAAGTGACATGATATGCCTAAGTGAAGCAATTACCTGAAGTTATGTACGTATGCAAGTAACCTAAAGTGCATAAATTAAGTTGCATATGTGAAGTTACCTAAAGGTACTTATTCTATCTTCAATCTTCAATCTTTTCCTAAACCTAACCAAGTGGTTTTGTTGCCTAACCCCTACCTACACAATTAGCTTTCATGCCTTTATTTTAAGTCTACCCGGATGTGCATATGCTAACTTGATCAGGAAGCCCTGCATGTGTAAAACCGACACTAGAGGGGTACTTTAAAGTGTCATAGCTAGAAGCATACGCCATTGACCGAACTGCCATATTTAACAAGTTGGGACCGAGAACATGTTGCAGAAAAATAAACAAAATGTAGATCTTTTTTTTTCTTTTTGGTATTTACAATTTAAGTTCATCATACATTAAGTAACAAGTGCACAAGTCCAACAAACTACTCATTTTATTTATTTATCTTAATTTCAGTCAGGTTTGAAATAATTCCTGTTTCTAAAACATTCATACATTCCTCTCCCACAGGTTGTGGTGACCTGAAGCAGGGTCACAATAAATGTGCGGTGAACTCATGGAAGGCGTATCCTTCCCAGAGAACAGGGGCTTCCTCTGGACCTGCAAACAGGACGGAGTGTTCTCCTTGAAAAAAAAAAAAAAGTACTTGGCAATGAGTCAGAGCGCTCTTTGAAAACCATAGGGGGATATCCCTGCTCACACTCCTACACAGGATCACACGCAGGATGACTGGAGGGAGTGGTGTGCGTGAGTGAGCGAGCGAGTACACACCCAGGCATATGTGACTATCTGCATGTATGTTGCTCCGGAAACTCGTCCAGACTTTTTCCGAGCTCAGCCCAGTTTGGTTCAAACTTGTCAACTTTTAGACATTCCCTGTCATCCTTGAGCTGTTTGCCTGAATACATTTAAAAGCTTCCTACTAATGCAGGGAACAATTAAGTTATCAAATGGACACAACCATTATGTAAAAGGCGGGTTATATTGCCAACAATTTGAACACTGTCTGCTTCCTGGAAGTGCAGACGAAATGTCAGGGGCACAATATTTCAAGGCTATTAACTTGAGTGCTTTTTTATTCAGTCTCATTACTTTTTAAACAGCATAGGAAGTCACGGAAATGTAATATTAATTTTTACATGGCTTTCATTTTCATTCCTATGGAGCTGTTTAAAATTCAGGGATTTTTTTCATGCGGGGAGCAGGAGGGCCGGCATATTATTCTATACGTGGCGAGTCAAAGTCACATCTGCGCTCGCTTTCTTGGAGGAAAATCAGAGGTGTTGGGTGTTTTGTTGAGTGTGAAGTCATTGTGTATTCCGCGGTAAATGATGTGACAACGGACACAATGCAGGAGTGGATCTGACAACACCGAGGAGACAGTGTGTGCATCAAACCAGGCAGCTATCTGGGGGAAAACACATGCACAAACATACGGACGTCTACCTTGGGAGGACAAAACACACTTTTCTAGGTATTCACATTCATACATGAATTCATTAGAACAGAAAACTGTGCTGCAAGTGCAACATGCTAGTCCTAAAGAGAGAGTGTGAGTTGAATGAAAGAGAAGACGGACCGGCAAAGAAAGAGAGAAGGAGAGATATTTCATTAAATCTTTATTTTGGAATTTTAAAAAACTAGATAAGACCAATTTTGATCTACGAGAGCTCCCTAATTTAGGCCCTAATGAGAATTTTTCAAATGTGGGGAGCCTTATCATGAAAAATGGCTGGAGACCATTAATAGTTTATAGGTTGAGTTAATGATAGAGATGAGTCCTAATTGAGCTCTACAGAGCTTTACTATCCGGTGGTCCTTTTCACCGGCACCAGGAATCTCTCTCATTATTTCCAAAAAGGCATGCATAATACCCCCCCCCCCCCCTTTTTTTAAGGCAAAAGATTAATTTATGTTCCCAAAAAAAGGTCCTGCTCGACTTTCACAAATCATAATGTTTCAGAACCCGAGGATCCGAGGATGGAGTGTGGAAATATATATGTGTATTTATATATGTGTGTATATATATATAATATATATATATACATATACATGTATATATATATGTATATATATACATAATATATTATCTAAGGGCCTGTGTCCACATAGTATTTATTTCTGAGCATCAGCATCTTTTTCAATTGTTCCAAATGTGAGAGACAGTACTGCACCCAGCATCTTTTTTCAAAGCACCTTTTTTATGCAGTTGCTGGGAGTGCTTCTAGTTCTAAATTTCTTAACTCTAAAGAATGGTCATGACCGTCATATTTTTTAGGCAACCAATCATATATTAGATTAAAATAGAGGGGGAGTTTGCCCTTGCTGGGTTTTTTTTTTTTTCTAATGTGTGCCCAAAGGGCCGAAACTCAACTTGTGTCCGTGCAGGAGACCAGAGAGTGTTCAGCTCACATTACTTTGTAGCTTCTAACTGAATCTCTGTGGTTTGAAGTTTGGTTTCTCTCCGTGTCGCTTTATTTCATGTTGGCTTTCACTGATAGAAGCGTGTTCAGTTTCTGCTGATGAAAACTGAACATTTCCTGATTTTGTTGCTTCATAATAAAAGCTTTTAGATCGCAAAATATCGTGGGGCTTTTATTGTGAAGGCTTTACAGGAAATGTTAACCAGCGTTTTGCAGCCACTCAACTCACAGATAAAAAGACACAGCTTCATGCAGGCAGCCTAGATGCAAATCCTTGCTTTGCTGGGCTGACACACCACATAAACACAAATACAACTCTTTGCCTGCTGTGCCAGTTTTATTGCCATTGGGCTGTTTTTGGGTTAGTTTTGATCTACCACTGGGGCAGTTTTGAGATTTGAGCCCAAGTCAAATTCTTCAGTTTTGAAAAGTTTTACCAGCTAGTAATCTTTTTCTGAGATAATTAACTTTTCTTCTTTAGATAAACTTAATCTTTGAGTTTAGAAACTCCACAAATTGTATTAAAAATTATGAGTAATTCATTCAAGTGAAATGAAATGATGGGTAAAAAATTTATATCTTCAATTAAAGCCATTAAATTTTCAGGCACCAAAATAATGACAAATCATGTTCACAGATCATGTGGCCAATTTTTGAAATACATTTTTGTTTAGATTCTAAAAGTCAAAGATTCAAGTTTAGCTAAAGAAGAACAATCAATTATGTCAGCAAAACTTTTTTTTTCACAATTTAAGAGTTTGAGTTGGTCTCAAAATTCAAAAATCTATTGCAATACGTTACCTTGAAATTACTCAACTATTTTTTTTAGAGTGTACACATCATGTCTCATAGTGACAAAAGTGTCAAATAAATACAAATAGATGATTAAAAAAACAAAACAAAAACAACAGGGCGATGCTAGACTGTGCAATAACAGTGATCATGGGAATTTTCAAGATATTGTTGTAATGTTGTCATAGCAACTAAACCCTCATGCATGTGTCATCCCAACACTCTACTGTGCCAGAAAAAAAACACCATGTGAATACATGCTCCAATTCAGCTTATAATTCTAATGTAACATAAGATGACAGGAAGAATGAAAAGATCTGAAAAGAAAAAAATGTATGCAGTCATTTCTGTTATGATACGGTTGCCATGGAGATTTAATTTCCATGTCTTTCCTTCTTGATTCGGGCTTTTGTTGTTCTGCAGCTGACCAGTGTCTCATCTAATCACGGCCTGTAGGTTTCCACTGAGGCTACATTCACACACATACGAACACAAGAGTTACAGTTGAAGCTTATAAATAGGCATTACCATATGAACACGTCATCCGCCTGTTGCTGCGCGGCTGCCAACCAGCCAGCGCAGTAAACACCAGGTCACCATGGCAGTAGTCGGCTGACAAAACAGGGGAAACAGGAAGGGATTCCCTTTCAGCCTCAGTGACGGCCATGGTGTCACGTGGATTCCCATCAACCTTTCCCTGGCACGGCCGTGTGGGCTTCCCCCATCTTGCTCAATCGCGCCAACTGGTCGGCGGTAAAAACCCACTCCCCCCACCGCCCCCTCTGGAACATGTGGCAGCTCTAATTACCGCGCCACACAGGCCTCGGCTCAGGAAAACCACAAAATGGGGGTAATACGGCTGTGTGCTTTTACGGTGCTACCAGGGTGAAGTGCTGGTGCCCTGTTCGCTCGCTCTGGGTTGAAAAATGCGATCAATTATTAATGATTTGTGATTTACAGGCGAGCACGATTACAAATCCCCCTTCTAAAGAGGTGAAATATGGAGAACTATATATACAACTCCCAAGTCAGCCTCCAGCTCTCAGACTGAGGGCAGATTTCCAACATGGCAGATGGCGACTGTGAGACAGTCAGTGGAGAGGAAGAGCTGAGCTTAAACTGAAGAGGAAACCAGTGTGTATTGTGTGTGTGTGTTCAGTCCCACGCAGCATTTCATCAATAGACTGAGTGTAGAAATGGATTTAAAACACCCTTCTAACAAGCTCTCACATTCAGCGTCTCTTGTCTTGCGGCTACTGATTCACCCAGAGCGATTCAGAAGCAAATTGCTGTTATCACATTGTTAGATGTCAAAACAGAGCTGCCCCGTTGCCCATCATTTGTTTTGGGAATTAGAGACATTCCCCCGCTGTTACTCGCTTTTCTATTTTTGGGAGGAAAATAAAGCCTCAGTGGACTCACCCGCGGTTTAGATGGGAGGAGATGGAGGCATAAATAGCCTTCCTGTTTGAACTCCAAATAAACACAGCACACCATGTCACTCGGAGCTTCCTAATGGGGTGGATAGATCCGGTTCTCGCAAAGTGACATTTTGACTTTGGCAGGGCTGTAAATTTTATGCTAAGCAGCTACCTTTGACTGGAGTTCAAAGAATGCAAAGGATTTGACATTTACGCTCCAAATGTGATGTTCATCGACTGCCCTAAAAAGCCTGTTGCCTGAAAATGTAAAATACACTTCATTTCCATTCTAATGATTTCCAGGCTGAAAATTTTTCACAAAATACTTAAAATTCCGGAAATTAACATTGTTTTGTGTAACTTCTGTGCTCAGCAGATCCGCGAGGATGCATATCTGAGCGGGGATCCCCAGTGGGGAACACATTCACCCAAACCTCGCTCAGATCAGTTGGTGAAAGCCGCCGCAGCTCCCGCAACCGAGGGAATTCCTCTCAGAAATATTTGCTTTTTTGTTCTAGTGAGGAAATGAGGGGGAGAAAGGCGGAGGGAAGTGGGGAGGAAGGGTTGCTGAAATTGAATCACCATGGCAACTTCAATAACATTTCCCTTCCCCTCCCTCCCCGCACTCACACACGCAAGAGGAAATGAGTTTCAAAACGGAGAAGGCGCTTCAACCGTCATTTGTTTTTGACGCCTGCCAAGCAACAGAGACATCATTGACTTGATAAGGACTTACTGACAGTTTTACTACTCTGCATCATATTACAGTGCGGGGAGGCTAGGCGCTGCTAAAATGCTAATGGTTCACAGGTCCTTGCTGCAAGCAATAAAAGAACATTATGAAAGTATCTTTATGCACACTCTAACCCAATTCTGTGCTGTTGTAGTAGAACGTACGTTCCACTCGCTCTCTTTCTCTCCCTCTCTCTCACTGCAGTTTTTGCCTAAAGAGGCATCCTGGGAATCTGGAGATGCTGTCAGAAGCCGGAGGGCCAAATTTGACAGGAATGTGGCTGCAGCAGGAAGACCTGCTGTATGAGACTTCTGCAGAGGAGTCACGTACAGCCGAGGATCTGCAGATTCCTCTTCAAATTCTGAAGAAAATCTATACCGTAGGTTGAAGTAATAATTCATGGTTGCATCAATAAATAAAGTGGTAACACAATGATTCAACAAATAGCTGATTCATGACAGCTTTAGCATTTCTAAACATGCAGCAGTGGACTGACGAAGTCTGAAAAGTCTTCTTGCGCAGTGGGGTGAGGTAGTTTTGACGGGTCCCAGTGCACACTATTATGACAGGCCCTAGTGCACGCTAGTTACTAGTTATGAAGCACACACACACACACACACACACACACACACCACACAAAATATAAGAGATTTATTTATCATTATACAACAAGATTGTATAGGAGATATTGATATAGTTACATTGTTGCTACTCAAATGCACAAAATAAACTGTTTTACATGGTGGAGGGCTGAGGATGAATTTAAGCAGCTTCACAACCTGAGGGAAGAAGTTGCTCTGCTCTGTAGTCTGGTGGTACTGCAGTAGTTACTCCTGTATCTCTTGCCAGACAGCAGCAGAGTTAACAAGCAGTTTCTGGGGTTGGTTATTAAGAATCCTTGGGGTTCTGCACAATGGGTACCAGTGATGTTCTGGGCAGTTTTAATCACCCATTGCAGAGGCCTCCTGTCCTGTGCAGTGCACATCCCATGATGCCAGTTGCTGATGTTTCCAGTCCTTTTAATTGTTCCTCTGTAGAAGTTAATAAGAACATGGCACAGCAATTTGCCCTCTTAAGTTTGCTGAAAAAAAACAAAACAAAAAACAGCCACACTCACCATCACCTTCATAAACGAAACGCCACTTTTATGATTTTCAGAGCGTAAATACAATTCCCAGAAGTAAAAAGCTAACTCCACCACAGCTGCATGACTTAACATCACCACCACAAAGTGACTAGTGTTTGGCATGATGAAGTTTATTGTCCGGGACGATCAATGTATTCATGTAGCCACTTGTAGGCGACCACCTTGTCTAAGACATGTAAAAGCCTCAAAATTCACAAGTGCAGTATTTACTGACTTCCTTTATGTTGCAGGACAAGAGAAAATCTCTTGCTTGCTTGTGTTAATAGACCTTATTTCAGGCAAATAACAAAAAGCCATTCAAAAAACCCATTCACTTCGAGACAAGGGAACTGGAAGTGCTCAGTGCTAATTCATTTCTGGAAGTCATTTCTGCAGTACTCTATTTCTTGGCAACAGAGATGTAGCTAAAAGGAATCAGCTGATAACTACTTTAAAGCTGCACTAATCTGAATGTTAAATTACAAATGGATCAAATGAGTAAGTGTAACGTGAAAGACGTCTTTTATAGTCACAAATCCACAGAGAATTGCACTGTAGTTCTCTCAAGTTTATGGAGCCTTTTAGCTCAGTTTGCTAGCTGGAAAATAATAAACCATAATATGCAAACTCTGCTTTCATCAACCCTGTTTCAATCACTTTGCGGCTGAAAAGGTGCTGATTAAAACCTACCGCACACTACCTGCTCTGCACAAACAGCACACAGACAAAAGCAGAAACACACACACAAAAAAATCCCTGACAACATGCCATCACACATCTCATCCTGACTGCAGGTCCTCGGCTTGCAGCACATGTCTGGTGTTTCCATAAAACATAGAGGAGACAACAGGCAGCTGTAAATGACATGCTTGTCTGAGGCCCTCCACTGTGCAACACCTTCAGGATTTCTCATAATGGTCAGCTCCCCGTGTCCCCAGCCTTCATTTCTTCCATGTGCCACTGGACAGTTAAGCCTAAAGATACCTGACACCATATGTTTCCCAGTGCTGTAATGACTGCTCCTAGCGCTGCTTTTATGGCAGCGGGCCTCTGGAGGCTCCGTGATCAGGGACATGTCCAGGTCTCAATTAGAGCCGCTGGAAGAAGCCTTGCTTGCTTACCAGAAGCAACTTTTTACACGATTAACAACAACCTCTGTGGTGCTGTATGTATTCAGCTTGTGCTGCAGAGGCTTGGGAAGTAACAGATTACATGTAACAGGATTATGTCATGTGGAAACAGAAAAAGTAACTGTATTCCATTAGTTACAAATAAAAGATCTAATCAACTTGCAGTTACATTTGGTAAAATGGGGATTAAGAGCAGGATTATAAATAAAATACATTTTAAATAGAGCAATATACTACTATGCGCAGTGTGCACACTTTACAACACTTTATGTGTCTCACAACATCACTCTGGTCAAAAGCTACGTTATCCTAACAGTTCCATCCATCCATTTTCTGTAACCGCTTATTCGTGAGGGTCGCGGGGGCTGGAGCCTATCCCAGCTGACATTGGGCGAGAATCCTAACAGTTGTCTATTCATTATCTCTTGGAAAAATACTTTCATCTGGTGAAGAAGTTGCCATTATTTTATCTTTAAATCAGAAAAGAGGAACAACATCACAGTACAGTGACAGTCCTGCCTTCAGCTGTCATCATCCAAGAGCTCAACATGTAATTTAAAGAAACGGTTACAGCTGAGACCACCTGCTACCGTTAGCGCCGCAGACCAACCGCCTACATCAGCTACACAGACCATTTGCTGCATTAGCTACATAGAACATCCACTAACATTAGTTCCACAGACCAACTGCTAACGTTAGCTTCACCGACCAACCACTAAGATTAGCTACACAGACATCTGCTTCGTTAGCTACATACAACATCCACTAAATTTGCGCCACAGACCAACTGCTAATATTAGCTACACAAATTCGGTCAGTTCACTAGCCTGTCAATAGTACTATTACTTATGAAAAATGTATTTATATACTATTTACATTTATTATGCCTGTGACCAAGATTAGGTGTGTGTGAATAAGTCTGTAAGTTTACTTGAAAGTAGCATAGCACAATGTTATTTAATAAAGTATATTTAAATGTGCAAAAGTACTGCTGTTAAACTAAACGTGCATTTGCACATAAGGGAGGAATATCTGGACTAATGATTAATAAACCTACATCCAACATAAAACATCATAATAGGCTTTATTGAGCTAATTCAAAAGTAATGGAAAGTAATCGAGTTACATTACTCTAATATTGTAAAACTTGGATTAGGTTCCTGACTACATTTTTTTTTTACAGGTAATTAGTAACTGTATCAGGATACATTTTTACAGAAACCCTCCCAACCCTGGTGCTGCAATATTAAAAGATGCATGCAGACTGCAGTTTGAAATTTACAACAAAATCCGTGAGGGGCACTGAGAAGAAAGAGACAAGGAGGAGATGAGCAGCAGCAGAGTGAGGACGGAGAGAAAACTGGGAGAAGCAGAATGAGAGAGACAGAGATGAAGACAGGGAGAGAAACGAGGGAGACCAAAGGCATGTGGAGTTCACCATCACTTTGCTTGGCTGCACTGTGATTAAAGAGAAGAGTCCCCGGAGAGAGAGGCGGCTCTAGGCCTGCCCAGTCAGTTCTCTCGCTCCCTTGATCTCCCGCGTGTCGCCCACAGAAACGTACCGCCAAACCTTCAGGAAGGGCTCCTTTTATTGCGCTGGGTCCCCCATCGGCTCCAAAGAATCTGCAAAGCAAGCACAGATTGTCATGGCACGAGCTCCTCTCAATTTAGAGGGAAGGAGGTCTGCCTCGCATGAGCCGCTGCCTGGATCCTCAAGAAGTTTTTTGATGTTTTAATGAAGATATCGCGCATTTCTAAAAGCGTCTTGTTACACATGAACTTGTCAACCTCCGAGATTAGGTAAAAAGAGAATTTTTGGCAAGTGATATTCCAGAAAGTTCCTGCTTAAAAAAAAGGCAGGGAAGTGAAAATAAGCCTACTAAATCGTCATTAATCCCCTCGGGGGGCTCCATCCTCATTTGATTGAAGTGCCTATTCTTTCAGAAAAATTGATAATCAGAACCTTGCAAGCTGGTAGCCAGGAAGGAAGAAAATGTCGCTCTCAATCTTAATTAAATTCTCCATTCTGTGGCGGTGGGCTGATCAGTCCGTCATGGGCCTGGTCCCTCCCTTGACCTTTTTTCTTCTGGTCAAGTGACCTTCACTCCCTGTCTGTGGCGCGTCTGACAAGGAAGGAAAGCGCCTGAGGGGGGTGAGGGAAGAAAGGCCGTGACATTACACACATTCATAAGGCGCCGCAGCCTGGATAATTACACCGATACTCACTTAACATGCATTGCAGGCAAGCCTATCGTTTATCAGCCGCATGACCTCTAGCGAAGGATCTCTTCCTCTGATCTGTCTAATTATTCAGGCTTTTTTTTTTTTTTCTTTCCTTCGTCGCTTCCTCTCTGCCATTAGTGGCAAACGGAAAAACCTTTTGTGTGTGTGTGTAGTCTAAAAACAAGTCAAAGTTGTAAACATCACAGCTGGCTGGCAGGGGGAATTTCGGAAGTGATTCACTGATGTTTTGTACGAGATTTAAATTAATTCCAGTTGGCCCACAGCTATTTTGTATTATTTCTTCCCCTATAAAAACACACTTATCCTTTTCTTCAGTTCTCATGCCTGTGGCCGATTGGAGCTCCGTTGGGGGTTTATGGGTGTCACTCTAAATTTGTTGAGAGGGGGAAAGTGAATCCTCCTAAATTGGGTTTAGTAGATTGTCCCACACACGGAGCAGCTGCTGTCCGAACAAGTGGTTGTGTTTAATGACTGTTTCTACAGAAATGTGAATGGAGCACTATTATGGCTTTGAATGGTTGAATTAGGAGTTCTTTTATTTTAAGTGTTGATTCTGATCTGTTTGAAGCAGGGCGGCCCAAAACAGTGCCAACAGCTCAAAGTTGGCCTACCATAGTCTTCTATGAGGAGAGGGATCTTTAGAAATGTAGGATACCTAATTGTAAATAAGTTTACATAATGTAGCAGGCAGAGTGACACTTTGTGGAGGAAGTCAGTCAGTCAGTCAGTCAGAACTCAGGATTCTAGCACCATTTTCCATCTTAAGAATACATTACAGTTGTGTGTTGTGAACAGTGTTGTCTTTTGGCTCATGGCCCACGGTCAAGTTTCAGTTTTTGTCCTCCAAGGGAAAAAGTTTGCACACCCCTGCTTTAAAGCTTACTGTACCACTTTACCCATTGATTTCTTTTAGACATAGGTACCCTGCTGTGTGAGAACATTTCTTTTTTGCAAATACTTAAACAAGATGAAGGGTATCTGCAATGGTATCAGCACCGTGAGACTGAAATAAACAGAATGGTGCTATAGGCAAATGCTAACATGATCACAATGACAATGCTAAGATGCTGATGTTGTTTACCATGTTCACCACCTTAATTTAGTATGTTAGCATGCTAACGTTTGCAAAAACAGAAAACAAAAACAACTGAGGTGATGGGAATGTCACAAGTATTTGGTCATAAACCAAAGATTTGGACACGCTAAAGTTTTGACCTAATGGTGGTGCTAAATAAAACATAGGGGATCAGTTATTCATCTAATTTCTTAGTGTAATTCATCCTCCGGGGGCCACAAATGTCTGCTCCAGATTTCATGCCAATTGATTCAATAGTTGTCAAGGTAATTTGTGAATTTGTGCCAATTCATCTGGAGATTTCAGTTTAGACCAAAGTGCCGTTGCCATCCATAGAGCCATGGCTAAAAACCACTGAGACCTGAGCATGTTCAGTGCATCCATCACAACCACCTCTCAGCAGAAAGTCTAGAATGTGATGTAAAACTTGGAAAAATGGTGAATAAATGTGTTTTTCATTGCCTTAACTGACATTTAGATGTTTCTCATTCTTGGCATGAATGCAGTGAACATGCAGTGGAAAGTGCAGGAGGCAGCCAAACAGCGTGAGAGGGAGAACTGTATGTAATATAGTATGTGCCATAAACCTGCAGCTGATATTTCTGGGTTACTTATCTGCAGGGAGCTACTTGCACTGTTCTAACCTGTCAGCTTATTATGTAACACATTGGCCTACTTTGCCCTATACGCTGTCTGTAATTTTCCACTCGGCCTATGTATTCCATGGGTTACCTCTGAATGCAGGTGAAGCTGACAGGATTTGAAGCAGGAATTTCTCAGTTAAAGTGCTCAGGGTGCAGATGAAACGCATGAAGAAAAGGCGAGCTAACAGCGTTAGAGCCTAACTCTGTCCATTTTTCAGCTTGTACATATTCCATTTTTTACTTTATCCACGGCCTGGCAGCTTTCACTGTATTTTATTTGAACTACTTTATAGAGCAGCTTATGTGGAGACAGGCGGCTGGTTGACAAGGAGAACACAAAGAAGAGCTGAAGCGAAAGCCAAGAGAGCATCAAAAGTGTTCCAGAAAAGCATGACTGTAGATACTCTTCATCTTTTTACCAACAGATCATCTGGCTGCTTTGAGGGTTAAAGGACCAGAACGGTGGTTTTGCATGAATCAGAAATACTTTACATCGCAGCTTCACATGCTTTTTTCCCCCTTCTGCTTATTCCTACAAAGTTTTACCACTTAACACGTGTCTGAAACTTGCTTAAGTTATATAATCATCACAATAAACATTTACTGTCAAGGTCACATTACTGTTTCAGTGTGATCTAACAGCACAGTCTTCAATTCTATTCTTGAGCTGTATCACCATGCAACAATAATCATCAAACAGTCAACAAAAAGTCAACAGGAAGTGCGGTGTTGCCACGGAGACGGTGACTCCGCTTCTGCACCCGACCCGCCTTATTTTCTTTTACTCTGTAGTGGTTTACATTTTGTCCTCGAGTGACACTGCATATGTGCTACATTACGCAGAAGTTCCTGTTTGTGGTGTGACCACAAATGACTTTTGACACTGAAGAAAAAATCTAACTTTGCTGAGTTCGAGGAAACACATGAAGTTATATAGAGCTGTCTCATATTTAGAGACGGTTATCCTCAGCCTCTTGTGTCTAATAATCCAAAAACACCACAAATTTATGTAGAAAAAAAGGACACAAGTCCAGGAAGAGTTTGAATCCGTACATCCCACGGCACATTTATGCCAAACTTACACTAGTCTGTATGCTGTCTGGCACCTCTTTTCCAGTAAAATCCTGGCCAGAGGGATGGACAGAAAAGACTGGCATCTGACATTTGATACACGAAGCATCAATAATAACATGCTGTTTAAAATGCCACAAAATAAGTATTGAATTAGCCCGTATGTGTTCAGGCTTCCTGTGTTAGATCTTTTTTGCAGTTTCAACCAAGGAAGCAGCCAAGCCTGTTGCAGGTTATCTGTCATCATATTGACTAGCCTCAACTGCTATAATAGAGATTCAAATGTAGAAATTGTGATTCTACATCTGTGTTTTATTATTGTGTTGTAAACATTTGGTTTACATCTCGTGCATGTGCTGTCACAATCATGCACATACAGTACGCTGGCCCGCCCCTGGATGCAATGACATCATTGCATTCTGGTTTAACTTAGTTACAACACTAAAGCTGGACTCAGACAGGAGGAGCTTTAAAATCTGGTTGCATCACATGCATGAGGAGAAACTTCACAGATGTTCTAACCTCAAACTTGCACACACTAGATTTGAAAACGATTGCAGATCACACAATAAAGGATATTACGGAGATTATCAAGCCACAGGGAGCACAATCTTACATGATCTCAAGAGGAAGCAGATGTAAACAAAATGGAGACTAATGTGGCACAACAACTTGCTGTAGAGATGTTTTACAGTGAGAAAAAAAAGACAGAAGGGTGAACCAGTCTGTATAAGAAAATGTTTGGGGAGACGTGGTCAAAACGTCTATTTTTACACGAAACTATAGGTCAGTTTTAATATCAGTCAATCGCAGCATGCTAGCTAATGTTTTCATCTAGTTGTATAACTGGTTATTGTGGTTCATCTCAGTGCCGACATCATCCAGAGTTTAACGTCTAAATATCAAATATGTTTGAAGATATCAGGGCAGCCCTAATGAGTTTGCAAGCGGTTCGGAAGGTTAAAGACTGGATCCGTAAACCCCTCACATGACCAGAAAATCTGGGCCAAACACTGATATTGACCAAGATCCCAGAGGAGATTTCACCCCCAATTGTTCGGAGGGTAGAGTCGGGGATATAAGGGTTTAAAACCCCAGTGGTTGGGCAGGCTTTGTCATAAAAATTAGCATTTGGATTATGAGTGGAAGGGTCGCAGGTGGCAAATAGGGTGCATCTCCCCAAAGAGAAAAGGCCCAAAGAGAGAGAGATGTGCGCACATTTACACACCAGGCACAGCAGCACAACTCGAATTATTTATTCATTATCGTTAGTTTTGCTGGTTAAATGTCCCACGATTTGCTGCAGTGACATTATTGCACGCATGGAAACAAAACTGAAAGCAGCCTCTCTAGTTGCTTAAGAAATCCCTGAATCCCCATCTATGCAACACACAATAAAGAAATTAGCTGGACGTTTAAAAGGTAATATAGCTTACAGAGAGGTGTGGGTCTCATTTGGGTGGGTGGTTTACGGATGATTTATGCTTACATGCTGATTCGGATCAATGCATGAGCCCATCCATGCATCACTGCCCTGTATTCTTAAGAGTTAAAGAGTGTGATTTTTTTTTTTTTATGTGTGGATTTAGTGCAGGGCAAAAACACACTGGCATGGTTCTTTTTGCCCCCTAGCTTGTTAAGCTAGGCTTAATCAATGGGAAAGTTGACACCCTGGCAACTACAAATTGGTCACTGGTCGGTTATTAGAGATGCCATTAGAAGAAATGACTACGCTGGAAACAGAGTTTAGAGTGTTTGGATCAAACATTTGGAAGAACTCCTCTTAGTCAATCCCTAAGAGAGACAGAGAGTCTTTCATATTCCTAATGGAAAGGTTACCTCACCGTGGGAGTTTCCCATAACACTCAAGATACAGCACTAAGACACAAAATACGTTTTAGCCTATAGCCCCCGGGAAGCCATTAAACACACATTCTGGCACATGGATATTAAAAAAGTGAAAAATTACCCCAGTGCAGTGAAGTCAGAGAGAGGGCGAGCCTGTGTCAGGATTATCAGATCCATCTCATACAGCAGGGTGGGTTCCCGTTTTTTGGCAAGATGTTAATTGATAAGAAAATATGAACATGTGAGTGGAGACAGCTGCGAAATGAAGGTTCAATCAAAAGTGAGAATGAAGATGGCTAGGATGGGAGGAGGGGGGGAAAAAAGTAAATATTTGCAGCTCTCTATAAATCATGAGACTTGAACCATGCACAAAAAGCCATCCATCACAGCAGGAAAAGGCCTCGTTGGGGTTGAAAGGTCAAAGGGCTGAGTTATGTTAGAAGGTCTCTCGGCTCCCAGGGGACAAATTTGACCGGTCCCCGAGTGAGACGAGACGAGGGTAAGCCATCGCTTTTGTCCGCCAGAACTCGACCTATGGGTTTCCAGTCTGTTGCTATTGACCATATACCCGGAAAAAAAAAGGTTGAGCGCAAATGGCCCCGGCATAACCCCTCGGCTGTTCTCAATCCTTCATCCTGAGTGATAGCTCTCTCCGCCGCATCAAGTCTTTTAATCCACACTCACTGTACTGCCTCACTTATATGTCAGAGTGAAAAAGTTGCGCTACGGCACTTTCCTGGTTCTTCACAGCTTCTTGGTCAATATTTCTCATCAGGTGGGGGGAGACAAATGACCTCCAGATCATTGACCTTGTCGTGGTTATTGGCAAGAGGAGACAATGGCAGAATCTAAAGTCCCTGAAGTTCAATTTCTGCCCCGCGTTTCACATCCAGCCATTAAATATATCAGTGTTACTGCCACTTAATTAGATCATTACTACATTCCTAGAAGCATTCCCAAAATTGATGTCCATGTGTAACGATTGAAATGATGTAGCAGACACTTAGAAAATTTACAAAATTTGTAATTGGCACAAACCGTGTTAACATAAGCTGGCATGTACGGGGTGATTTAAAAATTAATGAGCCTTTAAATTTTAATTCCGAATGCGATCCTAATCTGGCCGTGAAGCGCTATCTCAGTGTAACATGGCGTGAACGGAGCGTAGATATCACACATGCAGTGGTGGGGAAGCAGCTACTCGGGAAAATATTAACCAGAGAGGAGGTTTTAATGAACTGCTGACACCCTAATGAATGCCGTTCACAACTCCCCGTTTTTTTGTTTTTTTTTCTTTTGCTTTTTTTTTTTGTACATGAGCATCTCTGGAGAAGCGGCCTTGAATTCTGATGCGTGATGATACTGTAACCGCATCACCGAGAGCTCCCTTGAAGGATTCCTCCCCGTGTCAAAAGCCTCCTCCTCCGCATGCAGAGCCAACAGTCTGGGGGGGCTATGGGGCAGGTTGTGCTTAATCAGCATTTCAAAGCCGCTCCACTGTCAATTATCCGAGGCTGCGTTCCCCCAGTCTGCGCACAGGTCAATGTGTGGAACGTCTGAGGATGACATCACCCTCCCTGGGTGAGTCTTGGCAGACACGCGTGGAGAAGGAGAGCAACACAAAGAGAGCTTGATTTCTACATCTTGTATTTTTCTATTCCTCTGATCGCTTTGCTGCAAAAATCCTCCACGTCGTCTGTTTACCATAACGGAGCGTCTTCGGTCCGACAGTCGCCTGGGAGGCATTCATGTGTAGAATACAATTTAAAATTCCATCACTCAGTGTGAAGCTATGTTTTCTATTTTTTCCATTAGCTGCAGATGTCATATGAATACCATATGTAAAATTGTTTTGCATTTGTTATGCACACAGAGGGGACAATCTGTATGCTTTGCTGCCAGACTGTAGCATAATTCACTACTCACCCCATTGACTACTGAATATGAAACATGCGCTCAGTATCAAGCCACTTCTGTCACCGGGCCAGTGGAGTGTAGCTGGCACACCAGAGTTTTCTGGGACTTGTAAAGAGGCAGACTTTATGGTTTCAAACAGACATATTAAGGCAGTAGATCTCAAACATTGCAGTCGAGGGAGTGGTGGGACTGCTCTGTAATTTCCATGCAAGCTTCTCAGCTGCCTAAGTTTTTCAGCAGCTTCTGAAAAACTGTTTAAGCTGGGGTAGCCGCTTCAGTTTTGGTCGGGATCCAAAAATATTTTGCTCATTAAAAGTCAAACGTGAGGAAAGCCAGACAGGGTGCAGCAGTTCTGAGAAAAATCCTCCCAACTGCATTCTGTGAAGGTGGTTATGACATAAGATTTGTTGAAAGCCTAATAGGCATGATGGACCCACGTTGGGCAGGTTGAGATTTAGTTATACAAACAGAGCTGCTATGGAGTTAACGCCCAGGCCACACTGCCTGCCTGAGCTGCTCGTGTGTGTCACGGAACCTCTTGCGTATTATTTTGGTGTATGTATTAATGATCGTGTAAAGGAAAAAGGGAGTTTTTCTTCTCAACACATTATACATGTTAGAAAATAGCTGCTGAAAACATATGACACGATTGAGGACTATGTAGTTGTGAATTGTGGAGTTACACCTGCAGACAAGGATGTAGTTTAAGCTGTCTGTAACTAATTAACAACACAGACTATTCTGCATAAAGCTAAGTGACTGGACTGATAACAGAGTGGATACTTTTTGTCTCTGAAGACGTTAATTCAGAAGAATGTATTTCAGATTAGGGAATATCAAGAGGTCCTGAGCTGCAGCTGGATTTTCAGCTTTATTCAGGAGGACAGTTCATTACCTTCTTCAGACTGGTAGGAGTCCCAGAAAGTGGGAACTGTTCAGGTTACCTTCGTAGCAAACTCACGAGCATAATCGTTGTCGGCAGGATTCGAACCTGCGCGGGGAAACCCCAATGGATTTCTAGTCCATCGCCTTAACCACTCGGCCACGACAACCATATTTGCTTAATATTTTCAGGTAGGTGTCAGCCTGCATTGGTCAATATTTACACATCCTGGTTGTATTTGAAGAAGATTTTCACTCCTGATAAAAACAAAGCACAAAATCATGGGGGTACAGAGAAAGCTGTAATGTTCTGAATTCTTGGTGTTAAAGGATCACTGATAAAAAATATTAAAAAAAGCCCTGAAACCAGACAATAATGCTTCAACTTAGTCTAAAAATAAAAGGCCAACATTGACTTTTGGTTTCACACAGGACACAAACCTTGGTCTTCCGGATGAGAATCCTGTGTTTGACCCAGGCAACCACCACAACTTTAAAACCCCACATCGCACACAGACATTGTGGGCTCTTTACACTACATAGTCTAGCAGCAGGGGCCCTCAGATTTTGAGGTACCCCTACCCGAGGTAGAACAAAACACAACAATGCTTTTTTAAATCTTCTGGGTCTCCCATTCATGAAATGGATTGTCTTCAACTTTTATTTTGGGGCAAAATTAATTTTTTGGGGTATTCTTTACAACTACCACAATCTCTGAAAAAGGGACAAATTAGGCCAGTCCGGATAAGGGAATATGACAAAAAAGCCAATTACTTGAGAATGCTCACTCCTTTCCTCATAATATTTGCTGGAGTATGAACCAGGTGTCTGCCCTACATCACCAAAGAGTCAGAAAGTAATTTACTTTAAAAAATTCTGAAATATAACCCTGAAAACATAGCTTTAATTTAGGCGGAAATTGCATTTTTGTGGTAATAAGAAAAGAGGACTTATTTACTTTTCTCTTATTTAACAGAAAATCATAAATTCCTGTCAAATACACTATTACTGTATTGTCTAAGATGGTTTTATAGACATACCTAATACAGTTTTATTGTAAATGAGGTTTCTTTAGACAAACCCCTTCTCTAAAAACAGCCAAATTAGGTAATTCTGAATGAGGAATGAGCGGCATAGTCTATAAGTTAAGAATGCTCATTCTGATGGTCATCATACTTGGGGAAGAAAAGACCACGTGATCGTACTACATCACCAAACAGACAGAATGTGTGTAACCTCATAATGTAAAGTTAATCTATAATTACAAGCCCCTAACACATAAAGACACAAGCTAGATAGAATGAAAAATTTTATCGAAACAATAACTCATTTCATAGACAACAAACAAAAGAACTGTCAAACAAAACGAATCAGAGTAAAATAAATTTATTTTTTTCACTTTTTAAGTACATTAACTGTTTATATACAGTATATTCATCCATCCATCCATTTTCTGTAACCACTTATCCATGAGGGTCGCGGGGGGCTGGAGCCTATCCCTGCTGACATTGGGCGAGAGGCGGGGTACATCCTGGACAAGTCGCCAGCTCATCACAGGGCATACAGGGATTAGGTATGTCTTGGTTATTTTTCAAAAACACCCTAGACAATACAGTAGCAGTGTATTTGACAGGATTTTATGATTTTCTGTTAAATAAGAGAAAAGTAAATACCACCTAAATTAAAGCTATGTTTTCAGGGTTATATTTCAGAATTTTTTAAAGCAAATTACTTTCTGACTCTTTGGTGATGTAGGGCAGACACCTGGTTCACATTTCACATTTACAATAAAACTGTATTAGGTATGTCTATAAAACCAATGGTTATTTTTCAAAAACATCTTAGACAATACAGTAATAGTGTATTTGACAGGAATTTATGATTTTCTGTTAAATAAGAGAAAAGTAAATAAGTCCTCTTTTCTTATTACCACAAAAATGCAATTTCCGCCTAAATTAAAGCTATGTTTTCAGGGTTATATTTCAGAATTTTTTAAAGTAAATTACTTTCTGACTCTTTGGTGATGTAGGGCAGACACCTGGTTCATACTCCAGCAAATATTATGAGGAAAGGAGTGAGCATTCTCAAGTAATTGGCTTTTTTGTCATATTTCCCTTATCCGGACTGGCCTAATTTGTCCCTTTTTCAGAGATTGTGGTAGTTGTAAAGAATACCCCAAAAAATTAATTTTGCCCCAAAATAAAAGTTGAAGACAATCCATTTCATGAATGGGAGACCCTGAAGATTTAAAAAAAACATTGTTGTGTTTTGTTCTACCTCGGGTAGGGGTATCTCGAAAACTAAAGCCTTTTTTGAGGACTTGCTGCTAGACTAACATCAGCTGACTGCCTAAAGCCTACACTGAACCAAGTGCACATGTGTGAGTTTTGCAGAATTAGTGTTACTATCACTCACAACCAGAGTGAAGGAGCTTGATTTCAGTTCCCTGCTGAGCTACATGTGACTCATCACTACAGTTTGTGTCCCACTCTGATAACAGTCAACATTAAAAGCATGCCTCATACATGCTGAGCTACATCCATGATATGTATTATGACAGACCCATAACATACCAGATCCATATGGATGTATTACTAAGTAGAAGGCAGCAGTTTATGTGCTGTATCTTTACTTACTTAATTTCCTGGGCAGAGAGAAAAGAATTTGGAGAAGAGGGGACTGCAGTTTAACATCTCTGTAGCTAATATTAAATATAGAGCAGAGGTGGGAGTAAGTGAGACTTGTGCAAGCCACAAGCAAGTCCCCAGAGAGTCAAGAATGTCAAGTCTCTGCTATAAGTCAGGCAAGGCAAATGAAGTCATGGTTCAGTTGACCAGGTGCAGAGCCACTTTGCTGCCTGGAAGTTCTCCTTTGCCCTGGCAAGGTGTTCCATAGTTGAAATTAGACAAAAAATGGGGGTGCACCAAATCATTGGAATTCAGTTTCAGCTTTTAACCCTTGTCAAGAGCATATACAAAGTTTCCAGCAAGTATCTAGTCTGTGGCTAGAAAACTATTTCTGGATGTGCTGCCTTAAGAGTTTGCCATCTGAGATGGTTAATGATGGGTGTATACCACCACACACTCGCACAACAGTTGTTCTTCAGATCAGGTATCTTTAATCACCAGTCAATGAGAAAAGCTAGTTGTTGTGGACTTTAGGCTCGCTTGCGTGCTGACCGTAAACAAACCTCTAGAATTTGAGTGAGGCATGACCACCCTCTCTAGAGGATCTCTGACCACTTGCTTCACCCCGTACCAAGTGCGATTTCACAAGCCCAAGCAAACAAGACCCAAGGTTTCAAAACCTGATCCGAACAAGCTAGGCATGAATACGTCGTAAGTTAAGCAAGTTTTTACATTTGAACACCTGTCTCGCTGCAGCAATCTCCGTCAACTCAGTCATTGTTTAGTACCTGACCACATGTGTCCACAATGCCACCAGTGAGTCTCTGATCTAGAAAAATAAAACATTATAACAACAGCATCAAGTATAATGAATGACCATCAATGAAAAAGGTTTCCCTGAGCATTTTTCATGGAGTCAAGCTTTAAAATCCTGACATATGTTGAAGTGATGACACCATTCATCTCATCCAGATCTCCCAGGATCTTGTTGGCATGGACTTTGTTAAACCATTGTGTGAGAAATATGGGGTAAAAGGTGATGGCTGTGCATAGACTTCTTCTTTTCTTTGACTTAAGGTACTCCTCCTTATGCAAGGTTCAGTCTGATAGGTATTCAATGGTGTCTCTTGCCTACTCCTTGCTGTGAAATTGCTGTGAGTGCTTGCTGCAGGTATCTGGAGCTGTTCTCTACAATTCATGGTTTGAGCATGGAGACACACTTCCATTCCACAGCCAGTTGTGTGGTGAGAACAGCAGGCAACCTGTTTCTGCGGGCAGAATCCATCTGACTTAAAATGTCAGTATTCCAAGGAGAGACAGGGAACATGCACTGACTATACTGCTGGTGGTTGCCTTGGTGGTGGTGGTAGTGGGAAAGGAGGTTCTTGTGGTAGTGTTTGGTGAAGGTTGTTGAGGTTGAAGCTCTAGTTGTTCTGGTGAATCCCCATTCATTCCGCTAGTGCCTGAAAGATGATATTCTTTAATACAGTGGAGCAACCCAACTGCACTATGAGTGCACTTTATCTGCCCTGCAGTCTGACTGTTTGAGATGCCCTGCGATGGCGGTCTCCCTATATGTGAGCAGGGTCTGTCTGCGGCCTCCCTGCAGTTGAGCTCCTCTGAGCCAGCTCCATCAGCTGACTCTTTGACCTTGAGTTGCTCTCTGCCTCTGTTTGCTGACTCCCTGATGAACCTGTCTGCTCAGCTGACTGTGGAAAAAAAGTTAACTTTTCCTAAAGTCTTCTTAAGTTTTTAACTTTATTGTTATCAAGTGTGAAACAAACAAGCTCAAATAATAGGGAAAGAATGCGTTTTCCTGTTTAGATATTTTTAATGGTCTAATGGGCAAGTTAATACACAATAGTTTACAGCAACAACCATCAGCAGAGGCTTAATTTAACTAAAATATCGAAATTAAATATAATCACCACTTGTTTTAAGAGGATGGGGTTTTTTCTCCAAAGATGTCATATTCACGGACTTGATGGTTGTATAGCAGAGTCAATGAACAGGCCTCAATGCATGACCGCCTTCCATTTCCTGGACCCTGGCTCCTTACCCATAGTAAAGCTGTGCTTCCCCTGGGCATAGTGGTACGGGATAACTTCCCATTTCTACAAATATGGGGTAAATGCCACACAAAACTAGCTAGCTAGTACAAGCAAGGCCAACCTAAGATGCAGAGACAGAGGAATAGTATTTGTGTTTAATGAACAAATGGAAGCTACACAACCCTAAACTCATAATAAAGGCAATTTCAATATCAAGCCCGGACTCTTAGTAGACTGACTATTGTCCTTACAATGATCTGTGTGTACATATCAACTATCCTCTACAGTTATGTCAACAATATCCCAAGCTTTCTAATGGTTTATTACCACACAAAATAGGTATATGTGCCACTATATCACTTAATCCTATAGCTGTATACACAATAAAATTGTAAGCGGTGTTTGGGTGTGTGTTGCCCTCTATGGTACGCTGATGATTAACAGTACTGTAAATGTCAGACAGACTGACTATATAGTTAGCCAGCTTGCTAACATTAACATAGGGAAAGGTGCCTTGGCTGACAAGACAATGAAGGGACGATTATGGAGGCACGTACATCAATAATTTCAATATTCAACCTGGCTCGTAAATAGAAAAATAATTACAAAATTCATAATGTAATAATTTATATGCACGTACCGTTGTTTTCTGATGTTATGCCTACAACGTCGCCATCTTTATTACTGCTGTCAGAGATAGAGGAGGTGAATTAGTGTTGTTAAAGTCACATGACATGTCACTGCATATTAGGACTCGATAGATAAATCATTAAGAATTGATTCCTTTGCTAACTGTGGTCAGTAAGAAGATTTCATTATTTACAGTTTTTCTTAGTTATTTTATATCTGAATTTTTGGTAACAAAATAATATGATCAAGGAACGTCATGTTGGCGTATGTAATTGCCGTTTACACTGGGCTGCATGTGACTAGTCACTACGGTTTGTGTCCTGCACAATTATAGTCGACATGAAAACTGAGCTACAACACACACACCCATAGACATGTGAAAGGAAGGGTGCTGAGGGGGCTGCTATGATTAAAGTGCTTGTGGTCATGTGGTTCCCGTTTTGAAACAGTCTGTAGGTCTGATGGTTAAACACGAATACGCCATTCTACCTCAGGATCCTGACAGGACTGTTCATTGCCCTGACCTAGACTAAAAGTGTAAAGGGCACAGCAAAGTAACAGAAGAGAAAAGCATGACATATTTTTACACTTTAAGTCATCCACAAAACAAGTATCTGCGATGGCTGGGAATCGAACCCAGGTCAACTGCTTGGAAGGCAGCTATGCTCACCACTATACCACCATCGCTGTTTTTGCTTCTGGAAAGTTGCTGTGGTTGCACAGTCAGCAATTTTCAGCATTTTTTTTTTCCTTTAAGGGGAGGATGAGAGAGCGAAAGAATGAATGAAAAGAAGAAAAGGATGTAGTTCACAACAACTATACAGACTATACTGGAAAAGCTAAGGGACTGAACAGTTGTGAAGATGGGAACAATTCATGGACAGGACCTCAAGGCACAGCCAGGGTGAGGAGAGTGTCAGGTTTGGGAACCCCAGAATTGCGTCTTTGCTTTTTGCAGATGATGTGGTTCTATTGGCTGCCTATGGCCCTAACCTTTAGCAGGTACTGGGGACTGTTTGCAGTCGAGTGTGAAGCAGTCAGGATGAGAGTCATCGCCTCCAAGTCTGAGGCCATGGTTCTCTGCTGGAAAATGGTGGATTTCTCCCTCTGGCTAAGGAGGGAGAAGTTGCTGCCTCAAGCAAAGTGCAGCATGAGATCAGTGGGTGGCTCGGTGCAGTGTCAGCAGCAATACAAGCATCATACCAGACTGTTGTGATGAAGAGGGAGCTTACCAGTCTATCTACATTCTGACCCTTACCTATGGTCATGAGCTTTGGGCAGTGACCAAAAGAATAAGACTGTGGATACAAGCAGGCCAATATGAGTTTCCATCTTAGGTTTGCTGGACCTTAGAGAGAGGGGAACTCGGACATCCCGAAGGAGCTTGGGGTAGAGCCACTCTTTCTTTGCATCAAAAGGAGTGAGCTGAGGTGATCTGGACATCTAACAAGGATGCCACCTGAACGCTTTCCTCTGGAGGTTTTCTGGGCACATCCCACTGGGAGGAGACCTCAGAACTTGTTGGAGGAATTAGAATTACATAGCTGATCTGGCCTGGGAATGCCTTAGGATCCCCCAGGAGGAACTGGAAAGTGTTGATGGGGAGAGGGACATCTGGAACTCTGGAACATCTTGCTTAGCCTGCTGCCACCACAACCTGACCCCAGATAAGCAGAAGAAAGTAGATGGATGGAACGTTTCAGACGTGAAGTTGCAGAATACTTAGAAGTACTGAGTGGAAGGTGGTGGCTTAGCTGCTTATTTCTTTAAGACATTTCACTAGTCTTTAAGGCGAATGTTGTCTTAATTGGTGAGGAGCCCCTGGAACTTTGACAGATTGTCCCAGTTGCATATCAGACATGTACAGTTGGCAAACACACATGAAAACAGCCGTTGTCGGCAGGATTCGAACCTGCGCGGGAGACCCCAATGGATTTCTAGTCCATCGCCTTAACCACTCGGCCACGACAACTACATTTCCTTGCTAATCAGGTGTGTGTCAGTGTGTGTTGGTCAATATTTACACATCTGGTTGTATTTGATTTGACTTTTACTCTGATAAAAACAAAGCACAAAATCATGCCAGTACAGAGAAAGCTGTAATGCTGTGAATTATTGCTGTTAAGAGAGCAGCAATAAAAAGAAGAGCCCTGAAACCTGCCAATTATGAGTCAACTTAGTCTAAAAATAAAAAGGAAACACTGACTTTTGGTTTCACACATGACACAAACTCTGGTCTATCCTATGTTTGACCCAGGCATCCACCACAGCCAACACTGTCAACCAGAATTTATGACTCTTAACACTATGTCAGCTGAATTTCGAAGCCTGAGCTGAATCAAGTACACTTGTGCCAGAGTTTCTCAGACCTAGGTTTACTATCACGACACAAACCAGAGTGAAGCAGCTCAATTTCTTCCATATCAAGTACTTTAATCTAAGTAAGTTTTTCAGTTGCCTGCTGAGCTACATGTGAGTCAACACTTCAGTTTGCATCTTACTCCATAAACAGTTACCATTAAAACCATGTGGAGATGCCGGGGATTGAACCCGGGGCCTCATACATGCAAAGCATGCGCTCTACCACTGAGCTACATCCCCTTTAGTCTCACAGAAAACTGTTGCAGCCTGCTCACACCTTATAACTCTTACTGAAGAGTGGGGCACTGGAATTATAATATAACCTCTAAAGTAACAGAAATACAACACAAAAGTTTGTAGAGCAAAAAAAAAAAAAGAGGTGTGGTGGCAGGTCATGAGAAGACTTGCGTTACACCTGTAACCATTTAGTCATGCAGTTGTGTTAGCTCGTAACATGCCTGCATAGATAAACTCATTATGTGGCCCCAAATCAGTCCCCCAGTTGTCTTTTACATAAAAGTATGTCTTCTCAATAACATGCAAAATCGGGTCAAAGCCAAGTTTAATAAAAGTAAAAGTTAACATTATCTCTGCAGTTAAAGACCAGGCAATAAGGTTGCTAAAACACACACCCATGTACCTTTCTTTGCAGGTTTTGTAGTGACAGATGAAGTTAGATGTTGCAGTGGTCGTGTCGCTATTTTTTTTAGTTGCAGACCTTGCATGCCACTGCTCTTCTTACTACAATCATTAACATAGTCCTTGAATCCAAAGGTATTATTTTTGGACTAGCCCCCTCATGATAGCTGCCTTGTCTGTTGGCCTCTGCTGGTCTGCAGCATTGTAGGTCATATGTAACTTCTCAATATCTAGAAAAATGCTAACATCTATTTTTAAAAAAGGAAGTCCCTTAAATCATCAGGTCTCAAGTCTCAAGTCATGAAAACCAAGTAAAAGTCAAGCCTTTTATCAATGTTGGCCAAGTAAGTCATGAGTCCTAAAATTTGCCAGTCGAGTCTGACTCAAGACAATTTATGTGACTGCAGTTCCCACTTCTGCTACTAGACTATACTGCAAAAAATAAATGATTGACCAACTAACACAGTAGATATTTTAAGTCAGTGAAGACCAGGACAATTAAAAGGACCTAGTACAAGTAGATCATTATCAGGATAAAATGACAAGATGACTTTACAGATTTGTTAAAATGTCCAAAACTCTGCAACTCACAGCAAAAGAATCGAGATGGATAAACAGCACTACAGGCCAGGGAAACAACATGCATTTTTGGTTTAGGGATGAACTGTCCCTTTAAAAAGATATACATATTTTCTATCATTTTTCTTTTTTTTCTGGTAAATGTCTTCATGTGCTTTACACTTTAACAAATCTAGATTGATGAATAGCACTACAGGCCAGGGGAAAAATATGTATTTGGAGTGAACTGTCCCTTTAAAAATATATTTTTTTCTATAATTTTTCTTTTTTTTTTCCTGGTAAATGTCTTCATGTGCTTTACACTGTAACACAATCCTCTTTCCACTAACATCTGAAGGCATTTCATCCCACAAGTTAAACTTTTACTACACGTGATGAAATACAGATATGCTCTTTTTGTTGGTGCCGTAATACGAAATAAAGATCCCAATGACACATTAGACCATTTATTTAGCATAAATCTTGCATAGACCCTAAATGTGCGGCAAAACGTGGGCACGCCACAGCACCAACCAGATGATATATGGATCACAAACTGTATTTACCATCTAAATTGCTTCTCCACAATGCCAAGATGATGACAAAGATTAATCGGTTAAAGACCTAAATCTTCCCCCCCTTCAATATGGTGGCACATCTCAGGCCACACGTTTCCAACTTAAAGGCAGCATTTGTATTCCTGAGGAGCATCTCCTTTCGCCTGCTTTATGATATTACCGCCAGGAGACTGCGAGCAGGGCCCTCGTCTCCATGTGTGGGCTCCAATTCAACCATCATCCATTTCCCCCTACTATCTTTTTATCATTACGCAGTCTAATAAATGTGCTGTGTGCTCTGTGATGCTGCATCATACATCAGACAAAGTGACCTGGGTCAGTGCATCGCCAACCACCAAGGTTACCCTCTCTTCCTCTCACTTTCACCTGCTGTTACCAAGAGAGCCCGAGTATTTTTCATCTTTTGTCAGTTGGAAATATTCTCTGACAAAGTAATAACCTCTTCCATGTCCCCTTTGAATGTCTAACAATGTGTCTTCTAAAGGAAAACGACAAAGGTGTACAAGCCACAGGGGTTGCATCGTGGTTGTTTTGATCCGGCAGGTCGCCATTGACGAGTGCACTTCAATCGAAGCAGCAGGTTGTTCTTCCTGCTGTGGCTGCTTTATGCCAGGTTATGAGAGGATTCTTTACTTGCCCACATCAAACACAAACAGCCGAATATCACAGCGTTGCGGTGCTCGAATGTGTGTGTGTGCGAGAGTGAAGGTATCCGCGTGGAGGTGCGCTGTGCAACCTGCATGCTCTCTTGCAGATGGAGGATTAAAGAAGTTTCAAACTGGAGGCCGGCCAGTACATTTTGGTTTACCATAGCGCCTTGGCAGAACACACACAGGCGCACACACAAATACACACAGTTGGTCATTTCAGCGTGAGATTGTGTGATTTTTCAACACATGCGATCCAGGCTTTGGCAGCGCATGTCCGGCTGTCTCCCAGCGATCACTCATCTGAGGCGAGAAAATCAGCAGTGCCCCCAGAAAGTCGACGCGCTGATTGGAGCCAGATTGGAACAAGGCCTCCAAATCAAAGGGACATGCTCGGATACATTGTTGAGGCGAAGCAAGCCTATTATAGGCTGGGATTAACTATCCCAGACAGCGGTCGCAATGAAAGACCTCCCTATCTCTGTCTTTAAAAAGAAGAGTTGCACTGCAAAAACAGCCTTACTAGAGAGAAGCCAAATGTTCTTAAATATCATCAAATTGACTTGTTTTAAGCAGAAAAAAACTGCCAATGGGGTAAGCCAATTTAGCTTGGCTAGAATTCTTAAAACTAGCTTATAAATATAGCCACTTAAAGTCCATAATGGGCCTTAAAACTAGGGAAAAAATGCTAAATATGCCGCTTAATTAAGAAATAGTTACTTAAAATGAAAAGTTTAGTCTTTAGAATTTCTATCTTAATTCAAGATGTATGGTTCCCAAAAAGCTTAAAATAAGACACATTTTCTTAAAACAGAATATTTTGGTTTCTAGACTGAGCTGACTTTAAGCATCTATACCTTAAATTGAGATTAATAATTACCACAAAAAAAGCTTACAAAAAAACACAATTTCTTCAAAAAGTGTGATAAAAACAAGCAAATTTGTCTTAAATTAAGGCACCAGAAGCATTCTTATTTTTAGCTTTTTTTCATTAAAACAGTTACAAGAAAAACTAGCTGCTTCAATGAAAACATTGACAACACTGAGTTGATCAGTACACCACTTGGTGCTGTATAGTTGCTGGACATACGGTTTTCTGGAAGTAATAACACGATGATGCTTGCTGGATCTGGCTGCATCACTTCACCAAATGCATCGCTGCACTGTGACTCATTAGTTTGCATTTAGATCTGAAAATGTCTTTAGTAACTACCATGACTTCTGCTCTCTGTCATGTATTTTTAAAAACGGTTCATGTTAATCTATAATGTGTTAATGAGCCATGCAGCCAGTTGTATCTTGCCGTATATGTGTGTTGTGTGTGTTGTGTGAAGAAGCAGGTTCTGTTCTCCATAGAGTCGATGCACTCACACTCATTGACAATGAGTAAAAATAGATTAATTCGTGTCATTTCATAAGATTTTTAAATTGAGAAGATGTGAAAATGGTCTTACTCTTAAAATAAGGAAAACAGTCTTGTTCTTCTGCTGAGATATTATGCAAACCATCTTTTTAGGCAATTACTGGTTAAATATAGCTCAGTATTAGCTGCAATATCTTATTAAAGCAAGGTTAGATACATTTTCATAAAATGAGATGAGTTTTCTACTGGAAAACTTGCTTGATAACATTATTTTTCTTTAAGACTTATTTCCCAGAAACAAGGCTTTCTTTACTTTTTTTTTTTTTTTTTTTTTTTTTTTTGCTGCGTACCTGACAAAGTCCAGCACTTAAACACCCGACAACATCTCCACCACAAGCACTCCAAGCTCTTACAATGGCACCACAGAGGAAGAGTGACCAGCAGCAAACACTGCTTGATGTATGAGCGCTTTGAGATATGTGCACTTTCTCTTTTTAATCTGCTGGTGACGGGAATGAATAGTCTGTATGTGTGTTCTAATGTGTGTGTGTGTGTGTGTGTGTGTGTGTGTGTGTGTGGTTGAAAGGTGGGGGTGCATCACTCCCATGGGAGAGGGTAATGACTGTGCCACTAATAGAGAATCATTATAAACAACTTTACACATCAAAGAAAAGATGTATTCATTGAAGTCCAGGAAGCAAAGGATGACCAATACATCAGCGTGCCTTTCAACAACTGTCCTTTGTGCTCTCTCCGTCTCGCTGAGCCGTGCAACACGATGTCTCCCACAACCTTATAAATGTCCAGACCTGGGTTTAACAGTCAGCTTGTTAACTTTTATAGGTGTGTGTAAGATCACGTCCAATAAATTACGATAAACTGAGTTTGCATCAGGTGCACACAGCCTTACACGGTGAGGTGGCATCCATTTATTTTTCCGAGAAGGTGCTTTGTCTTGAAACTGAGTAAGTGAAGATCGTGACTGTCAATGTGACCCGGATACAAAGACCAATAAGAGGTACCAGATAAACTAAAGGAAAAGAACTCAGAAATATGAGATGAACAAACATAACAATGTAGATTATCCAAGTTATTAGTAAGTTATTGAAGTTTCAGTTCTCCTCACTTTTTATATGAAGAAATATGAACTATGATGATACTGCAGCTGTTGTATATCTTTCGAAAGAGTGCTTGTTTTCCATGGCAACAGTTAAGCGACATTTAAGAGCCTACGTTGCTAGCAGACACATTAGTTGTGTTGACATCAGTGTACTTTTATGCACATTTTGAAGTATCGCATCAGAAAAGGTTGATGAAAACTGCAAAATTTGAAAAAACTTAAAATTTCGCAATAAAGTTTTAACATTTATTGTGGTTTTGTGAACGAGTTAATGCTTTTAATGGCTGATGGGAACACTTTTCTGAATAAGTCCTGACATAGTGAACATTTAACTCGCTGATCAGCTGTTTCTGCTCTAAGAGGAGAAGAAGCCGTTTCTGCTGTCATGAGTATAGCTGACATGAAAGAATAATTACAACTTACCCAATAAAAAAAGTAATTCTGAAAACCTCTCTCCAGTTTTTCTCTCATGGATGGCCGAGGTGAATGTTTTTTTTCTCCTTCCTTGATATATATAAATATATATATATATATATATAAACTTATTTATTTTCTGCATAGGAACCATGTTCAGTACTATGTTGCACGGGAGACACTTTTAATTGTTGCAACCCTCCTCCAAGAAGACGTGCAGCAGAAAATATTATGCCCTGCTTAAAGTTTTAAAAGGATGTTAAATCGTCCATTTTTGAAGATTTATTTTTCGTTCAAGTGGACTCATCCCCTCTCGGTTGTGTGCAGCCAGCGAGGTATGTTTATTTCTGTGTGTTGTGTTTCACTGCGCATATTTGTAGTTAATTTGTGTGATGTGCATGTGTGTTTATTTTGTACATTGTTATGTATTTTGAACAGTTCAACGGTGGATTTGATGACCATGATGTTGACATGAAGTGTAGTTCAGATGATTAAATGCATCAAATAACTGAGGAACCATGGTGTTGTCTATTTCCTGGAGGGAGTGATACATGGTGCACTTGTGACTGTTAAACATCACACTATATAGAGCACAAATATTGACACAAGACATTCTCCTTTTTCTATAAGCCCACATATCATTGGTTATGTACTGTTAGCAATATACCTGTCCCTTATCAACATTTAACAGGACCCACTGTGTCCAAGTTTTTTTCTACAACTAGTTTCCCCTTGAAAAAGTTGAAGCAAGTTAGCTTAGCCTGCTAAAGTTACCACTGATTGCTACTAGAATAATCAGCAGGGTCTTAGCATTGGCTGTCTTTCTTTAAGAGGCCAAGCTGGTGATGGCAAAAGACCAGACTGTCCAAACTCACACCAGCACTTTGTATGTTACTCCGAGATTCGAATCTCACCACCAGGGCTTGACATTAACACCCGCCAACCCGCCAAATGCGGGTGAATTTCAGCAGTGGCGGGTAACACAGCCACTCCAACTAGCCACTTTGGCGGGTTGAATTCTATATAAATGTTTTAATTGTAGTTTTCTCAAATGGCACCTGAAATAATAAACAAATTGCAATGTGAGACTACGACACTACAACTCCCATGAGCACTGCCTGCACACGGTGTTTGCTCATTGGTCCATTCGTGACCGACGTCACTTTAGACAGGCGGTCCCTGTGGAGAACACAGTTGTGAAGCGGTGGAGCGGTAATAGGTGCGTTCGAGATGAACTGCGCCTCGCTGCAGCACGAGGTGGAGACAAAAAGCTGCAGTCAAGTCGGACAGTTTCCAGCAGACTTAAGAGAGCATACAGGAAGATCCTGTTAGATCACCTGTAGGTTACCTGTAGTTTGCAGACCACGTTCATAGCAGAAGAGATAAAGTGTGTCCTTGACCGCTGATTGAAGTTAAAATAAAAGTGATCCCCCTTCTGTTGCATGGAACATCTGTTCTTTTATCTGCCTTGTAAAGCACTTTGTAACTGTTCATTTGATAAGTCATGTATATAACCTTTATTATTATCAGACACAAATATCTGCTTGTTGACAGAATAAAACTTCATCGCACAACATAAGACTAATATATCAAGCATTAAATATTGCAATTACACAGATAATTAGTATTTTATACAACGTGTGGTGTTTGTTGTCAAAATTAAGAGCCAATCAGAGTCTGTCAGCTCATCGATCAGGTGACAGCCAGGCGCTTGCAGTCCGTGGAGAGCAACTGTGGCGCCTGGCTCTGAAAACTGTGGCCGCCTTGATCTCGTGAGGTTATCGTTGCCCACGTGTGCATGACGTCAGAGCAAGTCGGGATCAAGTCGGACACAAATCTAACCGGCATGCATCGTGCGGCGATCGCCGGTGATCGATTCTGCGCAGGCCTGGCTCATCTCAAATGCACCTATTGTGGCAGCACATTCAAGGTCTCAGAAAACCCGGAGAGCAGACAAAAAGAAAACCTGACGATGAAACGAAGGAAGGGGAGACAAAGAAAAAGAAAAGGAATGCCAATGCCAATGTAAAATGAAGTTGTTTTTCTGAGTTTTCTGAATTCTCATTCTCATGCAGATATTTTTTTCTTCTCTGTGTTAGTATTTACTGCTGTAAATAAATATTGAAACAGACAGTGTTTCTTGTTAGGTTTTTTCCAGTTTAGTTTTTATCTTTTAAATTAATCTTCTACTCCCCTGCACCACTTTTAATATGCAATAAGAAACCAGACTTTTTATTACTTTGTACACTGCTTTACGCAGAACCTTATCAGAGCTGAATACTTGATAATGACCTGTAGTGTTAAACATTTTATGTAGTCTTGATATGAGTGTGTACAAGGGTCATTTACATTTAAAAAGGTTGTAAATCTAGTTCAAGTAAACTTTAGCACGCCATAGTCAGCTTTAATCGTATTAAACATAATTTCCCAACAACAAAATTGTGGCTAGTGAAAATGCTGAGTGGCTAGTAACTTTGGAAAACCACTAGCCACAGTGGCTGGTGAGCAAAAAAGTTAATTCAAGCCCTGCTCACCACAGAGAAACCAGAAGTGCTCAGATCACAGATGGGACAAAACAAGGGCTAAAAATCTCAACTCCCAAGTGTTTAACTGGAGTGAAGCGCAACATGAATCAATCATTCGAAACTCGAGACTCTCCGTACTGAATTGCAAGTGGAACATCTCCACTAATTCATTCACTGATTCACCTCTCCTGCCTTCTACTACTACTTAAACTGTGAAGAAGACGTGAGACCATGTCTACTCATGCTATTGTGAAATTCTTATTTGGAAATTCTGAAGAGCCATATGATTAAAATTATATTAACCCATTTAAATTAGTGACAGGCGGAAGTTAGCTGGCTCGGCTGGCAGAAGTCTCTGGTGCACACGGTCACTGGAAGTGGAGGATTACCAGGCTCAAGGTGACAGAACTGGTAACACTAGTGACTTGAAAACCTGATTCTTTTTGGTGAGTGATTCATACAAACTCGAGTCAAGAGTCGGACCTCCCATTGCTATTATGTGGCTAATGGAATCTCATTAGCATTCTTATTGCCACCCACACAGACAGACTATTGCACCAATTCAAATACCAGAACTGACATCATCATTCGGAATCCAAAAATGTACCAACGTAAGGTCCACTGTTGCAGCAGAAAAATCAATCATATTTAAATTTCTTCTTCATAGCAGTTCCGATTTATGACCAAAAATACACCAGTCAAAACAAACACAAGGGACATACTGTAAATATACCATCAGTCTTTCTTAAACCGATTGCCATTTTTCATTGTCCCCAGGACTCAAGTCTGTGTTTGTCATGATCATGATGTAAAATCCCCGCGATGCATCACTATTGCACAACGGTATTTGTGTGCATTCCCACATGGAACTGAAAGGTGCAAAGACGTGTGATAAATTCCATCCTGTCAAGTGTTGATTTACAGGTCAGGTCTATGCATCTGTGGGTGAATTTGTGCATGAGCGCATGTGCCGGCATGCTAAGTGTGTGAAAATGCCTGTGGTCATTTTTCATCTCTTAGATTAGTTTGTGTGTGTGTGTGTGTGCTGCGCGCGTGTGTGTCACGACATGCGTGTGTATGCATGCGGGAGTGTGAGAATATTTCCTCCTGGCCCTCGCCAAGCCGGTATCTATTTCTTCACTCGTTACCTTTAATCTTTGATTACCATGCGGCAGTTTCCCAAAATCCTCCAACGGTTGAGTGATTTAGTGTTATTATTTTCCTGCTGTGTCCTGTCCGAGCACAGGGCTAACTGGCACCAAGAACTGTTAATTACTTAATTATGGAGATAAGGAAATGGCCAGGGACAGAATTGGCAATGATTAATGCAAAGTCTGAGAGGACTTTTTTCTCTCTCCTCTCATTGGAATTCAGTTTTAGATCATGCCTCAACTATCACCCATTCTGGAGAATTGGGACAAATCATGTCCTACCAAAAAAAAAAAAAAAAAAAAAAAAAACACATTAAAAATGATTAATACCAATGCTCTAACTCCAATTTTTGGGTCAAAAATTATTCTTTAAAGATTGATATATATGAAGTATATGTCATTTATGAAAGGTTTTGGTTTGCTTTAATTTTCCCAGACAAGAATTCACAACGTCTTACTATTTGAAAATTTGTTAAAAGCCTTCAAAATCTAAAACTAACAATACCTACTGATAACATCTGTGTAAAAATGTGCAATCTTAATCAACCAGAATCACCCTGTTTTAAAATTGATTATTTATGAAAATGTTGGCTCTTTAAAGTTGTGCCCAGATTTCTGTCAACGCGTCAGATTTTTTACAAAAGCATGATTTAATCAGACACAAAAAGGACCTCTGTCTACTTCGTGGTTTAAAAAAGGCAAGAAATTTATTAAAAAACATTGCTATCAGATGTCTCAACCATAACATGTCAACTTCATAGTATTTTTAAATCAAAGCTAAATAAGAATGTGTATTCTGATTAGCATCAAGATGACTCTCGGCAGCTTAAATGGCTTAAAATGGCTTCTCACTATAATAACGCTGTGAAATGAAAAAAAAATTACATTTTGTCAACTGTAAGACATCAATTCCATCAGCCTTTCAGAAAAACATCATTTAATCAGGCATAAAAAGGTTTAACCATACCCTAAGGATCCCTGTTTCACTTCCTGGTTTAAAAAAGGCGGGAATACTGCTCAAGCACTGGTAAACTCTCTATTTTTGACAAATTCTTTAAATAATATTGCTATCAGATGTGTCTCAGTCATGTCAACTCTATAGCCCTTCTAAATCAAAGCCAAATAAGAATTCTGATTTAAAAATGTGTATTTTGATTAACATTAAGAGAACTCTTAACTTTAAAAAATAAGATGGCTGCTCCCTTTTCAGATTTTCCATCTGACAGAGTCTACATGTAATAAAAAATGAAATCACTCGGCTCTTGGCCAGTTAAAAGGTTTAATAGCCAAAAGCTTGATCTTTTTAAATGTATTTTTCCAGCATAATAGAAGAGAAAAAAAATCCAAACCCCCCTCAAAATACAGTTTTGTCCCAGTTCTCGGGAATGAGTGCTATATAAACACACTCAAACACATCTGCACATTTTAACTTGTTGTTTTAACCTCAGATCTCCAGCTCTGCTTCCAGTGTACATCTCTTTTTGTCTTTTGTCTCTGCCCATTAACATTCAATTGAAAGTGCAAGGGGGGTTGTGGGGGTACATGAATAGCAACCGTAGATTCATCATGTTTTTTTTCTCCCTTTCTCTTCCCTCATGAATTATGGAGCGCCTCCACCGGTACATTTAGTTGAGTCGCTAGTAAATTAAATGCAGTGTGCCGCCATGCCACACAGGAGCAAACAGGCCAGGCAGAGATATGTTGGCGTGTGCTGTTGTGGCCAAAACATTTTTATACCCCCCAGTGTTTCCAGGCTCCACAGCCTCTCAGAGAAGCTACAACAAGGCATTTGTAGTTAAAAGTGTCATTTCTTTCCCCCACTTTTATTCCAACATCGCTCACAGTCAAGAGAGCAGCCAGATATTAAAGCTATCAACAGCCAAGTGAGTCCATTCAACGAGACAGATCATGTAGTAATGTAGAAATGATGTAAGCATGATAATAGCGGAGTTATTCAACACAGACCGTGCTGTAATGCAAAGTATTTGACCCGAAGGCAAAAGAGAAGTTATGACTGACTTTTAAATGGTACGTTTCAGACATGATATCCACCCCGGCTTGTGGTGCACAGACTCCTCCACGCTGCTCCATATTTCTCTCCTGAAGCAGGCATGAATGGGGGTGCTGGCCCCTTCTTGCCCCCTGATTTATGGTGCTATGGTAGTAAAATGGCAGACTAGGATAACATGGGTGGTAATAAATGACTATAAGACAGCGACTAGCAGCTGTTAATGCTGCAGCCATTAGACTGAAAAATGAAGGGCGCCAGTGATTTCGTCAGATTTATACATTTTCTCTATGCCATGCATTAGTGCATGTCATGGTAAAGTGGCAATCCATATATGAGCATTAATCGTCTGCCGTGCAATTTGGACGAAAATATTCTGCAGGAATTTTTAAAGACGGTAGGTCTATATTTATCAGACAGCTACGAATTACTCACAGAATCCGTGCTGAAAGTTCAACTAGATTAAAAACACTCCTACTTCAGAGTAGGTCTTTAGTTATTCACAGTTTCCTACACTGACTTTCATCAAGGAGAAGAGACACTGCCAGAGCAACGCAGCGTAATGCATTACTTTCTAACAGTCACCTAATATGATTACTTACTAGTAATGAGTTGTGTAATGTTAACAGATCAGTGTGAAGGATTTAGTGGTATTTAGCACTTTGGCCATAGACTGCCACCAACTGACAGCCTCACACTCCCCTTCCAAGCATGTAGGCAAAACTACTGTGGCTGCAAAACTTGCAAAAAATGTGGAAGGCCCTATCTAAAGCCAGTGTTTGTCCGTTCTGGGCTACTGTAGAAACATGGCGGTTCAACCTGGTGTCCTCCATGGAAGAGGACCAGGTAACACAAACATGATTCTTATTTTCAGGTGATTATACACTAATGAAAACATGCTTTTAAACAGTATATCCAATTTCTGCCATATTCTGCCAATAGATCCTTAATAGACTTGTATTTTGAGATAGTTACTTTGACAGTCTTCACTTGTTTGTGGTCTTAGCGGGAGTGCAATGGTTGGAGTGCTGTTGTATGCAGTCACCTATGTTAAGCTAGCTGCTGATGCTTAGTAAATACCTCCAAAACCTACACTGGCTAGTTTGCAGCTGAAATGTTCAGCATGGTAAGTCACGCCCCCAAAGGTCCTGTGCTTTTGGAGAGTACTACGCCCTGAGCAAGGACTTTTTTGGGGGTAAATAAAGTCCCCAGAACTTTATTTAGAACCTGGTCACTGCAGTGGAAATGGAGTTCCTTCAGGGGTCTTCCCAGGGTCCTCGTCCCTGGGAAAGTTCCTGCAGTGGAAACACAGTTTAAATAACAAAAGTAAAGTAACAAGTAATGCAACTGATAAATTTGCTCATCATATCATTGTTATTATTATTAACTATGTTTTCATTATGTAAAGTAATATGTAATAAGTAATTGATTACATTTTTCAAGTTACCTGCCTGAAAGTGTTGGGAACAAGTGTTGGACTTGTTAAGTAGGCCAATGTAACTAATGTACAGTAAGCAAAAATACAATGCCAAGATTAATACATAGCATAAATCTTATGATATTTTCTAATTTTCTTTTGTATAGTAGGCTGTAAGTAACACTGGCAAGACATGTAACATGTCTATACAAAGTAAAACATATGATAGTCACTAATGGCAGCATACAATTGTCAGTGTCAGCCTTTTCTAAGTACACTGTTTTCTAATAAGAATAATAGTGCTGCATCTTGCACACACCCATACAATAATGATGTTGCAAATCCTCTATGCACCATTAAATTTTGTCTTGCACTGTTGAAATCACCTATCAACTCGCCCTTAATTTATGTGCTCTATACATGCGGGGGGAAAGCATTCCTGTAATGTCTTCCAGTTTTGAGAAACACACAGCAACAATGATCTTTTTGAACCCAGCTTATGAGGGAAAAGGTGGTTTCAGGACAAATACCAAAGCAAGATAATCCTCGTTAAGAAAATGTCGACTGGTCATCTGGTGCCCATGCTACGCCCTTTGCCCCTTTTCATCTGTGGCCTCGCACGGCGCTCGGTGGTCTGGGAGAATAAAGAGAGACAGCACAGTGGCGATAATGAAAAAAGGATAGGACATGTAGGTTTGCTTTACATGGCCAAGGACAATTAGCGGCTTCATCGAGCATGGCCAAAACAAATACCTTCCAGTCACCTCCCTCCTTCCTCATTTCCAGATGACTGGGCCCAAATTCTTATTCAGTGTTGCAGAGGACACCAAGGACCAATAGCTCCAGTAAGGGATGGGAAGAGCTGTAATTATGAGGGGATTGTCTCAAGTTCAATTGGCTTTGTACACACCATTTCATGCTAAACGGACATACGAGGTGAATTACAAGAGGCCTTTTAACTACACAGCGCTGAGAGAAATCACAGCTTCCCAGTGTTAAGTTGGACTCATAATTGAGTTGTGACATCTTAACAGCGCTGACGAGACGTCATCTCCACACTTTGTTAAAGGCAGTGTGTTTATCTGAGAGAATCTGCAACAGAAGAATCAGAGACGCTTTGATGTTTGGGAAAAACAAAGTCTCCGCCAATATCTTTAATGATAAATGAAAACAGTGTTTTCTTTGTTTTCACAGGGCAGATATGGCGGAGTCAGACAATCTTTATGCATTGATTAAAGGCCGTCGTGATGGTGAAATAGGCTGGATAACATTCGTAAAAATGGTCTTTGAGAGACGACTATGAAAGCAGATGTTGGCCTTTCATCTCTGCATCTGCGTGGGCCCATTACTGGGTTTTTGTGAAAAATAATGGTCGTGCCTTCCAGTATGATGAGCACTTTTTAAGTGGACCTCATTCTTCATGACCTATATCCATTGTCTTACCCTGTCAGCAGCGGGAATAGCGCAGCCATTCATGTCCCGTACCAAACACAGAGTCAGGGATATTTTTTGCCATAAAGCACACGTGCCACTTCAGACTTGATGGTGAATATGTGCCTCCTATGAATTGTTGGATTTGCATGAATATTTATGGAATCATAGTGGGAGTTACAGCATGTGAGGTAATTACATTACAGATAGAGAGAATGGATGTGAGTCATACTGTAGCATATTTTGCAATCTCGTGTACAAATTGGCCATTGTAGTGGAGATATAAAAAGCCTCCTTGAATTAATGGCTTCCAAATGAGCTTGGTAAGCAAAGTAAAGGATTTAATTTGAACCAATTTAAACATCTATGGTGTATTTCAGCTTTTGAGCCACTTTCCACTTTGTTTTTGAATAAAGGAAAAGTAGGATGAAGTGCATTCCAGTGCCGCATTCTCATAGAAAACCACAATCAGAGGTGGGAAGAAACAAAGTAGAATTTTCAGATATCTGTACTTTACTTGAGTGTTTATTTTTCTGACATATTTTTACTTTTACTCCCTACATTTTAACACAAATATCTTTACTTTCTACTCCTTACATTTTCAAAACAGGCTTGTTACTTTAGTTTTAATGCATTTGAGGGGAATTTTTGCTAATCTTTATTTTGCATGACTGCGCACCTCCTTCCCAACATCAGGACTGGTTTCAACCTAAACAGATGGAAAAATAACACATAAAAAAGACAATTCCTTGGTGTATCCCTCAGTGCATATCGATGCATAGGATGCAAAAAACCAACAAGACATAAAAGACATAGACACAAAAGCATAAGACAAAAAGGACGTAAAAGATGTAACAAGACAAAAACTACATGAAAGACATAACACAATAAACAACTAGACGACTTTAACAATATCAAAACAGTGTAAAAGACATAAGATGAAAAATGATGTAAAAGACCTAATGAAACAAAAATAACATAAAAGACAAAAAAAGATGTAACGACGAAAAAGCAGCAACAAGACAAAAAAAAAAACAACGTAGAATACGTAACAACAAATAACAGACTGGAGGGCTGCTTTTTACTTTTGTACTTTTTACTGAGTGCATTTCAGTGCCTGTACTTCTTCACTTTTACTACAGTGAAAAAGCTGAATCAGTACTTCTATATCTGTATGTAAGTACCTGTACTTCTACTCGAGTAAAGAATGTGATGCTTTTGACACCTCTGACCATAATTAACTACATTTTTCAAGTTACCTGCCCAAATATGTCGGAACCACAAAATAGCATTGTTAAATGTTCAATATGTGACATCTATGAGGATCTTTTGGCAAAAATGTAAAATAGTATTCATTTCAATGCGCTAATTAGTGTATAAACACCTGAAAATTAGAATTATTGTGTTTTTGTTCCTTTAGAATGAGCCATTTTTATCTCCAGAGGGCAAGGGTTATCTTTCATGGAATCCGCCATGTATCTACAATAGCCCAGAACAGACAAACTGAACACTGGCCCTGTTCTGCAGCATCTCTTACAATCGTTTGTACAAATGACCAATGTAGCAGAAATATAAAAAGCCTCCTTGAGTTAATGGCTTACAAATGAGCTCGGTAAGCAAAGTAAAGGATTTAATTTGAACCAATTGAACACTCCATGGTGTAATCTTTAGCTTTTGAGCCACATTCCACTTTGTGTTTGTATAAAGGAAAAGTAGGATGAAGTGCATTCCACTGCTGCATTCTCATATAAAACCATCCTTTGTGCAATTTGACAGGATAATGTTGCATTTGTGTGGATGACTGCTGATGATACTCATACGAGAGGGAAATCATCGCTGCAAACTTCCCTCTAATGCGCCCATTACTTTATAATGACGCCAAGTGTTCAATTTCACAGTGGTGGCATGAATTTGTAATTACCACATATAGATTTCCCAGTGTTTCCTGATTGCAGGAGAAACATACTGTACTCACTACCGCCCCGGGTCCAATAACCAGATGTGGAATAGTCTCCTGCTTGCCAGCAGCATCCCTCCCAAATGAGCTTCAGTCGGCTCCGATGGGAAGTGTTTTCCAGTTAGCTATCTTGCAGCGATCAATACTCCACCTCCTCCCATAATGTTGAGAGAAACCCAAACTTCTAATGAGGGACTTTTGTAGCCATGTTCCCCGAGCCCCGTAATGCATGCGGTCAATACGAGAGAGGATCTGCTGGATGAACTCGAGAGGCAGGAGAGAAAGAGGGAGACAGAGAAAGGCGATGGCGGTGTTCAATAATAAGCACTAACAGTCTGGCAGACTGGACCTGACCCAGATACAGTTTACCTCAAACTGTCTCGCTACGCTATCTCTGATTTTTCATCTCGCTTGATAAAGGGCTCTGCTTTTCTTAATCCACGCTGAGGGATGAAGCACATTATGCCGAGCCCCAGTTTGTCAAATCTGGATTTGATTTTTGAAAAGGTTAATGGCTATGCTTGCAAAAATCCAAGGCAAAATGTTTAGGATGGGGCCTTTCTGATCACAAATGGGCTAATATTTGCGCTTGAGGTTTGGATGTTTCCTGATGACCTTTGTCAGAAAAGAGCTGATTAAACAGAAGGCGAAGTCGATGCCATAGGCAGACAATGCAGTTTTCAAAGATGAAGGCCAGCTCCATAAGTCTTGTTACTGCTAAAACTTTCCCCTGCTTGTCTCAAGCTGCCAGCTGAGTGGAAGGCTACAGATTTCAGGTCAGATCAAACAAATCTAAAACAAAATGGCAGCAAAATGAATGACTCTGGTGATAAAATACATATGGAGGTTACTCCAACTGCACCAGAGAACTCTGAAATCTGATTTGCCTATCCAGTACAAAAACACTGACTATTTTATTTCTATCATTTTTCCAACTGGATCTGGGGAATTAAGTGTCCACTTGCTGGGAATGAATAGCACTAGCGTTAGCCAATTCAGGAAATTAAGGGAAATTAATTGGTTCATGGATTCACGCTTCTTTAAATAACAAGACCTACTTAAACTTTGGCCTTAGGAGCAGTGTATAAACTATTTTCAAGTCCAAAGGTTCAAATCCAAGTGAAGTCACAAGTCATTGGTGTTAATCCAAATTGGCTGTCAAGTCTTTTTTGATCTTATCAAGTTGAGTCTAAAGTCATCAAATCTGTGAGTCCTGCTCGAGTCCAAGTTGTGTGACTCAGTCCACACGTCCGCCGTTTTGGATAAAGTAGAACAAAAGCACAGTTGTTACTAGCTGCAACTCTAGTCTGTTGTCAGAAAAGTTGGCCGATTAATGAAAGCAAAAATGCACACTGTCATCAACTAATGGAGATTAACTCAGTGCACCTCAGAGAGTGTCCTTTTCCACAGAATAAATGAGGAATTAACAGCTCCTTCAGACAACGTTCCCCATCGTTGTAAATGTTAAGCTGAGTTTAATGCAGCCAGGTTGATACATTTTGCAGGTCTTAACGTATTAAAAAGAGATTTAAATGAGCTTCGTTGATCAAACTGCTGCGAGCCTTTGTTCTCCAGCCCATGATTTATTCAGAGACACCGCACTCGGACGGTCACTATTTTCTCTCCGTCGTGTTACGGGCGTGCGTTCGACGGCGGGGTTCATTTGTGTTGAGAAATGCCATCTGGCTCAGGCAGCGAAAGCTCTGTCAGAAAGAGAAGAGAGGGAGGGGGTGTCCACAGGGGAGAAATAATATGTGTGTGTAGGTGCAGCAGTCTAGATACTGACCTTTGAGCGCTGGAAATGGACTAGAGACAAATTAGAATATAATAAAATAATTGGTCACCTCTCGGAAGTGTGAACAATAACGGGAAAATGCTTTGAAAATGAATAGCAGGGTCACAATATTGCCCACTGCTTGAGATATAGTTCAATACACTCTTAGAAATAAAGGTGTTTACTGAAACTATAAAGGGTTCTTCAACTTGTCCCTGCAGGAGAAGACTTTTTGGTTCCTGGTATAACCTTTTATAAAGGTTCTACTTGGAACTGTTTCAGAGACTTCTATCTAAGAGACCAACACGAAAGGGTTTTACCCAGAAGTATCTGTGAAAGGTTCCACCAAGAACCCATGATAAGAACTTCTGAAGAGAACCTTTCTATGGTGTAATGGTTTCACCCAGAACCCTCTCTGGAGCTTCTATCCAGAACCTTTACACCCTCTAACGGTGCCAGCAAGAACCCACTCAGGGGGTTTGACTAAGAAGCTTTTTATACTTTTTTTTATCCAGAAAACACTCAAGAGTTCTACCGGAACCTTTTATATTGCAAGGGTTTTATCCAGAGCACACTTACGGGGTTCTATTGAGAGCCTTTTATTATTTCAAGAGTTTAAAAGTACACACCGGGGTCTCTACGGAGAATCTTTTATATCCCAAGGTTTTGTCTAGGACACACTGGAAGTTCCACCAAGAACCTTTTCATATTCCAAGGGTTTTGTCTAGAACACACTTGGGGGTTCCATCTGTAACCTTTTAATCTTCCAAGGGTTTTATTTAGTACACACTTAGGGGGTTCTATCGAGAACCTTTTAATATTCCAAGGATTTTATGAAGTACACACTTGGGGTTTCTACAGAGAACCTTTTATGTTGTAAAGGTTTTGTCTTGGACAACTGGGGGTTCCACCAAGAACCTTTTCAGATTCCAAGGGTTTTATCTAGAACACACTCAGGGGCCTCTACTGAGAAGCTTTTTATATTCCAAGGGTTTTTATCTAGTAAACACTCGGGGGTTTCTACTAAGAACCTTGTTATATTCCAAGGGTTTTACCTAGTACATATTCAGGGGTTCTACCAAGAACATTTGTATATTCCAGTGGCTTCGTCTCGAACGCACCCAGGGGGTTCTACCTAGAACCTCTTTATATTATGGTGTAAAAAACATTTAGTGAACCCTTGATGAAAGAGTTCCTCAAGGATTCAACAACCCTTGAAGAGCTCTTTCTTCTAAAAAAATGTTCTGTAGACGAAGTTCTCAATGGAACCCTTAGTCTTACAAAGGACCCTTGACAAACCCTTTCTTCAAAAAAGGGTTCTTCAGAAGCAAATGGTTCTGGGTAGAACCTCAGCCCTTCAAGAAGAACCCTTTTGGAGCTTTTATTTCTCAGAGCGTCGGCTGCTGCTCCACACTAAGAAATAACCACTTTTGTGTGAATGTTAACTGAATGTACTCAGTGTCAAAATAATTGAACAGATAGCTGAATAAGGTGGAAAGTGAGACTCTCGAAGCAGCCATTGTAATAGTCTGTGCTACAATTGAAGCCCTTTAAAAACTCCTATGTGACACACACATACAGTACATCACTCTCCTGTCGCTCTTCAACGCAATAGATGATGTAAGGTAGCTCCTTTTTCTTCCCGTCTCTGTTATTACTCTTTGCTTGGCTGCCTGCCAATGGCTCGTGTAAACCACAGTTGTCCTTGCTGATGTACTTTGCTATTTGGTGTACAAACAAAAGTGACAAATCCCCTCAAGTCCAAAAAGGGCCATTATCTACTGCTTCTTATGCGGCGCAGCATCCGTCTTTTTACGACCACATTATGTGTACTCACATGAAGCATGTTTGACTGAGGAATGATGAATGGCACTCGATACGAAATAGATGTGCGGAAATGTGGCAAGGACAAACAATACAGCGCTGGTTGGTATTGAAAATTTGAATCATTAATGTCAGGCTATATGTTCATGCAGCGTTACGATCCATCACATGTCCTCCGGGAATCATTGATTATAAAAAACAGATTATTGGTATCGGAACAGTAATGTACGTTGCATTATGCCTAAATACTGTACAGAACACTTGGAAATAAGGGCTCTGGAAGGGTTCTTACCAAGAGAGCTGAGGTTCTACTCAGAACCATTTGTTTCTGAAGAGGGTTCATCAAGGGTCCTTTGTAACACTAAGGGTTCCATAAAGATCCAAAGAACCCTCTTTGGAAGAAAGAGTTGTTAAGGATTGTTGGAATTCGATTTCATCAAGATTCTTTGTACCATAGCAGAAAAAAAGGGTTCTCAGTAGGTGGGTTCTAAATTAAACCTTTGGAATATAAAAGGGTTCTCAGTAGAACTCCCTGGCTAGAATATAAAAAGGTTCTCGGTAGAATCCCCTAGATAGGTTCTAGATAAAACCCTTGAAATATAAACAGGATCTCAATGGTACTTCTGAGGTGGAATATAAAGGGGTTCTTGGTAGAACCTCCTGGGTGGGTCCTAGATAAAACCCTTGGAATATCAAAGGCTTCTCAGTAGAACTCTCTGGGTGAAATATAAAAAGGTTCTCAGTAGAACCCCCTGTGGGTTCTGGATACAACCCTTGGAATATAAAAGGGTTCTCAATAGGACTCCCTGGGTGGAGAAGGGTTCTTGGTGGAATACCCTGGGTGGGTTCTAAATAAAACCCTAGAAATATAAAAAGGTTCTCTGTAAAACCCTCGGTGTGGGTTCTTCTTAGCACCCATAGATGGTGGAGAGGTTCTCAATAGAACACCCAGAGTGGATTCTGGGTGGAACCATTACACCATAGAAGGGCTCTCTATAGAACCTATCATAGTGGGTTCAGGGTGAAACCTTTCACAGATCATTCTACATATAACCCTTTATGTTGGGTTCTTGGTAGAATTCCCAGAACGAACCTTTATAAAATGTTCTACAAGGAACCAGAAATGGTTCTCCTAAGGGCACAAGCCAAAGAAGCCTTTATGGCTCTATTTAGCACCTTTATTCTAAGAGTGAAGCTATACTGTGACTGCGAAAAGGCAGCTGGGATTGTACAATAATTTCTCAGTACACTGCATAAGTGAACTTAACTGTTGATACAGCAGCTGAGTGTGGAAACCGTGAGGTTAATGCTGACTACATTTGTACAGACCACAGACAGGCAGTACTTTTGGCCGACAGTGTCAACATGTCGACATGAGAATAAATTCTGGCAGTTTCTTACATTTCAGTCTGTACCAAAAAAAGAGCATAAATCATGTGGATATTGACGACTTAATTGCTTTGCAGCTAACTTTCATTCAGGGGAATTTTGTCTACAGAGAGCTAAAAACCATGTCCTCAGGTCACATTGCTATATTTGGAAATACATGTTCCTTTCGGAGACCAAGTCAGGCATATGAGAACATCATCTTTCCCTTCGACCACCCCTCCTGTTTTCATCTTTCTTTCCCCCTGAGTGATACCGTGTCTTCTGCCTCCCTGCACAGGTTAACGGAAAGTTGAGGCCGAGTTCAATCAATGCTCCAAATTACCAGACGAAAGACGATGGAGCGGCCCATTACTATGGCTGACCCACTTAGGATCTGGTCATAGGAGCCAAACAAAGTGTGTTTCCATCCAGCCTTGGAAAGCCATGTTTTCTGGAGTAAAACAAGTTTTTCTCATTACTGACCTGCCTGGCTGAGGGAAGGCTGAGAGTATCGAGCATGAGCCACGGAAAAACTTAATATCAGATGGATCAAAATACTGCCAGAGCATCGTATTACTTTCATTACCTCATGGCTTTTCCAAGGCTATTTCTCCTTTTTTTTTTCATGTTGAATTAAAACTTTGATACATAACATGACTCATGTGACATAACAGACTTTCCAATTTTATGAAGCCACAATTAGAGATTTCACACATTCAACACACATAAAAACTGTAGAATGTATGGAATCCTTGAACCTTGGATCAGGCTCTGTGCACGTTGTTGCTCGTTCATATGAAATCAGAATTAGACGGTTGAAGAAGGAACCTAGTGGTTGAAAGCAGGGTTACATAAGTAAAGATGTCTGGCACGTGTGTGGTGTCCACAGAGACATTGCTGCAGCAGTGTTGCTTCTGGTGCAAACTCTGACATTATACATCGCCTTTGATAATGACCATCAATAAAAGCCTTGTTAACAAGTGAAGGGATTCTGTGCACAGAAACACTAGAGTGCTTTTAATCTGAAATGAATAGGCTTATAGGAAGTATTGAATTTCAATATATACATATATAAAAAATATATATTTTTTCATGTCTGTGATATATTTCTAGACATTGACATAGACAATGAAACTGTCTGTACTAAGACTGATAGTATGTATTTAAAGGGACAGTTCACCCCAAAATCAAAAGCACATATTTTTCAATTGGCCTTTAGTCCTATTTATCCATCCAGACTTTTTTGCTGTGAGTTGCAGATGTCTTTCAAAGATGTCTGCCTTCTCTCCAGTCTGGTGTGACTAAATGGCACTCGGCTTGTGGTGCTCAAAGCACCAAAATAATACATTTGAAAAATTCAAAACCAGTGTATCTTTCCAGAAATCATGACGCAGTTACTCAAGATTATTCATTCACCTAGTTGTGAGCAGTTTCATGTAGGAACTACTTTCTTTCTTGTAGAAATAAAGTAGGTCTGGTAGATTCTTAAGTAGTTCCAGTAGATTCTACAGCAGAAAGAAAGTAGTCCCCTACTTGTGAATCAGTTGAACTGTTATTGTTGGTGATGTTAATTTTCAAACTTAAGTATTTATTTTTTTCTATGCTGCTATTAATGTGAGTATGGACCATTTAGCCACATAGACTACCCATTGTAGGTCTATTGAGTGATATGCTGGTGAAATTTGGCCACATGGTCACTAATTGTTTGCTGGGCGTGTCCTCAATGTGTGATGAGCTGGAGTATTTTAACCACCTGGTCAGTATTTGTCTAAATGAGGCGTATTCAGTATGTGATTGGCTGGCGAGTTTCACCCACCTGGCCACTAATCGGCTATATAAGGAATCACAACACTCCACTCTTGTTCACTCCTCTTTCCAGTCATGCCCTGAAGAAGACCCAGTGTGGGTCGACACCGGTCGGTATTTTGTGAGATGTTTAGGAAAGAAAGTGCAAGTGTGCCTGAAGTAAGCCGAATGGCTTCTACTTTTCTTTAGCTGACGAATTTGATTTCAAGAGCAACTGCATTCACCTGGAGTTTACTAATCTATAACTGTGAGCACCTGCTATATTCTTTCTTGTTGCTTCTGTAAGCCCTCTGCGTTTTTTGCCTCTCCCTGCACTGTATATTATTTGTCATTTTTGCCTCTTTTGTGTGTATTTCTTTTAATTTTGCAAAATAAAACTAAATTAAATTAAATTAAACTATTGAGTGCATTATATAAGGAGTATTCCTAGTTGAACGAGAGAGTGATTTTGAACACAGCCAGTGTTTTCAATCAACCCGTGAAGCTAACATTAGCTTTATTAGCTGATAACCAGCCAGAAATGAAAAGCCTGCTTCTGTCTACCACTGTTTGAAATTAGGGGTGTTGCTGGTATCAACAGCAACCGAAATATGTAGCACCTCTTAAACATATTGTATGGTCCTAAATCATTTCCCTTTGTTTCCACTCTCACTTTGTCTCCCTCCCCCAGCGCCCCCACCACACACACACATACGTCATAGTAACAATAACAGTTAGCTAGCTAGTAGCTGCTACCACAGTGTGTGGCTACTACTGCTGCACAAAGTAATGTTTGCACAGTTATGGTTACAAACTCTCTCTCCCTAATTTATACTGAGTGTAATTTTCTTGATAAAAAAAGAGACAATGTACAACAAAGTTTGCTTCAGAGGCACAGGGACTTTGACGTGGCTTAACAGTATTTGCTTGCTTTGATTATGAAACTGAGTTACATTGTGTTGCCTGTCGACATACTCGACATACTCTTCTCAAGACATGTATTGGTCTTTCAGCATTTGCAACTAAAAACTTGGTGAAGCTTGAAGATGTCCAACCACCAGCTCCAGTAGGAGTCTGTGTACCAGACGGTAATTAGAAAAACACTGTGCTGCTCGGGATCAAACCAGGCACTGGAAGCTTCTTTAACTTTCTTTCACACACACCTACACTCACACATACACACATGCTCACCCTCCTCCGATAACATAAATATGACAAATAGCAGTAATATGAGAGGCAGTGAAGTGATGTAACCAGGTCAAGTAAAGTTGAGAAGCGTGCGTCACCAAGATGACAAGTTGGTACATGCAGAGACTGGTGACTGAAGTCTGATGATTTCCCATCAAGCATCTGATGGACACAGACACAGTAGGACGCTGCCAAGTTGAACATGATTGACACAAATGGGCAAAAGATGTATATTTTATATTTTTGTTTGAAAAAGCATTTACTGCATCTTTAGAAACTGTTGGAAGCTGGGTTGCACCAACAAGGGTTCACTTTTAGAGCCAATTAAATCATGGTTTAACTTTTAACTTTTAAATTATGTTGCAAAAATAATTAGATTAAATTTAATTCTGTTGCACCAAAACTTTAAATTCCAGCTTAAAATGTGATCCAGTATTAACTTTAAACTAGCTTATACCTTTTTTAGATGATTGACCAAAATAATCAAGTTGCTGGAAGAAAGTAAAGGGACAGACTCAGCCCAAATGAGTTTTATGATCTTTTCTGTCTTCCACTCTGTCAGCCAACACATTTTTCTTAAAAGAAATAAGAGCACCTGTGTTTAGCTGTCAAAAGTGGGCTAACTGACAACATTTTTAGCTACCTAGTAAACAGTGTAACATTTTGTGAACTTTTTAAGCTAACTAGCAAACAATATAATATTTTGTTATTAGCTTATTTTGTAGTTAGCTAGCAAGCAAGATCTTTAAAAAATTAGCGAGCAAGCAAACAATCAAGCATTTTTCTTTTTCACTTTTTAGCTAGCTAGCAAATGATGCAACGTTTTTTGGAAGACAGAGCAGTTTTTCAGACCAGGTTTTTCACCCTCTTTTAAGGTCCTGACACCACTCAAATTTTATTTTATTTATTTATTTTGTGTTTAATCTTAATTCACCAAGCAAGCACCTCCATATTGATTAAACTCAATTTAATTCAGTTTAAATCCCTACACTTGGATTTACTGAACTGAAATAAGTTTTAAATCTGGATTTATTTTACAATCTAGTTTTCTTCAACTCTGATTAGAGCTAATCTTAGATTAAATCATCTTTGTTGGTGCAACCCAGTCTGTGGGTTTTCGACATAGATGCAGGCCATTGAACTGAGATCTATTCAAATGTTTACTTGGCTCTTTAAACAGCAGCAGTCCAGCTTGTGCTCCCTCGTGGAAATGATGCAGCAGTAGTGTTTCAGTCTGTGATATCAGTTTGCATCTCATGGTCACCAGTTTTTCTCACTGGTTGTGAATAATTTCCAGACTTCTATTTCATAATGAATGAAAAAGTGAGACAAGGCTGGAATTGCACCCTATGGCTAATGAGTATCCAGTGTTGAAGACATCTGCATCAGGGCATGTAGAGTGTAGGACCAGCCGGCTGGGTGGGTGTGTTGGGGGGGTGCGGGATGGCATTGAACTGTGCATGTGTGTGTAAAGGGGGATTGCAGTGCCTCATTAGGCTACCATCTCAGAAAAATAAAACCTCAGGCCATACCAAGACAATCTGGTCCTGGAGGATCATTGATCTTGGTCTGAAATGAATTAATGCTCAAAGACATCATAAATAGGGGAACATATGTGCAGGCATGTGCACTGAGTCAAAGCTTCACTCAGTCCACATGATGTGAGCAAGCGAGCCATAACGTTCTTTGTTGATGTACTTTTCCGGAACAGCAGCAATATGGTATGCTGACTCTTATTAGCAAGGTTAGTTATGTTATTTTCTGTGGTAAATATAGAAAACACCAGCGACATGTATTATGGCATTCTCTGGATAGCTATAAAACACAGGATATTGTCTATGTACAAACAAAATTGGACTTACAGGACCAGATGTCATACAATTTTAATTCCACCCTATATTGTTTGTATTAGGTATGGAGCAGTGCTTACCTTGGGGGCATGTTCTATGAAACCAGTCCTTGTAAGTCATTCAGTGAGAAGCTTACTCATTCGTATGCTAATGTTATGGGTTAATATTTGTTCCTCTGATTTGCAATAACCCAAAGTCCACCTCCTCTAATAAGCCAATGAATAATGCACAATGCTTATACAATGTTTAGAAATGCATATCTTTGGAGATGAAAATCTCGCCCAACCTTGGGTGAGTTAATGGGAAGAGACTGTTCTCCCTTGAGAGTGTGAAAAGAGGCTAAGCAAAGTCCAGTAAACACTCCAGCCTCTCTAATATGAGAGGCTGGGGCTTAAAAACTGACCATGTAGTGTGTTTGCCGCTGCAGCTTTAAGGATTACACTCGAAGTCATGTTAAAGAGTTCTGCTCTTGTGCGCTGACTTTGGTGCTAATTGCTAAAAAATGCACGCTTCACATCCGAAAGATCACCCGTCAGTCAAACGGAGTGGCCAATGCGCTGTCACTTTCTGTAAGTGTTGCTTACCTCTCTGTGTTCTCTCAGCCATATTGTTTATCACTTTTCGGCTTGCTGCCAAGCTCCTCTTCTGTTTATTCTACGCAAACCGCTGTTGGTGGTGATATAAACATAAAATGCATGTTGCTGGGATCCAGGCCATGAAGTACTCTAAAAGTTATTGGGAGAATTTTAAAATCAGTTTGGCAGGATGGCATCCTGTGTGGCGCGACTACAACAGGGGTAACTGAGGCTGTGATTGTGTCCAAGGGAGGCAGCTGAGTTCTGGACAGTCTGGATCAAGTTGAAAGATTCTGATAAATTTCAGATTTTTTGATATGCTGAGGCCAAATGACAAATATGTCTGTTAAACATGTGGGCTCTCCTAACTCGTCAAATACAGCAGCTTAGTCAGGGGACCTAGGCTTTGAGCTTTGATGCTGTCAGTACCCCTCTAGCATCAGCTTTGCAGGTAGACTTTAAAAATAAAGACACAAAAACTACCTTGTTTAGGTTTAGGAAAATATATGTTTTGTGTGACCTAGCCCAACCTGGTTATAGTGGCTAAATTGGCAATTAATAGTTCCTTGTAAATGTGAGTTTTTTTTCTGGGGAAGAGAGTCCTGATTTATTCAAACAAGGTCAAATGCTGAATTTGGAATTCATCACAAATGTTTCCACAAGACAGAAGACTTTTTTCTCTGTCCTGCTTCTAACTGAAGCAGGAGACTTGGGGCTTTCACACTTTACACTTCAACCAATCCCATTTTGCTACAGTCTCTGTGGGCTAATCACTCCTTTGCTGTCAAACTTTAAAAAGTGTTCATTTCTTTGCTGCAATCTGCTTTTATTCCAGTGTCAGATCGATGCAGCCCACTTCCACCCTCATCAGATCAGCTGTCCATGGGTCTTCCTAATGAGATCACAGGAATCCTGCTTTACACATCACATCTATCCAGATCTTCAGCCACGCTGTTCTCCACTTCATCCACCTGTGCCTAAGCTCCACCTGGGGAATATTCTTGTCCGGCTGTTACCATGACTCCCCCTGGAAAAATGATGATGTCACGATGGGGGTCACACATTTCTTCAACTTTTCCTGTTGTGCACATTATGTCAATTAAATTAATGTAATTACTTTTCAAGCTTGGTTTTCAATTAGTCCCTCTTGATTGAAATATTGAAACTAAAAAATCTGATTAAGGCAAAATCACTAATGATGCGAAGGTTCACTAATTGATCAATTACTTTGAAATAAGAACACAGGCTCGAATTAATAAGCAGTGATGAGTTCATGGAACCTTTTTCTTGTGCTTTATACGAAAAGCAGACTTTTAAGCCTTTGCTAATGTCGTATTTTCCTATTGCATTTAAATTCTTGCTTTTTTGAGGTCATTAATTTTATTAATCCAGAGAGCAAAGCTGGTTCATGTGCGAAGGATTATGAAAGTTCAAGAAATTAGGCTAGAAAAACCTTTAAAATGACTTCATAATACATTTAAGCAGCAAGAGAGCAATTTATAGACTCCTTCTTATGTTTGGCTCTTTTTTTTTCTCAGATTTTTTCAGTGCAATTCTCCTTTTAATTTATAACCCTTTTTATAGAGCATGGCACTTTGTAGCACTCTTTTGAGAACATTCAGAAATGCCTTCAAATTCAAAATTAAATTAGATGAACAATCTTACACTGGGCACAGTTATATAATTTAAAAACGTGCAGAGAAACAGCGCAGAATCAAAGCTTGCAGTGGCTCTAATAACCACCCCCCCCACCCCCACCCCCACCCCTTTCCATCACCAGCACCACCACCCTCCAGCTCATGTTTTCATCAGCTCACCACATGTTTACATCACATATACATACATCTCTCTGTCCAAGAGAGTTAGGGAGAGTTTGGCACCAGCTCTGATGCACACCCCTTCCTCCCTTCAGCGCATAACCCCCCATCCCCCCACTAAGAATTCCACCCTCCCCTTGTCAAAAGGATACCCATCTGCCCTGGAGCCAAATTCCAGCCATGTTTTCTGGGAACGCAGCGCTCGGCTTTAGCGAGCCTCCCCCGAGAAGGCCCGGGCCTCCCCCCAACGGGGGCCAAAAAAACGCTACAAATTATTGAGGGAGCACACACTGAAGTCTTTCTTTTAACCCCTGACAGGTACCGCTGGGCTATTATCAAGATGTTAATGGAAGAGACAGAGCTGTGTGACACAACAGGGATCGGGAGGGTTTCAGAGGTGTACATCTTCAGGATGAACAGGCCTTGTTACATCAGCCATGTTTTGACACCGTGCATTGTTGAATATTCATTAAGAGACACTATCGGTTAGTATCAAAAAACCCCTGGAAACGACGAATAGACGTGATTCTGACACCCTCCGTATGATGCATTAGTGGATATTCAAGTCCAAATGCTTCTTTTTTTTCCGTGTCTTTAAAGGGCAAAAAAATGGAGTGGGAGCTCAGGAGAGGGGACACATACGAGACATTCCTCCCAGCTCTATCAAGCAGGCATGAGAAGATGTCAGAGAGGGTGCCTGGGGCTGCTCTGGTATGGTTCATTCTTATCTGCGCAGATGAACCCTTCTGGCTCTGACCTGGCAACCATCAGCCAGCTCCCGACGCTGAGCACACGGCTTCCTAATGAAAGAAGTGCAGATCAGTAGTGGAAGCACTCACATGCTGCCACCACACATTAGACAGCTTTCTGTGAGGCAACAGGAAGCAATCACTCAGATTTATGTCCATAAAAACCAAAGACAATTTAAATGTGTTTTAGTATGGATGATGTGGGTTTTTCTTCTGTGCAGTGATGGAACAACCAAGTACATTTGCTGAAATACTGTACTTAAGAACAATTTTAGGTACTTGTACTTTACATGACAATTTCCATTTTCTGCTCTTTACACTTTTACTCTGCTACATCTATTTTACGATTATATCTTTCCATAGAGACACATATATGCTTGTAAACCATTCTGTTCAAGATTCAACCAGAAGCTCCCACCTTTTTCAGCTTGTCATCTCTTGCAAAACAGCGCTTGGGGCCCCTTGTCATGATTCAAATGAAGCCACAAGGATGTGTTGGTTGTCCCAAAGTACAGATACACAGAGGAAATAAAAAGGACCAAAAGTCGAGCCTTGTGGCACTCCATACCTAGTGCATTTATTAGCAAGTCATTCAGCATCTTGAGGACAGTTGTTTGCATTTTACATTAACATCTTGCAATAAAGTGGTATGCAACATTTTGCTCCCAGCTTTTTCTGCTTGTGTCCTCTTGCCAAAAAAGCAGTTGGGGCCCCTTGTCACACTTCCACTAAAGACGTTTTTCCCCTCTAAACGTCTCAGGCAGTTTCATTTAAATAATTGCTCTAAGGTAAATTTATTGGATGTCAAAAAAATATATACAATATGAACTTATAATACCACTTGTTTTTCTTTCTCCCTTACACCAATCACAGCTCCTCAGATTAATCTCGTGAACGTTTGGGAGGAGGCCTGAGTCTTAGGTTGGGAACCTCACCCCACTGTAAAGCAGAGGTGTGGACTCGCATATCTTGGACCTGATAAAATCAAAAATGCAACTTGACATGGACTGGAACACCAGTGACTCGTGACTTCACTTGTACTTGAGCATTTTGACCTTAAAATACTTGATTATCAACCTAACAAGATGTGCAATGAAACAGCTGGAAGAAATGTCCTCCAGAGGGCTACTTTTTACTTTTATATTTTGAGTACATGTCAGAGCCTGTACTTTTTCACTTTTACTTGAGTAAAGAAATTGAATCAGTACTTCTATTTTTACTAGCCTACACAAATATACAAATATCTTTACTTCTGCTCAAGTATAAAATGTGTGTACTTTTGCCACCACTACAATCTATAAAATGTACGATATAATAAAATGTCAGCAAGTTAAGTTTTTTGTTGTATTTTGGATTAAGTGCTTCATAGTCATATGAGATTTGACGGCTCCATGTCAGAATACAATTTAGTGTTTGTTTTCCTCCACATCTTGTATGCGTTGCAGCACATCAGCTCCTGTTGTAAGTTAAAGGAAAGAGGCGGTGAAATCATTTCCTGTTATTGCCTCACTGTTTGGTTTCCCAGCAACGCGGCAGCGACATCGGAGAGGACAACATCTGAGAGCTGCTTTGATCCTTGAACCTTGTTTCCTAATAGTCCTCATCACATACTGTAGATGAAACGTTGGATTAACTCCTTCCTCATAATGAAACTGTGCTGTCAAGCCAGACGCTCTCATTGATTGATATAATGAAACATTTTGTCTGTCATGGAAGTCTCAGACAAATCAATCAGTCTTGAAGGCCATTAATCATGGATATCTGATGTCGCTTGGGTTTGTCGTGATCATATTTGCATCAACAAGCGTGTGCAGCATCTTCAGCTAAACTTCCCAATGTTGAAAAAGCCACACAAAGCAATATATTCACTCATACACATGCCTTCCATGATCCAATCTATGTTCAATGACAAGAAACTCCACATGTAAAGTCTAATATAGTGGATCCATACTCACTATATCAATAGTCTCTATCTAGAGCCAGTGAAAACATTGTATAGGATCAATGTGTTCAGCCTCAAGCCCTGAGATGTTCTATTAACAGTTCCACACAGCCATTTAAATCAGTGGGGAGGGATCGATTCAGAGTCATCCAGTGTATAGATGATGTTGGTTTTTATGACTGGATTGATAGTATGAATAACAGAGCAACAGTCTATTCACCAGCTCTTTTGTTGCTAGAAAACAGTGTTGCCAGAAATAGCACAAGCTGCAGGATGTGAAAGAATACCTGTATGAGTCAAGTAAAAAATAATGGAAGTGAAAAAAAACATCAGCTTTAATAAGGGAACTACAAAAGGTGACATATCTGAGTCCATTTAGTCAAGGCAGGGTTGAAACGATGTGTTTGTTTTTTTCAAGGATAAAAATCCTTTTAAAACTGAAAAAAAAAAAAAAAAAGTCACGACCAATGCCAAATAACTAAAAGCAGCAAGCAACTGGTTCAGATTACTTCCAGGGTGAAAAGCCTCTGAAACAACATTTAGACGATCACAAAACATTCAATCTTTATACTGAAACTGCAAACTAACAGGTGAGACTGTGGACTGGGAAGATCTTCCAACAAATGACCAAACTGGCATTGATGATTTATTCAAATACTGTACTTAGGTGTAATTGTGGGATACTTGTACTTTACTTTAGTATTTCAATTTTATACAGCTTTATACTTCTACTCCAACAAAATTTTAAAAGGAAATGTTGCATTTTTACACCATTACATTTATCTTACAGCTGTTACTTTGCAGATGTTATGTAAAACTGATCAGTTCCTGAAATCTAAGAAAATTCTGTATTTTTTGTCATTGCGCTACTCATACATTTATGTACTTTATGCGGATTATACTTATATGGGCTGCTTTAAAGTGGTAATCAATACTTTATATTAACAATGGATCAAAAAAAAGAATTGTGTGTCACTCATAGTCATGAACCCACAGAGAATTTAGCAGCTGAAGAGCCAGATATTTTCCCTGGGGGTAGGTTAGGGTCAAAAATGAGCCAAAATGAGTGACTATTGGACCATTCATGAGGTGACAATAAACACGACTCCAAATGAATGACACTGGACCAACTCATCACATATCAACGATTTGTCACCACCACTGTGCATCATATACTGAAGCATTGGGCACTCTTTAACTTATGATTCACGCTTTGAAATGGTCGCAGATTTAGGCACAAAAACTGCCTGGTTAGGTCCAAAGATGGGTCACGGACACATTTTTATTAAGTTGCAAATTAGCAGAGTAAACTGCAGAGAGCTTTTGTGTTCTGGAATATAAGACAGCTGAATTAACAGGCTACTCAGTCCTGCATGATGGGAAATGTAGGTGTCACTACAATATTTTAGAGCGAAGCCTTCTTTTGATCCATTCTCGTTTACCCTGTTCTCAACACTCAACATTTCCTGTATCTGTTTCAAATTAAAAGCCCTCTACAAGATTGTTATTAATTTTTATAATCAGTAGTCTATGAATGTAAATATGATGCCAATTCATTATGTATTTTTGTCAGTTTGGGTCCTGGAGAAATGCCAGATTTCTCCAGCTGAAAAGGTTTGGGAACCCCTAGCCTATAGCATAGCATATATATTTATATACTACTGATTCATTTTGCTAAATACATTTTGAAGGAAACATTAATTGCATCCTGGATTATGCTCTTTGACAGGAAATGGTATTTAATGTACCACAGAGAGGGGACGCGGTTGAAGTGGATGGTTTGTATCAAAGTGCAAGACACCAGGGTTCATGGAAAGTCCAGCACATAGGATTTAGGCAATAAAAACAGTTTGATTTCAGGTGAAGGAAAGGCTTGTGATTTTGATTAAATATTCAAAAAGTAAACACATACTAACTTATGTTTAAAGTTAATCTTGATTTTTCAATATTTAATCACAGTTTAGCCTTAACAAAGTGCTTTGAGTGGCTAAAACCATGATTTAATTGCTATTTGTTCAATGGAAAAATGCAACAAGGGAGGTAATACGTTTCTCCGTATTTGCTGTTACAAGTGCATAGCTGTCTGGGAGGTGGGGTTGGAGGAGAAGATCTATGGTGTATCGGCATGACCCCAGTGTGGGAAGACTATTGTGACCAGAAAATGGGCCACACAAGATGGAGGATGACCCGACACATGGCTATGCTGACTGTATGGGCCCTAATGATAGTACAGGAAGCAGGTCGGACAAAGAATAACTAGAGAGTTTAAAACAATGGACATCCACCCGGAGAAAAACAGAAGTGAGTGCTCCTTGTGACTTCAGCCTCTGTTTGTTCCTCCATCATTCCTTGTGAGCGGTAATTGCACAGCGAAACATCCTGTTTTGAGTTACCTAACTCAATAGAGTCGCTGCTGCAATAAACAATACGAATATTTCCTAAGCTGTGTAATGGCAAGAATCGCGGGGAAATGGGTTGTGACAGAAGAAATGTGGCAATTGAAGTTAATGTAGCCGAACATCTTTTATGCTCCTTGTACAACATCCATATTTTTTTGTCCTAAATAAGAGGTCAAGCTGACGTGTCGTCTTGTTTATGCTGCTGTAAAGACGTGAGAGGGCCCCATAGGATATTATGGATGAATTGATAAGATTCCAACACGGGGGGGGGGGTGATTTATGCCAGGAACTTGCTCCGGGGTGTCCTGGGTCAGGGAGAAAACGGTGGCCAAGGTTGTCTGTGAGAGCAGATTAAGTGTCCAGACATAACCTGTCAGTGAAAATACAGCCTCAACTGTGGGAGCCGGGAACGAAGCCAGAGAGTGAGTTGTAAGTTCAACACATTTTCCAGCACATGTTACAGCATCAAATCCAGAGATGGGAAAGTAATGGAGTATTGTATAGTACTTCAGCAGATTTTTAAGGTGTCTGAACTTCACTTGACTATTTATTTTTCTGACAACTTTTTACTTTTTCTACCTACATTTAAACACAAATATCTGTAGTTTCTGCTCCTTACTTTTTCAAAATAGGCTCCGTACTTTCGTTTTAATGCATCTGCAGGGAATTATTGATTATTTTTATTTTACATCGTGGCATGCTGTGTTCCCAAAATAAAGACTGATTTCAATCTAAATTAATGAGATGAAAATGATGTAAAATATGTGGCAAGACAAAAATGACACAAAGGGTGCAAGATGAAAACCACGCACAAAACTTACAAGACGAAACAAGGTGAAAATGATGTATAAACATAAAAGACGAAATGATGAAAACAATGACTAAGAACAAGAACAGTGAGCTCTGCACAGACAGAGCTGGTAGAATTGTCCCTTAGAACTACTTTTAAACTTTGAGTCCATTTCAGAGTCTGTACTTTCACTTTTACTCGAGAAGAAAAGGTGAATCAGTTCTTCTACTTTTACACAACTACATGTACTTCTACATGAGTAAAGCTGTGTGTACTTTTGCCACGTCTGATGAAATCCCTGCAAAAGAGCACAGGCACAAGAATTAGCACAGAAGGGGAAAAAACTACTCTGACAACAGGAAGTGAGGTAAAGAGGCAGGTGCTGCTTCCTGCCGCTGAGATACAAGCACGGAGAAGGAAGGAGGCTGAGAGATTTAAAGGGGAGAGGGGGGAGCGGCTGGGGATTTTGGGCTAGCAGATGGTGATTCTCTCACTGTGGAGGGAAGTGGAGCTGAGCGAAGATACGAGGAGAATGGTAAAGAGTGCGGACAGAGGAGGAAGGATGTAAGTTGGTCCCCAGGGGGGGATGAGGTAGTAGGGTTATCCACCGGCTGGGCTGGGTGTGCTCAGTGCAGCCTGGAACCATATGAGCCCAGCAGGGTGGGTCAGAGAGAGTCAGAGGGAGTCTCTGCAACTGCAGGAGATTGAAAAGCTCAACTAAGATGCAGAGATAAAGACAGAGGGAGAGTTCAGAGTGATGAGTTCATGTCAAATCCAAGGATATGTGGGGGTATATTTTAAAGGCATAGTTTGACATTTTTTGGAGAAATATTCAATGTTTTCTTGATGAGACAAGAAGATTGATGCCTCACTCATGTTTGTATGGTAAATGTGTAGCTGGAACCAGCAGCTGGTTAGCTTAGTTTAGCATAAAGTCTGGCAGGAGGGGGAAACAGCTAGCCTGGCTCTGTCCAAAGGTAACAAAATCTGTCCAGCAGCATCTCTGGAGTTCACTAATTAACACGCTATAGAATCTAAAGCCCTGACATCACGTCTAGCATCTGTTCCTCTGACTCAGGGCTGCCCAAAGTGAGGCCTGCAGGCCAAAGTTGGCCTGCTGTAAAGTTAGATTTGGCCCACCAGATGTTTCAGTTGAATATGAAAACTTTAAAGATTAACTTTTTTTTTTTATTATTAAATCAAAATTTATGCTCACAGTCACAGTGACACTTTGAGCCTTCCCCTTACACAGACAAAAAAATATAGCCAACATGAAAATTTCCCAATGTGGGCACTCAGATATGCCTAACCATAACCTAACCTAAGCCTTAACCCCAACTGCAGAGTGGGGCAGTACAGGAAAGACAAATTTAATGGGAAGGAAATGTTACTGGCAGATGGTGAAGTAGCCATGGATAGACAGTACACCCATAGAATCATTGTCATTTGTCAAGCTGTGACATTTAACCCACAGTGGTTAGGGGTTTTCACAAGGGTTTTCAAAGTCCCCCACACCTGAGTTTACTTGCTTAGTTTTGCTTAGTTCCTGGATGTCCAGGTTCATGACATTATTTGATCCCATAGACACTCAACAATTAAGCCAATATAACCTAACATTGTTGTCTGATATAACCTCAGATGACACCAAATACATAAAAAGGGCCTGTCCCTTAGATGTTTGTTAGTTTCTGACTAAAACGGTAAAATTCCCCAAAAGCACCACATCTCTGAACCATCTCCTGAATCAAATCACACACATTTAGTCACATTTATTCATTTGAAAACTAATATAACACTTTCACTTCCATTTACTGAGCCTCCCCTGAACTGTTTGGAGTCCCCTCCCGGGAAGGCAAACCTCTAACTTGGAAAACCCCTGATCCATGGCTTACATGAAGTGGTGTTTGTTAAAGTCTGCTAAAAGCACAAAGTATTGAATAACAACTATATTAAAGCTACGTGGCAGTTCTAAATGACCGTACCATATCAAAACATATGGACTGAACCCACAGATTATGTTCTAATACCTGAAGCATCCTCTGGTTGCCTTGCAACTGCTGCCAGCCAAGAAATAGTCCAGTGCCTCCCATAAAACCACAGACTTTACTTTAAGCAATAGTAATACTTGTCTTTGCTTTATTGCCAAGAGTTAGATGTGAAGATTGATACCACTTCCTGTCATCCTGTAGCTAAATGTGAAGCTATAGTCAGCAGCCTGTTAGCTTAGCTTAGCATAAAGACTGAAAAAAGAGCAACAGCTTTGTTTGAAGGTAACAAAATCAGTGTACCAACACCTCTAAATCTCACTAATTAACTCATCATGAAAAAGAACACATTAAGCTATACCTTTTTTGTTTATTTTGCAAAAACATTTTGGAGTCTTGCCAATTTCCTGCTAACCTAAGGGTGACAAAAAGAGCGGGAAATAGACGGGCCGAATATCACCGGAAACCGAGTTTGTCATTTTCACACTTTTTAAAATGGATTAATCAGGCAAGATGTAGCATGTTAATAACTAACTTGTAAAGGTGCTAGTAAGTGAATTTTCTTACCTTTTGACAGAGCCAAGCTTGCTCTATCTAGTCCTCATGCTAAACTAAGCTAACTGGCTGCAGGTACATGAGCGTGACAGGCTATTGATCTTCTCTTCTAACTCTAACATATTTCACAAAATGTCTAACTGCTCCTTTAAATTCTCAGTGCAGCTCTCACTGGAATTTGCATAGTTACCTGACACTTTCAATTCTTTTTTTTTTTTCTTTTCTTTCTTTTTTGTGAAGAATAGCTGCGCTGAAAAGTGTAATCAGCTTTGTGTCGAACAAAAAGCAGGTGTGTGAAGCTAGCTGCAAGGGGAAGGAGCTGAGAAGAGAGGAGGTGGGGGTGGTGGTGGCGGTGGTGGTGGTGGCAGCGGTGTTGTTGTGGAGGAGGGGGTTGCTTCGCTTTTCACATCCATTTCACCCAAAAAGGGGGAAAAAAAAAAAAAAAAACCTGAGGATAAATCCCCGAAATAGATTTAGGCTCAAAGTGGCAGACTCCAAGCTGTTTCTCTTTGCCATACGGCAGCTGTCTTCAAACGTCTGGGATGACACAGCAAGCATCCTGTTTATTGACTAGCAGCAGGAAACGTTTTCAATGCTAACAATGTGCGCTACTTACAAGTCTCCTTGCTGCTGCTGCTGCTGCCTCTTTTTTTTTTTTTAAATTCATCCCTCTCCTAAAAATAGGGGGGGAATGTTAACTTGAAAATGAACCATCGAGGGAAAGCTGTGCATCAATATTCATTCATGCAGAACATGCATTGTCAAGTAGAAATAGAGACGGTGATGAGTGCTGCATTTATTTGTCATTTACCTCCTGGTATGCTAATATAATGAGGTCTGCACACCAAATAACCAAAGCCGGCATGAATACTGATTCTGTGCCGTGTTTCCAAATGCAACTGGCACACAGAGAACACAAATACTGCCTTTAGGGTCTCTTTTTTTTTCTATTTCCTCGAGAGAATACTTAGTGATAATAGTGGGCTACATTTTCCTTTGAGGCAGTGAAGGGAAAATTATATTATTCCATCAGCATAAGGTTATTGCATTATGTGTTCCTTACATACTTCAATAAGCTATAAATCTTAAGGCCGGGCACCAATAAAGCTGCACAAAGGTACAGCACATCCCCGCTTTATTGATGACAGTTGTGAGGTGGTCCGACAGTCACGTCTCTGGTTAGGGAGCAGATGAGCAGGGACCGTACCAAAATTATTAGGGGGTCAGACAAGGTGGGGAGTGATGTGCTTTATTTTGCTGAAGGGAGGAAATCTGACTTTTTTTTTTTTTTTTTTTTTTTTTTTTTTAGGAGAGCAGTGGGGCTTATAACTTTTTTCTCATATTTTTTATTTCAGCCTTTATTTGTGATATTTATGCTGTTAATAGTGGCATCAACAAAATGTCTTTTGTGTGTGCCACAGGTAATAAAGCACTGCAGTATCACGGCAGTTCATGAAATAGTAACAAAATTTAATTCATAGATTTGTGTACATGGACACAAATTGTCAATATTTTTCATGACAGAACAAAATTCAACGCAGTAAGGAAGGACATGGTATAAAGAGTGTGATCAAGGTGTGTGGATGATTCAGACAAAGTATTTTCTGTGTGGTTCCTGTGTGAAACAACCCCAAACCACAATGTTTTTTTTAAACTTAACCAAGTAGTCTTGCTGTCTGAACCTAACCAAGACCTTGTTTAAAAGTGTAACTGGATGTTGCATATTTATGATTGCTGACTAAAGCTGCCTGTGGCACACTGTGGTTTGTGATATTGGGCTATACAAATAAAATCTGACTTGACTTGACCTGAATCAGAACAGTGGGTAATACATTAGTTGGAAAGTCATGCTGAGTATCTCGAAAATTTTTATTTATTTATTTATTTATTTATTTTTGAAAATTTGTGTCCATTTACACAAATGTAATAAACTAAATTTCACGATTACTTCACAAATTCAGACTATGTTAAGGGTTAAATGAAGGCATAATTGACCCTTTGTAAGTCCCACCCCTTTTGGTACCTTTGACAAGTTTCTAATTTCCTAAAATTTCCTAAATTTTAGAAAAAAGTCACATCTTAAGTCAGCTAATGTTCGCGAAATCCTTGCTACTCTAATCTATACATCAACTGTTGGCTAGCTAGCTAGTTAGTGCTTCGCTCTGTAGCGAAATGCTAGCTAACACCTAGCTAAGGCTCATAAATAATCTCTATAGGGGCTTTATTTTTCTCATCAAAATGAACAGCCTGGTCTTTGGGCGTTGGTCGTTTGGTGACAGTCATTACTGTTTATTCAGCAACTCTTGATGTAAAATTAGTGTCTGTGTTTTCACTATTATGTTGAACATGGTGATGAGGAAGGTCCAAAGAAAATCACACACACACGCCTTCATTTGGAAATTCTGATCAGATATTTTTGCTTGTGCCACCTCTGCTTGAGCAGCGAGGAAAAAATGAGCAAATTATGAAACTGGTTAATGAGAAAAATAGGCAGTTGGTATTTGCTTAAAAATATTTTCCACAGTCAGAAAAAAATCTTGTACTCAGATCGGTCCATTTAAATGATTTCTGCATTCAGTGCACATACAGAGACACATTCACCCCCCTACAATTTTAAGATGTGTATATAACAGCGTGGATACACAGTTTACTGCATGCTGCTGCAGGTTAGCACCACTATCTCTAAGATGCGCAATGTAAACATCAGGGTTTCCAAGTAGCATGTTTACTGGAGACAGAGTCAGGTCTCGAGGGGTTACACCAGGACTCTGGATGTCTGCGTCATCTCAGCCATAATGGAGCCTTCAAGTTAAGCTACAGCGTAATAGAAGAAAACACGACACCGACATTGACCTGAGAGTGCAGGGCTTTGTATCGGGTGACAGGGGGGGTTTGTGGCCTTCTGCGGCCTTGACACCTGGTTTTGGAGGGGAAATTGAACATCTTTGTTCAGGGAGGCTGATATTTTTCTCTGAGGACTTGCTAAAACAAGATTTCACAGAATATATCCTTGCTCAGCCACGATGGTCTGTATCTTTGAAATTTTCCATGATGAGTTTTGAATAGATTTTTTTTTCCTCATTACTATTGAAAGTGAGACCTTTGACTGGCAAATTCTTTTCTCATTCCATCCAAAGATTCCTTTCTAGTTTTGTCTTTTTTTCAGATTCATAAAAAAAGCAGAAAAGGAGAATGTTGGCCACAAATGTCATGGTTGTAATTAAGGGATGTGTCAGTACCACCGTGTCTCTCCAGGAAAAAGCCCTGAGCTCTCCCTCTCCTTGTGTGAATGACATTGTTTATGTTTCACTTATCTCTGGCAGATGTTAGCTGAGTGAAATTGAATTCCTGGCATTGAGGGGGAGAGATCACGGTGCGCATCCTTTTTCATGTCTGGGGACAGGATTTCTCCTGGCCGGCCTTGATCCCTTGATTGTCTGCCCTGCGATGTTGTTGGTGGATAATGACAAAGGTCGGGGGTGAAACAGGCTTTTCCTGAGTCACAGGGCCAAGGAACCACTGTCAGCCTGTTGGTTTGAATCAGATAGCAACATCTCAAACACACCAAACAGAAATGATGTGGTTGTACGCCTCAGCTACCCAGTCAAATTACAGTTTACATTCATGTCTGTGTAATACATGTGGTGAAGACTCAGAAGGAATTTAATAGAATGTATTATGTGTATTTTTATCAGTATATTGACATGTATGATTCCAATGAATCATTTCCAGTGAGAAACATGTTGTCCTCACTTAGAGACTATTTTTACAGAGGAGTGACTGAAAACTGAACATTACCATGTCACAGTGAAGTTGACCTTTGACCTTTTTGGTATAAAATGCCATCACTTTATCATTTTATTCTATTAGATAAACTGTGAAGTGTGAAATTTTGTCAAAATTAGCACTGGTATGAATTCTTGACTTGTGGGCAGTTGTGAGGTCACAATGACCTTGACTTTTGACCCCCCACTCATGCTTGAGTTCAAGTGGACGTTTGTGCCAGATGCAGTGAAATTCCCTACAGGCATTCCTGAGTGATCATGTTCACAAAAATGGGACTGGTGTGACGTCACAGTGTCCTTGAACTTTGACCTTTGACCGCCATATTCTAATGAGTTCATCCTTGCGTCCAAGTGGACATTTGTGGCAAGTTTCGAGAAATTCCCACAGTGAGTCAAGTATTCTTGAGCTATCATGCTCACAAGAATGAGATAAATGGACTTGGGTCACACTGACCTTGAAATTTGACCTTTGACCATCAAAATCTAATCAGTTTGTCCTCGAGTCCAAGTGGATGTTTATGCCAGATGTAATGAAATTCCCTCCAGGCATCCCGGAGATATTGTGTTCACGAGAATGGGACAGATGTGAGGTGACACTGACTTTGAACTTTGGCCGTCAGATTCTAATCAGTTCATTCTGGAGTCCAAGTGGACGTTTCTGCCATGTTTGAAGACATTCTGTCAAAGTGTTGCTGAGATATATCATGCTCACGAGAGTGTGACAGTGGACTTTTGGTCACGGTGACCTTGAACTTTGACCTTTCACCACCAAAATCTAATCGGTTAGTCTTTGAGTCCAAGTGGACCTTTGTGCCAGATGTAATGGAATTCCCTCCAGCTGTTTCTGAGATATCACGTTTACGTGAATGGGACAGATTTGACGTCACAGTGACCTTGAACTTTGACCACCAATTTCTAACCACCAAAATCGAATCAGTTTGTTTTTGAGTCCAAGTGAATGTTTGTGCCGTGTGTTAAAAGCTTTGTCATCTTACTTTGAGACTAATTTTACAGGAGTAAAGAGAACTGAAGTAGACCGATATCTAATCACGTCGAGTCCATATGGACATGTGTACAAAGTTTGAAGAAATTCCGTCAAATATCGGACGGACAGAAAACCTGAAAACACGGCCATGGCTGTCATTGGTGCAGAGACACAAAAACAGCCTGTTATACTCAGCACAAGACAAATTACATGCAGTAACACAAATCAGCTGTCTAATTCTTTTATTCAGTAGCACCAACACTATTGAATTACCGGTTTCAGCAGCCCCTCACAAGTTTGAATAAAACACATATCATACCGGCTTTATAGTTCTTCATATTTCTGCTTTTTTCCACATTATCAGGGTGGACTTGTAAATCTTCCTGAAAGATAAATCCTGCCGTGATAAAATGTAGTCAGTCATCTTTATTGGATTCCTGAGACTGGTGTGAAGACGGCGAGATGAAATTGCTGCTCGCAAATAAAAACACAGCAGAGCCCCTGAGTGAAAGGCTTTGCTCCTCGTATGCTGAATAGCACGCATTTATCTCAAAAACTCCGAGCCGCTGTTTCTGCTGCAGTCGAGCATTTCCCCAGAAATTGTTGGTTAGATGATGCAGCTTCACTTTACTGTAAAACCAATAGAGAGACAGAGAGAGGGGGGAGAGGGAAATAAAGAGAGCAATTTGATGTCATTTGCAGGGAGGGCAGTGCTCATGTGTAGGCGCTCTCTTTCCTCCTGTTTACCCCGAGCTGTTTCCTAACCCGGGACAACAACCCTGAACAAACATGACTATCAGCTGATACTGCAGAGGTCTCCACAAGCATGTGCAGATGACACTCATTACCAGCGCAGGTCAGGAAGATACAGAGGCAGCAGACGCACAACAGCACAGCTCCAGCTTCGTTATGCTTGATTGAAATAACAATTTGCCCCCTGGAGAAAGTTGAAACAAAAGCATAAACAATAAAAATGACAATAAAAAAGCACAGCAAGAGGCATTGGAAAAGTAATATACGCAATATGTCCCAAACTGAAGATGCAGAACAATCGTAGTTCTGTCCCCGCTAATTTCCTGAGTCTCCTCCTGTTGTTATTCCTCTGATAACACCTGCCAATATTACACTCCCTGTTGTCTCGCTGTTGTTATGCAATGCCTCGTTGAAAGATGACATAATGCTAGGTAATAATCTTAGTCAGTCTGTCATGCCTGGTGTTTACAGCGGTTCCCGTGGTGCTGTTGATGTGCTGCAGAAACACGTCGCCCCATGCAGATTCCCATGTGCTCAGAATTAAAAATCAATGGAAAATCAGATTAAAATCAAAGCGTGATGATCTGATGTTCTACTGAACATGAGCGCACAAGCAAGTTATGACTACTTTGGCAGGTTAGTTGAGTCAATGAACTAATGTGAGCATGGCTGGGTTGTGTCTTTCAGTTAATAGAATGCATGCTTTAAATATTAGTTCCCATCTGTCTTACTAATTTGTTGTTGTTGTCACCAGATTTCAGTGTACATCAGCCCTCCGTTACATGCAAACAGCCTATAAGATTGATGCTGCAGCTTGTAGTCTGGTGATGCTATATTTTACCAGAATAATGATTTCCAAACACCGACCGTGCACATCTGCATGATCAGAGCTGAACAAAGGTGAACTCTGACCTGCAAGTCCACCACAGCTGGCTGGAGATCACATCAAAACAGGACACATGTGCTTCAGTTTTTAAAAAGATTTCTTTTGGCTTCAACTGCTGTGAAAGCCGACAGAATACAGCAGAGCTGAAGTGTAATATGATTGTACCTTAATGCTGAAACTTTAAACTTTTAATCTTTTATGAACTCCTACACTCCATTTTATTGCTTTATTGTTTGTTTTATTATTACTATTTATCTTTATTGTTGGGGGGAGTTATGTCATTTTTACTGTCTTTTTGTATTGTTTTAACTGCCTAATTTTACTTGTCTACTCTTGAAATGTTTTAATTTTGAGTCTACCATGTAAAGCCCTTTGTAACTTTATTCTACAAAGCACTATAGTTGTAGTAGTAGTATACTGAGGTATGCTGATGTTTAACTCATCCAATAAGATTACAACACCCAGCTGCACCCAACTTAAATAAGTACTTCAGCAATGAGGTATTTCACCTCCATAAAGTCGGCTGAAACTGATGTCCTGAGTTTTAGTTCCTTGTAGGATCCAGTATTTTTGAAAATTTGCCAATACATTTCCCATGATGCTCGATCGTGTGTTTTGGTATACTCTACCCTACCTGATAAATCATATCTAATGCTGGCTTTTTATTAACCAGATTACGGGATTTTCACACCTGAAAGTCCGAATCAAGGTTCATGTTTATGACATTGCATGATTACATCTGGTTAGTCTTGGTTTCACATTGCAATCATACCAGCGCACCAAAGAACTCTACAGGACATACCTACATCCTGTTGTCATCACCTACGTGAGCTGCAGCTCTGTATACTTGCAACTGATTGGGTCTAGACGTCGATGTGTTGTCAGCTCAATTCCTCACTCTAATTCCCTTGAAAAATAATTGAAAAGTGTTGGATAAGTACATAATAATTTAGGGCCTAACTTTCTTTGCACTGCATATGACCATTTGGCTCATTGTTTGTAGTGGTAATCAAATCAAAACTCTTCCAGTGCAGGTTTAAACAAAGCAGTAGTAACTTTCAGGAACCAAGTTCCAACTTCCCCCTGATGCTCTGCATGGTCAATATATTATGCATTACATGACATTTAACTGTCACGTGTAATGCATGTGATAAACATGCTAATGTAATCTATAAAAACAGTTCATACAGTGGCCTATGTTCGCACATATACAGGCGCAATCCGAGTCCAACTTGACCCCAGTCAATGGAAGAAAAATCGCTAAAGCCCGGCACAAATATCGAAGCCCGTCAAGCTTTTAAACCTCTTCTAAGGCTATTTTCTCAACTTGCTAAAGCTCCACCAGAGCCAAAGAAGACATTATATGGCTATTTTCACAGGGTGAGTAGTGCTCAATTGAGACAAGTAAGCATATCTGTAAAATCTGTTTAGTACACCTAAATAATCTCCAGTCTGACAAATTATCATCATTTTAACTGAGTAATAAGCTGTAAAAGTGAGCTCTGAACAGATATTGGCCAGCACTGAGGCCTGACAAAGACACCATGTCTTTGTCAGGCCTCGTGTGCTGGCTGTTCACCAACGGTCCTCAGACTAATTCTCTGCTAATGTAGATTCAGACTGTGTGGCTATATATTATCTGTAACCGTGAATACAGCCATACAGTATTTATCTGCCCTTGACTATACAGATGATAGGCCGCTGAATGGAAACAGCAACAGTTGGCACGCTCCCAACTTCCACGAGCCAGTTAATAAATAAAATCCCTTTACTGTAATAATTCATCCCACATATCTTGTCTGGGCATCGCCGGCGTACACCAGCACGCTCCTGAAACGGTAACAACGGGCATGAAGGTGCCCTTCAAGATGCCTGAATAAAACGCAAATTCTGTACATTGAAAAAGGACCACCAGAACTAAACCTGTTATTGCTTCAATTTGATCCCTTGTAGCATGAAGTTGACCCCTTTATCTGCGCCACAGATTGAATTGAAGTAGCAGCAGGAGTTTGTGTGGAGGACAGTTATCATTCACAGCTGCTTTTCAGGGGGTCTTGGGGTTTTAAATACACAGATAATGGGAGTGAGGAAGGCACATTATTAAGAAAAGCGTGTGGAGCAGGAGGGTGGTGCCATCAGTCAAAGGAGACATTAGAGATTTAGATCAATCCTGTTATATAGGGGAGCGTATCCACAATATGGTTGATCTCCATATTCATATATGTAACTCTGTGCCGTGTCATTAATAATCCCAAAGATGGTCCATAAACTCAATGGTGAGGCAATGGAAATTCGATATGAGTAAGCGGATGGTGTAGGGCCTTAAAATATGTGGGGGTTTTGATTAGGGTACACGGATGGGGAAGTGGATAAGGAGAAGATATAAAAGCAGCCCCACATCTGCTTCCCCACAGGAGAGCTTTTGGAGAGGAAGATGAATATGGATTCCCATTAGAAAGCGAATAGTTCATATCCAGGTGATTTGTTACGAGGTATCAGCAGCTCAAATCTCGACTCCCTTCCTCCAGTGCCGCCACTCCTCTGGTGGAGTCATTTGCGGAACGAGATTCCTCCAGACACCCCAGATTAAAATGCAGTTGAATGAAGTGGCAGGTGGCAATCACTCCCCCCCACCTCACCAACCCTCTCCCTTCATCTCCCTCCCTCCTCTTCTCCCGTCTCTTATTTTATTGAAGTATTAAAAAAAAAAAAAAAAAAAAAAAAAACACCTCCAAGAGGATCCCGGTTAGTGAAGCGAGATTTCGGGAACATCGGTCACAACCTGATGCTAACGACGTCTGATGAAAGGGCGGAAGATGAGCGCGGGAGATGAAAATGCATGCGGGTGCCCGGAGCAAGCATCAGCAATGAGGCTCTATAACAAGACACCATAAATAATAACCAGCCATTGCTTGAGCAATTTTTGACAAATGCTCGGCGGCGGGCCCTGACACGGCTTGGTTTTGGGTAACGATGCTCACCTGGAGGAAACAGAGGTTGTATTTCGGGTTGGGGATGAAGGATGTTCTCGCAACACAAGACGCATTGACCTGGTTTCTCAAAATAGAGCCATTAAAAACAACTTCACCCAATGACACAAGCACAGAATTCGCCAGTTGGAGTTTGTTAAAGTTTTCTCCTTGCAACTTAACCACTAGTGAATATGGATCCCAGTATCAGCTCACCGGTATATGTCCTGAACTTTGACCCACAAGTCTGAACTGGCTGGAGATTACATCCAAATTAGAAACAAATGCTTCAGTTTGTTTGTCATATGGGCCTCAATTGAAGCAAGTAAGAGACAAAACAAATATTTGCAGAACAGTGGACATATTAAAGAAAGATCCCTAACTTGTAGATCCTATCTTAACCGTTTAGTAACCATGGTAATTAGGCTTAGAACCTGATGGAGGGAAAAGCCAAAACAGATGAATAGTTCCTAAGTCAATATTCCTATCCTAATTTAAGCCAGGCATACACTGCAATTTTGAGCTGTCCCAGACAAAAGATGACCAAAGCAATAGAAAGGTGGCGATATTTTTGGTAATGACTGAAAACAGTGGTCTCCCATCACAATGTGAGAGATTCAAAGACCGCTTTTCTTATGATCTTACAACCAAAGGTAGCCTGGGGCAAAATTCTGTCAGTGTTAGGATAATTATCTCACAATGTGACTGCTAGTACGACCTACATCTACAAACCAATCAATAGGAATACACGAACATGCGTTTAGAATTATGCAAATACTTAGTTACCTCAAGCTCTCCTTGCAAAGTTAGCATTTTTTCCCACACCACGGCTGAATACACATTTTCCTCCTTCTCTTCTTTGGATTTTTTCCAAATACATAAATGCCACTACTGCAAGTGCTCAATTCTTGCTTAGCTTCATTGTTTACCACTATAGCGGCTCAGACGGGTGACACATTCATGATGCATGCTGATGAAGTTTTCTTCTATATTGACTTGAATTGTAGCCTATAGTTCAGTAGGTGTTGGCATACATAAAACTTCTTGATGTTGTTTCCAAGTTAAATAGATCTATTGTCGCACCATCGAGACAGAAAAACAGGGACAACTAACTTCCCTTAATCTTAAATAACCTCTCCTGATTTAAGGATAACTGTTAGGCTGTCCTGACATTCACTTGTAAATGGTAGTACCTGTAATATGTAGCTAACTTATTAACTAGCTAATAGTAGCTAACGGTAGTGTTTGTGAATAGGAGCTAGGCATAATAGTAGTGTTAGCTAACAGTAGCTAATGGTAGTGTAATTTAACTTGTTTAATCTGTATCACTGCTCTCGTATTGCTTTTACACAATGGTTGTCAGATACAATGGATAGATGGGTGCTATCTTAGTCCACTCTCTTTCTTTTTTCTCCCACCTTAGCATTGTTGTACATTTTTCAAACAAACATCTTTCAGATTTTGGGCTAACCTCTAACTCTATACAGAGTATAGAGTATATGTACCATTTCTGCAATAAAACGTCTAAAAAGGCAAGACATTTGGGATAATGTTAGTACACAACTATAACATATATAACAAACGTTTAATGTTCAGACAAAGAGAGATCCATAATTTATTCAAGGTAATAGTATGTCCCTTGTTAGCTGTTTCTCACTAGTTCCTGGTTGCTTTAATTTTGGGGAAAACGCACAGGGTACAATGGACATGACTAAGTGTAAGATAACTAAAACTTTAATATTAACTCATCCATGAACATGATTTCTCCCTGAGGCATGTCATATTTTCATAGGCTATGGTGGTTGTTTATTATGAAGATAACAACTCCCATGATCTCATTCTACTAGACTGAAGATAGGACATTTATGTAATATGGCACCAAAAGTGTAATATACCTTAATGTTAGCTTTTGAGCTCCACCAACTGAGGTTTACCAATGACACAAACACAGATTTTCGCCAGTTGGAGTTTGTCAAAGTTTTCCTCTTGCGACTTAAACCACGGATGAATGCGGATCCCAGTATCAGCTCATCGGAATATGTTATCCACATCATCCTCTCTCCGTGGCCTCGGTGCGTCACTGAATGGCGAACCAAGGTCAACATGTTTGCATAAGGAGGAGATGCGTCGAGGTCAAAAGTTTATCAAAGGAAAAGAAAATCCCCATTCAGCTCCGGCACCCATGGACGGACAATGGACGAAGATGGAGATCACGACTGGACAATGCTGCTGACCTCAGTCACTCTGCCACATTCACTCCTTCTTTCACCTCCATATCTTTGCACCACTTCTCAGTGTTCTCACACCAAATCAATAGGAGCCACATGGAACGGCTGACTTGAAATTACCTGCAGAAGTAATGACAAAAAATATCAATAGGTGTAGATAATGTGGCTGCAAATGTCTTTATTGCCATGACTGTAATGGAAAGTCATTATCATTTCATTGCTGAATCCCCTAACCAATTGTAATTGCAGTATTATAGCCTATTGCAGGACAGTTGTGATATTTTTATTGATGCGGTTTGTATATTTCCTATCAGTGGAATGAACAAACAGTGAGATATTCACAACCTTCCCTGTTTGTAAAGCTCTGGTGACAGCTGTGGCCGGAGGCATAGTGTTTTCAGGTTGTCTGTCTGTCCATCCATACGTCCGTTTGTCCATCCCATTCTGTTGAAAACAGTATCTTAAGGATGTCTTGACGGAATATCTTCGACCTTGGTACACATGTCTACTTGGACTCAAGGATGAACTGATTAAATTTTGTTTTGGGGTTTTTTGGTTCAAAGTTTAAGGTCACTTTGACCTGAAGTCCATCCGTCCATTCTCATGCAATATCTCAAGGACGATTTGACAGCATTTCTTCAAACTTGGCACAAACGTCCACTTGGACTCAAGGATGAACTGATTAGATTTGGGGGTCAAAGGTCAAGGTCACTGTGACCTTAAGTCCATCTGACCTAGACTTGTGACCATGATGGTGTAAGAACGTTTTGACGGAATTTCTTCAAACTTGGTACAAAAGTCCACTTGGAATCAAGGATGAAATGATTGGATGTTGTTCGTCAAAGTTCAGTGTGACCTCACATCTGTCCCATTCTTGTGACGCCATATTACAGAAATGCCTGGAGGGGATTTCATTACACCTGACAAGGTCCCAGTAACCTTGAACTTTGGCCTTTGATCACCAAAACCAAATCCGTTCATCCTTGAGTCCAATGGGACGTTTTTAAGTCCACCCGTCCCATTCTTGTGAATATAATATCTCATGAACACTTCGAAGGAATTTCTTCAGACGTGGTACAAATGTTCGCTTGGACTCAAGGATGAACTGATTAGATTTTGGGGTCAAAGGTCAAGGTCACAGTGACCTCACAAATTAGAAATTCATATGCTAATTTAACAAAATTTCACACAAGTATAGGATAAAATGATGAGGTGATGACATTTTATATCCAAAAAGTTAAAGGTCTATTTCACCATGACATCATAATGTTCAGCTCTCTATCAGTCCTCTGTCCTCCTCTGAGAAAGTAGTCTCTAAATGAGGACAGCATGTTTCTCACTGGAATCACACGCATCAGTACAGTGATAAAAATGCACTTCATACCATTTATTAAATTCCTTCAAAGTCTTCACTACATATATTATACAGATGGATTCAGGTGGTAATTCTAGTTTTACACATGTTTCAACACGGATCTATGTGAAAGGAATTTTTTTTTTTTCACTATTTGTGTTTTTACCCTTTCTTTCAGTGACAAGTCCCAACCAAGGCCCCTGGTGCGATGTTAATCCGTGCAGTGTTTCTGCCACATTTTGTTTGCAGACGACAAGGCCGGAGTTCCTCAGCTTTTGTTGTGCAAGTGCACAGAGATCAGCGTGTGTGTGTGTGTGTGTGTGTGTGTTTACAGTGGACCGTGATGATAATTCCTGCCAGGCATCTCAGATATGCAGGTGTTTGCGTGTGTTTGCTCACGAGCGCCTCACCCTTTCCATTGCCGCTTCCTTTGGAACGGGACCTCCAAGAAAAACAGCGAGGGGCGAACGTAAACACCGGGGCGTACAGATTGATGAGTGTGAGGCCAGGTTATATAAGCCAGGGCTGTTCAGCTGGGGGGGAGTGTTTGGAGGTTGGCACAACACACTTGGTGTAGACGCTTGAGAGAGATGTACAACACCGGCCGACTGTCAAAACACCTGGCATGTTGCAACACGCTGCATTTGCTCTTGAATGTGTTCGCATTGGGGCGTCTATAGCATAGTATTTCAAGTATGTTACACAACATGCCGACTTGATAGCAGGAGCAGCGATGACAGATGTGCACGGCTGCGGTTGCACGGAGCACTAACAAAACACGGAGAGGAACCGCAGCTCTTTTACAGCATACAACAATCAATTCAGCCATGTGTGATTTGACTGGTTTATGCTTTTATAAACGCAGCACACTGAGGTTTTCTCCGTCCCAGGTGTAGCTCAGAGTAATGGCCACGAGGCTTTCAGCAATTGTTGCTCTGCCAATTAAAGCAGCTCATCAGAGGCTGATGGCAGAGCTGTTGTTAGTCTAATTAGTAGCCACAGGCCAAGTTGAAGTCTCAGTACTCTGGCTATGGCATAAGCTTTCATATGAACAAGTAATCACAGGTCCAGTCTGCGCCTGCAAATCTTCTCAAGAATGTCTCATTACCTCACAAACAGTGCCGCAGTCATTTAATTGAATATTTATATCCATGTTTGTTCTTTCAGGGTCTTTGTGAGTACAAATATGTTTGTCGGTTTTAGTTTAAAGCCCCCTCTTTCCAAAAGTGTGGTTTGTTTATTGTCACTGTACTCGGACTTCCTTCCTTTGCTGTGCAGAATGGTTTATGTGTGGAGTTTGATACGAAAGGCTGTTTGCACTTTCATCAGCAGAAGGAGGAAAGTTTCTCTGTGCTCACTTAAAATGTGAGTTTAAGGCCTAGTTTGGAAGCCAGTTGTGATCCAGTATGAACTGCACACATGTTTGAAACTCACAGGACATATACACTAAGAACGGGCAGTGAAGTAGGAGCCATCATGTGTCCAGCAGTTAAACTTTTGAAATGTTTCCAGGAAGCCAAGAACCTTTTGAGGAACTTAGGAACTATGGACTAAAATTAGCTCTGATATAATAGTTCCAGGGGTACAAACAGTCCCTGCTCTGGTGGTCAAAGAATCTACCAGGATGGAGTTTGCAGATTCCAGTTTAGGCAAGTAACAATTATTTTCAATAACGATTAATCAGTTGATAATTTTCTTGCTTGCTTGGTTCATACAGTGTCAGAAAATGGCAAAAATTGATGATCACTATTAACCAAAGCTCAGTTTACAATCATAAAGGACAAATGAAACCAGAAGATCTTGATGTTTTTTCTTAAAAAAATGATTCAAAACGATTGACTGATTCTCAAAATTGTCGGTGATTAATTCAATACTTGGCACCTTATCAAGAAATTGACTTATGGCTGCAGCTCTGCTGCTAAGCTAAATGTCAAATGTAACCCACTTGCATGCAGACACATTGGTTTTCTCTATAGATTACACTTTGAATTTCTTTTTGTCCATTGCGCATACATCAGCAAACAGATAAATGAATAAATGATAACACATACCTTTTGTTTCAATCATCATACTCAGTTTATTTAGTGCTAGCAGTACATTAGCTTCTATTTGTTGCGTGCACATTTAGTCCACCTCGGTACAGTCTCTCTTTAGTTTGTCTTTAGTTAAGTTTGCCTTAAGTTTTTCTAATGTCTGTTTTGAGATCCATGCTGAGGGTGCTGCTGATGACACCTTGTCAGGCTTAAGCAAAAGATGCACCCTTGTTTGTGGTTGGTTAGGAGGTTTTTAGAGGTGGTTTACATCTCTAAAGTTGATAAGGGCTCAATTCTCCTATCTAAACAAAAGACAAATAAAATTCATCAACCTTCATTGTTTAAATATTTAATATTGTAGTTTGTCTTGTGTTACCCCTTTATTTTGCAAATGATTTGATCAGCAACTATATAAGTCCTCTTTTGTGGTGAGTTTTGTCACTGTTGAGGCTGGTTTGGTTTGTTCACTTCAGTTTATGTTAAGTTAGTGTTAAGTCCTGGCCTCAGTTTAGTTCAACTTTGTATGTGCTTCTTACTTTTGTTGCACAAATTTGTGAATGACTTCTTTCATTTCTAGGCAAATAAAACCCTGTTCTTTTTTTTTTTTTTTTTTTTTTTGAAAATCCTTGTGTGACTCTTTTTGCCTGCCAGCTTGGTCCCTCGCACACAGCAGCAGTGATCTGGCAGGAATCACCCAGCTCTTTTTCTTTCACTCATTACAGGAATTCAGACATCATGAGTCATGCAGCAGCAAATACAAAAAAACAGTGTGACTCATGTTTTCTGTGTGAGAAAATAGTTGCAAACTCTTGTCATTTTTTAAAATTCATCAATCTTCATTGATCATCAAGATTTGGTAGAATTGAAAACAACAAGAACACACATAAAGTCCAGAGTTTAGTTCCCCTGGTCCCTGGAACTTTTGGTCAAAATGGGCTCAAGATGCATATTCATAGATTCTGGATTTTTTTAATGAGGGTATCGGCTGATAAAGGATTTAAAATGAAATATCAGCATCAGTATGAAGTGAACATTTCTTCTGATGTGACAGGCCGAAAAAGATGATGCTTAAATTATGCGCAGGTTGCTTGAGTATGTCTGTGGTGTGGAGATTTTGTGTTGAGATGTGTCTGAAACCAAGAAAAGTTGCACTTGAAGACGTCACCATAGGCTTTGGGAAACACACCTTTTTCACCATTTTCTGACTTCTTACAGACCAACAAGTATTAATCAAATAATTGAGAAAATAATCGACCAACTAATGAAACTAATTGTTAATTGCAGCCCTAGATTTGATGTTCTCTGCGATTAGGTGGAAAAAATGGCACAGATCGTAGTCAGAATCAGCATTTGGATGAAATGAGTTGGAAAATATTGGCATTTTGCTAAATAAGAGTATCAGACAAGTTATTATTCAAGCTGAGTATTTTAGAATATGTTAAAACATGTCTGGAGGGATCTTTATACTCTAGTCCTAGTTGTGATTTTCAACAGCCTTCCATGTCACATTCTGATGTCTAAAACTCTAAAATATGTCTTCATGTGCGGTTAATGTTTGTTAACTGTGCACAAAATCACAACTCCAGTTCAAAGTAAAGTTATAAATAGCACAAAAGTGCGTATCTTCGTGCCCTTCGCCCTTTCTCTCGGACAGCAGGTCCCATCAACAGTGTCGTCCCGCTTCACAGCAGTGACAAGGCACCATTTGGCCGGTAGATGTTTAACCATGTCCCAGGGCACCAGCTGGCACTCAAACACACTTCACATTTCCCTCCAAAGTGAGCCTCCTGTCGTCCGTCCGAGCTCCCAGGAACTGAGGGGAGGGAGGTGGCAGCAACGAGGGGAGGTGGAGGTGGGAGGGGACGGGGGGCTAACAGGCAAACACTAAAGGTTACCATCCCCATTTCACATCAAATATCAAGGACACCAGTAATTACCGCATACAGCTGAGAGGTTCCGACACCGGTGCAGGGTATCTCTTCTATCTGACCTTGTGATAGCCTGGACTGAAACGCTAGAGGCTGGTAGTGGAGAGGTGGCTACAGACAGAAGGAAAAAAACTTGAAAATGACACTTGCTAATTACAATGCCTCCACAGTGCAGTGGGCCCTAATTGTATGTCAGGATACGTCCAGTTTTCCTGTCTCTGTGGCACAGGCTTCTCAAGGAAATAGATTTCTCCCTGGATTTGATCCCATCGCCTCTGCGCAAACACGGCCCACTCTCTTCACCTTTTTGTCAGTGTCACCAGGCATAATGCAAGTTAAAGACCCCCCAAGCCGTCTCAGCTGGGTTAAATTTATGTTGAAGGTTAACTGGAAACACACATAAAGGAGCAAAGAAGGATTAAGAGAGAAAAAAAGCAGAAGCAGAAAACTGGTAGGAAACACAGGAGAAATTCACAGCTCTTATTAACATCTCTCTGTTACTCGGTGTTGCGTGTGGCTGGGGCTGCAGAATGAACTGAGGGGTGTGAGTGTGTGAATTTCTGCTTGTCTGCTTTGTGGGTGGGCACGGGGCCGGGGCCGCGTGTGCTGGCTGGGCTAATACAGAGTCAACCGGGAGAATTTGATCCCTGGTTTGGAAGGCCAGGCGCATTGTTAAATTCCCGGATTAGGCGGCTGTAAAGGGAGGGAATGTTAACTGCGCCGGTCAGCAGGCTCGGCCGGGATCAGCGTGCTTATTGAGGCTGCTCTGAGCGGCTGTCACCGGCTGATAGCGTGAGATGACATGACGCCCGGCCGCGTCGCTCCCCACTGACCCACATATCACACCTACGTACAGAAAGTCCCAAATAACTGTGCTAAAATCTGCCGTGCCTGTTAATTAATTCTCACAATAGGTCAGCCAGCTGTGGGCTAAAGTCGGACATACTTTGCTTTGACTGCATGTCTGCATTAGAGGAGAATTTGAAGCTGCATTCTAGAAATAAAGAAAGCTCCGGTGTAGCACCTTCATGATATCAAACTGTAAAAAGAAAAATCACACAGGAATTTAGTGGATTCAACTAATCTTTTCTCATTAACTGAACATAAATATACAAGTTTTATTTACTCAACTTAATTAAACACAATATTTCTAGCATTTTGTCTTTTTAACTTGATTTGATGAGTTGAATGAATGAACTATACAGAGTTCAATCAACTCATTAAATTAAGGCCAGGTTTTAAATATACACTGTAAAAAAACAAACAAACAGGAATTTAGTGGAATCAACTAATCTTTTCTCGATAACATAATGCAGATACACAAGTTATATTTCATGCTATTTAAACTTAAAATTTCTAGTATTTATTATCAGAACACTTATTCAGAACTTATAAGCATGAGTTCTTTTAACTTAAAATGAGCAGACTTCCCAGCATGCATTGTTTGAGAGTTAAAACTCTCCTGAGACCCTTTTATTTAAAGTTTGAAGAAAACTTAAGATGGAAACTTGCTGTGTGTCTCTAATACACTTTCAGATAAGTTATGGTTGTTTGTTTGCACAACAATGAAAACACTGCAGACCATGATGAAGCTTAGTATTTATTTATTTATTTATTTATTTAATTCAGCTCTTAGTTCTTTGTGTGAAATGAAGAACTGACTCTTTGAACTGGGAAAATGTAAAAGGAAATCAAATTTGTTTGTAATGTTTGTAAGAGTTGTTGGTTCACCGTCACTCACTGACGTATCCTGTATCACAGCAACTAGCAGGTAGCAAGAAAACACAGTGTTACCTTGAATAAATTATGAATTTCTCTGTTTAACCCTTCTGACCAACTCAACAAAATACATAATGTATGTTGAGCATTTCTTGACATTTTAATGCCGAAATGTTCATATTAAAGCTTTAAAGGAATAATTGAAATAATGAAGATTATTGTCTGTCTTCTTGAATGTTAGATGAGAAGTTTGATGCCTATTGTTTGAATATTAAAACTATACTTCAATATTAAACTACAATTAACAGCCAGCTAGCTTATCATAAAGACTAGGAACAGAGAGAAAAAGCTAGCATGATAATATCTCAAGCTTATTTAAAATGTTTTGTTTTTTTTTAAGCACAGCTAAATTAATATCAACGTTATTTGACTTGAAAAGTTTGTTTTGAATCACTACTTAAGATTTAGGGGCAGCCCGGACATTTTTTACATAGTTTATTTTTACAGTGTAGGTAAGAGTGCACTCTCTATGAATAAATGTTTCTGGAATATGTTTGATACTTTATTTAAATATTAAAAAAAAAAACTTCAATATTAAGCTACAACTAGCAGCCAGTTAGCTTAGCATGTAGACTAGAAATAGCGAGAGAGAGAAACAGCTAGCATGGTGCTGTCACCTTAATATCTCAAACTTGTCTAGTCAGTAACATTGATATTAGTTCAGCTGTACTTGAAAAAACATGTTCAATATGCTTATTTACATTATATTATTTATATTATTTTGAATTATTACAAAATTATTTCCACTTGTCTTTTCAAATCCAGTCAACTTAAACTTTTAAGGCAGCTTGTAAAACAAATAGCTTAGTTTTGTGGTCTACATAAAGAACACACTCTCTATGAATAAATGTTTGTTGAATATGTTTACAGCTAAAGCAGCTGAGCTTAAAATAAGAATTCCAGCAATATAGCACACCTGCGCTAAGAATAGCCGCGATGCAAAACTGTAACTGTGGCATGTATGAGAGAGGTGCATGTCTTACAATGGAAGCGAGGAGTGGGAAGTCTCCAACCGAGAATGATCAATTAGAAACTCGCTCAGGTAGCCCACGCGCTGTCATGGCTTATTTGGGTTGTTGTTGCCACTGCTGTTGTTTATTGAGCCCCAGCCATTAGGGTTTGCTGGGGAAGAGGTGGTGCTGTGCTTCTGTGTTTTCCCCCTCCACCCCCTCCCCACACACACCTCTTGTTTTTTCCCTCGGGAAGGCAGCCGTGTCTCCAGTCATTACTGGCTGTGTGTTTGAGGTGAGCGGGCTGCTGTGTGTCTACACTCGGCTCTTCAGTGTTTCGAAAGCCACCCGCTCCCCTCCTGCCTGCCTGCCTGCCTGCCTGCCTGCCTGCCCGCCTGCCTGCTCAGTCTGGGGCTGTGTTGCAGCAGGGAGGCACTGGCTCGTGTCATTGCTCTCTGGGGTATTGCCCTGGCCCTGTTTGTCTGTCTGTTTACCTGTCTGCTTTAGTCTGCCAGCTTGTCTGTCTGTCTTTTTGTGTCACCTTGCTGCAGCGGCGTGGTGGGCCTCGTGGTGTGTCCTGCTGCTAGGCTTCAAAATGACACTGGTTTGGGGCTTGTGGCAGACAAGTTCACACACTCTTCATTATTAGCGTCAACATCTTGTGCTGTGGAACAGTTGAGTCTTAGTCAGTGCTTGTTAGGGCAGCGGCAAAGGTGCCAGGGTGGTGCCCATTAAAACAGGCTTAATTTGGTTTTAGGGAACTGCATGTTGTGATCCACAGGAGGCTTCTTGGTGTTTTTGTTTGCTTGACTGTTATCACTATTAATTGTCAGTGGTGGAAAGTAAAAAGTTCTGAAGTACTTTGGTATTTTAATTTAATGCCACACCATATATCTCTCTGAGGTATATATTCTTTTTACTCTCCTTAAATATTTTTTAAAACCTCTTCAGTTAGCATTTAGAATGCATAATTATGCAGTAAATTAAATCACAAACAATATAAAATGAGTGTAATTAGCTCCACCACAGTCAGGTACACCATTTCCAAGTGTTTAGCAATAATAATCTAACAGTATAACACCAACAGTGACACTAACAGAGGCCTATTTTGCTTGCACAGTGAGTATATTTTGCTGACAATACTTGTTCTATACATATTTGAATGCAGGATGTTTACTTAAAATGAGATGTTTTTAAATTGTAATATTGCTACTTTTACTTACAACAATAATTCACATTTTTAAGATTATTCACTTTCTTGCCAGAGTTAGATAATAAGATTGACACTTTATTATTTAAATATTAAACTGAAACCTAAATATCAAGCCACTGCTAGCAGGCGGTTAGCTTAACATAAAAACTAGAAACAGACAGAAAGCAGCTAGCATGGTGTTGTCCCCAGGTAGATGCCTAACAGCATGTCTAAGGCTTATCAATTATTATACATGGTTTCTTTATCCGTGTAAAATTGACATGTTATGGTTTTACAGGTGTTTATCTGGCCGACTATATACTGGACATGGCACACCAAATTCCAAGTTTGGCGGGCAATTAGCAGGACTACAGGAAGGTTGTTTTAGTAAACAAACAAAATAGGGTGTTAACTTGTGAGCTTTAGAGGTGCTGGTACATCTTCGGATAACGCCAAGTTAGCTGGTACCCCCTTATTTTAAATCTTTATGCTAAGCTAAGCTAACCAGCTGCTGTAATTTCATATTTAGCATACACTCGTGAAAGTAGCATCAATATTTTCATCTAACTCTTGGCAAGAAGCCAGATTAGAATAACTTCCAAAATGTACAGCCCTAATTCTAATTCTAATTCTAAATCATTCGGAAATGAACAAAAACTTATTAGTTTGTGAAGTTTTGGTGATATGTCAAAGATGTCTTTGTTTCGTGTTGCAGAGATATCAGCTGAAGTTAGCATGCTAATCAGCTAAAGCTTCAGTACATCCCGTCTCGTGATACCATTTTGAACCTAAAAAAGTGACAGCGCGATAGCATAGCTCAAGGACCCTGCTGGATTCCACTGCCACAGGGCTGAAAACCTCCTCCTCCTGGTGTTCAAAGCTCCTGTGCTAGCTGTGTAAACACTAACACATCAACAGCCAGCTAATATGACCGCTAGCTGCACTGAGCTAACTAGGTAATGGCAGCTACAGTTAGCAGCTACAGCTCGCAGTGATAGTCAGCAGCAGTTAGTGGTTACTCTGATAATATCTTTAGCCTAATTTTGTTTGGAGTATGATTTGACAGGTGGCTAATTCTTACATATTTTACCTTTAAGTAAAAGAGCACAACACTTCTTCCATGACTGTCAGCAAAATCAATGGACAAAGCTAAAAGGTGCATATAGTTCTAGCATTAATAGTCTGTACACAGTAGACCTACGTAAGTATCAGTGGTAGTAATGATGGCAGCATTAAAGCTCACTCATTACCTGCCTTGTCTACCTTTAAAGAAGACTTCAAACTTCACCACTTGCAGGTTATAGAGAGAAACAAGTCAGGCGTATCACTCTGCATCACTGCCTATTTGACGAGTAATTAAGGCCATTTGTATGTACAGTGTACACTTGGCGTATTTGTTTATGTCAGTCCTATTTCCCTGGAGCCTGAGGTGGTGTGATGGTATAATTCACCACTCTGCCTCCTGTATTCCCGGAAACTGCTGCTCAGAACAACAAGTTTCATTGGAAAGCAGTCATGAGATATGAATGAGTCATTCTCAGCTGGGCAGAGGTATCTGCTGAAGGGAGGGGGGGGAATTAGAGAGGGAGAGAGACTCTACCATTGATGATCATCATCTGATTGCTGCAGTAACCAGATGATTATGTACAAACAGGAACACATGTTGTTTTATGGCAACCTTGATGATTATTTATTGAGCCTGTGTTAGCTCTGTTATTGTTCGCTCAAATGGGAGCTGAATCCCACAGTGTACGGGGTCACCGCAGATCAAAGTGTTCACTCAAGTGTTCTCTCATTATGTAAGCTTGGGAAAATGGACTTACCAAGTTAGCCCCTTTCATTCAGACCTTGTAACGATTATGCTAAAGAAAACTCACAATGGAACATAACAAAAGCGACGGCATAATGGGTTATGAAGGGAAACAAGGGGTTTCGGGATAGGATTTCCTTTAGATAGGGAAAGAAAACACGTAAAGTGTGGGCACAGAGGGAGGGCGACGAGGGGGGAGGAACTTGTGAAAGGAAATGCCGATGACACACAGATCAAATAAATGACATAACTGTTCAAAGTTCAACAGCGTTCAGCGGCAAGTGAGGTCATCGCGGGTAGGATTTGTTACTTTGGCAACAGCAAGCTGTTAGCCTGCCCACTATCTGTGTCCTAATGTACAGACAGGAGCTGAGTCAACAAAGCCCGTGTTTGGAGTCAACCTTTAAAAGTCACGACCTTAGCGAAAGGTGCAGTGGAGCTGATGTGTTTCCTATACAGCACAGATACCTAAAGTTCACACGCTGCATTAGCCGCTGTTGATGAGCCCCCCTGACAAAAAAAAAAAAAAAAAAACACAATTATAATAAAGTAGCAGCTCACAGTAAAGATTTTTCCAAAGTTCATTCTTTACGCTGCCATAAACTTTGCTTTGATGAATCTTATCTGGCAGGTGGATTCATACGAGGAAGCAGAATATTAATGTGATGACCAAAGGCTTAGGGGAGACCTGGGGCAACTGTAACATTTTTTACATGTTCCTTCATAAATCAATGACTACTGGAAATACACTGATAAACTTGATAATAAAATATATATGGAAACTAATTAATAAAACAATTGCTATATTTTCACTATCAACGACAAGACTATACGATTAAATTGAATACAAGGAGTCAGACTGTGCCTGAAATCAGATACCATGCATACTCAAAGTTTGTACTGCACTGTAATAGCAAACATGTCCTTATTTAAATTAAAGACCACCTTTAACTTACTTTATACTAGTCATTTAATTTTACTTGCTTATACTGTGTTTCCAGTAGTTTTTATCCCCAAACTTGTTGAATTTTATAATATTTACTTGTTTTTTCTGGGTACGTTGGTGGCAATACAGCTTGAGACAGATAAGTTCTTTTGCTCTCTTTTCTCATGGTAATCTCTTTCCTGTTTTTTTGCAAGCAAACTTAACTTGTTAGGATTTACAGTGTATCATCAACATACTTTTGAGTGTGTTTTGTGACTTCCTGAGAACCTCCTCGCTGGTTGGAAACATGTAACCGCGGTAACCCCTGCCAACAACAAACTAATTCTAAAAATTTATTCCATATATTTGCTGCCGTAGTGTCCAGTGCTTGCATACTGTAATATTTCCGTGTAAATAGCAAGTCCCTCATGTATGGTTTCATACTAGCATCCCAAGTACGGAATTTCAGATGTACTCAGTGCTTTAGTGTAACAGTGAAAGAATAGCCATGTTAACCCAAATAGTCTCAAATAAAAGCACAGCTCAAAGTAATCATATTACTGCTGTAGTATAAGATTTGTTTGCATATGGTTCAATTTTTGTAGATATTATGCATTATATGCCTTCAAGGAAAAAGTCCATTTCTATATTTGCAGAAAACTGGGCAACTATTCTAATTGTAACTAGATTTTAATCACTTGAATTGAGTTAAAAATAATTTATATATTTATATTTATTATTTATATTTATATTTATATTTATATTTTCTAACACAAAAAATTGTAAAACAGCTCCCCTATCTTTCAGCCATGATAACATTTCATATGCTAACTAGCAACACCTATATTAGCATAGTTTGTTCATATTGATTTTCAACTGTAACTGTATATCCAAAAACTTTCATAACTCAAGATCAGTTTTTCTTGATAAGGTGGTTGATCCTGCATCTGGATCCTACTGAGCATGTGCAGAGTAAGTGTCATTACTCTAGCTTGTTTATGATTGGAGGAACTGACTGAGTTACAACTACGTCCTGTTACAATTGCCCCCAGTCTCCCCTACTCATAGTTTCACTTTAAATGTGTCTGGCAGTCATCCAGGACAAACTTAAAAATGTGGGGAAAAAGTGCCACATTGTGTTTGTATGAAAACAAAAGCATTTCTTTTCTCTTTCTTATGTCTCTTTTGTGTTTCTGTTCAGTCCTGTCATCAGCAGGAGCAGCAGAGGAGTCAGATAACTTCATCCGAAACTGATCTGTGACCCAGATCTACTGCAATAAGCGATAGATCTCAGTTTGGATAAGCAGCATGATAAGAAAGCAGTGGAGTCACATTGTTCACAGTTGTGTGAGGACAAAGACCCCCTGGGCAGAGGCCTGCCTCCCAGGTCACTGGCTCAGAGAGAGACGTGAACTCAGATAGCACACGTGAGGGACGTGACTGACATTATGCTGTAAAACACTGATTTGCCGTAAGATTAGAACCAGGCAAAAATAAACTTATCGTTTTCAAAGGATTTTTTAAATTCAGCCAGAGGTGATTGATTTAATCCACCAAATGATGTGAGCAGGGTTATGTCTTTGGAGGAATTTCCTCATTGTGTATATCTGTGAGGACATCTGACCCACAAATAAAAGACAAAGTAAAAGCATGCCTTGTTAGTTTTTGTTTTTTAAGGATTGAATATTTGCATCTGAATCAGCTTTAGGTCGGGATAAAAGTTCAATCCAACTATGGAATGGTGATGGTTAATGAATGACTCAACAGTCAGGAAGGGTTCTCTCACGTGTATGAATACAATCACGTGTGTGTGTGTGTTGTGTGTGTGTCCTTGAATGCAGAGCAAATAGCAACTATATGTCTAGAATAAAGATGAACAGAATGAACAAGATGAGAACTTCTGAAATCCAAGGCTTTTGAACATTTTTTCTTTCACAAAATTATTTATTGTTACAGGCCTCTATACAGTCAGGGCTCTCTGCAGCGCTTTATAGCTGAGCTGGGCTGCCTTGCCTGAAACAAAGTCATAAAAATACATATACCTCTATGAAACAAAACATTAACCTCAAGGAACTAAGAGCCTGCTAACTAAACTGATCATGAGATGCTTCGCCGCTTCAAGATCTGGGTGAAGTGAACAATTTGTAGAGGGAAGTACTGCACAATTGTAGATTGGATGGGAATTGTGGGAAAAATCTGGATTTAAAGTACCACAAGTATACACACAAGAAGAGAATACAACAACAACAACAACAAAAATCTGTTTTATTGCTTTATAGGGGAGTTGGGCTGGAAAGACCCCCCTCTAATATAAAAATTAATGCAGTTATTATTTATGAAGCTATTTATGATTAAACTTTTGGAGGAAAAGAGCTGCGCTTGTTTATTATTTAGGCTGTTAGGATTGTGGGAAAAAATGGGTTTTAACCTCAATTGTACCTACTGGGGTACGTGCAGACCCCAGACCCTTTTTTCACATCTTACAGGTGATTTATTTCAACTTCTTCAATCAACCTCGTTCCTGACTGTTTTGTTTCTGTTTTTAAAAGGCTTTTTTTTCCTCCTTTTCTCTTTGAAGACAACAGCTTCCACGATCCCACGCTACTTCACAATGTCATCAAACTACAAGATTGTTATCTTCATTTTTAAGCAGCCACCATGGCTGATGAAAATCTATTTGAAATGACTCATGTTCAGCGATTAAGTAATATTAAAGTTGTGTTGCATTTAGTCACACTGGCTTCCTCCCTCATTCTCTGACATATCTGATGTAGCCCTTGTTTTCCACGGAAGTTAGAGCAAATAGAGCAGCAAACCTTGTATAAACTATAAACTTCTCTGGGTTTGAACATTGTTGGAAACATTTAGGATCACGTAAAACACAACTCAACAAAACATATAACAAACATCGGCATTTTTGGAAATTTTAATGCAGAAATCTTACATAACATCACTTTAACTGATGCTTTTTAAAAAATACTGGGGTCCAACTCCCAGCGCTCAATTCGGCCTGTGCAATTTTTATAGATGGGACCATTTATTGTTGGCCATTTAATTTAAAGCAGGGGCACTGTGCTGGGTGCTCTTGTCACATGCCAGTATGCCCTGAGCAAACTGTGTGCTATAACTGCCTGTAGCATGTGGTGGACTAGTTATATGTAAACAGGCTGCAGGAACACTGCAGGACTGCAGGATGCCCACAACATCAATATTTCCTTGATCTCTGATGACATATCATGGTTATTTTATGATTTATTAGAGTGAATACATTACAGATTTCTCCTTTAATTGCATAGCTTGTAATATTTTTTGAAGAAATGAATGAACATTTTGCTATGATGGTTGTTTCTTGCAGTAGTTTAGTCGGAAGTCCTTGTATGTTAAAAGCCGTAAAAATTGAATTGATGCCAAGAAAGACGCCAGTCACGTCTCTGTGACAGGAATAACAAACAGGTTACAGCTTACTGTGTTTTCTGCCACACTGACTGCGAAACTATGAGTCAGTGTTGTTGCTTTTATTCATGCACGAGGAATTCATCCGCATGCTCTCAGAACTGGGTGAGAGGAGATCCCGTATCAGCGTCTGAGAACATCTCATTCAGATCAGCGTGTTCGTGGTCATGGTAACTTGATCGTGACCCCCTTCCACACCCCCCTGTCCTGTCCCTCCCTCCCTGTTCTGTCTCTCCCACACCCGAAAGTGTAGAATGAATACATCCCAGTTCCCTAATCAGTGGGTTGGGTCTGTGTTTATGCCGTGGCCTCGATTAAATACCGCCCCCGAAACAGCCAGGGAGCGCTGGTTCCCACAGAGGTTGGCAGAAAATAATAAAATACTTAACATTCCTCCACCCTGTGTAATGGTAGTAGCCCTTAGTGCAGAGCTGGCATCACCGAAGGGAAAAACAACTTTGAGCCCCCTGAATGCACCACTCTGTGTGAAACAATGACCATTGAACTGTCCTGCAGATTTTCCAGCGCTCTTAAGATCTACCAGTGAAATCTCTCCCTGCGTGACTGCAATGTTCAAACAAAGCGCTACTTGAAATCTTTCGCTGGCACAATGTGTTTCCACATTTCATGAAGCTGCGGTCGGCAGCAGTGAATGGAGCTCAGATTGGAGGGGGGTACATGCGGTCCCCTCTCTGTTTGTTTTTACAGAAATGGCTATTTGTTTCATTTGAGCAGAGAGACTCCCGAGGGCAACGAGAGTGTCTCTGCAGATAAGAGAAACTGACTCTGTTGCTATTCACTTGAGTGATAACCTCAAGGCCGGATGACACAGACCGCATGGCCACTGGTAATTTGCTGTTGTCAAAACACCGCCGCTATACACAAGGTTACGTACTTACAGACACTTACAGGGCATTACAGTGTAGTTTGAACGCTTCTGGTGGACTGACACTGCCAATTTCCACTTTTTGTGAACATGTTTTACAGTTTTCAAAGCAGAGCAAAGAGGTTTCCAGCACAAATCCTTAATTTCTTTGATTTTTTAAAGCTCGTGTAAAGGAAAAAGGGAATTTTCTAACATACATGTTAGAACATAGTTCTCAGTCTTTTCATGTTTTCAGGACCTATGTAGTTCTGAATTGTGGAGTTAGATCATTAAACCGTTGTTCAAAATTTGTGTTCAGGATTTTTTGGGCGAACCTGAAACATGGCTCAGTGACGTGAAACTTGGCTCGTGACATGGTCCCCAAACACTATATAAGCCTCACAAACGACACCGCCCTCCCCCTCCATGATGGTCAGTTATGAAGGTACCTTCAGCGACTCTCTCAGTCCAAATCAGCCCAGCAGTTCACTTCAGCTCACTTCAGTTGCAACAACCCGACACAGAAGAAACAAAATGACCATCCTGTCACCGTCCTCTGGCTCTGGTGGCTCAAACATGTCTGGAAATGTCCAATAAAGCTGGTCCAATAAAGGTTGCAGTGGTGTTTGACACTGAGACAGTGATTTTTTTTTTTCAAATTTGCCTGGGCAGCTAATAACACTTTTCTGTAGTGTGAGAATTCAGAACACACATTTATTGTTGCTTTATTCAACCCTTAATAGTTTTTTGCATTTTGTAAATTTAAAGCTACTATGTGTGTTTAAAATCTATGAAACTGAGGTTAACATTATGGTCTCCTTGCTATCCCGGCAGGTAATATGATGATTTGCTGGCCTCCTGGTGTGTGAGTATGTTAATGGGAATGCATATACTCTATATTCCTCGGGCAATGCTACAGTATGTTGGAAGCACTGGGAGCTTAACCCACCGTGGCAGGGTTGCTGCGACTCCACTCATCAGCTCTCACTTTCCTGTCTCTTTTTTTTTTAAATAATTGAATTTAAAGTAAAATAAATAACTCTACAGTGAAACAAGACTATAGTCATGCTATTGGCTCTGTGAGGATTTAGGCTGTGTTCACACCAGATCAGGCATTGCTGCTGTTAGCACAAGGTTGTGTTGCAGGAGTGTGGCCGTGTTTATTTGTGCTTCAGCTGTAACTGATGTGAAGCAATCAGAAAGTAACATTTCATATCTGTCTCTCTCTTTGATCCATGAACTCTGCCTGGATAGCGCCAGGCTTCAGGATGGAGCAGTCTGTTTGCCAGCATACGTGATTGGCCTCTACAGCGTGACATGAGGTTGCGTTTCTTCGTTGTGTTTCAACTTTTCGCCACAGGTCTACTGCTTTTATTTTGGTATCCCCTGCAGTCTCCGCTGCTGCATTAAAATGAATGGGGGCAGTGCGTGTTCACTGCAACGTCTGATTTGTTGTGAATACAGCCTTAGGCACAGCAGTGCTTTAAGCTAAATGCTAATGTTGGGATGCCAACAATGACAACACAAACGTACTTGTAATGTTTACCGTGTTTACTTTAGTTTAGCATGTTAGCATGCTAGCATTTGGTAATTAACACTCAACAAAGCACAGTTGAGGTTGATATGAATGTCATTAGTTTTGGATCACCAAAATTATGAGGGGTATGAAATTTAATCCCAATTCATCTTATAGTTTTTGAGATATTTCAGTCTCAACCAAAGTGGTCGTCTCAAAGTCGTCATCTTTTATACTGAAATCAGCAAGGCTGTGGAGATGAAAAAAAAAACTTCCTTTGGCAGTATCTGGTGGAAATTTGGCAGCATTTATTAGTATTTTTTTATAATTTTATAACGCATTTGAAGGGACACAAGGACACTTTACACTATATGCTTTAAGGCTTTAATGCACCCTTTTTGAGTGAAAATAGGTACATCCTTTTCAAACGATGTGGCTGTCCCAGCCCATGTAATTTCAAGCGTCCCTTACATTGGCATGGATGTTAAGCAATACATCCACTAAAGGGTGCTGCAAAAGTGTGCAAAAGTTCCCTCTAGGAAGCCCTTCCAATGGATAAAATGTGATACAGCGCCATACAGGCTGTCCTACATGGTAGAACATTAGTCGAACATTAGCTTCTACGTGCCGCTAAATTGTTGAAGAGTTAATAGCTCCCTCTGTGTTTTTATTACAAATCTATATTAGTGTTTGAAGTCACAAAATAAAACATTTTTAATCTAAACCAGGAAGTGGAATTGTTTCACCATGAATGCATCGTGACCTTTGACGCGCTGGTGCTCCACCGCATACAGCTGGTGCCCTTTTTTATTTTTTTGCCCTTGCCCCTCAGACAGCGTGAGTCTGCCACTGCTCAGCATATTTAAATGACTGTATTTAAAAGGTCAGTGTTGATTAATGTGGGATTAATGTGGACTGTCACTATCCGCTAGCAAACTAATAATGAAATTCTTTAGTGGTTCAGCTCAGGAAGTCCACCTAAAACAAAGAAGATCTATTTTATTGCAGGTCGAACACTGTGTCGGAGTGCAGTGGTGATCAGGGGAGAACCTCCATCATACTGGAGGTGGACAATATTGATTTCTACCCCAATATATCAGCTCACTGATACATCGGTCTGCTCTGAATGCGAGCGCACAAACCAATTCACGAACCTCCATCACCAAACATCACAAGAGCGTCCTGACTGATTGTTGTGTCCCACGTATGTCCGCTCAGAAAACACACACATGCACACACTCCCGGGGCCCACTCTTCATTCTCAAGGTCAAGAGCCGCTGGGAGGCAGGGGCTCCTCATTGACGGCCTGATGGAGCTGACACCACGCGACCCATTGTACACACATGTTGATCTGTCCCCAGACGTGGCCTGACAGCAGCGCATAAGGCCGACGTCGCGCTAAACCATCAATGCATTTCAATGAGAGGATCTCACCGTTCGCATTTAACTCTGTGTGTGTGTGTTTGTAGAAATGTGACGAGTGGGGGGGGGATTGTAACAAAGCTAAACACATTTGCAGGCTGGACAAGCCGCGGCCCTGTGGAGTATGTAATCCAAAACCAGGCCAATGATTATCTCCCCTCCCCGCAAGCGCTGACTCAATTCTGATTTATGATTCGAATGAATATCGATTTTCCAGGAGCTCTCCCCCCCTCTCTCTCTTCCCTTCCATTTCTCCTTTTAACAAAAGAGTGAATGATGTATGTGCATTGATTTCCAATCAATTATTTTTATTCTCATTTTATTTAAGCTTGGACAAATTTTCAGTGGCCCCCGCGGAGAGCAATGCATCTCTATCAACGGTGCTGTGCCTCATTACTAACTGGCCTTCTGATAGTAAGCAGGGAAATAATGAGGGGACGTTTAATTCGGAGTCCGTCACGTCTGCTTCAACATCGTCGGGTCATAAATTTATCTCCACTTCATTTCTGTGACACTGACAAATGAAGTGAATGAACATGTTAATTCCATTGTTCTCAAGCATTAATCGTTACCGTTATGTACCACATTTTGCCCTTTTTTCTGCACAACTTTCTGTATACATGATAGAAGATTTGCAGTTTTTTTTTATTAGTGTATTAAATAATAATTTAGTCATTACAAATTCACTATTTATTTATTTTACATAAAGTTCAGTTTTCTTGTCACAAGAAATACAGCTCATACCATTGTATGATGTTTTCTCTGACTTTAGAGGAGCTTTCTAAAGTTTGCAAAAATGTTCCAGATGCACGATGGGAAATGTAGGATCAAGTGTTTTCAGAGCATGACCTTTTTAAGAGATTACAAATCAGGATATCTTTGCTTCTGCTGATTTGATTTTTACCATTCTCCTTATTTAAATCTGCCTCTAATGGTATGAAAGTGAAATACAAATGAAATACAGGAACGTCCCTTTGAAATTTTGTGTTCAATTAGCTCCCTTCACGTAACATCTGCTGACATCTGTCCAACCATGGTTCTGAAATGTTACCGCTGTGCCTGCGAGGCCTTCTATAAAACGCACAGTATCTAAGTTTTTGCCACTATAGGTCACAAAAGACGTAGTTTAATGATGTCGTAAAGTAGCGTGGGATCATGGGAGTTGTTATCTTCGCTTTTAACAGCCACCGTAGCTGATGAAAATCTATCTGAAATGACTCAGGCAGAAATCATGTTCATTGACAAGCTAATATCAAAGTTTTTTCATGTTGCATTCAGTCGTGATCGCCAATCCTTCCTCACTCTCTGCCGTGTCCTACTGTACATGTCTCGTGTTTTCCTTGGAAGTTATAGCAACTAGTTAGCAACAGCTAGCAAGAAACATACTGTTATCTTTAAGAAATTGTGGATTTCTCTGGCTTTGAACATTGCTGGAAACATCTGGGATAATGTACTTACACAACAAAACATATAACATACTGGTTTAGACATTTTAATATGGAAATCTTACATACAGCTTTTATATTTGCTCAACAGCAGCCACTGTGGCTACATTTAGTAAATGATGGGATAAGAATAAATGATAAAACATAAGTGGAAATGAGTCAGAAAGTCAAGGAACTGACTGATGGCAATGACCGTTACATCAACTGGTCATACCAGACCAAACCTCAAGCGTATTCACTTGAGCAAGGGTGCATGTAATTGCTTATAAATTCACATTTTTAATTTAAGTTCAAGTATTTGAATTGAGCAAAAACTGAATTTATTTTCATTACCAATTAACTTGCTAGTTATTTTCCTCAATCAATTGATTAGCCTTTGGTATGTAAAATGTTGGAAAAAAAATGCAAAAAATGTTGGTCATCATTTCCTCAAGCCCAAGGTTGATGTTTTCAATTTACTATTTATGTGACGAATGTCCAGGAGAGGCAGGGACGAGAAGTGGTTCACCAAAATTTATTTAAAAAAAAAAAGTTTTTATTGGGGTCAGGGCAAATGCACCTGTCCACAGTGTTGAGGGGGACCTCTCCCCTCTATCCCCTTCCACAAATTTACACACATGTATTGGACCAACCATTCAAAATGAAGACAAATCTCACTTTTGAGAAGCTGTAACCATCAAATGTTTGACATTTTTTGCTTTAAAACGTTCATTGTCAGAATTCATTTTCTGACAATCGTCGAATAGGTCAGTCAGTCATCATTTCAGTCTTAGTTTGTGAGTAACGTAAACAGAGGATGATGAGCAGCCATCATCTATAGTCTATTTCCCTCGACACATTATAGAAAAACCATACAAGAGTAGGTGTCGAGAGCACCAGGGGTGTCCAGAAAAACCCCTTAGAACAACTCACTAATTGGGTTGACAGTGATGCATTAAAATGGGTCATCCTGTAATTGCTCTTTCCTGTGGCTACTGGCTGGGCTGGGATTACATAACGATGATAAAGCTGCAGACCTGGCCTTCCAAGATAAAAGCTGCCATGCAGGACCCCGCGCATTCTCTAAATGCTTCATCTAACAGGCCTTCTGAAGGAAGTGATTACTGCAGAGCTGCCCGCTAATGCTCCGGCGGGACCCGACGGTGTACTCTGTTATTCATCAAACACATCCAGCGTGAGCCTTGGCAACTTTGGAAATGCATGGGTAATGAGCGGGCATGTTATTGTGCAATGATGAGCTGTGCATTCTGTTAAATTTCGCGTGGTGACAAAAGAAGTTTTAGCAGTAAATGGACGTGGACTCAGCGAGGTTTTCCTCTTCAAAGCAAAGTGTCCACTGAGTCCTGGAGGGACATAATGAATAGCCCCATTAGTAACATAAAAGAAAAGTGGAATTCCTTTGCAGGGAGGCCAGCTCCGGGCTTCACAAGGCATCCCATCGCCATATGACTAAATCAGATGCTATGGGTGACAAATATGGCCTCACAGCTGAGAGCAGCACAAAGGACGCTCAGTTGTCTACAACAGAAAATACTGCCACTTGGAAGACAATGTGGCTCCTGTGTAGAGATGTTGTTTATCTCATTGGGTGATGGCGTGCCAGGTTGTGGTGCAACTTATTAGCGCCGTGAACTTATGCAATAGCTGCAGGAAGAGATGCCTCTGTGGCACGCGAGCACTTCTGCAGAGAGGAAATGATAAGAATAAGTCGGGGTGACGTAGTGCCACTGCCAAATATGTGATGGAATGCTGCTGGAATGAAGAGGCATTCATAAGGGAATCCAGCTGGGTATCACCACACAATAGAGGAATTATGGAAGTTATAATTTAGCTAAAGTGTAAATACTTCTGTTTTCACTTTGATAAATGTTAAAGAATGTCACGTAAGGCTCTAAATCTTGGTTTTAACTTGCATTTAACCTCTGAGATTAGACTCAAATTCCAAGCTTAAGAACTCTAAACACCAAATTTCACTAACTTTGTGCATGTTTTTCGTTTCTGCTGGTGTGGTTCCAAACTGCTGCGTCTGGACATCCCCTACAGGCGTAAGACAAAAAACATAAGAATTTTAAAAAGGAAGTTTATTTTTCACTTTTCTTCACTTTTTGTTCTTGGGAAATAGTGGACGCTAAATTTAGCATTAATAGGATGAAGTCAGACCAGTGGAGAAGCTGTGGTGAAAAGAATGCAAACCACTTTTTTTTTCCAACCAAATACTGCCAACCAGCTCTAACTTTAACTCTGAAAATTCAAATGTATCATGTATAACACAGGTTTGTTATAACAAGAATTTTTTCACCTTGTAACAAGATATTTCCTTGTAATAACAACATACAAATGCATCACGCAATAAGAAACTTTTCTTGTTACAACAATATTCTATTTATCTTATTATAACGTAAAAAGTTTCATGTTGTTACATGATAACATTTCACATTATGTGATAAGCTGTATTGTTATAATGTGATGTTATAAATAATATAAGCTATGATGTTATATATAGTATCAAAATTAGTTGTTTCAGCCTAATTATAATGAAATATTATTGCTTATTGCAGCTTTAATGCAGTAATCTTACATATTATACCTTTTAAAGCAAAGATACATATAAATATTGTTAAGTACAAACAAAGAAAATGTGTGATCTTGTGTAGTATATTAAAAATCCCTCAAGTGAAACAATTTGATTTGGAATAATCACTTTTTTGTTGTGCTCATGTCACAAGCAGATAAAACATAAAAAGTTTGGGAACCTCTGTCCTGATGCATTGGGTGGAATGGCTGCTGAAAAGGCACATGTGGATTCATTATTCTGGTCTGAAATGTTTTTGGGAATAATTGAGCGTTAAAATATACAGGATTTCTTCCATGTATCATAATAACTAAACTGGGGTAAAACAAATTCTTTAACTTTGGGGAGCTGCTTTGGAATATTAAATCAGCTGCGAGCTCTTTTAAGTGCAAATTAGGCAGAAAAAAAAGAGTTTTTTTTTTAACTAATGACACACTGCACTTGTCGAACCTCTGCTTAAGATAGAGTGCAACTTTGATGTTGTAGGGGAGACCGGGGAGTGTTGTAACACTGTTTGACTAATCGCAAAAGTGCCACAGTGAATCAACACTGTACACTCCCATTTCCTTTTTGAGTCACTTTAAAGTGTTCCCTTTATTCACTGCTCACAGTCTATTCTTTATCCCTCGACAAAGTTATTTCATGAAATAGATCATATGTTTATTAATTTAGCAAATAACATCTCATTATCATATCTGTCCTGTTACAACTCCCCCCAGTAGTTGGGTAGGCTGTAACGTTAGTGAGTTTAAGTCACATTTTATTCTTTTGTTTTGTTTTAGTCAAGATTTAGTCAGTAGAACTCAGTTGTAATTTTAGTCACAATTCAAATTTTTATTCATTTATTGTCACTTGAAATTGTTTTTTTATTCAAATCCTTAAATAAAGTTCTTTCAAAAATTGGATAGTGTTGATCTTAAATCAGAAAATTAACTGACATCTATTCCCCAGCTCATGTTACGATCCACTTTGGTATAGTGGGGTAGGTTGTAACACAGAACTCTTTGTATTTGACATGAACTCAGATAAACTGTGATTGTGTAGCAGACTTTCAAGTGAGTTTCATTTTTAGTTGACAAATATGACACCATGTATCAAAGTTTGAAAGATCTAGCACAAACAACCACTGAGTTACTGATGCTCAAACAAAAAGCGTTACAACCATCCCCGATCTCCCCTCATTTAAGTAACAGAGCATAAGTGTATGTGAACTCATTCAGAGAGGAGAAGTGAGGACTAGTGGTCCCTCCAAACTGATGATAACACAATAACATCCTGCCATGTATTTATCAACTAATGAGTTACTGATGCTCAAAAAAAATGTTACTACCATCCCCAGTCTCCCCTACTTTCAGTAATAAGGCAGAGGTGTTTATGAAGTTATTCAGAGAGGAGAAGTGAGGAGTAACGTTCCCTCTAAACTTATGGGGACACAATAATATCCTGTCATATATTTGTCACGGCTGTGTACCAAGAAAACGTATTCACTTTTAGTGTCTGATGTCAACACACGCACTTGAGCACAGTTCCAGCCTCGGTGAACTCATCTTTTAACAGCAGTGTTGCAAGTGCTACTTGTGACCAAAGTTACTGACCACACACACACACACACACACAACACACACACACGCAGAGAGAGGCTGAGCTGTTTTCCACTGAAGAGGAATAAAACTGTTTCAGCTCACATGCGCTGTCTGTGGCGAAACACGTCGTGGACAGAAAAGACTACAGCCAGGGAGAATCACCCGCTTATATACATGCCTATAAATAACCAGCCAATCAGCTGCGAGCCGCTGCGAGTTAAACGCGCCAATTAAAACGGAGAAGGAACCAAATTAAGCGAGAGCCCGGTCGCCATTGGCCCGCCGTGATATCATTTGCGAGCCCTTACGCTGCTCGCCGCTGATTGGCCGCCACGCTGCAGGCGTAATCCTGCCGCGAGGACGAGGGGGGGGGGGGGCAGACGGGGGGCGGGCTCGGAGGTTTGAATAGGGAAGTTTGCAGAGCGCAGTTGTTCCACATCCAGTCCGCCCGGTGCTTTCAGTGTTTGCAAACACCTTGAACACAAGCGAGCGACAGGAGAAGAAGAAGGGGGGGAACTGACGACCGGACAACAAGCGCTTCTTCTTCTTCTTCTTCTTCTTCTTCTTCTTCTTCATTGCAGGGGACCGTTCTTCTTCCTCTCATTGGCTGTTTTTCTACGCGAGAAAAATATTTAAGTGCAGCTAAATAGCTTTTTTTTTTTTTAAAAACTAAACGCTGGAGAAAATGGATGTTCTACCCATGTGCAGCATCTTTCAAGAACTTCAGATAGTTCACGACACGGGCTATTTCTCAGCCTTACCGTCTCTGGAGGAGTACTGGCAGCAGGTGAATATATCTACTATCAACTATTCTCTAAAAGGTTGTTTTTCTGAGCTTGTGTTGCGGAGAAGTTAAAACCAAACCCAGCATAAGGGCTGTCCGTTCACCTGACGTCGCTGTTTCACGTTGGGTTCGGTTATGAAGTTTTTTTTTGTTTTTTTGGCAGGCTGAAGTGGAGCAGTGTGTCAGTCTGACAGCTGGAGTCGAGGCTCTGCTGCGCCAAGATGAATGGAGACAGACAGAGTAACTCAAGCAGCAGCAGCAGTGTTGCTGCTGGTGCGTTTACTGACCCGATGTAGGAGCAGGACTTCTGCTTTTAGCGGCTCGTTGCGGGGCTCCAGAGCTGGTTTCACTCCTAACGCGAGAGTGTCAAGTCAGAGTTTCGAGTCAGTGAGCAGTTCATTCAAAATCAGATGTAGTGTGCAGGAAATATGTTATGATTTTTCCCCTTTACAAGTTCATTTAGCCTGTTTTGGCACTATTTTAAAACCTACATAATGAACTTTAAATGTGATCAGAGATGCAATCGATTAAATTAATCGCCAACTGTTTTAATGACCAGTTTGATTCATTTTTTTTAACAAAAAATGTCTCCGGTTATAGCTCTTAAATGTGATTGTTTTCTGATTTCCTTACTCTTCTGTCGCAGTAAACTTAAAATATTTGGATTGTGGACAAAATAAGACTTTTGAGGACATCATTTGGGGCTTTCTGAAACACTCATCAACATTTTTCACCATTTTGTAGACCAAAGAACCCATTGATTAATCAGGAAAATGATCTAAAATGAAAATTATCCTTACTTGCAGCCCTAAATGTTTCAACCTCACTTTAAAGATTCAAACAGCCCCCCTCCCATCATGCCCCCGGTTCTACTCCATACACCATTAATTTTCCTAAAAAATAACATAATTTGCATCCTCCTTGGATTTGAATGGGCTCCACAACATGACACTATCAAATGTCAGCCGTGGCCAATTCCTGCTCGCATGAGTAGACAGCAGCACAGCTGGAAAATATCGTGTAAGGCTGCACACAAGCCTAGAGGAAAATATTTATTCTACATCTGCCTCCACAAGCCTGCTGTCCTAATGAACGCTCCCTTGCTTTTTCAACTTTTTAATGGCCTCTGAAGTCAATAACCAGAGCCAGTGTGTTCTTTTCTTTTACGGCAGTCCGGGAGGCTTGAGTGTCTGTGTGACAACTGAGGAAGGATGTGATTGCATGTCAGAGGTACGCATGAGGAAAAGCAGCTGAATGGCTCATGTTGGAGGGGAAGCAGGAGGGGGGGGAAGTTGAGCGGCTTCCTTAAAAGGACTCTAAATTTTTTCAGTGAGTCATCGGAGGCCTGAAATGACAATGCATGTTTAGTGTTGGGCTGCGGCGCTCAGGTGCAGGAGAGCTGGGAGTTTGGAGAGGGATGACAGCTCAGGCCTGAGCAAATCACGTGGAGCTCAGGTGGCTGCTGGTTGCATGTTGTGATGTTGGACATGATGAGTCTGGATGGAGTCAGGGAGGTTGGGTTTAGCCAGGTAAATCGGGAAATTTAGGATCATGACATGCAGATGGCCGACGTGCAACTAATGATTACTTTCATTATTGAGTCATCAGATTATTTTCTGGATTTGTTGTTTTAGAGTTTGAAACATGTAAAAAACATGAAAAGCTCATCACAACTCACCACAAACAAAGGTGGTGTACTTAAATCGCTTGCTTTATCTGACCAACAGTCCAAAAAGAAAGGAAACTAAAAGAGAAGGAAGGGCTTTTACATCGCAAATGAACATTTTATGCTTTAGAGTTCGGTGCCAGTTGAATGGAATCTTCTGAGAGTTGCATGGAGAAGCACACTGAAACACAACATATCTAGGTTGTATGCGCTTCGATGAAGAAATGCCTCTAAAAAATGAAAGAACGCACTTAAGAGAATAGCATATTGACTAATTTTTCCAGCAATTGACTAATTTTTCCACACACATTTTCATTTGCTGTAGGTCTCCAAATATCATGATTTGCATTGCATCTCCCATAAGCTTCAATGGGACTGGAACCAAAGCTTGCAGCATAAAATGTTACTTAGTCATGTTCTCTTTTAGTTTCCTTGTCCAAATCCAAAAGATATTTCATTTACCATCATATGTGTTATGAACAAGCAGAAAATCATCTTTATATGAGAAGCAGATATCTGGCATTTTTGCTTGAAACATGACAGAAATGATTCATCAACTTATTTTTACAGCTCTAAACCAGATTATCATAATTATGAGTCTGATGTCTACAACAAGATACGTGTAGAAGTAGCCACAATTTCCTGCTGTAAGCATTTAACAAACATTACACCACAATTTGGGGCATGTGCACATCGTTCTATTTTTTTTAGTTTCCTTGTACGAAACCAAAAGATATTTCATTTACCGTCGTGTATGATACAAACAAGCAGAACATCACCGTATTTGAGAAACTGGAACCAGGAAATATTTGGCATTTTTGCTTGAAAAATGGCTGAAATGATTAATCAGCTAATCTTTACAGCTCTAAAGCAGATTATCATAAGTACAAGTCTGAGATCTACAGTAAAGAAAAGTGTAGAAAGAGCTACAGTTTCCTGCAGTAAGCATTTAACCAATATTACACCATATTTTGGGGCATGTGCACATGCATGATTTAACAGGATTCCACACACACACACACACACAACAGGCATTCTGCTGCTGTGAATGAATGAACCTCCCCTCTTCTGTCGTGATTCATGTATTCTTACTGTATTTTCTCCTTCTTCCACCAGACATGCTTGGAGCTGGAGCGTATCTGCAGAGCGAGCCTTACGTCTCTACATCCGACCTCAAGTTCGATGGCCAGGAGGACCTCTGGAGCAAGCTGATCCTAGCCTGCGGGGACAAGGCCAAGGCCGAGTGCGACCCGAAGCTGCCCACGGCCCACGAGGAGGACAATCAGGACAGCCAAATCTTGGACACCAACAGTGTGAATTCTGACGCCAGCAGCGAGGCTTCAGACAGTTCTGAGGAGCTCTCGCCCACGCACAGCTTTACCTCCAATCCTCTGGGCTCCGTCTTGGTTGGCTCTGGACCTTTTAGCCCCTCCGTCATTAGCACTCCGCCGTCCTCGCCGGAGGCCAACCTGGAGGCCGGCGGCGTGACGAACGGCTGGGTGGCCGCGCACGCCGACTTGCACTTGCCAGTCAAAATCAGGAGCAGCGGAGGCGGTGGCGGGGTGGCGAAGAGCACGGAAAAGACGGGACTCATGTGCGGGGACGCGTCCCCGGACGGCAGGAGGCGGGTACACAGGTGTCACTTCAACGGCTGTCGCAAGGTTTACACGAAGAGCTCACACCTAAAAGCACACCAGCGCACTCATACAGGTGAGTCTCAAGCACCAATCAGAGCAGCGGTCGCCTATATATTATGGCCACATGTGATGTACGGCTGTTTAATTCATTCATACAGCTGAAAAATCTTAGTTTTTATTCAGTGAAGGGCAGAAGAAGTGCTTTAAATTCAGTCCTCCACCTTAACGGCACTGTCCGTCCATTGTGTAACGTAATTAAAGGTCCACATTGCATGATGTCCTCAGCTGGAGCGCTGTGAGTATTAGCTCTGCATGGCTGGATACCTAAACTGTGACCTAATCTATCTGGAATGTGACTGACTGAGCCAGTGAGTGAGGAGCGACAGAGAGAGGGAGGAGAGGGAGGGAGGGAGCACTGGGGGAGGGGGGGAGGGGTTGCACATGGGAGATAAAAGGACTTCAAAACAGATTGAGTTTCACCATGGGGAAGAAAGGGGTGAGCGGGCGGGGAGCCAGGGGGCACTGGGTTGGAAGGGCTTTGAATGGTCATTTGAGCCTTTCTTATTTTTGATTAGTGGCGTGAAATTGCACGTGTGGCTTTTTCTCATTTTATATCCCACACATATTCAGCTGCAGAGCTTTTGTAGGATGTTTCAGGTCGCATCAAAACACAGCAAGGTAGTAACTAGTGGTCCAACAGGTTCAGCGGAATCTGGGTCTCGTTCGGCTTGTCAGCACCCATGTCATCTGGCCTGGCCCCCGGGGTGATTGATTTGAACATATTTGAATAACAAAAGCGCAAAGGCGACCAATCAGCAACCTGAGCTGGAAAACATTCTTTTCTTGTGTGCTTGTGTGTGTGTGTGTCCAAATTCCAGCTCAAATTAATCGCCCCCTTGTTTGCTCCCGCAGGTGAGAAACCCTACAGGTGTTCATGGGAGGGCTGCGAGTGGCGTTTTGCACGAAGCGACGAGTTGACCAGACACTTCAGGAAGCACACTGGGGCAAAGCCATTTAAATGCAGTCACTGTGACAGGTAAGCCCGCGCACTTATCTGCATGTAACGTCAGCAGGCTGTCGATAAGCCTCCGTCCCTTTCACACATGACTGAAGCATGCAGGTGACGTGTGTTTTTGTTGATGTGATCTGCTTTTCTGACATCATCTAGATAAGGATGCATGTCTTCAAAGATCGAAAGAACTGGTACATTTTATGTACGTACCGCTACCAGTGAATCGTCCCGACCGATATATTGGCCAATACTAGTTTATTATAGATAAATAGTTTAATATAATGTAAGGTGTAGTTGAGGTAGTTAGAGACCAGTTAGGGCCTGAAATTTCTGGATTTTGGGGGCTGATACCAATATTAGAAAGTAAAGAAAGTCCAATATCGATATATCAATTGATATTATTTAATAATATATATGAGATCCATAATGACATCAAGGCACTGAAACAGTAAAACAACTTGAAAGAAAAAAGATCAGATGTACATAAAATGTGGCTGTAAAAGTAACAAAAAAATCTGCATTGGGTTCTGCAAAAAAAGGGCCAACTTATATGTCAGTAGACTGATATCAGGCCAACAGTATCAGCCAAGCAATGTATCTGTTTGGTCTGTCTGGTTTGTCCACCAAAGATCACTTACAAGTTGATTTTCACACTGTAAAATGTAAAAAAAAATAGAAGGGATCTGTCTAGATTGTGTGTCAGTTTATGTAAAAAAAAAGCCAATGTAAAACTCCCAAATCTGGATATCGCTATCGGCATCAAAAACTCAGTATGTGTTGGCTGTAGTAATAATGAATCAGGAGGAGGTCATTTGGAGTTAATCGGTCTCTTCTCAGCAGGAATTTGTAATTTCATGTGAAGTAATAACAGAAGCAACAAAGTATGTGATCTATGAGCCAAATTACTCTACAATATTTCTTATCTTTTGAAGCATTAATATTTAAAATCACTGCTGCACAAAGCTTCACAAAAACTTGTTTCATTCATTCACATCACCAAAACATGTTTTCATTCACTAAAGGTCAAATTTTTTCCTTGTTGTTGCCTCAATATTGATATATTGTCCAATATTGATCCCTTAAATGTGGATATGAAACACTTGTAACAAAGAATATCCTGCCTCCATGACATAACGATAATCTTTATTGTTTTAATGACATTAAGTCACTCAAACAGTAAACTTTGACTGGTATATATATATACATATTTAATCGACTTGCAGAACAGGAATGAAATATACATAAAACACTGCTTAACTATAAGATAAGCCAATATCAGGCGATAAGACTATCGCCTGATATTGGCCTGTCAGAGCTATATTGGTCTGTATCAGTATCAGCCTATTTGTTGTGTTGGATAGGTGCCAACATGAAAATGTTTTATAGGCAGCATTTTATGTATACTTTGTTCTTATTCTGAATTCCAGCTCGATATATAGATATTTTCCTTGCTATTTGTTTTGTTTTTTTAATTTATAGTTATTTATAATTATTAAATATAACATTTCTGGACAACTGTAAAGTATCCCTCCACCATTACAAATCTTTGTCACAAGTGTTGTGGACCATTGCAGTATTGGCTAATATATCTATGGGAATTCTTTAATTTCCTAATATTGTTATGAGTCTTGGCCCCAAAAATCCAGTATCAGTCAGGTTCTGTTATGTTCTTCTTCATATTGACACATATCGGACAACATATGCAGATGTAGCTTTAATAGGCCAACATCAGGCTGATAATATCAACCGGCCAACATATGGGTCAGGTTCTAAAACATAGTGCAGTTTGTGTTTTATTTTTTATTTATTTTTTTTTAGTTTCATAGGAAGAGATCTGACTAGTGGTATATATCTGTCTAGCTGTCTTACTGACCTTCTTTTCCCCTCCTCTCTGTCCCCAGATGTTTCTCCAGGTCTGACCATCTGGCTCTTCACATGAAGAGGCACATCTAGAGCGGGGCGAGCACCAGTCGAGCAACGCAGCGTTTAAAAGAAGAAAAAACAAAACAAACGCCGTCTCCCGACCAGTCTCTTGGTTGAACTGTCCCAGAGCAGAGTGGCGGGAGTGTGTTCCAGCCAAAGCATGCCGTTTTGCACCATACTGAAACCCAGTGCCTCCGGGACCTCTCTTTGGAGAAAGGCGCTCTGAAGGTTGTCTGTTGCAACAAGAGGACAAAATCATGGATGGGGAAAGAAATCTTTTTGATTTGAGAAGGACTTACAACACACACAAAAAAAAAGACAAAAAAAAGATAAAAGACACAAACAAAAAGAGTGAATGATTTGTATGTATGGTGCATGATGTTTTGGGGACATCTCCCGGACAGCAGATACACTGGTACTTTACAAAACTGTCTGAGGTGAGCATGTGTGCACTGTGAATGTCTGAGATTGGCTGACCGGCCCCCAGGAAAGACAGAAGAAGATGTGTTTTTTTTGTTTTTTGTTTGGGAGAAGAAGAGATGGATTGATGGTGCGGGGCTGGCGCCAATGTTGCTGTGGACTGAATGGGTTTCTGGGGGAAAACGTTCCACTTGTGTTTCCCCCGGTGGCAGCGTGAGGATGGGGCAGGATGGAACTTCCTGCCTGTCTTGTCTGGCACCCAGACCTGGGGGGGGGCGGTTCTCCGAAGCTTTTGAGGCCCTGGGTTCGACCAGAGAAAGAGAAGGTTGGAAGCGTCTTCTGGTCATGTGACCCAGGGACCAAAACTCCCACCCCCCTGGTCGCTGTATGACAGGAGCTTTTTTTGGTGTTTTTGGTGCAGCTACTAAATGTGCAATGTGTTATGTAGCCTGGTTTATTATTTTTTTACAAGCTACAAAGCTCATTTGTAGTCCAATTGTATAAGCTGTGTGCTTAGAGGTATAACACAACTATACTATAACTTCAGTATCATAGACAGGTGTTGCATGGTTTTAGGGTTTGTTCATTTCATGTTTCCACTGTAATCAGGACTGCAAATAGTTTCAATAAAAGTGCAGCTAAAGTGCGAACGGTTAAATGTTACAATATTGTACATAAAGCCTTGATGATTTCCTCTTTTTTTATTTTTACAACTTTCATCTGTTTCCTTCATTCTGGCTGGAGAATCTCACTACTTGCTTGCTCATTCTCATTCATCCTATGCCTTGAGGAGTAATTTTGATTTTTTGTACTTTCTTTTCTATCTAATAATGCACTGTTGACCTTAATGGTGCCTTATGCAAGTGACTCAGCCCCGTGGCTGGGTGGCGGCGGCGGCAGCGGCGGTTTCGCTCCCTCGGGAAGTCACATTTGTTGTATGGGTGATTTGACAAGCTTGATCAAGGCTCAATTGCGAATTAACTCGCACCTCTTTTGTGTTTAACGACAGCTCTCCCCATCTATTCCTGACAGTTAATTGTGTTGTTAAAATGTTAATGTTCCCAAAAGTACCTTTTACTTTTTTCTGTTTTTGAATCAGAGTTTAGTTAAAGCATATCCGAACATGTAAACGAGACAAATGCTGTATGTTTAGAGCACTTAAATTTATTAAAGATGTTAACTACTGTGTAGTATGTACTCAAGTCCATCACACACAGCTCTAAGGTACAAAACAACCACAAAACTGGTGAACAGTGCTGCTCCTTTTCCCCCCCTGCATCCCTCCTCTCCTCCCCTGTCCCCCCCCCCCGTCCCTCCATCCCCTTGCAAGTTGGACTGAAGAAAAAGCTAAAGATTTATTGTAATTAACAGGCTGCAGTCGGACAGGCCTCGCCTTGTACTGCCTCTCAGTAATGAATTGCTAAAGGCTTTGTTGGCATGGAATCTGTCACAGACTGCTGACTGTGTAGGTTGGTTATTGACCTGTCTGGGGGAGCGTTGTTTTAGCCAAGCTGCAACAGTATTATGAAAACCACAGGAGCGAGCGGGGGGGGGGGCTCTCGGGAGGAGATACAGATCGGTGACGGTGCACATGGAAATTTGTCCAAAAAAACAAAACAAAACATGACAGTATCTCCCTCAAAGGTGAATCTTCACTGATAGATTTTTATTGGAGATGGAGGGATCATACCATTCCCAAATAAAGTGATCCATGCCCACCACCCCCATTCCTGAATAGCCCCCTGTTACCAATCAGCGACCTTGCTGCAGGAATTCAATGTTGCAGCAAGTCGCACCGCAGCATGCTCCGACTTATGGATTTCAGATCAGCGGGCGAAAGACACGGGATGAGTCCAAACTTGAAACTGCTTGCTGCGATAGATTTGGGAGTGCTGGCAGTGCCTTTTGTGGGCAAAAGGGAAGGAGAGCATCCATTCTGTGAGAACGGCAGCCAATACTGTTCAAGTGGTAATTGAGCCTTGATTAAGCCTCGTGTTTGCTCGCATCTTTTTACACTTTTCATCATCTCTATTCATCCCACCACTACCCCAACTCTTCTGTCACACACACAAACACACACACAGCTCTTTGTTCTCAACCGAATCTTTGTATAAAAAGAAAAAAAAACAACTTTTGTAAAATTGTTATGTTTATGCTTTATGAAATTTTTATTTGAAATTGTTTTGCAAAATTGTTATATTTCTGTATGAATGTATTTTTTATTGGAATAATAAGAAATTCTTATCTGACTTTGGCTCGCTTCCTTTGTCTCATTTGTTGATCCTCCTCAGTTATTATGCTTCATTATTGTGAAAGCTTTTCTTTTCTTTTTAATTGCCCATGGGAGGTTTGCAGCTTGTTGAGGATGAATGGCTGCATTTCAGCTGCACCCTGCCCTCCAGTAATATGAACACAATTAGATCAGGGTCAGGGTGTGAGCACATTTCTAACATTTTTAAATTTGTCACATAGAAATTATGGGGCAGGACGTCTGTTTTAGTTTGCCCGTTTCACGTTTATTAGAATTAAAACTCATGCAGAATGTCCACCGAATGAGTTAGTGTCTGTTTATCAGTTGTAAAAAGTCATTAATAATCTTTTAGAAGGAGCAGATATTTATAACAGTTAAATTGAGCAAAATGTTAATGGAGTTTGGCAGGCAGCAAGGCAGGCAGTCACTGAACTGCAACTCCAGCATGTATTTTCCAACTCCAGGTTGTTTATTTTCCAGAGTGGAAATTTTTTAGTGCTTATGAGTCTTAAGAAATCATTAATAATCTCTTAGAAGAAGCAGATGTTTATAACAGTTAAATTGAGCAAAATGATAATGGAGTTTGGCAGGTAAGGCAGGCAGTCACTGAATTCCAACTCAAGATTGTTTATTTTCCAGAGTGTCTTTCTTTTTTAATTAAATTAGGATTCAACTTATTTAATGTACCTTTTATGGCTCGAACTCGGTATTTGAACAGCAATACTTATTTTTGAACACTAGACTCTTGCATGCTGCCCCTTTAAAAATGAATTAGAAGCAGGAATGTTGTCCAAATGCTTTGTTAAACAGCACCTGCTCCAAATGTCTTCGCCTCTTCCTGTCTTGTAAATACCAGCATGAAAATATCTCCCTCTCGAATGAGCAAATTACATCTTTGCAGAAACCGGTTGCTAAACACAGAAACCTGACGCACCTCGCTCCCAGTGGCAAACATTCAGATTTAGCTTCTTTTTTTTTTTTTTCTCCCCAAACACCCCCTAGAAAAGTTTCTGTAAAATCTCACTGCAGTGGTTTCAATTCTAAGAGCGACTGACTGCTCGCTCCTTGGAGCTAGCTAGCTCTCATCAAAGCAGTATAAATAATTTATCTCCATCTCTTACAGCCCATGGCATTTAATTAGAGGGCCGCTTTTATACATTTGTTAGATAATTACTCTACTTGACACAGATAATGATACAAAACAGCAGTGGATAAACCAAAGAGCCTGGTTTAAGTTACAAACTAACAAGAAAATAAGATTAAAAAAAAAAGAAACCGACAGCCTTCTCCTTCTTCTCTGCTCCCCTGCTCATGGTGATGACCTAGAATGGGCAGGCAACTTATTAGCTCCTCTGATTTCCAGTAAAAGCTCTGTGGTTTATAAATGAAGCCTTGCCTGCAGTTGGTAATTAAGCTCTCTTTGGAGAACCTCCCAGCTTTGGAGTGGCAAAGAGTGTTGTTTTTGCCTCGAATGCTGCAGCTCCTTGATCTCTCCAAACTGCTGCCCCGCTTGATTTCTCAAACTTCAAATCTACCTGTGATGCATAATGCATGGCTAAAGAGCAGCGCAACCATCGCAGCGGCGTTCAGAGTCCAAACTGCCCGCTTGACCCGCACATCGCGAAAGTCCTGCAGGCTCAGATTCTTGTTTTTCACCTCTGGAAGGAGTCAAGCACATGTTGCATTTAATTTCCATGCAGCTGACTCACATCCTCACGATGTCAGTGGAACGTTCTCTTGTGAAGTGGACCATCATGGATAAAGTTTCTCGTAAATGTGGCACTAAGATCACATATTTCCTTTGATGTGTCCAGACTGCACATCCTCCATATGCTTTCCCACATTGATATTGTAACGCATCCTAAAACCCAAAGGATTATGGGAAACAATGAATCACTTTTAGATGTCACATATCTTATCTTAAATGTCTCGGGGGAGTAGATAAGATCTTGAGGTTGTCTCCCATGATAGTGTAATGGTTAATTAGTGGTTGAAAGTAACTAAATACATTTACTCAAGTACTGCATTTCCATACAGTGATGAAGAGCTTTTACTTTCCTTGAGTATTTTCATTTTATGCTGCATTTCAGAGGGAAATATTGTACTTTTTATTCTGCTACATTTATTTAAGAGCTAGTTATTTTTCAGATCACAACTAAAGACAATAAAACAATAAAACTGACTGGGACCCAATTGTCCACTATTTTAGAAGAAACCAAGGTTAGAAAAAAGTCCTAAAACTGAACAGAGTTGTGCAGCAGAATTTCTTCTTTCCTCTCCCCTTAATCATCTCACAAGCCCTGAGATTTATCTTGTGACCCTTTGGATGGGGCCCAAGCCTAGGTTGGAAAAAAAAAAAAAAAACTGGACAAAACTACTGAACTGTAAAAGTAGTTAAAACTATTTCCAGCTCAACAGTATAACAGTAGAACGCTATTAATGCACTTATGCATCAGTATTCATCTAAAAATGTCATATATGTTTACATATTAGTCACAGGGCATTTTCTCTGCAAAACCAGCACTTTTACTTTTGATACTCTGTACATTTTGCTATACTTTTCATGAAATCAGACCCCATTTTTGACACTATTTATGGTCAGTATGTTATCCCTCTGTATAATAGTTTCATGTAGGTAGTGGCGGGGTCCGCCATTCACATGCTGAATTTGATTTGGTTTATTTAATTTTATTTATTGATTTCAAACATTGAAAAAAACATAAACATAAAATATTAATAATATATAAAAAATAATGAATAAAAAAATAACTTTGAACATATTCAAAATACTTTAAATAAACAGCAAAAATTAACATTTCATATCTGAAATGGAGTAGGAAGACATAACATGCCTGTGTAATCCTACTCCTACACTAATTTATCAATACTCAATCAATCGCATGATTCAGATTCAGATTGCCTACCTAAACACAAGGGATTCACGATTAATTCTGCATGCATATTATATATTATGTATCAGTCAGGGGCTATGTTTCTGGAGAATGAATACCTTTACTTTTTATACATTTTAGATATATTCTTTATGCAGTTTATGGATAGCTTTTTCTGCAACTGCAATGTAATGTATTTACATTAAGTGGTTACTCCTCTGTATAGTAGCTTTTCTTGATAGCGGCGGGGTCTGCCTTTCAGGGACACTATAGCAGTCACAGGGCTATTTTTCTGCAGGACTACTTTTTCTTTTAATGCATTTCTTTTCTGTACTTTTAGGAATGCAACAGACCTTTACTCATAAGAGTATTTTTAAATAGTGGTTGTGCTACCTTCGCTTAAAGGTAGAATTAATAAACACACCAGAAAGATGGTTGATTGTTATGTCTCATTCCTGGGATGTCAAATACTGATGTTTTGGGTTGGTAAAGTGTCCCAAGCACAGGGAAATAATGAGAAAACAAGAAAATACAGGCAGAGAGCGGGGGATACAGACACGACTGCATGCTTTCAGTGGTACATAAGAAATGATTGAGAAGGATTATATTTATATGAGTCTAAAAATTGTTTTTTTTAAGGAAAATGCTGCATATATTTCCTTTAAGTAAAAGCTCTTAGCACTTTGTCCACTGCTGACAGCAAGACTGAATTAACTACCAGGCAACTGCCCCAGTCTGTGTCCCAAACTCCAAAGGGCTTCAAGGGCTTGTGGTAATTTGATTAAATGCAAATTTCTCAGGAAAGTGCACCATCTTACATCAACTGAAATGATAGAGGCTGCGAGAGATCCACACACTTGTTTGGCACTAATCTCAACACCTGCATTGCCATTATTCTTCACACGAGTTGAGAAATAATTCAAGTATTGACAGCGCATTTGAAAGGCACGTCTATTTCCATGTGATACACCGAGCCAGTCGTGCTGGAGAAGAATGAACATGTTATTCACGATCATTTCAAAGCTGTCCCGTGTCCACGTCAGTTGTATCAGTGAATCTCAATGAATGTGACTATCTCTCACTACATAATTGCAAAGGGATTACTATTTTATCATTCCCTTTCAAGCGGAAGGCCTTCCAATTGTGGATAGTAAAATAAATCATTATCCAAAATTGCTGTGAAATAACAGACGTGCTGCAGGAGTGAGAGATTGCCTTGCCTGAGTCACACACACACACACACACACACAAGAAAATGGACTATGATGGAGGCACACAGTGAGTTAAATGAGGGGAAATAATAAGGAAAGAGGAGGTTATCAAGCTCAGAGCCTGGTTCATTCAGCCAGCCAGACTGCAAGTCATCACATATGCAGACTTTACTCTGAAAGCTCCAGCGTCAGGGCTTTCTCCCCCCCTCTCTTTCTGTTAATGGAGTCTATTAGGACTTGGCTTGTAGGGGAAATAGGACTGAAATCAGAGGTCACTGACCCTCCTTTATGCTCCTGGCTTGCCAGCGCCGCGACCGCAGTCGCCACCACTGTGCCATAATCACCATCATCACCGTCCCCATCATCATCACCATCATCATCATCATTGATGCTATCTGCCTGTCCTATGCTGTCATTCCCATTTCACTCTTCCTCAGTGTCAAAACCACGAGTATCATCAGTACTATTGTTATTTTGCTAGCCTAATATTACTCCTCAGATTCCCCCTTAAACACCTTCCCACCTAATTTTTAAAATTTATTTAGTACACTTTATTTATTGACTTAATTCAAACATGCATGTACTATGTTCTCAAGGCTGCATCCTCATATCATCATGCAATATAAACATATCAGGACAAAGAACATCCCATAGCATAGGTATCAAATAAACATCCGATATGAATATTTTTTTAAGTGACGAAATAAAGGACAGAAAAAGTCATGATCACGCACGCAAGCACTCACGCACCCATACATGGAGGTGATCACATGATCTCCTGGTGGGGATAATAATAAATTTAACTCAATCAAAAACCAGGAGTATCATCAGTACTATTGTTATTCTGCTAGCCTAATATTGCTCCTCCTCCTCCTCCTCTTTGGATTCCCTGTTAAATAATGCATATTTCCTTAAACGAAGCCCCATAGTAAATTAGATTCTACACCTAATTACCATGTTGCAATTAGCAGAAGAAATGAGAGAGGATCTAAGAACATCGCCCACAACAAAGTGTGCCAGATTAGATGTTATTTTTTTTCTGTTTTCTGTTTTGTTTTGTGTTTAAGCTCCAGAAATATGTATGAAGAGCTGCAGCTCATTTTTTTGTCTTTCAACACAGATTAATTTTTTTTTTTTCTCACTGAAACTCTAAGAGCATCAGTTCTTTTGAAAATTGAGATGCAATCCTCAGACAGAGCCCTGACTCGCCCCCGAAAGAAGCAGCAGCTCTGGGAGAGATTTGTGGGTGACACATTGTAGCAGCCAGCGGGGGGTTAGCAGGGAAACTCCGCCAGCTGATGTCACCGAGCATGACCTTGTTGCCGAACTCACAATGAACCAGCGAACACGTCTCAGTGCTGTGCAAAGCACCAAGGGTGATGCCATAAGTGCAAAGTCTCACTGCAAGGATTAGTTTGACTAATAAAAATAGCTTTCAGAAGCAGTTCTGCTCAATATTATTGGTAAGATTTAACCACACTGGGGCTAGTTTAAGAGCCTCATTGAGTCTCATTAAAGGGTAATTATGGTATATTTATACCTAGGCCTCATTTTTTACATATTTTGGGTGGCTAAATGACTAAGCGCAAAAAGTTTTGAAATCGGTAGATCATCTTGGCCAGCAGCCATAAAACGGGCCTCAGTGTAATCCAATGGGGCAACTGCACCTGTCAAAGAATGTTCACTACAAGTGCTTTTTTTTGCTGCTGACAGGCTCAGATTGTTATTCTAAATGCCTGACAGTATTAAGGAAGAGATCCCTACAGAGATATACATTTTTATTGAGAGTAACATCCTTTTTGTTTAACCAGAAATGGACATTATATCACTCCATTCAAAGCCACCAGACTCCTTTGACCAAAACAGTCATTTTACCTTGCAGACCACGGGTGTTTGCTGGTCTGCCCTTGTCTTGATCGGTTAGTTTGTTTGCTATTGAGTGACTTTTAACATGTTAGAAGTTGGGATCTGAACTACTGCTTTGCCACACAACAAAATTCTGGTCCAAGGATTACATTGCAGCCATTGCAGCCTGTTTTGCAGCTGCTGGCTGATTTCAAAACTTTTTGAACATATTAGTCATTAAGGCCTAAAACAGAACTCTCTTATTGCTATATATATTTCTACATTGTCAGTTAGCTAACTTTTCTTTGGAAAAAAAATGTGGCTGCATGGCTGGATTAAACTGTTGACCACCTTTCAGCTCCTTGTTTGTCGTAACTTCGTTGAACAAAAGTTTATCTTACCTTTCTTTTCTATTAATTTATCTCGGTCAGTGAACTGGAATTGCTGAACTGGTTATTCTCCGAATGCAGGATATGTACAACATTTATCATTGGTGTCTAGGCTCCTGATCTCATTACTTCCCTCAGCAATGCACTGAGCAGGGAGTGACTGATAATTTCTCCCCTAGAGAGCATATATAAGTGGATGCCAGGGTTGAGGTGGGACTTTTCTAGAATTTCATGTCATTTTATTTCATGTAATCACAAGTACAATTAGTTGGGGAGGGTCACGTGCTTATGTTTTCCCGAACAAACAGAAATAAATTGAAAATAAATAGGACAGGGTTCATAAAAGGGGGAATTATTGAACATATATTCTAATGTATATTGAGGGGGGCAGATTGGTATTTTCTTGGTAGTGGTGGGGTCACGCCCTCCGCAAAGAACGCATGGTTACACCTGGAGCAGGTGCCAACTTGACCAGGTTGGTATTTGGGGCCGCAAGAAGGTTTGAAATCACTAATTAGCTCTGTCTTACTAAGATAACATATCCTCCGACAGATTAATTCTTCACTGTCCTGTGAAAAACATACATCTCCAAAACCTTTTGTCAAAAAAACAAACAAACAAAACAATCCTGTTTTTAGCTTTGTGATAATGCATTTTGTGGATGATCCAATTAGTTTTTAAATGGGAAAAATGGGTTTATTTGGGTTAAGTAGTAGGAGAATTTTCCACATAAAGTATATAATTTATTTGATCACAGAATTTCAAGATAAATGTTTTTTTCTTGCATAACAGGTTATCATGTAATAATCAATAAGAGCAAAAGCTGGGTGATAGAGTTGAAATCCTTATAATAATAATTAGTAGAGATATTTTGTATCTATATATGTGACAATATGGCAAAAATATGAAACATAAACATGCCGCAATGCAGGTGATGTTCACAGTAATGAACCGCGTTTCACTGATCTGCATTACATGAGACCGAGCTCTTGATATGTGTGGAAGTTGAGTTCGGACAGATAACAGCACTGCATGAAAAACACAGCCCACTCATTCATTTCAATCAGGCCACCACACTGATGCATCAGGAGTACGGGCTCATACGGACTCTGGGAAAATAGTTGACCAGTCAAACACAAGCAGGCATTTCTATCTACCAACTTTCTTGGTAGATGTTGACATAATAAGATCATATCATCAAAATATGATTCTCCTGACAGTTGATAAACTATGATATTGAATTATCACGCAGCTCTTATGGAGACCTTCTGGTTAGATTACATGGATCTGTTTAAATTAATTAATGAAAGCAGGAAAACCATGATGCATTCAGCTGATGAATAAGCATGTACATCAGTGTGATAATTGTGCGCAGTGTGTGTGTGTATGTGCCCGGTTGTGAGTACTGTAATAAAGCGACTGCGAAACTGAGTGACAGAGGAGTCTCTGGGTTCACACTCAGTCCTCAGAAGATGTAACTCCAAAGCTCAAGGTAAATGAGTCCATTTGAATACAAATCCGGGTCGAACTGGGTCACCGTCATAATTGTCTCCGTAATTAGATTCACTTGCAGAGTCTCTGGCTTGTGTCAGTCCGGCAGACAGCGGCAGTACACTCAGGAGAATGGACCAAAATACACTGTTAGCCTGTGGAGCCAGGGGTCGTGCGGTCAAGAAGAGGTGAGGACGGGCGAGTGCACATTCCCATATAATGGTCCCCGGTGTAATGATGTTTTTGTCCCTGCCCTTTCCCACTCTCATTAAGGCATTCTTGCGAGGTCACATTGCTCTCAGAACTATAGATGCAAAGCTTTGCCAGTTTATGTACACTAATGATCCCAGTTGTTATGTTACTGTCATGGCATTGGCTGTCATTCTAAACTATGTGTTGCTATGGTGTGACCGAAATAACTGCATTGTCACTTCTTACCTCTGAAAGGCTCTGTTTGACTCCCCGAACACAAAGTGTTTTCCCCGCAACCCGCAATCTGAAGTGCAGGGATTTCATTTACAGCACCTAACCGACATGTCAAGCTGTATAAAAGCTGGTATGATTTTCAATTTCCACGCTATTATATAGGTAGTGCAGAGAGACACTTATTAGTTGGAGTCAAGGTCTGAGATGCTTTGAAAAGTCCTCTTCTCTCTTCTACAGGTTAACAGTGTGCATTTGCATTAATCACCATGACAACTGCCTCCTGACTGTGTGTTATGCCTGGCAGAGAGAAGAAGAAAGCAAGCAGCGGAGAGATGGCGATAGCCTCGTGACAAGATGTATTTTAATTTCACACTTTGTGAATATTTTCGCTTCAAACTTACTGTAACACATCCCGATGTGCTCAAATCCCAATTATTGCAGGAAAAGATGGGGTCAGAGCAGACAAGCTCTATTATTTTCTCTTGTAAGACCAGATCTGTCCACTTCATCTGTGTCTCAGAAATCCATGAAATCAAGTATCACAGGTTTTTCTGTCCATCTAACTTCTTTTTAAATGTGTTTATCGTGTGCATGGTTGCAGAGGGAAGGAGCAGAATGCAACAAGAGACAGGTTGTTAGGTCCTGTCACAGACACACACACATATATGCAAACATATTTACATGTGCAGGCAATTTAGAGGTTTTAAATTCATGTCCGCATGACTTAATATAGCTTTCAGCCATACTGGCAGTATTTTCTCCAAGTGCAACCAGTTTTCACTTTCCCTGTAAAATATTAGCACTAAATTTTGTACAGATGATTATGGTCCCCTCAGAATGAATTACAATCTCTTATTACAGGTTTTGTTAAATTCTGGTTTATCATTTCTAAGGTCTGTTATTTCTGTATTGCAGACAGTTGCTTTGTATAACAGAGCACTGCTATAGACATAGTTCTGATCCTAGACTCTGGAGGATAAAACAATATAAAATCATTTTAAAATGAATATTTTGTTAGCATGCTAACTACGATGTTGAACATGGAAAACATTATACATATCAAAGACCAGCTTGTTAGCATGTACAGTCTTAAGCTGCTAGTATGGCTGTAGGCTTGAAAACGGATAAAATACTATAAAATTCTTTATAAATTAGCCTGCTCAACAGCAAAAGTGAACAGTGAAGTTGCATGTTACTTAACTTTCTGTCAAATGTGCATTTAAGGTGTAATATGTAAGAATTTGCCCTTTGAAAGCATATTACTAAAACTGCAAACTGCTGCTTAACGTAGCTGCCATTAGCAAGTTATCTGAGTTAGCTGTGCAGGTAGCAGTTCAGAGCACTCCGGGGAGTGTTGTTGTTTACGCTGCAGTAGCAGCTGATTTGTGATAAAACTTCAATCAAACTTTAGTAGATAAGAACAGGCGTCTTTGATGTAACATCAAAACGGTTATTTCTTTACATTCTGTTGATAATTGCAGTGAATTTGTGAATGTTTTAAAATACAAGTCGTACATGTTGCTCCTCTAAACAGCTCCAAATCTTCTACATACACACTCTGCTTCTTCTGTATCGAACTTTTTAGAAATAGGGAAAAAAAAAACACACTGTGGATTAACAAGTTAAAAGAATCAACAGTTAGGAGGAGGTATTTACATCTATTGATACATTAAGAAATCCTCAACTGAGGGTTCAAGAAGTTCAAGCAACATTGTCTGGCCAGCAGCTGAGCTGACACAACATGCAAAAAAGATATCTTTGAGGTTACCAGAAAGGGCATTTCCATTGGTTTGGTAAAGACTAACTGCAAGCAGTTAAAAACAAGCCAACAAGTCCCGTGGCAGTTTGAATGTCCTCCGAACACACCCAGAGGTAGCTTATTTGAAATCATTAAAAATTATCATTAACAAAGGAGATGACCTCCAAATTTTCTAACTAACAGATTGTTACTAAGATTAGCAACTGTACAAAAACTTTTACAAAATTTCAAACTGACATCTCCTAGAGGCAGTTTGTAATAATAATAATACCAATACTACTACTACTACTACTACTAAATATAATAATAATAATAATAATAATAATAATAAATTTTTATTCAGGCTATTTCATTTTCTAAATTTTTTGAGCAGTATGGGAGTGAGATACAACTTTAAATAGTTGTATTTTGTAATTATTTTTAATCACTTATAATTACTTTTCTTTTCAAAACACTTTTTACCAGGCCATATGTACACCTGTAAGTGGTACGACCGTCGTCGCCTCCCCCCGTACACTTGCCTTCAAGTGGATCAGGCCATCCTTAATGTCAGAGGTCAAGCAGGAAATAATCCAATTCATTCAAGACAGAAAGAGCGGAGTTTAAACCGAAGTACAAATGAAAGTTTCCACAAGGACATACTTTTGCTGTAACCACGGGTTTTCTGCACGTTATTGTGACTGTATGATCCAGATAAAAGCATCTGCAGACGCACAGTGAATAAACTGGGGGACAGCATCACTTTTTCGTAGAGGAGCACTTTTTGGCACGTTCCTGTCCAGGATTAAAAATGATGGATTTTCTCGGATTTTGATGATATTGTGGATTATTCCTCGTGAAGCAGGATCAGGAAACTACATGCCAGGTGAGGCCGTTTTCTTCTAAATGTAGGCTTATAAACTCTTGCTGTGTTTGATGTGTGTGACACCAGAGCTGCAGCTGTTGTTAAGCTTTGTTTGCGTTAATATGAGAGATGGTTTAAACTTTTCTTTGTGTGGTTCAGAGTGCTGTGTGTTGTTAATGAGCGCACTGCGCTGTTGAGAGACAGATTTATTTATTGTGATGATGTTCTGTTCTGTAAACCCTGTTGAGATGCAGGTGAATGTATATCTAGTAACTCTCACTGCCTCCGTCTTTCATTGGCTGGCTTCATAATTGGCTGACTGCGTTTTATTTTTGTTACAGAGCTGGAATTGTCATAGGTAACTTTTGCAGTAGGGGAGACCGGGGCTGGTGGGAACGCTGTTTGCTGGAGCATCATAGTGAGTAACTCAGCCTTTGTTCACGCTAGATCTCTCAAATATCAACAAATGGCACCCATATTTGTCTACTACAAATAAAACTCACTTGATGTTCATTACATTATCTCAGCATATGTAAGATAATGGCAAATACAGAGTTCATTGTTACAACCTACCCCACTACTGTGGCAAGTTGTGACATTAGCTGGGAATAGATTGTAACAACAGTAGATAACTTGCTGATTTAAGATCCACACCATCAAATTTATGAAAGGACTTTATCGAAGAGTGAATTATATGCAGTTCTGAACAATGTTAACAATTTAAAGTGATTTTAAAAGTGTGTGTGTGCGCACTTGCATACCTATCTAACAGTGGACTTCCACGTCGGTACACATTCACCGTGTGTGTATGTGTGGGCCTAGAACTGACAATGTACGCGCTTGACCCACAAGTCAGTGAGTTTGCAAAGTCATGCCATGCACCCAGTGCAGAAATCCTCATCATTTTGTGGAACTGCAACAACTATTATTACGTAGCTAACTGTTTTAGTGCGTGGGCTCGAAGCATCAAATTAAACTAAAGAAACTGCCACTTTAAGTTATGTAAGTCAAACTATTGTTACTATATCTACAATACAGTGATTTTCAGGAAAAAAAATACTCTCAATTTAAAAAAAAAAAAGTAGTTTCTTACTAGAAAGTCTTTTTGGGGAATTTAATCAACAATGTTGCTCACAGACACATGCAATTTCTCAGTGAGCTCTAAAGGGAAATGTACAATATTGATGATGTCACCACAGCTTTTTTTCTGATTGGTTAAACTGACAGTGGCACAGCTAACCCGATGTTACATCACTCCCTGGCCTCCCCTGCCACAGGAGAAGACACAGTAAGTTGGGCTGGTAGTTTGCCTTTTCTCCCCCCATCAAGGGAAGGGGGTCAGATGGCCAAAGTTTAAGAGTTGGAAAAGGTTAGACTTTGCTTTAGATTTTCTTCAATAGACATTTTTCATGGTAGCCATTTTGACACATAATAGTAAACAAAGGTGTTAACAGTGATATTAATTAAGGTTTGTTCCATTCAGGTCAAACAGGGTGCTACCATTGTGCATTTTGGCTCACTGGAAGGTCTGCTACACTAAATGGAACTGGACCTTAATTAATATTGGTAACACGTGTTTACTCCAGTATTTCATATCAATATGGTTGCCATGACAACGGTCTATACTACCAACCTTTGGTGTAACCGTGTTAAACTACGGTTATTTATGATGAAGGGAGGGTCGTGCATTTTCCTTTGTTCTCCACTGATAAAACTGACACTTTACTTTAAAGCAAACAGCAAGTTTTGAAATATCATTAGCTACAAGAATTAACTTTGTTAAATGATTGTGTACTTTATTTTCATCACAAGTATGCAAATGCAGCCATGTTAAGTCAGTCACCAGGTTTTATGTGTTTGATATTTACATTTCACTTCATCATCTCTCATTAAATCCTAAGGCTACAAACGAACACTCGTGCAGAATATTAATCCTCCTCTCTCTACCTCCATCTCAGGAATTAATTTTGCAATGCACACCAGCGTTCTTTGGACTAGACCCTAATTAATTTTTGGTCACACTAATTAATTATCGACTGAAAAGTGAAGAGCATGTAGGAAATACTGTAGCATGTGACAAGGAAGAGGGGAGATAAAAAAGTTGCTGCTGGTGTTGGAGGCAGCGGCCTGATGTACATGCAAAACAGTGTGACAGTATGTAAAGTGAATGTAGTGAAAATAAGGTGGTTCTAACTCTTAACTTTTAATATGGCGTGTGACTTGTTTATTCCTCTTTATTTAACCTTTTAAATTGCTCACATCATACTTTAGCATAAATACAAATTAAAGGGATTGTTCAAGTTATTTTAAGTGGGGCTGTATGAGGTATTTATCCATAGTCACCTACAGTAGACGGCGGTTTGTAGAAGTAGCATGGGAACCTGTGTAGGATGCTAAATAATGTACTGATGTGGACAGGGTCAACAACAAAATGTATTTTAGCCACCCAAAAAATATTTTAACTGTACACTATATATAGAATATTTTCACCACACTACCTTGCCGTCAGACAGCCTTTTATAACAGGTAACCGCTGTTATATAAGACAAATATCGGTCTGTCCAAACGCCAGAGGCAAAATCAGTCATTTTACCTCGCAGAACACAGGAGTTGCTCGTCTTCCACTGCTTTGATCAGTTAGTTTGTTTATGTTAATATATTTGTCACACATGCTGGAAAAAAAAGTTGAAAACTCATAATTTCAGGGCAACTGACAACTACCAATGAGTTTACTCAGTAACTTTTGAACTTTTTTGTTTGTTTGTTTGGTTTCAGAAACTCAAAGATTCAGGTTTATCTAAAGAAGAAAGGTAAATTGGGCTCAAAACTCAAAAATCTATTGAAGTTGCATTGACATTTTTATTTTTCTCAACTTTTTTTCATTTTTACAGTGCAAAAACACAAAGAGACTAACCAAACGAGGTAGTGGTAGACAAGTTCAGCAAAGTGAAATCAGTGATTTCGCCAAAAGGCGTCTGGTTGAGCACGAGAGCGATATTTGGCTTGCATAGTGGTAATTTCCCATTGGAAAAGGCTGTCTGACAGCAAGGTAAAGTGGTAAAATATTGTAAATATAGTGGACACCTATAGAAATCTACAGTCCATAGCAGTAGATTGCTCAGCTTCTGACACCAGTACTCCTGCAGCTTCTCCAAACTGGGGGCATGTCGACCGCCATCTACTGTAGGTGATACACTGACTATTGATAAGTATGTCATACAGCCCCTCTTCAAAAAATCCGAACTATCCCTTTAAGTCTGTATTAGGGCTGCATTGTCTCCACTGCAGGTTGCACATATGCAAATGGGCTGCAGAGCCACGTTGGAAAAAAAAAAAAGATGGAATCAGTGAACAGGGAGAAAGGCCATGCACTTTCTATTTTCAGCTGACATGTTATCCAGCATATTTCAAAGATTAATTGCAGCTCCCCGTGGAAAAAGACATCTGTCCTCCAATTATTGAAGTGATTGTTTTGTTTTGCCGGCTTATTCTTTGGGTCAAAGGGTCCTGTAGTAAAATATAAATGACTTGAGCCGCGCACGGCCTCTCTCGCATGCTGATGCATAATGCTTCTGAGACGACACTTAGGAATGTTAAAAGGTTTCATAACCCTGGATCGACATTGAGGCTAATGGCAGCCATTCTCTGGGAAGCGAGTAGCCTTTTAGAACTGCAGTCAGCTCGGAAAAAAAGCCGACGCAGAGAGCAAACATGACGCTGTGGTTATGTGGGATCCTCACATCTCCGCTTTTGGTGATTCTCATACTTTGGTGTTTTATCATCAGGCTGAAACCAAAGCTGTTTATCCTTCTTGACATTTTGAAGATAGGGGGCTTTAAAACCGCGACGATAAGCTATTTTTATAGATGGAATTTGTTTTCTTTTTACCACAGAAGGGTAAGTGTTAACAACCACATGTGCAGATCATTTTTCATTTTCTGCAAACGGAAATTCTTTGCTTTACATTTGTAATCAGAGACTGGCTCCTTTCATGCTGTACATGGTAATAAAATTCACATCTAAATGTCCTCAGATACTCCAAAACCACAGCGATGTTCCAGCTCTGAGTGTCTGAGTGTTGCTGGGAGCATGTAACCAGCGAGGCTGACTGACTGCGACGCGTCACGTCCAATCACTGCAGCAGACAGGCAACAGGTTACTTTGCATTTTAATTATGAGAAGGTCAGGCCAGGGTTTGTTCTCCAGCGTTGTGCTTCATGTGATTAAACATGCACCGGACGCATAATTTATAGAGCACAGAGGACGCATTGACCCCATCGCAATTTTTACAATCTCCCACAAGCCTTTGTCAGTGCAACGTAAATAATGCCAGTAATTTATGGCAGAAAGATGAAGGTTGTTTGGGGGGGGGGGGGAGAAAACAAAAATCAATGATACATGTTCGGGCAATTTCATTAATTCTGTTTCTTTAGAAATCATACTAGTTCCAGGGTTTTGTCCTTGTCATACTTCTGTGTTGTAATTGTATAGATGACCTGTGCGCCTGCTTTTTTTCTGGTGAGGACAGGCTGACAACTTTTTGAAGTCGTATTTTCCCAAGTTTACGTCTAGAGATGTTTTGTTTTGTCCAAAACCCAAACACAATCAGTTTGATATAAAAAAAATATTAGAAAAGCTGCAAAAATCCTAACAATTTTGCAGCTTGAACTACTGAGTGTTTTGGCATTTTTTCTTGAAAAATGACTTAAACTATCAGTGTGTAAGAAAATATCAATACACTTGAGTATCACAATAATATGTTTTGTGATACTGTATTGATTCTCAAAAACACTATCATTATATGGTGATACATGCAATGGTTCGTGGCAGTGGCTCAGTTTGTGTTGTGTTTAACCCCAATGGCAGGATAGCATCGTTATCTTTCTTTACTGTTATGGTTGCATAAAAAATAAACTTTAACTCTAACTTATACTATGACAGCTTTCCTAAAATTAAATTAAAAAAAAAAAATAATAAATAATCATCTTCGTGATATAAACTATTAATCGGTTATCAAAGTTGGTTCTGCTTTCGACTAATCAGTTAATCGTTCCAGCTCTACATTCAACCAGCAGATACTTCATACAGTCACTGCTCCCAGCCTCTGAAATATTTCATACCTTTAATGTCTACTCTAAAATCACACAAACAAAATAAAATGTGTTGAAGCAGGCTAGCTGTTTGCTTGTTTCCAGTTTTCATGCTAAGCTAAGCTAAATGTCTGCCGGCTCCAGCAAAACTTGGGGGTGGCAGCAAAAATCAATTATTGTGATTCTTTTTTTGTGTGTGTGTTGATTTCTGGATTCCTGAAACATTTATATATATATGTATATATTATATATATATATATATATATATTATATATAATATATATATATATATATATTATATATATATATATATATATATAATTATTGTATATTATTAATATATATATATGTGTGTGTGTGTGTGTGTGTGTGTGTATGTATATATATATATATATATTATATAAAATAACTAGCACCTAGTCGTTAGCTCAATGCTAACACATATGGGTAATTCCCATTAATACATGAATGTGAATTAGTATCATTGCGGTAATATTATCTTAACAAACAAATCCATGCTCAGACTTTCAGACATATATTTCCTCTGATCTGTGGAGACACATTGCTAATTCAATCTGCTACTCTGACCTCAACACTCCACACTGAAAAGCTACAGCAACCTCAAAGGGTCAAAACTCAAACTCAAGTTCAAGCTCCAATGTGAGGGATTTCATTTAAAGGCTGGTGTGTGTAGTTTTCAGGGGCTCTGTTCATTTTGGTTTAAAATCTTAAAAGCCTTTTCTTATTATTTATTTTTATATGCAGTATCACGATGATGCTGCTGAAATAAAACTCAGAAGGAGAATCAGGAGATAAGCGTATCACCCCAGCCCGAATATTTACTGCATACAAGGTGTCAATCTTCTTTTTGAACTCTTGGCAAGAAAACAACTGAACCACTCTCACAGCTGAAGGAGCTGCTGGCAAGGTCCTCATCTCTCCAAAACACATCCAAACATCAAGAAGTTATTGAGTTGAACTCGTTTGTGTTCAAGTTAAATTGTGACCTTAAACAATTATACATAAGTATGTTGAGAAAGAAAGGAAACAAAATCAGTGATTAATGTTTAGGCAATTTCATTAACTCTGCTTCCTCAAAATCATACTAGTCCCAGGCAGCTTTTCCTTGTCGCACTCTTGCGTTTTTAACAAGTGTTCTCGCCAAAGGAAACAGGAAACATCAATGGCCAGAGAGTACAATTCCCACAGTAAACCTGCGGTTGCGAGCTCTTGTGATGTCTCTAGTTTTTGTCACCCACCAGATTTCACTGTGGTTCTCGTTATGTATTCCCACTGAGCTATTTTGAGGGCCAGTACACACAAATACATGAGGTGAAAAACTGCATAGCTGACATGGATTACATTCTGTAAGCTTCAGAGATTCAAAGACATCAGCTCTTTTCTGGGTGCCAATCGGCACCCCCCAGACCCCCCAACAACAACAACAACAACAGCAACAACAACAACAAAAAGTTGCTCCTTTATTCCCAATTTATTTCCCATGGAATACCGCTCTAATTCACATCCACCCCCACCACCCCCTCCTATAAAAGCTTGCAGATGCCATTCACTTTGCTTCAGGACAGTACACTGTAAAAAAAAAATCATACAGGAATGTAGTGGAATCAAATAATCTTTTCTCATTAATCTAATGTAAATATATAAGTTTCATTTAATCTAGGTAATTAAACTTAAAATGTATTATAAGCATGAGTTATTCTAACTAGAGGTCTTTTGACTTGAAATAATGAGTTGAATGAATGTGCTGTACAGAGTTCAGTGAACTCATTAAGTTAAGTTTCTAAAGAAAAACCTTTATATAGTTTGAAGCTGACATGATAGCTCGCTGTGTGTCTCTATACTGTAACAGTTGTTGGTTCAGCTTAATATGAATTTATTGAACATGTTTTCTCAAGTACAGCTGAATTAATATCAAGTTTATTTACTAGAAAAGTTCATTTGATTGGAATAATTGCTAATCTTACCTCTGCTTTTTCTCTACAAATTCAGTCAACTTAAAATTTTTAGGCAGCCTGAACACGTCTGACTTTAAGTCTTTTGACTTGACATGATCAATTGAATTAATGCAGCATGCTTGAACTTAAATTTAAATTTTAATAAATCATGAGAAATGTTAGATGTTATAAATGTGGGCGTAGAGTTGTTGTTGTTTTCTTAAGTACAACCAAATGAATATCATGTTAATGTGTTTTGAATCATTACAAAATTACCTCAACTTTCCTTTTTAAATTCTTCAACTTAAATTTTAAGGCAGCCCGGACACTAACTTTTTTTTAAGTTAAAACAGTAACAATAATTTTCTTTTTACAGTGTAGCCTGGCCCTGCTCCATAAGATCCAGTTCTCAGACTTTAGCCTTTTCTCTTTTGCATACTGTAACGCAGCAGGGGAGGGAGGGCTAACTTTCTCACATGGGAGGCCAAAGACTGTGACATAATTGTTTGGCACATTATTAACACTCAGTGGCTGTGAATGCCACCTCCCATGCTTGGCTGAAGAATACACTCCAGCAGAAATTGGACATTTTTGTCATTCGAGCAAAAAAAAAAAAAAAAATAGGGAGGGGTCACTATCAAAATAATGCGTTCCCACCCGCCCTCTAGGAAATGCTTGCCCACCCGTGTCCTACCGATGTCAACACTGAGCAAAACAAAAAAGAGCCACAACCTGCCGTAGCCTCGGGGCTGCCCTGCTCTCGGGCTCGGGGCCCAATCATGTCATTTTAGACAGCAGCACTTTGGCTCACAATAATCCGCCATCATCAGGCGGGTAATGGTGTTTTTCAATATTGCTCTCCAGGTCCACTTGCATTCCAAAACCGTGAGCATCCTTTAGTGTTTTTGAACAGAGCAGACAAACAGCGGAGATGACGACGTCCTCCCCTCCTGCTCCTCTGCTGATATTACTCTTGGCCTTTAAGAGCCTCTGGAAAATTCCCCTATGATGAGCTGGAGGCGTCTGCTCAGCGGAGAGGTGATTTCCATAAACCAGGTCACAGTGCTGGTGGTTAGGACTGTGATCACTCACATCCACTCCACCATGAGGGGATACTATTGTTTTGTCCCTCTGCCAAGCGCTGGTCGCTTCCCGTAGACGAGTAAGGGCTTTTTTTGGTTCTGCAAACACGGAGGTTTTGCTCCTGCTGTGGAGGTAAAGATAAGAGAATAATGTGGCCACCCTTCAGTTAGTTCCACATGACATTCGAACAAAACTTCACTGTCGGTAATTATATAACACACCCTGAACTGTTGAATTAGTTTCTTACAAATTAATCATGCTCTTTCCTGACATGTAAAACATGGCCCACAACATATTATTCCTAAATTACCTTTATTTTTTTAAACTAAAACACAATGAATATCAGCTGAAAGGCCATGGTGAAAATTGCTTAATTGTCTGTTCTGCTTGTCCTTGGGTATGTTTGGCAGAAACTGAAAGTGCAAGAATGACTCACGGCATAAAGAGGGAGCAGCAACTAAACAGCAGGAGGACTCAGTTTTCTATTTCTGTTGTCTTTCCATTTCTGTGCCAGTACACTCTCATTATGACTGGAGAGGTGATGGTGTCTTTAATCCACTTATCGTTTGCAAACTTCAATTAATTTATTCCCAGGTTGACATTGTCAGATGTTTTGTTTTGTCTAACCAACAGTCCAAAACCCATACATACTCAGTTTACTATCAGATTCCTTCCTTTACAGTTGAGATATTTGGATCAGATATGTCTGTATGTAGGTATGTCCTTAGATTTCCTCGAGAACCATTTATCTGATTGATTTCACACTTGGCAGGTGTATTGCTGAGGACCCAAGGGAGTGCACTGTCAAATTTGGTGCCATTTGAACTGATGGAGGTGGCGCTATAACAACAAATTTTAGATATTGGCCTGTAGCTTTTGAACCCTAAGATCCTTTTTTTTTTTTTTTTAATTTGAATATTGTCCAAAATAGTTTTTTTTTGCTGCTCCACCTTCAAATTTAGAGCAGTTGTCACCAAATTTGGTACAGAACATCTGTGGATGCCGTGAAAGGGCACTGCACTAGTAAGATATAGAAAATCAACCAGGGCCTTGAAGTAATGAATGTTTTGGTATTTTTCCTTGAAAAATGACTTTTAATTGATGTCAAAAGTGTTGCTGATTGTTTTGTTGTTCGGTTAATTCAGAAATTGTTTCAGCACTGCAGTCAACCAGTAAAGACTTCGAAAAGTATGTAGCCAAGAATAACCCCCCAGAAATTTTTTTTTTTTGGGCTTTTGTTGTTTAGATTATACAAACACAATAAGGACTCAGTTTTATTTTCCTGTTGTATTTTATTTTCTATTGCTGCACACACTCATTTTTGATTGTAATTGAAGGTGTCTTGTTGTTACCTTGAGGTTCCCAGTCAACTAGGGTTGTAATTGCAGATTATTGTCATGACTGATTAACTGACTGATTGGTTTCCTGTTGATTCTATTAATCGTTAGCTCTAAAAAATGTCAGCAAACATTTGTAAAAATTAATATTTGTGTTGTTATAATTTCCCAAGTTGATGTTTTGACAGATTTCTTGTATTGTCCAACTAACAGTCCAAACCTCATACTATCTACTACACATACTATACCTTGGTACTTTTTTACAGATACTTTTTGGGGTTTTTGTTGTCTAGATTACACAAACAAAATTTACGTTAATTAGTGCAGCTTTAGACTGTTGATTGGTGGATTTTGTTACATTTGATGGAAGCAGGATAGTTGTTTTGCTGTTTCCAGTCTTTATGCTAAGCTAAGCTAAGCAAACTGTTTGCTGGCTCCATCTACATATTTACTGTAAACATGGCATCAATCTTGTACTTTACCATCTTGGAAATAAACTAAACCGCTCTTATCAGATAGTTACAGGAGCTGCAGGAAGGTTCTCATCTCTCCAAAATGCATCCAAACATATATCAAAAAGTTATTGATTTGAACTTTTTTGCCACTTAGATTCAAGTTAAATTGTGATCTTTAACATTTACACGTAGTTTGCTTGTTGAAATTTAACTCGGTGCAGTGGATTTTTTTCCCCTCAAGGAGTTCTGCTAGTCAGAGACAGAATCCAGCAGAACTTAAGCACCAATCTGCTGCAGATGCACTTTTGATATGAATTTTAAAAAGAGATGAGCTTTCTGAGTTCACACCAGCAGAATGATGATGCACACAAAAAGACAGACACAAAGACAGACTATCAGAGCTCCGAGGTACACTGAACCTATTTATTTGTGTTTGTTTTCAAGTCATGGTTGGAACATACAACAACAACAACAACAAAAAAAAACCCCAACTCAGCCCAGTTTATATTTTAATTAGTTTACCACTGTTGCATATACAAATCATAATTCTGCCAACACCCCACAGTTAATGGATCCCAATAAATGAAATGTACATTTTGAAAATTGAGCAGGCACGCTTCCAGAATAAAGGCCTAGTTAATCATACGCGGACAGTTATTCATTGATTCTCCGCATCAAGTCGACTTCTGATACCGCACTTCCTTCTTATTTCCCCGCCAGCCATTCATTCCTTTTATTTGCATGACAGACTTCGTGCGGGAAGCGTCCTTTTTCTCCCCCTCGCCCGACATTGTTTGGTTTTGTCGGTACGTATCCTGTTGTTTTGTTTTGAGGGTGTAAAGGTCTTTGGGAGACTGAGACAGCCGTATCAACCCTGTTTAGCATAAAGCTTGTGGCTGGCCCCGTCCGTGGCCTAATGAAAAGTAGAAGATAGGCTATGCTTGTCATGCTTGGCTAGCCCTGTGATCGGCAGACTGTGGACAGTTACTCTGCTTGCATGCCAATTAATCTCACCCTCTGAATTTCCCACCGTCCCTGTTTTATTCACTGCTTAATGGAAAAAGTCTCAGGCTTGCTTTTTGTACAAATACTCATCACAACAATGCATGTTGGATTTATGTGCATGGCACAGACTTTATCTGGACGTTTTATAGTTTCACACAGATTGATTTAGCTGAATTCACTTTGCATGCTCGCCCCAGATACGGACTTTAGAGTCTAATGGTTTTATTTAGCTGCAGATAAAATAAGGCAGTCCCAGTTGTGTAGGATTACAGCTTTCCACGGACTGTTAGATGCCTCTCAGGATCATATTTTCCACCTTTTGATATGGTGCATTGGTTAAAGGGCACTTTGAGCCGTATTAGCATGCTGCTCAGGCAGCCACTGAACATTATTATTCTCTTTTATTTATATGTCAAAGCAGTGGGAGGAACCTGGATCCCGGCTCGGGCTCAAACGCTCCTGGCTCCGTCTCAACAGACAGCCTGAGTGTCTTTAAATGGCCAGTCATCACCATCGGAGAGCAGATAAAGATGGATTTCAGATGAAGATTCATCGGGCGAAAACAGACCTGAGCTTGCTGTTTCTGGCCCTCATCATTCATCACGCATCATCTGCTACATGCTTACACCGAAATAAATAAAATAAAAAAGAATCTGAAAAGCACTCATACAGCTATTTTACAAATCAACAAAGAGCTGACAAAAAAGAGCCCATTCATCATTAATAATAGACGCGTTGGCTAAGCTCACAAGGCATGTGAGGAATCCAGGTTACAATTTATGGGATAAATATTTCATCGCTAACATCTGTCTGTATATTCTGTGCCAGTGTGTTTTGAAGTTGTTACAAATGAACGTCAAACGGAAAGTAAGTGAACAAGCCGTCGAGGGAATGGAACAAACATGTAGCAGCGCTGGGAGGAGAGGGGAAGATTCACAGGAAGAAAAAAAAAAACAAAAACTCAACAGCAAACAATTTTCCTTGGCTCGTCAAACAAATTAAATATGCAGTTTGGCGGACTTCACAGTGTAGCTCCTGCACGAGGAAAAACAAAAAAATTAGAAAGGGGGGGGGGGGGTTAATCGAAGGGGGGTGAATTTGTGCCCTCCTGTGCTCCCTTCTCCCCCTTTTCCTCCCCTCTCTCGCTCTCTGTTGGGGCCGCGCCATGGCTTGGACAGTACTCGCATTCTTCCACGGCTTATCCCAGGACTCTCTCAATTAAGCGCTAATAGGCAACCACACAAAAAGAGCTCTCAAATTTAAAAAAAAAAAAAAAAAAAAAAAGCGAGAGAGAGGAGGCTTTGCTCGCTTTGCTTACATTCAAATAATTTTTTTCGTGACTTTGAGGGGAAATGCCCACCTAATTGCCCATACTGTGTCCTATTTCCTGTTTCTGTTTATTGTCTGGGTTTTTGATTTGATTATGCCCAGAGGAATCTGCTCCCCCCTTTTAAAGGGATAGATCAGATTATTTGAAGTGGGGGTTGTATGATAGTCAGTGTATTAGCTACAGTGGATGCCAATTGACAGACCCCAGTTTGTGGACAGGGTCAGCAACAAAAGGTATTTAACCACATGAAAAAGGTCTACCTAAAAAACACTTATCTGTTTAAGTGTACACTATATGAGACTTTCAGCACTTTACTATGCTGTTATTGCTGTCACCAAAACAACCAAACTCCATAGGCAAAATTAGTAATTTTACCATCTTAGAACAGGGGAGTTGCTGATCTACCGCTGCCTCAATCTGTCACTTTATTTATGTTATTGTGTGACTTTGGTGTTTTACAAGGATAGTTTGGATTCACCAAAGTCACACAATAGCACAAACAGCTAACTAGATTGAGGCAGTGGTAGACCGGCAACTCTTGTGTTCTGCGAGGTAAAATTACAGATTTTGCCTGTGGAGTTTGGTTGGGTTGGAGGGAGAAATATTTGGCTTATATTAAGGCGGTTTCCAATCAGAAAAGGCTGTCTGACAGCGAAGTAAAGCTGTGAAAATAATCTCAGTATAGCATACACTTAAACTGATGTTCATTTTTTTTAGGTGGACCTTTAGTAAGTGGCTTAAATACTTGTTGTTGCTGACCCTGCTTCCATGCTGGCACTCTGCTTCTCTGCTAACTGGGTGTGTGCCAACAGCAATCTACTGTAGCTAATACACTGACCTCATACAACCCCACTTGAAATAATCCGAACTATCCCTTTAACACAACTGTCTGCTCACTTGAACATGGTCAATAGGGGAGCAGCACCTAAGATGGGACATGACAGCTCTGCTTTGACAGCCACTTACAGCCGCCGAGCACAGGTCAAAATGTCAAACGGGCCGTTTTGACAAAGTCCCGCGTGTTTTGACAGACATCCTTAAAGCGCTTAATGTGAGAAATACCAATACGTTAACAATTCAAATTAGCAGCGGCTTCCTTCCTCCTGCTAAATAGCTTCCACTGCCATTGTATAATCAAGAAGAAAAGAATAACACAGAACATGAATACAAAGTGCCTATAGCAAAGCACCATACTGAGTAGAAACTAAAGCAGTTGCCACATCAGAGCACATCCATATGAAATGAGTTACTGATCGGGCTGTTTTTCAGCTTCAGAGAATATGGCACCGAATCAAAAACCCACACTTTCAAAAAGGAGGCAACCCCCCACACCCCCCTCCCCATTCACCACCACCGCCGCCGCCATCACCACCAGCGCCGCAGCCATCCCCCCTAACAACCAAAAAAAAAAAAAACAAGGCTTAGGAGCCAAGCAGGCTGTGCACCCCGGTGTCTGCACTAATGTGAGAATGACTTGTACTGATGCAGAAGGAATTGGGGGGGGGGGGGGTTGTTGCATCTGTGTGTATGTGCATCAGGGTCTTTGATAAATTAATTATGTGTGCTTTCACTGGTTGCAAAAGTGTTAATTTCAGTCAAGTTAATTTGAGGCAATCTGGTTAAAATGCTTGTAGGGAACCCCTAAACAAGGGCGGATGTTCCATGTCACTTGGGGGAAGGAGGCGATAATAATATTTCACAAGAGCAATCCCTGAAGGGGACACCGAAAGCACTGTCAAAGTGCTGCTGTATCAATGTATATAGAGGAAACTGTTATTATTACTATATACTGGACAGTTGCGAGGGTTGTCCCAACATGTTCAAATGTTTTAAAGGTATAATCTGCAACATTTTCCTCAACATACAGACTCATATGACATAATCCCTGTCTATGAGAAGTGTGTGGCGGTGTCTGTATCTGCAAAGACCCTGCCTTCTGCCTGTATTTCCTTAGTTTTCTCATTATTTTGCTGTGCTCGGGGGATTTCACCAACCCAAAACGTTGGTATTTGACATTATGATGGCATTAAGAAGAGCTCGGCAGAATCCTACTGTCTCTACCTTTTAAATAATTAAATTAGTAGTCATAATAATATAGCAATATAGTGATGTTTTCTACACTCATAGCTGGCCAAACACAATTCAACACAACCGCAAGATTGTCTTTACTTCATTACAGGTCTAAATGAGAGAGGGCTCTTTATTTCATTACACTGATTAAACAAAACTCAACAAAGTTTACTTGAGACTCTACCTCTCAGTCTGCCTGTCTGTGCCCAACTCTGTTCTGTTAGCAACCTACAAACAATATATTTTGGCAAGTAATATTTTGGCATAATTTAACCAGGTGTTAAACCACTTGAAAACTGGCCCAAAACTGAGCGAGTTGTGATGATTTTAGTTGTGGACAGACCTCCTGCCTCAGACATGCATTAGGAGACACAGCTGCGCCTTAACAATATGATGCACAAGATTCACCTGCAAGACAACAGAGCGACTGAAATTCAGTCTGATTACAATTGTGAAAGTGTTTCATTCTATTGTGTTATAGAAATAAAGAAAACATTTGTTTGTAGTTCCTCTTTGCAAAGTAGCTAATGACAGGGGGCAGACCACTCCGCCGGGTGCTCCCATGTTGAAACACAAACAAAAGTGGCCTGTTGGATGCCCCTATGCTGCATAAAATGTCATAAAGTGCCCTTCCAGTGGCCATAATGTGATATAGTGCCCATTAGGGTGCCCTGCTAGTAGACAAAACGTGTTGAGGTGCCCTCTAAAGTGCCTTTTCAGTGGACAAAATGTGGTATAGTACACATTAGGGTGCCCTTCTATTAGAGAAAATGTGTTGAAGTGCCCTATAAAGTGCTCTTCCAGTGGAGAAAACACAATGCAGTGCCATAGAGGCTGCCCTACATTCTAGAAAATCATTTGGCCTCTACAAGCGTTTGAATGGTTAAATAGTTTCCTGTGTGGTGTTATTACAGAATTGTCATAGTTGTTGCGCAATAAAACACTTTTTATCTAAACTAGGAATTGGAACAGTTTCACCTTAAATACAAAACAATTTTCGGTGTGCTGGTGCCCCACTGCGTACAGCTGGTGCCCTTTTTATTTTCTTCGCCCCTGCTCCTCAGACAGCCTGAGTCTGCCACTGGACTGGAGGTCAGCCACCACTCACGTCCAGAATTTGTTCCACAGACACTTGGCTGATGTGTATGGGGATGGCAGGCAGTGGACTGAACCACTTTCTAGTCTATAAGGGAGGATGCAATCTTTATAAACTTACCTTGTTTTGCATCTATAAGTAGCCCAAGTGCTTTCAATGCATATTATTATATTATTTCAAATTAAATAGCTATGTTAGGATGATGTATGAAGGGAACAACTGTATGTTTTTCCCAGAAAGGGGGTCTGGACCTCCCACCCCCTCCTCCTGTAGTTTCCGCCCTTGCTCCTGGCACTCAAAATAGCTGCTTTTTTTTCTGTGTTGTCTCTCTCGACTTTACAAGTGCTCTCCAAATCCCCTCCAGTAAAGCCATCAGAGCAGGTACAGACCAGACTGAGCCTTATGCAAGTAAACAAAAAGTCCTCAATACAACAGGAAAGAGTGCCAACCTTCACTGCTTTATGTTTCCTCAACTCAGTTCTTTATTTTTCAAATTTACCATGTTGCCGAGCGTGTTACATAAAGTCATGTTATTTTGCTTGCAATCAAATCCCAAGACACTCCAACTCGGTTGAAAACAAAGTCACTGAAGGTCATTACTGGAAAGCACTGAACACCACTCCGAGTTCAAAAGCAATAAAAGAGTTTTTCCCCTCATCTGCATCCTCTTGAGAGAGCTTTTCTTTCTCAAGTGCTGGCGCGGCCACAAGGACAACTACAAACAGTCATAATTTAAATATAGTTAGTTACACAGGCGTTTCTCAGATGCAGAGCGGCTCCAGAGGCAGGAATAATCTCAGCAGTGGAGGTAAATATGAGAGACAGACCCAAAAAGTAGTCAATTTGAGCTGCTAACAAAAAGTCACGCTGGGAAAACATATATATATAAATATATACAACTATAGACGGGTGTCCAAGCAACGGCGCTGTGAGATGCGAGCTCATGCAGGGGGTAGAGAACAAACCAGAATGACTGAAGAAATGAATTGTGCCACAAACTGCACGAATCACAGAAGTAATTGGTGGAAAATGTTCAATATTCCAAGAAGAAAACCTCCCTCTGCAGTTCAGAGTACAGATTCAGCCTTGGATTTTCTTGCTTTACTTGTGGAAGCTACTTTTCTGTCTGTGAATGATTACTGTGACATATTGCATAGGCATGCAAGCTTGATTCAGTGTACCATGCACCTCTACGTTTTATTACAAATGCAAAGTCCCTTAACTCCCCACTCTGTTCTGCATGATTTGGTGGATTTATCCCTAAACTTCCAGCCCTCCTGTGTACCTTTCTCTGTCTCAGCTCAGGTAGTGACCAGCTACGCCTGTTCAACTTGTTGCTTTTTAATGCACCACAGGTTTTAACATTTAGCAAAAAGATATTAAATTAAACACAAATAAAACAAAACAATACAGTTATTTCTATACATACATATACATGTAAACACCCAGGAAACAATTCAGTAATGGTGATGATAACATTGTCGACATCCTAACTTTGAGAAGTTTGACATCTGGGAAATGTTGTCCATCAACTGTTTCATCACAAAGAATCATTGATGTAAACACAGGGTCCTGTTCTCCTCGTCCTGCCGGAGTCTTGTGTGTTGCCCCTGTGCTGCAGACTGATCAGAGATGTTGTGGTGGAGCAGGTCTCTGTGAGCCGTGGGCACAACAGTCTCTGATTTCCTGTTTCTTGGCCAGTCCTGATTGGACATTATCCAGGAGCAGCCTTAAGTTCAAGCTGGGTTAGCATGGCTCTTGGCCCAGCTCTCCTCCACTCATCCTGGGGTGATCCAACGCAGTGTGTCCAGCTGATCTGACAGCGTCAGAAAGATGCCGTGTGCATCGACGATCATCTCATGGTCCGTTGCTCTTTAGTCCAACACCCCACATTTCCTTTTCCAATGCTTAGGAGTGTATTTATATCATATGTTATACACATTTCAGCAACAAAGCTGAGGAAATATAAGAGATTTGACAAAAATGTAGCAAAATATGAAGAATCGGCGGCATCTGCACGTGCAGATACAGCTGCTACCTTGGCCAGGTATCTCTTGTTAAAGAGACTGTTGATCTCTTCCTGGTAAAAAAAAAAAAAATAGGTAGAATTAACACATGTGGCATAGTATCTGGTACATTTTGACAGCAGGGATTTTATGTACACCGATATTACTTGGAATAAATATGTATATATTGCTTAAATAATTATGTGGTTTAAACTTACAAAGCAGCTAACATTATTTTTTTTAAGCTAACATTACTTTTTTATGCTAACGTTACATCTGTGCTTTAAACTTGTGCAGCAGCAAGGATATAATTTGCAATTTGTGCTAATGGAACTTTTCTCATGCTAACATGATCTGCGTGCCGGGCGCCTCTGTTTTTAACACTTCATGTTGTCTCAGTTAGCGTTATCACTGCTAGGAGCTGCCATGTCTTGCTGGAATTCCACGTGTCATTTTAGCAAATCTAGTCAAATCAGAGTGTGGTGTGGGGTAAAAAAAATGTTTGGGAAATACAAGAATGAGTATCTCACACAAACGTACTTCTAAACTTTTATTGGTTTCCAGCAAGTTATTCTATTTTTATATTGAAAATGTTTGTGTATAAGCTATCATGACATTGTGGCAGTGTTTTTCTCTCCCCCTGCTATTTGTAAATTGAAACCATTTTCGCTAAGATCTAGCCTGTAGATTTAAACTAGACTAACAGACGACCTCCTTTTTAGGCATGTGTTAGTCACTGCTCTTCAGTATAACCAGTGTTGCCAGTATTTTTATTGGGTAGCAAAGCTTTCTGGAAAAGTCACTAGATTACATCACTTGCTAATTTGCTCATTTGTGATGTCACCATGTAACTATTCAGTCTGTTTATAAAAAACAAACTAGTTCAACTCTAACTGGGTTTATCATCATTTTTTCCGTCAGCTATTATTTTTCAAGGCCTACTTATCAACAAAAACAGTTGATCTTGGTCTTGGCTCCTCTGACTTTTGACCCATCAAGTTATTTTGGCCTTAAAAACAGTTTTGAATCGAAGCTCTCATCCTATCTGCCAAAAACAACCAACAGATTTGTTTCCCAGACTAGTCAGACCCCCCAGTTTACCCCCAGTGCTGAGCTCACTGGTGGGCTGAACCAATGGAGAATGTGCCTTTAAATCATGTATCAGGCTAATCCGGAATCGTTTTACACCCAAGTCGCTTTAAAGACGACCGAAACTGGCTTTGCTCTTTAGCCATGGTGCTGTACCCCCTCCTCCCTCCCCCCTTGTGTTTTCTTTTCAGTGTATCCTGGGAACCTGGAGAAGTAATTACATCATTATGACTCTCCCTTTCAGCTCGTCCGATTGGTTTTGTGGGAACCTTGCTGCAGGAAGGAAGGAATCGCAGGTGTGTTTATAATTAGGACAATAGAGTGAGCAAAGGAACTGTGCAAATGTTCTCTGTTCTGGTGCAGATGGAGAGGTGTTTGCAGTGATTATTTGCACATGTTTTTTTCCAGAACACCCCTTTATGATATCAGCTGAATATATCTTTTATCATCCACTGCGTTCAGGCAATCGCTGAATGAAAACAAGCACCCGGACCATTTGAACAAAACCAAAGGCGAGAGGTCACATGTGTTCAGCCTCTTAACGGACTATTAAACCTTTTGTGCGACGGTGGCCCCCCGATCAGGTTGTTTACATTCGTCTCCCCCCTCCGCAAAAACATCCATAATCTCAAAGGCGTACGCGGAGCAAGCCGAGCCTCAGCGAAGGTTCAGACCATTAGCTTCAACTCCCAAACAGCTATTGTAGCGCCACAGCATGTGGTACACTCTGTGGCATGTGTGCTGCTAAAAAAAAAAAACACAGAGTGACACACTGTTTCTCTCTTTTGTTCCCTCATTCTCTCCATGTGCAATATTTGTTGTGCTGTTCCTTGTGAAGTGGAGCTCCCATGCGACTGGCTGCCGTCTTGGCGTGAACCTGCTGCAAAAAGAACAGGCCACAGTAGTTTTATTTATAGATGAGGCCTGCTCCGACTGCATAATGAACCCGGTGAATATGTTGCAGAGATGCAAAGCACACCTGTCACTTCATACATGATACAGAGATGAAGGGAAGAGGGTGTAAACAGAGGAGAAACAACTTTATAGTGTTGTAATTTCATAAATTGAGTTTCCTTTATCTTGCAAAGTTTGCCGGGCCACCTTTCAAAGTGTAATTATCATGGAAATGAGTTATTCTACAATAAAAATGGGACATATCTCTAGTAAATACACTTGACACGGAGATTGGGTTCGGGAAGGAGCGCCCTTTTAAAAAGCCTCCGATAACTCTTTGAAATTCATCGGCATTGCAAATCGATTCTGACAGGTAGTTTCACAAGGTTTATTTTCCAGTATGTACATCAAACTGCGGCGTGCCCTACTAAACTTATTTTCAATTTGCTCAGTTTCGCTCTGTTCACTTGAGGTCAGAGTATCTCAGCGGGGAGAAACCTGGGCTGCGAATCTTCCATCTCCAAACCCCCGACTCTTTTGCACTTCAAAGTCTCCCAGCGCACCTTGAGATCACCAACTCTGCATCTCAGATGGAGAATAAAAGAGATACATTATGCTTTGAAGAAATTGATCCCCGAAGATGGCAAGCTGGATGTCAGCCAGTGTGGTTATGATACTGTTACGGCTCCTGCGAGGCTGTTTTTTATCCTTTTGTGAGAGCGATACTATTAGATCTGCCATTACGAGTCAATAATCTGCGTCCCCGGTGTTGACACTGCGCTGATATGTTTTTGGATGTCGTGTCATGCAGAAGGGAAAAAGGTTGTCTGCAGTAATATCTCAGGATGCAGCTGAGATTTGACCCAATTTGTTTTCATTTACAAACCCCTTCCTTTTTAAAGCTAAACGCTCCTTCCTCTATTGGCGGCAAATCTGCACTCCAGCAGATGGAATTAAATAGAAAAGGTAGGCTTTATCACAACTTGATTTGTCCAAATCTGCTGCTCTCTGCACTGAATCTCTGTATTACTGCCCCATATCAGAGAACAGCAAGCTGGAGCATACAGCAAATTCAGCAATCAATGTGAATGTGAAACATGCTTACTGTTCAGCCGACCGGATGGGGGAGGAAAAAAAAAAAAACCTTACTCCTGACACAACATTATTTCTATGAGTCTATTAGAAAATAACAGCATTTGCAAAGACGGAGGAGGAATACATTATCAGCAGTTAGGCTGAAATGACAACACACATTATACGGCGATTAGTTTACACAAGGCAGCTAATGGATCCAATCACAGCACATTAATAAACAAGACACTTAGCTTTGTATCTACCTGAAGAGCCTCATCAATCTTTTCATTGAGATAGCCACAGCTGGGCCAGGCAGCACGGGTCCAATATTTTGACTGCTGGGGAACAATATCAATTGCTGTATCTTGTGTTGTTGCTGCTGGCAGTTATGCAGGAGTGAGAGCAAACGCTACTCACACTGTAAATATAAATGACTCGTTTTAAACCGAAAGAAAAAGTTGGTGGACAGCCTGTGTTGAAATTTTAAGTTAAGACAAGTTGAGGTAACGTTGTAATGATTTAAAACAAACTTTTCTAGTCTAATAAACTTGATATTAATTCAGGTTTGCTTTCAAAAATGTTCAATAAGCTTAAAATATTAAGTTGAACTAACAGCTCTTCAGTCAGACTGACAAACTTGATTTCCTTTAATATTTTCTCTGAATTTAAAGTCAGTTACTTTCAGTTTCAGCTGCTCCTGTTGGAGCTACTTTGTTCCAGCATTTGCACAAAGACTAATGTGAAACTGCTCCCAGTGGATTTATTAAATTTTAAGTGTTAAGGGGGACTGAATTCAATACTCATATAATGTACTGAAAAAAGACAATTGTTGGACCAACTTTAAAAGAACTGCTTCAATTAGTAACATACATGAATGAGCTTTTTCAAATCAAGTTAAAAATGCTTTTTTAAATGCTTTGATCGCTTTCAGATCAACAGCTTGCATTCATGTAACTTAAATTTAAGGCAAAGTTTCCTATTTTCCAACTCAATTATTTGCCTCACCCAAAAGTACAATACTGCTCCTTAACAACCTAAAAATGTGGTTTCAGGAAATTAAGTTTTTATCGTAACCTTAGTGTGTAATTTTAGATTGTTAAAATTGGTATAATTGCTAAAGTTAGAATGACTTAACAATAGCTGGTTTGGTTCAGTGAGTTTACAAAAACTTATTTTGTATCTAACATCATAAATTAGTTGATCACAGAATACAGTTTCGTCTTGCGTTAGATTTTCCTCCTGTCCAAGTCACCAAGAGGGAAATGGTGACTCAGCAGCAGGGGAAATGAATCGGGAAAAGACGTGGATGCCATGACGCAAGAAGCACAATACGAAGATAAACCAACTGATGCGCTTTTACTGAAATCAGAGTAATGGGTTAAGGGAACAGGATGTAATTCCAAGTTGTTATAATCCACGTACGTAGACAGCCATCACTAAAGCAGAAAGCTGACTCATTCAAAACATTATGTTACTGCAACTACTACTGAAATATGGTTTGTAGAGCATCTTCAAACTATAAAAAGGGTCACAAGTTTTAACTCTCAAACAATGCATGCTGGGAAGTCTGCTAATATGCTGAACACGTTTCTTTAGAAACTTAATTTAACTTAATTTAACTGAAACTCTGTACAGCACATTCATTCAACTCACTATTTCAGGGCAAAGGACTTCAAGTAAGAAGAACTCAAGTTTATAAGTTCTGAAAATAAATACTAGGAAAGTTTAATGAACTTGAATAAACGAACCTTTATTTACTTTAAAGCTACTACAAGAAGTATTTTGCTGATCATGAAACAGTCTCAGTTTAATACTGATGCCTTTATGTGACTTACATACGCAAACAAGACCATCCATGAGAAGACTGGCTGTTTCTGTTATTGTTAATACCTGCCACTGGGTCAGATTCTCCTTGAAAACAGATTAAACAAGCCTGTGTTTACAATTTCCCAGGCAAAGGTTACTGGGAGTAATTTGTTAGCCAGTTAGAAAGAAGTATTCAAATAAATTAATTTTTGACGTAATACAGATGTACAAGATTCATTCAGCTCATCATTTCAAGTTAAAAGTTAGTGGAACTTATGCTTATAAGTTCTGAAAACATAGTGGTAATTTCAAATTTTAATTAACATGAATAAATAGTTTAGTTTGGTAATAGATTAGTTGATTCCATCAAATTCTCATATGATTTTTTACGGTGCAAAATGAAAGAGCAATCAGTAAGATTATTCTTTCCGCCCTGCTGCACCAAATGATGGTCATATATCTGGAGTTGATAGGATTGCTGATCGATACCAATGAATCAGTGATTACTTTTGCCAGGTACTTTCAAAACTCCCACACCCAAACCCCACCCCCACCCCACCATTGGCATTTTCAACTGCTCAACGGCGGGGAACGCCGCTAAAGGTAGAAACCGGCGTTATGAGACATTCCAGCTATGAAGACTAATAAGCTTCATCCTGGAGCCAACAAAAGCAAATGGAAGCAAATGCCAAAGCTGCGTTATTGTCGTAGTATTTAGCACGGTGATATATTACCTATTTACTGGATGTTTCTCTAATTAGCTCGCTTCCTTGTCTCCATGCGGAAAATACAGCTTCATTGTTTCTGTCAAGTCCGAGCCACCAAACTGTAGCTCAGAATGAGTGGGAGTGAGGCGGAGAGGGGGGTGGGCTGTGTATGAGGAGATAAGTTCTGTGATGCTGTTAAAATTCCTAATAGCCACCAATAGAGAGCAGTAAAATAAATAAACGGCATAAACAAAATGAAACATCCCAATCAGACGCATATTGTAATGCCTGCGGCGCTATAGAGAAAGCAAAGAGAGGCATCAGATCTGCAACGTTTATTCCCAAACCGTCTCTAGATTTAAATCGATTTTGCACAGTTGATGGGAAATATGATTTTATGGTCTTTATTCTCGTCCCCCCCTCCGCATCCGCACAGCCGGCCCACTGACGCACTCATCACAAAAAAAAAAGAGAAAGAAATCAACTCCAGATCTGTGAGTATACGGAGAGATCAATCTATTATTCAGTCAATTAATCACCTCAAAAAATGCATGTTTATCAGATGTCTGTAACACTCTCATTCTGATGGATTACATGCATTACGGCCCGGCTGCCGATCTGATTTGTATTCCTCGCCGCGCTGATTACAAAATTACACTGCTGATGCATTGGTTTTCTCCATCCCAAGATTGATGGCACTGATGAACAAAAGGGAACTAAAGCCTGTGGACAAAAAAAATGCTAAAAATGGAGATTGCTAAATAAATGCAAAAGGTAAAAAGAGTGACTGATTAAGCAGTTGATGGACTGTGTGACAGACAGGAGTCAGACAGGCAGGTAGACAGACAACCGTGGAGCTGAATGGCAGTGTTAGTAAGAGAGGAGGGGAGGCGGCAGGGGGTGGGGTAGCAGAGTTTTGGCTTCTACTCCAGTTTTTTTGTAACTCGGGGGCGTATTCCCCGTGGTCTGCAGACAACCCCAGGCTGTTCTCTCAACTTCACCAAGTCTCTGTCTGTCTCTATCAGCCTGGGATCAGGGCTGCTCCGAGCTTATGTGTGTGTGAGAGCATGTGGTGTGGTGTGTGTGTGTGTGTGTGTGTGTGTGTGTGTGTGTGTGTGTGTGTGTGCCCACGCTGTCTGTTGCTTCAATAAAACCAGCCAGAGCAGGCTGGGACCAGGGGGAGATTGACAGACAACACCAGCTCACAGGCACACAATAATAATGCAGCACAAACACACGGTGCAACACACACACTCGCACACAAAGACATGCAGAGTAGCAGAGCGAGAGCACGCGCGCACATACAGCCACATATTCTGCTCTTACACACACAGACGCCCACACTGGAGGGTGTGTGTACGTGCATGTGTCTGTGTGTGTGTGTGTGTGTGTGCGCGTAAGGCGGGGAATAGCAGGCCTTCCTTCCCCTGGGTGCCAGGTGCCGACAGGACATCTTCTGCTGGAGGCAGTTATCTGAGGACGAGCAGACAAGAGGGGAGAGAGGAGAGGGGAGAGGAGGAGGAGGAGGAGGAGGAAGAAGATTTTTCACCAGAGTATTGCCAGCCAGCATGCTGCTGCAACATGCAAAGACAAAATCAGTGCATGTTGAAAAGTGTTGTTCATGTGCATATTGTGAAATTTACTCCATAGATACAACACTTTTAGTTTTGGCTCCCATTTTTCATGAGTTTAAGCAAAACAAGCGTGAATCCGCAATAACGTATGTACATGCGTCCCTCCACATGTGCATGCATTCACACACACGTTACCACTTGAAAAATGGAAAAAATGAATTGACAGAGGACTCTATGACATGAGGGTGTGGTTTAAGTATAGGGGGCGAGGCAAACCATCACAAATGAAAAATGAACTCTGCTTAAGTCCAGCGATGACTCCAAGTGTTTAAAGCAAACAATTAATGGGTTTTGAAAGGGGTGTGGCTAAAATATATGAGGGTGTGGCTATCTGGCACCATTGACCTCTGACTGGCATGTACAGTACTTGTTGCTTTCTTTGGTTGGGTTGTTGTAGCTGACTGATTTGGATATGTTCTGAGATGGACATTCTCCAAAGAGGGGGCCAAAGAGGTGCCCCCCCAACAAGCATGTTTACTTTTGTAGCTTCTAACTGAATCTCTGTGGTTTGAAGTTTAGTTTCCCTGTGTTTGCTGTTTGCACTTTCAGGTCTCTGCTTTAGGGGGCTCAGTGATCGATGATTGTCAGTCAAAGCTTAACCCACGTGTATAGAAAAGGGGTCAATGTGGTATCTGTAGCCCTATGTAAAACACAAATAATACAGTGTCTAATAAATGTTATTTTTGGCACACTTTAGAGGGGCCACTTATCGTGACCTGCCCGAGGCATTCCAAGTCAAGTCAAAGCGTTTATCGTCATGTTCACAGATGAGGTGGATGGATTATCTTGACAAAGTTGAAGTGCTCACTAACACAGATTTTAACAAATTTGTGAACAAAATTTGATAGAAATAAACCTTTTGTGTGCACAGACGAAGTCTGTGGGAGCAAAAATAAAACTGTTGCATTATACTTTTGTTATACCACGAAACAGTTATGTATATGTATGTCTTATGCATACATATTTCACCCAGGGCATCACTTCTTTTGCTGCTTTTACATCCCAAAGTTCTCAGGATAAAGCAATTAGAGAGCTTTCATCTATCATGTGAAGTTGAGTAGTCCCTGTGCTTTTAGTATTAGTCTTATTCATGGCTATGCTTTTGAACTTTTACTGCATTTTTCTTAGATCATAAGGGGAAGTGCATTATACTGACATCATGCTGTATTTAAAAACTATTGTATTGTTGCTAAAATAGATGAAACACATGTCAATAGCCTACATCAGCTCCCCCCCTTCCCCGACTCTGGACTCCTGCATGTTGTTACGCTCCATCTGAAACTTCTGCTATTGATTCATGTCCACATCCAGTCTTGAGGTTCAGAGTCATCCAATTCGATGTAGCTCCTTGGAATACTGGGCTGGATAGTGGTTATTGTTAAAAGGGGTGTTCTTCCCTGGGCTTTCAAATGGAAACTGCCACTCAGCTGTGACTTAGAGCACTGATGTCCTCCCCTTCATCCCCCTCCGTCAACCTAGGGGCTTTATATGTAGCAACGTCATCATGCCTTTTATACAGGCTTGGGAAAATAGCATTTTGATTTAAAACATACATACTTAATGAAAGTTGAATGTTCAAATTTGAATACTTAAGGAAGCAACAGAATGATATGAAAACCTCAAATAACACACAATGTTTGACCCGCCCTTCACAAAAAAAAAAACAACGTTGGCAGTTTCCAGCATCATCAGTAGATACTTCCAACACCCAACTGTCCACCCAACCTCTTCCTTAAAGGGATAGTTCACCCAAAAATGAAAATTCAGTCATCATCTACTCACCCTCATGCTGATTGAAGGTTAGGTTTAGTTTTTTTTAGTCCACAAAACACTGCTTGAGTTTCACAGGAAAACAGCGTTGCAGACTGCACAGTGTAAGTGAATGGTGACCAGTTTACATAAAACGCCTCCATTGCTTATCTGGTGTGATCCAAGTCCCAACATGCCAAGTTGACGTCATTTACACGGTGTCTTTAGCCTAAATCTCCACTGTAGATCCTTGTGCACATGCACACTGTCTGAACTCTGTGTGGGGTGTGTGTGTGTGTGTGTGTGTGTGTGCTGTGATGGTGTGCGGGTGCAAGTGAACGGCATGTTGTTCACTCCAGCAGTGTTTTGTGGACTAAAAAAACTGAACCCGACCTTCAATTGGCATGAGGGTGAGTAAATACTGACTGAATCTTTGGTTTGTGTGTTTGTGTGTTTTTTGTTTTTTGTTCAAATGTGTTTTTGCCTGAATTCATGCCACCATTTACGTGTGAACATTTTGTGATTGATCTGGTGTACATTTGCGATGCCCTTTAAATTTGAAAAGCGCATTCAGGAACCTCGTGCAACCTCAATTTTACATATTGATCAACATGGGATCGTAACCCTAAGTTAGATTCTCTGACTTAGAAAATAATGCAACTTAAAACAGTTGGTTCCACTAAAAACATCACCTAAAGACAAAAAAAGACATAGGTGGACGTATAACACATTAAAAAAACAAATCAGAAATCAAGAATATACCTCAGGAATAAACTAAACTTGAATTTGCTCCTACAGCATGTAAGGTTCTCACTCCCCTCCTATTGATAGGAGATAATAGTGTAGTTTTTGCTTTGCTGGCAGTTCCATAAACTGATAACAGAGAAGCAGAAGTATCTTGGAGGTGTATAAGCTCTTCATAAGGTGCATTGTGATTAGAGTACACAGTCCACATGCTCTGTATTCATGGATCCATCGCAGCACCGAGGCTATTCTAACTGCAGTCGTGGCGTATGGGATTACAAAGATACACAGCCCGTACAAGATTACAAAGACGCAGAGCGCAGCGGAAGCCTGTTCACTGTCTGCAGCGTCCTCCTTGTTTATGTCCAGGAGATGTGGTAGAAGAGCAGGCAGCCAGTGGGGAATCCTCCATGGCCATGTAATCTGGGCTCTGTGCTTAGACACAGCACATGAAGGACAGGCTTATCTCTGGAGGGCTCGCTGTGAAACAGCTACTGGGAAGAGAAGGGGGGGCGGGGGGGGGACTCTGCCGCTCAATAGATCTTTTATGGAAACTGCATGTGTTCTTCGATGCATTTACACCTCGATGTCGCAGTGATAAAACCCCACAATGTCGCCATGCAAAATGCATTAGCATCTTCGAATACAGGCTTATGTATTTTGCAGCACTGCTATCATCGAGCTGATGCACAAGTTTTAGAGGAATTGAGATGAGGTGTAACATTTTGTGGCTGTTGGGTGGAAACCTTATATTTACAAAATGCCTTCTTTCTAGTGTGAAAGCCAGGTGTTATCCAGTGAAAGGTTACAGATTCCCAAGAGGTCAGAGTTTTCTCAGTGTGTAGAGCAGAAGATCACTTTAGTTAAAGGCAGAGTTTGACATTTTTGCTCTCTTGAAAACTTAAATGACCACCTGTCCTTTAAATATGAAGCTGAAGTTAGCTTAGCATAAAGAATGGAAACAGTAGGAAACAGCAGAGGTGTAAACTCAAGTCAGACTTAAATTTCATAGCTTTAGATTCAACTTAGACTTAGACTTTAGACTTTACTTTGACTTGAGCCTTTACATCATTTACACCAGGCCTGATTTCCTCAATCCAGCAAGTTAATTCACCAGATCCACTTTGTTTGACCCAATCAAGCATCATCAATCAGCATCCAGTCAAGTTGCAGGTGAGAACCATGAGGAACTAATGTCAAGTTACTGAGCTCCAGTTGGAAACAATTAGACCAAGGATAATTGTGTTTGTGTGGAAAAACTTAATGGTGGGCAACAAAAAACAAATTGCAGAATGCAAAATGTGCAGAGGGAAAATAACAGACTGAGGCACAACAACACAAAAACATTTAAAGTTGCACATTACAACAGGGCTGCTCAATTTTAACTGTTACCTGCATGTCCTGACTCAAGCATCTGTAATAGAGTGGATACATTTTTTTTCTTGTAAATTCTTCACAGTAAATGTCACCTATTATTTTGTTATTTAAAAAGTTTTATCATGAAGCAGCAAAATCAAGAAACGTTGAGTTTTCCTCAGCAGGAACTCCGCACAGCTCCTCACAACTTAAGCTGAAAGCAAACGTGGATCAGTAAAATAACTGAAAGTACATACAGTGACACAGGACAGACACCAAAGTGCAAACCACAGAGATTCAATCAGAATCAGAATCCGATCAATCCATCTCGGTTGAGACTGAGCACAACTCGGCAAAAACCTCTAATTGAAATATTAATCAGCGCGGCATGGTTTGACTTGGCACGAGGGTTGACTGACGATGGGCTGAATCCATCGCCATCTGTTTATTTGCGATATTTGTCATTTTATTTTGTTAATGTAATAGTGTGCAGAGTGACAGCCGCTGTTCCACATCGCGTTCTCATCCAGCGGTGCAGTACACACCTGCTCAGCCGGTGCATGAGTGTGCTGAGCTGGGCGAGGAGCGAGAGGTAAACAGCCTGCAGAGTCAGACTGAATTAAGGATTTAATTCGACCAAACCAGAGTTGGTGATTGTTGGGAGAGTGGACAAACTAACAAAGGCAGTTTTGGTGAGTTTTTCACTCGAGTTTCATCTCAGTGTCTTTAGGAGGGATTAACGAGCAAGTTAATCTCATTTTAGTTAGGTAAAAGAGAGTAGCATGAATTCAGAAGGTGTACAGTTGTATTTATTTTTTTTAAAAAAGGAAAGTAAGTGTGAGAATATTTAATTTCTTGACACTTTTGTGAGTTTGTTTTGTTTATTGGACACAGTGAAGGCCACTTGCACACATCTCCCAGCTGAAAGTTGAGAGGAGGGGGCGGAAGAACGTATAGCCAATCACCGATGGATCACCCAACCCTACTTGGCACAGCCAAAAGTGGAAAAGCCGCATCAGACTTGACTCAGGACTTGCCTGTCTTGACTTGAGTGAAAAGACTTGTGACTTGCAAAACAACGACTTGATCCCACCTCTGGGAAACAGCTAGCCTGGATCTGTCCAAAAGTCCAAAAATGTCCAAAAAAATCACCCACTCAGCACCTCACTAAAGCTAAAGCTCACTATATGTTTGTTTAGTCAGTACAAAAAAACAAGATGTAAAAATGAGAAGTTGCGCTTGTTCCGTGGCTGGGAGCAGTTAATACAGAGCTTTAGGCTTTATTAATCTTTTGGACAGAGCCAGGCTAGCTGTTTTCCCCTTTCTATTCTTGTGCTAAGCTAAGATAACCAGCTCTAGTTTCATATTTACTGTGGAGAGCTGTGAGTGCTATCGGTCTTTCCGTTCAGCTCTCGAGAAGAAAGCAAATAGGTGCAGTGTCCCAAAATGAACTATTTATAACAAACCATCTAAATGTGAGATTTCAACATCATCCTGCTGCCGTGCTGCAACACATTCTTTCCTAAATGGTGAACCCACAGTTGTAAACAGGGTATTTTTATGACATATATGGGTGGTGGGTTACACCAGTGTTTTTCTTCAAAACCTTCAGCACAACAACTCACTGTACTTGTCTGAGCTTGTGAAGGCCTTTGTTGAGTTTCACCTCCTCTCCCCAAGGACATCTCCTCACCCCGCATAACCCCGCTGTCACATCATCGCCCCGTCCTGCAGAATGGAAATATTCCCCTCCCATTCCCAGTTTGTGTTACTATTTCATTTCCCTGCTTTTGTACTCCGTACGCACAAATCCCAGCTCTGGGGCGGATCCCAACATAACAATGAGCCGTGACGCTATCTGTGTTTTAACTGGCTCTGCCGGAGGAACTCTCTGGATCGCGGCCAAAACAATTCATTCACGTGGAGTTCCTCACACGCCCATGTTATTTCACTCCTTTATTTTGGAAACGCGACGGAACGGTCTCATTCATCACGCTGGAAGTGCTGCAAATATTTTCGTGTTCTTTTTAAGGAGGGGAGCTGGTGTATAATTCACAGTGCCACCTGAATATATCACACATAAATAATTCAAGCAAAAGCTATTACAGTTGTTGGGGGGTAGTTGGCGATGATGACAGTCATCATGGAAATAATGGTCATTTATTTTTGGAGTCACTTTAAGTTCAGCTGTGGGATTCTGTTTATCCTCTGTAGCATCTGCATTCAGTTCACTGAGTTCAAGCAGTGGCTGTAAACACTGCTGTCTGTTACCCAACCCCTCCATTTTTTAATCAAATCTCTCCATCCTCAGCTCTTGGCTTCCTCCTGTATTTCTACTTCTGTGGGCAGAGAGATGCATCTTGATTTCATAATTAGTTTGTTGTCTCATTCTCAGTCCTTACCTGGCTTCCTGTCCACGCCGCACTTTATCAAGCCTCGTTATCATATTCGGTTGAATCTAATATTACTCATCTGTGTATTTTTTTAATTTTTTTTTTTATCATTCCGACGTCACTGATGAGCCACAGACTCTCTGGCCTTCGTCCCAAGATAAACTCGGAGATAGAGCTGCGTGTGGGAGTATTTGTCTCTCCACACACCCAGACAAAAGTCACACTGCTATCAGCGTTATGGCTCAGCCTTCTGGCAGCTCACCAGCAATCTGACACACTTGAAATTTTATGCCTTTTCTGATTACACAGAACTTAATTGACCCTTCACTAAGCCCTGCTTTCCTTAGTTACTTCTGCCAAACCTTTCCTTCTAACACTGCACATGTGCAGTTTACGGCGGTAACAGCGGCAGATTTACCACTCGCCATTCTTAGAGAATTTTGAAAGAGCAGGTCTTTGATCTCACACAGAGATAAACAACTCAGTCTTCTTATTTCTAGCCAACAACCACTGATTTTATAGGTTTCAATGACGACAGTCACATGATGATTTTATTAGTGCTAGCTAGCTCGCTAAATAAGGCTACAGTAAGTCTGTGAGTTGGCTGAAAAAGCAGGCCCGCTTTTAAAAGGAGCATCACATAAAAGGGTCTCAAACACTTGGTGGTTAGCATTAGGCTAAAGCTAAAGCTTCACATATAAGCAAAGATTTCTGAATCCTCACCAGTTGATGATACAATGAAATGTAAAGAATAGGGACGCACTGATCGATTGGCCAGAGACCAGAACTGGCTGGTTTTCTGCGTAACTGGCCCTGACCGGTGACCGGCCAGTTCAGTTCTGTGCCAGTCTTATTCACACACATGCTCTGCATGATGGTCACGTCATGCGCACAGCAGACACTGACCGCAACGACACACCCACAACAGCACTGATCTCAGCAGCACACACTCACCACACACTCAGAAACATGCTTGCATGAAGTCAGTGTTAGCGACAGATTCCAAGAAGAGAGAAGACAGACAGGCTATAATGAGACAGAGCAGCTGACAGTGTCACCAAATAGCGGTAAACTTTCCAGCTCTTCATGCTAATGTTAGCCAGCATCAGACTGCTGTTCACAGACTGACAGTTAAAATCTCACCTCCTGCTCTGGCTGAAGAATAAACAACCTGTGTTGATGCGTCTCCTCAAACATGTTCTCATCCAGACTTCTGCTTCTGTTTTTCTCAATGCAAAGCTTTACTACAGCAAACTGTTGCACCCCGTCAGTCTTCGGTTTGTTTACGTCTGCTTCCACACAAGATCATGTGAAATCGCGTCTTGTGGGATCCTGCAAGATTCCGCGAAATCTTGCTAGATCGTGTTCCCAATAGTACATAATATAATAAGGCCTGTCTGTAATCTGGAACACTTTTGGAGAAAATGTATGTTATTTAATAGTCAGTGTTTTATTGTTAAGATCCAATTTAATTTACAAGAAAAGTTGTGAATGCTGTTAATTATAGTTCTTAGACTGAAAATCGGAATTGACAAAAATTGGAATCGGCAGGTCAGACCCTTAAAAAATCGACCAAGAAAACTGGAATCGGTGCACCTTTATTAAAGAAGCAACTTTGTTTTTGTTTTGCAGAATATAACCAAAATGAATGTAATTCAAATGTGCTTTGATTCTAATGGACTTTTGCTTTATTGTTTGTATTTTAAAACTAAATGTTTCACTTAAATAAAGAGCCTTAAGAATGAGGACTAATCGATGAGTTTGGCAAATGTAACACGATCTTGGATCTGCATTGTAAATGTACGTAGAATTGCTAACATTACCCTAAACTAGGCGCTTTCAACTCACATCTGGCTCACCAAAGCTTCCCATCTGGTCTGCAGAATGGCCACTGATGAAAGTATTGTAATATTTATATATTTGCAGTATTACAAACTGGTGTCTGGGGCAAAATTTGTAGAAAAAAAATCCCGTATTAAGTTACTGCTCATGCAAACGCAGCATTATGAAGTAGTATATCACTGATCAAAATTGTGTCTGCAAAATTAAAAAAAGGTCATTTTCTGTTACCACAAGTGTCGCATGCACAGGAATGGAAATGAAGAACCGACAAACAATACTGCTATTAATATTTATTTAGTGTTACATAAACAGCTGACAGGGTCAAGTGTTCAAAGGTATGTGCTCGCTAACTAAATTTGATCAAAATGCAGCAAAATACAATAACTCAGGAAACAATTTAACTTGTTTCTGCAAAATAGTGAAAAAAAAACAACTGTTGAATCTTTTCACATCTTTTCATGCCATGCCTTTATTTCTAACTTCAAATTATGGCCAGTACTATGAATAAGAGTAACGATAAGTACCGCTGTTGATAAGCAGTATCAATATTATCATCATCCTAACAATACCTAACCCTAGGTGCAACTGCATTAATAGTGTCAAGACAGTTTGTGAGGATGGGGACCTCAGGAGAACGCTGGTTTGACTGATATTTCCTGTTAGTCAAGACTGCGTTCTGCAATTACGTTGCAGGAATTACAGATTTTAACCATCACTCCTCAGTGAACTGCCTCTTCGTCAGAGGTTGGAGAACATTTTCTAGTTACGTATCTATCATTATGGATTTCTGGTGTTTTTTTAGTCTTTAGTCTGTTTACAGTTGAAGAGGCTCATAAAAATAACATAATTTTGTAAGAAATTGAAAATATTAAACACTAATAGGCTAAATGAGCCTAAATAGATTTCATTATTTTATTTGAATGTCTGGCCCCCACAGTGTCTGGCACTTGGACAAATGCAGTTGAAGACCCCTGTCCTGAACTCTGAGTAGCTCCCAGTGATTTGGACGTCCTGAATGGGGCTTTTTCTGACGTAATCTGTAACCACATATAATACTGTAGTTAGCTAATGATATGCTGCCTGACTTTGGACCAAACGTTACTGCTAGTTAGCTAGTGAGACTGGCGTGCTAACATTCACATTATCTACTGCGTACTCTTTTGTTGTTGTCTTTTTGGTTTTGGAAAGCCAGTAAAATAGACACACCACTCTGCAGACTCTCAAGACACCAAATCTTGCTATTATTACAGAACTCTGCACACCACTTCAACATATGGAGCAATCCAAAGCCTGACAGGCTTGCTGTGCCCAGTCTGCATCAATTACAGTCATATAGTCTCATATATTCAGTCCAGGGAGAAGTTTGAGCAGAGATTTTCTCTCCTCTCTGGATGCATGTGAAGTCAGAGCTGGTGGCTGTGGGTAAACACGATATTGTAGCCTGCATACCAGACATCATACCTTCTTTGCACTGCAGTGCTAATTTAATCTCTGTTACTATGGAGGTACAACATGCAGACAGAACACACGTGGTCATTTGTATGATGTGGCTTCAGGCCCGAATATCACATACTGTAGTGACATAGATTTCCTTGTTTTCCATTAAATGAAACCCATTTTATTTGGTAACATCACAATTCATGCGTGACAGCGGTGCCACCTAATTTAATTTCAGAAATACAATCAGTGAGTTATGGATCATCCACTTCAGTGTCTTTGATCTCGCAGAATCTCACAGTCTTGTGGTCAGCTTTTGATTTGAAAGGATAATCTGTTCCACAGGCGGAAATCGTCTCTTTCAAAAGGGCAAAAGTGATCTTAAAACTTCCAGTGTTGATTGGTTTTAATGAGACTATGACCTTTTATGGAGACCCAACAATAAGTGGGATGGCTGATTTAAACAAGAATCCATATCAAAGAAGCCCTGGGTTGCAACAGTGAACGCGGCTCACCGCAGGAGGATGAGGAACTCATTATTCTGTGATTCTGCGACTTACACAGACGGAGAGGCTGAAGCAGAGAGAACCGGGGAGAAAAGGAGAGAAACGGGGAGGGAGAGCGGAGAAAACAAGTGTGAAAGAAAGATTTTAAATGATCAAAATTCCAGTCACAAAACATTAGGGCTTAGGCCGTGTCTTTTACTCAGAGCAGACAAGGCTCTGCAACTCTGCCAGCTGCCAAGCATGTTGCATCATGAAAACACACTAAAGCCTCAGAGGGAAGTGTCGAACAGCAGGAGGGATCTGAGCAGCATCAAACCTCCGTCCTACTGTTCCGTACAGTGTGCTCGCTGGTTTCTCCAACAATGCTGTGGTACTGTACATATGTCGCACTGCAGGTTTGCGTCTCAAAGATCCCCTGGCTGTAATGAGCTGTACAGGTGATCATGAATGATAATAATGTAGCAGAATATCGTATAAATTAGCTGTTACTGTGATCCTCGCGTGCATCAGTGCACACAGCTCAGCTCGAAGTAGGAATGCAAATGGCATTTTCTGCATTAATCCGAGACACAGTGATTGAATTGCAAATGCACTAAAGTAACTGTTTTTAAATTCATTTAAAGGCTTTGAATAGTAATCGTTTTTGCCTCCTCCTGCACTGCGCTGTTTAACACAAAGAGTTGATTTTACCTCTTTCAGTGCATGAACCATTGACCACAACTGTCATGTTAAAATGAGAGCTTTACAGACGCTACGTGCACTTTGATGCAAATTTAAAATACCTGCCTCTGCTCTGCATTTTGCACTGTGTCATTAGAACATCCAGATGCACTCATTATGTCTTTGCAGAAGAAGCATCTGATTGAACAGAACACCGTGGCTGAGGTCCTTTGTAGCTGCTTTGATCTTGCTGAAAAATATAAATTCTTAACTGCGCGCAACAACACGCTCACAGTGACAATGTTAACATAATGATGTTCAGAAGGTTTAGTTTAGCCTGTTAGCATGTCCTCGTTTGCTAATTAGCACTGAACACAAAGTGCAGGACAGATTTAAAGGACCAGTGTGTAGAATTTAGTGCCATCTGGTGGTGAGGTTGCGGCCTGCATCCAACTGAATACCGCTGACCTCACCCTCCCCTTCCAGTCATGTAGAAAGTAGAGACTGAAGGCCTTGGAAAAAGGCACCACCCCTTAGTTTGCTCAGTTCCTGGATGTCTGTAGAATCTTTTACAACTGACGTCATCAAAAAGAGAGAACAAGCACTCTCTCCCAGACGTCCAGATGAGTTACCAAGCTGCAAATATTCCACTGGTTGACTGTTTCAGACCAATCAGTAGCGTATATGGCTGCAAACGTGTTGACTGGACTGATGACATGATCATAACTGCTTGTGTTTGCAGCGCACATTGTGGTCCACTATACTTTCGTTGCCAAACTCATTGTTTACAAACTATAAAAGGGTCCATGTGATCATGAGTACGTTATTTGATTCCATAGACACTCACCAATTGAACCAAGATAGCCTAATATTGCTGTTTTACATCAATTCCCCAATACTGTATCTGAACTTTCTCTTTAACCAAATCGCACACATTTTATGCTATTCTATGTGATCTCCTTTTGAAAATTAATATAATAACTAATGAAATATTTTTTTCATTTCCATTCACTGAGCCTCCTCTGAAGCTGTCCAGAGGCCCCCTGGAGAGAAGCACCTCTTTGAAAAACTCTGCTGTAGGAGAACCTACACTGGGGAAAACCGTGGGAGGCCCTCTGTAGAGCCAGTGTTTGGTTTGTCCATTCTGGGCTGCTGTAGGCGGCGAAACATGGCGAGAGGACATGCTTCCTCAGAAGATAAAAAGGGCTCATTCTAAGCTAACGAAAAAATATTATTTTCAGGTGTTTATACACTAATGAAAACATACTTATGAATATCATATTCTATTTCTGCCATAATCTGCCAATAGATCACCCTAAATCTTACACACTGGGCCTTTAAATCAGAATTCATCCTCAGGGTATTATAGATATCTGCACCAGATTTCATTGCAATCCATCAAATAGTTGTGATAGGGGCATCAATCTGGGTGAAAGTGATCTATCGACCAAATGAATGACCAGTACTTCTATCCCTACAGCTATTCCACCAGCATGGCTGAAAAAAATATGCTATAGCAGGGTTTAACATCAACTATGACCCAATGGCTCATGGCCACAAAAACTTTTGGCTACCAAAAATTCCATGTAAGTGGCTCCTTCTGACAGCACAATGTTACAGTTCCTCAAACATCCACATTCTTTGTGCCTTTTAGTTTAACAGTCTAGAAAACAGTGAACAGTACTTGTCGCCGGCTAGCTACAGATATGCTGGGGCTACTGAAGTTTACTAAGCCTACTCAAACTGCTAACATGATCCTTACCTGGTCCAGAAACACAAAAGGTGGACCGTGAAAGAGAAATAGCATCAGAAAACTGAAGCAGGAGCTTAAGTGGCTAGAATATGATACAACAAATGGCTTAAACAAACAAACAAAATGACTTGCAAACATGACACATTAACCTTCAAAACATTACAACAACTCACTAAATGCTTCAACTTTTCAGACCGAAGAGGATCACAGTGTCAGCGGGTAAACGACCTGGAGCTGATGTTAGTTGCCAGTCTGCTACACAGTGTGGCTAACGTTAGCAGTGCTAGCAGCAGCAGCTGCTCTGCTTGCAGGTTGCACGGTTGTTTTACGAGCCGTCATCTGTCCAACTTTGCTTATATAAACATCCGGGGTTGCCAGGGCCATCGGGGCATACACACTTACGGCGTATGGCGAGAGTGGCTGCCGTCTGATGGGGCCACAGCCCCAACCAGTGGCGGGTGACTGCATAACAACTTAGAGGCAACAGTTAACTGACATTGTGCATGAATGAAATATTGATAAATAGTTTAAACGACTAGTGTTTCTGGTGCCGACTAGCGAGGTGTGTAGTCGACTAATCGCACGAAATATACATTTGGTCCACAAAAAATGTACGCCAAATTTTGGGACCTGGTGGCCTGTGGGCCACAATTTCAATTCTAAATCTCGTGGCAGGCATTAAGAAAACAGCCAGTCTTCTTGCTTTCAGTCTACTTTGCTTATGAAGGTCATATAGAGGCGTCAGTATTAAACTGAGAGACCGTCTCATAACCAGTTATGAACTGCTTGTATGCTTTGCATGCACATTTCTGTGACTGTAGAAACGTGCTGGCATGGGGACAGACTCACTTCCTACAACAAACCCTCTTGTCTATGACACATATGAGGGCTCAGGTTACCCACAAGGCCACCTTTCCTAAAGGGGGGCTGGTGGCTTTTTTGCAGGTGAGAACTCAATAGCTTAACAATGGCAAGAAGATATCAGTGTTGGAAAAAAAACATGTTTAAATCTAAATTTGAATGGAATGATGCTACCTAGTCTAATCTGCATGACCACGGGAATCAAGGATCATTTATTTGACATATTTTATGAACATACAGCACGTATTATGTTTCAAGTCTGTGACATCTGTTAAATCATCGGCATGACAGCACCTCATCGTACCTGCTGTAAATGTCACAGCGTGTGTGTGTCTGCAGTCTAGACATTCTTCACCTTCTTAAACGATGACACAGGTCAGCCGGTGTCTATATCAGTCCTACGCAGAACTGCAGCCCCACAGCGTCTATTTAAAGCTACCTGGATCTCTCTGTCTGCAAATTACATAACAGACATGAAGGGAAGTATGTGCTTCACTCACATCTTGTATCACTTATAGCGGATGCATGATTCAGTATCAGCTGCTGAAGCTTGTACATATGCTGGTGCTTTGCAAGCATGATGTTACAGTGAGTGCATCATGTGAAGGCCTCGCTGTGTCTTTGATCGTTGGTGGTCTTGCGTGTTTCTTTGATGATCTTCAGTTACACAGCACCTACCTTAATGATTCTTTTTTTGATGTTCAGGTATGTATCACCTAAAAGTCATGGTGACTAACTTTTTGCCTCTAATCTTCCGCTCTGGAGATACTTAAGATGTGAAACTGCTGCATAATGTTCATCACTTTATATTGCGGTTAGATTGTGCATCAGAAGCGGGCATCTTTTTTGGCAGACATGTCTGTAAATATAATATGTTAATTAAATCCAGTCGCATTTCAATTTAAGTTCCAGGCAGGAAAGAGGGAAACTTGGTTTGATATCAGGTATCAACTCAAATCAGCATTCACTTCAGGAAATGATACTTTAAGATACGTGAGTTTGAAGATCAGACCCCGAATTCCATCATTCATCCATGGGATGGGGAAGGAGGAAAATAAAAAGCAAGAAATGTGATGAAGTGAATGAGGCAAAGAGCAGCAGCCCGTGCTGGTATTTTCCTTTAACCGACACTTAAATCCTCTCACTCTTCTCAGATGATTTGATTCCACACCTGGCAACTTTTATGACCTTTCCTTCTAACCAGGCAATATCCTGATAATGTTCTCTGTCTTTAGTTTTCTAGCAGCGACATAAACTCACCCCGTCTGCACTTTTTTTCACCTGATTTCTTGTAGAAAGAGCTTTACCTCTCACACAGGTTAAACAGAAGGAACAATAAAACTACACAGTCTACCTCACGGTTACGTTTGATCGTTTGAGGACTAAAGATCGCGTTGTGTGTGAGTGAACAACATGAAATAATATAGCCATCCTGTCATGTGTGATGCTGTCAATGCTCTCTTAAAAGGGAATCCAGGGGCGAAAGAGTAAAAGCGTGCCCTCTTGTTGACTTAAGACTCTTAAAGGGAAAGGAAGGAGCTGATTAGATATAACAGAAGGTGTGGACGTGACAAAAGGAAGAACCCTTTGACTTCTGGTGAGTCATGGTCTGAGTTTTTATCTCAGCATGCACTCAAAATACTCTAAAACAAGAAAATCAGAATGCAAGTGATGTGCAAAAACTTTCCCACCTGTATTCAGTTGAGCACAGAACAAAGACAAGATTGTTTTTTTGTAAATATATGCTTGTTCTGAATTTGATGCCTACAACATGTAGTGTTGTAGTATTTACTCAACTTTTCCTTAAACAACACTTAGTCAAGCGTTTGGGAACTGAGGACACTAATTGTTGAAGTTTTGAAAGTGAAATTTTTTCCATTCCTGCTTGATATGCGACTTCAGTAGCTCAGCAGTCCAGGGTCTCTGTTGTTGTATTTTGTGCTTCATAATGCAGGGAAACATTTTCAGTGGGAGACAGGTCTGGACTGCAGGCAGGTCAGTCTAGTACCTGAACTCTTTTCCTACAAAGTCACGCTGCTGTAACACGTGCAGAATGTGTCTTGGCGTTGTCTTGCTGAAATAAGCAGGGACGTCTCTGAAAAAGATGTTTCCGGATGGCAGCATAAGTTGCTGCAAAACCTGAAGCCTTCACAGATGTGACAGTTACCCATGATACCATGGACACTAACACCCCCCCGATACCATCACAGATGCTGGCTTTTGAAGTTATCGCTGGTAACAATTTGGATGGTCCTTTTCCTCTTGCATTTGTATATGCAGCAACAAAATGTGTTGACCGACAACAGTTTTCCAAAGTGTTCCTGAGCCTAAGAAGTATTCTACATACATTTAAGTGGGTTTTTAACACAGTGCTGCCTGAAGGGTCGAAGGTCACAAGCATTCAGTGTTGGTTTTCGGCCTCACCCCTTAGTTACAAAGATTTCTCCTGATTCTCTGCATCCTTTAATGATATTATGGATTGTAGATGGTGAAATCACCAAATTCCTTAAAATTCTGTGTTGAGAAACTCTGTTCTTAAACTGTTGGACTATTTGCTCATGCAGTTTTTCATAAAGTAGTGAACCTCAGGCTCCTTAATACCCAGTCATGATACTGTCACCTGTTACCAATCAACAAGTTTACCTGTGTTGTTCCGAACAGATGTTTTCTGAGCACCCCAAAACTTCTCCAGTCTTTTGTTGCTCCTGTCTCAACTTTTTAAAAGGTGTTGCGGCATCATATTCAGTAAGAGTGTACAGTATATTAAAAAAAAAAAACAAAAAAAACAAAATAAAGTTAAATACTTGTCTTTGCATTCTGTTTTAATTTACGTTTTACAAAGAGTCCCAACTTTTTTTTGAATTGGTGTTGTATTTAAAATAGTGAAAATTCATATAACATTTGTTGAAATGTTGTTCTACAAGCATGATGACATAGAGGTTACTTGCAGGGTTAGTTGTTGAACTACTGTAACTGGTGAATTAACTACAAACAGCTCAGCCAGCTGTGAACTTGCACTAGTCAGTCACAATAACTGTCTGGCTAGCTGGCAAGCTAGATTTCTTTTCCGTTTTTCAACACTTAACAAATATTAATCGTGCTAAATGCATTTCTTGTAGTTAAAAGGTCTGGTCACAATAGAAAGAGAAAATTCCCAAGAAATATTTTGAAATCTGATTTTCTAGAGCATTGTTTGCCAAACTTTTTTCCTGGGGACCCACTTTAAAAAAAACAAACATCGCCTTTCAGTTCATTCGTGCATAAATGAATTTTTCTGGCCCTTTTTACTGCCATTTCTTCATCACCTTAACATGATCTTGACACTGTATTAAAAATATATACATGTTATACTTTAGAAATAAGGAATACATTAATTTAGGTTGAATTAACAGCACATCTCATTGTTTTTATTTCTTCTTATCAGGACAACAACACAGGACATTTTGGCCTACTTAATAAATGAAATAAAATAAGTGCATCTAGGCAGAATTAACAGGATCATGTTTTTTCCTCTCATCAGTAAAATAATAGATCCATTTTAGATGATTTATAAAAGCTGTACTGCAGATATGAATCTTAAATTTTCAGAATTTTCTCCAAAGGTAGTATTATTTTTTTGGGGGGGGGGCGACCCAAATAAAATCTCCTGTGATCCACCTCTGGGTCCCGACCCAGATGTTTGTGAATGACTGTTCTAGAGGACGTAGAGGCTCCTGACTGGGCTAAATGTTGAGCTGCTGTAGCTGGTGACATAACCGCTAACAGGCTAGCCAGCTGGGAACTTGTTGGCACTAGTTAACCACAATAGAATCAGTTACACATTTGTTGATAATAACTTCCGTGTAGAACCCCTCACTCTAACCCTGAGATGATAAATAACAGGAGGTGACAATATTCTGCTTTAGATGTGGCAAAGCAACAGTCTTCCTGTGCTGTGACAGTAACGGGGAAAAAACAGATTAACAATGACCTTATTCCCAACCAGGTGTATCCCTTTAACTTACCCTCAGAGACCGACTCTAAAGCAACTCACAGTTCTCCTGATGTGCGACAGAAGGCACAGCACCACCTGCTCCTTTTATATAGAGTAAATACATACTATGTTGCTGTGATTGAACTATAAAAAATATTTATTGACCTCTCTATAATGCTGATGTTCATTTAACAGCATGTTGATGCTATTTTAAAGGCATATTAAAGTTTATGCAAATGCTTGCTTGTTTCGTTTTATTCCACTTTATATGACTATATTGTTGGTTCTCCAACGGGGATTTGTCGATCCCAGTATTGAAGCATCCATTCTTTCTCAATTTGTGTGAAGTTTATGTAACGGCCCTTAAGATAACAAGGGATATAAAAGTAAATAAAATGAAGACCTAAGTTTCCCCATTTGCATTTGCTGAGTTGTATTTATCAGGTTTGGATCTGATGAGATTGCTTGCATCCTGTACAGCTATAAAGAAAGATATTAGCTCTGAACATTTAAAATGGGATGCCTGGGTTTACAGAAATAAAAGCCCCAAATCAACCTGAAGCCCTCCTGGTTAATATGCAGGAAGATATTTTTCCATATAGGATAAAAAAAAAAGCTGGAATAAAAGGAAAAGCACAGCGTAGCAGCGACACATCTTGTGGATGTCCCCTCTCCTGTACTGGGAATACAGGCTGGTATCAAACCTCGCCTTGGGCTATAACCTTTGTTCTCTGATATCAAACCCATACAATAGTGCTGAATGGGATCAAAATCTGAGAGTAACATTGATATTCAGCCAAAATAGCAGCAGCGGCCTTTGAAATAATGTTTCCCATGCAAGACCATCCCTTTTCATTCCAAATGCACTATATTAGGACACACTATATCACAGAGGGAAACAGTGGGGAATTCAATCGATGTTCACTTTGAAATCCAACCCAGTAAAATTTCTACTTTGCCTCAATTCACCAGGCATGGTGGTGATGTGGCATCCGTGTGTGCACATACGTGTGGATTGTGTATGTACAGCATGCTGTGTGTTGCAGTAAATCATAGCACATTCCTCCCAGGGGACATGAGGATGAACCGAGGGGAGAGTGAAGCAGGATTGTGTGGGGGGGTAGCTGAGAAGCTGACAGAAACATTATTCAAATGATGCTCCTCTGCTTTCTTTTTTGCTTTTTTTTTTTTTTTTCCCTCCCCACAGCTGCACACTAAAACCTGACATTTAGTCGCAGCGAGAGAGCGAGAGCTGAGACAATTCACGAGGATTTTCCACCTTCCTCGTCTTTGGCTCTTTAGCATTGAAGGTCCCCGAGTCCTGCGGCGGAATTACATGCACCTCGGCCCTCCTCGACTCAGGAGGCCCCGCTGTTTATGAATCAAATATTTGATTTGGAAGGACTCCCATCCTCGCCATTGCCAGCTACCATCCGGACAATAGAAAAGGTCACGGTGAATCCGGCTTATCGGTACCACTGCGCGGCCCGTCCACTCGCAGCCTGCAGGGCCCAGGAGCTGCTGGTGGTGGTGGTGGTACTACGGGCCAGAAAGCAACACATCCTCATACCTAAACACCAGTATAGGTTGATTGTCACTTACTCCAAAACAACATATATTACTGGGGAGAGTATCTTACTTAATATACGTGACCACACACGCTTTATGTTGTAAAATGGTTGCAGTTTGGTTAGGTTTAAGCACAAAAGCTACTCGGTTAGGTTTAGGAAAAGATTGTGGTTTAGGTTACGTTGTCACATGATGTAAGTGACGTCACACGTGCGACCGAAGCGACACAAAGGAAGTCATGTCCGTAACGATTTTTTTTATTTAAGTTGCTCAACACTTGAACACTTTTTGTTTCACACAGGACTTGCTTCTTGTTCTCCTGTGCTTGTTTGAGCCGTCCGTTCACCCCGTTTTCTCCAAACGCAGACCTTCTCACTCCTTCCTCTCCTGTCCACTCGGGCCTGAACAATAAACGGACATGAAAGTCAGAATGAGCTGCTTGCAACAAACGCACGTTTTTTTTCTGGTGAGAACAAGCTGGAGAGAGAGGAGGAAGAGGGGAGACAGGAGAAGGGACGAAGGGGAGAAAAATGGATGTGGAGATGAGAGGAGCGAGAGTAAGACATGGGGGATGGGAGGAGTGGAAGGGGGGAGGTGGATGAGAGTGTGTGGGTGAGGGAGGGGGGTGGGAGCATTCTGCAAAGCTGTCGCCTGGACATATTGTGCTTTGATGGGTTGGCTTTCATTTTTACTGCCGTTTTTCTTTGCTGTGGAGGAGCAGTATTAAAGTCTTCAATCTTTAGCTGATATTACAGGACTCACGGCAGATTGTGATAAACAGCACTGCGCCTTCCTGGGCACTTCCTCTCTGAACATCTGTTGGAACATCACACGGTGACAAAAGCAATGTAATTATAATGTACCACCTAAACCTGCATACCACACAGGACCTCATGGGCTCTTTTAAAGTGGGTGTCACCCTGGCAAGCGTACAGTCAGCCTGCTTGAGTGTGTGTGTGTGTGTGTGTTTGTGTGTGTGAGTGGGAGGATGCACATAGCAGCGTGTCTGCGTTTTTTAGGAGCTTACAAAATCCCAAGCGACTGCAGTTCAGGTTTTACATGTTGCACCGTGGAATTACAGCACTGTCCTCCTCGTGCAAGTGGGCTGAATCATGTTCACACACACGCTGAGGGATGTTACACAATGCGGGCATTTCAACACCTGTGCTGCATGTTGCTTTACGTACCAGCATCAGGTACACACCTGCTAACCTCTAGGTGTCGAAACATGGGATTTTTTTCCAGTAGATTAAAAAAGTAAATAAATAAGCAAATAAATAAACCCCCATGTGCCTCAGTGACGCACTTGTGCCATGGGAAGCTGATGCTCATGTTCACGCTTCACGTTTTTCCCACCGTGCACCATGTTAAAACATCACTACACACGGAAAAAAAAGAGGAAAAATTGAGCAACCAGCTGCAAAGATTTTTGAGATTACTCAACAAAGGGCTGTTTTTTTTTTTTTTGTTTGTTTGTTTGAACAAATCAAAATAGACCTTTGGGTGAATTACAGTACATGACTAAATCTGAACTGTAATGTTAAGTTTGACAAACTTAAAATAACACTTCTCAGCAAATATCTTAACCTGTTTTTTTGAGTGTAAACTCAAATATTTATAGCTGGTTGCTTTACCTTTTCAAGTTTTAGTTTATTTGACTGAGGTCTAATTTATTGTATCAACTTAGGTTAAGAATTTCACTAAGTGCTATCTTAAGTTTGTCAAACTTACTTTTTTTTTAGCTCAATTCATGTACTTAATTTGAGAAAACTTAAATTTGATGAAGTCATTTAATAAAGTGGAAACCAACAGACTGAAAACTTATATCAACATCAGCACTGTATAAATGACTTGTAAACTGTGGATAAGGCTTTGAGATATGAATTGACTATACTGTAATATCAGGTTTAAGTCAAAGAAGAACACGCAGCTTCCAGTTCATCAGATGTAATAATTCAAGTTTTCTTGCGGACATGAGTAGAGCTGTCATGTTGTCATGTTTAGGAACAAGTGGGGGTTTCCTGGCACAACTTCACCCACTAACAAGGTGCACGGAGAGAAGAAAAATGTCCAGAGAGGGGTAAAACTCCAGCAACACTTGTAGTACTAGGAACAACTTTATTTGTAGACCAACGCGTTTCGGCTCAGGCCTTCATCAGGGTCATCATGAAACACATTAAAATCAGCACTTAAAAAGGGTATGAAGGAGACAAAAATGTGTCATGTTTGACAACTGTAAGACAGCACATTGTGTGAACTTCTTAACCTCAGTTGACACAACAAATTAGCCCTTGGTTGAGTAAACTAAAACTTAAAAAAGTAAGGCAAACAGCTGCAGAGATTTTTTTAAGTTTACTCAACTAAGGGCGAATTTGTTGTGTCAACTCAGGTTAAGAAGTTCACGCTAATTTAAGTTTGTCAGTAGATCTATTCATGCACTGTAGTTCACTCAAGGTGCTGTTGTGAGTTTGTCAATCTTAACATCACCATATATTAATGTACTTAAGTTAAGAAAACTTAAATTATTATGTTTGAACTGGAAACTGTGTTTTGACTTTATACGATATACTACAGTATACGTCAATGCATGTCTTAAAACAGTATCCAAAGTTTTACACAGCTCTCTTGTTGTATGTTTTCAGTCTACAAGCACAGTTTTCAGTTTATCGGTTTCCAGTTCAAAGTTTAACAAACTTAAGATACCACTTTAAGTGAATTTATTAATCTAAATCAACAGAACAAATTAACCCTTAGTTGAGTAAACTCAACAACAACAACAACAACACAAAAGTCGTTGACCCGTGTATGATAATTATTAAATAAAGTTTGAGGGCTAAGTAAATTATGGGAGTTTCCAGGGAAGGCTAACAAAACAGGTGTGCGCTGGGATATGGGCCTACAAAATACGAGAGAAACCCGGGACAGACGGGAGCGTTGGCAGCTGTGATCAGGTAGGAAACTTTATAGAAGTGCATTTTACCTCATGAGTTTTATAACACTTACATGATAAGCATCACATTCTTCAGTCTCCTGCAGTAATGAGCTGTTTCTGTGGCCGAGTTTCATTATCCCTCCGAACATTAATACAAGGCATAATCACCATTTCACCAGACTGCCCTGTTGGAAATTGGGGATGATAACTTCCTTATTGGACCTAATTTAAAACTTCAGCTTGAAAAAAAAATTATCTTAATGCATCCCGTGTGATCAGCCTGAATCAGAAAGTGGCTCCGCTATGTAGAAAAGCATCCTATAGCCTTTAACTCAAACTTTGTACATTTGTTCTATACGGCCAAATGAGATTCTGTTTTCACTTGTTGACATGTGAGTATTATATGTAAGTGACTGAAATACCAACTGAGAATACAATAACTGTCTGTGTTTTCTTTGGAATAGTGACAAGTGCTCAGAACCAGACTCCTAAACATGAGTTTAAAGCCTCCCTCTCCACTCAGAAATGTGTTTTACTTCATTTGGATGTTTGAGCTTCACGTGCAGAATGATGTATGTGCAGAGTTTGGCAGTCAAAGGCTGTTTGCGCAATCAGGCTGCTGCTGAAAGGGGGTATGTTTCTCACCTTAGTTACTCACCTTACATCTCAGCTCAGCACGTACCTGCAGGGTTTAGTGACGTCACAAATAGTCTGGAAAACAGTCATAGTCCAGTTGACACAAGTGTGATGTGGAAACCTGAAACTGCCGGTGAAAAAACGCTGAGAGTGGAGTTTCAGTGAAGTAGTAGTCATCTTGTTCAGTAGTTAAAATGTTTGAACAATAGTTGCATTTTCATAGATTGTGGATTTTTTCAATGAGACAGACTTTTAACTTGTTTTAACTTTTGTATGTCCTCAGACATTTCTGGAAGGAATCATTTCCCTACGTTACGAGACATATTACCTCTGAGTTTACTTTAATAAATGAAGTTTATCTTACTTATTTTCTGTATGTTGTGTTATTGAGCTACACAAAATACCAGGTGGGACCAGGTCATTGTTTTGCAAGTCACAAGTAAGTCTTAAGTCCAGACTAACAAGTCCTAAGTCAAGTCCCATGTTCTGAACTTTATGTTTTGAGTCCTAAACAAATCACAGTGTAGCAGTGAGTTTTGCATAGACTTACAAAGTTAATTAAGCTAATGTTAGCTAAGAATTAGCTCACTAACTTGTTGATATTAGCGTTGACTTACCTTCTTTGTGCGGCTTCAAATGTCAAACGAAGCTGCAAGTTGTTGCGTCGCCGTCTGTAATTTTCGACCCACGTTTTACATACTGCAATTTGGTTTTTGCAGATTATTTGTATGCAAACAAAATTATCTCTCTCCTGCAATTTGATTGGATGTTGTCAGATTGGTTCAAACAAAGCGGCTCCGGGTAATTTAAGTTTTGACCTGCTGGGAATGAATATAGTTAATGTTGGTTGATTCATGAATGAAGGGAAATGTATTGATTTATTTTTACATTTTTAAATTCCACAGGCTACTTGGAGGGGAAAGTAAGTCAAAAGGCTCAAGTCCAAATGAATTCTTGAGTCACTGGTGTTATGTTGCAAGTCTTTTTGGATTTTCACAAGTCTAAAGTCATCAGATTCGTGGCTTGAGTCCAAGTCATGTTACTTCAGTCCTCGTCTCTTGTCATTTCATCATCATTTACAGTATTTTAAGTCAGAGGTTCCCAAATGGCGTACTGTGAGGCAAGTCCAGGTTGAATTATAGCTAGTAATGTGATCATTTTAGTTGGCATTAGTAAATAAAGAACAGAGTGATAGCGCTTTTTTTTAGGCTATTTTGCATGGACATGAATACAGGGGTGCCTTGTGATTTTGGCTTGCACTTTGGTGTGCCTTAGCCACAGAAAGCTTGAAAACCACAGCTTTAATCACATCTTCTACCTCAAAGTATTTTAGTAGCTATACTACCCGTTGTTGTTTTACAGCTGTGAGCTCCTATACTGGACTCAAACTCCATATGTTGCTGCCGTGGTGCAAAGTTGCCTCTCAGAGCTTTAATCACAAAGGACTTGTATCTTTATAATGCATCCACAGTAGCAGTACATTTCTCACTTAAATATTAAGGAGTAATTCCTGCATATAGTGAAGATGAGACTGACTGGTAAACAAAGTTCAGGAAAATTTAAAAAAATCTTGTTTCAGATCTTTAGATTTTTTTTCCTGACAATAGCACCTTTCCCTGCTGAACAATCACATATGAAACAATTCTGAATTTCCAGAGAAGCTGCACGCCTACGTACAGTATCTTCCTGTTTGCCTCACACCGATGACGCCGTATGTGTGTACAGTTGTACAGTACCTGGGACAAAACACAACAGCTCTTGTGTAACATTACACAACTCAGTGCCCTAGTAGCCTGAGTCAGCCCACTTGGCGCAATACTGGTGAACCCACAATGCATCACTTCATGTACGGGAAGAGGGCGTGGACCCATATTTACAGTCCCAGGTAGATGATAAGTCCAGGTCCCCTCCTAGTTCACAAATCTTTCAGAGAGCTGCAGGGTTCAGAGGTCAACATGTAAATGCACAATGTAATCCGCAGACAAACAGCCCGGCCCTCGGTACAGTCATCAAGGTAAATATTGTTGCGCTCATTTGTCTCGCCGCCGCGGCCTGAATGTACATTTCATAAACGCTGATGACCCATCAGTCGATGACTATTACACCAGCACTTACATGTCTGGGCCTATTGTTTGCGATGGGTACACCCATGATTAATTCAGTCGCACATTCAGCCACTTGGAAACACCGTGCGGAGGCGGATTACAGTCAAGGTTGTCGGCCCGGTGGCTGGAGGCCAAGAGTGGGAGACAGATAGAGAAATGCAGAGGAAAGGCCAAAGAAAGAAAAAACATACCACGGACGGAAAGAGAGACGTATAAGACCCCCGCAGTGAATGAGACTCCCTACTTATCAGCCGTGAGCGTGATGTGCAAACAGAGGCCTTTCAGGGCTGCCAGGCACACAATAGCTTTGTTTGCTATGCAATAGAAACCAGTTGTTCGCTGCTGAGTCAATATTTACTGCCTAATGGAATGTGTGCTCTGCTACTACCCCTGCTCAACAACAGCAGATTGGAAGAGGGACTTATTACCTCCCCTCTCTTGTCTTTCACACCCCCCCCCCCCCCCCCCCCCCCCCCCGTCATACTCTGTCCCTCTTCGTCCTTCCCTCCCTTGTCTTTATCTCACCCTCCCTCCCTATCGTCTCATCCGTTACTTCCTTTACTCCCCCATTTGCGCATTCAGAGTTTTGCTACTCCCTATTCCCCCCTCATCCTTCCCTCCCCTGTTCTTTCGATCCCATATCATATCTCTTGCATCTGCACCTCCCCTCCTCGTGTGGCAAAGAAACTGTAGTGGAAACTCCATATAAGGCACTGGCATGAAAGCACAGAGTGCTGCAGGGATGACGTTATTTGTGTAGGCCAACCAGGAAGTTAGCATCACTCTGGTTTCCTCCACAAAAAGCCAGTGGGATTTTTCTATTGTAGTTTGGATAATTAAGTTCTGTGGCAAACAAAAGTTTGTGATACTTACATGTTTTGGTCAGCAAAATAATCTTCACAAATGGACACCACTTTTATGATTTTTCAAGCATAAATACAATTGCCAGAAGTAAAAAACTAATGTTAGGCTATGAACAAACTACACTACAGGGCCTAGTGTTCAGCGTGATCATGGTAAATGTCCGTAACAACCTCTGTAGCATGATTTAGCCACTTCTTAGCAACCGCTGTTTTTAAAAATTCTACATTAACTTTAACTCAAAAGTTATGTTAATTTACTTATTTTAACCCAAAGCATGATCTTTTCCTTAACCTACCCAAGCAGTTTTGTTTCCTAAACCTAACAACTTTGTTGCTTTAATCTACCCAATTAGTTTTTGTGCTTTTATTTTGAAAGTCTACCCATATGTAAATATTCTTGCTAACTTGAGCCCCGCATGTGCAAAAATGATGTTCTAGAGGTACTTATGTGTTACAGTTACAAAAGGGTAAAGTCACTGACCAAGCAGCCACATTTGATTAGTGAGAACATGGTGTCACCCACGTGTTGTGGATGTTTATTGTAATGTTGCAACTGATGTTTATGATAGTTTATAAATGGTTAATAAAAGTGCATCTATAAATATTATTTGGATGGCCATCATAAAGTTTCAGCTTACTTTTATAAAATTGAACAGTTACTCAATATATGGTTTATAAAGCATATATAAACATTTTTCTTAAACAGTAAAATAACTTGACTAAAATTAATTATTATCATTTATTACTGATGGTTATTAGTGTGACCGTGCAGGCAAATAACCAAGTACCCATTCAAGAAACCCACTGACTTCAAGGCAAGGGAGCTGGAAGTGCTAATTTGCTAACTCAGTTGTGTGTTTTAGGACTCATTCCAGCAATTTATTGAAAAATCTGTGTACAAAAAGAGAGAATAAACCATTATCCTTCAAGCTAGGCAAAGTAAATCCACAATATTCTTATTGGAGTTAAAACAAGAAGAGGAGTAGGCACAAAAAACAACAGGAGTGGACAATCTTCTGTTTATGGAGGCCAATATCCTACCAAGGCCGTAGAGAGAGAGAGAGAGAGAGAGAGAGAGAGAGATAGCTCAGCGATGAGATCACTGTGCTGACAGAAAGATCCCTTTGTGCCCGAGCCTGATGGTAGGCAGTGAATGCATTACATGTGGTATTTACACCGTGGCTGCTGATAAACTGCTGCTAATCACTGGCAATTTTCTTTAAAGGTGCATGCAGGCAATCATGCACAAAAACACCAACATGCCTCCCTGGCTGACTGGGCTAGACAGTATTTCTATATTGATTCTGCACCTGAATCTCACTCACACACAAACACACACCTTTGCCCAGGTGTGGAGGGATAACTGGAGGCATGACACACTTGTCCGAGTCCTTTAAAGGTTTTTTTTTTCCCCCCAGCAGCCACCCCGACAATCCATTCCTTTCAGTCATGCTTCAGTATCGTTTCCTTACAGCCCAGAGGATTACTGAGGAGAGGACAGTTGTGGGAGTGATGGTGCCGGTGGTGTGTGTTGGGAGGTGCGAGGGAGGGGGGGGGTTTCCATAGTGACACCAAGGCAATGAAAAGATTGGACCAGTGGAGTGTGCAGTGGGTGCCAGTGTGTGTGTATGGGTTTGGAGTTCAGCTCTATAGCTCTAGGTTGAGACACAGTGGAACCATTCATGATCTACTATCTGGCCCCCAGTGGCCTTCACTCCTAAATCAGAGCCAGCTTGCAGAGCTCACATCCCTTCAGGGTTTTCTTTTCGCACCCAAATACATGGCACTGTCAGAGATGGGCAGTACTTAAATTAATTGTATTTAAAAGAGGCATTTAATTACTTTTGAACATTTTGTAACTTGTATTTTCCTGGGTAGAAAAATTAAGTTGCAATTTGTAACACAATGCTTGAAGAGCTTGTCTTAGTGTATCTTTAATAGTTGAAACACTTTTTTTCAGTTCGGATCCAATTCTGATATCTGAAATTTGATATCTGCCAATACGGGTACTACCATTTTTTCATGATGATGATGGTGATGATGATGATGATGATTTGTAGCAGTAGTGGTAAGATTATACGAGGCTGAAACAGAACTTTAGTTTGTGTAATATAACTCATCTAACAGTGGCCTTCAAACATTGTGGGGGTCTGTAGGATTCTGGCTTGTGATATTCACATGTGCAGCCGATGCACGCCTGAGAGAGAGCCCTCATTTGCATAATATCCCATGATGCATCGCTAAGAATTTAAGTTGGAAGGAAGCACGTGGTGGATCGGCATGCAGATCTGTACCGTAAGTCCCAGTGAATTTCATAGATCAATATTGGGCCTCGATATTGATATTTGATCAGATCAGTCCCATCTCTAATTGCTAAGGCAAGCTTACTGAATGACACTAAAATACAACACAGGAAAAGAGCAATTAGCAAACACATGTGCTCTAGAACTGCCATATATACTTACTAGCTCCTAGAAATCACCAACACATCCTCATACCTAAAGAACAGAATAGGTTGATCACCATTTCCTCCCAGAAAGACATATATGACCATTGGAAAATACCAGCAACAGGCGCACTGGACCTGAAGTATGTGATATAAGTCATGTGATGTAAATGTGTGACATCATGCTAACCATGTGGTTACCATTGGGAATCAAAACTGCTTTCTGCTGGTCTGGTTTAGGAGAAGAGCTTAGTTTGGGTTAAAATTAGTATCTTACATTTCATAAGTGATGTCACTTTTGAAACATAAATGAAGTAACTTAAAACTTTAAATAAGTCAAAGCTGACTTTATTTCACACAGGACAGGAACCCTGGTGTCCATGGTCAAAGTCCTGTGTTTGAACCATCCCTCCCTATGTGGGCTTTCTGGCTATTTCTGCTTCTCACATCATAATTACTAAAAACACTAGAGGTTGCCTTCTATAATACAATAAACATAATAAGCTGCATGCCCACAGTGTATATCGTCTTTTTTTTTGGTTTGGACGGGCTGAAACAACCCAGCATGCACCCCTGAATTAGAAGCCTCCCATCTTCAAGATATGCTGATTGGCCACTTCAAATCTATGATGTGGGAAATTAGCAGAATTCATCTTTTCACTGTAGGGGGGTTGATGTCAGACCCATAGTGCGGCTAAAATGTGATAATATCATTTAATATAGAATGTATTTTTGGATTTTGAATTTACGGATTACTTGTATTATAACTGAACACATCTTCCACAACAGTGTTTTGTGTTTTATTTAAATAAATTTGAAGCACATGTTATTTGTAATTTGTAACAAGGCCCTTATTGATGTATGTGCGCTCTGAGCACTATGCGGTGAAAAAGGAAAACTAAATTATTTTTCTAATTGTGTTTGATGTTTTCTGTCATCTCTTCCCTCCCACTCATTATAGACTTTTCATTTCTGTCCAACAACTTTCCCAAAGTGACGAGGTCATATCTAATATCCCTGCCATAAAGTGGAGAAATTGATGGCTTTGAGTTGTGTTTGTTAATGCTTTCATGCTGGCCGAGGGATAAACAATTAGGAGGAGACATATTCATTGTCTCTAATTATCCTTTCTGAGTGCAGATTAAATGTTTTCAGTTTGCCTCTAACGAGCCAAATCCCCTCCATATACGGGCATTACATCTGTCCACATTCCCAAACAAAATCACTTAACTGTTGTTATCAACTCACAACACGCCGCGAGCCGGATCCATCAATATTATTTAACCAGGGCAGTTAGTGCCTCATCTAATTGCCGTTTACAGCGGTTTTCCAGTGAACTTGACCTTACTCTGAGTCCATTGACAGGGCACTGATTGTAGTTTGGTGTGGTCAAAGTACATTTAACGGTAATTCGTCAATGAAACTGCTCAAAAACGTGGGCAGTTTTTGTAAAGATCCCCTCTGTCTCTGCCCTGAGCATACATTACAAGAGGAATAATTTTCAAAGGGGCCTTGATTGTGTGGAGCCGATGTTAATGAAATCTGCGGTCTTTCATACAATCGACAGCTAATAAAGAATATAATGTGGGCGCAGATGTCTTGAAAGAAGGGCCTCAAATGAGAGCTGAAATTCTAAATCTGGTGTAATACCTTGAAGAGTAATTTAAAGATAAGACAATTTCTCATTTGGCATATGAAATAATTAATTATCTCTTTGGTGGAAATATCTTAACAAGGCTACTTAGTATGCATATAAAATTTCGAATGGTAAAATCAAATTAGCATTATTAACTTATAGTTCATTAGATTACATCTATTCTCTTTCAAAGGGTCCGACAGAGTTGAATTGATAATTAAGAAATGAAATGAAAATTTATGATCTAATGAATGGTGGTCCGTATTAGCTCAGCAGTCGTCATTCTAAGGTTACAGGCAGCAGTGGGGAGGGGGCTCGCACCCCTGAAAATGACAGAGGCCCTGAAGAATCGAGTCACAATAGTGATTTATTAGCATGGAGGCCTATTGTGACAAGCTGAAAGCAGCTCAAACAAAGCTGGTTTGAACCTCACAGCTTCTTTTGATGGTCAGTTTTCATTATGGTGCTTGTCAATAGATCTGAAACTTACTTAGGCTACTTGCAGCCCAGTATCACAGCAGTTTGTGAGACAGACACACAATGTTATCTATAGATTAGTGCACATGGACATGGATTATCAATATGACAGGAAACAACTTTTAAAATAATCAAGACAAATGTCGTGTAATAAGCAAGACAGTCCATGTAGTAAGGAGGATGTTTTACATAAGTAGTTATTTAAACCCAAACCACAATGTTTTTCTAAAGCTAACCAAGCAGTTTTAGTCTCTAAACCCTGCTTAAGACCAGAATGAAAGTTGTGCTGAGTCATGAAAAAAAATGGAAAATTCATGTCCTTGTATATTAAAATCTAACAGATTAACATTTGTGGCTATTTAACAAACTGCTGTGAAATTGTGTTGCCTCTTGGGCACAGCAGTGCTTGGGCACTAAATGCAAACATCTGCGCGTTAACACGCTCACAATGATGATGCTAATATGCTGATGCTAAGCAGGTATAATGTTTACCATGTTCACCAGTTTAGCCTGCTAGCATGCTAACATTTGCTATTTGTCACTAAATACAAACTAAAACGGGACTAATGAGAATGCTTTTAGTTTTTGTTGATGTATGTCACATAAATAATATTAGGTGACTTAAAACTTGTCAACCAATGTTGACCATTGGTTTTACACGAGACAAAAACCCCAGTCTGGGGGTTGTTTGACACAACCATCCACCCCACCACATGTGTGCTTTATTAAGGCTACAGGGATACAAGGTGATGTATCAATTACAACAAGGTTGCAAATTTTGATGTTGTTGTAGCTCCCTCTTTGATTTTTGATTTGTCGCTCTTAATACTGCTCCTGTCATAATTACTATGGCCACTAGAGGTCGCCACCTAACAAAAAAATGTAAATATGGGTTGTAATAAATTGCTTGCACACGTGACCTAGGCCTATATGTCCGGTTTCCTGGTGAGGACTGGCTGGTGAAAACTGGAGGTGCTAAAGGAAAAGTCAGGGGCTCAAGAAAGTCATTACAATTTATCTTCTGGGAATCATGAATTTTTGTATCAGATTTTGTCCAAATTCATCCAGTAGATTGGATTTTTTTTTTCCATGTTTCACAGTAATTCATCCAATAGATGTCAAGACATGTCACTAAGAACCAAAAATGTCAATCTTATGGGTGCGCTAGATGAAAAGTTAGGTGATCATCAGAATCAGTAGGATTCAGCCCTGGTCTGGATAATATTTTATACCGACCCATCCAATATCTGTTGAGATATTTTAGTCTGGACCAAAATGGTGTGCTGACAGAGTGACATTGCCATCCATAAAGCCATGCCGTCAGAGTGGCCAAAAACCGTTTGAGCATGTACAGCGAGGCACAGTGCCATCCGAAATGAAAGATTTGAAATGCAAAGATTATTTATTAGCAACTGTTTTATTGTAAAACAAAGATGGGTTGCTTCCCGCAGGTAGTTTCAGTCTGACTGGTTTTGTCGATATATTTTAATATTTGGCCTGATGCAAGGAGACACAATGACATAAAAAAGCAGTGCTTCAGCTCCACTGCCTCATGGCGGGTTAAATGGAGCGGAGGGCAATGAGCAATTCTCCAACAATCCCTCTCCTCGGTGCTGCAGGTTGTTCTTCCCCTCTAAACCCATCGCTTCCTGGTGTTCCGGCTTAAAGCTTTACCCTGTGGGGTCCCAACAGGCTGGAATAAAACACAAGTGGATGCGGCAAGTTGCCATGGAAACTTAATAAGCCAGCAGTTGTAGTGAGAGAGGGAGTCAACTACAGTACTCAGTGAAGCGTGCATCTGAAGGCAATAAATTGAATGCTGTGGAGGGGAAGACAGAGGGAAAAAAGAGGCATGGGGGACCGCGTGTTATTGTGAAATAACCTTTTAAGTCGGAATTAAATATTTTGTCAGGAGTGTGTGGCTCCGAGCCGCCCCCACCCCCCACACCCTTCTCCTCCTCTCTGACGCGCCTGACGGGGGCGAGAGGTTAAACGGCTGTCTGCACTGTCGCGAGGATGCTCTCGGCCCAGCGCGCCGCCTTCTGCTGCGTGTCACAACTGGTGACCGAGGGACGCCCGGCTGATTTTTTTTTCCCAAACATTTTTTTTCCTCCAACCTCACCTACAACTGTCATTGCTTTGACTGTCGGGCCATTACGCGCACTCGTCTCCAGGGTGCAATTGATGTACTGTTGGCTGTCAAAGCTCAAAAGCCTCCAACACGCCACCTGATTGCCAAGCATCCTTTTTGCCGCATAAATCTTTCATTAACCACCTATCTATCATTAATTATCGGCTCCTGGCATTTATGGAGAGGTGGGGAGATTGATAGCGGGGGGATGGGCTCGGAGCTGGTGTTTGACTGTTTAGGGAGCCAATCTATAATGACTCACAACAAGGAGGATCCCTCTTAACTTTTATTTATAAGGGGGGATCTGCTCGCCACTCGCCAGAGGTGTTGTTCATCTGTCTAGCTAACCCGATAACATTAGTCCTCATGGCGGCGGCTGGAAAACAGCTTTATCTTCATCCTGTGTGTCTCTCAGGGTCCTTCTCCATATGTTTTTGGACAGCTCGATGATCATCTCTCTTTAACTCCGCAGCCTTTTTTTTTTTTTCCTCAGCCGCTTTAAAGAAACAAATTAATTCCCCTCTGAGGCTTTAAGCCCCGAAACGACCAATATGTGCTTGTCTGTGTGTGTGTTCCCCCCGTTGACTTAAAGGTGAGGTATTTGCTTTTGATTTGGGGGGCAGTTGACAGCTCTGTTGCCCAGAAAGCCTTCTATTGTCTGGCTTTGCATAGGATTAGCTGTCAGCTACCTGCTGCAGTAAACAAACAAATGGGATGAGCCCAATTATAAGGGCAGCGTCCGCAACATCCTTATGTTGCCGTAGCACTCAATAAAACCAGGCCTTGCGCGAGTCTATAAATCATCAGGAAAACCTTGGCCTAAATGTGCCAGCAAATGCATCTTCCTTCTCTCTTTACACCCTAATTCTCTTTCTCCGTCCCCCCCGTCTCCGCGGACCTAACACTATTTACAGCTTTTCAGATGCTTAAGCCACCGAAATATAGCGTTGTTTTATCTTTAGACGAGTCGATAAGGCAGCATATTGGTTTTCTGCTAAAAGCTACGGATTGTGCTGCTCGTATTGACTCATCAGTCGGGCAGTTCAGACTACAGCCCAGGGAGGCACATCCACACACAACACATCCACACACACACCACACACACACACACACACACGTCCAGAGTCCTTGGTTCGCTCGCAGTGTTTCATTTTCTGAGATTCACCTGGTGGAGAGAAAGATATTAAAACTAAGAACAGGGATCAGACCTTGGATAACACAATGTAACAAGAAAGGGGAAGCGAGCTTGAGGAGTGGGAAGTGAGACGTAGGGAGGGAGGCAGAGGGAGTAAGACAGGGGAACAGGAACAGACGTGGAATGAACACCCCTACCGGAGAGCTTTATCCTGCATTGTCACGCTCTGTTATCCTAGCAGTCGACTTGATATTTAGTGACAAAGACTAGATTAGGGCTGCCTACCCATCGCTGCTGTCGCCCCTCAACCCTGCAACACACAGAAATCTTCCGCCAACAGTAGATGAAAGTGAGACGCATCAGGTGAAATTTGCATCGCTGAAGGTTTCAGAGTCAAGCTGGAGTCAGAGTTAAGGTTGTACCGATTAGGGCCCAGCTGATTCTGGATTTTTGGGACAGATGCCAATACTCAGAGTTTTCCCCAACAAAGTTGTAATGCCCAGTGGCAAGTATCTTTTAATGGGGGGCCAGGGGCCAAGTGCACATTTTCACTGGAACCCCAACATTGGTGTGGGCCTGTGACAGGATCCTAGGTTTCTGTTATCACATAATCATGGCTGGAATCTCAGAACTGAGAATTTAACAAAGCCATGACATAGATTTCATAGGGCCCTACATTAATTCAGAGCTAAAAGCTGAATGAAGAGAAAATATTCAAAAATACATCCCTGAAAAGAACAATTCCCGATGCTTAGGCCCTGGGGGGTCAACTGAGGCCCAGTGGGCTACCAGGCTTGCAATACACTGGGGGAAACACTGCGATACCAATATTAGGGGGCAAAAAAAAAAAATCCAATAATCAATATGTTGGCCAATATTCTTTATACAGAATGAGATATTGAATATATACATAAAGAAGCATTTTATGAAGCGATCTCTCTTCATAGTCCAAATGATATCAGGGCACTGAAACAGTTAAGTTTCATTGGTATTTTCAACAATCACAAATAACTATAAATAAAAATGGAATTAGAGCAGAAAATATGTTAGAATAAGAACAAAAAGAAAAGCCAGCTTTTGTCCATTGTCAGATTGCTTTATAAAGTCTGCGCTATTTTAGCCAGCTTGTAGTAAGCAGAAGGTCTGTGTCAGGAGGAGGAATCTACTGGACTGTGTATTTCCCAGTCTGAGTTTCTTATGTTGTAGTGGAGCTAACGCCGGCATCGCAAACCTGACCAAGGATACTGACTGACTGGTTGGCCATTGGTACCATGAGCTCCTGGTGTATATGTTGTACATAATGTTAATAGACATGTTATTGAACATTTTATCTAAATGTTTATGTCCTGATTTGGCAGTAAAATCCAGAGCAGACCTCTAGAGCTTTTGTGATTGTGAACCAGACTGGACAAAGTACATTTCTGAACAATTTTTACTTGCTCTTACTTTTTCTCTCTTTTTTTTCTCAAATAACAACAAAGACTTAAGTGTTTGTCATGTTTAATCAACAGCTCCGATGTCTATAAAATGTCAGAAAATAGTGAAAAATTCTGTCTAAAATGTTTTGTTTTGTCAAACTAAAAGACAAAGATATTCAGTTTAATGTTATAATAAATGGAAAAATTGGGAAAACTTATGGTCAAGAGGCAGAAAACATCATTTTCTGCCATTTTTGCATAAAAAATTAATTTAATCGACTATCAGTTTAACTTTTCTACCACTTGCCCCTTTGGGCAAGCGAGTTGCCAGATTTACTAGTCTGACATGGCATTTTACTTACCTCGGGTGAGTGAGCAACCTTTATTGTTGAGCCCTGGTGGGGAAAACAAAACAGACTCTTTACCGAGTGGAATGAAGTCTGAGATTTTTTTTTGTAAAACTGGTATCGGATCAGTACTCAGTATTAGCCAATATGCAAAGTTTAGGTATCGTTTATAGGAAGGAAAAAATGGTATTGGAACATCATTTCTAGTCAGAGTCCAGAAGAGGAAAAGGAGGAGGAAGCGACATTACTGGTGCACAGGCCTGCAGACAGACAGACTTGTTACATTGGTCATTATTCCAGCTCATGTCACAGTGGAATGGGAGAACTCAGCAGGTTTCATTAAAACCCCAGAGTCGGCCGGTTGGATGTGCAGTTAGCCGTTCAGTCGACGGGTTGGAGGATTCTGGGAAGCGTTGAATAGAGGGTTATTGGAGGTGGTTGACAGAAAATGACCTCTGTGTGTTTTGGCCCACTGAGGTTATTATATGTGAGGGCTCACAAAGGGCCAGGACTGCAGCTCGGTCTATCCGTTTATTATGAACCGGGCTGATGTAAACAGAGCAGCGTGCCAGGGTGACTGTCATCGGAAAACAATACTTTGGATCAACTTTGATGTGTGTGCTTTGCTTTGCTGACTTTCAAAAAAGGTTTGTTTTAGTACATTATTCGCTGCCGTGATGATTCCATCACAAATAAATGTCTTACAAAAGATGAAGATCAGCCTCCAAAGACTTTCCTCGGTGTCAATCTGCAGGCAGCACACTCCTGCAGAGAGTTCCTGTGTTAACTGAGGGAAGACAAGTATCGAGCTTTCAGCAGAGAGACACAATAGTAGAATTAGGATTCATGTAGCGTGGCTTTACAGGTACTCTTCCAAATGACTCCACGGAACCCTTCAGGCTACTGTCAGCTGAAACCCTCACAGGAGACATACAGCTAATATGCCCTTGGTGTTTCACAGCACTGGAGCAGATGGTTATGATATGGATTACACTGACAGTAAGTCAATAAGACCCAGATCCTGGGTTTGCACCGGATTAGTCAATTGTCTCTGGGCCCGCTCTTATGATTTTTTCTGATCGCTCATGCCTCTCTGCTCTTCAGCTCAATTTGAAGCTCTGTTGCATCCTCTTCTTTGGTGCAGAGGTTCTGAAACAGAATAGAGTTGGGCGTATCTATTTTTTCTTACCGTCATACCTTCCTGACATTTTACTGGGGTGTATGGTATTATGATGTGTTTGTGTAAAACATAGTGACCAGCAACACACAGTTATCATTATTATCATGGTATTGTTATAACATGCTGAAGAATGCTCAAAAAGTACTGATACACGCACTGAAATTATTTTACCAACTTTTGGTTTGAAACGATTTGAAATGGCATCATGTACTTTGACATCTGCATCTAGGAGACTCTTGCTAACTTTGGTTGATGCTGGACAGTATTTACTGTTAAAATTTAAAATGGAATATAATCATCAGGAATTTTATCCCAGTGTGTCACTGTTTCATTCCTTATCGTGATAGCATTGCTATTCTGGCTGCTGGGAAAAGCTGCAGCCTTTCTGCACTGACAAACTCAAACATACACTGTACATTTACTGCCATACTGACAACTTCACTGCTCACCATTCATCGTCACTATCGCTCTCACGCTCGCTCAACTCTTCGCACATTGGTATGCTATGCTATTCTGACCAATCAGTGCTCTGCAGTGTTTGGCTCACTTTATTGTCTAGATGCCATGTTTCTCAGCTAGTGTTGTCGGAACATTGAAATTTCTCATTTTGATAGAGTACCTTGAAAAATATTGTTTGTCAAGACCACTTTCGATAGCATGGAGACACAACATTAAGGGAATACATTTTTTGATTCTTAATGAAAAATAAATACAACAGGGCTTTAATGTGATGAGAAACTTTTTTTTCTTCCTAGATCAGGCCTTTTTGTAATAACTAAATTATCAGATTAAACTAATCTTACAAATTAAGTCAATTAATATTGTCAAGTCATGGTCGGAGAGGAGAAAGTGTGAGAAAGCGCACTTGGTGCCAGTGTATTGATACTGTGGAAGATGAGTATTGAAACCATTTCAGATATTCAGAATCAATATGTATCGATAAATAAAAAATTTTGTCAACGCTGTTTTTGGCACAGCTGCGATGCCTTGTCCACCAGTAGAGAGACTGACATCTGGTGGCACATGCTGCACACTACAACACATCACCTCAGTACAGCATATATGTTTCAGGTTAAGCATGCAATATATAAATTCTGCCACTAGGGGGTCTGTCTCATTAAAATAGTTACAAAAGATGGACTTTGATGAAGTTGTGAAGTGGCGTGGGATCATGGGAGTTATCTTCACTTTTAAACAGCCACCATAGCTGATGAAAATCTGTCTGACGGGCAGAAATCACGTTCATAGACAAGCTAATGTTAAAGTTAAAGTTGCTGACTTCCTTCCTCGCTTCTGACTTATCTGACGTATTCCGTGTTTTCCCAGAAGTTATAGCAACTAGCTAGCAACAGCTTGCAAAAAACACACTGTTGCCTTGAAAAAACTGCTCTCTTTGTTTAAACATTGTTGGACATATTTGAAGTATGTAAGTACACATCTTACCAATAAAACATATGTAGTTTTTTAGACATTTTAATGCGGAAATGTTACATGTTCTAGCTGTCATAGAAAGAAGGGTGTATTTTTGAGGGTCATACTGTCATACCATCTGGATTTCTTAATGTCCTGATATATCATAATAACTTCAGACCATCCAAGCCTAAAACAGAACTTTAAAGTTAATAAAATCAGGCGGTGAGATGGTGCTCTGAAGCATTTAGCCTCATGATGGCTGCAGTTCTGGCCTGTCAGGTCCGGGTAAACGCTGGATGCTCCCTCTGATGCTGAGACCTAACTGCAGGTGCACACAGCGACCTACACAAATCTGTTTTATTGCTCCCGTGCCATATGTTACATGTCCACATGCTTTTACTCTGATATATTATATATGTACCCAGCTCGCAGACCAGCTTTGGTTACAATTAACCAATGCTCCATCCAACCAGAGTGCAGCAATTAAACACCATCCAATCAAATTTGTGTGACAACCAGACGCCTTTCATCACAGCAGGGATCCAGACGGCTCCTTACAGCCCACCTGCCCCAAGCGCTGTCTCCGAGATGGTCTGGAATAACTAATTAGGCAGCACATCCAGCACTGGGACACTCACGGCAAACCAATACTGAAAAAATTCCGCTTGATCTCGTCATCAAGCCCGGCTGTGTTTTTTTATGTGTCAGCATTCTTGCTTTTGATCCGTCGTCAGCACAGACAGAGGAGGGAGAGGAGCGTTTTTGGTTTGTTTAACAGAGTTTCAGTGGAGTTTGCAGGAACCTGCTGTGCACATCGCACCACACGCTTTTCAACTGCAGTCCCACGCAGGGAGGAGGGGTGGTTAGACTGGGACAACAAAATGCTTTTTTTTTTTTTTGCTGTAAACGGTGGACTCGTCGGCGCTCATCTCCGCTCATCTGTTGTCATGTTGTCGAGAGAATATTCAGGAGGTGATTGTCTGAGCAGCTACACAGCTTTGAGCTGCAGGAAGTACACTTCAAAGAATGTGTCTCAGCTGCGAGGCTCTTTGGTTACACTTTTGTTAAAAGCAAATCCATTTTTAGCTATTATTCCAGGTTTTGTTAATGCAAAAGCAGGGAGGGGGGTTATTTTACCAAGGCAATGATGGAAATATATAAATAAATAAAACAAAAGCAGCGAGTTAAGTCGCCTCTTGCGAAGCTGCGAACAGCCAAAATTCCTCTCCGTCCTGATGCGAGTGGAGAGGCGAAGTGTTGAGTACTCTCACAGCTGGAAAACAATACCACAACAAATAATGTATGAGAGGCCAGCAGAGGGGGAGCACATGGCAGCCAACACAAATAGGAATTATTCATTATACGTGCTCTATTCACTGAGTGTGTGTGTGAGCAAGCAAGCTCAAGCCGGTTAATATGCAGTGTTTTCCATAAGTCAGGCAGAGCAGCTCACCTTTGGTTCTGGAGAGACCCACTGAACCCACCTCCCTCTTTAGCTTTCCTTTTCTGTCTTTCTTCCATCCTCCCCCGCACATTCCGTCCTCAAAACAAAACAATATTTTATTGTGAGAGCTGTAATAGGGATGGGCGATATGGCTCACATAGGGCTGGGGATCTCTTGGCCTCATGATTTGATTTTAGAGAGCCACGTTGCGATTATAAAACGATTATCGGTGCACCAAAATTTGAAGCTTTTCAGTCAGACGGTGCCGTTCGGATTGTGTCCATCTGCAATTGCTCACGCTCAGTCATCCCACCAAAACTCAAGAAGTAGTCTAGTTTAGAACATACAATGACGCACATGTTTACGTCCGTTATGTTTCACCATCCAGTTGGTTCAGGCGTAAAATTGTTACAGGTGATCTTAGTGGCAGGAATTGGGTTTTAAATTTGCAATAAATAACTTTTCTGCATCGATTCATAGTCTATGTGATGCATCAAAGAATTGATCATTCCCCCACCCCTAGCTTACAATTAATACCTTGATATTTTTAGGCTATTCGATATATATCTCCATATGCATTAGTCTCCAAAATAACATACTGTAAATTGTCAAATAATGCAAATATATGATGATCTTACAGAATATGATTTCATTTACTACAGAGCTGTTGCACCATGCACAGAATGTGTCTTGGCGTTGTCTTGCTGAAATATGCAGGGTCGTCTCTGAAACAAGACGTCATCTGGATGGCAGCATATGTTGCTCCAAAACCTGTATGTGCCTTTCAGCATTAATGTTGCTGTCACGAATGTCATGTCATGCCATGCGCGCTAACACACCCCCGTACCATCAGATGCTGGCTTTTGAAGCTGGTGCTGGTAACAATCTGGATGAATTTCCTCTTTAGCCTGGAGGACAAGACATCCGTGATTTCTGAAAACAGTCTCAAATGTAGAAACGTCAGACCACAGCACACTTTTCCACTTTGCATCAGTTCATCTCAGATGAGCTCCGGCCCAGAGAAGTCTGTAGCATCTCTGGATGATGTTGATATCTGTTTTTTTGCATGGTGGAGTCTTAATTTCAGTCATTGCTTAAAATTGTATGTTGAGAAATGCTGTTCTAAAACTGTTGGACTATTTTCCCATGCAGTTTTTTCACAAACTAGTGAACCTCGCTCCATCCTTGCTTGTGAACAACTGAGCCTTTCAAAGATTCCCCTTTAATACCTAATCATGATACCAGTTGTACCTGTTTTCCTGTGGAATGTCCCAAACAGGTGTTTTTTTGAGCATCCCACAACTTTCTCAGTCTTTTGTTGCCCGTCCCAACTTTTTGAAATATGTTGCAGGGATCAAATTCAGAATTCATATGAGGTGAACAATAAATATCTTGTTTTTGTGCTGTATTCAACTGAACACAAGTCAAAAAGTACTTCTCAAAACATTGCATTATGTTTTAATTTGTTTTACACAGCTTCCAAGCTTGAAGCTGTAAAAACAAAGCAGCAGTCAGTAGCAGTCCTTTTGTAAAATAAAAAATTTAAAAATAACTTTAAAATAATGAACCTTTTAATATCATGGTCACAGTACAGTCTTGAGACATTTTTTTTTATTGCAGTAACAGTATTCTATGTATTGTTGCATCCCTAGAACAGCTAGAACAGTTACATCACTTCACCGTTATGCAACCTTAAAAACCAGGACAAGAGAACACTTATACCATATCTACTGATATCCAAAAGATCACATCTAGTCTCATATTACGATATCGCTGTAATATCAATATATTGCCCAGCCCTAAACCATAATATATTTCAGTATATGACAAGAAATGTGCTCACAGTCAGCAGGCTGAATCGCTTTTTCCGTCTTCCTTCTTTAATGTCTGCCCTTGATAGGCAAAAAGCATACGTTGGGCCTCAAACTGAAGAGCTCATCAGTCATGACATACCATTAGTGTTCAAAAGGCCAATTACAAAAACCTACAAGGCACTCAGAGTCACTAAACGCCAGACTTCGATTAGAGCTTGACCTCACTGCGATTTGCGTGCACAGCTAAGCACCAAATAATAGATAGAAGATCTTTAACATAATTACGCCTTAATGGACGGCGAAGCCACGTTGTCAAAAATTGATATGCAGGCCTCGGCGGCATTTAAGAGGAGATGGCAGAGCACATTTATCTCCGCGTCAAAGAGAGACTGAGAGAGAGAGAGGACAGATGGAGGAGTGACATGCTGGGATGTGGATAGCACCACCCTCTGTAAGATCATCTCCCATCAAGCTATTCTGTGGCAAGCGCTATCTAGTCTAATTGCAGTGAAAATATCCCCCCCCCCAGCCCTTTTATATTTAATCATACCCCTGCTACTCTGTTGACAAAGCCAGATGAACATCATTTCCACGGCGGCTGTTTCTACCGGCCATATTAGCAGCAATGTTGACCAACTCCTCCAAGGTGACCGCCAATAACCGTGGTCAGCTCCAGTCGGCTGCATTTAGCAGAGACTTTTTGTGAAGTCAGCCCCATTAAGTCAGGGATAATTGTGTGTGTGTTCTCCATGGTGAATATTTGATCTGCTGTTTGCCCTTTGCCGGCCACACAGTGCAGAATAATGGCTCTCTTTGAGCGGCGAGAGGCAAAACCTTGGGCTCCTTCGGCCCAGTAAGAGGCCAACCCAATTACTCTATCAATTATTAATTCATCATAAAGGTCGTCCCTTTGCTCTATTATCCACACCAGTCTGAGCATGCCAATGTCATGAGTGTTAAAGGGGCCTTCAGGTCAAATACCACCCAGACACAGGCGAGCACTATACGCACTCCAGAGGACTCAGCAGTATCCTCTTACTGTCAGAGATGGTAAGGATTCATATATGTGTCCAATTAATGAGGGCTGTAAAATTTTAATTTTAAGTGGGGTAATATTGTATTATAAGTGGTAAAAATTAGCATTTCATTGACCTTATTCTTATGCCGGCCATTTTGAAACCTCATCACACCCTAGGTGGGAAATTTCAGACAGTAATGAACATTAAAATATATGCCTAATTTAGGTGACTTAAAGGACCTGTGCAAGATTTGCGTGGATTTACTGGCAGAATATGACAGAAGTGGAACGTAAAATTATGTAGAAGTATGTTTTCATGAGTGCATAATCACCCGAAAATAAGAACTGTTGTGTTTTCAGTACATTAGAATGAGCCCTTTATATCTACAGAGGGTGCAGGTCCTCCAGGCCATCTCATTTTACACTGCCATGTTTTTACTCTGTTCTTACATTGGCTTTATATATGAGCTCTAGATAGATTGCGATTTGCACAACCAACGTAGGTTGCCCTACACATTTGGAAGGGGAGGGTGAGACGAGGTGTTTGCAATCTGCAAGATCACTGATAGATGCCACTTAATCCTACACACTGGGCCTTTTAGAAAGAACAGTTGTGGAATTTGCTAGCAATCATGTAGCTAACACAGACCAGTGAGCTAGCTTACTACCTAGCTATCTACTATCAATCAGTTAGTCAATCGAACTCTTTGCACAAGTGGACAAAATATTCAGTATTAAAGGAGAACCACTGTCTTTCAAGCTTAACATTTTTGTTTCTATTACTGTATTTGGGAGATGGAGCTGTGAAGTAATAAATATGTGCTTTTGATGATACCAGCTACACGTTAGCTGCTTTTGCTGGCTGGAATTTTGCAGTCTATTTGTGACATAATGCTGCATTCAGGCACTGTTGGCATAACGCTTTTGTTACGTAGTTGCTGCGCTTTGTTTTGAGAGACCGAGGTGAGACCAAGTCACTGCTTTGCAAGTCACAAGTGAGCCTCAAGTCTTTGCACTCAAGTCCCAAATCAAGACCCAAGGCAAGTCCTGAGTCAAGACTGACAAGTCTCCAGTCAAGTCCTGAGTCCTAAACATTGAGTTTCGAGTTGTAAACAGCTCTTCACCAAATTTTGCCATTTTAGCAACAGAGCCTACCGTTCGACTTACCGTTCTTTAAATGTCTAATGAAGTTGGAGGTTCTTGTGTTAACATCTGTAATTTTGGATATATACATTTTGTTGATCACCACATAGTTCTTGTACACAAACAAAATTATCTTTGTGCCATTTTTTCCAGCTCAGACTCAGTAATATGATGTTAGTTTCTTATGGTTCTCTCTAGCAACTTGATTGGATGCCAATGGATCGGTTCAAATACAGTGAATCTGAGAAATTAAGTGTCGATTTACTGAGAATGAATAGCATTGAAGTTAGTAAATTCAGAAAATGAAGTCATGGCACACTTTATAAATCACATACTTTTTCATTTTTTGGCTCGGGGGTAGGTTTCAAGTATTTTCATGTCAAAAGGCTCAAGTCTAAGCAAAGGTGTTAATGTCCTCTTTTGATTTCGTCAACTCGAGTCTAAAGTCACCAAATTTGTGAAACGAGTTGATCGGTCCACAGCTATGATCAGAGGCTAGATGCATACGAACACCATACAGCTCCTTTTAATTGAACTGAATCAGTGGTAATTGATGATTATTGGAATATTGGATTCAATATAGATGCAACTCCCAGTGATGCTTCATTTGAAGCCATTTGTCAGTGGTTTATTGACATCTCTGTAGGTCTTTTCACTTAGCAGCAGATGTCATAGCTCTTAGAAATACCAGTAAATACAACTAAGCTAACAAAGTTTTTTTCCACTGTGTTGCTCATGAAACCATCTGAATGGTGTCAATGCAGCCTAAGGTCAAACTGCCGGGGGAGTACAGTCATTTGTTGAACAGCCACAACAGTCATCATAACAGATTCCTATTCATGTGGTCCTATATGTGCCTCTCATCTAACATAGGCATTGGGGAAACAGTCCATCATTGTCAGTGTCCTTTATTGAAGTGAACCACATGGGCTACACCAGCAGATCAATCCAGCACGACCGGCGGTGCGTTTGTGGTCCTGTGTGGTTACATGTCACTGCCGGTGGAGCTGTGGCTAATGTTGAATGTGTCGTCTGGTTTGACCTTTAAGCTGACGGTGCTGGCGCTCCTTAGCAAAGGTCACACTCTACATTTCGACCAATCACTGCTCATTGCATTAACTGTCTGCCCCGCCGGTGACTGAAGGGAACAAACCGTGGAGGATCAAAACACAGAATGTAGTATTTGGGCCACTCGCAAATAATAATGTGCTGGATGTGAGATGATGTGATGGTGATAATCACTTTCATGGTGAATTTGATAGCGTGGCATGACATGACCTTTATAGACCCAGAAATGTATGAGCCCTAGGTCTAGGTTATATTACAACATCAATATTTATGATAATAACATCTAAGTGTGTTATTACCTTCCTTGGAAACAGACCACCTGTATTTTTAGTGTGCTGTCAACAGCCAGAATGAATGCAGTTTGGGGATTTGGACGGCATTAAAGATTAAACCAGCAGCTTTTCACACATTGACTGCAAAAGCAGATTTTCAATTATGAAGCAAAGCAGTCTACTTTGGTAAATTATAAATTGTCAAGGCTGTCTTCATTAAATTGTATTATTAGTCGTATTAGCATTAAGTGCATAATTGAATATGATTATCTGTAATTATTCCCATAAATTACATTTAGGCCACTGATCACCGAGGAAACAAACACGAGGAAGTGTCTGTGGTGTATTTTTCCCGCTTCTAAATCGACTGTCCCGTTTAGAAATACATCCCCCGAACAAAGCCAGCATTAATATTCTATTCCCCACAATTCCCATCTGTTAGAGTTTACAAAGCTCCGCTCAAACTTTCTTTTCCTCGTCTATTGACAGTGTAACACACTATTATGTTCCGCTGCAGAAAATGTGGAGCCTGGGCAATTATGAAGAAGTGTGAGCACAATGCAAAGTCTTGTTAGGACTTGACAGCTTAAATACAACATGATATTTTTATTATTAAAGTCTCGTGATGTAAAATAAATGAGGGTGTTAGGAGCATTAATGGTAACATAATTCAACAACCAGCGTACTGTACATCATATTGATGGTGAAGTAAAATGGAGAAGAAAAATATGTAGAATAATGACTGCTTTTACACCAAAAACAGGGACCTACACATCTCTTTCAAGTCATTTCTGCTCATTTGGAAACAGGAGAGGGTGCATTTTCATGCAGTGTGTCAGATCGTCATGGCAACATGGGAAAAGAAAAAGGCAACACATTCCACAAAAAAAAAAAAAAAAAAAAAAAAAAATTGTGCCAGATCTTTTTGTGGACTTGGTGAGGTAGTGGAACAGCCTGCCAGCCACCGGTGGGGGAGACAAAACCGAAACAAAGTGTGAGCGTGCACGTGTGTTCAAGTGCGTGTGTGTGTGTGTGTGCGGTGCGCACGCGCGCTTGAAACTGCTGACTGGAAAAATGTGGGTTTCTTCAAGAGCTCACAAAGCCATGAAAGCATGTGATGACAGAGTCTGGTGAACACACTCAATCACTCATGTGGGCACACATGCCCACACACATACACAAACACACGCACACACACACAGTGAGACACACTAAGACACATCCATATTCACAAATGCACACTCAGTGAAGGCTGTCACAGCAGATGGAGCCACTTAAATTTTGTTACAAGTACCTGCCTGGAATATGAGACCTGTGTGAAACGTGTGATACTATCTTGTAGCCAATGTAGCTGTTTAGTCTTGTAACTGTATTCTCAGATTCTGTTGCAGTTATTATAACAAGTGTGGGACTGTATTTAGAGCCCGACAGATATATTATATATATTGGTCAGCCAGTATTATTGGCCCAATATTGGCCTATCCCAGCTAGATAGGTCAACATCGGTATGAGCGTATATGTTGAAGATATGTGCCTATGTGAGAACTTTGCATTTTATGTTTTTATTCTCTTGTTTTCTTTGTTTGAAAAGTGGTCACCATTCACTTCCATTGCTTGGGAGATTCTGCAGCACTGTTTTCCTGTGAAACTCCAGCAGTTTTTTGGATCTAAAACCAACTTTCAATCAGCATGAGGGTGAGTAGATAATGAATGAATTTTCATTTCTGGGTGAACTATCCCTTTAAGAAAAAGGACCAAATATACATAAAATGATGCTTATAAAGCCAAAAAAAGAAAAGAATCTGCACTATGTTCTATTTAAAAAAAAAATATTGGTCAACATATACACTCATATCGATATAGACAGATAGAGCTCTGCAAGGCCAATATGGGACCAATAATATTGGCTGACTAATTGATCTGTCTGGCTCTAATTGAGCCACATTTATTAACACCTTTTGTAGCTGCTTTAATTTAGACAAAAAAGTAAAGAGCAGTCTTGTGTTTATATTTAGACACCCTGGGCTGTCGACTGAATATTCCTCTGTGATGGGTGGGCTGAGAGCACCACTTTACATAAAAGCCCTGAGAATCCAGTGACTGGCATGTTGCTGCACAAGAACCATTTTTAATAATCAAATTCCCCTGTGGCTTGAGTAAGAAACATGTGGGTCTGTGTGTGTGTGTGTGTGTGTGTGTGTGTGTGTGTGTGTGTGTGTGGGTGTGTGTGTGTGTGTGTGTGTGTTTTGCCCGTGTCTGTTCGTTCCTGTTCTCATTAGGATCTACACTACAGGGCCCTGCTTCATGTTGTTTCCTGTATAGCCCATTACTGCTACCTGCCCCGGGGTTGGAAGTTGAAGCCTGAGACAAACAGCGAGCCGTGTGCAGTAAAATGCACCCGGGAGATTAGCGTGGCGAGGAAATCGGGGTGTGTAAGAGGGGTGAACTTAAGGTTGAGTCAACCTGAGGCCACAATGGGCTGTTGTGAAGAGACGATTTTCCAGCCAGGCTTTTAGTGTGAGGCAGGGGCAAGGGGGGGAGAAAATATTATGTAATTTAATTCAGGAAATAGAGAAATACAATGTTTTTAAAAAACATATATTTGACTTAGAGGACAAACACAATAAAATGTTATTCTTATTTGCACTCTTGTCCTTACAAAAAGTGTCACGCAATACATACACATTAAGAATACAATCAAAAAGTGCAAACACAGCACCATTTTTTAATATTGACAGAACGATATTGTCGCTTTTTATACAAGAAAGGACAACTGAAGGTGTCTAAAGGTGTATTCAGACTGAATACAAAGTCAATAGTCACCTTGTTTTATTCATGTGAATGTGTCTGTTTTCGCTGTGGTTGATACCAGATGTACAGACGTTAGCTGCAGTGACTCAGGCGCTGAGGTGTGTGTGGAGTGTTTATGTGAAACCTCTCTGGTTGGGTACAGAAACTTGGTACTTTTACGGGTACCGACCAAATTAACACTGCTGAGTACCAACTGATTGAAATAATTTAGCTTTTTTCACCGTCTCGGTTGAAATTAGCTTAGCATTTTTAGCTGAGATTCAGCAAGTGGCGGTGTCTGTAATTTCTTACCACATGATATTTAGCACGCTATAACAGTGTGTGAGATTTTTTTGGATGTGTGAAATAAGGCTGTGCGATAAAGTAACAAAAAAAAAAAGTGATGTTGTGATTATTTTGACTGAAATTGCAATACAGTTAGTGGGAATGATCATTTTTGCATTGCAATTTTCATTTTTATTGAAAAAGTGATGATGTAATAATTGCTGGATTCTGTAGTAAACAAACATGTTTTCTTTCATCTGAAGAACAAGATTTTTAGGTCAGGGCATCTCTGTAGCACTGCAGTAGTTTATTTTAATGATGTATTCTCATACGTTTTTCCTTTTTTTAAAAATGTGATTTGGATATTGCACTTGCCCATATTGCAATTTCAGTAACATTGTGAATTATTGTGCAGCCCCAGAGTGAAACTTTAGTATGAAACAATATTTGTGAATTGCTTACATGCTACAGTGTGCAAGCACAATGGTGGTAACAATGATGACAACATAACAGGAAGTATATCACATGTGCGTCCATCAGAACACAAACCCTTGTGTTGCCCTTGTGACAGACTAACAGGCTGCAGGTTGGGATGTTGTAATATGTTTGGGAGGGAGGTAGGGAGGGACTTTATGTTGTGTAGTGAGTAAAAAAGTAACAAAATGTTTGAAATAAATAACAAAGTTCAACCAGAGAAGTTTGGACTTATTTTTCACAAGAGAAGTTACATTTTTGTTATCACTGAGAGAGTAAAGTACTGGAAAAAGGTACGTTTGGTACTGATACCAACTTCCAGGCACCAATATCAGTATCAAATCGGTTCAAATGTGAAGGGTACTCAACCCTAGAAAACTCAGACTCTAACGTATCTTACAGTTACCAGCAAGTCTGGTGCTTCTTGTTGTTTTTCAACTGAAAAGTCACTTAAGTTATGTGTCTTTGTCTCAATGTGCATGTTCCTGTCTTTGCTTTGACTTTATATGCAATCGCACCGCCTTGTAAGTTTAGTAGCCATGTTACCGTCATCGTATTTTTATGCACATTCTGAGAAGAAGCTGTTTCTGCTGTCGGAGTCAACTGTCCCATGAAGCAGTAATTATAACCTCCCCAACTTAAGAAAAATCCTGAAGGTCTCTTTTCATTTTTCTCTCACAGACAGCCAAGGAGACTGGTTCTGCTTCTTCACCTTCTTTGAGGTTTACTGGCGTTTTGGCAAACAACTGGTTTTGTTTCCAGTTCACAACCTCTACTTCTTCTACTTTGTTTATTACTATAGCCTCTACCGCCAACTTCTGATGAAACTACGTTCTACGTAGCACAGTTTATTCGCTCCGATCAACGAGGAGAGACAAGTGAATAAATTAAAAATACATTTTTATTATACAAACGATACGTGATAATTAGTCTTGGTGAGATTTTGTAATCGAGGGGGTTTGCCCTGAGCAGTGGCGAGATAAATCCCCCCCTTGGAGTCCAGACAGTGGTAGTGGTGGTAGCTGATGACTCTGCTGGGACTGATAGGCTGATGGAATGATGAAGCTGATTACTCTGCGGAGACTAGGCGGTGATGGAGTGGTGGAGGAGCGCACATACCAGCAGCAGGAAGGACTAAAGGCAGAGAGAGCGAAACAAGCAAGATATAGGTTAATGATGAAGGTGTAGGGCTGTGCTATTGGGTAGAAGTGACAAATTGATGGAAACGCTCATATCACAACTGACAGCCCCATCGAAGGACGGCAGGACGAGTGAGCATGCGTGAGAGGAGTCTTTAGATTCATTTGATGGAAACGTGCATAATTCACGTTTTCTTTTTTTTTTCTTCAAAAGTTTGCTTCAAATTGGTTTGACAGTTATATTACTAATGTCAACACTGTGAGAGAGAAGAAAAAAATGTAAGGTTTTGAAAATCAAAAAAGCCATTCATGAAGTAGTGTTAAGCATTTCTAATGTTGCAAAACAGGTATGGGTGTGACTTATACAGGAACCAAAACCATTATTTCCCATAGATGCCTCACATAACTCAACCTTCCTGGGTGACAGTGACTAATACACCCCTCGACCAACAAGGGTGCCAGTTCAGAGTTAGTTCAACTTGCAAACCATCTAAGAACTGGCTTTCTGTTACACAGGCTGGAGAGTTAAGTCATTACGTAACTGTACACACCTTGGGTTTCCTGGCAACACTAACGTCAAGCACCTCACATTCCAGCACAGTAGGTGGCGGCAATATGCAGTAACGCCGGTTTGCTGTCGTAATAAAAAGGAAGAAAAAGGAATACAACAACTATGAACTACTAATAACTACTACTACTACTGCGTACTAAAGTAAAGGATCTGAGTTCTTCCTCAAACGAGTGGGTTATAGGCTCTGGTGGGCAACCAAATCCGTTGTAACATCGGCCTGCAGCCCCCTGCATCTCCAAAACACACTTGTTGCCACTTGCAATAAAAAGGAACAAAAAGAACCGAAAACGAACTTCTAACTACTGCAAACTAATATTACTGACAACTAAAGTAAAGGAACTGAGTACTTCCTTAAATGATGTGGGTCACAGGATCTGGTGGGTGACCAAATAAAATGCAGCCCCTCACAATTATTTGGATAAACTGACCACATTTGGGAAATCTCATGGTCACTCTCTTGCCTGTAAAAACATTCAAACTTAATAAAGTGATGTATCAACAGCTTTTAGCCTGGCTCAAAATCTCTGCCACAATGGTGAACATTCCCTTTGGGGTGGTCACCCCCCCAGCCCCTCGTAGCATAGCGGTTCTGACTCTTGGCCCAGCAAAGAGTTGGTTTAACTCCACTCCAGGGCTGAGAGCCGGTTCGTTGGCTGTCGAAACACAAAGAACTGGTTCAAAGTTAGGCTCTGGCTCTGAACCAGCCTTGGAACCACCTCAGTCAAAAAGGGGGTATAAGAGAGATGGGGTGTACCTCAACAGAAGCGAGGTGGAGGCAAACTTGGATGTTTTGCTACAAGAGAAGAACTCTACGTAACAAAAACTGTTTTTTTTTTTAAAAAGGTCTAGAAGTTAATCGGACCTGTGTGTCATACTGGTTGCAACAGCCTTGGTTTGGAAATTATTGTGCGCTTGTAACAGCCAATCAGATCAGACAGCCGCAGTTTACAAGGTGTTGAAAGATGACACACTTTATACCACTGTATGTAACCTCAGGGTGGTTTAACTCCCAGTTAAAAGAAACTCTGCCTATTCTCTGCTGTGTCCTATTCTTCTATTCTATGGTCCCCTCACTGAATTATTTCCATGTGGGTGCTCACAAGTGTCTAAGAACCCACGAAATCTGCCTGTCTGACAACTTAGCTTTGCAGTGAAGAGAAGGTTAATGTGAAAAGGAAGAAACTCAGCTTGTCTGTACTGACTCGTGACATTATGCTCAGCACACGGTCCAATCTGCCCAAATTTTTTTTTTCTCTCCTAAGAAACAAGCAGTGCTTTCCTTCCGTGTGCTTCTGAAAAGGCTAGTCTGTGTGTCTGTCTGTCTTGCGTGACTCGACTCATACTACGTCTGTGTTGTGCCAATTGCAATTTAGCAGGTGTTGGTGGGGACGGCTCACACTGATACTGTCAGTCACCATGTTTTCCAATTACCATAGCCTGCACACCAACATGATTGCCTGATTGGCAGTGTTATTTCCGTGGCAATTATTATGATTCTGATTATGTCAATCATTTCACTCTCTGCTCCGTGTGGCATCAAATAGCAGTAGCTGGAGCCGCTCGCTTTTTATTTCCCCTCATGTGTCTGATGGCTGTTTGAGGTATATTCTCTCTTTTTTTTACAGTAGAAAAACTTTTTAAAAATTCATGCTCTGCTCCCCTCCAGTGCTATTACCTTTGAGCTCGGTAGCTCATTCTAAATTACTAACGGCCTGTATATGGTCCCCATAATGATCATTTTCGCTCTCTGTCAGTAATAATTGCGAGGTTAGTTCTATTTTAGTGCAAGCTCAGGGCTTCTGGTTTTATCTTGCTACTTCTTGTATTATTCATGTCATCCTCGTGTCTTTGACTTTTCCTACAGCGCCCTCCATTTAAACCACAATTACTACTATTACCACCTCTACACTCCTCCGGTAAAAAAAAGAAAAAAAAGAGGAAAAAAAGCCATTTTCTTCATTATCATCGTCATCGCCACTGCCACCATCATCATCTATTTACTACATGATTCAATTAGTGAGCCATCAGATAAAAGGTCACGGCTGTAATCAGTCCGTTGAGAACATGTTTTTTTTTTTTTCTTCTCTTTTCTGTCTCCTTTTTTTCTTTGCACCTTTCCACTGTGTCTGATCTTACATCTAAAGGTGGTTAACGACCTTGCTTTACAGCTTTGTGACCAGGACGGCTCGGGCCGCACTGACTCGCGACATTATGAACTTTTGAACGCAGCATCTGCGGCAAACACATGTGTCCATGAAGATGCAAGCCCCCCCCCCCCCCCCCCCCCCCCCCCCCCGAGCGAAGAGCAGTTCATACATCATCAGTTGGAAATGCAGAGATTGGTATTTTTTTGAAATTTGTTCACCAGTCTTACAAATGGATTGAACTGGCTGCAAATTATGCCAATATTCAAGCTCATGTCAGCACTCCAGGCTGCAGAGCATTTAGGTGTACATGCTAATGTGCTTAGTGAAGGCTGTTTTATCTTGTGTACTGGATCTGCTGAATTGCACTGCGGTTTAAACAGGCTGAAACACCAACACTGATATCTACTATCTGTTTGCTGTGCTCAGGTGTGGTCAGATTGCTTTTACTATTAGTTATCCAATCCTGAGCACACACTTAATATCCATGTACAGTGGTTACATAAGCCAGGTGCAGACTACACTACACTAACTATTGGCATGATTTGCCTGTACCAGATACATTTTGGCAGAACTAACAGCCAAAACAGATGAGGCACAGATGTTCAGTGTGTGGTGTGTAAGCCATGTTTTCTGGGGAAATTTAAAGTAGGACACATCATAAGATGATCAGCTTCACTTTGTACATATCAGAGTTTTGCCAAGTGATAATGCAGTTGGTTATGCAAGGTTTGGCAGCATAAGCTACAGGTTATTAATAAATTAGATCATTTCAGCTACAGGGCCATGAGCACACATTGATTTGATTGCTTTATTTTAAGGTGCAACTTGAAAAACACCCAAAAGGGACTACAGTTTTTCAACAAATTTATTGCCGTAATGGACATTTTTAGTCAAGCTGCTGTAGCGGCATGGCTCCATGGACGGCAGGCGGTCAGTGAGTCAGTCCACCTCTTCGATCCAGACTGAAACATGTTAACAGCTATTGAATGGATTGCCCTGAACATTTTGTTCATGGTCCCTAAACAACGAATTACATAAACTGCAGAGACCCCTGCTTCTGGTGCCACAACGAAGTTGATATTTTTGGTTTTTCAGAGAATGCCTCACAGCTATCGATATTGCGAAATTTGATCTACATATCCATGATGCCCAGAGGATGGATCCAGCTACTTTGGCGATCCTCTGGATTTTCATCTAGTGCTGCCAGCAGGTCAAACTTTTTACTTATCCCGTGAAACATCTATCTAACATCTATAAGATGAACTGACACAAAATTTTGTACCAACATTCATGGTTCTCTGACAGAGTATCCTAATGACTCTGGTAATCCCCTGAACTGTGGCATTTGTGGAAGGTCTCAACAGCTATTGGATATACAGGCAGTCATGTCTGTAAATATCTGCAAAACTGACAGATAAAACGTAGGGCTTTAGTCAGATGTGTATGTCTCTGTGTGTTCTATTTGCATGGCACTAGTATTACCCAGGGAACACTAGTAATTTGTAATAATCTGTAAAACGATTCCACCGCAAATTACCAACAGTGTCGTATTTTGCCAAACCCAGAGGTCATATGATAACCTGATACTATTCTCACACGAATTGGCATCTCAGTGATTTAGACTGGGTTTTTTGCTTTGTTTTATATTTTCTCTGCATCTCTTTCTGCCTCTATCCACGTCAAGAATTTATGGAGACTGTGTCGCAATTATAAATTAAAGTTCTGACAGCACTGTAGGTGCAAATTCAGGAGGCTCACCTCATTGCACAGCATAGAAACCCATTTGCAGAAAGAGCGAACTCAAATCCATCAGATGAGCGAAATCTCCAAAGATGATAGATGACAAGCAGAGCAGAAGAACTGAGAACATTACTTTGTTGCATGATTCTTAATTTTTCAGCAAAAACATTTATTGCAGTCTGAGCCTCAAGTAAAAAACAGACGTAAGATATATCAAAATACTGGACTTAAACATAAAAGTCTCTAACAAAAAGATATTATATCACTGAAAGTGACTTAAAGTCACTAAAATGCTGATAAACAGAATGTCGAATGTCATGTGGTTTGTTTGTCCTTTAGGAGCTAATGAATGTTCGTCATTTAGAAACGAGATTGCATAGATTTATGAATTGAGTTTGTGATTTATTTTTTTTTTAGGATTAATCGTACAGCCTTAATGTATAGCAACATGTGGTAAGACTTTTTTCAACAGGCTTGACGTCAAACAACAGAGCCTTCACGTCACATCCGAGGGATACTATCAATAATGTGAGTAAAATACAGACTTTGCTTATCCTGTGCAAATGCGCCACACGAAACACAGACGTGGAAGGGAAATTCCTAAAACCCACGTGGTCCCCAGGTAATAGCAGTCCTGTGTGAATAAGGCTTAAGAGACAAATGCATAAAACATGAATACATCAAGTGACAACAAGAAACCAAGAGTATGTTTATCATCACCAAAAGTACCATCAGCCTACAAAGAGGTTAACTAATCATGAGTTCAGTGTTAGAAATCAGTCATCAACCACTGGGCTGTGATGTTATCACTCCTCTGTAACAGTCCTCAGTGTACAGTGTGTGTAAAATAGGTGACAGGACACACTCTGCAGCGTGCACTAATACTTGCAGGGGGTCAGCTCATAGGCTTGTTGGGGCACTGCGCTTGCAGTACGCTGGGGGAAACCCTGAAGTACAGCATCATCAGCCCCTCTGTTGTTCCTATATGCAAACTATAGAGGATCCAGTGAATCCTCCTCAACTTACCCCAACTAACTCCTTTTTACACTCCTTCTTCAAAGACATCTAAGCTGTTGTTCACCCGCAGCCACATTCTCAGTCAGTTCTGGGATTCAAACTGGCAACCAATTAGGGTTTGAGCCAAGTTTTACAAGCTTCAGTAAATTGGTGGCAAATACACTCCTAATTATCTATTAATACGAAAGCATCTGACTCCAAGACGATTTCACACATGAGCTATTAAAGCGAGATCCTTAAGAAAAGTTTTTCAAGTTACGTTATAGAGCCGAGGCTAATCAGACTAATACACTTAGTCGAAGTGTAGTACAACTGACACACTCACCAGCAGTGACCTATATCTGAATGAAAGCCGACAGACGGCTCCCTCTCACGCACACACACAGGCGCACACACACCCGTAATCACCTTAAACATCAACGTCTTATCTTTCCTGAACTCACATAGCGCACGCCGCCTGATCAAAGAGGAAAACAGCAGACTTCACCCTGTGCGTGTGAGTGTGTGTGTGTGTGTGTGTGTGTGTGTGTGTGTGTGTGAGTCCATCTCAGCAGCTGCTCTGTCAGCATACTCTCAGTCCGAGGGGGTGGGGTGGAGGGGGGGGGGGGTCCACACAGCATGGCTAAAGAACTCATCAACAACCCCAGGCGCTGTGCTTGGTGTGTGGGATGATGTGCTGCAGACTCAGCCTCTCAGCCCAGCATACACACACACACACACACACTGCCCAAAACCCTCCACCTCCACCCACCCCCTCCCCAATCCAACTGTACACACATTAACATGCTTACTGTCTGCATTCATCCAGCAAATATGCTTGTTACCCACGAGGACGGGTACTTTCGAGTGGGGGGTTAAGATTCAGGAGTGCAGGAGCTCGTTACGAGGAGCTCGAATTTGATTTGTTATGAATGCAAAGCGCACGGCTAAAAAAGCTCTCGGGGTATTTAGTCTCTGGCTATAGGCTTAATGAGTTTGTGTGTGCGTGCATGCATGGACGTGTGCGATGGCATCAGCGTTTGTGCAAGTGCATGCGTGTTTGCTTTGCACTCGTCAAAGCTGAGAGCCCTCTCGAAGTGTAGCGCGCCCGCGTGATGGCCGGCGGCTGGAGGCGGTCGGCCTAATTCACTCTCGGAGGCTAATTCCATGCTAACAAGTCAGCGATGCCACATGCTTGTCCTTGCCCACAGCCCAGTGGGCCAGTCTCAAAGCAAACCAATTAGCCGGGCTCGCTCTGGGTCTGTCAACCCTCTCACCCCCCCCCCCCACCCCCCCTCGAAAAGTCATTCTAAACTTTTTTTTTCCCCCTCCTCTTCCTTCTGAGGCTTTTGAATGAAGGAGGTCCACGAGGAGTGTAAAGGGGCCGCGCATTAATAAGCCTGTATCACTGACATGAAAGACGTCGAGCGAGAAACATCAAATACACAAGGCTAAGCTGCCTTGCCAATTAGCTAAAATAGCTATTTAGTGACAAATCTTCTAACCCTGCGAATGAAACCACATCTAATGTACAAGCGGGCGCATGAATACAGTTTTAATGGACGCATTAGCACGCTAAAGGATTCTTTGTGAAAACTTTCTCCGCTCCATCACTGCGAGTTTGAAGAAAAGCGGCAAACACGAGAGGTGTCAGGACTCGCCGAGTGAACCGACTTGACACTGTGCAGTATTGCAGCAGTTCCACTGTGGGAGTTGCTAATTGGATGGTAATTAATGGAATGGAGGCCGATAAATACCTTTGTGAGCGGGCTTGTCAAGGACACGGGAGGTGATGGGGAGGGAGTTTGAGAGCCGGAGCGGGAGGGAGAGGGAGAGAAAGCGACAGGACAGACACCTTTTCTTCATCGTGACAGCTAATCCTCATCCCTTCATCCCTCTCCCCTCAATTCCTAAATGAAACTACCCCTCCCTCGTCAGTCCTCCCCTTCCACTCTTCTCTCTTCCTCCCCTTATCAGGCCCCCTGCCTATTCTCCCCTGCCCCAACTTCACTGGTTTCCATGGCAACACAGGATAAAAAGAGTTACTTCTAGATTAAATCAAAGATTTTGAAGTGCCGAAAATATTACAAGCTCTTTTGAATCGTGTTCCTCGAGTTCACGATGATACTCTATTTTCTCCTTCCAGATAGCGCATGTGTGCCCCTTTCTTCACTGTAAGAAGAAAGACAGAGCGGCTCAGCCTATTCACTCACTGACGCAAACTATAAGACCCGTCTGTCTCCACGGGACCAATGAATGGCTCGTGAGTTGACAGTTTTTCTTTCTTCCTGTTTTTCCCTTTCTTCTCCGCATTGCGAGGCTTTGTAGGTGTCCCACAAATCTGCTTAACCAACCTGTCAGCTGCCGTCGCGGAGGTCTAGAGGAGAATTCTGTGCATAATTGAATATCCAGGGTAGAAAAAGAACAAAACCTGAAGCAGATTCTTGTGATGTTGCTGCGGGATATTGCAGTCAACACGCTGATAAGGTTGTCATACTGTGGGTTACTGTAAACTGTGTTGTCTTTAGCCGCTGTCTCTTTGATCCTGATTACCTCTTCAGTGCTCTGCGATGTGTAGCTGGAAGCGTCAGCTCACTTAGCTTAAATAAACAGTGGCTTTGTGCTGTGGAGCCGAGCTTACTAGCCAGCAGGCAAGTGAGAAAAGCAAATGACTCAACTTGCTAGTTGCCACCAACACCAGAGTCTGAGATGTTTGTTAGTAGGGTGGTCACGATACTGGCATTGCTAACTTTGATACAATACTTTTCAAAATTCACAAATCAGTAACGCTCAAATTTCAAATTTTTATTAAAAGCTACCACTAGAAACAAAATATTTAATTTATGCTATGTATAAATGATGTTCCCACTGCCTTCTCCTCCTTTCCTTTTCTCTCTCAGTTGTTCAGTTGTTTTTCCATTAGTCTCACTAAAAGTTCAGCTAACTGCCTAGCGAGCTTGCCCTGTTTTCAGTGTGATATAGCAAAAGTGGTTAACATTACTTGGGCTGCAACTAATTTTTGCAATTATTTTTATCATTGATTAATCTGTCGATTATTCTCTCGATTAGTTCATTGGTTGTTTGGTCTATAAAATGTCAGAAAATAAAGCAAAATATCGATCAGTTTTTCCCAAAGATGACGTCCTCAAATGTCTTATTTTGCCCAGAATCAAAAGATATTCAATTTACCATCATAAAGGACTAAAGAAACCAGAAAACATTCACATTTAAGAGGCTGAAATCAGACAATTTTGACTTAATTTCCTCAAAAAAAAAAAAAAAAATGCTCAAACTGATTAATGAATTAATCAGTTAGTGTGATAACTAATAGTTGGCAAGTAATCTAATAACTAATTAATAGTCAATTTGCACTGATTAACCATTGCGGCTCTATTGATTGGCTGTCAGTGTGAAGTAAAGATTCTTGTTGCTAACCAAGTATGCTGTTTGAAGCTTTATTTTATGAAATGAGTTTTTCCCAGACTGGTTGCTGCACCACTACATTCCTTAAAACCAGTCAGGATTTTGCTTTGCCATACGTGTTAGCAGGTTTAATGCTAATAAATAACTTTTCAAACTAATCAAGGTCGCTTGACAAGGACAGCAAGCTAATACCATATTGTAAAATACATGTGAGCAAAAATTTGATTTGTAATACACAAATTGATAAAAAATTTCTGACCATCAACCAAACATTTACTTCTTTCCACCATGTTTCAGCGTATATGATGTTAACAGGTAACCACTTGGCAAGTTGCGTACCAAAATTTTCACTGTTGTTGGTGTGAGGGGGCTTTCATGTGAATTTTCCCAGTTGGGAACTAATTTTTCAGATTATTCCAAAACCACATGAACAAGTATTTTGTTCTTCTCACATTAAACAAAACTAGCATTAGCTGCCTCTCTTTCATAGTGACATGTCAAAACTCACAGGTACGAGAAGTGACCTGCACATTACTCGAATTTAAATATGGAGTACCAAACAGAGAAACAAACAGAATGCTAAAATCACTGTCTGCATGGCTGTTGCAATTTAAGTGATATTATAAAACATTCATAGTTCCTGTCAATAGAGATATTGCACAAATCAAATTAATACGCCTTTCGGGTTTTGCATGAGTTCCATGGCCACTGTAGTTTCTCTGATACGTTTGGAAGGGAGGGTGATGCGAGATGTTTGCAATCTGCAAGCTCACTGTTGAATGCCAGTAAATCCTACACACTGGTCCTTTAATTTCAGTTTGACTTAAACAGTCAGAAACAGCAATGAAATGATTTGTCTTCCATTTTTTAGAAGCAGCAGAGATGTACGTTTAGACACGCGACCAGCTGTTGTTTCGAGTAGCTGACCGAGCGCTTCAGTACGTCACCCCAGACTTCTCCATGGAAACGACTGTCAGTTGTCCATTTTGCTCTGTGCAGATGAGTGACAAGAGATCCATAGTGACACCGGTAGCACGTAAAGCTTTTACCAGCAGCAGACTGAGTGTGTCCCTCCTTCACACATGGCCGAGTCCTGAAGGAGATGAGAGTGCGAGTTATACCTGACTGGGGGCAGGCATGTACGCGTGTCCAAGGACACACACACACAAGCATGGTGGTGGCTTAATCCCGGGAGAGAAGTTGGAGTCTGGACATCAGTCTCTACAACAGAAAGCATGCTCCATCAGCCCACAAGGGGACCATTTGAGTAGAAGCCGTCTACCTTACTCTCCGTCAAATTTGTCAGGCTGCTCTGGTGGAATTCTTCCTCCCCGAACAATAAGTTTAATGGACGTTCCTTTTTTTTTTTTTTTTCTTTTTTTTTTTTTAACTTCGGACTGTATCCCCTGCAAGTGAAGAAATCATAGCTGTGTGGAAAATCTTCAATAAGAGTGCGATTAAACGCTGCAGGACTTATACATTTTTTAATGCATACATTTTTTATGCATGTTAACAGGGTTGTATAACTTACGTCCTCCTCCTTTGTGGCTCCATTGTGCTCGGTTGCTCAGAGCAATAGCATGCATCAGGGAGAAAGGATTTTGCAGATTGGGTTACATTATTCTGCCTATGCCACCCCGTACCATACAGTGGTGCAGTGCTACCACCCACCAGAGTATGATTTATGAGGTACACACACTCCAAATTGCTCCTAATGAATTGTATTGCTACTGACTGAATTTAACACCCCCTTCATTTTACTGCCTTTGTTAAACATGGGTTAACAGCCACACGAATACCAATCAATGCTGAAATGGTTAATGAGTAAACGGTGTGAAATGGAGAATATGAAAGATTGATTTGCTCCTGCCCTAAGTGGGATTTATCGTGTGTGTTCTCACGCCGGGCCTAAAGATTAACCCCATGCTCCGCACTACCGTGTTTTCGGAGGTCTGGGTTCATGTTACTGTATCCATATGTTCAGTCTGTGGCCCAGGAGGACGGCGTATAAACAGATCCCACACATCTGTCTGCATGTCTCAGATCTGCCTCGACCTCCTCCCCCGTGACTGATCGGGAGGTGGGGGGAATAAATTTAAGTTTAGCACACACCTGCATCAAAACCGACGGATCCAGCCACGCCGGGGGTCAGCATTCCGTAAATATCCTCTTGCTCTTGTTAACGTGTCACGGCTTTTATAAAAGGATCGACAAACAGCCCACCTGGGACTCATGGGGGAAGAGAAAGGGAGCGTGGGAGGGGGTGTTTTTGAAAGAAAAAAAAAAAAAAAAAAACGGAACACGGCCCCCGTCCGCTCCCGTCGTTATTTTTACAAGTCTTTACGACTCAATTTAGCGGATGGGAAATAAAACAAGCAGGGTGTCGGAGCTCCGGGGGCTGAGATGAGTTAGTGGGGCTCCCTGAGCTGTCAGAGAGCTCGCCACGGCGGCATGGGGGTTGGGGATCAGAGGGAGGAAAAAAAAGGGAGGGATGAGGAGGGGGGGCCGCCCTAATCAAGCAAGTTTATTCAGATCAACGTCAGTCTTTAAGTTTGCTTCACATCTCAGCAACTTGAAGGCTGAGGAAACCAGGGACTTCTCAAGTAAACAGATAGGCCTCACTTTACTGTCGGTGTTATTCAGTGTGGAGTCTGAATGCATGCATATTTACAGTAACATTTACAGTAGAGATGTTCAGATACCATTTTTTTTCTTCCTCATACCAATACCATTGGCCATACAGAGAATAAATGCAACCCTAGGGGGAATAAAGGCATACAGGTTACTGCTGGTAAACAGCACGGCCCCAATTCAGGGTTAATGAATTACGTGGTATCGATTGAGTGCGTAGACTTGCATACTCACAGGTACTTGATACTGCATTTTACGCAATATCTGAAGCATTTTCCAACACTGGTATTGGTGTCGGAACAACCCTAATTTACAGGCTTGGTAAGTAGCGCATTACATGTAATAGAGGTACATGATTAGGATACAAAAAAGATGGAATCAGATACAGATACATTTATAATGTGGGATGGGGAGCGGGAATTATTAGCAGGATTACTAATGTCAAATACATTTAAAAATAAATAACAATATACTACTATGCACAGTGTGCACATATTACAACACTGAAACCATGTCCATATTTTACAGTTGGCAATTCATTACCATGGCCTCTTGTGAAAAAATGTGTTAGTTGGGGGGAAATTTCACCAGTTTTGTCTTTAAATCACAAAAGGGGAACAAAATCACAGTACAGTTCAAGTTGTGCCTTCCAACTGTGAAATAACTCAGAACTCAGCATTTAATTTAAAGACACAGTTACAGGTAAAACCAACTACTAAAGCTAGCTACACAGAAATCCAGTCAGCCACCTAATCGAACATTAGGCTAAACAAGCTCACCACATTTGGTGTTGAAGTAATCTTAAGGTAACGGAAAGTAATCGAAAACCTTAATATTGTGATAGTTGGATTAGGTTACTGAATATATAATATATAAGATTGCTGCATTAAAATGTCCAAAAAACACTGGACATATTTTATGTTTAGTTAAGCAGTCTACGGAAATTATCCCAAATGTTTCCATGTATGTTTAAACCCAGAGAAATCTTAATTTATTAAAGGTAACAGTGTGTTGTTGCTATAACAGAAAACACAAGATATGTTGGACACATCAGAGAGTGAGGAAGGATGTTGCCGGATGTGGTTAAATGTAACGTGAATATAACTTTAAGACTGAGTTAAATCAGATTTTCATCAGCTATGGCGGTTGTTTAAAAGTGAGGATGAACAATTCACATGATCCCAACTACATTTTTCATCAACTATTTCAATGTGAATCTTGCAGAATTTACATATTGTGCATTTAAAGAAACATTTACAGGTAAGACTAACTGCTACGTTAGCTAGGTAACCCAACATAAAACGTTATATTAGGCTAGACAGTTTTACCATATTTGATATGGTGGTAATCCAAAAGTAACGGAAAAGTTATGTCACTTTAATATTATCATGAATTAGGTTTCTGACTGTTTTTAACAGCTCATTAAAAATGTATTCTGATACTAAAGTAACCCTCCCAGCCCTGCATGTTTATTATCTTTTTCATCCAATTTTCCACACTTTTATTTCTCCAGTAGAATAAGACAGGCCTCAGCACTTTAAGAAGAATGATTGACATATTTTTTTTTCCGTTTTCTCATTGCATTCAGGTGGCTGAATTGCTCCGCATGCTGTTAATATTGCGCTCTGATATTGGCTTTTTCCAGCACGCTCTGATAGTGCCGTGTTAATGGCACCGTCTACCCCTCAGAAAGGCCTCCTCTTCTTTCATTCGCCTCTCTTCTTCTTCCCCCCACCCCCACCCGCCGTTATTTCAGGCCAATTGGGAGCGCACACGCGTGGAAGGGAGGAGAGGGTCGGTAATTAAAATTCTGTTCAGCATGACAACGCTGTTTCATGCCTCATTTTTTGTCACACGTGGGATGAATACGGGATAAGCGCGGAGACTTTAATAGGTAAGTAGACGGTGCTGGTGTGTGCTCAAAGTGCACGCGGCGGCGCTCACCTCCAGCAGCACACAGGTGGAAAACACACACACTGCGAGCTTATCACCGACGCCAGTGCATATGTTACGTACGCTAATGGCAGAGGCTTTAATGTCTAATGCGCGCTTAAAACAGAGCTGCAGCTTTGTATTCACTCTGTCCCTCACTGACACCTAAAACTTGTGTTTATGTGTGCGAACATGTGTGTGTGTGTGTGTGTACACTTGCACTGCATGCTTGCAAGTGCTGATTCTGTGATGTGTTTACTCATTGAAAGGCGTTTGCGGAGGGGAGGGGGCAACACGGAGCCTCCTGGGACGCCGTCCACAGGGCTTGTCAACTACTGTCACTCAGTCATCACCCACCGCCCCCGCCGTATCCCATACTCCCCTGCTCCGATCCCCCCCCACCACCGCCACCACCACCCTCCTCTTGCAAAACAAAGACAGCGGCAGCCACCGCAGCTGCATCCAAGGGGACCATCACTCCGCCAGTATTTAACCTCTGCTACAGCTTCTTTCTGTCTCGCTCGCTTTCCTTCGCCGTGCTATGTCTCTCTGTCTCCCTCCTTCCCTCCCTCCTCCTCCTCCTCTCCTACTCTCCTTCATCAAAGCATTTCTGGCTATTTTGTTTCCCAGCTCTACAGAGAGTTATTGCTCATGACAACGATCACGGTCGTTTATTTTCTCTCCGCAGCCCGGCCTCTGTATGCACGCCGGGCTAGTATTACCCTATGATATTCAAGCGCTCTCTATTAAATATGCATGAACCCTGGAGATGAAAATTAATTTTGGGAATGTTCTCTCCCTCTTTCTCCCCTCGCTCTCTCTTTGAATGTTCAAATATGCCTTCATCTGCCTTTGTGTCAAGCCGTGAATTCATTATTTCATTTGCTGGTGATGGTGTAACATAACACAATATGCGGGGGTACAGCGACGTATGATATTGATCTTGTTAAAGCAAGGGGGCAACGAAAACAACTCCGGCCAAAACACACGTCGCAGGGAGCAAGTTTTCCGAGATCCGCCAAGTTTTGAACAAGTTCGCCCTGAGCTCTTATCATTCATGAATATTTAGGGCCATAAAATGTGAAAATATTAAATTGAATTATGCATGTATGAAGCGATGGAAATCTGCAGTAGGACACTGCAGTTTTTATTCTGTCTTTTTGTGCTACATGATCTTCTCGGCAACCCATCCCTCGTTTCTGCTCATGATACGCGCCCCGGCGACCTTCAGACTCCAGACTCGGGCATGTATGTGGGTGCTGTTACACTGCTGTCCATTCTGCTGCTTTCTGCAGTAAATTACAGTTTTCCTTTGGTGAGGAGTGTGTGGAAGAGTGAAAACATCAAAACCAGCGCAGACACAAACAGGCTGGTTGAGCAGGTTGTGTGGGAGGTGAAGCCAACACAAGTTGAAGGATAAAACAGGAACTGCTTTAAGAAACAACAGTGAAAGGATTTTCTGAGTTGCCTTTCGAAGATTTTGCTGCCATAGTGACGCCGTCTTGTCCAAACAGCTTTAATTTTGTCATCCATTTTTAGATTCAGTCTTAAACACAAGTTCAGAGATCAAAAGTCTGAGTTTTAATCACAGTAAGTCAATTTCATCTTTATTTTTTTTTCCCTAAAACTCCAGACAATTTAGTCTCATCTGAAAGAAAGCAATCAACATTTTCGTCTTGTTTTATTATTAATAGATAAGAATGTTTTAGTCAACAACAAATGTTTTAGTCAAACTCCAACTGATTTTTGTGTTTGTGTGCTGGATTACAACATTAACCTTCATTCAAAGTCATGTTTCTGGCCACCAGGTGAATGTCCAGTAATCGCCTCTTATCTCCTCTGTTTTTAGTCACCACTAACTCTTGAGAGATGTATCTGGTTCTTTGACAGTGTACATCGGGTATGGGTATGTAGTGGGTGCCATGCCATTGTTCTGACAGCCCATTGTTCCAAAACCCCAATAGTCTGAAAAATGTGCCATTAGACCGAAAGCCTGTTATCCTGAAAACAAACGGCCATTGCTCTGAAGGCCCATTGCTCTGAAATTATGTAACTTAACTGTTGTGATACTATAATCTAATGTACCATGTACCATCTTTTCCTTAACCCTAACCAAGTATTTTTGGTACCTAAACCCGACCAAAATTCTGCAACAATTTCACAGCATTAACCATGTTTCATATTGTAAGCATGACAACAAAGGTCACCTGACGTTAATGCATCAAAATACACTAAGATATTCAAGCAAAGGACTCCAGAGAGAGTGTGTATTTTTGGAACAACAGGTCTTCGGAGCAGTGGGCTTTTGGTTTCGGGATAACAGGCTGTCAGATAAATGGGCTTTTGGTCCAGAGGAGCATATTTCGGACAATTGGGTTTTCTTAACACTGTGCCGTGATAAAATCCAGTAACCTTTAAGAAGTTTAAAACAGTGGTTGAAAACCGCAATCAAAAATATCGCTAGAAGACCGCTTAGCCATAATTCTAAAGGTGCTGGTTGTTAAGATGAAAACAACAAGCTGAAAGTAGCTGTAAACCTCTGTAGAGCTGAGGGGATCTCCAGAGTCAGGTTTTAATTCTCTGTGGGTTCATCATTACAAGTTTCACACACAAGTAGACAATGATAAATACATAATTAATGTGAAGATATTGATTATATCAGCTTTAAAGGTTGTATTTTCAACTTGTTCTCTTCTATTTTGTCAACAAAATCATATGGAGATTATTGTTATTGTTCGAATATGTCAGTTTTGTCTCCTCCTCCTCATTGTTTTCTGAATATATTTGGTCAAAATTTTTGCAAAAGAAATTGTTGCTATGCACTATTGTATTTTAGTGATTCAATGTGACACTAGAAGGTTTGTGTCACCTGCAGGAGCTGACCGCTCAGCAGAGGGGGAAGCTTTTGGCTGCTCCACACCAGCCCCCTCATGGCCTGCATTCACTCACACTGAGTTCATCTGCATAACTGCATCTTTCATGAGGTTTGGTCAATGCCCAATCCATACTGTATAGGCCTCCGCGTATGTGTGTGTGTGTGTGTGTGTGTGACCCTGCATGTTATTTCCTCTCTGGCACTACATATTTTGTCTCGCTGTGTCTCGCATTAATGTTTCTGTGTCCGTCTGTATTTTATATATGTGTGTCGTGACTGCGTTCTCACCTGTTTTTGGACGCAATCTTTTGCAATCTGTCGCAGACCAATCATCCAGGTCAGCAATTGAGCGGTCCAACTTTCGCTTTGCCACGAATTAGCACTCTCACCCAAATCTCTTCATCACCTTCATGGTTCCTACTAGTGGCACCTTGTTTAAGCCCAGTCAATATCAGCAAAGAGGGATGTGGGTGACTGTAGCTGGTAGACGGCCACTGCAGTTCTTATCAGGTAAAGTGGTTTTTGATTAGTGTTAATGGCTGGGACTAAATAGCCTTCAGCTTTTCCACTGGCTACACCTGTTATGTGTGTGTGTGTGTGTGTGTTTGTGTGCTGCTGTGCTCAAGGGCATGCTAGCAATTCATCAAGTTGAGAAAGATATATCCGCCGCGCAGTGAAGAACAGGTTTTACGTCTAAACCTGCTCCCTAACCTATAGCCTCTACGCCGTCTGGCTGCTTTTAGCTATTTTGAGAGTGCTGCTGGCTGGTGGCTGAGCTGCAGAGTGTCTCCCTGCAGCCGCAGCAGAGGAGTTTCAGTGTGTCAGCACCACTACCACACGCAGACGTAAGAACGAGGCTTTTAATACAAAAGGCCCTGCACCCCTCCTTCGGGAGATGTACAGCATGGATTTTTTTTTTCAGCCGATACGATAACTGATAATCGCTTTCTTTTCACAGCTGAATACAGATTATTTCACTTTTTTTGCAATTCAAAAAGGAGTTCATTGATTGAATATCCCACAGCTCTGACTGAGATCACTATGACAACAAAAACAAACAGTCCTGACTCTTCAAAAAACTTCATCAATACTTTGGCTTTTCTAAAACATTTTGGCTAAGAATTCAAATGAAATGCTTTGACTGTCTGATGTTTATCACCTGATATACGCAGATAGCGATATAGCTGTGATAGGCCGATATAGGCCCCGATGTTTATCTGCATCTCTCCCTCCTACGTAACAGTAAGACACCCAGACTGAAAGAGACGCAAGATGAGTGCAAAAGATGCAGCCATTTTGTCTCTTTACTGCCATGTTCCTCTTTGTCGTCACTTTGCATCTCTGTAGTCAGTTTGTGTCTCTTTGCAGTCATTTTGGATCTCTTTTAAGTCATTATGTTTCTTTGTGGTTGTTTTGCATCTCTTTGAAGTCACACGTGTCTCTTAGTGGTTATTTGCCTCTCCTTGTAGTTGTGTTTTGGCTCTTTGAAATTGTTTTGTGTCTCTTCATTTTTTGCATCTCTTTAAAGTCTGTCTTTTTGTGATCATTTTGCATCGTCGTGGCTTTTTAGTTGTTTTGTGTCTCTTTGAGCACAGTTTGTCTCCTCCTAATCAGTTTTTGTCTCTTTAAAGTCAGTTGTGGTTGCTTGCCTCTCCTTGTAGCTGTTTTTTGTCTCTTTGTGGTTAGTTTGTGTCTCTTTGTTTGGTTTCTTTCTGGTTGTTTTGGATCTTTTTGTTTCTCTTTGTGGTTCTTATGTGTCTCTTTATTTTTGCATCACTTTATAGTCAGTTTCTGTCTCCATAGTTTGATTGACTTTGCAACAAGAAATGTTAACAGTCCCTTCTAATTGAGGTTGGGGCCCCTTGGGGCCCCTGGCCTGTGCTCAGTAGGCCAGTCATTACAAACCTACTTTAGTTGCCCAAGCTTTGGTGAAACCCGATGAACTGTATCTCAAATTCCAGTGAAGATCCAGAAGCTTCCACAGATACCAAATATGTGCAGCCACAGCAGCGGAGGTTCATTATGTGTCAGCAGCACTCCGACATACAGACAGTAAGAATGAGGCTTTTCTTGTTGTGCATTCTCAAGCCATGATCCACTCGTGGCCCAGAAAGACAGGCTGCAGCACCCGCTCTCTGAAAACGCTCGGCATCTGGTGCAACAGACAGCCTTGCATGTTAATGCAGAGTTAATATTATTATTATGAACTGCGAGTGACTTCGCATGTTAGTGAGCGCTCTGTCAAATTAATGTCAGTTCCATTAATGCCGCCGTCTATTTCGTGTCACAAGTACGCTGGCGTCAGACTCCCGCTCGCTCAGGCACACTGGGGCTAGATTTGGAAACACACAAAGGAGCACACACACACACACACACATGCACAGCCTACATCATGAAAAGATTCACACCCCTGCATCTCAACAGAAGACACATATTTACACATGCACTCACACACACACATCTTTTCTGTGCAGAAGCAAGACACGAGGGGAGGAAAATGAATGTCCTGACTCATTTATCACATAGCCCCAAAAGTACAGATGAATCCAGTGATGAAAATCTGTCCTGAGAAATGTCAGGAAGATATTAACTCCAATACATCAAAGTGGAGCTGCAGTCTCTAAGCTGACTGCCAGCCGATGCTCCCAGCCTTTAGTTAAATAGGGGGAGCACACCAGCGCCGATGTAATTTTAGCCAACTCTGACCATTTGTCACACGGAAAACGAGTAAATAAAGACACAAGTCACTTCCATCCAAAGAATAACATCCGAAATGATGCAGAGCGAATTTCATTAGCGCGCAAATGCCATTCTTTAGATCTGTCTGATGTCAATGAAGTGTGAGAGAGTGAAGGAGGAAGAAAAGACGAGGGAAATTGCCTTTTCATGTAGATTTCACTAATCACTTCCCTAACAAAATACGGCAGACTTGTACTAATAAGTAAGTTAAGGCTCAGTGGACAGATAGAGTGAAACAGCACAGAGGCTAATGGAATTGAGAGCTTTCCATGCCTCCATGGGTGTCTTAATTGTCAAAAGGAGATTCTCATAGGAGTGTTGCGCCACTCGCCTGCTGGATTGTGGGAAGCCTAAATTGGAGTGCGACTCGCTGGGCTTGTTTTAAGCCCGAGCTTCTCTGGTGTGTGCGAGGTGGATCAAATCCCTTATCCAATGTCTGGAAACAGGTCCTGTGATTCACTCTTGTTTGTTTGGCGCCCAGCTCCAGCAAAGTGTACGTTTTCAATGCAGCCAACAGGGACTGACTCATATCTAAAATCTATAACTTCTACTGTTCTGTGCTTTTTCATCTCATACGCTCTCTCCTGGAATGTATTATGGACTTATTTATGTTTGCATGGATTTATTTATTCATAAATATTCATTCTGAACGTCACATATGTGATTCATTTAGAAAAAAAAAATATTGCTTTTTCAATCCCAGCCAGCTCGGAGTTATTGGCTCTCATTGCTATTGTTATCACAATACCTTTATAGTGATGTATTTTTAGTTATTCCAGCACTAGAACTCCAAACCACTGTGGTTCATTAGCGGGGAAATTGGACTGTATGGGACTCCATGAGAGATAGAGAATGTGCTTTTAATCTAAAAAGGTCAATGTGCGCGGGCTATTTTTGGAGATTCACTGCGAGCTTTATAATTGGGGCCTTGTCTGAAGACAATGTAGAATTAAATGAAGACAAAGTTACAGAGTGTGTGCTTGGCCTTTGATGAGAATCGGGGAGTGAGGACCCTTCATTTGCAACCTTTAATCAGTCCAATGAGATCAGATTCGCATGTGATTCCAGAAGAAAAGAAAGTGGGGGGAGAAGTGAAATGGTAATTAGTATTGATTACCTATGGGCATATGACCCCGCGGTCTCCCCTTGCATTCTTAAATCAACCCAAATTATTGGATTTACTAATTTCATGCTCAGAGAGAAGGTAGCCAGCAACATGAAAATGCCTCCACAATGAACCATGTGCCAATTGAGGTCCGAGGAAATTATAGCGGTGGGAAACGAGGCGTCTTTCTGTGCAGGGGCGTGGGTGTGCGGCTGAATTAACCACACTGGTTTAAGTTAAGGATGATAATTATTCTAGGAGGGTCTGAGGGGAATAAAGGTGATTCAGGTAGCTTTAACTTCAAATTACATTTCACGTCACTGCACGCACTGTCGCTAAGAGATGGCCTCAGCCCGGCCATATATGCATGTAATTACTTGCAGTTAAGACAGAAAAAAAGGTCCATTTAGGCAGGAAAAAGCAGCCCAATTACATGTATACACAATTAATACACCCATGGGAAATTGAAATTTTCTTTCAAATGATAAGATTAATTCCTAATTATGGCGACGGGCACACACACACACACACGCACATTCACACAAGGCCTCACACAGTTAATCTACTTTAGTGGATTTAAGCCACCATATAGTGAAATTGTGAAGAGCAGGAGTGGACAGCAACTGATGGAGGGAATCCGTGTCATAATGCACCCAATGAACCCGGGCACCGCGGCTGCGACAGTGCTCTGCCGCCATCTGCTGGCTGTGAGGCAGAACATTCAAACATCAGCATTGGAGTGCAGTCTGGGGTCTATTTGGACCTGGTTTTAAATCATTTGTGAACTCTGTCTCAGGGAAGTATATCTAGCACTTCATTACAAGGCCACATTTAACAGGAGATGCGTCTGTGAATTCCATCTCTGCACTTCATCCTTGGCACCTTTGGATTTATTGAAGAGGATATTAGAAATTTTACTCTTTTTCAGTCCCTCCAGGATCTGCAATGGCCTGAAGCAGATTTTCCGTTAGAACCGTGCCCTGTTTTGCTTGACAAATTCAGCAGTTTCCCTTATTTCTAAAGGCTCTTTATACAATTAAAAGCATAGAGATTTATGGAAGCTTATGATCGTTGTTTGTGTGCTGGCTTTATACATCTCTCTGCTGTGTTTATACTCTTTTCAAATCCAGTGCCAGCAGGACACCATCAAGGAGCATTTTTCTTAAAACTCCACTCACATGATTAGATTATGTAAAAATGGGCCCCTGGGCACAGACATGCAAAAGGCCCCCCACCTCTCCTATACTCGGAGCGAAAGAGACACAAAATAACTACAAATTATGCAGCTGTGTTGTGTCTCTGCTGTAATTTTGTTTCTCTTTCTGCTTGTTTTGCGTCTCTTTGAAGTCATTTTGTGTCTCTTTGAAGTTGTTAATTTTTCTTTGTCGTCATTTTGCATCTCTTTGAAGTAGTTTTGCGTCTTTTTGTGGTTGTTTTGCATCTCTTTGTAGCCTTTTTGCTTCTCTTTGTAGCTGTTTTGCGTCACTGTAAAATTGTTTGTGCTTCTCTGAAGTCAAGTGAGCCTCTTTGTTGTCATTTTGCAACTCTTTGCCGTTGGTCTGTTTCTTTGTGGTCACTTTTTTCTGTAGTTTGTTACTTGACTTTCCAACAAGAAATATCAACATTCACTGGCAAAAGAGGCTCTGGCTGAGTGGCCCCTTTACCCCCTGGGGCCTCTGGTCCTATGCTCAGTAGCCTGTATAGTAATCCTTCCATGGCCACTAACCTGCTGGTGAATCATTACAAAACTAGTTTAGTTGTCCAAGCTTGATGAAACCCAGTGAAATGCATTTCAGATTCTATTGAAGATCCAAAAGCTTCCCCGGATATAAAATATATCTCAGGCTGGATTCTTGAGGAATACGTATCAAATTATGCACAAGACATCTAGAATATTTCTATTAGATGGAATGGTGCTGCCATAAAAATATCTTGGGTTTGAATATTTCACTTAGTGTTAACTTCATATAGTTTTAATGAAGAGCTGGAACGACATTATAAAGAATATATGTGAAACTGTCAGACACTGTAGAGTAGAACGATTTTTCAAACTTTAAAGCTACTTAAAGGGAAATAAAAGGAGAAAGTGGATGTTAAGGTGTTCAATAAATAAATCCAGCGACACTACTCAATAGGGTACACTTCTCAAGTCTGATTTTTATTCTGTGGGAAACATTAGTCTCTTACACATCTAAACTGTTGGTGCAATATGACAGACAGCTACTCAGTACAGCAGTGCCTACAGTTAATAATATATCCATGTTTACAAGCAAAATAAACAATGTGAAAAAAGATAAATATTAGTTTCAGTGTAAAGCACAGCACGCAGTTCTTGTGACTTGCAGCAGTAGAACTGTATTGCATCAGTCTCACATAAATATGCTGAACCTCACACTGGTTCTAGGCAGATACACACACTGGTTTTTACAGCAGATGCGGTGTCTATTCTGTCCTCGTGCAGCTCTGGGCTCAGAGCCTGCCTAAGCAACTGCAGACAGAGAAAGTGCAATTACAAAAAAACAACAGGGACACGAAAACATCCAGGGCAACAAGGACACACGGATGCGTGGCAGGACAGCTGTGCATGTGTGTGAGAGAGTACGTGTGTGTGAAGCACTGCAGAGGCTAACTTACAGTTTGTGAGTTTGTCAAGACGAAACAGGGAGGAGTGAAATTGAAGGAAATGACAGAGACAGGAAATGAACACGTGTGGTGTGGTCAGAGACGGTCTGTTGATGTTGTTACTGGAACTCTTACAACGCTCAGACTGACGGCTCACAAACTTTCAGTCTTACACACAGACGGTGCCTTCACATGGCTGCGGAGGCGTCCGACTCTTTAGGCCGGTTGCGTACGACGTGCTCCAGCTGTCCGGCGTCTGAGACGTCGTAGCTCGTCTTGTACTTGGCCAGGATCTTCATCAGGGGACGCAGCTTCAACCACCACTGCTCCTTGGGGATCCTGTGACTGCAGACAGACGAGGAAATCTCAGTGTGCTTATAGCTTCTGACGGTCACAAATCTGGAGCACTGAAAAGATCAATTCCTATCTCAACCAAATGCTTATGTGATACAAGAGAGAGTCTGAATGCTAAAACTGGCATTTCATTTTATGAAGGGATCAGCTAAGACACGAATATGAGAATATTTAGCTTCATTTATTTTTAAACACCATCTTAGTCATCTTAGTTTTGGCACCACAGCAGGCTGGATGAGCCAGCATTCACATGAAGAACAATTAGAAAAACAGAACTGCCTCCGTGATTTCTTTGTTTATCATTTTTAGCACTCTCACTAGCTGGCCTATTATTAACTGCATCTGCTGAACCATAACTGATTTTAAGACCATGAACACAGTTTAAGATCACTATTTCCATACCGGAAGAAACTACATTAATTAATCTCTTATTTATTAATTAATATTGAATAATCTCTTAATGAAATCTGTCAATCCAAATCAGTTAATGTAAGACGTGTTGTCCTTTCAACACCTGAAGGTGAGCATGAAGTAGCTGGGTGGGCTGTACAGTTTGCATTTGTGATTATAGCAGAGATGACTTGATATGGAAATTACATATCATGATTAATGTGACCAATATTATCACATTTATCAATATTATCATGATTGTTGAAATGTGCTGAAAATGTTCAGACAGTACTCATACACACACTGAAGTTTGAGTTTTCTATAAGAAATGACAACAATTTAAAATGGCATCAATGACGCAAAACAAACCCACGTTGCTGCTGCGCCTGCGACTGTTGCTAACTTTTTTGATGCTGGACAGGATTTACTCTGAGTTTTTCAAAGCATGGTAATCAAAACTGATTTTAGTGATGATTAAAATTTGAAACGGTAATACTATTCATCCGCAGTTTCAATCATGGTTTATCATGAAAATGGTAATCATTTCATCCTACTGGTTACTGGTTCCTTGTTGGTTTGCTTTTTAGTTGTTAGTGATCAACTCACATTTTTAACAAAAACATTTAAGAGTGAGACTGAAGTTAACTTTATGAAAGTGACATTAATTTTATAATGCAGTACATTTTTCTGACCTGTCACAATTGTATCTAAGACATTTTAAAATTCAGATTATTGGATTTTAAACGTTTTAAGGACCCATGGACACTGTAAAACTTAGTTACCCACAGAAACCATTTAAGTTTGATCTAATCAAATCTGGTGTGCGCTGCAAGAATTAGATCGCACAGTTTATGCTACTGTAAGCAGTCCTACGCATGTTGAGGGGTAGAAGAATAGTCAAAATCGATGCACCTGAGTTATCCTATTCTTAATAAAGGTAAAGCTCCAAAGTGCCTTCTTCTGTGCGTCACACTGCTGGTTTGTGTTTAAGACTTTCTGTTAAAGATATTAACTTTGAAGCCAAAACTGTGATTAAAGTAATATAATAAGATTATCAGGCTTACTTCTCAGACTTTGGAAAGCTCCCTTTAGAGCCACAGCAGATGTTTAACAACGTAAGAAAAACTAAAATCAGTGGAGTGTCCCTTTAAGTTCAAATATCGTGATACATACACAAAGTCAGTCTCATCCTTGAGCTGCACAACTGGCTGGAAGACGAGAGCCCTGCGGCGCATCCCCAGCAGGCAGCAGGAGTCCTCAGCATTAGCAAACACTCGGCCTGCAGGGAAACACCGTCACATCAGAGGTGGAAACACAGGAATGTACTTAAGCTGCCCTTTTTCTCTGGTTGCAAACATACAGCAGCATACAAAAGATATTTGGCAGTGGGTGTGGGAGGTTGTAGTGTGTAGCGTGATGATGACTCTTCTAGCCAGTGGCTATCTTGAATATTGCACTACCCATGGATCTACAGTAGAGCTACAATAAGGTGATGCAACAGAAAATCTACAAAAAACCACAATACAAAGAAGTGATGATACAGAAACTTTCTACTAAAAAGCAACATGAAGCGCCATTGACAAAAAGAAATGTGGGGCAAAGCAGGGATAAGAAATGTGCGTTATTTATTTATTCAGCGCATGCCCACAGATTTCCGGTCCGGAAATAGTGTAGCATGGTGGCTGCTGATAAATCTGCACACATCCACACATCGTAGCTACATCCCACAAGTGTCTGAATACAGGCTTTGTGGATCTATAATATGGCAGAATAGTGGGAAAGACAGACAGGGACATGGAGCTAAATATAAAGATGGAGATGGTCATGGAGCCAGCGTGAAAAAAAAAGATTTACCTTCATCTTATGTCATCCATGTGTTTGGGAAATAAACAAAAAAACAAAAAGGAGTTTTAACTTTAATTGTAACCGGTGTTCAGAGTTACACATCACTCACAGCTGTTAGTGTAATCCATCAAAAAAAGAGTCTAAGTACATTTAAGTCAATTTCTCATTAGGACTGTTATGCTGATGAATGTAAATGATCAATAAATAATTTCCTTTGAGAGGAGAAAAATACATCAAAATGTCAGACAGAGTGACTCCATGACAGATCTGCTTCACAACGGTCACACCTCTGCAGGGAGGGAGGCTCGACTACCACAGGTCATTTCACTGGTACTGAGGCGGAAACGTTAACCTTACCCTGCCTGAAGGTCTCCGCCAGCTTTTTGGTGATCCACTGCATCGCCTTGGCGGAGATCTTGGTCCCGAAGTTGCGGTCAAACGGAGAAGGTGCTCCTCCCTTTCAAAACAGTCAAAATGTACCACAGAACAAAAGAAGATGAAAGTTGTATGGCATGTTTTCCAATTATGTTGCGTTCTACATTTAACATTTTAAGTTTTTTGATGGCCTGCAAATTAGTTTTTATTTTAGTGCAGCAGTCAGTAGGAGATAGTAGCTTCCAGCTCTTCATCTAACAGCTCACTGTGGCTGCTCCTTCTTGTTCCATTACTTCCTGCAATATTTCAAACTGATCTGCTGTCAAAAAATTCCAAAAATGACCATTATTTTGTGTTTTAGACACATTTTTGATGAACGATAGCAGCAGTGCTAATGATAATAATAATAATAATACTAATAATAATATTAATAAAAGTAAAATCCTGGTTCGCCACTTAAGTGCCTTTAATGTGAAACTGCAACAGTAGAAAACTTAAAACAGCATTTTATGGATGTGGCCTGCAGTCCGCTAGTTGATGATCCCTGTTGTGGTATTTTGTATTCATGCCTGCATTGCTTGCACTGACATTTTGTTCATGTGTATTTGTAGCATTCATAATGACTTTTCTTTTTCTGTTGTTTTGTCAAGAGTCAAGAAACAGGAAATGATGATAGGCTGATGAATATGTATGAAGATTCAAAGCCAGATCCACCAGGAAACCCGAAAATTCATATTAAATATTTCATATATAAAATAATGCATTAGTCGAAGTTGTTAGTTGTGCTGTGTTTAAAACTAATTTTACTTCTTTTTTTTTCTTCTGTATCCATCTACTTGCTGCAGACACAATCCAATTTTCCCTTGAGGATCATCAAAGTTTTGTTTGTTCCAGTTTTATCTGCACTAATCTCAAGACACACCAAGCCAGAACACAACAAAGCCCATCCGTGTAAAATGGGGTTGTGCATATTTATGATACAAATATAGAAAATTGTTCATTAAATTTTCCTTAGTCTTTAATTGTGAAGATTTTTTTTTTTACCCCTGGCGCTGCTGCAGAAGGGAATACTCTTCTGTCTGTATGAAATGGTAACCAGTGAGGCCGTGCCTACCTGCTGCATGTGTCCCAGCACATTCTTCCTGCAGTCAAACACCCCCTTCCCTTCCTCAGAGTACAGCTGGTATATGAAGTCTGTTGTGTAGTTGTCATTACAGTTCTCATTCCTACACATGAACACACACACAGTAGAAGAAAACAGTGAGACGCCTGAGTCTATTGTTTCTAAAGTGCTATTAAAGCTGCAACGATTAGTAAATTAGTCGTCTGAAAGATAATTAATTACAATCTAGAGATGAAACGGTATGAAAAAAAAAAATCATGATTATAGTGACCAGAATTAATACAGTTTAAAAAGAACTGATACACACTGATACACTGTTTTGTATTGACAGTGGTTTTTCAAAGCGTGGTAATCAAACACAATTAAAACTTGAAGCAGTGATACTAACCCTCAGGAATTTTACTGGTGATCATTTCATCCCTGTTACCAACTATTTAAATAATCAATGAATCGTTTCAGTCAGTTTTCAAGCAAAAATGTCAAACATTTGCTGGTTCCAGCCTCTTAAAGGTCAGGATTTGCTGCTCTTCTTTGTCACATACGACAGTAAATGAAGAGTCTTTGGGTTCTGGACTGTGGGTTTGACAAAAGAAGCAATATGAAGACGTCACTTGGGGCTCGAAGAAATTGCAATGAGCATTTTGTAACAATTTTCTGTGGAAATAATCAGCAAATTAATCAATAATGAACATAATTGTTTGTTGCAGCCCTAAGTGCCCCTCGAGATATCTGCAGCACGATCAGCTTATTGAAAAAAAAAGACTTAATGTTATAATGCTTTCAAGATGAGAGCAGCACTGCAAAATGTCAGCTCTTAAACTGATGACATCAGCACTGGATCTGTTTATTATACAAGCATCTTAAAATCAAATACTGAGGGCTGGAAATACTGGATCATGAGCCCTGCAGCAGGACTACACCACTTATGTGTCACTGAGGGAAGGAGGCTTAAAATGTGCTGTGACTGTGTGGACTGGAGTCATTTAAGCAGTCGTGATGTTACCTGAGGACCAGTCCTCTCTGAATGCTCGTCTTCATTTTCTCTGTCAAATGTTCAACATTAGCCTGTGGGAATAAATAGTGAATGTGAGTAATGTCGACCAGTAGATGCACCGTGGCCATTGTGGCCGTCCCAGAATTAAGCCTGAATGCCCTCTAGTGGATCAAGTGAGAGATGCGTGTGAGGGTCCTGTCAGAATCCTTTCAACTCTGACAGAGGGGAACTGCTACATGTTGTGTGTTACTAAGAGTTGATGTGTTACCTGCAGGTCTCTGATGTCAAATGGCTCCTCGTAGATGTAGGCAGCATCAGCTCCAGCAGCCAGGCCTCCCACACTGGCCAGGTAGCCACAGTAGCCTCCCATGGTCTCAATGATGAACACGCGTCTCTTGGTACCGCTGGCCGACTGCTTGATGCGGTCGCAAGTCTAACACATGCATATAAGCTCACAAAGTCAGTATACATGCAGTGATTATTAAACACCAGTTAAATATCATGTTTGATATATCAAAGTGTCACACCGAGAATATTAGAAGTGTGATGATTAGAGGCCATATACTGTTAAAACAATACATTCCACATTGATAAAATAACAGCAAAACACTCTTCTCAAGGCCAGCATGCTTGTTTAGCAATCTGCACAACAATCAACTTTAAACAACTCAGGCAGATTCAAGCTAAAACGCTGCTGTCACCAGTTAGACTGGAATCCTGCACAAGGATGAGAGAGCACATCAAAGGGTAAACTGCAGATGTGATTTACATTTCAAATGCTTTACATGAAATTTAATTTAAATGTCCTTTTAGAGAGTAAAACTATATTTTAAAACTTTATTTTGATAGTCCAGTGTTGATAATCAGCATAATATCAGGTGACTGTGATATCAGTAAAATGTCCTCAGAGTTTCAGATGCTACAACAGTGTTAAGGGGACGTTCCGCTAGCTTAGCAATGCACCTCCACAACGCTGCAGGACTCATAAGATAAAAGAATGGTAAAAATCAGGGCAGCAGAGGTAGAGATATCCTGACTTTTAGGTCCTCGTGTGGATGAAATCAAGTGTAAACCATTATTGAGAGGGTGGGGCTGCTCGGTGACGTACTGCAACTTGGGCAATGCTTGGTTTTGGCTCATTTGTTTAGCAGGAAATAATGGCTGCCTGACTGGCCACAAAGTTCATTGTATTACACTTAAATATAACACCTAAATATATGGTCTATGTTCTGGCTTCAAAAATGCTGAATCCTACATTTCCCATAATGCAACTTGATAGCGTGTTTCTTTAGATCCTATTTGCCTTCTAAATGCCCACATCTCTCCCACTTGCCATTTCAAATGCAGGCCTTCTGTTAAATTAGTTTCACAGGCTGATTTGTCAAACTCATGACAAGTATACTGAACTTGAGGTGTAAAGTCTGTGGAATGTCCCCTTTAAAACTGCACAGATATTCAGTGACGTTAATGTTAGAACTACAGTCAGGGTTAGCTTTGAGTATGGTTAGGTTAAGATAATGTTATTAGCTACAGATATCACACTTTACTGCACATCTGCCTTTAGGACCTGACAGTTTGCTGAGCACTGGACCGTTAACTCCACTGATACTCTATCATGTGTCATTTTCATCCTCTTTGCATTAGCATCTTGAACAAAGTGCCGGCGGCGGTTCGACTGCCTTACCTCCACGATGGCATTGAGGGCCGTGTCTGCCCCGATACTTAGATCAGTGCCGGGTACATTGTTACTTATGGTGGCAGGCAGCATACACATCGGGATGCAAAACTCCTCATAGGTAGCGCGAGCCTCATACAGCTGCAGCAGACTCTCAAATGCCTGAAGCGGCAGTACATGAAAACACGTTAGAGCCACAGAAGGCTGGCCACTGAGAGAGAGAGGTGAGTCTCTCTCAGTTTGCTAAGAGCGTATCCTGCCATTCCGGCTCGTTCCGTGTGATAGCGGCCAATGGCTTCCCTTTGGCAGAAAGGACGGGAAGGCAAGAAGTGTGAACAGAGAGGATGGAGAAGAAGGTGAAGAGGGAAAAATGAGCGGAATGAAAGCAAGAAAGGACACTGGGTGGCAGAGTTGAGCCATGAAACGTAGACAGAAGAACTGTAGACGGAAGATGATGGTACAGATAGAGTAGAGGGAAAAAGATGTAGAAGGAAGAGATGGGACAGAGATCTGTGTGTTTGCGAGCCTCAGCAGCTCAATGCAGTGACAGTGCATAAGACAACCACCTGACACGGCCATATCAGCTATGGAAGGTTATATGCCGGCAAGACAAGCACTGATTGAGTCTGCACACACAGGAGAAGGAATGTAGAAGATGGTGGCACAGCTCGGAGATGTTTCTTTTTATATTTATTCTGGTTCTTTAATCTTATGTACAGTTAAGTTTGTCTTAAAGGCATAGTTCAGATTATTTTATTTTGGGGTTGTATGAGTTACTTATCACTAGTCAGTGTGTCACCTACAGTAGATGGTGGTAGGCACACCTCCAGTTTGGAGAGGCAGAGAGGACCTCCAGCGTAGGGTGAGCCACAACGTGTTTTAGCCATATAAAAAAGGCCCACCTATAAAAATCAATATCAATCTAAGTGTACGCTATGTTTTGAATATGTTCACAGCTTTACCTTGCCATCAGAGAGCTTTTTCCAATGGGAAAGCACCATTATATAAGCCAAATATCCCTCTCTCCAAATCAACTCAACCCCATGGGCAAAAAGTGAGTTGCTCTTCTACTACTTTCTCAATAGGTTAGTTTGTGTTACTGTGTGATTTTGGCATTTTAAAAAATAGTTTTTTATATCCGCCAAAGTCAGAGCAACACATTCAATCTTAAACACTGAGGCAGCGGTAGATCAGCACCTCCTGAGTTCTGCGAGTTAACAACCCTGCCTTAAAAAACCCGAACTATACCTTTAATGTGAAGTACTGTGATGTTTTAATCAAAACAGAAGGAGCAATGATGCTGTATTATGTTACTGAATAAAGTTAGTGTTATCAATTCGCACTTCATACACTTCATACAGTGCATGTTAGCTGTACTATGGGTGTTAGTTTGTGTGTGTAGCTGTTAACCACTCATCCTGGCGTTAATGATGTGGGAGGACACAAACACACAGGGGGAAGGGCAGGCAGAGCAAACATGGCGTCACAGCACTCGTGCACCTCACAGCATGCCTCCATGTTGTCACTCACTTACCTGAGAGGGAAGGGAACGCTACTCTGTAATGTGGTTTTACCTTTACCAGTTATGCCTCACAGTACAGGCAGAACTTAATCTGTCTGTCTGGATGGATGAATTTCTGATGTTAAGTTTTATTCCAGATGTGGCTGGCAGATGCCATGTTCACAGAATTTCAAGCTAGGAGTTACATTAGTGACTGGTAAAAAGACTGAGTGAGCGACTTCCCCCTTCTTGAAACATGATTGGCTGGCTGGCAATGTGAGGCATAAGCATGTGTGAGTGTTTGGTCTGCTTGTGTGTGTGTGTGTGTGTGTGTGTGTGTGTGTGTGTTTTTTATATCAGCCTGTGTGTTGCTGAGGTCAGATACTCTGGTTGCCAGCCCCCATCACTTACAGTAGTGATGGCGTTCAGAGCCGTGTCAGCGCCAATGCTGAGGTCTGAGCCCGGCACATTGTTGGAGACAGTGGCTGGGACCATGACCATGGGCACACAGAACTCGTCATATTTCCCGCGCGCCGTTAACAATTCCAGCAGTGACAGGAAGGCCTGCAGGGCAGAGCCAAGGGCTTTAGTGTGTATGAGGGTTGGGTTTCGCAGGTTGGTGTGACTGGTTGAGAGGTGCTACTTGCCACAAGGAAGGGAAAGACAAAAGTGGAGGGTGCCAAGGGGAGGAGCCAGGTCTATCACAACGGACAGCAGCGAAACAGACAGGTACCACTCCACATACTCTAAACATATCTCTCTCTCTCTCACCCACACACACACACACACACACACACACACACACACACACACACACACCAATTCATACACACAACACTTGTTTACTTGCATACATCACAGGAAAATAAAGCTGGTGAGCAGCTAAATGGGAGCGCGTGAAATGAAAGCAGGTGCTGTTTCCAATTAAAACTAAATCATTAGATTATTTATATTTCAGTTACTGTATTGCTTCACTTTTCATTTAAAGGGGACCAATTATGCTTTTCCTTAGTTCTGGTATATATTTACAAATCCCAGTTCCCAAAAAGTTGTTGTGATTGCAATCATTCGCAAAACCTTTCCAATTTGCTATTCAATTGAATACAGTACAGACAGACAAGATATTTGTTTTCAGAAATCATGGACGTCGTGACCTTCAGGGAGAGGAAAAGAACCATCCAGATTGTTACTAGTGCAAAGTTTAAAAGAGAGCATCTGTGATGGGGTTGCATTAGTGCCCATGGCATCATGGGTAAAATGTCACATCTGTGAAGAACCCATTCATGATAAAAGGTACATCCAGGTTTTAGAGCAACACATGCTGCCATCCAGACGTCTTTTTCAGAGACGTCCCTGCTTATTTCAGCAAGACAATGCCAAGACACATTCTGCATGTGTTACAACAGTGTCCGTTCGTAGTAAAATAGTTCAGCACATATTAAACATGCAATGTTTCCAACTGTTTTTTCAGATTTCTGTAAAGGTCATCTGCTCCAAGCATGCTACACCCAAAAAGTGCACACACCGTGGTCACCAAAGACATCCGTATATACATAGACGGTACATCGGTCCTTGTATCATACATCAACGTCCCCACCACGTTGGACAGGGCAAGACCGTCCAGTAAACTAACAAGTATACAGGGGAGTGGGTTTTTTTCTGGATAAAAAACACTATAACATTCATGATCCATCAACCTGTTTCAGTGAGTAGTTTTTATATTCAGGGCTTCATGATCAGTGTGGAGTATGTTAGTAAACAAACTCCTACTTCATGGTAAATCATCATAGACCCTTGAATATAACATGACTCATTGAAATCGGTTGAGAAATTTAAACATTAGTGCTTTTTATCCAGAAAAAAACGCAGCTAATGTATTCACATGGATTTTTCACAGGTCAGTCTTGCCTGGTCCAATATGGCGGCAACACTGATGAATCGTACCAACAGGCAAAAGCAGTTAGTGCAGTGTCTATATATTTATGTCTATGGTGTTTATAAGCAGTGGGTGCCGCCCCTCAACAGACTACTAGCAGTTGGGCAATCAGATGATACTGGGCATTTGGAGAGGGGAGCTTTAAAGACACAGGAGCAAAAACGGGCCTGTTTCAGACAGAGGGTGAACTGAAGAGCTGCATTAAGAGCCAACATCAGATGAGTAAGGATTTTTTTTTAACTGTGAATCAGGCAAAGCAACTCTAGTGGAGTGCCAGAATAAAAAATATAGAGCTGGAAATGATCATAATAGGTCCCCTTTAAATAATTCAAATGTCCTAAATTAGAAATCATACTTACTCTTAAGTAATACATTCAAAGTACTGAACCAGCTTCATGCTAAAATTCATCCTGTTCCAGATTTTGGCGGAGAAATGACTTTGAAGCATGATTATGTAAATGATTATGTATGGAGCCATATGGTGGTGTGCTGACATCAAATGGGATAAGACTGATGGAAAGGATCAACATTACAGTGTTCACTGTCATATAGTATTGCACATATGGGCTTCTGACAAATAATTAATTAGTAATGCTTAAACTGTTACTTTGATTAAGTGTACAAGCAGAAACGTAACCCAATCATTCTCATAATGTTGCTTAATATGGAATACAGTAGTAGCTAAAAGCTTATGGAAATCAAAGATGAGAATGTAGCCTTATTAGCAAAATTAGCTAGAAGGGATAAAAAAGTTTTAAACATACCTCAAATCCACCAACAATTAGCAGTGCATTAATGTTGTGCTTTCGCATCTGCTCAGCAATTTTGTCAACATGCTTTGCAGGAAGCGTTCTAAAGAAGGGAAGGAGAAAGAAGAGAAAGAACTAAATTGTTTTTGTAAAAAAAAAATGGAATGCTCACATTTATGATATATGAACTGTTTTAGTGCATGTAAACATTTTTAAACTGTTTCAAAGTATTTAGCTGTAAATATGGTCCTTAGTTGGAATATTTGGGTTTTTTGAAGTGGGGTTGTATGAGCAACTTGTGGTCAGTGTGTTACCTACAGTAGATGGTGGTCAACACACCCCCAGTTTGGAGAAGTAACAGAAGTTCCAGTGTAGGAAGCTAAGCAATAAACTGCTGCGGACAGAGTCAGCAGCAAAATGTCACTTACAAAAAATCAATATCAGTTTAAGTGTACGTTATATTTAGCCTTTACCTCAATTGGCAAAATCTATAATTTGACCTTGCAGAACATGTGAGCTGCTCTTCTACTGCTCCCTTGATTGGTTAGTTTGTTTTGTTTTAAAACAATAGTTTTCATGTTCACCAAAGTCACAATAACACACACAAAGTAAAACATAGAGGCAGCAGCAGACCAGCAGCCCTATGTTCTGCGATGTAAAATTATGGACTTTGCAAATGGAGTTTGGTTGGTTTGGAAAGACCGATATTTGGCTTATAGAACATCAGTTTTCCATTGGAAAGGTTGTTTCACAGTGAGATAATGCCTTGAAAATATTCTAAATATAGCATAAACTTAAAAAAAAGGTCCATCTTCAACCAAATTCCCTTAGTAAAATCTGTCATTTTACCTTGCAGATCACGCAAGTTGCTGGTCCACCGCTGCCTCGATGAGTTTGTTTGTGTCATTGTGCAACTCAGGCATTGTAAAAGGTTTGTTTGGATTCACCAAAGTCACACAACAACACAAACAAACAGATCAAGTGTGGTGGACCAGCAACTGTATTCTGCAATATAAAATTACTGATTGCACTAATGGAGTCTGGTTGAGCAAGAGAGACTGATATTTGGCTCCTATTACGGTGGTTTCTCGTTGGAAAAGGCTGTCTGATGGCAAGATAAAGCAGTGAAAATGGTCCAAATATAGCATACACTTAAACTAATATTGAATTTTTAAGATGGGTCTTTTTTAAGTAGCTAAAATATGTTTTGCTGCTAACTTCATCCACAGCAGTACATCGCATAGCTTCCGTGCTGGTGGGCCCCTCTCGTTCTCCAAACTGATGACGTGTTGATCCCCATTTACTGTGGGTGATATACGATCTGTAAGTAACTCATTCAACCCCGCTTCAAATAATGCAAACTATCCCTTTAAAGCTGAAAAATGTATCGGAGTCCAGAGTGTACAGCAGTAATTATTAATACCACAGCTTTGGTCAATCAGATATAACAGATCAAGATTTTACCTTTTGGTTCCCAACAGAGAGCCACCTTGTCCTGTCCATCCCCCACATCAGCCCATTTAATCTCCTTAATCTGAGGGGAGGACAATAACAACACATGGAACCTTAAATCTTACTGGAGTACTCCATCACATTTGAAATACTCCCTTCATTTAGAATTCAAATCTATGAATCTTGTGCCTAAGTTCTTTTCTGTGTAGTTGTTGATACATTTACCACACACTTTAATACAGCCAGAACCACTTGTGTGAGCTACAGTTCTCTTTTATCTGACACATCCTCCTGAGGTCTCAGCACAGAGATTGTTAGGAGGAGAGTTAATTTCCTGGACACATTCTCTTATATCTAACAGAGGAATTGTACCAGTGAGAACACATAGGTGTGTAGCACAGAGTCCCAGTGCACTCAACTATAGAAATCCATTACTCCCACTGCTCTAATCTTCTTAGGGTCAGTTGGCGCAGCCTGATTTCAGCCAGCCAGAGCACACACAGGGTGTTTAACTAACCAGTGATATTGGAGACATGTTGATGAAGATAAATGGTCAGATTGTTTGTTAAGTGCTGTTCTTTGAATAAGCTAACAGTGGACAGAGGGGATTTAAGGTTTTTCGCTGGCAAAATGTCAGAAGAAGATAAAGGAGAGGCGTGTGAAACCAGTTTTACCAGTTACAGTCCAGAGCAGGACAAAACAATGTCTCCAGTTACAGCAGTATCATACAAAACAGGTTTCACAAAGAGACTCTGATGTCTTCTACTTTTCAATCAAAATTAGTTTGAACAAGAGAGAAAATCCCACCGACGGATTACTCTGAAGCTGTGTTTTGAAATATGTTGCCCTCTGCCTGTTTGTTGTATACTGCTAAGCAGGGCAGAGGAGGGACAGTCAGTGTAGGAAATTGGTTTACATTAATCTGGACAGATTATCCCCAGGGTTTCCCTGATTATTCTGCAGTTAGGGAGCTACCAGTGATTGTGTGCTGTCTGACTCACCCAATTGTTTTTGCGTCATTGATTAAAACATGATTGAAACAGTTATTAAAGTGGCTACAAAGAACTAATAAAACCCTTGCATCCAGAGAGACTGGAGTCTTAATCTAGTGCCTTTCACCACACAGGTACACATCCAATGTGGGGCTTGAACCCACAACCTGAGATTCTCTGAGAGTCTCATGCTCTACCAACTGAGCTAGTCAGGTTACTAAGGGAAATATCCAATATTTTCATTTGCTTCTGTAGGTCATATAGAGGCTTCAGTAGTAACGATAGACTCAACTGATTCCTTACATTATATTTAAGCTTAAAATTATAACATTAAATCTGCCTAATTTCCAACAAGTTCTTTAATTGAAGGGGTGAGATTGTAAAGTGGCATATACAAGCATAAGTTCAGTAGATGAGCAGTATATGAGTACTGCAGTACCCACCTGTCCTTTGTAGAATCCTTCAAAGCCATCACTGACAGCAAACATCTTGTGCCCCTCAGAGATGCCCACCCTGACGGCTGAACGGACGGCAGCATTCATGCCCGCTGCAGGGGCGCCGACATTCAACACAGCCACGTTGAAGTTGCTCTGAGAGCATAAAAAGCAGACATCAAATGGGATGACATTTGAGATGACAACAACAATAATAATAATAATAATAATGATAATGATAATAACAGTCTTTATTTGTAGAGCACTTTAAACCCACTTTAGAAAGTGCTTCACACAAAGCAGCAACTTCACAACAAACAAATCATAAAGACAATTTCCAAGCAATCAAATACAACTTGCAAAAGGACAATCAGTCAGTAAAAGTCAAAGCAGTTAGAACAAATAGACCCAGTAAAGAGCAGTCAATCAAAATCAAGTAAAGTTAGGAAAGGCTGTCCAATAAAACTGTTTTTACTAAGAGATTTAGTGATCCCGCTGACCCGATTTCCTCAGGCAGCTCGTTCCAGAGCTTCAGGGCTTTAACTGAAGATGCTCTGTCACCTCTAGCTTTCAGTCATGCTTTGGTACCCTATAAAAAACCTCTGCCAGAGGATCTCAGGCTACGTACCGGCTCATACATGACTAAGAATTCAGATATATAGCAGGGAGATAGGCCATGAAGAGCATTAAAAGTCATCCGTAAGATGAGCTGAGTTCTGTACAATTTCTAGCCAATAAATAGATTTTTGGTTGAGGGGAGTGAAGAGGCTGCTGCAATAGTCGAGGCGTGAGGAGATGAAGCCACGTAAAATGGTTTCTTTGTCTTTGAAAGATAAAACAGATTGTGTTTTGGAAATATTTCTAAGCTGCTAAAAAGTTGTGTGCTGCTCAAAGCTTAAATTGCTATTAAGCCAAACATCAAGATTGTTTGCAACAGGCTTGATGTTCTCCAACAGGGAACCAAATTGTCCAATCATCACTTTAAATAAAGAGAGAGACTGTTGCAGTTGTTGATCAAGCTCTGCAGAGTGAATCAATAAATGGTTTCTGGTCTGCTCTCAGCTACATGCTGGGCCTACAGTGGTCATTATCACAGATGCAGTGGGGGAGACAAACCCTGAGGCGAGCTCCGCAGCATGGACTCTGCCACGCTGCCTCTACACTTCACTGATCCTCAGTGTGAGCTGCCTCCTTTGGAGCCGCAGCAGCAGGCAGCCGCAGCTTCTGGCAGGGTTGAACAAGTCATCCCTCAGTGGGGAGCCAGGTGTCATCTGATATCACTGAACAGCAGAGCAACACCAAGCCACCTGTGTGAAGCCTATCACTACAATTATACTGTATGCCACACAGCAAATAAAGGCAACACAGCAAGCAGGTAAACACTGCTTGTTAACTGGTCACCATGATTGCAAGTCACCTTATTCTCCCTGTAAAAGCAGGAAAAAATTGACACCATATCTGATGTATACCAACATAAATAGAATACTACTGTATAATGCACCTGTTTTCAGAATCAGACAAATACACAAATGACTCATTTTGGCAAAACCACAACACATTTCCAGGAATACTTTACTCAGTGTCTGAGCCAAGGATACATCTGAAAATAGCTGCATCACGACTGCAGTAGCTGAGTCATTATTTGTAGGCAGATCCTTAGGACAGTGTAATAAAAGATTTAATCTCTCAGTGGCTCAGGGAGGCCAATTCAGCTTCTAAAAACAACCTGCACTCCAGGCATGGTGAGGACTGCTGCTGTATGTGTGAAAAAAACAAGTCCCTGCTTAGTGTGTGTGTGTCTGTCTGTGTGTGTACATCTGTGTTGGCTGACAACACTGTCAAAAGTCCCAGAGGGAATGTCAAGATGTCGTGAGGTTAGGTGAGGTGACTTACAGTTGGCAGTTCGGATTCTGGTTTACGATGAGCCAGCAGTTTGTAAGTCCTCAGATTGTTTTCAAAACTCCTGCGTAAAACACGACAAATGCAATATTGTTAGAACAATAGCATGGTACATCGTGGGTGCAACATACATGAAAATGCACAATATGAGGTCAAAATGTGCATGAGACAAGTTAGCCTTCAGGCCTTTCTGGCAGAAAGGCTTTAGGAAGTCAGCTGAGACAGTATGAAGAGCAGCCACGTCCACACCAGGAGCAGGTTGCGATGGAAGACTGGCTTCACCCTTTAGACCTCAGTAGAATTATAGAATGTTGCTGCAGTTTACTGAGAATCCTCACTTAAAAACACAGCTATGTTATAAGAACAAACAACAGTAATAGTAGTGTTTCTGGCAACTTGTGACCCAGTCAGTCCTTCCTACGGAAAACAGCCTCCAGCTCCAGCAGTGAGAACCGACGAAGTCAAGCTGTTTACCGATGGTGATATTGCGATGATTTCAAATATGGCTGCAGCCATCAATTCTTTTAGTAATCAGTAATCTATTGATTATTCTGGCGATTAATTGAGTAATTGGATAAGAAATATGTTTTTAAAAAATCAACATTTTTATTTCTTTTATTGTACTTAAACAGTACTCTTGTCAGTACTTTTTCTTTACTAAATACCGACCTGCAAACTTATAAGAGGTGAAAAAGTCTGGGGGCATTCTCCCTCAGAGGAAAAATGTTGTGATTTTAACATGTAAACAAAATATTCTGGTGAACTCTGGTGTTTTGGTTGAAAGAGTGACCTACATCTTCTGTTTGTGTTTTCTTCAGACATTACTACCTTTATTTTTACCTTAGTACTTTTCAGAATTGCAGGTCAATGATCAGTGATTCAGCATTCTCTCTGTGACTGTGTGAATACAGCATTTTATTTATGGTGGCTTTTTAGTAATTTTAGTGTAATAGTAATAGTAGTTACTCAAATTACTTGAGGAATCGTTTCTTCCCTAAATTCAAACAAATAAAACTCACAGTTCCTTTGTCACTTCCCACAATGCTGTTCTAGATGGTGTTTCTGGCAATTTTTTAACCCTAACTCAGTCATCCCTACCAACCATAGGTTGATGACAACCTATGGTAGCTACAACACAAAGCTCAGGACTTTTATCTGTTTTTTAATAGACTAGGAATGGTTTTAAAATGACGAGCATTCCCGGGTGCTATGGTGGAATATGCAGTGGGACGCTTTAGAGGTTAAGCAGAAGACGTCCACACAGCAGACTTAGTTGACTCAAAACTGAGAGCTGCATTTTGAATTATCTGCATAGTTATTATTTATGTACCCTGCATATAAACAATAGGCTGATGGTGTTCTAAAGTAGAACCATTATCCTCTTTCCCTACCACACCTGTCTTCATTAAGCAACATCGAACTGATACTCTTGATCTTGAGCGAAGCGTTGGCTTTGGTGTACTAGATTGGTCCCAGAGGGTCATCAGTCATACCTGCCCCGAAGCCTCACTGCCTCCTCAAACCGCTTCTCATCCATGGCCTTCTGGACCTCTTGAGTCTGAGGAGGAAAAGAGGGGAGTATTTTCACTGCTTGTATCATTTCACACACTGTACTTCCTGTTTGTGTTCAGAGCAGAGGCACTTTATTTGATTTATACCAGCTAAGATTAAATATCTGTAGGCATTCACGCTGTGATTTTGAAGTGGCTATTATGAGCGGAACAATTACTGCGTGTACAAATGTAGAGTTTGCCACCTTTCTAGTGTAAAGAGAGAACAATGCAAGAGTAAACATGTCATCATCTGTTAAAGCCCAAAAAATTATGCTAATAGTAACCTTATTTTGACCTATAACAGAACATTAATGCATCTTTTTGTGTTTCTGTGGAGATGGGTTGCTATTACATCACCATCCTGCAGGCAGTCATCACCAACAGTGCCAAATGCTTCAGATAATCATTAACCAGACGCAACTGCCTCTCAAACAATACAGCTCTCATGTGAACATTAGTGCCACTCCAGGCCCAATGGGCTGTGCTGTTTGTCTTCATTACTTAGCTCCTCCAACCCGTCCCCGTTGACTCTGCCTCTCCGAGTCCAGCGGAGTCATTTCCCAGTGTTTGTGTTTGTATGTGCTTTGCAGTTTCCCCCCTCTCTCCCCGGCTTCCGTGCATTTGTAAATGTGAGTGTCTGTGTGTACTGAGTGTGTTGCAGCGCTGGCCTGTTTCCAGCCCAGTCCAGTGCCTACCATCTGTACACACTCCATCAGAGGCAGCCGCACCGATTGGTTGCCGCACAGAGAGACCACACAGGCTGGCGTGTTGGCTGTGGTCTCCAGAAGGGCGAGAACAGCCTCCACGCCCATACGACTGGCCTGTGTGAGCAAAAACACACACACAGTGATAAAACATCACATCTTCATCATCCCTGCTATCAAAATCTGGTTTGTTTATCCTGTACACCTGTAATGTTTTCTTTATCAACACATTCTTCCCCAAAACCGTGATTTCTTTTTCATGCTGGGAGAAACTGGAGTAAATTCTCCACATATTCTTATCTGCTTCAGTTTTTTTATACTGTCTTGTCGTAAACATGAAGAGAACTGTCGCACACTGTCTGATGCAGTGCTACACACGCTGAGCCATAAATCTGTTAATGTGCTTAACCTAAAACCTGGAGTCCTTTCTCCTCACACACATACAGGATTTAACAGGAACTGCTCTGGACAACTGGACCATTCCTACAAAAATACATCAAATAGAGTACATAGCAAACGTGCACACTTGGTTAAAAAATCGCTCTTATAGAAAAAATTATATAGAGAATTTCTATTATAAATGTTACAACAAGTAAAAAGGTCAATCATGCAAACTGTAGTCAAAGAAAGACAGATAAATCATATGTGACAGTGTTATGGTTCTAAAATTAGCATAGAATCAATCTTCTGTTAGTGCTGCAACTAACGATTTGTTTTCTCGATTCATCCAGTGTTCCAGCATCCCCTGTCCCTTCTGACAGAAACAAAATATTTTGTATACGTGAGGCTATTTACCTTATCTGGTGACTCAGGTCCAGGTCTGCGTTTTTCCGCAGAACTATTTACTGGGGCTGATTTTTTTGTCGACTAGTTGGGTGAACCCATTTTGCATGCAAATTATGAAATAATAATAACTATAAATACACATCCATATTTTAAATGAAATCATTTAATTCTACCTAACTGACTCCTGATAAGCATGTACACTCACAGACCTAGCACACATCACATGCATGCCCTCATAAACACACACAAATACAAAGTGCCTATGCTCTCTGCCTGCTGGTGCCTTTTTTATTGGCTGTTCGGCTGGTTTTGTGTTTTACGCATTGGGCTGATTTTGTCACACAGACACAGCTCAGTGTTTGAGTCTTAACCACATTTAAAGTCACATTATTTCTTTCTTCTTTTCTGGTTCACCGACAGCCACACACACACTGAGCGGAAGCAGATTAGAAAAGGTGAAGTGACGCTACCGGTTACAAACAGGCTTGGTAGTAAACAACATGCTAACGTGTCAGTTGATGGATTCTGTGGGGGTTTTTTTGCTGAGCTAAAACAGATAAGCAATGCACTTTTGCCTCATTGTTCTCCATGAATTTGCTGGAAGTGATGTAATGTAACCAGTGTGTTTTATGTGAAATGAGCACTGTGTCCACTCTGTTTTGCATGTCAGCAAATGGTCATATTGAAACTGAGAAGGCATTTTGGCCATGTGTGCTCTAATTAATGCAGATGGCACAGTTAACATGCTATAATATAACACTGTCATAATTTTGTTTTAGTGAAATTCATTTTCTCTGAAAGTGACATTTTCTTTTAAAGTAGGTGCTGTGTGGTGGATTTAATTTATTCCCATGTGAAGACTTGGCTCATGTGGATTTTGGAAAGTAACTGATAAGTTGACTTTAGCAAGTCTACACTGGCTGTACTGTAAGCAAAGACATTTTAAAGTGTTAAATTTGAGAATGGAGTCTGGTGTGGCCCCTGTGCACCCCCAAAACAGTCAACCTTAGGGGAAGCCATCGCATAGTCCATAGTCCATATCATACCATCGCATTACGTATAAAATGTCAGAAAATAGTAAAAAATGCCTGTTAAAACTTCCAACAGCCCAATGTGATCTATTTAGATAGTATGTTTTATTCAACCAACAGTACAAATCAAAAAGCAATTCAGTTTGCAACCATATGTGGCAAAGAAAGGCATCAAACTCTGATATTTGAAAAGCTGCAACTACGGTGGTGTGCACCTACCAGGATGCGGTCAAAAGCAGAGGGGGTCCCTCCTCTTTGCACATGTCCCAGGATTGTCACTCGTGTGTCGAAACCCAAGCATTTGACAACAAGCTAGGAGGATAAAATGGACAGGTCTTAGCAAATATTGTTGCTGTTTTTTACTTCTTTAATTGCAAAAATTACTGTAAAATGGACTTAATGTGTGTCATGCAAGTTAGTAATAGAGCTAGATGTGAACTGTGTCTGCAATAGAAGTGTGCTGAGAAATTTATGTGCAAAAGTGCATACATACATACATACACGGACAGACACATCACGCACTGAAACACAAACACAATAGAAAGGTTGAAGAGAAGGGGAAACAGCAAAGCACAAGCAAGCCATTCTAATTTTTCAGTCATGTTAGCGGCTCTCAGCTTGTACCGAACATCACAGAAGAGCCCAACCAAGCGGGAAGTAATAAATTAAAAGGAGACACTTGGGTACTTTACAAGAAAACAAAATGCTTTGACATGTTTGCCTTCAAATGAGGATCAGTTAATGCAGGGTCAAGGGATATGGTGACAAATTTACTGTGTGAAAGTGTCAAAACATGTTCAATATAACTATGTGAGGTAGTTATGAATAAAGGACATTTGATTTAGCAAATGTCTGGGCGTGAGGTTTAGTGAGGGTCTCTGTTCAGAGGTTTACAGCAGGAGTAGAACAAGGTGAAAGCCATCTTACCAAACTACAGAGTGTGTCTGACAGAGCACTCCAGAAACACAGCAACAGTCAAAGCCACACCAGGGCAGCAGTACAGTAGTAGAGGTCATACAGGAGGCAGTCGAAGCTGGAACTTTTTACAAAGAGCTCTTTACTTACATTCTTGATATAGTCAGTGGTAATGGGCTTGTTGTTATGATCAATCGCCCCTTCGGCTACAATTATGATATTCAGCCTTTTCATCCCTGCTCGGTTCTACAAAGAGGGGGGTGGTGGAGAAACAACATGACAGAAAAACTGAGACCGTGGCTGTGACATGGTCTTTCAGAAGCACAGGGGCCAGACGATGCTCACAGCCGGCGAGCCGAGGACAGATTCTCTCATGATGAAAGATTGTGTTTGCACTTTGCAATCAGCAATATCCTGCTGACCTTAATGCTTGTCCTTGCTGCATTACCATGCACTTGGCATGCGGTTTCATGATTACCTTATCAGGACTCAAATTAACATCTGTTAAAAGCCACATTTCCACCAAAGAGGCTTTCCCCAGGGACTAGGAACTGTTGGATGGGTGCGTTTCCACCACAGAGAACAGGGTCTAAATTATGTTCCAGGGTAATTGTTTTAACCTCAAAAAGTGCTTGCACAAGGTGTAGTACTTTCCAAAAGTAGAGGCACTTTGGGGTGGGGCTTGCAGTGCTGCACATTTCAGCCGCAACCCAGCTGTTTTTTTGTTCGTTGTGCTTCAAGACATTAACATGGAGTCACAGAAGAAAGTTTACAACAGACTTAGCGTTTTTGCTTAAGACAACATCAAGTGGGAATGGTGACAGGGCTAGATGCATTGCTGGGTCACAGGCCGGCCTTGTCTAGTGCAGTGGCAACCAAGGATTCATCGATAGAAGGATGCATTGATAGAGGTAATGGTGAAAGAAGCTGGAACTAATAGCCAGTTTGTTGAAGGCAAACAACAAAGTCCACATGATGCTGGTTTAATGCAGCAACACTAACTGATGCCATGCTGTTGTTACCCTAGCCAAAAGTTAACATTAGCTCTGTGCTAATGCTAACCGCTAATGGTGTAGAAACGTGGCTTTCATAAGGCTAAGGGTTGGCTAAATCGGGTCTTCAGCGCATGGTGGAAACGCAGACAACAATGGGTCGAAGGAGCGTTTTAGTTCCTTGAAATGAAGCCTCTGGACTAAAATTTGCTGGCACTTTGGGTGGAAACATGGCTTATTTTACTCCCTAAAAGTCCTTGCTTGGGAGGCAGTACATTCCAAAAGTACAGGCAGTGAAGGTGTGGGGCTTGCAGCCCTTAATACTTATGAAGTACTTGCAGCATTTTATTTCAGCCATCATTAAAAAAAATCTGCAGTCACAAACCAGTTTGTTTTTTGTTCATTGTGCTTTGACACACTACAGAAGAAAGCATACAGCAGATGGACCAATGACAAAGTCCTGGCCTTGTTTTCGCATAATGGCATGCAAAAATACCGTGTTAAAACAGCTCTCCCTTTTCCGTACATCAGCGGATTAATTTGCCCAATTTTTGCAGGTCTTTTGAGCACAGTGGAAACACAGATAATGAGAGGCAGCATTTGTTCTTTGAAAAGTATTTCCTTGGACTTGAAGTTCCAGGTACTTTGGGTGGAAACTCAGATAAATATACTGATGCCAATAATCATGGCAGACAAACTGCAAGAAAACTGTCCTACAGAATGTTTAGGCTATTTGTGGCTCAGCAGACTGATTTCCATCAGTCAGGTCTCCATGCTTCTGGCTTCCCCTTTCTTCACATTCAGGTACTCACATCCTTACAAAACTAGAGGTTATAGGCTTCCCATGCCTGTCAATGGCTCCCTCTGCAACTATGATTATGTTCAGCCTTGTGCCCCTGGAACGGGTCTGAATCATAGAACAATGGCATGTTTCAAAGGCAGAAAAAACACAATAAGACAGCAGACAACTCAGACTAAACAAATTCCTTCATATCAGTCTTCTCTGATAAATGTCAGGGCTCACTCCTTGTAGAAAAACTGAAAAGTTGTGCAGAATAATAACATTGTCAGCAAGGAAACATTATACAGCATCTAGATACTAGTTCAATATGGTTCATTGGGTTTACTGTAGGAAACAAGCAAGATTGTGTTACCGCAGACAGTTTTTGACACATCTTATCCTCCCAGCCGTCCTCTGGGGGCATCTCAGGAATCAACACCCAGTCTGCTCCACAAGCCAGGGCGCTCACCAAGGCCAGGTAGCTGAGATAACACACACAGACAGAAAGCTGTGTATATAAACAGAGGTGATAACAGTCCCTGACTCTGCCTTAAGAATGATATTTTGGATCTGCTGTTAAGTTTATCGAACGCATTCTTACCCACAGTGTCTGCCCATGACCTCTAACACAAATGTTCTCTGGTGACTGAAAGATCAGAGCAGAAAACATGACTTAGCAGTGCAATGGAGTAATACAGCACTAACTGATTTTGATATTCAAGAACAGACATTTGAAAGATGACACTGAATGTAGCTGAAATTAGCTGGAATGTGGTGATATGTTTGGTGTGCAATTTAAACCTCATTTTGGACTTTTTCACATTTCTGAGTGCAGTTTTTCTATTCCTATACTTAGAAATGGCTGGCAGGAAAGTGACGTCAACAATGCAACCATGGACCGTATATTTTAACGTCTTTGTATTTCTCAAGATACATTCACATTCTAATTTCAGTGCTGCATCACCTTAAATTTGCAAAAAATCTAGTGTGATAAAGAGATAAACATACGTAGCTCATAGCTTCACCAAATATAACAGATATAAATAAATAAATACAGCAACTCTGTCTCCCCCTCACCTCTGTGCAGTTGTCATAATTGCGTCCACCACTTCGATGATTCTGTGCAGAGCAGAGTCGGTGCCAAATTGTCATGTCAGTTCCACAGAAGTCATTGTCAATGGAGCCAACCATCCCCACGATGTGAAGGGCCGAATACTTCTGAATGGCATCAGCTTCGATCAAGCCTGTAACGATCGCAAAGTCGGGGTTAAACCACTGCTGTGTTCTCTGTATTTTTCAATGGTTTTCTACAGTAATTCAAGCAAGCTGCTCTCACAGATTGTTGTCAAAATATGGCAGGATGAGCAGCAGTGGAAAGTGCTGAGTTCAGGGAAAAACCTAAGCAGCATTAAAACCTCTTCAGAACTAGGACGATCTGACTGTCAAGATTTTAAGGTGGTAAAATCTTAACTTACCTTTGGCCAACTTTGTAAGTATTTAATCTGACATACATATCCCTTGAATTTACAAAAAAGATTGTGTGTAGCAAGTTGACTTTAACCAAAAGTGAGTACCTTTGATAAAAAAAAAAAAATGTTAATGAGTAAGACCTGCAAGTCAGAAAGAGTGCAAAAATGCTTCAATCTGGGAAACCAACCCGTTATGTTTACATTATTATACTTCAGTATAGAGTTAGGTATCATCTGGATTTTAACAATTCAGATTCAGATCCTACTTATTGATTTTGGCTCTTAACAATTCTCGATTCGATTCTTTGAGTGTACTCTTGCCGTTCTTCACAGCAGATTTGTGTAAAACACTAATTACTACAGATGAATGTTACCAGTGGAAACAATGAGTCAAACTAACATTAACTAGATTCGAGTGTCTTCTTGGTTTATATTTTGCAGGTTACATAGACTACTTTACTGTAAAAATAAATAGTATACCATCCTTGTAAAGCATTTTGTAGCATACCCTTAGTTAATTTGAGGTGATAGGGACAATTTGTGCCATTCACCTGCTAGTCAAGCAACTTAGCAACGGCCAAGCAGTTCACCTGAGAATGCTAGTCATGATTTAGTAAGACACTTGCATTAGGAGACAAGAAGACATGCATGCATTCAGCTTGAGCAGATATATGGTAGGTGTTTGCAGTACACTGTCTAATAGTCGACTTAACTGTTAGTCGGTGCCAATAGTTTTCATTTATCCATTAGTTGCAGAAAAAAAACGGAATTGTTGCAATATGGACCTTTTTCCCAGCACACTGCTGCTAACTGTAGCAAGTTAGCTCAGTTAGCGGTCCTATCAAAACCTTACTTAAGTAAAAGTATGCAAGTATGTATAACAAAAGTCAACATGTCAAAGTACTTATTCTGCAGTATAGTGGTCCCTGTCCGTGTTTATGATGTTGCTGGATTAATATTACTGCTGCACTGATTTGCATGTTGTATATCAGTGAAGACAAGGCACAAAATCAGCACCAACCATCAACTAAATGCTATTGAAGTATGCAAGTGGCTGGTAGCTTGTGCAGCTTGTGGCTTCACATTAAACAATGGTATTGTAAAACAATGCTAATGCTATTGAACATTCACTTGTCATTTGGCCGGTGGACAAAAAAGTTAATTATACACCCTGGCTGTCAGTAAATTGTTGACCCACTTGCTCGACTGGGCCAGTGACACAAACCGTTATTGTTGGAGGATGACATGACATGGACTACTGTTTGCAAATCAAACAAAACGAAGAGGCAGAGTTTTTCATATAAAATGACAGTTTAAGGCAACAGCCAGAATGAGAATGGAGGACAAACAGTAGTTATAGAAAAGCTAATAGATGGTGTACTGAACAGACAAACAGAAATGTCTGCTAATACTGGCAGGTACTGCAGTGAGTCAGTGTGGAAACAAAGTCTGTGTTGGTAACCAGTGTGGTTTCTAACAACATACAATTACTGCAGGGTTTTCTGCAGAGTGAGCAGCACAGTCTAAATGAAGAAAATAGTATCAGGGTAATGGAAAAACGAGGTCCATCTCCCCTCAGTACCTTGCTCCACCAGCTCCCCGAGCAGCCCGCTCCATTCCTCCCTGAAGAGGTTGGCTCCCGTCAGACTGCCATCTCCTCCGATCACGCACAGGTTGGTGATGCCGCGCCGCACCAGGTTGTGAGCTGCCTTCAGGCGTCCCTCGTGGGTGCGAAACTCTTTACAGCGGGCGCTGCCGATAACAGTCCCACCCTGATGATGACAAGTGTGAAAATGGCTTCAGCCTAACACGTTCTCTTTTTCCTGTGACTTTAAGTCACTCAGCTTCCTTTTACGCCTCAGTTCAGTGTATTTTGTGCAGTATGGTGGTCAGTGTCCTGCTTGAGGACACTTTAACACTTAAGTAAAAACTGCTGATGAACACACACACTGACTGCTGAGATGACCCTGTAACCACAAAACAGCTTTATCTTTGAGCTACACAGCTTTCATGTTCCTCTTTAATGCCCTGCTGTTTTTCACTTAAAGTACTCTAACATGAAAAGTTTGAGAACTGTAAAGGTAATTGTATTTTTATTTTATAATGTTTGAATAGAACATTAAATATCTGTAATGCAGCCCATGATAATAACTCACCACTTGTAGCATACTGGAGACGCTTTCCCATGATGCTTCTTTTATGTTGTCTCCACCGTCCACCATACCCTGATACCCCTGATTTTAAAAAAAAGATGAACCTTCTTAGTAAATAAATACAAGACCGTTCCAAACAGATACTTCAAACAACATTACAGCTAACAGCTGGAACGATACAGAATCCAAATGGCATCATTAGGTCGACACCACTTATTAATATTTCAACCTGCTAACCGTCGAACAGAACAGTACACATATAGAAATGTGAAACTCCAGAGTTTAATATGGATGGATTAAAGTTGTTCCTGCAGAAGCGTGCAGGAGAACACGCAGAGTACAGCAGTACCTGAGTGGGAGGGGAGTTTCACACAAAGCATCTGCTGAAGCCTCAAGTCAGTTATGTAACAGCACACTGAGCAAGGAGGTCCATGACATGCACAGATGTGCAGGGATCACACGATGAAAATGCAGAGCACATCTCTCTCTCTCTCTCTCTCTCCTCTCTTCTCTCTCTCCACTGCTACTCTAACATCTGCTATGTGAGAATAAACATCCCTGTGTTGAGAGATGTGGACTGAGATCCTGCTGTTGTATGCAGTACAAGAGCAGCTGCCCCTTCATCAAATGACCAATTAAAAACACAAGTCACTGTTTCCGATATCTAAGCTGTTAAAAAAGTTTAAAAAAAATATGCATTGTACCTGAAGTGTTATGCATAAAAGATATGCTAAAATTTCTATTTAAAAAGGTTGAGGCTTGGGTGGGATAAAGGTATTACAGTATCAGGGTATTCAGAAATCCTGACAGTATGATTTTCAAAACCACACAGACATTCTTCTTTTTATTAACCTGGTGCAGAGATGCTGTATTGAGGTTAAGTATTGTAGTGTGCAGCATATGCCACTAGATGTCAGTTTCTCTACTGTTGGACAAAGCAGTGAAGCTGAGCTGTGCACCATGGTGTCTGGGGGATAAAGTTCCAAGACTAAGAAGTAAAAAATTAAAAATGCTTCTGCCACTGTTTGGGAGTACTTTGGGTTTAGTCCTGATGATAAAAGTCAGCCAGCAAACACTGCAGATGACTGATGATCAGAAAAGTATAGCATTGTGAGTGAGCACAGGTCGCAGAGAGTGACGGTCAGTGCATGCTAAGCAGAGGAAAAGGTGAGCAGTGAAGTTGTTGGTCTGGCAGTAAAGATACAGTGTAATTTCAATTTTGTCAGTGAATAAAGTAGGCTGCAGCTAATGATTATTTTCATAGTCCATTAATCAACCAATTATTTTCTCAATTAATCGATTAACAGTTTGTTTTAAATGTCGGAAAATGGTGAAAAATATCAGTCGTTTCCCAAAACCTAAGATGATGTCCTATAATGTCTTGTTTTACTCACAACCCAAAGATATTCAGTTTACTGTCATAGACGAGTTGAGAAATAAAAAAATATTCACATTTAAGCAGTTGAAATGAGAGAATTTTGACTTGACCAAAACTGACCAAAATAGTTGGCAATTAATTTAATAATGAATTAATAATTATTGATTAATAATTGCAGCTCTAGAATAAAGGCTGTAGCCTCACAAGTCTAAAGTAAAGGTCCTGAGTGTGTGTTGTTTCCAATCTGTGGGAACAGTGTTGCTGTGATGATCAACTCTGCCTACGTTGAAAGTGTATTATTTGCAGTGGAGTAGAGCTGATTTGACATTTTATGCAAGTTTTACACAAATATCATCATAATACACCCCAGTAAAATGTCAGAAAGATATGAAGTATAAAAAAAAAGGCACATAGAGGTGGTATGGCTGCAAATCATGATTTCATACTTTTGGCTCTTATTCAATTTTGTTTGTTTGAACTTTTTTTTTTTGTTTTTTTGTTTTTTTATAGAATGCATACACAAAGAACAGAGGTAGAAACATAAAGTGAGAAAATTGACAAGGCAACATTACCCAACAAAGCCCCAAAATTAAAGCAAACAAACAAACAAAAAAAAAAAACAGATCATAATAATAGCACAAAAATCACCACACTAATAACAAAAAATACTATAGTAACACCATGCAATTATCGCTGCTAGGGTTAGGCAATTACCACTGTACAATAAAATAAACTATGAACAGTGGCAAATAATGTTCTTGACAAAGTATGGGCTCACCTCATGAATGAAATAAACTTTTGCTCCCACATATAATCCCATTCGAACAACGGCACGTACAGCAGCATTCATTCCTGGGGACAAAACAGAACACAGAAAAGTAATCTTAACAATAAAACAAACTTTGTGCAACACTGCAGTGATGAGCGGAGTATAGTTAAGCCCAAAGAGGGTAAATACATGTGTTTCAACTGTACAAATTATTGTAAAATACTATTTCTATGGCTGTTCCACAGTTGCTGCATGGATATTTATTTAATCTCTGTAAAAAACAACTGCGCAATAAAAATCTAATTTCCTCAGCTAATTATTAATGTGTCTTGAATGTGACAGTGTATTAGTGTGTGTAAGTGCAGCTTCAGTATTTATACTGTCTATCTGTTGCTTGGGCCAAAATCTTTTCTCACTACAGCTCACTGCCATTTTTGGTCAAAAGGTTTACCAGCTCCTCCCTCAGCCTCATAGTGACTTTCGTGGTTAGCCAAAATGAACTCAGTCACCAATAAAACACAGCTCTGTGACTTGAATGTCAATGGCAGGTTAGCTAAAACACACTGACAGTGGGACTAATGGAGAATGCTTTCGCCACAGGAGGCTGACAGGAACTTGGCTGACTGGAGGAGATATAAACAGAAGAAAGGACTGGGTTTCCTTTTCTCTGCACAAACTGCTGAACACTACAGCTCTAACGGCAGCCAAGCAGCGCTGTTACTAAGCAACACAAAGGTTCAGGCCACTGTGGCAGTGGAGAAGACGGCAATGAAAGTGAAAAGACAGTGAAACTGATGAGGTAAACTATACTGGGAAGTTAAAAAAAAAAAACTTTCACTGTTGGAATGTCACAGAATCAACAAAGCAGCCATAATTGAAAGTGACAAACCAGTCACCATGCTGTCCAGTGAAACAACCTATGACCTATAGTCTTGTTACTTGTTACATAACTGTTCAAATGAACAGCCTGGTTTAATCACAGTCAGAGGACCGAAGAAGTGTAAAGACTGAGAAACAGAGAGAATGAGTGAGAAAGAGTTTAAATTTAGAGGTATCGAAGAAATTTATCTTTCATGTTTCTTGTCCAGCTTAGATGGCCATCTCTTTCTGCAGGACTGACACTTTCTCATGCAGAATGAGTGAAAAGACTAAGCCAAGGCTACACAATGCCCCCTGACACCGACATTCAGCTCCTTTCATGCGATGCTGCATGCCTCAGCCTCAGCCTCATTGGTTTGCTCTGGGGCCAATTCCATGCATTTCTTTCACCGAGTGTACGTGTTCATGTGTGTGTGCCAACAGGGAACTCTAATTCTAAAACCACCCACCACGGATCGGTTCATATATAACTTGGCAGCTAGTCAACGTACAGAGAAGTGCAGTCCTGCTTCGTGTTGTCCGTGTGGTGCAGAAAGTAGAGAATGCAAGCTAAAAGAGCCACAGGCTGACCACCACAGGTCTTATTTACAATAGTAAAACTGCAATATGGCCGTATTGCAATTATTTGTTAAAGAAAAAAATGTGTGAGAAAACTGCATTTTAATGAAGTACTGTAGTGCTGCAGAATTGCCCTCGCCTGCAAATTAACAATTGTTTTTTTGGGAAAATGAAAAGTATGATGCAAAAATGATCATTCCCACTAATCATGAATCATATTGCAATTGCACTATCTGTCAAAATATTCACCATATGATTCTGTTTTTTACCGTATCATGCAGCCCTAAATGGGACCTTACTTAGTATCATTGGTAACACCAGTGTTTACCCTACTGTTGTATATCAATATGGCTGCTGTGAAAAAGTCTATTACATCAACTATACAAAAAATAAGTGGTTTTCCATAGTTTAGTAGACACAATGCATCAATACACAAACATCTTCCAAAAATCTGTGTTATGAGAGATTTAATTTTAGTTTATTTCATAAAATAGCCATAGCATAACTTATCAGAAAGTCTAGAGCAGTGGTTCCCAAACTGGGGATTGGGTCCCCCTGGTGGGGGGGGGGTGGGCATAGAGTCACTGCAGGTGGAGACGTGGATGACCAGGGAGAAATAAAGAGTGAAACAAAGCTGAATGAATATGATTCACGTAGGGAAATAAACAAGAGTTCACTGATGCTATCATGCTAACCTTGAATCTTTTCTTTATCAGTTGCTTTCCCAAGTATTAATAATTGATAATAATTGTGGAATGGAGGTGTCAAAACCTTTTTCTGGCTTCTAACAGAGGGCATGTCAGAAAAAGTTTGGGAACCACTGGTTTAGAGGAAGCCCATAACCAATAATGTCTTCAGTGCCTCAGCCTGTTACAATATTGTAAACTGTGTATATTTTTTTGTAGGCATGGATATTGTCAGGATTTTATTTATATGAGTATCAATACAGATACTTATTGATCCTCTTAACTGATACTACTCACCATCATTTGGTGCAAGAAATAAAGACATGACATGCAAAGATGTGAAAAGATTCAACAGTTACTTTATTATTACTTTTTTCATATGTAGTAAATTAAATTGTTTCCTGGGTTATTACATTTATCTGCATTTTCATTAAGTTTAGTAAAGTGAGACCACACTTCTGAACAATTCACCCTATCAGCTGTCTATGTAACGATGCAACAGACAGCAGCATCATTTGTCCAGGAACTTATTGATATTTCAGCACTGACTTGTCAGGAAGCAGTTCTGGTGTAGTATCGGTCCTCAATACTTGTATGTATGTACATTATTTTTCATTCAAATATCACATGACTGGAAACTACCAATAGTTACTTAATAGTCATTTTTAGTTTCAGCTTTCAAATTCAGGTCAAAATTCACATCAAGGTTTGAAGTGAAGAGCTGTTTTGTTTTTCATCTTTAAGTCACACACTGTAGTGTTTTACAATGTGGTAGCTGGCGTGTATAACTAGTGTTTCATTCAAACTGTATAGAGGAGCCGCTGAGCACGTGACTAGGGTTTCCTCTATGACGCAAGCTCGGGAGAGACGCAGCAGCAGGGATGTATGCAGCTCATCACGTACACAGGATACAGGCATCCCACCACTGGCCCACTGTGACTGCTGCTAACCGCAGCCTCAGCTGTCAGATCACTAAAAGTGAACATATTAAGTAGCCTCAATCCTCCTCGTTACTTTGTGCTTGTCAGTATCCGGCGTCCGTCAGTACAACCCGCAATGCAGCGGCCTCCGTTACGTTTACTGTCACTGTTTCATCCACGTTTAATAGCGTCTGAGTTCATTAAATGCCAACACAAAGTCGCCAGTTGTGATGCAGCAATAAATTCTGGTCTGGGACCAGGAAAAGAAGTCACGTCTCGACCTTGACAGCTCTCTTAAACCGCTATAATGATGCCAGGCGATACACATGCCACCAAATCAATGACGGTGAGTGATGCTGTTAGCGAATTAGCAGGATGGTCAGGTTAGCATGCTAACTGGCGGGCTTCCTCAGTGAATGCTCGTCACCTTAAAGCTCACTGCGCCGCTCACCGTGTAGCTGCTGCGCAGTGCTTAAGAGCTGTAAAAAGAAAAGCCTTTCCACCACTAACAGTGAAGCATCACACCAGTGCAGACGTGTCTTTCCGCCCTCTGCGGGCCTGTTCACATCGATACAAGAAGTCTCTACCGAAGTGTCAGTTTACCTTGAGCATCCCCTCCGCTCGTCAGCACCGCGATAGCTTTTCCTGCTCCCGACAGGTTCTCAAAGAAGATTTTCTTGCTGTCAGGCTGCGCCATTTTCACAGCGGTTCAGTGCTGCCAGTCCAATTCGATGAAATGATACAACCGGCCGGCAACAATTTAAAACTGTGCTAAAATGATGAAGGGCAACAGTCGTCCGCCCCCTCTTTCCGAGATGTGCCCGCTGCGCTCTCCTCTCGCTTCCCCTGTTCCGCATCTATTCGTCGATTAGCATAAAGCGACTGTGAGGAGGATGATTGACATTCCCATGAGCCAACCAGATCTCGGTTCAAGTAGTTCATCTGATTTGAAACCAATGGGAAGAATGCGGATGAAATGTGGGCGGGGCAGGCAGTTGGAGGATGTCAGTGTGGATACAAGTTCTCAGGGTGTTGTTGAGGGATAAACAGATCTAAACTAAGTTTATTTCACTAAACACCTTTTAAATACTCCAAGATATGCCTACTGGAAGCAGGCCACAGCACACTGCAGCTTAAATGGTGCAGTTCCTCACTGACACATTGTTACAGTGTAGCGGTGTTGCTATGTTGTGATGACTCAGTGTTGCAAGGTCGCGAATAAGGCAACAAATTGATTAAATATGCTGACATGCAAAAGCTAATAAATCTCCCGTTCACAATGGATTAATTATTACAGTCTGCCGAATGAAGAAGGAAATAGAATCCTTTAACTATTCTTTTAAATATCGGGTTGTCTAGAAAAGCACTCTAACATATTTATTATTTATTATTATTATTATTATTAGTAGTAGTTAGTAGTAGTATAGCAGCAGCATTAATAATAATAATAAATAACAACAACAACGATAATAATAAAACAATATAATAATAATAATAAATAATAATAATAATAATAATACATCTGTAATAATTACTCTAATTACTGTATAATTACTCATAACAGTTATTGGCTTTGGAACTACTGATTTTGTCCTCAAAACTCCTTCATGTAAAATAGTTTTTATCTCTTCAACCAGTCTACTGTGTAGAATTTTAAATGCTGTTCTTTTATGATTAGCAAAGAGGGAACTACTTAATCTTAGCAGTACAACCAATGTTGTATAATGATAAATATTTCAGTGTTGTTGTATCTTGTTTATTGCATATCTGTATTCATATATTTTGACTGTGATGTTTAAAACTTTTTATTATTTTATTATTTATTTTATTTATTTATTTATTTATTTTATTTTATTTATTTTATTTTTTTTTTGCATTTCAAAACACAGCGTGACGCTTTCCTGAATTTAAAATCGACCTTTTGCTGTCATAGTTCACCAACCTCTATTTAGGACTGCATCACTGAAACAGTCCACTGCAGCCTTCCACAATGTGTGATGAGGAAGTGTTCTCATTATGGCTAAAACCCCGTGACTGAATCCAAGACTATCACTTCCAAAAGCTGAGATATTCAGAGAGACAATCAGTGATTCTTGTTGGTGCATGACAAGATCTGCTGTGGTCTTGGATGCTGCCTTTTTGACTTATTGTGTAGCAAATTTGCTCAGAATCCCTCCGAACAAACATGACACATGCAATAACCTTGGATATGTGTTCAATTTGGATTTTGTCTCCATCCAGTGGCATGAAGAATACATTACAAGCACAAAGACATTAGACTGAGCTGCATCAACCAAAGGCAAACTATTGTCTAGAATCACACAGGAATAATATATTCAAGAACATTTGCCTTTCCTATGGTATTTTATTCAAACATAATATGAGTATTCAGAGGCAGATGTGAAAGCCTATTAGCGCATGATCAAAAGCTGAGTCATCATCATCACATCAATGTCATTGTTCCTCTCTTACAGAGATCTCCTTCACCATTTTAATATTCTAAAAATATTTACCTCACGTATGTGGCTGTTCGTGCTTTTTTTCCCTTGTCGTTTTCCTTCTGCCCCATCTTAAACACAGTGTCATATATTTATCATTTATAGGATGACACTTTCAAAAAGGTGTTTGAATTAAATTACTTCTAAAATCATTCACTTACTTACCCATATCTGTCTCAGACCTTTTTCCTCTGACTGAAACTTTGAAAAAGGGGAGTTCATGAGACCTGGGGTATAATCATCATTCGAAAATCAAGTAACTTCAAAGTCTTTCTTTTAAATACTATAATCCTTGCTGCTTTTCCTGGTCTGATGAGCTGTCCACCATGTCATCCAGAGAGAAGTCTTAATCAGACAGTGAAGTACTTGGTTTTACCATTAATTTATCATCCTGAAAATGTAACCATAAAATCAGTATATCTACCTGACATGGTCATTGAGGCACATCAGTCTTTCAGCTCTGCAATAACAGTGGTCTTGATAGAATTGCTGCAAAACACATGTGCCCATTAAGGTATTTCAGAGCATGCATGCATCCGAGAAGTATTTTGGATGTGGTGTGGTGGGGTCATTGCATAATCACCAAATATTTAGACAATAGACAATGTAAAAAGTTTCCAACATCACAAATAATGTCCCATTATCCTCAAATGCTGCTACTTTCTTGCTTTATCTCTTTCTTCTGGGAGTGGGAATTGCTTCCTTTACATTAGCGAGCCTCCTTCCCCTCAGGCGTTTACAGCAATCATATGGTTTCACTCCACGGGGTAGCTGAGAAGATGGCTTTGCTGCAAACTGCAGAAATGACGCTGCCAGCTGGAAACTCGAGTAGAGCCTCTTCATTTTGTGTTTGATCTGCACTCGTCAAGTTTTTCGCCCTCAGCCTTTTGCTTCAAATAACATGAAAGCTCTGTGTCTGATCAATTATGTCATCTCCTACAGTACAGTATGTCATCGGGGAATGGTTTTGAGCTAAGCACAGGAAATTTGAATCCATGTGACAAATGAATGTAACTTGAATACACAACCTTGTATGTGCAGTGTTTTAGCTTTACTGTTAATGCAGCCGCAAGTAAGTTTACATGATTGCAGTTCACTGTAAGAATCCATTACAGCATTAAGCAGTGTTGTAGTCAAGACCACCTAAACCAAGACCAAGTCATGGCCATTAACCAAGGCAGGGTGAGACCGAAACAAGACCAGGACTAGACCACACGGCGTGACACACTTACCACAAAATGTGTTACATGCAAACCATAAGCATTCCACAAATTGATCTGACAGATCCATATTCCTATAACTTGGTCTCCACCCCCTGCTGTCACATCTCTAGCTCTGTCAGCTAAGAGAGGAAGTGTTACGGTGGCATGTAGCCAACATTGTTAATGTTGATGTAACATAACCTCATAGACGTCTCGTCGTTGTTAATCACAAGCAAAATGTAACTTAGGAACAACAATTGTCTGTCCACTCAGTCTCTCACAAAGATAACACCGCATTAGCTACGTTCCTTAATATATGCTAACTAAATTAGGTTGTTCGACCACCTAGCTAGATAGCTAAATAGCTGGCAACAACTGGAAACATACAGTATACACAGGAAGATAATATGTAACCTCTAGCTAATGTTTGCTAATTCTCTCTCTGTGAGAGGTGAAGAGATTTATGAAGAGCTAGCTAGCCTTGCTAGCATCACTTACTGTACAATCAGCTTAAATTTATTTGTGCTTCCTTTCTATGTGCTGATAAAAGTTTGATGTGGTCACAGTCAGAATTCCCACACTTCTTTGTGATCTCTTTTAGACACTGGCTTACAGATGAACTCTTTATGGTTTAAAGGGACAGTTCACCCCAAAATCCTGGCCAGGAGTGCATTTTTATCCATCTCAATTTTTTTTTTTTTTTTTTTTTTTAGATATGTTGGCCGTAGACTGCCTTTTCCTGAAAATACTGGGGCTAAATAGCCCTCGAAATGTGGTGCTGCAAAGCACCTCAAAATACATTTGAAAAATTCAAAAACTAGTGTCGGAACTACTTTATTTCTTCAGTAGAGATCTACTGGAAGCTACTTTCTTTTACTAGAAAGAAAATAGTTTCTACATGAAACTGCTCACATTTTTGTAAAGAGACACTAGTTTTGAATTTTTCAAATTTGTTTTTGGTTCTTTGAGCACCACAAGCTATTTAGTCCCAATATATTGGAGAGAATGCAGACATCTCTAAGGTGGATATCTCCATAACTCGGCAACTCACACCGAAACAGTCTAGATAGATAAATAGCGCTACACGCCATGGGCAAAATAAGTATTTTTGATTTTCAGCTGAACTGTCCCTTGAAGAGTTTTGGTACAGAGTCACATTGCTAATGTTAGCTACTAGCTTTACTAATGTCACTTACACTTAGCTTTCATTTCTTTATGTTTCTTTTCTAAGTGCTGGTAAAAGTTTGGAGTGGTCTTGGAGTGGCCGGAATGTGTGTGATCTTTTGGACACTGTTTTACAGACGTCTCTCTCCATCTCTAGCCAGAGCTTCTTCTGCTGTCTCCCACATTCACTTTTAGATTGCATATATAAATGGGGGCGGGGGAGGGCTGACAGCTTTTAGCAGCAACGAAATTTTCAAATTAAAAAGAAATTAGTCAAGTTATTGGTTACATTTGAAGCAAGGGTTTTTTTTACATTCAGTCATGGTATGTTCACAAACACGTGGCAATGTACATGCAGTCTAATGATATCTAAGCAGCTGTGGTCTTCAAGTAAAACCCCGAGTACTCTTTGTCTGAGGCCAAGACAAGACCAATTCCGAGATGAGACTGAGACCTTCATAACTACCCACTCAGAGAAGAGTGAGGAACAGCAGCATTATCCCTCTTGTATAGAGATGTAAACAGCCCAGAGAGCTCTACTGTCTGGCGAGTTGCCATCGCTGCTGTTTTCACACGGTAGCTACCTGTACAGTAAATAAACCTGTGTATTTAAAGCGCCGGCTCACACAGGAACCTGAGCCTTTGTCTCTGACTGTTACACACTGTCAGCCTCATCCTGGTGGCCTGTAATGGAGGAGAATGGTTGAATAAACTGCACTGAAAGGGAAATGAATGGCTTCATGTCTGTGGGTCTGGTGTCGGTGAGATTTAATGGTGTGCTGTGAGACGACCAGGAGCGGAAGGTGCAAATGTGACATCTGAGTTGAAATGCTGCGGTACTGTAGCCTGCAGGTAAAACTCCTCAAGCACGAGGCTGCTTTTTGAAAGTCAGCGCACTTCTGCGCTCCTGCATGGACGTCTTGAGAGACAGGTGTGTTGGAAAGCCACCAGACAGGACAATATGTATGTCTAAATGTAGTGGAAGATGCTTTTTTTGTCTCCATTGCTGTTGCTAAGCAGCCATTACTGATGGTGTTCTTGCTCTGCACTTTTCCTTGAGGTATTTGTAGACGAAATTAGAGTTTCTGTAGGACGCACTCTTTGGATTTCTTATTACTTACAGCACATTTAGATTGAGCATTTCTTGTATGTCTTTTCATTTTTCAAAGACGGACCGACCAGACACTGGGTATTAATAACACCATGGGAAGTTTTCATTAACTCTTTTCATCTTGAATTATTATATCGCTGTTTCAGCCGGTGATGTGACAGAGTAAAATGCCCATTGAGCATCAACATCATTTGTAAAGAGAGCATTTCCACAGAAAACTAAATCTCACATTCCTTAGTGTAAAAGTAAATAATTATTTATCATTATATAAATTATGATTATTTACACAAATGTGTGTTGTGAAACATTAGACAGCTAATAATTAGCTCTGAATATATACATCAACCAATATGAGATTCAAACTAATACTTTTACACTAATAGCCAATGTTTTCTGCTGATATTCATCTTTAAAACAGACTTTTTTATTGTGTGAAAAAAAAAATTGTTGAATTCATTGTCTCATTAAGAATGAGCGTTCCTAACAGGATGAAGAAGCCTCTGTATCATTCAGTGGTGAAGAGCAATGAGCAGTAAACAAATTGATTAAATGAGAGCGAATCTGCACTGCCTTTTTGTTGTTTTATTAATATGAAAAAGAGCAGCGCTGCATTCCTAATCAGGATTTTGCCTATGATGTAAACTCAGATCTGCAACCTTATATTGTGGTTAGCCTTGGTTAGCTGACTTCCCAGTTAGCAGCTACATAAGCATCTTCATAAAAATGGGCTGAGGATACCTGCTTTGATTGAGGGTGAGGGCCTGTTTCTAAATACTGTGCTGGACACAGAGAAACAGAGATCTGTGTGAAAGCCTCAGAAAAGAGGAGAAATTACAGGCAGCTTGCCCGGGGAGATGCTGAAAGTGAGCTAATGTTGGCTTAACACAAGCCATGAGTTGTATGTTAACAGTATGTTAACCTGAATTTTCAAGTATCACAGCAATTTACCTCCGGGCTGCTGTTTTCTGTTCAAGTCATGGTGACTACGATTATACAGTTCTGGGTGTCCATCAACAGCCAGCAGTAATTTGTGTCCACTATTGTCATTCCCAAGCATCAGTAAACTCTGTCCTCACAACCACAGGAGGTGTGTCTCTCAATTGATAATCTTTAGACAATGGGGAGAAAGCGCAAATGACGACGGGTGCTTTTCTACTCTGAGTTTAAGTATTTTCAGCTCAAGGCATTCAGAGCATTCCCGCAAAAAGCGTCCAAAACGCAAGGCGACTGGGACACGTTAGCAGCATGCAAAACGCTTCCAGCCCAGAGGAAACAACTGGGCCTCTCACTGCCAAAAGTGCGTACTGTCTGATTGAGGCCAAAGAGTATACAGCCATGCTAACATTTCTGTGAATTTGTTGCAGAGATGCATGCCAACATGCTGCAGTGATAAAGCTAACATGCTGATGTTGTTTTCACAGGCTATAGATGAAAAATCAGAGAATCACCAAAGTCTTTATAATTCACCCTGAGGAGAACATGAATGTCTGCACTAACTTCATGGCCAAATCCCAATGTTCCCCCTAAAGCCTTAAGCCCTGAACCCCTACAGACTTTAGCTGACGTCACCTGGAGAGCTTGAGAGTGAGAGGCAGGGGCCTGAAATGGTATAAACAGGAGTGGGACACTTTCCAACATATTAAAGGGACACAAATACTCCATGAAGAAAATGAAATGAAAATATTACAAGACAATTACATAAAAATAAAAAAGGGGTGCACGTATACATAAATATAAATATATTCAGTCAGAGGTTTGGGAAAATGTGTTCCATAATATTTCAAAAGCTTAGTGCTTTTTAATAAATTGAGAATTGTAATTAAATAGTTCAGTTCAAGGAGGAAAAGTGAGATCTTTAGTAGTGATTATATAGATATCCGCTTTTTAATAAAAAAAACTTTACATATAGAATGAACAAATTAATCAGATATTCAAGAGTGCTGTCATCTACAGATTAGTACAGATTAATGGCACATGGTTTCCCTGGTAACCATGTGCTTAACATCACAACGCTATAAACTGTGGGTAATTCCCTCAGGCAACGTCTGCAGAGATGCAAACTTACAGAAAGTGCGCATAAAGGGTGCAAAAAGCCCTAAACTCTCACAGACTTACCGGAAACGCGGCTCAAAGTACTGTCCTATCTGTGGACATGTTGCTACGGTGTTCATGTGTGCAAAATATGGCAAAATAGCAAATACAACAAAGGTTTTCCTGGAGACAGCCATCTTGGTTTTCAGACTTGTACAAGAACATGGTCGAATCAGGTGTGAAGTCATTCCCCTTGTGTTTGTGAGATATAGTGGCTGAACACAAATACACCATAAAGATTAACAATGTAGATCACCCAATGGCACGTCATTGTTATGGTTATTATTGTGAACATGAACTTTTTTGCCACTTCTTGTCTGTATAAGGAATAACAGCATTTGACTCTGGTTGACTCCTCTTTACAGCCATGCCCTGAAAGAAGATCCAGCTTGGGTCAAACCTGATCGGCATCCTTTTGTGATTTTTGACCTTGATTTGTCCCAGCTGATAAAGACTTTTGAACTCTAACCTTGGCTCAGTGTGCCTGAGGTCAAGGCCTTTGCCTCCCCTTTTTCTAATTTGACTGGTTTGACTGAAAGAGCACCTTGTATTCATCTGGAGTTTACTATTTTACAACCACAAGCACTCAGTATATTTTTTCTCAGTCATTCCCAGTTCTGACTTCTGAAGTAGAAAAAATGCAGCATTTGTCCTCTGGGGACCTTGAATGTCCATTAAATTTCATTACAATCCACCCAATAGCTGTTGAGATGATTTAAGTTGACTGACTGACCAACACTGCCATCCATAGAGCCATAATGTTAGCATGGTGAAAGACTGGACAGAGACCCTCCATTATACTGTATCAAAGCTATGCAATGCTAATCAGCTAATAGGTGATGTTCACTATAAAACAGCAGAAATACCAATAACATACATTATCAGCCATCAGTAACTGTTCCCCCCAAGTCACCCATGACACCATCTCACACCTCAGTGATGGTCTGTCCCTTAAGGAGGATCTCACTCTGTCAAATTACATTTCCTGCTTGTAATTTTACACCAGATACCTCGTCCCTTATTGCATTCCTCAGTTGGTAGCTGTATCCCAAAGGAAATCTGCTCCCAATTTGAGCAAGCTTTTGCAATAGGCCCACATTGATTGTTTGTTTATTGGCTGGGGGCTGTCATTCAGATAGGTCCTTTTTGTCGTGATAAGGTTTTAGCAGAAGTCGTATCCTAAAGGGAGGGAATTCAATCTTTATCCATCCCAGGAGAAGAGCTGCTGCCTCACAGCTCAATCACACTGCGCAAGTTAATGTCAAGCACAGAAGTTTTATAAAGTTTTTCATACTGCTTATTAATACTACTGACAAAATGAAGATAGATGCTTTTAGCACCCAGATATCAGTAGCCAAGAATACTATTTGCACCTGGGGTGGTAGCCAACAATGCTATTTGTAACCAGGGTGTAAATAGCCAATGTGGCACTGGGGTGTATATAGCTTAGCATGGCAGAGACAAGCACTCAGGTGTTTGTAGCCAACAATGCTATTTGTAACCAGGGTGTAAATAGCCATTGTGGCTACTTACATCCACATGGTGTAGACCATAATAAGTCAACTTAGTGCAAAAATTTGCCAAAAGCAAATGTGGCTATTTACACTGGGGTGTATGTAGCCTAGATAAGGACCCAGGTGTTCGTAAGCTACTTGCAACCAGGGTGTAAATAGCTAATGTGGCATGAACATTGTTGGAAACATTTGGGAAAATGTAAGTACACAACTTAACAAAATTTATAATATATAATAGTATTTTCAAAAGCTTGACGTCCAACTTTTTCACCAGCCCTTAAATGCAATATGCATTTGTCCATGTGCACCTGGATCAGAGGCTTCAGACACCACACATAGTAACATACATGTTAAGTTGGAAACCTTTAAGTTTAGTTCAACTTTATTGCCATTTTTGGTTTAGTTTACTGAAACTAGAAACAATTTTCTGGCCATTACATGGAAATTAAAGATTTTTAATTTTTACTTTACTAGTGCTTCTCTACTGACTGGTGGACATTTTATACAAAACAAAAGCTAAAATTCTTTGCACCTCCCATGAATAGTGGGGTATTTTATGTTTTTTGGTTCATGTACAACCTGTGAACAAGTGGGCACTTTTTGCAATAAACTTCATTTTATTACATTTACATTTTATTACATATTTATATTACATTTTTGTAATATATGAATATAATTTCATAGTGTATGTACATTGTTGTCAGCCCTGCAATGAACGGGCGACTTGTCCAGGGTGTACCCCACCTCCCGCCCAATGTCAGCTGGGATAGGCTCCAGCCCCCTGCGACCCTTCAAGGATAAGCAGTTATGGACAATGAATGAATGAATGAATGAATGAATGAATGTACATTGTCAATTTGAAAGTAGTTTGAACTACTTTTTCTACGTATCTCTAGTTAACCAAGCTACATTTCTCCAAATGCTATAGTTCAGCGTCTTCCAGTGTGAAGTCATTGGTAGCTTGCAAAGCTCTGCTTTCAAAGTAGCTTCACCAACACTGACTGAGAATAATACTGACAACTATTCAAATTATAGTAGCAGCTGGTATCTGTTTGTGGATTAAATGCATTTGTGAACATCATATGTTACTCATAAATGATGATTTACATTTGTGAATCCTGTTTTTATTTGTGGTTCGTGCAACGCACGTTTGGCACCACTTTCTCTCCATACTTCTCCCCCTGTATTTTCACATTTGTCCTGGTAGTTGCTGGTACATCCTTCATTGATACCCCATATATAGTAGGTAAAAAACACTTTTGGTCAGTAACCCTTTTCAGTAAAAGGAACACATTATTGGAATGCACTACTGGCAGAATTAAGAAACCCCAAAATTTGTACTACCTATTATGTCCTTCATTTTACCAGTGAATTATTGTCTTTTTATGTAATGTTTTTTATGTAGAAAAGCCTAACTTGGGACAGAGGTTGCAAATTAGCCTTGGCTAGAAACCCTACTTGCAACACATCTGTACCTTGTGACTGTTACCTCCTACAATGTTTCTTGCATTGTCCCTGACAAATAATCTCATAAATAAATAAAATCAAACTGTGATTTGCAGGCAGTGTTACCCAAAACAATTATACTGCAAATAAAATCAAATTATTGCACCCTATATATAGTACTAAAAGCCTTTCTGTAATCATCGCACTCATTTGCTTTTGTTCTGTTGCATTATAGTACAAAGATGAAATTATGACAGTTTGCTTTTCTCATTTTCTTCATTTAAATAGATTTTTTCACAGTTTATCTTCTATCTCCAACATTAAAGTGGGATCATGTAAAGCACACGACATTGTAAGCTAATGGTGTGTAAAAAGTGGAGAGCCGTGGACGCCATCCTCCACGAGCAGAATATGATTGTGCTTGTCTGCATGTCTGGTGACGTGCTGCATCATTTAGGCTGATACATGAGCCTCATTAAAATATTGTACTTTGAGACGCTTAATGGAAAACTGCATTTCCATCTGATTTTAAATGCAGGGAACAGACCGCACATGTGTATTTAAGCACACTGATCATTATTATTAAAAATAAGCATTACTTACCATTTTATTTCTTTTTTTCTTTAACAGGCAGATTAAATTGAGAGTATTGTTACCAACAGGCACAAAAAATAACTCGTCTGGGGGTTAATAGAGGTCCCATTTGGTATCGGGGACGTATATTTTCAGCTGCAAATCACAGCGAGGGGAAAGAAATGATGAGAAAAGTAACAAAAAGAACACAAAGAGATGGTTTATAATGTCAGGTAATAGCAAAAAGGTTGTGAACTGATTTCTTTTTCCTCTCTGATTGCCACATGGGAACAAATGAGCGAGCTGCCAATCTGCTGAACTGATTTCGGGGGGCCTCAGGTTGCTGATTAATGAAATGTGGGAGGACAAAAAGACGGCTGCAAGCGGTGCCACAGCCTACCCACAATCCCTCACTGCTTTTTCTGATTGGGCTAATCACCCTATTGTCCCTCAGCACTTTGAGTCTGGGATTTTAACGGCGAGAAGAAAAAGAGCGACGGAAGGAATCGCACAGAAAACTGCAGCTCTTTTTTTTTTTATCCCCTCCGCCATCTCTTCCCCTTTTTTTCTCCCACATCAAATCTTGCACCATTACCTCCAGTTTTTCCATAACGCCTCATGTGTCATCCATCTAGCTCACTTTAATGGCAGCCTCATAATTATTTAGATGATTATGTGTTGCAAGCCATTTAGCATGCTCAATGACACATGTTTAATTTATTTGCTGCTGCAGCTTCTCGTAGAGGAACAGAGGGAAGGGCTGAAGATGGGGACGGTGGCGTTGCAGCGGCGGCCGCGGCGCGGTAGTGAAGCAAATCACTGCCAAAATTGTTTGATAAATTGCAGCTGTTGATATAATATGCTATGCCACATCAAAGAGCTAATGTGATACAAATAAGGTGTGCTTTGTGTAGCATCGCAAGGCAACGTTTGCTCGGGCTAATGGCGTGTGTCTTGGTTGACCAGTGAACCCGCAGAACACGCTGCACCATTGAGCAAGCTATTAGGACATGATAATGGGATGCCGGATGTAGCCTCGTTTTTCCTTCAAGGTTCTCGCAACTCCAGCTGGAGGAAAACAGGGAGACATGCAGGAAATTTCACTTTTATTCTTTACATGAAAAAAGTCTAAATATTTTCATCCCACTAGCAAGAAAAAAAGGGCAGTGTGGTTGCTTTTAGAGCTCAAATATGTTTGAAAATATCATTTCTGGCAGTAAAACATGTAATTGAGAAACATATGGAGAAGAAAATATAAAATATATGGAGAAAAGTATGTGAAAAGGCATTGTAACTTTGAGTGCATTTCACACCTGCACTTCTGTATTGCTGCAGTAGCGTCATGTGACCACTAGAGAGTAGTATAAGCTCATTGAAAGGGAACACATGGCTGTGATTCCTCCAAATCCCAGAAGTGCTTTTGGTCTTAAACGATACAAAATATTATGTTTTTGATGGCTTTTCCATATATAATCAGTTTGCTCTGTATATTTCATTCTAAATGAATTCATTGTTTCTGTTGATTAAAATGAATTAGATGAATGATGGTGCCATAAATCGGTGGTCCCGACCATTTTTCCTTGGAGCCCCACACACCAAAAGAATATTTATTAATATTTATTTCAAAGCTTTATTGTCAAAAATATAACTAAATTATAATTGTTTCCATTCTTAGAACATTTACCTTTGGTCTTCTCTTTTCTAGAATAAGCATAATAATTTTCTTTTAACATCCCAACAGAGCTTAAACACACTCATCCTGACCAAAAGAATAATAATGATTCATTATCACAGAGGCATGGCCTACAAGGAAGCCTACTATTTTTATGTGAGGACAAAAAAAATGTATCTTTTTTAAATTTGTTTCTATATATACAGATTTTTTGTATAAATTGTGATTTCAGTTAACATGTGCAGATCTTTTTGACACCCTCCTGGACCCCAGGTTGAGAACCAGTGTCTGTAAAAAGTGTATTTCTGTAGTAATGTAGTGAAGTAATCTAATGTTTTAAATGAGTTTCATTCAGCTTCCTGCTTTAGGATGGTTGTCTTCTTTTGAGGATTATAACAACTTGAAATTACACCCCGTTCCCTTAACCTGCCGTTCTTATTTCAGTAAAAGAGCATCAGTTCGTTTCTCTTGTGTGCTCTGACATCATCGTGTCCACGTCTATTCCAGATTCTTCCCCTGCAGGTGAGTCACCGCTTTCTTTTTGCTGTAGGTAAGTCTGTGCAAGACGAAATTATGTTTTGTAATCAAATAATGTTTATGTTGGATACAAAATGGTCCACCTGAATTTAGTGGATGGTGTTATTTAAGTTTTAATAAACTCCCTGAACCAAACCAGCTATGTTAAGTCATGCTAACGCTAATTATACTTACTACAGGGAGTTTTTAACTGGTTATAGAACAGTCTCAGAATTATGTCTTATGCCTCTTACATAAGCAAATCAGACCACTGACAAGGAGATCAGCTATTTCTGTGCAGTTGTTCATAATGTCTGCCTCCTGATCAGACTCTCCATGAAATCAGATGAAACAAGCCTGTGTTTACTTTTTGCAAGGCAGTGAGAGGCATTTTTATTTCAATCATTTTATTTTTTTATGTTATATTTTGTGGAAACACAACTGCTTTAACTCCAAAATCAACAACCTTAGCTTCAAAATAAGTCCCTTAGCTTTAACAAACTAAAATCACACAGTAAAGCTGCTAAAATACTTTTCCTGAAACTGTACTGTAGGTTGTTAAGGAGGAATATTTTACTTTTGAATAAAGCAAATAGTTGAGTTGGAAAATTGGAAACATTTAAGTTGAATCTGAACTTTGTCTTTGTTGCGTTAATGCAAACTGTTGATTTGAAAGCAATCAGATTATTAAGTACACCTGACTTAAAGCAATTGTGTGTTAATTTGTGTGAAAAACACATTTGTGTGCTACTAATCAAAGTAGTTTTTAGTGTGAGAAAGAATACAAATAAATTTCCTTCAGGATTATTAAAGTCCTATCTTAGTTGATCTTATTTTATCTTATCTTAAACTTAAACACGTGTTTTTCTGTTTATTTTTAAAGGTTTGAATGAAATGTTAATACATATTTGCTCCTTTTTTCACATTGTTACTTTCCTTGGAGGTTTGACCTTTACAGAGTGTGTATGTGCAGAGTTGGACACTAAAAAGCTGTTTCTGCGTTCATAAATCATTCTGTACACAGCTCAGATTGAAATTTAACATGTGCACGTTCAGCCAGGATTTTGTGACATCACAAGTTTGAGAGCCAATCATAGTCCTGTTTTCAGTGAAGTAGTTGTGTCCAGCAGTTAAACCCTTGAAATTCACAATATTTGCGTATTTATAGATTTAGGATATTTTGTCAACAAGAGAGAGGAAGCAGATGTAATTTTAATGATTTTAAACAAGGTAATTAAACTTTTTTTGTTTAAAAAAAAAAACACATCAGACAGAATTATTCTTCAGAGAGAGTATTTTTATATGTCTTCAAACATTTCTGGAGGGGGGTCTTTAAGTACGAGAAGTTCTCCGTGAGGGCTCTGCAGGGCGGTCAGTACAGATTTGTGCTCGCACGGTGCTGCCGAGCGGCACAGCTTGCAGACACGACGTCGGGTGCAGTGTGCTGCAGCTGGGTCTTGACGTGCGCTGAAGTCTGTCACTGCGCTCCCACGCCGCTCTGTCATCTCCAGCATCTGCCGTGACTTCTCGTTGGAGAAGCTTCTGGAACAATCACAGTTCTCTGGTTGTCAGCACCTGGTGTTCCTGTCTGCTCCCCTGCAACATGTCACTCTCTCTCTCTCTCTCTCTCTCACACACACACACACACACACATATCGACACACACACCTTTAACTGCTTATATTCCAGAGCCATGCTGTTGTCAGTCATTTCTAAGTTGCACTATCACTCCAAATATTTATTAAAAAGGGCTCATGTTTGAAAGTTCTCACTCGTTCATTGATTTGAGAACTGAATATGGCATTCACAGACTTTTTAAAATACCGACAAATTCAGAATGTTGCAGTTTGGGATTATTTGATGTACAGGATATATTGATATCCTCCATTACAATTAAACGTAAGCTTAGTGAATTTTATATTATAGCCAAAGGAGTCAAATCATCTTTCCCAACCCTGTTAAAGATTTGGGGAAAAGAACTGGGGATGGTTTTAGATGAAAATACCTGGTTAAACATCTGTGAAAGAAAACATTTTTCCTTTTACATTTAACAACATCAAGGAAACTAATTTTACGGAACATTCATGCATATGTTTGAGCAATCTTCCATCATTTGTTGAAAAGTTTCTGGAATTTGGTTCATTCATTCACTATATCAGTCCTGAAAACAGACTTTTATTCCCATGTTTTTTTTATTAAATGATATGCCAGATTTCTAACTAGATCTAAAAAGAAATGCAGAATATGAATAAGCTGCCATGGCTTCACAAATGTGTGCTTTTATTTTGGAAAAACCAGACACCTCCTGTTTTTTCAGCGGTTCCTAGACCAGTTGTCCTACCATTAGAGAGACTAACCTTAGAAAAAAAAAAAAAACAAAACAAAAAAAAAAAAAAAACAGGGACATATTTTTCAAGAACTCTGGTCCCCATTTTCTTACTTTTCAAGAGGAGATCAATAATGGACTCAGACATTTCGACTTTTGGACCTGGACTTACACGGCCTAGAGCCTTCATATATACACAGCATAAATTATGGACTATTAAATTATTGCCAACATTAATTCTGTCACTGATTTTGTTCTTTTTTTTTTTTGCTTGTTTTGTTTTGTTTTTTTATTTTCATTATCTAAGTATACTAGTTTGTAATTGTTTTTCCCTCGATTCTGTTATTTGCTCTTTTGCTCGCCTGTCTGTATCCTCGGGGTGAAGGGAAGGTTTAGCGGCATAAGGAAACTCAGTGTACTTTGTTGTGCTTGTATGTCATGGTTCTGGTTCATGGTGCACTTGCTGGAAATAAAAAGAAGACGAAAGCTCTCACTATAATGCAGATCTCAGTTTCTGTTTATATAAAGGGTTAATTTCATTCCAAAAATGCAATCCAAGTCTCCAAATATTCAAAACGGCAGATCCAACCATCTGCTTTGGTGTCACACACTGACCCAGAAAACACTGAGAACATTTATCAATACTGCAGCTTGTGTTCATGTGGTTTATTGTATAAAATATAGAAAGAGAGCCTCTTTTATTTTTCTTAGATGGACTTCCTTCTGTGTGAGACTTCAGAAAAGAAGTCATGCAGAATAGAAAAAGAATATGTTGCTTCAGAGTATTTTAGTTTTTTTTGCTTTGCAGTGTGGAGGTGGAACAAACCGTGACAATAATTTGAATACTTTGAGTCTACAATTATAATTTCACTCAGCAGCTGTGACTAAAAGGTTTGAGGTACAGTCAGCAACAGAAGTTTCCAACTGTGAAATCAGCTGTGCTTCAGCATAATAATGATGTTGTTGTTTTTTGTTGTTGTTCTTGTATTATTTGTCATTGTTTGTATCATATTTTTTTATTTTATTATAAATATACTCAGTTGTAATGATGCATTGTTTTTTATTGGGTTTGTCCATGAAATTTGGAAAATTATGTGCAAATTTTTACATTTAGTGGCACAGTTTTTTCAGTTTTTCACACCAGACGTTTTAAGTTGTTATAGCAGGAACAGCACAGGTGGAGGTAAGACTGTTAACAAGGGCTCCGTTTCGTTTAAGTGTCAAACTCAGAGAGAGAGAGAGAAAGAAAAAAATCAAGGCTTCAATTGAATGGCAGTTTATACAGTAGCCTATATATAAACATATATATGTCTCTTTTAAAACAGTGGCTTATGGGGAAAATGTTTTTTGGGCCATAGGGGATTTTTTTTTTTTTTTTTTTTTTTGCTGCAATACCACAAGTGGGCACTGGGAAAAATTGCCCTGTCTGCATTTGATTATACGTCAGTGCCCAGACTACATGAAGTCCTGTGAGGCAGCAAATGACAAACCCACTACAAGTGGATCTTAAACCCTCAACAGCGCTGGTTAAAAGCACCAAAAGTAACATTAGCGTAAAAAAGTAAACATTATCATTAGCATTATTTAAAAAACAAATACTGCTAGCATTTAAAAAATGTTACCATAAAAAAAATCTAACTTTAGCATTTTAAAAAAGACTCTTATCAGCATTTTAAAACATTAACGTTAGCATTAAAAAATAAATATGTGCATAAAAAACTAATGTTAGCATTTAAAAAAGTAAACACTAAAACTAAACTAAAAAAACGAAACAAACAAACAAAAAACTAACATTAGCATCTACTAGCATCCATGTCTATGCCCAGACTACAGGAAGTTAGCTTTTGTGAAGTAGCCAGTGACAAATATTTAAATAAACAAACAAACAAAAACAATAACAGACAATGCATGCATTTAAAAAGAAATTTACATATATTAACTTCCTGCTGTTTGCCTGCCGCACAATTATGGTAACGAACTGGGGTGCCACAATTTTAAATTTTAAGTCGAACATTGATCAAAATGGGCAAAAATCTAAATGAAAGGCAGAATCACAGCTCTCCAAGTATTTGTTTTTCTCTCCACTCTCGCCTACTTGCAGCATTTGGCACATGTCCAAAGGAAAAAAAACACTTCAAAGACGAATTTTTCTTTTTAAAGAAGAAATTGAAAATGTAGATGACAGTTTTCAGAGCATAAACCAATAATCTGTTGTTCTTTACAAATCAAGACTCGATAGTTTAACAAAGGCATGGGCTTCAGTGCTAAAAAATGTTTAAATTAAAAAGAAAATCAGATTGACTCATGACCTTAAAAATTTAAGTCAAATTGGGTCATGGATTTGGAGATTTGTGACACAAACTGACACAAAGTGAAATAATGAGAGAGGTTTTTCATTATTGATTAAGGAAACATACATTGGTAACCTCACCTCCAAAAAAAAAAAAAAAAAAAAAAACACCCCCTCCTTCAATCCTTCCGGACCTGGTTTTGAAACATTGTTATAAGACGATAAATAAGAAAATAAAGCGTCTGAAGTAAGAGGCAGGGATTCCCGCACAGCGATCCTTCTGCGCAGGGCTGCTTCAGGCTCCCGCTTCCCTTCAAAGTGAATTTACACTGTTAAGCAAACATGTTCTCCTCCTCTCCTCTTTGCCATTTCAGCCAGGTTTGATCCAGCAGCTCGGAGACGTATCCAAACACCTTAAACAGGAAAAAAGAGACGCAAAGAAAAGAAGAAAAAAGTTCAATTTCTTCCACTCAACTTTTTTCCTTCTCGGAATAACAGATTCCAAACTCAGGAGGTATTTTTAACCTCTTCGCAGACGCTCTCTCCTTTTTGTTTTTGTTTAAAGTGGGGTACCGTGGAGTCGCATCTCTTCCTCATCACTTCTAATTAATGATTAAATGATGATTGAAAGTTCCCTCACCTGACTGCTTATGGAGATGTATTTAGTTTGCTGATTGAAGTCTCTCAATCAGCGGCGAGGTCTGTAATCAACACCTGATTATAACATGCAAACATACAGTGGTCCTTCTGCCCCCTCCATCTTCCTTTTCTCCATCATAAAATCATCTTTCATTTATTTCAATTAATCAGTTAATGGTGTTAAGATCAGTAAACGTGCCACATACCATATCTCCTCTTTGTTTAGACTCTCACTCTGTTTCTCTCCAGCCGGAACCAACCCCAGCGTCGCTCCATCACTCCATCAACCAGCACATTAAAGCGGGTTAGAGACTGATAATCTTGGTCTTCATGTGTTCTCGGTGATTGATTGCCAGTCAGAGAGCGGGGGAGGCTGTTAAGGTCTCAGATAAACTGACTACTACAGCCAAGACGGTGTCCCAGTTTTTTTCCTCGCATTTGACACACATCTGACGTTTCCTTATCACCGCAAACAACAGAACGCTTCTCACACCGAGGCGTTTTTTCAACTCACTTGAATACGTTTGACAAAAAATCAGATTCTGGGACATGCAAATGAGCGACTTCAGATTTGTGTTTAATCCTAAGGAAAGAACGAAAGGCGAACACAAGACTTGACTCGGAAAGGCGCCTAAATTCAGACAAAAGTTGAGAGCGCGAAGCGTGATTGAAAAGTCTTCAAACAAGCGGAAGAAGCGCAGGTACAAAAAAACGAATGTGACACCTTTTGTTATTAGATCTGTGTAGATTTTGACAATGGCGTCTGTTCATATTGGTTACAAAGAATGTGTTATATCTTATAATAGATATGAGCAGAGATCCAAAGGAAAACAGTTATGAGCAGAAGTTCTGAGCTAAACATGAAGGGCTACGCACAGTGTGAAAACAGACTTAATTACACCCAATTGAATACAGCATAAAAAATATAGTTTGACATTTTGGGACATACGCTTATTCCCTTTTTGGATGAGGGCTAGATGAGAAGATCAATATCACTTTCAGGTCTGCAAAGAAAAACCTGAGCCAGGAGGGGCTAGTTTAACTTTGCATAAAGACTAAAAGAAGGGGGTAAAAGCTACTCCGGAGATGTCTGAATACTAAGCTCACTAATTAACATGTTACATATCTCCTTTGTTTAAATCAAAATACATTTTTATCACATGTAGTGTCCAGTATGTCTTTTTCATCACAATGCAGCAATATAATGTAGTTTACAGCTCAAAAATAAGTGTGCAGCACTGCATAGAGGACCAGTGTGTACAAGGTGGGCTGGCAGATTGCAACAAACTCGCTTCACCCTCCCCTTCCAAGCATGTAGGAACACCTCACAAAAGGGTCCTATCCAGAGCCAGGTGTTTGGTTTGTCCGTTCTGGGCTACTGTAGAAACAGTAGAAAGTGCTTGCATACTGTAGAATTTCCCCATTAATTGTCTTCAGTTCATGAATATTGTTTCCATGCTAAGCTGCCGGACATACTAATAAATCTCAGCGTGCTAAATAGCACGTTAAGCTACGTGTTAGGCTATCGCTAGTAAAACAGTCACACACTGATCTTTTGTTGAGATAATTTACTAACTTAGATAAACATAAAACTTTAAATTTTAGAAACTAAAAAAAAGTGAAAGTAAATGTATTTTTAAGTAAAATGACTTATTTTTTCAGATACTAAGAAAAAGACAAATCAGGTTTGTATCTCCTTTTTTCTAGTTTATAAAACCAAAGATTCAAGTTTATCTAAAGAAGAAAAGTAAAATATCTCAACTAAAGATTATAGGTCAGCAAAAACTTTTTTAAGTGTATTTCAAAACTTAAGAGTTTTCCCTTTAAGTTGTCAATGCCTCGCTTTAAGTTTTGTTGTCCATGAGGGGTTAAGTTATGCTGTTGAGTGCTAGTGCAGGCATGCTAACGTTAGATGCTGCTGTGGAGGGTTTAGTTTTTAGGCTATGATAAACCCTTTGCACCCTTTATCTTTGAAATATACTGTACTTTGTGTTTGTCAGATGTGTTGCTCTTGCCTGATTTGCATTCCACGTTACGCAGACCAAAGTGTTTGTGTCTGTGTTGTGTTTCAAAAAGCTCAACCACACTTGCGACCTCTTTCATCTTGTTATTGCTCTCTCTTTCTATTTTTCTCTATATCTGAGATACTCTCTCATCCAGATACACTTCCAGGTGTTGAAATTTGGGACCAGTTGATTTAACGTGAAGTGGTTCTTGGTAGAACCAGCCAGTACCATTAGGTACTGTATTCGGTACCCAACCTCAGTGGAGACATGCTGCCACAGTACTGTAGATATAAACTGCTCATTCTAAGGTAATCGAAAATAATAGTCTTATTTTCAGGTGATTATGCACTAATGAAAATATACTTTTATATTAATTTTTTATTCTATTAAATTTCTGCCATATTCTGCCAATAAATCCCCCTAAATCTTACTCTGCTCTAACTGAATATGATTGGCTGATATCTGTCTATTAGCATCATAGCACATTTTTTTCCTCGTTTTTTTTTCTGGCTGGCATTCCCAAAATCCAAATCCCCTTCCTGGCCCAGGGACCAGGGATAGGTCATTGTAATTTTACTCCTGAAAAGGATTATAGTGAAAAACTGATTACCTGACAGAGGGAAATGAGACTACGGCCAGTGTTAGCAGGTTTTTTCCAAATCTGAATTGACAGGGCGGAGGTGGGTGGTTAAGTTCAATCCACTATTGCTGATGAGCAGGCTGATTTCTATTAACCTGCAGCCTGCAGATCAAACAGACAGTTCCATGCTGCTGCTGAGAGAGACGGAGGCAGGGAGAGAGGGAGGGAGAGAGAAGGAGACTCTGCCACCAAACTTTTATGACACAGAAAGTCTGCTTAATGGGCTGGAAGATTCTTCCCATTTAGCCCCCGTGCGGAAATAAAAGGAAGCTGGTCGGTGCTCAGGAAAAATGGCTACTTCCAGTTAAGTCCCCCAGTGGATTGGAAATTAGGAAATTATAAGCAGAGTGATCAATCATGGAGGGGTGTGTGCTCCGCACGAAACGCCCCAGTATTCTCCGAGATGGGTTTGTGGGAATGTAGAGCAACGTCAGACTTCATCTGAGCAATTATCATAGGTGCATGGCTGCCTGTCCCATTAGTTCAACCACGCCTGATCGAGCATGTACCCGATTTAGTCGCAATTTTCACGTGCTTGTTCGCAGCCTTGGCTAAAATGGGCTGCCATTGTGGTTATTTTTAAGCACTGACACCAGCAGGTATGTGTCAGTCGATCTGGAAACAGACAAACACAACATGTCCTCAAACCAAAGTGATCTCAGTGATTTGTTGATTCTTATTTACACCACATCCTGTTGTGTCCAGTCAGACATGAAGCCTACCGGCGGGGGGAAAAAAACACAACCAAACAAGCCCAACATCCATCCAGTGTTAAAAAAGATTGGTGTTTGTCTCCCAGCCTCGCCCGGCTTGTTTGACAGATGGAGCCCCGGCGCACAAGCAGACAGAGCCGGCAGTGGCTACGAGATCAGGAAGCCCCGAAAGGAGGAGCAGAACCGGGGGGCCGATGGGGGTATTATGTCAGCGACGGTGCTCTGGGAGGGTTGGAGGGTGGGATGTTGATGCAAAGCAATCATGACAAACAAGATGCAAATTGTCGTCGCGAACAATCACACATTTCTCGCAGCTGACAGTTGGAGATGTTTGATTGATAGTGATAGTGAGTCAGAAGTTTGAGAGCAAAATTGTTTTTAGTTTAAAGCTGCGATGTGAAACTTGTTTGACTGACGCGGATCAGAGACGTGACAGGAACAACAGAGGAGGGAAGCAGATAAACAAAGTGCAATGAAGCTAAACAGACGGTAGACAAAGAGCACGTGAGCACTGCTTTTTTGTCAAACTTTTTATCAGTTATTTTCACATGTACTTCTTCTGATGGTTGCTCATGTTTTGGGACGGCAAGATGGCAAAAGAGGCTAATTCAACAGTAGACTGCAGAAACTCAATGTATTTAGTGTTGGACCATACATCATCTTCTGAACTGACTATGGTTCAGATTTACATTTGTGGACATGAATACCAGTGGTGGAAAGATTACTGAAAATCTGTACTCAAGTACAAGTACTGTAACATCACTAAAATATAATAACAAGTAAAAGTACTGGTGTTCGAAAAATACTTAAGTAAAAGTACAAAGTGCTCGTCTCAAAAACTACTCAGAGTATTAGTTACTTTGGTCCCACAATTTCATGGTAAATAGGTGGTAATTACCAAGTAATACTTTTGAAATTACTCAGAAATTACCCCCAAATTTCATGATTAATTATGTGATAATTAGCAAGTAGCTAGTGGGTGGTAATCACCAAGTAACATATTAAATTCCCAGTTAATTTCAGTGAAAGTTCAAATGCTAATTACCACCTATTGAATAAAAACGACACTTGTGAATTATCTACATTCTTACCATGAAATTTGGGGGTAATCTGTGGTTCATTTCTAAGAAATTTCAAATATATTACTTGGTAATTACCATGTATTTACCAGGAAATTGAAAATTGAAGCATTACTTACTTTTTAACCGTTGATGTTAAACACATTATCAATAGAAGACATTCTTTTATCATTTTTTTGTCATTTTAAGTTTTAGTTTCCCCGTTCATCAAATGGTTCCACCAGACAAAACAGTGTTGCATGAGGTGCAGTTACTGCCATTTCTAGGCTATAGATTACATATTCATTAGTTTTTTGTCCATATGGCCACCCTGGTTTTCATTGGTCTGCAATCACCTTATTGGCTCCAAAAATGCAGATGAAAAGTTTGGACATTAATTCAACTTGTACTCGAGTACTAAACCATGATTTTGAAAGTAACAAAGTAGATGAAAGTACAAGTACCCACCAAAAATTTATTTACAGTAACATGAGTATTTGTAATTAGTTACTTCCACCCCTGATGAATACAGATTTTGCAAAACCAACAGTTTCCTCTATGTTTTGGTCTCATCCACACACAGATTTTAAAATGCAGATTTAAAAAAAACAAAAACAAAAACACTTTGGTTTCTGTGTATGTGTAGACATGTAAAACTTTTGTTTTGTGTTGTGAGTGTGTACCTGAAACAACGACAGTGGTTTGTTTACTTGTGGTTAGAAATACTAGGCCATGCGCCAGAATGACGTTAAATCAATAAAGGTGAAGAAAAAGGCGTCAAATAACTGTTAAAAATGTCAAAAATGTTTACTACTGCCAAAAGAATGTTCGTCTCTGGTATTTCATATATTGCTGATGTAGACTTTATCACCACCTACTGACCCGTTGCCATTTTTCATTTAATTTTTGCATTCTTTTCTTTACAGAGATATTTTGTAAAATGAAGGTTTTGTAGATTTCTTTTTTTTAAACAGAAGGGGCGATCATAGACCCCAAACAGCTGTCAGTCTTTCTCTTAACTGAATAATAACTTCCAAAATGCAAATCAAGACACATTTTAGAAGAAGTGAAAGAGGTGACATTTGCTATTGAGAATTGAATTTTTTGGGAAAAAAAGTACAAGTTTGGAAACCACTATAAAAAAAAACATGAGGTACATGAGGTTAAATTAACTGACCTGAACTTAAATTATTTGTTCAAATTTGTCTCTTGACTTATTGTTATGTAAATTCAACTGAGAAAACAAGTGTTATGGCAATGTTTGTACCAAGGTTTGGAGAAAAAAAAACATTTGAGGCTTCTCCTTTTGACCTTGTTAAATTAAATTAGAGGTACACATGGTGTGGAAGGTATGTGGATACTAGCCTTCACCATGGTTCACACTGACTTAAAGGTACCCTGTGAAGTTTTTGACCAACACTTGTAGCACTATGAGGCAATGTTTTTTTTGTTTATTTGGGTCCTCGTTTCATTTTAATTGTGCGCAAGAGGACCCTGCTGTCACTAGTTTCATGCTATTCTGCTAATTGACAGTTGGTGGTGATAATTTTTACTTTTAGTAACCTCTGGGCTCTGTGCAGGCACCTCACCTCTCTGATATCACTGATGATCAGTAGATGGGTACCAGTGATGTTCTAGGCGGGTTTAATTACCCGCAATAGAGTTTTCCTGTCCAGGGCCATACACATCCCATCCAGGTTGTGATGTTTACAGTCATGATGCTTTCATTCGCTCCTCTGTAAAAGTTGACGAGAACATGGGAAAATTTTCTTTAAGAAATGCAACCATCTGTGAGCTTTCTTTACCAGGAGATGTCCAAAACAGGTTCACTGTGATGTTGGTTGCTGATTCCCTCCCGATATCTCGTCACCCACGAACTTCAAAAGTTCTCTCCGTGTCAGGAGTTGCCATCGTGGTTGTACAGCATGGACATGAGGGGGCTGAGCACACAGCCCTGGGGGGCTCCAGTGCTGAGTACCAGAGTGGAGGAGTCGGGTGAGGAAACAAGTACATGTGGGTGCTCGACCTTTTCGGTGAGCACCCACGTGATTGGCGCTTTTTGAAATCAACAGGGCATCTTTAATTCAATATGCATTTAAGACACAGCGAGTTTCCATCAGAAAGAAGGATCTCTGGAGCTGGAAAGTTCCAGCAACATCATACTAATTTGATATTGTATCTTTATAAAGTTACTTGAGTAAGTTTAGTTAAGTGAGTTAAGTGAACACTCAGCAGTACATTCATTCAGATTATTTTTTTAACCGCCAGAACTCGTCTTCTTCTTAAAGTTCTGAAATTGGTCTAAAAGTTAAAAGCACACAGTTATTACTACAAATAATTACCTTGAAATTCATTACCATCTAATGGCAGCAACAATATTGCAACAATTCAGCTTTAATGTTGATTTTGACCCATCAAGACTACATCTTATTCTTGTTTTTAATCAGTGATGGCAAACATTGGAAAAGAAAGTGTATGCGCTGTGGTACAAAAGCCTCCTAACTCAGATCCAGTATTACTGTATCTATTCAGATACCAGAGGAGTTCAAGGTAGAGGACTAGTTTGCAAATTTTGAATATAAAACAAGTTTGAAGAAATTCCCTCAGGGTGTTCATGTGATATCAAGTTCGCAAGAATGGGATGACCCAAAAACATAATGCCTCCGGCCACGGCTATCGCCAGCATGAAAGCATAAAAAAAATTTTTAAAAAAAATACTGAATCACAGAGGTTCTTTAGCATGTAGTCATGACTGTACAAAAAAAGTAATCTGATGGGTTGAGTACTATGTGAGATTAGCTGCAGACAAGTTTCAGGTCTGTTGGTCACTCACGAACACACACACACACAGCACAAGCGATCAAATGATCCCCTCCAGGCTTATCATTGAGATAATTAATGTTCTGTTTGTACAGCATACATCACACAACATAAATACAGATGATCCTAATGACTTACTAGAACAAAAAGGGTTAGTTTAAAGTCTAACATCAGATGGTGAATTAGCTGTGAAGTGTTTCAGCTTGCCTCCACACTGGGCACCAAGAAGTGATGTGGGAAATATCTGCCTCTGCTGAGACTCCATGCTCTGCTTCTCCTCCACCCATGCATACCACTCCGCTAATGACTCGCAAAGGCCGAACATAAGAGCGCACAATTCCTCACAGACATTTCCACTCAGGTGGATTATTTCAGCCTTGTGGGCTCGTAGTTCTTCAAGTGATTCATCCTATTCATTACTTGTCACGATTTTAGGCTTTTGGACTAAATAATGGTCTGTTAGTAACCAGTGCTGAGGAGCTCGAGTAGCTGAGGTCAGTGTTACGTAGCAGCAGCCAAAACGCCGTCTTTATGTTTGTGCAGAATCCTCTGTCCTGGACCTGATAAATCGTACCCCAAAAATAGTTTATGAATTAATGTTTTGATGGTTTTGGTAAGAGAAAGAGTGTATTAATGTTGCGAAATAGGCCCTGTGATGAAAATAGGCCTTGTGATGAAAGGTGTGGGCAGGAAAATCTTTTATATAAATTGTCTGTATGGGGTGAAGATGAGAGGTGAGGAAGACACAGAGGGAGTAATGGCCACGGAGCTGAAAGATGTCTGGGATGGCTATAGGATCAGAGTGTGTGTGTGTGTGTGTGTGTGTGTGTGTACCGCAGCCTGCATGGGGAGCTGCAGTGGCGGCTGTGTGCTGATCATTCATGATGGCACCTTAGAGGCCTTCCTGTAAGGAAGAAAAATGAAAACTATTAAAGGCTCGCTGGGCTATGTTGGCTTTGGTGTGTCAGCAATTATTAGCCAGGGACAGCAGTCTTTAGGTCCTCAGATATAGAAGAGTGGGAGACTGTGGCAGAGGAGGGAAGGACACCATGATCCCGTTATATGCGCACCTCTGATCTGTGCCGCAGAACTTCTGCACTGTGGTACTGCTGCTGAGGGTTTTCTTCTATCAGTGGTGCTAATGTGGCAGTAAAGTAGTTATAATCCACACAATCTGTTTTCCTCTGTGTGCATTTCTCTCTCTCTTTTTTTTTTTCCTGGCTCAATCATTGGAGTCGAGCAGCCAAACACGCTGTAGTGTGTCTGCGCTGGAGTTGCCAGAGATCAGCTGTCAGTCAAACAGTGTGGGTGGCACTGTGACCTCTTTTTCTTGGGCTTTCTGTTGTAAATTGGCATTTTTGTCTTTGTCTATTCATACATGGCGCTTTCTCTGCTCAGAGAAGCAGCATGTCTTCACCCGTTTATTCTGAAAGTGTTTCCAACCCTCTGGAGAAGTCACTAGTTGTCACTGTATTTGTATAAGATAACATACCATATATTTATGCTCTAATACTGTGCTTTATATGGTCAAAAACCTGCTTTCACACTAAATGTGCAAGTGTGCCTTTATTTACAATGTGAGGCTGCATTTTCTTGAATAGTTGTACAAGCCATAGTCATGTGCACTGCACTGGCAGCTTGATCAATGCCCCTAGGTTTCAAACTAGGACGCTGTAGGTCCCCCTCAAGAGTCATTTCTGGAGGCAACCCACTAGCTAGTCAGGTGTTGAAGTATAAAGAGTGAGAAAGTCTTTTTTTTTTTTGGAGGAGGAGGAGGTGGGATGGATGGATGGAATTAATTTTCGTAACTAACATACTTATTTTAACCCAAACCATGATCTTTTCCTAAATCTAACCAAGTAGTTTTTCTGCCTTTATTTTGAAAGTCTTTATGGACATTACATATTTATTATGAGGGGTGTCACAATTTGGTTCAATTTTCAATTTCAGTTACGATTATGATTTAGCTAGATTTGTGATTGGAACATATTTTTTTCAGCACTGATGGCTATGCCATTGTTAGACTATAGAGTCATGAGTTGTACAGATCAATGGATTATGGGTTATATGCCCCGACAACTGCCATTTATCTTTTCAAATTCTTCTTTAAAAAGATAGCAAAAATGCAACTGCAGACTACCAGTTAGCTACTCTATGTTGTCTCTGAAGTTTTCTTTTGTTTTGTTTTTTCTTCAGACATGTGCTGGACGGGGCTGAAGGAAAAAAGTACTGGGCAAATTGACGATCCTAGTTTTGATTTTGATCTATTTTGAATTTAGCTCAATTCAGTCGATTTTTTATTTAGAATTGAAATCGCGACAGCGCTATTTATTATCGCTAACTCGACTGCAGAGCCCTGAAAATGCAAAACTGATGCTAGAGGGGGACCTACAGTGCCATGATTTGAAGCACGGGGTCATGTATTTGACAATGCTCGTCCAATAGCGTTAACACAAGGCAGATACATGTATTTTTCTGTAGAGAAGAATGGAGATTTTGTGTAACTTAATTATTCCTACTAGAACTTCAGACAAATATATTTAGTTTTTGTGATTTACATTAGAGCGGAGTCTGTAGAGTTGTTTTTAGAATGGTAATGTCTTAGTTAATTCTGTGTCAGCAGGCAGATGTCATCTGGCGTCAACCTGCTGGAGCCACCCCACTTTCTCCCTATGCTTCCTTTATTACACCACCCTCTTGTCCATCACACTTTGTCCACCTGCAGGTTACTTTGGAGAAATGGCGTCCAGCCCACAGTTTGTCCTTGCCACTACTTGCAGCACTGTTTACCCCTCTCCTCCTGATCCCTATGTAGCAGCTGTAGGAACAATGAAATGACTGAACACACGAAAGTGATAATTGATGCACCTCATTCGGTGCGCGTCAATTGATGCTCCTATGGTGCGCTGCAGGCATCTGATTTGAAAAGCCAACACCACAGAACCAGCAGTGTTCTCGGAATGGGTCGCTATTTATATATGAGCAGGAACAAGATTATATGCTTTACAGATACCCCCCATTAATTTTCCATACATTTCTATTTGAGTAGCCTATAATGTAACATATGGCAGGAGGGCAACTGTTAGTCTGTTATGTCAGTCAGTTGGCAGCAGAACACTGTTAAAGCCACCGGGGGCCAGTTATCTCTTTTCATCCGTTATTTCTTCTTCACGGTAGGTGAAAGTCACATAAAGCACAATTAATCCTTAACTTTTTATGCCTCCACACCGGCAGCAACAGTGGCCGGAAGCATTATGTTTTCAGGTTGTCCAGCCATCTGTCCATCCATCCGTCCCTCCTGTTCTTGTGAACAACATATGTCAAGAACGCCTTTCTTCAAATTTGGTGCAAATGTCCACTTGGACTCAAAGGTGAACTGATTAGAACTTGGGAGGTCAAAAGTCAAGAACCACTTCTCATCTGAGCTTCTCATTTGATGCTCCAAAATTGAAACAAAGTTGGCAGTTTGTTCAGTGGCCTTCGAGGCTTTAAAACGATATTCCTCCCCTAGATGATAATCCACTCAGTATGTTCTCACCCCTATGCCATGTGAGGATTCAGTTCACAAAACAATCCTGGAGTTTCAGCAGAAAACAGGGTTGCTGCCAAATCCAGTACAGACTTCATATATCTCGGATATTTTCACACGTGCGTCCATTAAGAGATGTACGAAGTCTCGCGATACATTGATGCCATGTTTACATCCTACCTGCTACATGCTACAGTTGACATTTTGGCTAAAAACATGGCGTAAATAGTGTCTTTTGTGGTTAAATTTGAATGTTGTGGCTCGCGGACACTTAGATTACACCACACGAGCAGGATGGAGACATTTTGTGTTTGTTTTGTGTTTTTTTTTTTTTTTTTTTACATTTTATCGTGGTCACCATTCACTGCCATTGTACTGGATTTGGGTGCAACCCTGTTTTCTGCTGAAACTCCAGGATTGTTTTGTGAACTGAAGATCCTCACATTGGCATAGGGGTGAGTACATATTGAGTGGATTATCATCTAGGGGTGGAATATCGCTTTAAGGCTGCCAATGATCACACACTCCCGGTCCTCACCTGTGATCGCATGCTTCCCAACTCTGTCATTCCTGTCTTGGTGTTGTCCTACGGCTTCATGCCTCAGCCATACTGCTGGTCACAGGGATAGTAGATATACAACAGGCCTGCCTCTCTAGCTGCCCCACAGCCCAGTTGCCGCCATGAGCCCTCCAGAGATGTCAGCCTAATTAAGGAGTGCACAAATGTAAACTAAACTACAGTATAGTATAAAAAACTCAAGGTATGATAATACCATGACAAAAAGTCCACAATGCAATATTTATTGCAATGTAAACCTACTACAACTACTGAGTTTTCAATGCCTGTCACAGGGTCGGAAATAGTTTTTACATTTTTTTTACCCTGGTGTCAGAGAATTAATGAGTAAAGACAACTATCATTATCTTTATCAAGTGCCTGAATTAAGCATGACATGTGACTGACTCCAGAGGACTCAGTGCTCTTCAAATTAGAGCGTTTCATGTTTTGTCTTAGGAGTGCCAGCCTGTCTGGTACACAGATATCTTGGATAAAATCCTAATAAACATGGACATTGTTGCTTATGTAATGTAGCACCCTCCTGTCTCGTGTCCTGATGATACTTGATTCTGTTTGACGTTAGACATATTTTATCAAATTAAGCGTTTCTATTGTATCTTTAAGCTTTTGGTATGAACTGTGCCCATGTGTACAGGCTGTACCAAGATCTTTTCTGTCTGTTGTATTAAACACATATATTCAAGTACGATTTTAGTTTATTAGTTTATAATTTATTCTTTTGTTCATCAAAGCAAAGTCTGAATAGAAGTATGATTTTTTTCTCTTTCACACAGCAAAGTTACAGTGAGTCGTACCTTAGCTACTTAAAATGAAGATGGAGATTTTTATTAAGATTATTTTATTTTTTTAAGTTATATTTTGAGGTTGTGGTGGTAGAAACACTACCACTTTTGTCCACGGGGGCCTTCAAAATCAACACAATAAAAAAAAGTTCCTTGTAGTAGCTTTAAAAAACAAAGAAAAATGAGGACATGAAAAATGTCCTTTGTTAAATAATAAATCTTAAGTGTGCACCATTTTTTCTTCATATAAAATTTACGCTTCTGCTTTCCTTCTTTAATAAAATATAGCCATGACTGATATAAGCATGGGCAAAAAAGTGGCATGAATTGTTTCTGACAAAGAATGCTGAATTATGTTTGTACAACTGCAAAATGAAAAGAATGTAGCAGTCCCTTTATAAAATAAAATACAATAATAATAATAATAATAATAATAATAATAATAACATTTTAAAAATCAACACAGTGTGGTAGCATACTGAGATGTTTTTTTATTAATTCATTATGTCATTACATCCCTTGTAGGGACACAAGGCAGAGTTAAGACATTGATACATGCGAGGAAAAGACAAGCTCAAGGCATACCTTGAAAGTGAAAAGTCAAAAGTCACCTCATTTGTCTTTTGAGAATGAAACCTGGGTCATCTGAAAGGTCGTTATACAACAACAAAGTAGCTAAGTTAGCAAGAAAAACATTGATTTATATGAAAATGATGCAGATGATTACTTTAATATTAGATTTTCATCGTCAATAACATAAAAAACGACTGAGGGGACATGCATTATAAATCACATAAATGAAGGTCATCGTGTCTATTAATGCATAGCCTGCTGGTCATATTCACATATTGCATTATCAAACTACTACCTGCTGGTGGATTCGGTGTCCTTGCATTCGCAGCCCCTGCTGGAAGACAGATCCTCGACGGACTAACCCTCATTACTCATTACAGTGTTTGAGGACGCGGGGGACCACCTGCGACACTTATAAATGACTTGCTTGTACAGTTTGCCTCGGGCAGGGCTGTTGCCGGGCCTGACCAGATGGCCTGTGATCGACTCTCGCGCGGTGCAATACACATGCAGCGCGTCCGGCGCCCAGGGGCCCAGTTTACTTTTCACATGCATTATAAAGTGAAAGAAATGCAGCATCACATGGGTGTCTCTTTACGTAACATATTATTTTTTAACAGATCAGTCAATGTTGGTGCGGTTTGAGATTAAGTGTGGAACATGTGTCATCTGTCATCATCTGGTTCAATCAAGATATCATACTAATCATGAATTCCAGAGTCAGATATCTGCACTTTTACAGTTCTTCTCATACAGTGGTTGTTTTTTAGGGTATGGGGCCACACGTTTTTGCCTTTAAAACAGTCCCTGTTTCACATTTTTCACAGACAAACCTCTCAATCCTTCTCATCTCCTTAGGAAATTTGTATTCCGGTTGGAAAAACAAAGGTAGACAAGGAACACGAGTGGCAACGCTTGTGACAGTAATCCATGGCGGAGTGGGAAGGTGATGCAAGAGGTCACTGAATGTAAACGCTGCTGTTATTCGGGTAGTGTTAATCCCTCGGGCATGGCGACTGAGCATGCATCAATCACAGCCGTGTGTGTCCAGAGGTGAGCCAACAGGCATTAACCTTGAACCAGAAGTCAAAGTCTGGCTGCTCTACCCCCACGGCCACAAGATAGACCACCACTCGTGTCCACTCACAGAAATACAAGCTGGAACTTAGCCAGAGTTAAAGTGAAGCCCTGCGCTGGTGAAACAGAACTGTGAAGTGAGATGTTAATCCATTTTGACAATCATGTCGCTGCAAAATCGCAGCGTACTTAGCTAGCATAGGTTGCTGCATATCACCATGACCGGCAAATTTAAAGTGTCATAACTTTGGTTTTTCCCTTTTTCTAAATGTTTCATTCACTGGTAAGAGAGTAAGTCCACTTTAATGATGCCTTAATCTTTGTTTCTCCCACAGTTGACACAATATGACCAAAAAATGGACATAGTTAAAGCTATAATCTGTGACATTTTGTGATACAATACATACATCAGAAAGTGAGAGGAAGTCAGCGATTGTGACTAAACGTGTGAATGTGAATGTCAGATAAATTTTCTTCTGCAGTGGTGGTTGTTCAACAGTGAAGATAACAACTCTTATGATCCCATGCTACTTCACAGTGTCATCAAAGTATATATTTTATCATTGTTTTAATGTGAGAGAGACCCCTAGTAGCAGAATTTACACATTTTTGTTTAATTAAATACATTGGTGTTAGCATAAAATTGCCTGTGTAGGCCACACATCTAGCAGACATACAGTACTTACATATATATGTATATATATATATATATATATATATATAATATATATATATATATATTATATATATATATAGTATAGAGATAGAGAAGAGAGAGAGAGAGAGAGAGAGAGAGAGAAATAGAGAGAAATACCTGGCTCTTTAGGTGCTAAATGTTTAGCTAGCTAGTGGCTTATTTTGGCTGCCTGCAAGTGTAAAGATACTTGATCAGAGTATGAGAATGAGCCACCAGTGAAATTTGCGGTTTGGAAAACCACAGCAGGGAGCCAAAGCAGGCTCCAAAGCTCCTGCTTCACCTGCTTTTTATTATCAGACAGCAGACCACACACAGGTGGCTGCAATCAAAAAGCACTGAATTAATTAGTCAACGAGATGCACCTGACACCTGATACAGCAACAAACTTATGTAGAAACTTAGAAGAAAAGATTAGGAGAAGAAACCTGAACTAACTCAGCTATCTTGAACATGGTCAAAAAGCATTAAAAACATTAAAGAGGTAGCTAACACGAGCCCCGGTAGCAGATGCAACCAGTCTGACTTTGTAAGATAAGAACTGAAATTGTCATCAGTATGTGATTAACAGATGTCTAACTGACAAGGATATCAAACCCGGCCCTGCACGGATGCAAATCTTGCAGTGGTAAATGTTAGCTAGCTGGCAGCATTAGATGACCTAACAAATATCTAGTTAGACCACTCTGTTAAAGCTATAGCCTAATATGTAACATTTCTGCATTAAAATGTATAAAAACACTAGACATATGTCATGTTGTTGAGTTGTGCACTAATATTATCCAATATATTTCCAACTTTGTTCAAACCTAAAGAAATCTGTAATTTATTCAAGGTAATGATGCGTTTCCTGCTACCGTTAATAGCTAGTTGCTAGTTGCTGTAACTTCTGAGAAAACGTGATATGATGACAACTTCAGATAGTAAGGACAGACTTAGAAGTGACTAAACATAACATAACATAAATAAAACTTAAACCATTGCCTCATCTATGAACATGATTTCTGCTTGAGTGACTTCAGATAGATTTTCACCTACAATTGTGGTTGTTGACGAAGACAACTCCCATGATCCTACTCTACTTTGCATGTCATCAAACTATGTGTTTTGTTATTGTTTTAATGTACTGTACGTTTAATGTGATTAGAATGCTAAAACATGTAGCCTATGCCATCTTGCACACATATAGGTCCAGTCTGTAAGATTTACAGGGATTCTCATAAGTATGTTTTCATTATTGTATAATTAAAAAATAATTTGTTGTGTTTTTGTTACCTTAGAATGAGCCCTTTATATTTACAGTGGGTGGGCCTCATCTGCAGAGTCCACTGCCATGTTTCTACAGTAGCCCAGAACAGACAAACCAAACACTGGCACTAGATATGGCCTTGTTTTTCCTGAGTTTTGTGCCCCCCTTCATTTCTACGCACTTGGAAGGGAAAGGGTGAGGCAAGCAGTATTCAGTTAGTTGCAGTATACAACCTCACCATCAGATGCCACAAATCCTACACGCGCAGGTCCTTTAAGGAACTTGTGAAGAAACAGAGCACATGGAGAATGAGCGATATACTTGTCTGCTACAGAAAATAAGAGCAATAGTTTCTATTTTTAACTCCCACCAGAACAGGTCTCTGCAAGAAAGACAAAATCATCTGTTACATCTTTTTGTGGTGTATTTAACACAATAATTGGATAACTGCTCCTCCTTAAGTAGTAACAGCAATATTGCTTTAAAAATATCACCATGTTTCAGAGATTATGGAAGACTCAACAATGTATAGACGATTGTTTGACCGTTTTGTCCTATAGATTACATTTTTCCACGCTGAGAAGTTTTTGCCTCGTGGCTTTTTTAGAAAAGACTAAAGTGACTTTATAACTGAGATCTAATCGTGCTTCCTCAGCAAGCAACATCAGATAGGCTCCCACACCTTATCAGTGTAGACAGGCAGAGGAATCATTTCAAGCATCTACGGCCAGAAGGGAGGAAAAGGAGTAATTCATGGCTGTAATAGCAGCGATTCAACAATTAGAGAAAAAGTGTAAGAAACAGGACGGGGGAGGAAAAAGAAAAAAAACAACAACAAAAGTACGCCTCGGAGGCTTTTGTGATTGGAAAATAGAAGGAAGAGGAAATGAAGAAACAACTATTTTTATAAAATTTCAAGAGCAGATGAGGACGATAAGCCCATGTAGCACCGTTTGATTCCTGGGATTGTCAAACGGCTTTGGATTTCCTGCTAAGTTATATAAATGGCTCTCATAGGGAGAACATCAAAATTCAATAACTCCCTTTGAGATGAATGTTATTAGATTTTCATATGAGTGGAACTTCCTTTCATCTGGAAACAAAAGCAATACAACTGAAAACAGTGTTTGCATTGATATAACATTAATTAGCACAGACTTAAACCTCTGACACTGGCTGGATGGCAGTCTTGCTCTCTTATAATCTTTCAGTGTCTGGTATTTAGTGTGGCAGTGATAATTGCTGATATATTGAATTTTAAACAACTGTTTACTTTTATGGTCACTTTTACTTTGGAAAAATATGCCATTTCTTTTCCCTTGACCCTGAGAAAACACTGTGATAATTTAGTCTAGATTGTACTCATCTGAGAACTCAGATTCTAAGAGCTCATCATTAACAAAACAGCAGAGAGTGTTTTTAATGTGCCAAACATATATATACAGTTTTAAAATTAGGAACAGTGTGACATTGATCAATAAATGGAGGTGTGGTTCACTGTAACTCGGCCTACTGTACACAATACTTGACATGAATAACTGAGAAGGTTGACAGGTTCCTATCAATGTGCATTCAGGAAATGCACGCAGATCATTTTGACTATTTATGGAAATTTGGTGTGATGATACAAAAACCTCACTGTCTGAAAAAAGCAGCCGTCCCCTCAGTTACGTTTATATACAATTAATTTGCAACAGCAAAAGCATTTGGAGGGAATGCCGATCGCTTTATGTATTCTAATAAGATAATAAGAAAATGTTGTAATTAATGTGCCTGGCAAATTGCAAAAATGTTGAGAGCAAATGTATCAATAAAATGTTCACTAACAATATATTTCATATGTTTTGTGCCAAAATAGCCAATTTTGCAAATACATTCACTCATTCACATTCACTTATAGAGACTACGGTATTATTCAACTTTTTTACTTATTTATTGACATAAATCTAGATGGACGATGAGTCTACACTTCCTCCCACTGTACAAAAACGAGGGCAAAATATCCCAGATACAAACGTTATCATCATACAAACGCAATTCTTACATAGGTCACGTTATTTGGAGCCAGAGTCTGCAGAGCAGTGATCAGTGTTGTAGCCATGTGAACAGAGCTCAGATGTCATCATGACATGAAACCCCTCTTTTTTATAGTGTCAAATAACTGATTAAAACCAAACACGTCAGAGTTACATCAATTAAGACTTTAACAAGCATCAGCATGATAATCATGGTCGATAAAAATTTATTGGAGGTGTAATTTGATGTTTTAAGTTTGGCCCATGTCCCATATACTAAAATGGAGGGGGTGGGATTTATGATTTACTGCAGCCAGCCACCAGGGGGCGATCAACATGTTTTGGCTTCACTTTTGGGGAGTTGTCATGTTGTGTATTTCTATTCTATTTATAAGTCAGCAGTGACTTGAGTCAACCAAAATCACTTTCTCTAACCTGCTCTTGTTGCCTAATCTGCACCCATCCACCCAACCACCATCCTGCGACTCCACCATGCTACAGAAATGTAGTGTTTCACTCAAAAAAAAAAAAACTTGTCTCTGAATAAGATCCAGGCAGCAATTACATTTGTCACCACAATGTAATTATATAAACTGTTTAGTAATGTTAAATAAATCAGAAAAAATAGGAATAAAAACACACCAGCCAGGTCATATTTAACCCATCTATGCATCTAAGGAGTTAAAAAATGTCCCACCAGTTCAATCAGCACTTTATTGATGTTGGATCTTAATAGAGGTAAATTTATGTTTGCTGATGTACCCTGATTGTGTCACCTTGATGTCCGTGTGCAGCTTATCGGTTATTGTATTTTAACTTTCTCTAAAATACTTATTTATTGATGCGGCTGGGGCTGCAGAGAATATTGCGTCAAGAATCGGAGATGTCTAATAAGGTGCTGAGAACGATTTGCCACTTTGAAATGCTAAACGGGACGGAGGTACAAATTAGCCTGGAAATGCCTGGCGCATGTAATTAAAGGCCCCAATGAATTCCAATAATCAAATAGGCCATCTTCTGAGAAAACTATTACAGGGGGATTATTAGTGTAGCAGGTTTCACTAATCACTCACTGACAGACCGCCTGTCTGCCAGCACTCCTGTCTGTCTGTCTGCTGTGTTAATGTCACACACACACACGCATAATATATACACAAGGCCAAACAGTTACACACTCGGACGCTCATGTGTAATCACAGTCATACCCACCCCCCACCCCGCCCAAAACATGCACGTATGCATGCAGACTGAGCGACACACACACATACACACACACAGAGGCAGAGACAGTCAGTCAGTCCTATTGATGTCAACCTTTTGCTCTCAGTTATCATCTGCACACAGGCAGGCTTCATATTGAATCAGAGGGACAGGGTTAAATAAAACTGGAAGGCTTTCACTTTCAATCTCATCCAGCCTCCAACTTACATGCCTCGACCGAAAGATTCAGGAGATAGAGGGGCTTTGGATGTCAACACGCAGAGACAACATATATGGGCGTTTATTCTGCAAAAACTGAGCCTGCAAAACATTACTAAGCAATACTATGTTACTACAGTACTACTTTTCAACATCATGTGCAAGATTATTTTTCAGTATCATGGGCAATATTATGTTCATTATCATGTGCAATGTTACTTTTATATTACATTTAATTTCATGTGCAATATATATTTTTTTCTGTTACGTTTAATGTCATGTTTTAATATCATGTGTAATATTACTTTTCATTGTCATGTGCAATATTTTTTTTTTTTTACATTTAAGATCATGTTTTAATATAATGTTCATTATCTAGTGGTATTTTACTTTTGCACTTCACTTATCTTACCTCCATTGTTATTCTAATAGGCACTGTTTCTTTGTGATTACTCTAAACACTATTTATTTTACTTACATTTGATGCTCTATTGTTCTTATGTTACTGTGGAGCAATCTGGTAAAAGGATTTCCTCGGGGATTAATAAAGTTCTGCCTTATCTTATCACTGAATCGGTACAGCTGTGGTGTACGCTGTCCACACATCTTAGATTAGAATTATAACTGCGATAGAAAAGCTGATCATGTGCTGCCCACTCTGATCCTTGCTCTTTACAGCGGTGAAGTATTTACTACATCAGATCTAACCACACATAGGCTTGCACACAATTTGTTAGCTGTCAGCCCTCTGCAGCACTGAAGGACCCTGGTAAAATTAATCAGTGACATTAAAAAACAGACCAAAATGCGTCACGCTTTGATGCAACCCAATGTGTTTATTGATTAATAAACGGTCAAAGGATTCCATTTCCCAGATATACTGTCTGTGCCTGGCGCTGCTCTTTTTGCTGCCGAAGAGGCTTTTTCCCCCAGGACAAATGTGTTTCAGCTGAGCTGATCCAATCCCTTCTCCATTGTTTTTATGTACTTCTGTTTAGCGCTCCCCGAGCTCCACTGACTACCTGTCTGTTTAGAGCCCTATAAACATAAATCAGACTTGTTAGAGACTTTTTCATAAATTCTTCACTGCAGAAAAAAGCTGCTTCAACAGATGGATGAAACACCATCAGGGCTTTTTTTTTTTCACTCCTGTCTGAAATGAATTTCTGTCCTCGCAGTGTTCAGAACATTATTGGTATCATTAAAGCTCTGATGAAAATCTGTGGTAGTAAGCCAAGAGTCATACCACCTGGCTATTGTTTTATGTCCATATCACATACAGTAGATTGAAATTATTGAATCAGATCAGGATCATAACCTTTTTCCACCAGTGGACTGTAAAAAATAAAATACATGTTTTAACTTAAAATTTAAAACTTCAAATTTTAAGTTGACTGGATTTAAATGTAATTTTGTAATTCAAAACAAATAATTTCTTGTCCAATAAACTAAATATTAATTCAGCTGTACTTTATTTAATATTAAGTGTGAGGGAGTAGAGACTGAATACTAACCTTTATTATGGTTAACAGTGTTTCCATTAAAACAAACAACCATCACTTATCTTGAAGTGTATCACACTGTAAAAATAACTAAACATAATTTCAATTTCAATTGCAGCTGAGTTTTGAATCAAATTCTTAAGTTTTTGAATGAAACTAACGATAATCTGTCAGAGCCCAGAGTTGTCGTCAAACAACAGACAGCCGCCTGTCGTCGGGACCCAAAGACGTCGTCAACAAACAACAGCCATCAGTCTGTCGTCGGGGCCAAGAGTCATCGTCACGACAACAACAAGCGTCTGTCTGTCGTTGGGGCCAGCAGCCACGTGTCATTGAGGTCCAGAGTCATTGTCACCCATCACGACATGCGGCCGCCTGTGGTTGGGGTCCAGAGTCGTCATCAACAAACACAAGCAGCCGCCTGTCGTCAGCGTCCAGAGTCGTCATCAAACAACATGCGGCCGCTTGTCACTATAACTATCGTTCACTTTCACTTTCACTTTCACAAAACTCAAAAGATTCAAGTTTATCTGATGGAGAAAAGTAAATTTTCCTCAAATAAACATTATTAGTTGGTAAAACTAAGTAAGTTGCCTTGACATTATGAGTTTCCTCAACTTTTTGGTTTTTAAAGTGTAAAACAAATAGCAAGTTTACATCATATGTTTACATCAAACTATAAAAAAGAAAGGTCGCAAAGATTAATTATCTTAATTTAATGAGCTGACTGAACTCTGTACATTCATTCACTCAAGACTTAAAGTTAAAAGAACTCATGTGAATAAGTTCTGAAATCTAATGAAAATAAATATGACAAACTTTAAGTTTTATTAACTTGAGTAAATAAAGGTTGTATTTACGATAAGTTCATGAGAAAATATTAAGTGATTATAAAAACTTCCTGTATGACTTGTTTTTTTTTTTTTGTTTTTTTTTTGTTTTGGGTTTTTTTTACAGTGTATATATTGACATTCTGGTGAGACTGATGTTCCTGAAAAATGTTGCTATATAATTTATACAACAAAGCCCTGACGGCCTATTCTCTATCCTCTATTTTCTGTTTATAGAGGACGATAAACACTAAACACAGCTGTTCTGTCATGCATTGAAAATCTTCATATACAACCGCTTGAACTGTAAAGACCAGTCAAATAGCTTAAAAGCTCCAAAAAATACTCCGACCCCAATCTTTTTTTCTTTTGCCAAAAGCATTCATCAATATTCCCATCTGGCAGGCAGTTTTGATTTTAGACTTTATTGTATTTGTTAGTCATCATAACTCTTATTTTTTCCCTCACTAGTCTTTTGGCTGGGAGGTTTGACCTTTGTTGTCCACCAGCAGAGAATCTATGTCACCTCTGGTGCTCCCATTTGTCCCCTCACTGCACTTCAGTGGGAAAGATAATTACGCTTCAAATGAAGCTCCGTTCATTGTGTCGGCTAATGTTTCAAAGCTCCCTCCCTCCCCGTCCCTCTGTGCTCGCTCTCTCACGGCACAATAGGGCGGGTCAATGGATCCACGCTCACCTCTTATTTACAAGATTCATGTTTATCTAATGCAAAATCAATAGCTCAGCACCAGGGAGAAGTTAGGGCTCGACTAACAATCGTTGAGAGCTACTTAACAGCACATCTGCCAGTGCTTTAGTGGACCATAAAGGAGAGGGATCGGCGGGGACTGGCCCTTGACAGCGCTTTGAGTCCAGAAACAGTGGAGGGTCAGCTGCATTTGTCTCTGGATTTCCCTGAATAATACTGAAAGCTAGAGTGAGAGATTTTTTGGCCACTTGAGGGCAGTAGAAAGAAGCTGTGAACAACATTGACATGACACTTTAATCTGTAAATGCTGTTTTACTGTGACATTGTGCCTTTTTATTACACTTTAAAGTATTATTTTAACCGTCCCTTTTTATAAAAGATTCAGTTATTGGAGGCTGAACTCCACAACAAGCTGAAAATCACGTTTGACATATTGCGACATTATAAAGTTGATATTTCTCATGTTAGCAAACGAATGCCTGCCTACAGAGCTGGCAAACAGGGAGCAACATTATCCAACATTTACTCTCCATTTAGCTCTGATTTTGGTCTCCACCAACTCAGGATGTCTGGCACTTTAGGTGCTAAATGTTTCTATATTGTCACCAGTTGCACAGAGACCAGCTGTGCCTTAAAACAAGGCTACGAGAACAGGGAGACTGAAAACAGTAAACTTTCTGGCCAAAAAAAAAAAAAACCAAAACAACAATGAGCTAAAAGCAAGGCACGGGGAGAACATGCTTTTTGTGTTTTTGCCTGACTTTTGTCTGATCTTTTCTTCTTCTCTTCTTATTTTATCTCTAATGAACCCCTAAAATATATTGAAATAAAAATCTTAGGTTGTTTGGTAGGTAGGTTGTTTGGCTGAAGTTGTATTGTTTGTTATCAAAATTCTATGTTAGGTTTAAAACTTAATTTTAGTAGTTTTGTCGACTGATGATTTTTTTTGTTTAGATAATCTGAAGTTTTTTAAGTTGACAAAATTAGGAAATTTAAGTCAAGTCAGCAACTTTTTGGTTTTTTGAATTGTCATGAGTTGTTAGACTTGATTCCTTGTTGTATTCATTATTCATTTGTAACATTGTTTCAGATTTGGCTCCCCCATGCATCACGCTGTCTCAGCTCACTTAATTTGATTAGTTGAGCAAACAACAAGCTGAACTTTTGGTCATCTCAAGAACTTTCAGTTCTGAAATCATTCCACAACTAAACAACACAACAGGCAAGTCAAAAACGAGTTATAGAGCCTGAACAATGTGCGATTTTTGAGGCCAATAACCATGAATTATGGATATGAACTTTTGGAATAGACCTTTTATATGTGGATTGTGCACCAGTTTTGCACCAGGACGACTATGCAAAATCAGGCTGTGTACTTAAACAAATAACTTCACACAACAGATTATTTAACATAATAATTTATATACATTGTCAACCAAGTGTAGAAATGTAGGAATGCTCAATATAAACCACCCCGAGCATCATTGCATTGTATCTTTGGTAACAAAAAAAACAACAAAAAAAAAAATCGTATTAATGCGTCTCAGTAAATATTTACGTACACACGCTGATTTATATATCTGTGATATTCCCATATCAGGCCCATATCTGGTGACATGTCACTTGGAGTTGCTGTTATTTTGTTGTTCAAGAAAATATTTACTTTTTGGCTTTAAATGTTGATAATTTATAATTCTAAATCCGAAAAACTTGTTATCCTTTTTTATGCCAAAGAGTAAAAGTTTTTGTTTTTACAATAAATATATGAGATGAGGGGCAATACAGGGTGACAAGCCAAGAATGCTGGGAAGAAATACTGTAAAGCAATGCAGTGGATTTCCTGTGAATTCTGTCTTTGTATTAGCAACACAAAACTGAGAGGGCTGATTGAAGCAGCAGTGTCATCACATTAGTCTTATTAGTTTAGAGTAATTATAGCAAAGTCTACAAATTGTGTTCATTACTTTTATGTCAGCATAGCGGGATAAATCAAGAAATGTGTCCCTTTTTTGATGTTCTTAAGCACTGACAAAGAGCTGTGTGCTGCAATAAAAGTTCAAAAGACTAATTGACTAACTATGATGATACTTAAATTACGTCTCTTCATCATGCAAAACTCTCCCCTGACATCGCGGTGTAATATCCTCTAGACCTGTAGAGACACCTCTACCTTATTTCCTGGTTCCTTGCACTTTGAATAGATCAGCACTTAGAAATCTGCCTCAGTGGCTCTGCTTGGGGGCGTGTATCATTTGGCCCCAAAATTCACTTTTCCCCACCAGTAAGCACTATCTGCCTCGCACCTCCGCGAACCCCCGACAAAGACCTTGCCATCTGTCAGTGTCGCTCGCCACAAAGTGGCTGCGATTAATTGAAAAACAATGGCGGGGACAAGTGGGAGGGTCAAAGCAATATGCATCGTGGCCTCGCCGGGTCACCTCCTCATTTCCTCATTGTCGAAACGCCTTCTCCTGACATTAGCCGCGGAGATGTCTGAACACATTGTGCCTGTTTGGTTTAGCGTCCCTCCCCTCCATTGGCAGTGGGTATTATCAGGCAGACAGATCCAGGAGACTCTATCTGTCTCTGTCCATGTCAGCGTAACACAGCGCTAATCAATGCTGAGGGGGATAATGTGGAGTTGATCCCAGAGGACAGGAGGCTTCTTCTGTGACAAAACTCTGCATGAGTTATGACCACCCAGAAGAGCTGCTGAGAGTGATGGACAGTGAAGCACAGCGGCTAGAACGAAACATACAGCGAGGTTAACAGTGAATGCGAGCGCCCAGCATGACATGATACCTCTGTGATGCAGCGGCTTGTCATGTTATTTTTAATCCCGAGTACCCCAGTCTCCAACTTTCAACCATCCTGCATCCTCCAGAGTGAATTCTTCCTCCATGTGATGGGTTTTCCTCCTCCATGCAGCATCAGCAGATCGAATCAGCCTGCACACATGCTTTCAGGCCTGACTGAGCAGCTTCTCGCCCTCAGTAACCAGGTGAAGTGACCCTGTCTATATGCAGACTTACAGCTCGACACCTCCGTTTACAGCCACCCAGTCCATTTTGCTGACACCGTATTGCGAGCCAACGCATCAAAGCGATGGAGCGTCTCCATCACTGCCAAGCTGGAGTTGGTCATCTTTATGTCACCCGCCCGACTTCAGCATCCATCTTTCCGTGATAGATAGCTGCTGCTGCTGTGCCAAGGTGAAGGAAAATTCTCTAACTTTAAGATACAACACTCACCTAAATCTTGGCACACGCAAAACACTGTGTTGTCTTATTGCAGATTTTTGGTCAGTTTATTGAAAGAAGTGCTACTCTAAAGGGATAGTGGGGTTGTATTAATGGTGTTTTTACCTACAGTAGATGCCTGTTGGTGGAGATTCACTGGGGAGGTGGCGGCTGAAGACCAGGGGAGACATAAAGAGAGAAATAAACACACAAGAGTTTACTGATTCTATCCTGCTGACTCTATCCTGTGGGCATGCCAAAAAAAAAGTTTGGGAACCACCGTTTTAGCCACTTAAAAAAGGTCCACCTAAAAAAAAAAGATCAATATCACTTTAACTGGTTGATTCCACCAAGCACGGCACGTCTGCGCCACGGTTCTGATCCGTCTTCCGCACGGCTGCAAGCCCCACCAGCAACGTTTCAGAAGCACTTCGGCAGTGGAGCGTTTTGCCCGACTGATTATGTTTACTTGCTCAGATTTTGTTGATTAGGTCCTCTTTCCTTGCTCTTTGTTTCTACCATGGATAAGCAGGCTACGTGGTTAAATTGTTTCTTTTCTGTCTGTCTTTATGATCGTGGGTCTGCACAGGGTCTTTTATTTTCAAAATTACCCAAATTCTTGCTGATCAACTTGGAACTGCTTCTCCTAACTGTCGACCGCCATGTACTGTAGCTACTGTAATACTGATTATCAATAAGTACCACATATAAGTACCACATGTAACCGCACATCAAATAATCCAAACTATTTAGTTAAGGTGTAAAAGCGCAGCTCATATGCTAAAGTGATCAAAGTCTTGTGGGGTAGCATGAGAGCTAGCATTCTGAAATATATTATTGATGCGATCACATTAAAAATCAGGCTTATTTTAAAGTAACATAAATTCCAACATGGACCGGTGTTATATTTTATGTTACTGTGTTACTGTCACTGTGTTCCTGGAAAATGGAAAGAGGCAGAACAAAAACGTGCAGAAATGTTCCAGTGATCAGCCCAGATTTTCATCATATCCTCCAAATCAATCTTCCATCTCATTTGGAGAATTCAGCATGTCACAGTGTTTGGAAAATGAGATCATCAGCAGTTATGTAGACGTTCTGAAGAGGTCACAGCAGGTAGATTAGCAAATCAATAACTTATATTCTGGAAATTAAGTGTAATTCATATCCATGACAAACAATAACAGAGTCTCAGCATCATTGCTGCCATTAGAAAAGATTAAATTTCTGCACTTCAGGAAACAATGAAAAGATGAGGGACAACCTCTCATCTATATACCACCTTTACAAAGCTTTTTTCCTCCTAATATGACATACACTCTTAGAAATAAAGGTAATAACTAGAACCATAAAGGGTTCTTTTGCTTGTCCCCTTAGGAGAACCCTTGTTGGTTCCTGGAACCCTTTCAGAGAGTTCTCCCTAGAATCCAACATAAAGGGTTTTACATAGAACCATGTGTGAAAGGTTTCACCCAAAACCCTTTTAAGAACTTCTAAAGAAGAACCTTTCTATGGTGTAAGGGTTCCAGCCCAAACCCTCTCATGGGCCTTTTCCACTGACATGGAACCAGCCCATCCTGGTTCCAGCACCTAATTTTGAATCACTGTGACCATTTCTGCCAAAAATAAACTGGTTCGGAACCAGACGGGTCGGTTCCCAGCTAGAACCAAAAATAGCAGGTTTTCCTTGGGAACCAAAGTGGACGTGTCCTTGTGCAACACCCTCTGTTGATGAACATCCTGATTACAGTGTTTCCACTCAATACTGGTAGAACTGGTTCAGCTGGTGGAAAGGGGTCCAGAGGGTTCTATCGAGAACCTTTTTATAATGCATGGGTTATATCTACAATCCACTCAAAGGTTCTACTGAGAACCCTTTTATTTCCCAAAAGGTCTTATTGAGAACCTTTTTAAATCTCAAGGGTTTTGTCTAAAACTAACCCAGGGTTAGGTTGTTTTACCCACAGAAAAACCTTTTATATCCCAAGGGTAACAAGAACCCTTTTATATTCCAAGGATGTCATCAGGGGTTCTACCGAGAACCCTTTTATATTATGGCACAAAGAACACATGATGAAAGAGTTCCTCAAGGCTTTCACGATCCTTGAAGAATTCTTTCTTCTGAAAAGGCATCTTAATGGAACTCTTAGTCTCAAAAAGAGCTGTTGAAAACATCCCTTTTTTTTAAAAAAAGGGAGTGTATAGTTTGCTCTCCCAGTTATGTCTGATTATTTTTCAGTTGCAAAGTTGCAAACCTCCAGACTTCCAGGGTTAAACTGAAAACTACCCAAACTTCAGACTAAACTGAGTGAAGAGAAAGTTTAGTTTAACCCCGGCCTGCAACACTTATAAATATAACACAGCCATTTGCTCTCCCATGTCCTCTCTTTTTAAAAATATCCCGGGGTACTTCATTTAACGATATCTTTAACTTCCTTCATTGCCCATCATGAAAGGATTTTCTAATGTATTTCTGCTGCTATGTAATTAACATTAAAATTATTCATCTGATACTCGTCAGATTGCCGACAACCAGTGGTTATGTCAGGCACTGTTCTAAAAAAGATGGCAGAGGTGCTCAATTACCTCCGGCTGAACAAAACCACTGTCTCCAGTGCTTGATGCGTGGCCTAATACCGCATGATTTGATTATTCTGCACAAGCAAACACATGCAAATTGCGTTTCAGTTTGAAGTTGTTAATTTCTAAGCGTGTTGATTAAGTGTAAGAATATGTCAGAGATATCCTGCCAGGTATTAATGTTGATTTCAGATGCAAAAACATGGAAGAAAAGTTCAAATTCATTTTTTTATCCACAGGAAAGAAAGGAACACGCTGGCAAAGGCTAAAAGTACGTCCACCCAAACTTGCTTTCTTTGTAATTTTCCTCTTAAATAAAACCAAAGAAAGGCAGCCGGGGTTAACCTTGGAGACTGTTTTACAAAGTGAAGGGAGATAAAACATGGGCCGACCTGGTTGTTCACTCTGCCATCCAAGCCTTTGTTTTTCTCACAGTGTGGATGGCCATCTGTCAACCTTACCTAGAGAGAGGCAATGATTTTTGCTCGCCTGAGTGAACACCCAGCAAAGCAATATTTCACATGTTAGCACTGAAAAAAGACCCGTCTCGGGGGATTTTGCTTACTGGAGTGATGTGGTGGTGTAGATCAAGAGTGATAGTGGTGCCGTGGTGATGGAGTAGGAGCTGCGGCAAGTCTGGTTAACTAGGAACACCGAATTCTCTTAAATCCCTGGAATTCCTGCTTTCATAATGCTGCCAGCTTATTGTTGCTTTGTGTAAAAGAAACTGGTAAGTGTTGGTCCTGCAAAACACATATTGGCCTAAGTTGTTCCTACATTTAAAGGTCCAGTGTGTAAGATTTAGGGGGATTTATTGGCAGAATATGGCAGAAATTAAATATAATAGACAATGGTAATTTTTGGTGAATGCAAAACCGAAAGAACTGTTTAGGGAAAAGTGCTTTCAGTGGTGGCAAACTAAACATGTATGGCACAGTTTGAGTTGTGGTACTAGGCTGGTTTTATTGGCCGTTGGGCTGGTTTTGATCTGTTATGTGGCTGTTTTTTGTCACACAGACCTGGCAACCCTGACTTTTTCCCGCCAGCCATCCAGGCCAATCCGTCCACTCAAGATCACTGGGGCCCGAGGGTTATCCCAGCATGCTTTGGGAAAAAGACAGTGTAACATGTAGGTCACCTGCCTTGTCAGAAAAATTCATTTTCTGAAATGACAGTTGTTCTAGTGTTGTATATGTTAAGTTGTTGCTATGCTGTGAATATCAGCCAACCAGATTATATGAACATAACATTTTCAGCCATGCTAGCAACATGGCTCCAGAGATTTCACTTTGTCTGTGTAGCACCTGAAAAAAATTGTTGTAGTGCATTCCTTACTATTTTTATTTAACATTTAATTCATTAATATGAAGTTATTTTCAGTTCTTTTGTTTAAGTAGGTGTAATTACACTCACGAGGAGGGGGCAGAGTGAAACTGCCAGTCAAGTAGTAGAAGAAGAAGTTTTCAGTTGTTAGACGGAGCCCTGTGTTCTGAGAAGTGTGTGCGTGCCTGGTGCTGCTCAATAGCTTGTATGTTTCACCGGTCCCGCCAGTGAATAATAAACGTGATCTTTTTCTACACCCTGTCGTTGTAGTCTGAGTGGTGTAACATCTCTCTGACAGTTGGTCAGACCAACACTTTGGTCCAGACTGTAATGTCTCAGCAACTATTGGATGGATTGCAGCAATATATTCCTCAGTGCTGCTATATTGACCAAGAAAATGGAGTTCTTGTGCTGTAAAATCTGCTATGCATCCAGTGATGTCACAGTGATGTCACTGGTATTAAGGAGGAACTACAGGCTGTCAGCTTGAATTTCTAGTGTCTATCTCTGGGTAGTGAGACGGATGTGCCAAATGAGCATTTTTGCCACCTAACGGTATGTTTTGGCCAACAAAGTAATAGCTGTAGGCTAGGGCAATGATACACGGCAACATGGGAGCTGGAGTCACAAACTCACCTGCAATGCATCCTGGTCCATGTAGGCACTGCTGGCACGGCTCTGCAAGCAGGAAAACTGGTTGGTTACAATAGCAGCACTGATGAATTTATTGCTTCAATTGGCTACATTTACCATCATCCACATGAAAACTGACAAATTTTCCCTTTTTAGGGACCAGTGTGAAGGATGTAGTGGCATCTAGAACTTACAGTGGCGGCAAAACTTGTGCAAAATGCAAAAAGCCCTATGTAGAGGCGGTGTTTGGTTTGATAGGTAAAAAAGGGGTTCTTTGCCAGAAAAGTGTTGTTGTTTTTTCTAATCAGGTGAGTTGCTTGTATAACTAGAATATAACCAAAACTAAACTTTATGTATTTTGAATATTTATGTTGTTGGCACATTTTACAGCATTTTGAGATAATTTTACTTTTTATCATTTATGTCATCACTTCAGTATGTTGGAGAGCGAATTCTCAATAATTCTGTTCAACCTGGAGAGGCTGCAAATGTGAGGGCAGAGATTTTTAATATCCCACCCCACTGTGCATGAAGTCAACATTAACCCAGCCTAGTCCTCCTCCTCCTCCTCCTCCTCCTCCTCCTTCATCTCTCCTGCTTTCCTTTTATTACTTGAGGTAAACTACAAGCAGAGTAGATATTGCGACTCTTGTGACTGGAAATTTAAAGACAGAAGATGACAGGTATATCATCACCCTAATAAGGTTTACATGCAGCTGAAATGTGACCAACACCTACCAAAACAAAGTGTCATTATCCGTCTCAGCCATTAGCTTTCAAGCCTGGGCTATCATTAGTCAGATCTCAACTTCTTTTCAAGGTCGCAGTCTACAGCGGGGCTATAATTCAACTATCATCTAATTAAGGAGGCCAATGATCATTTGAAAGGAGTAATGAAGTATAGAAAATGCCTACGTCAGACCTTATTAGTGCCAAGCAGGACACTTTTAGAAGTGATGAGCCATTAGCCAAAATGATACAACTAAATGAACAACTAATTAGCATCTAAAAGGAAGCATAAAGTGCAAATTGGTCAATAATTATTGTAATATCTCTAAAAATAAATATTGTCACCCATTCAGTCATGCAACAAACCGATCTGTGGAATTGGTAACATTTTGGTGCTGCATTATTCAGTTTGGTAATGAATCTCACTAATGTGCATGTAGATGAGCAACAGTCAGGATCAATTTTGTAAATATATGTTAATTAAGCTAATTTTTTAATTGATAAATATTTTAGCAAACAAAAGAAAAACAGCTTACAAGCTTGTGTGCTTTAAAAACAAGCAAAAGTTGATGGAAATACTAACTTCCAGTCCTTGAAGCTTGTCAAATTGCTTCCATTTAGCAGCCATTTCTTCCACAGGCATGTAATTGTGTTGCTGTCATACATTCCCTCTCCCCTGTATGAAGCTTTGGATTCTGGGTCTTTATCTAATTTATGCATCTCGTGAAAGTACAAGTCTGAATTTATTGGCGCTGGGCTAATGGCATTCATTAACCTTCGCAACAGTGAAATGTTTGATTGGAATATGGCATTTCCTCCCTCAAAGGGATGTTTCATCCCCTTTGCAATTCCAAAACTTCAAATAAGTCATTAAATGCTATTTTACTTCAAACGTCCAGTTTATGTATGGTAATAACTATACCTCATCGTCACGCTCCACACACGCACACACCACACACACACACATCCGTGGTGGGACGGTCGCGCGGCGTACGCACATGCAGACAGGCAGACGGGGGCGAGATGTATTTAAATGGGGTCACAAACACAGGAAGTCACTTCATGATGACAGACAGTTTACATCTTGCACTCACTGGGCTGTGTTTGAATATTAGGGTTTGATTAGAAACAATGCATCTGGAGACATAATTGTGTCTTATCATTAGGCTGATCTCTGACTAATTATAGCTTCTAATTAATGAGCTGTGATTATGAGACTAATTATGAATTCTGAGTTAAAGTTTGCAGGATGTTAAAACATTAAGGAAATAAATTAAAGAAGTTGACTCTGGTGACTTTTAAAGTAACGGTACGCATCTTTTTCCTGCCTGTTGCTGACAGATTGAACACCATCATGACTCAAAGTTCAGGGAGCTGATGAAACCTGCCCGCTCTCCATGTGATCTGCTTTGGATCCATGGTTGTTCCAGTACATTGACTGGTCCAATACATGTAATTCATTAGCCCCTGAAATGGGACCCTGCTATTTCCCAGCAGTTTCCCATGCACCAAATTTTTTTTAACCTGAGTCAGGTCATCTGACAATGATAGCGATCATATCACAGGGTTAGTACAATACAGCTGCTTTTCTGTCTCTCTTTTTCATTACTGAGAGGTATCAGAAATTTGGTAGTTGGTTCTGGCCGACATGCACCTTTTTTGTTTTGGTTGGTCTCACTAGTTTCCAGTTAGACCAGCCTGTACTCACTCACGCATCAGCTTGGTCACTGCCCCTATGCTTCAACCTATGACGCTGTAAGCACTACTGTGGCATAATTTCTGGAGCATTATATTTTAATGTGCCGTCAAAGTCAGGTGACAGAGTATAAAGAGCAAGAAAGTCTGCTGAATAGAAGAGGTGGGGTGGATAGATGGGTCAAACACAAGACTTTTACCAAGGCAACCAGGGTTCATGTTCCATGTGAAACCACAAAAGCTGATTTCTTTTTACGTTACACATACTTTTTTTTTTTTTTTAAGTTATTTTTTGGCATTTTTGCCTTTATTTGATGGGATAGCCAGAGAGTAGACAGGAAAGGGGGCAGAGAGAGAGGGGATGACACGCAGCAAAGGGCCGAAGGCGGGAGTCAAACCCGCAGCTGCTGCAGAGGACTAACAGCCTCCATACATGGGTCGGACGCTCTACCAATTGAGCTAAACGTCCTGCCCCACTACTACATACTTTTACTTTTACAACATTTTAAGCTAAACTGTGATATTTTCTCTAACCTACCCGCATAGATTTGTTTCCTAAACCTTCCCAAATAGTTTCTGTGCCTTTATTTAGAGAGTCTACCCACACGTTTCATGTGTACTTTTGCTAACTTGACCGCAGAGCGATGCACGTGCAAAATGTCCAGTAGAGGGGTACCTACAGCGTCTTAGTTTGAAGTGCAGGGTCACTGACTAAGCTGCCGTATTTGATGAGTTAGAAGTGAGAACATGTTGGCAAGACAGACAGAGTTAGTGACTAGTTAGTGAACATAGTGGAGCATTAGCAGCTCATGAGTTATATATATATATATATATATATATATATACATATATATATACATATTTTAGAAGTTGGTGGAGAGTAAAACAGAGCTAAGATAAAGAGAATAATCTGAGGAAACTGTAAGTTCTGTATGGGTTCATCATTATGAATGACCCCTTTTACATTACACATAGTCATTTAATCCATTGCTTTTTAAAAAAAAAAAAAAGGATTAGAGCTATTTTAATGGCTCGACTAACTGTACTTAATTACATTCTGGTAGAGGAGTCCTGACCCATAGGAAAGGGAAAGTTCAAAATAAGATCTCCTCTTTGTCTAGCCTGTGTGTACTAGACATAAATGAGCTCAATTTAAGATCAATATGAGACTTTGAACAGTTCCTCATACTTCTTAAAATCGGCTCCTGAGAAACAGCCTTTGTCTCATCTCAGCCTGAGACTAATTTGAGCCCAATTGAAGATCTTAAAATGTTCTCTTTTTTTGTCTCACTGCACTGGTCTTAAATTTTTCTTAAATAATCAGCTCTTGAGATAACGGTGAGATCTAAAAGAAAACTCAGCTGTCTTAAATGAGATCTTAAATTTGTCTCAGCGGTCAAGTTAAAGTCTTGTTGCTCCATATGGTCATCATGGAGAAACCTATGAGCTCGGCAAAAGATCCCCTGGAGAAACAGGTGAGGCCTCAGTAAGCTCAAAATAAGATCTCATATATTTCTTATGAGACAAAAAAAAAAAAAAATTCCTCTGGGGAATCAGCCTGAAGGGGTTTATTTTGCAATATTTAGCTGTTCGCTGTACATTATCCGACTTATTTCGCAGCTCCTAAAAAAACAATTATTTTACACAAAATATTAATTTGATTTTAATATGAAGAATGATTTTATTGCTCCTTCAGAGTCTCTGATCAGCACTGTGTCCATAGCAAGTCATTCACAGCAATGGGCTGCTAATCAGAAATCACAGACCACAGAATGCCAGAATGACCAATCAGAATTGAGTATTTAACAAACCCATGTAATAAATGATATGAAAGTCCTTAGGGAGACACTTTGATGCCATATAATATCACTGCAGGTGCTGCAGCTTTAAAGCAGAGCGTGTTTTACTGAAAGTTTTAAGTTCGTCTCGGCCCGTTCCCCTAAGAATCGTCAACTCTCCATTAGGCTCCTGACCGGCGTGATGAGGAAGAGTTTCATTCAAGGGCGTTTTGGTCACGCAGAGACCCACGCCGCATCCCGAGCGGCCGATTGCCTCCAAAGTTATCCAAAACGTCCGGCCCTGTGTAATGATTTTTCCAGACAGCTGACTGGCCCGGCTGGCTCACGTCACTCCACAGATTCCACCTGATAATACGCTTAGACACAGTGGCTGATCACATTCACCTGACCTTGCTGCACCAGCTAACTCGGGAGAAGAGAGGAAGCAAACGTTTCTGCTTATCTGTTCCATTTGCTGAAAGAGGAGAGATTCTTCAACAGTCACTCCCCGAGTGTGGCTCCCATTGACTTTGAACCTTTTGTTTCGCTCAGGGGCCACGGATAGCATCTCAGGGGTCGGTCCAATCGTGCACACAGACCCTCCAAATACAATTAGCTGTTATGAGCTGAAGAAACATGTGAAATCTCTGAAGGATGTGACAGATTCATCTGCCTTATTTGGCACAATGTTGTCACATTTGTGTTGTTTTGGAGCACTAATTGCATTTGTCATTGAAGGCTGACTAAATCAGGCAGTTGAACCACCTAATGAGATGCTGATTAGAGATTCTGAAATTCACTCACTACTGATTTGGTGTTATTTTAGCAGAAAAATGAGGATAATTTTCTCTAATGCCACTTGTTAAGGTAATTACTCCATAATTGCCTTATCAAGGTGTCATAGAAGAGTCAAGGCAAAAAATATCACTACCCCTCAGGGGCACTTTGTCACTCTCCATTTATCTTTTATTCTGTTAAATGCAGTCCTCTCACACTGGCTGCGACTACTTTCGCAGACTGAATGAGTAAAGAGAGTTTGTGTGGCATCTGTGAATATTTCTTCGCCCATATCCACGGGCAACGCACATGGTGGCACAAAAACAAGACCTGCTGCATATAAATAAAATGACAACACAACAAAGAACTATGATGGTTGGAGAGGATCACATTTCATACTTTAAACTGAAACCACAGGACACGTTTTAAATTGAAACCCTGCATGATTTAATTAATGCAATTTAATTAAAACAGTCGCAATCATTCAAAAAAGTCGAGAAATAAAAATAAAAATATACAAAAATGGCCCGATGGCGCATCTCCTGAGGATGTGACATTGAGGCTCGGCGCTTCCCGCGGAGTTCGCTATTGGTTTATTTTGCACCATGTAATTTTTCTGTGATTGAAAACAAACAGCAGAGATGAACAAACAGTGGGGTCTATAGGAATCCACCCCTGGCATCTTTAAGACTAGCTGGTTTTGACACCAGCGCAGAGAGAAACTACTTTGAATCAAGTTGAATGTGGCCTCATCAGCAATCACTTCAACACATTTTTTCCACCAGAAATATATTTTTAAAGGCAGCCATGATGCCGAAATATTTCTCCAGATGCAAAAAAAAAAAAGAAAAAAAAAAAAGGCCTACAACCTGCAATGTCGTGATTAGAGTGGAAAGCTCAGACAATAACCTGCTGATTGTGACCAGAGCTGCTCACTCAGTAGGTAACATGAACATGACTTCCTTAGGCAAGATTTTCTCTCTAATACCAGTGTGTTTTAAAGCATTTCATCGGTATTATACTCCATGCAAAGCTACAGGATTTTTAAATCGTTGCCATGATTGATAATAACAAGAACGCACAATCACTCACCCTGTAATTTAACTGCTCACATGTGTATATTTTTGAGTTACTATGAGCTATCATTCAGTTGTCTCTGTTCCAGAAGAGACGTCATTGTTGGCCTTGACGCGGCGCAGGTCACAGTGCCTGATGGAGTTTGGTCTTATGTGGAAAAATGCGAAGAAGCAGCTGAAACAACAGTCAGGGAAGTGGGGACGTATGCAGGTATGACAGTTCACAGCGGGAAATATTTTGTTCACACCTAGTACAGAGTCAGCTTATGTTATGTAGATTTACTCCAACTGTGCCATAATTATACCATACTGTGTCCCTGTATTCAGACCCCTTTATGTGCATTATTTTTTTAAATGATCAACAGTTAATTAGGCAATCGAGCATAACAATGCCTACAAACATGCATCTTTACACACCCACACTGTTTAAATGTATACCAGAACTACTCATGCAATAATAGTGGCCAGTTGTGTAAGGTAGTAACAGTGGACCCAGTGCAGGCTAGTAAGACGGACCCTTGTGCGCCTGACATCAGACATCAACATACATATTAGCTAGCAATCATCATTGCTTATCTGTTCTGTATACACCAAAAATACCAAAGAAAACAAGAAATTATTCTTTAATTTACACTTTTTTATAGTTCATTTATAGCCCTGCGATGGACTGGTGACTTGTCCATGGTGTACCCCGCCTCTCGCCCATGTCAGCTGGGATAGGCTCCAAACCCCCTGTGACCTGTCAGGATGAGCGGTTACGGACGATGGATGGATGGATAGTTTATTTAATAGTTTTAATAGTTTATGTAGAGCAGGAATACAATTTTGTTATAGTTTGCTGCCCCCCACACCAAAAGAAAGAAAAAGAATAAAAATTTAAAAAAGAACAGAAAAGCCTGATGGTGATGGGTTTGCTTTTTCGAGACATATAAAGCAAATAGCAATCTACTAGGTCCACTAGGCCCCAGTGCAATCTCACTGCCTGCACTGTCTGTAATTATACCACTGATGGTGGCACAGCAGTCAAGAAGGAAATACAAGTTAATTACAGACAACAACAAACAAGAAAGGACTTTTAAAAAATGAATAATAAATAAAAACATTAAAAAAAAAAAAACCAGACAAATAAATCAATGCAATGGAGCAAACAATAAAGGAATGGAAAACATTGCTAATTAACATAAGAATGATTCTATAGACAGTCATTTATCAAATAACATCAGAACCAAATTTTGCATTTAATGTACATGTATTACAGAATGGTGGTGAGATTCTTAAAACCACCATGTGTACAATTTGGAAATTTTCATTTTTGCCACCCCATCAAGGTGTAGAATAGACCCTCTTTCTGTTGGTAAACATTCTTTTTTTTTATGTGGAGGCAAAACTATTCCCTAAACACATTAGCCAACATGAGCTAGCAAGTTGTGTTAGCTTGTTTCTTAAAGGGATAGTTCACCCAAAAATGAAAATTCAGTCATTATCTACTCAACCTCATGCTGATTGAAAGTTCTATCTATCCCTTTAACGATGGCTGAAGAAAATCTGATTTTGTCTTAATATGTACGGTAAATCACTCTCCAGGACCACAAGTGCTTTTTGAAAAAGTTCACATTAACCAAATGGGACCAGACATGCTGACCAGTACACGCTCACTCAATGGCTGGACCATCTTTCTGCGATTGCCACAGGGTTGGGCGACTGGGCAAATATATTGGCGATTCCATTCATTCCACTGTTGTTTTTTGGGGGCAGATTTTTGTCCTTTTATTTAGCTAATTTAATGGTCTGCATCAGTGACAGGTGCTGCTCCGGGTCAGGATGGTGCACTGGGCCAGAGGATGAGTGAGAGTAAAACAGTCTGTAGAGCCAGACTGTTGTCACATCTACCACAGTGACTTAAGGAATTTTAAGGGTTTTGTTGAGTTTTATTTTCTTTGTCTGTTGAGTTTCAATGAAGTGTTTTTTTTACAGTGTTAACAAGGCAATTAAAGCTCATCTTATTCAGTAAAAGAGAGAAACTTGAATTTAGAGGGTGATCTGTTGTATTTTTTTGGTTTAATAAGGAAAATAGGTATGAGAATATTCCCTTGCTTGACATTTTGTGAGTTCATTTTGTTTATTTTGTCATGGCTTACATGCATCTTCCAGCTTTCATCTTACCACGTTTAACCTTAGTTGTCCTCTTCTTTTTCTTTTTCTTGGAATGACAGTGGCAGCTGGTTTGAGTTAAAACTTCAATGAGCCATTACTACTACAAAAAAGGGTCTGTTGGACAGGGATGGTACCAATATCCAAGAGTTACTGAAATCTATCTAGCTAATTTTGGCCAAAAAATTAAAATATAACCACTCTTTTCCATCAGTGTCTTGTCAGTGTTAGTGTGATTCAGTATTGTGTCAAAGCACCTGTGCCAATATAGATGCAAAACTATGCATTTTCAAGTTTTTAAAATTATGCCTCACATTGGTTTAGTCCTACTGCCTACCTATAGCCATGGGTCTCTTTTTACTGCCAAAATATTTAATATGTGAATTAAGCAACTAGCAGCAACTCTAGCGAGTTATTCACACCATTAGAAGGAAAGAGAGAGATATACACAAAAGTATTATTTTGTCATTTATTCTCATGCTCATACTCTCATGGCAGCAGCACAGCATCTCTCTGTCTCACCTTGCACCGTGCACCACAGGCAGAAGACTGACAGCTTTCACTATGCTTATGGGGACACTGTGTCTGTTGCTCTGAAACTTTGGCAGACAACACTGAAGGAGAACAAGGGTGGGAGAGAACATAGTTGCAGCACTAACCTGGTTTTGTTACCAGTGATGTAACATGATAGTATCAAACAAGACACTAATTTTGATAAAATATTATGAATTATTCTTTGGGTTATTATTTATTGTAATGTTTTTTAATCCCAAACCACAATATTTACATATCCAAGTAGTTTTGTGCCTAAACCTAATAGAAATAATTAGATTAAAGCACACACTAAAGTACTCAAGCAAAGCAATTTCACATTTTCCTTTCATGGAGTTTCGAGATATATCCTGACTTTTGGTCTCAAATAGGTTAAACTCCTATTAACCATGGTTGTGTTTGATGTTTGATGTGCCATGTTCTGCAAATAGATCCCCTAAATCTTACCTACTGGACCTTTCATTTAATATCTGTGCAAAGATCTCTTTTTTTTATAATTATTTTAACCACAATGTTTCCCTAACCTTAATCAAGTAGTTTTGAGCCTAAACCAAATCAAATCCTAAAGCAGTTCTCAACTAAACAATTTCATATTAGACTTTTCAAGTTGTAGGACTTGCCAAATACACATTAAGTGGTCAAAATTGATGCAGCAGGGGTAGAGATGTTCCGACTTTTGGTCTAGAATGGGTTAAACTCCAAAACACTCAATCCTATATTTCCCATGATGCACCTCAATAGCATATTTTATTGGTTGCTGAGCAGAACTCCTTGTGACGAGCAAACGGAACTTCTTAGAGTAGTAAAATTAATGTAGTGCTCCCTTTAACCATTGCAGTGTAACAATTTTGTAATGTTTTTTGCCAATTTTCCAAAAATAAAAACTTATGGCTTAAGAATGGGGTAAAAGATGTTTTAGAAATGCAAAAAAATTAACATACAGGCTTTAATTTAATAGAGTAAATGCATTTTCCCCTGTCAAGTTAGAGGTGCAGGCAGTGATTCTGGTGAAAGATTGATCGTTGAGTCTCATTCAGTCATCAAATAGAGACATTTTGGGAAAGAGACTAACAATCCCCTCTGTGAGTCTCCCGTCACGGGCTAGAAGCCTGAATGTAGTTTTCTCTCAGACAAATTGAATGAAAATTTTTACCCAATGACACCAAAAATAAAAAAAACTGCTATACCCCAGCTTTAAATCATATTTTTTCTGTATGTCTGTCATGATATTATTTAGTAAATAATCAACAGAGAATAAGATTCTCTATCTACATCGGTGAACACTACATTGAAGCTCTAATTGCAGGCAGCACTGACCTGTTTCTGTCTGACTCTGTTGTTACTGAACTCACTTTTTGCGCTTGCATTCGACCAAAGACAGCATCTCTTCCAATATGCTGCAGCGTCACAGGACTGTTTTGACTGACCCGTCCAACTGGTGTGGATGCTAACAATAACTACAACAGAACCGCTTGTCACAGTTTCCGCCAGGGCTGGATTTTGCCCTCGGACCTGTCTAGCCTACTTTCACAAGAGCAAAGCTCGTCTGTCAAAATGCGTTACAGTGAATGATGGCTTTTCTGTTTTTATGCTGCAATATTGGAGGAGCTTTTTTTTTTTTTTTTTTTTTTTTTTGCTCCAACTGAAAGGACCTCTTCATGTGACAGGAGCAAACAAGGGGTGCATTTGACTTGCAGCACCCGATCCATGCTCATTTATGCAGCCTAACCTCTATTTCTCTGAACTATAAATAACCAAAAACCCTCCCTAATGGAGTAATTTACACACACCCTGCCAGAGCCATTGACAGGACTCTCTCCTATGGCAAATGTCTGGCATTTAGCAAATCAATGACATGAGTTATGAAGAGGAGCCGGGGCCTTCGCTGCCTCTCCATTCTTCTCAATAACAAAAGAGGAAGTGCATTAAAAACTAGCATTGATGGGTTGTTGGGAGTTGCAGTCAATGAGCTCTTGGAGTTTAAAATTAAAAGGCTCTTAGGGTGAAAATTGTTTTCTCTGGTCATCCGTCATGTCGTGAAGGGTCTTTTTCATAGTGATTAATTAGAAACTAAAAGGGTAAGAGGAGGAGGGGGGGTTGGAAATCCAGTTGTTATAAAATCTCGGTGTACTTATCCTGCCCAGCTGTGAGTTAATGACACCAGCTCTCGCCTTGACTAAGTGTTATTGCTGCAGTCCATAATTTCATCTTGAAAATGGGCAAGGGAGTGGATCTTCCTTATAGTAATTGAGTATTGATTTGAAAATAAACAGCAGCGAGACTCCCACCCAACTGACAGACCCATCTTTCGGATGGAATCGACAATAAATGGGCCCCTGGTTGGAGGGAAAGTTATGGATCAGGATGATACAGTCAAGCGCGCCTTTCCCCCTGCGATCTCTCTTCCAATATATATTGGATTTTAGATAACCCATTTACGAGCCCTGTCATCTAAAACCTATAGTTTTGAGCAGGCGGATGATAAGTTAAGGCCGGGACTTTGTACAGATCTTTGGTGCTGCTTACACTTCTGCAGCCCCACATGTTTTAAAGGGATAGTTCAGATTATTTGAAGCAGGGCTGTATGAAGGACACTGTAAATCATTTTAAAGGAGAAATCTGTAATATATTTCCTGTAATCAATCACGAAACGACCACACTGTATCATCTGAGATCAAGGAAACATCTTAAGTTGTAATACTCGTTTCACTTGACATGAACGCTACAGCTGCGGCGCCCCCCCCCCCCTGAAAATTTCCATTCTGGACTGTAATAACTGTTTTGTAATCAGAGTTCAAATCAATGCCGAACTTTCACCAAATGAGTAAACCGCTGTTTATGAGTTATAAAAAATCATTAATAATCTTGAAGAAGGCATAAATGTTTATAGCTGTTAAATTAAGCAAAATGTTAATGGAGTTTGGCAGGTAGTGAGACGGCCACCAGTAGTGGGCTTTTGTTTACACTGACAGACGACTATAACAAGAGTTATAAACAGATCAGCTCACTGTGGATGAATTGTTGTTGCTTCTCATTGTCCATTTTTGTGGTTGTGTGCATCCTGCGCTCCAATGGAACTCCTGTAGCCAGTCTGTCTCTGTCTGGGGAGGAGGAGGAGGCAAGGGGGAAATATTTCACTGCAACCATATAGATTGTACATTAAACAGGATTTCAACCTATCTAATATGCGGTATAAGGCTTCAACTCACTATTTGGACTGCTGTACTCATTTTTGCATGCACAATGGCTACATATCGCTCCTTTAAGCTGGTTCAACTTAAAAATGTATGCTCAGGCATAATAATGAATTTGATACCACTGTTTTAACTATGACAAGAAACAACCATGATTTATTGTAACAGGTATTAAAGACACACAGCAAGTTGCCATCATTCATGTTTTCTTAAAACTACAAAACAGAGAGGTCTGAGTTTTTACTCTTAAAAAACTGCATGCTGGGAAGTCTGCTAATATGCTGATCATGTTTCTTTCAAAACTTAATAAGTTGAGTGTTCTCACAGCAGTACATTAATATAACTCAAAAGGCTTCAAGTCAGAACAACTCATGTTCTGAAGTGGTCTTCAAATCAAAACTAGAAAACTGATTTAACTTGAGAGTATAAAAACACACATTTATGTTGAATCAACGAGAAAAGATTAGTTGATTCCACTAAATGTATTATACTGTTTTACAGTGTAATAAAAGTCAGTAGATACCAGTCAACATGCCCTGAGTTTGGAGAAGCAGAGAGGAGTAACAGCATGGAAGCTAAGCAAAGAACTGTTGTGGACTGAGTCAGCAACAAAAGGTATTTTAGCCACTTTAGGATGTTATATAAGCCAAATATTGCTTTCCCCAAACCAACAAAACACCATAGGAGAAATCTGTAATTTTACCTTGCAGAACACATGAGTTCCTGGTCTCCCACTGCCTCCATCTGTTAGTTTGTTTGTATTAATGTGTGACTTTGGTGCATCCGGAATATACGTTTTAAAATACAGAAGTCACACACATAACACACATAATCTAACAGATTGAGGCAGTGGTAGGCCAGCAACTCCCTCGTTCTGCAAGGTAAAATTAGTGATTTTGCCTATGGACTTTGGTTGATTGGAAAGAGCAATATTAGACTTATGTACTGGCAATTTCCCATCAGAAAAGGCAATGTAACGGTGAAAATATTCTAAATACAGTATACACTTAAACGTACAATGTGTAGGTTCTGCCACCATGAGATCTCTCGCACATAAAAACACTAAGAAGAGATGTAGTTTGATGATGTCATGAAGTGGCGTTGGATCATGGGAGTTGTTTTCTTCACCTTTAAACAACCATCTAGCTGATTAAAGTCAATCTGATGTGGCACAAATCATGTTCATGGATGTTTTATTCACATATGTTTAGTCCCCTTCACAGACTTTTTTCTTCATTCACATGTCCCATGTTTTCCTCTAAGTTATAGCGACTAGCGAGCAACGTCTTGCAGGACATGAATAAATTATGGATTTCTCTGGATTTGAACATTGTTGGGAACATTTGAATAATGCACACAACTCAACAAAATATATGACATATGTCTAGCATTTGTATACATATTAATGCAGAAATCTTACATCTTATAGCTGTAAACTGATATTGATTTTTTGGATATCTAAAATACCTTTTGTTGCTGACCCTGTCCACAGCAATTCATGGCTTAGGACCCATGCTGGGGGCCCTCTCAACTCGTCCAAACTGGGGACATGCTGACTACTGTAAGTACACTGACAATCACACGACTCTACATCAAATAACCTGAACTATCCCTTTAATGCATGTATCATATTGGAAATAATATCTGCGATGAAACTGTGATGAAACTGCAGCCTGACTGAAATGAAATGAGATTCCGAGGCAGCGTTAAGCAAATGTTTGATGTCAAACATAATGTATGCTCTCATAAATGCAAAGTACATCTGTCTAGCCGTGGGCAAATACCTTTATCTGACTGTGAGGGGGAGAGAGTGGTAATGGTTCAACAGCTCAGTGAATCGACATAATACGAGGAGTCTAACACTTATGTCAGGGCGGCCGTTAACCTCTGCGTAATCACTGTTGAACTATGTTCGCACGCCCAACACTTCCCCGCAGAGCCCCCCGCTCGGCGCTAACGACATACAAATGTGCTATTCGTTTTCATTAGCCGCCACTTCACTTTTGATTCAGGGGAAACAGTGGAGCTGGGTGGTGGTGGTGGTGGTGTGAGGGAGGGGTCAACGTGGAGGAGTAACAACGGTGCTCTGCCAAATGACCTCTAGGTTCCTATCAGGCTGGAGAACAGATTAACAGAGAGATACGGGGCTCAGTTAATTTCACCGGCTGCCCTCGGAGTGCTGGAGGTGATGTCAAAACGCGGTCGCCGACGCGCTATTGTGTTGTCATTCACACCTGCCTAATGACTCCTGATTATCATTCACATGCTAATGCTTCATTTGTTATCGGTGTGACCCACGTCGGGAGCATTATGAACCGTTATCTATATTTATCTTGTCAATTATTGATTGCCTTTTCCCGCTGCACGTCATTATTAATTTGACGCGCTGTGTCAAACTCACTGTTAATCATATTTAAACAGATATGGGGAGATAAAAATCAATTTTCCATTATCCTTGAGGTTTTTTTTTTTTCTTTTTTCATATCCATCCGGCACTGCGGAGGGGACTTGAGAGATCGGCTATGCATGACTGAGCAGATCCAGAGTAAATAATCATCTAATTTTGAGTTTAATGGGAAAGCAGTGAAAAGATGGAAGTGGTGTCTTGAGTTTTTCTCAAGGTAAGATGATATAATATACACTGTAAAAAGAAACTATTTGTTTTAAAGCTACTACAAGGCATTTTTTAACAGGTTATGAAACAGCCTCAATTTAATACTGACGCCTCTATATGACCTGTGTAAGTGAATGAAACTTCAGATTCTCTTGAAATCAGATTAAATGAGGCTGTGTTTACATTTTACCTGGCAAAGTGACAGTGAGTAGTATGTACACCAATTAAAAAGAAGCAAGATGAGATTTTTATTTACATTTTTTTATTTTAGACATAATAGTTTGTGGTTATTACGCATGAAAACACTACCGCTTTTGTCCACAGGGGGCTCCAAAATCAACAAAATATGAAAGCTGCTCCTTGTTGCTTTAACTTAAAAAAGTTCATGTCCGGGCTGCTTTAAAATTGAAAAGACGGTTTGGGGTAATTTTATAATGATTCAGAGCAAATCATTTTTTTGAGTAAAATTAACTTGATATTAATTCAGTTGTACTTGTGAAAACATGTTCACATTGTTTTTATTATTGTGAAAACAAGCAATCATGTACAGACACATAACAAGTTTTCATCATATGTTTTCTTTAAACTATTTTTAAAAAAGGGTCTCAGGTGAGTTTTTACTCTCCCACAATGCATGCTGGGAAGTCTGCTATGCTGATAATGTTTCTTTGGAAACTTAATTTAATGAGTTGATTGAACTCTGTACAGTACATTTATTTAACTCATTATTTCAAGTTTGAAGAACTCATGTTTATGAGTTCTGAAAGTAAATACTACACTGTAAAAAAGTTGATACAACTTAAAATGTCAAGGCAATTTCCTGCAATAGATTTTTGAGTTTTAAGCCCAATTAAAACTCTTAAGCGGAAATGATATAAACTTGGAAAAAGTTTTGCCAATAATCTTTGGTTGAGATTTATGTTTCTTCTTTAGATAAACTGAAGTCTTTGAATTTTACAAGATCAAAAAAAAAATGTATTTCAAAAATTGGTCACAGTGAGCTGTGAACCTGCCTGAAAATAAATGGTTGTAATTGAAAATATTATATTACCTGTTGTGCACTTTCACTTCAATGAGTTTACTCAATAATGTTGAAATACAATTTTTCTGTGCAGGGGAACGGTCTCTAAAACTCAAAAATTGAAGTTTATCTACAAAAGAAAAGTAAATTATCTCAACAAAAGATTATTAGTTGGTTAAACTTTTTCCAAAACTTAAGAGTATGAGTTGGGCTCAGAAATCAAAAATCTATTGCAGTAAGTTGCCTTAAAATTTTGAGTTTTCTTAACTTTTTTGTTTTTTACAGTGTAGAAATCTAATTCTAAGACTGATTATTTGAATAAATAAAACATATATATTTACATAAAGTTAACTAGAAGTTGATTCTACTAAATTCTTGTCTGATTTTTTACAGTGTAGGGTTTTCAGATGTTTTACTGAGCTGCTGTTATGGTATTCACACAGCTCTTATCACTTTGTGAATGTTGCTTCTGTATCCATGTTGCAGAGATGTACCTGCTATCTCCAGCATAAACACTTACCTAACAGGCTTTAATGTCGCAATTATATCTGATACTGAAGCAGCGTTACACCATATAAAGGAGTTGTGTGGTAGCATTTCAGAAAAAGAAACAAAACTAGTTTAGCTCTTTTTTCTGGGAACAGAAGCAGGACAGAAAGAGAAGAAGCCTAAAGAGCTATTACCCAGTGGAAGGTAATGGCGCGAGGCGCGGGAGGATACAAATAGCTGAGGAAGGGCACTTCACCCAGATAATGGGGTTGAAGGATTCTGGCATGGCGAGATTCATGTACAGACAAGGCTCCTTTGATGCAGTGACATTGGAGAGCCCATAAAAGCCGTGGTATAAAATACAGAGGCGTTACTGCGAGCTAATAGGATCCCTCAGCTTTTTGGAGGCAGATTTAGCATAGCCTGACATGGCAGACACAGAAACACTAATTGGATACACCTACCTGGGTTCAATAAATGAACACGAGGGGATCCATCAGAGGGGATGGAGTTCAGACAGGGGCTGCTTTAGCAACGGTGGAGAAATGGTGGGTGTAACACTGAGCTCGCTGCACACATCAGCAACAAAAGATTTCAACTTAAAAAAGCTTGCTGGCGCTGAGATAATATTGATGCAACGCTTAAAAATGGACACCCATAAATCTTTAAAGTAAAGATTTCTCATATTTTTACACTTTACAGTTTTTATGTTATGCACTGCATGTATTAAACACATTCTACAGTGTAAATCTTGTACTGTGAAATATTTGGCCACCAAGAGGAAAGTGTATAATGATGTATCCTTGTATCTGTCCACTGTGTTGTAGTTCCCAGTGCACAAAAGTGATCACCTCATCCAAATCAGCTACGTTATATACAAAACAGTATACTGAAATGAATGAAGAGATGACTTATCAGCAGGCTCAAACGGAATCAACAAATTTTTTTTTTTTTTTTTTTTTTGCTTATGTAATATGATACACAAAAATCTGAGCAATTCTGAGCAAAAATAATCACATACAACACATCAAAACAACCTAAAATTACATCATGCAGGGCTGAAGGAAATATTTAGTAGATTATAGTACAGCCTCTAAATTTGAGATTTTATTTCAAAATCTGCTGGTAAAGGAAACCTACAGAAAATGTAGGACATAAAATGCAGGGTTCAGTGTGGAGCAGAGAGAGCAAAAATGAATTTGCAAAACCATTAATCTTTAATCGTTAATCTACCAATAATTACCACTTCAACAAACACACTGTTAAATAACTGATAAGGTGCTTGTTAACATTCTGAGTTTTACATCTCTATTTGTTTAAATCGGCTTAAAAACCGGAAAATCTGCAGAAATTTAATCAGAATTAAGTTTCCAGACTTTTTTAACAGGGGGGGACTGACGCATGCAGGGGTGTTGTGAAGTACGCACATATGCACATTAATGTACCATTTCTCATATAAACTTTAATTACTAACATTACGATATGATACAATTTCTAACACCCTTGTGTTTAATTATTTTTTCTTTAAGAGATAAATAGTCCTACCAATCACAACAAAGCAGAGTAGCACCATAAAAATAAGAGCTTGCATACTTTTATTTTTTAAGTCCTCAAAAAGAAATTGTATCTCCATAATGCATTCATTATTGAAATAAATTAATCTTGTAAGAATTAAAAGTAGGCTACAATCAAAAGAAATCTGTGCACATTTAAAAATAGTCATCAAACAGTTGATCCAAACTATAGCCCTGCCTGCCACCAGATCATATTTTAGGATATTCAAAGACCAATCAGATTTCAAGGGTGGCCAGTGGCCCCCTGACTCGTGTAGTATAGATGCTGACAATAATGAACCTCCACCATGCCGACTGTGTCAGGATAAAGAAACAGCCAAAGTTCACATTTGAAACCCTGAGCTGCTCCCTGCCAGAGGGGCTGGTGATTCAGGTGGCCTTCAGTGCTGATTCCTAATGAGCGACCGGTGAGCCCAACATGTGTAGTGTACAGCCGGTAAAAGCCCAAACTCAAAGCTCTCCGTGCTCCCGGACAAATGATACATGCATGATTTATTTCACACATGGGAAACTGAGGTTTGATTCTCCCCGTCTGCATCCAGCCAGACACCATTTAGCGACGCTGTCAGAAAAGCTCTTTAGACGGACTAATCTTTGGCCCACTGACAGCTGTGTCCTCTTCCAAAATGAGCACAAATTCCCTGAGACCAGCTTCTCCTCCGGCTCAGATCAATATGGCTCTGATAAGCCAGGACACCTTCCAGGAGCTGCAGGGCATGAGGAAGGGCTCTGACATATCATGATTTGGGCTTTAATTACTTGGCACATGCAGCTGACTCTAATGCATGTATAAATGTGTCTGTGTGTGTGTTTGTGTGTGTGTGGTGTGTACATTCAAGGATGTGTGTTCCTGCAAGGCAATTATCAGTGTGATTGATTACGGTACACATACACTTGGTGTAGTAAGCTAGGACTTACATATGGATGTCACGTTTACCCAACCAAGTGTACAAGCAGCCATGTAGCCAAACTTTTTTTAAAAATTAAAATGCCCTATAATGCTCCTTTATTCTATACACCATATTTCATACATTCTCAGAATTGGGACAAAAATGTATTTTGAGGGAGTTTTGATTTTTATTCTTCAGTTATGCTGGGAAAAAAAAAAGATCAAACTCTTGGCTATTAAACCTTGTAACGGGCCAAATGTGGATGTCAACTCTGTCAGATGGAAAATCTGGTCACAAAGTGTTGCTTTTTCATTTCACAGCATAGTCATAGTGAGTAGCCACTCTATTTTTTAAAGCTGCAAAGAGTTCTCTTAATACTAATACAAATGCACAATTTTAAACTATAATTCTTATTAAGCTTTGAGTTACACACTTGATAGCAATATATTTTTATGAATTTGTCAAAAAATCAAAAGCCTACAGTGTTTGAGCAGTATCCCTGCCTTTTTTAAACCAGGAAGAGAGACATGGGTCCTTTTGGGTATAGCTAAACCTTTTTATGCCTGATTAAATCATGTTTTTGTAAAAAATTGACAGAGATGACAATCTGGGACACAACTTTAAAGGGCCAACATTTTTATTTAGAAAATTTATTTAAAACAAAGATGAGTATAATAGCACATTTTATACATTTGTCATCAGTAGGTATTGTTAGTTTGAGATTTTTAAGGCTTTTAACACATTTTAAATTATTTGAAGTTGTGAATTCTTGCCTGGGACAAGGGTACAGACCAAATTTAGAAATTAATAAAAATAAAGTAGACCAAAATATTTCATAAATGACATATATTTCATACATATAAACCCTTAAAGAATACATTTTAATCAAAAAATGATTGAGAGTGTTAGTATTAATAATTTTTAATGTTTTTTTGTGTAATGTAGGCTAATTTTAGCATTTAAAAAGACAAAACTGGAATTTTGAACGACTGTTTTAGTTTGACAGTGTATAATTAGACATTGAAATGGATTTGAGCGCTGAACATTTTTGTGTCGCTGCTCTGTTGGAACACAGATTTCAGCCAGCAAAACCTTAGAACTCAAGTGTGTGGCGCTGTCCGAGGTGCTGATCCTGGGGCAGCCCAGAACGGTGGAAATAGACCATTGTGAGAATAAGCAATTAAAAAAAACAAAGCAAACAAATAAGAACTGCCATCTTTTGTGAGACTGAAAAATAACCTAAAGAAATTCTGGATAGTTTTAGTGAAAGATGATTAGCTTATCTGATCTGAATGTGCTCACAGTTAAAAAAAAAAAAAAAAAAGAGAATATGAATATCATGCTAAATATATTAGCTGCTGGCAAATGCTAATGCTTACTAATCTATGTATTTTAGATTTTAGATCACAAATTGCTGGCATGTTTGATGTCAACCTTCCCTCAACTGGCCACAATACATGCAAACACACACACCAGTATCATGTTGTTGATATAGTATATATGTTTCACTAATGGTCTGAGAGAGGACGCCGCCTGTCCTCCTGAGCCGCAGCATATATGATCCCTCTCAGCAGACACATATTTAATTTGTTATCTCCCCAGCACGCTGCAGGCCTCTGGCTAGCATGGCGGAATGGGAAATAAATGACACAGAGGGGAGTGAGCCCGTCACTCTGCCAGCCCACAGGCCTTCACATAAATAGCTTTTAACACGGGGATCAATAATGTTAAGTTGTGATTAAATAGATTATTACATTCAAAATTAGACACCCCAGGGGCTAACACGTGTTTATGGAATAACCAAAGGAGAGCTGTTACACTCCCTTAGTCTTTAAAGGAGTAGATGTTTGGAATATGCCAGTTGTTTGTTTCAAAGATAAATCATGCAGTCTTCAGTAAATACAGTTGAATGTAGTGGAGAGGAGGACAAGGAAATGCAGAGATTCAATATATTGTATGTACAGGCACTGAACTTTTATTTTCTACCTCAAACCCCTTAAATAAAGCATATCATAAGGAAACAAAAACAGTATGTAGTTCTGATACTATTTTCCTTTCATTTCATTCTCTTTAATCACCTTGAGAAGTGCAGTGGCCTTAATAGTGTAGTTCTTAACCTGTTTAAAGGTACAATAGTAACATTTCTCCATTAAAATGTCTAAAAATATTAGATATATGTTATATTTTGTTGAGTTGTGTTACATTATCTCAAATATTTTTAATGTTCAAATCACCTAGAGAAATTCATAATTTTATTCAAAGTAAGGGACTGTTTCATTTGGTCGCTAGTTGCTAAAATTTCTGGGGAAACACCGGATGATACATCAGAGAGTAAAGAAAGAAGTTGGTGAATGTGAATAAAACTTTAATACTCTAATACCTTCTCCATGGACATGATTTCTGCCTGAGTCACGATAGATTTTTATCAGCAGGGTGGTTGTTTAACAATGAAGACAACAACTCCCATGGTCCCATGACTTCTCCATGACATCATCAAACTACATCTTTTGATGTTGCTTTCATTGACAAACCCCTGGCACCAGAATTTACATACTATGGATTTTAGTCTTGAGTCTGCTGTCCTAGCTAATGCTTTCTTCTTCTTCTTCAGTATCATTCCTTAATGGAGAACGGTGTCCCTCAGGGCTCAGTGTTCGGGCCATTACTTTTCTCTGTTCATACGCTGCCAGTAGACCACATCCTTAAGCAATATAAAGACATTTTTCAGCAGTGAAAAGAGCTTTTAATGCTGGCGGTGCCTTCATCTAACCAGGAATGAGTGCATCTTTGCCGTCAGGGACCCAAGGCCTTGGAAAAGCTTTTTGGAAGATCTCAGGAGAGGTAAGCATTGTATCTACTTTTATATCTCCATTGAAAATCTGTTTATGCTCGTGAATAAGAATTAGAATTTTAATGTCATTCAGTGTATTTTTTATGGAGCTAGAACTCTGACTTTAAATTTTGGCATTAAAAATTAATTTGGCATTGAAAACAAGTCCTGAACTGAAAGAGGCAACATTGGCACTGACACACTTCTTGGCACTGAAAAATAAACACAGACATTAAAACTTATTTCAGCTTATCTGATATTTTTTTGTATTCTGATGTGTTTTTCAGTGACAATCTTCATATTTTTTCTCCATGTCTGTATTTTTTCAACAACTGTCAGAGCGTTTTTTTTTTTTTTTTTCATTTTGGTGTCAGAGGATTTCAGTGTCAACTTTCTGTCAATGTTTTGGCCTGGTGAGAAGAAGTTTAAAGGGAGGGGCAAGGAGCGTGACTGACATATAATCTGCAAGTGTTTCCAGATGTATGGTAATTATCATCATCAGTCATACCATAATTCTAACAATGGTACAATATATGGTCAATAACTCCAAAAAAAAAAAAAGGCGCGAAGTATGATCATTTTGCAACACAATGAAACCTAACAAGCAGCTGGAAAGGCATTGACACAGTGTGTAGATCTGGGACTTTTGTTTTGATGGGTGAGAACAGAAAGAATGATAGTAAAATGGGCTGTGATTAACTCAGGGTGAAGCGATATACAGTTTCAGTCTTGTAGTGATGACGGAGCCTCTGTATAACATGTTGCACATGGCATAGTTTTGACGTTCTATGTAGTATCTTGGCCCATACATGCCAACCCTCCCAATTTTGCTGGGACACTCCTGATTTTCATTGTCCCCTCAGGATCACAATTCTCCTGTATTTCATGACAAATTTTCACACCTTATGTTTTCCTTTTCATGATCACCACCCATTTCTGGCACCTTTTGAAGTCTCAAGGTTGGCAAGTTATGTCTTGGCCCCTTTCCAGGTTGTTTCACTATATACAACATTTTTGTGAAAATAAGATAATTTTAAAGTTGCAGTATGATATTGCTGTATTTTGGCAACACTACACTATGAAAAAATGTCACTCCTCTGGACCCAAATGTCTGCCCCTCGGCCTCTTACCTGACATCTAGCATACAGAAAAGTCCTCCAAGAGTTCACCTGAAACTTCCAAACTGTAAGTATGTTGAGTCTGTTTCTTAAGGCTAAATATTCCACTGGCGCGGCTACGTCGTGTTACAGCAGCTAGAGCTGGAGCTGCCTCTCATAGAACTTTGCTGGGTAAAACTTAATCATTAACTGACATTATGCTGGTCTAGCGGAGGTCTGCTGGAACAAGCGACCAGCATTAGCTAATGTCAGCTATCATAGCTAACATTACATTCTATGTGAAAAGCAAGAGCATAAAGAGACAACCTTGCTTCTGGTTTTCCAGGTGAACCTGTGAAAGCTGTAGCCACAGTGTGCGGTCATGTCAGAGCCAACCGCCAAAAATCACAAGATTGTTGCTGAAAAACACATCACAAAAAACACACATCACAATAAAATGAAACCACTTTATATGCATGTGATGTATTTTTCAGTGCCAAAACAACTTTTTCCTAATCAAGCATTTCAATGCCAGAGTTGTCTTTTTCAGTTCAAGAGTTGTTTTCAACACCAATGTTTTATTTCCACTGCCAAAAACTGAAGTCACTATTCTATCTCCAGGTGTGATTTCATTGATGCATGTGTTATCTGATGTTTCCCTCCAACTCTTAGTTTGTTTTCAATGGGCTTCGTTTTCATGTCTCATCACTAGGTATTGGTACTCAGAACCTTTGAGGTATCAAAATATTGATATAATCTAGTACTAAGTAGCATTGAAACCTCTCCAGTCAAATGATACCTGCAGTCAATCTTTTTGGTACATAACTCTCAAAAACAGGTATTGAATGTAGTACTCCATTGGTATTGGCATCACTTTAAGGGTACTGCTATTGCTACTGGTATCATAATTTTTTAAACAATAACCAGGTCTACTACTAGGTCATTTTAGATCCCGTCTCCCTCTCGGCAATCTGCCCATTATCCTCACCTTGTTTTCCCTGCCCATCTCCTCACCAGTGGCTCATTCTCTCAGTCCCTCAGTATATATACCAGTCCACATTTCCTAGCCCTCTGCCAGATTGTCTTATGTGTTTTTGCCAAGCTATCCTGTGCTATTTTCCCTGTTTCGCCTCATTGACCTGTTTTTGGATTCCCCGTTTGCCCCTTGTTGCATTTGTTTGCCTGTGTGACTGATTTCCTGGTTATGACTCTGTCTGAATTGTGAAGCAAACTGGACTTTCGGTGTAACTCTGCTATCCCATTGTCATGCTTTTGGGCTCAAATCTCCCAGTACTGGCACCCCTCACACTTACTCATGCTTTTACTTGTTTTGCTTTGAGCAGATTTTTATTTATCACATCACACCGGTGTTTTCATCGAAGCTCTTGCTGCTCTGTTTTACCAATAGACCTCGAATAAAACATGGCTCCATTCTTTCAAAACTGAAACCAAATTTGTTTTACAAGGCTAATCCATTTCTGACGGCTCTGCTTATTCTTCCAGCATAATAGGACCCCGAGTCCCTTTCTTTTCTGTGTGTGTGTGTGTGTGTGTGTGTGTGTGTAAGAGAGAGAGATTCTACCCCACAGCCTTTGCCAAATCCATTTGACTTCACACAGAAGTTCATTTATTAAATCTTTAATAGGCCCTTTTATTATGTATGCTTATAAAGATCCTAATAGAGATGTAAGGTAATGAAATTCTGCTTTTCTTAAAAAGCTCATGAATCTCCATAACTTTGTGATTTCAAAGAAAACCTGGTCCAACTGGCTCTGGTGTTTTATTTACAAAAAAATGTTCATTCAGTTTAATTAACTAAATATGATTTATCTTGCTGCCACCATCTTCCAAAATACTCATTATAAAGATACATCATTGTTTGGTAGCATAATTATTTGAATAAAGGTAATTAAAGAAATGCTGGACTTGTGGTTTTCTAAAAAATGTTAGAAGCCAAAAAAACGTATACAATGACGCTTATTGCAGGTGATACTTTACTAACTGATGAAACTTGCTCTCAGAAGGCCTCACATGGACCAAAATAGCTCCAATATCATGCATTCTGGAAGTGGAGGAGACTGGAAGTGGTGTGGCGTAATGGCAAGTTTTCATAGAGGAAAGTTGGTGTGCTGATAAGTGGCAGATAGAGGCTTTACACTTGGCCGGAGCATATCGGTAATAGCTCCAGGAGCAGCAGTGTATTGACTCCAGTCAAGGAGATGGAGGAGGGAAAGAGGAAACATTTCTGTCTGCGGTTTGAAGAGGGGTGACGCCCAGCTCTGGAAGAGTGCAGGTCTGCAGGGAGGAGTATCTGCCATGGAACAGATGTCCCAGTCACAGAGGCTGAGGGTGCAATCACACCTCCCATTTCTCTTTCTTTTTTTTTTTTTTGGACAGGTGGAGGATGTTGGTGTAGATAGCACTCTGGTGCATTAGTAGATTTATTCAAGTTGTCACTTTTCAAGTACAAGTTAAACAACGATAGTGCACAAATTGCACAGAGCGCAATTAGTGGTGGTGACAACATGTTTCTGAGAACCACATCAGTTTCCATCGCAGTTTGTGCCTCTTTCATGACCTTTTACTAAGAGCTGAGAGAAATAGAAAACAGATGGCTTCCTGCTTTACTTTTTTTTTTTGTTTTTACATTTTGAAATTAAGATGTGGGGTTTGGATTAAAGAGCAGCAGACCCTGAGACAATCAACAAATGCATTGGCTTTGCAGTCAGATCTGCTGGATGACTCCTGAAGGAGGACTCTGTGTTTTTACATCAGTGATGCTTTCTGCTCAAACACGGTCTAAGCTTTATGCACAGCTTTCCCAGATGTTGAACCTTTTATGTGAAGACCACATTATCATCGCCATCTTGTTGCTAATCACTCAACCTGACGCAAGTTCAAAAAAATGCATATATACTGTATATATGGTAAGACACCTGCAGGGACACGGCTCTCACCCCTGAGCGCCTTTCATTCAAGCTTCAGATTTACAGCACAAAGTTGTGATAATATGATGAGTTTTTCACTGTTCGTTGTACCTTTACCAGTCTCCCCTGTGAGTGGGTTGACCTGTTCTTTGTTCGCTTTTCTTGTTCCAAGGAGGTAAGTGAGGTGCTGGACAAAATGCAGTTTATGTACCATGCTGGTGGGAAGCCGTATTAACAAATGTTTATTTTCTCATACGTCTCAACATGCTGCTGAGTTCCTTCCTGTGATTTTCTGTATAGCCTTTATTTTACCTCACCCTGTTTCTGTGGTTTCCTTCAGCACAGCTCTTTAGTTTTGACATTTTCCTGCTTTTATATGAACCAACAGGTCCTTTCAGCACTGGGACACTGCACCACCTGCTTCCTGTGTACTTTATGTTAATATTTCAGTCAGGCATAAGCTTGACTGAATAAGCATAGCTTGTGTGTGTGTGTATCCGTGTGTATCTATCTGCAGCAATAGATATTATACAGATATTTTGTGAATATTTGTGACTGTATGCTGCAGGACGTCTCGTGGTTGCAGTGATTCGCATTTCTTGAAAAAATTTTTTTATTGACTGCTTTGTTTTATACCACCATTGACTGCTGACTCTTCACTCCTTTTAACCAGACAACTGCTTAATTTTGGGACCTTGTTTCAACAATGGACAACAGTCACATTTGTGTTGACAGATTCTTATCGTTCACATTTTCATTTCACAAGACTATTGGATACACGCTGGACACAGCCTGCCCTGCACTCCCTGTTTCCCACCACATTAAACACCAGACACACCTGGCACCTACTGAGTGCACTCTTGTAGTTGAGAATACATCAGTGTTTAGCGAAATGATTCATCCTAAGTCCTGCCCCTTTTCTCTCTGTGCTCCAATAACAGTTGAGCACACTTGGTACCCAACAAAGCCTCGGTCAGCTCAGTCCTGTTTCCTGTAGGCTACTTAGACATGCATTGTGTTAGACTGGCCTTATGTTGAAAAGAAAAACACAAGCAAAGTAAGCAAACTAGCTAAGCTAATCTACACAACATCAATCATTAACTGGCTGGTTAGCAAGTATTTTGCTAACATTTGCTAACTTAAGATGTTACTTATATGTAGCTTTTACAGGTTCCTCAGCAACAACTTTCAGACATCTTCAAAATTTCGTTTGCTTTCTGACTTAAACAAGGAGAGCGCACAGCATATCTAAGTGCTGGAAACAGGAAAGGAAAAAGTTGACTGAGGCGCTTCTGACTATCAAGCTTGCTCAAGTAGGAGCAGTTGACCCCTCCGAAGTACCAAAGTATCAAAATTCTAGCTAACTAGCTGGCTAATGACTTACGTAGATTAGCCAGCCAGTTAGTTAGGATTTTGATAACATTAGCAACTTAAAGATGTGACCCTAAATATTGAATTTAAAGGAAAAGTTGAAAAGTTGACTGAGCTACCAAGATGGATCATCTGAAACTATGTCACTTTTACAGGTCCTCCAACAATGTCTTGAAAAAAATCTTCAAAATTTGTTTTTCTTTCCAACATAGATGAGCCTAGACGTATCTTATTTAAGTACGAAAAACAGGAAAGAAAGCTAAACAGCAGGAGTTAAAGGAGTCATTTTTGGACATTTACAAAATACGCTTATTCTGGTTTTTGAAGAGAGAAGAGAAGTTCGATACCACTCCCATATCTGTCCGTTAAATATGAAACAGGAGACAGTTAACTTAGCCAAGAGTGAAAGCAGAGGAAAACAGCTGGCCTGAGTCTGTCTAAAGGTGAAAAAATCTACAGCACTTCTGACATCACACTAATTAATATGTTATATCTCATTTGTTTAAGCCATACAAAGTTCTGTAAACACAACCAGGCTTGCTGTTTCACCCCATTTCCAGTTTTTATGCTAAGCTAAATTAGCCTTTTCATGCTTGTAGGTTCATATTTAATGGACAGACATGAGAGTGGTGTCAATCTTCTCATGTAAGCCTCGGCCTCAGAATGAATAAGCATATTTGGGCTTTGGAATTTTTATGTTATCAAAAAGAACTAAATCAATATTAGCAGCGAAAAATGTTGGATTTTCCCACTGATCCAGTTTTACTCTCATTTTCTCTCCCTTGTCTACAAACTGGATCACTTTAGCGTTGCACACTCGAAGGTTGAGAAGATTCCAGTAATCCCTCTTCAAGTTTTTGGAGGTTTGAAGCGCATAAATTAGTTCATTAAACTTTTTTTTCCACCACAAAACTGCAAACATTACAGTCAGCACTTCATCTCAGGGCCTTAAGCACACCGTCCAGAAGTGCAGCCATTTGCACTTTTTATAAGCTTTATCCCCACCTAGTTATTCTAAGATCTGCTGCTAAATTTGTCCCTCATTCCCTCTCCCTAAGCTTAAGCCGTCAGCCCAGTAATACAGCTTCAAGAGCACATCTCCTACTAACTTATTTATTTATATATGCGTCTGCCTTTGGTTAAGGCCGCCATATTGCCGGGGTGCAGCACAGTGTGAGACATGGAGGCAGAATTTTTGCGTTACTTCACACTGCTTAGGTCTCTGTGGTAGAGCTTATCTGTAAAGCATCCTGCTTGAGGCCAGGTGAGGTCATTTTGATAAGCAAAAATTCAACCTCTGAAGAGTTTAGTGTATTTTTATATGGTTGCAGACTTTTTTTTGACAATAAAGGATGAAAATGAAACTTTTTTAATATAGTATGTTAATTTTCGAGAGCAAAGACAATAATTAGAAACATGAAATTCTGTGGTATTAAAGGGATAGTTCAGATTATTTGATGTAGAGTTGTATGAGATAGTCAGTGTATTACCTACAATAGATGTTGGTTGGCTCGCCCCCAGTTTGGAGAAGCTGAGATGGGCAGCAACAAAAGGTATATTAGCCACTTAAAGGTAGAGTCAGTTTGTTCAAGCTGTTCGTAAACGCATCAGGATGTCAGATACGAATGCTTTGGGTTGGTGAGTGGACCGCAGATATAAACACCACCACACACTTCTAGTGGGTCATATGTGATGAGTGAAAGGGTTTATGTTTATGAGTCTATAATTTATTTATTTTTTAAAGGAAAATGTTGCAGATTATACCTTTAAAAATGCTCCACTTTAAAATAAATCTATATCAGTTTAACTGTAGGCTATATTTAAAATATTTTTACTGCTTTACTCCACCATCAGCTTTTTCCAACAGGAAACCGCTCTTATATGAGTCACATATCACCCTGTCCAAACCAACCAAACTCCATGGGCGAAATCAATAATTTTACCTCACAGAACAAGGGAGTTATTGGTCTACTGCTGCCTCGATCACTTAGTTTGTTTATGTTATTGTGTGACTTTGATGAATCTGAACACAGAAGTCACACAATAACACAAACATCTAAGATATCGAGGCAGTGGCAGCAGCAGCAGCAACTCCAGTGTTGTGCAAGATAAAATGATTGATTTCGCCTATGGAGTTTAGTTGTTTTGAAAAGAACAGTATTTGGCTTATATAATGGCAGTGCTGTCTGATGGCAAAATAAAGTGGTGTAAATATTATAAATATAACATACACTTGTCACGGCCTTGAAGAGAGGCCTTTTCTTCTCTTTTGCTCTACCCCTCTTTGCTGGCTGTGTTTTCTGTGTTTCAGGTAGCAGGGGAGGTGTCTTTCTGAGACACCAATCTGGCACACCTGAGCAGGCCGGGCTCAGGAAGCTACAAAAGCAGACCTGCTCACGGATCTCACTCTCTCTTCTCCATGGCCTACAGACTGGGACTGACCTTTGCTTGTTTGTTAAGTTGATTTACTGACTGACCCATCCAACACAGCATGCACACTGACAACCATAGTTTATTAATTTTGTGGTATTTAATTATTTACTTATTTCATTAAACTTTTTGTTAAGACTTTGCAGATTATGTGTGGTCTCCCTTTTTTGTCACACACCATTGGACCAGGCTGTGACACACTTAAACTGATATATTTTTAGGTGGACCTTTGTTAAAGCTACTGCATGGAACTTTTTGATTGTGTTGATTTGGAGGCCATTGTGGACAAAAGCAGTATTGTTTTTGTTTTTTTTACCTCTGTAACTGCAAAATATGTCAAAACTAAGTTAATACGAATAAACCTGCTTCTTTTTAACTAGCTAATATACTACTCACTGTAGCTTTGCCTGGGAAAATGTAAACAAAGGCTTGTTTTATCTGATTTCACAGAGAATCTGACCTGGTGGCAGAAATTATATAGAAATACCCACTAATCCTGCTGATGGTGTTGTTTGGTTATATAGGTCATACAGAGGCATCAGTATTATATTGAAACTGTTTCATAACCAGTTAAAAACTCCTTGTCGTAGCTTCAAGTGGCTAAAATACCCTTTGTTGCTTACCGCGTCCTCAGTAATTCATTGCTTAGCCTCAGTGCTGCTGCCCCTCTCTGCTTCTCCAACCAACATCTACTGTAGCCAACACACTGACTATCGACAAGTACCTCCAATAACTACACACCAAATAATCTGAACTACCTTTTTAATGATTCTCTTGTCTCTCAGTGAACACACATATCATTCTTTCTGACTCCTAATATTGAATCTCACTCACACTCTGTAGGAGCTCTATATTTTGTGATATCCCACTTTTTTCTAAAAAAAAATTTGAATAGTTCACCTAAAGTTGAAATGTTGAAATGCTTTACAAGCATCTTTCATGCTGTTTTGTATTTTTAATGAGTGAAAGATCTACCCAGCATGACACAGAAGTCTACTTGCTCCTGCGAGAGCTAACATGAATTTCTTTGAGCACATATAACACGCATGTAACATCTAATTCTCACGATCTTCACGCTTCTAACACGGCTTTATCTCTCCCCAGCATTCAGCGGTGCAGTCCTTTCAGACGACTGCGTTCTCTGTGTTTCACATCTCACGCCGTTCTTCCCTCTGTCGAAAAACACAGCGAGGTGATATTCGGGTAACTGCAGGCTGTGAGGTAGAGCACCAGACTCCACCAGAGCGCCTGAAGTCAGCAAGGGGGAGGGACGTCATGATGTGTCAGCCAGCATCACATCACGTTTGGCTCCCAGCAAGGCGAAGGTCTCCGGCCAAATCAGTTTATATAATAGACAGGATGAAAAACAGCAACCTCAGTCAGATGCAGTCTGTACGCTTGGACACAATGGGGGCCATATATGCGTGATGTTTTCACCAATGATCAAGCCATTTCAAATTTCAGAGTTCATCTGGAGGTGAGACTTAATCCTGCCTGTCGGGGTTGAGGGTGGAATGAAATGAGGTTGAACAGGGAGGGATGAAAGGAGGGTCAGATAGGGATCGATGATACGCCAGGAGGTGTGGCAGTGAAGAACCTAGGGAGTGAGACTCAGGGCGGGGGCATGTCTCACTGAGGTTTTATTGAGAGAAAGGGTTTTACATGTGTAAAGGTAGGCACAGGAAACTGGATCAGTGAGGCTCGGTCTTTAAACAAACATCATTATAACCTATTTTAGATGATATTAAAACATCCTAGGAAGTGGCTTTATCTAAACAGAGACAAAAATATATGGAAACAGGAAAAAGAAATTACAACACAGGTAAACCCAGTTGATCACCTCTTTGAAATAAGACTGAGAGTTTACTAATCTATTTTCAGATCAACTGTTTTAAACACATGAGCATGGCAAACACCCCGGCATAGCATCTGTGTCAGAGGTGTGGCACCTTGGAACACATGCTCAGTTGCTGCCCAAAAGCGTTGGGGGAAGGACAATACTGCTGGCGCCACAACCAAGTTGTAACAGTATAAAAACTACACGATCAGTTCAAAATGGCCGACTTCCTGCTGTGTTTAGAGTATGGGCCTAAGAGCAATAAACTTTTGTGTACATCTGGACATTATACATGTGTCTGCTGATTTTTGGACATGTAGGATAAAAGTTCTGGCTGCGCTACTTCGATGAAATTTTGTAGGGGGCTCTATCGAGCCGTTTTTTCCACACCCCTGTGTAATAAAATACATGATTTTCACCATGACTGACATGTGCCATGTTTCATGCATTGTGGAGCACATTTAGGGCCCTCAAAAAAAAAAAATAAAAATAAAAAAAATGCAGTGTCCCGGTAGGAGAGGACTAAGGCTGTGCGAGCAGCCTTTGGCAAGAGGACTGAGGTGGTGGTGATGGCAGTAGGCAGCTGAGGAGGCCTCTTCAGGCTGCAGAACAGCTCAGATGGGCCCCCTGCCACGGCAGCTGCCTGAGGACTCCCTTTCAGGATTTGGAGATAAAAAGTTTAAATTATTACATAATTAAGACTTTTTATCTCATGATTACGACTTTTTATTTCAGAATTTTGACTTTCTCTCATAATTTTGATTTTTTTTATCTTTTAATTATGACTTTTATCTTATAATTTTGACTTTTTATTTATTTATTTATTTATTTTTTTTACCTCAGGTAAGTGGTGATTTGTGCCAAGTTTGAGGGAATTCTTTCAATGTGTTCTTGAGATATAGAGTTCATAGGAATGAAAACATAATGCTGGTCACGGCTGTCGCTGATGGCTGATCCTGACAAGCTGACGACCTTGCATAAATGACATTGATCAAAATAGATGCCTGAGGTAACAGAGCCAATTATATATTTTATCTCACAACATTCAATATAATTGGTGAATTTAAGAAAATAATAAACAATACAATTTTGACATAAATACATACATATTTATTGTGTGTGTGTATGTGTGTGTAATATGAACTTTGAATATGTGGAATGATTGAAACGTGAATATATGAGTGCTCAGGCACTAATGAATGCTGATAGACCTTTTTTTAATGGCAGCCATATTGATACGAAATGGGGTAAACACAGGTGTGTAGCAGGTGTTTAGCAGGGCCTTTCCAGTGAGCCACAGTACACACTAGCAGCATGTAGTTCCATTTCATCATAACATAATATGTCAATATTGTGTTTACAGCTTTTATTCCGCTGTTTCTAAGTGGCCAAAACGTAATTTAATCCTGGTTTGAGCAAAGGGTAAACACTAATCAGGTCACATAATCTGACGGGTCACTGAATTTGCTGCTACACCTGTGCACGCGACTCCGTTCTCCCTGCGTGGACGTGTTTCTCTCAGGCTGCAAGTTATGAACTTTTCAAGCGTGTTTTCTCCTCTGAGGTACCTGAGAACGCTACTTCACTTCACCAGGTGAGCTAACTATTTGCCACTTGTGCTAAAATGCTGTGTTTTAATGTGTTGTGTGCTTATTATTACTACTACAGAACAAGGCTGCTGATGCTGTTACGGTCTTGCTGGTAACTCTTCTTGCTATGTTTTGCTAAAGCTAGCTAGCTAGGCTAAAGTTACTGTGGTGGCTCAGCTGGTCCTTCATTCGTTGTTGGGCAGGTGCAGGTGTTTTCATGCTGTCGATTTACACAGTGAAATAAGATTTATGTTTGAGCATTAGGTTGTGTGTTCTGGCTGAAATGGCTTTGTGATATTTCCCTTTAGGCTGTCTGCATTGTTTAGGGGGCTTCTTATTGCTCAGTACAAACTGCAGTCTTGTAGTATCTATGTTGAATATTGCTTCAGGGATGTAAACATAACTGTGTCTGGCACACAGACCAGCACATAATTATGTTTCTGTAATATTGGCTTCTACAGGAAGTCATATAGCATTCATCAAACACAGTTACGCCAACAGTCATATTTCCTCCTTATATCTCATATTTTGCTAGTCATTTCATAATATAACAACTCAAAGCAATGGGTGTGAGTCACCTTGTTAATTTACATTATAACTGCTGCTACAACTATCCTCATTGCCAACCTAAGCTAATGCACTGATGTTCATCTGTTTATGAGGCTACATAATATTTTGTAAGTGGACTGGGTGTTCGATTGACCCTTGTGATTTCCTTCGTTCAAAGTAGATTCCACATACTGTAGTGGTGGCATCAGGCTATAACCGGGATTTTCCCTGTCTATCTAACTCAAAGGTTAACAACTATTTTGTATTATTTAATGCCTTTGTTGAAAATTCCAACAAAGATGCAAAGGCTATTTTTACGCTAATACTTTTGTGCTGACTTAACCATATTAATGAAAATTATGATTAATAAATTGTACTAAATTAGTCTCATGTAGCTCACCTGCTTTGATTGCCGATGTGTAATAAAGTTATTTTACTTAAATATTTGATTAGAATTCAAACATTCAACATTATTTCCATTGTCTGGATTAAAACATTGCCAAACCCGATGGTTTTACTAGCTGTCATCTGTCTGACTTTGCTGATATAAACATCCGGGGTTACCTAGGCGACCAGGCATACACGCTGAGCGAGAGGGGCTGCCGTCAGTGCCGCAGTGAGAGTGCCGCAGCCCTGACTAGTGACGGCTTTTAAATCAGATGCTCTTCGCAGAGATGCGCTGCACACAGCAGCATCTGTCCTGTCTTTTCACTGCGACTCTGCATTGAGATTTCAGGTATTATAACTTATACAAAAGTAACAAGGGCAGTACAACTATGATGCTCACACGTAGTCCGCGGATCACATGCATGCCGAACCGTGGAGGGCGGTCCTGTACGGGACACGGGTCAACTGCGATCCATTGCACCCCTAGCTGAGATGCCAGATATCGACTCTGCACAGATTTACATTAAATTGTTTAGTATTTAGTAATATCTATTTTTAACTGTAAAGTCTACTGTAAAATTGGTACATATCTTATAGCATATATAACAAAAATTGTCAAGTTGTGCATTATTGCAATCCGTTACAGTTACGGACAAAAAAGACATAATCAGATTACAGATACGTTTAGTGAAATTAGGGATTATTAGCCTGATAACAATTTTAAAACACATTTTAAAATAAAGAACGATACACTACTATGTGCAGTATGTGCACATTACAACTCTTCACTAGTCTCACAAGAGCACTCTGGTCTCATTTAAAGTCTGAGCTAATCTTACAGTTGCCATTATTGTGGCCTTTAGTATAAAAAAAAATGCTTTCAGTGAGTGGAAATTTCACAAATTGTTTGGCCTCTAAGTCAATCAATCATTAAATTGTGCACAACAAAAGAAGGAATAGTGCGACAAACTAATGAACCTAAAAATGAACATAAACCATAATATCAGGCTAAACAATTTCACCATATTTAATATTGAGATAATTCAAAAGTAGGGAAAAGTAAAGTCAAGTGGAAAGTCAAATTACATTACTTACTTACTATTAATATTGTGATACTTGATTACTGACTACTTTTTTGTAACAGGTAGTTAGTAATCTTAACCATTTCACTGTACGTACACTGTTAAATACCAGTAACATTCTGAAATCTGCAGCATCACCCAAATATGTTTTTCTATTAATACATTTATAAAAATTCCATCTAAAAAACATGTTGCTGGCTAAGATTTTTGTACATTTTAATGTTCCTGGAATAATGGAATTATAGATGTAAGATGTAAGAATATTAATAAAAATAGAGCCCAAAGACTTGGTGTGCTGCCAGGCTGCATGTAGGTGGTCTGTGTTTTCCATGGTAACTAATGAACAGTGGTGATAAACTTCTCACTACACTTCATCTACAAGACCTTGACTGTTTAAGAGCCACTATTGTGTATATTTCTATATTTTAAATTATTATTATATAGCATGTTGTTTACATTTACAGCTGAGGCTGCTTTATTGTTCCAGAGAACATAATGGACTGTAACAGAGGACAGGGACAAAAAAAAAAAAAAAAAAAAAAAAATCACTAGCTGAACACTTTCAAACAAAAGTGACCTTTAGACTAATTTGTTCGGAAATGTTACCTTTCATTTTATATTTAACAGCATAATTAAAATGTTTACTCATCAAGCGTTTTCTCATTTTGATCTGGCTGCACTGTGCTTGTCTTTTGTTTTCCATTTGTCTTCCACACAAAAGCCACTAATTAAAGATCTTTCGATATAGTAATCATCAATAGAGTGGCCTATAAACAGAAACCAACACAAATGAATGATGATAGGTCTTTTTGAGTATCTTGCTCTCACATGACATGAATCAATCAGCAGACAAAACAGGCTTGCTGGCCCAGCAACAATGAGTCCAATTGAGCCGAGCTGTGATTATGATTCACCAAACAGCATGATTCAAAGAATAGCAATGTTTAGCCCCAAGGGAACTGATCAAGCTTTCTTCGGAGGGAGTTTTCTGCCTCTCGGGGCCCCAGAATCAGCCAGTTGTATCGCTGATGATGTTGGAAGTGCCACTCAGTGGGATAACTTTCAAGTGATTGAGGGGGGCAATGAGATTTTTGTTTATTCAGGAGCCAGGTGCAGATAGCAGGGCCATTAATGATTGGAAGTTGATTACAAGTCACTTCTGCAGAGCACAGCGGGATGTTTCACAGTTTAATCAAGAACAAAAAGTTAATGGGTGCAGTTCCTCATTTGTTTATGCATTAATATCTAGGTTACTGTTCATTATTTGCTTGTTATATTAGTATGTTTCATCTTTTCATTTCAGTTTGGTATGAAGGCAGATAATGGCCATAAAAAATTTAATCTACCAATACCAAGTTGTGAAATTGAATCACCCTATTTAATGTTGAAATGTAAATTTATAATGCTGAATTATTTAACTTAGGAAACAATGAATCTGAATTTATGTGGCCCGAATCTATCTTAGAATCAAATGATTCACGTCTAAAAATTCAAAATGACCGGGTCAAATTAAGATCTTAAGATATGAAATTCTGACCAGAACATCAGGGATGTTTTGTTGTGGCCTATCAGCCATATTAGCCAAACATTTAAAATTGCTCTTCAAATACCAAAAAAACACAAGTAAAAGTGTACGTGCAAACATTTGCATGTCTGGGTAACTAGCATAGGATACTGCAGTAGTACTTCCAAGATTAAGACGCACATCACTGGTTAACCAGTCATTTTGTGGTATAATGTTACAAAAAGCCCTGCAAGAGATACGCAGGCTGGCAGCTCACCAGCGGCCAAGTGGAGCCACCAATCTGTCTTAAGCGGTCAGTCTTTTGTTGGCCACTCAGAATGTGATCCAATTATGAGGGTTTAGTAATTTGTCCATATTAAGCATCCAGACATGGTTATGCTAGATTGAAATAGCGTAACATTTTCATTTTCTCATTATAGTGTACTTTAATACAGTTTTTGTCCTTACATCGCCTTTATTTCTGTGTCTTCTTCTAAATATCAGTGTGTAGGGTTTAGTGGCATCTGAGCTATTGCAGAAACTAGGGGTGAGAGCAAAATTGATTCTCTGAAGTATTGTGATCATTTTTTTGATTGGTAATCAAACAAAGTCGTGTAGGGTGGGGTTAAAAGTTGATAGGTCACCAATAAAGTAAATGAATATAATCACACATGTCCATGCAATGATCAGTATGAATGCAAGCAAGAAAGAAAAACAACAAAAATAGAAACAAATAGCTGCTGATTTCACATTTTTAACTCAGTCTCACCAGATACAGCAAAGTCAAAGGGTCAAACTCAAAATACAGCAACTACTTGGAAGAGACATTGTGTGTTAGGAGAGAGCAGCACATGTATTTATATTTTATATATTGTTTACTACTTGATGAGCAGGAACAACTCGATATAGCACATTACTTCCAAAAAGTATGTGTATGTTTTATTCATCCTATTGTACATTTTATTTACCACTTCTGTATACAATCAAATTCAGGGTTTTGAAAGATCAGTTTTTAAGATGCTGCTAAAGTAAAACTCAAAGACTGACTGACATGTGATATAAATTGTTATTTGAAATGTGAGTCATAGTATACAGCCTCTCAAACTGTATGCTTCAACTTTGTCCAATGGCCTTCTGTTAAAAAAGCAAACAAAAATCACCATAGGCCTAAATCATAATATCAAATCGCAACACTCAGTGGTAGTATTGCAATACTTAAGAATCTGATATTGAATCAGCACTCAAGCATCAAGGTTGTATTGAATTGGGAGATAAGTGTGTTGTCCCAGCCCTAGTAGAAGCATGGTGGTGCAACATGGCAGACTGAAGAAGACCTGCACCCTGTATAAATATAAACAGCTCATTCTACGGTAACAAAAACACAATGATTCTTTTTTTCAGGTGATTATACACTAATGAAATTACACTTGTGAATATTTTATTCCATTTCTGCCATATTCTGCCAATAAATGCCCATAAATCTTACACATTGGACCTAGGGGTGGGCGGCATAAACGGTATACAGTAGAAGCTGATATGAATTTGGCCAACGATAGAGATTTTGACTATATCGGCCTACCGTAGGTTTACAGGAAGAAACTGCAATGTTTGTTTTTTACTGGGGCTGTAAAAGTTAACGCGTTACTGATGCAAAAATTTGTGGCGTTAAAATGCCACTTTTTTTTTTTTTTTAACATGCATTAAGGCACGTTCTGTCATATTGGCCTGATCAATAGTTTGAATCAGCAGCTGGAAATGAATCAGCTCGCAGCTGCGAAGACGAGCTTCTGTCACCCGACAATGTAAACAGGCTTGTGTGTTTAAGCGACTGGCTCAGTGCAAAGAAACAGAAGTATAAGAGGAGGGAGACGGCACAGCAGAGAGAGAGGGAGAGAGGGAGAGAGAGAGAGAAAATATGGACAGATGTGTCGACTTGATATAAAAACATTTCATGATCATGAATCATGTTATTAACATATACATCTGTGGTGCGTGATTTCTTTTTACTCCAGGTCCGATTTATGTACTTTTAAATACTATTATTTATCCGACATCACAACACGAGGGGGAGAGACGAGCTGCAGAGAGGAGGGAGGGAGGGGGAGCGAGTGTGTGAAGTGCCGACCGATATAAAAACTTTGTTGATGATGAATCCTGATGTTACTGTACAGTTCTGTGGTTTAAACTCTACAGATTAAAATATCTGTCTCTGTAAAGACCAAACTGACAGACGCTCGTCTCCTCACACACACAGTTTGTCACTGCGCTGCATTATTGTAAGTCATGATGAAGAGTCCAGACTCTGTCTCTCCTCTTCATGTCCTCGGTTTGTCTCGGTGTGCAGTTTGTTGTCTGCTGTTGTCTAAAACATCCTCACTGATGTAAACTGTCAGAGTGACACTGATGTAAATGATCCTGCTGCATTAATACAAAAACATGAATATTGCGCATCGTTTAGTCATTATACAGACTGAGCTGAATAAAGGTGAGGATTTTTCTCATCAGAGGATAATATTTTATTAAAGAAATAAACAATCATGAACAATAATAATACATAAATAAATAAATGCATATAAATAGTAACCTTTTCCTAAAATACTGTTTTAATTTTGTGTTACATTGTTTGGAGAAAGATCGTTACACGACTTCAAAATTACTTGAAAGGTATTTTTTTTAATAAGTTTTGCACAATAAATGTTCTTAAAATGGCATTCTATATATTATCTATATATTTTGAAGTGTGTTTATTCTGCTGCAATGTATCTGCTATGTGAGTATATTCAGAAACAGTCATTTTGACATATATATACAGAAGAAAAGAATATATCGCAATATATATCGTTACAGCACATGTATCAGATTATACTGCAATATAAATTTTAAGCCATATCGCCCAGCCCTAATTGGACCCTTAAACAGAGTTTTTGTTTAAATAGGCCAGAAGTCTGATTCCATTCAGGCTCGATTGCTTATCCCCTGTGTGGTGGATGATCAGGTCTGAATTTCTTCACTTGAATTTTGGTGTCTGAATTTGACCAAGCCCATTTGAACTACCAGGCTATTAGTCTTCCATCCAAACTGAGTGTAATGAGTTTAAGCATTTTCGAATATTAGGCACTTGAATTTATTTTCAAAGTAAAATGTTTAAGTGATGTATATTCATTGGTATTTAGAGTTCAACATTAAGTATTCAATGGTGGCGATTAAATCTCACAATTAGGTATTGACTTGCCTATAAGATTAACATCTTGCTGGCCATTATTTTCCTCCTAGTTTAGTGTCAGAACTCACACAGCGCAGTGTGTCAGTGGAGTTATGTTACCGAGTGTGGATTGTGTCTTTAATGAGCTATTTTCTTATTGCTGAGACTGTCAAGCTTCGTGCTCGAAGGGTTGAACGCAATCATTCTCCACCAATATGAAATAATGAAGTATGAAGGGTAATTGTTAAACAAGTGGCCTCCTGGGAATCTTTACAAGATTGTACCTGACATGCGTGATGTGTACGAGGCGTCGTGTTAGCATGGATGCGCACCGAGACACACACGCACACACACTCACAAACACTTGCAGATTAAACCCTATTAATGCAAACTCAAAACCCAAGTGACATCTCCAGCAGTGTAATGAGAAATTTAGCAGGAATCTGAGGCTGATTATCAACTGCAAATTTGCTGTAATGCCAGTAATCAGAGGAGATGGTACAGTGGAGAGAGAGAAATGAAGGGAAGCCAGCAGCGAGCCCGAGCACTAATTAAACCGTACCTGCAACTGTTTCCTGCCATCTTCTTAACATGACAATGCTGCTGAGGCCCAGAGGAGAATTCATTTCTCTGCCACAGAAAGAGGTTCTGATTTAATGAATTGCTGTTTATTGTTGGGTCCACCCTACTTATCTGGCTTAAATGACTTATGAATAAACATTACAGGATGTTTTTGCTTTTAAAAATTGCCATTTTTAAAATTCGGCAGCGTCGAAACTTTGACATCCTCTCACCCGTTGCAAATAAGTGTCCCGGTGTCAAGAGGGCAAGCCTGAGGGGGGACGCAAACTAAAATGATAATCGCCTCCTGATATTCTTGTCTGCTCAGGTGACGGAGGGTTAATCACAAAATTAACTTATCATCTTCCTGGATGAAGTAATTAAGCAGTGCAGGACACACTCTTCACATAATTGAGGGTGAATAATGAGGAAGAGGCCCGCAGTCTGGTGGGAGGGAGAAAGATGGAGGAAAGATCACAGATTGGTAATTAGGAAACAGGACACTTGATGGAACCTGTAGGAGAAATGTTGTTATGCCACTTATGGCACAGTTCTATCGCTGTGATATAAGAGCAGCAGCGGTAACAAGAGGACGAACACTCCGCAGGCAAATTCTGTATTCACACCCCACTCATAATAAACTACCTTTGTGTGACTAAACCAGGCCAGAGCAGATTTATTTAATGCACAGAAATAGATTGGACCATACACAAGCTTCACATTAGTGGTAGTGTATTTACATAAAGTTTTCGAGTTACAGAGTAGATGTCTGGATAAAGGTCAAATGTCGTATAGCTCAAAATGGTGGTTTTATTTTTGAAATGCTGTTTTTGCTACATCATAATGATGACATTGTTCTCCTTTAAATGAGATGGAAGAGAATGAAAGTTGGACTGGGTTGTAATGGAACTTTGGTCTTGTTTCTGTGTCTTGATGTGACAAAGCTGTGTGGCACCAACGCCAGTCTATGTTGAAACCCTACCTCATCAATGCAGCCAATGCTACTTCAAATGATACATGTGAACCAACAAAACCATGCCATAGAATTACTTGTTTTGATCACCAACATCCCAAAACCTAAAAGATATTCAGTCTATTATTGCATAGAAGAATTCTCAATGGAGATCTTGGAATTAGAGAATGGCAAGTGATTCAGATAATTAGGTTAAATGTCCCTATTAAGTCCATGTACCAGATAAGCCCAATTGCAGCTCCTGAGTCAAAAAAAAAAAAAGTTTATTCAAATGAAGCTGCTTGTAGCCAGGACTCAGGCACTGGATGGCAACAGCCATTGTGCTGTGATTGGCTTTTGGAAAATCCCACTGTTTTGACCCACTGTTGGGAAAATCCCAGTGTTGTGATTGGCTGTTGTAATACCCTCCTGTCTTGTGATTGGCTGGTGTAAAACTCCCCAGTGCTGTAATTGGCTGTTGAAAAACTCTCCTGTGTTGTAATTGGCTGTTATGAAACTCACATGGCTTGTGGTTGGCTTTTTTAAAACTTTGCTGTGCTGTGATTAGTCCCCCTGTTTTGATTGGCTGTTGTAAAATTGCACTGTTATGATTGGCTACTGTCAAATCCCACTGTGTTGCAATTGGCTGTTGGAAAATAGCCCTGTGTTGCGATTGGCTATTGGAAAATAGCCCTGTGTTGCGATTGGCTATCATAAAATCCCACTGTGTTGTGACTAGTTGTTGTAAAATCTATCTGTGTTGCGATTGGCTATTGTAAAACCTGCTTGTGCTGTGATTGGCTGTCGTAAAATCCCTCTGTGTTGTAATTGGCTGTAGTAAACACCCACTGTCATGCAATTTGCTGCTGTAAAACCCACCTCTCGTTGCTTTAAACCCCCTTGCTGTGATTGACTCTTGTAAAACTCCCCTGTGTTATGATTCGCTGTCGTCAAACCTATACCTGACTTTAGATTGGCTGTTGGAAAATCACCTTGCGTTATGATTGGCTGTTGGAAAATTATCCTGTGTTTTGATTGGAGTTGGAAAACCCACCTTTGATGTGATCGGCTATTGTAAAAGCCTGCTGTGCCGCAATTGGCTGCTTTAAAACTCCCCAGTGTTGTGATTGGCTGTTAAATTCTATTTCAATTCTCTTAATTCACAGTATTGATACTCTGGTACCAGGCCCAGTTCAATCCCGAAACAGTACGTGTTGCCATGGTTTCAGATTAAACTTTCGTGTGACGTGTATGTAAATGCTGCCGTATTGAAAAGGCAGTAAAGTGCAGTGCACTTATGTACACAACAGGATGTTTAAACGCAGAACTGTTTCTGTTTAAAAAACAATTTGCTATGTTTTGTCAGGGCTGAACACAACGCAGGTGCAGTTTCTCACTTCTCTTCGACAGTGAGTTAACATGTGCGGCTGCAGTACCTACATAGTCCTGCCTCCTCTTACTTATACACAGTGCTGTCTTCTCATCACACGTCTTATTTGCTGAATCCTTTGTCATGTTATAGCCTCGTTATATCTATCTGTAGATAAAAATCTACAATTTTATGCCCTCAGTATTGAGTCAGTTTTTTCCTGGTGGTGTCGAAAATGGTAGAATAGAATATCGATAATTTTTAAGCTATTATATCAAAATAATAAATTCCAGCATTGTGACAAGTTGACATCACTAAAGTGGTTCTGGTCTATTTCTCAGAAATCGCTTCATGGTGTTTGATTAAAAGCAACACAACAGAGAAAGAAAGCTTTGAACACTGATTATTACTCATTATACTTTTGTTTAGCTCTTACCCAAGTGTAACGCTTGTGTAATGAAGCAGCATTTACATAATGTGAAATGATCTGATAGTCTTAAGCTGAAGGATTTAAATGAAGCAGATGTAAGGCATGGTATTATGTCAATATCAGACCTTCAGCGTTCAGTGCAGATCTATAAATGTCTGCATAACAGGAATTCGATGTCCGCAACAGCCCTCAGTGCTAATGTTGGTTTAATGTGCAGGACTGTATCACCAGAGGTATTATTAGAACCATTATGTCTCCCAAAAAGACAGCATCTGTCTCCTCTGCATTTTCTGCATGGTGAGCACATGAATACAGCAAATCAATACAGAGAATAGCAATCATGAGAAACTGCTCGAGCGTTGGTGAAAAGTGCGACACGCCAAGCGGCACTCGCTGTTTAACGGAACATACACGGCCTGCTTAGGCCTTGCTCAATTTATCGACTGCTGCAAGAAATCAACAGTGGCAAGCAGCTTAGCGGCTCTCTCTTCCCATAATAGACTCCATTCATACAGGCCTTTTATTCTGCGCGCGGCGCGAGGTGACAAATGGACATAATGTCTGCCAGCCTGCCTCTGAATTTATTTGATTTTTTTCTTTCTCCTTCCCCTACCGTCCTCCCTTCACTTGTGATCCTCACTGATATATCTTGACGCTCTGAAGTATCCAGAGTAAATTCACTCTGCCTCTATTGCTGTTTGTAACCTTCAGACTGCCAGGAACGATCTGTGTATGCACACCACAAACGGCCATTGTCGTCCTTGAATAAGTCCAGAACAGGGAAAGAGGCAGAAAAGGAGTAAAAAGAAGCTTGAAGGATGATAAAACAATGAAAAAGCTTTTAGAACACATACAGTATGTTGTGAAAAGTTAAGTAAGTAAGTTATGTTCTATAAAAGTCCAATAAACAATTAAAGCTGCAAGCAGCGTTGAACGGGCCCTCCGCGACCCCACGCAACTCAGGCTGCTTGCGGCCGCGGCCTCGTGGCCTGATTCGTACCAGTCAAATTAGCTCTTAATTTTTACAGCCTTCAGACATCATAGGAGGAATGTGATATCACTTCCTGTCTCCACTAGGTGGCACAATGAGTCTGACTCCTGAGTGTCATGTAGATGTGTTCAGGTCGGGACTTTTAGCATACATGTGAAGTTTGGAGCACATTTGACCATTCAGTCCCATGTTATAACAATTTCGTGTTTCATGGCGAGACATCAAAAGTTGACGCCATGCCACACCCACACCCCCGCTGACCAATTCTATAAATAACTTTTGATCACACACTTGTCTATATTGTACACACCAGTTTTGAAGTAAATCGGATCATTTGTGGAGGAGTTTGTTTAGCCACGCCCACTTATGAAATTAATATCATATGCTCCGGGCAGGACCAGTAACAAACATATTAAGATTCAGGAAGATTCGACTAAGTAAACTAAAGTTATGTTCGCTTCCTGTGTTTTGGCGAAACATCGACCTCCGCCGCACCATCAGGGCAGCAGCGTTTGATGAGGCATCATGGTCTTCATAATATAGCATGACCAACATCAAATTTGAGTTGAATATGGTCAATGTGGTCAGAGCAGCACCTCAAAGTCTAAAACATGGTATTTCCTGTCACCACCAGGGGGCGGTATGAAAATTATGGAATATTTTAATATGGATGTGTTCAGGGTGGGACTGTTATCAAAAATCTGAAGTTTGGTGCAGATTGGACCATTTATGCTAAAGTTATAGCAATTTCGTGTTTCATGGCGAGACATCCAAAGTGACGCCACGCCACACCCACACTGTTCAACGCTGACCATTCTGTGAATCAGATTTGATCACACACTTGTCTATATGGTACACACCAGTTTTGAAGTCAATCGGATCAGTTGTGGAGGAGGAGTTTCTTTAGCCACGCCCACTTATTGAAATTAATATCATATGCTCAGGGCGGGACCAGTGACAAACATATTAAGATTCAGGAAGATTCAACCAAGTAAACTGAAGTTATGTCCACTTCCTGTGTTTTGGCAAAACATCTACCTCTGCCGCGCCATCAGGGCAGCAGCGTTTGATGAGACATCATGGTCTTCACAATATAGCATGACCAACATCAAATACGAGCTGAATATGGTCAGTGTGGTCAGAGCAGCACCTCAAAGTCTAAAACATGGTATTTCCTGTTGCCAGCAGGGGGTGTTTATGACAATTACAAAATTTCTGCATGTAGATGTGTTCAGGGCGGGACTATTATCAAGCATGTGAAGTTTGGTGAAGATCGGACCATTTATGGTAAAGTTATAACAATTTAATGTGTCATGGCGAGACATCAAACTTCGCCGCCACCTCACGGCCACGCCCTTCAACAAGAGCGTAATCTTTTAATAACTTTTGATCACAACCTTGTCTAGATGGCACACAGTGACTTTGAAGCCGTTCTGATTAATCCTGGAGGAGGAGTTCGTTCAAATACAACGTGTGTAAATCACGCCAAAATGACACGTGAAAATCAGAATGGCTTCCTGTTTGGAGTAGACCAATGGTGCTAAAGACTTTTTTGTGCGTCTGGACAAGATACACGTGTGTACCAATTTTCATCTTCCTACTCCAAAAGAACCCCTATGGGGAGGGGCTTTTGAAAATTTCAAGGGGGCGCTATAGAGGCATTTTGCCCCGTCCATGGGCGAGCCTCTATCACATGTAAGAGGTTGCCATTCTTGACTGGTGTATCAATTTTCATGATGATATGAGTTCATTAAAGCCATCAAAACAGCAAACGTACTTTCATGGCGAAGGATCAATATTCGCCACACTACCACACGGACGCCATTACTCATAGCTTCGCAGCCTTCATGATATAGCTTCACCAACTTGTTCTGCATGTTTTAGAAGTGGAATGAAGTTGATGGGGTCAACTATGTGGCATCAGTACATGTTAAAGTAAACACTGGTCATTTCCATCATCAAAAATGGCAGCGCCATAGCGGCCATGCCCATTGACACAGAGAAAAGCTTTTAATAACTTTTGATCAGCACAGTCTCTGGATGATGTGAAAGAAATTTGAAGTGGATTGGACAAAATCCCTAGGAGGAGTTCGTTCAAATACAACGTGTGGAAATCACGCCAAAATGACACGAAAAATCAAAATGGCCGACTTCCTGTTTGGAGTAGACCAATGGTGCAAAAGACTTTTTTGCGCGTCTGGACAACTTACACATGTGTACCAGTTTTCATCTTCCTACTCCAAAAAAACCCCTATGGAGAGGGGTTTTTGAAGATTTCAAGGGGGCGCTATAGAGGCATTTTGCCCCGCCCATGGGCGACGCCACTATCACATGTAAGAGGTTGCCATTCTTGACCTGTCTATCAATTTTCATGATGATATGACTTCATTAAAGACATCAAAAGGGCAAACGTAATTTCATGGCGAAGGATCGATAGTCGCCGCGCCGCCACACGGACGCCATTACTCGTAGCTTCACGGCCTTCATGATATCACTTCACCAACTTGTTCGCATGTTTTAGAAGTGTATGAAGTCGATGGGGTCAACTATGTGGCATCAGTACATGTTAAAGTAAAAACAGGTCATTTCCTGTTACCAATGGGGGACGCTATGAGTTAGGTGGAAAGTCAATATATGGATACGTTCAGGGCGGCACTCTCATCATGTCTGTTAAGTTTGAAGCTGTAACGATGAAGTATGTGGGCGTGACAGCCGTTCGAAGTGAAATGGCGCGCTCCAAAACAGTCGCCAAAGTTGTCGAGCCCTAGCAGCCACGCCCTTTGACCTACAGAAATTCTTTTAATATCTTTTGATCAGCATGGGGTCATGATGACGTGTACCAAATTTGAAGACGATTGGATGAAATCCCTAGGACGAGTTCGTTCAAATGCAAGTAGTGGAAATCGCAAAAAAAGGCCAAAATTGGCCCCTTTTTTGACCCTTCAAATCAAAATGGCCGACTTCCTGTTGACATTTCACCATGACGTTAAGAGACTTTTTTGTGCGTCTTGGCATGATAAATATGTGTACCAAATTTCGTGAGCCTACGACAAATAAACCCCAATGCGGAGGGTCTTTTGAAAGTTTGTAGGGGGCGCTATTTCGCCATTTCGCGTTAACCTTGTGCGCGCATCCCAAAATATCGAATTTCGGATCCGGCCGGACGACTTTGCAAAGTTTGGTGAGTTTTTGAGCATGGGAAAGGGGCGAAATTGGGGCTTGAAAACCGTAAACGATAAACAGCGCGATTTCAAGAGGGTCCTCGTCAGACGACGTTGTCGTCGCTTGGGCCCTAAATATGTAAAAAATAAAAATGAATAAATAAAAATGATCTTTGCATCATGGCACTAACTCGTGGTGTTCTCTCCTGACTAGATCCTTGCTTGTGTCATATCAGCTCTCAGATGTATGTCGCTTTGGATGAAAGTGTCTGTTAAATGAACTTGTAAGATTGTAAATAATAAGAATTTCCTTAAAGGATAAGTTCGGTTTTTTGACACCTGGACCTTATTGTTAGGATTAAATATGCTCGTAGACTCACCCAGACAATTTTGGTGGAGCTCGGAGCCGTTTTCGAGCAATTTAGATCCATCCGACGTCGTTTATTCTCATGCCATAGTAGCGGACGGGGCCAGAAATTGAAGCTCCTAAATTAGACATTATCTGCTGCGAAACTCGCTCATTTCACCTACATGTTATAAATGAATGGCCCGTGTTATCACCATGTCAGCTCAACTTCGTTGTTATGGTCATCCGGGGCTTTACAAGGATGGGTAACTTTTGGTAACATCATAGACGTGCGCTGCAGGAACGCAGCTGAGAAGAGACGCTGTTGTTGCTAGGCTACACGGCAACACGGCTATTTTTGTGCAGCATGGCGGAATATTTATCCGATGTAGAAGTGTCTGACGACGACTTTGAGTATAATGGATGCCCGTATCGTTTTGAGCCAGAATACACCGACGAGGAGCTATTTGAAAGGAGGATGCAGAGTAGGGTGACCAGGTCCCAATAAACCAAAAGAGGGACAAGGGGTATGTTTGTGAGGGACAAAGTGGGACACCGCCTGTAGCTGCATCGTCTCTTCTTGTTTGGCGTCTCCCCCTCCTCCATTTCCAAAGAAGAACGCGCGATGTGAGTGTCATTCACTAGCTGTCACCTCAGCTGTTGGTAGCGCGGAGAAAATTAGGGGCGGGCCTAAGCGCCGTACGTGCGGTGCTACTATGACAACAACAAACAGCCCAGAGTGCAGTAACATCACCGGCTTCTCATTGCTGGGGCCTGAGGGGGATGTTGTGCGGGACATGGTCTCAATTTGCGTGACGCGTGAAAAGAGACAGAAAATGCGTGAAATCACGCGCAAAGCGGGACATCTGGTCATAATGCAGAGGCAAAGAGCCGAACAGCTGGCCAGAGAACGAGCAACCACTGCACGTCCACGAATGGGGGCTAACTGGTGGTGTTGTTGTGGACATTGCATGAGTTTCGCAGCAGATAATGTCTAATTTAGGGGCTTCGATTTCTGGCCCCGTCCGCTACTATGGCATGAGAATAAACGCCGTCGGCTGGATCTAAATTGCTCGAAAACGGCTCCGAGCTCCACCAAAATTGTCTGGGTGAGTCTACGAGCATATTTAATCCTAACAATAAGGTCCAGGTGTCAAAAAACCGAACTTATCCTTTAATAGTAATAGAGTAGAAGTGTGGGTGATAAAATACAGCCAGTGCTCTGCATCATAATTTCCACAACCACAGATGGTAAACTGAAAAGAAAATTGTTAATATAACTCAGATGGCAATTTGTTTATAGCTACAACAGCAAGTAAATGTATCTTCTCAGACTGACATAATCTTATTATATATAAACAAATATGTTTACTGTTTTTCAAAAGTTTAGCAAAACACCATCAAGCACTCAGTTCGTGTTTACTCATTAAAAAAAGGGGGAATAAAGTGGGAATGATCATAATTCCACATGAAGATGCAGAGCATTAATAATGAGAGCATTTTACTACGGCTGTAAATAAATATTTCAGCCTCAGAAGGCTCACGTCGGTAATCTATCACCACACTCCCAAAGATGGGATGCTCCCTGTGGGAAGATAATTCAGCAGTTGTGGATCCTGAGCAGCAGATGATCTATACAGTCCTAGAAAAGGTTATTTATCGCTTTCATAATTAAATTTGGTATCTTGGTGGAGGGGCTGTCAGGTATGATTAATCAAGTCCCACTGGCCGGAGCTGGAGAGGGCCAAGTAGCAGGTGTTGCTCACTCCGGCCTGAAATGCTGTTGCTCTCCACGATGGGTACATGCAAACATGGAACTCAGGTTTCTATGGATTACAAAAAAGGAAAACACTTAGAATACCAAACCAGGTGTCAGATGCACACAATTTACCTGGATTCACATCAGAAGTTATACATATAAATGGAAATACGCACATACATTCTTTTTGTCAGATTTATAAAGCTGTGAATACTTGAGTTGAAACAATTAGTTCATTAATCTTTTTTTTCTAAATTGTAGACCAAACAATAAATCAAGAAAATGATAATTAATATAAATTAACTGATGATGAAGTTGATCTTTTTTCCTTTTTTTCCCTTTTTCTTCTCAATTATTGTGTAGAAGCCTGATTTCCACTCCCAGAGTTTGCCATAAAGAGTGTAGACATGCCTTTAATCATATGTTTTCGTATCATTACCTCTGTCTGTTCCACCTCTGTTTAAATCTGCCCCCCCAAAACAGAAAAAAAGTGTGATTTCTATTGTTGTATCACAATGGCAGCTGTGCTTAAGGATTTGTTTTATTTATTTATTTATTTACTTATTCATTTATTCATCACATCTACCTGTCATCAGCAACAGTGATATCTTACTTGTCATCAAAAATAATTAAGTTTATAACACTTCTATTTCCACTTCTCTGTATCACACAAAATCCTGTGTATGTATATATTTATAATCAAAAGAATCATTTTTATCTGTTTTTATAAATAGTAGTTAGTGTGTGGCTATATGGGGCATATGCTATGTTTTTTGCACATACATCTCGTAGCCTTGCTGTGTGTGTGCCGTCACACTGGCTCATGAACATCTATTCAGTAGGGTGCTGTGGTCTGACCCCTTTCAAATAAAAAAAAAGAAAAACTGGCTTGAACAGAAACACATAATTAGAATATTAGACCTAGAAAAAATATGCAGCATCAGGTCCTTACAACATTGTAAGTCACATTTTCTTCTCAGCTCAACTTTATCTGTGCCACAGGGACAATTGGTTTTGCAGCAAGATAGATACAGACGATAAACAGGACAAAAAGCTACATAAGGTGCATCAAAGTGGGCACTGAATGTTGTGGACTCGGGTACAAATGACAATAAAGTGCTTAAAACAGCATGTCAGGCAAACAAAGTTACAATATGAAAATGGCATAGCTAAGAAAATCATGAAGAAAACTAGACTGGCAGCGCAGACTTTTTGTCACGCAACTGCCACTGTTGGTTGAAAACTGCATTTGAACTTTATCATGCTAGATAGGCTGTCTGAACCCAGTGAAAACCTTCCTGCCACAACAGATCAATACAGACAAAACACTATGTGAGACATTGTATTATAGGAAACCATCTGGAAAGCTTGCTCTTCTTGAAATAATTACAACAAAAGATACCGTGAGCGATGGGGTCTGGGAGCATTTGGGTATAACATGACTAGAGATGAAATGGTCATATCATCATTATAGTGACCTAAATGATTACAGTTTTCAGTGCTGTTGCAGTTTTGTTGAAATATGCTGAAAATGTTTGACAGTTATGATACACACACTGAATTCATTTCACCAGTTTTAAATTGGAAACCTCTAACAGTTTGAAATGGCATTATGTTCTTGGCAATGTCACTGTTTTCACCGATGGAAAACAATCCCACATTGCAGCTGCACTTGTGTCTGGGAGACTGTTGCTAACTTTGGTTCATGCTGGACAGGATCTACTGAGTTTTACAAAGTTCAGTAAGTAAACACGGTTTGAATTATAATTAAAATTTGAAATGGCTATAGTAACCACTGGGAATTTTACCATGGTTTATGAAGAAACCTCCCTAAACAGGCAGAAAAAAACATCTTGCAACAGAACAAACACTGTATATATCAGCCCCCTCAGCACCTGTCTTTCTGTTGCTATGGGTACTGTTGTATATGATGGAAGTATCTCAGGATTGTTTCCATTATCAGTTCAAATCAGACAATTATGGTGTGAAAAATGCCCATTAAAGGTTACCAGTGGCCAAGGTTTATGTCTTCAAATTGGATGTTTTGTCAGACCAACAGTCCCAAACTAGGGATGTACAATAACATCAACTCATAACAACTCATTTTGTGCTGACTGACGATGCTGATAATAGACTCAGGGAGTATAAAGGCATTATGGTATGACAGGGTATGAAGAAATCCTGATGGTAGGACTTTCAATACCGTCATAAATACAGACGCTCCTCTTTCTATTGAACTGATACTGAGATGCTGTATTGTAGTATGCAGCTTACAACACCAGGGGTCAGTCTCTGCGCAGCAGCACAGCTGAGCAGGCAAACATAGCTTTCATGTGAAGAAGAAACATGGCGTTTTGGGAATACAGTTGCAGGACTAACTAATTAAAAATAAGAAAAATACTACAAATACCACCTAATACCGTATAGCCCAGTAAAATGTCAGGTGGGTATGCAAAAATGGATACCAACCAAGCCTAGCTGAAGTTGATATATACACACATATCTTGCAGATGCAGACATAAAATCCGATGTTTTTCAATGCATTTCGCTGGGCAAAATAAAATGACAGCTAACAGTTTTTGTTTTTTCTGTGGTGTTTGTTTCTCTTTGTTATTCAAAAAATTTGATCAGGAACATAATGATCAAGAATTAAGTTTGTAGTAGGCTGCACGATATGGCAAAAAAGTCAGATTACGATTATTCTGGCTGAAATTGTGATTGCACCATGTGATACGATTAGTGGTAAGGATCATTTTTGCATTACAATTTTCATTTTTACTGAAAAAAAAAAAATCCACGGTGATGTGGCATTTGTTGTATTTTGCACCAAACAAACATGTTTTCTTTCATCTGGAGAACAAGATTTTTAGGCCAGGGCATCTCTGCTGCACTACAGTACTCCATTAAAATGCTGTTTCTATTATTAATTGATTATTGATATTGCTCTTGACTATATTGCAATTTCGATTCGATTGTGATTAATTGTGCAGCTATTTGGCTCTTCTTCACATGGCTGATGCTGAGCAACCTTTTGCAAATAGCAACTTTGTTAACTTTTGTTAACCATTTCATACCCTTCAACAAAACCTCTTCATTTCAGCCATGCTTGCATCACATGGCAATAATTCAAGGCATCATCTCATCAGCCTTTCATATCAGCAGAAATGTTCATTTTGGATCCAAAGGCATTTAATTCACATTATTTTAAAAACGGCTCAAATCAGGGAGACATTTGAAAAGCTGGAACTAGAATATGTTTGGCATTTTTGCCTCAGAAATGATGATCATAATCAAATCAGAATCACTTAATTCGCCAAATGTACATGGTACGCAGGAATTTGACTTGGTGATGCAGCGCAAAGTTTTAAGAGAACAACTTAAATAACAGAATTATGTACAAATAAGAATATTATACAAATGAAAAATAGAAGGTGCGAATAAGAACACTATTAGTTAAAAATAAGAAATAATAAGAATGAGAAAGGTACAGAACAGGTTAGGGGAGACCAGTTCAGGCAGGGCATTTGGGACCACTTGTGGGGGGGGGGAAGTGCATGTGTGTCGGAGGGGGTGGAGGTGGCAGTGAGTGATGGGCAGTTGAGGTTAGGGAGGAAACTAGAATTGATTGTTAAGGAGAGTGATGGCCTTGGGGAAGAAACTGTTCATGTGTCTGGTGGTCCTGGTGGTGATGGATCTAAACCTGCGGCCAGACGGGAACTTTCTGAAGAGGTTGTGGGCTGGGTGGGATGGGTCCGCCATTGTCCTGCTGGCCCGTTTCCTGACTCTAGCATCATGCAGAACACTCACAGGTGACTGATCCTGTCCGCGAGCCGCCTGGCTGTTCGCACGATGCGTTCCAGTCTCTGTTTGGTGTGGGCAGAGGATGCGACGTACCATGGTGGCTCTGTAGAACTGGGTACGGACCCTTGGAGAGATATTCATCTTTCGGAGCAGTCTGAGGAAGAACATCCTCTGCTGTGCTCTCTTGATGACATTTGATGAGTGTATCTCCCATTTCAGGTCGCTGGTGATGGTGGTACCCAGGAACTTAACAGACTCCACCACCTTTACGAATGTGTCCTTAATGAGGAGTGGGGGGTGTGGGGGGTGGGTGTCTGTCGATGGACTCTTTGACTAACTGACAAATTGTTTTGGTACTAATGAAGGCCTAGATCAGATACACATAATAAACCATTGTCATTCCTCAAAAAAAGAAAAACTACATTCCCCTGTAGGACCTCAACAATCCACAAGTACCTGTCAAGTGTTTTTCACCTAAGATGGATGAGTTTTAGGATAATAGACATTTCCATTTATTGATTAAATGTTACCAATTCAACAATACGAGACATGAAGTGAAGGATGACAGCATTCTTGTTGTCATCAAGGAGCCTTTTAACGACAATAATGTGGCTAATGAATATGAATAGGAGCAACTGGTGAATTAAGTAATTAGACTGGACGCACTCTGAAAGGTGGCAGAGACGCCACTACATTAGTGTCACTGTAATGCTTAAAGCCCTGAGTCGCCATTTCACCAGCGTGGAGAGGGGATGAACTGACTGTAGGACAACAGAAAGTCAATATCCGTGTTGAGCACAAAATGAACATGGTGTTTAATCCTATGTCCACAACAATAGTCTGCTCCATCACATTGCTTCACCCGAGCCGCTGCTCAGTTTACCTTCCACTGCCAGCCTCAAGGCAGAGGCAGAAGGTCTGTGGGGTTTATTACCCTCAGCTTTGTGTGTGTGTGTGTGTCTGTGTGTGTGAGAGAACATGTGATCAGAAGCTATATGGATTACACTCTGCAAAAGCCGTTCCTAGACTTGTTTTGAAAAGGCTGAAATTGGCAGAGGTAGTGGAAAATGTGACAGCTCTTGTGATGAGTCGGTCTGATGATCATCGTCTCACTTCCATGACAAATGCGATTAAAAAGGAGCCGTTATGTAAAGTTGGGATTAGCGAGGTTTTGACAATCTCCGGTAAAAAACAGGACAAATTGAGTCCTAGAGCTATATCCTGAGTGTTTATGTTAATCGACGGCGGTACAGTATGGGACCTGCGCTAAGCAGGGTACTTTCAGGTCTTTCATCTTCACGTGGATGCTGCAGTCAGCGCCACGGCCAGAATGTTCAAAGTGAACAGGCGCAGATGAGGAAAAGATTAGATTTTTTCATTTCTCCAATAATGGCATGCAGGTTCAGTGCATGGTTCATCAGCATGAAGTACAGCAGGTTAATAATTACCTGTCATCTGGATTCTGAGAGGTTGTTCGCTTTTACTTTGTGGTGGAAGATGGAAAAATGATAGAAAAATACAGTGGGAAATTGCAGCTATATGATAAGTTATGTTATAGACATCTCAAATATACACAGTTTGAGGCAGTCCACTTAGTGCTATGGAAACGTTTTGCATGCTTATGCAATTTACAGTACTTCAGTATGTAGGCCTCTGCTTAGGCAAAAAAAAAAACCCAGTAGTTTGCAGTGCTGAAGGCTGAGTATGTAAAATGCAAATTCTATATTTTGTGTACTATAGTGCACATAAAATCCACACAAAGTATTGTTTATCATGTTTTGGGGGGCTGATCTACATACCTAGACACTTTCTGTCCATCTAGCTTTGAATATGTATTTTATATACAAGCATATAGGCTATTATTTTTCTGTTTTTTGTTTTAAAGTACCCAGATCCTTGACTTGAGTTTAAGTTGCAATACGACGCTGAAATTATTCCATTACAGGTCTCAACAGTAAGGTAAGGATAGCCTGCTTAATGGGGGCAATTAAAATGCGATGTTGGGCTAGTAAATCTGGCAACTCACTTGCCACTTGAAAATGCTGTTTTTTTCAGCTCCTAAAATATGATATATAATATTTCCCACTTTCCTTCATTAATTTTCATGTTAATATACTGTATATCTTTGGAATTTAAAATCACAAAACTTAAAATTTAAATTTAAAGACATGACCTTTGACTTGGAAAGAGTGAGATAGACTTTCGACTATTTCCTGGCATTTTAGAGGCATTGCAGCCCTAGATTAAACATGGCAATTGACTCTAGTCTTTGTCTTTATCGTATAACCATGAATAAATAAAAATGGAAGAAGAACTTGACTTTGGGCAAGTAGATTTCTGACCCACTTACTTGACAGGGCAAGTGAAAAATATACATTAATGCCGAACCCTGCTTTACAAGTAAAGGCCCTGCATTGTAATCAGTAAAAGTGCAGAAGTATCAGTAACAATGTGTTCTTAAAGTCTCAAAAGTAAAATGTTGGTCTCTTTTTGGATAAATCATATAATTATTTTGTATAAAACATAAGAAAACAGGGATACAATGGGGATAATATTTATTTTTTTCAATCTAGCTTTTTATTTGACTAATTATTTTAGGTCTTTCCCTTTTAAATCACAGTTCCTATATTCCTGTTGCTCTTTATCTCTTATACCACTCATATTTTTCCCTGAAAATAGCAAGTATGTTGTAAATGTTTCTGCTAGCACAACTGTTATTTACACAAATCATTCCCTGATTCTCCTCATGGTTTCATCCAAAATGTTGTTCTTTGTGTCCCAGCAAATGACATTGACAGTTGCATAAACTCATGATCAGTAATTTAGGTTTGATACATCTTATTTTCCTTTGCTGTATCCTGTTATTTTTGTTGTTAAAATTGTCAGTGTGTATATTTAGTTTACCATCTTTATTTTCTGCTGGAACAGCTCAGTTTCCCCACAGGCCTCATTACAGTTTCATCCTGTATTATCCTGTCTGATGCCGATACAGTCAGTCTCTATTCCAGCCTGACGTCCACCAACTGCCTGCATGGTGTTAGTACACCAGAGGGTTGCTTTCCTCTCTGTGTTGTCCTGTGGTTTTATCCCTCTCACCTCCTCACCTGGCCGCTGGCCTGTGGGCTGCCAGCCTCAGATGGTTAATTATCTCTTGTCTGAGCCGTGATCACCTCCCCTTGGGCCCAGCAGCATAACGCTGTATCAGAGGCAGCCTATTGAACTTCCTCCCAGCCCACCGGGGTGTCCAACCACCTGGCTAATAACGATTCATGCAGCTGCCAATCCGGCTGAGCCTCGCCATCAATATTCCTGTCTGCAGAATAACATCAATTAAGAGACAGGGATCTGAACATTGAGACACAGGACAAATATCATCCGCCGGGTTGATGTCTTAAATGGCAAGAACACACAGCTGATTGTGAAGGCACTTTGTGTTGAAGAGTTAATATAGATGAGCAGATGGATGAAAATATTGATATCCCTCTCATGTAGGGCTGGGTGACATGGACAAAATGACATATGTTTAGCAAAACACCTTGACAGCGATATTGCGAGAATATTATGACTATTGGTGCTCTCTCAAAACATTAACACAATGAGATTTTTGATAGATAATGACCAGTAATGTGGATATAATGACAAAGTGGGTAAAGGCAAACAATATAACAGATAATGCAGCCTTTCAATCAAGAAAAGACAACACAAATGCTACATCACGATATAACGATATTGAAAATATCTAGTCTCGTATCACAATATCGATATTATTTCAATATGTTCCTCAGCCTCCCACCCAGCGGTATTAACGGGCACTTCTGTAGTTGCTGGGTTACTTGGAAATATTGTTGAGTAGCTCAACTAATTTGAAAAACACTACATGCTAAACGTAATTCATAAATGGTTTGAACTTACAGTATAGGAGTTCTGCTGCTGCTGTCTCTCTCATATTATAACAATAACAAAAGGCGATAGTTTGATGATGTGAAATAGTGTGGAATCATTTGAGTTGTTTTCTTTCACTTCAGCCACCTTAGCTGATGAAAAACTGACATGACTCAGACAGAGATCATGTTCATGGACAAGGTAATATTAAAGTTTTATTTGTTACTTTAGCCACGATTGCTGACTTCCTTCCTTACTAACTGAACCGCATGTTGATTTCCCGGCAGTTATAGCAACTAGCAACTAGCAATGGCTAGCAGGAAATGCTCTATTAACCTGATTAAATTACATATTTCTCAGTGTTAGAACATTGTTAGAAACATTTTGAGATAATCTAAGTAGGGCTAAAATGATTCCTGTGTAACTTGAGTACTAATTATTATGAAAATTCTAAGTTTAAATCCGGTCAACTATACAGCACACTGTGTTTCGCACGTAGGGATGGGTATCGAAACTCTGTATTAAACAGGCCCCTGGGCTGAATTATTTAAGACCAGAGTATTGAGATAGTTTGATCAAATAAGTGGCTGACATTCAGCATGTGGTTTATGAGCATGATTGCAAACTTGACCAAACCAACCTAAATGCTGACATAATTGCATGAAATGAAACCATTCTAAGGTTATCCTCTTTTATATAATAAGTTGTGTGAGAGGAAATGGCATTTACGTTGAAATAATTTCAAATGGACACATTTGAAATTACCCTCTCTAGACCCTAGGTAAGTCTAGGTAACTAGTAATTATGGCTATTAATAAATGAAGTAAAAAAAATATTTGAGTGGAAACAATAGGAGAGTTACAAAAAGCAGAACCAATCCAAAGTCTTTAGGGTGACCCTTCATATTGGGGTGGTGACATTGTGCTTACTACTAAGGAGAATGTGGGGGTAAAGCATCGTGTTCAGTAAGTCATGTGCTTGAAAAAATATATGGGGCCTAGGTTTGTTAGTGGCTGTACTTGCCACCATTTCAGCAACCACCTTTCATTTAGAAATCCCCAGATGATCAGTGGGGCAGTAAGATCTCCAATTGTCTTGTGAACATTATGAAATGTTGTCAAACATCTTACAATCTCTAAGATATCTTCTATATCTTCTGTTATTTTTTAGAGAACTAATACTGTTAAAATTCATGGCACAGGCAGCCTGTGACTTAACATGCCTCCCTGGGTGGCATGTTAAGAGTCAGAGGCTGTCTTAATCATGCTGAACAGTGGGGGATGCCTCAGAGCTCTTCTCTGTTAATGGCAACAGCAGTGAAAACAGGGGACGTGAAGGGAGGGGCAGGCTGAAAACCCTAGGCCCTACAGTGTGGGCTGGGGTTATTATCTGCAATTACCCTGATTACCGAGCCCTTCATTTGAATGACTAAGGTGAAATTCATTTATCCCCTGGTATTACCACCAAACTGAGCTGGAGATGTTCATTAAACAGTCAGAAGAACAAGACCTAAATTTAATCAGTAACACAAGACGGTATGGATATGATCACAGATGCTATAATAAACATTTTGGGCGACAGAGCTCCTCCATTTTACTGTATTTGATGACTTAGCGATACTTCCTCTGTGTTCTGCTTCTCCTAGCTCTTCTAAAACTATTTTACTAAAACACAGCAAAGCCTCATTGCATTTAATAAAAGCACTTTCATCGCCCTAGTTATGCCATCTGTGAAAGTCAAATTCCCAAATACATAGTTATTGCTAATTCTCCCTGCGTCCTCAGACAAATATTGCTGCTAGGGAGCACCATATCTAGTGATCAATCATATCACCTCTCTGAACCTGCTATGCAATTTATTAAGTGCTGAACAAATGGGCCGGAGCAGGCGAGCGGCTGTTCCCAGGGCCAGGGAATGTAAATCTAAGCAGAGTAACAAATTAGTCAGACTTCGCTCTTTTTTTCCTGCTTGCATACTAAAATTGCTGGTGGCAATGCAAAGCAACCCAAGGTAGACATTAAACTTGCAAAGGTTATAAGAGAAATTTGTATTTGTAGGCAGACAGCCAGAAGTTGTTGCTACCGAAGCATTATGCTACTATTAGAAAAATGGTGCTCTACAGTAATTGTTTTCCTCCAGTTACAGTTTCAAGAATATTTTCATGTCCTCATCTAATTATGATTTAATTATGACAAAGCGCATTTGTCCTCACTAACTCACTAACATTATTATTTACTCGTCTACATGTACTGTGTGTGTATATGTAAAAGCAAGTGGAGCACAGAAAGACACCAGTTCTGGACATATTAGGCTATAATTTTCGAAGACATTGGAGAAAAAGGAGGAAGAAGCAAATCCAGAATGATCCTATGAATTGCAACATACCACATACTGTGACCCTGTTTCAGCCTGGCTGTGTGTAGTCAAATCTTGTGGTTCTGCTCGGTTTACATTCACACCTGCTAACAAGTCTTACACTGCTTCCTAACATACAGTGAGCGAGCAAACTTGAACAGAAGGAGCCAAGTTATACTATGAGAGATGTCGCAGTTGTGCTACGTGTGATTTCTCACTCTTCAAATGAGTAAGTTCAGTGTCTTAAGTATTTATTCATAACTAACATATTTTTTAAAGCTAGTACAAGGAGTTTTTAACTGGTTATGAAACAGTCAGTTTATACTGATGCCTCTGCATCACCCATATAAGTTAACAAGACCATCTGTGAGGAGATTTATAGTTCATAACTTTTAATGGCTTCTCATTGAAATTAGATGAAATGAGCCCATGATTACAATTTCCAGGCAAAATTACAGTGATTAGTCAGTTAAAAAGAGTCAGGAGATTTTTATTTGGATAATTTTCTTTTTGACGTTATATTTTGTTTATTTCATTGGAAACACTACCACTTTTGTCCACAGGGGGCTCCAAAATCAACAAAATAGAAATGTTCTTTTTAGTAGCTTTAAGTCAGCCATGTTTCTATATAGTTGGGAGAGCATTTTAATTAGTTATTACTCCCAACAACTCCCCGTTTTCCTTCCAAACGTTTTCCAAGTCCTTTTTGAAGAAAGGGTGCTGTGGATCATATAAGATGTGCCGCTTCTCAACCTCGTAGATTAGCCTTTTGTCATCCATGTTGACTGCTGAGTGAAGGGGAAACAGAAATGTCAGGGATGCCAGTGTAAATCTTTACCAAAGAAAATAGGTTAGAGGTGAAGCAAATGTGCCAAACTATGCAAAAATAGAACCAGTGTGAGTGTTTTTTTTTTGGGTTTTTTTTTTCAAACAAGTGACACAATGCTTACCCTGTTCCCTGATGCACGGATGCACATCTTCATTGGTAAAAACTGAAACAATCTGATGTTTGCTCGTTTGCATGCTTCCAGTTATGAATCGTTGGTGTAACCCATCTCCAATGACCAGATGAAATTGAACTCCTCATCTCCAGTGACCATGCAAATAAATCAAGCTTAACTGCGCACAGAACACTGATATTGGATATTTTTGTGAACCCAGGATTACATTAAATGATGCTGTCTTTCAACATCCAACATCTGTTTTTTTAGCCATGCAACGTGGCTCTAGGGATGGCATAATTGGCTGTTTGGTTGTTTAGTAGGTCGGACAGTTCCTCTTGCACCACCATGAGGTTGACATTTTTGTTTTTTAGTAAAATGTCTCAACTGCTAGCATGGCGATCCTTCAGGTGATCACCAGGGTCAGCTGGGCTGCAGTGGAAGAAAATATTTCATGGAATGTACTTCAGAGGAACACGGGACAGAACCAAACCTGAACTTCCATTCTTCTGTGTCTTCATACAGCTGACTCAAAACAACAAGCTGACAACCAATCTGGCCTCCAGGGAAGCTTGTTTACTCAAACAGACTGCAATTTAGTTCCACTGTTGTATGCTACACTGTATATGTCTCCACTCATGCAGATATTTCTTGAGGTATTATTCTCAATCCGTTTTAGAAGTCTTCAGACTGTCATAGAATTGAATAGGCTGGATTCTGATGCCAAAAAAGGCTTATGAGGAGCATTGCAATCTGAGCACATAAGTTAAAGTCAAAATGTGGCTTTGTCAGTTGTGCTTAAGTGCAAAATGTGGCTATTGGGAAGTTTACTGCTTTTGAACAGCACTATGTAATACACAAATGTTATTCCTATGGAGCGGCATATCCATGTATTTACTTTGAAGAAGTACCAGCCTCAGTTACTAACCTAACAGGCAGATACCTCACTTCAGTGTTAGATACTGTAGATGTGTTTTCCTCCAGCCGAGTAACACACTGTGACTTAGAAAAATAAAATTAATAATGAGTAAAATGCATTATTTCTGCAGCAGGCCAAAACATTCACTCATTATTTCTCCACCATTTTGAGTTTAAGCAAATAATTCAAGTTGACTTTATCAATCCGGACACATTACACCAGCTGCAATTGCCATTATTATTTTCTTGGGTACCAGTTTGAGACATAATTCAGGAACAAAGACAGCAGTGTAAATTGTGGGAAGACTGAGGTAGTGTCTGTTGCAAATCAGGAAAGCGGGTGGCTCATCAGTATTTTTTTTTTTCCACCCCAGTACTCGTCATGGATGGAAATGGCATCACAAGGCTCTTTTAACATGAATACCAGCCTCATACCGATGCTCCGACCCGGTCGTGAACTTCCCGGTATCTTTTGCAAACAGACGTCTCCCTGAAAATGGCAAAATGTTTGAAATCCCTCCGCTAGATTTCCTCTGTGCCATATGAGAAGAGAAGATTTTTTTTCTTCTCCCCTCAGTGTTAACACTCCCCCAAACCTCACCTTTTATCTGGTCACTTAAAATTCATAAAATGTGACTCGATGATTACTTTTACACATACTGCCTTTGACCTCCTGTCGCTTAATTATCATAAAGCCGCACAGAGGAGAGCGAGCCATCGCCTCCTCTTTTGTGCCGCCGTAATTGCATTCTTAATTTTGGGAGGTGAGGAATACTGATACGGCAGCTCAGACCTGATATCACAGAAGTTACATTGGGGAGGGAAGGGTGAGGCTCAACAAAGAAACAATGGCAGAGACTCCATCCAATAGTGACAGTCCACCTTAAATGGCCTTAAGTTGGCACATATATCTTAAATAATTTGTCGTAAGGAGGCAAAAGTGAAGCCATAGAAAATTGAATCCTTGGAGAAACCAGAATGATTGAATTCTGAGTGTAAACCTGAAAATCTTCCTATTTCTTTGTTATATTTTGTCATTTTTACAGGTGATGTAATGAAAGGCAGTAAACATTCTTCATTTTTCACCTTTACATGGCAGCAACACCATACCTGTTTGGATATTGTCTGGAGACTCAGTTTAAAGCAATGTTCATGATATAAATAGCAAGACTCAGAGTTTACAGTCATGCTAGCAGCTCTGTTAGGCTGTACACAGACACTGTAATGGTTTGAAATGCCTATAATAATTATCACCTGCAGCTCTCTTTGGCTTTACTTGGATTTATAGTGAGTTTCAGCTTATTGCTAAGGCCCACAACTTTACTGTTTTGGTTTACTCTTACCCAGGGATAGACACTGATATATATTTTTTTAAGCATTGGTCCCATGGGTCACCAAGACCCTAAATTTGGTGCACTTTTAGAGGCCCAAATGTGAACTCATGTAAGAAAAATTTAACACAGCCACCCTTAAATGTGAAATTAGTGTTTTCCACTCCACACTTTTCCTATGAATTGTGGTGTGATGTTTCTTGAAGGCATTGTTTCCGATGAAGAAGGAGCTAGACTTCTCGGCTAGTCGAGAAAAGTGGTACACACAGCACAATACATGACGTCCTTAGATGTGTCATATTCTAGACTTCAACTCCTGCTTCCATCCACTCCTATATTTTCATTGCTGCCTTGTGTATTTCTAGTTCTTCTGTAAGGATTGTATTAGCAGTTTGAGTAGGGTGAGTAAATTCATACTAGTCCCAACATATGGGTTGTTAGCTGGTGATAAGTACTGTTTGCTGTTATAGAATATTAAACTAAAAGGAACAAAGGAATTGGTATGTTTGTGGAACTATAATGTTGTGTCTGTGAAGCCCCGCAATTTGGAGAATTCGGTGGCCACAAGGGGGGCACCTACGTGGCTGTGGTTTATGTCAAACCCTGCTCACTGCTTTCATAGTGTCAATTTTGCCTGCAGCAGGCAGCTGTTTTCTCAGCTGCACTCACCGTGCACCTGATCAGCACAAAACAGCAGACTGACAAAGTTAGCTACAATGTGGTAAACACAATGGAGCAGCTAGCTGCTAGGAGCCAAATATTTCCTTCAGGAGTTGGGAGAGACCAAAACGGAGCTAAAAGAAGATGGATAGCAGAATTAGGCTATGGTAATTAGGCAACAAGTTTGCTTGTCATATCAGCTTAAAAAGTGTTAATACCTTGTCTTGCTTCTGCTACACTTAACTGGCCAAAAAATATTTTAAAAATCATTGCAGGTTTAAGCTAAATGCTAACTGCCAACTAGCTCACACTGAAAATGCCACCATGCTGTGTTAAGAAGTTATAATGTTGCTATCTTAGTTTAGCATGTTAGCATGTTATCATTTGCTAATTGGCACTAAGCAAAACTCAGCTGAAGCTGATTGGAATGTCATTAGTTTTGCAGGTATTTGTCAAAACAAATACAATTTTTCAAGACATTATTAGGCTACTATATATACTGTGTGGCTGAATGACTGTACTGAACTTCATGGTAATCCACGCCATTATTGTTGAGGCGGTTCACATGAATGTCAATCTCTTAGTGATACTAGAAAAGTCAGGAGATCACCCACAGTCATTCAGCTTTGTCCTCTGGGCACCTTGAATGTCTGCACAAAATTCCACGGCAATCCATCCAATAGCTGTTGAGATATTTCAGTCTAGACAAAGGAGATAGACTGGCCAACAGACCGATACTGACATCCCTCGGGCTGCTACGCTAGAATGGCTAAAAATATATCCAGTCATTTTGAAGACTTTATTGTTATTGCCTTCAAGACAGCCTGCCCGTTGAAATGATGGAAAATATAACAGATTCTGTCTCACAGTCCAAACTGTGTAGCCGGTCTTTCATGCCTTACATTGACTGTGGTGTCCAGTACAGTCAGCAGGCCTGAGCAGAGGACATCATACTGTTTTATCCAAAAGCCTCAGGTCACTTTTGGACCATGACTCTAGATAAAAAAAAAGATGTTTTCCTCAGCTTCTTTAACTTGACTGTATCTGAAACCAATCAGATATCTGGCTCATGGGTGTCCCATGGCCCTGTCTGGTTAGCTGCTGAACAGCTTCAGTGTAACGCTAACAGGTGTAGTGCCTTGCCAAAAGACTCCTCACTTGTTTAAGGTGTAGTCATGCTGCTTTCAGATTCTCTTGTCAGATTTTCCCAGCATACCCTTGGCCTAAAATCTGGTGCCTCTCCAACAGTACAGCTTGTAGCAACTCTCAGTAAATCCCATATAACCTTGTCAAGGTCGAGCTTTTGAAGATAACAAGATTCTGTTGTGATAGTAACAACATAGATAAGAAATATGCATTTTATAATCAAATATTGATTTTTTTTCTATCTTGTTTTCAAGTGTGTGACATCAAATTGACTTTGCAGGATGGCACAGACTCATATTTTTCTATGACAGGTGGAGAGTGAAGTTTAGTTGGAAATACTAGAACGAATGAACATATTTGATTGATAATAATGAATACTGATGATTTTTATGCATCACATTTAAACTTTGCCAACCAGCAGGCAGCCAGTGTTTTGTTTACTCACTGAATCAATGTGCTGTTCAATCTGTGAAATGCATATTAATCGACCAGGACATTAGCTTAATGTCAAAACGTCTTAAGTAAAGGTCTTTTGGGAGGTATTATGCGATAGTGTTCAACTTAAATTAATTTACCATGATCACCAAGTTACATTTCACAATAATCATGTAGTTATAACCATGCAGATTGATATTTTTGGCATTTTAGATGTTACAAATGGTTGTTGGATGTTGAAGCAGTGCAACCATCTTTGCATTACTTTATTTTCAGTCCACCACTTGCACCTAGCAACAGCCATCTATCCTTTCATAATTCTATTTAATCCAGTCCAGCCTGTCAAACCTGCAGCCTTCACTGTCATTTTTTCCAACATCTAGAGTACTGTTTCATAACAAATTAGTACTAATTTATGATTGATTGATTGATTGATTGATTGAAGTGTTTATTTCGAATATGAAACCCAAACCCAAAACAAAAAAAGAAAATAAAACCAAACATTTAACATAAGACATAGAAATACATATTCGAAAAGGAGTGAGAAGAAGTATAACTTATAAACTCCCACCCTTCTCCTTATCTAGTGAATAGTAATTATAAGCTTCCTTGTAAACCTGTCTAGATGCTTATCCCTGATACTTACAGACGTATTTATGACTTTGTATTAAGAAGACCTAAATGTAATTTACATATATCATATACATACACATACATACATACACATATTCATACATACATATACACACACATATATATATACATTTACACAAACACATATTCATACATATCTACCCACACATACACATATATATCCCTATATACTAGGGGTGGGAATCTTTTACTATCTCACGATTCGATTCGATTCCGATTTTTGGGGCCACGATTCGATTTAAAATCGATTTTCGATTCAAAACGATTTTATTCATAATGATTTCTGATCATGATCTACTCCCATCTGCTTTGTGAGACAGAATGACAAATAGAGACATTAAAGTGTCTTTTTCACATTTATTAAGTTTTAAACATTTATCCATGCTTAGATGGAATTGTTGGAACTGTTACATAAAAGCAATATCACATACTGCTTAACCTGTTCATCAGGGGGCCTATTTTTTCTACCTTCTGTCCGAAACGACTTACCCAAAATAAATGGAGGATATTTTCACAATTACAAGGGCTATATGTATAATCTTGGTGTAAAAATAACGGTAATAGCTACATGTGAGATTACTATGGAAGTGTCAGAATCAAGATATGTGTTACTGTGTCAGAGGAAATTCACCTGGAACACAGAAACAAATGTGATTTTTTATCTATTTATTTAAAAAAAAAACACACTGTTTAGAGTGAAAAACACTTTTGAATCATAGGATAGTAGCCCGATTCATCTAGGAATTAGTAAAGTGATATCTGATGAGTTAACTGTGCAAAACTCGATGCTAAAAAAGTGAACCTGAACAGTTTTACAGATGTTTTAACACAGACATATCCAGGCGAAACTGCACCAAATGTGCCATTTGGGCATCAGTCACACTGACGTTTGGCACTATGTTGTTAGTATGTTAGCACCGCTATCTGATTCAAACAGTCAGAGAACCACCTCTGCTGTATATTTCTCCCGTTTTATCCTGACCGGGGCTAATAAGCACTCTGCTAAAAGCGTCTGAAAGTGTCAACAAGCTGCATCCTGTAAACTAACTGAAGCAGTCCAGGGGACTAGCTCGGCAACCCATTGGTCAATTTTAATGATCGACACCTCTATAAACCAATCAGAGTCAGGAGGTTCTATCGTTACCACCCAAATTTACCTTAGCAACACCAATGACGATACAGAAGGACGTGCAGCCAAAGATAAAGTATTGTAGTGAAGATGCGTTACTCCGCTCGCAAAAAGCCCTTGCTCTTTATGAAAACAACCAGGACCATCGCGATTCATTTCAAACTCCTGAAGAGTCATAGGAGTAGACATTAGCAGTGTTTTTTTCAAGCTAGAATATAACTTTAGGCCACAAAACAGCTAAAGTAAGACATATTTTATGATTCTGTGAAGGTTTTTTTGCGACTATTTAGAGTCTATCTCTCAGAGTTTTTGTCGCACAGTGACGAGTGAGACCTCTTCATAATCAGTAGGATCTCTGTTTTCATCTGACACCTCACTTGTGTGGTTTGCCTGAAGTGGTGAGAGTAGTAAAAGCACTCATTGGGGGGTGGGCTGTTTTCACGTTTTTGTTAAATGCCCATATTATTTCTTGTGGTTTAAACTGTGTTTCGTTTAGGTGGCAATGCTTGATGGAGGCTTTTAGCTGCCCGCTCGGAGCTGGCCTGGCAGAGAGCTTCGTGAAGCACTGCAGTGTGCGTTGGTCTGCAGCTGGCGGCTGACTCTGCTCCGTGTCCGTCCCGCGTAGTTACAAAATGGAGGTGGACAGCGGATTTTTTATTTTTTTTTTAATGGATTTTGGGACATTTTATATCGATTCTGAATCGTAGCAAATGAGAATCGCGATTCTTATGTGAATCGATTTTTTGGCACACCCCTACTATATACACACACCTCCTCATACGTACATATATATACCATATAATAAATATTTATTTTAAGGATACACCTTCACATACAGTATGCACACATCCACACACACGTGCGCACACACACACACACACACACACACACACACACACACACACACACCACATACACACACACAAAAGAACAGCAAATTATCCCCATCACACTTAGTGCTACCTAACACCTCCCTCATCCCTGTACCTCTTGAAAATCGTGTCTTTGTACCTCATTTTAAACTGTTTCATGTTTGGACACTGCTTCAACTCCATGGTGAACCTGTTCCATAGCCTCACCCCGCTAACTGAAACACAAAAACTTTTCCTATTTGTACGAGTTAAGGTTAAATTAAAGTTAAGTTTTCCCCTTAAATTATAACTCCCCTCATGAATACTGAATAATTTCTGTATATTTCTTGGTAATAGATTATTTTTAGCTTTGAACATTATTTGAGCTGTTTGATAATTCACTATGTCTGAAAATTTTAGTAATTTGGACTGTAGAAATAATGAGTTTGTGTGTTCCTGATAGCCAACATTGTGAATGATCCGTATTGCTCTTTTCTGAATGGTGGTTAGTGGCCGTAGTGATTTATAATTGATAAAAATTACTTTTTAAACAACACAGGTTTTATATGCTAGGTAAAGTGTACAAATGATGGATAAATTGCTCAGTGTCTCAGTGATTGCTCTTTCCTTTGATGCAACATAAAGAATCTAAACATCACATTATGGCTGTCACAATTATGGAATTCATCTATTAATCTTACTCTGTTGTGTATGGCTTTGCAACTAGACATGAATTCATGCTGGCAATTTCAGTGACTGCCCATTGAAATTATTTTCTCGTCAGCAAAGGAGTGTTGATTAATCTCCAAATAGTTTGCATACGTGAACGTTCTGTTTCACAGCCTGTTCTGCTGATGATAGATTTATTTTAGGTTGTTCTACAGTTGTTATGTCTGACCTAATGTAATGAAAAAGTGTTTCAAGACAAGTAAGTTAATTAATGTTGAAGGATGTGTGATATTATTTTCAAAAGTTAATTTGCTACAGGTAAAGACAAAGCCATGTTGCCATCCAACATTTTTGTGCAAAATATCTAATTAGAAAAGCTGGATGGAAGCAACAAAATTCTACAGAATTTCCACCATTGCTAGAAAGATTTTACCCTAGCCTGAGGTGACTTATTTATGTGTCAAATGGTGATGGAGACATGTCAAACATATGATGATATAATGGATATTGGATGACAGATCAGCTGTTTGGCCTGATTACAAATCTGCAATTTAACTGGTCTTAACATATTGAATTTAAAGGGATAGTTCATCTAGTTCACTCTCACAGTTTAAACCTATCTCTGCGGAGGCCTTGGCCTCTCTGGTTGCCACCTCAAAGTCTACAACATGTTTATTAGATCCTATCCCATCTGACCTCCTTAAGGAACTTTTTCCTGTTCTGAGTGGCCCTTTACGTGCCATCTTGAACACTTCCTTCTCTGAGGGATGTGTCCCCTTGAACTATAAATCTGCTATCATTAAACCACTCCTCAAGAAACCCAATAGTGATCCACTGGTTCTTGCTAATTATCGTCCTGTCTCCACTCTCCCCTTCTTTTCCAAAATACTTGAGAGAATTGTTGCTGATCAATTGACTGCCCACCTTTCTGCCAATAATCTCTTTGACAACTTCCAATCTGGTTTCCGCTTCTGTCACTCTACTGAGACTGCTCTGACTAGAGTAGTTAATGACCTACTTGTCACTGCTGACTCTGGATCAGCTTCTTTACTCTTAATACTTGATTTAAGTTCGGCCTTCGACACAGTAGATCATCGTGTGCTTCTACACCGACTGGAGCATTGTGTTGGTGTTCAAGGGCTGGCACTCTCATGGTTCCAGTCCTACTTATCCTGTAGAACCCAACGAGTTTTAATAACTCTCTATCAGATTGCTCTACAGTTGTCTCTGGTGTGCCCCAGGGGCCCGTCCTGGGCCCTCTGTTGTTTAGTATTTACATGCTCCCTTTGGGTAGGATTATTGCAGAATATGGCATGAAGTTCCATTTCTATGCTGATGACACGCAGCTATACATCCCACTGCAGCCTAATGACCTCTCTCAAGTACAAAATCTAGAAGTATGTGTCAGTCGAATCAAGGTCTGGATGAGTTCTAATTTTCTTATGCTTAACACTGCTAAGACTGACTTGCTGGTGATTAAACCCAATAACTATAAGTATTTATCCGAGAGTCTGTGTCTTAATATTGATGGTTGTCTGATCTCCAAAAGCACTCACATTAGAAACCTAGGTGTTACTTTTGATCCGAACCCTGACTTTTCAGCCTCACATAAAGGAAATCACCAAGACGGCCTTTTTTCACTTGCACAATATTGCAAAAATCCGCTCTGCCCTATCCTTGCGCAGCGCCGAGGTGGTTCTCCATGCCCTTGTGTCTTCCCGGTTAGATTTCTGTAATGCCCTTTTTTCTGGCCTCCCCATCAGTACAACGAGGAGTCTTCAGCTTGTGCAAAATTCAGCCGCTAGACTTTTAACAAGAAAAAACAGATTCTGCCATATAACTCCTGTCCTGGCATCATTACATTGGCTGCCCATTCAGGCTAGAGCTGATTTTAAAGTCCTTCTCTTAACTTATAAGGCCTTGAATGGACTTGCACCATCTTATTTAACTGAACTGCTTACTCCTTACCTTCCGTCACGTCCTCTTCATTCTCTTAGTTCGAACCTCCTTGTCATCCCACCGATTAATAAAAAGTCAGCTGGTGGCAGGGCTTTCTCTTACCATGCTCCCTTTTTATGGAATGGCCTTCCACTTGATATCAAAGGAGCTTCATCACTGCAAATTTTAAGTCCCGTCTTAAAACCTACCTTTTTACCCAATATTTTGGTTCAATCTAATTCTTAACTGTCTTTTCATTGCCCTCTGGTGCTTTTGTATTGTTTTATTGTCTGTTATTATTGCACTTATTATGTTGTATTTATTGTTAAGTGTATTGAGACCATGTACCATGGTGATTTTGCACTTTAAATAAATTGATTGATTGATTGATCCAAAAGATGACAATTCAGTGATTATCTGCTCACCCTCATGTTGATTGTAAGTTGGGTTTAATTTTTTAGTCAACAAAACACTGCTGGAGTTTCACAGGAAAACAGCATTGTAGAATCTCCCAAGCAATGGAGGTGAATGGTGATGGTACTGCTTCATTGAGTTCAAGAACATTACGTTTGTGAACGTGTTTGAAAAAATGCTGCATGATTTACAACTGTGGAATTTGGTTGTTTGCCCGCTAGTCATATCAGCTCCTTCAGTTAATGCTCAGAACTGTGCTCATGTTATTTGCGTGTTCAATGTGGTTTTTGCCACACTACATATTGTACAAATTTTGAATTTGAACAAATTATTATGGATTGAATTTCTACATGTGTACACAAAAATCACAAACAGTCAGACTTGACTGCAACATTTGATGCTGAAGCATGTCAGAGTTGGTTTCTCTAAAGGTCTAACATGACCTTGACCAAAGGCATTCAGGCCCCAGCTGTTTTAAAAGAGAATGCCTTGGTTTCCTATTTCACAACCCTATGATGATCAGAAGTTAATTTAGAAACTCAAAGTAATCAAATTCAACATACATAATAATCCATTTTCACTAGAAGTAGATAATAAGTGGTATATAATGATGGCTGCTGGTTTCGGAGCTACAAGTTAGATGAATCTGGCGACCACTTTGAGTGTTCCGCCATCTTGCGACATGCAGCAGCAGTGTCTGCTGGTCATGTCTAGAGGGGAACCCAAGATTTGATAAACCGGTTTTGGTTAAAATGATCCCTATCAGGGGATCTTTCGCTGGTCTATGGTTCTCTTCTACACCATGACACCATGTTTGCTGTTGCCTGTTGACAGTGTCATCAGGAGGGATTATGCGATTTCCTACACAAAGTTGTCGAAAGTTATGTTACTTAAAAAGCACACGTAACAGTAGAAAATTGTACTCTTCTTGTGACAGCTGACATTCAAGCACGTGCATGCTGTAGGGAGACGCCACCACAGCAATAGTGGCTTGTTTACTTCTGGTAGTTCCCCAGATTTGTCTATAAATATAGTAATGTAAATAATCTGAAGGGATAGAAAGTTTTGATGGGGGTGTCAGTAAGCCATAATGTAAGTTAGAACTAACTGTGCTATAATACGAATTTACAGTATGTAATGCAGATTAACGTCAACCTAAAATGACATAAATTCTCCTCTGCACATAAAACAGCCAGTAAACTGATTGTAGGTGGTCTTCGCCTCCACTAAATCAAGTTTACAGTGTTTGTGACTAACAGATAATTTATTAATATCCGAAGTGGATTGTAAATAACACTGTGTACCATACTGAAAGAATGTCTATTCTTAAAGTTTCTTCCCTAAACTTCTCCAGGCCACTATAAAATAAGATTTAATCAGATGAGAACAGTGTCGTAAGAAGACGATGAGTGGGAACATGTGAAGATTGAATAAGTGCACACATGTAATGTCTTTAGAGTATTTTAGCTGTCAATAGAGTGAAGGGAGGAGGAAAAAAAAAACTGGTGCTTGGAGCACTTTGCTAACATAACCAGGCAGCACTGGGGAAATGGTAATGTAGCCTCCCTGGGTAGATGTGGTTTATGTCGAAACAAGACTGCAATCAAGCACGAGGACAGGGTCTAATTACTCATCTCCCCCCTGTCTCTCAGAGATCACATCGCTGCTCATGAATTACAGGCTTCATGGTGACCCGTCTCTGTCAGGGGCAGTCCTCACTCTGACAGCACCTGGGCCACACACACACACACACACAGGCACTTGCTACATACAATTACACTGTTAAGTTGTATGTTCGGTAGAGGCTGAAATAGAGCAGAAAAACTGTAGGCTGCTCCGCTAGGGATGCAGTGAAGGGTAAACTTGTCAGGATTTTTCCCCCACAAATGTGAATTTAATTTACAGTGTGCATTACATCAACCTGATACAAATGATGTAAAAAGAAAGATGATGTAAGGGGTTACATTTTGGGTTTTGAACTGTACCTGGCTGCCGAGATTGTGGGCTATCTGAGAATCTGGGAAGCAGGTGCTGTGAAGAACTGAGTGTGTTCTGTGTGTTTTGATAAAAGAGTAAAGAAGTTCCAGTCTTACACCACTAGATCTCTGGACATTATTTTTTATTTACAAAGGATAAAGGGGTGAAGTTTTCCAGAGTGAACTGCTTGTTTTGTGTTTTGGCTTTTTCAGGTTCACAGGAAATGTTCATGCAGTTTGTGTGGGGAGACTTGTATTCCAAACCTGTCTCCTAAAAAATAAGTTAATTTATAACCAAGCTGCATGAGTGAAAAGGTTTTGTAAGAAATGTCAAATTCAAAATGTTCATAAGTACTGTGTACCTGCAGCGTTTTTCATTACTTAATCCAGGATTAATATGATTTGTTATTGATTTATGTTTTTTCAAAGCATTTAGTTAAGTTTAAGGGAAGACTGTGGTCTTAGTTAGATATTGGAAAAGTCAATGCAGGCTTAAAGCACAAGATGGAACATCAGTGACTACGTTTACATGCAGTCAATAACCCTTTCATAACTGGAATATTAGCAATAACCCGGTTGCGCACGGCCATGTAAACACCAATAACCCTTTTGAAAAACCGGAATATGCTCATATTCTGGTTTTTAAAAACCCGAAAATGACCCCTGGGTTACTCCTTTTCCAACCCAAATATTTGGTCATGTATACGCCTAACGGGATACCCCCATCGAAAGGAACATTAATTTGTGTTCTGCGCATGTTCAATTCGCAAGGAATCTTGGTCTTTTGAGTACAGAAACTACTTGTTGTAAACATGGCGAAATGCAAGACAACACCACACTTCCGCACACACTTTAAGCGGAGAGAGAGAGAGGAGGGGAGAGGGAGGAGAGATGAGGGGAGGGAATTCAAAAATTTTAATAATAATAACAAGAATTCAATACAGTAGTATTTCGGAAATGATGCGCATTGCGTCATGACGTTCTCCATGCGTCGAGACGTTGTCTGTGCGTCGCTGTTTTGATCGGGATATCCCAATTGATTACAATTACCATGTACACAGGAATAACCCTATTTGCACACGCATGTAAACGGGTTATTCCGAATGTTTCAGAAACCGGAATATTGACCTTAGCCCGAATATTGACTGCATGTAAACGTAGTCAATGTTTCCCCTGTAATTTTTTTCAGGCCTGGTGTAATGCACCAAAAAACTCCTTAACAGATGAGGTGCAAAGGACAACAGACTTAAGTTAAAATGATCACAAGGATGACTTAATAAGCTGCATTTATTGCTGTGTAACCTATGACCTTTGCAAAACATCAGCACATTATGAATGAAGTTGGTGGGGGTCCCACCAGGCCTGTATAAGGGGAAACACTGGACGTCCTGGCCGGTTGCACCAACAGGACTTACGCCTGGTTGTGAGCTAAGTCGGTCTTCACTTTGCATTCTGAGCCCAACCTAATAGTTACGATGGTTGCACCATGCACTATGTAAGCCTTCCTCTTGCCAAGATGAGGTGTAAATTTTTTGCCTATTTGGGAGCAGGCATAAAGTCAAAATCTTGAAACAGATATACAGCCTCTAGTCACAGATGTCTTCTATTCTGTACCATGAACGTACAAAGAGATGAGTTATTCAACAGAACTGTATGGAAAAGTAAAGCAATGCAGGTGGGAAATGAATATATTCAGTCAGACGTAACATCAGACATAAGAATTAAGTACCATTTGCAGAATTTACAATAGTGTCCAAGTAATTAAGCATTTGTTACAGGAAGTGTATTAGACAAATTTTATTAAGTTTCTCCTGGCTTAACAACTCTCAATTTGCATGATTTTTAAGAGATATTTTGATTTCTATTTCAATGGTGAAATCAGTTGAAACAGTAAGTTCACTAACATCCGCCCATCTCTTTTATCTGAACAACCGTTTTTGTCCTGTTCCCTCCGAGTCGACTGCGTCTATTTGTTATTAGCCTACGTTCTTTATTGTTGATCCTCCATAACGTTGGAGGGAATTACAAATGATTAGTTACAAATTAGTAAGACATCGGAATATTGTTAACAGTGTATCCTAGCATGGCATGTTACTAGGCAACACCCGCAGTCTTGTCTCTTACAATAGTTTAAAGTATTTATCTTCCAAAGTTAGTCTTTTTAATACCAAATTCCTTCTTTGTTTTGCTGTCCTCCTGCCACATTTCACGTAGAATCACTGTCCGGGAAAACACAAAGAGAGAATTTTGTACCAAAAAGATCCTTTGGAAGATACCCACTTAATTAAAATAACTCAGACTACTGAAGCCTCATAATAACTTCAGACAAGCCTTGGGAAATACATGGTTTTTTTTTTTGTTGTTTTTTTTTTGGTCAAAATGAGGATGGTGGATTTTGTCCTCCATTATTGACACTGGAAGCATGTTAGCAGGGAAAAATTGTGAACCTGTCTGTGAAAACCATGATCTTCTCCTGAAATTAAAGGTACCCTGTTGAGGTCCTGACCACTAGTAGTTCCATGGAGCAATGTTTTTTACAAGTGGGTCCCCATTTTGTTTGTATCGTGTATGCACACAATGAGAAACACGTGCAAGCATGTGGGTGGTTTCATGCCATTCTGCTGATTGATAGTTGGTGGCGGTAATGTGCCAAGAAATGCAGCAATGTGCCAACAAAAACAGTGAAGAAGACTATTAGCAAGCCAACGTAAATGTAAACAACACGCAATTAAAAAAATGTTTAAAAACCTGCTCTACAAACGTAAGGAAAGAAATAAAATAAAGAAATAAGGAATGAAATGCACTCTGTTAGACCTCAAGGATACATACAATGTGTTCTGTGAAAAATATTGACTTTAAACATAACTTTTGTTTGTTTTCAGAAAACTCCATGGGGCACCTTTTGCAATACATGAGATGAAAGACTCAAGCCCCTGTCTCTGGTGCCAGAGTCCTGTGCTTTGAACAACACCGGTGAGGCTTGATGTGTTCATACACTTCTTTTTCTTTCAAAACGTATTGCAACAGCAGACGCAGCAATTCACTCTGGTGGTGGTGGTTATGGAGCACCATAAATGCATGTCATTTTTGAGACATTTATATTCCATTTTATCTGCAAGAAATTTTCCTTAAAGACAGTTTTAAGCAATTGATGATAAGCTACAGCGATTAGAAAAGAGTGGAAATGTCACCCAAAATAGCTGCAGTGTGGAAGCTTAAATGATCCACTTAGCAAAACAACCTTTTCCAAGAAGACTTTATCTGGCCAGAAAAATCAAAGAAGCTTGAGAGCTTTCATGCACAGACATGTGTTTCCTCAACTGACTCAGGAAAATAAGTGTCTCAATTTAAAAATATAGTATACAGTGTACAATACAATCAGTGCTGCCAGATTCTGTATTTCTGTGTGTAGTTTTCATTAAAAAGCAACAATTTCATTGGAAGCACAAACAATTCTACTATCACACATGGGCACAGAAATTGTAGTTAAAGTGTGAGTGTTTCATTTTAATGTCGCATAATTAAGCTATTAGCAAGTCTTTTTATTTTTCTTTGACAAAAACATAATTAGGGTTGTTCAAATTATTATTTGTTACATTTTATCATGCAGTTAATTGCCCTTTTGTGGCCCAACTGAACTTCAGTGAGAGCACAGTGATGGTGCCATAAAGAGACACTGCAGTATTTAGCCAAAAATAAGAGGATTACATTTTTTCACAGAGTCCTGTGAATCACACCTGAAGTCATATTGGCAGTCTGTTAGAAAACAGACTACATGCAAAGGCTTATGTAATTGCAAAAACAAAACTGTTGCACTTTTTGTACCAAAGAGTTGTCAGGGCCTAACTTTTTTGTTTGTTTGTTTAATACCAACACCAAAAACACAAGAGCAAAATGTAAGATTAAACTGTGTGTTTAGCTGCTCTAATGTAAGCTACAAACGTTAGCATGTCAGGTTATGCTAGAATCATAGACTGTATATAGAAGTGGACGGAGCTTCCGGCTCTGAAAAATGAAGCCAATGCGGAAGTGCAGTAACGCTGTATTCTCACCGAAATCCAGCAGGGGGCACGCGAGCTGGCTGCAAAAAGAAGCCCGGTCCCATTGACACCCGTTCTAAAATGCCGAAATTTACAGCTGAAATAAACATATTTATAGCCGTGTCAAAAAACGATTTTGGTCTCTATCGCTAATATCCCCCACCATTTTCACTGAACCAGACCTGAATTTTCATATAAGTCATTCGTTGATTTTATATTAAGGCTTAAAGTTCTGTATAATTAGGGGCGTGGTTTCGTGATTGACAGGCGTAGTGCCCTATGGTAGTGCCACTCACTCGCTCCCATAGACTATACCGTCTATGCTTGCCCCCCACCACCCCACCCCGCTTGTTAATTTTGGATCTCGGTTGTCATGACTGTGATTTTTAAATGATAATAATAAAAAAAAAAATCTTTTAAATAGCCGTGAAGTTCGCGGGGATTTTTTGGGGGTGTTTAGTCCGCGTTCTAGAAACTTAGCTTACAACTTTGAACCTCTGACAGTCCTATTTTGTTTGCTTGCTTGGTTTAGCTTTATTCTAATTTTCATAAATTCATTTCATAAGTTAATTTAACAAAATTTGAAGCTTAACTGAGGCAGCAGTTCAACCTTTTGTGGTTAAAAATGTCTTGTGCAGCGTTTGGATGTACTAACAGCTTTTCCAAGGAGTCGGCCCTTCAGTTTTTCCGGTAAGTGAATTTAAATTTGTTTCAACCAAGGATGTACATGATTTCAACTCTGCTTTATGTTACGCAAAATAGCTAATACCCCACTTAATAGTAGTTCCGTTAACGTGAATTAGGGAAGCACTTTGCTGGCGCTAGCCAAGCCTTACCTGCTTGTCACAGCTGGGACAAGCAGCAATGATGTCTCAGCGACCTAAATTAGGGACAAGAGTAATGTTAAATTATGCAAATACGAGTAGCCTCTCTACAAATGACCACATTTTGCCCAGTTCAGCAGCACAGGTATGGCAGCATATAGCCAGGATGTGTCCCTCTTAATTGACACAATCCCAAAATCCACAGTCCCGCCCTGCTCCACCGTCTCAACCAATCATATTCACATCCGGTTTCAAAACTGTCAAAATGGCGCTGGCCAAATCTGAAACTCGAGGCTTCAAAACGGGTGTTCAGAAACCAATGGGTGACGTCACAAAGGCTCCGTCCACTTCTATATACAGTCTATGGCTAGAATGAAATAAGAATATGATTTTACATAAATACTTAAAATTCTCAGACTAAGTAGCCGTACACTTTAGTACAGGACCATTGCTATTTCTGTATGTACATGTACATATTCAAAAGCCCTTATACAGGGTTTTTGTTTTGAAATACGTCAGCTTGAAACATTAAAATGTCAGCCACAGATATTTCCAATAAACTCATGAAGCTAACGTAAGCCTAATTAGCTAGTAAGTTACCGCTGGCGAAAAGTCTTAGTTTAAACTGCTAATGGTCTCTTACTTACTAATAGATCTAAAGGGGAATAATTTAATAAAGCAAATTTAGCCCCAAATTTAGACTTTCTTTTACAGTTCCATACAGTATTGAGTTGAGTGGCGTTAACACACTAGGAGTAACCGTTTTCAGGGTTTCTTAGTTAGGTAACAAACTAACTTGAAAAAGCAACCAGTGGGATACAGCTCATACCCATCATTTAATATTTGAAAAAAAATGGTATAGTGTCATATTAAAACAGGTTCTAGGTCTACTTTGGCGTCCCTCCCAGTGGCTCTTGCCCAGAAAACCTCCAAATGGAGGTGTCTTGGAGACATCCTAATCAGATGCTGGGTCCTTCAACTGGTCCTTCAACCTCAACTGGTAAATTGAAAGCTTTGCTTCGCAGCTCAGCTCCCTCTTCACCACAACGGTCTGGTACAACGGCTGCATTACTGGTAGCACCTCACCAGTTCACCTGTCGATCTTGTGCTCCATTTTACTGTCACTTGTGAACAAGATTCCAAGATACTTGAACTCATTTGCTTGGGGCAGAAACTCACTCCCCACCCAGAGACAGAAAACCATGGCCCCCAGACTTAGGGGTTGTGGATTTCATCCCAGCTGCTTCACAGTTGGCTGCAAACTGCCCTGGTGCATGCTTAAGTCAGAGTCTGATGAAGCCAACAGAACCACATCATCTGCAAAAAGCAAAGACGCAATTTGGACACTCCTTGCAGCTCTGGTGGATTCCAACACTGATTGAAAACGTGTTTGACTTTGTGCCGAGAACACAGACACAGCCCTTACATTGGTTAGTGCTCATAGCAATGGCCCAGGTACCCCATACTCCCACAGTACCCCCCTCAAGATCCCCTGGGGTTCCTGGTCGTAGGCCTTGTACAAATCCACAAAGCACATGTGTTGGTGGGGTTCAGGAATTCCTCAAAGTGTTTTTGCCTTCCACCACTTGACAATATCCCCATTCTGGGTCAGCAGTTCTCCTCCCAGGCTGAACACAACCTGGCCAAGCCCTAAACACTGCTGTGTTGTTTTTTGGGTTTAATATCACCTATCTTATGACATGTAAATGTTGACTGTGTATTGGTACCATCTTCCTGTCAGCTGTTTGAAAAAATAAATACACAGATGTGCACACACGCATGCACACAGTGAGCCCTCCCCTCGCTTCCCTTGCTGAGATTGATTTACCTTTGTGTCCCAGGCCTGTCGTTATCATGGGCCTCTCAGACAGGCCTGCTATGATAGCTCAGGGAAAGTGGGACGGAGGTGGCAGCAGGCGCATGATGGAGAAGAGCTTCTTATCACCGATGGAGAGATCAATCATTCTTACACAGGGAGAAAGAGAGGGAGGGAGAAAGGAGACTTGCTTTGGTCTCTTTTCTACAGTTCGTAAATAGTTCTACTCACTGTAAGATGGTTCTAGCTTAATGTATTTTAGCAAAAACTGGCTAACTGGCTTCATTGTGTTAAGAGTTTTGTTGAAATGTTCTAGAAAACACACACAGCACTACAGGACTGCAGCTCTATAATAATTTTGTGGGACGGTTCCTTGTAAGATTTATGTAATGTGGAACTAAATGTAAGATGTAATGCGAGAAAAGGTCATCTTTGCACACCTGCACAGAGCCAGATGCTGACGGATGAGTTTAAGTAACAAATGAACAGAACCCACATAAAAGCCACATACTAGAATAAAAATATAAACAATGAATACTTGTACAAAACAATACTCAGTATCTCTGTCGATGCCGGCACAGAAAAAGCCACTGGACGCGGCCTGATTTTGCTCTGCTTAAATATATAAAGGACTCATACAGTCTTTTTCTTGTATGTTCAATACTATCAAATCTTAGTATTTTTTTGTTTGAAATATGTGGTATTGAAAACATATTGAATTATCAACACTTTTTGCAACCTTACTGTGAACACATACAGTATCGGAAATGTAATGACTAGTTACATTTTGGTACAGGAAGGACATGTTTGACAAAAGTCACTCTCTAACACCACTGTGCAGTACAATTGCGAGTGGTTTTTGTAGTTTTTGTAGTTCATCATTATGTGTCAGATTAAGTAGCCTACAGCTGTTAAATGAATACCCCCTCAGATCAGGGGTAGGGTTGCAAAAAGTATTTTTTTTCCCCAAAAAATTCCGTAAATTTTCCAAGGGAAGCTAAGTTGTTCCAACAGCAGCAGGGACTGTTGGCCTCCTAAAGTCTGTCTTATACTATGATGCCCACAGCCGTCTGCAGCTGTCTGTGTACGCATCTGTTTGGGAGTATATTCAGGCCTTAAATCGTCCTAACCCTCCAGCACAATAGACAGTGCTGGTACTGATCAGCGACCTGGACAGCGCTCTAGACTTTATTCATTATTATTTGCAGCCATCTGTATAGTCTAATGCCGTTTCTCAAACTTTTTACACCATGTATCACCTCAGAAAGCTCTTCAAGTCACACCTCACTGTTCAACACAGCAGCTTGAAATATTCTCCTCCTGATCTGCATTGTCTTCATAGTAGTTCCTGTTTGGAGCCACAATTGCAGTGTTTTTGAAGCATTTATTTTCAATCCCTTCATTTTACCCCTGATTACCTTTGCTCTGCCATCACAGTTTAGCTTGTAATTACTGCTAATCATGGAGGACGTATGCGCACTACGTGCATGATCAAAACTACGCAGCAGGTTGAAATTAGAACAAAAATACAGGAAAGACAAACATATTTTAACTGAATTTCAGTGATTTTATGTATTTTTCATTTGAAATTTTGTCGCACTTTGATATTGTTACATATTTTTGAAATTGTTTATTTAATTTTTAAAAATCTGATTTTACTCCATGATTTGTAGCATTAGACAGAGCTTGCGTGCTACCAGTGATACACGAGCATAGTTTGAGAATCCAGGGTCAAACAGGTCTTTGACAGATCATATGGGAGATAAAATTGTAGCTACGGGGAGTTATTCAAAGGGAAGTGATAATGCTTTGTTGAGGAGTTGAGGAGCTCCCAGTGGTAAGATAGAGCAGTAGTAGCATATAATGGTAGCAGCACTCATGAATGCTCCTGTTAAGTGCTACTCTCTTATACAGCTGTTGAATTAAATTGTATGTTATAAGGTTCGGACAAGTATACAGCCTTCTCTGTTCCTTACCATGTACATATTTGAAAAAAAAGTAGTAGTGGATTTAAGATTTTGTCCGTGTGCCATTCCTCTCCAGCACAATATGTCTCCATTTTCTGAATTTCGCCGAAGTATTTCCTCAACTGACAGATCAAGACTCTTAATATGACAAGCATTAGTCTCATATAGTTATACTTTTTTTCTGCACTGTATGTCAGACTATGATTAAGATAGCATTTCTCCCTCCTCTAACTTGTCATGTGCGGTGCTTTGCCCAGCCAGAGAAATAGCTGTCAGATAATTGTGTTTAAGAGCCTGACCGTTATATCACAAGCCATTTCTGTCTGAAATTACTGTGATCTGAGAGCTCTTGGAGCCTTTAACTACGGTGCCGTGGAGACACAAGTATCCTCATTCAGCCTAATGACCATTTAATCTATATCTTGCGTGGACCTAGCAATTTCACTGATTCACTGTCGTATCATATAATGCCACATGAAATCCAAGCTTTGTTGCAATTATTCAAGTCTAAAGTGAAAGTGTTATTGATCCTGTGATTTCTGGACACTGGGTATCATAGATGGCTCAGTATTTGACTATAATTATGGCTCTGGATTGCAGAGAGAAAGTAAGCGTTCATTGACAGAACGTTGTATTATTTCCATCATTTTCCTACAGTGTATGAGAACAATATTTAGAGGCACAACCTCTCTCTGAAGTTTTAATTATTGTTTGTTAGTGGTAATGTGTTAGAATTCTCCTTGAATGTTAAAAGTCCACTGAGAGCTTTGTGATTTGTTGCCAACACGCTTTGTTAGTTTGGTGCAGTTGACTCACTTCCACCTACCTAATGCTGGCAAACTGTGAAAGCCCACCAGTGACATATTTGGAGATGCATAATGAAGAGGCAGATGGCCTCTGCTGATGACCATGATGTTTGTATGTATCATCCACAGCTTTTCTCACAAGCTATTGGAAGTTTATCAGAGGACTACTTTCTAGATTCAAAAGCTGTTCGTAAGGAATTCCCCAGCAACTCTTAATTACCACAAACAACAGTCGAGATAATCTGTAGCCTGTATCTTACAACAGTCCCAATTTTAAAGTATAGATACGGATAATTAAAATTTAGTTCTTATTGTCATAGTTCATGCCATGATTAATATCAGTTCACAGTGCGATGAAAATTAACATTAATTATTAACTGAGAGTTTATAGGTTAATTCTTTTACGCCACTTGTCCAGTCGGACATTACTGCAAGAAAGTCTAATGGGTACAAGTCAATTTTATTGACATAGCCCAGAATCATAAATTACAAGTTTGCAACATGGTCTGATGCCAAGATAAGCCGGTGTTTTGCTCCTGCACTGACCATAAAAGTTGGTGTACTAGCTGCTGCTGGGGAGTAGCAGGATCCCGTTTCGGGGATATAACATTATGTGGTGTTGGATTGGTGCACAGGCTCGTGTATTTTCCGATGCTTAATTTTTGGCAGGACTGGAGGCGTTTTCAGTTACTGGTATTGGTATCGAAACCACCAAAATTCTAGCCACATAAACTCCTGCTTCCATTCACTCTTTAAGTTTCTTTTTTCTGTAGTTGGCCTTTTGCGTTTCTGTTTCTGCTTTAAGGACAGCGTTGGCAGTTGGAGTAGGCTCAGGAAACCTGTACGTCAGTAGCGCCGGCATATCAATAGCTAGTTGGTGACGAGTACTGTTGACTGTTTTCAGTGAATGTTGAACTAACCCACGGGGGCCACCCACATGGAATATTTTGTGGGCATAGAGTAACTTTTTGTGGCTTCTGGCCATGATTAATGCTGAACCCTACTGGTGAGTACAAGGTTTGTATTACTAATAGAAATGAAGGCAGAATTTTCAAAAATAATTCCAAATATGACAAAACCTCCAAACATAACAATCTTATTTAAAGTTTTAATATTAATGTTATAATGTTGAAGTTTGTGACACCACCCATGAATAAGAATGAGCACATTTTGACTAAACATTATTGTTCACTATTGAGAAATAATTTCAGCTTGCTGTTGTTGCCTCGGCACGTTTTCCTGCAGATGAATAAGACCAGCTTATTGTCCAATATTGTTTCTCACTTTCTATGCCGCCCAGCTGTTTATGCAGTCTACAAACATTACTGTGCGCTGAGAGTTGGAGCCAAATGTGGAAGGACACAACGCCCAAGGGTGATTTGTTTAACTTTGAAAGGTTCTTTGGTTTGTGTTAGATTTGCTGGGAGCTACGCAGCAGCGGATCATCTAGCCCGTTCTCCCAAGTGGTTCGCAGCCAACAGAGCCTGGGCGATGCGCGTGGGTAGAGAGGAAAAAGATAACCCCACCAGGGACTAAACGACAGTCCTCATTTCGACAGCGCTAGGCAGGCCAGCCATTTAACAACACAGAAACAAAAAACTCCATTAGATAATCATTTTCTTCTCCAAGTCTCTCGGGAGTGTAATGTTATTCTCTAACCAGCAGAGAATGAGTTAGATGTATCTCATGAATCATATTAGAGCGCCTTTAATCCTCTAAAGTGAGGGTCTCGGGAGGGTGAGGCTGCAGATGAGGGAGCACAAACTAAAGAGGTAGATGACAGAGGAAACAGACGGGGGAGAGAAAGCCCAACGCCGAACCAGGTAGAAGACAAGATAAGTCTGCAACGCTGGGGTGCTGTCCTGTGAGCTGTCAATCTACACAGTTGGATGTTGCCTTTTCCCTATGGGGTTATGGGTAAAGAGAGCGTAGATAGTGCTGCTTCCTTCCTTTCCTCATCCATCCCTCCTAATCCAGCCTAAGAACTTAACCAAAGAGGTGCGGTGGAGATCACCTGGGTCTGTGGGGGATCAAAGCCGCTTCAGCGAAAATAAGAGAAGTCTTGAGGAGGGAAAAGCTGATGTAACAAGAAGAGGTAGATTAGCATTAAAGACTTGACAGATGCAAAAAAAAAAAAAAAAAAAAAAAAGTTTCCTGGGCCTCGGCAGTAATCTTCACCATGAATCATAGCGCTTCTGGATTGCATTTAATGGCAGGTATACCAGCGTAAGTACCCGTCAAGAAAAGCACCGTTTCACCAAATGAAAAGGGCGGTTATTTCATTTACCTCTCTGAAAAGCAAGCCGGGCGATGAGGGATCCAGAAAGAATTCAGAGTAACCTTAAAAGAAAGGATGGGAGATGTTTTCTGCGTCTCCATTTAAAATATATCCCACAATCCATAATTAAGCAGACGGCTCCTGCATGTTCTCTGCTCGCACCAGGCCAGAGCTTCCCCCCAGTCATATTTCAAACCTCACATAGTAATGTATTTTGACAAGTAAATTGCTTGCCTCTTTGCTGATAGCTACTTACTTAAATAATGAATTCTCAGTAATAGCTGCAGAAATAATGCATACCACAGACTGACGTGGGCGAAGGAGTTATTACTGATAGAGGACACACATTACAGTTCTTTCCCGAAACAGTGGTGGATCTGCAACAAATCAATCGATGACCACACTGAAAGCGTTATGGCTGTATGTGGGGAAACAAAACTAATCTAATGCCACACTGGGTGCTGTACAAATTAAAGCTTTGACCTTAAGATGGGGCCAAGGTTGGGTATTGGTACTCAGTACCTTGAGTACCGATACCAAACTCGACTGAAATAACCCAGTGCCAAGTAATATTGAAAATCTGCCAGTCAAACAATGCCTGAATTCAGTCTTTTTGTACCCAGATCCAGAAAAACAACTATTTGTATGATTTCTCTCACAGCTAATCACCGCAAGCATTCTTCAGTTTAATACAACTTGAGATGGGCCCACAACTGCAGTTACAGCTGGAAGCCACATACAGTTTGTGGTCATGAAGTCAAATGTGATGTATTTGATGGAGTTGCCAGTTCAGGCAGCTAAAAGCCATCAAAACATTTGAAAGTATAAAAATTAAAAAAAAAGGTATTGAATAAAGTAATCTGTGGGTATTTGTATCACTTTAAGGGTACCGGTACTGTAATTTTTTTAAGTGATACCCAGCCCTAGATGGCACTAGAATAAAAATCAGGGGATTACCAAAGTTATTTGAACTCATCCTGAAGGGAGCTTGAATTGGTACACCAAATTTGATGGCAGTCCAGCCAATACTTGTCGAGACATTTCACTGAAAACTAAAACTCTCAACCTCATGGTGGTGCTAGAGGAAAAGACAGAGGATCACCAAAGTTATAAAGATTCAACATCTGAGAAGCATGAATATCTTTACAAAATTGTACGGCAATCCATTCAGAAAATGTTTTGCTTCGTGCTTCTACAATGGACAGGTTAAGTAGTTTTTTGTCTGTTTTTACGATCGGGGGTCTGCCCAAACTCTTTCATTTCGGAAATTGACCAGATTTTCTTTGCTAGTCCTGCATCTGACTTCCACTTGATCTGCCCTGTTTAGCTTGACGGGGCATCCATTAGAAATAGATACACGTGAAGTTGAACAGAGTGGAGAACTGCTGCTGTGTTGTGCTGAGCTGCTTCTGGTGGAATCACAGGCATTTATCGAGAATGGTTGTGATCAGCTCCAGGGGTCATGCTAGCAGTTAAGATATTTTATTGAACAAAATAAAATAATAAATAATAAATCTGAGTAGCTGGTGGCACCAGATTAAAAGTCATGGGATCACCAATGTGAATGATTGATCCTCTGGGGACCATGAATGTGTTTTGGTTTATATCAAGTTGACCATCAGACAGACGTTTTCAATCCAGAGGCCACACCGCTAGATCGGCTATTCAGTTAAATTTAAAGGTTAATGACTACAGCGGATCTGTCTTTATAATGTCTGCACAATTAAATCTGCACAAAGAAGAATGAAGTGAAAAGAAGCCAAGAAACGGACACGAAAGGACATTTATTCACAAGTGTTTGGCACATCACAGCAAGGTTGTTATTCTACCATTGAGTGTTTTGCCAGACCAACGTTTGACTGGACAGCCTTAGGTGTTGGCCGCTCTGATAGGGAAGGGCATGCTGATAATGCAGCTGATTAGACTCTGATCATTATCTACAGTACGGCTTATGATGGTCAAAATCAATGGTGGGAAAGAGAAGAGCTAGCCCTGTGAAAAGATTAAATGTCTCACACCGTATGATAAAGTCTAACTCATCAGACGCTGTTTCTGAGCTTTGAGAGATGCTGTTTGGAGGCATAATGTATGAAGTGTTTTCACTAAGTGCAGTCAGGCAAACTTTTCTCTCTTCTAGGATCCCATCAGATTGAAAATTGAGCCAGGCGCACATTGTTTCAAGAGCTGATAAAACATACAACCTTGCATCAGCATACTCCTCCATCAATGTCATCTCTATTTGGCAGGTTCATAACAGGCCTGCGGTGTACGGATGCAACCAATTTTGGTCCCTTGGTCCATATCCTTGAACACTTTGAAGAGGGGGACATTTGACACAGCATCAAAGACTCCTCCGAAAGAAAAGGAGGAGTAAGGTGGCAAATTACTGGATATTAGCCAACATGAAACAAGAGTTGTGATCCTGCATCATATTATGTGGATGATGACGCTGTTTTGTTGCACCTCGACACTCGTTATAGAGTCACCCCAAACGTGGAGAATACACTTGAACAACTTTTGGTTACTTTGATCTCCTCTCTGCGCTGGCATGTTGGAAGGAGAGCACAGCTTTCAGAGTTATGCGGCTTTGAAAGGACTTATAGCTGTGGCAAGGTTGCTGTTTCAATCCAGTCCTTGTATATGTTTAGGAAATATATTAGAAGTATGCGTGGTAGAGTTTAGGTCACTATTATCCACTCAGGGCCCACGTTTACATAATTTAATTCTAGATGAATGGAATGAAAGGAAAGAGCAATTAGTGAGTAGAACAGCCATCATTTGCAAGTGGCATAATTATGAAAACATTACCTCTAATCTTTGGTTATAAAGTAATGATTTTCACAGTGGCATATTTTGCACAATATCACCTCCTCTGAATAGTCAGTTTTGCATCAACTACGTATATGTCCTATATATGTATGGTAACACTTTGTTATTACATTGTCATGACCATGCCATGACACCTGTTGTGAATGTTTAGCAGTTGCACATGCACAGCTGTCCAAATAGCAAGTTGGAGCCATAGACCTTATGTTAAATTGGTTGAAACCCTTTTCAATATGCGATTAATGGTTGAAGTGAGTCATTTTCCCCCCTCCCCTCCAGACTCGGAAGCTCTGCAGGAGCTGCGCAGGACAAGCATAACATCGTGAATTGATGACTCCTCCACTGTAAGTTGATCAGCTGTTAAAGCTGTCAATTGTAGTTAACCCTGTTATCCTGAAAACAAAAGCCCACCGCTCTGAAAATACACAACTCTGGACTTTGGCAGGCAGCGAGACAGGCAGACACCTAACTCAGACTCCATAAACATATTGCTAAATTTAACAATTATGAACATCTATGGCTTCTACAGGATTATTAATGATTTCTTACAACCCATAAATAGACATTTACTCATTTGGCAAACAAATTTCCCCCCACAAAATCAGTCCAACAAGACACAGAATTGATGCCACCGACATAAATCTTTGCTTTAAACAAAACAGTTTTCCAGTTCTTTTGAGAACAAGCTCTGCTGAGGGTCACTAAAGTTTAAGGCTTAAGAGAATGAAATTTCTGCTCTAAAGTGTATAATATTGTCGGGTGGCACAGTCTGTCCACTTGTTCAATTTCCCTGTGTAAGCATTACAGAGGAGGCTAAAAGGCTCAAAGATTTGGAGCATGCTGACGCCATATATTCTGTCAGTAAGATTCTTAGTGGGAGAGCGGAAATGGGAATAAACCAGGGCACCGTCGGTGGCGGGGCAGATTTATCTATCTCCTTAAATTGACAACACAAAACCATTTACTACGAGGAGCTGTTGAGTAACTCGTACAGTATACAGGGAAAAAGCAAAACCTGAAGGATCCCTTAGAGGTCACATTGAAGTATGTGGTGGTTTACACTGAACAAGGGCACTGAAGTACGATGCAGCCAAATATAACAGTGTGTTCATTTGTACAGACTGAATTTGCTGCTGTCAAACCAGCGTTGTTCTGGCAAAACAGGGGCTCAATTAGGAATCTTTGGGTCCCATCTACAGTTTAGCTGTAGGCATCCTGAATTGATACATACATCCCATTAAGTCTTTGTTGGGCCCCAAACTAGTGTCACCACACAAATGAAGCTCAGACAAAGTATTACTTTGCTGTATCCAACTGCCTTACAGTAACGTTAGCTTGTCACTTAAATGAGGCAACTGAGGCATCACAAAAGAACATTTTTCTTTACAATGTAATTTGGGATAAGGCCATGTGGGTTGCATTCAAGTTCATTTTAATTTTTTGAAAAAGTCACAGCCAGTGTAAGGTACAGCAGGTGGGCCTGCTCACCCACAGAGTTAATAAATGTCATGATCTTCATTAAGCTGACCCAGCTTGTATTTTTATTTGAGGAAAGGCTTTTATGTAAGAATTCTTTTGTTGTAACAAGCAATGTGACACGTTAATTTTGCAATTCTGTGACTTTTTTTAAAAATTTGTGATAGAGGCTAGACACAGCTTTTGTTCTCAATTGGTCACTGAGTAGGGTATCTCAAGTCGGGTCTCGAGATGGACGTATAACAAATCCAACAAATTTTTTTAGTTTTGGATATCTCATCAGAGGAAGCAACTGTCTGACAAATATTTTCAAAAACTTCTGCTGCGTTATAAAAGAGAAAGCTATGGAGCCCATTTTTATTTTCCGCTGTGTAAGATGGCTCCGCCCAGTTTGCTGTTAGACTGTCAGGACAATAACCAACATGCGCAAGGAATCACAAAGTGGTTTTCATTTTTGGTCATGCAAAAGTACAAGTCAAGTCAGTTAGTCAAGTTACTTTTCTCATTAGGTAATGCTGTAAGGTAACAAGTTAGTTTTTAATGGCAGTAATCTTGTAATGTATGAGTAAAGTAACATTCCCCGACACTGATAAGAGTATGCAGTTTTGTGGTGTACATACGCAACTTAAAAGTTGTGAGTAAATACCTGTTCTTTGACTTCAACCTCTGATAATTACATTACTGAAAAATACATCCTACACCTTTTTATATTAATGATCTTCTTCACTGTAGAGTTTTTAACTCAATAATACAAACAAAGCTGTTGTGTTAATACTTTTGCAGATATTCAGGTTCCATGTGGTCATTTGTTAAAGTCTTGTATTTATTTATTTTTTAAATTTGCTATTAAATAATTCTGTAACAAGTCCTTAGTTCATGATTATTTAATGACTGTAATTTTAATGGTCATGTTGCTCCTCTTTGGTGCATTGTGGTGGAGGAAGAGAGTAAAAATAAAATGTTTTAATCCTTATGCACCTGTTCCATGATAAATGAGTGTATAATTACTTTTACACCAGAGAATGGCCAGTGAGAGAGTTGGTGCAATGGCCGGAAAAACGCTGTAGGTCATGTGCAGGTGTACAGTGAAGCTGTGAGTGCACATTGTACTAATATTCAGTGATCCATTGAGAGCTCCAGCTGCACCAAGTTCTTGAACAAAGTTGTTGTGCTCGTAGTTGGAGTGAACCTCAGCTGCTCCTCTCCCTCCCACCAGGCTGAACATCAGTCTTTGTCCCAGCGGACAGGGAGGCCGTCTTCAGGTGGAGCTGCCTGGTTAGTGGGAACAGAGGAGAGACTCATTAAAAGTGATCCTCTTGTCCAGTCCAGCCTGATCACTTTCAGCCCTGCTGTCCACCAGAGTTCCCTTTGAAGAGGTGGGTCTAATCTCAGGCCTGTAGCGTTGTCATGGTCAGTCTGGGTTACCCTGCTAATGAGTGAGAGGCTGAAAGAAAGTTCACACTGCTGGGCCAGGAGAAGCGGCAGCGGTACGAGAAGTTGTAGTAGTTTGACTGACAGTTTCTTGTTGCCATGGTCATCGAAAGTCAGTGAACCTGGCATGTATCAATAATTAAATGAAAAGTCCAGTATTGGGTGACAACAGAGGAGAGGCGTGTGAGAAAGTAGCCTCCTGTCTCCTTTAGTAACCTTGCTTTCATATTGGCTTATCTTTCCAACCAAGACACCAGGTTTTACTTAATAGTGAAAGTGAAGTGATGAATTTGTAAAATGAGCAGTTTTATACCAAATGGAGCAAAAGAATATGTGTCCATGTGGCACTTCCATGGCAGAGATCAGCACTTTGATCTAGAAAATGAAAATAAGGTTGTATGTAGGCTTTATCAAAATAAACGGGCATATAATTATCTGAGTGGAGCAATGTGTATTCACATTCAGGACAGAAATGTGGACGGAAACCTGCATGGAGATCAGGGTGGTAAACCTATACATGACACGCTTGTCTTGAGTCGAACAGGTTTAAAAATGATAGACGTTTCATTTCCTATATGTTCTTCACAATAAAAGTCCTCCCTTGTTTGTTATTTAAAAGCTTTTATTATGAAGCAGCAAAATCAGAAAATGTTGGGTTTTTATTAGCAGTAACTCAATGCGGATCCTATCCACTGAAAGCAAACACGAAACAATAAAATAAAGTGGATACCTGAAAGTAAAAACGACTCAGGAGAGAAGCTCACACATATGAGTTGAATTGCACATCTAGGCCGCCCCCTCGTGCTCTTTTTGGGGGAGAAGCCTAGATGGCTTGCTTTGGCTCAGCTGGTTTGTGGCTGACATGTTTTTATTTGGTTTTAGATGGATTACATGAATAAATTACTCTTGTTAGGAAGCTTTTAGTGCACCTACAGTACTGTAACAAGTTGTTGTCGAATAACTCAGTGTGAGTGCGCGCTGGTGAAGCACACAGCAGTGGAGAGAGAGGAGGAAAGAGAGAGAAACATGACTGACCAGCAACAGAATGCTGTGAGGCACTGAGCTGAAATTAAATGTGTGCACATAAACTAGGTACATAAAGAAAACATTAATTTTGTTTGAAGGGGGGCAGGCCACCCTCACAAGAAAATGGTAGGGAAAACACTGAGATTTGGAGAAAGGAGTTTAGTGTTCAATTATGAGAAAAAGTAAGACTTGATCTTTAAAAATGTACCCTCTGATAGTTGGTATTTGTTTAATAGTTTGAAATAGGAACAAATCCAGACTCATTTGTAACTGAACCTTTCCACACCCATTCATTTTCACATTAGATTTCTTGAGTGTTATTCCTGAACCTGCTGCCTACCTCCTGCTCTCAATAATCCATATTTACTTTTTCCTCTGCTGGTTTTTTGCACCTGTGAGACAGACAGCTTCGGGGCTTCCCTTTGTCTTTTCCCCCTCTCCCTGAAGAACCAAAGACAGACACTGTCTTCTGTCCTCAGTGTTACCTGTGCTGTATGCACAAAGAGGCGGCGTAGCATAAGTCACATCCCCAGAGGAAACTGGGTAAAAAGAGGGAGACCAGAGGGGCGGGGAGGGATTAAAGCACAGTGTAATGATGTTGGGAGGGGGTGGGGGGGTAGAGGTGGAGTGGAGTATGATACGAAGTGAAAACAGACGCGCTCTCTGCTGTAGCGAGAACAGACATATGCATAAATACACCTTGTTTCATCGTTTCATAGAGAACAAGCCTACACGCACACCCTTCTATATGGAGATCACACACAAATGCAGCGCTCCAGGATAACAAGGAGATGTCAAAAACACTTTAAACAAAACATGAGCTTGGAAAATTGAGGGTGGGGATGATCAGATGGAGTATTCTTGCCTTCTCTCATTTCAAATACAAAAGATTCACAAGGGAAACAGAGAGAAAAAGGTGAATATTTTGAGATTTGTGCAAAAAAACAAACAGAAAGTGAGCCAAAATATATCAGAGGGAGATGTTTCCCCTGCTAAAGTAAAAGTATGAAAGTAATTGCTGATTAACTACAGCAACTGCTTCAGCCCGACTCCCTCCTTGCCTAAATGTCTAACAAGGACGACACTAGCCTGCACAGCTTTGCACTTTGATTAAAGCTAAGTGAGCGCTCGCTGTAATCCTTGAATCCTTTTTAGTCTCGGTGGGATTTAGGTGAGAATGATTTCCTCTCAGCGGCAAGATTTGCGGCTTGCTCGTTCTTTGTTTGGGATGACATCTCAATGTTTATTCAATCATTCTTCACATGCTCCGCAGCTGGCATTTCGGGGATATCAAAGTGCCTGAAAATCTGCCCAATCGCCCGAAGTTAAATGCCGAGCTCACACCGGCACAGTCAGATTCACACTGCGTGATACAGTTGTCTTAACACATGTAGCCAAGTATGAAAAAAAACTGCACCGTGTTGTTTTATTCAGTGTAACCCTTGTTGACTCACTCTCCAGATATGAGCGTCACCATGGTAATAGACTCACTAACACACTAACACTCTCCAGTGAAATGTGTATTAGTGGCTCTTTTTCTCTCCTCCCTGCAGAAACATCTTGTTAATTACTCTGTAGCACTAACATGACAGGAAGGCTAACAGTGCCTTTGGAAGGTTCAGAGATGGCCAAGCGGAGCTGTTTATTGGCTCAGAAGTGTGATTTATGATGCCTCATTGGGAGGACTAAATCATCTGTGTGTGTGTGTCTCCGCGGGAGAGCAGCTGAGGGGACAGCTGATTGAAGTCTTAAAAATGTTTGGCAGGAATAAATAAGCTTGACTCCTTTACATTATTCTAAACTCCGACCGTTTAGCCGTGCGCTGAGAGGGGGCCGTGATTAATTGGAATGTGTGCAGCTAACAAACGAGGGATTAATTTCCCAACAGATTTAACAGCGTGAGCGGTTACACAGCGCTGTCATGTCTGTCCCCCAGACCCAAACCCTGCGGTGTCTCACTGTGCCTCCTCAAAGGAACAGGTCAGCGATGAGAGATCTGCACCAGTGAGAACATCACAGGGGAAGAGTGGGACTTAATTTGCTTCTCTCTGAAATTAAGCGGGCTAAAATTAATCCCTTATGGTCTCTTAACTTTAATTCTTGCATGCCAGGAGGGTACAGTAAACAAAAAATAATGGACAGGACATCAGAGTACTGTTTAGTGTTGTACTTTGAATCAAGAAAGGCCTGCAGCAGTTTAGTTCCATCTCTGTCGGTCTCGGTTTCCTGTCACTGGCACATCCAAATCTGTGTCCATGTGTGGCAGCCTGTGTGTAGTGCAGAACATCCAGATCTCTGTGACCCACAAATTAACTAAGTAATTAAAAAAGTGAATGAGTTTAATAAAAATGAAAGATGTAGCCTATCTTTTTGGTGAAAAAATCCACCAAATACAAGTCAGAGAATCATTTTAGACTATTTTAGATGATCTGCTGCCATTGAAGCGCTCTACTACTCTCTTTATGTGCTGTTTTTGACAGATTTTTGTTGAAGCACTTTATGTCTCTAAAGTATGAAATTCACCTGCGTATGTTCATTGACATTTAACCTGAAATTAAAAACAAGTTGAGAGTACAACACTGACATATTAAGTCTTTTCTATGTTGATATGGCCAAGAATTAAACATTTACATATCCAGCAGATACAGAGCAACATTTGCATTCATGTGGACATGTACACTTGATATTATAAGTTTAATATTCTTGTTTCTAACTGGCTCCATCTTTGTTTGTTACTGGACAATTGTGTAGTTGGTTTTCAGAGTTTTTTTTCACCAAAAATTGCAGCCAAAACAATACTATGAGTGGTGCAAGTAAGCCAGAACATTAAAGTTCTTGGGATGCTGCAAAGCTCCATAATCCTGTGGGGAGCTGCAGTCAGGTGATAGTACTCTGTGGATTTATAAGAGACAACTTTCACATACAGTAAGTAGGTGATTTCAGGGGGGATGCCATCCCCCTATTAGCAAACAGATCAAAACGCCATCCCTGCTTTCCATCCCATAGTAGAAGAGGAGTTATGTAGTTGAATATATTAGTCTAGTTTGCCTGCCTCATTGATCCTTTATCTGTCTGACGTTCATGGAAGTTAGAATCTCTGGGCCGACCATGGCTCTGAAATATCCAAAGCCTAACTGTTATGTGTATTGATACAGCGGTGGCGCTGACCGTGGTGCTGAAGTAGCACATGCATTTGTATATTCAGCTTTTCTCAGATTCCCTTCCCTCTGTCAGTTTCATTGTGGGTCTATAAAACTCATTCATGATTCATCTCCCCTGTAAAAAGTCAGTACATCATAACACAATGACAACACTGCATACCAGGTTGTCACATGATCCATTGTCAGTATAAAAGCATTCATTATACTGTAACAATAATACACTCAGTTTGTTATTGACTTATTCTTGCTGCTAATGTTTACTATTCATGAAATACAGACATTAGTGAACATGAGGGCTGGTGCAGTGTGGACACAACTGACTATATCACTATCAGTGTATATTAGAGCTGCAACAATTAATTGATTAATCAGTTATTAAATGATTATCAATCAATTACTAAATTAATCATCAACTATTTTGATAATCAGTTTAAGAATTTCCTAAGAATAAAAGTCAAACTTCTCAGATTCCAGCTTCTTAAATGTGAATATTTTCTGGTTTCTTTACTCCTCTATGACACTAAACTGAATGTCTTTGGGTTGAAGGCAAATCAAGACATTTGAGGACGTCATCTTGGGCTTTGGGAAACACAAATAGATGTTTTTCACCATTTTATGACATTTTATTGACCAAACTAATTTTTTAATCAAGAAAATAATTGACAGATTGGCAAGTGAAAATAATCATTAGTTGCAGTCCTAGTGTATATCTTGTCCAATATTTGTTTTTTTACAAAACATAATGCAAATTGTTTTTATTTATTTTTTATTTAGTTTTGAAGGCAGCATTTTATGTACATTTGATCCCTCTTCTTAATTCAAGTGCTGTTCTTTTTTTTGTTTGTTTATTTAGAGTTCTTTATAATTTTTTTTTAAATTATTGAATATACCAGTGAAACTGTTTCAGTGCCTTGATGTCATTTTGGATTTTTAATATATAAATAAAGAATATAGGCTGATGCATTTATCTGTTTTTTTTACTCACTAATAACAGTAACAGTTCCAAAAATCCAGTACTGGCCTGGCCTCTAGTTTTATCTATAAGAGTGGCTTTTATGATGATTTTGGAAGGTCAGCCTTCTGTTCTTTAATATCCTAACAAGCCTATATAATCTAAACACATTAGCATGGTTATCTTTATTTCAGTTTGCACCAAAATGGCTTGATTAGTAATATGTAGAACTCTTCTCTTTTGTCACTGAGGTTGAGTCTGTTTTTTAGCCTGCTGTGTGGAACAGTCCTTGCGGTTCTAATTCAACCAATGAGATTATTTCTGCCTCAGAGCACCTAAAAACAAATATAAAACTGTATCCTGTGACCGGGGTTGGTGTGTGTTTGTGACTCGCAGTGAGTACTTACTGTGTGTTTTGCATGTGTGAACCCTGTATTACCTTGTGTATTTTTGGATAATAAAATAATTTTGCTAAATGGCTGGGAGGAGCTGCTGCACAGAGACCGAGGTGAGCGTGTGGACCTCTGCCAGGACACCCCAGGCAGCGTCGCAAGGGGCCATTTTTCTTGGCAAAATTATGGAATTACATTGAGCTGAGGACAGTTCCTCAAGATTGGATAAGGGATGAATAATTTAAGGCTTAATGATTAATCCAGTGGCAAAACGCCCTGCTGAAATATGGCGTCTCTGAAGGTAACTTTAGCCCTCAAGAAAGACTGATGTGGAGGTTCGTCATGCGGTTTTCTAAGGGAAATTTCATCTCGGCCACGACATAAATCTTACTGGCAGGGGAAAAGTACAATAAGTTCATCATGAATATGTCTACATCGAGCACAATTATAGCTCAATTGTCCATGCTCCCAAGAAGCAACATGTAAACTAAGTGCAAATCACTTCCTGAAGTTCGGATTGGTCCAATGTTTAATCCTGTTGTTGATACAGACTTTCAGGCTACTTTGAGGGTGAGCTTACAGGGTTTGCTGTGAGTTAAAGACTCTCATGCTGTCAGTTATACGTATAGCTTACTGAGAAACTTCCAAAACATTTTGAACAGTTGCTGGATTACAGCATTAAACGCTCTAAACTGTCTGTGTGTTTGTGTGTGTCTGTGGATCTGTGTGTGTGTCGCAGGAATTAGAAAAAGCAAGACAGGAAGAGAGTGCAAGCTGCTTTACTTTTCCCTGATAAATATAGATAGCACTGAGGGCAACAGTATATTGCTTTACACAGTGAAAAACACAACCTGAATCAATTTCACAATTAGCCAGTTCAGTGTTTTAATTAAAAAACAACAGTCGCCTTTGAAGAAATCAATTCCAACTAAAGAGGCAAAAGAGAGAATTCCCCTGCCAGTTTACCATCCCTCAGCTCTGTCAATTCAAAGACATGCATGGAGATGCTTTTGGGCCTTTCTTTGTGTACGTACAGTACAGCATTAAACACAGCGTCTCCATCTTTGTAGTGTTGGGAGGGAGGGACTGTTTTTACTTGACTTTCTTTTGAGAAACGACAGTGTAGAGAAACCGGAAACATGGGGAGAGAGTATGACACAAAAAGGTTCACAGTGTGGATGTTGCATGTGTCCTAACCATTTGGCCATCAGAATGTCCTCAGGAGTGTTTTATTACTATGAATATTGAGAGGAAATCCAATTTAGATTTGTATATAAGAAATAATCTGATAGAGCAGCCCTAATGTTTTGAAATTCTTGTATTTCCAACTGTTTTTACATTTTTTTTTTTTTTTTTTGTAAATAATGAAACAAAATGCACCCCAGATTACCATTACTGTATTTGAAAACTGTTCTTATGTGCATTTACTGCAAAAGTTTTATTTTCTTTTTTAAAAAATATCTTTGGTGTGTTTCAGGCCTTTATTTGTGTGATGATTGTGGAGAGATGACAGGAAAATGAGATTAGAGTGAGATGGTGAATGACTTGCAACAAAGGTTCATGGCCAGCAGCGTTTCCACTGATGCCAGTTAGGGCTTCAACAATGACTATTTTGATAGTCAGTTAGTCATTGATTATTGAAACGATTAATCGACTAGTCGTCCAAAAGATACAACTTGAGTTTTGGAGTTTTTTCACCCGACTTTGTGAGAGACAGAGACGTGGGGAGGGTTGTATCTATAAGGCAACACCAGACCCACAAAAGATTTCAAGAGTGATCAGTACAAATCTTCCAAGAGTTTTGCAAATCAAGGGTTCCCTTCTAGAGACAACAGAGAGAGGAGCACAGTTCCAAAAATAGAAAATCAATTTGTGGCGGCCTGTGTTTTAATTGTGTCGGGTCGCCACAAATAAATGAATGTTAAAGGAAACACTGATATTCAAGCATATTTTTTGTTCTTGATTCTGGAATCCTTCATGCAGGTATAGACAGAGTTGTCTTCGCTTTTAAGTACAAGCTAGCTAACAAGCTATGAGGCGAATCTGAGTCCACATCATCCACATGTGCGTGCCTCCTAATTACCGACATGCTCCCATGGTAAACAAGGTTCACCTTAGAAATCCTGCAGGTAATCCTTTTCTTTGCTGTGTTGAAATGTTCCCAGAATTTAGCCATTTTGCTATGGTTTGGTTACCTGTCATTTCCCCGGTCGCTATTGCACAAGTGCACTTCTCAGCAGAGATGGAAAGGAACAGGAAGCTCCGGTAAAACCATATTTAGTTCAGCTTTACAGCATTGACAACATGGGCAATGACGTAACCAATAAAATGTCGACATTCAGATTTGTTTTCAGCTAATTTTGTCGACTAATCGTTGCACCCCTAGTGACACTGCACACGTCCTAGAAGATTTCAGTGTGTGAAAATGGGAGAAATTCCAGTCAAACATTGAAAGAAACATTATGCAATATTATACAACTTTTAGTGTGCAGTTCACTTCTACATCACTGTCGTAAATGTGGACAGCTGTACGTGTCCATTTGTTGTGATGACATTGCTGTTGGGAGTTGACAACTTTTCTAACACAGTCAAACATCAAGCAAGTACAAGAACACAAGACATAGCAAGCCAAGTCCAAGTCTGTCTTGCAGCCTTTTATTTCACAAAGCTTTGGCCAACTGTTAAGAGCCAGTCCTATTAGCTATTTTTTCATAGCTTCTCTTCATGTCTCTTCTACTCTCACCCTGCATGATGTCTCCCTCTAGGCTAAGCCCAGTTTTCTCGCCCACTCGCTTGGCTCTGGTTCTGGCGTGACACTACCTCTGCTCCCCTTCAGCATTCCCCATTGGTTCCCCCTCGCCACCGGCATGAAAACCTTCTCCTCCCGGTGGTCCAAAACTCCTGTGCTCGCAGTGTAAACACTTACACTCTGCCGGTGCTCTGAGATGAAATAAGTACAGCTGAAGTAAAGGTTTCTGTCCATCATGAAACTCTGGAAATCATGAAGAGTTTAGGCAAAAATTATGAGCTTTATAGAATGTGATCCAGTTTACCCAGAATCAGTAACAGTTTGGGTTGTGTGACTTAATGTTGTTAAGTGTTTTGACCACTTTGGCCTACTCGGGATAGATGCTGCTAAAATCCCCGATGAGGACTGTTGGGAAATTCAATCCTCCGTAACTGCAGAGTACTGTCATCGCAGTGATGGCATCCATTTTCACCAGACAGGAGACTTAAATATGTTGTTACAGAACTAAATAACAGAAATGGTTGTGGTTCATGGTCCGCACCATAAACACACTGCAAACCTTTGTTGGAGATACATCCATGAGCATTAATATTAAATGTATCCACAAACTATTCATTAGCAACATTATCAATTTATTTTTCCTACAATAAACACTTGTAGAAACTAAATAATTGATAATTTTTTTATGTTTAGGCAATTAAACTATGTTTTTCTGTGTGCATTAATATAATTTTGGGTCACTTGGGGGCAGTGTAGACAACATGTAAACACAACACTGGCATATTATCACATTATAAAGCTGATATTGCAAACGTGTCAACAAACTGTTTTTCACATCCAGTATAAGATGTACAGTACGGATGTTTTACTAGCCAAGAGCAATGTCCAGTGGTGGGAATCAGCCCCAGTGTTAACTCTTTTCACCTCTTTCGCTTCTTTCTTTGCAGCCAAATGTGGTTTCTTACCCTCAGAGTAAAGCTACTTCATCCTTTCATGTTGGATTCAGACATGACGCTACAGTGACTCACTTTTGCCTCTTGGTTTAGCTTTGAACCTGCAAGTGGTATTATGAGACAGGAGGGCTGGGGCTATCTGGTTAGCATGCTAACTTAAGTAAATATGTCTGCAAGACAATTCACAGATGTATTTGACATAATGTCAAAACTTTTAAACTAAAATTCTTACATTTAGCTCCTTTAACCTGTGTAGAACTGAGGAGGACTGTAGAGTCAGTTCTGTGGTTTCATCACTACGACTCACTAACTTTAAGTCATTCGCTCCATTGTCAGTTTAAAATATTGCATATAGCACCTTTAAGAGAGGAAAGATAGTGGTTTTGGCTGAATACAGAAAAAATAAATCTTGACTCAGAGTATGAGACAGGATGTGAACCCTCACTTTTGGTGTTCAAAGCCTGGTTATAAATGAACTTAGATTAGAGATAGGGTTTTTGTTAAAACAGCATTTTTTTTTCTGAGCAGAATGGCTGTTAATAAATATCACTGTATTAAAGATAAATTTAACATGTTCCATTATCAGTAGATTCCACTGAGAGTCTAGTATTTTTATTGTATCGTCTCTGACAGGGCTTTGGTTCCCACAGTTATTGATCTGCCAGCTTTAATTTCCACTGACTTTTATCCCCCGCACTTGAGAAACTGCATGCACTCTCTCCATCGCTGTATGCTTGTGCATTGTGTCAGCCCGTTTTTCTGACAGAAACACAAACCCCACCCATGTTCACGCATGTCTGGCATGTCAAATGACAGCCGTGCTGAAATTCTCACCCTGTTTCCTCCCGCGCTCACCGGTGCCTTCGTCCATTTTGACGGGGGATCTAGTCTCGGCTGCTCACCTCGATGTGTGGTTTAGCGAGGAGAGAAGCTTGAAACTTCAAACAGTGCCGGGCTCTGACACGGTGATAAACCCTGCCTGATGAAAGACTGGAGCTTCAGAGAAGAGGAGGTGATGAGCTTAACTTGGGGGATTTAGCAGCTCCGTCTCTGCCTTCCCGCGTTTTGTTGAACACTGTGTAGCCTTCATGCCTGATTGTTATTCTGAGTAACAGGAAAGTAATGACACTTGTCTTTGATCCCTGGAAAATGTTAACATAGGGGTGAAAAAAGGTAACCTTAGACTTGAAAAATGAAGCAAAACATCATGCAGATATGTTCAAACTGCAACTGAAGTCACATATGATTAATGAATTACGTTTTACATAACCTCATTGGAATGATAAATTAGGACTTTTCAAAATAAAACAGGATAACAAACAGTCAGATTTACAGTTTGAGGGAGGTATTGTGTCTGACAGTGTGCTGTCCCTGTCCCAGCTACATGTAAAATGTTTACTACCACCATCTACTGTTCACTTTGAGGAGTTGACTTCTCACAGCAGAGAGCACTTCATTCATATGGCTCCATCAGAAATAAAAATACCTTGATTTTAAGCAAAAGCTGGGATACAGTTGTGATCGCTCTGAATGAGAACAGTTTGACCAAAAGAGATCGATCACAAATTGCATAGTTAAGGAAAGTAACTCTAAAGATGTCAACACTGGCATTCTCTTAGGCACGTTGCCTCCAAGGATACACACTGTCATTGATTTCGAAGTTTATACCATTAAGAAAGAATCAGAAGAATGTGTTTAATCCATTTCATCCACTAGACAAAAGAGGTTTCACTATAATTCCTGGCTTTGTGCTGAATTATACCAGCAGTAGCAGTTACTGAACTAACTGCAAAGAATAAATGCCATTCTGTTACTCAAGGTTTTCAGGCACATTCAGTCAAAGCAGTTGAAGGTCTCTGTCATTTGAACACCACATTGCACAAGTAAGCGTTTGAAAACACATACTTTTAAAACTTTAAGTGAATGTACAGTAAGCACACTTAAGAACTTATTTACTTAGTTGTCCTGATTTTTGTTTTAACATGAAGGTGCTATTTGTACCATTTGTAACATGGAATAATGACTTTTTGCAGCCTCATTGGTCTCCTTGCTGTATTTTTCCCTCATGTGCCCTTACTGTATGTTTAAATTTAGAAAGCTGCTGGGTTGCACAAAAGGTGGCAAGCACTGTTTTTTTAAGTACAAACAGAAGTAGCAACATCTTGCAGAGGGTAACAACATTTGTGAGAAAAGTATTGAGAAACACTTGCAATAGTAACTCTCACATATGGTCTCATTTATTTTTGTATTCTTGTGTATTGATGAGGTTTAGAAATTATACTTCAAGTTCTAATTTTACATCAGGCTGCAGGATGTGGTAAAAAACAAAACAAATTGTGGCTATTCTGACAAATATTGCCATTGTGATATTCACAATTAGTGAGAATTATAAGTTTTTCATCACAATTTTCAGTTTAACTAAAAAGAACTATTAAAATCAGGAAGATGTGACATTTGAGTCCAACGTTTGTGTACCAAACAAACATGTTTTCTTCCATCTGGTGAACACATTTTGTGAGCCAGTGCATCTCTGCAGCACTACAGTACTTCATTATAATGCTGTTTGGACACACAATTCATCAAAAAATATTTTGTTTAATTGTGCAGCCCTAGTTTCACGTATTCAAATAAAAATGTAACATTTAACACAATGTTGTAAAAAGAGCATTGGACTGATACTGGATTTTTGGAGCCCATGCTGATACCGATATTAGAAGGTGTGTAAATCACAAGTTTCATCACGATACGATATTTTATAGATTATCTGGACAACAATACAACAATTTGCTGATATCACAAAGTCGGCCATAGTATGATTTCGTGCAATCGATATCAGACAGTATCATATCTCCATTTAACACATTCTGTCAACTCACAAAATTAAAAACTAAATTATGTTTAGAAAATTTTATGACTGAACTCTTACAGACACTGGTGACACAAACATCCCATGGCAATTTCAAAATAAAGGCGTATTTTAAAGATGACAATAGATTGATATTTTCACTTTGCAGTGATCATATTTGATCACTGAACATTGAATATATATATCAGTCTGAATCCATGTATCATACACCCCTAAATATTTGGGAGTAAATAAATTCTAATAACAATATACCAGCGGATATGCTTTATTCAGATTATAATATACAGAATGTGGAACACATCAACAGACTTTTTTGCTGTGATCCCTCAAATCAAATCAAACACTTATGACAAAGATATATAATACAAGCAAGATGTTTTATAGTTTAACAATAAACTTGTCCAGAATGACATCGTGGCACTAAAACAGTAAACTCGTTCTATTTTGATGATTATAAATAACTATAAATTAAAAATATATACATAAAAAGCAAATTATATGTATATGTTAATCTTGGAGTAAGGAAAAGGATCAAACATACATAAAATACTGCCTGTAACGCTAACAAATAGACGGTTCCCAGCACATCAGACAACACACATGCCAATATCAGGCTGATAATATTGGCCAACAGATATATCAGTCAGCTCTATGTAAAACACCCGTTTTTAATGTCAATAAATGGAACCCATTGACCTGAAGCAATGATGGACAGAAAAGAGGAGATGGATGCTCAGCAGTGCTCACTAAATTCATTTCAGTGAGTCACGGCTGTTCAGAGCATCCCTTTGTCATGGCCTCTGGTCCCCTGGGGGCCCTTTAACTCTGGCTTCATAAGAGCCCCACAGAGAGCTCTCTGTCAGTCATCCGGACACCGACCTCTGATTGGATCAAAGATTGATTACACCCTATTCATGCAGCGCCATCATTGGAGGACAGAAACGCATGCACCTCCGGTCAATGGGGCCTTGTAATCAGAGCCAGCGCGGCGGCGACGCGGCTCCGTGGTGGCAGGAAAATCACCCGCTGATTTCAGCGCCGACACGTAGCGAGCATCGCAATTTCAGTCCAAATCAAAATCCGCCATGTCCTCAGCGCATACAAAGTTAATTGCCAAGCGAGGATTGAGTTTGTAAAAGCTTTGAGTGCTTTCCAGTCAGCCTTTGATTCATCTCTGGCAAATGCGGTGAAAAACATCCCGTAACCCTAATCCTCATTAATCTTGAGACACATTATGTTTAATGTGCAAACCACAAGCTCGCTGCTCATTTGGTCAACAGCTCAATAATATCATTTGCTACTTAGCCTTATTTCCATGAAAGCAGAAATTCAGAAGTGACAGCGTGGTTAATGTCACCCATGACAAGACTATGTCAATTTGCTCAACTTTCATAACATGAAGAAAGATTCAGCAGAAGGCTATTTTAATGATAAAATCCCTGCCGACATCTGTTGGTGTAATGAAATGGCTGGCGCTGGCAGAAGATCTGGATGACCTCTCGCTATCCACGGGCAGCATATGCTGCGCTGCCGAGTCGAAGGCACAACCTTTTCCAGTGTTGACGACCATCAGCAACCTCATAATCATCAAAACCTCATCTGTTACATTCATAAATCCCACGCCGGGCTGGATTCTTGAGGATTTGCAAAACAGAGCACGCCATATGCTGCCATTCTGCGTGCACACTTGGTCCTGTGAACAAAGACAGGGAAATTAATTAAAACCATGGCTTGCTGGTTTGATTTTTGTTAAGACCTGCAAATATCACAGGAAAACAACACATGTAGCCTTTTTTGCACCCTGTTTTATTCCCTGAGGTATTAGAGTTTGAGATGGAGCAGCAATCCACAAGTGCTAAGACTCTCCACACCCAAGCCACCAATTCTCCCTGCATTGTGAGATTAACAAACTCTACTCCTTGCCGAGCCGAGCAACATGAGCAGAGCATCATTGTTACTTCCTGTGACTCTGTAATACTTCAAACGCCTGCGAGGACTTAAAGTAATTCTGGATGCTGGCTTTAAAGTGCTAATGGGCTGGATATTAGTGATGTAGTAAAGCGTGTGTGTGTGTGTTTGTCGGTAGGGGAGGGAGGGCCTGTTTGACTTTATGTGGCGGTATCCTTGGTGTGTGCGAGACGAGTGGAGGCTGGCTGAGATGCTGTTGCACCAAGCAGAGGCAGTTTCAAGGATTACTGTCGGGGCGGAAAAGAGGCAATTAATCTCTGTCTTCAAAATGGGATACAGCTGAGCTTCAAGGCCTTTAGGATCTTTTGGAAAATGATAAGCTTCTGTTTACTAATTTTCCCATGTGGTCATATTGACGGTGGCACGCGTGAATACGTGGCAGATATCCAAACATGCATGTGCGCAGTTACGGGTTATTTAAAAGCAGGTCTAGTGATGAAACCCATTCATTTTTTTTAATCAGACATGCATGGGAGCACCAGAGTTTGTTTGATTTTGTTTTGCTCATTTTCAATTACAGCCAGTTCCCGAGCGGCTCCAGCGTCCGGGGTGCTATCAGTTGGAACAGGATGTTTGATCAGAACTAAGCTCTGCTGACATTTGATTTTTTTATTTATTTATTTTTTTAAACTCTCGTCCTTGTCCCCAGCTCTGTTGTCAGGTCAAAACCAGAACAGCTCATAATGTCCGCATGAGGTGTAAAACAAACATAGTGTTTGTTCACAACAGAGCTTCAAAAAGGTATTTTTAACTTTCATGAAATATATGAAATCTGCCGTCGGGGAGGTCGGGTCGGGGGTGGGGGGTTCCAGCACTGTACCTGCTTGACGCCAATGAGCGAAACAAAACCCGAATGTAGCTGTACATCATTTCGCCCCCCAGCTGCAGAATTCAGCCTGATCGGTCCTGGCATCTTTACCTTCAGGAACTCCACGACGGTTTTCTCCATCTGTCTGTGCAGATATAACTCTCCATCTGCCTGAAAACACAAACTGCAAGAGGAACAAACATGAAAATATGGAGCATGAGCTCCAGTTGAACTTGCTGGTCTCTTGTATCGATAAGGTTAAAGCAAAGAACCATCAAACACTTTATTTAACGTACTGTAATATCATCCAAATTTCACCTAAACTGAATTTGACTGTTTTGTCTAAGGTAATACAAACTATGATGCTACTGCAGCTCTTGGACATATTTTCCATTTTGTCAGGCAAATGGAGCTGAAGCTCAAAGACAGTGAAATTAGAAATATAATTTCCAAGATGTAATTTTGGGTCTCTGTGTTGATTGCTTGTTTATTTCTTGTTATAGGCAAAATTTGGGTTTTTTAGATTTTGAAAAAGACTTTTCAGTATTTAGTGCATGAAGTATTTTTATAATCTGCCTCTTTTTTAATGACTCATCCTCAAGTTGAGGAAATTAACAAATATATATCTCTAGGCATCTCTATGCATCTTTAGGTTGCTATGGCAATGGCTGAGCATGTAGGCCTTCAAACTTTGATAGTTTTCTCCTTTAATCTGTTATTCTTTTCAGCTTTATTGCCGACATACACATCACCTATGACAGAAAAACACACGTAGACATTGGAAAATGAAGATGTGGACTCAGATGATCAACAAATGCAGTCGGCATCTTTTGAACATGCAGTCAGATCAGCTGATCTGATCGCCCCCACTTCCCCACGACTACCCGTTGTGCTGCGCCGTTTCGTTGGTATTTCTGCACGTTTTCTGAAAGCTTATGGATATGGACGAAATGAAGGACGAGTAGAAGGCCCTGTCCATACCTGTATCCGTATCCAACATTTAGCATAAAAGAGCCTTTACAATGTCAGTCTCCAGCTGGTTACCTGCCTGCTACCTACAGTAATGTTAGGAACGCCTTTAGTGGTTGCCCGCACAGACATTGAACCAATCAAATTCCAATACAAATATTGTCAATTGTAACCATTGACTGTATAAAGATGGACAACGCATCTCCACTTCCTCCCACTATACAACGATGAAACCAAAATATCCCCAAAATATTGCAGTCCACGCAGTAGTGATCAGAGTTGGAGCCACAGTATTGAAGTCCCGCCCCTACACTGGGCTGTCTCAATTGCAAGCAGGGCTCACTTTCAATCACGAAGCAAAACCCACTTTTTAAATAACTGATGTGATTGAATGACATAAAATGGCAGAAACCATCTTTGGGAAAAATTTATTTGCCTTGTCCTTTGATTTTTTTGTTTGGCTCATGTCGACCAGATGTTTTCACTTCACTTTTTGGGAGCTGCCATGTCACGAGTCTTTGTATACAGACAGTGTTCTGAATCCCTCACCCCCTCCCTTGCAGAACATAAATGTAGAGGGTGCTGTCACTGCAAAAAAGTAAGACTTAATACTCTTTTTGATAATTACAATTCTCAACATCTGAAGTGCTGCAGTTAAAACAGACACATTGGATATATATACTGGTTTCTTAGCAAAAATGGATTTTAATTTCAGTTGAACGAGGTATCTCAGTCCAGCATTGTGAAGACCAACTATTTTGAGAAATCTCTCCTTTGCTAAACAGAGATCGAATTTACTTTTATTCTATTCATTTTCTCCTTTCCTTTCTCCTTTCCTGTCTTTCACTGATAAGCTCCCCTCACCGCAGAACACAATGGCTCCATTGTGCTAAACCACAGAGCTGATAATGTTACGTGACATTAAGGGCAATGATGTTAGTTCCTATTCAGAGAGACATTTTGATTGGAATGTAGACTCACAAAGAGCGGCATAATATTCAATGCTTTCAGAAATTAAGGAATCCAATATTAAACACAATCACCATTGATCTGCACAATCGTGGGTTCTGAGTATTTTATTAGCTGGTATGTGGGAAGATGCTTTCTTTCCAGATAGGCACCAGTAAAGACTAACTAATATAGCTGTAATATTAGGGAGATAGACTTTAATGATGATCTTATTCATCCATACGTTTACAGGAAGCCTTTTTCTACCAATCTGTTAATTTGAAACCTACCCAGGCAATCTATCCACCGCTGAAGAAACACTGAGAATTCCCAATGTCATTCAGCTCCTCTGAAGTAAGAACTCAATTGTTTTCCCCCTCTTTTTATGTATAATAATATTCATGTTCCCCTGAACGCTGACCCTCGGAAAAAGGGGCTATTTCCGAGCTGTCAGTGCAACGTCTTTATCTTCACTCTCCAAATGTTGGGGTCAGCCAAGACTTGACGCTCAGCAGACAATTCTTCCAAAGACCTAATGTGATTAATGGGTGTCACTTAAGAGGGGTGGGGTGAGGTTGAAAAAGAAAAGGAAAAAGTCATCCAAAGGAGATTGTTGCTGACGAAAAGGTACATTGGCGGCACTTCATCAAGCAGCTGCGAGAATTTAGCCCCCCTGGCTGTAGCTGTAAAATGAAAATGTTCAATGTCACTTTTAAAGTTTAAATACGGCCGGGGAATGCAACCTTGAAATTAGATGCGGGCAAGAGTTTGCTACCAGCAATTAGTTTGCTTTGTGTTGGTGATGTTTGCAAGGTACATTAAGGCATAGTTTGCTCAAATTCCTGACATGACTCACAAAAAAAATGTAAGCTATTCTCTGGTGTAATTCCAGCGCTGCAATATTGCCTGTATTTGCTCTTTGCCACTGGTGGGAAGGCCATGTAAGGTATTTTAAAAAACTGTGCAGTCAGTTTCCCGTCACAGATGTCCTTGCTTGTCCTCCGCCTTCACTCTGCCGGCCGTGTGTGCAAGAACAGCCTCTGGAAATGTATAAAGTTTAGATGCAAGGAGGGAAACGGTGAAAAGCCGGTGTCACACCTGCTGTTAAACATTTGTTTGTCTTGTTTCTAGATGTAGTTTCACAGAATTTATTCACAGCTGGACACAGAATTCTTGCTCATTTGCACAAACAGCTTGTCACAAATGTCACTTCGTCTCCTCGTGTTGACACCTCTTGTAACTTGTTTTGATTTTTCTCATTCCTTCTCTATCCTGACAATCCAATTTTTGAAGTATGCTGCTTATTAAAGTGCCTGCCACCTGTTTGATGCATCTGCTTCATGGTGGAATGCGTGTGCATAAGCTTCTTTGTGTTGATGTAGATCTTACATGTGGATTGTGGAGATAAAGATGTTTTCATGTTCAAATGTATCATCAAATGCAACTGGATATCCATTGCCTGTCAGATTCTTACATCTGAATTGTTTTTTTTTGTTCCCTTGTTTTCTGCACAGGTGTCATGTTAGCGCCACGTGATGGAGAGGCATCAAAGGTGAGGAAGAAGTCTTTCGTGATTCATTTCACATGCCAAAAGTCAGGTAAAAAGACCCTTTGCTCATACTGCACAATCACAAATTGTGACTATTTTGACAGGTATTGCGATATGATTCACAATTAGTGGGAATAATCATTTTTGCATCACAACTTTCATTGTCACTGAAAAAAAAAAACATTAAAATCGCGGATAATATTAAAACAGCTGGGTCTCCCATGCACCAATGTGTTGTTAATTCCTATATAAGTAACATCAACAGATGTCTTTTCCTTTAAATTGATCGGTGCATAATAGTATTAGCTTGAACACAGCCCTTTCACAAATTCAAAATATGAATCTGAACCCTGACAAATGACCTCCCTGTATGTGTGTGGGATGAATGTGATGTTGCTTTGGAGTGTCATGGGGTGCATCACTTTTCAAGTCCAGTGGACAGAACTACTGGATTTTCTTTGGAAAAAAAGAAAAAAAAAAACTTCTTTTGCATTAAACACTCTGAAAAGTGACCAGAATCAGTAGATATTTTAATCAGTTGGCTGAATATGTAATAATGTGGTAAATAAAGTGGATTTAGTATCAAGCCACTCTTTCAAGAAAGAAAATCTTTGGGTTTGAAATCATGTTTTGAGGGGCTTTATTGCTGAAGACTGTCTAAGTCTTAAACAACCCCCCCTGGCAACAGATCTGCACTGACACTCATGTGGAAAATATTATAGAAAACTATACAGAATACATTAGGAAACCAGCAGGTTATATTTCTTGATTCTGAGCTCTACAGCTGTAAAACATCTGAATGGCTTTATTAATTTCAATACAGACTTCAGGTATGTAGAGTTATACAATGGAGGAAAACAAATAGCCAGACCTCCTCACTCTCTGATTTATCCGACATATCCGGTGTTTTCACAGAAGGTGTAGTTACCTTGAATAAATTACACATATCTCTGTGTTTGACCATTGGTGGAAACATTTGGGATAATGTGGGTACACAACTCAACAAAATGTTTAACATATGTGGAGTGTGATGTTAGAATGACTGTAAGGTAGGACACAAAGTATACTGCAGAGACAGGCAGAGCACAGCCCAAGTATACATCATCAAAAAGTTTCCAGCTAAGCTAACTTTAACATTGCATTTAGCTAAGTTTGTAAACTATGTACCCTTTCAGAAACCTGGTAGCCCCATATAACTGCTGATGCTTCAGCATGCATTACTTTTCCTTGTGCGCTTGTGGTATGTTTGTAATGTTTCAGAGGTTTTTCTTCCATCACTCTCAATCTCCCCTGCTTGTGTTTGTTGCTTCTGGCTACATCACATACAGCTGTTATCTCATTGGTTGTGCTTTGGAAGGTCAGCGGCAACCAAGGTCAAAGCTGAAATAATTTGATCTTTGAGCGTGCTGCTCTGTGGCACCTTTGTGAGCTGATGAGCTCGCTACAGTATCTAGCAGTAGTGACAGTGTTTGCTACAGTCCTATAACTTGAATATGACACTAAACTGACAAACTCTAAATGTTTTCTATAGGTCGACTCATGTTGGGTTGTTGTCGTTTGAGCTGCTGACTCTCAAGAGGCAGGACAGCTGTCTTTTCAATGTCCTCAAAGGACATCTCTTAGCTAAAGCTCTGCTGAATGGTGACACATGCTCTTTCTTAACTGTGAATAGAGAAAAATAGATGTCAATTACAGTGTTTTGATTGGAGAGTAACAGATGTATTACCATGGAAACCGTGATAGCCATATATTAATTATTCTAATAATGAGAACAGCAAAAGAACAAAGTTGCACAATGAAAGGCACTGTGAGCGGCATGTAGAGCAACAATTTCTTAATTTGTAGACAGCTATATCACATCAAATGAAAAAAAAAAGAAAACTCAAAATCAAAAGTGCAGAAAATGAATGTGTGTGAACAGCGTACTGATTGGCCTCCTTATCTCAGATTGCAGGTGTCTGATTTGATGATGGAAAAAAGAGGAGTTGTTGCCACATGTTTGCTGTAATCTCAATTTAAATCTAACTCTTTAATCCATAGATATGACATCAAACTAATGCCAAGTGTTTGGCTATATAATTCTAGTAAGCAAACACAGAGACCGAGAACACATGCCATAACTTATACTGTGTTTATTTCATAGAATTGTCTGATACAGATACTATTCATCCCTATTTTAACACTGACATTACATTAGTGTTCCCTAACACACAGGCAGTATTACTCTGTGACCAGTTCCTAAAATAAGACATACAGTCAATGGCACCACTCCCTTTTTCTTGTGATAAAAAGCACTTTTGGAATCAAACATGGAGAGTGTAAAAATGTCGGGTTTGCCCATTCAACAGGGTTGATACTTTTTTTTATTTTTTCAAAATAAAAGCGGGGAATCATCTTTGTAGTAGAGCAGACAGATATATCAGTCCGCTGATATCATCGGCCTGATATTAGTGGCCCAGGTATATATTGTCAGCATATATGTTGTCTCATATTCCTTTTTTGTTTTAGAGAACATAAAGCAGATTATTATTTTTTCTTTGGTAGGTAGCATCTTATGTAAACTTTGTACTTTTTTGAATAAAGCTGTTCTAAAGCACTGCCCCCAGAAATCTAGCATTAGATCTAGTATTAGTCGGGCTCTACTTTGTAGGCATATGGACACATAAACACAAAAGGAAGAGTTCTAAAATAAATGGACATTGAGACTTGTTGCCATGTAAAACATCATCAGCTTCATTCAAACTCAACAGAAACAAACTATAATTCACCAAAAATGTCTTGGTCTGTCTTTCTACTTTTCCAACAATCACAAACTTTTGTTTGGCAGAAATAAATCCTTAAGTAACAATGTGAAGGACTGTGCAGCGTGCACCAGTGTGCTGATTTTATAACTGAGCTATAGGAGGACGCATACTTACTTCTTGTGGCTGTATGAAAATCTGATGTTTTCACATCACACATTGTGAAAAGAAAAAAGAATGAATTGTTGAGCCCCACACCATTTACTGTGTAATTGGTTCATCTTTTTTTTTTACGTGAAACAAACTTAAGAAGTGCTACAACATGGAACTTGTTTTTGCTGACGTGCAGTAGAACACTATCACAAGTCTGTGTAGCAAGTAGTGTAGGCTTGTGTATGAAAGATCACAGCCACAGGTTACACTTTGTCCACAGGTCTCTGGTAGTTTGAGGCGCCAACAAATGACCCATGAAAGAAAAATGGCACATGTAACATGGAGATACATCAGTGGTCATAGAGAGAAATATCCAGGTTAGTTTCAGTCACTTAGTGGCACTTTGCATCAATCCAACAACTACTGACCTTGCTGTGTGTGTGTGTGTGTGTGTGTGTGTGTGTGTGTGTGTGTGTGTGTGTGTGTGTGTGTGTGTGTGAGTGACCTGTACTTCGGCCCCACCCAGCCTGTTTGCTGTTATCTATGTACGCTCCAGCACCCCCCCCACACCCAACCCCACCCCGCTAGCACACCTTCATTACTGCCCCAGATAGTGGCATTGGCAACTTGTCACTCGTATTGATTTCTCTTAAACTGCAATTTACATGGATATTTGTGGGCGTCCTGAGGGCAGGCTGCAGCCTGGCGGACGGCCCCTCACCCTCTCCCTCCTCTGTCCTCCCTCGGGCCGGGTGGAAACGTTTCAAGCCAACAACAGAGCCTCAAAGTGACTTTTCAATCTGACATCTGCTTTTTGTCTGCAAATGCATTGTTTTTTTAAACATTAAAATGGATGAAAGCCGGTGAGGGTAAAGGAGATGTTTTAAGGGAAAATAGCAGCATTTACAGACAATAGAAGACCAATTTTTGTCATCATTCTTTCTTTTATTCAGTTGCTGCACATGCAAAAACAAACTTAAAGCTGCAGAAAACAAACACAAATTCTGTTTGTGATGAGGCCTTGACAAATCTGCGTTCTTTTTTTCACTGCTCTAGCCTTCAATGTATGTAGTGGTGCCATGGCGCCTCCTCCCAACCCATACCTGACCTTCCACAGTAGAGGATGCTGGGGGAATAAAACATAACCTCCAGCTAGGAAAGCCACAAATGCTTTCTGAAAGCCTCGACACTGCACTTTCACACAAAAATGCCAAAATGTCATATTCTTCAAACTTTGTGGCAGCAACACACTGTCAGTAGAGTTTGTGCCTACTGTGCTGAAGGTCACCTGCAACCTCCAAACAGGATTTTCAAAATAAAAGAGGATGTATTATTTTGTAATTAGGATTCTAATGTAATTATAGAGCTGGAAAACAGAATTTGACTCAAAGATGTATTTGTTTATACTGAGCTGTTATTGAGTTTCTGCTTATTGAACATCGTGCATCTTAGAGTAATCTCCCTTTGAGGACTTGTCAGTGACTTTAGAACAGAGTGGGAATGAGAGGGAATTTATTTCAGTTCCATAATCCTGCAAGAAAATGATAAATCCCAGATTTCAGAAGACAAACAAGGAGAGTGAGGAGAAGGAATCACACACTATAAAAAATAAAAAGTCTTAAAGGAATTTGGTGGAATCAACTAATCTTTTCTCATTAGCTCACATTAACTAAACAACACGTTTATTTATTCAAGGTAATTAAATCTAAAAATTCTATCATGTATTTTCAGACCACTTCCACACTTGAGTTCTTCTAACTTTGAGTCTTTTGACTTGAAATGATGAGCTGAATGAATTCAAGTTCAATCAACTCAGTTAATTTAATTTTCAAAGAAACATGATCGGCATCTTACCAGACTTACCAGCATGCATTTAAAACAACCCGTCTGTCTGTTATAGTTTTAAGAAAACTTATTCAATTCAGTCCCTACACTGCAAAAAAAAAAATCACAGAGGAATTTAATGGAATCAACATTAACTTGACTTAAAGTTTATTTATTTAAATTGATTACACTTAAAATTTGTAGCATTTACTTTCAAAACATATAAAAATGAACTCTTCTCACTTTTAGTCTTTTAACTTCAAATGATGAGTTGAATGAATGTACTGTGCAGAGTTCAACGCATCAAATTAAAAGGATATTCCACCATTACATGATGGTCCACTCAGTATGTACTCACCTCTATGCTGATGTGAGGATGGGTGAAGGTCTTCAGTTCACAAACAATTCTGGAGTTTCATCAGAAAACAGGGTTGCGGCTAATGGCAGTGATTGGAGACCAAATGTAAATGTAAATAAAAAAAAACACAAAGCAAACACAAAATGCTGCTTGTGTGGTGTAATCCAAGCGTCCGTGAGCCGCGACATTAAAATTTAACCACAAAAGACGCCATTTACACCATGTTTTTAGCCGAAATGTCAACTGTAGTGTGTAGCATGTAAACATGGCGTCGATCTCGCGATATTTTCACACGTGCCTCCATTAAGAGGTATACGAAGTCTCGCGATACATCGACGCTATGTTTACATATAGAGATGTTCCGATACCATTTTTTCCCTCCCGATACCGATTCCGATACTTGTGCTGTGGGTATCGGCCGATACCGAGTACCGATCCGATACCAGTATGTTATAAAAAAATAGCATACCACGCCTGCATGACTGTCATATGATTATCATTGTGGGAAGGCCTGGCTCAGGTTAAACCCTTTGTAAAACACAAATAAATACAGCAAATTCAAGCCATTTATTTTTAAATTTATTTTTAAATAGAACAGTATAAAAAACAGTAGTGCAAATGCAGTTTAACTAAATAAATCTAGGAATAATTATTTTAAAAAAATTAAAGTGCAGCCACAATATTTTTAAATAAAGAGGGAATTTAAATAGAACAGTATAAAACAGTAGTACAACGGCAACTTAAATAAATAAATCTAGGAATATATGTTGGTATTGGATCGGTGCCTGGACTCCAGTACTCACCGATACCGATGCCAGCATTTTCGGCAGTATCGGAGCAATTTCCGATACTGGTATCGGAATCGGAACAACTCTATTTACATGCTACCTGGGAGGCTACTGTTGATATTTCGGCTAAAAACATGGTGTAAATGGTGTCTTTTGTGGTTAAATTTTAATGTTGCGGCTTGCGGACGCTTGGATTACACCACACGAGCAGGATGGAGACATTTTGTGTTTTTTTGTTGTTTTTATATTTTACATTTGGTCTCCAATCACTGCCATTAGCTGCAACCCTGATTTCTGCTGTAACTCCAGGATTGTTTAGTGAACTGAAGATCTTCACCCATCTTCACATCGGCATAGGGGTGAGAACATATTGAGTGGACTATTATGCTGGGGTGGAATATCGCTTTAAGTTTCTAAAGAAACATGATTAGCATGTTAGCAGACTTCCAGCATGCATTGTTTCAGAGTTAAAATTCCTCTTCTTTTATATAGTTTGAAACATACGATAAAAACTTGCTGTGTGTTTCTAATACACTTTAAGATAAGTCATGACCGTTTATTTTCATAATAATGAAAACACGACTCATTTAATATCAAGTTTATGTGACAAGTTTATTCATTTTGAATCATTACCTCGACTTGTCTTTTCAAATTCAGACAACTTAAAATTTCACGGCAGCCGGACTCTAACTTGTTTTAGTTGAAACAAATCATTTATTTTTACAGTGTGTAACACAGGACTCTGTGAGGAGAGGACAGTTTGTGTTTTAGTGTACAATGTTTGTCAGTCTGACTGACTGACTGAGTTGTTGTTTCAACTTAATATCTTAAGCTTATTGAACATGTTTTCTTAAGTACAACTTAATTGGTGTAAAGTTTAAAAAGACATCACGATCCAGGAAGTTATGATATAAAGTTATGCAGACAACCTGTGAAATAATACTTTAAATATATTCTTCCAGCACAGGTAAACAAACAGACATACGCATATTGACTCTATGTCAACATATTTTTTAATCATTACAAAATTACCTAAACTTCTCTTTTTAAATTCAGACAACATGATTTTAGGGCAGCCTGCAAACTAACTCGTTTAAGTTAAAACAAATAGTTTATTTTTTACAGTGTGTAGCAGAGGACTCTGTGTGGAAAGGAGAATCTGCATTTTTGTGTCCAAAACACCACATCACTCTGTTCTTTAGCCTCAAGGTGGTGGTGAGTTTGCAGCAGGGCGGCGTATAGAAAGTATGGGAACAGTCCGCCAGAGAAGATCACCATAAACATAAGTCCCCCGTGCGACGTGCTGAAGTGCCCTTGAGCAAGGATCCTTCCCGGGCTGACCCCTGACCCGACCTGTGGAGGGCTGAAGAGAACACGCTCCCCCTGCAGTGTGGAGAAAAGTGCAGGAAAAAGTGCCCAAATGTAGGAAAGATTTAAAAAAGCAGCGGGTGAAGAAGGGGTGTGAGCTGGTGGGTGTCGCTGGTGATGTCACACCTCCCAGACAGCCACGATTGGACCCTAATTAGAAAGCTCGGCAGCAAATAGATAGGCGTCCTGCATGATTGAATCCAAAGTGGCTGATGCCAAAATTTCTGCAGAGGCGCGGAAAACTGCCGGAGAGGAGCGGAGGAGACCTATCAGCGCTGCTGCTGCTGCTGCTGAGAGCCGCCTGCACGCTGCGCTGCGAACAGTCTCTCTGCGAGCTGGAGGCGAGCTGGAGTTTCAGAGGTGATACAGGAGCAGCAAGACGCGCTCCCCCCTGGTTCGGAGGGATAAAAAAAAGAGAGGGAGAGCCGAAAATATAGTCCGAGTCTACGTCAAAGCCCGAGGACGCTGCGTTATCAGAGAGCAGCGGAGGCTGAAGCGAGACAAGTACAAAGGAGAGTCGAGCCGCCGAGTCCAAGTTATTCCTGTGCTGCGCTCCAAAGGCTGCGCTGAGCTGATGGCATCCGTACTTGGAAACAGCAGCCGCGCGTCGGGGGCTCAGGGCGGCCAGGTCAAATGCAAGCTGAAGAGGAGGAGGAGGAGGCGATCGAAGAGAAAAGGTACAACTTTACAAACACTTCTTTTCCCCCTTTTTTTCCCCTCCTGTGTTCTCTTTGCAGCTTTGAGCAGAGGTCGTGCGCACCTTGGCGGGGCATCGGAGCGCACGGCGCGGCAGCCCGGCCGCTCGACCCTGCGCTGCTCCAGCCTCTGTGCGGCACACACTCCGCAGCGGTTTTTTTTTTTTTTTTTTTTTGCTTACTCTACATCTATAAATTCCCAAACAACCGACACGAAGAAATGAGTCGTGTTTGGAGGTGCCGTCGGCTTTAAATGACGCATTGTGTTTGCGTTGGAAAGTTTAGTTGCTGCTGCGTCCTTTGTCCTTAAAAAGCCTCCGCTGTGTCTGACACCGACGAGGGCAGAGAGAAGATAAACACCGATTTGATTTAATAGAAGTTTGAACATGAGCTCCTGAAGAAAACCGGATTGTTTTTTCTGATTTAACACCTGATTTTAATGCATCCGAGAAGACTCAACGTTGTCTCCGGACCCCGTTTAACTTCTCATGAAAACATCACAGATTTCTTCCATAATTTCAATCAGGTTACTAAGTCAGTTTACTACTAGTGACTAAATATTTAAACTAATGGGTTAAACACGCACTCAAATAAAACTCCAAGATTTATTTCTTAAAGAAAGCACTTAAATGTCACTGCTGCATACTCTAGCATATAAATACTCTGAAATTCTTATTCCTAATAATTCCTCAGAGCTTCTTTCTTTTTCCTCTTGTCTCATATAAACTCTTTTTTTACCTCATTAGAGGCGTGAATTTCACTGCTCTGCTGTGCTTAATTCAACAGAAAAAGTCTAAAGTTTGAGAACCAGTTCTGGGCCTTCAACAGGGAGAGAAAAAGAGAAGAAAAAACCCTTCAGTTGTTTAGTCCCTTAGAATAATATTTAATTCCATACCACCTTATGTGTGGGTATTTTTGAATTGAACTACTGCATAAAGTAATAGAAGTGTTCCTAATACAGAAGTGTGTATCAAGTCAGTGTATCAAACCTCTCAGACACACTGCAGAACAGTTAATTATATCAGTGATCAAAATGGAAAAGCATGCTGATTTTTAGTGACAAAGCAACATTTTCTCTTACGCCGTGTTGAAATAGATGTTGACCGGAGCTTGTGGTAAACAAATCCCGTGTGGTTTTATGCTCTGTAACCTGCAGGTATATGTACACTTTATCTGCCAGCGACAGCTACAGATTTATGCCATTTATGCTTTTACTGGAAAAAAAAAAAAGCTAAAAAAATGATAGCACTTCGACTGATCATACATTTCCATCTCACTTTGAGATATTGTGTTTTTTTTTGTCAATCTCAAAAATGGCCACAATTTAGCACAGAGGTTTGTTAAAATTAATCTGTGATTGCTGAGTAATTTGAATTTATTTCATATTCTGCCTCGCAGTGAAATAAAAAAAAAAAAAGTGAAAATGACATTTACAAAAAAGATTAAGAAAGGAATTATTTGGATATGTCGGTGAAAGCTTCTGTACTTAAAAGCTTAAGAGATTCTCCCTGATTTAGTTTTCTTGATTATTTCCTGAGGTATTTTGGCTAATTAACTGTAACTTACCCGAGCAGAAGCATCAAACACGTATTTGCTCTGGTACAGGCCAAAAAACACTCCCAGAAATCTTTTTTTTTTAAATTTTCTACTTTCACATTTTCTGCCTCCTCTGTAAGAAAGCAGAGAAGATCCAAATAAAACAGCAACAACACATTTATTTTTGTTTATTTATATGTAGAACAGATGATAACACAACTGTTAGTGTTGTTTATGCTTGAAGATACCAGCGTGCCACCCCGTTGCATTGTGGAATATGGATGAACGCTTGGAGCGTGTTGACGTATCCGACTGCAATTGAATGCATAACGAGCTTTCATAAACACTTTGCACTTGTCATCAAACTACAAACAGACAACTGCAGCTCATTTCCATAACCTCTTGATTTTTAATAGCCCAAGTAATTGAGACAAGGGAGACAATACATAAAATATAGTGCTGAGGCAAATGTATTTACATAATGGAAACGACAGAATTGGTTCCACAACATTAAGCATTGCATATGAGTACCACACAAACGCGCCGCACATTAGCTGACAGGCCTCTCGCAGCGTGTTTCCGAACGGCTAATTTATCAGCGCTGCTGATTCATTCTGATAACACGGGACATTAGGGGCCAGTTCAGGGACCGCTTGTAAATGAACTGTGTCTTTGGGAAGTGCTGATGGCCGCTGACTCCTCCAAAAGCTGCAGGAGGTGGCCTCACAGCTGAAACAGAGCTGTTCTGTCCTGTTTGAATGTTTATCTCCCCGTTTTTTTTGTTTGTTTTTTTTCAGCAGAAAGATTCAAGGAACTCAGAATTTTAAGCTGTCAAAATAAGAGCACAGTTCATGATTGATTTTTTTTTTTCCTGCTTCAAACTTACAAAATTACGCAAAGCCGGATTGATTTTTTTTTGTCATTATTTTCCTTCATCTCAAATGCCAGCTGATCATCATCTTGAGATTCCACACAATTATTTTTATAAACCGCAAGGCAGAAAGTCACAGAGGGATTATTGTGTGGCATTTGGGTCTTAATCCCTTGAAAAGGCTGCAGATTATTTGTAGATGGACTCACTAAAACCTGTGTGTGTATTCAAAAGGTTATAAGCAGATTCCCTCGTCACAACTTCTTTTAATTTTTTCCCCCCCCAAACTCCACTTTGAAACTGTTCATTTTTAGCGCTGCTACAGAAAATAACCACAGATTAAGATTAAAGATGGGAGATTTATTTGGGCTCGGAATTCCTAGAAATCACACTCTTTCCTAAATTCATCAGCCGTGTTTTTACCCTCTCTGCTCGCACTTTGCTGGCTGCTGCCTCCTCGTATTGTTCAGGTTACAGTGTTCGGCATTGTGCAGACGTGCACCTCGCTCTGCATTTGTTTGCCCTCCCTTAAGCGCAGTGTTTGACCGGTGTCATCGCTCCTGGAGGGATTCATGGACATGCTGCATGTCTGTCTCTTAATTAATCACAGCCTCATGATTTATGGTTAAGTCCCTCAGGGGTGTCGGGGCCACAAATAAAATCCTTTTGGAGGTGTGTGACAGTCCAGTGATTCACAGGGTGAATATAGTAAAAGCACACCTGCCAATCACCACTACAACATGACCTTTATTCCTCCATATGTACAACATATTCCTTCTTTTATCCACAGTGTGTTTTTTATGAACAAAAATAAGCACAGCAGAGATTTATAGAGCAACATTATTTTTTACAGCCACACTTATCACCCTGTACTCTCAGCGTACAGTATATCAGCGTATCATCAAGAGCGCCCAGGGGGAAATGTGAAAAACACAGAGTGTAACATAATTTATGTAGCAATTACTGTTTACGCTCTTGTTGCGAGGGAAGGTGGCGGCAGGCAGAGGGGTCGAGTGTGGGCTGTCGGGGACGGTGATAGAAGTTGAGGCAGAGGAAGCAGGAGGAGGAGGAGGAGGGAGGGCGAGAGGATGAGGGTCGTCACCTTCCCGAGGCTCCCCTTCTAGAGAGGCGAGGGGGCCACCGGCGGAGACGTTAGCGGGGCAGACGAGTCGATCGGCTCTCTGAGGGCTGCTCTGACTGTCAGCTGAACAGGGGGAGGGAAGAGTGAGAGGAAAGTCTGGCTGTGTGGTGTCATCAGCTTCTCTCTGAAGGCTGGTGACGGTGATACAGGCTGTGCCGAGGTGAGGGGCAAAGGTCAGGACGGAGAGCAGAGGCCGAGCAATGCAAAACCTCCATTAGGATTTTAACGTTTTTTAACAAATGGCTTAACCAGACAGGTACGTTTCTACGTGATCTACGTCATTTTTAATTACTGGTACTATTTGCTGCGCTAGACACACAACTTTCAGCAACTGTCACTGTCAGATGAGAACCTCGTATCTCCAAAATGTTGTGCGTTGTAATGAGCAATAATATCGTTGTTTCAGTTTGATGAGTATTATAAAGTATTATTTTTTCAGGTTTTAGAGGAGCATTAAATGTATATTGCTTAATTCACAGTTGTGGTAGTGGTATTGTGGTATTTCAAACGAATATACTGTTCAAAAGATGCAGTTATTTTCATCTAGTCACTTCTTTATCTTGATACCTGTCACAATATCAGAATTTTAAACTTTGATACAGTAGTGGTGTAACAAAACAACATCTTTTGTTTCCATGGCAAGAAGTGAAAAAAGATCCTTGACTCACAAAAAAGGATATTTTTTCTTTTTTCTTTTTTTTTAAGTTAAAGGTATAATATGCAACATTTCCTTTTAAAACATTGTGTAGAATCATATAAATGAATATTCCTTTCAGTCATCGCTTGTGACTGACTAGAAGTGTGTGGTGGTGGCTGCCCTCTGCCTGAATTTCCTTATTTTTCTCATTATTTTGCTGTGCTTGGGACACTTCACCAACCAGCATATCTTTGGTATTTGATGTCCTGGTATCTTTCTGGTGCGTTTATGAACAGCTTGGACAAATCCTACAGATCGTACCTTTAGTAACTTGCACACAGTGCTTGCACTGAGAATATTTCTGGATGTTGACTGGTTTTGCTGCAAGCCAGATTTCCAGCAGGAAAAGAGACTAAACTGAACTGATGTCTTGAATGAGCACTTAGATGATTTTTTTTTTTTACCGCTTTGGTAGTTTCGATATTATAATTGACACATAATGCATCATTTTAAACACTTGGTATTGAAAAAGTATTAATACTTAAATAGTTGTGACAATCAGACAAACAGTTGTGGCAGTATTTATAAACTACTACACTGTACAAAATATCCAGTTACAGTATTTTCATTTTATCACCTCTGTACCTCGCTGTCTGTCAGGATAGATTGTCTGGGCTCAGCTGGAATGGAACTGGGAACATTCAGTTCCGTTTACAGGCAATATATGCAAAATTTTCCTCAAAATAATGTATACACTCAAAAACATAAATCCTTTCAAGCACCACTTATGACCCACTATAAGTGTGAGGTGTTGGCTGTATCTGCAGACACTCTGCCTGTATTTGTTTTATTTTTCTGTGCTTGGGACGTTTTAGCAACCCAAAACGTACTGGGAATGAAACTCAACAATAAACTATCTTTATGGTGCTTTATGAACAGCTTTGATAAATTCTTCTAACTCTACATTTAAGTTTATTCACAAAAAAATTGAAATACTAGTACAGTCATGTAAGACATATTGTAGACATGAGAAATGAGATGCCCTAAGCTAAGTGTATTGTAATTGTAACACTTATAAATAACTTAACACCAATAAAGTCCCTAAGAAGCTAAAAACTAACCCAACTGAAACCTTAAAAACGACTTAATGGACCCGGGACATTTTTTTCATCAGTATAAACACTGGCTAAATAGATAAGCTGAATAAATAAAGACATATGGCAAGCGTAAAGTACCAGTACAGTTTAAATGGATTTCAGATTAGAGTAACCGGTTTAGAAGTCCCCAGCCGTTTAGGATATTGAAGCTTTAAGAAATTATTGTAGTAACTGTTTAAGCTCTTTTTGAAAACAGACACAGATGTTGACATTTTATATTTATTATATTTTTATTGTACCCTATTATTGATGTCATTCTACACCTCTGGACCTCTGCAAACCACCCTAAAGCTCGTACACTGAGGTTACATGGTATCCATCGTAGAGTAGTAGAGCAGTGCTTCTCAACCTTTTCGAGATACGACCCTCGAGAAAAATCTCTTTGGTGTTTGCGACCCCCCCACCCCGTCTCCCTGTGCTCAAGACTGTTGACTGGTACAGGTGATGTAAAAAGCTGTTTCCTGGCTCTCAATCCATGCTGCTTGCCACAGTATTTTATATAATTTTATTTTCCAGAAATATCTGGCAACCCCTCAGGAATGATCTCGCAACCCTCTCCAGGGTCCCAACCCTCAGGTTGATCACCACTGTACTAGACTACCAGGACGGCAGCCCCCACAAATAGTTTGGACCCACAATTCAGTCTTTTTGAAGTTTCTTTTTTTGACTTTAGCTCACAAATTTTAAATCTTTTATTGCTCACAAATGTTGCTGAAATTAGTCGTCAACCTTACTTGATACATCTGTGCAGCTGAGTTTGTAATTAGAAATGAAGTTACTTAAAAGTCCCTTCTTATGAGGTCTTAATGCCATTTTATCTCCTTAAAGTTTAAAAAATGCAGTTGCAGAGTTTTTTTTAAGCAACAACTGAATTCCAAAGAAGAAAAAAATGAATACAATTTTAGAAAATAGGTCCCTTTTATATGCGGCTCAATTTCTACATGGTGTCTGTTAGAGCCTGAATGACGGCATCAATAAAAAGCTACCTGTGAGTAATAAAAGCAAGTAAAAATAGTGCTCAGTTCCAGGTAATACTGCACCGAGATCTCATTGAAAAATACTCAGAATGGTTACACTCAAGCTACAATGGTGCAAACTGTCCAAATACTGTCTGCAGAGTCTGTAGTGGAGTGCTGCTGCTCATTGTGGTGCATTCACTGTGCTGTGCTGCTCAGGTGAAAATGAGAGCTGCGAAGTGGAAGAGGCTGATGTTTCATTCATTCTCCAGATTATTTTCAACCTGTTTAGTTAAGTTGGTGTTTCTCTGTGCTTGGTGTAAAACCAGTGTAGCAGTACTTGCAAACCTAAGGACATAAGTTTCATTTCAGCACTGGGAGGGGGGCACACATTAAGCAGGGTCACCCCCCAGTGTCAAACACCTCATTTCCTGTATTTTGGTGATTTTATTTAATGAACCAATTTGTGCCTTTTCTGCATCAATTTAGAGGGGGAACATGGATTATTTATGTAAAGGAAAAGAGGAAATTATTCAAAATTTAATGGAATATAATGCAGTAAGGCTCTTAGGCAAGCAGTTCTTCAAAATAAAAGTCCTTTGCTACTTTCCTGTCTTTATTTGGGAAGATAAATGCATGTGTTCTAAATATTGAGGGGGACCTGTCCCCGCCATCCACTCTTAAACCTACATCTATGAACTGGAAAAGAAGAGGTATACAGCGCGAGGGCTGGAGAAAAAGTTTCATGAGGTCTGGAGTCCATTTTTAGCCCTTTTGGACAGACCCTCCAGTAGCGCTGACTAGTGAAGTCTGCTTGTGCAAATGTGCAGTGTTCGGTTGGTCGTTGTATTTTGCCACTTTTTGGATATTTATTTATTTTTCCTCTGACCAGTTTGAGCAAAGATTGTATGCAATGTGTGGATGTGTCACTCTGTTACTTCTGATATGGGTCAAGCAGAGGCAGGAAGTGTACTAATGTTGCCACCTACTACAGATGTTTTCTCCTGCATGAGCAAAGTCCTGTGAGGTACAAATGTGTGTATTTATTTATGTATGAGCATTTTTATGTATATGTGTCCGTGTGTATGTACAGTGCCAGTCAAAGTTTGGACACAGGTTCCCATTCAATATTTTTTCTTTATTTTTATAATTTTTTAAGATTAATACTGGAGACATTAAAATTCTGAATTATGGAATTATGTAGTGAGCAGAAAATGTGAAAAAAGGGAAATGTGTTTTTTTTATACGTTTTATATTTTAGATTAGACAATCCAGTGCAGAGGACAGTGTACAAGAGTCTTTTTGCTTTTTATTGTCGACCCGTGGTCTTCTCCAACGCACTTGTCGACCTGCAAGTATGCAAAGGTTATTTTTGCTCTTTGATATTTCAGATTATTCAAAGTAGCCAACTTTTGCTCTGATGACGGCTTTATACATTTTTTATAATCTGAGCCACCAAGTGACCATCAGGAAAAGAAAAAAGAAAGAAAATCAGTGTCCAAACTGGCTGGTAAACTGACATTGTGTATATATGTATATAATTTGCATGGGACCCCTCAGTTGTGTTTTTTTCCCAGCATATACATTTAGTTTAACGTGTGGGTATATTCCATGTGTTTCTATACATTCATGTTGCCTTTAACCTTAATACTGCCCTGTCCTAAATATGGCCGTATGCTATTGTACTGAGGGTTAACAGTGTGTTTTTATTGTTATTGATATTATTACTTTAGACATTTCTAACTATTAAAATGAGCGGCAGGGAACGACAAAGGGTGGATAGGAGCGGGTGGATTGTTGTGTACTGTACTTTGAAACTGAAAATCTATTAAAAGAAATCTACGGCTATGTATAAACCTGGTCATATGCATTGTAACGGTACAGTATATTCTCTGCAGTGGCCTAGATTTACATTCACATCCATTCATAAATAAAAATCCTTGTGCAGCAGGACACAGACAGAAAGAGGACTTAAATAAATGCCCATCTTGTTCGGCCTTCCAAATTGTCCATGCCATCAATTTCCTAATGTAGGTTTATTCACAGCAGGAGTGTGTGTGTGTGTGTGTGTCTGTGCGTGTGCGGTGGGGGTGTTTCAGGTTATGGAACATGGTAGTTAACGGTGCTGGTTTCCATGTTGGGACAGCCCAATGTCACCCAGCCTGTGTGTGTGTGTGTGTGTGTGTGTGTGTGCGTGCGTTGGAGGGAAGCAGAGATGTATTTCACAGATGTAACGCTGGAGTTTTAGCCCTGAAACACTTCTGTCACATTTGTTTGTGTTTGTGCTGATAACCGCATTAAGAGCTGCGACAAAAACACCGCTGGCATTTATGAGGTTAATGAAGGTCAGTGCCGATGGAAACGGCGCGGCGCTCCCTCTGTGTGCGCATGCATGGCTTTGTGAATTTACAGGCACTTCCTGATTAAGGGTAGTGGCGGAGGAGTCGGCGGTTTAGGACACGGCGTCCTCTAACTGACTGAGCGTTTAGCGGAGGGAAAAAAGGTTATTACTACTGACTGTGGTCTCTTGAGGACGGCTGATAAAATGACCAAGGAAAAGGAATAGCACAACTTTAGCACATTAGCATAATTAGTAATTATCTCGTAATAGTCCCTCTTGGCTTTTTGGAGCTCGGCAGTGAGAAATTGTACTTAAAGTTCAGGCACAGAAAACAAATTTCCATGCCAGAGTGTCTCAATAACACACACGTTGGCTGCTGAGAGTCAGGTTGTGGAGAAAATGAATCACGACTATCAAAAGCACAGATGCAGATTTAAAAAATTCAGAGGGTGACACTTAAGTTAATTAGTCTGTTGTTTGATGACTCCCACAGTTGGAGAGATAAGCGTATTACTCACATCACAAATAACTTGTTGCACTTGTTGCTATGACGACAAAACACAGGAATTTAATTGAGTTAGTCATGTGTTACGCTCCATCAGTCTGTCCACAACAGCTTTCAAAACAATGACTACTTTACTGTTATGCGGCTATATAGCTTACCAGCGCTAATGTATGTGTTGCTGCGATGAGAGTTGTGCTCCAGAGTGAATCAGATTATGTGTGTGTGTTAATTTGGTTGCGTGTGTGTGTTTTCCCTGTGTGGGTATGTGTACAGTACGAGCTGGTGAACTGTCAGTCCTCATAAACAGAGATGTAGCGCGGCGTGTCAGCAGCATTATCGCTCGCTGTCAGTGTTTGTGTGTCTGCAGTCCACTAGACAACGCAACATGAGAGAGTTGATGGCGTAAAAGAGGAGTGCAGAGCTGCCTCGTAGCGACTGTCAAGAGATTTTGAGGTGGCGTCATTCGGATGTGAGAAGCAAAATCGAGCCAGAGCGGCCCTTTCGCCGCTGTTTCAGTCAAAGCTCCAATATTATAGAACTTTGTGCTGCACATGACATGTCCGGTGTTCAGTGAACGCATCACGACAGTTGCTTTTGAGCAGCAAGTCATGTGATCTCTTTCAGGTGTACGTTCCTTCTTCATTTACAGTTCACTCCATATTTTGAAAACGGGGCAGCAACTGACAATTTTCATGAATTGATTAATCTTAATATTATTCTTGATTATTCTTGTTTTGTCTGACCAGCTGTCCAAAATCCACAAAAAAAAATTCTTTCTTTCTTTTTTTTTCCTGGAAAAATGACTTGCATTTTTACTAAATAAAGACTAAATAATAAAAAAGAATAAATAAATGAAAAATATACTGTATATAAAAATCTAACTTTTTTAATCAGAAAAACATGCAGAGCTCTTTTCAACCCTGAGTGGTCTCAGGCTGCAAAAAGTCCCAACAACTTCCACCAAGAAGGAGGAAACTGCTATGTAGTCATATAAACACTACTTGCTGCAGCTTGAAAAAGCTAATTCCTCAAAACGCATTTGGATTTTGAGAACTTGACAAGTTTTTTAAACCGTCACTGATATTTTAGTGATTATAAATAACTAAAATAAAAACAAAACAAAACAAATACAACAACTTAAATAAAAAAGGGTTGAATATACATAAAACCATCTTATAAACCTGTGTAATTAAGGAAAATAACTTTATTATAACCCATTATGTTCTGTAAAAAAGTACGAATAAAATATGCACTATCAGTAACTGTGCTGGGTCAATATTGGCCAGCCAATATATCTGTCTGGCTTTAGCTGAAACTGTACAAAAACAGTGTGTAAAATGAAGTGAAGTCCTGGACAAAATGTGAAAAAGTCTCTCCTCATGCCTGCTCTAGCATCCTGACAGCTTCAAACTGAAACATAATCATTAAGTTTAGGCTTTTTCTACATATTTCAAAAATCAAGTCTGAGTGTAGTTGTCGACTCAAGACAGCAGATTTTTTTCCCCCCCCTTTTTTCCCCAACAGTTTTAGCATGCTGTCCGGGCGAGCTCTCACGTCTAATCTGAAGTCCTGCCAATAGCGTGGAAGCGCCCCACACATCATGGTGGCAAAACATTTCTCCAGTTTATGATCCTAATTAGCTCTAACTGTGCCATCATCCCTGAGTCATCATGCCTGGAGAGAGGCCAGATCATTTGACGGTCCGCAGTTTCACACTTTCTTCATCCCTCTCCTCCTTCTCTCTTCTCTCTTCTTCTCTCTCCTTCTCTTTTCGTTTTCTGTCTCTCTCCCTTCCTGCGTCTCGTTTCAGCAGCACACACACTGTTATTGTTGTCCTCCGGCTCGCTCGTGTGTATTCGCAGCACGGTAGCAGCTACTGTGAAAAGGGACATATTTCATAAGCAGAAAATAGCTAAAGAAGGTGTTGGAACTTGTGCACCAAAAAAGCTTTTTGCTGTTTCACAAACTCAGTCCAAAATACAGAAAGTCAGCCGTGAAATGTGTTGAGCTGCCATCCGAGCGAGTTTCAGAATTAAAAGTCACAAACACACCGGCGGCCTTTGACAGCATCTGATCAGCTGGCAGACTCTGCACTGTTGAGTCTCGCTGACTGATGTCATGCTTCAGCCACATGGCAGCACCACCACCTCGTCCGCTGTGCTGACATAGCAAAGTTACCACTGATACCCCGCCTCATATGGAATAATGAAATTGGATGAAGCAGCTTAACCGCGCGCCGTCCTTCTCTCGCCATCAGACTGGGTGCCTATTTGAGATAACGTTAATGAAGGGGACTTTAGCCAAAATAGACACGTCTTATTGCTGGAGGGGGGGTGGGGGGCAGGCGACGGGGAGGGGTGGGGCGCTAACAGCATTTATTTCCATTAATAAGATGGAGCGTTTTACAAGAGGGCCTCTCCTGAGGGCTCTCTCCGGAGGTCGGAGAGTATCCTACACCTTAACAACCTCCAAACGAGTTCATTTCACCGAGCGGGCGTGTGGAGACACACTGCGGCGTGCCTTTTCCCAAAGAAACTTGTCTTAACCTTGACGTGGCTCCACGCAACTCGGGCTGAAGCGGACACTCAATCACCATAATCACTGCTGTCCATTCTTGATAGATCTTTTTAGGTCATTAATATGAATCTGAGCAGCTTGAGAAGCTGCTACCTTTGCTCTGTCAGCACTGTAGTGTGGTTTTTCGTGGAGGACCAGGTGAGTAGATATCATGATAATACTGTGAAATAACATGAGTTAGCTAAAAAATGGAGAAAAGTATGAGCTTTAAGTTCTTCAGTATAATTGACCATTCACTAACCCCTCCCTTGGCAGCTGTTGCTACAACTTTATATCTTGAAATTATAAGTAATGTCTGGAACTGTTCCTGGCAGACTTTATCAACTGCAGCTAACTAGCTAATTAAGCGGTGTTTGCTCCTTAGTTGGTTGAAGAGACTTTCTCCAATGGACATTTTAATGTTTCCAGCCGACTCATTTTTAAACAAGAACGCTGTAAATCGTGTTAAATATGTACTAGATAACTGCATTGCATCACTGTTGGACTGAAGCCCTGTATCTCTCTCTCTCTCTGTCTCTCTCTCTCAATTATTTTAAAAATGGCACATGAGAGAAGGTAGCCTTTCTGGCAGAAATCTTGCTATTTTAACCTTTAACCTTTAAAAACATGGGATTTTTTTTTTCATTTCCTGTTTTGGACAGTTTGATCTCAACAAGAGATGACACTGTGTTGAGGCTGAAGCTGCATTTAAAAAACGGCAGTATCCTCACCAGTCGATGATCCATGTAGAAGACATGGAAATAAAGAAAAAGAAATGTTCTTGCAGTGTAGAGCTAATTAGTCCCAGTATTAGAAGAATAAAAGTATGTGATCAGACTAATATTTTGTAACTCTGTTTGGCTCGCTTATGTACTTGAATAGAGCTAAATTTATTGTTTGTATTTGTTTCGTATTTTATACGTTTACAAGAGAAAAGACTTTTTATGATGAGGACTAATATGTTTGGCGTATGCAATGATAAGTAGAACTTTAGAACAAGCTAGGCTGGGGTACTAGAGTGCAAACATCCCTAAATCAAATATAGACAGAGTCGCTAATGTTAGCTGACACTAAAAATTAAAAATGAACATTACACAGTAGATGTACAAAACATTATTTTTTTTTAACATAATCCAATAAAATATAGTTCATGTGCTTCCTGGCCTTGGAACTAATGCCAGATTAGGTCAATACTGTACAAAGTAAGCTTTTTAGCTGGGCATGCTGACCTTGATAGCTCACCGAAACATTGTTCAATCAGTTTGTTACAATTTTGCTCTTGTGTTTTTTCTTTTTGCATCTGAAAATATGCTAAGGTTTTTAACAGTGAAATTGTGTTGACTGTTGACCAGTTCTGTTTTGCTACCGCCATGTTTCCGTTCCTCCTGGAAACTCCTACCCCCACATAAGACAGACATGCGCAGAAAAAAGATGCTTGTTCCAACCAGAGAAGAATGATCAGAGTAAGTGTTAACATGGTTACTATTTTTCTTTTGAATGGATTAGCAAAGGTCTACACCACCCCTCTAAATCTGATTGAAAATTCCTTCTAATGGACTATCAGGCCAGTCTTTTCCTACTGAGGTGTTTACATAAGGCACTGTTATTCTGATTGGGCTATTATTCTGATTATTTGAGGAAAATTAGGGTTCATGTAAACACAGCTAGTGTTCAGAGGAAGGGTTTAGCATTTTATCTATTTGGTAATAACCCTGTGATGATGCTATATATCCACAAAGGATTACAGCGTTACATGATAAGTGGTGAGCATTATGGGCAACAATGCATTATCTCTGTGCAGTAAAGAGGTCTGTGTCATGAGCTCGCTTTCTGTGCCGCTAAACACAACGTGGTATTTTCACCTCTCTCTGTGTGAGGGGTCAAGAGCAGCCTCTATCTCTTTCTCTTCTTCCTTCTTCTTTCTTCTTCTTCTTTCAGTATATGAATATATCTGATGGCAGATGATTCCTCGTAAATGGTAAATAAATGTTTCATCCAGCACACATTAGATCCATGTGGCTGACGGAACTGCTTAATGGCAGATTAGTGCGTTGATAATGATGAGCGCACACATGTGAACTTCCTGGCCACTTCATTATTCCGCTCACATGCGAGCATTAAATAACAGTTTTTCCCCCTCTCGGCCCTACAGTAAATCCTCTCTCATCCATCGATTCTAGCATCCTTTAGGGGCTCCTTCTAGGAGAGACCGACAGGCTTATCTTGCAAATCCTTTAAAAGGTATTTTGAAAAAAAATCTTTGCCTGCATTAACTCTGTCTGATGTTGTGCGTATCACCGCAGAGTCGGCCGGCAATGGGCGAGTTGGAGTTTCATATACCTCTAGGCCGATCCGCGTGATATGTGAAGTCCTGTTTTCCAAGTTTCTTAACAGTCACACAGCATGGTGTTTATTTTTCCTCCTTGCCGCCCTGATTTTGATTTGTACAGCTTGAAGTGGTGGAGCGTAATAGATGTGTTTGCATTTGCCGAAAAACTGAGAGTTCCAATCGCTCATCCATTGCCTTTGATAGCTCAGGGTGTATTTGGCTTCGCCCTGATAAGGCCTGAGTATACATTGAGTCGGATTCAGTTGAATTGTTTGTACACACATGGTGCTTTGGCACGGGTCTGCTTGGATGGGCTTTGGCATGATGGAGAATTTCATCCCCAAACCCCCTCTTCCCCTCCCCACCCTCCTCCACGTAGCTGACAATCCCACAGTGGTGCTTTGGGGCCGGAGCTGTCGGTGAAGGGTGAATGGTGCGTAGGACCCGAGGCTACCAGTGTTGCCTTGCGTGAAGGACAAAGAGAGAGACCTGGAATGCTGGCACAGATGAACCCACATAACCACCAGTCCAAAATTAGACACAAGGTATATCATGTAAGTCCCCATAAGAGGGATGCATCCGGTAAAAACATCCCAATTTTTAGTGTTTGGGGTGGAAATACCAGCTGTACATCTGAATAGAATCAGTCTTATCAGCTGCTTAAACAGCTTTGCCTGAATTCGTTTTGCACCTGTTTATTTCTCTGATTACTGATGGAAAATACGACACAGACAACTTCAGCTGTCATTTATCTATTCGGACATGAACAGATAATGTGAAATGAGTTGTACGAACGTCAAACTAATTTTTGCAGCAATAGGCGTCTAAAATCATGGAGGTATGGAAAGTTGAGACATTAAACAGGGTTCAACCTCCGTAACTTTTCGCCACTTTTCACCAGATAAGTTGGGCAGATTTGTTGGGATGAAGTGTAACTGATGTTATACAGGTGTTACCTTTACTTTACGATCCATTGTGGCACCTTTCGTGAACCTGAAGCAAAATGGCTTTTCAGATTTTTGTTCATTATACTCAAAACCAACTTTATTTTCATCTGGACCTCCTCCCACTGCAAACACAACACCTGTTTAAATATTCTGCAATGCTGCGTAATAAACTATTACGACCCATTTTATGTCTATATTTTTCACATTTTTTAATCATAGACACTTAAAAAAAGCCATGCATCCATCGGGGCCCCCTGACATCACATACACAACCTCCAGTTTAAAAACAAAAGTTTTTATTTCCATTCTCAATCAGTAAAGTGGCTATAAGCTATACTTTGTTACAATAACATCAAATGAAAATATGTAAAAAATGTGAAGGAGATTGCTTGTAGTGATTAACGGACAGCAGTCCTACTCTGCTTTATGGAGCTTTATAGCGAGTTTGGTGGACAACTTCTTACTCTTGTGGTTCACTCAACACTCTCATAGTGTCGGTCTGAGCTGCAGCCGACAACTGTTTTCAGTGAAAAGCTCTAAAAACCCGCTGTGCAGTACTTGCTCAGCAGCAGACAGACAAAGTTAGAGACAAGCTTGTGAACATGTTGGAGCTGCCTGCTAACACGCCAGATATTTCCTGGAGGAGTTGGTAGTGACCAAAAACAGAGCTAGAAAACACAACTCCAAATGAATGAAACTGTTGCTTCATAACTGTTGGATGCATAAATAAGCAACTGTTTGCTAATAAGTTTGCCATATCAGACTTAACTCAAGAGGCGTGATGTGTCAGTGTTGTGTTCACAACTTGTTTCTGCTGCCTTGGTTTTTTTTTGGCCACTTTCTAAAGTCTGAAGACAGAGCCAAGAGGAGGAGCAGGACTTCTGCCCAATGAAGCAAAAAATAAAGTCCCTCTCCCGGATTTAACAGCTTTTATTTAGACTCAGATTGGACTTATGTTTTTGACACAATCTAGATGATGCCTGACGATGTCCAGTGTAGAGCTGCAACCAAATGATTATTTTCATAGTCAATTAATTGGGCAGTTATTTTCGTGATTAATGAATTAATTAATGAATTTTTAAAATGTCAGAAAATGTTTGTGTCATGTCACAAAGCCAAAGATGACGTCAAAGATGTTCAGTTTACTGTCCTAGAGGATGAGAAAGAGGAGGAGAAATAAAAAAAATATTCACATTTAAGAAGCTGAAATTGGAGAATTTTGATTTTTGTTCCAAACAAAATACTGAAAACAGTTAAATCCATTGTCAAAATTAATTTAATGATCGATTAATCTTTGCAGCTCTGGTCAGTGTAAGATCATATATTTTTATATTTTTTATATAGATTTGTATATTTTTCTTCTATACATGATCGGATCGCTTTCTTCCTTTTCATGCCAGTGTAAGATCAACCCATTTCTGGTATGAAATTTTGCAAGTTTTTGTCATGAATGTTTGAAAGGGAAACAAATGAACTCATATTTCTGACAACAGTAATGCCATGTTAAAGAGACAGATGCATATTTTCATAAATTATGTAACTTTTAAATATAGTTTAGGAATAATTAGACTAAAAGAGTAAATTTGGACACTTCTTATTTCCATTACAGATGATGACGATGATGAAACAGATTGTAATTGTAACGTAAGGATACCTACAGGGTTTTGTTTTTGAGCTTCTGCATGGCATATAATGTATGACTAACATTTAGTGAAATGTATCATTAAATTCAAATTAGGATTAGTGCTTCTTAAAGTACACACAATATCCTGAATGTCCAGAAACAATAATTGAAATCAAACTAATCATGCGTTGTCCTGTTCGCAGCACACCAGACTTCTCTCAATAAACCAGCCGATCTGCTCTGAGCTGAACTCCAACTGGTGCCGCAGTAAACTCAGTGTGGCCCGGTGGTTTGCAGCGGAAGGGGAGAGTGGCAACTGGGTTTAATGATAATAGCCCTGACGATAGCAATGATAATCCTCCTGCTATTCCTGCTGACTGCAGAGAGCCCGCGCTTTGTTCTCCGCTCCCCCTATTAGCGTGATGGAGGTTCATTTTAATTTGAAAGGACCATCAGTTGGATAAGGAGAGAAGTGCTCGCCCGCGTACGTGCGCAGACTTGTGTGGAAGAGAAATCGAGCATGGAGAGAAAAATGTGCGCATGAACGGGTGCAGGCACATGCATGTATACACACACGCCGTCTGGTCTGCGCGCTCAGACAAAGACACAACAATAGAGAAGTGGCCACAGGTCAGTGTGGTGACCTCTCTGGGCTGCAGGTGCTATTATCTTCTTGGCACCGTTCCAGGAGACTTTCTTCTGACTGTCAGCCGCAGCCGAGGCTTAACACACCAAGATGGCAGACAAAGAAGGCTTCCAATAACACAGGCAGCCATCGGACAGGGAGACAGGGAGCCTTGTTGATTACATTTATTCAACTTCAGATGTTAAACCAGATTGAATAGATTGTGAAATTATTATGTAAGATTGTCTACTGAGAGTTCCACATTTACGAGGGGAGATTGCGTTATTTTTTAGGTTCATTTGACCCCAAAATAAATAGACAGTTTTAGTTAGTGTCCTGCCAAACCTAAAAGAGTAGTGTTCAAGATTTCAAGGGTTTCGAAGGAGAAGAAGAAGAAGGAGACCCTGCCTATTCAACAAAAACACACAGACTTGTGGGGCACCCTGGGAGCCAGTTGGTAGAGCAGGCGCCCCATGTACTGAGGCTGTGAGTCCTCTGCAGCGTCCGTGGGTCCGATTCCAGCCCACCCCTTTTCTGTGTGCCATCCGCCCGCCCTCCCTCCCTGTTTCCTGTCCACACTTCAGCTGTCCTATCAGAAGAAAGACATTAAAAGGCTCAAAATAATAATGATAAAGAACATTGTAAAAAAAAAAAAAAAAACATTTTAACATGCTATAGTTGCCACAAATCCAGAACATAGAATGTATATAACCTCTGTTCCCACGATGGCAGATTTAAATATACTATAACTGACCACACAATCAAATGTTAGACTGACTTTATGAATAGTTTGATCTAGAGCTGCAACGATTAGTTGATTATTAATTGTCTATTAAATTAATCGCCAACTGTTTTGATAATTGATTTATTGTTTTTAGTCCTAAGTCCAAATTCTTTGATTCCAGCTTCTGAAATGTGAATATTTCCTGGTTTCTTTACTCTTCTATGACAGTAAACTGAATATCTTTGAGGACAAAACACTTGAGGATGCCACCTCGGGCCTTGAGAAAGACTGATCAACATTTTTCACAATTTTATGAACCAAAAAACTATTCAGTTACTTGAGAAAATAATCAGCAGATTAATCGATCATGAAAATAATCTTTAGCTGCAGCCCTAGTTTCATCATGCTGAGAAAAGTCCATGACCAGGACTCAACATGAGCCCCCTCTCTCTGCAGCTACTGCTGAGTCTGCATCACACGTTTCTCATCAATATAGACAACAACTGGAAAAGGACTGTACACTGCAAAAACTACACTCTGTTTGATCGGGGTCTTACGCTTTATTGATGGTTTGATCTTCAAGTGCTTGAAAAGAAAATGGGTTGCAATCCAATCTGTGAATATTCTTTTTCATCATTTGGAGGAAAAAAGTAGCAAAGTGCTGTTCTGGCAGCTCTACACAAAAATAAAAGATAGTCCTCAGCAAAAATAGTACGATATTTTATTCTTCTAATAAAAATTAACAACCTGCACACAGTCTAAACACTCACTAAACATTGTCTTGTTTTGCTGCAAGCCAAATTTCAGGCAGGACAATAAAGACCGAACTGAACTACACACTAGCTAACCAACTAGCTTTGGTAGTTTTAATGCTATCAAATGTTACTATTGTATTGCTTTTAAACATGCAGTATTGAAAAACTACCAATACTTTTAACAGTAGCAATATCATACTCATCAGATCATTACTAGATTTAAAAACCTTTTTTTTTTACCTGCTTTTCTATCATACATCAGATACTTTCTTTGATAGCATGCCTACTAGATAACATCCCTATTTTAGAAGTGGAATCACAACTTACCTGTAAGACGGAAAGGCATTGAGTCGGCTGATGAATTGTTGTAGAAAGTGGCAGAGGAGACTGCATGTGTGTGAGGGTACACAGTAGTATATCTTCCTTGACAGTCTGCCATGGAATCATTTTGACCTTTTCTGTCATTGCTTTGTGTCACTTCTCTTTTTACTCTTTTTCACCTCCATAGTTTTATCACAGATCTGATATCAGCCAGCGGGGGAAATTGGGTTAGCGGAGGTGGTGAGCAATGCTACCCTGCTATTTTTAATTAGTGCGAAACGAAGGTATGATGTGATTGATCATCTCAATGATTAATCTCACCACAATTTAGTTACTAGATTGAGCTTTAAATCATTACAGGACTCAATACATTTGATGCCTGGTGTTGTGGCTCAAAGTTTAAAGGTCCTGTGTGCTAGATATATAGGTGTTTATTGGCAGAAGATATATATATAATATAATATAGCAGAAATTAATAGAATGATAATAAGTATGTTTTCATTAGTGAAACCTGAAAATAAGTCATTGTGTTTAGTCATTCGAAAGAAAATTAATTGCCAAATATTTTGATGATAGATAAATCGTTTCAGTCATTTTTCAAGCAAAAATGTCAAACATTTGGTGGTTCCAGCTTCTTAAATGTCAGCTTTTCTTTGTCATTTGTGATTGTAAATGAAGATTCTTCTGGTTTTGGACTGTTGGTTTGACAAAAAAAATAAATAAATAAGTAAAAAATAAAGATGTTGATTTGGGGACTGGGAAATTGTGATTTGCATTTTTCACAATTGTTTGACATTTTATCGACTAAACCATGGGTCTTCAACAGGAGGTATGGGAGTAAGGGTCCTCAGAGTTACTGCAGGGGGTCCAGCAGCAATTATTGTGACTCCACGAGCAAGAGACACTGACACACACCCCCACCTAAAGAGCAGAGGGTGAAGCTATCACAGCCAGCATTAGCCACGCTACAGCTGCTGCTGTCTTAAGAGCTACAGGACGGAGCAAACGAGAGAAGACCAGAAAATATTCAATGCCGTTTTTGTAGCAGGGAGTCCCTGCTTCATCTCTCTATCTGTCACTAAATTATTAACTGATTAACAGTGAAAACAACTGGCAGACGAATCAATAATTTAGAAAAATGTTTACTTAAAATGAACCATTTATATCTACAGTGGTTGTGGGTCCTCTTCTGCAGAGGCCACCATGTTGCATCACCATGTTTCTACAGTGACCCAGACTGGGCAAACCAAACTCTGGCTCTTGATATGGTCTTTTGCATTTTTTGAAAGTTTTGTAGCCACCGTAGTTTCTCCTACAAGCTTGGAGGGGCAGGTTGAGATGTTTTATTTTTGTTCTGATCATAACTGCATCATGATAGCCTTATTCTACATTCACGTACATTCGTGTCCTGTAGAAACATTAAATGCTGTATCTAGTCTGTACTGTCTGTAAGTCTGTAAGTCAGTGTCCTCACTGAGACAGATATTTGTTCTTAGTTGACCCTGAGTTTGCACTAGTTCCCTGTGGCACACTCAGAGTTTGTACAGTCCTGGCCTGGTGTTGGACGGGCAGACAGTATAAACAAGGCTCAGCCCTGCCTGGCTCTCTCTGTGTGGGTAGTTTGTCATAGCTGTGACTTCAGGGCTATCTAAATAGCAGCAAGCGGGTGCGTTCATCATCACATTCATCCTTACCGGGGTGAGAGATGGATGCCCCACCAGTCCACCAGGTCATGAGTTATCACCCACCAGGGGCTGCTGGTTCATACAAAGGTCAAAGGACTATTTGTCTTCAGGCAAGTATGCCTGTCTGTGCTGCGCTCACACACTCAAACACATACACGCATACATACACTCCCACTCATTGCCACAAACACTTACCTGAGGACTCTAATTCCTGCATGCATTTATATTTTTTGGCTATATTTTTAAGTTAATTTTTCATACTGCCGTGTTTTATTTTCTATGTCCTATTATGCTTCACATCCTGTACGTGTGATCATGTTTCATTTGCACTGCACATAATGAAGTGTTTTTTTTTTTATTTTTTTGGTTCATGATACTAAATCAAATGGATGTGTTTAAAGGAATTTTTCAATGTGTTAGAACAAAAGTTTATTAGTTTTCTTGCTGAGAGTTAGGTGAGAAGATTGTCATAGTTTGATGACAGAGAAGTAACGTGGGAAGATGGGAGTTGTTTTCTTCACTGTTAATTAACCGCCACTGCTGCTGAAAATATATTTTGACATGACTCAGACAAGGTAATGTATTGAATTTTATTAGCGTTATGTTTAGTCACGTTCACTGAAGTCCTTCCTCACTCTCTGGCATATCCGACGTATCCCGTGTCTTCCTAGAAGTTATAGCAACTAGCGGCAACTTAGAAATGGCTCGCAGGAAAAGCAAAAATACCCTGAAAAAAATCTGTATTTCTCTGCGTTTGAGCATTGTTGGAAACATTTGTGATAATGTGCATACGCAACTTTGTTTATCTGGTGTTTTAGACATTTTAATGCAGAAATGTTACATAACTTTAAGTGTGTATACAAGGTACACAAATGCGAGTAGCCGTGATTAGCTTAGTGTAAAGACTGAAGCAGCTTGAAACAGCAAATATAGTTTGGTCCAAAGTAACAAAATAAAATTTTTATAAAGTCACTGGCCAAGCTAAGCAACAGAGTATGAAACTGCCTGTAGAGCTTGTGTTTTTTTTTTTTTTTACATTTCTGTCTTGATTAAACTAATTAAATGTTGATGTAGCAAAATAGAATGAAGTGAGATGTTTTTAATCTTTGTTTTTTGTACAAATTAAACAGACGAGATATAACATGTTAATTAGTGAGCTTTAAGGTGTTGGTAGGCGGACTTTGTTACTGTTGGACTGTTTCCCCCAGTTTCAAGCCCTCATGCTAAGCTAAGTGTCTGGCTGTAGCTGTTCATTTCCCAGACAGATATCCCAGGAGAGTGGTGTAAATCTTTTCATCTCTCTCTCTGCAACAAAGCAAAGCTGGATGTGTCATTAGTAACAATTAAAGCCTGAAACCAAGACAACCGACTACGAGATGAATCGCGACCATAAAGACTGTGTACATAATTATTTTAAGAGTAAAGGAACTACTCATCCCATAAATCATTACAAATTGTTGCTTCTTCTTAAATTTAACTTTTGTGATTATAGTGTTTATATTATTACTAACAGTGTTGTAATAAATTGTAGTTTGTATTGAGTGTATATAATATTCACAGCAGCATAACAACGTTATTAGTATGACTCATGTTAGCTAATGTTAGCAATATAGCTAGCCATAGCTGGAACTACCTGTTCGCAGGTGCGGTAAACATGTCCATGGTAACAGTGAGTTCCACCAATCAGAGATGTCGCTGTTACACTGGAGGATTGTGGGTAGTGTGGTACTTCTTCATGGCATCAAAAATAAATCATGTTTTTCTTAAAATACAGTTGATATCATACGGGCCATGTGGTCTCTAAAGGAGCATATACGGTTGTTTGTTAATCTCAGAGCTCGTGCTGAGTCTACCTTAGATGCTTACCACATTATGACTAATAATCTAAATCCTTTATTCAGAATATGAATGTGAATTTCATTTACAGAACCTCACTGTTCAGCTCTGTTAACAATCCTGTATCAACAAAGAAAAGACTAGTGTGTCATTTCAGCCATATGAGTTGACTATAATAGTTTAACTATTAGCATAATAGCAAATTTGTTTGTATGACACTGAAAACACTGGCATGCAGAGATGCAATGTGTGATAAGAAGAACAACACTGTTGTTACAAAGTGCTTTACAATGATAAGCTGACTGCAGTAATGAAAATATGATCTCCAACAGAAATGAGCAAAACATCAACACATAAACAGATTAGCTTTTAGCATCACCCACAGACCTCCTGGCTGTGAGTTGCAGCAGTGTTATGTAATGAGTCAGAGGGCATATGGATTGGCTCTTTGTTAAAACCAGAGAAGGCATTATCATTAGTCTGGCTACAGTAAAGAGCCAGCCAACCCTGAATGGTGAATAGATTCATTGTCTTTCATTTCCACTCATTAGACCCCTATAATGAAGACTGGTTTGCTCCTAGCAAGAATTTACCTTCTCAACAGACGACACTTTACTCAGACACTAACATCACCTGTTCAGATAAGAAGAAATAACATGAAACTTTAATGATCCCTGTGGGGAAATTAGTTGCAGCTGAGTGTTGCAGCTGCAGCTTGTAATAATGGATATACTGAAGAAAACTGGGATTATCATATGAATAAAGCAGAGTGGGGAGTATTAAATGAGCCCAGACCAGCAATTTCAACATTAAACATGTTAAATAGGCATGGATAAATAAAATTACAAAACACTGGTAATTATCGCATTATTATGGTAAGCTACGCCTGGAGACCACAGAACACCAAACTAAAGAATTGTGCTGTGTCTATGATTATAAGATTTGGCTAAAAAGGCTGATATGAATCAAAGAAATCGAATATAACCTCATAGATATGTTTTCATTAGTGTATAATCACCTGAAAATAAGAATAGTTGTTTTCATTACCTTCATATCTACAGAAGGCGCGGGTCCTCTTCCACAGCAGCTGACATGTTGCACCACCATGTGCCCTCAGTTGCCCAGAACGAAAATAAAAAAACAAACACTGGCTCTAGATAGGGTCTTTTGCATTTTTCACAAGTTTTCCAGCCACTGTAGATTCCTTTGCACTTAGAAGTTGAGGATGAAGCAACTTGTTTGCAACTGGCAAGTTCAGCGCTGGATTACTAAATCTACTAAATCCTACGCACTGGTCCTTTAAGTTACAAAGCAATTTGGTTATATGTCTTCTTTTAGCATATATTTGCTGTGCGTGAAAATGATAAATAAAGTGATCATAACCCACTGTAAAATAGTGACAGGTATGACTGCTTATTAGTGTCTCCATTAATATCTAAATGTTCCTATGAAGCATTTGTAGCAGGTGTATAAAGTAAAACAGAGCTGTAATCATATGTAATCATTTGTTTGGTATTTTCAAACAAATTTATGAACACTTTTAAACTTGGGGAGGACTATTCATAACTATCCTACAATTTGTGAATTTCTTATGAATTGTTATTCATGAATTTACTTAAATCTATCATGTGAATGTGCCATACAGGCCAATGTTCACCTGCAGTGGCAGGTAGATTGATGGCATATAAAAACATTATAAGATAATGTACAAAAGCAGATTGATGGCGTGTAAAAAACATCACAAAATGCATACAAGAGCATGTAGCCACATACAGAAAGCACATAGGCACAAATAGTAAAACAATGACATAACCATATAACCAAAAACATGAAAAAATCATATTATACAAAAGTATATATGCAAATAAACACAGACAACAACACAGATAATTCATAAACACAGCTTTAAGTGACAAAGTTGATGCAACACAGAGTTTATCAGGTGTTTTGGAGCACATATGCAGTGATGCGTTTGTCAGTATTCACTTAGGATTCCTAAGTACAAAATCACTGCAGCAAGATTTTAAGTTACCAAGAGTGAAATCAGTCCCAGGAAATAAACTGCGATAATCAGACTTTCTGTTGTCATGTTGTCTCTCCGCCCTTCATCAAACCAGCCCCTGCAGCTTCCAGGCTGAAGTCCTTCACACACCTGCTTGTTGTCGACCGTTTTCCTGCCAAGATGGTAATCTGATCCTTATTGGCTGCGCACTTGGCCAAACTGCAGCACTGGCCATTATCGTGCTCTAAGCAGGTGCTGAGACGTATCGTTCCTTGATCACAATGCAGATTTGCGCCGGGCGCACGTCGAGCAATCCATTTTTCAATTTGGTCTCCTGCCTGAGATAAATTAACAGATGTCGATTGATTTTCCTTCCTGTGCAACTGTGAGCCTTGTTTACACCTGACAGCCAGGGCGTTATACCTGAGTGGCTGTTTGAGACGAACGCACATTATAATTAGCGTTTTTTTAATTAGACTGACAATTGTCAGGGGACTTAGTAGGCAGTTACTTTGACATGTTTTACTTTTCTTACCTCTTTGTTAAGCTAATCAACAGATTGTGTTGTGAAAGACGAGGTGTTGCTGATAGAAGGCAGAGCCGCAAGAACTGTGTAACAGTCACACTTACACACACGTACCTCCCTGCACACACGTTGTCCCGTTGTTTTATTACATTATCAATTATATAACATCTGAATTAAGGACATCGCTTTTCTCTTACTGTATGCCTTAATCACACCAACAACAGCACAGCAAAGACTTCATCGTCACTCATCACCCCTGGAGCCTCAGACTCAACTTGACGCGATCGCAGGGCCCCCCAGCGCTTTCACAGCCATCAATGCTCACCAGCTGGTTATTATTGCTAAAAATACGCTTATAAAACTGGTGTAGCCTGGCACCATCACACCCTAATGACGGGAGTCAAGTGGCGCGCGGCAGATATGCCCTCACATGCGCGCTGTCACAAGCCATTTAATTGAACTTGAGAAAATGGGAGCCGGCGTTGTTTTGCTCTAAGCCCCCCCTCACCCTTCCCTTCACCTCACCACACACACACACACACACACGCTCTCTCTCTCCCCCTGCAAGTCATTATGCACTAATATGCCGTCTTTATTGCCATCATCTCAGTGATCATGATAGTTTTCACATAGTGATGATCTGATATTATCTCCCCTATGTTCCCTGTTCAGGCCTGTCGAGCTATATTCACTGTTAATATGGGGAAGGAAAACACCAAAGTATTATCTAATGCTCACGGAAGGTTAACGAGAGGATGCTATTTTGACGTTCTGATGATGCAACTGTCAAACAAACCGTAAACTTGCTTTCAAATCTTTGGTATTTTTCTAACATTAAATATTCACTGCAGATAAGCAACAGTCAAAGTTCAGGAAAACAAACCATGAACTCGGTGCAGAGAAATGTGTGACATCCCCTTTTCCAGGTGAGCACCGCTCACTTTAAACCTGTAGGTTATAAGTGATAAAGAAAATTGGTGTTTTATTTTTAGGGCCATTTTTATTCCTGCTGTTGTACTTTTCTTTGCATATTAATATGTTATTCTCAGTGGGTTTCTGATACCTTGACCCAAGATAACCTGAGGTATTTTAAGTATTAGCAGTGATGCTCTGAGCTGTCGGATCAGTATCAGCGCTGATACTGGCCTTATTAAGTGGATGTGCAAGATGTGACATATCCCCATTAGGCTAAATATAGTTTTGGTTTGTGAGGACAAAGACTGAGCCACACACAGATAAAGTGCTTTAGTGAAGAGATATAGAACAGTCAAATTTGCGCAAACCCAAAAATGATGTTGGTTTATGTGTACCTCTACTTTTAAATAAAAAGTTATGTCTTCACAGCCTCATCTTACACATAGAACAATGATGTTATCAGTTTTACTGATACTTTCTTAACAAGGCTAGTGCCATGTCCCCAGCGGTGGCACTATCTGTCAATCAGCCCACCATTTTTGTCCAAATATCTCAACAACTATTGGATGGATTGTTATGGACCCTGGTGGATGAATCCTAACAACTTTGGTGATCAGTTTTGGATGATTCTCCGCCCTGACAGCTGTCATTTACATTTTCAAATTATATAAAGTGTGATATAACGACCGGTAAGCTGCACTGTTTTGTCTTTGAAGTTTGTTTTTTTCTTCAGATACAAATCAGACGCTGCACGTAATTGGGGAATTAGAGGGAAAAAATACTGTGAGAATCACTGTTCTGCCTTTTCAATTAAATTACTGAAATTGGAAGCTAATTTCGATCGATGTTTGATTTAATATTTAAATTGTGACACCCCTAAGTAGCACCACCAACAGGTCAGTATCTCAAAATCTACTCTAATACCCTGAGTTTGAGTATCAGAATCTGTATCAAGAGGGTAAAAGTTGGCTTGTTGTATCCCCTAAACAGATTTTGTGCTCTAGTTTTAAAGCATGTTACTTTTTTAGATCAAAATATGACTGCTTGATAACTTTGTAAAACTGTTTAATTAGTAATTAATTGGAATCTGGATTGGTGCATGGATCTGTGATGTTCAGCCTGTTATCCCAACTCCAGAATGCCCCCCCCCCCCCTCCTCTTATAGCAGTTTCCATTATTAGAAACTCTGCAGGAGGATTTCAGCTCCCTTTGAACTTGAACGGCAGCACCCTTCCTTTAAATCCTACCTGTATCTTGGAGGGCTTTCTTTCTTGCAGTATTTATTTTAATGCATCATAATAATTGTGATATTAACTTAAGGTGCAAAGTATAGCACGTTTAGTCCACGGGGGGTTAACAAACTGGTGTTTTCAAACCTGCAACTGCTGAACACGCTGCATTCCCATAAGGAATGTGTTCCATTCCACCTCCTCCAGAAGGGAGGTCAGAGGTCAGCGCCTGCTAGAGAACAACAGCTCCAGACCTGGTAGCGATTCAGTGTCTTGTTCAAGGACACTTGCCAACACAGAGGGGGAGCTTGGATTTCTCTACTCTCTAGCAGACCAGCTCAGAAAGCCCACAAATGTCCCATAAAGGCAAGCCATTGTCTTGATAATCCCACCTGCCTTTCAAGTGGTTAGCCATCCATGTCTGTGAGCATGTAGCCTGCACCACCTCTGGGTACCTGGGTGTGCTGACTCCATGTTGAGGGCTGCTGCAAAAAAGCGCGGAAAAGAGTCCAGAGGGTCTACCGGGAGGCAGGAGGAAAGTGGAGCAGGGTCGCACATGGTGGTGATGGTGTGTGTGTGGTGGGGGAGTGGATGATAGATGGAAAATGAGGGTGATTCCCAGGGAACTTTGTGTGTCCGTGTTCATGTGTAGGAGACAGTGGAACAGAGGAGAGGAAATGAGTGCGTGGCAGTTCGTGAGAGCGTCAGACAGTTGGGACAGCTGCCAGGGCAGGTGTTCCCCAACTCAGAGGTCAGCAGCAGGTATCGCACCCGAGCAACCGGAGGGTAAATGCAGCAAAACACATGCAAACGATCCAGGGCAGGTGTGAAGGAAGGAGGATGATTGAGCAGAGGAAGAGAAGAGGGGTTAAGCACCGGGGTGACGGGCTCTCCCAGTTTAGTGAGCGACAGTTTGATGGATGAAGACGAGGGCCGGAGGAGAGGAACTGAAGGAAAGGAAAAGAGTCCGTGCATTGATTGAGCGCACAGGAGTCTGAAAGGCCAACGGATAGTTTTTTCTCTTTAAGGCGGCTCGGATGTGGCTTGCCTTCAGTGTTCTCACCTTTTCAGCCTCCGTGAAGACAGCAGTCATAAGCGAGGGGAAGAGCGTCTGCAGCCTATGTACTTCTCAAGGTCCATTGAGTGCAATTACACAGAACAATAGAGACAGCATGGTGCTAGCTGACTGTGCTAAACACTGCTCCTCTCTGACACAAGAGGAGGCAGAGTGGCTGAGCCGGATCAAGACACGAAACCTCCACCAGCTCCTTTGTTCTTCCCTGTTGTCTCTCCCGTACGAGTTGGCCAGGAAATGAGGAGGATGGTGGGATTATGTTTGGCTGATTTGAGACCAATTGCTGGTTTTGCCGGAGCGTCAGATGAGAGAGGAGGAGGGGATGTCAGAGAGACGTGAGTGTCAGTGTTTATTAGAGGGTTGGGAGGGCGATGGAGGGAGAAGACTAAAGCTTCTCCTTGCTGGGTCTCAGCTTGAACATGACAGACACAATCTACCCCGCACGCCCTCTGCCCGGCTTCGGAGTGGGTGTTCTGGGTTCTCTGGCGATGCCTGCGGTCCACTTGTGAAACTCTGCTGTGGCTGCTGTTGTGACAGTGTGTCAAAATTAACACTCAGCCTCAGCCATAACTGCTGAACATGTTGGAAACAAAACACAGAGCTCAGTGCATTTTGCTGGTGTCTTGCCTCCATTATATATTGAATTTCTGGGTGATATAGCTTGGCTAGGGTGTCCAAGGTGTGTAGATTTAACATTTAAGAAATAAAAGGTCTAAATATGTGATAAACTTATTGCTGGTTAAGCTCAACCTCTTTCTATCATTTTTCTCTATTAGGGACACCTCATCACTAACCTGGGAACCAAACGAATCTGCAAGCTCATGTTTCCTTTGCTGTGGCAGATATATTTCACAACTCTCCCATTCAGACAGATTTCCACCTGTCCTGGATCTCTTTGAACCAGTCACTGTTTATGTAAGAGAGGGCAGGTTTGATACGGTGACTGGCAGAGGCTCATCATGGGTCCAGATTTGAAAAACGCAACACATCACACTGAGATGTCAAATGTGAAATTAGGCAATTACCTATTTCTCACATCAGATGTTTTCAAAAACACATTCAGTGTATTGTTGTAGCTGTTTTTGACCAGTATGCCATTTCTTTCCTGCTTAAAAATGGACCAAACACTGTCCCAACTTACATGTGTCAGTCAGCAATACATCACATTTTTCTTTGCTCTGATTAGTTGTAGGTCACATTTTGTTGCTCTGATTGGTCTATCAAAGGTATTTTGCACCCATTAATAAGGCCTTCCTATTCTGTCAATAATCTGTTGACCCCTCAGATTCATTATGTATATATAATATAATATAATATAATGTTTCAAGGGATCCCATTGTTTTACTGTCAGAAAAACAAAATCAAGAGAAGCACAGTTTCTAATATTTCTTGTGTCTGCCATATTGACAAGTATCCATCCATTCACACCTGTAGATGGTTTCATTTGTTCTGGACCAAGAAAAAAATTATTTGTTGCCTTTTATTTCTGGTCCAGTGCATGTTCACATTGGCTTTTTACAAACTAACACAGAGGTGTAAACAGGAAGTCACAGACAAGAACTGACAAGTTACTGGACACTTTTAGTGATCTCCTCCTGTATCATCAGGGTTCCTGCTTGGGAAAATCTAATGCCAGTTACTGACAGCAAGACATGCAGCACATGCATAACCCTTCATTTATCTTCTATCACGGTCATTAAGAGCTTTCTGTTCTGTTCTTACTTTCTATTGAGGAACTGCTAAATACATTGAGTCAAGCACAAGTTCATCACCATGTTTACCAAATGATCTTGTACAAGTATATATGCTGCTTGTACAGATCACCTCCTCGACAGCTTATGAGTTGCGGCTGAATTTAAAATTAGTTTAGCCTTGGAATTCAGGCTAAAATCACATATATGCCTGACCATAAAAGCCTAGGGTCGCCTGCTTTCACATAACAAACTCCTTTTTGGGCAGTCTTTGTCCGAGTTTGATTGACATCTTTCAACCAGCCTTGACAAACCAAACCAAATGAGTCAATGCACCAGTTTGTTTGGACCAAACCAAACAGGTTAGGTGTGAAGTGTTCTTATTCTGATCACACTATGATATTTATGTCTGTCAACATGGTCACTGTGACTAACTGTTAACCACCTGCATGGCATGCAAAGGTGATCGGCATGAAGGGGCCAGTGAAGGTCTACAACTGTTGTGTCTGAAGTATCATGAAGTGAAGTCAAATCAGCGGTGTAGAATTTGGCCAAGAGGTGGCACATATTGAGAGAAAAGCAAAGGGCCAGGAACACAGCCCTGAGGTACTCCATATTTCACATCAGTAAATATTGACGTATTATTAATACATATAGGAAATATACTATGTTTTTTTGGATAACTGAACTTTAACCATGCAAAAGCCAGACCAATGATGCAAAATTATCAGCCCATGTTGCATTGTTAAAGCAAACAAGAGAAGATGAAAAAAGTTTGGCATGGTAGCTCTTCTGTTACGCCCACTTGAGGCATCCAGAATACACAACAGTTTTCCATGATCTTCATCCATGACAAACAACACTTGATAAAAGGACAAATTGGCACCATGTCCAATACTACACTTAATCCCTGCTCCAAGGATGTTGCTGTGTGCTTGATGCCAACCCCTAACCTCCTTGGCAAAACTCCCCCCTAGGCATAAATAAGGAATCACTGTCTTCATTATGATTTAAAACAGAATACAGTCATGCCCCCCGTGTATAGACTTGACACCGCCTCGCCCTTCTGCCGTTATCTCAGTAAGCTCTTATATCAGTAAACACCTTGCTGTTCACGTCAGGTGTGTGCTCCACTTCCTAAAGAGAGGGGATGTCTGCTCTTTGTAACATCACAAAGCGCTGTCTGCGGCATATGCTGTATTTTTAATTCAACAAGGACGTTTTGGAAGCCTTGTAGCATGCCATACGCTAGCAGCTCGAAGTGGCGTTCCCCTGATGCTGACAGAGAAATCAAACGTAAAATGGAGCACCAGAGCGAGCAAGCGAGCGGCGATACAGAACAGATGTTCACAGGAATGTTGACTTTGTTTGGCCCTTATCTTTGACGCTGACATCCTCCGGTAAAGTGAGTGACGGAAGAGGGGAGAATAAAGAGAGAGGGAGGAGGAGATGACTGAAAGGAGACAACGAGGAGGAAAAGGAAAAAGCTGCGCTGTTGGTAGAACTAAGTGGAAGTGTTGGCAGGCGGGGTGTTCGATGGCAGGAAAGTGGGACAGCCACACAGCTGTGTTTTGGCGTCGAGGGACCCCCGAGATTGGTGTCACTGTATTTCATTGTCAGGAAGAAGAAAGGGAGAGAAACACTAGAGACGTTGTGATGTACAGAGAGAGAGAGAGGAGAAGGATTGGGGTGAGGTGGGAAAAAGAATGAAAGTAAAAAGAGTGACAGACCCTGGAGCAGCTGCTCCTATATTACCTGATGCTGTTGAAGAGAGGGAGGAAAAAAGGACCTCATGTTGGTAGTCGGGGCAGGTAAACAGAGGCACAGGGGAACTGATGCCTGGTTCAATTGCAGGGTGACCTGGCGAGTACGTCCGGAATAGAGGGAAACAACATTTCCCATGATTCAGCTGCTGCTATGTGTAAGGTGATGCTGACATCTTTAAGATCAGCTTGACAGTTTTTCTTGCCACCTCACCATAAATAGCCCTTTCGAGTTATATACCATTCGCCGTGATCCGGAAGAATTTATGATCAGCCATTATTTCATCCTCACAGGTGATAAATAGGGTGATAAATTCCTGCGGCTGAAGTCAGTGTCGGGTCAGATTCTTTTCATGTTAGCTATTTCATATTTATTTTGTGGTTCGAGTTATCTGTCAAGGTGAAGTGTGTGAGTAATGCCCCTGAAGTCAGATGGTAAGGATAGCAAGGAAGAGTGCAAACAACTCAGGTCACCGATTCGACAAAGCCGACTCTCCTTGCAGCTGCTGCAGGAAAATCTCACCTTCGCTGTCTTTGTCGAATCGTGTCCGGATGTGAAGAGAACACCCGCCGCAGATCGATGTCTTATCACTCAAACAGCCGCTAAAAGTAGCAGATAGAGGGAGTAAATGCGGGGCCATTGTGGCCGTGATTGCTTGCCGCAGCACTTGTGGCGGTAGTCGCAGAGACTCTAAGAGACTCGGACAGGGTGAATGATGGCGGGCCTGATTCACACCACCAGCCTCTCTCTGCGCAGATATATGAGACAGCTGCGGTGAAGACAGATAAACTAGACCCAAGAGGGAGGGAGAAAGCCTCTTCAGATTTCATCCCTGAATGTTTCATCTTTAAATCATCACCCTCGTTTAGGATCCTACAGGAGGATCGTGAGCAAGAGGCTTTTACAGGCGAGCCTGCGCAAGTGCTGCTTAAGTTCTTCAAAGATAAAAAGTCCCTCTGTCATCAAATAAAAGAGAAAAGTAGGCAGAAAAGGCAAAACAACAACAGATGAATATGGAAAAACAGCCCACCCCTTCTTTTTTCTCTTTGGTTCCTAGCACACTGCTGGTAAACAGCGCGTGAACAAGCGGGCTGCAATTTTGAACGCAGCTTTATTTTCCACCGTTTATTTAAGCCCAAAATGGGTCCTGATGGAGTCATCAGCCCCCACTCGCCGGCTAATGGTTTAATTATGTCCATCTGGAGGAGGCTGGGAATGGGAAGCTCGCCTTACTCTCCAGTCATTCCTCTGGTAATTTGTCTTCTCCCGCGCCCACTGACTGGCGCGCTGATGGTGCGGAGATGCGGCGAAGCATTCTGGTGGCGGATCAGCCCCCTGCCTCCCACCCAAAACGCCCACCATTCCTCACTTCTAATACTTCTTCTACCTCTGTGGCGCACAGTGAGATGCTACAAGCTGTGTTATGTTATGTGATCCCTGACCTTACTGCAGCCACGCCAGTTTTCCTAAAAGCAAGTTAGCACACTGATGATCTCTTATGTGAATGGAGATAAAATCCTCTTTGACTTGGCCATGGAGATTCCACACAAGGCTTAGATGTGATTATTTCTATCTATTGCATAATAAAATAATAATCCCCAATATTTCCATATAAATGAATGAACCTCTCTGTGTTACTCTCTGTGGCCAGCTAATGCAACACAACAGTGATCCAACCCATTGCAAATTCCAAATTTGCTAATAATGACAACACAATCAAATGGGACTTGCAACAGAGATCTGCAGTGGGCCCTCAAGTGATGGATGATGAATGGATAGATGTACCCATCAGTCTCAAATCAAAGACAATATGTGTGGTATTTTATGGATTGTGGTTGGATTTGTTTAAAGTAATAGTTCAACATTTTTGGGAATATGAAATGATTATTTGATTTCTTGCTGAGAGTTTGATAAGATGATGTATGCCACTCTAAAATCAAAGTGTAAAAACAATATTGTTGTGCTTTAACAGGGTGGGGTAATGTGACACAATATATCGTGGCCAGCTGCTGTGACTTCCTGCAGCCTTGTGGTCATCATGAGGTTGGCAAGCGATCTGAGAAGACTACATCCTCTAAACTCTGATTTCTTCTTCTTGCCATGAAACTGGCCCCGGTCTGGGCTTATGCATGCAAGCCGCAGTGCAGGGTCTTCATTTACTTTTTCTAGCCCTAACCCAGATTTGAAAAGTCACATGTCACACATTTTGCCGCTCTGATCTATCCAATTGTATCCATTAGGCAGGTCTGTCCAGAGCAATGCCTCAGGCTTCCAAAACTCAGATCAAACTGTCACACTAGACAGTACTGCATTGCCAATTTCTTGCCTCAAATGTTTTCTAAAGCATATTGTAGTGTACTGTTTGGTTGTAATACGAGAAGGATTGCAACCATTTGCCATTTTGTGTCACATGTTTTGTTGATTTATTGTTGGTCACATTTTGTTGCTCTGATTGGTTGTAGGTCTCCCCAGATGCATCCAGAGGCATTTTGTTCTGCTTGTGTTGATAGTGCCCCTTGGATATTGACAATGAAGTGAGAGATTCCAGGCTAACCTGCCCAGGGCCTACAGGCGGAGAACAGAAATATACTAAAACTCAGTGCATTAAATTTATCCTCGTGAATGTACATTTTCTCCGTTTGCATAAAGAAAAAAATTGCAAAGAAAGTAGAGACATTCAGCCTTTTCTCAACAGACTATCCAAGAATATCTAAGAATATCCAGTATTCCCCCACATTAATTTGCACCTCCAGAGACTGAACCACAGCATGTAACCCCTTTAAAACACTGTGAAAATACTAACAACCTCTGCTAGTTTCCCTTCTTCCTCTTGCTTTGAACTTAATCACTGACCCTGAACTCCATTCCCTTGTGTCTCTGTCATATATCCGTATGGATCAAGTGCTCTTAGATCACATTTCATGGCTGATTTGTACATAATGATGCTGTCTCGTCTAAGAAGTTTGTTGAGCTGATGGCTTTGTTAGTTTGCCGGGCGAACATCATTACTTAGTCTGGGTATTGTTACGAGCAGACTAAGCTGTATTCCCCTGCCAGGAAGATGACATTGAATTACTTGTTGAAGAATTGGGTCAATAATGAGCGCCAACAGTGTGCTTGTGTTTTGTGAGTCAGTCTGTCTGGATGTGAAGTGGTTCAAGTTGTGAAATTTACATGACAGTTTGTTAGTCCTTGCATGCAGATACGTTATATACAAAAGAGGAAAGTCACTGTTGCTTATGCAGCTCTGTAAAGGGTCTGGTTTTGTCTTTCTTTGTCCAGTTTTTTTTTATGTCTCATCTTGGCTGCAGATTCTGGGTCAGAAAGTATTGTTCGGATGGCTCATTTTAACCGCCAGGTATTATTGCTGCCATCATTTCCGCAATACATTCAGAAATGGCTCATTCCTTTTGCAAGGTGATTTAACATTTGAATAGAGGTCTGTTCTGCACAGATGACCTAGTTACCTTTTTACTCCTGAGAGCACACATTTTTGAATCTGAAGGTCGCAATGACGCATGGACATAATATGCTGTTAGGGCATAAAAGTAAAATGCTATGGTTATGGGCTCATGTTTTATCAGCCCCTTCCAATGAAATAAAAGTGAAGGCTTTTACTTTATTGTCCTTATCTGTTGTTCACAGTGGAAAAAAAAAAACTTTTTTCATTTCACCTCAGATCTTCTGTTCTGTCTGTTGACTTGGCGGGGGTGGCCGCTGCCAAAGACCAAAGCGGTTTCCACCTTGCGTCGCCTGTGTGCATAATTGTGGAGAATTTATGGTTAGCAGATAGGTTTTCCCTAATAGACCAGAGAAAGGATGTGTTCCAGCTCTTCAGCTGTTCTCACCTTCGCTGGCACCTCAAAGAGCGAGTCTTCTGTCTGACATCGCCGCCGATCAAAGGAGGAAAAACACTGTCAACCTGCAGTCTGAGCCTTTGAAAGTTCAACTCACTCCTTCCCCTCTCTGTCAGAGGAAGGCGACTTTGATTTCTGGCAAAGCGGGGGTCAAACATTTTCACCATGTCTGAGACAAAAAAGTCTCACCAATGCAATAATATTGTCAAACACTGTAAATGAGTGTGTAAAAGAATTAGACCAATGGGGTCATCCCTGGTCACAGTTACAAGAAAAGTCAATACAATTTGAAATGGATTTTTTCTTCACTCATGTACATGAATTTTCCCCTTGGCTAAACAGGAGTGGCAACCCATTTACTTACTCTGTGGTTTAATTGGAGAGTTATAGTGTCCTGTGGTGGTCTAAATACTTTTCAGAGTTAGAGAGGGACATAAGTCAAACAATAATAATATTGGTACTGACCTTAAAAAACTTCAGTGGTCATTAAACCTGTGATTAGCCTGCAGGTCAAAAAAAAAAACTACAAAATGTCCACTAAACCCAGGTCTGTGTGGTGCGTTCTCCAGGCCTGGCCCCAGGTGAAGGTTTTTGGGAAGTGATAAGGCACATAGAGGCAGGCAGAGGGATGTGAGGAGGGAAAGTGGGGAGGGAGGGGGTGGTAGAAGCAATGTAAGATGGCAGCCATGGGGGAACGGTATCGGCCTCAATTATGACGGGCAGTGGAGCGCTGCTCAGGAGCAGATGAGTTGAGAGCCGGCCCCGGCGGAAAAGTCAGCGGCTGATAGCTGATAATCCCCTGGATGAACCGGGACAAACCGGTCACAGATGGAGCCGTCCCATAGTCAGGTGTGACGCCAAATGCTGGCAGTGCTGCATAGGGATGTGCAGCATGGAAATGCGGCAGATGATGGAGTTAGGGGAAGATTGTTGCGGGATGAAGTGGATTATATTGTGATGTGGCTGTTGAGTTGAGGTGGGCGTAAAAGAAATCAGTCTGCATCAGAGCAGTTGGGTGGGGCTACTACATCAGCCAACACCTACCTTGCTGTAGTATACCTAACCAAGACAGTCTATCGCTGTTAAACATGAGGATCGTTGAGATTCTGTAGTTAATAGTTCTTTTGTTTGTTTCACAGAAAATTACAACAATTTGTTAAAGTTGGAATACCTAAATGAATTTTGAATGCATAACTAAATGAAAAGTTTGTTAACTTTATAGAACAGAAGCATGAACCCAGGGCGTTTTCACACCGATAGTTTGCTTGTAATGGTCCGAATGAGTTGATGGCTTGAGAAACTTGGAGTGTTTTCCCCTTTATTCGGTTCCTTCTCACACAAAGGAAAATCCAAGCTAACCAAAATACATCACTGACCAAGCGAAGAACGTTTGCTGTGCTTATTGGTCAGATGTGACTGGGGTGGGAGCAAGAAAGGAAAAGCACTGAGATGGTCCTGTGTTCTGGACTAGTGCATGTTGCCTTGAGAGAAACATGCAATTTAACATGGAGCATCAGCAGAGACAGCATTTGCTGATAACCATAATTATCTAGCTAATATATATAGGAAAGGTCTCAAATACTTTAATTTTACTGCTTCAGACGTTATAAAGAAGGCATGCTTCCTTTAGACAGCTGAGCATGGCAGAGGAGCTAATATTGAGCAAGTACAACAACGTGCTAACCATCAACATGCGGAACCAAAGTTTAGCTCAAACTTGTGGAGTGCATCAGGAAGTTGGGTTGGATTAATTTGGATCACATTCCCACCACAAACTAACCGCTCTAGAGTTCATTTGGAACTAGACCAAGACCACTTTCTCTCAAGGGTCTCTGTGCATTGTGGTTGTTTTAGTCCAAACCTGAGCACAATTACTGTATTCACACCCAAACTAATCGCACCAAGGAAGAAACTATCCAACTATATCTCTCCCTATTCAAATAAGTAAACCTCAAAATTTAAAATCTGTATACCACATTACTTGGAAGTTATTAGGATCTTTTTTTGTGGAAGATAACATGGAGGCAGGGATTGCTGTGGCATTTAAGTCAGCAGGCCGTTATGACCGAAACACAAAATGATCTAATGACACTGATGAACAAACTGTTTTATGGATTATTACCAGTCTGGTACAGTATATTGGATAGAAGCATCACTACTTATAACTTTGTTGTTTGCTGTAGAATACTGTGTCGCTGAACAGGGTCTCGCAACAACCAAATCTGTTCTATTCTAGCTCAAATCTATTGAGAGGACAATTCGGTGAGATGAATGACTGTTTGTCATTGGAGGTTCTCATTTTGTGCCAACTGAATAAATGTTTTTGAATAGGGAGAAAGAGGAAAGCAAAAGTTATTTAAACTCTGACATAATTTTTTTCTGTTTCCATTGTCGTCACTGGCATGGTAGTGTGTTACCACCTTCTGTCAGTGAAAATGAAGGATATTGGTCATAGGGTACAGTCTGCCACCCAGAAAAGACAGGGAGAGAGAGAGGAGACTCCATCAGAAACTGACATTCTAGCCTTGTTGAGGCATGTTTGTACCCATGGGCAGGAGAAACTTTTTTGAGTGGGCTAACACATGTCTCCATGTTTCTATTAGCGGAAAACAGATTTCTTTTTGGCCTTTCTATTACCTTTGTATAGCACGGGTCCCAGCATCATTACACCAGATAGACTTCTGATAAATCAGAGGAGCGGCGTACAAATGTGAAAGAAGCAACAAGCTTTAGTCAGAATAAATTCTGTGTCACACCGCCTGCAGCTACAAAATAAAAGATGTGTTCATTGATGTTTTTTTACCAGACATGAATCACAAAGCTGTTCTTCAGAGAAAAGTCAAGCACCAAACATCAATAGAAAATGTCGTTTGGGAGAGGTACTTGTGATAAAAACTGTTTCAACACCTCTTCAAACAGCTATACCCCTGATGAAGTGAAAAAGATTGTTTTGAGTTGCTGAGGGATGTCCCAAAGTACAGTACGAGGGGAATTTTTGGAGGCGATAAAGGCCAGAATATTCACGTGTTTCTGCCTATCAGTGAATTTATCCTCCCTTTAAAAGGTCTTTTAACTTGCATCAGGGACTGTTTGAAAACTATTAGTGAGGGACGTGGGGTCAGAAAAGTGGGAGAGGTGTGTATTTTCCTTTTAGTTGAAGGGAAGGTGATTATTTTGGGAAAGCATTGGAGGGCCTTTAATTTTTCAGTGTCCCAGCTTTTTATTTTGTTATTCCTGAGAGACTGACTTTATAAAGATTTAATAAGTACATCAAAATAGTTATGTCAAAAACATGTATTTTCTGGGCCCCATTATCCCTGTAACAGGTCATTATTTTCTGCTTCCTGGTAGGACCATTATATTCAGCTACTGTGGTAAAAAACTGCTCATTTAGTAGCCCTTGTTTCAAAAACAGACAGCAGCTGGAAGCCTCTGTAAACAGGACACATCAATTGTTAAGTTTACTATAATTTTGGCAGTTGCCATTTCTACTCCCAATGTGTGATTTCGAACGTGTAGAAATGATTGTTCCATTGACATTTTAAGCTTGAAATCAGTGGAAATATTAAAAACACTTTTTTAAAAGTCAAACATGGCCTTCAGCGGTCCCTCCTCCTCCACAATAATCAGTCCCTTAGTTTGACACCTTAACAATTAAATCTACTGTAAATATAAGCCACAGAAATATTTGTCTAAATGCCACAGTTTTCGTTGAACGGCCTTATTATTCATCTGACGGACTTTAAAAGATGAGCATACCATTTTTATAGCACGACAGCTCTAGTTGTTGTTGCCACAGACTGTATAAGTAGTTGATGTAGCTACTGTCACTCATTGGTTTGTGGACTACTGTTTAAAGCCTGTGAACTGTGATTCATGTTAAATTACATTAATTGGGGTGCTAAGTTTTGGCAAACGGAAAACAGGCTTAAAATAAAATGTACAGAATGCTCGACTCCTTTCAGTATCTTTTTGTACAACTGAATGCTGAGCAAGACATTTTTAGGTGACCTAAATGTTACAATTAACTTTAATGAACTGAAAATAGACCATGAAAGGTCAAAGTTTAGGACAAAAAAACAGACAACACTCAAACACAAGTTCATGGCAATTTAAATGTACACAGTGCCATGAATATTCATTGCTATGCCTCAATCCTGATTCACAGGTCGCCTGTAGTCTGGTAGTGATCAAAAGGTAGCCACACCCAAAAGCTTGCCTTCATTTAAAGTCTATTTTACTCAAAGTGGGACTATAATTTACAAAATGAGCATAATGCTGGAAAGAAGAAGACTTGAAGCTAAAGATGAGACCACAAATTCATTAGGAAGGTGTTTACTGAATCAATATATCAAGTGAGAAGAAGGGTAATTTTCTCATAGATTGTGTGACTTCTTTTTGCAACCAGTGCTGTTGCCCCCTGCTGGCCATTAGAAAGAATTCAATATATGAAATAATACACTAGATTTGTGGATTTTCATATACAAGTGCTTATACAAAGCGCTTCACAATAACAATAAAACAACAAAAGATAATATATAATATACATCACACAATAGACGCTAATTTTCTTTTTTTAAATAAAAGTTTGTCCTAAGAAGTGTGATGAAAAGGAGTGTATTGCTCTGTCAGTCTTCACTCTGTGCCAGCTGCTGTAGCTCCTGTACAGGATTTACTGTATCTCTTGGGTATCCTGAATAGTACTCTGCCTCTGCCCCCTCAGCATTAGCAGCAACAGCACTCTGTGCAGCTAAATGACGATGGCATCTGAACTCCAGCAAACATCCACAGATCCAGCTGTGATTCTCCATCAGAGGGCATGGAGCATCAGAAACCTGCATGACAGCAAACTGAAACTGTCCGTCACAGTGATGTTCTACCTGCACACAGCACAGTCCAATGCAAACATTAGGTTTCCGGGGACTACCTCTATGCGTGTTTGTGTGTGTATTATCATCATAGAGAAGCGAGGCGCCTCATCAGAACACAGATGCGCCCTGATTAAGGGCGAGCGCAGCAATGACAGAACTGCATTAGTGTGATGTATGTGTTGTTAGCCAGCAAGCAGCTAATTCCAAATTTAACACCTGATTCGCACAATGCAGTCACACCTGAGTGCAAGCCAAGATTTACTACCCTTGTCAGACCACTGATGGCTTTTATAAGTAATTTTTCGGAGTCCCCGATTCATTCTCTCTCGGCGTCGCTGATAATGAATTATGATTCTGGGTCAGGATTCAGCTTAAAAGCAAAATTATAGTCATTTGGAAACTGGGTTGGCGTCAGATAGTCACTTCGCTGGAGGGAAAGCCCCCCCTCCCCACCCCCACCCGTGAGGTTTCTTGAAAGGCAGAAACCACTGTTTTAAAAGACAAATTCATCTTCATTTTCTGTGGATGCAGAACGAAGTGGGCCTGATTTTGCACAGGCTTTAGTACATGCCGCAGTCTGACCCAAAACGGGATCTGCAAAAGTGACATTTGGCAGTCAGCTGTGTTTCGCACAGTTTCGTCACTTAATCAGCGTGGATAGAACATCTGATACTGTGCTAACGGGCATCACAAAGACATCCCTGTTTAATGCTCATTTCCAGTGATTCATAATGACAGTGTGTGCGGTCCTCATGATGGAAAACAAGGGCGCTATTCATGTCAGGCGCCGCAGGCTTTTGTCTGCCGACAGGTTGTGTGATTTTGAACAGGTGTATGTTCTGCTTTGTCCCATCTGGCCTTGGTATATTTCCCAACCTGCTATTTGTCCCGTTTTATACCTCTCGCAGTGTAACAGCCGTGTGCTAGTGTGTGTGTGAGAGAGACTGTGTGTCTGTTGTTGTTAGTGGTGTTGTTCCAGGTCAAGCTGGTCCTGTATAATCACGGTTGTGTCAGCAGCCCGCCCGCTCATCACTGCACAAGGATACCAGCCTCTGACATTGACCTCCCACCCCCTCCCTCCTTCTCACCACACACACACATAGACAAACACTTAAACGCTTCCAGGGTTATTAAACTGTATGTGTGTGTTCTTTAATAGACCTCAGTGCGTTGGAATTAAAGCAGTGGCCTTATTACCATAAGTGTCTCCCACATGAACAAAGGTGACCTGGTTCAAGGATTGTGGGGACAGGTGCTGCCTCAAAGAAACGTCATATGAACCTGTGTATGATGCTTGCATTCTTCTGGCTTCAACCAGAAGAAGTGATTTCCATAACCATTTTAGTTTGCTTACTTTAAAGTAGCTTCCTTGCAGAATCATCTGAAGATTCAGCAGGATTCAGTACCCCACAGGGCGACTCTTGCTGCTGCCAGGGGGATGTGAAAAGATTGTGGTGTAGCTCAACTCATATGAAAAAATACAAATTAGGATCTTATCAAAAAATATATCCACGTATTTGTATGGAGTAGAAAGTTTGACAAAGTCATACAAATGATGCTGGTCTTAAGTGATCAGTAAGTTACCAGATATGATAGGCTGACTGCACAGTGTAACCTGAGTGCGTTGTTACATGTTAAAGCCACATTTTGCCATTTAAAAAGCATGAAAAGAAGTTTTGAAGCTACCAGAGGGGTCAAAATAGTTAGCTAACTGTAATGGAATAAATGCTTTAAGTAGTTAGCTCAAAGTAATTTCTAAAGAGTTTAAATAATTTGCTATAGGTAACTGATCAGCAGTAAATATCTAGCCAACAGTAGGTTAATTTTAGTTGAAATAATTAGCTAAAAGTAATGGATAAACATTTGAAATACTGAAGTTTGCTTTAAGTAATGATAAACGACATAAATGGTTGCCTAAAGGTAATTCAGACTGTTCAAATAGTTAGCTAAAAGTAAAGAGTTGAAAGAATTAGCCTAGCTAAAAGTGGACCTAGTGAAGAGTGGAAGTGTAGTAGTCAAAGTAATTGAAGCAATTGAAATAATTAGCTAAGAGTAAGTGGTATAAATAGTTAGCTAAAGGTAGTTTAAACTGTTCAAACTGTAAAATAAATCTAATATCTAAAGTGGAATAATTAGCTAAAAGTAATTGATAAACAGTTGAAATAGCTCAAAGTAATGAGAAACTGTGCAAATAGTTAGCTAATGGTCATTTAAACTGATGAAATAATTCACTAAAGTGTGATAATTAACTAATGGTAATAGATAAACAGTTGAAATAGATCAAAGTAATAATAAATGGCAGAAATTCGTAGCTAAAGTCCGTATTAACAGTTCAAATTGTTAGCTTAAGTGTAATAATAAGCTATAAGTAATGGATAGACAGTTGAAATAGCTAAAGTAATGATAAATGGTAGAAATAGTTAACTAGGCGGACGTTTAGCTCAGTTGGTAGAGCGTCGACCCATGTATGGAGGCTGTTAGTCCTCTGCAGCGGCCGCTGGTTCGACTCCCGCCTTCGGCCTTTTGCTGCGTGTCATCCCCTCTCTCTGCCCCCCTTCCTGTCTACTCTTCTGCTGCACTATCGAATAAAGGCAAAAATGGCCAAAAAAATAACTTAAAAAAAAAAAGAAATAGTTAACTAAAGGTCATTTAAATTGTTCAAATACTTAGCTAAATGTAGAACAGTTGAAATGATTAGCTAAAAGTAGACCCAGTGATAATTGGTAGAAATGGTTAGCTAAAAGTAATTTAAATAGTTGAGATTATGAGTTAAAGTAATGGCTGAACACTACAGCTGATAGATAAATATTTGAAAGGCCCAAACAGATGGGGTGAACAAAGGGGTACATGAACACAGGTGGGAACCACTGGTCTACAGGACTCCACTAAGCCTTGGGCCTCCTGACAGCCACTGCTGCAATGTGCATTCAGGATGATGGGAAATGTTTACTTGCTGCCATGTGTGTGTGCTTGTTGGGGTGCGTCTGTGTGTTTGCATGGGTGTGTTCCAATCGAGGCTGATCTGATTGAGTGTGCAGCTGCATGTCACTTGATTACCTCACGCACACATACACGGTCACTTACACACACTTCCCTAAAACTTATTATATTTGTCTGTGCCTGTTTTTGGTAGTGAATTCATTGCCTGTGCTTGTGTGTGCTTGTGTGTGTGTGTAAAGAATATACATGTGTTTGCTTTTGCGTGCGTGTGTGTGTGTGTGTGTGTGTGCGTGTGCGTGAGGATTTGCCTGAGGACAGCAGTCATGCTCCATTAATTAGCACAGCAACCTGCTGACTTTCAAGTGGCAGTGTCAAAATTAACCCTGCATCTCTGAAAGACCCCAGAAAAGGTTCTCTTATTCCTGTCTTGATTACCACTCTTATTAGCGTTGTTGCATGGGCGTGGGCGATTTTCCACATGTGTACTATGTGCAGGAACATGTGTGAGTCTGTCTGTGTGTGCGTTGCGCCATCAGATACCATCAGCTGGTGATCCCCTGCTGAGCGCCTGAAAACATCTGAATAAAAACCCCAACTGGCTTTCCTTTCGTTAAGAATCCCATCAGATTGCGAAATGCAATCATAACAAAGTGGCAGCTAAATTGTATTTTTTTTTTCTCTTGAGAGGAGGAGGGGTGGGGGGTGTGACTGGGTGAGAAGTGGATATGAAATAAACAGATTTCTGGTGCATGAAGACACAGGAGGCTGTTAAATACTTGCTACATTAACATTTTAAATTCTGGAGGATTAGCATGGAGGGGTGTGAATGGCTTCTTCACTGTAATGACTCCAGTTTGCGAAAGCGTCTCACTGATCCTCCCCAAACTCGTGACTGAAGCCGAAACATAAGGGTCAGCTCTCCAGTCATAGGTTTTCACATCTGTCAGTGGTGTTTTGAAGTGCCGCGCTCTGTTCTCCCCCTGTCCTCCCTCCCAGCATTTGGCTGCCTAAAAGTCTTGCGAGATGTCACCCTGCATTATGGCGCCCTCCCACACCTCCCTCTGGTACAATTACTGACTGTCAGGATGTGTATTGACCTCGCAGTGCACAGCCAGACCCAGCGGCTGCCTCCCGTACAACACACACGCACATACAGTGCTGCATGGGGGGTGGGGTGTTGCTCCTGGCTGGCTTTTCCGCCTCCAGTGAGAGCGAGAGCGGAGGGAAAGAGAATGCCGACGGCAGCAAAGGTAGAAATGCAAAGAGAAAGGGCTCATATGAAATAGCTTCTGTCAGAGAGCTGTGACTGGTTTTATTGTTTGTCCTCTGAGGTGAGTGTCGCTCTGTGGGCGGCTTAATGCTGATTTTCAGCTGATTTTCAGTTCTGTTATTTGTGACTCATAGAAGAGATTAAGATTTTTTTTTTTTTAATTAAAGCCAGACTATGTCACGTTTTAAAGTAGAAATAACACCTTATTTCTCTGACAAATTTGTTGTTTAAAGTGTTACTACACCCCCAGGTCCATAATTATGAAAAATGCTAAAAAGGTACTAAGGGACTGAGGAAGGGGGTGGGGTGGGGGATGGGATGCACTTGACAACCACTGAAGGGGGTGTGGCCTTGTGGCTACATAGTGTGTGATGCAGGAGTGATCAGAGTGAGCCATAGCTTCCAGGTTTACATCCTGGTTTTACGGCCCACTGAAAATGTGCAGTAGTGTTTCCCTCCTTGCCCCCACCAGGAAGTTCCTGCTCCGCCCATAGACTTTACATTGTGATCACAGATTTTTAAAGTAATTTTTTTTTTGCCTCAAAGAAAGTTTTACAAATATAAAAGTCCATGGGTTAAAAAAAATCGCAATAGAGTCATAACTGACCTTTTTTCAGTTTGAGGTGTCCTGTCTTAATAGCAGCGGCCAATGGGGGAAAATGCATTTTGGGCCAGTGACGAATTTTGCTCTGCAATACCACAAGTGGCCTCCGAGAAAACTTGGCATCCAGGCTGAGTGGTAGCGCTCTGTTTAGTTAATATCTTACATCTATGGAGTGAAAACTCTGACCAGCGCTCAGCGTAGCAGCAACAGCTATAGCTAGTAGTTGGAGCTAACAAACCATGAGCAGCTGCTATCAGACTCTCTGTGTCTGCGCTGGAAAGACAGAGAGTCAGCTGGAGCTTTGACAGTCTTTGACTATAAAGCACATTCATGGCCCTTTATAAATGTGTCTGTGCTTAGGTAGGTTACCTGTGCTGTGACAGTGTCAGTACGTAGCCTTAGCCCTGCTGTTTATCGTGGGAATCAAACAAAGGAAAGAATGCAGTCCATTGGTGATTCTATGGCAATCAAAAAGCTTTTTTTTTTTTTACTCTTTTTCTTTTGTGTGGGCAGGGGGGGGTAGTTGGTTAGTGACGAAAGCTGCCACCGTATACGCCACCTGCCACCAGATCAGCCAGCTCCAAAATGCAATTGCACTATTCAGGTTTCAAGCAGTTGAGGACAGTCACATATATATACAAATATATATACAACACAATATGTAGAATTCCAATGATTTGGACCTGAATCAATCAATAGCACTAATTATTACCCACATCCATTGGTTTTCAGCTGAAAACAGTGTTTAGCTACTCTTTATTTCAGTCCACTCAGGGGTTTTGCTGCTGCAGCCTTACTTGGTCTGGCATGGTGGCTTAAGTTAGCCAACGTTATCACAGTTGCTTACGGTGGCTAAAGCAAACTGATGTTAGCAACGTTTCTTATAACAGTCACTGCTGCACTTGTGCTTCTGTTAAGCTATGTTTTAGCCTTTGCAACTATACCATAATAACTCTTTGTTGCCATAGCGGTCGCTGCTTATCAAAAGTCTTGCTTTTAGGTGATGGCCATTTTTGTACTATTTGAGTATATTTGGATGACATCAACTGATTATTTTACGTCATTCTCAGTTACATTTCAGATTAATTGATAAATTCTTTTACTCTTTACAGTCAGAAAATTGCAAAAAATGCCCATCACAATTTCTTATAGCCCTCAGTGCCATACCAAAAGTGATCTAAAGATCAAAACCCAAACATATTCAGGAAAGCCTTTTTCACAGCAGCCATATTGATATGAAACAGTAGTGTAAACACAGGTTTTATCAATGATACTAATTAAGGTTCTGCTCCATTCAGGCCAAACAGAGTCATAGTGCTGCTGTTGCGCATGTTGGCTCACTGGAAAGGCTTTGCTACACTAAATTGAACGGGGCCTTAATTAGTATCATTGGTAACACCTGTGTTTCCCCTACTATTTCATTTCAATATGGCTGCTGTGAAAAACTACATTACAATCATATATAAAAATAACACACATTTCACAGGCTGAAAGCAGCAAATTTGGGGATTTTTTGCTTTAAAATGGTTCAAATAATTAGTCTGTTAATTTTCTGTTGATCTCTTAATTGATTATGTGTCTAATTCTTTCAGCAGCAGATTGTTTTTTGCCACCATTTGTCAGTCTAGCAGTATTATGTATTTTCTGTTGAAGTCTGAGTCTGTCTGGTGATTTCTCTGTCTGCTCAGCCACAGCAGCTATCACTTGCTAATGCTATTTGCCCTGTCATCCTTCTGTTTCTGCTAAACAATGCACATGACTGCTGCAGGGTACTCATAAACACACCCCTTCCTGTGTGTGAAAGGATGAAGGTGCTACCTGAGCTGTTGCGTCTTGAAAAGCTTAAAAACCGGCAGTGACAGGCAGCAGCAAACGGACGTTTTGTCTTCATAAATAAGAGATTATCAGTGTTCTGATGGGAGGCTGTAAATATAAAAACATGAGGAGTGTGCGTGTGTGTGTAGTGGCTCCATGAGAGGTGGTGTTTGGCTGCTGTCTGCTGTCATCAGCGTGGCTCTTCAGTGAGTGGCGCTGACAGTTGAGCTGGCCTGGATGCTGTCACATGTCCTTGTCAGGCCACTCAGAGTTAGGGGACGCACCTCGCTATTGTCAGCTTCTATTACCTCTTCACACGCACACACAAACACACACACACACTGTCCAGACTCTCCAGACCACGCACAATACAGTATATGCTTCACATTATGCACACAGGGAAATCTCAGACTCTCTCTTCTGGCTACATGCCGATGGCGCTAGCTTTTCTAGCTTTGCTTCACTCACAACAGCAGCGTACACATACGCACACACACACATCCAGGGGGACCTTGTGACCTTCCCTGTCTGCCCCATCCTGCCCCTGTCCATGTTAAGTGTCAGCTCTCCCATGCCATCCCGCCTTGAGCTGCCTCTCCCTCAGGGCCGGATCAGAACCGCCATACCGGGCCAGCAAGAAATCCCTGCCAGCACCGCTGCTGCCGCCATGCATTTACCACCTTCCTCACAAAGCAGCACCACTAGCCTTCACGTAAATCGTCTTTATTTTCAAACAGAGAGGAAGAAGAGGCCCTGGGAGAGAGGAGACGGTGCCTGGAAGTGTGATTGAAACAACCAGGGGGTGTGCTTGCTTGTCGCCTGAACTCATTTCAAGACGTTTGGCATCGAGAGTTAGCACAGATCAGGCTCGCCTCTGGTGGAATATAAAATGTTGCCTTGTCTCACGCTGACAGCAGTGTTGTCACATGCAGACTCGGGAGAAGTCAATAAGGCTGTCGAGCGTTTCTCGGGTCCTGCCAGTCATCAGATTTGAGCGTTGAGTTTTTTCGCAGTTTTAAATCCAAATCACTTTCTGTGTTTTTTGGCGGGTTTGTTTTGCTCCAAGTTAGAGTTCAGTGTTTTCTCATTTTGAACTGTCACAACTTGTGAGCATGTGTTTGTGACGTGTGGATGGGCTGTGCGTTATCACGGTATGGGGATCTACAAAGCCTGGCATCCAATTTCCACACGCTTATACCTAACACACACAGACACACAGACACACACTTTTTTGTCTGTTTCTGTTTGCTTTTTCCCTTTTCCAATTCAGTAACTTCTCTGGTATATCTCTTTATTTGGGCACTGATCCAGAACTTTTGTATGAATGACATTACTCCACGTTCACAATAGAAAATATTACAAAGTTATTATGACGTAGATTCTGAAGATCTGACTTAATGATTTTATGATGGAATCTCTTTATGCCACGTGTTTAAATGCAGATTAATTAATTGTTATGGCTTTGCATTAATTGTTGTGCATGGAGCTGCAGTGAGAGCAGTTCTTTGTAAGAGAGAGTTTTGAGTGTGTTCTGTTTTTTACGTTAGTCTGTTTTTTGTTTTTTTTCAAAGTAGATATTCGCACATGCAACTATCTCAAGCAGGTGCGTTGTCACTTCAGGTGTCACTTCAGTCTTGAGAAAAGAAGTTCCCGCACACTGCTCTCGCTCAGCATCACAATTTATTGCTCCAGAGAGACGAAACGTTAGTGTGATCAACAAATTGCGAATCTGAGCGAGAGCAGCGTGCAAGATCTTCTTCTTATGCTCATGACTAAAAACACAAGAGCAAGAGCAAAAGTTTTAGGAGCTTTAAAATGGCCTATAAGTGAATTCTCCCAATATCACAAACACATTTTTTGCTTTAGGTGGACAGATGGGAATGTATGGAAACTAGGCCCGAAATCTGTTTGTTGTGCACAAATACTGATGAAGCAATGTTTGTCTGTAAAACATCTGTCCATTACAACCTTCACAGGGGTGTCCTTCATGCTGGTGCTGCAGGTATAATCAACCTGTCATGGCTCTGGTGCCATTAACTGTGGCGACAGGATATTGGCTGACACATTTCTGTGCATCACTCCATGAGACAACATGAAATGTGGACAGCATTAGCTTCAACAAAAGTATAATAACAACTTGTCCTTAATAGCTATGCAACTCTAAGAGCTTTTGGTTGTATTTTCAAGAATAATCAGCATTTTGTTGATTTTTAAAAAAGACTTGCCAGCAGATCTAACACCTGTTTGATTAGCTCTCCGTCGGCCATTTAACACATAAGTCTAAGCCAGTCCAATTAGTCGTTATATTTATCATTCTAATGGAAAGATCAAGTAAAAATCACCAAAAAATGTGTTTGCAGGAAATATCTAAACAAAGATTTAATGCTAATAATATCTTCATCACATAGTATCTTGTCATTCATCAGCCATTGCTTCACTTAATCATCAGTGATTTAGGTGATAAAAGCGAGTTTTGATGATTTGATAACAAGCGATATCAGATGCAGAGAGAGAGAGGAACGCGTGTCGAAGAGAGATGTTAGGGGGGAAAAAAAGAGAAAGAGAAAAAGAAATACCCCTCAGAGCGACACCACAATAATTAGCATAGCGGGAGAGAGAGGCGCAGTGCGGGAGAGATAATCATAGCGCCTTAATGTCTGCTGAATGCTATTAATCAGCAGCGTTACCCATAGTGCCCTGGCTTTTCTTCACAGTTATCTCACAGTGCGGGGTGATGATGAGCCTCCCCTCTTGATCCAGAGCCATGTCAGGATGATGTGTGGTCTCTTTGCTTCTGATGTGACATTATATTTAACATATTTAATTTTTTCCCCTGTATTTCCTGTGTTCTCTGACATGCTGATATAAACACACATGCAGGCCCCAGAGGTCCAGAGTATCTTGGAGTGGCAGACAGGCATTACCTCCCTAATCTGGTTAAGTGGCCCAGTGCTGCTGCTGCTGCATGCGTTGATCCGTTCTCCCACAATGCACGTCTCTGGATAGGTTTAATGGGCTGGCGGTTGCTTGGAGGTTAGAGTAACATGGGAGGTTTGTGACCCGAAGGGGAGCTAAACTGAAACAATGACAGCAGGGTCTGTTTGTGTGCTTTGTTTACCTCATTTAGAGTTTCCTACATTTCCCAGGGTGCATTTCAGCAACCTCAAAGGATTCGAGGACAGGTTTCATTCAATTCAAATGTCAGTTTTCAAAAATAAGAGGGAAAATGTAATAAGATGTAAAGTGCTTTTTCTTTTTTGACAGAAAACTCTTGTCAGCCCTCTCACTGAGAGCCTGTCTTCTAGCTGCACTGAATTCTGGTCTAAGGAGGCCACTGTCACTGGAAGACTTGACATCCTTTTCCATAATAGATTTCTCCCACTGTCATTGTTTGTCAGTGCTAAACAGTCAAAAGTAGAAAGAAGCCGTCGTCGTTTGATTTCAAGCGACTGACACCAGAACTTGACACTCACTGCTGATGTTTTATGAACACTAAAACATTTTGTGATATCAGACTCTGTTGCGGCTGCAGTGTTGGAAGTATCTCAACATGACGTCATGTTCTCAACGTTTGACCAAATATCCTCAAAGGAATATGTACCAAAAAAGAAGACCGTCTTTGCTTAGGCACTTAATGGGATGAACATGTTAAAATATGTCAAATATGTAATGGAGAAAGCAGAGTTATTTTCCAATGTGCAGTGGTGATACTGAAACTGCTTCCGCCTCTTCGATTGTATATAAAGGTACTTCATGCCTCCGCTCCACCAGAAAAGCCTAAAAAATCAGGAAGGAACATAGCACAGATGTGAGGGGTGTAAAACATGTTGCACGTCTCTCTGTATCGCCATAGCAGCTGATAATAAACACAGCAGGCGACACATGGATCAGTGGAGACAAATTCATTCATTAAGCTGGAACAAAACACAAATGCCATCTTTGGTGGGAAGTTCTGTAGTATTGAAATGTCGTCATGTATCAGAGTTAGTGCTGCTAAATTTCAATATTGAATATATTCACATAGTGTGAAGGTAGTTAATGGAAACACTCACGGATTTGGAGTTTTTTAGCCATGCTATCAGTGTGACTCTGTGGGTTGCAATGCCAGTTGGACCACCAATTCGATCCAAATACTCAACAACTGTCTGATGGATTTCTATGAGATTTTGAGCAGACATTCATGGTCCTCAGAGGATGAATCTTAATTATTTCCCTGGATTTTCATCTGGCGATCTGCTCAAAGTTTTTACGTACACAGCGGAATATCTCAACATCTACTAGATGGAATGGAGGAAAATTTCATGTGTCATTACGATTTGTGTGATCCCCTGACTTCTCCTTTAGCGCCACCGTGATGTTGACACTTTTGGTTTTGAATGAAATTCTTGACAAATATTGCTTATTCAAGGTCTCTCATCCAAATATTTAGCAATTTTTAACCAAATTTTGAGCATATTGGAAAAAATGCAATACGTGCTTGTTTCCATCCACATTTTGTGATTATTAGCAGTTGGTTCATCGAGATAAGCAGTTCTCCAGTTGGAAGACCATTATACCATTACAGTAGAGGCGCAGCAAGATTAGGTTATTGAAAGAGCACCAATTGAACCTCAAAATAAAGAAGAAAACACAATGAAAATATGCTATTTATGCTTATTCCATGTGTGAATGTTGGATGTATTATTAACCACGAGAAATGTCCTCAATCTCAGAATGTTTTCAGAAAAAATGTTTCCGATTTCCATTGAGCGCATTCTAAAAAGGCAAAAACCACTTTGAGCGAGTGTAAAAGCTCTTTTGCAAAATTGAGGAACTGTCTTTCCACATTTTGCCATTTCCCTCAACATTTTCTAACACGAACCCCCAAAACGCTGTTGATATTACTGCACCTCCTTCCACTTCCTCAACCATAGATAAAGCTTTACCTTCATGCTAACAGTCATTTTATTACTCACTGTTATGTCTCCACTCTACCAGAAAGTCCAAAAATGCTCCTCAAAAAAATCAAAAGAGAGTAATAATAATTGTTATAATAATAATAATAATCATAATAAATGTAAATACATGTAAAAATCCACTGTTCAAATAGCGAAAGCTCTTTGGCAGCTGAGAAAAACACCATAAGAAATACATTCCTTCATTAAAAAACACAAATGCCATCTTCAGTGGGAAGTAACAATAAAATGCCATGAGGTATCAGAGTCACTGGTGCTCCATTAATTATGTTTTATTGTCCTTTCTACATTCACCCAAATGTAGTTTTTGGAAACACTCGCTGATTCATATTTATTTAGCTGAAACATTAAAAATTTGCTTAAAAGACCACATTACACCACTGCACCATTCAATGTTACTTCTTTTTCATTACCTGTTTTACCGCTCACCGTCTTCTTTCGTCTTCTTTCATTAGCCGTCCTCCCTTTCCCCTCGTCTGTGTTTCCCGCCATCAGGGATTCCTGCAGTGCATCTAGGCCGATCCACCTCTACACATCATTTATCACTATAAACATTGCTCATTGCTCCCACCGCAAATATGTTTATTGTTGTCATTCACTCATAGGCCATTTATTTAATGTGTTTTGCCTCTCTCTCTCTCCTCTCACTCTCTGCGTCTCTGTTCATTGTGAGGAGTGAGTGCATTGTGAGGAAATCAAACACGTATTTAATGATAATGGACTGATGTGCGAGTGAATGGAGGGAGATTGGAACAGAACAGCGTGCTGGAAAATCAGATCCCAACATCTCCAAGGTACAAACATAATAGGAAGTCAAAAAGAATGCCTTCGCGCCTCAGCTGTTGTGAATTCTCCTTTTGTCAGTCAGGGCCCGGCCATCTCCGCCATTGTTACGCTTTTTAGAGAAGGAATTGGATTTTTTTTTTCTCTTTTCGGCGGTTTTCTCTCTGTGTCGGTGCCTGACTTCCCTCGTTCACCAATGGGCAGACTTAATTAGGACATTTCTGAGTGATTTATTCACAAAAGGACACTGGCTGTACCTCTGACCAATTCATTTTGAATAGAGGAGGACAATGCCTTCCAGAAATTGCTAATGGCATGTCGGGGAAAAATAAGCAATCAAACCGCTGGGCGATGATTTATCAAAATGAATTCAGGCTTTAGATGAACCGCAACCTGTTGGTTTGCATCTTATTGGTTTTCCAATATGCTTTGATCACTCTAATGAAGTCTGGGGATTGTGGGAAAATTACAAATGACTGAACCGGCAACAGGGACAAACAAAAGGTTGCTGTGATTTCAGACACGTCCTTTTCCTCTATTAGGTTGATATACAGTAATAAAGACTGTAAAAGGACTCAGGGTAGCTGTGTGCGCATATACACTTGTACTCATTCCCTAAAATGACATATTGCCCTTTACCTCAACACCCTGCGAATATTCGATCATGCTAACCAAGTTAATGCAAGTTATTATGGCATTTTGCCAACACACACACATGCACAGCTATCCTCACAAAGGGAAAAGGTCAGCATTTTAATGGCTTTGCTCCCTGTGGTAATCGCCTTTTTGGTTAGCTGTGCAAACTAAATGAAAAGATGTCGGCCCACGTGTGAGGTTAACCTATGCTGCTCCATTTCAATAAGTGACGTGCCATTAGCCTTGCCCTCCACTGTGAGCTCTGTGAAATCGGGTAATCCACTGACTCACTTTGCTGCCCATCAGTGAGCGCTGGGGGAGGAGATTTCCCCGTTAAACTCTCATTTCATCACCATTATCTCAACATGACTCTTTTCCAACATATGTTTGGAGAGCTTGGAGAATTTGGGGAGAATCAAAGTGTGTGGTTATAGAGGGAGACCATTATATTTTGCATTTATCATCATGCACAATTTGGTTACAAATGTGCCAAAGTGCCAAGGTTAATTCATTCTAAATCGTGAAATGTGAAACCATTAAGTGGCTCTTCAGCTATGGGTGGAAACAAAAGAAAGTATTTCAAGTCATGCATCATGATCAAATGCTAGGATATAATAGGGCCTTAACACTAACAGATTAATAATTTAAAGGGCCTGTGTGTAGGATTCGGTCCTCGCCTTCTAAGCATGGAGCAGGGACTACAGTGACCACAAAACTTCCAAAAAACGCTAAAGGTCCTATCCAGAGCCAATGTTTTGTTTGTCCATTCTAAGTGACAATAGAACCATCGCGTTGTGACATGGCAGCCCCCATAGAAATGAACGTACGCCCTCTGTAGATATGAAGGGCTCATTCTGAGGTAAAGGAAACACAGCAGTTCTTATTTTGAGGTGATTATGTAGGGGGATAATGTACAGTGAGCAGGTCATTATTCAGGGTGATTCATGTAGGGGGTTTATTTTGCAATGACGACCAGCTTACTGTACATCATTCTGCTTATTACACGGCTACTTATTTTAGAAAAATAAATAACACATAACACATAAACCCCTTAAACCACAACTTTTGTGCGTTTTCAGCTTTAGACAGAGTCAGGCTAGTTACTTACCAGTAGACTCACAAGTCAGTCCATTGGTAAATGCTTCACTCAGTAGAGATTGGTGACAGTTTCCCAGCATTCATTGCTAAAAGTGAGTGGAAACAATATAAGAGTTTGAAAGAAACCTCCATTGCTGAACAAATCCATGATCTGTAGGACGGCCCTTATATTGGGGTGGTGACATCAGGTGCTTCCGACTAAGCAGAATAGGGGGAGATCATTGTGTCCAGTAAGATGTATCGTTGGAAAATGTGAGGGCATAGGTTGCAGAGGCAACTACCTTGCATTTATAAATCCCCAGATGATCTGTACGAATACGAATACGAATACGAAATACTTTATTGATCCCCAAGGGGAAATTCATTAATTGTCATTCATTAATTGAATTCTGTAGGTGAGATCTCTGGTTGTCTGGTATCACAAGACAAGTTTAGCCCTGCTTTCAGTCTTTATGCTCTGATCAGTGTCATTAACAGAACGGATCTAAAGTAAAAATTAGACAACAAAAACCTGAAATGAAATGTAAGCCTGGGTGTTGCCTTATTTTAATGTCATCTTAACTTGCAAGCCTGAAAAGTTAACAAGTAGTCCACAGATACTCAGATGATGATTACAGTTTGCATTCCTTCCTTCCTTCTTTGAAGAGTCTGGGTGTTGCCAGACAAACAAGGCAAGATTAATTCCCCAAATCTGCATTCAAGTCTCAGGACGTGGAAAAAAAAAAGCCTAACTAATAGGAGTAAATAGACTAAAACGAGTCCTCTGAATGTAGCAAAGTGCTCCGCTGCTCCCCTCCTGCTGCAGCTCAAACCCTCCTGATTGGTTTAAGAATGCACGCTTGCACCGATAATCAGCATAAATCCATGTGGAGAATTTCACAAAGTCCACAAGTGTGCCCTTCAGGGAAGAGAGAGGAGTGACAGAGGGCTCCGTAGTCAATGTTGTTTCCACACTAGCCGGCGCGCGTCACGTCCTAATCCTTCCCCCTGGAACCCAGGCAGCGTTAAACTAGCTGGAATGAGTGCCATGCAGGGAGTAAATGGAGGGAGACGACCGTCCACAATGGCCCTGGAAAGTGGCTGCTCTTGTAAACGGGAGGATTAGAGGGAAAGAAATCCTCCTCTCCTTGTGTAGGCGTGCCCACAGAGACAAAGCCCAGTGTTTACACTCTTTCTCTGTACCTATATGCCTCCAGCCCCAAGTCCACTGTGTGATCATCGGAGTGCAATAGGAGTTAGGACTGGAAACCATTCATTGCATCCCATTCTATTGACCTTGTGCGTTTCAGCAACAAGGAGATGATCCCACTTTCTTATATTGTCTTTTAACTTCCTGTCTACATGGAGAGTTGCAATATGGTGCATTTATATGGGTTGACATCTGCCACATGTGATCACTGTCAGTACACAATCCGTTCCAGCTCCTGCACGTGTGTGAGCGGGCCGCCATCTTGGATAGCTACCTACGGCAGCACAGAAACACTTTCAGCTGTATACAGATTATTGTTGTATATCTTTGTACGTTATACAATTTGATTTGTTTGGTGTTGCTGTCGTTAGGTATCCAAGATGGTGGCCCACTCACATGTGCAGGAACCGGTCGTGCAGATGGAACGAACCGTGGGCTGTGATGTAATTCAAGTGGTCTGAGAGAAGACTAGACCTCTGCTCCTCGTCCTGGCTCCAGCTCCAGCCCTTGACAGGACAATTTGAACAATTTCAGGTTGACAAAATGGTTGATTGTTGAGTCTCATTCCCAAAACGTCAACCTTTACTCTCAATAGAGCGATTTATGGCCCAAAAAAAAGTAAATAAAATCTGTCTGAAGCCACAGCTATTAAATTCTCTATTTTCCTCAGAAACTTTTTTTGATTTGCCATCCGTAACAAAAACATAGCAAAGACAAGGAAATTTAGAGGAAAACAACAACAATGGTTAAAAAAAATGAAAATGTTAATTTCCATATAATTTTTTGTCAAAGCCACGGGGAGCCACTGGAGAGAGACAAAAGAGCTGCAGGTTGCAGACCCCTGATCCAGACTAATTATCTCAACAAGTGTTGGATTGATTGCCACGACATTCATGATCCCCAGAGAATGTTTTAAAGTGACTTTGCTGATTCCCTGACTTTTCCTCTAGCACCATCAGGGCAAATTTTAATTACTCTGAAATTTGGTTTGTGATCGGTCATAAGTATTGTTCAAATTTCATTTACCTGCAAGCGAGCAACATCCTCATCATTCTTCACAGTTCTTTGTTTTTAGTAGGACTGCAACCAACAGTTATTTTCATTATAGATTAATCTGCTAAATATTTTTTAGGATTAATCAGTTAATGGTTTAGTCTATAAAATGGAAAAAAAGAATGGTGAACAAGTGCTCATCACAATTACCCAGAGACTAAAGTGACGTCTTCAGATTGCTTCTTTTGTCCAGCCAACAATCCAAAACTCAAAGACTCTTCGTTTCATAAATGACAAATAAAAGCAGCAAATTCTCATATTAAACGAGACTTAAGACAAAGACTTTTTTCTCCTATATACTCTTCTTATATTTCTATTTATGAAATTCTCAGTTGGTCAATAAATTAGTAGACATTAATTTGCAGTTGCAAAGACTCCGCTTTCGTCTTTTCACCTGTCCTGCGCTGGTGCTGCCTCTTATTTCCCAACATTTTATTTCCAGTGCACACAGTAAATTCTGCCTCTTGTCCTTTTCACTGACCATCTCATATCAGGCAGGCTGTGGCTAATCACGCGGCCGCCGTATTTCTCTGCTATATTAACGCTTTAAAGTGAGCTCATTAAGCGGCGGCCCTCAGGGTCTCTGCGCTGTTCCGAGCACATGCAGGCTGCCACGGGGCGCCATTTGCATTCCACACCTGACGCCCTGATAAACGGGGAAAAAGGCTCTCCAGGTAACATGGACAGGCATGACTGGAGAAAACAGAGCAGCCCATCACCTCCGCTACCCACAATCCCTCCCACCCTCTCCCCAGCCAAGACTCCAGTCCTTTCTGCTCTGCCCCGTTGCACTCCCCCTCCCTCTTTGCTCTCCCACCTCCTTTGCTGCCCCCATTTTTCCACCTCCCATCCCTCCTTCTCATGTCTCTTTCCAATGCTTGTCACTTTGATATTTACTGTATTTTCATTTCTTATGCATCCCATAACTGCTTCTTCACTGTTCTCCTCTGTTATGCTCTAATATTGCACTCTTAGAAATAAAGGTTCCAAAAGGGTTCTTCCTGAAAGTATAAGGTTCTACCCGGAACTATTTGTTTCTGAAGAAACGTGTTGGTGATAGAGTTCGTCAAGGGTTTTTTGTAAGACTTAAGAATCCTTTTCATTCAAAGAACCCTTTCTGAAGAAAGATTTCTTCAAGGATGATTGAAATCTTTCATCAAGGGTTCTTTGTACCATAATTTAAAAGGGTCCTTGATAGAACCCCCTGGGTGGATTCAAGATGAAACCCTTGGAATATAAGAGGGTTCTCAGTAGAACCCCCTGGTGAGTGCTTGTTAGCACTGTTAGTGATATAAAGATTCTGGATAGAATCCCCAGAGAGGGTTATCCTTTAGAACCTCTCATAGGGGGTTCTGGGTGGAACTTTTCACTGATGGTTCTAGGTGTAACCCTCTATGTTGGGTTCCAGGTGAAACTCTCTGAAAGAGTTCCAAGTGGAACTTTCATAAAAGGTTCTGCCAGGAGCCAAAAAGAGTTCTCCTTTGGGGACAAGCAGAAGAACCATTTATGGTTCCAGTTAGCACCCTTATTTTTAAGAGTGTAGCAAATGCAAATGATCCTGCGCTACAGTCCCAACATGCCCACTGTGAATGGTTGCATCACTTATATTTTGTCACATGCGTGACATTTAAGTGAGGTAAGAAAGAGGCAGGAGTGTCCTCAAACGAGGGAGTCATTGTTGTGTATCTGTCCCCCGTATTGGACACCTGATGATCTATTTAGAGATCCATACAGCTAACGAGCACTTCATTTTCAGGTCCTGCAGAGTCTGATGACACATAAATAACAGTGCATTTCATTATGCTAATATTTGGGAGAAAAAGGTGTGGGCTGAGAGCTGTGGGTGGGATTGTGCCTTGTGCTGTGAGTGTGTGTGTGTGTGTGTGTCTGTGGGAGAGTGTGTGTGAATGTGTGTCAGACAGCAGACTGTGTTTGGTTGATGGAGCCATTCAGTCTCGTAGACATGCCCCCCAGAAATGCCGTCTGGTAATGTCTGCGCTCTTCCAAGGTGTCAGCGGTGGGATGCCAGGCGCCCTCTCCTTCCTCTCTCTTTTTTCACTTTCCATTTTCCCAAACAACAAACAGCCATAAAGCCTCATTCTCAAATTGAAAATTATACACATGCAGCAAACTGTTTTTTCCAATCAAAACAGGCCTTGGTATTTTGAATGTGGCGTCTAATCAGTGATGCTCCTCAAACATTGTCAAAGATTGCCTTCCAAATGTTCAGAGAGTTACAAAGTATAGCGGAGCGAAACGTCGAACACATGTTCATTAATAATAAGTCTTTGGTGTAAATATGGAAGCTAATCAGACAAACCTCGCCTTATGAGGTAATCAGGAGAGGTGTGTGTGCGCGTATGGGCGCGTTTGTGTGTGTGATCGGGCTCCCAGGTAATTATAGCAGACAGCTGCCATGGCATCCTGGATCAGTCCCACGTCAACAAGCCGCAAACACACACTCTGACACACACACACGCAGAATAGGTCCCACATCAACATGGCATCATTATTAGCGGGCTGATGCCCAGATTTGTGTCATTTTATTCGACGTCTCAGACAAGCCCGGGCAAATTGTGTCTGCGGCGCATCCAGAGTGGCTTGTACGGAGATGAGATGCACCTGCCGCGGAGCAAAGCAGAAGGAGCTGTCGAGATAACGACGGAGACAATGATTTCCAAAGCTCACCCGCGAAGGTGCACAGGATGCAGGTGCTGTTATGCTAAACATCCCCCGCCTTGTGTACAATGCAGGAGATAGGGATGCTGGTCGGTCTCACCCGGCCGACAGAGGCTGGAGAATGCGGGGAGGGATGTGGATCTTTATCCCCTCTTCTTCCCACACCTGATCTTCCCCTTGATGCACCCCCGATCTGTCAAAACACTCCCCTGTCTTTCCTCCTCCCCTCCTCCTCCCTCCTCTCTGCTGTCTGTCTCTCTTTCTAGTCTGTGTTCGCCAGGCTTGGTGTGGTATCATGCCTGCATGCATCATGGACCCGCTAACAAATTACATAGAGTAGCCACTCCGCTTCCCCTCTCACTCAGCTGTCAAGTGGAGCCACTGAAGCATTCTCCCTCCTCTCCACTTCCATCCATCCATCCATCCCTCCATCTCCCCATCCAGTCTTCTTCTTCCTGGCACGCTCCTTCGCCTGCTCAGGCTCCCCCATCCCCCCGTCTGCTTTACCTGTGCACCCATCAGGGCTGCAGGGGCGATCTCCCCCCTCTTTGTCATTCCCCTTCATTTATCCATTCATCTTTCCATCAATCCATCCCTCTCCCATTACTTCATCTCTCCCTCTTCTCAGCTTTCCATCCTCCCACACAGACAGTGAAGATCTAGCATCTAGGAAGGCCGCATCTCTGAATTTTTAAGATACACTATAGAGCCATTTACAGCTGCTGTGTCTATAGCCATAGAATTAATTCCAGCTTTAAAATATTATTACAGCCTGTGTCCCTTTGCTGCTTGTCCTTCCCAAACTCTCTCTACCCCCTTTTCTGTCATATCTTCAAGCTGGCCTCTCAAAAAAGCTGTAACACCCACCACCACCACCAAAAGTTTATTTCTTTCAAATTTTGTTCACAAATTATTAAAAATATGTTAGTGAGCACCTCCCCTTTTTAAAATTTTTGTTTCCCAGCAGGGCAAAGTCATGGCCCGCCCTCCTCCGCCTGTGATTGGCTAGTACTTGTTGCCTTTTGCAACATAGCAAAACGTTTTGCATGTATGCAAGTGTGCTGCACTGCAACACGGTGTTTATATACACGTTGCTGCTGATTGGGTGACACCTGTGGCACACACACCAAGAAGAGCCTGTTGCACACCATGGGGCACTGTTTGGAGGAAACCTGCCTCCAACCTGGACATTGTAGCAAAACATTGCACACCGTTTTCAGATTGAACATGCCCCTGGGTAAGCCAAACAGGCGTAGTAGGGTAAATCATGACTTTGCCCTCCAGTGAAAAAAAAGGTATGTGTAGCTCTATATGAAATAGCCATTGTGTCCAGTCCGAGGCGCACCTGTATGCCACACCTGTCAGGTGGATGGATTACCTAGGTAAGAGAGAGGTGTTCACTAACACAGATTTTTAACAAATTTGTGAACAAAATTTGAGAGAAATGAACCTTTTGTGTGCACAGAAGTCTTAAATCTTTTACTTCAACTCATGAAAAATGGGAGCAAAAACAAGTGTTATGTTTATATTTTTGTTGAATGTACTGTAGAGCCCTTTACAGATGGCATCAAGCAGTGTTTGAGTCACTTCTAGGTTTAATATATAACAGGGCTGTGATTTATTATATTTCATAACTGTAAACAAGGTGATATATTGCTATTTTTTTAATCTAATTTTATGAAAACTGTTGTAGTATAAAGAACACACCACCATATGTATAACATCTGAGTTAAAAATTTACTCTTTTATGCAATCAGAACACTGAAGACTGTGAACAGTGAAGGCAACACTGCTATCTAGCAGTCGGGGATTTAACACAACAGAAAGGGAACCAATGCCATGAATCTTTGCATGTATCACAATTTCACGACACAGTGTTTGTGAGAATCAGTACAGTATCACAAAACATAATATCGCAATCCCAAAGCATATCTATATTTTCTTACATCCCTAAAATACAAATATATAGAATATACTATCATTATCAGTCAGGACAAAAACACAAAAGAGTCGAAGCAGTTTAATACAGCGGACAGAAGGCAAACTCGTGTTCTGCCTCAGTAATAACCCTTTTCATGCCCTGCTTGCTGCAGGAGTTGAGTAAGCACCTTAGTCATCAAGCGCTCACTCACATGTAATAACTCTTAACAAAACCTATGATGTATTTAAACATGATTAAGCCAGAGATGTCTTGAGGTCATAGGAGAATTCTAGTAAAAACAATGGTGTGTTGAAATTTTACTCAGTGCTTGCAGTGCCCTTTATTTTCCCTGATGTGCTGTTCTTGGCAGAAACATGGGTAGTTTTGCTCACTTCTGTCCACCATCAGACTGGTGATCACAGAGTAATCACAAAACACCTGCTGCATCCCTACCACACTACCCACATCAGACATAACAGAGTCCTCAATTTGAAATTCTCACTCCCAAGTGTCTTAAAATTCAGGTGCAGTGTAACACTGTTTTGTTTACAGCATCGCACCCACCCGTGAGAACGCCACAACTGTATCGTGGTTGCACCAAACTTCTCCTGTAGCACTGCATGTGTTAGGGTATTACACTTGAAGGTGGAGTTAAAAGCTGAAAATCATACACAGAAGTGAGATAATCATTGGAATAATGGGCTGTATACATGTGTTTTCAGGCAGTCTCTCATTGTGTTGCATTTGTTTGTACATGTATACAAAAAGAGACAGAAATAGTTGTATAAAGAATGAAAAAGAGCCGCAGAGAAAAGTCCAAACCCTGCTTTCGCATCCTGGCACAACTAGCTAGTTATTTTGTGTATTGCATGTGGATGTCATATTGTCAGTTTTGAAAAGTTACAGAAATGTCAGAAATGCCCCTTTGAGTCCAAAATCTAAAAGATTGGGAGGAGGTTTCCCAAGTTGTTTTGATTATCAGACAAGCATTTCTGAAGAAGTATACCATCACCTTTAAGGGGTTCATATGCCTCAGATGAAGTGCTTGTCAAGTCGTTGAAAAGTGTGTAAAACGCAATCCCCTCACCCCTTTGCTGATGTTGTAATCTGACTATTATGGCCACTTTGGAGGCTCGACAATATGCAGGATTTCTATTTCTCTCCCAAGCTGTCTTTTTCATTCTTCAAACAACTACTTCTGGCTCTTTTTGCACGTACAAACAAGTGCAAAACCATGACTACCTTCAAGGAGGTGCCATAATCGCCATTTGAATGATTGCACCTCACCCCTCGCTGTGACAGTAGTCTTACGCCCAGCCTTTACATTTAGATAGCTAGCTAGCTAACAAAGGTATCCATCTACTAGAGCTGTTCTTATACCAGAACATCTGCATATAAAACCAGTTCAAGAGGCAGTTTGAGCAGTTGGACTGCAGCTGATCTCTTGGTTGCATTCACACACAGTCTGTCTTATTCGCTCACTATACATTCAGTATGCAGTATCTCCACTGATTAGCAATAATTCTAGGCTAATAATCTGCTACTCAGCAGCTGATGTTTCATTTGATTAGCTGTTTGGGGATTTGTTCTTCGATGGAGTGGACATGTGGGCAGTGAGCCCGAGTGGTGGATGTCTAACCTGACACTCAGACATCAGCGCTGAACACAGTGAGCTCTGCCAGTCTGTCTTCATGGCAGCAGAGGAGCAAGATGCGGCTGTGATTAATAGGCTGACGGTGGAGCCCTGACCTCTGAAGGTCGCCAGGTTGTTTCCTGTTTGACTAGCCACATGAGCACACACACATACACAGCACACTTATTCATAAGCACATACAACAGCGCACACCGAGGCAGTCTAACGCACCACTGCCTCTGCACTGATTCCACCGAGACAATATTCTGTGTGTTTACTGGCCACTGAAGAGCTTTAAATATCTGAGTCTCAGGTTTACTGGCGTGATAAGACGCCTTGGCTTTCATTAGCATGTCTCAGAGTCATAATACTGCCCCTGCCAAATGACATGTGACCAAGTCGAGGTCATAAATAACCCCCACGGTGGACTTGAAACTCAAGCTCGGGCTGTATTCCACAGACGGGCATTAATTGGTGCATCTCCGCATCCTCTTCCGTTGGGAGAAGATGAGAAAGACGACGGCCAGACTCTTTCTCCCATAAGTCATACCAGTGGATCCATCTGGTCTGAGTCATCATACCTAATGCCCTCCTCAGCCTTCCCCGACCTTGATGGCAGTCAAATAGAACCCATCCTGCCCCTGGTGATCCTCTCCCTCACCACCTCCTTAATAGAGCTGCCCTATTGATATGCATTGCTTCCCACTAGAGAACAAGTCTTCCTCTCTGGGTGCCGGTGTGTGGGTGCAGGTCGTGAACCCCAGAGCCTGGAACAGAATGGGAGAGAAGCTCATGGTTTCTCCCTCCAGACATGAGCTGGATGCTCAGATAATTGTACTCAGGTTTTAGTCAAGTCCCGTTAATAAACAAACATTAAAAATAATGTTATTTATCACTTAAAATTATAAATAAAATTTTCTTGCGATGCTGCCAGGTGGGAACACTGCACTGAAGCTAGTATGTTTTGACTCGTGATGGGGCCTGATATTAGCCACTTTGCATATAGCAATTGTCATTTGGCAGTTTAACACAGAATTGGTAAAGGGTGACAAAATAAAGGCAAATTCATCAGTCCATTTTTCATTAAATTGCCTTTCCAATTTCAACCTTTCCTTGTTTGCTGTCCTCACTCATTTTTACCTAACAGCAAATATGACTGCCGCAGCCCCATGCAGGTCAACTGTGCAGAGAAATATAGTGTCACCAGAGGTGGAAGTTATGGGGGAAAGGGAGGCCAGACATCCCTCCCTGGGAAAAACATTGTTAATTAATTTATTTTCATTGTCACAGTAATTAAAAGTAGTCGGGCCCTCACCCATTAAACACAGCATCCTATCAGGAGTCGGATTTGGCCCACAACCACAAGCTGAGTATCCCTGGTCTGGAGTATCTGTACATTAGTGAGATCCCAACCAGAAACACTTCTCCTGTACTGTTTTACACTAAAATTAGCGCATATATCCAGGTTTTGTAAATTGGCTAAACCCGCTAATAGATTGGCGACTGACTCCTTTCGCATCTTTTTTGTGCTTGAAAGCCAAGACTCTCAGTACTTCTGTTGCTTCTAACTGCATCTCTGTGGTTTGAAGTTTGGTTTCTCTCCTGTGTCGCTGTTTGTACCTTCAGGTATCTGCTTTATTTTACAGTTTCATGTTCGCTTTTAGCTGATGGAAGTTGTGTTAAGTTACTGCTGATGACAACCCAACATTTCCTGATTTTGTTTTTTCACAATAAAAGAATTTTTTTGAAAACAAAATAACATGGAACTATTACTATGAGGAATTTGTGGGAAATAAAATGTTTATCCACCATTTAACAGCTTCTTGACTCAAGTCAAGCGTGTTTCTGTTAAACACACACCTTCAAGCAGGTGGAAGTTCACTGTGCTAGGCTGACGCACCAAGTCAGTCAAGCCAAGCAGCACTCGTGTATGAAATAGAAGCAAAAGAGTTGCAGGATTTATCGAAAGAGGTGCCTTCATTGCCAAAAATGGGCGAACATAGCGTGTCTACCCAGGTGTGATGTCTATATCACTGCTGATGGGAGCTTGGACAATAAATACTAGTGATTACTGTAGAGTCATTTGACCCAGGAGTGAATGCTGATTGTACCCTTTCCCACTGAATTAAAAAGCCAGATGTACTGAGTTATTTGTTCGCTGGAAAAGGTGCTTTACAAACCCAGTGCTTTAACCTCCAGGTGTGAAGCCGGTGTTCTCTATGGGCCCTGTCAATTCATTGTCTTGAATTACCACAAAATGCTTTTTAAGCAGTTGCAGTGTAATTTTAAATTCTATACAGAGTGGTTTCAGAAATGGCACTTAACCCTGTAGGTGTGAGGAATGCAGGAGTGTGCTAATCAGTGTGAATAATCAGAGGCAGATTGTAGTTTCCCCCAGGGACATCGGCATGAAGATGGCAGCTGAATACAGCCTGGGGCCCCCCCCAATGTAATCGCCCGGAGGGATCATGCTGTCGATGTAGTCCTCGCATTTGGTGCAGCAGTAGCAAAGGGCAGAGTTGTACTACTTTTTTTTAAAACCATTGCTTTGCATTATGAACAACCGGTAATTATTCCAGGGTGTGGTGTGTGATGGTTTGTCTTTGTGGTTATTTAGGTTTATTGTGTTTAAAATGTAGTCTCTTGTTGCCAACAGAACTTTGAAACTGTATGTTATCAAAGTTAAGGAACTGGTTGTACGATCATTTTTATTTGTGTTATAAAGCTTTACAACTTTTCACCTCTGAGTATGAGGTTCTATTTGCAGTCAAACTGGTTCAGATTCTAGATAGTTAGACTGACATACAGTGAATATTTTTAATGGGGTTCTGAGATCAGCTGGGTCATAGAACATTCTAATAGTCAAAACTTATCTTGTGCTTCTGTTTATAACATTCTGTCTAGAAGGCACTACACAAATTCTTGAAAAAGGTAAAGTTTAGTCTTAATTTGTTTTAATATATAAATTCAATGTGTTACTGAGGAGAGTTGGGATATATGTAAGATTGGGTCCTGAGAAAAATTTAAATTTAATTTAGACACTTGGTCAAAGATTTTCACTGACAGATTTAATATGATAATACAATTCATAATTACAAACAATGCAATTTGAGGCAATGTAAGAAAAAAAAAAGATAAATCAAGAAATGCTTTTCTGTCCGTTACATATTTGTATGTTTTTTAGTTTCGTAGTCTGTTCTTCTCTGCTCCCAAATTTACTTCCAGTTTTTTACTTGGACAAGCCAGGGTTATCACTGCCACTGTCATCATTGTGTGTCTGCTGAAGTTACAAGCTAAACAAACATCCCACTGGATCCACAGGAACACTATAGTTTGCATCAGACCACTAAAAAGTTCAGGAGCTAGCCAGCTAGAAACCTGACTTTATCTCGGATTCCTACATAATACTACATAATAATAATTTCTTTCCGTGCATAATTACTGTATTCTTTAAAGCAGTCACGGTAACTTTTAGTTTCTAATGATATTATTCTTTGCAAACAAACGATAACATGAGCTCTGTAAATCAAATTAGCAAGCTGCTGTATAGGGTGCCAAACCATTGTTCTAATGGCCTTTTATTCTGAAACCCCAACAGTCCGAAAAGTGCCCCATTGTCCGACAGCCTGTTATCCCAAAAACAAACACCCATTACTCTGAAGGCCTATTGTTTTGAAAATAACCCTAACTCTACCATAATATCTAACAACTAATAACATGTTTGATTTTGTTTGAACAGCCAAGACGACAAAAAGACTGTAGACTATTAGGACTGGTCTGACTGAGGTTTTGACTCGGGTCACAGGGCATGCAAAAATTGAAGTAAAAGGGCAAAACACCTGCAGATTCAGGACCATGGACAGGGCCAACAGTTACTGAACTGACAGCTGCAGAAAGAGTGTGCTTTTGGAGCAGTGGGCTTTTGATGCAGGAGGCATTTGCTTTTGGGATAACAGGCCGTCAGTCCAATGGGACATTTTTCAGACTATTGGGGTATCGGAATAATGAACCATCCAAACAATGGGCAGTCCTCCTATGTAGCATAGGTAGCTAAAGAGAGCACAGCTTTTCATCAAGTTAAAAAAAAGTTTTAAAAAAATGACTGAACTTATTTGGCATTTGTAACATTAATCCACTGTAACAAACATTCATGTCATTAATAAGGTTTCTGATTAAATCAACTCCTGTTATTGGAGCACTATAGGCAACATGGTCAAGAAGCAGGACTTGACATTGGCTTCACAGGGTGGAACCTTATAGAACCAAGTTAAAGAATGACTTTGGAGATATTTCTTTTGTGCAATTATATGACAATTAAGTTAACTCTGTACTAAGTGTTAATAACTTGTCCAAGAATATACAGAAATTGACTCCTTTCCTACTCTGATGCACAGTGTTAGGCCTTTTCCACCAACAAGGAACCGCTCTGGTTAAGGCACCCAATATCAAACCGTTCTGAGCATTTCCACCAAAAATAAAACTGGTTCAGAACCTGTAAATAGATCCCAGTTGGAAACAACAGCTTGTTGCATTGTGCAGTGCTCTCTGTTGATAATATCCTTGATTACAATGGTTCCACTCAAACTGGTGGAAGGTTCCAAGACCAAGAACCGGTTCAAGAACCAGAGTTAATGCAGTGACAAGGGAGACTCTAAAATTCAGTTTAGAGACATGTAGAAACCACTAGTTCTCTCGTAGGTGATGTCATATTTTACAGTAGTCAACTCAACTCCCAAATTAACAACAGCGATGATTAAAATGTTACACATACCACTGTTAAAAGAAGCTGCGAGGTGTGAAAGTGAAAACTGCCGAGTGACTCACGGGCAACTCAGTGAACTCCCAGAGGCTGTGACTTCTCCAGCAACACACCCCTACTGAGTGAACTAAATATGTACGCTGCTGACAGGCCCAGAGTCGCTTCAAATTGCCCAGTGTTCCCTGTTGTCCCAAGATGGCCGAGCCCGTTCTGTACTGAGCTGCAGCTGCAGGTAGTAATTACTGATTAGGCTGTGGAAAGTGGGGACAAATGCACTGTATAATCAGAGAGCCCGTCGACAGTGGGAGCCCTTCACAATGGCTTGTAATTAACAAGATAATTGGTGAGAGATGGCAAAGATTTCTTGAGTTCTTCCTTATTTGCATGTCATTTTGCACAGAGTTCTTTATGACTTCTTTTTTCATCTGTGAAGGTTGAGTCGCTAATGATACTGTGTCCTACGGTGTGACTTGCTTGTGTTGCGGATTCAAACTGCGAGCGTGCAGCCGAAGAGGCAAGTGAAGCAGCATGTGTGGCGAGCACCTGTACACACTCGCAGGATCCAATATTTGTTTTGCCGAGTAATCCAGATTCATTTTCTGTACAAGTGCCATTTCCACCGCCGCTTATCACATTTGTATGCATGGATGTGCAACAAGCCTTCTTAAGCCTTGTTCCATCCTGTAAGAAAGCCCTAGAAGGCTGTTTCTAGATCCTTCTTTTAGCCCCTGAGGATGTCTCTCCATATGTATTCATTAGTGTTATTCTTACAATAACTCCAGTAATGAGTGCTCAGGCGGCTTCCTTACGAATACCGTTCAGTACATCACACGCTCAGATAGGAAGATGTTTATCACTCCTTTTCCAATTATATTTCTCCAGATTAAGGTGTCGCCGTGGCACTTGTTTCCTTGACAACGCCGTCGTTATTTCACCCTTCTTCCAAGTACCCTTAATCTGAGCGGATATGAAAACTCTTCATGTGTATTTTTTTTTCCCCAGTTAGCCACACTGTCTGTCCAACCTCTTAAGCCCACATCATGGGGTTCTTTTCTGTGCAACTTAAATGGGAAGTGTGGTCAGTGCTTGATTTTTCTCACTTCCTCTTGTTCTGATTCTCCTCCACCCATTGTGAGTTTGAAGGGGCTCCCTGTTGAATTTCATATGTGGCATTATCTCTTAATATGTGGGATTAAAAAGAGCAAAGATGTCACAAACAAACACTGTGTTTATTAGATGCTGTCTCATTGAAACAGAAGAGAAAGAGAGCAGGAAAAAAGGACTGTGAATTGATGAAGCATGAAGAGTGTTAATAATGTATAAGGTTTTCAAAATTCAATTTCGAAAATGTGCGCCGTTGGAAGGGGGGAAAAAAACAGTGACATAGAACAGAGTGTATATTTGACAGGTGACATGATTCTTTTTCGTGTAATTGATTTGCTTTGCCATTTGTTTCTCCCTTTTTTCATCTTTTGTGGAGCATAGGAGGCAGCTAGTGTGATAGATGAACCTGGTGCAGTTCATTTTTCCCTTCACACTGCTGGGTAGCCTCCAGTGCAATGAACAGTGGTGCTTTCCTGTGCAGGTTATGGCAGAATAGTAATGTTCCTCACTTATTAAACATGTGTCTCCTTGTATATGTGGGTGTTCAGTCTGCATGGTGTTTTGATTTTTTTTTTTTTTTTCGGTAAAGAGGGAGCAAAGCAATGTGAACAGAACAAATAGTTGGGCTGGGATGATACACTTATCTCCCAGGTTGATACTATCATGATACTTTGGTGCTGATTCAATATGTATAGCGATTCTTAAATATTATAATTCTACAAGTATTGCAGTTAGGTATCACAATTTATTTTGATTTTGTTTGCTTTTTTAACACTAGACAATGGGAAAACAGTGAATCATACACTTCTAGAGGATGTATATCAAGATTCAAATTTTTGCCCAATTCAACACAGAGCAGGAAATATATGTCTGAAAGTATAAGCACACATGTTGTTTTATGTTAAGTATGTGAAGTAATAAGAATCTGCTTGTTAAAATCAAATTACTGCTACTGCAACATCGATTTCTGGTAGCACATAAATGGGCATTCCTATTATGTATTAGCATCAAGCTAACAGACTAAGCACTAGTTATTTATGTTTATTGAAAAAAGATTAAGTAATTCAAAAATCAATTCAGGAATAAAAAAAAAAAAACAAAAAAAAAAAAAAACAATCACAATACTTGAAAGAATTGGTTTTTTCCTCCCACCTGTAAAAATAGAAAATTGTTCTCAGTAGGTTACTCTTTAAGATTATTTGAGGGAGCAATATTTCACAGTTGTGCATCCAAAAATGGGTACTGCAATACAAATAGTGAGTTGGAGACACAGAGAGTATGTTGCATAGGTTGAAATCCTACTTAATATACCATCTTTGGTTGGTTGAGGCAAGTTGTTTCCCCCGGCCCTCTCCTCCCCAGTCTCAAGGAAGCTCAGGCAGGCTGCAGGAACACTGCAGGAGTGCAAAAAAATTTGAACTTGGCAATAATGAGCAATGGCAAGTTTTTGACACTGTAATTGACTGTCTGACAATGTAAAACTAAGCCTGTTGAGCCCTGAAAACAAAACCCTATTGCTGTGATAATACATACTCTGGAGTTGGAGTTCAATGACTGCCTGCCAAACTCCATTCACGTGTTGCTCAGTTTAACTGTTATAAACATCTACGGCTGCTACAGGATTATTAATGATTTTTTAAGACTTATAAACAGACACTTACTCATTCGGGAAACATTCAGCATTAATTTGAACTCTAATTAATGTGAAACAGGTAAACAGTAACACAAGTTATGGGCCAGAATAGAAATTTCAAAGTACACAACAGCTGTAGCGTTGCTGTCAGAGAAGCAAGTATTTTAATTTAGCATGTTTCCATGTCTGATGACAAACCAGGCTCATTTTAGGATTTATTATTGCAGATTTCTCCTTCAATTGCTCTTTTGTTATGTTTCATCAGTGACATGATATATATTAATATGTTGTATTTATTGCTGATTATGTCAAATCTACAAAAAATACTAATTATTCCCTTTTCTCTTGTTTTTCATGCATTTCTTGATGTCCTCTCCATCAGGTAAGAACCATCTTCTCCCTCAGTTTGTTTCCACACAAATGTGCTTGTTCATGTGTGCGCATTGTACACATTTTATTGCATGTGTTTCATCATGTCAGACACTTGAGTCAGTCACTGACCTTTCGCTAACAGGCCAAGGGCCCTGCGTGCACAGACTCCCTGACATAAACCTCCCTGCAGTCTGAAGCACAGGTCAGCTGCATGTTGTCATACATCATATGCATCCTGGTGTGTTTGTCAGCTGCTGAGAATTATATACCCATAAAGTATACACTGTACGGGGGCTGTATCACCGTCTGCAAGGAGTATATAATGCACAGTTAGCTCGTGCTTTCTGAGTCAAGCATTATCCTCAAGGTTGGTCTCATTTAACGTTGAATCCTGCGCTCAGTCACTGGTGCTTGTTATTACACCCCTCTCCTCACTTTCCGAGCAAAAGTTTGTGCCGACTGTAGCAGCCACAGCTGCTGCGCACACCCGGAGCTTTGAACAGATCGAGCACTTTGACAATTAAGGCTGAAATAGCACAATGGCAATTGTTCACGCCCATTGTAATTCTGTTTTGTCAAACCGCACGCCTGTAGGTGATAGCCTCGCTGTCTTTTGATTTCTCCCTTTCAGTCAATGTTTTTTCTTCCCTCTCTTCCCTTCCTCTGCCTTTTTCCTCTCGAATACTCATTCAATTTTTACTGCTATATGAGACTGTGAACAGCTTGCGGGGCGGGAGCGCAGTAATTACCACGGTTATGTCAGGCGGAGCTGAGGAACGTAGCCTGGGGAGGAGAAAGGCCACTGTGCGGTGATGGCCCCCCGAAATTAATGGAGAATTGGAAATGAATCAATAGCTAATGAAAATGTGTGTTCACTCTATTACTGCTTTTATGACGGCTGTAGCCTCGGGCGGGGCGCTTTGTCACCCGACTACACAGCGAGTGGTGGCGCCCATCTATGTCTCTCCCGCTCCCTCTCATCATATTCATCTCTCTTTCACTCGTTTCTCTGTGATGCGTTTTATTTCTCTTCCTGCTTCCTCCTGCTCTCAGTCTCTTTGTTTCTCTCTGCTCACACATTAATTGAGGTATGAAAAAAGCTGCATTTCATATTTAGAAGGGACAAATGATTGTTTGGTCAGTGTTAAATGTTAAAGATGTTTGGCTTGTGTTGTGAACAGCTGTGTCTCTATCTTTAAAGAAATCTTTTTGTGCAGTAGTAGGGTAATTGGCTTTCCTGCCTTCATAGTTACCATTTTTACTGTCAATAGTAACAGTGGCAGGTTTACCACTCAGATTCCTTTATGATTTCTGAAACCACGGGCCCTTGATGTCACACAGGGTTGACAAAAAGCTCATTTCTGGCTGGGAACCATCAATTTTGCTGGCTGAAATAAGAACTCTTGCGAGCATGTTTTATCAAAGCTGGCAAGACAATTAACTTTAGCTCCAGGAGTTGTTTGAAAAGTGTGTGTTCAACTTGTTTTGCCAAAAAGTCAGCATCTTCACCAGCTGATGATTATAAATATCAGAGGATATTGACCTGAAGGAGCAGCATTGTTTTTGTACTTCCATGTCAAGCTAGCTAGCCCTAGCATTTCATACAGTACAGTATGAAAAGGAAAAATTAAGATCAGACAGTTATTTAGCTCTGACATAACCCTCTTTGGATGCTTAGCTTATAGAAAATGGAATGGTTAGAGAATGGTTATTGGTTTAATTCACCTTTAATAGTAATAGTGATTGTATTAGAAAAGTCTTTGAGGATAAGGATTGACCCATGTTTTGGCAAATGCAGTGATATCTTCTGTATGACCTCTGATATACAGAAGTTGCATCCAGGACTGGTTCCCACACAGTGGATGTCCCTGTCCTGAGCGGGAGCTGTTAGCCAATTATAGTTTAGTTTAATTTACTTTTCTTAATCAATTCCCTTAGAAGAAACTAGTTATGTCACCCATAGACTTTGATGGTACGGTACGGCATACAGTATTATGACAATATTTGTGTAAAACTAACTAGTCCTTTTTCAATTTAGACGGAGTGAGTGTTATAGCCACGTTTTTCCAGAACACACTCAGAGCTTTGCTTTGACACTGACAGTCAAAAGGAACCTGTACATTTACTGCCAGTCCAACAGCTTCACTGCTCTGTCACTCTCTGCCACCATATAATCTGTCTGCCCCTCGCTCTCTCTCTCTCACATTCACTCAACTTGCTACACTGCTCTGTGGTCTGCAGTGTTTGCTAGCTCACCTTTATCATCAGGACTGAACCCGAAATACTCCCAGGGCCGGGAGCATTTTTCTTTTTCACTAGTTCATCCTGTAACTTTATCATCCAGACCCCATGTTGCTCAGCTCAGCTGTGCTGCCTTGTCCACCAGTAGAGAGACTGACCTCCGGTGGCACTACAGTGCATAACCTCAACACAGCATCTCGGCATCAGTTTAATAGGAAGAGGAATGTCTGTATTTGAAATCATACCATTAGGTTTTCTTAATACCCTAGTGTACTGTGATACCTAGGCATAACCTAGTAGCTGATATGATTCTTGGCTTTGGAAGTAATGTCACATTAAAAGAGCTTAAGTTAAAGCAGACAAACACACTGATTAATCCATTCTTTCACTTTTGTTCTTGTGTTTTTGGTTTGGGAAAAGGCTCAAAACAAAGACATTACCCTCCACACTCTTGAGATACAGAATATCACTCTTATTTGAGTCCCATGCGAACCACTTTGACGTGGAGAAATCCAAAGCTTGACAGTCCTGCTGTGCCTAGTTACGGCTGCTAAGCTCCGATCAGTCAATCGCTGTTTGGGAGCAAACAATCTATTACCAAAGTGACTTTCAGATATAAGGATATAAATGGCTCCGTTGTCTTTAACATTCCAACCATTTTTAAGTTATCGCCTGCAGAAAAACCATCACACCTCTGATTTCATTGGACCATGAGACAATGAGCTGAGATGTCTAGGAAGAAAGAGATGCGTGAAGAGAGGAGCGAACCATTTATGTCACTTATCCACGTTGTACAGGGACTCAGAGCTCAGTGCACATTAGTTGACTGCTCCCCCAGGATTCACAGATCATTTCTCTTTCCTGACATGCTACAAGCAGCACTGCCCTGGGGTGCCTGACAGAGCATGACATCGCCTCTGTTTGTGTGCGCTTATGTGTGTGTTGCAGAGGGGCCTGAACCTCAACCCATCAGCACCTCCTGCAGACTGCAAACCCTCAGGGCCCCCTGCCATCCAAGTCAGCTGCCTCACTTTGTTAACATGCTGTATGATGGTGGAGGTAAACGCAAACTATGTTTTCGCAAGGTTGCCGTGGACACCGTCGATGTATCAGTACTAAAAACTCTGCCCGAGGACTTAATTTGATACTGCAGCTGTGTGGAGTCAGTGTAACACAGAGTTGACTCATTATTTACTGTTCAGACAGACAATTAAATGTGTTTTATTGTTCTGCAGAGGTGTGAGGTCTCTGAATCACAGGTAATTCATCATATTGAAAGTCAGTTCACAGACAGAACAGTGTGTGGTATTCATTTTAAGTCATTTAAAACTAATCAATATATTGACAGATTGTAAGAAATCAATTTTTGGTTTCTCTGCAGTACCAGCTCAGTATTGCTGCTGCCTGCTGAAAATCTCACCTCTTGAAATAGTCTGTGACTGTCAGCTCCATGTTGTTATTCTGTTAGGTGCTTTGAGTGAGTTTTTATCAGCCTCAACTTCTAACCTAATCTGTAATAAGTAGCTGCTTTGCTCTTTTTCTCTCTGATTTATAGACTACAGTAGTGATTTACAAAAAGCTTTATATTTGATGTTCAGAAACTGTTTGTGTCTTGTTGCTGTGTTATGAAGAAAACCGATCTGATGCACAGGAAACTATCCATTGTACTTTCTCTTTAATAATGATACAAGAAATGCTTAAAGGGAGGGCCACCTACACAAGACTGGCCAAAGCAGGCGATTGGTGACCCTGTGGGGCCCTAAAAGCCCAAGGTTCATTGCATGTCAATTGGTTTTGCTAGCTTAATTAATTGCAAATTTGTTTGGGAATTAGCAGCACTAAAGTACATTATCAACAAAGGCAGGTCCTTCATTATTAGCTAATTATGTAGGCATGTCTTGTAGAGAAACCCTTTGTCGAAATACTGTTTTAACAACTTATTATAATCATGATGCATTTTTCTAAAAATACGTTTAATGTAACTACCACAACCTTATGTAGAGTACACGTTCGCTTGGGCGAAATCGTATCGCGTGCGATTTATCGTCAAAAAAACTGTTACCGATGAAAATTTGCCACTTTGCGATAACGGCGATAAATGCCACTTGATGACGCATTTTTGTGTGCGACGTCCTCACCAAAAAAAATCTGTTTAAATCCAAACAACTGTACAGCGCACTGTGTTTTGCACATAGGGGTGTGTACTGAAATTCTGTACAGCAGAATTATTAAAGACCAGAGTATTGGTAAGCACCGGCATTTGAATTTTGATGTAATTTATTATCACACGGCTGCAGCGTCTCTCCTCTCTGCATCAGTGCAGCTCCTCCATACGCACACATACAGTACGCACACACAGAGGAGGTCAGTGTGTTTCTCTCACCCTGTCTGTCTGATCTGTTGATTTTCTTCATCAGCAGGATGTTTTATAAAGCCAAAGAGCTAAAACCCAACTTGCATTTTTGTTTTTTTCCACATATAAATTCACCCGCGATTCAGTTTTCACAGCAGCAGAGAAGCTGCATGTGGAGGAGACTTGTTGTTAATGACGGAGTTTATTAAAACAATCGAAACTAACGTGATGGTAAATGACATCGACACCAACCAGGTGCACTTATAAGATTAAACAACTGTATAAGGAGGATTTTACATTAAACAGAAACTGTCAGAAACTGTCAGACCTTCTCAGAGCAGAGCAAACAGGTGAGGGAGGGGAGGAGAGCAGATTGATCATTAATCAGTCGCGGATGTCTCCGTCCTCTCGGACTGATTAAAAAAATAAAAATGTCAAAACTGGTCAAAAACTGTACCTGGGTGTTCACACAAATAAAGTCTCTGTGTGTGAAACACTGCAGACTGTAACATCATGATGTTCACAGTCTGCCTGCTGTCATTAGTTTGACAGAGTCACAGAGAGGGTTGTGTCTAAAAGGGAACCCTAGACCCGCGAAAGATCACACGAGTGTAACTGATTTAGAGTCAAAAACATGCACGTGCAATTGTAACATTATTTTATCGTCATTTTTATCGTTATCGGCTAAATGCCATAAATTATCGGGATAAAATTTTTTGCCAATATTGCCCATCCCTAGTACACATTATTCCAAATAGTACTGGTTAGACTGGTCTCAATCTCGGAACTCATTGCTATCATCTGACAACAATGGCCAGTGTTTCAGAGCTTCTGGTGTCAACAGCAGCTATCCATGCCAAGACTTCGCTATCCATGCACCTTGACTTACTTGACTCAAACTTCAGCTTACTTTGGTTTTCTCAGTTTGGTCCCAGTTTGGTCTTGAACTTGAGCAGGCTTTTCCTCCCTTGGGCTCCTCTATAGATTGGGCCCAAAGGTCTCATTTATCTGTTACTAAGGTGGCCTGCTTGATTCAAGTGAGAGCGATTATTTCCGGTAATCTTGGTTATGGGTGGGTGATTGGCCCAAGTATTTGGTACTGTATGATGAAAGCACAGGTGCTGTCAACACCACAACTTCTGTGCACCGGTTGTTTGCAGTCCGATTAGCAACTTGAGACGCAAGCGTGGAGTTCAACTGACATCCAAGGAGAAAATTTCACTGCGGTGAACATGTTCTGACAAGGGACGTTAGACTGAACTTGAAGCAAACATTCAAGGTGAAATGAATGCTTACAAACTCAATGTAAAGATTTAAGCAGATCACGCATGGATTTGCTTTAGGCAGTGAGGCAAAGACCCACTTTATGCTTCAGCTTAAGCAAATAATCTGTGCTTATCCAAAATTTGGAAGACTCTTTTGCATGAGCATCAAGACAAGAGGAAAGAAGCTGTGGAGGAAAATAAGGGATACATCACATCACTGAAGTTTGAGACTATATGACGGAATCAGTAGATGTCCTCACTGGTCCAAAATGGAAAATTTACCTTAACCCACTGAAACACCCAAAGACACACCTTGTGGTCAGAGATTTTTATGAATCTACTCAGATCTCGGGTGTATATTAATACACACACCCCTTTCAGTTTTGCATTGCAAGTGTACCTGAACCCAGTTAGTTTTAGTCCAAAGTATGAATTGGACTGTCTCTGAGAGACCAAATCAGACCTTGGCAAAAAGGAACCAAGTCTACCCACCTTTGAAGTATTAGTCAAATACTGCTTTTACACCAAAATTACCACATATATGCAGGTTTTTTAAACATGGCTAAGGTTGCTAAAATTGAAATTGACCCTTTTCCCGTTGCTGGGAAAAGGGTTTTTTCCTGATGTTCACTGGAAAGCCAAGATCCAATTTATATCTGCTCAGGAGACCAGAGAAAAAGAGGTATTTAAACGTCTTTGTGTCCTTCTCTCACTACTTGTGTAGCTTCTGACTCAATCTCTGTGGTTTGAGGTTTAGCTTCTCTCCTGGATTGCTGTTTTTACGTTAAGGTATTGTTGTTATTTTACTGTTTAACATTTGCTTTCAGCTGGATAGTAGTCGTGTTAAGTTGCTGCTGTTCAAAACCCATTTCCTGATTTTGCTGCTTCTTAATAAAAGCATTTAGATAGTAAAATAACCGGGGACTTTTATTGTGAATAATTTGTAGGAATTTAGATGTTTATGTGCAGGTTACAGTCACTCGACTAAAGTCAAACAATTCATCAAGGGGATTCAAGTCAAGCCGAACATGTCCATGGAAAAAGAGCAGAAGTTACCAACAGAGGTGGGGAGTCTTCACCAAAAAGCGGCATATATTAGCATGTCCACCTGTTTTTCATGTTTCCGTCACTGCTGGTTTGAGCTGGAGCCAGTAAATACCTGTGACTACTGCAGAGTCATTTGACTGGGGTATAATGCGGGTGGTACCCTTTCTTATTGAAGACATGCCAGATGTTAAAGGGATTTTTGTCCAGTGTAAAATGGGCTAAATTGTACTCCAAAGTAAGTAACCAACTTTGTACGTTTCCATATCCAGTTTCAGTGTTTTATGTTTGGTGCCGAAGCAATGCTGAGGACGGCGTCTCGGCCAACATATCTGTTCCAATAGCGTGCGGGTCATCCAGCTATACCAGGGGAGTCAAAGCAGCTCAGGGGTCAAGAGTCCCTCAAGTGATGAAATTAACCATTCATTGATGTTCCTGGAGAGGGAGAGGGGGAAAGAGGGAGGAAAAGGGGGTTAGCTGCCTTATCATGCCACAGAAACCTGCAATCATCCTTGGAGGCAGATTAGAGAGCGGACCGGTGAGCCTGTGAATACCCTTCACTGCCTGAGCAGGTGGCCTCCCATACCAAGTACAGCACATTAATCCAGTCTGTTAACAAATAAGCAGCCCGGCTAATAGAGCACTGCCAGAGGCTTATGTTTCCACCATTACGGGGAGACTTGTTTAATTTGTCTCTGCTTTGGACAGAGTGAGGGGGGCGACGGAAGGAAGGAAGAGTGGGGGAGAAGAAGAGGGATAGAGAGTGGGATCAAATGAGGTAGGACGACAGGGATTGACGGAGAAAGAGAAGAGGGAGGAAGGGGGGAAGAAAGGGGGAGCGAAGGAGAGCTGAAAGGACAAAAGTAGCTGAAAAAGTGCCCAGCTTGGCGAGCGAGAGCGGGACTTAAACGGCGGGTTTGTGTAGTCAGCAGTATCACACACAGCCTGCTGTTCCCTATGAATGTTTGCCTGGCTTGTTGTCAATCAAAAATGGTGTTAAGTGAACTGCACATAATGTGTTTGGAATGAGCCCAGGAGACTTGTACTCCAAATATTACAAATGGTGATCACTACAGACACATATACATGCACACACACACAATCTTAAACTATTCTGAGGTGTTAAAGCTTCTGGGTAAAATTAGGGACTGTTTGAAAATTATTAGGGTGGTGAGGGGGCATATATTATAATTCTATATTTCTAATACTTTTTAAGCAGGCATTTTGTTAATACTTTCTTTGGAATAATACTTATCATACACACATTAGAAGTGGAATTAGAAATTTAATTCTTGGGTGTTCGACATTAACCATGTGGTAGGAAAAAGTTCATCTGAGGCCATCAAATATTCCATGTACGTGACCCCATGTGGTCACCATACTGTGAGCATTTGCCAACATAACGTTACAGTTCCACAAACATCTCGATTCCTTTGCACCTTTTAGTTCAACATCCTACAAAAACAGCAACCAGTACTCGTCACCTGCTCACCACAGATATGTCAGGGCTACTGAAATACTGAAGAACAAAACAGCAACAAAAATGTTGGAGTGCATGGAAGCAAGAGTTAAGTGACTAGAGTACAACATTGAGGGGTTTAATGTACTGTGGTGTGTGCCGCCAGTTTCCCCAACTAGCTAAGATGAGAAGATATAGAGAAGAGAAGTCATATTTTATCTGAAACAAGGAAACACCACATCACAGTTCGCATTACTTGCTACCCAGTTTAGGGGCCCATGCAACCAGTGTCTCAAATTGTTAGCATCTATACTTGTTCTTTCACTAGATTTTGATTGTTTGATTGTTCTAGCTGGCCTCTATTATAGACTAAAGAGATCTAAACTAACAGGCTACACTTGAATTAAACTATGAGACTATTTTATTAAATCACCTGTTTTTAACTTAATGCAGTGATGAAGACCGAAGTGAAGGACTGAAGAGATAACATTTAATTGCTCCATGTGTATTCTATGTTTCTCATAACTGATATATCAGTCTTGTTAGCTAGTTTACTGGAAAAATAAAGCCCTCAAAACTTATTTTTGACCCGTGCATATGGCCGATTGCATGACTCCCATCATACACTAAAGCCAACATTTGCATATACTTTTTTTGTTTGTTTAAAGTTATAATGCAATATTTTCCACTTTTTCCTACATTGCATATTTTGTTGAGTTGTGTACTTCAGTTATCTCAGATATTTCCAACAATGCTCAAACCCAGAGAAACCATAATTTTATTCAAGGTAACAGTTCCTTTGATTTGGTCACCTGTTAATGGCGTCCAGGGAAGAATGGGATATGTGAGGAGGGAGGCTGGCAAGCGTCACTAAATGTAACATAAATGACATTTGAATACATTACCTCCACCGTGAACATGATTTTTGCCTGAGTCATGTTAGATAGATTTTCAATGGCAGCTGTGGTTGTTTAAACAATGAAGACAACAACTCCCATGATCCCATACTACTTCACGATCGTGATCAAGCTACGTCTTTTGTTATTGTTTTGATGCAAGAGATCCCTAACAGCAGAAATGACATAGTTTTCATTTTCATCTGAATTTAGGGGCAAGTCCAAATTTAAATACCCTCCCCTGCCCTCCAAATAAGGCCTGACTACTCTCCTTTTAGTAAAAAATAGAAAGTAAGTAGCCCACTCTCTTCAACCTCCCCTCCCCACTTATAATTGTTATATAGTCCCTTAGTGGACTGAACTGTATCTGATCTAAAAAGATGCTCAGTTAATGACATTGGTCAGTGATTTATTTGTGGATGTGTCCTGTGTTGTCTTGTTTCCATTAGCACCAGTGAGAACAGCCTTTTACCTCTCTGATTCCCTGTAGTCCAGTAGCAGCCATGTTCCCTAATGGGCCCACTGACATGCGTTCAGCGGTAATGATCACCTCCAGGGATTTCCCCTTAGTTTGTCTCAATGACGGACGCCCACGAGGACAAATCGATAACCGGCCCACTGTCGCCACCCAGGTGACTATTTTCATCTCAAATTTCCTCTCTGGTTTGGATGAACGCCTCCAACCTGCCGCTCTGGGCCACTTTTCCTCTCATCTGGCTTCTCTCTCCCACTCCTGCTTTTTTCTCTCCGACAAAACATCTGAAGTTGTTTTTTTCAGGCACTATATTTGAAGTCTGTAAAGACACTAGCGACTGTCTGAATGAGCAGCTAAATGTCGGAATGAATAGAAGAAAACGCACTGCAGCAAACGCTCATATTACCATTCATGCCAGGGGGTTGTTTTGGCTTATGAGGGTGCAATATTCCTCTTTTAATCACTTTAGCTCAATAGTGATATTGTTCTAATTCATTTTCCAGCTTCTAAAGGCAATTTAAACTAATTTGCTTAAACTACTGTTGTATTCTATTACAGTAAACCTCTTTAGCAAAGAAACTGTATGTTAATTAACAACAACTGCATTATGTGACAGTGATAGCTCAACATGAACATTTCATCATAACAAACTTTCAGAATAAATTTAGAGCTTCAAGTAATGTATTCATGCATTTTAAACTACAAACCCCGATTACAAAAGTTGTTCCCAGACGCTTACTGAGTGTTGTTAAAAGAGAAGGTGATGTATCACAGTGGTAAATACGTCCCTGTCCCAACTTTGTTGCAAGCTTCGAATTCAGAATGATGTATATTTACAAAAAAGCAATAAAATTAATCAGTTTGAACATTAAATAATTTGTACTGTATTCAAAAAGTTTTTGCAAGTCATTGCATTCTGTTTTTATGTTGTGTTTTTTTTTTTTTTTTTGTAGAATTGGGGTTTAATTTACCCTCAGTTTCAAGTTGAATGGAAGACAGTGACAGCAATATTCCCATGATATTTCCGGGGAATGTCTGTCCAAGCTATTTTAGCAATTAATTGTGGGCTGGTCGTTGATTAGTAATTTCTTTCAGGGCCAAAGCGGGGCGGTTAGCCGGCCTCTCGTAAATCCCCTCGTCTTCATCAAACCTTATTTCCTACTAATGAGGTTTATTAGATTACAACTCCAGCTCACACGTTTAACAAAAGATTAAATTGGAAGAACTCTGTGGCGAATATGTTTTTATAATACAGCCGTAATGAGTGAAAGTTAAGGAAATGTGAAGCGCTAAGCAGGAATAAGTCATTGGACATGCTGAACTAGGCCGGGAGGGCCAGAACGCTCAAAGAGGCGCGTAATGCTGTCGGATAGCTCCTAAATGAAAGTGACGTGACAGCGCTAATGAGACGGCTTCACATTACGTGTGACTCCCGCCTGAGGGACACATTATAGCTGACTTAATGAGAGGAGATATTGTACACAGGCACTTTTGTAGTTGAGCGATGAGACCGCCGGCCTTGCTGCTGAGGTACAAGCCACCACAGCAAGCAAGTGGTTTGTTAAAGAGGCTGACAGGTTGAGCAACAGGGAGTGCGCTGGCTAAACGCTCATTGTTGTGACCGAGGCGTCGGGGTGAGATGAGGTCAGGTCTGATTCACATATAACCAGAAAAGGCTGACAACACTGGGCTTAAAAATAGAAATCCTGTGCGTCAGTCTGGAGGGGAATTAAGGTTAATAGCTTCTGTGACAGTGTTTACAAGACAATACAACTGTTGCTTTTAATTTGGTTATAAAGCTCATGTACTGTTTTATGGACGATTACCTGGGATTGATACGGAACCTGTGTTATTCAGTATATCACACCCTCATCATTGTTGAATTAGACAATAGAATAAAGTGTACAACAAGCATCTAACTTTATCTAACTATATAATCATATAGTGTTACACATAACATACATCATACACTTTGTTTTCAGTTGATCACTGTTAGTCACCCCACGTAACTGGGACATTCATGACAATGACTCTGATGTACATGCACACTCCTACAATGCTGTAGATTCACTGTGTAATTGTGATGAATTGCTGTTCAATCAATTAATCAAACTTTATTCATATAGCTCAAGTCATACATCAAATGCAACTCCAAGTGCATAGACATAAAAAGAGCTATAACATGTAAATAAACAACATTTACACAAATAAAACAAAAAATAAAACACATGAAAATAGGAGATAAATTTAAAAGTAAAGTGCAAGCAAAAATCAACCATGCTACATAAACGCCAGGCTAAAAAGATGTGTTTGTGGTTGTCTTTTAAAAGTACCCATAATCCCTGCTCCCCTCAGGTCCGCATTCTGGGGCCGCAGTGGCTTAGGGCGGCCTCGCTGTGGATCTTAGACAGAACCCTTGGAACAATCAAGAGAGAACTACCAGAGGAACTGAGGGAACTAGTGGGCACATATCTTAAAAGGTAAAAACTCAGACAGGAAGTCGGGAGCTAGACCATTTTTTAGCCAATAAAAGATTCTTAAAATTGGTTCTAAAACTAACGGGTTGCCAGTACTGAATTTTGTCCAAGTTGCAGCTGAACGACAGGTCTTTTTGATAAACCAGAGAGGAGGCCATTACAATAATCAAGTCTGGTTGTAACAAAAGCGTGCACAAGTTTTTCAGCATCGGCCTGGGAGAAAAGCAGACAAACTTTGGCAATATTTTTTATGTGATAGAAGGCAGATTTTGTAATATGTCGGATGTGGGTTCAAAACTTTAATTTGAGTGTCATTAACTTCAGTTTAGAGGTCAGTTTCTCTCTGCGTGCCTCTGCTCCGCTGACAAGTACCTCAGTCTTGTTGTCAAGGTTGGACAATTTTCTAACTTAAAAAGTGACGGAACGAAACAGTAAACGCAACCTGTCAACACTTTATAATTGATCAACAGCACTTTTAATTCACAGACAGATCTAGACAACAACTACTGACATCAACTGACACTTTGACTCTTTTCAGTGCTTTAACTTAAACTGCAGCAAGAAAAGAATTAACATTTCAAGACATTTACACCTGTTTTCAGTATTTTCACCTGCATCTTTTAGTGCCAGCAAGCCCAATTAAAGTTTCTATTCTGGTTGATTTAATTTGCCACCCATCTGTACTTTTGGCATTGTGAGATGAGAAATGGAACAAAATGCTGATTTTCCATAAATAACTAAGTTTGTATAACTCAAACAATTACGCATGTACCTACCATTTACCTCTAACTTTATCCTGTGAAGGATCTTGGCATCATTAAATAATTATAAATAGCCTGTTGCTTTATGGCTTGTTGCAGTTCCTCTAGCGATAAACCCTGTCTTTACAGGAAGTATTAACACTGACACTGGGGAGGGAGTGTTAGCTGCGGTGGATGCAGCCATGTGCAATGTGTTGACACCCTGCTCGCTGTGCTCTGGTCAGGCCTCAGTCGCCGTCTGGGTGACTGATGGATCTCCAGCATCTATTGACTGGAAAAGAAGAGAAAAGAGAGGGTCACCGGGAGGTGTGTGAGGGGAGGGAGGGTATGATCGTCTGTCCGACTCTCCACAAGACACAAGTCACACCTCATTAGTAGGTAGTGGAAAAGAGAATGGCAGTTATGTCTGCCGTGAAAGTGCTGTCTCACACAAACACACACGCACATTGACACACACACACACACACACACACACACACACACACACACACACACACTTCTACCCCAATTACCCCTATCCTGTCCCTTGAGCTGACGGGTTGAGTTATGCTGACAGGCACCCCTCTAGAAAGTGCGGGGAGGGAGAAAGTCAAAAGAGGGGGAAGGAAAGAGGAGAAGGAAAAAAGTGATGGAAGGGTGAAAGCTGGGGGAGTTCAGAGAGGGGAGGAGAACAGAGGAGGGAGAATAGACGGAGAGGGGAAAGGGGGGAGCCGCATCACGCGGCACGAGGCAGAATGAAACATGTCTCCTTGTCACCTGCCACACACTGTAAATGGATGGCCCCCGCAATCTTGCCATCAGCGACTTATCTCTGCAGCCCCAAAGTGGAAAAAAGGCGAGGAAAAGGGAAGGGAAGGAAGCTGGAAAATGGTAGAGAAGAGTTTCTGCTGCCGCAAAACTCACTGTAATTTGTTACAATTTCTAAAGACAAATATGACAGGATGGAATTACTCTGCCACCACTGAGGCAGTCATTTGCAAATGCCATAAAGTGCAGGTATAAATCTCTTACCCAGATCCACTTAATCTGAGGCTTCTGGGCTCTTCAGCAGCCGCCGTCTTGTCAAGCATGTGTTTACAGTGAAAGGTCTTTTGGAAAAAAAAGGGAAAAAAGAAGAGGAAGAAACACTGTACAGTAGAGATGGAAGTGGCTGGTACACAGTGGTGACTGATGCTTTCTGTAGAAGCCAAAAAACAGGTAAAAAGCTTTGAAGGCCTGCAGATGATTTTGACAGATGTCCTGCAATCACGGCAAAAACTTTTCACATGATTTATACTGTCGACAGACCAACAAGTCGTGAAAAGATAAAAGACGTTTGACATGCTCTTATTCAGTGTGTGGCTGCAGTTTGGCAAAGATTCTGAAGGCTCTGTGATTTCAGACATTATTTAGGAGGAAGTTATGGAAAGAAATTGTTATTTTGCTTAAATGACTTGAGCCACACAAAAATTAGCATTTTGAAAGGTTTGAAAACCTTGAAACTTCACTTCCAAAAGTTTTGACATGAGTTGCAAAGGTAAATTGGGTTTTGTACGGCGAAGTTGTGGCAAGTACTTTTTAACATGACGGGGGTCCGGCACAGGCCAGCAACAGCCTGATGGTAGCATTAAGGCAGGGCTCTATAGTTTCTGTGATGACGTAATCACTGCCGGAGTCGTGCAAGTGAGAAAAGATATAACACAGATTTCATAGGGCCCTACATTAAGTTGGTGCTAAAAGCTGACTGGGGTTTTGAAAATATTGCTACATAATATGGTGTTAGAAATAATGAATAAACAATGTACAGTCTTGGAATGCTGTGTTTTCAACAACAGAAGAAACTAAATTGCGACTTTCTTGACTTGTAAAATTATCTTACGAAACTAAAGGCCCCTGATGCCCAGGTAGGGGTCAACTTAAGCCCTGTGGGGGAGCAAGTTTTGACCTGGTGAAATGATGTGAAAAAAATAATAAAGTTCGAAGTTCATTCTTGAACCGTGGGGCTGTTCTTGGGCTTTCAGTCCCACCACATGTTCTTGCTCAGTGTCATTAAACTGTGGATGTTGAAATGTCTTTTCTCAATCTTTTTCTGAGCACGTCAACTTCTCATTCATGTTGTTCATTCCTGACCTTGTAAACCAGTTGACAGAGTGATGGAAGTGGCTGGTACACAGTGATGTGTGATGCTTTCTGTTGAGGCCTCAACATGACTTCAACAGTCACGGCAAAGACTTCTCACAGGATTTATACAGTAGTCAGGCTATCAACTCCAACTATTACATGGAGGAAAGACAATCAGCATGTCTTTATTTGGTGCAAGGCTACGATCAGCATATCTGTCAAAGTTTCTAAAAACTCAGTGATTTCATACAATACTTGTGGGAAAGTTATAGAAAGAAATTAGTATTTTGTGTTTGATGTCTTGAGGCAGACTTGCTGTAAGCAGAGATGGCACATTCTTTACTCAAGTACAGATACTTGTGTAAAAAAGACTCTGATAAAAGTAGAAGTACTAATTCAAATTCTTTACTTAAGTCAAAATGGAAAATGTGCAGGCTCTGACCTGTACTCAAAGTATGAAAGTAGCCCTCTGAAAGACATTTCTGCCAGCTGTGTCTGTGCCTTTTATCCGCAGCTGAGTCTCCCGCTCTTGCCTGTTTGATCTTGTTGCGTCTTTTATGTTGTTTTCGTCTTGTTACAACTGCCATGCACGATAAGCAGTGATGGATACACTAAGGAACCGTCTTTTCTATGTGTGATTGTTCCATCCATTTAGGTTGAAATCAGTCTTGATGTTGAGAAGCACAATGATGCAAATAAAAATTATCAGTAATTCCTCTCAAATGCATTAAAACTAAAGTAACAAGACTGTTTTGAAAATGTGAGGAGTACATGTGAAGTACAGAGTTTAGTGTTTAAATGTAGGAAGTAAAATTAAAAAGTTGTCAGAAAAACAAATATTCAAGTTAAGTACAGATATAGATACAGATCTGGCTGAAAGTCATAAATCGAGCACTTTGAAAGATCTGAAACTTGACAAACTGCAAATTTAACTTCCAAGACTTGACATGAGTTAGAAAAGTAAAGTTGAAATCAAAAAGAGATTGACCTGGAGAGTTTTGACCAGGTGATATCCTGTAATTGTTAAAGTTAATTCTTGAATTTTTCCTCATCATAAGCTTGTTCTGGAGCTGATCTCAGGCTTTGATTCCTACCGCATGAGCTTCATCAGCAGACAGAGTTTGCTCCGTGTCACGCAGTTAAAAGCAGATGCAGAAATTTCCTCTGGACTTTTTGTCTGTGCCAGCTGAAAACTTGAGATTCAAAATCAGTTATTCATTCAAGTTCATAATGGCAGAAGAAAGTGCTGATTGGCTCTGACAGCTGGTTTGACAGGTGCTCTTTAATGGGGAAGGTAAAAGTACAAAAAGACAACAAGATCCAGGAAGTGTTGCTTGATATAAAGTTATGCAGACAACCATGAAAAAAAAAACACTAAGGCACTCTGTCTTCTGATGAAACAATATCATAAATTTATTCTTCAAGCACAGCCTTTGTAAACAGTGTCACAACTGTCATCAGTCAGATTTATTTGTCTTTTTAATATAGACAAAAACTTTAAAACTTAAAGAATAAATTTCTCTAGAAGGCGGAGTGTCTTTTTTTCCATGGTTGTCTCCATAACTTTATATCAAGCAAGACTTCCTGGATATTATTGTCTTTTCATTTATTCAGTCATTATGAACCTTGTAAACCAGCTGACAAAATGGTCTCCCCTTAAGGTCCGTTTGTTGCTGTTGTTGAGCTTTTGATCATGTCAAATTATTCTCATCATTTTCAATTTTATTTTTACTCCAATTTTAATTCATCAAAGTAAGAATAAAGTTTTAAAAACCTCAAGTTTTAAACAAACATGGATGGGAAAGCGTTACCTAACAGTCTTGTATCTTGATAAAGCGTATTACTTGACCTTAACAACAACAAAGAGGCGTACAAATACAAGGAGATGCAAAACAGCTGCAGAGAAACAGACAGATGAAAAAAAACCCAAATAGTTGCTAAATGACAAAACAAATACAAAGGGGTGAAAAATGTCTACAAGATGCAAAGAAAATGCATAGTTGCAAAATTCATTGAAAAAAAAATTAAAAAGAACTACAAAGAGACACAAACTGACTACAAAGAGATTCAAAATAAATACAAATAGATGCAAAATGACTACAAAGAGACAGAAGATGACAACAAAGAGACACAAACTACAAATTGATGCCAGATGAAAAAAAACAAATCCAAAGAGATGCAAAATGTCTATAAAAAGTTGCAAAACAACTATAAAGAAACATAAAATGACTGTAAAGAGACGTACAGCAACTACAAATAGATGTAAAATGAAGTCAAAACTAGTCAAAGACTTGAGACGTGACATTCACTTGTCTTAAATGTCCTCAGATTGACATTGGTCATGCCAAAAATGACATAAGAGCAGTGTTGTTAAATGGGTGGAGAAACTTTTGTGCCTATGCATCAGTTCGTTTGAAAAAGACACCTGCCTTCAATTTTTATTTGTTAACAAGTTTCATTTTTCTCGCCTGCAGTTGAGCAATTAGCAGCACCGCTGTTGAAATCGTTAGCCGTCTGCGGTCACGTCGTAGTAAACATCTCATATGCACTGCTGCTAGACAAAACACAACAGTGCAGGTGCTGGCATTCGAGGCATTAACAACAGCGATGAAAGATGATCACACGGCACAGAGTATTATCAGCGCATCAGACAGTGAGTGATGAGTACAGTCACTGCCTTAATTTATGCATTGCTACTCCGTCTTGTCACCGCTGTTCAGCTCGAAGGATTTTACTTCCACCACAAGGAAGGCAGGATGGAGGGAGCGAAGGAGGGAGGGAGGGAAAAAAATAACAGTGGCAAGCGTGGATTTTCTACTTCCTCCCTGACCAAATCCCACCATTTCAGGAGATTAACCTCGGCATGCGATAAATGTTCGACTTCTTCTTCCCTTCCAATTTCCTTGGAGCTAGAAACTCCAGAAGCCAGCGCGGCATGTAAGATAAAAAATGATCACCTAATTCACTCAAGCACAAAATACATTTCTGGAGAGAGGAGGAAAAGCGGGCAGAAGAGGGAGAGAAAGAGAAGGGAGTGTGTCACCAGTGCACTACCTCAGTCCTCAGTTCAGAATTCTCCTCCATCAATTATTATTAAATGAAGCACTTACTCAAAAGGACCTGTGTATAGCAAATAGGTCGTACCGCTGTGATTGTCTGTAGAATTTCTTCTTTTTCTCTTATCCTGCTGGATTAATCGTATTGTTCAGCTTTCTCCACTACCCATAGTGCACCTCACATGGCAGCTGTGCTCAAAACGCTGTTGATTGCTGAAGGTGCCCTCTGCAGATTGCTGCTGCCACTAAGCCATTTAAATGGAGTTGTTAATAAAATGTAGCCATGATTGCCTTCCACTTCCCGCTCGTCTCTGGTTTGGCAGATGGTTGTCGCAGGACTAATGTAGGATTTAGGCTAACCACCAAACTGCACTTAAATGTTAAAGTCGAACTGAAATACAGAAAATACAAAGAAATCACTGTATACATACACTGTATACATACTTGTGTATTTATTTGATAAAAATTGTAACTACCAAAAGGCAGAAATTGCTTTTTTTTTCTGCCATGATGGGGCCTCGTATGTGACTATTTTCCAGAGGGTGTGAATTTTTGGTTTTGCCTGATAATGTTGGTTGTAGTAATTTGGTTGTTGCAATATCTGTATAGACTGAGCAGGCCTACTTTTTTTTTAACCAACAGTGGCAGCTGATGGGTTGTTTCACTTGAAAAATGTCACTGAAAGAGAAGCTAAATGAGAGAAAAGAGATTCACAAAACTTCAAAGAGATGCAAAACAAGTCCAAAGAGACACAAAATGACTACAAACATACATGAAACAACTACAGTTGGATACAAAATGTCTATAAAAAGATTCAAAACAACTACAAACAGGCACAAAATGACAAGAGACACAAAACAACAACAAAGAGATGCAAAAAGCTTATAAAAAAAGTTGCAAAACAACAACAAAGAGATGCAAGACAACTACAAAGAAACACAAAATGACTATAAAAAGATCCAAAAATAACCACAGACACACAAAACAACTACGAATAGATGCAAAATACAAAGAAACATAAAACAAATACAATAATGCAAAATGTCTGTAGAAAAGATGCTTAACTACAAAGAGACACAAAAATGGCAACAAAGAGACCCCATAACAGCTACAAATAGTACAGTCTCCCACAATGAGATGCAAAATGGCAACAGAGAAATGAGAAAGAGACACAAAGACCACACGGAGACGCAAAAGAACTTCAAGAAAATGCAAACATTGCAGCTATGTCCTTTGTTGTCTTTTTGTGACTCTGTCAGTCAGGGTATATACAGACAGTTCACCAGCATGTGTTGTAAAGAGTTGATTATCTGTGACAGGACCGTTTTCTACATTAATCCATTACATCATTCTGTCGAGATTTTTAAAAAAATAGTATCAGTGTTCACATTAATATTTTAAGTAGACAAGAGACACAATTTCAAAACCTCTCAAATCACAGCTGACCATGGCTACTAATATTTTCTTGGGCTGTCAGCATTCCTGCCTTACTCACTGACTTGTTGAGTTAACATTTGAGTCAGTGCCACATGCGTGTTTGTGTGTTTTGAACTGGTCTTTTAAATATTCTTGTTATTGCTCAAATGTGCCAGCGTTCTATCACTGCTGGCAGTCAGCCTCAGAGCTTCATCTGAAACCTCGCTGGGGCAGTTTATTACATCGAGATGTCATCCAAGACATTTTTACCAGCCAAAAGTTGCCTCTAATGATCCATTAAAGCTTGGATGTGTTTCTTCACCAGCTCTCGCCTTTCTTTTGGTGTTGATCATGTGTCTGACTCACTGGTAGAACAAGTTTTATTTACCTGAATGATCCAACAATGGAAAAGAAAGAAAACTATTGTTAATACAGTAACTGTAGTCAAGTAGAATGGAGCTTTTCAGATGTCCGTCCATTCATTCAGTGGCAAACTCAGGCCGTTATGCACTTAAGGTGACACCGTTCCACTTCCTTGTTTAGATAAAAAATTGTGAACTAAAAACACACAGAAATATTAAACTATTTAAAGGCACGTAGAAGCCAAGTAATTTTCTAGTATTTAGGGCAGTCTATATGGCACTGCATATTTTGTCCACTGGAAGGACACCCCAGAGGGAACTTTACCACGTTTTGTCCACTAGAAGGGCACCCTAGGGGGCTCTGCATCAAATTTTATCTGCCATAGGGGCATCCAAGAGAACAATTTTGTGCCTTTTTTTGAAAATGGGGGCACCAGAGGGGGTTATCGCCTCTCCCGCCCCTGCTGGGGCCTGCCAGTCCACCACTGCATTCCTCATCGATACCCGCTCATGTTTCGGAGGGTCATAGGGGTCGGGGTCGTGGGTGTACCCCACCTCTAAACCTTGCCAGTCCATCACAGTGCTGACACATAAAGACAAACAACTGTTCACACTCACATCCACACCTACGGGCAATTTAAAGTCTCCAGTTAACCTCACCTGCAGGTCTTTGGACTGTGTGGAAGCTGGAGCACCCGGAGGAAACCCACGCTTTTAGATGTGAATATGTAAATGGTGTGATTAGCTGCAAATCACTTCATATGGAGGCGAAGAGTGAAGCAATCACATTTTACTTTCTGGCTTTCCTTAGCCAAAATACCTCCTACACATCTGAATAATGCATATGGACAATTGTTGGACTAATTAATGTCCACCAACCTACCTGCACCATGAAAAAGGTTTCCCTTGACACAACGAGTTAATGAGCCCATTGGTGACGCAGCCACCAGCGGTCTGTTATGGAGGAGGCGAGCGATAGTGAGTGGGTGGATTATGATGGTGATTAGAACCAGTGGGTCAGGAGGGCCCATTCAATTGTCATCAATACCGACGAGATAGGATATCATGCTAAAGCAGTGCTTCGTGTACCACAGGCACAGACACGGTGCCAGTGGGTAGAGGTATTTGAATATTAACTGAGAGGTGGGAAATACATAAACACTCCATCTTGTTGGCAGAGCCTGTTTGTCTGTCCCCGCAGAGTGTTGAATGTATGCCATGGCTGTGTCGGCCTGCATCCTTGTGATAAAAGGAGGGAAAAATTACACAGGCTCTCTTTGGCCAGACACTAACATATTCATTAGTGAGGAATGAGTGACTGGGCTGGTTGAAATGTCACTGGGCCAAACCGTCTCCCTGGACTAATGACCTCTCCATGTCTATGTTAGATGGAGTCATAATATTCTGGAGGTATTAACTCTTCCTGAACAATAACCAGTAGGTATTATCTGGCAGTAATATTTACTGTATTGGTGTAAATGTAACATTTGTATTCCATTGTAACAGTGACATGACAGAAATGACCGTTTTGATGATTATGATAATGATGATTAATTGTTACATTTCATGCAACCAGACTAAAGGGTGGTCACCCCCAAGAACAATAAGTCTATCAAATTTATAATAGGGTTTCCCTGACTAAATTTCAACTAGTAGTTGTTAGTTCAAGTCATTAGTTGACTAGTCGTTGCACATTTATGATACAAATTGGTTTGTAAAATGTTTTATATCAGTTGATATCGATAATTATTGATCATGTTGGTCATCGAGCACCAGGACCAATAACTAGCAAATGGCAGCTTCAGCACAGGAGTGCGCTGGTGACCTCAGTGTTACACGCGAGAAGGTCTGACTTGCAACAATCCCGCGGGTTTGATGGTGAGGTGCAGCTCCCTTTTTCCTGTGACTAAAGGATAAATAAGAACTTGGTTCCACTAAGACTCTTCTCACTGACAAACAATTTGGTTGACTTTTAACTAACAACAGCCCTGTTGACAGCTCTATGAGGCTGTAGCCGCTGTAGCGGTGCTTTGAGCTAAAAGCTAAAGTTAGCATGCTAACATGCTCACATAACGTTTACTATGTCTTTGTTTAGTGTGTTAGCATGCTAAGATAAGATAATTGTGCTATCATGGGAATCTATCTTATAGTTGTCCAGAATTGAACTAAAAACAAAAAATCAATTTCACTAGAATCACTAGGAGGTATTTTCTGTGTACAAAATTTCATGGTAATCCACCCAGTGGGTTTTGAGGTATTTCAATCTGAAACAAAATGTTGGACTGACCGGCACTGACACACTTAGACTCGTGCTGCTAGCATCGATAAAAATGCCAAACCATCAGTTGTTCCAGCTGTTAAAATGAGCATTTGATGCAATTAATAGGGTAATGCGAAGAGAAAAATACTTGTTAGATAAGTGGCTGGTGAAAATAATAATCAGTCACAGCTTCAAATAACACTGGTGCATCTGACACCTGTTTTCACACAATTTATACACAAGTAGGAGATATCAGAGCCCTACACCCTAAACCCACACGTCCCACATGTAATTACTACATGAAGGTTGACCTGGATGTTTTCCCATGTTGCAGCTGGTATTTATAGTAAATAACAACCATGTAAAGGATGAATTGCCCTCCTAGAATGCATTTGTGTTTGTTAAATGTGTAAAAGTGTCTTCATATGGAAAATTGAGCTAAACCGTCTAATGCAAAGTTGCATCTTTTGAGATGAGTGTGAATTTGTGAAGTCAGAGCTGGAGATCTGCTGTCTCAGGTCGCTCTCCAGGAGGCTGGCTGCCCCATGGAAACAGCTTTTGCAAATAGTCCAGGTTATGAAGTGTCAGGAGCCGTGATGAATAACTCTAATGATCAAGTGTGTGTTCTGGGTCACAGCAGTTAAAAGCGGTCAGGGTGGAACAAAATGCAACATGGCAACAACTTGTCCTTGCCGACACCACTGCGGCGAGGTAAAAGCCACACAGGCCTTACGTGTTAATACACCTGACAAAATGCTCCCTCGCTGATTGAACGCTAAAAGCCCTTCTGAGCAAAGCCAGACGGGGCTTTTTCTCCCGCGCAGGTGACTGCCGGCTGCCGCTGTCAGCTCCAATCACGTTGCCTTCTGTACCACGCTGTTCCTCAAACGCTCAAACCGAGCAAGGCTTTTCTCTTGCCACCTCCCTCCTCCCCTGTTGTTTTATTCATAGGGCTCAGGGTTCATTTGCCAAGTCTTCTGTTGTAGATTTAAGAAGACAAACAGCGCTGCAAATCCACCAGAACAGTGTTAGACTAAATGACATTTTGCTCTGCCGCCTGGCTAATCGTAAAGAAAACAGTGGCGGATCAGCGCTTAAACCTCGTGTCTTCGGGCAGATATCATGCTCAGTATCGCGGAGGGATCCTTTGAAGTGTTTGTTGTCTTCCAGAGGGCCCCCGGAGGAAATGCTTCTTTCGTTCACACACACACACACACACACACACACACACACACAATCAGACACACGCGTATGCGTGCATTTACACACAAGCACACACCCTGAGAGTTAATGGTAGGGAAGACATTAAACAACACGCTCCTGTTTGTGTTACTGGTCGCATATTGGTGGCACTGATGGTGAGGATCCCTCTGCTGCTTTAGTGCTGCTATGCTTATGTCTCAGCAGCAGGATCACCTGAGAGCCACTAAAAGCATGTCAGACCAGCGCTAACACAGTGTGCTGTTTTGCACATGCATAAATTGTCAAAAAACCATTCAGGAGTTTGGTGGAATAAATCTTTGATCATTAACTTAACGTAAATACACAATACCCAAAATACCCAAGTTCATCTAACTTGAATTTTTTGATTTGACATGAGTTGAATAAATGTACTGTACAACTTTTTTACAACTTTTTCCCCCTTTTTGGCTAGCTAGCAGACAATATAATTTGTTAAAACTTTTTTAGCTAGCTAACAAACTATAATTTTTTAGCTACCTATAAAACAAACAATGCAACATTTTGTTAAGGAATAAAGAGCAATCAAAATGTCCCCCCCCCTCTTTTACACATATGTCCCAAAAGCACTTGAATTTATTTATTTTAATTTGTATTCTTTTTAATTTGGGTAAGCAGGCATCTCCATATTGATTATTATTGATTTACTAAACAGACACCAATTTTTAAATTGTGCAACAGAGCTTTGCTTAATTTCAAATCTGTATTAACCTAGTCAAAAATAATAATAATAAACCTAGTTTTACTAAACTCTGATTAGTACTAATCTTAGACTGAAATAATCTTTGTTGATGCAACCCAGTCTAACCCTTTATGTTAAAACTAATAGTTTATTTTACAGTGTACACAGAAAGGAGAAGAGCAGTAAAAGTATGTTTGATAGGTTAATGCACGTGTAGAGATAAGAACACTTTGTGAAGACTACCGGACACAACACAACACAAACACACATATATGTTGTGTAGCTTCAGGCGAGAGCCTATAAAAACATATTAGAAAAGAAGAATCCTGCCAGGAAGAACGCTAACAATGGGGGGGGGGGAACTGTGGGATGGCCCGCTTATCTTTGGGTGAGACTCAACTCTGCAGATTTAGAACGAGGTATCGCTCCAAGAAGCAATATTAAAAATTGTTTTTAGTCATGGTCGGCCAATTAGTTGTTATTTCTTGAGTCACATCTGAATGGCTGCCATGCGCCTACTCTTAGTTGCATATTTAGCCTTAAAGACAGATCATGTGCAAAAAAAAGAAGTCTGAAAATATTCAGTGAGAGCCTACCTGTGCCAACATTGTATGAGTGCTGGCAGGCACTGGCAGCACACTTTATGCTGCCATACTCTTAAATAAATTGATAATAAGCTCAACAGAATGCGGTGAATTAAATGGTTTTATTACATTACCAACAATGCGTTAAATTACAGGTGCATTTAGAGGTCAGATATCGACAAGTGCACTAAGCCATGACACCTACAGTAAGTCACACTAATGACTGCATGGGGTATGGGTTCGGTCGGGTCTCTTCACCAAACTGGCAGCCATCTCTTCGTAAGAGACAGCAGTGGCCGTCTCAGCCCCGTCTCATTCTGTCAGCCTCTGACTCACTGACAGAAACAACTTTCTTTCCCCTGTTGTTTGTCTGTGGGCGCTCCAAACTTAGCAGCATCACGACGGTCACGCATGAAGTGTCCAATAAAGAGATACGACGCTGGGCAGGTTGGCACTCCTGTCAGTAGCCAGCTGTTTGCTAGACTGGCTGTGTCTATGTGTCTGTGTGTTTTCTCATTCGTGTTTGTCTCGGGTTTGTTTTGACAGCGACATCGAGCGCTTGCATGTGTTCTGTTTATGTCTCCATCCATCCATCCGAGCAGTCATCTATCTATCAGTCTATCTATCCATCTATTCATCACTGTTATTTAATGAGACGGCATCGCACATCAAGGTTCATTGGCTGTGTGCAGACAAACCCAGATTTAATTAGGCCCCACCACTGAAATGCTTGCCCTCGCTGGCGAATGCACTGGCTTCATAAAATAATGACACATTTACATTTAACCATGTAACCTATTTCTAATTAGTCAGTTGGGTTTTGGTTTTTTTTTCATGATGGCGGAAAGTTCAGCAAAATGACAAACAGATGTATTGCCAATTATCATGCATTCTGAACAGCTCATTATTCCTTCATTTGTTTTCACCGTCATCTATCTCGTTTTTGGCTCTCAAATTTGTACAAGTGAGCTTGTGTAACCGAGCTGAGAGTCGGAGCTGGCAGGACCTGAATGCTCCTCCTTGTGTCTTGACTGGCTCAGCAGTTGCACCTCCAGCCAGTTGAAATCAATGGGGGCAGTGGGCAACTGCGGCTCTGTGTGCAGCAGATGGCAGAAGAATGGCCCTTCCTCCTACTGTGGCGCGCTCAGCGACATACAAATGGGTCAGCTCTCAGCGCTGGTCACATAGTATCATGAAGCCAGGGCTCTGGTGTAGTGGGGTTGTGCGACAAGGGAAATGGGGTCTCTTCAAACACATTTTCCTCAGATCTTCAGTTGGATAACTAATTGGTTGATACATACTCGAAGTACAAACATTGGCAGCTGGTGTCCAGTCCACTTACTGTATCAAGGGGAGTCTCATAGCCAACAAGAGCAACAAACATAACCCAAAACTACTCTAAAGAGAAGTCAGTGCAAAATCACAGTAACACATAACTACAGTGTGGCAGCCAGTAAAGTTAGTTACTTACATCAGTATTCTGTTAAAGCACTAATTTCACATTTTGGGACATATATATATATTTTTGCTTCCAAACCACAAGTTTAATTGAGAAGATACCACTCTCGTATCTCTCTGTGCGGTATAGAGCTCAAGCTAGGAAACAGCTAGCGTGGCTCAGTCAAAGTTAAAGTTAACCATGTATCAGCACCTTGGAGGCTCAGTAATTAAAACATGTCCTGTTTGCAAGGCCAGCTGTTTCCTCCTTCTTCCAGTCTTTATGCTAAGCTAAGCTAATCATCTCCTGGCTCTGGCAACATACAAGTGAAAACAGTTAGTCTTGAAAATGAGATATACTGTGTTAATTATTGATGTGATGATGTTTTCTAACATTAGAAAGAGCCAGGTTAGCTGTTTCCCCTTGCTTCCAGTCTTTATGCTAAGCTAAGCTAATCACCGTCTATTTCTAACTACATTCAAGGGGGAACAACAATTCTGGCAAACAAGACACGGGGGTTAACTACTGATGTGATGACTTTTTAAACTTTTGACAGAGCCAGGCTAACTGCTTCCCCCTGTTTCCTGGTCTTCATGCTAAGCTAAGCTAATCGCTAAATTCTAGCTACATACAAGGGGAAACAGCTAGTCTGGTGAACAAGATGTATGTGTTATTTAGTGAGCTTTAGAAGGCCAAGTTAGCTGTTTCCACCTGTTTCCAGCCTTCATGCTAAGCTAAAGTAATTGCCTCCTGGCTCAAGCTACATTTTTAGCGCTCAGACATGAGAGTGGTATCAATCTTCTTATCCAACTCTTTGCAAGAGTGTGGGTACTTGTATACTATTCCTTTAGCAGACACTTCTGGCAACCATGGAACTGCAATCATGTCAGTCGATATTGATCTTTTATTGAATAGAGCCACATTTGTACAAGAACAAGAAGCTAATGGCAGCAGATATCCAACAGACTCCCTACCGTAGGAGGATGATGCTATTTATTTCCAGAATCGCTTAACCCATCTTTAAATGTGACTTATTATTCCTTTGTTTACCATACTCAGGTGTATTTCTTAGGTCTGTATAAATTCAGTTTAATGTCATGTTTTTCCACCCCTGACCTTTCTGGGGACTGTATTGTAAATCCACATCAATATTTACAAGTACATAATGAAGTAGAAGAGTGTTTCATGCGCCTGCTGATGATTTATGGCTTTTCCACCGTGGCTGAGTCTTAATTGCTTGACACGTGTGTTAGTGTCAGCCTCACTGTGGTGGATGGATGGCTGCCAGCATGACTCTGTCACACATTCGCCCTCATGTGTTTTGCTCTGTTTGGATGTATATTACTTATTCCTTCACTCCTTCTCCTCCTCCACATTGACTCCCAGTGTTTCTCTGCCTTCAATCATCTCACTGTCCCCGTGTTTCTGTGTCTCTATGTGTTTTTTCTGGGTTTTCTCCCAGCGCCTTGTCTTTCTCATCGCATCTCTGCGTTTCTCTGACTTTCCTCTCGTCGCTTTCTTCCCCTCGTCTGTGCAGTCGATTGTCTGCCAGAGCAACATGTGGCAGGTGTTGAGAGGGAAAAGCAAGAGTGAGGGGGGAAAAAAAGCACACTGACAAAAGCTTCTTCCCCCGAGCTTGCTTGTAGCTGCAAAAAAAAAATACATCAATTACCTCCATGATTGAATGATGTTAGCACAACTCTGAGGATGTTGCCTCTGTTGAGATGAATGCTGCAGCTCGGCTCGACGTAGATTTCTGTGTCGACTTGTGTTTGTTTTGCGCATACAGCCACACCATCAGTAATTATAGCACCGTGTCGCTGTCTGGCTTGGCCTGCCAATCAAATCATGAGAGAGTTGTGCGCTACAACACTGCAACATCTGTGTAGTAATGGTCTATGTATCTGATTCTGAGTGCTGACTCCGGGAGCTCCAGTTTCAGCACAGAGATAAGCTGGCAACTATGTCAGCGGAATGAGGACAATAGCATCAAATGCTCTGTCTCTCTTTGACAATGTGCAGTTGAGGGGGACAACAGAAATGGGCTATTGAAGGTCAGTACCAGTATTTTCTGAATAAAATATAAAAATGGAAAAAATATATATATGTATTCTGCTCATTCAAATATCTTCAGCGCGATTTTGATGCAGAAAATAATAAAAAAAAATATTCATATTTGGTATTTCCCATCCAGTCTTCAATCTTTTAGAGATGGAAGACCATCTGTAATAGAATTTAGACCTTGAGAATCTAAAACTCATTAAAAACAAGGATACTGCCGCCACTATGACTAATACTGCTAAATATGAAGACAGAAACTTTGGTGATTATAAAATTCTGATTTAAAAAAACAAGACTACTTACTGTATTACACTAGGGGTACAAGAAAATATTGAATACTGAAATGTTATGTTTTGTGGTACTGTATTGATTCTTAAAAACACTGTATTGTGATATTGTGATTAGTGTTGGGTATCAAGAACTGATTTTAAATATTAATCTGTTCTGAAATTACGATTCCAAAGGAATCATTAAAAAATTTTGATTCTGCTTATTGATTCGTATACAAATTTCATTCACACTAGAGTCAAATTAAACCATGTAAAAAAAGTTTTAATATTTTATCAAATCCTCCAAATTTTGCCGGGTTCTTATTTTGAGTCTAGCTGCCACTAATGTAGCTGCTACTCTGTCTGGGGTCCACATGCAACGAAATATAGCGTATAAAACAAGACATATAAAACATGTAAAAAGCATCACTATGTGTGTACGTATATATGCTTCTGTCAAGTTGTCAAGCTAAATCACATCACATTATATCAAATTACATTCCATCATAGTTCTCCAGTTCCGTTAATTAATGTTAGAGGTTTTTTTTTGTTTGTTTTTTGTTTTTTATTTGGAAGTCTTAATTCCACATTGCGATGGCTCTATAATATGGATGCCACATCCAAAAAAGGAAAAGTCTCAGAAGAAAATAGAAAATTTAATTTAATTTAATTTCCGTCTCCAGACAAATTTGTTTGTATTTTTTCAGCCCAAAGTGGCTCTTTTGTCAATAAATATTGCTGCACCTATAGACAAGTCTATATCGAGTCTGAATCAGAATTGAGAATTGAACAAAAATCAACAGGCGGCATTGGAATCAGAATCATTAAAATTAAAACGATAACCCAACCTTAATCTTGATGCATACAAAGATTCGTGGTGCATTTTGTGTTGTGTTTAAAGCTCTTGACTGCCAGATACCCGTTTTGTATCTGTTGTTACTGTTCTGATTGCATAAAAAAGTAAACTTTTTAACTCAGATTTTAGGCATATGGTGGTGTGTTATTTATACTATGACAGTTTTCCTAAAATTAGATTTAAAAAACAACAATATATCACCTTGCTTTAAGTATCCCAATATATTGAATTGTGTTGGATTGCCAGATTCTTGCCAATACACAGCTATAATTTGCACTTCAGAGGTTGAAGACGCTGGCTCGACCACAAGAAATAATCAGTTCTGACTCTTTCAGTTTTACTGTGTAGTGAGTGCAGTGTTTGCACATTCAGTATGTGTGTGTTGTGAAGTTTTGTGGGTGCAAGAGGAGGTAAAACCAAAGTCTTGGCTTGTTTATATCGCAGCACTCACTTGTACTGTCACTGAACTTACAGGATCCAAAACCACATGTTAGTACAGATGTAATCCACATCTGGCCAGAGCTGGATGATCCGTATGACAGACAAGAGAGATGCCTGCCAGCAACACAGTTCAGCTGCAAAACACACACACTACTGTTTTCTGTGTAAGCGTGTGTGGCTTCAGCCAAGAAACCTGCTTAATCTGCCAGTGTCTTGTGGCATGTTCTCGCCTTTCTCACTTTGTCTCTGTGTCAGTCCCTCTCCTCTTCATTCACATCTCCCTCTAATCTCTATTTGCATATCTGTAGGTACACGTCCTTAGATCGTCTCAGAGTCGGGTATCTTTTCATCCGTTTGTCTGTTAGCTCATGTTGCTTGAATACTGTACTTGGTGAGGTTGAATGATAAGTAGCTCTCTTCGCCAAGAGGCTGGAAGGCTTGGCAGAGATGTCATCTGGAGATATAAAAAGTTCAAGTTGGGTTAGTATTGTGGAATGAAGGTTGCTGGTGAGAACACTGTCTGCTTAAAGTGGTTTTAGGCAAGATTTTTAGCCATGCTAGCTCCTCAATGGATGTCAGTATCAGTTTGTTGGTCGGTCCACCACTTTGGTTCAGACTGAAATATCTCAACATTTACTTGAAATATTGGCACATTCTCTATGTACATTCAAGGTTCCCAGGTGAAGTAGCCTAATGACTTTAGTGATCCCCTGACCTTTCCCTCAACACCAACGTGAGGTAAACATACAGCATGTGCTTTTGAGTGAAATCTCCCAACAACTATTGAATCAGTTGCCATGAAGTTTGGATTGTAATACTTGGACATTTTAACCTGATGATGGCACAAGAGGGAAAACGAAGGGATCACCGGTTTGCCCAATACTTTACTTTTGCCCAAGACTTTCCCATCAACCTCAGCTACATTTTGTTTTGTGCTGATTAGCAAGTGTTAGCATGCTAACAAGTGAACATGTTAAGCATTATACCTGCTAAACATCAGCATGTTAGCATTGTCACTGTGAGCATGTCAGCATACTGATGTTAGCGTTTAGCACAAACCACAAATGTGCCCAAGTACAGCCTCGGAGTTGTTAGCATAAATGTCAACTCTCAGGGTTCTGTTTTAACTGTTCAAGTCCAACGTCAAGTGCAAAGCCGTGCATCCTGGGTGCAGGGTGTGAGCACCTCCAAGTGCATCTGCTGTTTTAATTCACGTAGGTACAGCAGTGTCAAGCGTAAAATGGTCATTACTCAGGCGCAGGTTTTATTCTGGAGGACAAAGATCCGATCTCACTGAGGATAATGAGCACGCATTTAAAATACCGGGTGTAAACACACAATCAAGATCAGATCACTTATTATCCAGATAACATACCCAGTTACAGATCCCATTTTAATACCAAGTGTAAATGGGGTCTGAGTCAGAAACTCAAAATACCACACAGAGACAAGTTGAATTTATCCAGAATTAGAGAATTAGTAGAACTTAATTTTTCGTTAGCACCATAAAATCTTCTACATTTTAAAAAATTATCCCAGTGTCAGAGAGGACATTGAAGTGTGAAAAGCAAGCATAGATGCAGTAGAAGTTTTGAAATAGGTCAAAAAAAGACTGAGGGTTTGCATTAGTATTATATCTCAGAAAGCTGCCCAGACAGACCCATAAATCAATGCAAATGTGTAGTGATTCATGGTTTGGGGTGTGGTTTATGACATAAGAGGATATTGAACAATTTAAAAATAACAAGAAATTTAATTGAAGTTAATCAGATCAAAAGCTGTGCCTGACATCAATGCTTTGCAAAAATTCTGCTGACACTGGCTGGCACTTAGCATTTACTTTAAGCTCTAGACATCTGGCAGGTACAGTAATGTACACAAGAGGCCAATTGGTGAAATTACTTCAATCTTCACCCAAGTTGACGCTCCAAATATGTCCCCACAAGATAAACCTGATTATTTCAAAGACAGCTGCATTGTTTGCCAGAGACATATAGCCCTGCCTTTAGCCAGAGAATGACATTTTGCTGTTCTCTGGCGTTATCAATGTGCTAAATGTCGATAAGGAAAACATGCATTTGGATGCCGACACACAAGGTAATGATAACCTATGCCAATCCTAATAGACTGTCAGAAATCTTGATTGAAATCTCTCGGTTTTGCTCGCTCTAAAAAGCCAATCAGCACGACTGCGTTTTCCTAACGTCTTCCCTCCCTTTACCCCGATCCTAATGCTTGCTTTTCAGGTTATGAATATTTGTTTTAGAATGTGGCAGGTTTGCAACTATGTGTTTTTTACCGTAACTGCTGTGGGGAGGGGGTGGAGGCTGTGTCCTGTGCAGCTCACAGGGTTTGTGTCTAGGGTTGTGTGATGAAGCCATATTGATATCTTTAATCTTAATGAAGTGGTGCTCATAAAAGATCATGAACATCATTATTTGCACATTATGTGTACACATTAAGATTATTATCATCACTACTCAATTTACCGTATGTGCAAACATCTATGGGGTTAAATGTGATGAGCCAAGTACATATACAACAAAATCATGGTAAAGTTATCATTATCATGTTCATTTTGAGACATTAGTAAAATTATATTAAAGTGAATAGTGGAATAGGGATTTATACGTATTTACTTCTTGCAGAGAGTTGGATGTGAAGAATAATAGCACTTTCATGTCTGTATGGTGAATATGAACCTACAGCTAGCAATCAGTTGGCTTAGCATAAAGACTTGAAACGAAAAAACAGCTAACTTACTCTTTCCTGTGAACCAGGGGACTCCGGAAGTCAGTATTAGCTGTTTTCCCTTCTTTCCAGTCTTTATGTTAGTCCAGGCTAATCGGCTGCAAAGTCACTGTTCCTGGCCAAGAAATGATTACAGCATGTAACTCACTGCAAAACACAACTTTTTGTTTTTACAATTCTGTTTTTTTTTACGGATTAAGTAAATGAAATACAGTGTGTTATTTACTGGGCTTTAAAGGTGCAGCCATGCAGATTTCTTGGAAGGTTAGCTGTTTCCCCCATGCTTCTGGTCTTTATGCTATGCTAAGCTAAGCTAATTGGCTCCTAGCTGTAGCTTTATTGCCTACTTAACAGACACTAATCTTGGCAAGAAAGCAAAATTTCAAACAATGACTCTTTACAAGCCCCACCCCTTTTTGGTCTGCGCTCCATGGATAGTTGAGCAAGCTTGGTATCTCTTTTCCTTTTTCCTGTATGCAATGTTTTTTCCCTACAGTGACAGTCATGTCCCACCCTGCTCTGACTCTGGCTGGCTTACACTGATATTCTAACCCTACCCAATCACACTTCTCATGCCCAAACTTACCCAACCTAAATGACCCAAACCGACAAGTACTAGCCAGTAAGAGTAGGGCGGGTCATGACCTTTTGTACTTAGAGATGCCATGTACTAGGCTTTTTAAAGTAATGTTGAACTGAATTTTGAAGATGGTTAAAAGACATTGCTGAGGGACCTGTAAAAGCGACATATATTTATGTCTTATTTTAGCAAAATGGTAGCTAACTAGCTAACATTAGCTAACTTGCGATGTGACTCTATATGTTGCTTTTACAGGAAAAGGAGAAAGTTGGCCAAGGTACCATGTTTGCTCAACGGTGCAGAGAGTTAAAAGGGGCGGGACTTAGGAAGGGTCAGTTGCTTAAGTAAGTGTAATGCTGAAAAGATAAACAACTTCTATTGGGCAGCAGTTTACATCATGAGCCAAGACATTAGAAAAATGAAAAACAAGCATATTTATTGTCAGGAAACAGGAAATCTTTGACCGGCGTTAAAGATCTCCTTCAGCAGGGATTGTTGTTAATGTGCTCTTAATTTGGACACAGCAGTGCTAACAATACCACTGGCGTAAGATAAAGGCTATATTCATCTCAACCGTGGTTTCAGTTGTTTACACTAATTAAACCATGTTAATTGAGCTGTGATTAATTATACGTGAATAAAACAGTGTTTAAAAAGGCTACATGAAGTGTATTGGATGTAATTTCCTGATGGTTATACTTAAGACGTGTTTATCTATTCTTCTCATATAACCTGTTTTATAATCTATCACAATACTGTCTCATAAAGCATCATTTTTTCCTTGCTGCCTCTCACATCAACTTCTTTTGTTTCTTTCCTGTCTGGCTCCCTTTGCTGTTGCTGACTCGGTGAAGCAGGTAAGACACTTATTAGCTCTCTCCTTTCGGCTTGTGTGCTTTTTCAAAGTATACGTTTGTGGGCCTGCGTGTGTGCATGTGGTTGTGTGTGTGTGTGTGTCAGAGGTGGGTTTAGCTGAGATGAGTAAAGCTGGGTCACATGCTGTCTCTGGTGCTGCTGATATTGCTCCGGCTGTGGGGGGCTTACAGGGGGCACTGCTGAAAGTGAAAGAATTATGACACACGCTCATTCGCACACACTCACTCACACACATGCACAGAGACACACATCCAATAACAGACCGTGGCCAGCACACTTTAGACCCACTATTGACGGGTTACAATTGGATGATATACCTGAGTAACATACTGTAGACCAGTGCAACTATAGTGCACGTCTGACAGCCTCCTCACTGTTACTGGATATATAAATATATACAGTTCATGTGCATATAAATGCACGCATTTGTGATGATGATGACCCCTTTAAAACATACAAATGCCCCATCACTACATCCTGTGCACCATAGACCTCTTTTGTTACAGCCATATTGATATGAAGTAGTAAGGTAAACATGTGTAACACCTGTGTTTACTCGACTACTTTATATCAATATGGCTGCCACATAAAAGGTCTATTGTCCACATAAAATCAATGGCAAGATCATTGCTGTTAGCTAGCTTCTCATTTTTATATTTGATAGGCCGTTTGCTTGAATTTTGTGGAAAGATGGTTTTTTTATAGTGAAACGCCACTATGTATCCTTTTGAATGTGACATTTTCAGTCATATTTAAAAGGTTAATGAGGATTGCGTTTGCTTCTGTTCACTAAGACCAACAGAGAGATAGATATGTCAGTCAACAAACAGTCAAAGTTAGCTTTAGCTGCCTGCACACATCATTTTTTAGCCCTGTACATTGTAGCTAGATAGCAGTTGAGAACAAACCAACGGCTAATGCTAGCAGATAGCAAACAACAGTCAGTTTTACTCTTAAATAGTACTTAACATTAATGCTTTAATAACCTGGCATAAAGGCACTTAAAACACAGTATTTGTTCTGTCAGTCTGACCAAGTATAACATTAGCTAACATAACAGTGACTCAGTGGTCGAGTTTTGGGAGTGAAATGCCACTGTGTATTATACTGAATTTGAATTTGTGAATCATATTTAAAATGTTAGTGAGGACTGTGTGTTTTTGCTGTTCACAAACACCAACAGAGAGATAGGTGTGTCAGTCAGTAAACCCTCAAAGTTAGCTGCCTTTGTAAATCATTTTCTAGCCCTAGCTAGATTACAGTCAAGAACTGTGCAACAGCTAATGCTATCAGATAACAAACAATGTTCAGGATCAGTCATTTCTACTTTTAAGCAGTAAAAGCCCTTAAAAGCAGCAGTTTGCTCTGTCAGTCTATGCAAGTATAATATTAGCTAACATTAGCTCTCATAAGAATAACTGAGGATTCAAAGGGGAGTCTGAGAGCTGTTAAGTGGATAATTTTTCGATTAAATCTTCAGCTCAATTTTCTGTAGTTGCAGTTAATTATTTTATCGTAAGTGAACTTGAAGTTGACATGAAGTAAAAAACAAGAAAAAAGTTAAATATTTGTCAGTGAAGTCTTGATGAAAGGGGAATATCTTCTCACCCTGTTTCTCGTCCATATTAACTGAAATTAAAGAATGATCATTTCTAATGTAAAGGAGAAATTTGAAATATATTTACTGAATTACTGAATCCGTCTGTTTATGCGGTGGAAGAAATCATGAATAATCTTTTAGAAGGCGTAGCAGTTTACAACAGTTAAACTGAGCAATATGTTGACAGACTCTGGCAAGCAGTCACTGAACTCCACCTCCAGCCTGAGCTTAGAGTCTGGATAGGAGGGGGGAAACAAGTCCCTTCTACCATATATTGTATATTAAATAGGGATAAAACCTATTTATATTCAGTCTATGGCTCCAACTGGCTATTGAGACTGTAGTAATAATTTTTGAACTCTATGGTCTTTTATATTTCAGAACAAATACACTGTTTAACAAGTCTTATATCGATAATTTTCATATTATTTTCTATCACGCACCAGGTGTACAGATCTCTACTAATGTGCCAGTTTGACCCCCTCTCAGATAGTCTCAGCTCAAACAATGTACATATTTATACAACAGAAGCACAGAACCCTGTCGACTGACAGCTTTTATAAAGTTGATACTCGGCTGGTATCATGTTAACCAGGAGAAAAATCAGGTGAAGAAATACACGATTAAGACTGTTTTTCAACTGGAGGAAATTGCCAACAGTAGTCTTTTTTCACATAAAAAGCTGAGAGAGTAAAAGGGGCATGAGCTGTGAATATGCAATATTGAGTCTCCTTTTTTTCCCACATTGCAGCGTGGTAGAGCTGTCAAATTTCAATTTAAAAACCGGTGCTGTGCATTGTAACATTATTTCCCACCATAATAGAAAAGGCAACCTGAGGTTACAATCAAATTCCAAATGCAGGCAAAGGTTTGAAGAGTTTTCAACGAGTGGCTGTTATTTCCTAAATGGTATATACAGAAATAAAAAGGGTTTCTTTTTTTTTTTCTTCTCCCCCTTTGTTTCAGTGTTGTCGTCTGAAGGTTGCACATTGGGAAGGACCTTAATTAAGATTTTTGTGCCTGGGGCTCTGTTTGCAAGCTGTAGTACATCAGGAACGAGCGAGAGCCAGATACAGATCATTGGCTACCCGGGTCAAGTCATGTGATTAGGAGAAAATATTAACATTTTCACCACGGCGACCCTTCTGACTTAGCAATCAAATATGTTGTGGGGTTTCTTTTGTTTTTTTTTTTAGTCAGATGCAGGCGAGTAAACTCATTCACTACCTGCCATGGCATCGTCAGTTTTAGGTGAAAGTGACCTTTAATTTGAGAAATGTGAAGAGGTTGCATTGTAGCTTTCCAGTGACGTGAATGTGTTGTTGTTTTTGTATAAAAGGCACACACTGTGAGGCCAGGGTGAGGGTGTCTACCACAGAAAAATAACACTGCTCACAGATTTATTGATTGAAACAACTTCTTGGTGAAATATTTGTTGTTCTCGCTGTGATCAGAACTTGACCGCAGCCAAATAACACATTTTGCTTCTCTTCCTGGCAGCAGTTCATTTACATGATGTAAAAGACATATTTGCGGCGGCTGCTGATGCGTCCGGGGCAGATAAACAGATAAAACATTCACACCCTCCGACTGCAGGTTAATATAGCCAGTGATTGACAGCTGGATCACAGTATTGATTGAATCCAGAGTCTCTTTGTTTTGCAGTACCGGTGTCTCTCTCTCTCTTTCTCTCTCTTTCTCTCCTGCCTCCTCCTCCTCCTCCCTCGCTCCCCTTCCTGTTTGTTTGGTTTAGTTTTGAAATTCAGGCTGGTTATTACACAGAGAAGAGAGAAGGTTATTGCCTGGTGCGAGGGGGCATTGACTTATAGTGGCCACCTTCGGAGCAGCTCATCTGTCTTTCTCAGCTTCTCGCATCCTCCGTCATCTGTTAGCAGGCCGGCCTGCCTGCACATGCATGGAGGTGGGCTTGTTTCAATACGGATCCTACTGCGGAAACAGTCAGCTGATCATAATGAGCACAGTATCATTACAGTACATTACAGTACATTTCTGGCAGAGAGGGTTGAGTGCATTGGTGTGTCTGGCAGCTAAAATGCAGCCGATGAATCTTCAAAGTGAATGTTTTTTATGCGTCCACACCAGCAACAGCCGCGGCCGGGGGCGTTATGTTTTCGGGTCGTCCGCCCTATTCTTGTGAACATCTCAAGAATCTCAAGAACGTCTTGATGTAATATCTTCAAATTCGGCATAGATGTCCACATGGGCTCAAGCATGAAGTGGTTCAGTTTTGGAGGTCAGAGGTCACTTTGACTTCGTGACCATCCCATTCTCGGAACATGATATCTCAGGAAACCCCAGAGCGAAGTAATTTCAGTACATCTGGCGCAAACATCCACTTGGACTCAAGAATGCATTTATTACAGTTTGGTGGTCAAATGTCAACAGCCCTGTGACCTCACAGAACAAGTTTTGGCCATAACTCAAGAGTGCAAATTCCCACCAGGCAACAGATGGTGAAGCACCTACTGCAATGCCACCACAACTGCCAAAATTTGCAAAGTTCCACCAACATTCCCATGACCCCACGCACGTCCCAAGTGGAAACAAGATTTAAAACTGAAACAGTTGTTGATCATTTGCAGCCCCTAGTGGCCTGTTGTATGCCTCCAACTAGTCAAGTTACGGTCTACATCCATGTTCAGACTCATATAATGTACAACATTTATTATATCAGTGTTGACAAAATTGGTTGTAAACTGCAACTTGACCGTTTGGCTGAGGCAACTGCAAGGCAGCGATTCTAGTTTCATTATAGTGCCTTTTTGTCTTCTTTCAGTTGCTTTGACAAACAGTCAATGCGGTGAGAAATATCCATTGTAGATTTTAACAATGCTATTAGATTCAATAAGCAAGGGCCAAGTGGGGAATTAGCCTGTAATTCATCACCAGACTGCCTTCTTGGGTATGAATGTAATTTACTCCAGAATGATTTTTTTTGGGTTATATTGTCCAAAGCTTTAGCAAATACAGCCGTAATGGAATGAGAGGTTGATGGGAAGAAAAAAAAAAATAGAAAGTGAGTATATGGAGGGAGGGGGCTGGCATGAGCCTAGAAGAGACTGCTATTAGCTGTTAATTCTGAAACAAATTATGCAATTAGCTCTGGCATCAGGATGTAGGCCATGAGAGAGGACAGCGTAACCTTCATTTGATCTGTTCTGCAGCGAGCCAGGCGAGAGAGAGAGAGAGAGAGAGAGAGAGAGAGAGAGACCCATTTAATAGGAGAATTTCTTTTGCCCGAGAAAAACGCTAACAGTATCCATAAGTGCCACTTTAGCTTCCCTTTGAGTGCTTTCTTTTTCCTATTTATGGAGGGATTTTCATAATGTGTGAGTGTGTTTTTTTTCCTTTTTGAGAAATACTCATGTCCTTAAAACAAAGAGGTAATTTGTCTGTGCATATGAGATAATATTGTCTGGGGAGCCGTGCGATTTGCTGCCCCTGCTTGACTGTGAAACAGAGGGAAGGTGTTGATTTCAAGGTGTGTGTATGTGTGTGCTCACCCATTCGAGAGTGCTTCTGTGTGTATGTGTGTGTGTGTGTGTGTGTGTGTGTGTGTGTGTGTACGCGTGTGTGGCACCATCAATAAAGGTCTCAAACAGCGGCGGAACCAATCGTAGCTCTACCTAAATGTTGGCTCGGTTCTCACTGAGGATTGGTCGTTAGCTTAACACAATCAAATTTGTCCAGAGTGAGGAAGTCATTAATTCTAAGTGGACCATTCATTTAATGTTGTTAGGAAGCAGAGAGGCAAGAGTCCCTTGGCATCAGCGACGTGTGTAACAGTGTAACTCCAAAACAACTCAACAACCACTAGATCACATTTCACTTTAGCAAGGTTACATAGAGTAAAACAAACCATGTATTTGTGCTAAAGAAAACTTTAGACAGTGATACTTTTTGCAGCAGTTTTTATAACCTGCAGCTTGAGCTAAAAAAAAACTCATTAGCAAAAGAAAGTACTTTCTCACCTGTAGATCAGGTGATAAAAAAAATCTGCATTGCTGCCTTTTAGTTTTAGTCATGTTCACAGTCAAATATTACCAGTGTTGGTTTACAAAGTAACATGTTACTGTAATTCCACTAACCAGACATGTAACGCTTGTGGCAGCGCTTAACATGTATATCCAGCTTCATCTGTGGCCTTTTTCCACCAAATCCTTTTGTCACAAGCAATAAAAGTGTAGCTTACAGGTAGTCGATGTTGCCCTCTGGTGGTCAGGAGTATTAATAACTCAGTGATAATAGGTACAATGATAGATAGAAATAATACAACCATACTAAAATAATATAGCTATGTGCGCATTAATAAGAGAAATTAAGCAGGCATTTAAAAGTAACGCAGAAGTTGCTTTCCCCAGTAATTAATTACTTAATATGAAGTATTGCTTTTGAGAGAAGTAACACAACACTGTACAACACAATTTGTAACCATGAAATCGTATGGACTGGTGGGTAGCTCATTCATTGGAGAGGAAAATCAAATTTCATTGACTGATTGTTGTGAACAGCGTAAAATATATACATGTTGCCAAAGTTACCAGATGTTATTGCGTTCATATAGAGATTAGGGCCTGATCAATACTGGATTTCTGGAGCCAATACCGATATTGGGGAGTAAAAAAATATTCCGATATCTATACATTGGCCAATATTTGTTATACAGAATATAGAATATATACAGACTCTTTTCTTCACATCTACAATCAGCAGATGGATTAATTTGTAGTTGAATGTTTTGAGTTAATGCTTAAATGACATTTCTATTACAAAATATTTGTTGTCACAAATGAACTACGGTAGAGTTTGATTGAGAGCTGTCACACCAGCACAGGCGAACTGAACTAAACGTGACAGCACCCATATTGCCCAGTGGTAAAAAACTGATATGGAAACATTGAAGTAACACTGAATAATTGCAAGATTTTTACAAGCTTTAGTATTAAAATTGTTCAGCTTAACAACGTGGCATGCGGGCATACAATTTGGCACGTGCACAGGCTTAATTTTCCCTGATGATCAAAACAAGGCAAACCTGCGTTTCTCTCCGAGCTTCCAACCAGATGTGTGAAAACGATCGCCATCTTTTTGTTTTCTCCCTTAAACACGCGCGTGGTACCAATTTATTGTGGCGGGGTTCTAAAAGCTTAGTGTGACACAGGTTTCGGGTAATGATTTGGGATGTTATCAGTGCAGAGCAGGAAAGTAAACAGCGGTGCTATCTCCAAAAGGTTAGCCATATGTTAAATCAGTGGCAGGGGACGGGAGGGAGAACAGCTGCTTCCCCCATTGCTATCTGACACACACACATAAGATATACACGCACACACACACACGGCTGCACGTGCACACTCAATGCTCACTGCTGCTGGAGTCGTATTGATTATTCTGTGTGTGTCTGTCTGTGTGTGTGTTAAAGAAAATGAAACATGTCCTAAAAAAAAAAAATCACACGTTCAGATGTACTTTCCAGCTTTCCAGACAGACAGCCACTTAGATTCATCACCGTGGTTTCAGCATTCAAAAATGGCAGACACACATGTGGGCAAGACATCTGGAAAGCTGAGCAGACCAGTGATCAAAATCAAGCCAATGTGTAAACAAAACAAGGCGGCTATGCAGTATTAGCTGGCCAGCTGTCAGGATGAAACTTGTGTAAATTAGTCTCTTTCTAGCAGTTTCCATTTATTTCTTTATTTATCTGTAAGACGGGGAAAAACACGTTAACAATACGATAAACAGAAAGCAAATTTAACAGACATTTTTAGACATTTTTCTGTATGCGTTGGGACATACTGCATGAGCGATGGGAGTGTTTTTGTGCAGTGATAATATAATAATCACACAGACTGCACAAAATGAATGACATGCATAATTACTGTGATGCTGCATTTGTGTATAATCATACTGTTATCATGGAATTGTCTTTCATGTCCAACGTTTTCACAGATGATTATCTAATTGGCATACAATTTCACACAGTGGAAAGCTCAAAGACTCCTATTATGCACCACTGCTTAATTAAAGTCGCTTTTTCGCACTCTGAAATCCTGTCACAAAACCCCTTTTCACAATTCCTACATGCAGTCCTCTCACGCATAATTGTATTATGGACTGCATTACATTGTCTCGCTTTAATTCACAGCCTGCGGCTTACACATTGTGAAACAAAGACTCGAGCGTATGTGGGATTCACTGGTTTTTCAGACTCTTTGTGACAGCGCGCAGTCAGTGATTATTCCCTCGATAGGCTGAAACACATCCCGTCACCTTGTGTATCCAAAGTCAGGAGACAAATGGAGCCTGAAACTGTAAATCTGGAGGTCATGTCTTGCTTAAATACTGGACTTTTTTTTACTGATGCAAATTTCCAGTAAAATCACACTAAATCCATGTCTAACATTGAAACTGAAATTTAAAGGAGCAATCTGTAATATATTTACTGTAATAAATCATAAAATCACCATTTGTTATCAAAGATTAAGGAAACATGCTGAGTTGAAACACTTGCTTCTCTGACAATGCTACAGAAGCAGTGTTCTTTGAAATTTTTCTGGCACATAACTTGTGTTATTGTTTGCACGTTTAACATTATTAGAGTTAAAATTAATGTTGAATGTTTGCAGAATGAGGACGTGTCTGTTAATGTGCTGTAAGAAATAATTAATGATCTTTTAGAAGGAGTGGATGTTTATAACAGTCCGAAACACAGGGGTCTGAAAATATGAGGCAACTACAGGGATCTCAGCTCCCCTGAAAGCCTCATTTGAGAATTTTCAGTGCCACTGCTTTTTTTTGTAAGTTTATATTTTCCTGTATAATTAGATTCCTGAAATAAATAATAGGTTCATAGTCGACTTGCGTGTTTATTCGTGCATAACAGTTTCTGATAATTTGTGTCTAATAAACACAATGAGGTGGGACACACTTAACACATGTTAGACACTGTATGTTGTCTGTAAAGTGAACGTCTTATGGCTAACAACCACTCTTCTCACCCATGCACTGGAATTTTTATAATATCTCAGTGTAAAGCAATTAAAAAGAAAATTGCGTTTGTTTGCTTGTACACTGTCCGAGGCAAAATAATCTCTGTTTGAATTAAAATATGTGTGATATTTTTGCTTGTAGGTGGGCGCATTCATGTATGCGTGTGCATGTGCACAGCACTGCTCCACCCATGAAAAACAGGGCTTTCCCAAAAGCCACAGTGTAATTTAAACACTGCTTACATCCCTTTGAGTGGTTCAAACAACTGAGACAGGTCAAATTTTAAAAGTTTCCTGTGAATCTCTTGTGTTAAGGTAGGTTATTTTAAAATGGGAATGGCGGACCCCGCCACTAACAATGAAAATAACGATATAGAGAGGTAATTACTAAATGTAAATACATTTAATGACTATTTATAAAACAAGTGCTGACCATAAATTAGGATTAGGCAATATGGACAAAATGAAAGATTGCAATATTTTGGACCAAATAACTTGATATTGATATTTATCGATATTGCGACAATATTGTAGAGATAACTATTGGTGCTTTCACTAAATATCAACACAAGTGGATGCTTGATAAATCATCATCAGTAATGTTGATATAAAGACTAATTGGGTAAAGACAAATAATAGAACAGTCTGGTAAGTTGATAAAGTCACATCACTTTACTGTAATGCAGCCTTTAAAAACAGGAAAAGAAGTCACTTATGACATATCTCAATATAACAATATCCAAAATTTTAGACAATATCTCGTCCAATATCACAATATTGATATAATATCTAAGTATTGCCCAGCCCTACTTGTATTTAAACTAAAATTAAAGTGTGCTTCACATACGAATGAATACTTTAAACTAGTGTGCGAATGGCGGACCCCACCACTATCAATGAAAACAGTGATATAGAGAGGAAATTACTAGATGTAAATATATTGATCGGCTATTTAAGTTTAAGTTTAAGTTTAAGTCATACTTTATTAATCCCCAAAGGGAAATTACAGTTTTTTCACTCTGTTGTCATTTTTTTTTTTTTTTTTTTCTCTACATACACACAGGCCCGAAATACACACGCACATGCACAAACAGGACCTATAGACATGCATCAGGGAGAGGTGTCAGAGCGAGGGGGCTGCACACACATACATATAGTCAGGTGCGCCCCGAGCAGTTAGGGGTTCGGTGCCTTGCTCAAGGGCACCTCGGCAGTGCCCAGGAGGTGAACTGGCACCTCTCCAGCTACCAGTCCACGCTCCGTATTTTTGGTCCGAGTGGGACTTGAACCGGCGACCCTTCGGTTCCCAAGCCAAGTCCTTACAGACTGAGCTACTGCCGCCCCCCTTTATGAAACGAAGCAACCATAAATGGCATGAAAAATGGAGTTTGATTTCTTTAAAATCTTTGGGAATGTAGCTTTAAGGTGCTACTTTCCAGGGACTGGGTGTCTGTCGACAGTAAAAGCCTCATTATGTGAGGATCAGATGGAGTCCTTAAATTGTATATAACCATTCTGCAGAATCAGACTGCTGTATATGGTACTGTGGAGGATGAAAAAGCATAACAAATGGCATTTAGTATTTACATTACTGTCAGTATATTCCCCATGTTACTTTAAGGCAGTTTTGGATGTTGACAAAAAACAAAGAAAACACTAGCTCCCTCCAGAAAACATTCTCCACCTCTTTGCCAATTATCAGATTCTGTCTACAGCAGTCCAGCGAGCAGCAGATAATGTAACAGCTTTGCCTCTGTGTGCCTGCTCCATCACCGCTGCCGACACCATCCACTGAAAAACACGCATCTGGCACCTCCACATTCACCACTTAGCTAAATTACATTACTTCTAGCCTAGCGCCTCTAACAAGGTGCTCTGTGTATTCTGCTAGCTGGGAAAATAGGAAGGGAACATGGCATGAGACAAAGAAGTGAGAGTAGCTAACATGGTGTTAACAATTGCTCAGTGAGTTCCTCTGCCTCCCATTACACACACTTTGCACCTTTTAACCTTGTTAGCGGGCCACGGCAGCGCACGCCCCAGAATGCTTGTTCCGTAATTAAGGGTGGCTCAGGTGCTAGATTTATGGAGATTTTCAGGGCTGTGATTAAAATTGAAATTTAATTCTGGTAATCTGGTGGAGGTGAGGGAAGAGGAATATTGAATGTGAAAGGGGAGGGAAGGACGGTTTGGGTGGTTGGCTAGCCACATATCAGTGGGAGATACTTCACACAGGCTGTTCAAACATGGACTTAAAACAGGCTTATCTCCCAAAAGGTTAATGAGGAGCGGCTGGCTGCGCCTGTTACAAACGCACAACAGAGGTCTCATCTTCTACTGCACGGCAGCGTGTCAGTCACAGAAATACACACACACACACACACACACAGGCTGGATAAGCTGCAGGCATCACAAGCCCACAGCCTCACTGATAGAATTCTCGTTTCCAATAACATCCTCAGACGACTTAATTACTTTTCCTTTTGATGCGACTCACAAGAATAAGCGGACTCTAGATGGAATCTCTCTTTTCTCCATCTGTGTCTCTCTCTCTCTGTTTCTCCCTCCTCATTGATAGCTGATAATTTAGTTTTGGCATTTCAGATGGCTGGGCACGACTCTGAAGTCCATTTCCCTGAGTTGTCATACAGCTTATGGAGTGCACAGTTCACAGTGAAGGCTCGGTGGTGGCAACATGTGTGTGAATTAGCTCAGGTTGTGCAGGGTACGGATGGCATGTGTAACTGCACTGGTCCAGTGAAATAATAGCCATGCTGCGCACACTTTTGAAAATTTCTTTTACCAAGTGTCTATTTGCACATGGGTGAGAATAGGCACATGACAGCTATGCAGCTCTTTACGCCCGACCCCCTTAATCAAGGTGTAAATAGTGACAAATTCACTGGGTTAAGCACAGGACTCTCCTGTGGGTGGGGCAGGGGTTGGATTTTATTCTAGTGTGAAATTAGAGGTTTGTGTTAACTACATTTGTAGATGTACTCGACTTTTCTTTAATTCAAATCTTTATTGATATTATGTTCACAACATTGACATGCCAGTTGCAACAGCAAAATGGCAAACAACAAACAAAAGCTAACAGAAACTGCTCAGGAAGTGCCTTCATATTTTTACAGCCTTGAAGATGAATTTATCTATTAACAAATGCTCCAGTCCAGTGTCGTCATTTTGAGCCTTGTATAGAGTCTGTTTTTCCCATTGTCTGTCCAGTTAGGCTTCTTGCAGTCTCAGTTTGTGTGTCACTTTTTCCATTAAAAATATTTACTCCACAGTTGTTAGCCATTGGTTTTTCGCTGGTGGTAGTACCTTACCCCAGTTCTTGCTTTCTTGCTTGCTACTAGCAGAATTTTGATCATATATCTGTCACCAGCAATGACATTTTCTTCAGAGAATTTACATAAATAAAGCACCAAACAACTTTCAGGAACCTCATCTCCTTGTATTTGCTATGGCTCCTTGCACACCTGACATTTCCAAAAAAACATATGAATGACCTGCATCAAAAGACGCACTGTCTCGCCAAACATTTCTGATGGTTGTGCGACTGCTTACTTTTCATTACTTGGTTAGGTTTAGGCAACAAAAATCTTTGGATAGGTTTGGGCAACAAAAGTGCTTGGTGAAGTTGAGACAACATACCTGCTTAGATTTAGGCAACATATCTTATCATCTTATGATATTTTTAATCAATTTTTAATGACTCCATTAACTTAAATAATCACAAATGTATGACCCAAAATGACATGAACATGTCACTGAAACATGTCTCAGACAGTTACAACATGTAGACAGCCGTGTTGTCCGATGTGTGGTGGTGTCCTGTGATATAAGTGGAGCTAAATGAAGTCAGGGGACACACTTTAGTGCTGTTGGCCCTCTGTGGTTAGGGTCAAAGATGAAATGAAAGAAACAAAACAATACAACAAAGATTCTGTGTATGAAGGCGCACACTTCCCCTTCTTTGGCATGGCTCAAAAAAAAAAGCGCCCTTTGCCTTTATTTTCTCTTTTAAAAAAAATCTAACTCCAGACCAAAGTAAAAGTGTGCCACTACAGACAAGACACTCGAGGTGCCCCATTTACCATTTTCAACTAACCCTTTTATTCCCCTGTGCATATGCGTTTCATTCTATTGTTGCCCCTAAACTGAATAGAGGCTCTGACATCCATTTCGGGGCTTTAAATCATGTTATCCTAGACGAGCATATACTGCAGATTTATGTTGATGCCACAGAGGTGCATTGTAAATGTTGCACACTGTGTGAGGCGCAGTATGTGGATGTCCACCTTGTTTTTCACCTGCAGGGAAGCAAGTGGTTTCTCTGTCTTATCAGCACACAGCGGTGTTTAGGCCTGGCAGGGGGTGGAGGTGTGTGTTTATGAGTGTGTGTTTGTGAGTGTGGGGGTTCCCTGTATAGTTCCATGCAGAGCTGTATTTTTAGTATTGTATTTATGGCTGTTTTTCACACAAGCTGAATTTATTTGTGCGCGCATGCATGTACTTGCATCCTCGTTTTTTTCCCCTCTGTTTAAAGGAATACATTTGAAGAAATGCGCTTATGTGCTGTTTAAATTTTTTAATTAAAAATGAAGCCACAGCTGCTTAGCTTAGCATAAAGACTGCCAAAAGGGGGAAACATGGCTCTGTTCTCAGTTAACAAAATTTGCCAACCTTCCAGCCAGCCTTTATGGCTCACTGCTTAATACATTATATCTTGCCTGTTTGCACTGTAAACAGGCAAGATATGCTTCTGTTTTTGTATCGATGTGTTTTGTTTTTGACTTTGTTTCATGTTTATTAGCAAGCTAGCTTTATCCTCTTTGTCCAGTCTTTGTGCTAAGCTAATCTGACTGACTGCTGGCTCTAGCCTGGTATTTAGCAGACACACATGTTTATGCTACCAGTCTTTTCATTTTATCCTCCACCAGAAGGAAAATAAACATATTTCCAAATTGTGAAACTATTGCTTGTGTTAAAAATAGTAATGTAACAATTTATTGAATGTCGCAAAATCGCAGTTAAAAAATGTCTCAAACTTACCAGACTGTGACGATATCTATTTTGATATTATGTGGGTAATTATTTTATTTGATTATTTTTAGTTTATTTTATAAATCGACTGGTACTGACTGCTGCATTGTTTTTGTTTTGCAGTACACAATTAATTCAAAAATTCATTGCTAAAAACAATTTGTCATTTTTTTGGACATGTTTACGTTATGGCTTAAGGAAGGAAGGAAGGAAAGAAAGAAAGAGGGAAAGAAAGAAAGACAGAACTTTAGCACTTTAAGTAAAAAAATGAATTTTGAACAAAGGACATTTTTTTCAAGTTGTCTTTTGTTTTGTAATATCACGATAAGTATTGTGGACCTTTTATTGTGGTATTGTCATTCCCAGTTAAAAATATTTAAAATGGCGCTCTTTATGCAACCTTTGACACTACTGAAAAAAGTGAAAGAGATCAACCCACTTGCTACACGGTGATGATAACTCTATGATAAGGCTCCTGCACCCAGGTAACAACTAACATATACACATACATCTGTGAAGGAGAGCATCTGCGTGCACGTGACTGTGTTTCTAGCGCTCAGTTCTGCAGCAGCTGCATCAGCAGCAGTGGCAGCGCTGGCAGCATGGCGTCTCTCTGGCCGGGGTTGTGTCAGCTACAGAGATGAATAGCCCTCTGCTCTCGGCCCACTAAGTAATCCAGCCAATGATGAATCGCTGCTCTCACTGACACCCAAATTGGAATCATTGGGTCCTGGAGCCAAAACTGGGAAAAAAAAAAAAAAAAAAAAAAAACACACAGAGGGCCTCTGGCGGTGGCATCTAGTCATCTGTTACTGTGTCGCTTTCCGAGGCCGCACAAGGTATTCCCCCCCTCTGTGTGCTCAAGGCCTCTGATAAATAGAAAAACAAAGGGCCTTTCAGGAAGGTGTCACATTGATATCCCTCCCCATCAAAATGATGCCGCTATGATGATCCCCATGTGGAGCTGTTAGACCAAGGCCCCTTGTAAAGACGAGAAATGGTCATGATAATAAAAGCTGCAGGACAACCATGAGAGTTTTGCTTTTCATGCCTCAGCACTGCTGACAGCATCCGTCCCAATCTTGTCGCATTCTTGTAAACGTGATATCTCAAGAACGCCTTTGCTGAATTTATTTGAAGTTGGTACAAACGTTCACTTGGACTCAACGATGAACTCATCAGATTTTGGAGATCAAAAGTCAAGCTCATTGTGACCTCACAAAACATGTCATCGGCCATAATGCAAGAATTCACATGCTAATTATGACAAAATTTCACACAAATGTCTAATAAGATAAAACGATGAAGCGATGACATTTTATATCCAAAAGGTCAAAGGTCAACCTCATTGTGACATGATAATATTCTTCAGCTCTCTATCAGGATCTGTGCTTCTCTGTGAAGACAGCATGTCTCTTGCTGGAAATTATTTACTAAAATCATACTTGTCAATATAGTGATAACTTACATTGTGCCAAAAAAATACACTTAAAGGGACAGTTCACCCCAAAATCAAAAAATACGTATTTTTCCTCTGGTCTGTAGTGCTGTTCATCCATGTAGATTTTTTTGGTGTGAGTTGCAGAGTTTTAGACATATCAGCTGTAGAGATGTCTGCCTTCTCTCCAGTATATTGGACTAAATGGCATTGGCTTGTGGTGCTCAAAGTAAAAAAAAAATACATTTGAAAAATTAAAAACCAGTCTCTTTCCAAAAATCGTGACCTGTTTACTCAAGGTAAGACATAGATCTTGTTGTGAACAGTTTCATGCAGGAACTACTTTCTTTCAAGTAGTAGAGAAAGTTGTTCAACAAACAAAGGAGAAAGAAGAGACTGGTTTTGAATTTTTGAAATGTATTTTTGGTGCTTTGAGCATCACAAGCCATGTGCAATTTAGTCTCATTATATTGAAGAGAAGGCAGACATCTCTATGGCCAATATCTCCAAAACTCTGCAACTCACACCAAAAAAAAAAAGGATGAATAGCACTACAGACAGTGGGAAAAATATGTGATTTTTATTTTTGAATGAATTGTCCCTTTAATACCTTTCAGTAAATGCCTTCACAGGCTACTTGTAATGAAGTATTTTTACATTGTGGTATTAATGATTTGAAATGTGGTATGAATGAATGAACTTAATTAAAGGATATGTACTGAGTACTTTTTCTATCACTGCAGGTCACAGAATCTGATGGGTCACCAAACACGGTGTAACACCGTCACTAGTACTGCGACTTATTTTGCTGAGTCACCAGTTAGAGTAGCAGCTAACATCTGGGGATCTGTGGAGGGTTAGGGACAAAGATTCTTGGTTTGAATTGAAATGATCACTCTCATGTGCTCTTAGGTGGGTTTGAGATTCCCACCTAGACTAGAGGTGTCACAGTTTCAATATTAAATCAAAAATCGATCAAAATTAGCTTTTAATTTCAAACATCAAAATCAAAAGCAGGATTGGCAATTCTCCCAGTATTTTTTCTCTCAACCCCCACACTTAATACCAGTGCCACCAGTACTGAAAAATGTGCTTACATAAAAGAATCTGATTGAATAGAAATAAAAGTCAATTGTGGATTTGGAGAATCATGGCACCCCCCAAATCTAGACACGTCCACCTCAAACTAAACCTTGGTAAAAAAAAAAAAAAAAAAAAAAAAGCCTTCACAGGCTTCACTACATGTTTTATATGCATCTGGATCATCATGGATGTAAACTGCATACTAGACCCATGGTGGTACTTGTAGTTTTTAAAATGTATTCCCTAAATATTTCTTCCATCTCTAACAGAATTTTTTATGCTTTTTTGTCATCATGACTGTTTCCCACACTGTATTTCATTGACCGAGTCCAGCCTCAGTTAGCCCACATTCTGCTAGCGGTGGCCTGAGTCTGTTGGCGGCGCATGTAAAACAAATCCCCCAACACAAGGAATGACTTAATGAACTTAATGAGGTTTTCTAATTACAGAGGGAAGTTAGCCCATGTCAAATGGGCCTTTTCTGCCTTCCTTGACACGGATTAACAGCCGGACTATTAAATCCAGCCCTACATTACAACAGAGGAGAGACTGAAACACAATCAGTCATATCTGCTGTAATTCTGGCCTACATTCAGATGCACGTTGCTTCATTTGAAGTGAATGAAGCTTGTATTTTTTAGAGTCGACTGAACGAGCCTCAGGCACGATCTGAACCTCCACTTGAAACCTCAGGGACGGTGAACAGGGAATACGAGCAGGAACAGAAATGTTTTAGTGCCTGAACCATGAAGGCCGTAACCCTCATATTAAAGGGTCTGAAATATGTAAAATACATGAGTTTGGACTGTTTCTGCCATTTATTCCTTTACACGATTTCTTTTTTCCTTTGTCTGTTATTCACTGATGCTCTTTCCTCTTTTCTCATTTGATTCCTCTCCTCCTCTGTCTCTCTAACTCCTCCATGGCAGGAAGGATGATTTACTTTGTCATCATTAACACATCAAAAGAGCCAAGTGTGTATTTCAAAGTCATCTGATAACTGATACTCTTTAATGGCGCACTGGAACAGTAATTAATTTCAAAAACATCCCATTTATTTGTTCTGGAAGTGAATGCTCCCGCCAAAGCGGCATAAATCCTGTCTGTTGCTGCAGCTCAAATTAATTTACGTGTTGCGTCTCCTCGCATCCTTTGAGAATTTAATTATCTCTGCAAACAGGCTCTGGGTGTGTTGAATATACATTCTATCAACAGAGTTGTACTGGAGCCAAAACAGCGCAGAGACATGTTGTTTCATTCTGACTCGTCTGTGTCATTCCAGGCTGTCGCTTGCCACGAACATGAGGACAGAACTTTAAATAGAAAACAGGAGATGAAGTGGAGATAGTACGACTGAGTGCTGAGTAACAGCCTCTGAATGACACCCAGTGGGTCCATCCATTCCTTAGCCGGAGTCTCCTCTCCGTTTCCCCGTTAGCTCACTTGATCCGAGTCAATCCGGACGGCTAAGTGCTCTGGATCTCTGAGAGTAGCTTTGGCAAGTAGAGCCAGATGTGATAAATGACAGACAGATACAGGAGTGAGTTCACATCAGGCCAGCTGAGGTGGACTGAGGACTTCCCCTGACCCATAACGGTCAGTCACTCAGCTCACAAAGCAGAACGCTGTCATTGTCGTCTTTGCTGATGTTAAGTTTTGAAGTTATTTGTATTTATGTGAATGGTGAGCTGGTCAGGTTGGGACATGATAAATTGCCTGGGATGTGACCTCAGGTCAGCTCCTACACGGCTGTCTAGAGCTGTGGTTCTCAAATACAGGTCTGGGGACCATTAAGGGTCTGTGGCAAGAGTTTTAAGATCCACTCATCTAAATTATCATAATAAAACATTTCTAAACAGTTCTAATCTAATCTATTTAATGTATAACTTACTAAACAAATGTGTACATCTTCCTTCTGCTTGTCAGACCTGCAAACTCGTAAGAGATGAAAAAGGTGACATGTTCACAAACCAATCCCCTGTAGGGGTCTCTGGGGCCATCCTCCGCCAGAAGAAAAAAACTGTGATTTTAAGATGTAAACAAAGCACTCCAGTTCACTCTGTTTCAGTTTAAAGAATGACCTACATCTTCTGTTCATCATCATCTGCAGATATCACTACTTTTACCTTAATAAAGGAAGGTACTAAATAAAGTAAAAGTAAAGTAAAAAGTACTAAGTAGGATAGTACAGTAAAGGTAAAGTTACTTTACTTAGTACTTTTACTTTAGTACTCTGTGTAGGACTTTAAATACAGTATTTCTACTTGTAATGAAGTATTTTTACATTGTGGTATTAATGATTTGAAATGTGGTATGAATGAATGAACTTAATTAAAGGATATGTACTGAGTACTTTTTCTATCACTGCAGGTCACAGAATCTGATGGGTCACCAAACACAGTGTAACACCGTCACTAGTACTGCGACTTATTTTGCTGAGTCACCAGTTAGAGTAGCAGCTAACATCTGGGGATCTGTGGAGGGTTAGGGACAAAGATTCTTGGTTTGAATTGAAATGATCACTCTCATGTGCTCTTAGGTGGGTTTGAGATTCCCACCTAGACTAGAGGTGTCACAGTTTCAATATTAAATCAAAAATCGATCAAAATTAGCTTTTAATTTCAAACATCAAAATCAAAAGCAGGATTGGCAATTCTCCCAGTATTTTTTCTCTCAACCCCCACACTTAATACCAGTGCCACCAGTACTGAAAAATGTGCTTACATAAAAGAATCTGATTGAATAGAAATAAAAGTCAATTGTGGATTTGGAGAATCATGGCACCCCCCAAATCTAGACACGTCCACCTCAAACTAAACCTTGGTAAAAAAAAAAAAAAAAAAAAAAGTCATATTTTGATTATTTTGACTGAAACTGCGATTGTGATATGAAATGCGATTAGTGGAAATGATCAGTTTTGCATTTAAATTTTCATGTTCACTGGAAGAAAAACTATCAAAATTGTGATGATGGGATATTTATTGAGGTCTGTACCAAACAAACATGTTTTATTTTATCTGGAGGTCAAGATTTTTAGACCATCTTTGCAGCTCTACAGTGCCTCATTATAATGTTTCCTCTTTCATTTTGTACAAATTACAAATTTGCGCGCATGGATTTGCAAGCAGATTCAGTACGCACGGTTTAGAAAATCGTGGGCATAGATTACAAATCCAGACACACAGATTTGTCACACAAGAGTATAGATTTACACACGGCCCTTCTTTTATTCAGATGACCCAGGGAGGGTTCCATAACGAAAACATGATAGAAATATGGCATTTAGCTTTGTTCAATTTTAATTTGAGGAAGGTTGCGGTCTCCTCATTGCTGCACACAGATGAGATGTGGAGCAGAAGCTTCAGCTTTTCCACTTTTTTTCCCCCCAGTGTCTCCACACTGAAAAGGCGGATATAACCAGGTTGATGGAAACACACAGAGAGGTTTTGTGGCAGTTACCAGAAAGTAACATTATTGGAGGTCGTACTGCTTTGTTGAAATCTACTCTCAAGCTTTAACTTTAATTATATTTCTGTTCATATGTATTTTTAATGTTATTTTTAGTCTGCAGTTTTCCAGCAAGAATCATCTAAATTGATTGAATAACATAAAATATGAAAGATACACCCTCCCACATACTGAGAAACAGATTTCAGGCTGTTTCTCACATCAATTTTTAACTCTAAATCAAATGGTCCTTTAAGGTGGAAGTCATCAACTTTTAAGTTGAGTTAGCAATATGCTTGGCTTTTACTCATTTATCTTTTATTGCATATTGATTTCACCCATGTGTGGGTGGAAGAGACTCGGACATGTTTCTGTAAATGAAAACCGCTCCATTACGTTGTTTTCGAGACTGCAGTACAAATATTAAATCAGGTGTGAGTGATATACAGGAGTTGAAATATGGCAATAAAAGAGTTACAGCTCCCTGTCATCTTTGTTTTGACAGACGATCCCGGCACAGCGCACACACGCACATGCAAACAGCCAGACAAACAGAAACACACTCACGCACACAAAGTCAGCATGATTCGTTGGGGATTTTCTCACAAATCGGCCCCCTAAAGGGAAAGAGGCCGGCATAAATCAGCTGGTGTCAGGGCTACAGACACCCACGGCTCCTTATCACCACACGCAGGCGGACACACTCACAGATTGATAGGTAGATAGTTGCTCTGACAGGCAGGGCGACAGGCAACCAGGTAGAGAGGCTTACAGAGGCATGCACACAGGGTGGAGGCAGACTGAGGGAGGTAAAGATAGACAGGGAGAGGCAATAACACAGGGCAGAGGCAGTTGATTACAAGGACACTGGTCACAAGTCTCACGCTTGATATTGACTTGATGGTCCTCATTAATAAAACTGTAATTATCCATAACCTTTTCCATTTATTCCTCAGATTTAACACAACAAGAAGTACAGCCTACAGCCAGTTCATGAAATCTTTTACAGTCCCTATTTAAACACACCATTTGTAAGGTACCTGGTTTATTCCTGGTACAGATTCTGACAGTGCCGCCACAATGAGGCAACGGAATTGACCGTTCGCTAAGTCCCAGCAGGTTTAACCACAAATTCTTGGGTACTTGATTTCAGACGAAAGAAGACAAAAGTGGGCTTCAAACAGTATCAGAAACCACTGGCTATCATCTGACAATGATTCAGGCTCTTGAGGCAACAGCCAGTGTTTCGTGCCCTCCAGTATAGCCAGCAAATATCCAGATAACAGATATCTGGGCCTCTTTCGTGTGACGGTCATTGTTTACAGTCCGATTAGCAACTTGAGACGCGAAAATGAAGTTAGGAGCTAATCTCTGTAACCAGATATCTGCATTAGTGTTTCAGATTTTTCCCGAATTTAGCCCATTTTAAATCCCGGGAATTTTTGATACATTTCCCGGGATTCCCGGGAATTCCCGTGAAACCAGAAGTCCTTAATAAAATGCATTTATGGTATGTAGATAAGTAATTTCAACTGAATAATGATAATTTATCATATAAACCATTGTTTACGAAGTCAAATAAAACATTTACAAGGAAAATAGCAACGATATAACCGTGGTATGACGTACTATCCAAATGTGTAAATGGACATTTAAATGGTCATTTAAATGGTCGTTTAAATGGTCTTTTACGTAGCAATTATTACATTCACGGCTGCGATTCAGCTGCTGTAGCGATCATAGAAGTCAACGGAGGAGCCATCTTACCGTGAATAGAGGATCTTTGTGCAGCACTCGTGTCTCCTATTGGACACTGGCACACCATGTGACGGCACACGGTTTTCCTATTGGACACTGAAAATCGAGGAAGCATAACACAGCCAGCAGAGGTGCCATTTGAAAGGCTGAGATGTCCCCTTTTCGCCAAAGAAAAAAGTAAGTTTATATCTATCGGCATTCCAGAAATATGCGCGATTAAGTAAAAGATATCCTCAGGCATCACGGGCGATGCCGTTGATTCCAGAGGGTTAAACAACTGACGCCATGGTCGCAGAGTGGGCTAACGTTAATGTAATAGCTGCTCGTGTTGGTTAATTAGTGCCAAATGCCTCCGCTTGCCGGCCTACTATATTAAAATATTTTTTTCTATATGCGCGGAAATATAGGCCTATACGTAAAATGTATTCAACAAGTAACAACATATATTAGAGAAAAAATTAGACATTTTACACAGATTTTGCATCTTTATTTTTTTTTTATCTCATTCCTGTGTAATATTTAGCAAAAAAAAAAAAAATCAACCTTCGGGAGGACGGGTCCCGCTGGCATTTCCCGGGCGAGAAATGACACGTGCACATCCCGGGATCCCGGCCTCTAACCCTAATCTGCATATGAACACAGATACATTTTTTAAAAAGCTAACGAAAAGCTAAATCTTTGTCAGATGATAACTGATGTTTTCAAATATTAAATTTCAGCGAATGCCTTCTGTGTCTTTCCATATGGAACCTGTTAACCTGCAAGCAACCAAAGTCCACTCAAACATGATTGGTCAGTATTAGGCTACAAACGGAAACCAGAACACTGCAGATACCAAAATCTTGTTGGTTGCTTACAGATTGTGCATTCATATGCAGATATCTGTTTATAGACATTAGACCTCAGATTACTAGCTGGTAACCAAACATTTTGCCAGCTGAGATGACATCTCTGACTGTAGCTTGCTAGCTGTTTAAACTAATGTTAGCTCCATGAATTGGTCAGAAATTTTGTGTCCAGCTCACATACTGCTCCCAGATAATTCTTTTTAAAGAAGAAATCTTGTAAAATGAGGATCTTAATTACACACTTGACAGCAACATATGTGACGACATGCCAAAAGTCAACATCCTTGCACATTGATGATCGATGTAGAAGAGACACAGAATCAGTGTAACAAACAAAAAATATGGCTTAGGCTATCTCATGTAACATTTGCTTGGATTGCAGTAGTGTAAACATCCCTAAATAAAATAAAAAGCTTGACAGGCCTGCCAGACCTTGTTATGGTCGCTCAGCTATGATTGGCTAATTGCATTAGAGGGTGGGGCTTAGCGAATGGTCATCTGTGATCATAGGCTGTTTGAGATAATTGTAGCTTCTGGGTCTGAGAAGTGAAGCCAGTGCATAAAAGCCTCAAGCCTGTATTCTTTTAATGGCCATTAGGGGGTCACTCCACTGGTTCCAAAAAGAAGTCTCATTGTATGAAAGTCTATGAGAAAATTACACTACTTACACTTGATTTATGACCTCAGTAAACAATTTCATAATGACTTTATGGTCTCAATAGCCAGTTTCAAGTCTTTGTCAATACAGCATGATGTTTATTTTGTAAATTGTGATCCAGTTCAGAGTAAAATACATGATAAAGCAGGGTACGTTTTAGGGCAGGGTTACCTTGTGATCGACAAGTTGCTATTACAGTGACCTGTCATGCCACTACCACGGCAACTTTCCCAGCTCCACACTCATCCAAATATGGTCACTTCTGGCTCCAAAAGACCAAGATGGTGACAAAACGAACGGGTGACTTCACAGTGGCTACATCCACCACTCTTATACAGTCTGTGTCTGTAATGCAAAACCACAGGCTCTATTACCTTGGATGCAGACAAAATTTGTAAGGCGGTATCACGTGCATAGGGCCTGACAGCACCTTACAGTACAGGCTGTCGGAACGTAGCGCTCTCCTCCCTCCGATCTGTATCGCTGTATGGATGTAAACAGACAAAGGCTTGTATTACTGTCAGAGAGCATTTAGGACACACTGTATCATACACAGCTATGTTGGGTAGCAGTGCCAAACTCCATTTGTTTCCACCCATCAGAGTCTACTAGAGCAATACTAAGCTGGTGTTCCATTTCATGGGCTTGTCTGTTTTGGGTCATGCACCAGAAGCGAAATGCTTTGCCTACACAGACAGCGGATAACATCTCTGATCCCATTATTTACTCTGTGGAAGACTTAAACATTCCCTGTGGTGAGATTCTTTTTTTTTTTTTTTTTATGGGGGAAGTTTTTCTTTTTTATCTGTTTTCACCTGGTTACTCTAGGGAGGGTATCACAACACTCTCTTTCTTGTAGTTAACAAACAAGCACAACCTTGAAATGACTAAATATGTGGCATCACCTGAGAAATAACAGCTATCCACTTGAGATCAAAGAAAATGAAACCATAGAGTGACTCAGAGCAGACATTTTAGAGAGGAGACACACACACAGAGTGAAGTCAATGTCTTCTCACACACACAAAAAAAAACACACACACACCTCTGTTGGAAATAAGAATAAGTGATATTTTCTTAGAGGCTGTGGAGTTGCGTCACAGGTCTCCTAGCAACCATGCCTGGCGTCATGCAGGTCCGCTGGAGATTGAGCTGTGCACAAGTAACAACCAGAGAAGTCAAAGACAAGTACATAAAGATGTTGATTGAGTGTGGGTGTAAGTCAATTGATTTAGACTCAGTAGGGTCCAAATTACATTTAAAATAAAATAAATTAAACTAAACTACACCTGAGTCTTTAGCTGCACTCCAAAATCCTCAAGTTGTAGCTCACTTGTAGCTAATTTAGGAAAGCAATGAAGGTTAAAAGGTAAATAGCTAACAAGTTTGTTACAAGTTTGTCATCCTTGGAAACCATTTGGATAAGGGCAGGCACTTTCAAAAAGTACTTGGCAGGTGATTGCATGAACCATCTGTCACCATCAATCACAGGCTAACTTCAACCAAATCAGATCAACAAACGAGGTACTCAGATTTCACTAAAGCCAGTTGGGAGAATTGTTGGGATAATTTCTGTTTGTTTTTTTGGACACCTGAAGGCAGCACAACAACCTACAAACACCACATTGACATATTATCTATCACCTTATAAAGTTAATAGGAAGAAGTGTTTAGAAGCTATTTTTGTCTCCACTGAGTCCTGAGTGAAATACGAGGTTCTTTAGCTGCAAGATGCTCTAGCAGCTAGTGGCTAACTTTGTCTGTCTGTCATCAGGGACTCTGCATGTGGCACACAGTTGGATTATTTGAGTTTTTTTTTTTTTCTTATTTTTCTTGTTTTCCTGAGAACAGCTGTCTGCTGTTACAGGAAATCAGACTGACGAGACACTAAATCAAAACAGTAAAGTTGCAGGCCAGAAAACCAAAAAAGTTAGCTGAAAAATGCTAAAGCCACAGCTGTGCGGAACTGCAGAGTCAGATAATAATTGTTTGCAATGTGATTAGTTATATACAGTCGATTTGTATTTCCTCTTCTTCTGAAATTGTGGGATATGCAATAGTGGTGTCCAAATTGAAATCAAAGGCAGAGTCAGCAATTGTCCCAGTATTTTTTTGTCTCTCCGCCTGTGCCTACTTGTGGCATCCCGTGAGCATCCAAAGCAAAAAACAACACTTCAAAGACAAATCTTTTTGGATTAAAATAACTTGGTTTCAAATGGGAAACGAACCCCAGTCTCCTGCGTGAGACTCCTGTGGTTGACTCATCCATCCAACCCTGACATCCTCATTATGCAGACTTATTTTGCTCTTAATGCTACATTTGTCCTTTGCTTGCTGGTACGTACGCACATTACTTAACTTGCATAGTTATGTAGTTAACATACTTATTGTAATCAAACCGTGATTTTTTCCTAAATCTAACCAAGTAGTGTTGCCGTCTAAACCTAGCCAAACTGCAACTTTTTCAAACATTATCTACGTAAAATACTTTACCATCTTATCAGGTACTGTGTTCTCTGACTGACATACCTCTAATTCTCTGTTGCTTCATCACTACCCACAATGCCTTTCACTTAACAGGAAGTCAATGGACTTGAGTAGTGCAGCTTTAATATAGCCGGCTAGTTTAGAAAAGAGTGAAAGTCAGTGCTACTGCAGGCTGAAATATGTTTAGATTTTAATCAAGCTTTGACTGGCCAGAGGCTATTGACAGCTAGCTAATATGCAACTTTGAAACACTATAATCATCATTGTTAAAATAAAGTTTGAAAAAAGTAAGTCTTTTTTAGATCTTTTGTTCATTCAGGATGCTCTCAACCTCCAATATGGCCACCAGTCAGAGAATGTATGTAAAGCTCATTTAGTATGCAAAGATGATTAAACATATCATCATAAAAAACCTGAAATGTTTTGGATTAGTGAAATATTAAATGGTAACACTCCTGTTCTCACACATATGCAGTGGATACAGACTACACATTTCTATCCCTCCTGCTTTTTCTCTCACACTCCTGCAGTGAGCAACACTGTGGGCAAGAAATCTCTACGCACAGACACAAGAACATTACATTTTACTGCAGCTTCCCACATTTCTTCCATCCAGCATTTAGGGAAGTATTGTAGAGGCCCTTCTCAAAATAGACCAGCCTGCTTTAGCTTCAAAAAGACGGAGCGGAAATGAGCAGAAACACCAGTCTCCCCTCTAAGAGTCAGGTGTGCTGCACACTTCAAAGTCAAAAGGAGTCGTGAATGCAGCACAAATGAAGGCTCCGGTGTGCCGATTCAAACTTCCACATCTCGATAATGACCTCACTCTCCTACACGATTACTCATCATTCATTCAGCCACTGCTGTGGTGGGAAGGTAGTGCTGGCTCGTGGATTCGAGGCTCGCAGAAGGTGATAGGGGGGCGGGAGGCTTGCGTGAATGAAAGCGGCTCGGAGTAGTTGGGATAAGACTTTCTGGTGCCCCCCTCAGAATAATAGTCAGTTTTACTTCCATATGACGCTTGCCTCGCTATGTTTGGCTTCATTAGCTCTTTTTTATCTTTAGTTTAAATACGATGTGATTGCTGCTCAAGACTCTTCTGTCTATGACTTACTTCAGTTTGATGCTACCTACTAGAACACTGTGAATTTCACTCCTAATGTCACTCCTTTATGTCAGCCTGAAAGGGTGATAAGCTCTATTTATGCAGCTGAATTTGGATGTGTTTACCCTCCACTCCATCCCTGCATGATGCTGAATTATATGGTTTAAATATATATTCTATAAACTTCCTTTCCAGATTTGTTTCACGATATGTGCAAATACTTTTTCCAAAACTGCTCAATTGCTTAGTTAAAATTTGTTTTTGTACTAAATATACTTTATCTCCCACTTTGAAAAGTCCAAAATCTATTAATATGCTTTTTTTTCCATAAAAACAAAAGTTTAATCAATGGATTGGGGGTGTAACAGCACACAAACTTCACTTCAGTACAACAGGGAAAACAAAAAAAGAGGAGTCATTTATTTTGAAAAAAAAATTTCTGCAGTGGCTCTCATAATTCTTACTGTACCAGTTGAGGCTCTTAAATACAGATCTATTGTCAATAAGAAAACACAACAAACATAAGTAGTAAATGTCAGTATTGCTCTTCTCTGTTAATAATTCCAGAACAGCTTGTGTTTGTTTATGCAGAGCTGCACACTGGACTGGACTAACATGCACATGTCAAGGCACATTGTAGCAGAGCTCGAGCCCTTTGACCACATGTTTACATTCTGTATTCTTTAGACTGAGTGTAGTCACGTATCCACAGAGACAGACGCTCTTATTAGTTATTGCTTTGGTCTGAATCTACAGCAAGAGGCAGCCTGAACGCTGTGGTGAGAAGGACTCGCCCTCCTCTCTGTTTTTGTCAGGTTCTGCTCGTCAACACATTTGGGTGATGTCATGTTTCCACAGACAGACCTAATGTTAGTGGTGAACAATATGGCCCTGAAGTAATATCACATTATTTTTGGGTATTCTGGGATAACAATATTCTTGACGATATGACAAAATACCGCAAAATATTTTTGGTTTAGAACTCACAATAGTTGTTGAGTTCTCCTCGCTAGATGTTGGCTCTCATCACACTCCACCGGGTGCTTCTGTTTGAGGTGTAGAAATGAGTTTGTTGTAGTGACTTTGCTGTTACAGTCGTCTTGCCCTTCTTACATATTACAGTGGTTTATTGTACATCTGATCTTTTGTAACCAAATCATTTCCACACTAATGAAGTGACTTCCCTTTTTAGAACTAACTCCTCCACTCTAATATTTGCATCATCATATTATTTCCATTATCATGATGTGAATTTCATGTAGCATGATACATCATAAACAATACGGTATAGCACACCCCTACCCGACCTCAGTTGAACAATGTCGGTATTCAGTTTGAAGCTCAACTAACCTGGAGCAGCAACATGCCAAGCCAACTAGTGCGCGACAACTGATACACAACAAGTGGTGCACAGACAAAATGTTGCACGTAAAACTTTAGAAATTCTGTTTTGTGTCTGAGGATTAGATATAAATAGGCAATTTTGACAGTTTGGTTAATTTGAGCGTACCAAAACCGAGGTAGTCGCATACCGACCCAAATGTCCTCTACCGAACGGTTTCCACGTCACACTTACGGAAGTTATACACTGATCTGCGACTGGCTTCTTGACTAGTTGTAATGTCGCTAAATCACGCTCATGTGTGCCTGAGTTAAACTGAGATTTAAGGTGTGTGCAGACAAAGCGTTTCATGTCAAACTCTGCACATATATCATTCTTCACAGTGAAGCTCAAACATCCAAATGAAGCAGCAACGAACAAAACGCATTTTTGAGAAGAAGTCTAAGAAGTCGAGAGAACCCCAACTGAGAAATCTGAGAAAATGACTTGCTATTTTTCTTTATGTCTTTGTTCTTCTTTGACAGTAAACAGAATAACTGTGTTTTGGCTGATGGCTATGTTCTGACATTTTACACTATTGTATTATATTTTATAGACTAAATTATTATTCATTGGGGAAATTATTTTGTTACAGTATTTTCAAGCCTAATGTGTTATTAGTTCTTATTAATGTATTGACATTGGTATTAGCTGCTGTAATATAATATGATGCAGTCATACAGCACACTTTATGATAAGGGAACAGGCAGCTGTCAAGTGTTTGGTAATTCTCCCAGCTTGTCACACTCTGAAAATATAGATCTAAGACCTTCTACTGACTGTCACCCTGACCTTTTTCACAGGTCAGCAGGCTATGATTCCTAATCTGTCAGACTGAATTAAAGCCTTTAAAAACATGGTGATAGAGAAGCTATGCTTCAGCACATGGGGACACGGGGCATTAAAGACTGCAGTTCATGATGACACAACACATACCTTCATCTCAGTGACACCAAATCAAAGAAATACAGCAAAAACCTTTTACCGTGTCTGCGTGCCCACATTCTCCCGCTCCATTATTCAGCACACTTCTGACAGTTTGAGAACTAAATATACCTTCTCCTTTTCTCTGTCTTTCACTTTAGTTCTGCGTGACTGTACATTTGTTTCATGAGAGGGCTCTGATTTTTTTTTTTTTTTTTTTTTTTTAAACCAGCTATGCATTAAACCAGCTGTGAGGTTATGTGCACCTGAATGCAACACGCAAGTGGAAATATACAGCCTATATGTGAAGAGGCCACAGGTTTCTCTGTGGGGACTCTGAATGCACAATTATTCAGTGAGTCAAAACAGTGACCAGTGTGTGCTTGTATGAAGGCATATGAGAGATTTTAGACTTCATTTTTTCCTTAATGTTTGAATTTTGATTTTCTAACCAATGAATGTGAATAATCCAGTTATCTTCCTCCCTGTTCAGAGAACATTCTGTCTCTACAACTCATAAAAAGCCTCCTTTTCAGACTTCACAAATTCAGTCCATTGAATTACAGGAAATCACATTTCCCTGCTCTGCCCTCTTATGTAGTTTTCAGCTTTTGCTACATGAATTTGCACAAATTGGAAAATATTTTTAAGTTACTTAGGACAAGATTAGGCTAAAATAAGCCTTAGGAAAAATGCAGAAGCTTTTTCCTTTTCGATGTAAGTAAACATAAAACTGATATTTCTAAGATATTGAGTGCCCTGTAACTCCAAGTCTCTTTGCAGCCAGTATTACCACAGCATCATCCTCCCCTGCAACATTAATGTCATCCTTAAGTAGCCACGGAAAGTGCTTGTCGTCAGATAAAAGTGTTTTTTCCCCTCTGAAAAATAGATTGCTGTGCAAGCACCGAGCCATTTACATTTCACTCAAAAAGCACGCTTTTTCAGGCCCCCTTTCAGTCTACTTCTCCCTGTTTTATTGTATTTTGGATAAAAATATATCATCAGAAGTGTGCATCTCATCCGTTGTTTATCCAAAGCTATGTTGACAGTATATATAGATAGAGATGGGTATTCCCAGAGAAGCTACGTAAATTGCCTGTAGGAGACTGTTGGTGTAAAAATGGACGTGAAGACCAACGCTGTCAACTAACAAACTACCAGACTGGTGCATAATTTCCAAGTCTGAACGCATCAACATCAAACAGTTCTTTAATTGACTTAGAATCACACTAAATGTAGAGCATAGAATGGGAAAGGGGATATTATGAGCTGTCAGATTGCATTCATCATGTTCTTTCTTTTTTTCCACTCTGGGATTGTATGGAAAATCAAAGCTTGAAAAAAAATACAGGCCAAGAAACCTGTGAGGAGTCTGGCACATGAAACTGATGTGCTAAACCCCTCCCCTTATCACTGATTATCCAACCATAGCTTAGCAACCATAACAAGGCGTGACAGGCCTCTCAAGCTTTGGGTTTCGTGTTTGTTTGGAAGGTGGTGTCATTTTTAGGAGCTTTTCCGAACAGTGCAGTGTAACAGTGTGTTTATCTGCTCCAATGTAAGCCTCAATCGTTCGCATGCCCGGCTAACTAACTTAGGATGCTACCTACAGTAGTCACCAAAGCGTTACTGTACTCATAAGGCCAAGAGGCACATGTAACTTGCAGGCTACACTGAAAGCAGCACCTCTTGCTCTTAGTTCTAGCTCAGTTTTTCTCGATTAGTCCTCATTCTAAAGTCTGCTCTGTTTGAAATCGATGGCCCAGTTATTTTAAAAATTACAAATAATTTTGAGTAGCAAATCTACTGCAGTTATCATTGTAAACTGCATACGTGCAGAGAACTTTTAAGCTCGACAACTACCCACGAGTTTTGCCTTATGGCCGCTGGGTGGTGTTTGGTTTTGGCTCGTCTCTTCAGCGGGAAAAAAAATGGCTTCCTGATCCATATTCGATCAGCACTGCCCAGTTTGACAGTTTGATATTATTTGTTTTGGGAGTCAGGTGAAACCAGACACAAAATGAAGGCCACCTGGTTGCTTTCGCGCATTACTCAACAGTATGCTCAAATATCTTTCAGAGAACACTGTATTAACGGAATCCTTATCCATATTTGATCAACACTTCCAAGTTTCATGAGCCTGGTGCATTGCACTGAACTGTAGACCTGCAAAGATTAATCAATTATTAATCAACTATTAAATTAATCTCTATTTTTATAACAACAAATCATTTTGAGTACTTTGTAAGAAAAAATGTTTAAATTCTCTGATTCTCAGCTTTCCTCTATGACAGTGACTCTCTACTCCATGACTCTGTGACTGGATATCTCTGGGTTGTGGACAAAACACCTCACAATGCAGATTTTAAGGCACTTCCACACTGGCTTCACTTTTCAGACCCAGGAGCTCTGTCCACTGCTTAGTTTACAGTCTATGCTACTAGCAACAGTAGCTAAAGGGTGACAGGGCAGAGAACCATCATACACACAGTTCACACTCCTCGTGAAACCTTTTGAAAATTCTTATTTTATAATTTACGCATGCTGATTCAAGTTTGCAGGAGACTTGGGAGTGAAAATGGATTATCTCTTCACCTCCGCTTGGATATTGAGGGTTAAGGAGTGAAAGTGACAAACTCCCTCTACTCTCTCTATTTTCCTCTCCTCCTCTGCATCCCATTCCTTCCCTCCCTCCTCCTCCCCTTCGTTCCCACAGTCAGATGGCTCATGTGAGCGAGTCCCAAGCGGCCAGCCAGCCGGGCTGCCTGAAACTTGTGACTAGTCATGTTCTTCAAACATCATGCCGCAACCAAAGCATGGCAGGATGACAGATAGTCCCTTCAATGTATAGTGACAAACAAATTAGTGCAAAGATGCTTCTCGCTGCATACCAGATGTGTTGGGCTCTGTGGTATGGAACAGCCGATGAAAAACTGTCCACGTCCCATCTGTGCTTTGCCGCGACCATCGGTGCAGCAATTTGTGCTGAACAAAGTAGTGCAAACAGCCAGGCTGATTATATGTGTCATAATGTGAGGCATAAAACACTGCTGGGGAAGATCACACAGTCTCTGGCAGGTTTATTTGATGAGAGGACAGGAGGGACTGAGCAGAGAAGGACAGGATGTAGGTGAAGAACACTCTTCAAATACAGGTGCTAACTAGAACCATCAGCTTGTCCCCATAGGAGAACCCTTTTTAGGTTCTTGATAGAAACTTTTATAAAAGTTCCACTTGGATCCTGTCAGAGATTTCTGCCTGGAACCAAACAGAGGGTTAAATGTCAAAGCATTTGTGAAAGGTTTCCCACAAAACTCCTTGTGAGAGGTTCTAGAGAAAATAACATTGTTACATCATAAAATATTATTTTATGATGTAATGGTTTCACCCGAAACCCTCTCCAGGAGTTCTATCAAGAACCTTTCCACCTTCTGGATGGTAACAAGAAACCACCATAGGGTTCGACCAAAAAGCTTTTAATATTCCAAAGGTTTTGTCTAGAGCCCACCCAGGGGGTTCTACTGAACACTTTTTTACTCAAAGTTTTCAATATAGAATCCACCCAAGGAGTACTAAAGGCAACCCTTTAAAAATTCAAAGCTTTTATCCAGAGCCCATACAGGGGATTCTACTAAGAACTTTTTTATACCAAAGGTTTTATCTAGAACTCACCCTGGGGGGGGGGGGGTTCTACCAAGAACCCATTTGTATTATTGGTACAAAGAACCCTTGACAAACCATTGACAAAAGAGTTCAGGGATTTCAACAGTCCTTAAAGAACTATTTAAGTCTTAAAAGCGTTTATTGAAAGTAAGAGTTCTTCATGGAACCTTTAGACTTACAAAAAACCTTGATGAACCATTTTCCTCAGTAAAGGGTTCCTCAGAAGCAAATGATTCTAGGTAGACACTCATCGATGAGTGAGCTGGTGCAATTATTGGCCTGCATCAAGCAAAGAAAACAACTAAGGATATTGCTGAAACTACTAAAATTGGGTTAAGAAGTGTCCAACGCATTATTAAAACCTGGAAGGATAGTGGTGAACCATCATCTTCAAGGACGAAATGTGGTCAAAAAAAAATCTTAATGGTCGTGATCAGAGGTCACTTAAACGTTTGGTGAAATCAAATCATAAAAAATAAACAGTAGAACTCACGGTTATGTTTAGTAGTTAAAGTAAGAGCATTTCCACAAGTACAGTGTGAAGAGAACACAAGGGATTGGGACTAAACAGCTGTGTAGCCTTAAGAAAACCACTTATCAGTGAAGCTAATTGGAAAAAAAGGCTTCATTTAGCTAGAGGGAATAAAGATTGGACTCTGGAGCAATGGAAAAAGGTCATGTGGTCTGATGAGTCCAGAGTTAATCTGTTCCAGAGTGATGGGCACATCAGGGTAAGAAGAGATGCGGATGAGGTGATGCACCCATCATGCCTAGTGCCTACTGTACAAGCCTGTGGGGGCAGTGTTATGATCTGGGGTTGCTTCAGTTGGTCACGTCGATGTTCAGCAACGTTATGTGCCCAAAAAATGAGGTCAGCTCACTACCTGAATATACTGAATGAACAGGTTTTATCATCAATGGATTTTTTCTTCCCTGATGGCACAGGCATATTCCAAGATAATTCCAGGATTCATCAGGCTAAATTTGTGAAAGAGTGGTTCAGGGAGCATGAGACATCATTTTCACGCACGCAGAGTCCAGACCTTAACCCCACTGAGAATGTTTGGGATGTGCTGGAGAAGACTTTAAACAGCGGCCCGACTCTCCCATCATCAATACAAGACCTTAGCGAAAAATGAATGCAACTCTGGACAGAAATAAATGTTGTGACACTGCATAAGCTTATTGAAATTATGCCGAATGCGTGGCATAATCAAAGCTAAGGGTGGTCTAAAATTTTAGAGTGTGTGACTTTTTTTTGGGCCTGGCAGTGTATTTTGTGGTTCATATTAAGTTGCACAAAAAACTCCTTTCAGCTATTTTTCTCCCTCACACCTTCCTTCTCCTCAGATTGTTACTTTCCAGTCGGAGCAGCCGTCCAGGCTTGAGCTGGTGACTGCAGGGCTGTGACACGAACGGGCCAATTTGTATCTAACCTCACACCTACCTATTGACTCCCACACACTCGGAGATTGGAGGCTACATGCAGGGTCACATCGCCATCTGAGTGCCATGTCAGCATGGTTGTGCACTTACTGCCGAGACAGGCAATAAGCAACACAATGTTTTCTGTGCTCTGAGTGCACCGGCAGGACAGGATCTCAGCTCCGAGCCCACAAATGTGATGAAAGTTGAGAGAGAGTGGTAAAAAAAAAGCTTCACAAGTCAAACTAGAGAATGGCAGCATTTGATATTCATGCGTTGCTTTGGCGCAGATGACAGCGCCGCGCGGCGTCGGGCTGCGCGGGGAAGTGTAGCTCTCTGACAGAAAGAGGGATAACCGCAGGAGGGAGATGAGCAGCCACACACTGAGAGGCAGAGACATTCCTGACCTGCTTAGTGTCATTACACCGCAGACTTATCTCGCTCGCTCTGCCTTGTAAATACACTCGAGTGCTTGTTATCAAACGAGCGAGGCGACAAACCTCATCCAGGTTTCAGTCCTCAGCTTCCTCTGCATGCTTGTAAATGAGTCATTCTCATGGATGACAGCCTACATTAATATTCTGTTAAGGAGGGAAGCGAGCGCGCATTAAATCCGCCACTTATCAGGTAGTGATCGTGATCTGTGTCGAACTTTGAAAAAAAAAGAAAAAGTCATGCCTGTTTGCTTTTAATTGCCAAAAGGTATTCGGGGGGAAGGATGGCGACAGCATATGGGATTTATTTGGATTATTCCTATTCCATCTCCAGGCCACACTGACATCACAACTGAGGCGAAGTTCGTTTTTAGGATGACATGTTGCCCAAGTCTCCTGTTGTGTGTTTCCTCTCCTTCACTCTTTTCATAAAGGCCTTTTAACATGGTTTATATGGCTGGAATTCCTTAAAGCACTTGATTTTTAATGTAGCGTTGTCAAGGAATGAAAAAAGTCCCTAGATTTTGGAGAAAGTGCTTGAAACCACTTGAAATTGTAACTGAATAGGTTTTATAAGACATACAGGGAGGTCACTTAGTAGAGTGCAGATCTCCACCAGGCAACCCGAAAAGAATATTTGGATGAAGCCTCTTTGTAATCACCAACATTTTGGTTAGTAACTATAATTCAATTACATATTTTATCTCAGTAACCGTAACATATTACAGTTGTACTTATTTTGTAATTTAATTGCATGTAACCAGTTACATCTAAGTACTTTACTCTCCAACACTGCTAGGATCCTATTAGACATTTGTGTGAAATTTTGTTATACTCAAGTTCTTGGGTTATGGTCAAAAACGTGTTTTGTGAGGTCACAGTCACCTTGAGTCCAAGTACCAAATTTGAAGAAAGTGTTCTTGAAATGTCACGTTTATAAGAATGTTATGGACATGAGGGCACGATGACCTTTGACCAGCAAAACTTTATCAGTTTGTCCTTGAGTCCAAGTGGCAAGTAACCCATTTACTGTATGCCAAGTTTGGAGAAATTCCCTCAGGGAGATGCCGCGTTCACAACAATGGGTTGACCCAAATACATGATGCTCTGGTCACAGCTGTTGCCAGCATGGAGGCATAAAAAAGGGTTCCTTGAGGTTTTTTAAAAATTCTGAATCACAGAAGTCCTTCAACATACAGTCATGAATGTGCACACAATAAAAGAAGAAAAAAAGAAAAAAAAAAACAACAACAGCCCAGTTGGTCCAGTAGTATTCAAGATTATCACATGCACACAAGTGATCGCATGATCCCCTCCAGCCTTATGTCAGACGGAGATAATAAGTTGGAGAAGAACCTAATTGCTTTTGCCTTTTACTCAAAATGAAGATGACTCCGCTCTGCCACTCTGTGTGTTTGATCTGTCTTTGCTGATGCATGCGCTCTGATGGAACAGTGAGTGGGAGGCTAACAGACGACAACATGCCAGGAGTTTGTTGTTCAATGAACACTGGCTTGAAAACAAAAAATTAAGAAGATTTGATTGAAATTGAACTTATTTGTCTAGTAATTGAGTAACTGTTTTATATTGGCTCAGCGGGGTTGTAAAGGATGCAGAGTCTACCTACAGGTGATACATTTTGAAACATCTTTGAAACAGCTTTGTTGTGTTTGTGTCACTCTTTGGTAGAATCATTAAATATATATTGGTTTAAGAAAAAATACTTAAGTACAAAGTATTACAGAGTATTACAATTATTATGCTTTTTAACCACTGACATTTAATGTGTTATCAATAGCAGGCATTCAAACGAAAGAGGTTTCTGTTTCTCCACATCTTCAGTCTAAATTAGTCCCAACTCAACTCCTGCACTGTTCTGGTCACTTGTCACACTCGCCTCTTCAAACCTGTGACTGCTGCAGAGTTTTGGGTTTTTTAAAATAATCTGTATTTCATGGTTTCATTGGCCCACATTTGTGATCAGATAGCCTTCTTGGTACAAACATTCTGATGAAAGGTTTAGTTATTAATTCAGATTGTTCTCAATTATGATTTTATTAGTAACTAAGTAGATTACATAGTGTTATGCATACTTAAGTATGAGTAAAAGTACAAGTGCCCAAAAAATAAATTCACTCCAATTGATCTTTCAGTGTAAATAATCGAAATCAAAGGCAGAATCTGTGATTCTCAGTATATTTTTCTCTCCTTCCTCGAATAGTTATGTCACAGGTGCATGTAAAAGAAAAAAAAGCATTTCAAAGACGACACAGCAAAGCTTACCAGTCAGTATGTCACACTTCTTACCGTATAGACTGTCTTTTTAAAAACATAAATATCAGGGCATCAAAAAATCAAATAGAATTGACCTAAAAATAAGAAGTGCCACAATTCTCCAATTCACAATTCAATTTGACCTTCAGTTTTAGAGTATATACAGTATATGTATGTAAATATGTAATTTACCAGCTCTAAGTGCTGGAAAAGCATTAAGTACTTGAATTTGATGCTGTAGGAACCCTGTTTTCTGCAATCTAAGGCTGCTATTTTAGCTCTAAAAGCTTTTGCTGCTATGCTGTCCAAAGGCAACATAACTTTTATTCAAGGTGCATGCTGGAAAAAAATACACAGTGAAAAATTAATATTTTTGGTTCGTGAAAAACCGTACTTTTGTACCAATCAGGCATGAGATGTGACATTAAAAAGCTTTTATCGTGACAGTATTCTCAAGTTTTCCAAAGTAAGCGCAGCTCTCAGAGGTGAGTGCTCGAGCGGTGTTAGGCGGCGGTGTGGTCGACCGGGCAGATCCTCGGTGTGATCATAAGCCCTGCTGTACCATCTCACCGTCTGCAGGGCCTCTGTGACAATCCACAGCCGTCACACACTCTGAGCAGGTTCCTCAATGACACTCAACCATGGCAAGTCGCCTCTCAGGAGCATGAGAGTGTACTCTGTGTCTCGCTGTCAAAATGAAAAGAAAAAAAAAAGTGAGAAAATGGCATCAAATGTTCCCCTGTGCCACAATATGATTAAGCAATTCAGTGTCCACTGGAGTTCTTCTGCTTATACACTCCACAGTGGAATACATTGTTGTATTCTGTGGCCACCTCGGTCTCACTCTGAGTAAAGTAGCACTTGCTGGCAGCCTATGAATTCAAAAAGACTCTGCTAAATCTTATCTTTGATTGTGTTATATAGTGTAGAACAGCAGGGACCTGCTGTATTTGTAGCAATAAATAGTCATAGAATACAGCAAATGGAAAATCATGTGAAGTAGGAAGAATAAGCAGAATGAACAGAGTAACTCTGGTTAAGCGTGCTGAGAATAATCAATTGAATGACATCAATTTTATACCCATATACCTCACATACATGGTACAGTATGTTAGAACACAGCCTGTGGTTTGTATATATACACAGTCAGTACATGTTTTGGGAGTGCCCAGTGATGTGCAGTACAGTATTTCACTTCTGTGCTGTCAGATCACTTAGAGACAGTCCAGCTTGATTGCGTCTTGGCAACGAAAGTGCTGTGAGATTAACAAACTTACAAAAACAAATGTTTTTGGCTTCTTTAACTGGCAACAAACCCTGGCTTCATTATTATCTAGATTTCTTAATTATGTAATTCTCTAAAGCAGCCATTCCCAAACTTAAGCGTTCCATCGCCCGGTTTCAAATCTCACCACCTAAACCTTTAATCACAACTCCGATCAACACATGATGCTACTTGTACCAATGACAAGATACAAGAAACATTTCAGTATTAATGTGACAGGTCACCAAATATGGTGTAACACCTGTAACTAGATAAATGAAGATAAACACGTAATTTAAACCCCATGGCTTTGCTTTATTGGTTCTGATTACCTTAATCATAGCTATTTAGGGTAATTTCAAACTTACAAAATTGAAATCTAATTTTTGTTTTAAATTGATTTATTTTTAATGACCTGTCACAACCCATCTGTTGTACTTTCATGGCCCACACTTTAGGAATCACTGCTTTAGAGCAAAAGTTTCACAAAACAGGTGCTATAATTATGACTGAATGACAGCCAGCCATATAGGTCCTTAACTCAACTTTATTAATATAAGCTCTATCATTCACACATATATTTCAGCATTCTCTCTTACTGAGAGTTAGCACAAATAAAATGTTTGATACCACTCTCATGTTAGAGTGCTAAATATGAATCTACAGCCAGCAGCTGGCTAGCTTATCCCAGCATAAAAACTGGAAAATCCACCTGCCATTACTACTTAAAACAATTAAAGTGGTAAAACAGCAGGTACCTTGGGACAGAGTCAAACCTAGCTGTTTCCTCCTGTTTCCAGTCTTTATGCTAAGATAAGCTAGCTAGCTGCTGCTGAAATAAGCTAAATAGCTCCTTGAATGCAAGTTCTCTGCAAGTGAGTGCAAAAGCATAGTTTCCACAATGTCAAACCATTCTTTTAAATTTATAATATGTAACATTTCTGCTCTAAAATCTCTAAAAGTAGACCTATGTTGTATATTTTGTTGAGTTGTGTAAGTTTACATTGTTCCAGATGTCTCCAATCATGTTTAAACCCAGAGAAATTTTATTCGAGCTAATTTTATTTGGTAGCCTGTTGCTATAACTTCCAGAAAAACCCGGGATTCATCAGAGAGTGAGGGAGGAATTGGTCAAACGTGGCTTAAGATAACGTGACTAAAACCGTAACACATTACTTCATCCGAGAACATGATTTCTGCTGGAGTTGAGTCCGATAGATTTAAATGGGCAGTGGTGGTTGTTTAAAGGCAAATTAGGCAGCATGTTTCCAAAAAACAATGCATAGACTTATACATACAAAATAATCCCTCTTAATCATCAACCATGACCCACCAGGACCATGTTGTGACCCCAGCATCCACAGAGACCCTGTCCTCCACTTGTACCTTCTTATTTTCTCATTATTTTGCTGTGCTCGGGCGTTTCACTACCCCAAAACGTCGGTATCTGATGTCCTGGAAATGACTCTTAACGATCAACTGTCTTTCTGTTGCGTATACAAACAGCAACCGAAAAATCCTACTTACACTACCTTTAATAATGCAGACAACAACTCCCATGATCCCGCGCAACTGTCATTAAACTACATCTAAAACTGTCACTGTTCTGATGTGAGAGAGATCTGTTGGGGAAGAAACTATCTTTGGTGTGCTGTATTATAATGTGTGTAGGTGTGTAATATGCAGGGATATCTATTTAGGTGAATGTTATACATTACAGTCTGTCAAATCCCTGTAAAGTTTGACATTGCTGTTATTTCTTTTTTCTGACTGTTTTTTTTATTATTATCATTATTTAAGGTTTGCTTCTTCATAATTCTTAGTGTCTGTTGTCATTATTATTTTAGAAAGTTTAATAAGAAATTATTTGCAAACAAGTCAAATGACAAAAAAATGTGTGAGATCATAAAGCAAACGGATGTGTGAGTTTCGGAAGTTTAATCAGTCTCAGTCTCAAAGGGTGTCACACACATAGCTTTTAACACGATTAAATGAAAAGCAATATCTGCCAGCCTCAGTCTCTAGATGCAAAGTGAGAAATTACAGCAAGTGGAACAGAAAGTGAGACATTTGCCTAAAGGCATCAACGTAAATACCTCGCGACACAACATGCAATGTGATGTGAATGATGTGTGTGCGTGGTCCAAAGTGCATTATACTGTATTTTCATGAGAGTTGACCTGCATTTATATGAAAAGCATTACAACAACATAACACAACAACTCTCTGTCCTTGGCATTCATGGGCTAGGGGAGCAAATGTAAAGCAGATGGCCTGGCTACTTTGTCCTCACTGCCGCTAATCAGGTGCTAAATATCCATCAGTCTGTGCTAATTCATCCCCCTACCTCTATTTTACTCCCTCTGTCCTCTATTAAAGGATAATTCCAGTTGTTTCAAAGCATATATAGCCTCAGTTCGTCTGCAGCAACACTCGCTATAGAAGCTTAAAGACAAACTGCAAACTAAAGGTGATTAAAACATGTTCTTCTGGCACACTTGTGTGAGATATCAGACCCTGAAGAGAAAGCCATATCCTGTTATTAATTATCTCTGTTGGTTGATGTAAACAGGTCTCTCCAGCTGACACTTTGTTCTCACACAACAGTCAATATATATCGAGCCCGACACGTCTGAATATGCAGAAATCCTGTGTGAACAGGTTCCATGGCAGTGTTGGTGTTGTTTGTGTGTTTTTTGTTTGAACTAACTGTAGAGTTTAAAGCTGAGCTGTGTAGTTAAAGTTCTACACTGACATGGGAATTAACACTTAAAGGCTAAATACTTGTTTCAGTGTCCAGAAATTAATTTCCCTTAACTGCATCCATGATTTCTCACTTGTCTTTTGTATTAACTCACACATGTACTGTCCATACTATGCAGAGGGCTCACTGCTGCAAAATTTGTTACAAAATTAAATCATTTTAAGGCGCATGTATTTATCATTCTATAACACAGTGTTTTACAACGAACTACAAGCTGTAGCCCCTTTATGCTACACACTTGGACAGTGTCTCCTGCCCACTTCATGACATGCTGGTTAAACACAGGACACATTCAGTGGGAGACTGATTCCTCCAAAATGCACCACAGAGCACCACAGGAAGTCATTCCTACCTGTGGCCATCAGACTCTACAACTCTTCCCTCAGTGTCTGCCTGAGTAAATAGACTGACCTGGACTTATTTCATCACTGTCAGAAGCTACTCATCAGAAGTTCGACTTAAGAATCTTCATCAGAAGATTATTTGTATTTCATTAATATCTCATATGTGCAATAATTTTAACTGTTTGATACTCAATAATAATAATTCAATAGTGCAATACACAGGTTACACTGGCATCACTACTGCATTTATTTATTTATACTGTGCATTATAAATCAACCTGTACTCTTATTGTTAATATGTGTATCCTAACACACTTGTCCCCCATCTTCAGCAGTGCTGTTGTTTTACTATTGTTTGTTTTACACTATTATGTGCACCACTCTTGTATATTTTTGTTGTTTGCATATACACCTCTTATTCTCTAGTTTTCCTGTTGTTGTATATAGTTTAATGTATAATGCACATATTTTCATTTTTACATATTTTATCTCTACATACTTAAGATTTCTATATTTCTATATGCATACATATATATAATGTACATATATACTTCTATTCTTCAATTGGAGCAACTGTAACGCTAACAGTCCCCCTGACAGTTCCTTGTGAGTTTCAGGAAGGTGGTGAAAAAGTTTTGAGCCCTTTACTATAACTCTCATGCATCCTGCTGCAAAAGTTGGCCTGAATTTCCTCAGTTGCCATTTTTCTTTGTAAATGGTAACACATTTCTTCAGTCTTCTCCTAAAATGGTTATTGGCTAACATTAAATATACCATATAATCTGTCAAAATGTATAGAACAGGGGAGTCACAATTTCAGTATTAAATCGAAAATCGATAGAAATCAGCTTTCACTTTCATTAAGTCAAATCAAAGGACGATTCCCTCAGCATTGTCCACCCTCACCTACTAAAGGCATCTAGTGCGTGTCTGAGGAAAAAAACGCTTCAAAGACGACACACTAAAGAAGAATTTGAAAATGTAGATGGAATAATGGAATTGTTTTGAGATCAGCCATCGCCCTGGTGTCAAAATACAGACACCAGTCGCTGAAGAACCCGACTTGGTCGACCGCTGGCTGACAGGGAAAATAAAAGATCATGAAAAAAAAAAATTCTGATGAAGATAGTTGTTTCCTTTGTTAGTCAGACCCATCATTAAATCCAATCATTAGGAAAAAAAAATAGCTTATTACGTCTGAGTTGTGCCTGATATTTGTCCCAGATTAAAATTGTAATGTTGCGATGATGCAATTTCAAAACAGTCGAATTTCCTGCTGTGTTCAAAGGCTGCATCACAGTAAACCGATGTAACTTTCTGAATTTAACAGATTCTTCTAGCTGTTCTATTATTTGCCTTTACAGACAGGCTCCAACTAACAATTATTTTCATTATCGGTTATCTGTCAGTCATTTGCTCGATTAATTGATAGTTATGTGGTCCATAAAATGTCAGAAAATGGCGAAAAATGTTGATCACTGTCCTCAGATGTCTTGTTAAGTTTACTGCCATAGTGGACAAAAGAAACCAGAAAATATTCACATTGTAGGAGCTGAAATGGGAGTATTTGGACATTTTTTCCTAAAAAAAATTCACAGAAACAAAGCAACATAGACATGTTTGTTCCATCTGTAGTGAACACTCATGGCAACATCAGCTTACAGCTTATAAGCCCTGCAGTTGTGTCTAATAAATACAGACAAGAGGTGGAGAGGACACTTAACTCAGTGTCTATTTTTACGCTGCTCTTTGCTCGGAGATCAGATGCGAGAAGTGACAGGAATCTGGTTTTAAGTGCTGTGGAGAAACAATGCAGCCTCTCATTTAGTGGCTCAGTGGCTTTCAATCTGAGGCTGCAGGAAGACACGGCGAGAACGATGGAGACAGGAGGGAGAGAAAGGCAGGTGGTGAATGGAGAGAAAGAGAGAGAGAGAGTCAATGATTTCCCCCAGCGCCTGTTTCAATAGTGTCTCCCGTCGCTCATCTGACCCATTCGTTATGCTGAGCCATGGGGAAATCTGATTGGGCTCATTACCCTCTCCTCAGAACTGATACAGGAAGTCCAAGGAGAGAGAAAGAGAGACAGAGAGAGTGAGGGAGAGACAGTCTTCTTCTCCAGCTCATTGTGAATGGACACCATCACCACTGTTGTCACTATCAGGAGTGTATGGCCATCTGCCAAGGCTCTCCCTATCCAACCTGACTCTCCTCCGCCTCCCCGCCTTTGTGCGGTGGAAACAAATGAGCGCCGTCTCCTCTCACCGTGTCCTGGTGCAGTGGGGGATGGACGTAGCGAGCCGAGACTATTGGCATGCATTGTCTCATCCACTCGGCTGGCTGGTGAATAAGAAGGGATGGATGACAGATAGCGTGAAGGGCATGTAAGGTAACAATGTCCACATCAGTGGTGGTGATTGGTGGTACGTTTGGTGAACTTTGCACCAGGCGGGGTTTTTCCTCCCGGCTTTGAAGCTTTAACAGAAAAGATTCACCTTATTAGGCCAAATGGAATTCTGATATCATGTAAGGTCACTGGAGGATTTTACAGTATGCAGGAAACATGAAGCTGCCTTCACTTTCTTTATCGCCACTAAATAACACACACAAAGAAGAAAAGTAGGTGTGAGGGAGGTGCATTTACTGACAACACGCCGCATGATTTCTGTGTAATGTAGCTTTCAGGTGGTCTAACAGTCTGGGAGCCATATGGACTTCTTCAGCAGCATTACAGTAGCTCTGTGAACAGCTGACTGTGTTTGAGCCAGACTGTACCAAACGCACTGTCCTCAAATAATACTTAAAGGATAAAATTGTATGATATTTACTGTAATAAATCATAAAAGGACCACGATAGGTCATCAGATATTAAGAAAACATGCTAAGTTGAAATACCATCAACGCTATAGCCAGCTTGTTCTCCTTTGAAATTTCCATTCTTTTGGGGAACATCTGTTTTTGTTTGCCTGTTTCATGTTTACCCACTTCACATAGATTTTAAATTAATGCCGAATGTTCGCTGAATGATTAAATGTCTGTTTATGAGTCGTAAGAAATCATTAATAAGGTTTTAGAAGGAGTGGATGTTTATAACAGATAAAATTAAGCAATATGCTAATGGAGGTTGGCAGGCAGTCACTGAACTCCAGGGTAACAGGCTTAGTTTTACATTGACAGACAAGTGATAATAAACTGACTGTAAACAGCTGATCGACTTACAGTGTAGGACTCGTCATCGTCTGTCAGTGTCAAAGTATAAAGTTGCGCTCATGAAGGTTCATTGCAGCCTGCAGGCAACCTGCCTGAGCCTCGAGTCTGAGGAGGAGGGGGTGAGTGGGAAACAACTCACTTCAACCATGGATTGGATAATAAATAGGAATTCAACCTATTTAATATACTGTCTTTGGCTCCAACTCGCTATTTGGACTGCACTCATTTTTTAATGCGAGGGTCTTACAAATTGCTGCTTGGCAAGAACATACTGGCCTCATTATTTTTCTTTGTGGATTTTGGCCCTGTTACAATCAGTATATCCTACCTCTTAAAGGTTCACATAATGTATAGTCGATCTGTGTGTGCACTCGATCAACCAATAAATGTATGAATGAATGACAGTCCACATGCATAATGAAGCAGAAATGTATAAAGAAACGTAAAAAGAAATTACAGACGAATGAATAAATGGAAAAACAAAAAAAAGAGGAATTAATACAAAGATAAATACATAAAGAACCTCAATTTGATCACATTTGATTTAAATTAATTAATGTCCACATTTATTTTTAACATTATTTTGGTGAATGAATTTAATGGCATATTAATTTATTTATTGAGTCATTTAATTGTTGATTTATTTATTTAGTTAGATTTTGGCAATTAATGTCCTCCATAATTATTATCACACTATTCTCCCTCCTAACAGTTCAGATAACAACTGTAAGGTCTGGGATTTATCTTACTCATAGATTGTAATACATCTCCCCATATGGTTTGAAATTAGGTTAGTTCATTATTTACTAGAGATATTGTCTTTTATTAATGTTTTATTTTACAATTTAATTCAAGATTGATTTAGAAGTTTCCTGGAAAGAACTATGTAATTTGATGCTAATTACAGGGAAAATGCAGTAGAGACTGTTTTCAGTTGGTACATTTCTATTTAATTCATTCCAATTAACTGTGGGTGTAACCTACAGAGACTTCAGTGCACAATAGGTCAGTTATACATGCCAACATGTGGCATTTCTCTACAGTCCAGCGTATAATTAAAGATATATGACAAATAAAGTTTCCAATAATAAATGGAAATGTATTTGAATTTCCTTTGGTTGAAATTTCAATTTTACCTATAATTAGTACCAAATTGCAAGAACTTTCATGATTAAACTATTATTGGCATTATTTAGGATTGCTGGTGTGCACAGCTGTCTAGCAACTTTAGTGTTTAGACTTTAAAATGTAATACCAGAACAATGTGTTCTTGGAGTTTTGTACTAACAATCCAACAAACAGTTGTATTGTTCTACAGCATGAGACTGAGTGAGCTCTCTGCAGCGTATTTTAATTTATAAGGCTGAAAATATGCTGCATCTCTCTGGTAAAAATCAATCACACTACATACTGTAAAACACAAACAAAAAGTGCCTCTGACGTTGCGCGCAGCTCGCTCATAAATCAGGGTGAAGTGTGTTTTTGCCGGCACTTCATAAACCTATCAAAAAACGATAAGAGGTGGCATTTCGAGGATGACCTCTAAACTGCACTGCTTACCACTGCGCGTTGATTCAGCATCAGAGTTATTGAAAACATGATGGTATTTTCCACTCAATAGCTACTTCCTGAGACATTTGAAATGAACTGTGGTCCATTGAAAGTGAGAAGAATTGTTTTTGAGGGTTACTTTGAAATCATACAGACCTGAGGAGCTCTATACAGAAAAGCTCTATTCTGACTGTGAACTTTGTCATCGGAATAATAATCCACTGAATACAGAATAAAAGAGTCTATTCAGGCTTTTATGCTGCCGAACACAGCAGCAAGCACTGAGGATAGTGCTGAGAATTAGTTTGTACTGTAAAAATGTACTCAGGTAAAAGATAAAAGTAGATCATAAAAATGTACTTTACTGTGTTTCATTTTTAAAAGGCGGGGGGGGGGGGGGGGGGGGGGGGTATGATAATGTTATATGATAAAACTGTTAAATTAAACAACATCCATAGCTTAGGCTACAAAATAAAATGTATACAGAGTATACAGAGATGGATTGACAGAATTCATTCATCAGATATCAGACTCACGTCATCGATCCGCATTCCAATCTAAATTGTACAACCTCATGCATTTGTAAATACCATGCTATATAGTGCAAACTGAGAGGTGAATAGCTTTCTTCACGTCGTCTCTGCACTAGCAATTTAGAAGGAAAACGTGTTCTAAGTTCCAGCTTTAAAATTCAGTTGGAATAAAGAAACGTACTGTCCTGCTCACTCACTGATAAAACAAAAAACAACACAAAAATGGCAATGACCAATGTAAATCACCATAAACCGCTGTGTTTTGAACAAACTCGTTACAAACAAATTACAGAGTAACACTTGCATTTTGGAGGATAAAAAAGCGGACTTCTTAGCAATGCATCATGGGAAATGAGGGCTGTATCTCAGTGCTATCTGCAGCACATGTGAATTTCACAAGCCACAATCCTCCACAGCGCCCCACAATGGTCAGGAGGATGCTATTACACAAACACAATGCTACTGTTTCCACTACTACTTGCACTTTGACCTTTGACCACCGAAATCTAATGAGTTCATCCTTGTGTCCAAGTGGATGTTTGTACCAAATTTGAAATTCTCTCAAGGCGTTCTTGACGTAATGTGTTCACAAGAGCAGGACAGACGGACGTGCTGGTATCTGTATAGTGTCTCTTTCAGCAGATATCCAAATACAGGCATCGGAATCAGATCAGAACTGAAAAAAAAAGAAAGGATTGGTGCGTCTCTAATAAGACTAATAGGACAACGTACACTGTCCAGATGAATGGCACAACTGAGCTCTTACGTTCAAACCAACAATAAATTCCATTTCTGTGTACAGACATTTGCAGCCTGTGCATACAGCTGATTAGAAAATTGAAATGAACGACCACCTCTCTTTGTGTTGGCTTGTGAGAAACAACCAGAAAAAAAACAAAACAAAAACAAAATTCAGACATTTAAACAAAAATGGTCAACAATAAATAGAACGAGCTGCGGACACTGCAGCAGGTGCAACCAACAAAACTGGGATATGAAAGTAAGTCACGTGACACTTTAACAACAGGATAAAGCATCACCAAGGCAACCGATAGACAATATAAACTTGACAGCAAAAAAAGCCTGCACAGTTTATACACACCACGTAATGCGCACACACACACACACACAAACACACACAATGCCTGCTGCTAAAGGCAGTGCGGTGGTTGCTGATGCTCTCCTCCAGAGAGTTACATCCATCAGTGAATTTGTTGTTGTTGTACTCATCTGTCTGAACGACATTCTGTGAGTTACTTGAGCACCATGAAGTCCTCTTCAATCTGCTCTAGGTCCAACAGTCTTTCTGTCCAGATATAACCAGTCCATTCATTCTCTTTGTCCTGATATAACCAGGCTACTCAGCCTCTTTGTCCCATTGTAACCAGTCCACTCAGTCTCTCTCTGTCCTGATAAAACCAGTCCACTCAGTCTCTCTGTCCCACTGCGGTCCTCAAAGTTTTCAGAAACCTTTGAGCTGAATGAGACTCTGTCTTCAGTCACAACTGTGACAGAGATTAATAGTTAAAAACAGCAGAAAGCACTCACACTCCTCACTGAAAGTACAAGTATTTCAATAAATCGAGGTAACACATGGTTGCACAACAAAACGTTCATGCTACACAAATAGAAAATATATACAGATATGCATGTGTACACTCAGGAAATCATTCTGAAATGCATTTTTGAATCTAGCTGAATGTAAACAGCAGCAAGAAGATGGTATAAAAAGTTCAGAAAACACTTGCACATGAAACATCATCAACTGTCTGCCTCCCCTCGTCCTGCCGGTGTCTTGTATGTTGCGTCCTGTCAGTTTAAAATTATACTCCTGTCAAAGTGCAACAGCTTGATCAGTGATTTTGTGGAGCAGGTTTCTGTAAGATGTGGACACAACAGCCTCTGACTTCCTGCTGTTTGGCTGATCTGCCTGGGCATGTGTGCATTGTTGATCATCTCAGAGTCTGCTTCATAGGAAGGCTAGGAAGAAGTTACAGCTGGACAATCCACCATGAGCGTCTTTGCTGGACAAAAAACGCACCTGTTGGGTCACTTTGCATTCTTGCAGTGTGGCGTGTGCATCAGTGATTAAGTAAGGTAGAGGCATAACTCTTGCACCCTGCTCGGCCATTAAACGTATACATTCAACATGTATTTCTGGACATGCAGCTCAGCCCTCCTGCAGTCACAGACGCACCAGCAGCTTCTTCTCTGCTGCTGCAGCTGATTCAAACAAAAAGACTGTCATATCCTTCCTACTATGTGTAGCTTTCGTAAGACTTGATTAACCTAGCAGAAAGAAGTGGAGTTAGGTGACTTTTCAAGTTGTTAGGCATATGTTTTCTAAAGAAAATGCGTTAATGTACAGATTGCATTTTTACATCTGACATCAATTTAATGCGTCTCGCTGATTGTGTTTCAATTACATTCACACCTGCCATCCAAATAGGATGTCCAGATACAGATTCCATGTTAATGTCAGGTATAAATGGGGCCTTAGTCTTGCCTTCCTCCTGGAACTTCTTTGACAAACAGTACATTTGTCTGCTGATTGTTAAAAACCTTTTGAACTTGTAATTTTCACTCGCAGGCTCAAAAGGCAAGTGGCAGCATTGGGACCAATTGAACATACTTAGAACTAATTAACAAACACTTTTCATCAAAGCCAGAGTGATAAACCATCTCTTGTCATATTTGGCAACCAGATGGTAAAACCTGCTACTCCAAATGCCTTTTGTAGCTCTTACCTGGACGAGCAGGATATCTGTTGCCTCTACACTCTGCTCTCAGATCTTTATTCACATAAGACAGCAGTAAAGGAGATCAATAAAATATCAAACCGCTCTCTTCTCCCTGTGTGCTCTAAACCTGTAGATCTGAGTGTTACCAGCACCAGTTTATTCTCTCAGGAGAATAAATTTACCCATGCTGTAGCAGCCTGTGATTTTAAAGCTCATGGCCTATTGTACACACTGTGTTCATCTGTTTACACCAGACCTTGGTATCTCATTGCCCAGTGGGCCCTTTGACTTGGCAGGAGCTGTCGAGTGGGTGGTGCAGACCCTTCGGCGAAACAGGATTATCAAATATACATTACAGACATTACAGGCCACAGTGTGAGAGCTCGAACTCCTGTGTGTTAATTGCCTGTAATTTCATGCTTGATGTGAGCATTTGTCTTTCACACTACAGCGGAACTGGATATTTTTTTGTGTACAAATGCAAGAATTAGCTAAGATATGCTGTGCCGGCCAATAGCCCCTTAAACGCCTAATTTTGCCACTTTTGTAAACACAGCACACAGCCATGTTTTTACTGTAAACAGGGCTTTAGGGGCTTTAAAAAACAATATAGACTGATTTGAAAATGGCCCGGATAATGACCCTGTTGGCCAAGGGAGTCATTTAGGGCCAAATTGCTGCTTGTGTCGGGCTTTAGTCCGTAATTAGGTCAGAATGCAAATGCTTGTATTGTGATGTTGGCCCAGGAGGACCAGCACAGCTCCAGTCTCAGTGTTTAGAGTGTATCCATGTGTGTCAGAGTGACTCATTGAGCCCCTCTAGTGCTGTTGAGCTGCGAGGAGCGAGAGCAAGCACCGGGGGCCGCAGCTCATTCACAACCTCGCACTCTTATCAAAACATGTTTATTGCACTGTAATGTGGCGCCCCATTTATGCAGCGTTTAGCTCCCTGAGATTGTTGCCGCTGCAGGCCTGAACGCTGCTCCTCGACGGCGGCAGCGAGAGCCTGACCTCGGGCTCAGCCTCTAACCTTCCACACGCCCACAGAAACTCATTTCCTTCTTTTTACTTTTTCCTACTTTATCACCTCCCCCTACTCCTGTCCACCTCCGGTTCCTCCTTCTCGTTGCCTCTCCCTTACCTTCCTCTTTATTGATCATTAGCTGGTGTTGGGAGGAGAGAGGGGGTGTAATTAAGGAGCCAGACTGGTCTGTCAATTCTGCTCAGTGCTGCATGGAGCGCAGCAGACCAAGCGATGGCCCTAATAGGACTTCATACTGTAAACAACACGCACACCTGGACAGCAGAAGGCCCCTGGGACAAACACACTGTCGACAAGTTAGCACTGATAAAGAAAGGAACTTTCTAACTAGAGATGAAGTGTGTGCGTATATGGACGATTTTAAAAGATTCACATTGTAATAAGTATTTTATTTTTATGTATGCATTTGCTGTGTCATGACTGAATGATGGTTAAATGACAATTGTGACTTGTATTTACTAACTGTATTTTTCATTGTGGCATGAAATTAGCATGACAAAATGGGTCTCCAATCTCAGTTTGGGGGGGGGGAATATTTTTTATAAATATTAAGTCAATCACTTGGCTGCTTCAGGGTCTTTATGCTGGTCACTGTCCAGTATCATCCTCTGTGACTGTCACATGACCGCTGTGCTTTCAAAAGACATTATTTTGAATCTAACTTCATGTTAAATTATCTTTTTTTCTGCCACAGTACAGTAGGCTTGGGTGCTATCAAGGTATTACAGTATAAAAAGGTATTAGGAAATCCCGACAGTGTGATTTTCAAAACTGTCAGATAAAATACAGACGCTTGTCTTTCTATGACACAGTATTGAAACGCCAAACACCAGCCAGCACTGCAGACCACTGCTTAGTGAAGGTGGGTAGTGTAATGAGTGCGTAACAGTTGAGCGAGCGCAGAACGTAGAAAAAAGTAAGCAGTGAAGTTGTCAATCTGGCAGTAAATGTACAGTCAGTGAATAAAGGCTGCCGCTTCTCTAGACCAAAGTACAGCTCCTCAATGTGTGTTGTGTCCCACGGGAATAGCGTGGCTATGACCTACAACTCTGCCTACAAGGGAGTACGATCTGCAGCAGAGTACAGTCAAGTTGCCATTTCACAAAAGTTTTACACAAATGCCAACATATACCCAGATAAAATGTCAGGAAGGTATGACAAAATAGATACTTCCCAAGCCTGCAGTACAGAGCTGCTTTTGATTTTGACTTATCACTGGCATCTTTTGAGCTTTTGGTAACATTTTTGAGTCTAACCCACAAACAGAGCCATATATGGCAGTTTTAGGGGCATTGATCATGCAAATGATCTCAGGAGTACACACCTCCACATGAACAGGTGACACCCTATCATGCTGACACTAGCAATTTAAGGCAAGTTTGTCCATTCAAAGGATCAGGAAGTGATTCTAGATAAGGAATAGATTGTTGAGTGTCAGTCCCAGGTCTTCAAATACTTGCCCTTTGGGAATGAAACACAACAATTGACACCTCACCGATCTATGACTGGCCAAAGTGTCCCATCACAGGCAAGATTTTCAGCAAAGGGGAAGAGCAGAAGTCTAGTTTTCTCTCAGACCACTTTAATTACATTATACTTAAAGGGTACCATGGAACGTTTGCCCAGTGACACCCCAGCTTTAAGAGAGTTTGGTGAATCCACCTGGGACAGGTACACACAGATCTGACTGAAAATAGTAAGAGAGGATTAGCATGAGAATGCAAAAATGTCCTCGCAGGAGGCCCAGTGTGTATTTCACTTAATTTCTTTGTTTTCATGTGTGTGTGTGTGAGTGTGTATATGTGTATGATTGCCTCTTTATGTGGTCATGTATGCATTGTTGTTCCTGCAGGGGTGACAGAGAAGCAGCCTTGTGTGCATGCTCCTGCTCACTTATGCTCCGTCTCCGTCCCCGTGTTGGGCCGACGCCGATCCGCAGCTTTAATCGATAAAACTATCAAAACATCTGCGCCGCTGCCCTCTTGTTGACTCTGCGTGTCTCTTGTCTCTCCTCCAGAGAAAGTCAGTATGCTGTCAGCATTGATCGCTCCTTTCAAGTACATAAGCCCTGGGACCAGCAGCACAGAGGACGAGGACAGTTTAAGTAAGCTGCCGCCTCTTTTCTTTCTCTCTGTCAGCACGCCACGCTAACTCCCTCAGTGGCAGGCCTAATATGGAAATCATCTCTCTGTCACCCACATAATTAATTATTTGGGAAATGGGCTATTTGATTACGCACGGGTGTCAGCTTGTGTGTTAAAATCTGTATTATCTTATAAAAGTGAGCTATTGAATATTAAATTTTGAGTGTTCGTGATAAATAAGTCATTAGATAGTGTTTCCAGGCGTGCGTGTACCTATCATCTCGAGCTCCAATCTGCTCCAGCCCACCAGTGAATGTCAGCACTTGATCCCAGCCTCCCACTCCACCATTAACATTCTTGTGGCAAGATCTGAACACCCTATTTTTGTTCATTTCCCATCAGAAATGCAATACGCCACCACTTCCCCGTAACTAGGTTTGAAGAGCGTATCACAGCTGTTCAGACTTTGCTCTCACAGAGGATAGAAGTGTGAAATAAAGCGGGGCTACAGACATTTCATCCTTTCTTGGAATGTCTGCCACTTGATGTGATCCCCACCCCCCATTACAAATAAGATTGATGCTTTGCATTGGCCACAGGGGCCGATGTCCCCCCCCCTTACGACGCAGATTCAGAACCAATTTGGAGGCAGATTACAGAATGATTTGGCAGATAACATCGCCATTTTTAGGGGATTTGTATTTGTATTTTAAAACACTTAAATATGATAGAGCCCCGTGGTATGAAGTGGGCTCGGCTCAGGGAGATGATTGTAGATTTGTTCATTACCATTTCATTGTGTATCAAGTGGCTCAATCTGCCTTGGGAGATTTTCCATTTTGTTCAGCCAGGATAAATGTGTCACACAGTAATGGCTGCTTTCTTTTCTCACTTTCTCTTTGAGTTACATTGTTTCTGTTTTCCTGTTTTTATTGCAGGTACCAGCAGCGCAGAGGTAAAGGAAAACCGTAATATTGGTAACTTAGAGGATCGCTCCATAGCGTCTGCAGAGTGCCAGTCGCTCTTCTGCTCCGACTCTGCGAGAAGTGGCAGCTCAGGTCTGAAGAGGAAGCGGCCGCTGGAGGAAGACAACAACGGCCACTTGTGTCAACTCCGTCTGATCTATAAGAAACTGTCCTGGTCCGAGGCTCCAAAGAACGCTTTGGTGCAGCTTAACGAGCTCCGGCCGGGTCTGCAGTATCGCATGGTGTCTCAGACGGGGCCGGTCCACGCTCCTGTCTTCTCCATTGCCGTGGAGGTGAACGGTCTGACCTTCGAGGGCACGGGCCCCACGAAGAAGAAAGCTAAGATGAGGGCCGCTGAGTTGGCCCTCAAGTCCTTCATCCAGTTCCCCAACGCTCCTCAGGCCCACCTGGCCATGGGAAACATCTCCAACCCTTCGGCTGACTTCACCTCAGATCAAGCGGACTTCCCTGACACACTCTTCAAGGAGTTCGAGACTTCACCATGCTCTGACGGCCTCTCGCTCTGCAGCTCAGCCGCCGAGAGTGAGCTGCTGTCGAGCGAGCTGCTGATACATGGACGGCTGCTTCGCCACACCTTGGACCTGATGGTGCAGGCTCAGCAAAGGCTGGGAGGGATTGTTCCAGAGCCAGAGGCTCCCAAGAGCCCCGTGGCGTTGCTCAATGAGCTCCGGCCGGGCCTGCGCTACGCCTGCCTTTCAGAGCGAGCCGAGGGCAGGCGGCTGCGTAGTTTTGTGATGGCAGTGCGCGTGGATGGGCGGATATTCGAGGGCTGTGGTCGCAGCAAGAAGCTGGCCAAGAACCAGGCGGCCCAGTGTGCTCTTCAGGCCCTCTTCAACATCAGGACGGCCCCCGAGGGGAGGACAGGCCTGAAAGCCAGCAGGAAGAGCTGTCCTCATTTACCCCAGGTGAGTAGAGACACATCCCCAGCGCCTGTCTTCTGCTAAGCTTCTTTGGCAGCTCCTCCACTTCCTACAGGGGCCTGTAATGACCAAAACAGCAGGCGTGCAGTGAAAAGCCAAACACCTTCCAACAAGTAATTAAGGAGGAAAGGAGATAGGAGCTAAAAAGAGTCAGGATGGAGGGAAAAATGGTCGCAGCACTGATAAAGATATGTGTAAGCAAGCTGGCATTTACCTTGTGTCGAAAAATAGTGCATATAGTGGAAGTACAGATCACAACTGTGTGTGCATGTGTTTGTGTGTGTTCTGCAAAGCCTGGGTCTTGAGTAAACAATATCTGTTTGTTGGTCTATTTAAATAGAAAAGCATGTAAATGAAGCTAATTATTGTCCTTGTGCCTGTGACACAAGAGAAATCTGCATCGCAACCCAAATGAGTTTTTTTTCATAGTCTTATGTGTTTGTAGAGCTGTAATTGGGGGAGTTTTGTAATTTTGCAAGATCTCCTGTTTCCTCATGTGTGGCATCACAGTGTCTACAAACATTAATTCAATCTGTTGCCCAAAGGAGATAGAAAAGCAAAGAGCAAATCGACAAACAAACCACCGAGCCCAATCCCATGCTCATTTACCCAAATATGTAAATGGCAATCAGAGCGAGGAAACTAGTTTTTTAGAAACTTGAGGAAATTGGAGAGCCTAAAGACATAGTGGCTGGATTGGCTGGCACTTGTTGACAGCCATTTAAAACTTCATTTCCGCTGAAGAATTTCATCTAAAGTAAAACTGCCCTGAGTAGATAGTCACACATGATTTTACTTGTTTACTATTGTTTTGTGTATAGAGACAAACCTCCTATACAAGCTGTTCAGGTCACTGCATGTTGGCAGCTGAAAGTGAAACTTTAAATTTCCCCTCCACCGTCCTAATACAACACAAAAAATGTGCAAAGCGCCACACTCTTCAAGTCTTGGATCGCAAAATTAAGCCGTACACATCCAAAGCGTCCTCTCCCTAAAGTCTTCCCTTGAAGCCTTCTGTCGACACGCGCGCCACCATATTGTGCTTCGGCGCGTCCTGTAGGGTATGTGTCGTATTAACATTCTTTTCCAGCCTTGAAGAAATAAACTGGCGAGAGTGTCCTTCCCCAGAGCACGACATCAACCCAACAAACCTGCACATGTTTGCCTGGGAGAAACTTTTTCTTTTTCTCCCTGCTGCCACGGTGTCTAAAAGGATTTTAAGAGGATTTGCCGCACCCGTTTAGTTCCAGAAAGCACTCGCTTGTGGAATTTCTTGAAAGTCAGCCGTGCTGTCTGCCAGCCTCGAGAGGCATTTTATTTTCATTGGTAAAGGACAAAAGCACACATACAATATGTATATGTGCATGCGCGTATAAACATGTGACCAGGTATGTGTTTGTAGGTATGTTGTGTTACATGTGTGAACCATTGCATAATGTTAATGATAAAGCCTCCAGCTCACGTACACTCTCTCCATGTTCACATGTGAGTCGATCTTCTTGCCAAGCGCTGATTGCATGGGCAGTGGTTGACTACACTGCAGATGTGACGGGTAATGTGGGGGTGGTTGCCAGCTGCAGCCTGAGGGTAATGCAAACGTTATGGTGGTATGCCAAGTTATGTGTGCCACCTCAGTTCCTTCTTTTTTTTTTCCCCAGAATTCCCTCTGGCTGTACCTGTTGCATGATAAAGCTTTGTTGAGAAGATGTTTATGGTCCTACACAGTATGTACCCTTAACCCCTTTCCTGGCTCTAGAATTATTAGGGCAGTTGTTGTATGCCTGTAAACCTTATTCTTTGAGGAGTTACTAACATTTAGTTTTGTTTTAGTTTGATGCATTAATGGCCTTATAATGTGAAAAACGTTATATCTCCAAAGCAGTGTCAGGAGTAACATATTACTGTAATTTCTCTACTTTTGATGGTGGAAAGATTACTGAAAATCTGTACTCAAGTACAAGTACTCTTACATTACTAAAATATTACTCAATTACAAGTAGAAGTACTGGTGTTAGAGAAATAATTAAGTAAAAGTACAAGTATTCTTCTGAAAAACTACTCAGAGTATTAATTACATTTTAACCGTTGATATTTAATGCATTATCAGTAGCAACATTCAATCAAAGGGGTTTCTGTTTTTCCAAATCTTCAGTCTAAAATCTATTTTATTCTCATTTTAATTTGTTGTTTTTGTTTTGTCTTTTTTTTTTTAAAGTTTTTAAGATTCCTTATTCAACAAATGGCTCCACCAGACAAAACAACATCGAATGAGGTGCAATTACTGCTCTTCTTATACTGTTGATTAGTACATTCTTAATTAGTTAAATTCTTAACGGATTAATGATTTATCATGAAAATCCTTACTTCAAAACTGAGCTGTGCTGTTTTTCATCGTTTTTCATCCTTGATTGATTGTTCTCATTGGCCTGTTTGCGATCAGATCACCTTAATGGTCACAAAAATGTAGATGAAAGGTTTGGATATTAATTCAACATGTACTCAGTGCTCAATTATGATTTTAAAAGTAACTATGTAGATTACATGGTGTAATGCATACTTAAGTACAAGTGAAAGTACAGACTTGAAAATCCACTCATAAAAGTACAAGTACCCCCAAAAAACTACTTAATTACACTAATTTGAGTATTTGTAATTAGTTATTTCCTCCCCTGCACATAGCTAGGCGTGTAGCTAATTACGTTTTTGAACGCGGCTGCAGAGGATAGCAAAAGTAGCAGACAAACTCAGCCTATTCCCACATCTATGTTGTGACATCACTTGACCTTACAGTGGCATTAAGACAGTTCAGACAGGATGAGCTTGTTTTTCATCATAGTTTATCATGTAACTATTTGTAACTACTGTAGCAATGCTCACTTAACATGGACATCCAACACTATCTGTGGTCATCTTCTACCAATTCCTACTGTCTAACCCAAAGAAATAAAAGTGTTGCTTACACGTAGGAGTGCTTGTTATTACTGCCCTCTGGTGGTTGGGAGTATTAACTAACTCCTACCACTGGTAATGGGTACAATGATATACAGGTGTATCATAAAGGTATTATACACACATCACATAAGTGCAAGGTGATCAGAAAGGGTGTCAAAGAAAAAGGTAATGCCTGCAACACTTACTCAATGTCTCAAAAAGCTTATTAAATAAAACTTACTTTATCTAGTAACTTATTACTTTTATATACAGAAATTGGTAATTAAATTACTTTTGAGAGAAGTAACCACTAACTGTGACTAATTACTAAATTTAAGTAACTTACCCAATGCTGCTCCAAGGTAATTCTTTAAACTTATTCTTTAACCAGGTTCCTGTGAAACCAATGTCAAGTTTCACCTCTGGTGTTGCCTCAATTCTGTGTAACTGTAAGGAGCTGAAAAGATCGTGAAATTAGAAAAAACTTGAGAAAACTTACAAATTAATCATTTTAACAGAGACCCAAGCTAAGTGTTTTGATGTTGATGAACTTGATGAAAAGCTGATTTTTAAGTTTAGCTAACATGCTAGACAGCTAGCTTGCTAATTCTATGTACACAGCTCATATTATCATTTGTTGGACAAAATTAAAAGTTATTATTAGTGACTAACAGTTACTGTGTCTGCTTCAAAAATTACAGCTAAAATAGTAATCTGAGATAAATGTGTACATTTGTGATCTGATACTAATTCAGCCATGACTGCTCATCTTTCTTCCCCATCTGACTTCTTAGCAAAGTTACCACATTCTTACATACAGGAATAGGAAGGATGCCACAGATAGGAAGAATGCATAATGAAAACCCATGTTGTAATTAATCCTTTAAAATCAGTGTAATCCTTTGAAACAATTTATATATACAACTCATCATGACTGGTTGAATATGACATGTGAAAAGTTCCACCAAACTTAGTTTAATTTGAATAATTATTTAAGAGGCCTAAAAAAGTGGCAATATCCAGTATTTTACAAAAAAAGAAATTTAATGCAGCTGATAAATGTTTTTTCTTTCTTGCCTTGTCTTTTTACAGATCAAAATGCACGTCCTTTGGTGTTTAATCCCAGCGGTCATCCGAACACTAACTACCAGTGTTTTTGTAGATAAACTGAATACAAGCGTAATGTTGAAGACACAATCTGGAAAATAGTCCTGACCCAACTTAGCTTCTGTCGCAGCCTGTAGCCATGTGGATACTCTCTGCTTACATGTACACACAATTCCTCCTGGCAAAGGAGGCAATGGGTCATCTTCATCGCTCCCAATGGTGGCGGAGAGGTTTCATACACAACCTCTCAACTGATTGGTTTACTTTTATAAAGAGCCGCAGGGTGTACCACCAGCTACTGTCTAACAAAGGGTCAGAGGTAAAAGCACAGGGCTATGACAACACTGCTGCTTCTGTCTTGTAAAAAGAAATGGGGAGAAGAAAAAATGGATTCAGCACTTGAACGTATTGACAGGGGACAGTGAAAGTAAGTGAGGGGAGGCAGGACAGTATTATCAGGATATTGCATCAACTCAACAGTGTTGAACATAAGCATGAGGAGCAGCATTAGTCTCTCAAACTGAAAGGCAGGTAGCTCCAGAATCCATCCCCCCGATGAAATATTTAAACTTACCTGAACTGCATGGTGCTTTACTCTTCTTCACATACATATTAAGGAATAATACAGTGGGAGTGCCAAGAAAAGCATACCAGTGCAAATTCCACACATGCAATGGACTCTATGCTGCATTAATATAGCTTATATTTTCCTCAATCCCTCCTACGCTCATGTCTATGGGAATTGACTTGAACAGTTATAGCGGAAATGAGGCATAGGGCCACAGTCTGCTTGACATTAAAGAGCTATTTGTCTTCCAGCAAGGACTTTAATTTTTTATTCCACCATTTAACCTTTATTTATCTAGGGAAATCAAATGAGAACGCATTCTGCAGAGATATGTTGCCTAATCTTGACTTCACTATATTTATTCATAGCTGAGAGATGCTCAGTACAACCACATTCATCCACATTTAGCAGCTCTCTAAGAGCTTTTGGGAGTTAACTGCCTCACTCAACAGTGGTTGGTGGGCGTACAAAGCTCAAGTTCTTGACGCTTTCTGTGGTTAAGTTTAGGGAACAAAAGAACTTAAGGTTAATGCCTAAACTTAACAATAAAAACTTTAATAATGCTGTATTTGACATGAGGGGATGTTGTGTTGCAAGATATTTTGGCAGAAAACAAATGAAATGTTAACGGAAACTCTTCATTTTCTTAATAGAAAATGTAAGTCAGGCACCATTACGTTTTTTCAAAGCATATTTGCCGTTGCAAATTGGTTGTATGGTAAAGTCATTTCTAGGAGTAAAACATACACGATGTTATGGGATAGTGTATAAATAGCACATCACTTTTAAGGATATTTCACATGTTGCATCAGAGTGATCTTTGTTGTTGTTAACGTTGTGAAATAGGCATAGTTTGGTTAAGTCTAGGCAACAAAACTACTTGGTTACGTTTAGGGAAAGATTCCTGTAAGGGTTCAAATAACTATGTATGTATGTGATTAGGCAGTGGGGCTTCTGGAGGAAGTGTCCGGGGAGAGGGGAAGTCTGGGCATCCCTGCTTAGACTGCAGCCCCCACGACCTGGCCCCAGATTAGCGGAAAAAGATGGATGGATGGATGGCATTGTAATCTATTTTCTTTGTTTTATTTAAGACTCTGGCAGCATACTGAGCAAGCTGTAGTTTTCTTATGGACTTTTTCTAAATCTAAATTAGGAAGTAAAGGAGGAATTACAGTGGTCTAAATGGCTAGCAATAAAAGCCTTGGTGAATATTTGAGCATCTTCTTCCCATGAAGATAAAGTGACATAAAATTGAAGTCAGAGTCCAATATCACTTAAATGGTAATTGGGATGGTGATGATTAATAATGTTTCCAAGAGGGAGCATATGTAATAAAAACAAAACTGGGCCAAGAACGCTTCCTTGAGGAATACCATACTCTATACCATGAGATACATACAGTAAGCACTCAAGTTGACAAAAACTGTGTACCGGTTAAATATGACTGAAAACAGGAAAGTGCACGATAGGGTTGTCACGGTACCATAATTTTAAGCATCGATACGATTCTAGTATATATAAAAGTGATACTCCATACCTCTTTTGAAAGCATGACAAAAAGAAAACAAAGTCTTTTAAATTAATCTGCACACCGTGCTGGTACAGAAAAAGTTACAGAACACCATCTGGTTTTGCTGGTTTGCAAATTTCAGACAGGATAATTAAGAATGAACTGATATCTTGAATAAGCACCTTGGTGTCTTCTTTTTATAGCTTTAGTCATTTTGATACTATCAAATTGCTTTAAGCAATGTAGTATTGAAAAGTATTGAAGGTTTGTTTTGACAACCCTAGTGCAAGTCAGAAAAACATACCCATTTCTAGAGTCTGTCAGTTAAAGTCAGTTAGTGCAGCATTTGACTGTATCGAATGCTGCACTAAGGTCTAAGAAGGACAGCCACATATTCTCCCCTCAGCAAAAATAACATTTACAGTACTCTTCCCCTTTACTGACCCCCTCCTCCTCCCCTAATACTTTTTGTACAGTCCCTAACTTCAGTGTTACATTTGCCTGTAATCATAATGTTTAGTGTTTGTCATTAATCAGTCAGTAGGAGGCTGTTCTTTAATCCAACCCGCAGCACTCTAGTTACTGGCAAATGTCTTTGCCCTATTAAAGGCTGCACAGTGAAGTGAGAAAGTGCCGGAGTAATCCTGACACCCATTTCACCAAGTGGAATGATTACCCCACTGTTCAGGCCTTGATTGGCCACTTAATCTCCCTCTCGCCGTCACAATGCGCCATGGTGTTGCCAAGTCAACTGAGCACCGAGACTCGTGTGCAGCCGTGGGAAGGCACGGAGTCAGCAGGTCCACGCGGAAGGACAGTGCGGAGGTCAGTGGTCAGGAGGACGCCGCGCTCTGCCACCTCGGATTAAGGTCCATTTGAATAGGGAAATGTGCTCGGTGGCAGAGCAGAATGAAAATTAGAGTTAATGGAGGAGAGGCATGAAAAAGCTGCAGATGAAAAAAGGCAGCATGTTTGTCTTCTGGTTATTACAAACAGAATATTTTAATTTTTCATCGTATCAGATGAGATCGGACCCGACTGTATATTGTCCTTTAGTTTATTGCGGTTCAAAATGATTTGATTTAGTTATCTCTAAATGTGAGCCATCACAGATAGAGAAGGATACAGACTGGTCAAGTGGAGTAATTTCCCTGCCTCCGCCGCGGCAAATTGAATATGATTTCAGACACGTGAAGGTGACCCCTGTCAGCCGCTGAGCCTCTCGCAGATTGTTTTCTTTGTCTAATCTCTCCCACTTCTAATCTGTCTCAATATAAACAGCTGTGACAGGCTGATCATTAATTAATATTGCCACAACAAATTAGCGACAGCGATCGCCCAGCCAAGCGCCCTGTCTAAGATAGAAATCCACCAAGTCGCAGAGAGAGGGAGAAGGTGTGAACAACACATTAGAGAAGAGTTGATTAACAGCTTCGGAGACCTTGCAGATAGTGTTACAGCCTCAGCATGTGGACAGTGACGGCGACAGATACACACATAGTGACAGCTACCGCGGCAGGCTGTACTCGCAGGATCAGCTGTGATTATCACCACGAGTGGTGCAGTGCAAATAGACTGATAAAACATCTGCATTCGTCACTGTCTGCTGATATAGTCAAACCAAATGCCTCTTGCAGCTGAGTTTTTCTCCAGGCAGGTTGAAATAAATGCAGAAGAACTTACAATGCTTCAGCAAGTGTCATCAAGTGATAATAAAGTGGATAGTCTGAAGTTATCTTGACTTTATTATAGCTGATTGCAGAGTACCCAGACTTAGTTAATTGTGACAAATAAAGTGTTTCTAGTTTGGTATTTTAGATAGTTTAAGGATAATTCCTGTCCTGTTTTTGAGTTTTTAGTCATCATTTTGATCACTGGCACTAACATCTACTCTTGAAGATAATTGCTGAGATCTGAGAACTTGGCAACATAGCTGCAACAAAGTTTGAAGGTTAAGCAACACAAACAGTAAAATAATCATGCAGATTTTAATCAAAATTCAAGGTTACACAAACTCCTTTGGAAGTGAAAACAAATTCAGTTGAACAGCACAACTGCCACAAAAAAATGGCTGGTATAAACGTCCAAATAGTTTTCTGACCAACCTTCTGGTTCAACTTGATTTGTTGTACTAACTATAGTTGTACAGTCGTACAGTTTTCTTTGTGTTAATGGATTAAACTGTAATGAATTTACATTCATATTTTAACGTGAAAACTTAATTCTCTTTAAATATCAAGCACTATTTGTTATGTAAAATGTCATTAATACAGTAATTTAAAAATATGTATAAAGTGATTCAGATTATAAAGTGAAGGGTAACTGCAGTATTTTTCTAGACCCTATTTTTCCATGTTTTTGGGGTGAAGGGAGAAAGCAGAGACTCAGACTCAAGCAAGAGTGTAGCTGGGAGCCACGGAGCTGGCTTAAATGTAATCCTTATGAGCAACAGCGTACTGCCGCAAATTATCTGGCAAAAAAGAAAGACAAATCAAGATGTTTTTGGCGGTTTCATCTCGCATCTGTCAAGTTTGAATGAAGTGTGTTTTACAGTGATAAAATTACTGAGTGTGGTGACTTTGGCAAGAGCAATAAATCGGCTGTTTCTTGTAAAACAAAACATATTTTACTCTTAACACAAAGGTCTGTCTCTTTAGGGATCCCTTCCATAATGATGAATAACAAGTGAGTCAGTTGTGGCAAAACCAGCACTTTTATTGGACTTTGACGTTTTGCTTTCACTGCCCATAGGCATTACATTGCAGCCTGTTTTGCTGCAACGCTCTCCCTCAGTGTTAGACAAGTTTCAAAAATTGTTGTCCCAGTTAGTCACTAAGATGCAAAAACATGGTCAGGGTTAAAAAAAAACAAACCAAAGTTTAATAAGAGAAACGTGCATGTGCACTTAGCCAGAATTAGCAGTAAAGTACCAGAAGCTCTTCAGGCATAAAAAAAAATCGGTTTATTCCATTCAAAAGGTGACAGTAATATGACAGTAAGTCAACTTTTTGGTCAAAGGACCATTGTCAGCACAGCTTACAAAACATGTAAGAGCACTAAAAGGACAAACAGCATCGATCAATCAGAAGAAAGGAGGTGAGCGGCAGGAGGAGTGCCTTTGTAATCTACTGGATAATAAAGAATGCTGCGATGATTGAAGTTCTTTCGGCTGTAGGACTGTTCATCAGATCATAATGAGGAACTTGAAGGTGTCACACTTGGACCTAAGGGGTTTTGATGAGCTTTTCTTTTTTTTTTTTTTTTTATATTTTGTGATGTTTTATAGTATTCACAATGAATCTGTTAAGTGAGAAAATAACGGTGGATTAATGGAGAATAAAAATAATCATTATGTTCAGCTGTAGGAGTCACAAGTTCCCAGAACTCATGAATTCCTTTGGCGAGTACAATATTATTATACTGAAAAAAGGACAGAACTTTGCAGGTGATACTTGGCTATAATAAACTAGAATTATCTTTTAAAGAACCTCGGTAGGTCTTGTTGTATTTGAAAACTAATCCTGGTGTATAAATGAGAGCGGGAAGGGAATTCCTTATGTGTGTCCATAAAGTATCTCATTACAATTTGTCACTTAGCGTACAATAATAATTTGAGCAAAAAAGCCTCTGTTTGCACCTGGACTGTCAGTCTGCCCTTTAAGCAGCCACTTACCTCATCATGTGGTATTTAAAGAAAAAGCAGCATGGGAGAGTGGAGATTTGTGTGTGAAATTACCGAACAATAATGTTTCCCCGTGTGAATGGGAGCGCCCCGTACATGGAAAGGTTAGAATCATCCTCCACTGTCTAATATGTATGCAAAATATGACCTATGAGGCTGCAGGCTGTTGAATCTAATGTACCGCGTCAGCATGCAGCTTTGAGGGAAAATCCCTTCGCGGGGAGGAATTGAAATGGGGTTGGTCGGGTCAAGTCACCTCGCATATACAGTAAAACGCCCCTGTAATCTATTCCAAAGAAGCGTAGCGCTCCTGTGTGCACCTCTGCTCGCCCTACAGTATCCTGAGTCGATGCTACAAAGTCTTCATTGTTTGTGACAGTCCTCCATTCCTCCCTTTTCCCTCTTTCCTCCTCCTCCTTTCCCCTCCGCAGCCCCTAGCTGTGAGCCGGAGCATGGCTATAATCATTTCTGAAGAACCTCTCACACTTCATTAAAAGCATAATCAAGTTCATTACAATTTCATAGGCGTTCAGGTACCAAATGGCTTCCGATAAATCACGACTATTGGTCCTGTGTGGCTGGCATGTGTAGGTTTATCTCTGGCTCTCAGGCAGGAGAGGAGGAGGAGGGAGGAGAGGTCTGGATGTCTGGCCTTTAAATGACCTTCCAGCCCGGAGCAATGGACCGTTCTGTCATACACGCTGAATGGAGACGTGCACACACCCAAATCAGCACGCGTCGCAGCTGGGAGATCAGATTGTTCATGAAGCCAGCGTGATGACAGACAGTAAGCAGATCAACAGATGTGACACCAAAGTGTTGTTTTAAAACTGAACACACATGCTGCAACCAGATGAAAACACCCACATGGTTTACTTGTTCACCTTCAAATGATTACTTGTATCATCTTTAATATTCTCTGCTCTCATTAGGGAGAAGAAAGCCGTCAATGCAATATTCAAACTCCAGGATATTAAAACTGAACGCTGAAAGGTTCATGATTCCTGGTGTAGTACTGATCAGTCCTGCAGTAAATATGCAATCCAACTACATGATATCGATTATCGTAGCATTAGCTGAGACTTAGTGGCTGGTATAACTTTTTTTGCTAGGTCAGAGGACTGAGAGTCTCTATAGTCACATTTTCACACAAGGTACTGAGAACTTTTAGTTCCAGGAACTAATTTAGAAGGAGTGAAAAAGCGTTCTTGTCCTGTTGTCGTCTTCGTTTCCACCGCAGTCTAAAGACCCGCAAAGGTTAGGCAAAGTAATCTACTGATGCACATCATCTTGCAAGTGACTTTGTGCTTTGCATCAACAGTAATCATGTCTTCAACCAGTCTCTCATATGCATTCTTATTTAACTCCATGTTGTGCATGGTTTCCACCGTAGGACTTTTCCCCAGGAACTAGGAACGTTTGGAGGAGCTCAATGTGTTTTTACTAAATTAACTTCCAGGGACATTATTTAACCCTCAAAGAGTCCCTGCTTGGGGGGTAGAACTTTGTGGGTGGGGCTTGCACCGCTGATCATTTTGGATTGGTTGAGTACTTGCAGCATTTTGTTTCAGCCACCATTGTTTTAAAAAGTCTGCAGTCGCAAACTAGTTTGTTTTTTGTTCACTGTGCTTTGACACATAAACATGGAGTTTCAGAAGAAAGTGTTCGACAGGTGGACTGATGTCGTTTTTCATATGTGACTAATTTGTTTAATCTTCATGGGTCTTTGGATTGTTGTGTAAACTCAGACAACAGCTGGCTGAAGGAACCTTTTTGTTCCTTGAAAAATAGTTGTTGGGACTAAAAGTTCCGTGTACTTCCAATGAAAATGTGGCTTTGATCTGTTGAAGCACAGTGAACAGAAAACAAACTGGTTTGCCACTTTTAAACTTTTGGCTGATAAAAATGCTGCGAATCCTCGGCCAATCAGGAATGTTCATAGGGAAGGTTCCTGCAGTGGAAACATGTCTTTATAGAGCTTTTCCCCTGAAGCAACCAAGAACCTTTTGAGGAACAAAGCCTGCATTTTGACTGGAGAAAGCAACAACTAAATTTAGTTCCTTGAACTGTGGAGTAGCTGTCAAAAAAGTCCCCATTCCTGAGCTACTATTTACTGATGATCCAGGAACTATGGGGGCTATCAGGGTTTTCAGTCCATTCTACCTCTGTTCTTTAGTAAATACAAAGAACAGCACAACCTTGTGTTTCCTTGTGTCTGAAAGTAAAATTTTAAACATCACCGTGGGGTTTTTTTTGGTTCAAATGTTTTTTTTATTGTAACAAAGCATGCTTCTTTTCCATATAAACAAACTGTGTCAAAAAACATAGGAAAAGCAAACTCTCCACATATTAAAAATGAATAAATGAATAAAACAAACAAACAAAAAAAATTAAGACCTCTAACCCATAACTGACCATATGCTCTCTCCTTACCTACTTCATACCCATTCCCACCCGCTGCCATGGACTGCAGCTAAGATTCTGTTCCTTTGTGAGATGAGAGACAAAAGATCACCAGATCCTCTCAAAATCTTCTAATTCGTCTTGAATGATTCTTTTGAGGTGAAGTCCATCAATTCTGTGAACCAAAGTTATAATGTTGGAACTTATTTCTTTTTCCAAATTAGTACCACACTTTTTTTGTTTTGTTTTGTTTTTTGTTTTTTCCAGTGCTATCATGTTTTTTTTTCTTCATCAATGATCTAAAGTGCTTAATCTTCATGGTTCTGCTGATGGAGAAGAAACACAGGTGCTTTTGGTTCTGTAGTTCCTGAAACTATTTGGTTGAAAAGGACTGTTAGTAAGTCACTCAGCATAGTTGAAATGAGCATGGGACATTAAGCAGAGTCCATGAGAGAATGTTGACCTCTGACAGAAGCAAGTTATGTTTGTTTCACTTTGTTATACATTTAACTTCTGAAGCTTGTATACCTGTGAGTGGATTGTTAATGATATTATCTAAAGCCCTGTTGGCTGTTGTGTGGCAAGCATAGTTTTTTCAGGTCTTTTTTTCCACAAGTTTTTTTTTTTTGTGAAATACCTATTTTTTATCTTACAGTATCTGTGGAAAGAGAAATGGGAGTCTGGAAATGCTGTGACAGGAAAGTTTGGACTGATGCCTCAGAACATGTTGGAGATAACCACTGTTAACTTTTAGTAACTTTCACTCTTTCCAGTGATGTAAAATTCTTTTGACAGGGTGAGACAAACAGAGGAGGATGAACAGAAAGAAGAAAATCTCTGTCTGTGAGCAATGAGCTATAATTTATTTATACAGATTATAATATTTGCAGTTACACATACTGCATTATTACTTACTATTATAACAGATTGCCTTCTGATCATAAATTAGTTCATCTAGCTTTTGCTTTTAGTCTACCAATATGATGTTGATGTTTCCAGGCTTCCTGAACTGATTACAGACATCTCAGCTGCTGAATGTTAATTTGGGTTTTCAAATAATAATCAGCCATGAGACTGGATTATATCCTCAAAACAAAATGTCCAAAATATCAGCTCTCTTTCTGCTACACAGACACACAGAAACAGACACACGTCCCCCGACAGTGATTGTCCCTCTCCACCTACTCACATGCCTGGCTGATCACTTGGACCCACTGGGCCTCCCAAACCTCTGTAGATGTTCTCCCGAGGGTTTCCTCCCCTCACTGCAGAGCAGAGGCAACATGGCTTGTGCTGTTGATACGCTCTGCTTGGCTGAGGGATGGAATATGAGCAGGGGAGTTTTTTTTTTTGTACAACTATTACGTTAAAATACTCACCTTTGCATCAGTCTGCTAGTTCTGTTGATTCAAACTAGTTTCTTCACAGCATAAAACACGCCTGTATTATCTTCTGTTAGAGCATCAAACTGTATTTTATGAAAAATACAGCAAGTAATCACAGTATGCATGTTCATGACATGCTTAAAAAAGGAATGGTCTTTCAGGAACCAACTCTGTTGTTCTGATAATAGCTGTATTTTATATAAAATATCATGGTGTTTTCACTGTCAAACGGCATCTTAAAGATATAGTTTGAAGTTTTGGGAAATCCCCTTTCTTATGGAGTTAAATGAGACCATTGATACCCCTCTCATGCCTGTAAACGAATGATACGTGGACAGCCATTACAACTGTGGGTACTGTGGTTAATCTGCGGATTGGGTAGGCCAGGTCACAAAAATTAACATTCTAATTAATAACAGATGTGTTATGGGTAGGAAATAGGGTGCGTCTCCCCAGTAAGAGTGGCACCGTGTACACTGTGTGTACATTTATGCATGAGGCACAGCACCACAAGCATTTGCTGTACAGCATTTCCTCTGTTTCCTCTGCAGGTACAGTTTTTAGTTTTGCTGCTTAAATGTCCCATGATGTTTGCTGCAGCGACATTTCTGCATTCATGCAAATAAAACTGAAAGCACCCTCTCTAATAATTAAAGTAAATTGTTAACACACAATAAGGAAATCTCACCTAATTTAAAAGGTTCTATAGCCTACAGCACTGGTAGGTGCAAGTCTCCATATCAGATGAGCCCATCTGCGCCTCACTACGACAGCCTGTTATCCCGAAAAATACACACTATCAAAAATACACACTCTCCCTGTAGCTGCTAACCCAAACCTAAACCCACCTAATGGCTCGCACAACTGCGACTCTTTATAATTTTATTATGACATTGGAAATTTTTCTGCAGCTCAAAAGATAGCCTATTAAGGGCCAACCTACTGCCTATTCAGCACCATGGACAGGTCCCATAGTCAGTGAACTAACAAGGGGGACTGTTTTTGGAGCAGTGGACCTTCGGAGCAATGTTTTTAACAGGCTGTTGGAGAAGTGGGTTTTCAGTCCAATTCAGACTATTTTGGTTTCTGAATAACTGGCCAGTGGAACAATGACCAGTCCACATTCATATTCACTGCACAAGCATGAGAGTGGCATCAGTTTTATCCATCTTACTCTTGGCAAGACAGCGAAGGAGTTTATTTTCACAAATGTTGACAAAGTTCCTTAAAGAACCAATGTGTAGGATTTAGTGGCACCTAGTTGTAAGTTTGCAGATTGAAAAACCTCATCTCACCCTCCTCTTCCAATAATCTAAGAGAATTTACACTGGTCACAAAACTCACAAAAGCAAAATGCCTAATTAACAGCCAGTATTTGGTTATTCCATTCTGGGCTACTGTAGACACATGGCAGCGCAACATGGCAGGCTCCATTGAATAGGACCCACACACTCTGCAGATAGAAACAGCTCATTCTAAGGTAACAAAAACACAATGTTTTCTTGTTTTCAGATGATTGTACACAAATAAAGCCATATTTATGAATATCATATTCAATTTATTCTGCCAATAAATGCCGGTAAATCTTACACACTGGACCTGTAAAGACATACAGACTGAAGCAATTAGAGTTGTGAAAATACACATCTTTGCATTATTCTGCTGCTAATTGTCTCCACTGTGTCCACATGCTGCATACATGAAAATATCTCATATGAGCATAATTAGTCGAACACTGGGAATAAACGTAACAACAGTCATACATTTTTATGCCTAAATTACTCTAAACATGGGAAAAAAAATGAAAAGCAAAACATCTGTTACCTCTGTCCTGCTCTCTGGGACTGCACCGTGCCTCCCTTGGGGGGGAGACAAAATGGGAGAGGCTGGAATAAGGTGTATGTATGAGAGTGTGTGTCTGTGTGTGTGTGTGTAGGTGTGCAGCAGAGGAGGAGGAGGGGTAAAAACAGAGCTGGCAGGGGGGAGGGATGAGAGGGGGGAGGTGAGGATGGATGGAGTGCAGTGGGGGGAAAGAGAGGAAAACCTCAGCGGAACAAAAGACCTTCAGGATTAATTAGGCGTCAGATTGGTTGCAGGGCACAGCGGGGGGGAGAAAGAGGGAGAGAGTTTAGCATTCTGGGAAGACCTCATGTCCTCAGCCCTCATATTTCAGCCTGCCTGCCCATGAGTATACAACAGGCAGCTAGTTAAGGCCTGCACTGCGCCTGGAACCACTGTCCGTCGGGTTATGGATGGAGCCCCCTCTACATCTTCATGTATTTTTATGTTCTCCCACTGGGCAATAAGAGGAAGCACAGAGGTCATATATGTACCGCATAATGTTTACATGATGGTTTTCACACCCTGTGTTAGGCTTCTCTGCACATATTTTGTAAATGTGATCAGGCGTGCATGCACGAGTGTGTGTGTATGTGTGTGTGTAAAATTGCAGGGAAATAGGTGCAATATTTCATAGTATTCACTCCGTATAGCAGCATTTCTCCGTGCCCGAGTTCCCCTCCGCGATAGCTGAGCCCTGCCAAATTAGAGGACTGTGAATGCACAAAATACATGCAGCTGAACTCTTACTGAACTTCCCACTTTTCTCTGCTTTTATCAGCTGATTTTTTTTTTTTTTTTTTTTTTTGTAACAGAACAGCTGAATCGCTGATTCGGGTCACAGGCGTCACCTCTAAATTTCAGAGGCGGACCCGAAGCTGCCTGTTAATACCCTCTCCGTTGTCATTGTCACAGAGGGATGTTTCCAGGGCGACCTTTGATGGCACTCCTTCCCCTCCGATACAGGAAGTGCTGAACTCTGCATACAGATGACAGGCAGGGTTGCCGTGAGTCATAATATCTTCGCCCGACGCCGTCTTCCTTGCAAAGCACTTAGCAGATCAAATAAGAGCCATTCTGAAGGCTAGGGCAAATCATGCCCTCGGAACATTTGTACCAATCGCTCACGCTATCACAGAGGTGGCTCGTATGTACAGCTTCGAGATATCTCGGCAGCGTGAACTTTAGAACAAAGTCTTCTGGGTAGATGGGCTGATTAGCCATTCGATTGGCTTCACAGAGCAGTGATAAAGCTTTGACAAATTGTGTTATAAGGAAAAAAAAACCCACGGCTCACAGCATGAATAGTTATCATGTGCTTTAGTCGGAGGCTGAAAGGAAACGTTTTCAGTCCCGGTGACTTTTAAGCTCTTAGACTGAGAAAAGTTTGACCCAGCTCGCTGCACTTATCCATCACATTTGGTAAAAAGATGATGAATTACTAATAGAGCGGGCAGATTTGTCCTCACAGTTGTGTGTAACTTTAACCACCGGCACAGAATGCACACGCTCTGACTTTTAATACATTTCTGCTGTCGCTTTAGCACCTGGTTGTACGTCAGCAGGTACATAACAAATCCATTCCCGCTGCCCTGTTTGCTGTCTCCCCATCCCGGCTGAATTTCAGGGCCTGTGTTGCACTCTCCTGTGCAGGATGATGAACTCGCACCACTCCTGCTGATGGGGAAATGAAACACCGCAGTCGCAGACAGACGCATATAGGTTGACAAGGAGAGTTTTATGCACCAAAGGCATAAACACAACTAAACTTAGCTTAAAAGATGCCAGTGGTGGGTGAGGTAACATCACTCTGTGTGAGAATGTTTTCAGGTTTTCAGTGTCACTTTTCACCCACTGGAACATGTTGTACAGAGCTACACAACAACATGCGATGTGACAGTGATGGTGAAAGCTATAAGCAAAATAAACAGAGTAAAAAACAAAGGATATAATATAGGATAGAGGAATATTAATAATACAGGAGGAGGAAATGAAAAAGCAAGAAATAACATCAGGGATTAGTCAAGTGTTGTTATCTCCAAAAGTGATTCAGAATTTTTCGATAAACTGAAGCTGAAGTCTTCCTTTATGGGCATTCTCCAAGTTTCAGCTCTTTGGCAACACCTGTGGTTACTGTGGTAACACTCCTTGAGCATCTACTTTGTCAGAAACACAACAAAAAACCAATTGGTTTATCTGTTAACAGTGGAGCTAAAAAACTGATTTTATAATACAGAAGTCAGTCAAAAAATTCTTTTTCCATCAATCCAAGAGCAACTGCAATCTGATCTCATGCTGTGCGTGGTGTGAGAAGCTTTCTGCACAACAGCAGGGCGGTGAAAGGACTTGGTTATCCTGCTAACAGCTCACTGTGGCTGCTCCTTCTTGTTCAATTACTCCCTGCAATATTTCAAACTGATCCGCTGTCAAAGCATGCAGATACATTGCATTTCCTGTAAAGCCCGGCTGACAAAAAATATAAACAATCTGAATTATGTTTTGTGAAAAAAAAGAAGAAAAAAAAAAAAAGGCCAGTAACAGCCAAGAATATGAGCTAACCATTATATCAGTCTGGCTCTAGTTTCCTGTGACTAAAAGCCACCTTATGTATTTAAGGTAAGAATAGCAGCAGTAGCAATTTTGGTTTAGCATTAGCAGTAACTAATTGTACGTCTAAAACAAGATGATATTAATTAGACAGAATTAAAAATAATACAGTTGGATTACACACATGCATCATTTCCTGCGAATCTCCTGTATGTAGATAGATAATTCAAATAAAGCAAAGGAATGGCGGACTCCGCCACTAACAATGAAGATCGCTGTATGCAGAGGTAATTATGTGAATGGCTATTGCATAAGAAATACAGACCATAAATTGTGTCAAACCAGGGTTTGATTACATGAAAATCTTCGGGATTTTATTTAATAATTTAGAAACTTGTGATGTGCCTGATCAGTTGACCAAACGATTAAATGTTGCTACCCTTGCTAGTCAACACCAGAAATGCTAGTCAATTAAACTATTTATTAATATTTTACAAATGTGCAGTGCCAGTTAACAGTCGCCTCTAACATGTTATGTAGCTGCCCTCTCCCTGCGCTGGTGCAGAAAGTGCGACAAAGATGACATATCATATAACCAGCACAGTTTAAAATGCTGTGTCAGAATAAACTGGCATGTAACCGCTCAGTCGGAGCGATGTGTAACCACATTCAGCACAGGCGTGTGGACGTTAACCTGCAAGGATAGCAGGCTGCCAGCACTACAGACGCCATGATCCTTCTTGGTCTAAATAATTAAGTATTTAGTGAATTGTAGTTGTGTTTTGCAGGATAATGTGCAGGATAAAGTGCCACACATTTAAGCAGCATTTAAGATACGATTTGGTTTTATTGAAGAATGTGAATAATGCCTTCAAATGGCTCTTAATACACGCAGTATTTAACCTTATCGATTAATAAGTTTGTTCATTTTTTTCCTCTACTTTTAGAGCAGTTGACTTGTAAAAATTTCCATTTAATCAACAGGGAAATTGAATACCGAGAACATCATAGAAACCCATTGGATCGTCAGAAAATGCCTGAAAACAACCGTTTTTCTTAACGCATGAGAAGTTGGCATTTTGGAGATACATGATTGATTTTCTTCTTTACAATACTTAAAATAATTAAACATGTGCATAGTTTTTTGGAAAGGCTCCGTCTACCTGCTGTTTTGTTTTTTCTAATTGCTGCGTGAAATGTCAGCCTTGAGCATATGTGACACTGCATGCTGTACTGCCTCTTTCAGTCCTCTCAATCTCCCACAGTTCCGCTCATAATCAGGTGGCTCATGCACACTTACAGTATACTGTGCACAGACTGCTGTCATTTATAGACATGTGCTGTATATATGCTCCCTGCCTTTTGTCTTCTTGTGAACCTGTCTCCTTTCCACGACAGCGCTGAAGCATCTTCCCCTCTGAACTGCTTTATAGAAACACATTTACAGATTTGGCTTGTTTAGATGTTGCAGCTCCTTCACACGTACAGCCTGACGTTCAGTGCTTTCTCTCAGTGCTGTTATTAGAGCTTAACCCAACCAGCGGTGGAGGCAGATTGTGGAGGTGGAGAGACGATGATCTCCCTGTCTTGAGGTGAACCGCTCATTTGTCTCGGTTTCTTTTTCTGACCACCCTTCTTCACCTCGCTCTCTAACACGGCAACGGCGCGGATGTGAGCTGCAGGGTAGGACAGAAAACATGTGAAAGGAATAAAGAAAACAGCTTGTTAAATCTCTGTAAATCTGCACAACGCTTAGTAGCCTGACACGCATTCATTAGAGAAACTGTCTGACACATCGCACACAGAGCGGTGGTGTGTAATTTTCAGACTTAAAAGCACAACATGCACACACACACGCGCGCACACACACAATAGGTATAGACCTTCAGTGTTCTTTGCCTTTTTTTTCTGCTCAGTTCAATATTGACTCTCCTTTCAGTCTATTGTCATGCCTCTCCTGCTCTCTCTGCTGGCCTGCTGCAGGAGCTTATGAAGTGTGTGTGTGTGCACTTGAAAAGTTTGGCAGAAAGGAAAGAAAAAGGTGACAAAAGAGAGCATGAGCATTTGTTACAGTCTATCTGCCGTTCTGCTTACTCTGCAAACGCCACGTGATGGATTTTTAGTAAATGTTAAAAGAGCAGGGGCCACAGACTGATTTCTTTGGCACGCTCAAAAGGCTTTCTAATGCACTTATTTGCATTCATTTCATCTGCGGGCTGCAAAGTGCATATTATATTATGTCGTGTGTGTGCGTGCGCGCAGCGGTTGGCGGTGAGAGGGATCATGCACTGTTTAAGCCTCTTCTGTCAGGGGATGTTTGTTAGAAGCCACATTCATCAGTGCAGAAAAGAGCAGTGCTGTTTTCTCCAAGGGCAGGTGTAAACTTATAGTGACTGTCTGCAGGATCAACATATCAGCAGTGTGGGGAAAAAAAACCTCACATCTCCATCTGAGCTGCGCCGTGTGGAGTCTGACATACATTCAGTTTTGTCCACGGGGATTTTAAAGGCTGTCATAAGACCTCAAAGGTTAACTTTCTCACACCACCGAGGAGCATGTCAGCTTTCAGCTGCGGCTGAAACATGGCAGTCAGTGAAAGCTGAAGGTATGAGGTCTCACCTGAGCATTGATCATTTAACCTCACATTGGGTCACAACAATGCATATGCAATGCTTGAAGGGTTAGGATTGAAACAAATATGAATACTTTTTGGGATGTGAACAGATAATGCGCTCAAATACTACACATAATTTTAGCAGTAATATTCATCATCAATAGCTTTTTGAAATTTTGCACCATATTTGCTGGGCAGGGCAGGATAAACCTAAAAATCTAAAAAATCTGGTTGATTTCGTGACACCTGTAGTTACTGGTGGTAACAGTTAATGTGGTTTAATACTGCAGGTCACAGAATTCTGGGGGCCGCAAAACAAACTATTGTCATCTAAATAAAGAAGTCAGGTGATAACTGTCCCTTTTCCATTGTTGTGTGAGCAACTGTAATCTGATTTTATGTTGCACACGACAAGTCTGCAGTCGGCGTGAAAGGAGTTAGTTAATTTGGTAAGAAGCTGGAGGCTGGAGGTGTGCAGCCTGCAACCACGTCATCTAAGCACACTGTGGCTTCATCAGTGGGCCATAGGCTCAATCACCATTGTGTTACCTCATTCAGCGATAGGTAGTGACTTAACAGACTTTTTTTTTTGACAACTATTAACCTTGTGATGTAACACTGAACCATAGCATCTTACATGACTGGAGAATAAATGTAAAACTCACAAGCTGAAGTTATGCACCATCTCAAAAGTGCCTGCACAATGAGCAAAAATTTTTTTCTGTCAACAGATTTTGTATTTTTTTTCTTTTTGCAGACATTTCAAACAAGTTGTTCACTCATTGCAGTCTCCACCTATTATACACAGAACCTTTGTATTTTTTAGGAAAACCCGTTCATGAAAGAACGTTTCTTGTGAGTTGGCACCCATTTCCAACATGCATTCAGAAGGAGAAATAACTCACCTTTAGTTATTGTCAATGTAAATGGCCATAACTGTCAGAAGACCAGATGTTACGCTGTAAGGCAGCCGTGACGATGAGCCACATAACCAATGGGATGCAAGCTGAGTCTGGTTTTTAAATCCCACTCTCATGCAACCCAAGGCATCAATAGATGATAATAGAAGTTAAATAAAAAATTTGGTTCATTTTCTTACTCAACTATGCTAAAAATCTGAGAAAAGATTAACTGAAACCAAATTGATAAACAAAATTGAAATCCAAATAAGAATGGATACAATCTCAGATTATATTCAATCCTGCCTCCAGAAACACAAACAGTGTCACACACTGAAGGGCCATTAGTTCAAGACAAAGTTACCTACCTGTCCCGACCGCCTCCATTATTTCTAGCAGTCTCCCTCATGTCATTGAGGCGCCCCAAACCAACACAACATTGACATTTCCCCATGATCCCTTGTTGACTGTTAGGAATTCAAAAAGAGCACCCAGAGCTATGAATCAAATGTCAGCTGTGGCGCTGTGGTGGAACCGTATCAATATCTGATGATGTATGGCTGGCTGTAGGGCCTTTTGGCCACAGCCGCACCCACAGACATGACACGGAGTCTGGTCCACACTTAGTCATCAGCAGAGGAAGGCCGCTGGATAAATGACTCCTTCGGAGGCAAATGGACTCACACAACTCTGGAGAAAATACAGCTGAAAAACTCAAATGGTCTCACACTCAGTCATAAAAACTATTAGACTGTGTTGCACCAACAAAGATTCATTTTGTCATTATTTAATTTTATCAGTTCTAATCAGAATTTAGCAAAACTAGGTTTTAAATGACTAAATCCAGATTTAGAATTAAGCCAAGCTCTGTTGCACAATTAAAACTATCGCAGATTTAAACTAAAATTTAACAGTTTAATCAGTATGGAGGTGCTTACTTAAGCAAATTTTAAAATAAACATATAAATAGAAATAAATTTGAGTGCTCTCAGGACCTAGTAAATATAAAATGGGGGAAAGTTAACTTTTGTCTGCTCTGTATTCATTAACAAGACATTTAATTGTCTGCAAGTTACCTAAAAAGTTAACAAAAACTGTACATTGTTTGCTAGCTAGCTGAAAAGTTAGTTAGCCCTAGGTGACCTACTCATGATGGCTTGGCAGAACAGCTCTAATTTCTCCTCCTTTCAAAAAAACTTGGCTGAATTAAAGGAGCATTATGGCCAAATAATAGAAGACTAAAAAATGGACGACGGCACAGTCAGGAAAAAAGAAACTGGCAGCAATAGGCAGATTGTTGTAACAGATCAATCTGTGACTCTGTCACTGAACATTCCTGGAGATATTTGATTATTTTTCTCAAACCATCTCAAAAAGACAACCATTTTAAATGTTAAGCCTCCTCAAGTTTAACTTTAAAGTTAATACTGGATCAGAGTTTAAAGGTTTGGTCTAACAAAATTAAATTTAATCTATGTTTAAATAAAAAGATAATATTTCTTAATTTTAAGGTAGTGCAACCCAGACTTTTTCTTGAAACACATAATCAGAAAGTCAGTCAGGAGATTTAAAACACAGTAATTAAGTACACCCACTGTTATTTTTCTTTTCAACCATTATTTCCTCTGCTCTGAGGTGTATTTGATTGATGGTGTAATCTTGCAGGATAGTAATGTATATTAATGTTGCATCACTTGAGCTGGTCGTGATGATGCATTTATGAACACTAGTGAGTTTGTTGTATTCCTGCACTGTTATTAGCAGCACATTGTACCCTTGACAGTACATTATGTTGCAAGCATTGCTTGACAAGGAGACAGAAAAGCATCTGAAAGCACCAGTGTTTCCCCTCGTCTGCATCTCTAATCTCCACGCCGAGGGGAAAGCGGTGCTTGGCAACAGACGTTCACGGGCGCCGTTCAAAGGGTGGCGCCGGGGTTTGAAGTCTCGCTGATTGCCAGGGTCGAGCCCGCCAAAAGAGCCACAGCGGTATCTTCAAGAGCAGCAGAGATGGAGGCGCGGCCGCCGCGTCTGGGCGGAGGCCGACACAATCGGCCACCCTTTGGAGGGAGCCATCGCAGCGCTTCAGAGGAGCCATTTGAATGGTTTGGCTCTTTCAAGACATGAAAGGCGATGCTAGATCCCGCCATCCTCCCAAATGTTTTAAAGCCGTCGCTGCAGCCTCTCCACATGTCGAAACAGCAAAGGTTTTTGTTATTATTTTTGCAGCTCTGCTCTGGACGGCATAAAATATTACAGATTGCAGACAAAAACTGTTGGGAGATTGAGAATAGAGTCGGACTGATAAATCTGTGAACATACACATCATGCCAATATGTGACTTTTATTAAAAACTCAATGTCCTCCACCTCTTTTATGATAGAAATCCATCTGTGATCGCAGCCAGTGAATATTACTTCATTATGTTTATTTTTTTATATCACATATATGACTGGAAAAACCCTACAGGTCTGGTGTGGAGGTGCTGGTGTTTACTGACAATATAAACCCTGGAGTAATACCTGCATCATCCTGCCTTAAGCAGTGGCTACACCAGCACATCCATCTGGCCTGCAAAGTCAAAGCATATCCAAATGAAAAATTTGTTGCTGGCAACCTGTGATAATGAAAAAAATATTTTAAAATTCTGTAAACCAGGTTCCTTCCTGAAAATAATTACTTTATTTTTCAGCGCAGGCTTGAGGAGCATCCACGCTGTCCCTGCGCATAGCTGAGATCTTTGCCTGAATCGTCATTTGAAAACTTGTTCAGAAAATGTATTTCCTCGAATGAGATGGACAAATATTAATTAAGCAGAAAAAACTGTTTCATGTGTTTCTCTGTTAAAACACTGATTCAAGCCTGGTAACTACGGCCCAGATGTAATCTGTGCTTATCCATTAACTAGTCTAATTCTTTGTGTTTTGTTTTGATTTTTGTTTTGTTTTCCAATATATTTATATTAAAAAGTTAGCTACTACTGTACAGTTGGTACAAGTGGTTTATTTAACAGGAAATCTAATGACATAATGTGCTTGTTACACATTCTTATATTTTATTAACCTTGGCAATCAGTTCTTGATGCACATGTTTTATAAGGGGAAATTAAAAGACCTGTGTATGGGATTTAGTGGCATTTGGAAAAAGTAAACTGCCTAGTAGCTGGACATGTACAGTTCCTATCACTGACCTGTAAAGTTAGGAAGTTAAAACAATGCATTTATTTCTCCACTTTATTAGTTTTCACAATTGGAAAAGAAACATTAATTTAGTATTTTTAATAAATATAATCTTGCATTAAACATCTTTTTTTTTCATTCAATTTGACCCTCCTCAACTCCCTCTGCACAAACAGTCTGAGTTAAGGCTTTTAAAATAATAAGCGTCTCTGTGCTCAACAACAGACACAACCTATGAATGGGCTAATTAGCCCACTAATGAAATGATGATCTTCTAATAAACATAAATGTTAAATTAAAATCAGAATTATACATATTCAATATCAACATAATACATAATTATAACATAGTTAGAATGATGCTAATTGAATAGCCCTGGTGTAGGAGAAGCTATGATGGTGGCAAAACTCGCAAAAAACATGAAAGGCCATATCCAAAGCCACTGTTTGGTTTGTCCATTCTGGGCTACTGTAGGAACACGGTGGTACAACATGGCGGAAACACTCCCTCTATAGATAAATGGCTCATTCAAATTAACATAAATACAAAACATGTTATTTTCAGGTGATTATAAACTACTTATGAATGAGGTTATTCAATTTTTGCCGTGTTCTCACAATAAATCTCTGTAAACCTTCCACATCAGTCCCTTAATGTCATACCCTCAACCTAATATTTTCCTTAATAGCATCTGAATATGTGTTTGTACGACAGCGTAGCAGATTACTGATGTTGCCCTGCACTGAACCCTTCTTGCATGCTCTTTTTTTAACGTTTGAACATGTAATTGTAAGATCTTGAAAGCCCCCAGTATTCACTTCTGGCAGCTGTAATCTGAAAATGTCAGTATCTTTAAAGGCATTATTCCAGTACTAATAGACAGGTGTAGTTGCCATATATTTGCTTGGTTTCAGCAATAAATCAGGCAAAGCAATCAACTCAGAAGTCAGTTACACAGGAAATTCCCCTGTAGTCATAACTGTTGATGTTTTAGTGACAATTAGTTTCAGCTGATAAGCACTTATCAGAGAGCGTGTCCCTTCAAAGTGGCCAATAAATCTCCGAGGCGGCTGTTCAATATCACGACAAGTCTTAAATTGTTACTGGAGATACTGCAAGGGTTTCATAATGTGTGATATGTGTATATGTAAAGTTTCTGTCCTGAATGATCAGGCAGACCACAGAGGTTAGTGTCTCTTCGCTCTCTCTGTGCTGAATCATGTGCAGATTAATGGGAGTTGTGTGAAAAGCCCTCAGGGGCCTTTGGAGTGGCCTCCTCCTCCTCCTCCTCCTCCCCCTCCTCCTCCTCCTCCTCCTCCTCCTCCTCCTCCATCCTCCCTTAGTCAACTACATACTGTAGATGATAGACTCTTGTTAAATCCTCATTGCTGACCCTCTCATTTCCTCCTCTGTCTCCAGCCTCTAAGTGCCTGCCAGTTCGTCTCCTCTCTCTTTCTCTCTCCTCCGTCTCTCTCGGGGGTAGGTCATGTTATCTTTTCGCAGGAGTCCCTCTGCTGGCCTTTGGTGCATAATGTATAAAGCCGCTGGTGTGTGTTTTACACTGTGCCTGACATTATTAAGTCTTTCAGGCATATCGCTGCTTTTATCTCCACCACAGAGGTTAATCAGAGGGGATTTATACCAAAAACGACTTAGACGCGCTTCAACCGTTGTCACCCTGAACCTTTTTTTCTTTCTCCCGGCCCTGTGCATAATTTAAAGACAGATTCAGGAACAGGATGTTAGTGTATTTAAACTGTGAACTTCCTAGTAAAGAAGAAATGAATATAGCAAGTCTTTGGGAGGTCTGGGAGCAGCCCTGTGGAGCATAATCATACAGAAAAAAAACAACTGATACTCAGTGTAGTGGCTTTTATGTACATACCCCTGGAGGAAATGCAACATAATGTCATTTCTAATTTCTCAGTTACTGTATGCTAATTACAGTAATTATTGCTTAATGTAATCTATAATACGTAATAAAAAATTATAGGTATGAATGGGATGTAAAACTTGAAAGAGTGAGGAAAGATGTATAATAAAACACACACCAGTAACTATTTATTTGAAGCGGTGTGCATAAGACTGACTCCTTTCTTGCTTTGATCTGTTTTTTACAAGGTTTCATGCCACACCAGCAGCATTTAAGAGGCGGAGCGTTTCGTTTGCCTGATTATGTTTACTTGCCCAGATTTTGTGGATTTGGTTATTTTTTTCATTGATTTTTGTGCTATTACCATGGATAAGTAGGCTGTGTAGTTAAGTAGCTTCTTTTTTGTCTGTTTCAATGATCACACGTCTGCCTGGGGTCTTTTATTTTTAAAACTGACAGGATTCTCTCTGCTCTGTCTGTGTCTGACTTCCTGCTTGCTTGATCTGCTCTGTGCAGATTGACGCAGCTTCCGTCAATTTTGTGACTCATTCATCTCAACCCTACATCTAAACCTAACTTTGCATTAAAATGAACAGAACTGACCAAATGATACTGAAATTGGTCATAAACATGCCTGCTTCATGTTCATGACCGGTGTTATGCACACCCCTTCAAATGAAGTGTTGCACACACTTCTAAGAAACTACTCAGCATCAGTATTACAGCCATTATATCTACGTGATTTCAGTCTATGATGGTGCTCACAGACTACACAGGTTAAAGGACCAGTGTGTAGAATTTAGTTGCATCTGGTGGTGAGCTTGCAGATTGCAAACATCTCGCCTCTCTCTTTGTTGCCAAGGGTGTAAGAGAAGCTACAGTGGCAGCAAAACTTGCAAAAAATGCAAAAAGCCCTTTATAGTGTCAGTGTTTGGTTTGTTGGTTTATCTTGGCTACTGTAGAAACATGGTGATTCAACCTTAGGAAGAAGAGGACCTGCCACCTCTAAATGACTCTAAGGTATCAAAATCACAATGATTCTTCAGGTGATTATACACTTACACTTATGAATATTATATTCCATTTCTGGCATAGACTGGACAGGACCTTAAAGCTTCATATATCCTCCTGTGTTAAGCAGTTATACCTGCTGTAGATACTTTCAAAGAACTTATATTTATGTACAAAATTGAAAATAAATTGTATACTGAACAGCAAGAGAAAGAAACAAAAATGCTACAAGCCTGAAGAGTTTTCTTTAATAGTGCTTAAAATGTTTTTGCACAATCAGCTTCTTATTATGAGTAATAGGCTCTTAATGAACACTGTCAAAGTCAGAACAGTTTTGGTTATTTCACACGAGCTATTTCTTTTTTCTTTGTGCTCTTCTTCCTGGTTATAAGGGGGCAAGGCTATGATTGAAGAAGGTAACTTCAGTGTTTAGAACTATTTGAATCAGATTCCGACGGGGCTGCAACTAACTATTATTTTCAGCATCAGTTAATCATTAATTATTTTCACGATTAAATCGATTAATTCTTTGGTTATATAAAATGTCAAGAACTTCCCCAGAGCCCAATGTGACATCTTCAAATTACTTCTTGTGTCCAACCATCAGTCAAAAACCCAAAGATTGTTCATTTACTGTCACAAATGACAAAGAAAAGCAGCACATCCTCACATTTAAGAAGCTTGAACCAGCAAATGTTTGACATTTTTGCTTGAAAAATGACTGAAAATTAATTGATCATCAGTATGTTTTGCAACTAATTTTCTTCAACCACTTAATCAATTAATCCACTAATCATTTGCAGCTCCAGAATCTGATGAAAGAATCTGATCATTAAAATGCCAGATCTGAACTGCGCACATAAAAGTACACTTCATAGATTAAAAAATACATAGTCTATATGTTGTGAGCCTTCTGTTCAGCAAACACAATTTCTTCTCACAAAGAAATCATATTTTTCTGATTAGAGATATAACCCAGGACCTTTGTTCAACATTTAATTTTCAACTGCTTTTTTGTAATATGAGCTCATTAGGTGGAACATTATTATACTCTTTACAAAAGAGATGTAGATGAACCAGAGAGCCAAAGTGCTGATTAATGCAGCATTACCTGTGAATGTGTCTGATGTCTGACACCTACAAATTAACATTTCCCTTCTGGCAAATGTCTGTTTTTTAAAAGCTGCAGCAGAATCAGTGATGGCTCAGTGGAATAAACTCTGTCAAGACGCCATCGTTTTCTGAGGCAGAGAACTGTGTGAATCGCAGAAAACCCATCGCAGAGGGGGGCTGGTGAAGGTTATTTGGGAACCTGGCAGGCAAGTTTCCAGGGTACAACCACACCAAACATGGCGCCTCACATGGGCCAGGCCCTGATAGCTTCTATGTTGTCATAACTGGCTGTGCTTGTTTGATCAGATGAAGAGAATTTAGATTGATAATGAGTTTTAGAGTCAGTCGTGCTTAACATCTGCGGTTGGTGGTTCTGATTCAGTGGCTTCAGTTCGTTTTGGCTTGAATGTTGGGGTTTCATTTCCCAAATTAATGTTTGGATTTAGGCTTAAGAGCATTAGTGGCTTTGAGCAGATGTAACCAATCAGGGGACATATGAAGTTAGCTGTGACCAAAGTTTGGGTTTTTAGTTTCGTGATATCCATGAATTACTGTACACTGCCAAAACACATGTTCTTCTTTTCAGCACAAACAAAACATTTCTGTTATTGTACTTTTTTTCTCAGTGTTGAAGCTGTGTCATTCATAGTCATAAAATGTCTGATTGTGTTCTGAGATACTGTCTGTATACTGAGTGACAAGCTGACAAAGCACTTTCAACACGATTTGAGATAAGAGTAATATCACATTGTTGTAAATTGGTGCACTTAGCATGAAATCATCTTTTATGCATCTCCTATAACTGCATTTACAGCACTTTATCCTTATTCCCTTTGTTTTAGTTTCCAAGCATATTAGTTACAAGACAGAGTGCATAACAACATGCTGATGTGTAGCTAATGTAAGATTTACCATGCTCACCATAGAATAGTGTGTTAGCATGCTAACAATTCATACTGAAATTTTCACCTGATGATGGCGTTAGATGAAAGGTCAGGGCATCAAAAATGTTATTACAATTCATCCTGAGGGGGATTTGATGTCTGAACCAGATTTTTTTCCACTACAACAAGTAGATGTTGAGATATTTCACTGGATAAGTGAAAAATTGGCTGTTAGAGAAAAAGTCAGTGGATCACAAAAGTCAAACTCTAGCTGTGATGTGTGAATGTGCTCTGAGTTCATTTGAATCCACATGCACACATAAACCATCCATTCGCCACCCACCTGAACTAATTATCATCTCCAATTTAGAGACCTTGCAGGGTTATATTGCATTTAAAATTATGTCATGCAGCGCAATTGTTTTCTCAATGAGTTACATGAATGATAGGGAAGTTGCTTTCAGTTTCAGAGGAAACTCTACTGAGAAAACAGAATTAAATAATCAATGAAGTTTCACTGCTGTGCCTTGTGCATAAATGCACACTCACCATATCTCTTAATGAGGAGATGCACCCAATTTCCCTCCCACAACCCATCCACCATTAATCAGAATGGTAATTTTTATGACCCAACCTGCCCAGTCTGCGGATTAACTGTGTTACCCATGGTTGTAACTGCTGTCTGTGCACCACTAGTCCACAAAATTTAATGGCATCTAATTTACGGGCTGAGCCAGTAAATTAGATGCCACAATGTAAACTCCTATAAAAACAATACCCATGAATTGTGACGTGGTGTTCCCTGAGGACATTGTTTCAGATGAAAAAAGAGCTAGACTTTGTAGCTCGTTGGCTAGTTAAGGAAACTGGCAGCTTCCATTCACATCTGAATTATTGTTGCCGTTTTTGATTCTTCATAGTCCGCCTTTTGTGTTTCTGGTTCTTTTGTAAGGATTGTGTTAGCAGTTTGAGTAGGTTTAGTACTTCAGCTGGCCCAACATATCTGTAGCCAGCTGGCAACAAGTACTGTTTGTTGTTTTCACAGAATGTTAAACTATAAGGTGTGAAAAGTTGAACTTTTGGCAAAAGCTGCGTATATGGGTAAAACTCAGTGGCCACAGATGGCCACCTACATGGAATATTTGGTGGCCACTGAGTAACTTCTGGGCCATGGTTAGTGTTGAACCCCGCAATATACTCAATATTTGTTGGGTGAATTACAACAAATATTGGGTGAATATTTCTGGACCAAAGAGGTGGACCAACTGATTTTTCCATCCACAGAGTCAGCATGGATAAAAATCTCATCGCATATTCCAAGCTGTCTGTGGCCTTTGTCGTGTATTTTGCTTCACAGTTCTGATGGTTCCTTACAGAAGAACTGGGCCATAGGGATTGATTGTGGTCTCAAGAGGAGAATAGGAAAGAAATAATGATCCACTTCTATGTTTAGCATCACCACTAGGAAGCAGTGTCCTTGGTTTTTGGGTGAGGCGATCATTCTTGTGGTAGCTCATCCCTGACTCTGATCCTTACCACATGCACCAGGCTCGTCGTCTTGGTTTCCACCTTTTCAGGCGTAATGAGGAATCTCTGCTTGAGCCCTGCTTTGCTGTTGGAAACCTGTGGTGCGGCATCGTGTCTCCCCCTCCTCGTGCGCGCCGGGGAAAGAAGGTTGGGCGAGCTGTGGCAAAGACAGATCAATTGCACAATCTCTGCCACTTGCTCCCTCTTCGGTCCGCCTTTGTTCTCCCTCGCTAACATCAAGCTCGCGGTTTGAAAGGGAAAAAACCTCTTCTTATGATGACGCCGGCCGCATGGCGCAGCCCAGCCGTCTGATCTGACTGACAAGGCCCCGCTGTTCAGGCAAAAAGTTTGACACACAAACACACAGACACACGCACTGTGAGAGATCTGTACCACGGGCTTGCGGGGCCATCTGGCCATAACACAAGAAAAGGTTGGATGTAGTTCGAGGCGAGGTGCTGGAGTGTTTCACAGCACTCCAAATTTGTACACAGTTCAACTTCTCTGGGTTGCACTTTGTTGTCATCACACGACACGACGGCGTCTTTTACTGTCAATGAAAGACGAGACAACAGGACAACCGCTGAAAGAAGATCTGAGTATCGGCATTGACGCATCTTGTTTTTTTTTAATTTCTTCCTCCTCGTGTGATACAGATCTGGAGGACAGTGAGAAGAAGCAAAAGATTTAGCGAGTGAGAGTGATGCTATGTGTCATATGGAGAACAAACAAGAGGGAAATCTGTCTCGCCGCGAGGAGTCTGGCTTTTTTGAGTATCTAAAAAGCCCCCAGAGGCAACGTTTCCACCAAATGAATAGATATCCATTTTCAAAAGCCTCATGCTCGGCGGCAGGCGAGGGGTTGGGGGTGGGGGGAAGGAAGGGTGGGCCGGTGGTGGTGGTGGTGGCGGTGTAGGGGGGAGATATCTAGGCAGAGGGCAGACACTATTAAAACTCGGGAGAATGAATTGTTAAATACCTCTATAAAGAAATATAAGACATGGCCCCGTTTTTATGCTGCCTGGGCCGCTCTGCAGGCGGGTGATAAGGTGGTGAGGGTGGTGGGTTGAAGCGTGTGTGTGTGCATGTGTGTTTTCCTGAGGGTGGGGTAAAATCAAGCCCACATCCACCCCCTGCTACCCTGAATACAGTGGCACACATGGACACACAATCAACATGGCTGCCTCAGTTTTACACTCATCAGATTGACTATATGGAAGCATATGGCGGGGTTATGGAAGGTCTTAAATTGAAATCATTGACAAATCTTCAGTCATTGTTTCCCTTTGGGGCCTTCATGCTAAACAATAAATTATACAATTGAGTATTTTTTTCCTCACAACACATACACACACACACTCATATCATCACCTCTACCAGCATGCGCAGACTTCTAGGTCAGGCAGCAGCGGAGAAAATTTTCCCCGTTGACATTTTGTGTTTCTGGCACAATATTGACTTCAGAGGGAAGGCAGCAGGAGGATTGTTGATGACATTCCACATTACCTTGGAGATAGATGCCGAACTGTCTACGTGCACAAACAGTTAGGGAGGGGGAGAGTGGGAAAGGAGAGGCAGGCAGGCAGGGAGGGATGGATGGATGGACAGATAAAAAAATGGAGGAAAAGTTGAGGAAAAATAGGCCAGCAATGCAGTCAAGATTCTTATCTGTATTTTTTATTACTTGGTTCTGTAAGTTTCTTAAAATATTTTAGTACCAAAACCTCACAGCATACCCCTACTTAAAGCTGTAATATGTAACATTTCTGCATTAAAATGTCTAAAAAAGCAAGACATGTTTTATGTATTTTGTCGACTTGTGAACATAGATTATTCCAAATGTTTTCAGCTAGTTGCTGTAACTTGCAGGAAAACACAGGATACATCAGAGAGTGAGGAAGGAAGCCAGCAAACGTGACAAAATATAACGTGAATAAAATAATTTTTCAGTCATGTCAGATCGATTTTTGTCTGGAAATTGTGGTTGTTTGATAATTCCCATGATCCCATGCTACTTCTCAATGTCATCAAACTTCGTCTTTTGTTATTGTTTTAATGTGAGAGAAACCTTTAGTGGCAGAACTTACATATTTGTCCATTTAAAAGTGCTATAATCAATTCAATATTGTCAACAGTGAATCACATAGCCACATGTTGGGGATGGCAGCAATATTGTATCGATTTGTAGATGCCAAGTGTAGATCTTTTGTTATATGAATTATTAATATTGCAAATGTAACTTATAAATAAACTCAATTGCTTTTTCAGTCTGTTAGATGATGCTGAGTTCAGCAGAGGTCACAATCAGCGTGGTTGAACTTTATCTTTTCTGATAAAACGGTTTGACAATGTTTTCCTCTTTTAGTGCACAACTTAACTGTTTAATTTCAGGCTCATCGTTCCCATAGTGCCATTTTCAGATGCAGCAGACAGCTGTTTTTTAGCAGAGGAAAGAAAAGCTTTGATAAGCAGCTCTAATAAACCCACTGTATGCTACTTGTTTAAAAAGCAGACGTACAAAGTTAGCTACTGAGCTAGGTGGTGAACATAGTAAAACATTTAGCGGCTAAAGAGCGAGATATTTCTCTCAGGAGTTGGTGGATACCGACAACAGAGCTAAAAGGAAAGTGAATATTGGACAAATTAATATTAATGTTGCTTCATATTTGCTAGCAGTTATTTGCTAGCAAGTTAGCCATACCAACTGTTACTATGTCTGTGTTCTGTTTACAGCTTGTTCCACTGTCCTCATTCTGCATTTAAGGCTGTAATATGCCATTTTGTTTCTCTAAACTGTGAAATACAACTGTAAAGTTGCTTTCAAAGGAAATAGAATGTTTTGTTGTTGTTCTTTTTCTCACTGTATGCATGCAAATTTATTAGTTGAAATGTTTTTACAGTCTAAGTTTGTTCACCTTGAAGAAAGTTCCTACTGGTACTTTTTCATCAATTTCTCATCTGTTCTCTCCACTGATTTCTTTGCCTTGACTTTGTATACAATCATTCCACATCTAAAATTGGCTCTTGGTTTAGTTTCAGAGTAAAAACAGTGAGATTAAAGAGATAAATCCATTAAAAAAATGAGATTATGAGATTTAATAATTCATGTAACAGCACAATGCGCATACTGTGTACGAGCGTATGTGTTTAAGTCACCGGAGTGACTTTTTCCAGTCACTTTAATAAGAAGGAAAATTAAAAGACTAATTTCAGTGAAAGGTTTGTTGCCATATACAACATATGGGACAGACCTTTTGAGAGGCTGTTTTTACAGCGTGCTTATTAACATAACTATACCTGAGAGGAGTAAAGATTGTGTATTTGTCTTTGAAAGACAAATGATTTTCAACAGTTGGCATAATAGGATTTCAATACATCTTGATTGCTTTTCGGTTGCATTCACACTTAGCTTCTTTGACATCAAATATAGTTAGCCAATCAGCCTGAAATGCATGAAAAGTGTAAATGGGGTCAGAGGTCAGTGGATCATTTTAATGTTCTTGTACTTCAACACCTCTTCTTCATTAAGGCTGATTGGGGTATTGTTGCAGCAGTAAATCTCATCCATTTGCAGCTGTAGCAGCTCCCAAATAACTACTGCTGCTTGTTTTCTCCACCCTGAGGAGGCCCAGAGGAATTTCTAGGTAAATTGGTCAGAACTAATGCAGGAAAGACACCAGGTGGGGTGAGCAGCACATCAGCCACTACAGCAGTTTCTGCTCTGAGCACTTTCTACCTGAGATGTATTCCGAGTGGAGCTTACATCAGTTACCTGAGACAGATTTTGAAATTCCCAAATGTAGCTATATGGAGCAGCGTTAACCTTGATGCTCATCCAGGAGGAAGCCAGCCAGCCAGCCATTCACACGCCGGCCCTCTTCTCACTGTGTGGCAGGTCGCACTGATGTTCTGTCTGATGGAGGAGCAAGATCCTTGGCCCCGTTTTTCTGCCACATTAGGCCCACACTGAAGGTGGCACTCAACTCCCCCGCTGAGGAAAGAAAGTGTGTGTGGCTGTGTTAAGAAAAATGATAGGGGAAACATGTGAGAAATGCAGGTACAGGCAGATGTATGTATTTAGCTCATATGAGCAGATAAAGACAGAGAAATTGGAAGGTGCTTATTTGTTATATGAAGGGAAGCAGCTGTAAATCACAGCCTATTTTCCTTTTGTGTCAGCTGATGTAGATTATGTTGTTTCCCCACTCTGGCTCACAGGATGAGGAAATTATAGGCTCTGACTCACTGTTGGCTTCTTAGTCCTGGCACATCACTGCCCTCTATCACATAGCAGCACTGAGAGAGGGAGAGAAATCTGACAACGCAGGAGGAGGAGGAAGAGCAGGAGGAGCCAGGTTGGTTAAAGGCAGAAGAGAAGGGGAAGAATGAAAGGCAAGACCAGAATCTGAAGAGTCAGACTTAAAAAGACGGGAAGAGAAGAAGAGGAAACGTGAATTGACAGAGAGAGGTGAAGGGGAAGAGAGGAGAGAGAACAAAAGAAGAGGGGGAGGAGGAAGCAGGGGGGAGGGACAAAAAGCCTGGGCCGCGTGCCAGGGTCTATTCCACCTTTGCTCTCCGGGCCTTTCTGAGCTGCCACCTTCTCTCACCTCTGTAATGTCATCAATGAAAAGGCCTTTAGGAGGGATGGAGGACTTGACTCGGGGTTCAGACGGTGACCGACACCAGCTGATGCTGCCAAGCCAAGTAAGATTCTGTTAGAATTAATTGGATGTCACTTTCAGGTACAAGGAACAAGGAAGGGTTTTTTCCCCCACAATTTTGTAACTCATGCTACTACAGAATCAGAAGATTCTGCAACATTTTGGCTGATAAAATCCAGTGAATGATCTCAAATCTCACAAGATTTTATGACAGTGTTATTAGGCCCATTGTACATAAAAAAACAACAACAGGGGCGCTGGGTGAGGGGGTAATATTCTGAGAAAAAAACATCCAAGATTAAAGTGGTAGATTTACAAGGAAAAACTCAAATTTACCAGAAAAACTTGTATTTCTCTGAGATTTTAAAGTCATAAAATTGCAAGAAAAAAATCTGTGATTGATGTCTCACATTTATGAGAAATAAAGCTCAGAAAAATAATGTTTTTTTGTCAAGGAACCACATTATTTCACTTTCCAGATCAACGTCATCACACCACAAATACAGTTTCTGAGGTACATGTTCACATGTCCTGTTTTGTCTCATCAACAGTCCCTATACCATTTAAAATGAAGAAAACAGTGAAGCAAAAAACATTCATCATTCAATCATTTTCAGTTTCACGAGCAGTAACTTAACACGACTTGTACACAGCTGAAAGCGAACATGAAAAAGTAAAATAAAGTAGATACCTGAAAGTACGAACAGCGACTCAGGAGAGAAACTAAACTTCAAACCACAGAGATTCAGTAAGGAGCTGCAAAAATCCTGAGAGCTGAACACAGACTTTTAAAAAGGCCTTTCTCCCTGCTCTCCTGCACAGACATGAGTTGAGTCTCATGTCACATGCTTGTTTAGGGGAGGAGGGGGGTTGTCATGGGTTGGCCATGGTTAGCGAGACATCTCTGCTGCCTGCTTGGCAGCGGGTCGGGGGCTCTTTGGCCCTACTCCAGAGATCCTCCTTTTTGGGCACACCTTGACACAGCTGGGTCTAGTTGTGTGGCATGGTTTGATTTAATATAGCTAAAAGCACAAATAAGGATTAATCAAGATATAGCAGCCAGTTATAGATACAGTGGAGGCCTCTGGTCTGAACCTTCTTCTACCTAATGAACAATCCTAGAACTGACAACAGCCAAACTTTACTGACAAGTTGGTCAGGCAGAGACAGCATTTTTATGTTTCTAGGAGGGAATCTTTGATTGCGGAAACTCTCATAAGATTTGTACCCGTTGTTTCTTCATTATGCACCTTGTCCAAACTAAATATGTTTTATAATCTGACAATGCTGTGGTTAAGATCTGCTAAAGTTTAATGGCAGAAAAACTTAAGTTAGGGAAAGATCATTATTTGGGTTAAAATTACCACTCTCATTAGATCTTTCAGTGGTCTAGGGTTCCCTTCTTTACATGTCCAATTTTAAGTTATCGTTAGCTTGATTAGCTAGAAAATAACTAAGAATTCCTATCATTGCACAGAGGGAATCCACAGTAGGTTGATCTGCACATTTCTTTGCTATTGAATCACTTTTGTAATGAGTCTGTGATTGTAGCAAAATAAACATGAGAATATTTTCATCGTGTCTTTAACAGTTGATATAATATTTCATAAGACAACTCACTTTTATGCCAGCAGTTAATTTCTTAGCAGTCACTTTTTACAAAGGATGAACGTCTTTGGAACATGAATTGATTCCTGAGTGATTCTGATCACACAAAATCTACTGAAGATGTGGAAAATCAACCTGTTTGCCACATGATTTTTTTCTTCATTTTGTTCTACATGAGCTGCACTGAGTTAGAGCTCAACAAAACATGCTCTTAGATGGGAATGATTATTCAAGCATAAAGTAAACAACATGACATGAAAAGTTCAGACAGATACTTATCTTCTTGTCCTTCTTTCCGGTCGTTACAGAGAACTACATTCATCTCAGAAGTGACGTGTCATGTATCTGTTCTAGAGCTTGATAAGTTATCTTGAAACGACATGCTAGAAGTTCTTACATTTCACAGCATCTCATCGTTCTTTCTCTGTTTCAGTCTGACACCAGTGTCAGAGCAACAATATGTGCATGTGCATACACACACATGGACACACACACCACCCACCACACCGCAAGCTGTGAGCACCTCGACCGCCAGTTCCAACTGTGAGAATATTTCACAGCCCTGACGAGGGCTATAATGTGCAATATGCTCACTAATTCAGTCACTCTCTCCTCTCGCTGTCTGTTTTCACCCTTAATCTCTCTCCTCCTCTCTCGCTCTGTGCGTCCGTCAGCGTGGCATCTGTTGATGTCCTTTTAGCTACCGGGTGCTCAATCTGTCCAAAAGGCCCACTCTGCTGCCACTCTGTTGCCATCTCCCGGTGATCCATTTATGCTCTACAGTTGGCGTGAAGGCCGCTCCGAGACTAAGCCCTTAATTACCACCAGAGTAATGAGCATTAAAGGTTCGGAGAGGCGTGGATATGATCCACATGTCTTTGCAACATCTGTTGAACAGTGTGGATTTAGTGGACGTTGGCTGAGAAGTGTTGGAAGGACAGAGTTCTGCTCATACTTAGTGTTTTATCCTCAATAAATCCTAAACAATCTGCATCGTTTATTGTGAAAAATCTAGTGAAATTGGTGATAAATCTTCTGTGTTGCTTCATGGCACGTTGAGAGGTTATTTACAGCATAAACAGGTATATAACTATACTGTTCAGTATAAAGTGAACTAAAGCTTACAGAGAGTTTACAAATAGCAGATGGTGTACATGTATATGCAATCTCAGAACCCATCAGTTATCACCTGATGACGATTTAGCCTCTGGGGGCAAAGGCTGATGTTTCGGTGCTTCTGGTGTAGCAAGCGGATACACAGATACAACAGATATCCAGGCGAAAATTCAGCCAGTGTTATACTTTTAGAATCCACCAGCGTGCAAGGGTTTGGTTTGGTCTAATAGGCGTCAGTGGTGTCTGTGCCTGTCCGTGTATGTGTCCGTTTGGGAGTACAATTGAGCCCTTCCTCTTCCATGCGCTCCATTGTTTACAGTCCGATTAGGAACTTGAGATGGGAATGAAGTTGGAGTTAATCTATAACCAGATTGTTTCACAAGTATAAATGCAGATAACTAAAACGATCTTTTGATCTCCACATGGACTGTGAACCTGCATGCAACCAGGAATACAAACAGAAACCAGAACTGTTCCGGCACCAAAATCTTGTCCATCGTCTACAGATTCTGCATTCATATGTTGATATCTGTTTATAGGGATGAGTGCATATGGTATATGCTGTATGTATAAATTTATAAAATAAATATCTGAGGCTACCTTTTACACCAATGAGTAACCGTTCTCCTAACAATGGTTGATGTTGATGTCAAAAATGCTCAAATGAAAAATACACTGCCTGCCCCCCAAAAAAGTTGCACACTCTAATATTTCGTTCAAGCGCCTTTAGCTTTGATTACAGCACAAATTCACCATGGCATTATTTCGATAAGCTTATGCAATGTAACAACATTTCTTTCTGTCCAGAGTTGCATAAATTTTTCACCAAGATCTTGTATTGATGATGGGAGAGTCGGGCTGCTGCGTAAAGTCTTCTCCAGCACATCCCAAAGATTCTCAATGGGGTTAAGACTCTTTCTGTATGAAAATGATGTCTCATGCTCTCTGAACCAGTCTTTCACAACCTTGAGCCTGATGAATCCTCACATTGTCATCTTGGAATCTGCCTGTGCCATCAGGGAAGAAAAAATCCATTGATGATAAAAACCTGTTCATTCAGTATATTCAGGTAGTGAGCTGACCTCATTTTTTGGTCACATAACATTGCTGAACCTCGACCTGAGCAACTGAAGCAACCCCAGATCATAACACTGCCCCCACAGGCTTGTACAGTAGGCACTAGGCATGATGGGTGCATCACTTCATCTGCCTCTCTTACCCTGATGCCCCCATCACTCTGGAACAGGGTAAATCTGGACTCATCAGACCACATGACCTTTTTCCATTGCTGCAGAGTCCAATCTTTATGCTCCCCAGAAAATTGAAGCTTTTTTTTCTGATTATCCTCACTGATAAGTGGTTTTCTTAAGGCTACACAGCTGTTTACTCCCAATCCTTTGAGTTCTCTTCACACTGTGTTGACTTTTTATGTTTTGATTTCACCAAACATTTAAGTGATCTCCGATCACGATCATTCAAGACTTTTTTCCGACCACATTTCATCCTTGAAGATGATGGTTCACCACTATCCTTCCAAGTTTTAATAAAGCGTTGGACAGTTCTTAACCTAAATTTAGTAGTTTCATCAATCTCAAAGTTGTTTTCTTTGATTGATGCAGGCCAATAATTTGACCCTTCTGAAACAGAGTAACATCTTTTCCACAACGACAGGATATGTCTTCTGACATGGTTGTTTAAGAGATAAGAAGCTGATCACTGCATCAGTTAGGGTTAAATAACTTGTCGCCAGCTGAAACATATTAATCACTGCAGGAATTATCCATTGGAAGGCTCTTACCTATTTGCTTAGTTAAATCCAGGTGGTGACTATTTTTTTTTTGGCCAGGCAGTGCATATTGCACTTGCACAGATCTGGTAATTTTCACCACACAGTCAAATAATGTGAGCGGAAACTTGGCAGCAATGAGCGATCCATAAGTGCAGGGTTAGATAGGAACAGTTTCTTCATAGTTCAATCTAATCATAATCACAGTATAACAGTTGTTATTTCTCTTCTCTGTACTTACAGTACACCTATTACATCCTCTGTGGCTCTTCTCCAGGTTTCTTCCTTTTTCCCATCAGTTTTTTCTTGGTAAAGAATAACTTAGTACCAGACCGAGAAGCAGTGTTTCACTGACCACAGGGCAAAACCTTATTTGACCTCCTGTTTTGTTGGTTTCTTATTTTTCATTGTTTTTTGTGTTTGTAAGATTTACAAGGATTTATAGAGTTTAACAGTGAGGTTCTGGAAGTGAAAATCGCATACATATTCTGAATATAGGATTTAGATTATGGAGGCCACCATGTTGAACCACTATGGTTTCTACGGTAGCCCAGAACAGACAAACGAAACACTGGCTCAAGAATGTCTTTCAGGTTTTTTGTGGGTTTTGCTGCCACTGTATTTTCCACTCCGCTCTTGGAAGGGGAGGGTCACATGAGGTGTTTACAGTCTGCAAGATCACCGCTAGATGCCACTAAATCCTACACACTGCTGTTTTTTTAAAGGGTAATCCAGAGATTTTATTGTTGCACTTTAACTGCATTGAGGGCCTCACAAGAGACGGAATAAAGTAACAGTGGTCCAAATATAGGCATCAGTGGTCGAGTCATCCTGACATTTACACCCCAGTGACACCTGGCGTTAAAATGGGATCTGTATCCAGATACGTTAACCAGATTGTTGCACGGATTGCACTGATCCAATGACAATACAAGCCAGACCAGGCCTCCCAGATCAGGGGCTGGTTTCAACAAGATATTTCAGACTAGTCTGTAGTGTCAGACTAGTCTTAATTTTGCTCATAGACTAGTTTATTGCTAGTAAGAGTATTATACAAAAATAAAGACTGACCAACTGTAAGCCAAAAAAATTAGACACCTAACCCCCGGGGCTGACTCAGGCTTACGACCCATGTTACCATGGTAACAGTCAGTGCCACCAACTGATCAGTAGCACCCAACAACAAAAAAGAGGGAAAAATGGCTCATATTTTTTTGTTTGCTACCGCTGTTATGGAGAGAACAATGATTTCTTTGCATCTTTTATCATATTTTTATATCTTTTTTGAACATCTTTGATGTTTCTCTCAGCGGTGGAATTAACACCGTTTACTGTCACTGCATTTTTTTTTTTCACATATCAGATTTTTATTGGTATTGTTACAGTCTCCATGTAACTTGCCAAGTAAAATGTCCTTGTAACTGTTGAGTTCCACCAAAAGACACATTTTCTTCTGGGGTAAACAGAGCTGAGCAGTTGGATGCGGTCACTTGGTCTGCCATTTTTTTTATTTTGAAAAAGGTCTCAGTTTACCCAAAATTTATTGTGCCATAGTCCTACAGTCAAGAACTACTGCTCTTGAACACAACTGCTTTGTGCAATGCATGAATTTAGACGTCTATCTGAAGTCTGACTATTTGTTATATCTAAACCATAGTCAGAGTCTATCTTTGTGAAACTGGCCCTTGACACCTTTCATTAACATGTTTTAAAACCAGGTGTTTCTAGTATAGCTCAAGCCCCAAAAATGCTGGTTTCTACATTTCCCACAATGCAACTCAGCATTATCTTTCCTTAGATCCTCTGTGCCTCTTGAATGGCCACATCCTTTACACTTCAAACATGAAAAAAATACATAAATATACAGATAATATGGTTTATGCTCCTTTGGTCAACTTAACCTTTACAGTAAGTGATGAGAATGTTAACATTAAATCCACTGTATGTGTCCCCACAGACCCTTTAGTACACACTATGTTGAGTGATAGTAGGATCCTGGCAGTTTTGTGCAGGGGGGAATACCAGGGGTGCACTTGCCCTGTACAATATGTAAGTAAAAAGTGTTTCCCAGAGGCAGACTGTGTGTAGAATGAAATCACTTCTCAGTAGAGGAGAACATGAATTTCTCACCTCAAATAGTAATCTTAGCTGTACGAGCTATATCAAGTTATTAATATTTTTTGTTTGTTTTTCTTATTGCATGGCATGTAGCGACAAAAACAAACACTCATGACTAAAAAACGAACTCTTATCCGTGTTGGAAACATCCCTATAATGATGTACAGAGAATGTTTTACTGATTTCTGTATAAACAGGTAAGTTGATATTCGGGCCACTCTCCCAAAAACTCACTGTACTACCTGAAGAGATTAGGGAAGTGGAATATTATACAGCGAAATGAAACCTGTGAAGTCAGTCTCCACAGATTGTGTCTAGTAGAAATTAAGGGAGCGATTGTGTTTTTCAGGACTTTGCCGATTCAATATTCCACTTGGTGAGGGAGAAGTACCGGTCGCTGGTGGGCGGCTGCAGTCCTGCGCACGCTCGACACAAATCCCTGGCAGGCATCGTAATGACCCGAGGTATGGCAAATTTCATTGACTTTTATATATCACTTTGAATTATTGAAGTGGTGCAATATAGAGAGAGTGAAGGAGGGAGGTAAAGAGGAGGAGAAATGTGAAGGAATTCTAGATTGAGAGAGAAATGATAAACTGGAGGTGGGAGGAGAGAAGGAGAGAGTTTCCTCTCCATACCTTGCACTCGTGCAGCAGAGTATACCTCGCTGATGAATTATTGACTATTCAGAGTCTCTGAGGAGAATGAGACATGGTTGTGAGTGTCAGTCATCCCCACTGCATGCTGGACTTGCTGTGCTCAGGCAGCTCTGACAGGAGTTCCAGATGCCACAGTGGAAATCTTAACTAGATAAGCTTAAAACTTAATCTGAAACCCAGCTGAGTGACACACTGAAGGAACAGTGAGGAGGAGGAAGCTCCACATTGCTGTTCTCCTGCAGCATGAAACAATGACTTATTACTACACATTCATCTTTCATGCTTTATTTAGCTTTTCCTGCGTGGTGTTTGTTGCATATGACATCAGGGCCGCCCACACATACACAAGTGCACGCAAGAAAACACACACATATCCGTACAGTAAGTGCACACTCACACACACTACGCATCTCTCATAACACAATAGGTGCACTGATGCACACATAAATCCCAGAATGATCTCACAGGAAATTAGTACAAAACAAGCTGTCACGTTTTTGTAATCTGCTATTTATGAAAAACTGTAGAACATCTGAACTTAATAACCAAAACTAGAGACCATCTAGCAGTGGGATCACACCAGCCACATCACCTGTCAACATGCTGACATTCTGACCCATGAGTACAGTAATCACTACCACAGTATTACATGAGTACTCAGCACTCTGTACTGTTCCTGTAAAGTTTTGTAAAAGACCTGGCCAAGTACTCAGAACTGCCCCGTGGTAAATCCTGCTACAGTAGGTGTCTGGAGGACCACATTTTACCACAATGACACACGTCAGCAACCCAATTTCAAATGGCCCCTTCCCCAGTTCCTACCCCCCTACTTTCGGCACCCTTGCTTGGACCACACCCACCCTTCAAACTCCTTCATTTTGATCTCAGCTACACACCTGTAAAGTTTTCTGATTGCACCATTGTGATGCTATGGCGTTGACAAAATCTGTACGCAGACAGACAGAAACACAAAACCCCTTCTGTGGTAGTTTCCACTACTGGAGGTGTCTCCATGATCACGTTATGCCATGGCGACAGAGCACATGCACACATAAACACACTCAGACTCACAAGACAAAAAAATAAGTTGACTAATGTTGTTAGCTCTTGTTGTTAGTTGGTCTGGCTTTGCATATTACTGTTGTTGTCAGTTGTTGTAGACTTAGTTGTTGGTGTTTGCTAGCTTAACATGTTATTAGCTGTAGTTGTTGTTGTACGCTGGCTTAACATGTCACTATCTGTTGTTAGCTGCTGTTGTTAGTTAGCTTAACAGGTTATTAGCTGGCTTAAAGTGTTATTAGCTGTTCTGTTAGTCGATGCTGTTAGCTGGAGATGTTTCATTCATAAGTGCATGTTTCATAATATGAAATAGCTGAAGTTTGTTTGGTGGTCGCATGCTACCTAGCTTGGTGTTAGCTAACATGTTATTAGCTGATGATGTTAGCTGGTGATGTTACATAAGTGAATATAACTTGTGTTAGAGGGCTGTGTTGAGTGTGTGTGGGTGCAGATAAAGAGGTCACTGAGTTGTTGAGCGTTCTCAGTGTCGTGGGTCTCAACTCAACAAAAGACCAGTTAGTGAGTCAGTGAGTGCCCACCTGATGACCCTGTAGACCTGCCTGCACACTTACACACAACTTCATCTTGGAATTATTTTTCTTTCCTCTTTAATAAGACAGGTCAACTGGCATGATTCATGCATAGTTTCTCATAACAGGTTATCTGTTGGATATTTGTAAGAGAACTGAGGCGGCCATAGCATTCAAACAATGTCTAAGAAGCCAGTGGGGCCAGCCATTGTAGTTTAGCCTAATCAGATACAATGCAGATATAAAGTCTGGTCAAGCTGCTGAGTATCTGCTCGATGTTTGGGTGAGACAAGTATTCAAAGGCAGTTTAAATGTGTGTTACATCAGGGCAGGAGAAGGCGTCACCTGTCAGGAATACCCACTGCAGAGCCTAAAGATAGATCAAACACCATTTGACATTAGAGTTGTCATGATACCAGAATTTTAAATTTTGATATAATACTAGTATTGAAAAACAATACTCAAAAACCTCTTTTGCTACCATGGCAGAAGAAGTCACCAAACCTGTCTGGTTTTACTATGCTGCAAGCCACATTTCAGGCAGCATAATAAAGACTGAACTGAGGTCTTAGATATTTTTTAACTTAAGTACTTTCAATACTATAATTAATGGATATTGTAAAGTTTTGTACATGTGGTAAAAAGTTTTCGATACTTTGGTACTTTTGACAACTTTATCTAAAATATATCTTGGAGTTCCATATGCTCACACAACTTTTGGCACACTTCACCTTGTGTATTGATCACTCACAATATGAACACTAAAACCCCAAGACATGGAACCAAATCTGAAAGAAACAGGTGAAGCAACAATATTAGGCTTTGCTGAGACCGCAGGCAAATCTGATGTGTTCTTCAATGCAGATCATTCAGACGGGCTGTCCACAGACTGTGTTATTTGCAAGTGATTAGATCGGATTTGTGTGTCCAGACATCGCTAATCTATCTGTTTGGGTTGCTATGGTAGCGATGTAGGCATCAGTAACTACGTATGCTGAAGAAGAGGCTTTCTAGCGCGGAAGCATAGAAATGGAAATCCGTTGTCTCGAGGCTTGGATCCGATTTGCAAATATTGCATTTCGTGCGATATAAAGCAGATTTTGGCTGGCAGCAGAACAAGGCCTTAGACAGAAAGATATACAGTGGAAGAAATGTTCAAAAACATAGGGCTGTCACTTTTTCTAGGATATAATACAAAAATGACCATACACACACAAATGCACACAGGTCTACACATGTGGAGTGCTAACACACACACACAAAAATCCATACACCCCCCCTGTTATCTCCCTGTGTGGCTGCAGGCTGTGGGGGTGCAGGGGTCAGTGAGGAGGGATTGGTATCTCTGCTGTCTTTGGAGTGCTGCAGCTCATCATTTAGACTTCAGTGAGACCGCCGCTCATCCTGACCTAATCCAATCCCTCTCCTCTCCTCTGCCTCCCAGTAATTGCTTCTGTTTGTTTATTAATAGCACACGTTATCTTCAGAGATCCAGACGTAGGGCTGCCAAGTATTCGCAGCGAGGCGGCGGCGGCATCAGCGGCGTGGCGGCCGGCGTCCATACAGTCAGACACCGAACTTGACAGGAACGCTGGGGAGTCCTGCTCTGTTTCTCTCTCTGTGTCTCTGTGTGTCTCATGCCTCTGCTTTTGCCTCGAGAATATTAATCAGGGTCCGTCTTTGAACCGTAGACAGACACAACCAAACCCCCCCCCAAACCCTCGCTGGAGTCCCGCCGAGACAGTTGAGCTGCAACCTGAGTGAGATTAGCCTCGCCACCAGGCTGAGAGTCACGAGACGACCGCCAAAGTAAACCAGCAGCACACGTTGTCAAATAGTGTGGAAAATCTCATTTGAATCTATCTGAGATAGCATTGGGTGCCTGGAGATGGTAAACAGTGTTCAGATGTGCTCAGAGACATGAAAAATCAGGAACGTCCACATGGAAAAAAGCTAAAAAAGGCCCCCCTTTCCTCCTTTTTTTAACTTGTTTGTTGGATGGGATGAGAGAAGCTCTTCTTCTGAGGCTTTTTTATTCAGCAGGGTGATGAGGCTCCGATGGGGAAAAATACCACAGGGACTCAAAGAAAGAGATGAGACCAAAGGGTTTCAAACAAGTTGATTACAAATGACGGTTAAGCTATGGTTCTTAGTCTGCGTATCCATTTTCAAACAGGGATTTTTCCTCTACTCTTTATCTGGTTTTCCGGCTGCCGCAAAATTTTAACGTTCAATAATCACATCCGGCAACAAAACAGCTTGCTAAGAGGCAAAAAAAATTAGCAGAGATGTGCGCAGGGTGTGTTGCAGCAGAGAGAGAGATTTGACAGCTTCAGCAGCATTTCACAAAGATGCCCTTATATGTTCAGAGCGGCTCCCTGTTAAAGCTAATAAAGATTCAACAGGGCGCTTTCTCTACTCTCGCCAAGTTGTTTTTTTTTGGGTTTTTTTTTCGTCTTTTAGCATTTTCAGAGATTTTCTGAGATTCAAACGACACGCGTTGAATGACATTCGGTGCAATCATCCAACATCTTGTGATGAAAGAACACATGAAAGATGGGATTTATGGAGCTCAACCTAAATGGCATATAAATGAGTTTACTAAAAGTTGACCTTGAGAGCTCATTCTGCTTCAGAAGAAGATGTTAAAATGTCTGCTTTATGGTGCTCAGAGATAATGGGCGGCTTATTAGGAAACATTTTTCCCTGTTTTATAACCATAGAGAGTAAAGGGATTCAGATAATAGCTCTGCAGTGTCTGTCGATTGCAGTTGCCGTGTGTAATAATGGATCACTGTAAAGTTCATGGTCATGTCGTTTATTTGGATTGTTCTGTTTGACTCTCCCTGTGGGCCCTCATACTGATAGCCAGTAATGTATTCTTAGCAATTTGTCCTCACTTTTTATTTGAAGAACAGTATGTAATTGCTTTTTTGTTGAGGCTTTATCCTTTTTATCTTGTAGATATTTGCTTCAGTTGACCCCGTGTTATTGTAGTAGTCACGGAGGCTCACTGGTTAGCACACTTTCTGCGCGGAAGTTACTGTATTTTCATGGGTATATTATCAGTTTCTGCAGGAGTGGAAAAAAATAAAGACTGTACAAAGTAAAAGTCCTGCACATGCTTGCAAGTGATAGTTTCTCGGTTAATTGAGTAGTTGTTTTGTCCATAAAGTGTTATTGTTGGGAAAAACCTTCAGGCCAAAAGTCGCCATGTCCTTCAAAACATGTATTTCTTAAAGTTCAAAAAACCTTTCTACGAAAAATCAGGAGAAAACAGATTTACTTTATTCATTATTGGGTTGATATTCCTGCATATTTTTAGTGGATCTCCACAAGTGTGGATAATTAATGCCCTTATTAGCATTTATTAGCATTCCTTTGGTACACAATTTGTTACAGTGTGTTAGATGCCTCCCTAAAATTTAAGAAAACATCTAAAACAAAGGATCAGGTAAAATTATAAATAAATAACTATAACAGGAAGTTCTTTTGGGTACATCTCATCTATTTTTAGTGACTGATGAGGGAGCTGACAGTGTAACAACAGATTTATTTGATGCAGCAAAATAGCTAAAGAACAGTCTTATCCAGCGTAGCTTTCTACAGTGTGTGACAAATTAAAGGGGCACTCCACCATTTTTACATATCATGAAGATACTGTTCAGCCTGTGAAAGCAGTTTGTCTTCTATAGCTGTCCAGGGAGCTTTCAAATGTTTGAAAAGATAACCCTGGTGAGGTCAGGAGAGGTTGTATAAAAGATGCTACTGAGTTGCATTATGGTACTTGTAGGATTCAGTGTTTTTTTTGTTTTTTTTTTAGCTTGATACTAATTAGAGACTAAATGTCTGGATATTGCAGCTCCACCCCCCTATGGAGCATAACCAATGATTTTATGTTCCTTTTCCCGTTACGTGTCCTTAGTAGACATCAATGACCTCGCTGCACCATACTTTGTTTTCCCAGAAGAACCCAGCCCCTTCAATCAGAAGGTCTGGCCTGTTAAATCAAAATATAGATTTAGGTGAGGCTGTCTGGCCTAACAGACTAAATGACTGACTCACAGTCTGCTGCAGCACTGTGCAATGTAGTGTGATGCAGCCTGGTTGTAAAAGGCCATTTTACCAACATGCAGAGCAAGTGGAGAACCGGTGTTGTGGGGTGGAAGTAATGCAGCATTAAGCAGGACCACAGAGGAAATACATATGCTGTGGCTGTTTGATAAATATGATATGAATTTAATTTACATTACAGAAGATGGCAAACTTAAACACTGTATGTTAAATCTGCAATAGCAACTTCATAATCAACAACACAGAACTAATGCATGAGAGCTGCAAGGAGATGAAGAAGAGACGCCTGGACGCACGCAAGAGTGACCCACGACCTGCTCAGAACATTCTTGAGTTGTTGTTAATAGTAACTGTTAGACATTAGTTATCCTGTCCTTCACTAAAAAACACAAGTTTTTTTTAAACATGAATTTATTAAATATGTTAATTAAATCTCAAATAATATTATTCAAGTTTTTCTCATAAATGTATTACTTAAATGTCAGAGAATTCTTTCCCTGCAAATGGGTGACTTTATAATCTCAGAGAATATTTATAGTTTTTTTTCTTGTATGAAAAAGCTATCACCTTAGCTTTTCTTACAAATTTCATACCTTTTAAATTCACAATACTCAAGGTTTTTGTTCATGAATTTATCACTTTAATCTCTGAGAGTTTCTGTCAAATACATTTTATATGACTTTATCATCTGAGAGAATATTTATGTTTTTCTTGTAAACTTTTTGTAAAAGTTTTTTTCTCACAAATTTTGACTTTGTAATCTCCAGGAATATTTAAGTTTTTTCTCACTAATTTATGACTTTATATTATCAGAGAATATTCTTTTTTTTTCCTCTGAAATTTATGTCTTTTTAAATTAAGTATATTCAAGTTTTTCTTCTGTAATTTTGTGAATTTTTACTCATAAATTTATCACTTTAATCTCTGAGAATTTTTGAGCTTTTTCTCACAAATGTTTAACTTTAAAATCTCAGAGAATATTTAAGTATTTTTCTCATAGATTTGTGAGTTTTATTCTTGTAAATTTTATGACTGTAATCTCAGAATTTTTTCTCTGAAATTTACAATTGAATAATCTCAGAGAATATTGAAGTTTCTTCTTTTAAATTTATCACTTTAATCTCAGAAAATATGTTTTTTTTTTCTTGTGAATTTCCATCTTTAATCTCAGAGAATATTACATTTTTTTTAATCGTAAATTTGTGATTTTTTTCATGAGTCTTTTTTTCTAGCAAATATATGACTTTATAAAATTAGAATATTCAATTTTTTTTTCTTCTGACGTTTTTTTTTCTGAAATTTATAACTATAATCTCAGAGAAGTTTTTTCTCACAAATTTACGACTTTATAATCATAGAAAATATTCACATTTTTTCTTGTTAATTTAGCAAATTAATCTCAAAGAATATCTTGTTTTTTTTTCCTTGTAAATTTATGACTTTAATCTAGTTTCTCTCAGAACATTATTATATTTTTCCATAGTCTTTAGTCTTTAGAGTAGAGCCCAGTCATAATGTCCTGATTTGTTAAAGGAGGACACCAGACTATATTTGGGACATAGTTTTGTGGCACAGTTGGAGGCGGGGGAGGAGGGAGACATTAGGAAGAATACGTTCAGTCACAGCTACTGACATCACTCATGACCAATCATATTACTTCACTTCCTTATTTTGAGAGCGGTATGTCTGTGCCACAGCACTCGAGCAGTTCAGTGATGGATGGAGCTGTGTGGACTGGATCGCCACAAAAGCTTCTCCTGAGAGGAAACCAGAGTCCCCATGGGCTGAATATAATGCAGATTCAAATAAGCTGAACTGGCCAACTTAGCCTCGGAAAAGGGTGGTAATATTACTTCACTTGAATATGAGTGCAATTTTCTCCAACTTTTAGATCTGGTTGGTGGGTAATGCATGCACAAGTTCCCTTTAATTCTTGACAGGGAAATTGCACCGCTTTGCTTGATTGTTACCACACCCCCTGCCTCACTTTCCACTCCACTTAGGTGCGCCCTCAGAAACCCGTGTTAAATAAATACCTGTGTTCACCTGACAAAAAAAAAAAAAAAAAATGTGTTTACCTCCCGAGTTACCATAGCGAGGCTGTGTGTGCTTTGTCTTCCTGTTAAAGGCGCTGACAGTATTGTGCACTGAACAGTATAGTGCAGTTGCCATAGTGAGTAGTTCCAGGTCTCAGTCTGTGATGTACATGCTTTTTGACAGTGCTGTTATCCTGGGGTGTGACATCTTTGAATCACCAGTAACAGATGTATTTGTGTGTGAAGAGTGCCTCAGGCCTTTGACTCTACTCTACCTTGTTCCTTTTGACCCTCTCTTTTTGTATTTCTGTGATGCAGCTGATTATTCCTGGTTTAAAAACAGCACACTGCCTGTAGGGCCTCTCCATCGCTTCTGTGTGTGTCTCTCTGTCTCATTCATCTCTCCTCCTCCTCTCCTCTCTCCTGCAAACTGAAGGCAACCTCACTGCCAATTTCATGCCAGGGTAGTGAGCAGCGCAGCAGAAATTATCCACTGCAAAATTGATCTAAACAATCGCAAAGTGGAACGGCAAGGAAAAGCAGGAGAATGAAATTGGGAGAGTCTGTTACCTTTTTGAACTCGCTTTATCACCGAGAAGGAATTGGGCTGCATTGCTTTATGCCAGCAGCTGGAGTCATGATATAGAGATTGTTATGGTGCTGTTCAGTCATAGATACAGTATTTTTCTGTGCAGCAGTACAGTAGGTTTAACCTGCACCTCCATGAGTGATATTAACAACAAAAGATGCTGTTTGAACTGTTGAAACGTTTGATTAATCACTGCACACAACTGTATGCACATGACAGTGCTGGAGTGAATAGATGTATATGATGACTCAGTAGAGGAGCAGTGAACGACCATTATTATCTACAACAATAGCATTTAGACACTTCTTCTAAACTCAGTATCCTCAGTTGTTGCTTCTGAATATGTTTTGACATTTATCTCTTTTAAATCCGCCGGCCCATGGTTACTTAACCAGGGTTTTCTGGGAGTCTCCGACTAGCCTCTGCTGGAAAACACCTCAACTATCCTCTTCAATTACGTTTTGAGAAGGTCCGGATTTCGAAAAAGTAAAGTGTCAAGGGGGCAAATGCTTACATTTTCTATGTCTGACCTGTAAATTTAGGAATTTAAAAAAAGTGTAAAACAAAACACCTTTTCATATTTTATTAGGGATGGCTCAATACTCCTTTTTCATGTTTGATACCGATATCAATACCACAGCCTTGAGAATCAAGCATGATTATTGATTAGTGGCACGATACCAAAACCAAGCTGATAGTCTTTTTCCTTCTCCTGAGCAACTAAGATATAAATAAAAGATTTGTATAGAAGCACTTTGCTTAACTTGGCCATCTGAAAAACATCAGGCTCAAACTGTGAAACAAAAATTCTGCTGCCATGAAAGAAGAAATACATGACCATTTTTATTTAAAAACTAGGCTATTGGATTGTATCAGATTATACTTCTTCTTCTCTCTTGATATCCGATCCAGTGATTTTGGCTGGTATTGGACCAATACCGAGTCTGAATATTAGATCAGCCCATCCCTATTTTTTTTCCCTTTACTTTATTAGTTTTCACAATTTGAAAAGAAACATGTACTTAAGCACAGGGGGAAAAACAATTCACCTTTGCAATGCAACAATAAAAGTCACTTGTTGTTTTATTAACATAATGTTGCATGTTTTTCATTCAGTCTGACTCTCCTGAATTCCCTCTGCTTAAGCAGCTTGAGTTAAGACTTTTTAAATTGATGTGTCTAAGTGAACAGTCTGATTAGCCTGCTAATAAAATGATTACTTTAATGATCAAATGATGTAAACACTCATAAACTAAGGAGGAGCTTGTTGTTTCATTAAACACAAAGTTGCATTTACAATTTTTTCGAATTTATCAATGATGAAAGGCTAAATTGAGGTTGTTAAAGGGTCAGAGGACCACCAATTTAAAAAAAAAAAAAAAAAAAAAAAAAAACGTGTTCATACTTATTTTCTGTGGTGTTGTCAGATTTGAATTTGGGATTAGGCAGGGATAAACGCTGTAGTCTCAGCTATAGGTTATCTGCAGGCATCTGTTTGCAAAAAAAATATATTCAGGTGGAATTAAAAACTTTCTTGAGTGTGTTCAAACTTCTTTAACTCAGTGCCAGTGGTACTTACAGTGATTCTGACTGGGGGGAAACTTCACAGTATTACCTTTCAAAAGAGACCAAACCCATGGACGTACTCCAAATGGTTCAAGTACAGCTTTCAGTTAACTTTGGGCATGCCTGGGAGGTAGACGTTTTAGTATAATTTTACATGAATTTACAGGGAAGAGGATCCAGGCCGAGACCAGAAATGTCTTAAAATAACCGTGGCAAGGGGAGTCTTGTCATTTATAGTCTGAATTTCAACACTTGCAGTCTTTCATATAGAGTGCTGATTTTGTTAATTTTTGGTCAGAATTAATGATATAGTATTAGAGATTTTCCTAGCAAAAAATTACACCTTAACGATTGAAAACAGCTCACATAGTAACAAAATCAAGTAATGTAAAACATAATGCAGTTCTGCTCAGCTTTACAAAGTGTTTTTAGCCTGTTTGTTGTGCCGCTCTCATCAGTGTTGTTTTCAGTCGAAGCAGACAGCTGCTGTTTTTTCCGATGATAAAGCTCTAGAAACCCTCTGTATGCTAACTACCCAGCAACAAAGAACAGACAGACAAAGCTAGCAGCTAGCTGGTGAGGGTAGTACAACACTCAGCAGCAAAAAAAAAAGCCAGAAATCTTTTTCAGGTAGTGATAGGGTTGCAAATTTTGAACACATAATAGCTAAAAAATGTAATATTCTCTGAGATTAAAGATGGAAATTCACAAGAAAAAAACCTATATATTTTCTTAGATTAAAGTGATAAATTTAAAAGAAACACATTAACCATCATTAAACAATTTTTTTGTTTTAAACAGTTACACCACATTGGTTATGTGAAACATATATCTGTGAAGGACAAACAATTTAAACGAACACAACAATAAAACAATAAGGTTCTTGGTCGAAAGAGCTGCCCTTGTTTGCTTGTCCTTACCTAATTAAATTCAAAAATCTTTTGAATTCTTAACATTGGTTAATGATTAATCACTAACATCCGTAGCCGGTGGAGAAGAAAAACAGCTAAAAGTGGAGTGAATATTGGACCAACAACCTCTAGGTTCCTAGAAATATGACTCCAATGAATGCTAACATTGCTCTGGATCTACTGGATGTGTAAACCAGCACCTGTTTATAAATATTTTTGCTATTTAAACTTAAAAGGGATGATATGTTATTGTTCTGACTTGGTTTGCAGAAACCTGTTTTAAGACAGAAAAATCCATGAAAAATCCGTAGCCCACACAACATTCAGACGAAAATTATTTAAGTTTTCCGCTGCAGGACATAGAGTAAAAGTTGAACTTCTTTCACCTTACCTCGGACTTTCCTTTCTTCTCTTTGCTCTTTTTTCCTCAACTGCCACACACTCACACACCACACACACTCCCCCCTCCTTACTTTTTCCTCCTTGCCCTCCTTCCCATTCTCATCAGTGGAGGTGTCAGGACTCCACAGCCGCAGTGCCATCTGGGCCGAGGCTGATAAAAGCTCATGTGCCGGGCCGGCGGTGCCTGCAGGTCTGCCAGAAGCCAGCGAAGCCTGACTTTCAGAGGCGATGGGAGAGATTTGTGGCAGCCAAGGAAGGAATGGCATGCCGTTAACGTGCTGATCCAGGCCCCCACCCCCCCACCCCCCTGCCCCCACCTCTGCACCACCTCTGTCTATCTGTCAGTCAGTCGCGCTCTCACATGGCCCTGAACTGGCCTGAATCCTCCTGAGAAAAGTGTCTTTTCCTCGAAGGAAAACCAACATGAGACAGGATGACTTTGTGATCCATGATCCCTCTCATACTGAGAATGCCGCTTAGAAGAGGTGGGTGGGCTAGAAGCTCCTTGCTCAAGCCACCCTTGAGTTGTTGAAGAAGCAGACATACTGTGCCTGGTTCCTCCTGGCACAACAAACTGATTTTTTTTCCTGTGATGACCTTATGACGGCTTCCACAGCCCTCACCCAGGAGCTGATGAATCTCTTTGAAAATGTGCTCTCTGATACCGTAGCTGGGCAAAGAAAGTGATGCTTCTGCCCCTCTTTCCTGGGAATTTGAAACATACCTCCTCAAAATCAGTCAGTGATGGTCTGGCAGGCGAATGAGGACCTCTTTTTTCCTGAAATAACACCCCGGGACTTCGATCTTTGTCGCAACTGTCACGTAGATGGAAAACAGTAGAAAAAGAGGGATGATCAGACTGTGAAGTTCACTCAGGAACATGCATGCCATCACTCTTGTAGTTGTTGGAAATGCGAGACATTTTCTCAGATTGTACCATGCTGAGCAGGGCACAGACAGTCCGTCATGCCCCTTTGAGGACACTGACTCCCAAGGGTCCCTGGTATATAAAGAAAATATTTTTTCCAGCAGGAATGCCCCGGGAGTGTCCAACCTGCCTCAAGTTCCACTCAGTAGGAAGGAACAGCATGCCTGATAAATTGCTTGGATGTGGAGAGAAAATCTGTCTCTCTATTGTGTTTTCTTGGCCTTCGTGATTGGTTTACTTGATGTTATGGATACCTATTTCTGCATCACAAGTCCATTGTCTTCAATCTTCAGTCAATACAAAAAGCACAATCTTAGACTTTGTACATATTCAAAGTTTTAAGTTACAGTCGGGATGTGCGTCACGTGACTTGAGTCACTTGCAACTTAGGTAACGTAACGTACTTATTTTGAACCCAAACCATGACCTTTTGCTGAAACTTACCAAGTACTTTTCTTGCCTAAACCTAACCAAACTGCAACCATTTCACAGTGTTAACCACGTATTTATTGTTGTTACCATGACGACAAAGGCCACCTGAATATTGATGACGTCAAAGGTCTCCTGACTGTGGATCTGCTCTCCACAGAAGTTAAATGGAAAGACTGGCAAACAATCACTGAGAGACTTCAGCGTCGGATTTCTCATGAATTTTTTGTACCAAGTCTCCAAAAAAAGACACTGCAGTTAAAGGCTTACAAAACTTCTGAAAGGGATATGATCTCACTGGGCTGACAAAGGTTGCTAAGGTACAACACTAGCGTCAGCATTAGCTTAACTCGTCAGGGCTTACCCTGTCACTTTTCCAGCAGTTGGGAAATAACAGATGAGACTTTTCTTGGTCTTGAGAGGCTGCAGCATTTATTGAGTGACACTCTGTAACATAAACTGTACACTTACTCTGAGACTAACAGTTTACTGCTAAGTTAAAGTTTCTATGCTATGAGCTCCTTTACTTGCATGCCATGCACATTTACGTCCTGCCCTATTCCTCCAGAGAGCTATGTTACACTTATGACGGTATGCTTCAATAAAGAACTATTAAACAGAATTACTAAGGTAATCGCGGTAAATTGCCATCTGCAAGAATATGTCACCCATGGTAAGAAAACATTCATACTGTCACAGCCCTAGATCCTTGTGGCCATATACGTAGGACAGTGACTGGCTCATTACAGCGCCCCTAAAGCAACAACAAAGCCACAGAGCGCTCTTGAACTTGGGTTTCAGAATAATTGTGGAGTGTGTGTTCTCCTTCCTTTTCTGGTTGTAGACTCAGGCCACTCCACTGTGCAGCTGCATGTGAAGAGGTGAGCTTATTGAATGAGTAGGTGTGGTGTCAGCCCAGTTTATAGGTGGAGGGTCTCTTCCCTCCCTCACTCCTCGGATCCAGCTAATCCCGGCTGGTGTGGTGTGATAGGAGCTTCTGAGGAGACGCTCACTCATGCTACTCAGAGAACTGTGGTTATGGAAATAACCCAGAGTTATCTGCCGGAATGACCTTTTTACCCCATTCTCCTCTAGTGTTTTCCTTTTTCTTTCATTGCATGAGCAAAGGGAACTCGTGTTTGATCGAGTCAGAGACATGACCATGTTCAGTCTGAGGTGTATTTTTCCATCCATACATCAATGTTAATGGTATCACTTACAGGCTTTATCTTTTTTTTACATTTATCTTATATTTTCAAAGGTAATGTTTTGTTTTATTCTGTTTCCACTCTAAAAATATTTGCCATGACACGAAAATTCTTCCTACAAAGTCATGTAAAATTATATGAATATTCACTTCTTCCTAAGGCCAAGTGGGCATTGTCTAAAACTCTTAAAATGTCCACAGGTGAAGAGTGTAGTGGAATGTTGGCATGACCTCATTGATGGAAAATGCATTCCTTATCCTAGGTTTTAGTATTTATTCTGCAAAAGACCTTGTGGCAACTGCTCTATTTTCTACTTGAGATATGACGCCTCCGCCAAATACAAATTTATCTAATAATATAATGTAGTACAAAATCAGGATACATGAAAGATGGCGAGGGCTTCTACTGACTTCTTCTGTATGATTTTTGAAGCCAACATATGCATGACGTTCGATATGGGATTTATTGATGTCCTCTTCCAAAACGAGCCTTTATTGATTATGTATAAATATATTAGAATCAGAGAAATAATAGTTACAGTTACTGTCTGAATGCTCCTGCTTTTCACCTTTTGCCACCTTGCTGTTGGTTTCTCAACATTCATTTTAGCAATCTGAGGAATATAAATCTGTTTTCTTTCTCTGTGAATGTCTGTGTGTTCTTGAACTTCTTTTTTAAAAGAAAAATTCACCAAATAATAGCTAATATAGCAACTGGAGCAATAACTGCCTGAGTGTTCGCTGTATTGACCAAGCTCTCCTGCTCACGGAGCCATGCCAGCAGTGCCTACATGTACCAGGATGCACTGCATGCAAGCTTCTGATGCCCATGCCCTCATTGCACTGTATCACCACCCTAGCCTAAAGCTATTTTGCTACTTTGTTGGCCAAAGTATAGTAATAGGTGAGGAAACTACTCATCAAGTAGTGCCTACCCCAAGGCAGAGACTAGAAATCCAAGCTGTAATTCTTCCTTAACACTGATGACATCACTGTGACATCAGTGGATGCAGGAAGAACAACAGATTTTGCAGCAGGAAAAAACTCAGCTTTCTCAGTCAATATAGCACATATTGAGGAATTTATTGCTCCAATTAACTACATTTACCATCAACATTTACTGGACATCCACTTAAAAGGTAGTAAATTGTCCCTTTAATAATGACAAGCTACCTCCCACAGACAGAAAAGTGAGGAAGGATGCATTAGGTGTTAAACACTGAGGGTTACTATTAAGCACATGGATTAAGGAATCAATGTAGTCAATGGGACGTATGACAAGCACTCTAAAGTGAACATTTGTCTGTGTGTAACTGCTCAACAGGTCTGGACCTGAGGCACGCCCAGGTGGTGGCGTTATCCACGGGCACCAAGTGCATCAACGGCGAGTATCTGAGTGACCAGGGACAGGTGGTCAATGACTGTCACGCTGAAGTCACGGCCCGCAGAGCACTGCTACGCTTCCTCTACTCTCAACTTGAACTCTTCTTGAGGTAATAGCTCTGTCTTCTGCTGTGTCATTGTCTGAGTGCCGTACTTCCATTTTCTGCAGCTTTGAAATTCCTCTGATATTCCTCTTCATACGCCCCGACCCCTGAGTAGCTGCAGCTGGCTTCTCCTCTGTTTTGCCAGCTAATCATGGTAACTAGCTACATCTGGCTTCCCATGTGGGCTGGGCATTGCTGGTAATTATATGTAAAGCATTATATGTAAAGCAGCGTGGGATTGGTTCCTAAGATTTATGATGTCATATACCCAGCCTGACTGAATCAGTTTTTTTACACTGGCCTTGCTCACTGCAGTTTCAAAGCAAGAAATACTCAGACATGACATTTACTGCTTATTTCGCTCCTAATATGCCTTGTAACACATGAAAAACATCACATGGACATGTTAACAAGGTTAAGAATGTGATTTTCACTGGAGGGGGTCTTTAAAATAGTCAGATAATGCTCACAATAACTAGTCGATTGGAAGTCTAGAAGGCTGGTTTATTATTGAAAAATCATTCACCTGGGGTGCAGAAGTAGCTCAGTTCATAAGGACTTGGCTTGGGGAAAGAAGAGTAGCCAGTTCAAGTCCAGCTTGGACCAGAAAGTACGGAGTGCGCTGGTAGCTGGAGAGGTACCAGTTCACCTCCTGGGCACTGTCAGGGTGCCCTTGAGCAAGACACCGAACCCCCAACTGCTCAGGGTGCCTATTTCTGGGCAGCATCCATCATTCTCTCGCCACAAAAAAATTGCATGTGCATGTATGTATACAAGCCTGTGTGTGTAAAATAATTAACAATGGAGTGAAAAGAAAATTTAATTTCCCCCAAGGGGGACTAATATAGGACGTTCTTCTTTTTCATCTCATGCTTCTTTGCCACCATGTGACTCCATTTCAAATTTCCATCACAGTTTCCTAAAGCTTATGCTGACATTTTCAAATTGATTATTTATTTTATTTATTTTACTATCATAAGAGAAAGAAAATCAACAAGTATTAACCCGAAAGTGGAGCCAGTGAAGTTTTGGTGTTTTTGCTAAAGAATGACTCAAGCGATTAATCGATTACCAAACCAGTTGTCTGTTTGCTGATACTAATATTTACCTTCATGATTTAAGCTTTAATCCAAAGTCAATATTGATCCGTACATTGTGTATGCAGAGCTGTAGAGCTGCTGTAAGTTCATCACATTGGTTCTGATAAATTAAACCAGTGGTGCCAGAAATATTCATTTCTTTACAATTTAAAATGAGCTTGCTTTAAAAATTTTAAAGTACACAAGTTTTATCAGCCAAATGCCCTTCAAATGACACCAACTTTTCAAATAAAAATTAACAGAATATTCCTGTCACAGATTAAAAGTTGAAATCATTTGCAATAATCTGTTAGGCTTAAAGTCTAACTGTAATTAAATTGCTTTTTTGCATGCTTTTCTGCTCTTTTAATTACTTGTCCTGTTTTCTTTCTTTACAAAACAAATAGAAACCAAAAGAGAGAAATGTATGCTTCATATTTTTTGGTTTCATGAGGACACTGTAGATTTGCATTAATTCAGCAGAATATCACTCTGGTAAACACCTACTTAAATGAAGACCTTATTTTGATACAACCAACCAAATAGCTTCATTTTAAACCACATCTGTTTAAAGCAGTAATCTCAGTGTTCTGTCGTAGGCAGAGCACATAGTCATACTGAGCCAGACAACATCGTGCTACACAACACAAGAGCAACAGACTTTGAAACAACAACCCACATTAGCTTTCCTGCAAAAGTCTCCTTCTTATCTAACTTACAAACATGAACACACATCTTGTCCTGCACCTCAGCTTGTTGAATGAGCCACCAAGCAAACATTCACAGAGAAGAAGTGCACTGCTGATGTCAGTATTTAGCTGCTCAGCTGCAACACATTAAACAGCATGTAAACATACCTGCAAATGTCACCTCAGTCCAGTTAGATGCTGGCGTTCTCTTTACTCTTTAAAGGGGCAGTTCACCCCAAAATCAAAAATATATATTTTTCCCCTGCCTTGCTGTGCTATTTATCCAACTAGCTGTTTTTGGTGTGAGTTTGGGAGATATCAGCCATAGAGATGTCTGTCGTCTCCAATATAATGGGACAAAATTGCACTCAGCTTGTGGTGCTCAATGCACCAAAAGAATACATTTGAAAAATTCAAAACCAGTGTCTCTTTACAAAAATCATCACGCAGTTGCAGTACTTAAAATAATTCATAGACCTTGTTGTGAGCATTTTCTTTCTATTAAAAAGAAAGTAGTTCCAGTAGATTCTAAAGTAGTTCATGATTTTTGGAAAGAGATGCTGGTTTTGAATTTTTCAGATGTATTTTTTGGTGCTTTGAGCACCACAATCCAAGTGCCACTTAGTGCCATTATATTGGAGAGAAGGCAGACATCTCTGTGGCGGATATCTCCAAAACTCTGCAACTCACACCAAAAAAATCTAGATGGATAAACAGCACTATAAGGCAGGGAGGAAATATGTATTTTTGTTTTGAGCTGTCCTTTAATACCACTAACAACCCACTGTCATGTAGGCTACGATGCAAGTTTGTTTACTTTGTCTCTTGTTCCCCTGCTGGAGCTCAGCCTGCCAGCAGCTATCAGACTAATGCAGACACACCCCTCCAGCAGGGGTGTGTCTGGGTGAGAGGAAAAAGGAGCATTTCTGATATTTCCACAAGACTTTTTTTCTTCCTTTTCATTAAAAAAAAAAAACTATTAACGATACAACAACTAATTTTAGCAAACTTAAGTTTGATATTGCAGTGTTACTGACATTACTGAGTCACTTAAATTAGTTAATGGCTCCTCTCAAGCTGTGATACTGTTGCACTGTATTTTAGAATGAGCCATTATGCTGTAATTGTTGATTTATGGCCACAGTGGCTAAATGTTACATAATCTCTTGTATTAAAAGTAAAAGTAATCTTAATGCATCAGAATTGCCTCTGTCAGTGTGACATTATTATAAAGTTGGATCATTATTGCTGATGCGTAAAGAAAATAAAGCAGAATTCTACTGTTGTATCAGGTCGAAGTGGAGATAATTATACCTTCATATCTTATAAGATGAGCATGTGCTTTGTCTGAAAGATCTTAATTTAAAGTACCTAGTAACTATATAGTGTGGTAAGTAGTACAATATTTGCCTTTGTAGTAGGGTACAAGTTAAAAGTGATGTTAGTGCAGTTGAATGATGTCCTTTGTGGCCCTGGAGGAAGCTTTCAAAAGTTTGAAAATAACCCTGATGATATCATAGTGATGTCATCAGGGTTATCTCAGATTGGCCTCAAGACTTGAAGTTTTCACCAGAAAGCCAATGCAGCAAACTAGGGGTGTGTGGGCTTGTTTATTGAGCAGGAAAGTCTAATGAAATGAATGTCAGCAAGTGGCGTCATGGGAAATGTAGGATCACGTGTTTTGATACATTCTAGGAACTAAAAGTGACAATATTCCAGCATCTGTTGGTTCAATTTTGACTGTTCTTTTTGTTTAATATCCATTTCATAATCTTTATGGAAGTGCAGTGTTAGCTCTGTGGAGTGCCCCTTTAAGTATAGTGCTTGCTTGAATGTACAATACATATTTAACTCAGGCTATATCAAGATGTAAGACTGTTGTCAACAAGCTCTGTAGGCTTTACAGACTTTAGTTTCCAAGGTGCCTCCAACAATTTCACCATGCATTACATTACAGTATGCTTAATAGCATTAAATATGTTGTTTGTTATGACCTCCCGCTGCGGTGCCAAAGAATGCTCTCTCCTCTATAATAAGCTCCATGGAAACAGCACTGCTTTGTTCACCAGAGACTTTCCAATAATCAACGAGCCATATGTGTGCTGTTCTCTCCAGCAAATAAGCATACTATCACACCCTCAACTGGTTCACCTCAAGGTCTCAACGGCCTATTTGTTTTTAGCACTTTTTTATATGATTCTTCTTTGTGTGCCTTTGTAACCTGTGAACCTTGGTGCACTCACCAGTATCAAGAGACTGTCTTGATGAGTTTTGACTCCTAACTACCTCCAGTGCGTGAGCATATATTATGTTTTTGAGCTCCCTGAGGAGCTCGATAGCAAGGCTGATTCATCAGATTAGTGGCTAGAAGTCTAGATCGTTGAATGTCATATTTGCATACACAGCACTGACTTTTTGTCTTAGCACAATGCTGGATGGCAGGTACAGAGACTTTGCGGCTGAGTAAAATGGCTAATGGGGAAGATAAGTCATAATGAAATGACCAAACAAAATGCCAGAACTGCCATATTTACACTCAGTGAAAGGACATCGGAGACGGAGGAGAGGTTATATAAAGAGTGCAGTCGTGCTTTGCATCGTGATGCATAGTTTAAATATCCTATACATACTTATATGTGTGTGTGTGAGTGATGAAAGCCTTATACCTGCTCACAGTAGAAACAATGACCCATTTTTTAAAAGTTAGACTATGTATCGCCTAGTGTTCAGTTCGTGGGATGGGAAAAACTTTTTAAAACTTCTGATTTAGCTGTCTTAAAAATGTGCAGTATTTTTCTAATAAATACTGCCAATCTGGTGTTTTTGCTACAGTATAATGCTATGCAAGAGGCGGAGGTGAAAATTGGAAGCCAATGCTGAAGTGCCAAAAACTGCAGTTCTTCAAATGACAACAGGCTGGTTCCAAGTCAATCTCCACAGACCCCCAACTTTACAGCATCAGTAAACATGTTTACAGCCTGGTACAAAACATGTTTTTGTCTATATAGCTAATTTCCCCCTTAAAGGGATAATTCACCCAAAAATGAACATTCATTCATTATCTACTCACCTTTGTGCCGATAGAAGGTCGGTTGTTAGTTTTTTTAGTCCGCAAAACACTGCTGGAGTTTCACAGGAAAATTACATTGCAGAATCTCCCAAACAATGTGAGTGAATGGTGACCAGGTTTTAAATGTTAAAAAGCAACAGAATAAAAACACAAAATGCTTATATTCTGTTCATTTGGTGTAGTCAAAGTCTCCTACAGCCCCAAAGTAATTTACACCATATTTTTAGCCTGAATCTTCACTATAGATCCTTAGCTTGGAGTCCCGTTCACGTGCACATGCACACTGTCTGAACTGGGTGTGTGGTGTGACGGTGTGCAAATGGCATGGACTTTAGGAGACTTAGATTATTAAAGGTGTGCTGCAGAAACCAAAGGAAATATCTGCAGTTGGTGTATATTTACCGCAAACAACCAGTGTGCTGACTGTACATACTTTAGTTGTAATGTTAGCTAGCCAGCAAAGTTTGTACCAACCATGTGTGGACACATTGCTTTGCCCCAAACAACCAGTAAGATGACTGTACAGAAGTTAGCTTCCACATTAGCTAGTTAGTCAGATCACTTTTTTATATAGCAACAAGTCATAACAGCAGTTATCTCAGGGCCCTTTTCATTTAGAGCAGGTGTAGACCACAAACTTTTATAATATTGTACAGTTGCCACCAGTTGCCACCGTGAGCAAGCACTTGGCAACAGTGATGAGGAAGAACTTCCAAACACACTCATTGCTGCTTGCTGTGTGTGTGTGTTGCTGTGTCCAGTTCTTTCTGTTATTTTATTTTCATCCAGTGACATTTGTGATTTTTTTATTTTTTTTTGCTGAAGTTTAACCATTTTAAACTAGAACAGTGCACTCAGTAGAGTGCGGATCCCTGCCAGGGAACAGATGGTGAAGCACCATCTGCAATGCCACCACAACTGCCAGATGCAACCAGCAGAGATTTGCTGTTCCGTGAACATTAACATCCATATGCATTGTTCCTAGCTGGAACAAGATTTCAAACTGAAGCAGCTGTTGATCACTTGGGGGCCCTGATGGCCGGTGAAGAGTGAGAAGAAGAAGAAGTCAGCTGTCAATAGTCGTATAAAACAGAGAATCAAAAATATCCATGTCTGTCCAGACTAATATAATGTATGCAACAAAGATTTAGAAGGAGTTTAATATGGAACCACTATACCACTATATTGACCTGTAACTTTGATTGAATTTAATAAAAGATATTAAGTGTATTTTTTTTGGCAAACTGGAAGTCATCACTATATTGACATGTATGAATAATTTCCAGTGAGAAACATGCTGTCTTCACTTAGAGACTATTTTTACAGAGGAGGACAGAAGACTGATAGAGAGCTGAACATTATGATGTCACAGTGATGTTGATCTTTGACCTCTTGGATATAAAATGTCATCACATCATCATTTTATCCTATTAAATAATTGTAACTATTTGAAACTGTTTCTTTGCAGAGCCAGTGAAACTCATGCGTCATATAACATATGTTTAACCACTGCTTTAACACAGCCAAATCTTTAGTTGACCTCCATGATGACACTTTAATGACTGCAAAGCATGTGTAGACCACAGGTTAAACTCACTCTCCCTGTTTTCCCTGAGACATTTGGACAGCCTGAGTAATGTCCAGGAGTGTGTGTGACAGCAGGAGAATGGACCGTGGTCAGACAGAGGGCCAGTGTCCATCCCTTGCACTCTTTGCCTCGCTCTATCATTGGAAACGAAAAGAGGAAATCTATTTCTTATGCTGTGATGAATGGTGCTGCCTTTCTCATCCGTCTCCATCGTACTTGTTGTTTTCCTTTTTTCTCTCTCACCACTGAAGTAAAAGGCCGGAGGACTGGGAGGAGTCGATATTCGTGCGGCACAAGGAGTGCGGCTTCAGGTTGAGAGACAACGTCCATTTCCACATGTACATCAGCACGTCGCCGTGTGGGGACGGGAGGCTGAACTCGCCCTATGAGATCACCACTGACCGTAAGACACCAGGCCTTTCTGTTTCTTTTGTTTTACATGGGTTGATGCTAAACATAGAAAAAGGAAGCTACTTTAATACACATGATGTATTTCTATTTAAAAGGTACCTAAAATGCTCATTTACAGCTCTATATTTTTTTCATTTTGGAACTGAATGCATTGCATGCTTCCCTGTTCGAAAACATCTTTATTTATCGTATATTTGCCCTTTATGGAGCCTCTTAATTCAGTCTTTGTCTGAAACAAAGGCTTTCTCCCTAAAAGCCCATTTTCTTCTGATTAGCCTACCTGGCAGCACCTTCTGCTTGTGAGCACTGTAATAGTGTGGTGGGTGCTGGGTGTCACTGATTGCTGTACAAAAATGAAACTGGATTGTAATTCATAGAGAAAAAAATATTCAGATCTTCCCTGTGATGTCCTTCGGCTGCTCTGCCTCAGCTTTTGACAATATAAAATTCCCTGATGGACTTTTGTTGGTGTGCTGCTAGATGGCATATGACAGTTAAAGTAACTCAGTATTGAAAATAGTGATATGAGGCACTGAATTTGTTAATTTACTATTTATCAGACCACAAATGAGGCAAGAGTTAGGTTGGAAAAACAACTTTTATAACTGTTTTCACTGATTTTGGTGAAAGTAGATCATATTTTATAGAGGAATTATTTTTTTGTTTTCACTCAGATGTCGTCTGCCTGCTCTGCTTCAACTTTTGGTGATTTGTGGAGTTTCCTGATGGACAAAGCTTTGCTGTGAGCAGTTATCTACTCTAGCCACTAACTGCTAGTTAGCTTAGTTAGTTATGCAGTTGACTGTGCCGAGACTGGACTTTCAAATACCGGGGGAGTACCTCCTTAACTAGCAGAGGCAGTTAGCTACTTCAGCCGCTAAGTGCTAGTTAACTCAATTAACCTACATGCAGCTGACTCGGCTAGGACTAGGAGCTCAAACACAGGGGTAGTGCACAGCTAATTAGCAGTAGGGGTTAGCTGCTGTAACAGCAAGTGAAGATACCTGTCCATCAAAACCAGAAAACATGTAACTCATTCACAAGCAAAAAAGCACTTTATGTAAGACATACTGAACACAAACATAATCCTGAGTGTGGGTGAGGTGTTCTGCCCGCTGTGTTGTGTCTGGAGCAGATGACCATATAAAGAAAATCACGACAAGACAATGTCAGCCCATCATGGAACATAGCCAAAAAAACATTACAAACGTTGCATTTAGTGCAGTCTGAAACCAGGGCGTTCTTCTCATAGGGATTACTTCTACATATGTTTGCCTTATTATATAAAACTGGCCGTGTTTTAATAAGAACATCCAACATTGTAATATTATGGAATCACTGTCATCTTGTCATCATTTCATTCTCTCAGTCCCTCAGGTTTATAGAGAGATATCTGGCAGATACTCTGAAAGCCACTGCTCTGTTTTTTTTCCAGACACAGTCAAGAAACTGGCATCCTTTTCATGTCACACTCCGTCTTTGGCCTCTTTCAGCCACGCTGTGCTGACTAGATGACATTTTATTGCTTACCCACTGAAAATAAATTGTGTATTCATTTAGACGGTTTGCCCAGCATTTTTCTGGTGGCCTACGAGTTCAGAAATGTAATCTGAACTGCAGTTTCCATCAGTAGAATATATATATATATATATACCCCCCCCCTTTCATCACCGACTGAAGCTGCTGTTCAGCTCTATGAATACACACTACAGTGGAGAGATTTACGTGAAACCAGTAAGGATGGAAAGAGAGGGGGAGAAAAGACACTGCCGTCACTTTGAACCTGACATTTTTTGGTCATTAAACCTTTAAATGTTCTGCAGTGCGCTCTCAGAGATTAGAAAATTACTTAGTACCTTTTCCTGACTGTTCTTAAACACTTCTGAGCTGGAAGTCAGGGCTTAATTTTTTTAGCTGCTGTCACATCAGCCGACGCAACAGCCGTGGAGGAAGAGAGGGAAATGCAGAGAGAATGAAGTGGAGTCTAAGCCTAAAGAAATGAGAGGTTATTAAAACAAAAACAGTGATTATCGACATACACTTCTTCACATTGTTATTTTACTGAAAGCAAGTTAAAAAAATTTATATAATTTATCCTGTGCCTCCGTTTCCTTTCTCCTGAAAGTAAAGATTCTGTTTCTTTTTCTGATGTTATGCTGTAGAGGTTATGCTGCCCTGTACACCCACATGAAACCACATGGAAGTGGTTTAAATGGATCAAGGGTCCAGACTCTCACAGACAGGGTTAAAAGGACGAGGATTGTACTGCCAGATATTCATACAGTGCTACTTCATACCATGCCTCATATAAACTGCATCAAGGGTGCATCAAAGCTACTTAATCCAAGGGAATGTTTCCTTCTCCTCCTTTCCAAACTGCACACTGCTTTGTAGTAGTGGAAGAAGTATTCAGATCCTTTACTTAAAGGGATACTTCACCCAAAAATGAAAATCCAGTCATTATTTACTCACCCTCCTGCCAACTGAATGTTGGGTTTAGTTTTTTTAGTCCACAAAACACTGCTGGAGTTTCACAGGCAAACAGCGCTGCAGAATATCCCAGACAATGTAAGTGAATGATGATTTTCAAAAATAAAAAATCATTGGGGAAAAAAAAACCATAAAATTTCTCCATGCTGCTCATCTGGTGTAATCCAAGTCTCCTAAAGCACACCGTCTGAACTGGGTGTTTGTGGTGTGATGGTGTGTGTATGCAAGTGAATGGCATGTTGGAGCTTTAGGAGAAAAAGAGTTGAATAAGAATATCAGCCAATATATTGGAATATATTGGAATATTGGAATTATTTTTACTCCCTAATATCATTATTGGCATTGGCCAACATTTTTTGAAATAAAACCAGTGAGAAGCTTAGAGGGAAAAGTCACTATTTGGTGGAGACGTTGACAACTCATTGACATCTGAAATGTGACTTCGACTACACTGCTTTTTGTAAAAAATCAGAAGCCAAAAAGGTTGGAAACCACTGGTTTAGTCAACAATGTTAAAAGCTTGTCATATTATCCATTGTGTTAAATCTTTACCTTAAAAGTAACTTGTAACTTAAGCTGTCAAATAGATGTAATGAGCCACAAAGTATAATATTCTCTCTGCAATGTAACAGAGTGAAAGTAAAAAGTAGCATAAAATAAAAAATACTCAAGTAAAGTACAAGTACCTCTAAATTGTATTCAAATACAGTACTTGAGTAAATGTACTTAGTTACTTTCCATCAATGCTGCTTTCATATCCAGCAACAGCCCAGTTAAATGCTGATTTTATTAACAATTATGCAGCCAGTGGTCCCAAAATAATGAATTAAATTTCCTAAAATAAGCTATTAACCTCATTTAATCTTGTGCTTACATAGGAAGTGCAATATTTGTCCTCTATTTGAAACTGTGCCTGTCATCCTAACAGTAATGTTTTATTGTTGATTGGCTTACCAAAATATTGGATAAACCTTTAAACTTTTTCTCATTACATGCAGCTAGTTACACATGAACACCAACAATTAGTGGCTGAGAACATCCCTAATTATTACAGAGAATTTAACACATAAGTGTTAAATTAAAAAGTGTTAATACATTGAAAATTGGGAAAATGTTTCCTGCATGATTTAGTATTTCTCACCCTGGTCTGGCCTTGCACATTTTAGATGTTTCCTCTTCTTCTTCAGATCTGAACCAGCTTTGTGTTATTGAGGAATAACAGACTTCATTATCAGCTAATTATCCAGAAAAGACATGTAATAAGAAATGACACAGGCTGTGATTTTGTGTGTGTGTTGTGTTGACAGTACACAGCAGCAGACACCTCATGAGAAAGCATCGCAGCCACCTGCGGACCAAAATCGAGTCCGGCGAGGGGACGGTGCCGGTGCGATGCCGGGGGCCCATCCAGACGTGGGACGGCGTCTTACAGGGAGAGCAGCTCATCACCATGTCCTGCACCGACAAGATCACCAGGTCAGTGCTGGCAGATGTTACCTCTGGGTTTCAAACTTTGTGGGTTTAAGGTTGTGTTTCTCCTTTTTGACACTACATTACAAAATCAAAAATCTTAATTGCATTGCTCCTTCCTGTTCTGTTGCCATTTTGAACATTCCAGAGTCATGCATGTGTCCAGTTTTGTAAACTTGCGCCCAAAAAGCTGAGTACTGGAACCAACCCATTAACCACAATATAAATCGACCCATGATTAAACATACATACACCCTCACCCACTTGTGTTCCTGGAAGAGTATCTCTCAATAGGCATTGCACCTGTGCTGTACCTGTTACCTCACTGACAATGTCACTAACTTGGAGCTATCAAAAGCTAATACTTTTGGCACCAAATGTCTTTCAAATGTCAGACTCTTCCACAATTTGGTATTCTCCACTTGCTGTTTTTGCCTTAAGTTATCCATTTTGATGTTCTAGCTAGCAGCCAGCCTACGTCGCTGTTGAATCAGTGAATTCTTTATTCGCTGGATGCGGGATCAAAGGTTGTGTTGAGGATTGTCACAATAAAAAAAAACTCTGGTGACTGATCATGATTACTTACAATACTTCCTCTGTCATTTTTTTATGAAAAACAGAAATTTTGTTTTTTTAAATTTTGTTATCACCTGCTGCCCGCCCAAAATTAGTTAATTTTTACACAGACCCAGTACCTAGAATGTGTATTAAGATACTTTTTACCCATACAGCTCTGGAACAAGTATAAGTATATAAAATTAGGTCTCAAAATCATGAAAAATGAGCAGTTTTCTCTGCTCTGAAACTCTGGGGCCATGTCCACTCGGCTATCTCAGCATCAAACACCACTACGACCTGAAACCTGGACTGTCTGTCTAGCAGCTTTATTGGACATGTCCAGACATGTTTGAGCCACCAGAGCTGGAGGACTGTGACAGGATGGCATTTTTTGGTCTAGCTCAACAATTCAGTCTGATCAAATGTTTCCAGTACCTATTTTCTAAAATGTATAGTGTGTGTGAAGAAAAACTACCTTTCTCCTTTACACATCCTTCAGATGTAGATCTAGCCTGTAGGTTTGATATTGGACTGCACAAAAAATGCTTTTGTTTGTATGCAACTTTTTTTCTTACTCCTAATTTATTCACCATGTCTCCCTCAATGAAAGTAAAGTTTAATAGAATCACAGTTGTATGTCTCAAGCATTTACCACTGATCTCAAGTGAATAAATTAAAGAAAACAGTCAGAGGTGTTCTGCAACACAAATGCCACAGCCCTTGAATAAAATTTCCTTATTTTTCTCATTGCAGTTATTAGTGCTTGGATTGTGTTGATTTTATTGTAAAGGTCGACACAAGACACCCCAACATAAACTCCTGACAAACCATGTGATCAGCACATCCTTTCACCGAAAAGGTCTGTGGCCTACGTAAGAAAAGACAGGTAAAAGGATTTTTGGAAGGTTTATCTTTATTAGGAGATTAGTTTCCTTATGAGAAGGAGTAATCTCTTTTTAAATAAAGCATTTTAAAATGTGCTGTATGAGCTCAGAGGAGGTTTATCTGATATTTACCTTAGTGCATCTGTGTGTGTAGGTGCATGTTTGTGTTGACATGAGTCACGCTATATGTGAAATGTTTTAGAGTGCGGGTGGGGACTATTGATTTCCCATATGTGGCTTGAACGGCTAATCCCTTTGTAATGAATTAGTGTATTAATCACGTCATTGTTTTAATCCTCAGATCTGTAGGGCTGACTCTCCTCCAGCTAGCTAGCATATTAGTCATACACCCATTTTCCGCTGTGGGCTATTTATTTGTACTTTATCAGCTACATGCTAAAATGTCAGGGCAAGGTTTCTATGCTGGAATTTTAGCTAAGCCAGAAATGTGTTTTGAAATAAGTCCAATATTCCAGGGCGATGCCACTTATTTCCCATTTAGTTATTTGCAGATTTACTACTGATAATACTTGTAGTCTACACAGAGAACAAAAACACAATGGAGCCAGTGTATGTTCATGAATTGTTAATGCATGTTGGCAAGCCTGCGTAGGACAGACGGCAACGCTAAATCAGGACAGCTTTGCTCTTCCGCCTCCGTTTTCACACTGTCCTCATGTGTGAGGAGTGAAGGCATCGGTGTGTACACACGGGAGCATCTTTACAGGCAGAGGGAGACATCCATACACAAACACACACAAATATGCAGAATGATATCCACCTACTGGATAGTTAATCCTTTGGTTAACTATTATGTCTCTATGATTGAATAAATATGTTGTTATTAAATATGTTAGTATTTTAGCTGCTGACACTGTGTTAAAAGAGGCTGTTTGTTCCTGTAGATGTTGCAGAACATCTGCTTCTGCAGGGAGATTCTCAGTGAACTACAGCGGCTTTATATGGAAAAAGAAAAATTCTTCAATAAAGTCAGTTTTGATTACAGTATATCCAAGTATGACATCAGTCAAAATCAGTGTAACTTTTGCTAACTTTGGTTACAGGATAATGATGAATGATGAAAGTGTTTAAAAACAAAAAAAAGTGTAACAGTAGGATGGTTAATGAAAAGTCAGTGAAATCTCAGTTACACTGTAATGTCTACTGTATGTAAGGTTTGCTAGCATTAGCTAACATAAGCCACCAAAAGAGTAAGCACATTTATGCTGAAGCTTAGATATGGATTTGGACGGATTCTTCTGTCCATACTCTGTGTTCATTTTGTCCATATTTGTGCATGTTTTCTGAAAGCTTATGGATACGGACAAAAAGGAGCAGAACAAGACACATTCACAGGACATGATGAAGTTTTAAAAATCCTAAAGTATTGGAAATGAGGTGTGTCATCAATTAGTTAGTGAAGATAATTTTCTGCCCACATGTTGCGATTTAATCAATTGCCGCACAGACCTCTGCCGTCTATAACCTGCCTCTTTCTCAAGAGATGATATATTACAACTTCCTCCAACGTCGCCATGATTGTTGTCAGAAACTTTTGTTTTTGTGGTCTTCTCCTTTTTCTTCAGGGTAGCTTTTGACTCTGAGTAGCGCCCTCAAGTGGATATATTGCTTAACATCCACGCCATTGTAAAGGACATATGGACGTATGTGACAATGTTTTTTTCCTTTCAAAAGTTCTATTGTTTTTTTTGTTTTTTTTAATTAAAATAGTTAGTTTAGTAACACATTGCATTATCATAATTATGCTTATTATTAGGGCAGGTTTGATAATTTTTTTATCAATCCCTACTTAGACATTAAAGTGAACAAAATTTTAAGTTAATTAGTTGGACTAATTGTAGTGCTAGTTGGGCACAGCGGTGCTTTGAGCTAAATGCTAACATTAGCATGCTGAAAAATGAAGCCAACGTGAAAGTGCCAAAAACTGCAGTTCCTTGAATGGCCACTTGAGGCTGGCTGAAGTGAGTCAGTTCCCATAGACCTCATATTAAAATTCTTCACTTAACAGTCTCTTGTCTATAGCTGATTTCTCCATTCATGACAGCTGTAAAGGGTGGCGAATTTTTGTATAACTCAACTGATTAAATTATATTATCATAATAAAAGTTATGCATAATTAAGGGCGTGGCTATTTTCAGTGACAGGTGGTTGGTGGCGGCCGTCAGGTAGCTGCTTCATTTGGGTATCTCAGCTCCACTCTTGCTCCACCTCTTTGCCCATTTATGGATTAGCCAGGATTTAGTGGAGTCAGGCGCTGCCAAAATGGCGACGGCCGCAGTCACCACACTGCAAGCTTTATAATGGCTCTTCGACCCCTATGAGTGATGTCACAGACAATCCATTCACAGTTTATTATACTGTGTATGACATTAACATGCAAAAATTTCACAATTGCAAAGCTAATATGGTGATTTATATCACGCTCACAATCCTAGTTTAGCGTGTTAGCATGCTAACCTTTGACAACATGCACTTAACACAAGTACTGATAGGAATGTCATCAGTTTTGAAGATTTTATTATATATAAATATATAACCCAAATTACTGGACAGTTTTGACCTGATAGAGGTACCTCTGTGAACCATGAATGTGTGAAATATTTCAATCTCAATCTTGACTAAAATGATGGACCTTCATGACTATCCCTAGAGCCATGCTGTTAGCTTCACTACAAACACTCAAAATTGTAAAAGTTAACAATGAAAGTACACAACAATAGTAAATCTTAACTTCCACCCTGGTGTGATGTGGTGTTTTCTAACATATCTGAAATCAATTTTTAATATAGTCTCAGTTTTTCTGCCAGGACTGGGCCTCAACAGGAACTGAACCCATGAATTTAGCTTAGTAAGCACCGCACTGTGCCAACTGAGCCATACAGGACTACAGCTGAGCCACTGTAGTGTGTGTGAACGGACTGGCACAAACCACACACACACACACACAGACACGCACACACAGAGGTGAACCCTTCTCCTGTGGAGCCGCTGTTAATTTGACCAATTTGATTCAGTTGGCCAGGGCTGGAGATGGTGTGATTAAATCTACCCAGGTCACCAACGGGGGTGAAAGCAATTACTTTACAAAAAAATGGAGTGACGGGGGAGGGAGAAGGGACACCCTGCTTTTCTTCCCTCCCACCGTCCTCCTCCCCTCCACCCCGCCAGGCCAGACAGCAGACGCACTCTCTTTGCTTCACAGCCTCCCTTTTCCGCTTTTTTTATATTGCTGTAAATGATGGGTGGCCGTCGTTAAAGTGAGTGGGTCACCAAGGGCCAGTTTATCAAGGTCAGGGTGGAGGGTGGAACTGAGAGGAGCTTAGGACCGCAGACTCAACACACACAGCTACACACACACGCGCGCACACTGCTGCAGTCTTAAAGTGATCCCCTGGATACTCTTCTTGTCCTCTGTCACACTCATTTTGCAACCTCCCATTACTTTTTTATTTCCCCACTTCCTTCAGTTCCTGCACTTTATTATAGTTAGTTCAGCTTTGACCGCCGGGGAATTTAGGATCTTTGCTCTTATCATAAACATTTCTGATAATGGGCACCCGAACATCACTTCACCTGATGATCATCATTTTGTTTTCTTAATCCAGGCCCAGTGAAGCTCCTCTGCTAATATTTGATTTGAAGTCGACAGCTGGATTTAATTGAGGGGCCTAAATGGCTTTCATATAACGATGATGTTCTCAATTCCACTGCAGTTTTATGCAGATGAACACATTACTTTAATGGTCGGCGTTTACCGGGGGAGGGAAGAAAGGATAGATGTAGAGAGACAGAGAGAGGCAGAGAGGAGGTCTCTCCCCTCTCCTCTCTTTAAATTCACACGCCCGAGCCAGATGGCTGTCTTTTCTTGCATGAGATTAGAAGATGTTTCTGATTCACGGTGTCGCTTTCTGGGTAAATTAATATTTCAGGCTAAACTATTTCTGTTTTGGTGGAGGTTGTGTGTGACTGTGTGTGTGTGTGTGTGTGTGCACTTTTTTTTGTTTGAACAAAGCTCCTCCTCTCTGTTTTGAGAAGGAAGGACAGATCTCCCTGACAGATTGCAGGTACAGCGTAGGCAGGCGGGTGCTGCCTGCTTCGTGAGCGCATTTAGTGATTCCCAGAAAGCCGTTGATGTTAATTGACTGCTCGGGAAGCGAAAGAAGCCGTAATGAGTGATTATTAAGTCGGAGGGAGAGAAAAAAACAAAAACAAAACAAGCAGCCGCTGTAATTGCATCCATGATAAAGAGACATTGATTAACAAAAAGAACAATGATCTAAAAATTAGTAGCATAATGTCGAGGCTTTGATTGTGCATCGCATAAGTTCATTAGTCCGGTGCACCGGAGAGACGGCACGCAGCAGGTTTTCTCTCCCTCTATGAAGGGCAGGAATGATAATAAACACGGTAATTATCATTTTCCATCCATAAATTAGCATCTGCTGGTTAAATAGAGGGGATTTCTGCAGTAGGTTGCACATGACCAGCTGGCTACAGCAGTGGTGGACTCAGGCTGTTTGAGGGACAGGGGCGAAGAAAGTAAAAAGGGCACCAGCTGCGTGCAGTGGGACACCAGCAACAGCAAAAATCGTGATGCATTTATGGTGAAACTGTTCCAATCCTTGGTTTATCTTAAAATTGCTTGATTATGTGACTTAAAGTACAACAACTGCAAGGACTGACAAGGACATTGCACGTCACTGCATTGCATTTTCTCCACGGAGAGGAACCCTCGCGGAAACTTGAGTACATTTTATCCATTGGAAGGTGACCCTAGATGGCACGCTATTACGTTTTGTCCATTGGAAGGGCACTCTAGAGTGGACTTTATCACTTTTTGTCCACTGAAAGGCACCGTAGAGGGCACTTAATCATGTTTTGTCAAATGGTAGGGCACCATAGAGGGCACTTTGCCACATATTGTTTTCACCAATGAAAAGGCATCCTAGAGAACACGTTATTACATGTTGTCCAGTGGATGGATACCCTAGAGGGCAATTTACCATGTTTTATCTACTATAAAGGCATCCAAGAGGGCACTTTTGCTGTGCTTTTTCAAATATGGGGGCACTAGGAGGTGGAAATTGCCCCTCCTGAGTCCACCAGTAGGCTACAGTATCAGATGCTGGTCGTTGGGGCTGGCAGGATTAGCCCCACAGTGATTTTGTGTCACTCGTGGATCTCCCCGAAACAAATCCTGAGGTGATCGGCCCTCGCGCTGAGCGATTGCCGGAAGCTTTCCTGCAGCCCCGTGCAGTGCATTAACCTCAATGGCACTGATGAATGCACACATGGTAATGTGTTGTTCCATGTAATGAATGCTGATGTACTGACCTTTGGCAGTGTTGCTGCTGTTGCTGTTGTTGGTGATGGTTTGTGTATCTGAACCAAAGGGGGAGAAGAGGACGTGTATGTGTTTGTCAGATTATGTGTGTATCTGCTGGTGTGTGTTGTTAGTCCAGTGGCTGTTATTCATCACGTCCCACATCAAGATAATGATCAAATTGTCTCTACCTGTCACTGAAGCTCTCACATCTGTCTCTGTGCCTTTTTCTCCCTTCCATCTCTCCCCTTTCTCCTCCTTTCCCCCGATTCTCCTCTCCATCCTCCCAACTGTTGTCTTCTCTCTTTTTTTCTCTCCTTTTTTTCTTCTTTCTTTCATCCACACCTCATAAACGCTCTTCCCCTCCTTATCTTCTTTCCAAACCATCAAACCGCTCCACCACTCTCTATCTCCTCACAGATGGAACGTCCTTGGCCTGCAGGGGGCATTGCTGAGCCACTTCGTGGAGCCGGTGTACCTGCATAGCGTGACCGTCGGCAGCCTCCGCCACACAGGCCATCTGGGCAGAGTTCTGAACCAGCGGCTAGAGCGCCTGGGCCCTCTGCCCGCCACGCACAGACGCAACCAGCCCCTGCTCAGCGGTACGATCGCCACACAAACACGTCAGACACATCTCAGTGTGATAATTACATTTAGGAATACATCGACTTCACACTGAAGGTGGTACAATGGAATTCATTCACGAGTCCTTTCAGTATAGCTGTAGCTGGAAGCTCACTGACATATTGACTATTTGAGGGTGGTGCAACAGGTAATGAGATTTTTCTCTGTTTGGGATTGGTCTGCGGGTCTTTCGTTTCTCTTAAAGGTCAGAACTGTCAAGATGGTGAAATAGTGCAAATTTACTTCTGTGAACAAATCTACTGATGGCAGCGATCCAATGAAATGAACTGATTTCTGTCTGGAATTTCACTGCATTGTACAGTTTCCCGGGTAAGTGATGAGAATGTGGGCGCCCAGATTATCCATGTGACTAAGGTTAGATTCATAATAATCTGGCACTTTTTTTGAGTGTTTTTAGGACACTAACATAATCTAAAAGTGATGCAGTAATTTCCCATTCATTCATTCATTATTCAGCCTTTATTTATACTTGGGTGTGATCCTCATTTATAATGACATCAAGTCACTTACAAAAAAAGAAACAGAAAAATGTCTGCTTAGGGAAGGTCATCCTATAAATTAAAATAATTTAAATGTAAATAAAATATAATTATGTAAAACAATTAGAGATTGGTAGGTTGAAGTTCTGATTGCTAAAATGTCCAGATGGTATACGTATATTGATTTTTATTGATGTGCAGTATTTTGTTCCAGGAGTCAGGTGCAATGGATTTGAGTAGTGCTTTTTATGTCTGTTCTCACCTTGATATTTTTAAAATACAGTAGTTCTGAATAAGAGAAGTCATCTGAAGTCAGATAACATGCTGTGTTGAAGGGACTTACAGCTGAAAATCACTGCATGACATTGCTCAGCTAAAACAAGTCAACTGTATTACATCAGCTATATTTAGTCAATTTATTTTTATTTTTCTACTTTGGGGCATCAGAAACAAGCTGTGACCACAACACTGATATATTATCACTTTTTAAGTTAATATGGCATATTTGTTGCTACATTACATGCAACAGTTGCTTTTTTGCACATCAGCCAATACAGGGAAACATTAGTATTCATCTTTTTTCATGTTTGTGTCCACTTGGTGACTGTATGTCACTAATGACTCTTTTATTTCTGTGTTGGTCTCCACCAACTTCTGTGGGGAATATCTGTATCTCTTTAGCTGCTAAATGCTCCTCGATGTTCACTAGCTACTTGCTAACTACTGTAACTGCTGTTTGGTGCTGGACAGGTAGCACCAAAGCATTTTTAGAGCTTTTTGACTCAAAACAGCCTCCTGTGGGTTGAAAATGATGCTGTAGGCACATTTCCACTGCCATTCAACCTGGCATTGTTAAATTGCCAAGCTACCATCAATAGCAATCATAGTTTTTTATTAACTCAAAAATGGTAGCCCACAAAATTGCATTGTGATCGATCCACAAAGTGCAGACATCAAGAATACCATCCCTTTATATCCACTGTTATAAGAGGAGCATAGCTCCTTTTTGCGTGCATAGTGAGGGAGAGAGAGAGAGAATGTGAGCAACAGACAGTGACTGTAGTAGAAGAAAAGGTGAGCAGTGAAGTTGTCAGTCTGGCAGTTAATGTACAGTTTAGGTCATAGGTCGTTCGTGAATGAAGGTTGCAGTTTCTCAAAACCAAAGCACCAGTGTGTGTGTTGTGTGTGTGTGTGTGTGTGTGTTGGTTGTGTGTTGTTTCCTAAATGCTGGAATAGCGTCACTATGACGATCAGCTCTGCCTATCTGCAAAGTAGAAGTACCAAAAGCGAGTAGAGTCATATTGAGCTGTACCATAAGTGGAAATTGGTGAGAGTGACCATAACAGAAAAGTTGCAGGCTGTAAAACCAAAACAGTGGTTTAAAACATGCTATCAGGCTCTGCACATCTCAGTGTAACCGAAGAGTCTGATTATAACGCTGCAGGATTATCACTATGAGCGATCACTTTCACATTAAACACAGTCATTTGATCGATTGGTATCCATTATATTATTACTTAAATATTTATTAACATCGCCTTTAAGATTGCAGTTTAATATGAATCTACTTTTGTACTTTACTAAAGAACATCACAATGAAAGATCTGCTGGGAACTCTTGGATGTCTGTCTATATTCATTATTAATGACTTTTACATTTAATGTTTCATATACCAAACGTCACGTGGCAGAAAAAGAAGAATTCACAGTGTTGAGCTCTTTTAAAGCATGAAGGAAATACATCAAGAATAGCTTGTAGCCTATCTGGTTAATTAAAAATGTTTTAAATTTACTAAACCACAAGTTAACAGTTTGGTTGATTGACCTTCTTGGATCTTATTTTGGCGTCGAAGTGATGTAGTGAAAGTTTTTTATTTCCATTTTTTTATTTTCTCCAGCTAAATGACAGACTGTTCTTTCTACTCTTTAAACAGTGCCATACCTTTCTGCGCTAAATAAAAGCATCTCTGTGTTCTCAGGTGGGGTTTCCCATACAGAGATGCCGGTTGTATGTATACACTATCTATTTTCAGTGGTTCTTTTAATAAATATGTCAGCTCCAGACCAAATGAAACACAACAGATCACACGTGTAGCACCCACACACGCACACACGCTTAACAAACTCATGTACCCGCGCTTCTCTACAGTTACATTGTGCCAGCCAGACAAGCAACAGCTAAGAAGTTGTCTGGCACGTCTGCCTCCAGGGCTCCACTGAGACCTGAGGCTTTCGTTTGTAGCGGAGATGAATGCTGGAAGAGGATCTGAATGACACCCAACTTGTAGGAACTGCATCAGCCGTCACTTCAGATCTAGGCCAGTCGGAGAGGCTGAGCGACAGAGACGCGCAGAGATGTAGGGCACATTTTGTTGCAAGCATCATTGATAGGAACAAAGATGGTGACAATCACACACTCTACATGCTACTCTCTCTGTATCCACCGTACTTTTATCAGGTTTCAAGTGTACTTCTTGAAGGGCATAGGAGCTCTTTGCGTTGCGGGCCTCTGCTCCGGGTAATTGGGTGCCATGAGGATGAATATTTTGTGAGGCCTGTCCTCATCAAGATTGATAATTGTGCTGAATTGTCCTCTGGTGATGATAGCTGGGACGAATTCATCATTGAATCCTTCGACCACGGCCTTCAGCGAGCATTTCTCATGATTTGTTCAATGGCTTTGTGAATGGAGTCGTTTGACTTGTCAGGGATGGAGTTTTTAGTTTCAGATAGTACAAGCTGCAGTTAACATTTAGACGATTGTGGTCGGGTATGATTCATTTGTCCATCATTTATACTTACTTATAATATTAAGTTATTCACTCTGACTATAATAAATGTCACATTAAGTACATAGTTTGTTTAATGACTATGTAGGTTTTTTTCCTCACCTGCTAACACAAGTTGATGCTGCAGAATGTCCTCTACACTATTTCTCATAGGATGTTTACACCCTGCATTATCGTGTCTCGGGTGATTGGATCACAAGTGGACAGCTCTGAATATGTCAGCTCACATCTGGCATTACAGCGTGTCTCCACGTGTGTCTTCAATGATCATTTGTGATCATACCACCAAACCATTGTTACTGGTGGAATAACAGTGGTCACCACCAGAGAAGGAAAGACATATTAATGTATAATATTTGCTGAATTTACAAGAAAGCCCAAATAATTAAGAATTTGTCATGGACAGTGTTTTGCAAAGTTTTAACGTTTCTCCTAACTCAGCAACTCACAAAATTGCACAGTTTTTTAAGAAGTCTGGGTTCAGACAAATAGCCCATATTGGTTACTGTTTAAAATGTTTTTAAGAAAAGATGTTTACTGTAAATAAAATGTTGTCCTACTTCAGAAATTTAGTGCAAAAGGTGAAATCAGTTGAAAGTTGAGTTGCCACCAATTCAGTGATGCCATGACAAACTGACATGTTTTTTACAAAGAAAGAAACTACTTAATGAACTGCATTTAATGCCGAATCTACAAAAAGGCACAAATAATCAAAAAAGCCGGACAGAACAGCTCACAAAATTGCACAGTTTGTTAATGAACATCTCCTGCGTATCCTGCCAGTTAAGGGAGCCCAAACCTGTAAATGAGTCTTCCTAAGTCCCGTCACTTTTTGCTCTGTTCTCCAATAACAGTTGAGCAAGCTTGGTGCTTCTGTCAACTTTCTCCTTCCCTGTCACATCTTAAGTTAGCAAAGCACTAGCTAACTAGCTTCGATGACAGTTTATGTAGATTAGCTAGCTAGTGTTTTGCTAACATTAGCAAAAGATCATCTTTAAACCATCTTCAAAAGATTTCATTTCAACATAGATGAGCCTAGCACTAGCATATCTAAGTACAGGTAACAGGAAAGGAGAAAGTTTACCGAGGTACAAAGTTTGCTCAACTGTTAGTAAAACACAGAACAAAAAGAGGCGGGACTTAGGGCAGGTCAGTTTACATTACAGTGAACCAAATGGTGTAGTTACAGGACGTCAGTTGAGTTGGTGGTCCTTCAATGTGGTCCAGAACACATTGCGTGTACACCTCTGAATGAATATTGTCATATGTGAGCTGTCCACTTGTGATCTGATCACCAAAGTACAGTATTAGTTGCAGGTGTAAACGGGCCTTGTTCAGGGTTCCTTGTGTTGACGAATGACTAGACATGATTTTTACCTTCTGCCCTTCTCTTTACTCAAAACAAAGGTGGCCTCTTGTGTCTCCTGCAAACACTCTGTCCTCCCCTCTGACACATGTTGTGTGTTTTCTGCGTGTGAGTTCACACATCCCCAACTGTCAGATCATTGCACCAGCAGTACCTCAAGTAGCTACAGTCTACTGAAGGGTAGAGGGGTGAAGGAAGGGAAAGGGGGTGGAAGGAAGATGGACAGACGGTGGAGATGGTCCTACACCAAATCAATGTAATCACAGCCCTTATCAGACAGCCATTCAATCTGAAGGGAGCTCGGACAGAGAGAGAGAGGGGAGAGATGGAGGCGGCAAGGCAGGAGGGAGGAAAGGAAAAGAGAGCTTCGGTTGCATTCAGATGTCTGTGTGGAAACCTCCTCCCCCACCTCCTCTCATCTCCTCCTCCATCCTTTCATTGGCTCTGATGAGTTCCTCAGCTATTGTGTGTCCAGGGTTATTTAAAAGCAACACCCCTAGAGGAAATTCCTGGGGATCGCAGGGCGCGCTCTTATCGCACACAGCCAAAGCAGCTCCACCTGAACCCGCAGGGCCAAACACATCGATGGACTGACTTGTCCTTCACTCCCGTCCTGCTGTTCGCCTCCACCGCAGCGTGAACAGAAACTGTGGCAGGGCTTTGTCGTTCTGGGATAAGAAGAATCAGAACAAAAGATAAGGAAACAGTAATAATGGTTGTTCACCACTTTTGGAGTTTTGTAATACACGTTTGTTTTACAGCTGCACATTTCACATACTCACAATTCAGATTTTCACAGTTGGAGAGATGTTCTATACTATTTTTCATTCCAGATACCAATTCCGTCAACGTTTGTGATATGATTGCTATCATTGTTGCTTGTGTGTCTTGGCTCAGGTTAAACCTGTTGTAAAACAAACAAATACATCCAGAGACTGAAAGCCACAGAACATGACATCACCAACCTGAGAAAAATGAACCAAAGTGGGTGTGTCATATTCTATAGGTCATGGTACATTGTGCAATGCTTTCCATTGACAGCATATCTGTGATTACCACAGTGCCACCCAAGACTTGTGGAAAAGTGAGCTAGTTCACTACAGTAGATAACAACAAGTTTCCAAGAATATTAAACAGAACTGGTTCAAGAACCTGAGCTAATTCACTGAAAACGGACAAGAGGAGCATGTGGGTTCACACATGTTCCAGGTCTGAAAGTTGATTCTTGAATGTGGGTTAACCGGTGGGTAACATTAGCTTAGAACAGTTGCTATCAAGCGCTCCTAAGGTTAGCTTAGCACAGGGACCAGAGAGACTGGAGGTGTCCAGGAGGTAGACCTGTAGGTTTTACATGAAGGAAGGGTGATTTGAAATTTTTGGTAAGATTTTATCAGTCCCTCCAGGATTTTGTGAGCATTCTGGGGGATTGTTGTAGCCTCAAACGCCTGATTTCACTGCAGCTTTTCAATAAAATTGTGATGCATGCTAAAATGTTTTTAGACATTTAGACACGTATCTTTTGCATAAATCATTAAAAATCAAAGGCAACTTGTTACAGGAAGAACAAACCCACACTTAAAAATTTTTTCAAAAGAAAAAAAATCATAAACTAAAACTTGGAGGATGTTTGCGTGGGGGACTGTAATGATTGGTGGAAGCTATGTTGATACAATGTAATACAACATCCACACATTTTACATGTATCAAGAAGATGAGACTTTCAGTCTTTCCAGTCTAGTCCTATAAGGACTCGCAGAAACGGGGGACTGCCCATTGTTCTGATGGCCCATTATTCTGAGACCTCAAAAGTCCCATTGGACTGAATGCTCCTTTGTCTGACAGCCCGATACCCTGAAAACAAACACCCAAATGGTCTAAAAATACCCACCTTCCCTGCAGTTGTAAGCTCAGTGACTGCCAGCGCTGTCCATGGTGCTGAATTGGTGGGGTTTTGCCCTTAATAAGTTCCAGGTTAGAGTTAGAGGTTAGGGAGTGTGTACTACAACTATTTGTGTGTAGAACTTGGGGTAAAGTGCTGTTGTGAGCTTTTCTCATAAATGAGTTGCTGCCATAGACTGTATATAGAAATGGACGGAGCCTTCGTGACGTCACCCATTGGTTTCTGAACACCCGTTTTGAAGCCTCGAGTTTCAGATTTGGCCAGCGCCATTTTGACAGTTTTGAAACCGGATGTGAATATGATTGGTTGAGACGGTGGAGCAGGGCGGGACCATAGACGGTATAGTCTAAGGGAGCGAGTGAGTGGCACTACCATAGGGCACTACGCCTGTCAATCACGAAACCACGCCCCTAATTATACAGAACTTTAAGCCTTAATATAAAATCAACGAATGACTTATATGAAAATTCAAGTCTGGTTCAGTGAACATGGTGGGGGATATTAGTGATAGAGACCAAAATCGTTTTTTGACACGGGCTATAAATATGTTTATTTCAGCTGTAAAGTTCGGCATTTTAGAACGGGTGTCAATGGAACCGGGCTTCTTTTTGCAGCCAGCTCGCGCGCCCCCTGCTGGATTTCGGTGAGAATACAGCGTTACTGCACTTCCGCATTGGCTTCATTTTTCAGAGCCGGAAGCTCCGTCCACTTCTATATACAGTCTATGGTTGCTGCCTCTTACACAGACAGTGATGAAGTCCATTACCTGTTGCTCCATCACTCCTCCTCTGCTGCTCCAGCCCCCATGAGGAAGACGTGTGGAAAACCTGCAGTACTACACTAATGCGGAATAGATGCAGTGTGTACACATAAACACTCACACTCTCCTTTATTGTAGTTCTACAGCAGCCTCGGATATTAAGCTGCGGGTATGTGTACTGTACAGTTATAAATCCCATAACCAAAGGCTCTAATTCTGCCTCTTTCATGTCTGCCAAACACTTCCCAGAAGAGAAATTGATCAAGTCTTCAATGAGGGAAAAATCAAATTGGCTATTACAGAAACAGAGGAGTCAAGTCCATTGAAGGGATGAAATGAGCCATGAATGGAGCGAGAGAAAGGAAAAAGGCAGGATGGATAGGAGGGTCTTTTGTTCAAAGAGGTGCGTCTCCACAAGAGAGAAGAGATGGGTAATAAGAGACTTGGAGGATTGTTACTGTGGCAGGCAATTCATTCCAGCTCCAAGGAGCTACAGAAAAGGAGAGCCGCGATTGGTGAATGGAAGAGTGAAGACGGAGAAATGAGTGTGGCAAGGGGAGAGATGATCTGCAGGCATGTATTGTGGTATTGTACATCAGGTATTGTACTGTAACAAGCTGTCTGTCAGACAGAGAGATCAGAGGCAACTGTTGTTCGCCCGTCGCACAGAATCTGTCTGCTGATTTTCTATGAAGGAACCTTTAACATTGCATGATATAATAAATAACTGGGTTTGAAGTTGAGGTGAAATCCGAGACAGCGATTCCTTTCTGAAAACACTTTTAGAGATTTCGAGTGGATATAATGTTCAAGCAGCACTTAACTGTCAGACTTTGTTAGCTTAGAGGCTACATGTGAACTTGTGTCTGGCACTATGACACATATCGTACCCAACATTTCCTCTATACTGTCAACTAGAAGTAAAAAAAAACACATCTATGATAAAACACAGTGCAGCATATCGTAGTGTAAATCATAGTAAACACTTTACATCAGACAGTTTCAGCTCTGATAATGCTGAGAGGAAGACACAGAGGTCAGCTATTAGCCACCTTTGCAAACAGATGAGCAATTTGCTCCTTTCTGTCAGTTGTTTTATTGTTATTTACAATAATATCAGTATATGAGCATAACACTTAATGAAGCAGTTTGACATTTTGGGAAATACAGTAATTCCCTACCGTGCCAAGAGTTAGGTTAGAAGATAGATACCACTTGCTAAATATGAACCAGCCAGCAGCCAGTGTAGGTACCAGATGTGGATGGCCTGCCAGATGTGCTCAAGGTCTTGCGTTTACAGAGGGTATACACATTATGATTGGCTGTACATCGGACAGTATTTACTAACATTTCATGTTGGTTGTATAAGCTTTGATCATCAGATTTTTGTCAACATAATAGCAAGAGTTCTTTGTGGTCTTATTTTTTAGCTAACTTTAGCTAATGTTAACTAGCTAACTAATCTAAATTAAAAGAATATTGGATAACACTTTATATTAAGATGCTTGTAATGAGCATTAATAAATAGGTAATAAAGCCTTTATAAGATGCTTATTAACATTATCATGTAATTAAGCGTTTATAAGGGTTAATAATAGCATAACAAACTTTATGGTTAGATTGTAAGACATTTATAAGCAATTATTAGAAACTTGGTAACAGTTTATAGATTGCTTAAGAATGTTAATAAATGCCATATGGGTTTCTTCTAATTGTTTATAATAGCATTATAAACCGATTTACTGAACTACCATACCTATTATGTCATTATTAAACCTTTACCAAGTTGTTGTTGTTGCTTTATTAAGATTTCTACATACTTAATTATGCATTTATTAGCAGTTAATTATGCACTTATTACTAGTTAACTACGCATTTTGTGGGCAGCAGGCCATATTACCTAATGCTTATTGCTGGCACCTTAACAGAATATTGTCCTTAACAAAACCAATTGCTCAACAAATGTCAGATTAACGTCACAGCGCTCACATTTCAGAAGCATTGTGTCATGAGTTCTGTTTGTTTGTACACAGCATCGGTGCACTTTGTGACATACAGCCAATCAAGACCACATGAACATCTGGCAGGCCAATCACATCTGGTGCCTACACTGGTTAGCTTAGCTTATAATAAAGACAGAGAACAGGAGGAAAGAACTGGCCTGGCTCTGTCCAAAAGTACAGTAACAATATTCTCATCTACACGTAAGAGAGAGAATGTGGAAAATGTGGAACTATCTGTAGCAATAACAATTGTTCCATTGTTAATCACAAAAACCAGTTTACAGCCTCTTTTGCTAACTTCACATCTGGGACAGCAGTAATCAGAGTGTATTGTCGCTGTAAAAAATATATGCCTCTTTAACACTGCTGGAAAGTTCTGGCAGATCCGTTTCCTCACTTCATCACTAAGCAGTATGTGGCTCAGCATTTTCTGCTGCTTCGAGGAGGACAGCTCCAACACAGAGGCTGCTTCCGATCGGCCAGAAGTTGACTGTGAGGTGGACTGCACGGGGCATTCAGCCATGTTAAGAAAGATTCTAAACCGTGGGGAGCAAGAAATGCTCAGTTCAAAGGGAACAGTGAACTGTGTGGGGAAGAAGTGAACAACAGTTCATCACTTTGCCAGAAGCTGACAAGCAAGATTACCCATAAGTCATTGCACCAAAATCAACAATCAAACTCACAGAGGAGTTTTATATCCTGTAAATATTTTTATATTTTGTATTTATTGTTCATTTTAAATTATTCAAAACTTACATTGCCTACATTTCGATAAAAATAAGTTTTGGATCAGTTTTTGTTTTGTTTCTTTTGTTTTCACTCAATGTTTTGTTTCAGTCAAAAGTCCCTGAGCAGGGAGCACGGTCTAAGGACACTGTGGATCGGAACACAGCTAGTGTCACAACTCTCATTTCCTTACCCAGAATACACTGGGAAACACTCGCGGTGACCTCTCAAGAACATTTTGGCCCTGAGCCCTCGTTCGTTTCTCACCCAGCTGCCAGCTCTGTTTCCACCACAGCCCCGGCACCTCTGCAATCACCCGCGTTCTCGATGCAGAACCCAATGTGACTGCCACTCACCTCCGCTCTCCTTCCACCTCTCTGTTTCTCCTCCCTCGACTGGTCGCTTTGTGTGCTTTGCTAGCGAGGCTAATTATTTTAGAGAGTGAAGGTAGAGAGGGCGGGACACTGAGACAGACGGCCCATTGTAGGGGAGGGTTCATCTTTGTGACTGCAGATGATATTTACAGCGTACATCGAAGCTGTTAGGAGCTCAAGAGCAGACAAGTACTCATACAAAGGCAGGAACACATTGCTTATGTGCTCGGTAGCCCTCCTGTTCTCACCTCCCTGCCTCTCTCTGAGGGTGTATCAAAGCTTCATATAAACAGCAGTGCAGTTTCAGGCCCAGGTTGACTCGGCTTTTTGCAGCGCTGCAAAACTTTCTGTCTGCCATCGGCCTCGGGGAGAGCGTGTTGGAAGGTGAAGGAAGGTTAAACGAAACAACAAAGTGCAGGTTTGAAAGGAAAATAGCAAATTTCCTCCTTTTGTCTGGGTTTTACTCTCAGGTCACTACATTTAGTAAAACTTTGATGAAATGTTTTGTTTTACAAAAAAGAGATCATTTGGTTGCCTTGAATGTAAGAGATTAACCCCCCCCCCCACACCCCCCCACCCCCCAATTGTCCTCCCTGCAGGGCTGAGCAGCGCCGAGTATCAGCAGCCGGGGAAGGCCTCGTGTGTGAGTGTCAACTGGACGCTGGGTGACGCGCAGTTGGAGGTGGTCAACACGGCCACGGGACGGAGACGGGAATCAGGGACACCCTCGCGTCTTTGCAAGCACACCCTGTTCACCCGCTGGAGCAGACTTTACCGCAAGGTGAGAGCAACTGTTCGCATGGGAGGGTAAAGTCAGGGCAGAACAGGCTCAGGTAAATTTATCAGTGGGGAGAGAGAATCTATGAGAGCAACACTTTTGTTCAGTGGCTGAATTGTATTTTAGGCTTTTGTGAAATATAAAGACAGTAGCTGTGTTTCCCTCAATGTATTTTTATGCACATTTTTAAGTATTGGATTAGAAAAGGTTGATGGAAACAAAATTTGAAAAAAATCACACCGGCTTGAGGTGCTTTCGCTGTTTTCGAAAAAGTTCGCACACTTAATAAGAGATGGGAACACCTTTTCTGAGTAAGTTCTGACTGACAAACATTAAGAAACAATACGACAGGTTTTATTTCTTCTTTTCCTTTGAGGTTTATTGGCAGCAGGCAAACAATTAGCTTTGTTTCTGGTTCTCTACTTCTTGTACTCTGCTTATTAACGTGGCTTTTACTTCCAACTTTTGACAAAAGCTGAGCCTAGTTTATTTACTCCTAACTAGTTAATGGAAACGTGCATAATTCACATTTTCATTTCTTTATTTTTTACTTTTGCAACCATTTAAAAGTTCACTTCAAAGTCACTATTTGACAAATATATGGAGCCACAGCTATTTTTTTTAATTACTGGCAGTTGGAGCACTGCCAACTACGGCAATAGAAAATAAGACTGCATTAGAAGATGTCAGGATCTTTGGCTAAGACTGAAGGTATTAGACTATCAGAAAACAAGCTAACAAGCTTTGTTTTGCTAAGAACCATTTAATCACGAGCTTAAAATTCTGTTGTGTGCACAAACTAAAGACATATTTTGCTTTATGGAAACCTGATAAAACACGTTAAGTCTCAGAGTCAGAACTTTTGGATGAATTGTGACTGTGATGTGGTGTTTTGTTCCCAATCACACCAAAGAAGAATTCTGAATTTTGTTACAGCTCTGATTTGCACCATTGTCTATTTCTGCTGCATTTGTGTGTACGTTGCATATTAGTAGATGTTTAAGGTTGAGCTTATTTAACTGCTTTATCTGCTGTTGTTTAATCTACAGCAGTGCATCACATTCTATAAGACCAGCGTGTTTGTACACGAGAACTGTGTCTCTAAAATGTCAACTTTTTATGAGCTCAGATAAACAGCCCTTTTTCAGTTTTGTGACGATGATCGTAACACCTAGTCCAATACGGCTTTTAAAGAGTTTATTTATCTTAAGCTTATTTATCTTCTCCCAACCCCTGAAGGAACACTTAATCCTTCAGTTTATCGCAAACATTCGAAATTACCAAATTTGGAGATGTCCTTCCTGGTGGACAGGAAGGGCATTCAAATTTGTTATCTGAAAAGTAACTCAAGCTGTCAGATAAATGTAGCGGAGTGAAGTAAATCTGTCTCTGAGATGTCAAGGAGAAGTGAAAAGTTGGATAAAGTGGAAATACTCAAGTAAAGTACTTGAGTAAATGTACTTAGTTACATTCCAACACTGCCCAGGCCAGGCTCGGACTTGGAATGTTGCGGTTCATGGCCGGTGTCTAAACCCCTAAACTACAGACGCACCCCAGAGACAAAGGCAAGATAATTCAAATGATTAATTATTTGTGTCCTTTACACAGTATTAAATTATACAGAAGTCTCTCAGGTCTCTGTGTTGTGGAACTTTCAGGGTATCATCACAAGAAATGTGAATTTACAGTTATAAAAATAATGCTTCTCTCACTCTGTAGGCGTTTTCTCACAGCAAGCATTTTGTCACTTACGTTATGGTAGAAAAAGCACAGGTATGAGAATACCAGCTTGTACAGCACCAGGGTACTGGCACAACTAAACGGAATACAGCCATTATTGCTATTACTAATTACACTGTGCTCTGCTTGTTATGACATGTCGAAAATATCTGCTGTGAAAGAGTCCTACCAATTTAAATGTTAATTAAAAAGCACCCTCCACAGTGTATCTGTTACTCGCTGGAAAAATATTATGATGTACTATTTAATTAATATGAGCCTGAACAATAGTTCCATTTTTATTCTGTGAATAAATGTCTTTCACCACTCTGCTTCGGTTGCTGTAAATGCTCCTCTGCTGGAAAACAGGAAGCATTACTCACATGTCGTCCGGAACAATACGCAGTCCTCTGCCATCGGGAATCACATGTGAGCGCGTACACACATTAACTGCAGAGCCGCATGCCAACATCCACTCAGTCAAAAAGCACCGACACATGTATTAAAATCCGAGTGGCTGCAGGTGAACGCTCTGCAGAGGAGATGTGGAATTTCCTCCCCGCCATAGATAAATTTGTTGGCCCGGCAACATCTGCTGTCTATGCGGCTTATCAAAAACTGGCAGCTCGGATCTTTAACGTCAGCACGCACAGCCGCTGCACTTTCATTTCCATTCTGAAACTTTATGTAACACACACTGCCTGCATCGCCAAATGGCGGCCGTTAAAGCATAATGACTATGAAACCATAATTATTTGGAGGAGTACTCGAGGAGGCCCCCACCCTAAGTGCTCCCTGCGCGCCGTATATAAGGGCCACGCAAGAGCAGTCGCACTAATCTCCAAAAGAAACTTTCACTCTCTCCCTCTCTGTCTCTCCCCACTTGTCTCTCCGCCGATCTTCATTGTTTCCCCTCGCGACAATAGGAATGCGCAAAAAGCACAGAGAATGTTCAATTGCTTGTGAAATTTAAATGGGGAGATTACACAGCTGTTGGAGCCCCCCCACCACCACCCCGCCACCTCCCAACCCCACCCAAATGCATTTGTGCCGGCTCATTCGTTTTGTTTGGTCGCTCTCCTTCTTCTTCTTCTCCCCCCCCTCGCTTGACGAAACCTTTAGCCTCTCTGCCCCGGCTTTATTCCTCTCTTTGTTTTCCCTCCTATCTTCATGTCTGTCTCTGTGTCGCTTTTATCTGAATCCCACAATTCCTCTTTCTCTGTCTTTCCTCCTCTCTTTGTCGCTTGCTTACCCTCTCCAGTTGGGAATCCACGTGTCCGGCTCGGCGGACCGCCAGCTCATGTACTGCGAGGCCAAGATGGCGGCGCGTCCCTACCAGACAGTGAAGCAGCAGTGGTTCAGATCTCTGCAGGAAACAGGCCTCGGCACCTGGGTCAAGAAACCGCCCGAGCAGGAACAGTTCCTGCTGTCGGTCTGAGGACGAGTGTGTGTGTGAGTGTGTGTGAGACAGAGTGTGTGTGTTTGTTTATCCTTTATTTTTTTAGGGTAAGATGACTCCATGTTCTGTACCAACATCCTGCTTCACACCTTCATACCTGAATGTTTCCCACTGCGACCTCTGAACTCAACGCTATCACCTCCACGTGTGTGTGTGTGTGTGTGTGTGTGTGTGTGTGGTGTGTCATTCTGCAGTCTTAGAAATGAGGGTGCTAACTAGAACCATAAAGGGTTCTTTGACTTGTCCCCGTAGGAAAACCCTTTTTGGTTCCTGGTGGAACCTTTTTATAAAGGCTCCCCTCGGAATCTTTTCATAGGCCTTTTCCACCAACATGGAACCAGCTCTGTTCTGGTTCCTGTACCTACCTACATTTGAACCGTTTTAAGCATTTCCACCAACCCAAACCCAAAAAGTTGGTTCCTAGCTGGAATCAAAAAGTAGCAGGTTTTCCTTGAGAACCAGAGTGGATGTGTCATGTTCTACAAGTTGTTGTGCGTTGTACAGCGCCCTCTGTTGATGACCATCCAGTATTACAATGATTCAGCGCAAAATTGGTGGAAACAAGATTGGTTCAAGAACCAGGTGTAATTTGGTGGAAAAGGACTGTCAGAGAGTTCTACCTAGAACATAACGGGTTATACCAAGAACCATCTGTGAAAGATTTCACCTTGAACCCCCTAAGAGAGGTTCTACAGAGAACTCCTCTATGGGGAATAGCTCTACCGGAAGCCCTGTCTGGGAATTCTAACCACAACCTGTCCACCTTCCGAGGGTGTTAAGAAGAACCTACCTGTGGAGTTCTGCCGAGAACCCTTTTCGTTAGCAAGGGTTTTATCTTGAATTCTCCATGGGGGTTCTATTGAGAACCATTTTATATTATACCCTTGACTAACCCTTGACAAAGGATTTCAACAATTCTTGAAGAGCTCTTTCCTCTAAAAAGGGTCCTATGGATGAAAAGGGTACTTAATGGAACTCTTAGTCTTCCAAAGAACCATTGACAAACACTTGACGAAAGACTTCGCAGAGGATTTCAGCAATCCTTGATGAATTCTTTCTTCCAGAGAGGGTTCCATAGATGAGAAAGGTTCTTAAGGAAACCCTTAGTCTTATGAAGAACACTCGATTAACCTTTTATTTTTAAAAAAGCAAATGGTTCTGGGTAGAACCTCATTCCTTCAGGAAAAATCCGTATTTCTAAGAGTGTGGATGTCCACCCTGTAGAGGAAGGTCAACTGGATGGCCTGAAAAGAAAACGGGACATAAAAAGATGGACTCTTTCTTTCTTTGACTCGCCCTCCTTTTAAACGCGCAAACACACACGTTTTAAGCAAACACACACCTAAATACCCCCCTCTCTGGCTGTCAAGGAAGGGTGGGGTAACCTTGAGCGGAATGAAAGGCAGCCGCTATCTTGTCATCAGCTATTTCCGGGCCCCAAGGCTCCCGCTGAGGAGCAGAGCCACGGGGGAGAGAGGGAGACAGAGAAAGAGGAAAAGAAAGAGAGACGGAGAGGTCCACGTCCAATTACCAGCCCTGTCAGGGTGACGGCTGATAGAGGAAGAGGACGGGAAGCGACGAGCCTCACCTTCCCTCTCTCATTCCTGTCTTTGTCCTCCTTCTCTGACTCACCCTTTGACTCCTGACTTCCCTTCTCCTTCTTTTGTCCCCACCTCTCCCTCCTTGCCCTCTTTTTTTTTCCATTTTATTCCCTCCACCCATTCCCCCGCCTCCTCCTCCTTTTTGTCGCTCTCTCCTCTGCCCCTCCGCACCTCCTCCTCCACCTGCCTTTCAAGGCACGGCGGAGGTTAACACGACACGACGACAGGTTAATACACCCTCTCTTTTTTTTTTTTTTTCTCCTTCCGTCCTCACCCCACTGGGTAGAGAGACGGAGAAGAATAGAAGCGAGCTGCATAAATGCCGCCATTACGGCTCGTGTAAGTACAGGTGGAGGTGATGATGGAGGAAGAGGATGGGATTCCTGTTTTTCCTTCCCTTTCATACTAAATTCATTTCTCTCTCTGTCTTTTGACCTGGATGACCTCAGTTTTCAGTGAGTTTCCATACGTCTGAAACGAAACCACCAATAAGAGCGGGTTTCGGTCATGACTTATTAGGGAGGCCTCGTTGACCTGATCGACTCGTGCTTTTCTTTCTGTGGTCATGACCGCCCTGAACAGACAGAAGATAGTCGAGGTGGAGGAAAGTTTTGTGAGCCCACACCCTCCTCACTGTCAGTGATCGTCTTGAGGGATTTTATTTTGAAACGCCATTTTCTACACACTTCACGTACAAATTAAAGATTAAAAATCAGCGAGGTAAATATCCCTGATCACCACCATGTACATTCGTACCTCACAGTTTTTTTGTCTCCATGTAAACATCCACACTGACTGTGTGTGATATTTTTTATGCAGCTTAAGTGTTGATGTTCATTATGGTCATATGACTGTTGTTGTTCTGTCATTGCTGTATTCTCTTCAAGGATTTTTAGTCGAGGCATCCAAACTGCCACCAGCACGGCTCAGTCAGCAGTAACATTGGAGTAGTGAGAGTGACATCTGGTGGTGTTTTCCTGTCACTGCTCCTCTGTCCTGCTCCTTACTTGTTGCTGCCCGCCTGTTCTGGCAGCATCACAGTGCTGTGTGTGCTCCAGTCAGGAGACGGTGTCAAGTCAAACTGTTGACTGTCTGCTCAGTTGAGGTGTAGACTTCAGTGGAGATCAGTGTGTGGGGAGGATGTTCTGACACACAGACAGATTCACACAAAAGAGAAGTTGACCTACATGTGACCTGCATCTGCCTTCACATTCACTAGGCCAATTTTTACCCTTTAAAAGGTCTTTAAAAGGTCTTAGCAGGGCTTCAATAGGCAGTGTTGGGGTGTACTCATCAACAAATGCTCCCTATCCTCTCCTTAAAACCCAAGTGAGGATTGACCTGAACTTGCCAATAAATCAAACAGTTTGAAATCACAGTGCTCGGACTGTGATCATTTGATGTAGCTACACTATTTTTTGAAAGTAGTTTTCGTTTGACAAGGTTTTTTTTTTTTTTTTTTTGATAGTAGATTTAGTAGTTTACCTCCTTTTCATGGTTTCTGCGACACTGGTAAGAGTGCATGGCTCCGCTTTGAATCTTCAAAGCTGTAAATTTGATATACTTTTTTGAAAGTTTTAAAGCCCCTAAAAGCTTGGTTTCAAATCTTAAGAATTTCTCTATGACATTAAATATTCATGATTTAATAAGTAAAAGTTAAAGTTTGGGGAAAAATCATTGAACCAACCAATCATCCTGATTGGTTCACTAAAGTATGTGACCTTTTTCTAAATGAAGCTGCCCCCCCCACCTCCCACCCCCACCCCATCCTCACTTTAAACCCAGAAAACTCGTGAAATAACCAAAACTGTTCCAACTTTGGCAGGAAATGTTCTGTTCGTGCAAGACTTCATTACTCATAGGGGAAACCCGGGGACATTTCGGCATGTCAAACAAATCAATTAAAGGCCCTGTTTCTCAATCAGCTTCTTACTAATACTGAATGGGTATGGTGGGTCTGTCTTTTAAAGATGACAGTACCAAAATTATTTTAGTATCTCATATTGTATTGGAGTTTTTATGTTCCATAATGGTCTGCATGCCATTTTTTCGTCATGAGAGAGTAAAATTCTGGAAGACGCAGAGATGCAATTAAAGCCTGGCTGATAATGGATTTTTGAGCTGATACTGATATTAGAGAGTCGAATAATTCAAAAAAACATTTAAATTATTAAAAATATACATTATGTTTAAAAAAAAAGTTTTCACATACACTTGTTTAGACCTTAAACAAGCGCTGAAAATCCTCAATCTGCCTCCCCATGTTGGCAAAGATCAGCTTTTGTGTAAATGTTGTCTGTGTATCAGAACAGAGGGTTAGCGTTTGTCTTCAATCAACATGTGGTGCAGATTTTCTTTGTTTGAACGTTTCATCATCAGCCTACACTCCATAACTACGGACTTGACATAGTTCGTCAACACAGGTAACATCGTCACACCATGTTTCGCGACGACTGTATTAGCCATGAGAACAGATTTACAGATTTATTTTGAGAGATAATAACTATAAGGCATGTCTGAATGGCAATATTGTATCTAAGAGTGTACATATGTAAACAAATGTATAAAAAATGTTGAAAAAGATGTGAAAGAGATCCTAAAATGTCTAATTATGATGTAAATTAAAGTATATGAAGAATTGCTGCTAAGGTCTGTAAATTGCACTTCAGTAACAAATAAAAAGTGAATGTTTGTACTGTATATGTGAATAAAACCACAAAATCTTGTAATTTTACCTTGTCTTGATAGTTTTTTTTTCATTAATCAGGTTTTGGTGTCAACAACATTTAATTTGTTTTATAGGAAATACAGAAAAATCTAATAATGAGCACTGATATTGGGTCGTTTCCACTATGTCAGCTTCATGATCACCTTTCTACAGCCAGGCCCTCAGGAGCATCCAGACAAATATTAAAGAGGCCTCCCTCCTCCTGTCTGTCCCAGGGGAAATCCACGGGGAAATGGTTATCTCTGTTAGGCTCGGTGGCAGGTGTCATACAGACCAGCCACCAAATTAGCCTGGAGGAAGAATGAAGCGAGGAAGAAGAAGAGAGGAGAAGAGAGAGCGGGGGGGGGGGGGGGGGTCGAGGCATGCCTCCTCAGCAGCATCCACCCTTCCCCCCTAAGGCCATGGAGTCGACTGTGTGCTCTACAATAAACATCATAATTGACAATTTGCTCCAGTGGCTGGTCACGGCCAGCCCGCTATAATCTAATGGACGAGGACAGAGAGGTAAAACTCAACACAGAATATTCTGTCTGCCAGCGTCGTGCTGTTTCTCAATGAAATCTAAGAGCCATAACACACTAAGTATGACACTATTGCAACATATAGGCTCAGACCAACATACACCTCTTACATACTGAATGTTTTTCAGAGTGGTACAGCATCTTCAATATAGATATTTTGAAAATGGTCCAAAAATACTTCAACCATTTTCTGTACAACAAAGATTTTTTTTTCTTAACGATTAATCTGTTGATTATTGTCTTGATTAAACGAGTTGTTGTTTGGTCTATCAAACATCAGAAAATCGTGAAGTCGTTGATCATTGTTTTCCAAAGATATTCAGTTTACTGTTGGAGAGAAATCAAGAAACCAGAAAATATTTACATTGAAAAGCTGAAACCAGAGAATTTAGACAATTTCTATCAAAAAATATCTCAAAACAATGAACTATCAAAATAGGATGAAAAATACAGTAAAGATTGCAGAAGTAACAAAGTATATTCACTCAAGTACTCTAGGCCATTGTAAGTAGTAGTAGAAATATATGATATGATTGCACTTTACTTGATCTTTTGCAGTTCTACTTTACTACTTTTCAGAGGGACATATAAGTACTTTTTACTGCACTGCATTTCTTTGACTAGTTACTTTCCAGATGATGACTTTGACTCGAAAACGATTTTATCTCTAAGCCTCTCATACAGTTTTTATGCAAACCTGCAATAACAGTTTTTGGCCACTTGGGGGCAGCAGAAACATGTTGTGAAGGCATCATTAACATATCATCAGCTTGACAGTAGACAGTTCCTTTTTTTCCCATCGAGTTACGAAGCAACGTCATTAACATTGAGCAAAGGGTATCTTAACCTTGTAAACCTTATAATCAGCTTAAAGTAACGTAGGAAACGGGGCTAAAACTGACCTGTTTTCTATCTATTCATTTTTGCATCACAATTTTCAACAATTTTTCACTGAATAAAAACAATAAAATCATGATGATCTGATATTTTTTGGGATCTGTACCCAACAAACATGTTTTCTTAAATCTGGAGAACAAGATTTGCCGGCCAGGGCATCTCCGCAGCACTACAGTATTTCAGTATAATGTTTTCACACATTTTTTCTCTCAAAAAATTGCGGCTTTTATAATGTGGATATTGCACTTGGCGATTTTGATAACATTTCAGTGAACTGTGCAGCCCTACAATGCAGTTATGCTTGGGACACTGGTGTGTGTGATAAAATGTCTCAGAAGACATGAGCTAACAGATCTTCATATCTACAGTGACAGCTTTTAAGAATTTTACACACAACAGAAATTGATATGCACACATGCTTAAAATGGAATTTAAAAAATGGCATCATGCAGTTTATATTAATTTCAAACTCAAGTGGATCTTAGGTTAGGTATCAACAATGGACACATCAGATCCGTACCTAGAAAACAGGCCCTTTTCCTGGAAGACATTTGGAAATGTCACAGCAGGAAAAGGACAGGTGAATTTAATAAAAATTAATTAATTTAGCCGATTTGTCGGCAGGGCTCTGGTCTTGTGCATTGCTTATTGTGACATTTATCTAGAAGAGAGTTGTGTTATTAGTAACACCACTGGTGTTACTTTTCCTACTGGGATGTGAATGTCTGTAAAGACATTCTTTACAGAATGTCTTCTGTAAAGATGCCTACAGATACCAAGTTTAGACATTATATCTAAACTGAAACAAAATAAAACATCCTTTATTTAACCCACTTCAATGTGTTAGAGAGCACATGTATGTGTGAGAACAGTGTACCTGTCAAGTGGCTTCCTTTAAACCGGGGGACGACTTAGCAAAGAAACTTTTCTCAAACTGAAAATTTTAAGTGTTAAATCAGCCGTGGGCAAAATAGTTCTTGTTTGCACTGTACAAATATTCATACACCTTATGGCTCCTTGCTCATTATCACAAGACGTCATTATTCCAAGCTCCCAGATTTCCATACAGTCGAATAAAGTGCGATTTTCAAAGTGATACATCTTATTGGACTGAATAAAAGGGTGAGAGAGGTTTGTGTTAAATAAGATGAAAAAGAGACACGAGAGACTGGAAAAGGAAATCACACATTTTTATTGGAAAGTGTCAGAGAGCACGTACCCGTCACAATAAAGTATGCAAAGTAGATCACATAATGAAGTTTGAGTTGAATATGATTCGCTACAATGAAGCGAAGCCTATCCACTTTTTTTTACCCCTCCAACGTGGCACGCAATAATTTAATGTATCAATCCAAAATCATATTTCCTCCGAGTCAGAATTCATGTGGGGAGCAAGTCGGACTTGCTTTTCTACCTGCAGATTAAAATGACATTGATATCAGTGGGCACGAGATTGAGTTCCCTGAATGAAACAGGAATAAAAATCCTACCCGCGCTGTGCAGTGGAACACAATTAGTTATTTAACAAGCATTTGGAAAAGTGCATTGATGCTCAGATGGATAAGGCTAATGCACAATTTTCAATGCAATGGTAAGGCATTTAAATAAGTTTATTACATTTTTAGGTTCATGCTACTTCAAAATCCATCCTGACTCTATTGTTGGTGAGGTGTGTAGCCTGAAGCCAACTTTGGGGTAAGTTATGCATACCTACGCACACTGAGCTACAACTACATCACTCACACAAGTACATAAGACCATTTTATGGAATTTACAGCACTGAAATAAGTTTAAACATCTGAAGATCAAAAACTACAGCATGACTTCATGTTTAGGATATTGCACAAGTGTAACAAATAGAGTTTCCTGGATTACGTTCAAGCCCAAATGACCCGTCCTAAGCCCCGCCCCTTTTGGCTCTATCATAACAGATAACTGCTCTGTCAGTAACAGTAGAGCGAGCTTGGTACCCAGCAGAACCTCAGAGAAATTCTCGCTTCTTGGTATGTGCTGGGCTCAACTATGTTGAAAAAAAAAATGAGGATGTAAAGGAGCAATATGTAACAACTGCATGGCCAAAAATGAGTACAGCAGTCCAAATCGTGAGTTGGAGCCATAGACAGTATATTAAATACTTTGAAATCCTATTTAATATACAATATATGGGCGCCCGCCCTCTCCTCCCCAGTCTCGAGGAAGCTCAGGCAGGCTGCAGAAACACTGCAGGAGCCGTGGGTCCGAGGGCGACGTTGTAATTTGACGATAACAAGCGACAACGAGTCCTACACTGTATATTGATCAGCTGTTTATAACTGTCAGTCGTAGTTTGCAATTGTTATTCTACAGAGCAAAACACGAGCTAAGTAGCTAGCTAATGATTGATGTAGATTAGCAAGCTAGTTAGAATTGCTTTTGGAGCAGAGCAAAAAAGGGGCGGGACTTTGGAAGGGTCAGTTCTAGTTAAAACAAACTGAGATTCAGTGCGTAGTTCAAGTCGTTTTCACTGATTTCTAAGACAGAAATGGGCTTCACACTGAGCACCAGAAACATAGAGGAGCTGGGTTATTGCTTCTGTATTTGGGATAAAGAGTTTCTCTCGCAGACTGGAAAGCGCCATCTACAACAAAAGGTGCAAGAGGTCATACAAGGCTAAAAGGGTTCAATGCAAAGTGTAAACACTATAACTTCATATTGACAGGCTGTTACTGAAGCACAGAAATAACCAGTAACCAACAAGTTCACTTGGGGTTGACACATTACAGCAATGCAGGGCTCTGAGTTGGCAACAGGCTCAGGAAGATGGGTCTGTAATTCACTGACACAAGGAAATATCTTATGGCTAAAAGTAGTCACACCTAAACCTGTAACATATAAGGAATATTAGATTATGTTCATGTTGAAAACGTCCCTTTCCCAGACCTACAAAAGATTTGTGAGCAACAGAAGTGCTGTTGTTTTTCCATTATTGCTATGCTCTTGACACTTTGCATTCTGACAGAGAGGCAGAATAGAGTAATACTTGAAAAAAAATGAAATCCTACTGTAAACATGGAACAAGGCAGAGTTACAGCATCATACGTTTGAAATAATATGGAGGCTGAGTGTGAATTGAAAGCATCAAAAGGTAATAGGCAAAGACTCAAATCTCAAACTTTCACGCAGGACAGTAGATCCTGTGTGAAACACTTTTAAGACAACTGAACGACCCAGCAGGCTGGGTGATGTGGCAGGCCTCGATATGATATGTTTTGTTCCATGATAAGAAAGTCTGACTAAAAGGATAAAAACATTTCACAGAGCCACGTTATCTCTGCCACCCTCATAAGGGAGACAACCGTAAAGACACTTAATCCATGAATTAGCGACAACCTGCAACACAATCAGGTCACTTAATGAGGCCACAACATAATATATACACAACGCCTTTATATCGTATTCTACAAACTCTCCTGGCCTTATAATTGTTCTCTCACAACTTTACAAGTAACATTCGCAAATCATCTACATGCAAGAGCAACTGTTCAGCAGTAACTAAACAACAGTGATGTGAGCAGCAGCCTATGACCGTGGAGTCAAATATATACTTTTATACTTTAAAACAGAAAAGGCTAGGGGTGAGAGGATCATACTAGCCAGGTCACAATTCACAAGTCATGCTAAATAAGTGAAAGGGTCAAATACAGGAGATCAGCTCTGTGGCCTCACACACACTTGGACCCCATGTTTGTCACTTAACACCAGGGGCCATGGAACAGAAACTTCCTATTTTCAAGATAAAAAGAGTCTCTCGTAGGATTTTTAGAAATCTGGTATTACAGAAGCAAATCCTAACTAACTTCAGGAATCCTATCTTATCTTATGTCATACTATCTTATCTCAGGTTAGGAAATCCTAAATACTCAATCCAACATCACTTATCAACTGTTTTGACAGTATTTTTCTCATCACTCTGAGCTAAACAACTTTGTAACCTGTGGTTTTTAATCAATAAATACTGAAACATACATTGAAACATCAAAGGATGCTATTTTTGGTACTTCACTGAATCCAGCCTCCATTGTGTAAAAGCAATAAAAAAAAGAGCAGCCATACAGATAAAACAAGTTAGTTAACACTACCACAAGCTATTGTTAGCGAACACTACCGAGAGCTATTGTTAGCAAACACTTCCGTTAGCTACCGTTAGCTAACACTACCAAGGGCTACTGTTAGTGAACACTACGTTAGCTACCCTTAGTGCACACTACCATTAGCAGACACTACTGTGAGCTACTGCTAGCAAACACTACTGAGGGCTATTGTTGCCAAACACTATCCTTAGAGAACAATAGTGTAAGCTATTGTTAGTGAACACTACCGTGAGCTGTTGTTAGCAAATACTACAGTTAGCTACCATTAGCAAATATTACCGTTACTAACAGTAGTTAGTGAACACTAGCATAAGCTATTTTTAGCAAACACTACTCTGAGCTACTGTTAGCAAACACTATTGTAAACAACCACTATCGTTAGCTACTGTTAGCAAACATTAGCATTGGCTAGTTAGTATGTTAGCTATTTCTACAAGTGGAAAAGTTAAAGTTAGGACAGCTTTATGGTTATCCTGAAGTTAGGGGAGTTTATTTAAGGTTTTGGGAAGTTAGGATGCTTGTGTAATACACATTTTCTATCTTGAGTTAGGATAGGAACAGTAACTTAGGAGCTATTCATCTGTAATGTATTTTTTTTTCCGAAATCATATCCTAACCTTAATTACCATGGTTACCAAACAGTTATGATAGCTGATCTGCAAGTTAGAAAGTTTGTGTAATATAGCCCCAGGAGCTGTTTTTGCAGCTTTAACCTGCAGTCGTACACAATAAATAACGGAGTAATCCATGCTTCTGTCAGTCAATGCTAATAGCTGCATCTTCAAAAGCAACAGTACAGTAACTGTGATAATGAATCATGTTTTCACACATCCCAACAGCTGGAAATCAGTATTATTACATGACAACTAAAATGCTTCACAGGGTAAACTCTTCAACGTAGTAGCATGTGTGAGGCCACAGATTACAGTGTTTATGTGCACCGAGTCCTACTCTACTGTGTGTTTCTGATATGTGTGTGTCAGTGGCATCACTTCTCCTGCAGCAGGGCGGGGATGTTGATGTTCCAGCCGATGGCCTGTCGGTCAAAACCGCAGGTGAACAGGTTGCATGACTGGTTCTCTTCGTTCCACGCTGTGCAACACACCATTCGCCTGTGACCCTGTGCAAACACACATTTAAAATGATAGTTTTTTTTAACTTATACTGGTCTCACTGACACTGTTCTCCCCTCGATTAGATCAAATTTTTTTTTTTTGTATATTATTTTTATTAATGATTTAATAATTTCATACAGACATACAAGCTACAACAAAAATCACTACCCAAAGCCCAACCAAAACAGCCACACACACACACACACACACACACACATGGGGGGGCGGCCTGACACCTGAAATCATCATAATCAGAGATTAATCACACAAAAGCACATATCAATTTATATCTTCCATATGTGATCATTAGGCACTACCCATCACAAATGAGAATATGCAAGAACGAAAGCAAAAGAAACAAACAAACAAACAAAAAAAACACCCAGTTAATATATACAACCAGATGCAGTCCTCATTCAAATGCACTCATTGAGTCTAGATACTGCAGGAATGGACCCCAAGTTTCTTCCCATTTATGTGCACATTTTGGATGACTGAATCGCAGTTTTTCCATGTGAATAATCCATGCGATTAGATCAAATTTAACTGACAGATCTCACTTTGTCTTTCACAACAACTCTTTATGAGACTGTACCAAGGTCAATTATGGTGTGCCACAAGGCTCTGTGCTTGATCCTATTCACTTCTTTACATGTTACCTTCTTTACATATTATATATATATATATATATATTATATATATACACACACACACACACACACACATATATACATATATATGTATATATATATATATACATATATATATAGATGTGTGTGTGTGTGTACGTATACATATATATATATTCCTATGCAGATGATACTATGCTTTATATCTCAATCGAGGCTGATGCCTGTGAAGCTGGAAGAATGCTTATTATCTCTAGTCACTCCTCATACCTGTTAGGGCTCTATGATCACAACATGTCAGTACTCCAAAAGTAAATAAGTTATCATTACATGGCAGGGTTTTATCTTACAAGCACCTCTTCTCACCTCTCTTCTCAAACCTCTTCCCTTTCCAAATCCGGACATTGTGTATTGTTGTATTTGACCTACATGTTTATATATTTTTAAAAATATTTTTAAAATGTTGTCACAGTGTATTATATGTAGTTTATCTCACTGTTTTGTAATCTTAATCTTAATTTTGTAATCTGTAATTTTGTTCTGTACAGACCTTTGAGACATGCTTTGTTATATGGGCTTAAATAAACTTTGACTTGACTTAGTTTGAATGATGGCAAATGGCTGATCAAACACACGGTATTGCCATCCACTTTGTTCCCGTTCTTACCATTCTGTTGCTGCGTGGAAGTCTGGCCAGCCTCACTCCGCTCATGTCAAACAGTCGGACCTGTCGATTGTCGTGTGGCAGTGCGATGATCCTCTGGTTGGCAGAGACACTTACTCTGAAAGATCAGATCAGAGTTCACTTTCAGTCTCCGCCAGACTTTTTAATACTCCAAGTTCTCCTGTGCAACTGCATTGTGGACTTTTATTCTACCATTTTGTTTGTTTGTTTGTTTGTTTCACTATTTCGAAATATAGTTCAGCATTAGATTTAGATCTCCCAAGCACAAATTCACTTTTGGCACATTTTCACTTTCTTTTAACTTACTTTGCACTGGAGTTGAAACGGTTTAAGAGTAGCAGTAGTAGTATTAACACCACTTACAGTGACCCTCAAATGAATGAAAACAGAAGGGTTTTTGGTTAAAAAAACACTATATTTATAATTCATTTATTATTTATTATTCTATATTTAGAATTGATTTTTTCTTTTTATTAACACTAATGTGGCAGAATTTTACACTAATGTATAATTCAATATTTTTTTTAAATAACACTAATCACTTTTAAAACAGTACTAATAAAGTAGAATTAAATGCTTTTGTAATTACACTAATAAGGTATAATTTACAATTTTTTCTCAACACTAATAGGTTCAGTATTTCTTATAACACCAACACAGTATAATTCAATATTTTTCTTTTTAACATTGATATAGTAGAATTTTTTTTTTTTTTTAACAGACGAGAATTCAATACCATAGATGAGCAAAAATATAATAACCATTTATTTCAATATCATGCTGCAACTTTAGTTTGCACATAATCCCATATGGAGCCGTTCTGGGTGACTTGCTGTTAAATAGGAGAATGGTCTTTTACATTTGTGGAGCCACTGGCCCGCTGTCTCATGATTCATCCATGATGGAACACCTTCACACAGCAATACGACAACATGCTCGCGTGGAATCCAATTTATTTACAGATTAATAATCAATTCTGATGTACTAATTCTCTATTCTCAGATTCTTCAATGACCTTATTTGTCCACAGAGAATCAAAAGAAAAGATTTCTTGGAGCACCTACAGAGCTCGGCTCTCGTCCAGTCACGTCCCTACGTTCACCTACCTGTTCACAGCTGAGTCAGTGCGGATGGTTGCTATAGGCGACCTCATGTTTTTCAAATCCCACACCTTGACAGTGCGGTCGTCACTCCCTGAAACCACATTGTCACCCACCGTGAACACCGCCGACGTCACCGTGCTGCAAAAAAAGGACACACACAGACAGGCCAGTTGTTAGGACAGAGGACGTAATACTCTCCATTGAGTGTTCAAACTAGAGTAAAAAGTGTGTAATATTTAAGAGATTTGTGCTGTACTACACAATCAAATTTAAGTGCAGTGAAGTTGACAGGAAAAGTGCAGCAAAAGTGCTTCCAGTTTTTCCAGTTCAGGAAAAGGAAGAAAGTTTCAGAAGTGAAAACTTATTTATAGCCAGTATAGTCACCCCCTCCTATAGAAGCTGTATTTACTCATACACCTATAAAGATGAGACAGAGCCACATGAGACACAGTCATATGTTGAGATAAATTGGCACTGCCTTAACCAGGAGAGGGTGTATCAAGGTGCAACATCAGAAAATTCACACTGATTTGAAGCAGGATCACACTTACATACGTGCTACGCTCCTGTCTCAAGAGTAGGTGTCAGAGCAACTGGATGGTTTAGATAATGACTTCAAAGTTTTAATACCACCAAGTGAGCTGTCGAGATGCCATGAAAGATGATTTCTGCCTTGCTCTTACACAGATTTACAGCCAGTCTCATGTTCTCTGTGAGCATTTCACTTTACAATCACGTTCAATAAACTCAATACTGCAAAGAGAACCGCAAAAAATACATCAATATGTGGCCATGCTACTTGAAGAATGAAATTTTAAAAATTATCCATGGGCGAAAGCTTCCAAGCAGGGCACAAAATCAGCACTAGCCACCAGCCAAATGCTGGTAAAATACACAGGCTGGTAGAGCTACCTCATTCACAAGCCATAGAAACAATCACAGTCTATTGAGTGACCGATGCAGCTTTTTGGACAGTTGACAAAAAAGTTTGCATCACTCAAATATGTTATCATGAATGAATTATAAACGGGTTTAATTAATAATTGTATTGATCATAAAAGTGGATATTGGTCAAAGTTTTTTCATACAACAAACATACAATCATTAATTCACTGCATTCATTACACAACTGCAGTGTCCAAATCAACAGAAATCGCAAATGCAATTTTTTGATAAAAGTGTGATAAAAAAATATGACAGAACAGCTTTATATTGAAGTCCTGTAGTGCTGTGGTGAGGCTCTGGCCAACAAATCTGGCCCACATGTTTTCAAATGTCACATTATCACAATTTTAATCATTTTTTTCTGTGAAAATGAAAATTGTGAGAAAAAAAATGCTCATTCCCACTAGACTTATTTTAAGTCAAAATAATCACAATGACTTTTTTTTTTTTCCAGATCGTGCAACCCCACTTTTAGCTAACCTTTTCAACTATCGATCCATTGATTCTATTTCAACTTTTTATTCATTACTTTTAGCTAACTATTTCAAAACTAGCTAACTAATTCTCACCCACTTTCAATTTCAACATGTGGTGTTAATTGTTACAACAACGACTCTTTTTAATTTGTCTTTAGCAAAATATGGATAATGTGGAATACAGTAACAGTAAATTGTAAATTTTATTCAATTTACTGCTTCACACATAAGAATCCATCGGGTTTCTGGCTATTGTTGCTGTTACTGCTTACGGCAGCAGAAAATCTTGATTTTGTGATACAAAACACTTGAAACTTGCAACCAGGAGAGGAAAAAAACTTAAAAAAGACTTTCCCCTTGTGCCCTTTAAGTCTATTTCAAGTGTCACTTCAGCCTTTATACCACAAGATAACAAACAGGATAAAAAGCTAAATGATGCCAAATGCGTAATATATTTTGCTCCATCATTTTATCAGCTATACTGGGAGGAGAAACGGAGGCAGAAACATCCTTTATATGCATACAGCATCCCCCTCCTCCCACGCTCTTTCTCCAACCAGCCGTGATGCGCTGCTCCACATGATAGCACTGAGGTCAGGCCTAGCCATTCATTTAATAGACCTTTAATATTTCCAATCTATTACTGTATGTCAGTCGCTCCTGTGAGGCTTTTTTTCCTCTCTCCTCCCTTTTGTTCCTGTTCATTCATGGAGGGAACGTAAAGAAAAAAAGCTTGCTGATTCTTGATTAAGATTAGCGTCGAGTCCCTTCACACACACAAGCAGTGTCTAGAGCTCCACATCTAGTTTTTCCTTTTAAAACTGGCTTCCCTCTTAATTCAAATTGACACAGCATTAAGGGCTAATTAGGGGACTAAACTTTGTCCTATTAGAGAGGCCGAGGCTGGAGAAAACTGCTGTATCGTTACAGGCACCTTCTGACATTGCAGGGTACAGCCCACCTGGGAATACAAGAGGTAGAGAGACAGAGAGAAGGGAAGATAGGAGGTGTGCTCGGTGGGAGGTGTGTGGGGAGCGTAATCAGACAAGGTAATTGATTAAAAGGTTGATTAAGGTTAAAGGGTTTTTAGAATGGGTGGTGAGGAGGGAGGGGAGTATTCAGTGTTACTTAATGGCATCTCTGCAGTGTGTCTGACAGCCAAGGTCAAGACTCCCTGTGATTGTAGGCTTAGGGAGTTGAGAAGGAAGAGGGAATCATGGGACCTCTTTGCAGTCGGAGATGTCGAGGTGAGCTGAATTTCCCCTTAACCATAAACCCCAAAGGTCCTTTAGACCCATAAAGGTGGCACAAAAGAGGTCAGATTTTCTACTGCAGTCGCGGCATCAAGAGCTCAAGCACCCACAGAGAGATAAAGCAAGTCTGGAGGCCCGTTTGTGGTCCTCAGTTTCCAAGTTTTCCTGCCTGAACTTCTTCGACCAACATACCGACAAGCTATATTAAATGGATGAAAGCAGCCCATCCGGAGCTCTAATTTGACTGGTGGTCAATACAAATTCAGGTCTTTGCCAATTCAAATGCAAAAAATAAGAAACCGTATCACTGTTTAGCTATAGCCAGTCAGGCGAGCACTTATGCAACATCTCTGCCAGTCAACAACTGGTGGTTGTTATGTAGAAAAAAATTAAGAAATAGGGGCCCTTTCAGTGTGATTCGATAAAAATGGACGAACCTAATATATTAAACTACCTTACTGAATCTTTAGGTAATGCATTCAGACATCTGTCACTTTTTATCTTGTTAAGACACTTGATTTTGCTGTTTTGGTACTGTTAAACCAAACTCCATTCAAAAATCAGGCGTTTTCTGCTAGGGCCACACTTTTTACAGTAAAAACATAAGTTAGATCATCACTAAGACTCTTCTGATTCACCTTGATCTACAGACACAGTCGGCCCACATGTCATTTACTCAGTAACATCTGTAACTAACCTGTGATCAAGTGTTTGCCTCAGACACACATGCTGAGTGACTGTTTTTTACAGTGCTCGTTTTCACCCAAAGGGGGGTGTGGTCGTTCTCAAAACAGGGGTGTAATTTTAGAGCATGTCAGTCAAAGCCCAGATCCCACCAGCTTCAGCCGCTACAATGAAATCAAAGTTTTATTAAACTGACTACACAGATTTTGTGCAATTATGGCATCAAATTGCTCCCTTCTTCTTTCCTGAGACAAAAGCTATTATAGTAATATAGTTCTACACTCTTAAAATGAAAATAATCACTCTCACATCCATAGCTCATTGCCTCACAGCGGTGTGTGAATTTCAGGCTGTTGTTACACTGAAATTTAAGAAATGGATACAGCTATCTTTAGTTAACTCAGCAGTGATGTTTGATTTTTTTTATTGTCTGTGGATTGTAAGGGCAATGAAATTCTGTGGCCAGACACAACTATTTATTTGTACAATAGTTCCTAATTAAATGGATCCTCTCCATTGAGGCATTTGTCTTTATGCTATTTAATATGATTAGAAAGACAAGCTCACAACAGCTCTGGACACTGGTCACTGATTGCTCCTCTCAGTCCCCATTGACTGTTACCTTTCCTTTTACTGTTTGAGAAGACGTCACCTCCAAGACGCCAATCTGACTCTATAGAGTTAAACAGTCAGGTACTGATTCTCTAGAGTCAGTTTGGCACTGTTGTCAGTTTTAGTATTACTAAGGGATGTTTGACTTCAGTCTCTGGGTTATGTTAAGTATCATTAAACAATGAACTGCAGAAACATAATTTCAATGGACTCTTGCTGGCTAAATGAGTGATATTTTGCACAGTATGAGAGTGTGTGTGTGATGACTGCACAATTTTAAGAGTTTCAGAAAATGCATTTAATAAATGGCAGTGTACTCCAGGGACATTTCAGTCACCAGCATTAGCTGCAAAGTGAGCACTCCTTGCTTTTTGTTTGGGTTAAATATCATTCCACTACATCAAGTTGACCTGACGAAAGCAAAGTACAGGTCATGCGACCTGGACCCAGATATACTCCAAACCACTCCAAACGGATGCATACATGGACAGCTGCAAAAACCACGGACGTGAGTCATACCATGGAAGAAAGGCTCTGCCCAGTCAGGCTCTGAAGTACCATTATCTTCTGCCTTCTGCTTAGAAGTGGTGAATTTACAGCTCACATCAAGTTATGGTATAGTCTTTGTTTACTATCTAGTGTCAGCAAAAAAATCATTAGCGTATTTAGCACATATTAGCTCAGAGGGTGTCTGCTTGGGAGTATAATCCAGGCTTTAACTTGGCTTATTTACTAAATTACATGAACCTTGCTTTCATCCTGAATGTCCTGCCAAACCCCCTCCAAAAATCTGAAAATTCAATAAAGTGTTGCTTGATAGTCTATGTGGAAAAACAAATAGTTGAATGTTTGTGTAGAACAGTCAAATCCAATTAAACTGACAAATTTCTGCCGGGTACAGATCTACAAACAACCAACAGTGACGCTAAACAAAAAGGCAAAGACCAAAAACCTCCACAATAAGACTGTTGTTCAACATGTCTTGAAGCCACATTTTCAGCCCGTTTATTATGTCTTTACCTAACAGCACATTTTTATCTTACATAAATCTGCCAAGCTAACTAGAGTATTTATTCTGGCACTTTGGCTTTGATCCTCATCTTCCTTCTTAATAAGTACATAATGATTGATGTGTGAATTTAAGAAAATCTCAGGGAGTATCACAATGTACTCATTGTAAGTGGATGAGAGAGTACGCCAAATGCCTAAAAGGTAAAATGTAAATGAAACAATTCAGGTACAGACGACTAAGAGGTTTTAGAGCACTTTGTTATTTTGCTGTGCTGCTGCAAAACTGACAGTCGCTGAGAACCTGGTAAGTGCTGGTGTATTCCTCCAGGGACAGGATGTCAAATCTGCATACAGACACCACACACACACCCACAAACACACACACATGTACACACTCAACGTGCAGTTCTATCAAATGCTATCAAATGTCTACGAAAGCCGCTGATGGCAGGAGAGACAAACGTGACATGGCATTCCGTTTGTGGAGCAAGTCTGCTGTCACTTCTTGTTTGCTCTTGGTCTTTTTGTTAGCTCACGTGCAGTTGTCATTACTCTGCAATTATGGCGGGGTGGTGGGATAGAGGGTGTGTGCTGCACTTTTAGCTGCCACGGTTCACTGTCAGGAAGTGTTAGCTGTAATTGCCGTTGAAGACGGTGGAAAACGAGAGGCTGTCTCCCCTCCAGCTCTCAACCTCTTCTGCCTATTAAACCATTCACACTCTCCTCTCCTCCGCTGTTCCCACAGGAGAGATTTGGAGATTATGCCATTTACGCCACATCATTATGTCATATCAGAGATTCTGGAAAAATTAGCCAGAGAAACAGAAGGGAGAGATCAACCTGCTATTGTTGGAGGGTCCGTTAAAACAAAAATTGCTTATAAGTTGTAAAGTAGAGAAAACAAACAAACACACACACACACAGAGAATCAACAGTAATTCACAGAACTCTTTTCTGCTATACAACTCAACCTGATTTTTTGATAATTGTTTGTGCAAAAATACCAAATGCCACCTTCTGTTCTAAATATGTAATTCTAAATATGAATATTTGCTGGTATTACAATTAATGAAAATAAATATCTTTGGGTTTTCAACTTGTGGCTGTATGAAACAAGGCAGTTGATGATGTCATCTTGGACATAAAACATTTTGTTATATTTTCTGACATTTTTAGAGCAAATGAGCAATCCATTAATTAAGAAAATAATCGCTAGTTTCAGCCCAATCACATTCAAACTTTATGTCCAGAAGTTCATACACATGCCCAGTGTGCACTGCATAAAGGTTAGGCCAAATACAAAATGTACATGCCATGCATTATGTGTATGGCAGAATCACTGTCAATTCACTTAAGCAATTAATCACTGAGGCAATCAACTATCAAATAATCTGCATTTATTTCATAACTTGTAAAAGTTTATTTTATTTGAAGGAAATAATACCAAATATTCAATAGTTACTTATCTTTACACATATACTGCAACTCTGCTCTTATCTCGACACTCCCCACAGGAGCTGCATGTGTGAACACAAATGTCTGCACTGGTTGCCCTGAGAGTTGGGTACCATTCACATTTGGGGGGATACAGTACCTGGAATTCAGTACTGGTACCCAGCAGTACTTTTTTTTCTGTACTTAACTCTCTCTGTAATAACAAAAATGGAATGACTGTTTCAGAAAAAAAGTAAGTCTAAACTTCTCAATTCAATTTCATTGTTATTTATTTAAAATATTTGATTTTTTATTTAGAGCACAACACATTAAATAAAATCCCTCCCTACATCAAGCAGCTTACCTGTCAGTCTGTCACTGGGGCATAGGGTTGGGCATTTTCCTTAACCAATAGTTGAAAATGCAATGACCCCACCAGACAAAAATGTGAAATGAGGTGCCATTACTGCCATTTCTTGACTATTGATTAATTATTGATAAATGAATTTTTAATTCATTAAAATTCTTAACAGCAATTAATCCACTAATCATTAACATCCCTACCAGAGCATTTAACCCTGTTGTTTGTGTCTGAGATGATCTCCCAGCTACCGCAATTTGGCACCAATATAACTAAATGTTGTTTCTATAGCAGCAACAGTAACAGCTAAGTGTCAATATAAACCATAATCCATAATCACATTAACAGACATCTGTCGTACACAGACTCTGTCCTCCTCTGATCACTGCCTGCACGTTATCACTGAGAGCAGAGGGGCTGCTTTTCCTCATCCAGCAGTAAGTTCACAACAATTTTCCAATTTTTAAGATTTGTGGCAATTTGAGCTCAACAGTTAGACTGTCGTCTAACTACAGACAGTTTTTGTTTTAGCTTGTTTGTAACAATTAGCTAATGCTATTAGCCAAGCTATCACACTGGGCTTGTGTAAAACAGAGCAATGGATGAGAGACTGCGGACAGAAGAGACTGGCACTTCGCTGCATCCATGTTTACGCTTGTTTAACAGATGTATTGATAAAGTATTGGCTTTTAACTCACTGGGTTCTATGGTCTTGCTTACAGTAACAAGCTTGGACATCATCAACTCAAATAGTCTCTGTCCTGCCTTCACTGACTTTGCTCACTTGTGTGTCTGTGTTGGTGTGTGTGTGTATGTGTATGTGGAGGAGCAGCAGTGAGGCTGTAGCATGAAAATAAATTACACCAAAACATATGTATTTGACAATAATTTATAACTTTACAGTATTTATATAATCCTATGAAAGGACAAGAAAAAAATTAAGACCTTTGTTAACAAAATTCAAGGCTTTTACATCAAATTTGAGACCTTTAAGGTCTTAATTTTAGATTTTTAAATTTAAAACTTTTTTTAAGACCCCACAGGTACCCTACTATGAACAATAAGCCAGTTCATGTTTGGTTAGGCCTGCTCATTACCTCTTCGTTGAAACTTCAAGTGTCAAGAGGCAGCACTACTCTTACTGACAAATACTGCAGTAAACAGCTTTTGAAAGTTTTTATCCAAACATTTTTTTTATCTATGTGTGTTTGCTCCATTAAATGCACCACAGAAGGAGAAGTAAGTTTTCACTTTAAGGACCATCGATGGCCTTTTGGGAAAGAAAGAAGACTGGAGGGGAGGAGAGGGAAAGGAGGAGGGCTGTCGTTAACTGTGAAACACTGGTGCTTAATCTCATTACACCAATTGTCTATGGGAGAGAATTAGAGTGGGATCTGCAGGAATTATACATGTTGGGGTCGTACATAATGAGCTCTACGTAATCCCCCCACTTACAATCAAAGGCTGCCAGAGAGTACCAACCAGCCAGCACACACATGTAGACATGCTCATAAACACACACACACACACACACACACTCAGTCTTCTTACGCCTTTTAAAGAGCGCTGCCATTGAAAGCCACAGACAAGGCTGACAGTCATCGTTTTGAAATGAGCGTCTGCAATTGAGTGTTAACAGCGAGCGAAGTGCCAAATTACACAGAGTGGGGGATTAACGCAGAAACGGACAGATAAATGAACAGGAGAGCGAGGGAGAGGGAGAGGTAGGCAGAGAAAGAGAAGCAAACCGTCGAAGTGAGGAGAAGTGCTCAGTAATGAATGAGAGGCAAGTGGAGGATTTGGCTTAGAGCAAAAGGGTCTGTAAATTAATGTGGCACTGTAAAAGGGAAAAAGGGGGAAAAAAGACGGAAAGTGCTGAGGGGATTCACAGAGCAGAGAGATGCTACAGCACCACCCTGTGGGCAAAATAAAAACTGCAGCAACTTGCCTTCACTCAAACTGTTGAAACTTTTACAGTTTTTTACAACCACTTACATCCCTTTGTCCAATCTGAAGTCACATTTTCAAAACTCTAAACACAATAAGCACAACATCTGTCTGTTGTGGACAATAACATTCACACAGTTCCTGATGGCCCAGGGCAAGTAAAATACCATGTCAGGCAAGTAAAAAGAATAACACTATTAACTATTTTGATATTCAGTTAATTGCAATTTTGCTTGCAAAATGTCTGAAAGATAGACTTACTCAGTGTGTCCCTGGAAGACATTGACTGAGTGGATGGACGGGTCTCTGAAGTCCCATAGTCTGAAGGTGGTGTCTCTGGATGAAGTGACCACCAGGCGCTGGGTGGGGTGGGTGCAGCAGTGGGTCAGCTCCTGGTCATGTCCTGCGTACACAGACATACAACAGTAAACACACTAAACCCAAAGGATCTGCATGTCATTAAATGGTCTTCACAGAGACACATAACAAGAATATGTCTCCACTTAATTCTGTAAAGCCAAATAAACAGCTGTTTATATTTAAGATTTGTCCTTGTAAAGCACTTGTTCACTTTCTTACCAAAAGTGAGATGAAAAGATTGATACCACTCTAACATCTGTATGCCAGCAGTTGGTTAGCTTAGTTTAGCTCAAAAAATGTAAATGGGAAACCAGCTAGCTTGCAACAAAATCAAGAACAAAAAAAGTCTGGCACATAACCACCTGTAACAACACAACTGCCATTGTTACACTTCAGATTACACCACAGATTAAACCAGTAGTTCCCAAATTCTCTCTGCATTCCCTTTCAGAAGCTGAAAAAAGTTCACACTGCCCCACCCCATAATTATTATCAATCCTTAACAATAATTGGGGAAGCAACTAATAAAAAAGGATTCAAGTTGAATTTTAATGAAATAAAGGTCAACATCATCACAGAAACTCTTGTTTATTTACCCTACATAAGTCATATTCAGTTAATTTTGTTTCACTCTGGTCCTCCTCTCTTCCAGTAGCTCTACGCCCCCCAGTTTTAGAACAAATGGATTAAGCAAACAAGGAATAGCATGTCACTTTTTTAGCTTTAGAGATAATGGTAGGTGGATTTTGTTATCTTTAGAGAAGGGCTGTCTCGAATACCATTTTTGGGGCTTTGAAGTTTTGATTACCTGCAAATACTCAAAGCTTAAAACTTAGTAATCTTAAAGTTTCCTCAAACTTGCGATCATTACTTATTTATATACTTAATTATTGTAATTATGAGTTTGAGATGCAAAGACAGAAGGGGAGACATCAGCCACTGTCCATTCCAAACCCGCCTCCGAAGTCTCAAAAGTAAACTTGACAAGCAAGTGAATGTTGAGCGGTGTGTAGGGAGGGTCAAATTTGCTCTCGCTAGGTTTTTATCTGGGCTGGTTTTGAGACGAATTAAACACCATAGCAGAGCTCCCTTTCTCACTTTTCATCAGTCATTTACTCTTTTTCAGTGCAGCCAGCACGTCTGCTTCCTCTCTCAAAAAAAACAAAACAAAAAAAAAAAAAATATAATATATCCTTATATTTAGCCTTCATACATGAGAGCGGTATCATCTCATGTAAGTCTCACCAACAAAGTGTGGAGGCGTACTTCCTTTGAAGTGTTGAATAATATGATGCAACATAGTTTCAAGTATCAGAGGAGGCACAATATGACTATTAAATTTCTCTAACCAACTCCTGCACTGTAGTCTAGTAGAAGCAGTGGTCATTTTTGTTCAAAACTGTTTGATAAATGAACAGGCAGCCAATTTCATCTTCCATCTAAGATCAAGTTACTCATTATCTCCACTGAATGCTACAAAAAGAAGGAGCCGTGAGCCTTTTGGACTCATGATACAATCATTTAGCAACAAAACTCTGTGCCGTAGGCATTCTTGTAAAAAAAAAAACCTCACTTTAGATGAGATGAGACAATGGGCTAACCTGCACTGTGTTAGTGTTATTGTGGGAGTGAAAGTATAAACTACAGGACCACATCTGATTGAATGACATGATACCATGATACATCTATAAAAACACAATTTACAAAACACATATGCTGCTGTGCAAAATTACATTGGACAAACAATCATTGCAAAATATGAAGAGTACACATTTAAATATTTAAAATATAAAAAATCTGAAAATAAACCAAAGTATATGTACCAGAAGATGAAGACAACACACACCATATCATGATCTACTATGATAAAGTGTCAGTCAGTTTAACATACCAGTGAGTGAGTGAACCAGTTCAGACGTCTCCACCTCGTAGAGGTTGGCAGCACGATCCCACGAAGCTGTCACCACTTGTCGGCCTCCCACCAACCAATCAGCTGCAATCACCACACCCTGGTGGCTTTTCAGGGTTGCTGTAGCAACCCGCACAGTGGGAACCTCGCAAGGGCCTTCACCATCCACCTCCCCTTCTTCTCTGTCTGAGAGTCCTGGTCATCATCACATGGAGCCTGCGTGTGTGCAAAGAAGGACACGCAATAGTTCAGCCAGCGCACACGCAAGCCTGCAGCAATAGATCTAATTTTGGTGTGATTAATTTGCCATGGAAAGCAAAGTGACGGGAATAAACCTCTCAAAACTGCATCACATTCCAAAATATTCCGGGAGAAAATCTAGAGAACAGGACAAAACTACTCACACTGACATCTGGTGGTGGCTGGGGGGCAGGAAGCTGCACCATGTAGCGCCAGATGTGAGCCGTCTGGTCCCCGGAGGCTGTGGACATGTTAAGTACATGTCAACAAACACACAGTACATTCAGATCTACAAAAAAAACTACCTGCTGGACATAACAGAGGCAGGGAGAAGATGGTCTAATGAAGAGAATTAACATGTTAAATATCAAATAGCAGCTAATTTAATCAAATAAGTGTAAATACATACCTGTGAGAGCCATCTGCTCTGTGGGGTGGAACTTGATGGAGTTGACTGTGGGCGAGAGAACAATGATGAGACATCAAGTATTCCTATTATCTAACAAGCCAACTGGGCAAATGTTAACAGACACACTGTTGCATCTGACAGTAGCCTGCAGCATTATGTTTTACACATTGCCAGCCAGTGTTAAATAAAAAGAGATGTGACATGACAGAACTCGCTGCATAAATTGTCATTACAGACATTAAGGAAAATGTATTTAACAAAATACATTTTGTCATATTGAAAGTATTTTACCTTAATATACAAAGTATGAATAACGTACAGACTTGTGTCAACATGCATGTTTCTTACGAATTATTACCTGATCCTGCATGGCCAGCATACCTCAGCAGACATTTCCCAGTCTCTATACTCCACAGCAGAGCTGAGTGATCTGTGACAGGAGAGCAGGAGTGGACAACATGAAGCCATTCCCATTTTCCATAGTAATCAGCCAATGATTACATATTTTAAGGCACAGTATTTACATAGTCCATGGCTAGCTGGTTAGATTTAGTGGGAAATTTCCAGGCCACTTTATAATGAGACTGTGTACAACACTTTACACTTGAAAACTCATTTGTACCTACCTCAGTTAAAATTTTAAATAAAGCGATCGAGCTACAGTAATTGATGCATCGATTCATGGTGTTCTTATCACTGGTTGTGTAATATGTGCAAATGTGTAATTAGTGGTTGTGATTTTGATACAGTGTGAGTGGCTTTGTTTATATGTTATCTATTTTTTATTATTATTGCTATGGAATCAGCTATACGTGTGCAGCATTTGAGTCCAAGACAAATTTCCCTACAGATACAATAAATCATTTTTGTATCGTATCGTACGTATCGTTCTTGTAATGGTAGATGATAGACTTTTTTTCATTTCTGATCTATACTCTGATCATACTATAGCATAGCTCTTTTTTTCTTTATGATGATTAATAATAGTAGTAGTAGTAGTAGCAGTAGTATTAGTACTAAGATTACATGAGGCTGGAACTGAACTTCATTTTAATTGTGAAAAATTCTGTGTCAGTTGATGTTGATGCACATTCAGTCAGTTATCACTTTCTGAAAGCTTGAGTAGTTTGTGTAATGTAACCTGTGTAATGGTGCCCCTCAACCTTTGCGAGGCACTGTACGATTGTGGCTTGTGGCATTCACATGTGCAGCAGATAGGCAGAGAGATGGCCCTCATTTGCATCATTTCCCATGATGCATTGCAGAGACTCTGAATTTGCTATCTTATGTTCCAAAATGCAAATGTTACTTTTTCTAAGTGTCTGTAATAGTTGTTTATGGTGGTATATGTGGGTAGTTTTCATTTTTGTGCTGGTTTATCATTATACCATGAGTGAGGTGGCTATTACATTACTTCACTCCAGCTATACAGTATATCCAAGCTAAACGTTGGAATGTGTTTCCCTTGCAGTACATGCTAGTGTAGAGTAGAAGTGAAACGCACTAATCAACTCAAAATATATGCTGCTGCAAGCCTGATACCCAATGAATGCCTTACATTAAGTTGTTAAACATCAGTTTTTTCTAAGTGCATAAAGGTCTCAAAATTAAGTTGATAATGATATAATGATGCAGCACCTTTAGTTTTGACTAATTATTCTTACTGAAAACTATTGTGGCATGTAGGCTGTGTATGGAACAATTCTGGAGTGGCTGAAAAAATTAGTCAGTATGTTGACTTGGTGTACCTGCAGAGGCGGTGCCCAGGACCACTGGCTGAGTCCGGGTGACGCTGAGGTCCCAGATCCCATCTCGGTGGCCCATGTACTCCTTGAGCAGCTGGCACAAAGCTCGGGACCCTGTGGTGGCTTTAAAACTGGACACAATCTGAGCAGGGAGGTAAGAGAGGAGGGCATGATGGAGAAAAGAAATGGAGAGAGGGATGAGCATTCCTCCTGGCACTGAACCAAACACAGTGATGCCTGAATTAGAGGCCAAGTAGAATGAAAGTAACTACAGGTGCACCAGTGCAAAGGTTTTAGAACTGATGGGAATGTTAGGACCCAGCTTAAAAGCACTCATGTCCTTCAATGGCACAGTTACAGAAACAAATGTGTCAGTAGTAGCTTTAATTCTTTTGGTCTCTGATATACAGTTGAACTTAATTTTCTGGTATCTTGAAAACAGCTCATATTTAACTGCACAACTAACTTAACTTCAGAACATCAGATCAAAACCTGTCACCAGCCTGACAGCTGTCTGGCAAAATAGTTATCAACCCTGCAGATGCTGTCAGGGATATACTGTAAGTTTGCAACTAGGTGAGAAATTAAAAAAAAAGCAACAGAGACATTTTTACAAATCAGCAGAATCATTTTAGCTTTCTATGCTAATTATGTCAGAGATAAAAGAAACATTTTTTGCGCAATTATGTGTCAACTCTGGGTTTAGAACAAACAGGGAGACAGTTTCCCACAGACTAATGAATGGCAATTATAGCTGCATATTAATTGTGCACACTGTTAATGAGCTCAGTTCATTATAAATGCAACATTTCAACATTATCATTCATTTCTTTTCCTCAGCCATTTTGCACAGACTCTCTGTTCTCTCCCTTTCTGTTTTGGCACCAAGAAAAGCCCTACTTTACTTTTGACAGTTTTTAAGTGCTTCAGGTATTCATAATAGTTAGTTCAGAATGAGAAAAAAAAAATACTTGGAAGAATAACTTATACATATTGCATGGGGACATTTTGGTGATTTTTTTGGTCCATATTCACTCAAGGTGACTGAAAATGTTGAACATTATGAAAGGCCTGTATAATATTTCTAACCCTTATTTATAGCCACAGCATAATGTTTAATATGATATTATTTCTAGTGTTCCTATGGCTTTTTATTCTGTTCTACTTGTGTCATTATATTTCATATGTTTTCCCTCATGGTAAATTGTCAATATTAGGCAAGTAATGCAAACAGAGACAGAATAAGTTTAACTGGATTTGATGCAGGCCCCTAGAAAGCAAAGAGTGTTTGTCAAGCATGATTCTGCTACTGCCAAAAGGTTTATGGTTTCAAATTGCACCAAACTCTGTGTCACTGGAGTCTTAATATCAAGACTGCCTACATGCCTATTGCCTAACTGCCCTTTTGCTAAACCCCTCCTCTGAACAGCAATTGTCCAATCATAGCTTAGTCACTGTAACTGGGACACTGCAGGCATGTCAAGCTTTTGATTTCTCTACATGTTGAAGGGGTATGCATGAGACTCTGAGAGGAGTAATACTCTGTGACACAAGAGTGTGGAGTGTGGTGTCTTTTATGTGTGAAGAATAGCTTAAATGTTATCTTTATCTGCTTTAAAGCGATATTCCACTCTTACATAATCATGCACTCAGTATGTACTCACCCCTATGCTGATGTGAAGATGGGTGAAGAGCTTCAGTTCACAAAACAATCCTGGAGTTTCAGCAGAAAACAGGGTTGCAGCTAGTGGCAGTGAATGGAGATCAAATGTAAATGTAATGCATCTCGCGAGACTTCGTATATCTCTTAATGGATGCACGTGTGAAAATAACGCAAGATTGACGCCATGTTTACATGCTACCTGCTATATGCTACAGTTGACATTTTGGCTAAAAACATGGTGTAAATGGCGTCTTTTGTGGTTAAATTTTAATGTCGTGGCTAGTGGACACTTGGATTACACCACACGAGCAGGATGGAGACATTTTGTGTTTGTTTTGTGTTCTTTTTTTTTACATTTATATTTGATCTCCATTCACTGCCATTGTACTGGATTTGGCTGCAACCCTGTTTTCTGCTCAAACTCCAGGATTGTTTTGTGAACTGAAGATCTTCACCCATCCTACCATCAGCATAGGGGTGAGTACATACTGAGTGGATTATGAGTCTGGGGTGGAATATCCTTTTAACTTACGCCGCAAATGTTAGCATGTTCAGCTAACTATCCTACTAACCACAGTGGCCTACCTCCAGCCAGTTCGATTAGTTACAACTTCATTTACAAAACTGCCAAATGGCTTACTCTTCATATCCTTAAATCATTTTCTCTTGTAAAAGTGAAGTATACTCTTTGACAATGTAAACACTAAAGCACAGCCTAAGTCTAACTCCTATGTTGCTTGTCCTAGCACATTTTTCTGAAGTAATAGTCCAAACAATTATAACAAGGGTTATTTTTGAAGGAATAGCATTTAATTGTTTTTATATTTCAATTTTAATACCATGCTACACTAAAATGGATATAAAAGCCTTTTATATGGATCAACACCTGGTGAGGATACTGAAATTATGCCTGGGACAGGTAGCTTTAGCCTCAGCCTTTTAGCATTAAATCACATACACAACCATTACAAAGTTTTCATTTTAGAATGTGTCAGATGGAAACATTATAGAATCAACTGGAGACGGACCTCTCAGTTGACTCAAGGAGTTTAAGCATTAGCATTAGCTTTCATTAGCTAGCCAATAAGCTAGCTACCAGTGTTTCAAAATTTATTGCCAATTTTAATGCTAAATTTGACACCATCATCACTGTAAACTGCATATGCGCAGTAACAGAATGGAAAACTAGACAGATGTTGTAGCAGTAACTAAGGAGGACAGGGCTTAGTGAAAGGTCAATTCAAGTATCTGTGTAAGAAAGACAGATCATCACTGTGCTCTAATATGAGTGGTGCACCTCTAAAAATATCTAGAGGTCTGGTTACACTTGGCCTTTAGTCTCTGATGGCTTCCAGATGAACAAATTAAACTGTGAATTGTAGATTCAATTGTCACAGAGCGGTCACAACCTGTACTGAGCATGCTGCCGCAAGCAGACGGCTGGCTGACCACAGCAATAAGCTTCGATCATTGGTAGTCATTAGACGCAGCAGCGAAGCATCTGGTTCCCTTGTGTCAGACTGTGTTAATGTATGCTCTCATTCTGTCCGCTCTGTTTACATTCACATTACAGGACAATACAATCTTATTTGTTTCATGTCATTGAAACACAATGAGCAGTGAGCATCCAGAAGAATAGCCCATCCCAGTCGTGGTAAACTGAGGATATACAGTAGTTAGTGCAGATCATTAGTTTCAAGTCCCGTCAGTCTTAATAATATTAGTTTTTGGTCATGTTTCTTAGCCAGCTGGTAGGTTAGCTGTATATTATGTGGGAGCTAGTTCCGTCAAGAGGTTAATCTAAGAAGTCTTCCCTTGATCCTTTGTATCCTCTTTTCTAATGTATAAATCAGAAGAGGATTGGGTCCCACTCTTCATCAAGCTCAGACTTCGGCTGCATTCAGATTGTTTCTTTGTTTTAAAGTAGAGGGAACGTTGAGGTAAAACTCAAAATAAGAGAATGGGGAAGAGAAGTTCAAAGACATGTTTGAAAGCCATATTACCCAGAAGTAAAACACAACTAAAGAATTTTGAGACAAAAGATGCATTTGACTTTCACACGAATATTCAAACAAAATGCTCGCACTGTGGGGCTGACCCGAATGCTTCTACCATTGCCATGGTAATCGATGCCCAAAATAATAATTGAATGCTGCATTTTTTGTTTTTTTTGAACAGAGGTAGGAGACGTTGTGTCAGCTGCTCTGAAGAAGAGGCAAAAAGACTGATAAAGACAAGACAAATGGAGCTCCTCTGTGGCATTTAATTCATTTCAAAACCAGCACACATAAAAACCATGCACGTGTTACGAGTGCACAGAGCACTTTGACTTTTGATACTTTATTGGCAGAGGACGGAAAGGACAGTCGCTGTTGTCTCACCTCCTGTCCTTGTCCCTCATTAGACTCATAATTACAATAACAGCAAAATACGTAAGTAAAAATTTACCACAAGTTTTTGTTGCCCTTTGTCAAAACTTTGAATATTCGCAGGTAACCCACACAGATAATTCGAACTGCCATCGAAACCCCAAAAATTGTATTCGGGACAGCCCGACAAGAGTCATGCATTATAGTTTCACATTTTGGGAAATGTTGTTTTCTTGTAGAATAAAATCAGAGCTGTTCTCATGACTGTAATGTAAATGTGATGCTAATGCCAGCAGCTGGTTAGCTTAGCTTAGCATAAAGACTGGAAATTAACATAGTATATTGTGTATGTTTGGGATAAATTGCTGTTTTACAGAAGTTATATGCTGCACTATTTCTTTCCTGGGAACAGTTGCCAAGCAGTCAGCAAGAAATAACCTGGCACACTTCAGTTTTTGTGTGGATTAAACAAGTGGGATTTAATGTGTTAATTACACGGCTCAGCAATAAACACTGTCCGCTTGCCTGAGGCAAGTAAAATGGCATGTCGGGCAAATAAATCTTGCGACTCACTTGCTCAAAGGTGAAAGTAGTAAAAAAAATAATCAAACTATTAAACTATTTTCATTAACATAAAGTAATTTTTCATGCAAAAATTGTAGAAAATGCTGTTTTCAGAGCCTCAAATATGAATGTTTACGCTTTTCTCTGATTATTATCATATTAAACTGAACATTGATTTGGTTACGGACTGATCATGAACAAATCATTTAAAGACACCACCTTGGAACCTGACTGGCACATTTTTGATATTTAACTATTTTCTGACTTCATAACCTTCGATTACACATGACAATTAAACTTTAGTGTTTGTTGTTATTTGATAACAGCTAATAAATAAGCCAATTTGAACAGGGGCAAGTAAAAATTTACTTTGGGAAAGTACATTTCTGATCCACTTGCCCAACCAGGAAAGCAAAAAATATGAGTGTTCCATTACTGGCAGATTTCCTCTGACCTATAAGAGAGCCAGGTTAGCTGCATCCCACTGTTTTCATTTTTTTTTATGCTAAGCTAAGCGACTGCTACCTTCCTGTTTAGCATACAGGCATGAGAGCAGTCTCAATCATATCATCTAACTCAGACAAATAAGTGTATTTTATGTTGAGCTGTTCCTTTAAGAGCAGTTCAAAGACAAACTTGTGCAGGTCGCCAAATTAATTAAGGTTCTACTCTATGGTGTAAGATTTACTGTAATGATGAATAAGTTAACCAACATGGCATGTCCAAAGATAACATGTTCTTATAAGAAATATATTTGTTTTTGTTCACAAATGCAGCCGTTAACCCAAATGTCTTGCGAAAGGGTGCAGAGCAGAGAAGAGATGAGGAGTCAAGGTCAGACTGTAGTTAAAAAACAGATTCAGCCCACAGCTGTCCCCCAGATGCTTAGTGACAAACAGAGCATTCAGGAAGTTACCCATGAATCTCCTCCCCACAACTCCCATGTGGCCACACTGAAGTTGCGAGGTCCACCTATTTTGCCGTGGAAAGTGTACAAGCGCTACATCGGCAAGAGATTAAAAAGGAAAAAGTCAAAGAAGATATCATTCTACGATTAACACTTACCATAATCAACACTAATCACAGTGTCCTTTAACCCATGTCAATCCTAAAATCTTTGTACAAATGCATCAGCTCTTATAACAGTAATGAATTAATTTGTTAACCTACTCTTTACATATTGTGACCTCAGGTGAAGAGAAAAAAGCTCCTATCCCCTCACTCAGCAACAAAGGACAGTCTGTTAGCATTACCTCCAGCCTTAATCCCAACAGCTCAAATAGTAACAAATCTTATGAGCTCTATAAAACAGGCTAACATATGTGGAACCACGCACCTTGCTGGTGGAGGCTTTGTAGGTCGTCTTCAGCTTCTGCGACAGTTGACTGGTGCTGTGGCTGGCTGCGTTGTGGAAAGACAAAGGATATTGTATGAAATTCACCACTTAGTAACAAACTCATTGGTTGGTTTCATTGCTGTGCTAATGGCCTAATAAAGTGGCATGGCCATTACACACACCTCAACAATACAAAGCCTTGTGTGTTTCTAGTTATTAGTCGTCAGTACTGTCTGCACCGCTGCAAATGACTTTTGAAAATGTGCAGAGGAATTGGCGCCATGTGGCCAGCAGGGAAGGAGCTGTGTAAGTTATATTCACAGGGTTGTTTCATGAAACAAGATGACCAAAGCTTATTTCAGGAAAACCAGGCTTATTTTCAGGAAATTCTGTTTCATAAAAGAGGTTTAAGTAAGTTTGACCTATGTTACCATGGAAACGTATCCCTCCAGACAAGCCCGGTCCTGGTCAGACTAGTTTTCAGGTTTCTGCCAGACTGAAACTCTCCTGAAGGTTCTTATGTAGTGCTACGCTATGAAAAGCAGCCAGTTTGTAGTCAAATGTCAAATTTATCACATTTTGCCAACATATGTTGCCTGATATCAGACTGAACTGTCAACTCGCTATACTCCATTTCCATTTTCAGGTTGGTGGAGTGGGCGTATTAAAAGGTCTGGACCTAGGCAACAGCATATGTGCTTTTAAATGTGCTGCAATAAAAATTAATTATTAATCAAAAGCTAACTGCTGGCACTTGAAATTAATTTATTAAAAATAAAAGAGGATGGTGAAGGTTATTAGAGTGTGTTTTCATTATATGGAGGCTGTTATATCACTTGTACAAACCAGGCAGTAAAATCCAACTCAACTTTTTAGAAAAATTCATGCTTAGATGATTCTGCTCATGACAACCAGAGAGCTGCAACAAATTCAGCTACCACAGGAGTTCATTGAGGCTCAGTTGATCTTTACCTGTGTCAAAGTCTGAGCTCCCTGCTGACATATAACACACTGCAAAAAGTTCCCTCATGTATTGTTAACTGCAGGGATTTTATTTGTGTTTCTTTCATTATTTTGCTCTAAATGACATATGTTAATTATGTGCAGCACTGTTGCTGCAGACATCACAGTTTTGTCTTTACATGTCAGTTTTCTTCATTGTGAATTTATTTGCACTTGATCTCAGGTCTAGTGTTGTCACGATACTAGAATTTTTAATTTCGATGCAATACCTTTACCAAAATCAATTCTGGATACTATTTTCGATACCATGGGGGAAAACTGACTCAACATTGAGGGGATTAAGTTTTACATTTTTATTTTAAAAAAATAGATAATAACATTGTAGCATGGAGCTCATGACAATGGATATTCAACCAGGGCAAATGAGATGAGTGACAGCAAGAAGACAGCACTCTGAGTAAGTGAGAGGAGGCGGGACTAATCGGGAACAGCAGGGGTCTGTGTGTCAGCTCACTGTCTGAGAGAAGAGAAGGCGAGAAAATATGGCTGGTACCAGAGAATTAATACTGTGAAAATTAGTATTTAAAAAAAAGTCAATATTCTTTATCCATATTTATCGATATTTTGACATTTTTGACAACACTACTCAGGTCTGTGTTTTAAAGTCATAAATAAGCATGTATCTCAGCCCTGAGAGGACAAATATAATACTGAAACGCTGCTGAAATCCTACCACTTCTTGACTCGCACCTTGTGAAATTATGTTCATACTTTTAAGCCATGGTGGAGCTGAAAATGTTTATTTTAATCATCTAACTTGAAAATATATACTGTATATGTTGTGAAACACCAGCGCACTTCCTTAATAACTATTAATAGTTTTAGTGCTGTATACTGCCATACAGATGATATTAGGACTGCCCCCCAAAAAACTGATGATTCGAGTCATCAGTCGAGAGAAGCATCTCTGCATATTTGTTTTTTAGCTGCATCACTGCATACAGAGTGTGCAAACACTATAAACCGAGTGTCAGAATCTCCACAAAACTAACTGTGGTGGGAGCGGAAAAGGGTGAGATAGACACAGAGGAGAGGGCAGGCCAGGACAGCCAGACAGTGGGACTGGCAGGCGACGCTCTCTGCTCCGGTGATGACTCTCAGTGAAGTCAGCGAAATACTTTTTAACCAGACGATGGTACACTCTCTCTACTGCCATCCTCTGTGACTGACTCTTCAACTGACAGCGCTGTCAGCAGCCCCGCAGGAGAGACGCTCTGTGGTGCACTGGTATTTTATAACTTAACTATGAGCAGCATTTCACACGTACTTTCTCTGACTGTGTAGTGCTGTTTAAATATCACAGATGACAACGAAAGGCATTAAAATGTGAGGTAAACAAAGACATAAGACTGATAATAAGACTGAGTTTAGTGTGGCACTGTCGAGCACAGCTCTAAATGATATATAAATAATATATTGATCACAACCTTATGTTTACCAGCTGAAGTGTGGAAACAAAGCCACTCTCACATGTCAGCCACTATGAACATTTTAATTTCATTTTAAAGCCACACAATAAATTCCATCATTATTCTTATTCTGCTTACATTTACAAGGAAGCAGAAGTGACTTCCAACAGACCGTATAGGAAACAATGTACCTTTTGTTTTCAGAGCTCCCTTGGTGGGGTCCCCTCCCTCAATAGTCTGTCCATCTCCGGTCAGACGCTCATTTAGAGAGTCAATTTCCCGGCGTACTGTAATGTTAGCACAGTGACAGGGCGTCAGTGAGCAAACACTGGTTAGACAATCAACACCCGAAGATAAATACAGTTGGGCATGTGCATTAAGAAATGATTCACTCACATTCAATGTTTTCAATGTAGAGATTTTCAAACTCGCGCTCGATCTGGCCAAAAAGGTCAAGGAGATTGTTCCGTAAGGAGAGGGGCAGCTTGGAGTCCTGGACAGACAGACAAGAAAACAATGTATGAATAAACTTGATAGTAAGATGACATCGAGGACCAAAAATTAGGAATCAAGCTGCTTTAGGGAGCATGAATTTGTTCCCTTATAAACTTTCACAAGCATGGTCTTCTCTCATTATTCTAATATGATATACACAGTATTGAGCTGCAACGATTAATCTATTAATAAAGCATTAATCAAATATGATTAAATTAACTATTTTGAGTAATTTTTCAAGAAAAAAGTCAAAAAGTCTGGTTTCTTTACTCCTCTCTGAGAGTAAAGTGAATATCTTTGGGTTCTGGACAAAACAATCAACATTTTTCAACATTTTCTGACATGTTATGGATGAAACAACTTATCAATTAATCAAGAAAGCAATCTACAGATTAATCCATGGTGAAAAAATTATTAGTTGCAGCCCTAATACAGTAAAAACACAGAAGTGTTGTCAAAATCTGAAATTCAAGACCATTTTAAATTTGCTTACAAATGAATCTGTTTACAGACTGAAACATCAAAACAATAAAATGCTGCTTTGCTAACAAGCGTGAATATATTTTAGAATGACAAACAAGTATCTTGTATATTATCACTAACCAAAGAGACGTTTAGCTGACTCATTAAATACACATCACTTTAACAAATCAAAAGCAGCCCACTTATCTCATGTCAAACACAGCCCGTATGTTTACCTGATTTAATCAGATACCAATTGTGCTTGTATGAAAATACATTTTGGGCTACATAACTCTAACCTACACACAACCGATTAACTACACAACAGCCAGAATTCAACCTGTCAAACTAATTTTAACTGCCTTACCTCCATTGTAAACCCAGTTATCAGCTGACCACCAGTCTACACCAGACCACCGGCAAAGAGACGTAAAAAGCAACGATGAAAACAATGGATTCAAAGGCTGCATTTGACAGTTTGCCTTGAGAGCTGCCTTTACTTCTCTAACCACCTGAAAGACGAGGAAACCAAATACTTGACTGTCATTATTTCTGCTGGCACAAGTTCAAAACCAACAGTTAATTTGCCACAGTGACGTAAACTGCCTGACCACTCTGTCAGCGCCACATGTCAACACACTTTGTCAATTAGCAAACAACAGGCAGTCCTTATAAATTCAAAGCTGCTTAGTTGTGGCACTAAAACCAGCGGCGTACTCTGGCTTATAATGGCAGCATTGAAAGTGCGGAAGAAAATGCATTCTGTGTGTTATATATGGGTTTATAAAGCTGTATGGAACTAGTGTTGTGGCGGGGAAGACTGTGTACATAAACAGCCAAGCATGTCTTGGCAATGGACAAAAAGGGCCTGGTGAAAAGACTAATCAGACCTGGACAAGCGGCCCATATTAAAACTTGATGAGACAACAGGTCAGTGCAAGCTGAGCTCTAGTTTTTAGTGGCTGATAATTCAAGGACATTGTCAAGCAGGGAAAGTAAAAGCTAAAGGACATCCACGTCCAAAACTAAGCCTGGGCAATACTGACTGAAATCAAGCATCACATTATTTCAGACTGAAAACTTTCATCAAAAATCTGGATCACAAAAAAGGTACAGACATTTGTTTTGTCTTTTATTCAGCAGGTTGATGACAGAAATACACAATGATACAACCTAAAACACTTGTCTCTCTTGTCTGAGAGACGAGACATCAATAAAAGCACTCTACGGACAACTCCCAAGAGTTAATAACCAAGATGTTCACGATCAAACAATAAAAAAAAGCTTTATTATCTCAGCGGTGAAGAAGCTTGACAGTTAGCTACAGCTGGTTTGCATGAAGAAATGCCTGCTCATGTAAAGGCTGCTGGTCTTCCCTTTCTGAGAGAAATAAATCAATTGTGGCTCCAATTTAAATAACCTGTTTGGACAGAGTTAATCACTAACTTCATGGCTGTGGCGACAGTAGATTCCTTTGTTTTAAGGAAATGAAATAAGTGACCAACATGCACATCCAAACGAGGCAGTTCATAAAGTTTTAGAGGATGTAAAATCTAGATGACATCAACAAATTGACAAAAGCAAGTTTAATCCAAATTAAGATCGTGCAGCTACCCCAAAGAGACACGTTTTCACTGTGTGAGAAGCAACAGCTCATTAGCACATTGTAGCATTGTGAATGTTGCAACACCAGGTAGAAAATAAAAGCAATGCTGCTTAACCGGCTGGTACTGTACTGTCATGCCTGACAAAAACAGCCTCACACAACAACAACCTGATCAAAAAGCTAATTAATGAAGAGTAACTTTGTGGTATGTATTTTCTGACACAATGTGGTATGACATGTCTTATAAGCTGCATGTTTACCAAAATGTTTGTCTGCAGCTGTCAGAGTGTGTGTGTGTGTGTGTGTGAGAGAGAGAGAAAGAGAGAGAGAGAGAGAAAAAAAGCATGTCACTCACCTGTCCCTCCAGCATGTCTCCTCTTTGGATGCCTGGTGGCCTCTCCTCTGTGCTGTTGGTGCGCCTGATAGACAAACTGTGAGCCTTGCGCTTCTGCTTGGGGTGACGGGCAGCCGAAGCAGAGCCGCTGCTGCTTCCGCCCTCCACAGGCATCCCTCCTACCTCGTGGGTGGCCCTGCCCCCTGCTCGCCTCTTACCTGACAATCAGGTAAACAAAGGCCAGGCTGCTTGTTGGCCAGTGGTTGGATAAGGTTGGTCTGTTGTCACCACCTGCCTGCAGGTAAAAGGGAAGTGAAGTTCAGGTTCACAGCCGCTGCAGGAGCTGCTCTAAGTGAAAGTTAGCCTTCCCTACAGAGATCCAAACTGCAAAGGGTGTCTACGTGCATGAGCAGGTTAAATTTAAGACTTTTTAATGCCACTCTTAATCAAAGTCCAGGCCAATCTTGCAATAAAACTAAACATCAAATGTGAAAATACAGCTGTACTTATAGTAATATATCATACACTATCAGTTTAGCATTATAAGTAAGGCAAAATGACAGTATCTGTTTGAGTTGAAGAATATTTGTCCAAATATCTTTATTTGTGTGAAAAAAATATATTTGTTCTTAATGATATTAATCACTGCAATTGTGCAACAGCCAGATTCTGAAATCAGGCTATAGAGAATTTCAATTTCTAGGCTGAGAGTCCGTTAGACCCCTGTACTGTTATTGGGGTTTTCTATTTTGTACATGGACTTTAAATAAATGAGTACATGCCATCGTGTCTCACATATCATCATGACAGATGCTATGGTGGTCACCAGGTAACAAATTTTGCAAATAAGAACAGCAAAAACCTAACAGAGGGATAACAGAGGCATTCAAATTCAACTTTTGTCGATTTTTCCAAACATTAAAAGTGAGTGCAAGTATTTTGCACTTGGAGAGACATTCAGACCATGTTTACAGCATTAAATACATATTTGAGCCCTTCACGAGACACAAGACAATTCAATACATTTATAAGTAAATGTGAATTTAAGACATTTTAAGAGTTTTTAAGGACGTGTAGCCACTCTGATACAAATAGATATATTTACATTTTGCCCTCACACATGCTGCTCTGACACGTCATTCCAAACTCCATTCAAAATCTGGCAATTTAATATTGCTTTGTTTAGCAACAAAATGCACAGTGTTCTTTGCAAAGCTTATGTAAGACATTATTGAAAAAGCAGCAGTTTAACATCTAAAGCAATGATGATAAAGCACTTTTTCAACAAAATATAGATTCCAGGTCATTCTTTTTACTGACTACCGCCCACTGTTTTTGGAAGACGACTATACGAATTACAGGCAAAAAAAACAAACTAGTGACTAAGACATTGTGACAAATAAGCGTTCCTTGATAAACTGCATGTCATCTGAATTTACTATTGGCAGCCTGACAGACCTCAGACATCTGCTACAATAAACCAACAGGCATTACGACAGTAAATCCACAGTAATTTAATGAAGCTCGGCGCCTGTACCTGCTGAGAGGATTTTGGGACTGTGCAGGTTCATGCTATCATTGTGATGGCGTAGCGCCACAGTTAACACTAAAGACACTGCACAACATTCATCTAGCGTCATACAGTTAAAAGCTTCAGACTGGAAGTATGACACGCGCCAGAACACACGTGAATGAACTAAACGCTCTGCCCAAAAATGATCTATAACACATGAACACGTTTAATTACGCCTGCAAAATGAATATTCCACGTTGCTTTCTTGAGTTGTGACCCAAAGCCGATATGATTCTGACATAAAAGACCCAGGACGGTCACTCACCGCTGTCACTGCTGCACTGAGTTCATATTTGGCCAGCATGGAGGTCTAAACGAAATTAGCTACGCGCTAGCGCAAGCTAGCTGCCACATATCACCTTCATTGCGGCAGTTTATACATAACACAGCAGCCAAACGACATCATGGATGAACTACAGTCTTCCTGACTCGATAAGAAATTGTGTAAACCTGTTACTTTGTCGTTTCCGCCATGCTGTCAACGTATGACTTTGACAGTGGACGCTAATTACACATTATAGTTTTGCAAGTATCAGAAATTTAATCCAAATTTTGACACATCACGACGTATTTTACTGGTGCACCGACTTCCGTATCACGTGGGTTGTGTTTGCACTTTGTAAGCCAATGGGCTGTCACACTGATGCGAACGCATCCAATGAAAAACCGTGACCTCAGAGGCATGTAGTGATGGCTAGGTTGCTCGACCACAGAATTCAGCTCTAAAATATCGTCGTAGACAAACTCAAAATACGTGTTTTCTTTGACTGAAACAGGACAATTCTTTTGTAAGTAACTGAACGTTTTATCGGTTTCTCTGTAGGCTGTATATGTAGCAGACAATGCATACTTATATCCAGTTGTCAGGCCTGGGTGGTGCGGGCTGTGCTGTGCAGTGGTCTGATGGCGTGTTGACAGTGAGTGTTTAATGGAAAACACGTAGTGGAGTCTGCTGGAACGGGAACATAACAGGCTACCCATATGTTACCATTTTCCATTGTATGATGCCATACCAATGCATCTGTGATAGCTACTAATATAATAATAATATATGTAATAGTAAAACACTCGCAGAAGCCATTTAACTGCATTGAATACTTTTACATTTGATGCTTAAAGTGCACTTAGCTGATACATACTTTTAGTAACAAGTTCAATGCAGGACTTTTATATGTGATGGAGTATTTTTTTTTACAGTGTGGCAGTGATACTTTAACTTCTACTAGTAGGACTGTGAATACCTCCTCCATCACAGAATATTGAAACTGATGGAAATCATTGGCTGCCTGTAAAGCATTAAAACACCAAATACCCCAAACAAGACAGATTGCTAAATTAATCTAGTGCTTCAACAATAGTCCATTTTCACCAACATGAAATATTAGGGTAAACATGGGTATTATCAATTATACTAATTAAGCTTCTGTTCCATTCAGGTGAAACAGTGTCAGGGTGGTGCTATTGCACATGTTGGCTCACTGCAAAGGCTCTGTTACACTAGATAGAATGGGACCTTAATTAGTATCACTGGTAACACCTTATTCTACTTATTTCTTATATTTATTTATTTCATAACAATATGGCTGCTGTGAAAAAGGTATATTAGTTGATTAATTTATCGTTAATTGACAAGCCATTTAATTAACAACAATTTGGGTGCTATATTGACTGTATATCACTCTTCATGCAAAAATTCAATTTATTATGACATTGTCTTCTTCTTGTTTTTACATCAATTGAACGCTTTTGAGTTTTTGGGTGTCAACAGGACAGAACAAGCAATTTAAAGATGGCAGTTACTCAGGGAACCTCTGCCTTTTTGTTTGTTTTTTTCTACATTTTTCACCAATTAATCAAAACAATAAGTGATAAATCAGTAATGTAATTAATTACAGTTCTTATAGTTACAGTGCCAAACTGTACATTTAAGCATATGTGTAATGGTTTATTAGGCTAAAAGCATTCAGTCTGTTGTAACATTAACAGGAATACCCACAAAATTTGAGTTTTACTTTATATTAAGACTAATGGAGTCATAGGAGTGCCATAAAAAAGAATAAATCTGTAAAAGAATAAGAAAAAAAATAAGAAGAGAAATAAATTATAGAATAAATAACTCTGGGAATATAAAGACAAATAAAATATTAAAGAATAATTAGAAGCATTAAAATTTATTTTAAACTTTATTTGTTCATTTATTTTTGTATATATTTTTTAAAACATTTGTTTTTTTCTCATAAATGATTATTTTTCCTGTATGTTTTTAAATGTCGTATCAAAAATGAAATACATTCATGTTTAAACATATGAAATGTATATACATAAAGTATACAGAAAAAATAAGCAAATACACGTGAAAATAAATGAAAATGCTCATAATTATTATTTTATATTTTGTTATTTGCCTTTATATTTTTTTTGTTTACTTATGTATGAGCAGCGTGCCTTCCGATCCTGACTGGGTAAATTCCTCTTCGGTTTTTCGTGACACCCACACCTTCAGACCTTGTGATTGGTTTTCTGTTTTGGTCAGGCGATGGTGCGGGCCGTGTGGGCGGTGCTCCGGATGGTGTCCTGCGAGGGAGCGGTTGTGCTAAAATCAAACGTACCTGGAAGAGCTGTCGCAGCGAGGCGCAGACCTGTTTACTGCTCGCCCGTCACCGCCTGTTTCAGAGATATATCCAGGTAAGCTCGGGCCCTGCAGGCTCCTGAGACCGCTTCAAGTCATGGTTTGAGGTTAAAGACAGCAAAGCCGCAGATAAGCCTGCTGACTGTAAGCTGAGTGGTTGTGCTGTTGATAGCTGAGCTCTAGTGAAGCCTGTCTCATACTGGAAGATAGTCAAACCAAATTCTGCTGAAAAAAGTCACACACTTTAAATGGCTGTGCGTATTGGTTAAAGTATACATTTGCAAGTAGCAGCTCAAAGCCTGAGTGTATCCTCTTCAGTTCGGCGCACATTAACTAAAGCTAGCTGCACTTAATGCACTGTTACTGTAACATTCACATTTTGTAAACTTTGTAACCAAAGCCAGAACAGAACAGGATGTTGATACTTTGTTTCTTTCTACCACCTAAAGCGTCTGTGAATACCTTTTAAAAGCACTTTACAATTAAATGTATTATTATTATTATTATTATTATTATTATTATCATTATCATTATCATTATTATTATTATCAGTATTATTATTATTATTATTATTATTATGGTATTGGCTTGAACACATAGTTAGCAGTGAAACTAACTTAGTATCAGTAGTCAGAATAATTTTGATAGTTAACTGTTTATGTCCTTCATCAAGCAAATTTATCACCTTCTCAAAGGGGACTGTTTGCTCCTCTTACATCAGTCTGTATTGATATCTTTGGGTTTTGGACTTACGGTCAGAGAAAACCAGCAAGTTGAAGACGTGTGCTTGGGCACTGGGAACTTGTTCTGGGCATTTTTGCAGTGTTTTCCTAATGTTATAGTGTTAGACATTAAAGCTGCAATGATAAATTGATCAGTTATCATCTATTAAATTAATGGCCAACTATTCTGAGTAATTCTTTTTTGGAAAAAAGTCTAAATTCTCTTGAATCCAGCCTCTTAAATGTGAATATTTTCTGGTTTCTCACGTCTCTATGACAGTAAAGTATTTATGTTTGGGTAGTAGACAAAACAAAATTCTTGAGGATGTCTTCTTGGGCTTTGGGAAACACTAATTGACATTATTTACCATTTTCTGACATTTTCCAGGCCAAACAACCAAATAATTGCAATCAAGAAAATAATCGAGAGAGTAATCAAACGTGAAAATAATGGTTAGTTGCAGCCGTTGTGAAATTTTAATGGATATGAACAAATATTGAATTTGTGCATGGACATAGTTAGTTAACCTGTTAGGCCTCTTCAGGGTCCTTCACACTTGGCACACTTTATGTTAGTGGGTCTGGCTGTGCAAAGGTTAAGATAAGACGCACACCTTGTAGAGGTTCCAGATGCCCCTGATAATAGTTAATAAGAAACAACAATGACAGAGAGTTACAAACCTTGTTTTGCCTGTGTTGCCTGGTGGAATGATTATCCACGATTCTGTATGATGTGTAACATACTGTCTTTCTTTGAGCTTTTTGTCAGAACGGATCTTCTCTGATATAAAATTTGTGTTCTAATAAACTTATATTCAAGTCAGGACAAGTGACGCTCGAGTTTATTCTTTTTTTTCATCAAAGTGAAAACTGAGCAGAAGTACAGGTTTCTCCACATCGGTCACTGATGATGATAATTGTAATCTCTTACTACCTCTAATGCTACTTAATGTGTTCACAATATCATGTTAAAGTCCACAGAGCCTGTTTTGATGTGAATCCACACTAAACTGTCACCTGTTGTCTGCCTCCTCCTCCTGTGCCCTGCAGTGAGGTGAGACACCTCCAGTCTGCGGTCAGAATGCCTGAGATAACCACAGATCACCTGGATGAGAAGCAGGTGCAGCTGCTTGCTGAGATGTGCATCCTCATCGACGAGAACGACCGTAAGATTGGAGCGGACACCAAGAAGAACTGCCACCTCAACTCCAATATCGACAAAGGTGCCTGTCTGCACTCTTGCCTTTAATACATATCCTTTTATTTATTTTTTTCAGATTTGTTCTTACGATAACTTGTTTGTTTGTTTTACAAGGTTTATTACACAGAGCTTTCAGCGTCTTCATTTTCAACAGTGAAGAGAAGCTGCTGTTACAACAGAGGTCTGACGCCAAAATCACTTTTCCAGGTCAGTGACAAATCCTTAAATTTCCCAAAATACTCCTGTGATCCACTTGTAACATGTGCATTTGATAAACCTTGTGGCCTAGGTCATAAGATAACATTACAAACCCTGGCATCAACTGAAATACTTTTCAATACAAGCAATGAAACAGTTAAATAACTGTTAATGGACCAAAAATCATTTGATGGTTAATCGTTTACACCCTGTTTACACCAGTTTTAAAATGAGATCTGTAAATAAACAGTCTCTTCCTGCCTTTGTGTTTACATCTTTTAATTTATTATCTTCATTGAGATTGGATCTCTGACAGAGTTTTGAAATGCTGCATACGATGCTGATGTAATACATTAAGTTGCTCCTATTTGTGTACAGAAAAGCTTTTCCTGTTGCAGTACTAGCATGCAGGCTGCTCTGTCACCAGATGAATTATATCTCTTGTAAACAGTAGATCAGCTGCACAGATGAGTGCAACACACACGGGTATTTCTTACTGTATATTATTCATTCCTCACCCCAGCATTGCTTTCATTTTTCATGCATTTCTGTTGAATAACACATCTTATGGTGCTTTCATGACACAGAATAGATGTATAATCAGTGATTAGAGGTGTGACTCTTCAATCCTTGCTGCTTCACTCTCTTAATTTGAACAACTTACATTTTTTGTTGGCTAAAAACAAATATCTGTATCATTGTTATGTTGCGTACGGATGCCAGCATGTTTTATGGATTGCATTTACATTTGCATTTCCAGATGTGGCATTAACATGTGTTTTTCCTTGTCTGAATAACACAATCACATTTTAATACCAGGTGTAAAGGGGTGTTATGTTTTTTTTTAAGCAAATATACTAAACATCTTTTGGACTTCTGGTCAGACAAAACCAACAGTTCGAAGATGTTCACTCCGGCATTGTAAATTTCTTATGGAAGGCACTAAGCACTATTACTGGCAATGTTTGTAACCACCCTCTTGTGTCTGTGTGCGTACAGGCTGTTTCACAAACACATGCTGCAGTCACCCTTTACACACAGACAGTGAGCTGGAGGAGAAAGAGGCGATAGGAGTGAGGAGAGCTGCTCAGAGGAGACTCCAAGCTGAACTGGGAATCCCCATGGAGCAGGTAAACTGTGCGCGCAGCTTCTGCATTTAATAGAAAAGGATTATTGAGGACTTGGTGTGTCTGATCTGCTTCCTGTCGCTCCTCAGGTGACACCAGATGAAATGACGTACCTGACGAGAATCCACTACAAAGCGCAGTCAGACGGTGTGTGGGGAGAACACGAGATCGACTACATCCTCTTCATGCAGAAGGTAGCGCTGTCATTTCTGTTGTACTTTAAAGCTGAGTTACATTAGGATATGTGACATGTATCTGGCTCACATTCACTCCATTGCATTCAAGTCACAGAGCTAAGCATCAGTTTCTCTCAAAAATAAACACCTGCAGTCTTTGGAAAAGAAAAAAAAAAAAAATTTATCGCCTGTTTGTCAAGTATTACTTCCTGTCTGGGTAACCAGAAATGACACCTCCTCGTTTGTTTTATTCAACACAAGAAAAATAGAAACATGTTATTTTTATTGACATCATACAAATTAAGCATGGACATATGCCCTGTAGTTGCAACCATCTTAAATTTGGAAAGAGTCGCAACTTTGGAAACAAATGCAAAATTTATTACTACTTCGTAGAGACGAGCTGTAATCACACCACTGACCTGTTAGCACTTTTCAAGTTAATATGTGAACTTGTAAGCAAATACTTAGACATTCACACATTCCAGCAGTGTGTACTTTACCAGTCATTTGGAGTTTGTGTCCACCTGTTGAACACAAGTTCAGTATTCACTGTCTTTTAGCTCTGTTTTTGTCTCCACTAAGTCCCAAATTACATGGCTGCTGAATTCTCCACCATGTTTACCAGATAGTTGCTAATTTTGTCAGAAAAAACAGTAGAATTATGGGTCATGAAACAAAAAACAATTTGTTAAAAGAAGCCAAAATGCTCCATAGAGCTGAGAGGAACGACATAAAACATGCCGATGCTATGTGACTTTTTAATGTATTGATACAGGAGAGGCACTCTGTATGTGTGTGGTGTACAGTCTGTATCCTGTCTGTGAATGTCAGTCTCATGACTCACTTGTATGCAGAAACTCTGCTATGTAATAGACATTAACCACAGCATTTTGTTATGAAATAATAGTGTAACCACAAGAGTTACAAATGATACTGATTAAGGTTCTGTTTCATTCAGGTCAAACAGAGTCAGGGTGCTGTTTTTGTGCATGTTGGCTCACTGGAAAGGCTTAATGAGCCATTAATTAGTCATTGTTAACACCTGTTTGATATCAGTGTGGCTGCTGGGAACAAGGTATCTACAACAAACAGCCACTGAAGGTCTCTCTTCTGCTGTTACAGAGAATATTTATCTGTGTTGATAAAATAGGCTGACTTTTTCCAGAGATACTTGTTTTCTTTGATTACCTTAAATTAATCACTTCAGTAAGCATGATGACAATTATGGTAAAAGAGATTCAGATTTTGTCAAAAATATATCACCCAGCCCTGAAAGATTAACAGACATACACGAAAGTAATCATTAGTTGCAGTCTTAATTATGCCATCAGCCTCACATTATAGACAATAACATGATCTTTTGTTGTTCTGTCCAAAGGATGTGGAGTTGAGTCCAGACCCCAACGAGATCAAAAGCCACTGTTACGTGAGCAAGGAGGAGCTGAAGGAAATGTTAGAGAAAGCCAAGCGCAAGGAGCTGGAGATCACCCCCTGGTTCAGCCTCATCGCAGAGACCTTCCTCTTCAGGTGGTGGGACAACCTGCAGAACCTCAAGCAGTTCATGGATCACGACAGCATCCACCGCATGTAACCACGGACCGGCATCAGGCTCTACCTCCGGTCATTTCAAACCTTAGGTTGTACCCTCCTGACACACAAGCACAGCTGAGCTGCTAGAGACCCCCGATGTCTGATGTAGAATAGTAGGCATCGCTTGCTACGTTTGTCGAGGCAGTAGTAAGTGTAGGAGCTCTACAGCAAGAGAGGAAGCAGAGAGTGTCAAACGTAAGAAATGATGAGGTTCACAATAGGTTTGTAGCTCTTATCTACACATGAAAGGTGATGAAGTCAGGCCGTTAGTCCTCAGCATTTAAAAAACACATCAGCTGCACACTGGATTTACAGACTGAACAGAAATAAAGACATGTCACGTGGTATTTTATTAGGTAGAAAAATGCAATGTTACACTGACAACTCCATGAAGAGAATAACCTATTTTTCTATAAACACGTAAAGTGCCTGAGAACAGGTCATTAGTTTGAGATGAACAGCAACAACCACTATCGCTCTATATATTGTTGACAACAATATCTGTAAACAAGGTATAAATTTGTACCCTTTTACACAATAAAATATTTGATTGTGGTCATTTTCATTAGTTTTTTTTTTATTGCTTTCAGTCACTTTCCAGAGTAGGTTTGGTTGTTTCAGTGTAGTTTTTATTGTTTAAAAAAGTTTAGTTTTTGTTTAGTTTTTATTAGTTTCGGTATTAGTTTTAGGGTTTTTTATAATTGTAATATGGGGGAATTGGTCAGGGGGAACATTTAAAAAGTTCAGAATAGGTATTACAATACAAACACTGCACTTTGACTCACAGTCATGTAGACATCTCAGTCTCAATAACCATATGCACTCGTCCCTCCTCAAATTTAACCAGTTTCAAAAAGAACAAAACTAAAGATATTTCCTGAATATTTTTCATTTTATTTTAGTTAATTTTGTAAGTACACAGTATGCTTTCAGTTAGTTGATTCAGTCAGTGGATTGCCGTAAATAAGATCTCCAGGGTTCCTCCGCAGTATGGAAAAGTATGGAATTTGATTTTTAGTCATTTCCAGGTCAGGATAAGTATGGAGACAAGAATAAGAGAATATGGGAAAATATGTTTCCAGACTACTGCCCCTATTCTATTTTTGAAAAAACAAAACAGAGAATTTCTTAAATAAATTGATTGTACAAGTGTTTTTCATGGAGCAGGCAGCCAGCGCAGCCAGAATGTTTACCACTGTGTGAGAGTGTGGGCAGGAGTGAGCTTGATTTTGTTGAAAACAAGTCAAGAAGTACGGCGTGCATCTGATCACACACTACACAGATCTCCCTCCATCACAGCCTGCTAACAGCTCTGACCCAAGCGCCTTACTTGATTAACTGAACCAAATCCAGACATTCACGACCAAATTAGTATGAAAGAGCATATGGCAACATCTTTGAATTATATGTAGGGGAGACTAGAGGGAATTGTAACGGGGTAATTGTAACACACTCCATTCATCCAATCAGGAGCAGTAATAATGTCTAAAGTTTAGATGACTGTGAATTTAAGTTAAATTAAAAAATTTAACTGGTTTGATTTTGAATTTTTTTAAAGAAAGGGTTTTGGGCTATTGATATGTGCAGTGCCAATTTTAAATGCCTAATGGACTGGTTGCACACTAAACATAGACCCCACTGTGTGCTGGCTGGAGCTCTGATCAAGCCAATCAGAGGCAGAGGAGGGCCCAGTCTTTCCGCAAGGCATACTGGGTAGGCAGATCCAGCAAGTCTTGATAGTTTCTCCTGGTTGGAGGTGGGAGGACAACAAATTTACACCCTCTCATGTTAAAGGTAAATATCGAATGTTTTTATTGTTAATTTCAGCATTCACATAGTGATCACTAATTCATTTGTTTGTCTAAATTATGTTAAGTTTTTATCTTTTCTTTTGTTGTCATTTGTTGTGACAGGTGGGAGGGCAAAATGAAGTGTTAAAGGGAATCTGAAGTATAAAGTATTTATGTGGTGATTAATGTTCATCATCAGGCAGATTTTTACTCGTCCTGACTCGTCAGGCCAGTCAAGAATTTAATAAATTCACTGGGAGCAGTTTGACATATTGTCTCTGTGCCAATGCTTGAACAAGAAGCTCCCACAGAAGCAGCCGCAGCTCTAAGTTCTCTGTGGAAATAAAAGAAAGACTCTTCAAAGTGAGAAAATGTAAAAGGAAATCAAATTTGTTTATAATGTTCTTCAGGTGACTGAAGAGTTGTTGCTTCAACTTAATATCTTATTGAACATGTTCTCTCAAGTACAACTGTACAACTCCTGTTTACTTTATTAGAAACGTTAATTTGTTTTGAATCATTACAAAATCAACTCAACCTGTCTTCCAAATTGTGCACGTAATGATCAAAAAAATTTGATCCCAGATAATGTCAAGTTTCATAATGATATCAGTGTATCGCCACATTTAGTAATCATTTTGGTCAAATAGATGGCACATAATGCTGTTTTTGAAATGGGCCTTCCAGTAGGTGGCAGCAAACACCTGCACCTTTGAGGGTCATACAAGAGCCAAATGCTTAAAATCTCACTGAACTGGTCTCCTCACAAAAATAAATTTCAACAGTGTCAAAAGTCTACGTGTACTTATATTTATAGCCATTAAGCATCTGAAGTGTTTTGTTTTTAATTATGTTTTGGGACTTTATGCCTTTACTTGATAGGACAGCTGAAGTTAGAGAGGACAGCAGGGAGAATCGCTCACTGCTGCACTGCACCATGCAACACCCAATCACCTATATTGTATCAACTATAGTCATCTGTATATTCATATGCTGCAGTTGTCCCAATGACCACAAAGAAGTGACTTCAACTTCAAATACACACTGCTAGAGAAGGAACATAAAATGCAGGGTTATAGAACTGCTTTCATGGTGTCAAATAAGCATCAAGTTAAATTTTTTATTGAATAAGAGGTGCTTTATTAGCAAGCTCAATGCATGTTCTGCACATTAACACTAAGGCACATTACCCATTTCTGTTAGAGCACTAAAGCTAGTAGACATGATACATCAGATACATTTTAAAGCTTTCATTGTATGACCATATAAAAAACAATAATTAGTAAGCGGAAATAGACACACTTGTAATAAATGTGCACAGATTTCAACATACAAAGTTGTATCCAGTTTCTATACTGACAACATAAGTAGGTTAATACTGATATACACTCACACATGAGGCCATATATGAGGCCAGTTTCCTGAACAGAGATGGAACCACGAAACCTGGACAAAATCAGAAGTCAGTGGCCATATAACAAAAAAATTCCATAGTATAGGCCAAGCCTATTCAATTGGTGGCCTGTTGGCCAATACTTGCCCCTCCATGACCTCAATAAGGCCCTTTGAGGATTCCTAAATATTACAGAAGTAAAACTAATTTCTTCAAATGGGAGAGAGGCTGATGAGCCAATTCATTTGTAATGTCTGCTGTTAAGCAGAGACAGTTACTATTTGAAAGATTATTTTAACTCAGGCTGTTTTAAGCAGAGTAAATTTGGGAAGAAAAAAGAAGTTAAATGCAACATTTTGTTTATTAAAACAAGCTACTTCTGATGTAGGATTACAAAGGTCCATTGTGTTTTCCTGCACTTTTGTACATCATGTTTCTTTTACAACTGTAAACACTAATAAAGTGGAGGAAAAAAATAAAAATGTCCATTAATTCCATTCAAATTCATAACTTTACAGATCATACAGCAAATTTAAATGTCTGGTCTCATGACACTGTACTTTTTCTTTTTTTTTGTCAAATCTGCCCCTTTAAAAAACATAACTGAATAGGCCTGGTCCAGGTCTTGTTGGTGCTTGTCCAGAGCACTACCTCATGTCTTTGCTGGTCAACATGTAGAGGACAGAAATATGAAAGTGACTGGCACAGACAATTTACAAACATACTATGAGTGAGGAAACTGGCACAGTACAAGCAAATCCACAGTGAGAACACGTTCTAGTTGTTGTCACAATGATTCAGTTTCATACTTGAAGGTACACACAGATCTGGGTTTTCAGAGGTTTATAACCCACTCCCAGAGTTTGGCATTTCATTAAGGAAAAACTAAATTTTATGTCTTTGTAGTGACATGACATTATAGAGTGCATTGGGAAGCATGTGCATAGGAAACATTAATATATATACTCCATGTGCCAAAACAGCTGCAGCCACAAAGCTACGAGGGTATATGTACATGATTACGCTACAAGGAAGTGCTACAGCCATCACTATACTTGGTTATCTTGGTGCGTAAAAAAGTCTTATATATGTATTATAACTTGATGCTGCACCCGTCAAACAGGGATAAAAAGAATTGGCAAGCTCTTACGATACATAAAAAAAACAGGCTAGTTTACAACCAGTGCTGTACTTCTGCAATCATAATGATGTCTTCCATAAGGTATCCTGTTTGAGTAAGTGCTACAGAAAGAATAAATGTGTAAACCCTTGTGCTGTTGATCTATTTTAAAGAGTGTGATTCCCTGCCAGTAAACTTATTCTTTAAAAACAATGGAATGATTATGTTTGTTTCCCTTTTAGAAGGATAATTGAGATTATTTGTAGTAGGGTTGCCAGTGGTACTTATCCATAATCAGTGTATTAACCTACAGAAGATGGTGGTCAGTATGGCTTCAGTTTGGGGAAGCAGCAGGAGCACTGCAAAGCAATGCACTGCTGAAGACAGGGTCAGCAGAAAAACATATTTAGCCATATAAAAATAAGCCTATATCAGTTTAAGTGTTTGTTTTATTTAGAATATTACTCTTTCCAAACAAACCAAACTCCATTAAGTGAGAAATAGTAACATTTGGCTTATATGACAGCAGTTTCCCATTGGAAAAGGCTCTGTGACTGTAAAGTAAAGCAGTGAAAACATTTTTTAATACAGCGTACACTTAAAATGATTAAGATTTTGTTTTAGATTGGCCTGTTTTTGCTACCCTGTCTACAGCAGTATATTCCTCAGCTTCCTGCACCGGTGCTCCTGCTGCTTCTCCAAACTGGGGCGTGTTGACTGCCATCTGCTGTAGGTAACTAACCTCATCAACCCCACTTGAAATATTCTGAATTGTCCCTTTAAATTGCAGTAGCACTGAATAACAGCTAAAATTAACACACACGGGTGTAAAAATCTAACAATAACTGGGTCTATTTTGACACTTTATAGAAGAAGCAGGTTGGTCAACAAGGGGTGAGGAAAGTGTAGGAAGGACACTTGTGTAATTGCGTAATGAGATGAACCTGTTATATGCTTTCTATCTGCAGGAGATGAGACTAATGGTCTGTGTCTGGATTCTCCCTTGTAGTATCAGATGGTCCCTGAAGGGTCTGGTGCAGGATTGGTGGAATTGGGTGGGATCAGCTTCATGGTATTGAAAAAGTCAACCAGTTGACTCGGTACTTCTGCCAACACACTCTTTGCAAGAGCTTCTCGAGGGGCCTGAAGTGCAAAAGGAGGAGTTTAGAAAGACAATGAAGAGAAAAACAAATCTATATTCTTTCAAGAATTGGCTTTGTGATCATTATCACCAATGATTTGATTAAAAGAAGGAGCGTGAAGGATTAATAGAAAGTCACGGAGATGAAGACAGTTCAAAAGGAAAACTCTGCTCTTTTATATTTATGATGATTTGTTTTTCATTTTTTCACAATGCCACTCTTCTCTCACTTTTTGGCAACTTTCAGAGGAGTTGTTTCTACTTTATAGGTACAGCAGCAATATTGCTTCCTCCTTTCTTCGTAGTTTTGTTTGGTTTCAAATTTCAGGTTTACCACAGAAATGAGCTCAAAATTAAACTGGTCACGATTGTTGACCAATTATTGACTATAATTTATTTATATCAGAAAATAACTGAACCCGAACAAATAGTTTTCACCAGTTTGGGCTGCATGACTTGTGCCCATTGTGGCATGCAACATGTTTTTTACAAACCAGCCATGCAAACAATGACTGGATTGTGTGATGAGTCAGGATAGAAGTCCACTGACTCACACCAGACCCTGAAATTTACTGCTAATGATGAGTTATTGTAGCTGTGCTGTAAATATCTTCACATTATGTTGTCTACATTGTGCTACACAAGCACAACAATTAGAATTTGAGATACCAAACAAAACAATAAAATAAGCTTAACAGTGAAAATTGTCACCAGTTGTTTTATTTCAGGGCTCTAGAGAGGAGTTTTCCCTTTAATGTAAACAAGAATGTGTTTCTGAGACTAGTAGACAGACAGTACAACAGAATTTATTGTACTGTCTCTCTCACTCTGCACTAATGATGAGTCTTTAGCAAAAAAAGAGTTGGAAAAGGTGGAAGGAGTAAAGACAAATGAGGATAGCAATCACTACATGCAGTGATTCATGCGTTCATACGTTTCAGTGAGGCACTTATTCATAGAGGCCAAGCAAAGGCTAGGACGGTGGTGGGGGTTATGACTGAAATATCTGGGGTACCCTATGAAGGATTGGGATCGTGGGGAGGCTTCAATTTGAATAAAGTGAAGAAGGAGGCCAACTGCTGAGGTAACTCGGCCAATACACTTTGGGCAAGAGCCTGGGTGGGTGCCTGAAAAGAGATAAATACACAAGGCACACATGTAAGCCAGGTGAGATCTCGAGGGGGCTGAGGGGAGGGGAGTCCCTTGGTCTGGGCGTGTGTTCTGGCACTGGATGTGGACACTGCTATACTACTCTATGTTTGGATTTGTACTTCTGAAGGTACGAGGTTCATTTATTTATCTGCAACACAAGGCTGTACAAAGAAATTCTAGTTGTAGTCCCTTTACGCTACTCACAAAACAAAAATTACATAATTGGATGAATAACAAGTCATTAAAATTAAAAAATATTAGTTTTTTATGGTGGAGTGCGCAGGATAAATTGAGTGGCCAGTGACCCAGTGAATGTTTAGAAGAATGCTTGAAATACATGCAGTGATGAATCAGCTGAAATCACAGCAAACATTACTGCTTTATATAAGGTATACATACCTTATATAAAGCAGTGAGTAATATAAAAGGCGTCTAACTCTCTTTTTCAGCACAACTTACATTTTCAAACTGCCTGAATGGCACGAACTGGACGATGTCTCTCATGGCGGCCTCGCCAGTCTGAGAGCGCAGACGCCCGTCGTCCCCATCCAGGAACTCCATGGCGCTGAAGTCTGCGCTCCCTACTCCAACAATGATGATGGACATGGGCAGACGGGAGGCGTTGACGATGGCGCTGCGTGTCTCATCCATGTCTGTGATCACTCCGTCAGTGATGATCAGCAGAACAAAGTATTGCTTTGGGAAGACAGCAACAACAGAGATAACGGATCAATAATCAATAGCTTAAATGTTTGCAAGGTTTGATTAAGACCACAAAAGTTTCTTACATTGTAATCTGACATGATACATATCAGCTACAGTATAATGCTGCCTTCCACACAACTCAAACATTTCCAGTCTTCAATGGAACACTACTCAAAGTGGGGAGTTCATCCAAATGGTTAACTATCAGCTAAAAGAAAATGTAAAGTATATTTGCCTGTATTTATTTAAGATAATACAGTACATACTTCCACATAGTAAATTCTTTTAAGTTTTGGGTGTAAATTGATGTCAAAGTATGTTGCCAATGTTATAAAATTATGTTTACGGTTTCCTCCTCAGTTTAAGTTATATATACACACACACAAGCAGGCTGCACTGCTGAGAGTTCAACTGTGTGTACACTTGCCAAAGAAATTTGTCACCATCAGCCATGTTTTTGGCTGGACCATTTTTGACAGCCCAACAAACACTGTTGTCCGTGAGTTAAACATGATTTAAACCATTGGTGCAGCCGGCCGTGTGGTGTTTCCCCATTGGCAGTTGCACTTTCAAAATGAATCAGCATGACTGTCTCTATGACACCACCAGGGGGAATACCGCCTACCTACTTGTGCATGGAGTGAGGGAACAAAACAGAAGTTGGAAATTTCAACTGCGAGATTCTGACCTCTGACTCTGACTGGAACACAGCATGACATTTCCAGTCAAATCGCTATGTTTTTTTTTAGTTTTCCTCCTCCAATTCATTTGAGCTTCATTTAAAAGTGGCTGCTGCCAATGGATGTTATTCACCTGCAATTAGAGCAATGAGATGCATGAAATGCAGGAAGGTGAGTCACACCACGAATTGAGATGATTGCTCAACATTTAACTATGGCATTAGCTGGCACTTTAAATAAGTTAATTATACCTAAAATCAGAGGAGAGTTACAGATATATCCAGATATTAGTAATGTAAGCACCTCTCCTGGGCAGACAAATTATACATTTTTTTTTTTTTTTTAAGTTATTTTTTTGGCCATTGTGCCTTTATTGACAGTGACAGCTGAAGAGTAGACAGGAAACAGGGCAGAGAGAGAGGGGATGACACGCAGCAAAGGGCCGAGGGCGGGAGTCGAACCAGCGGCCGCTGCAGAGGACTATAGCCTCCATACATGGGTCGGACGCTCTACCCACTGAGCTAAACATCCTCCAAATTATACAAAATTTAGCACTTTATAAATCCCGCTTGAGGATATTTACTTTTTACATTTTGTTGTTAGTTTTCTTTATCTCACACACGTGCACCCGCACAACCTATCAGTGTTTCTCACACATACAGTAGATTTTAATTAAGTATATTTGGCAACTCATTTAGCTTCTTTCTTTTTTGTCCATCCGGGGGAACGACACCATCCCTGACTGATTATTTATGGACAGTCTCTCCTCGCTCTACCTCATACCTGTTCATCCTGCATTTGTGAGAAGGGTCTACTGACAATCGCACATGCTCTGCAGAGAGTCTCCTGTTTAAGGCATACTGATGCTGCCTTTTTCAATCATGTGTCATGTTGGTTTTGATCACTGTGACAGGCTATGATAGCCTCCTCCACACATTGGTAAAAAAATACAAGACAAGAGTTGTGTTTTTTGGCAAGTTTATAAAACCTACTGTTGATGATTTAAGTCAAATCAGACACATACACTAAAATAATATGGGGAATTAAGTAGAATTAAAATTGTGAAATAAATAATAGCCTACTAGAAATAGGGAAATGTCCCAATTTCAAATATTTTCGATGCCCCAACCTGCCTTAGTTACACAGTCATTCTGTGGGAAACACTGCTGTAACATAGTTCCAGCATGCCCCTCCAGTTAACAAGCCACTGAGCTACTGCTACTGCTGCCCCAAATGACACAAATCCAATAACCATGAGCCTGGTTTCTGAAAATAGCTTAAACAGGTAATTACTATGGTATTATAGAACTCCTGTTGCTCTGGATCGAGCCATTATCAAATCATCCTCCTGCATTGTGAAAATCTTCACATGATGGGCTTTAACCAAATGTTTACTGCAAGTATAAATGAGGCTGGGGCAATAATGACCAGTGACCTTTTTACACGGGCTGTTTCAGCCAAAAGACTAAAACTGCCTCTCTAAATACTCACTGATGCAGTGGTCTGCTGCAGGGCTTGCTTAGCAAAGCAGGCCACATGGTTGATGATGGGGGAGAAGTTGGTGGGACCATAGAGTTTGACCTGGGGCAGACAGACCCTGTATGCCTCCACCACACCTTCAATGCCTATGCACACAAACACAGACACATAATATAATCTATAAAAACGGCATGATAATCTGTCAAAGTCCACTGACAGTGCAATGATTTGTTAAAATACCTGCACAAAATGGATTTGATGGGTCGAAATTGAGAGGAAACTCATGTGAAACCTGTTAGAGAGTAAAACAATTTCATCAGGTATCGTTCCTGTGCCAAACCATATTTTCTTTTCCACCGGATTCAAAGTCCATGCAAGCATCACTTTTCATGCGTTTGCAGTTTTATATTTAGATCCTTACCTGATATAAGGGAGGGATTTGGGCTCCAAAGCCAAAGGCAGGAAACATCTTGTCACTACACAGGAGGGACAAACAACACATGTACTTAAGTGACAGAATATTTTGTCATTTAAACGCAAAACATTGCAGCCATACAAGCTATCTTGCCAATAAGTTTGTAGTGGTTTGTCACCAGGACAGCTCAGAAAGTTAGAAAAAAAGATTTTTATGCAACTAATGGGGGACGGTGTAATGGGCATGTCTTCAAAAATTTACTTTGCACATATGCAAATACTGTATGTGAAGTTTTCAATGTGTACAGTGTGATTTGTGTGTCATTTATACCTGTCATAGTCCTGGATGACATTGCCAACAGACCAGATAGCAGTGAGGTATTCATTAACGCCCTGAGGACTGATGTAGTGCAGAGACTGAGGAGATCTGGGGTCCCCATTGGAGCCAGTGAAGTCAATGGCCACCTGTGTGGTAATAACAGAGACAGCCTTATTAGTGAACCAAAAATACAAATAAATAAAAATAGACATAAATGGAGAGGCCAAAACTTACAGTGAAGTTGATCTGACAGCCTCCCATGATATAATCCAGGAAGGTATACTCCTTCACCACCTAAAAGAGAGAACAGGAGAACATGTCATCAAATCCACGCTGCTGCTCAAGTCCACGGATTAATCTCACAAATGAACACGTTCAACATAAAAAAAAACATGGCACCACACCTGGCACAGCTTCACGCTCACAACACCAGAGTTCTTGTAGCCTTTCTTCTTCTGTTTCTTTTTACTGTTGACACATTCAAACTCTGCCTGAGGACAAAACAAAAACAGCAAGGGTGTCAATGTCAGAGGACCATAAAAACTTAAAAAGTCTGCTGGAAATTTACATTTTGCTTATTCACAATGACTTGTGGGCTTTGACCATCATGAAACCTGGGGTTCCTACACCATGTCAAATTTAAGCACTTTTCAAGGTGCATTTTCAAGTAAAAACCAAAAACTGAAACCGAAACACAAAGTTCCATGTTTCAAAATGGGTCACCTGGCTGTCAGTAGATATTTATACAACCTGGCTGTGCCAATATCTGACTTTTTTTCATCTAAAAAGCAAACTATCTAGCCAGGTAGCATTTTTTTAACTTTATTTAAGTAATGCAAATGCAATATGTAATTTAAAAAAAACCTCAATGATTTGAACATCATGTCTTTTGTGATGTCATTGTTTTCACTGATCCAAAACAAACTCAGGTTGCTGCTGTGTCTGTTGCTAACTTTGGTTAATGCCGGACAGTAACTACTGTGAGGTTTTCAAAGTGCATTAACCAAACACTGTTTTAATGATGATTAAAATTTGAAAAAGTGATACATATCGCTAGGAATATTACCACGGTTTATCGTGAATTGTTCCATCTCTACAACACCACAAAATAAAAGCAGAATGACCAGCCTCAAGCTGGTTGAGATGGTTCAAATAATCGTTCAACTGTTCCAAACAGAGTTAACAAGCAAACAAACAAACAAACACAAACAGAGACGTCACACACATACCGGGGATGTTCGCGATGCTTCTTGAAGGCGTGTCATTGTGGTCTCAAAGGTTCCGATAAGATCATGTGAGCCATCGTTGTCATAGTCATAACATTCAACCTGGGAGCAGGTAAAAACGCATAGTGACGCGGCAGGCAAGAAAACTGTTCTTTCACATAGAAAACAGAAATAAAAATAAAGGGTCAGTTCCTCAAAAACTACAAAAAAAATTATCCAGACTTCACTTTGAACTGCTTTTAAAAGGAACAGTCCCTAGGCAATGCATTCACAGCCAGATTTATGCATTATCCAAAGTCCTCAAAACTCTGTTCACCTCCATTATATTGGGGTCTAAAAAGTCAGTCCAAATAAGACCAAAAGTATCTTCAACACCAGATACCACAAGTGGTCAGTTGAGACTTTCTTTTTTGGTAATTCCAGTGAACTAACCCTTTAAGTTTATTTAAAAAAACTGAAAGTGTAGAGGACAGAAGAAACAAAAACATGCAAAAGTGAGATTCAAAACACAGCTCCTTGTAATAGTAGTGTACTAAACAGATGCTGACATTAAAATGACTCAAAGAAGAATATGTGTAGTTTCAGACAAATGTGTTTTTATGGCAGGTCGAGTTGGTTGACGGAAACTTCAACTGCTAGGTTGGTGTCTTCGATTCCTCCCCATCTACTCCATTCACACACTTCACCCATTAAGTGATGGTAAGATGAAAAAAGACAAACACTGTAACGCACTGGGTAACTCACTTGTACTGTATGGTTGGAAACAGCTTCCTTCCTGACATGTTCGCTTCAGAAGTTGAAAAAATATATATCGTCAAGCTAGCACTACATATACTACAATCAATAAATATGTTTTAAGACACCTGAGAGAGCTTGGAAAACTATTTACACCTTAAAGAAATGTTGTATTACGTCTTCACCATGAATATATATACAGTATATAGTGCTACTGATGTCAAACCAAAATAAGCAATGCAGTTGCAGATGCAAGTGGCAGTTTAAACAAACACATTCCAGATGTGCAAGTAGTTGACATATTATGAATAAGTATTATGAGTACTTTTATAGGTTTGTCCATGTCTCCTCCACAGAGCGACTGCAAGGGGATTCGAAAAGGTCTCCATGTTGGATTCAAGTTGTTCTTCACCACCTAAGGACAGAATTAATGAAAATTTAAAAAGTGCAGGATACAGAATCGAGAAAAAAATTATATGAAACTTGTGCAGATTCTTTAAGTCCAACAGAAATCATATTTTGTCATCCCCCTCAACCAAAAACATTGACTGTGTCAATTCTGTCCTATGAACAAAAATTAGAGTTCAATATTTAGGGCCAGCTTTGATCCCCTGATAGATAAACTCTGGAATAACATTCAGTTTTAGAGGACACTCCTGATTTCTTTATTAGGTAGAATAAAATGTTATTAAGATGATCTTTGCCACAGCTGTAATATCTCTTCCAGAACATATTAGTGTTTATTATTAAAGCATTCTTCAAACGGGATGATTCCTTCATTCTTTCATTTGTGTGGGATTATAAAATACACAGAATAATGAAGGCTCTTCATTGCAAATCTAAGACAAGAGGAGGACTGGGTCTGCCAAATTTCACTCATTATTATTGGGCCGCTAACATCTGCTCCATTGCCTACTGGCTGGATGATATCCAATAGTTTAGAGATGGAGGAGAAGACAGTTGACCTTTCATTGCTGGTACAGTGATTTTGTCACCTGTGCCACTAAGTAAAGTGAGCAACCCACTCATGTATAACACCATACACATTTAGAAACAAATTAAGAAACATTTTCAGCTTAGCAATACGTATTTCTTACTAGCAAATCCTTTATTTGCTCCCTCCTATTTAGATAGTGCTTTTCTTGCATGGAGGGAAACTGTAATGTGTAGTGTTGACGACCTATACCTAGAAGGAGCATTTGCATCCTTTCAACAGATTCAATAAAAATATGCTCTGCCACAGCTTGACTTCTTTAGATACTCCCTCACTTTGAGAGTGCAGGGCCGACAAATTGGATGGCTGTCTAAAACATTCTACTTAGTCTAAAAAAAAAATTTCTTGTCTACTCTGTTACAATACACTGCAGAGTATAGCCTCAAGGACGACTAACACCATTAAGGTAGAATGCAACGTAGAATTGGGTGAACAGTTATCAGAGATATTTGGGACAAGACCCTGGACTATATACATACATGTTCATTTAATGCATGGACACTGTTTAATACAATTTAAATTACTGCATAGACTGCACTATTCAAAGACAAAATTACACAGAATATTTCAGGAAATCTCACCACAGTGGATAGTGATGGAATTATTTAAAATTTATTTCTCAAAGATACTGGAGGTGGAGATAGAACCTGAGCCAGTACTAATCACCCAAGGAATATCAGAAAGGCTGAGGAAAATGCAGGCAGCTCAGCAACTCCTGTCATCTATCGGACTTCTCACTGTTAATAAGCTCATTCTTAACTCAATTTGGAAGAAGACAGAAGTGGCCTCTGTTAAGCTGGGGTAAAATAAGTAAAATCGTTTAATACATGCAACATTATGTAACACTCCTAGGGAGGGTTGAGTGCTAGGTGGCTATGGCCCCTTCTGTTTTTGTTCTGTTGTTCACTCTGTGATGTGATGACTATCGTTTCAGTTAACAATTGTCCATCTCACCGATATTTTTTACAGTGTTTGCTTGCTTTAAAAAGCAAAAGGAAGCATGTTTTATCTGAATGCCATGAATGATGGTGATACAATTTTTCACAATAAAAAAATATCTGAAACATTTAGTCATCTGTTTTTGCACAAAAGTAAAGCCAACAGGATAGATTTCTCTAATTCAATCACCTATAAATGTGATTTGTTTACTTCCTCATTTACAACGATCACATCAGATTAAAAATTCATTAATAAAACCTAATTGGTCTGAGAGTCATGACTGCTGTTTGGTGAGAGCACAGCAAGATGTAAACATCTAGTGTTGCATGGGGAACTTATTCCAACATTATGACTGATTTTTGATTAGACCTTTTGATTAGACTGATGGGAGCATGGCACAACAGGAATGTTATCTCAAAGGCTGTGGTGTAACACAGCTAGGACATCGGTGGTTCCTCTTTTCACACAGACAGTTGTGAATGAAAAACCAAAAACTGGAAGTTTAACAGGTAAACACAGTACTGTTCTTCTCCAAAAAGTCTTATTAACCCCTTCTGGGGAAATGGACAATTAAGTTATAACAGGAAATAAATGAAAGGCTAATATTGCAATACTTGTAAAGTATATTCTAGCTGTCTATTCATACACTCAGTAGCAGCACCATCTGTTGTATGAGTGCGCTTACCTCTGTCCTGTGAGCCAGCTGCCATCCAGTTTGTGTCTGCTTGTAGAATTCCAGGTAAGGGTCGGACTTCCCAAAGAAATCCTGTGAATGAATAAAGAAATGAAACATGCCAACTAGTAAATTGAAACCAGAATATCTAAAAATTAAACAGCTTTTAAGATTTCAGATAGAATCACCCATACCTTGTTATCTAGTTTCCTTGCTTCAACTTCAAAATTCACCACCCTGTTATCTTTTATTTCTTCTGCGCTAATCTAGAGCAGAATAAAGGATAAATAAATAAACAAGAGAGGAAAAATAAAATCAACAGCCAACAGCATTTCTCTTTAGCGCTCTCTGCCACTCACCGTGATGGTCCCTTTTCCTGCAGGTGACTTGTTCTTCAGGACAAGTGGTCGGGTCAATTTTTTACTGGACACGACCTAAAAGCAAGCAGTTAATAAAGAAGAAGAAAACAACAGCAAAAGAATAATGAATGAGCTCATCCTGCAGAGTAGTGGATGACTGCCACAGCCTCCAGACAACCAGGCAAATATCATCCAAACAAACATGTAGAAATGACATCTGGCATCAGATTACACTGAAAGAGTACACACAGCAACTGCTTATCAGGGATGTTCACTCTTGAGCTCTAACATGGTTCAGTAGTGGTATCTTATTACAACACCGTATGTATCCTTTGTGTATGTATCCTTACGATGCAGAGAAATGTGAACCCAAAATTTAAAAATTCTATTCAATGAAATTTAGAAGCAAGAAATTTAAACTTTCACCACACCTTACACTCATTTAGTAATTATCAGCATTAGGAGCTTAATGACGGCCTTGTATGAACATGTATTGTGAACAATGAGCCGCGTCCTGCCAGAGGAAGAGAGAAAAACGCCTTACCTGGCCCAGGGTGCACTCCAATTCCCCCAGGAAGTCATCATCACTCAGGTCAATAGTTTTGTTGTCAATGTCATAAATCCCAAACTTCAGTTTCTGCACTATTTCAAAGTAGTAGTCAATGACAAACTTTTTTGCAAACTTTGGGCTGAGGCAATTCTGGACTTTCTCTGTGCGTGCCACCTGTTGGGAAAGGTTGGATTGCATTGAGGTTTTTTTGCTACATGCACACATTTCAAGAGAGGCACTACATTGCTTTAAACTTTAACTTTAAGGGCATAAAAAGTTCTATGTATTGGCACACTTGCACTGATGAAACAGGAAATGGGTATGATGTGATTGCTGCTTTACGCAACACCGACTTTTCCATCAGGGGTTAACAATTAACACTGACATAACCGTCACACCTAGGTCAAATTTATTATTGTTATTTTTTAAATCATCCATATGTAATTTTTATCAGCTTCTCAGAGCAGAGAAAGTTTCTTAAGAATGCATTTTGCCTTTCAAAAATGATATTTTGGAATACTGAGTGTGTATGACACTCGGACAATTAAATCAACCTTATTTTAGCAGCTTTACACCTGGTCACTAATATCAACTGCAAATCTGTAAGTGCTCTAATATCAAATCCATGCACAGAAATGCTACTGACCTCATACCACTGGGAGTCAGAGCTGTTCATTAATAGGACACACAGAGGGTCAGACTTCGAGCCGATGTCTTTGTCCAGGAGATGATCACAGGACACAGTCAGCTCCACCTTGGTTACACACTGGGCAGCCATGACTGACTAGAAACAAGCTGAAAGAAAAGCACAGGCCCAGAGAAACATTACTGTGTTCATATGCTTGTTTAACCACAAGCTTGTTATGACGTAAAACACTGAGGTCAAGCCAGCACACAACTAGAAACACTTGGTCAAACCAGCCCACACGTTGTTTTGCGGTGCGCGCATATATGGCACATTACGGTAATAGCGACAAACGCCTCATTTCAAAGTAAAAGCAACCTTCCAAAAAACCCGAGGACGTCAGAAATGCGCACGTCAATTTCACGTAATCTTTCAAAATAAAAGCCTTTTACACGTTCGTATTTCCGTTGCATTAGGCCAAAAGTTAACATTTAAAAAAAAAACAACTATCCGTTATAACTGGACCGTTCCACTTCAGACTGATAGTACTTGACCTCAGGATGACATCCAGAAAAAATCAGCTCTATCTGAAGTGGAATTTAAGATTAAAAGCCCTCTCAACATTGACACTAACTGTACTGTATGTACACTAGGATTATTATTTTTTTTTTTTAAACTACCCGTTATAACTGGACCGTTCCACTTCAGACTGATAGTACTTGACCTCAGGATGACACTCAGAAAAAATCAGGTCATCTGATGTGGAATTTCAGAATAAAAGCCCTCTCAATTTTGACACTAACTGTACTGTATTTGCAGTAGGATTAATAGTTTATGCAAAACTACCCAGTTATAACTGGACCGTTCCACTTCAGACTGATAGTACTGACCTCAGGATGACACCAGAATAAAATCAGGGCAATCTGATATGGAATTTCAGAATAAAGCCCTCTCAATTTTCAAATTTTCTGTATTTATCTATAGTAAGATTATATTTTGCAAAACTACCAGTTATAACTGGACCGTTCCACTTCAGACTGATAGTACTCGACCTCAGAATGAACATCCAGAAAAAATCAGCTCTATCTGATGTGGAATTTCAGATTAAAAGCCCTCTCAACTTTGACACTAACTGTACTGTATGTACACTAGGATTAATAGTTTTGATGGTTTTTTTTTGGTTTTTTTTTAAACTACCCGTTATAACTGGACCGTTCCACTTCAGACTGATAGTACTTGACCTCAGGATGACACTCAGAATAAATCAGGGTCATCTGATGTGGAATTTCAGAATAAAAGCCCTCTCAACTTTGACACTAACTGTACTGTATTTGCAGTAGGATTAATAGTTTATGCAAAAACTATTGAGGCGTTTGTCGCTAATTACCGTAATGTGCCATATATGCGCGCACCGCAAAACAACGTGTGTGCTGGCTTGACCAAGTGTTTCTAGTTGTGTGCTGGCTTGACCTCAGTCTTAAAACTAACTGACTGTGGTGTGTAGATTGTGGAGATACCAGTCAATATCCGTTTGCCCAGGAAGATGGGCTTAGGTTATTTCTATGAATAGAAATGTGTTACTAATAAAAAGATAAATGCTTTTACAGGAAGCAGACAACCGTGTTGTTTTAAAGATTTTTACTTTAATGTTACAACTGGCTCGTCACAGTGACATACAAAACAGTTAACCAACCGACGATTTACGCCACAAAATCAGAGTTTAACCAGCTGGCTAGATTCATACATAACGTTTGTGTTTATGGCTTCATACAACTGCACCGAACTACGGTGCCTCACTAAGACAAGTCCTAGTGAAAATGAGTCTGATGGAAAATGTGACACAATAACTTCAGCACTAATTAAGTGTAGATGGCTGGTGGGGAGGATCAAAACTGACTGCTTACAGAAAGTAAACCAGCTAACGCTCGAAGGCTAAGTGGGCTCGAAAAAATACATGCTAGCGTTAGTTAGCAACATTAGCTGGTTCGCCGCGTTAACTCCCGCACATAATTAGTTGCTAATTAAAATTCAGACTTACCGTAGAAAGTGCTCGGACACCTTGCAAGACTCACAGGAAGAAAATACTGAACGTTATGTGGTGCTATTTTTTAACTCTGCTGGGTGGTATCGCCCTGTCGACGAAAGTGACGCGAGCGCTGTCTTCGGAAACGTCAACGCCCAGCCGCGAGCGAGCCGCACCCCCACCCCCCCCCTCTCCAAGTACATAATGGAATCAACCAGTTTGTGTCACTCATGGCGCATTTCGGATCGATATGAGTCAAACGGTCATGTTTTTGGTAATGATATTGTAATTTGTTTTGAAAATAATTCAGTGGACAAAACGTTAGCTTTTTAATCAAATTTATTATTATTATTATTATTGTTGTTATTATTATTATTATTATTATTATTAGTATAGTAGTAGTAGTAGTAGTAGTAGTATTAGTATTATTTGCAAATTATACATACAGAAAATGAAATGGACCAACAGAAAACCAAACTATTAACCTGGATTACAATTCCCCAGTCAAGCAGAAAAACAGAAAACCAACAAAGACCCAAACAATTTTTTAAAACATATAAAATTATTGACTAATGCAACAAATTTATTAATGTTCTCCTCTATTTCATCTTTTTCCTCCTATATATTATTTTACTTTTCCTGAGTGTCAAAGCATATTATTTGTTATTATGTATATATTTTTTTGCCATAACTTAAGTGCCTACACAAAGTGCCTAACCCTGGCACTTTGTTTCCTTTTTTCGTACCTTAAAATTGTTGTTCGATCTATCTATATCTATCTATCTATTGACATACAGGCATTTAAAATTAAGCTAAATGTAAATATAAAGTATACACTTACAATATAAAGTGACAGTAAAGTGAAGAGCCTTAACTTTTCTTGAAGATGCACACATCCTAGAAAAAAAAATCCAGCGTTACAACAATTTGAGCTGCTCTTTGAATGATTTAAAATATATCTCATTCTGTTGACTGAGAAATAACATTCAAAATGGAGAAAGAAATGTGCATACAAATAATGTATTCATTGTGTCCAGTGGAAAAAACAGAACTACCAGGTCTGGCGTATGCCTGTGCCAATCAAGTTGCAGTTTACATCCATGTCTGTCCAGACTTGTGTGTGTAGTAGGGATGTTGAAGGAATTTACTAAAACGTGTTCAGTGTTTTTTGGGAAATGGAAGTTATCACTGAAGTGACACGTGTGGTTCCAGTGAATAATTTCCAGTAAGAAACTTAGAGACTATTTTTACAGAGGAGTACAGGAGACTCAAAGAGTTGAACATTATGTCATAATGAAGTTGACCTTTTGGATATAAAATGTCATGACATCATCATTTTATCCTATTAGACATTTGGTGAAATGTTGTTATAATCTGTGTATGAATTCCTGAGTTATGGCCAAAGACATGTTCTATAAGACCGTGAAATTTGTCCTCAAAAATTTGATCAGTTCATCTCGAAGTCCAAATGAATGTTTGCACCAAATCTGAAGAAATTCTGTCAAAGCCTTTTTGAGATATCACGTTCACCAGAATTGGATAGTGATGGTAGGTAAGGACAACCCAAAAACATAATGCTTCTGATATGGCTATGCTATCGCTAACAGAGGCATGAAAAATCCTATTAATTTCAGTATTTAATTTACACCCCTTGATGTACACTTTGTCTAACTTTCATGATACACACACAAACAAATTTTAACAATGCACTAAACTAGTAATGAATTATGAACACCATTTTGTGAAAATACGTACAATATTTCTTTAATGTCATGACATAAAGGCAGTAGCACAAACATAACACTAAAAGAAATCTTTCAAATCATCTCATAATTTTACATATATTGAAGTAGCAGCTGGCTATTATGTGGGTTAATTCTTTCTTGCAGTGCAAAGCATATTTTCATAAAATATTAATAAACTATATTGCATAAGGCAATGCCACAGTGAGTGGTGCAAACAGCTAACAAAAAAATATACATACACACTTAGTAAACTGCATTAGGCCATTTTCATAACAGTTAAGTGAGAGGTTTTATTACCTCCTATTAAGACACATCTGTGTTAACATGCATTTTATGAAAGGAAGCTCACCAGTTACATATGATAATTGTTTCTAAGGATTCTCTTTGTTTAACAGTCATATGAAAGCACCAAAGAGTATGTCAAATCAAATATGAAACTGAGTATAAAAAAGAAACTGACTGACGTATAAAACAGCAGCAGGGGCACAGCGTAATAGCTTTTGTAGTGTAAAATCTACAAAAGGTATTCATCTAAACAAATGTATTAATCCATTATATATGGATCTATTATGTAAACATGACTGAATTTGATTTGGTACATCCAGTTCAAGATCCATGTTTCAATGGTACACTTTGTTTCCAACAGAAACATGACCAAATGAAAATCGACAAGTGGTCATTATAATATGGAGCTAGTGGAGGAAATAACATGGAGAACACATGAGATACTCCAGCCCTTTTCATGTAGACATTCTGACAGACTAATGAGATGGCTGTTATTAGCTGCCTCAATTTTTCCACAAAAACACGAAGGCATTGTATTAAGTCACACTGGTTTCAATTGTTGTGTTATGGACTGTGCAGTTAAAAAAATTAAGATATTACTTAAAGTCTGAACTATTCTGGCACTTGAGTAACATAAAATCACATATAAATGTCACACTAAATAACTATGTTAAGTGCATGTTAACAAAATGTTTGTAAATGTACTATGGCTTTATACTACTGGTACATACTATTTACAAATCATAACATGAGAATGAGTGTCTGAGTATTTGAGGAGTAATGTTGGCTTTCACAATATATCACTGGGAGGTGCTGATGCTGAGAGGTCAGCGGGAGGAGTGTCGCCGTGGGGTGGCTTCAATCTCGTGGTATTGAAGAAGCCCGTCACCTGGCCTGGGACCTCTGCCAAGACGCTCTGAGCAAGTGCTTCCTGAGGAGCCTAAAGAGAAGAAGCAGAGGCAGACTAACAAGGTGAGAGTTACCCACATACAAGATTTAGAAGGAGACAGCAGAGGAACTTGGTGTAACAAGCAGCAGGGGGTTAGGGAGATGTATTAGTATTACATGGATTTGATGAATACTGAATTATGATTAGTATAGGTTTGTTTCCAGAGTAAGGATGGGAATTGATCAGATTTTATTGATATCAATGCCATTATCAATTCTGCTCATTATGACTGGTTGATATGGACAAAATCAACTGTGATATTTGTGACAAATACCTTAGTATCAATATTGGGACAATATTGTACGGTATTGTAGGGACTATTTGTGCCATCTAGAGCTGCAATAATCGAGTAATTGATTATTGAATTGATCGACTATTCTGATATTCAATCAATTGGTTCAAGTCATTTTTTAGGAAACAAAGTCAAAATTCCCTGTTGTCAGTTTCTTAAATGTGAATATTGTCTGGTTTCCTCCTTCCTCAATGACAGTAAACTCAATATCTTTGGGTAATGGATAAAACAAGACATTGGATAATATAATGGGCTTTGGGAAATACTGATCAACATTTTTCACCATTTTCTGACACTTAATGGATCAACCAATTAATTGATTAATGAGAAAAATAATCAACAGATTAATCGATGATGAACATATTTGTTAGTTGCAGTCCTAGTGCTTTCTCAAAATATTAACACAATGAGATTTTTTGATAAATGATCATTAGTAATGCATACACAGTATAATGAAATATTAACTAGGTAAAGCAAAATAATAGAACAGCTACAATAGTCTGGTAAGTTCAGAAAATTACATCGCTTTACTGTAATTCAGCTTTTACAAACAGGAAAAGACAACACTTATGCCATATCATGATATAGCGATATCCGAAATCTAAGACGACATCTAGTCTCAGAACAGGATATCATGATATTGATATAGTTTTGATATATTACTCTACTGTTTATCAGTCTGGTTCCTTATTGACTGATTCCTGAGCTGGCTGTAGCCTGAGAGTTAGCTGCAGGAACAGTCTATCATCATTCAAAATGTATAAAATGAGAGAATATCTGTACAGCATTACTTTTCATTTAGGTTTTCTCTGTCAAAGAAAAAATGAGCAAAGCCTGTCTGTGTGGTGCTAATGTTATTATAACAGGATAATTACCATTGGTAAAGGATGTTCTGCTCGGTTTGAAAGTGTGTCGAATACATTCCTGGAATTTACGCTGATGTTGTGTAGAAAGATTTTCAACATATTGCTGGTGGTTCACCCTAACCTGAAATTATCATTCAAAGTTACTGTTGTCATCTGCTTTCATGAAATGAAGTCAAGCTTTGGACTGTTCCTACCTCTCCGCCATGACTCTTATTGTTGCACGTTTCCAGCAGCATAGACAAAAGAGTTTGACATCACTGATTTGCTACATGCAACTGTCAGAGAAACATGCTGGCATTGATCAAAGGAACTGATAAGCTTGGAGGCACATGATTCTGATGGATCGGACAATTTGGAACTAGTTCGCAGCTGGAACTGGTTCTTGATTCCCATCCCTATTCTAGAGGTCTATTGCATCTGAACAGGACAAGTATTCTGATAAACTGCACATTTTTGCGCAAACAGAGTGATATTTCAACACTGATAGTGGCAACACTCTACTGTTTCACATCTCATCACATTGCCAATCTTATAGCAACTGCTCATGTTTCTATGGTTAGAATATGAATTTCTAAAAACAAGTCCAAGGATGCTCACTACAGATGTTACGATGATCACAGGTCTAATAGAAAAGGTTTGGCAGAAGCTTTGAAAATCAGTTTAAATAAGGTAAATATGTGATTTTTTTTTTTAAATGCAGCTTTGGATAAAATGAGGGAATAAGGAGGGGAATGGGGTCAGACTGGGGGTGTGCCTACATTTTTAGGAAGGACTGGGTTCGCTGGGGGGCTTCAGGTCAAAAAAATTGAAGAAGGTGGCCACTTGGTCAGGCAACTCTGCCAGTACGCTTTGGGCAAGGGCTGCAGTGCCTGCCTGAAATAAGATGTGCAAACATTCAAATGTGTAAAGTATAATAAAGAAGCTTAGGAGAGTGTATGCCTACAAAGATGGTACTTAATGTAATATCTTACATTTTGGAACTGCCTGAACGGCACAAACTGCACAATGTCCCGCATGGCGGCCTCGCCTGTAGCAGAGCGTAAAATCCCATCGTCTCCATCCAGGAACTCCATGGCGTGAAGTCTGCACCCCCTACTCCAACAATGATGATGGACATGGGCAGACGGGAGGCATTGACGATGGCGCGGCGTGTCTCATCCATGTCTGTGATCACTCCGTCAGTGATGATCAGCAGAACAAAGTATTGCTATAGAACATTAACGTACATGGAAGTGGTTACATTAAATAGTCCCTGTCTAGTGGTTTATTCAAAACCAAAAATATAATAGCAATCATTAGCACACAACAGCTACAATTATATTACTTTGATTGATTTTAGACTTCCAGCTACTCACAGAGGCAGTCTGTTGCTCAAGGGCTTGCCTGCCAAAATGAGCAACATGGTTGATGATTGGAGAGAAGTTTGTAGGGCCATAAAGCTTCACCTGGGGCAGACACTGCTGGTAGGCATGGACCACACCCTCTATGCCTGAAAACCACAAACACACACACACACACACACACACAGGTGAACAGAGTCTTGGGACTTGTTGAGTATCATTTCATACATATTTCCAGTTTGAAAATGGACAGCACAATCCAGCATGATGATGACTTTATGGGCCACGTTCATGTTGAAACAAACATTATGTTAGATTAACATTATTGATCATTGAACATTATTGATTGATGAACATTATTGATCTTTTCAGTCGTTTTTGATTATTTTTTATTCCATCTACAACAGTGTAAATCTACTCTTGCTTGATTTTTCAAATTATCAAAATTGTTAAATCAGTCGATACATTTTCTGCCGACTGACAAAACAATTAATCAAATGTATAATTTCTCCACTAGCTGCTCCATTAGGTACATGTATGCTTTTAACATCCCATGTCAAATGTTCCTGTGGCAGAACAAATGACACATCTCATGCCATACTGTGTCAAACCAAACCCATGAATGGCATGAGTACACCATAACAGCTGTTCTGTTGAATGCTAAATTCTAACCAGACAAACTCCCTTTCATTTAACACACAGCAGTGTGAATTCACATTAACGTCTGTCTGTTATTACCTGCACAAAAAGGATTTGATGGGTTGAAATTGATGGGAAACTCATGGCAGACCTGCAAACACAAACAACTGTTAATCTGAATCCCAGACCAACTGTATGGTGTTCGAGACTATAATTATTGCAAATGCCAAAGTGCAATTGAACTAACACAATCACCTGCATTGTAGGAGGGATTTGGGCTCCAAATCCAAAAGCAGGGAACATCTTGTCACTACAGGAAAAGAATGAAACAAAATAGGTGTTACTGTCCAAATAGGTTTACATATACAGTACATATAAGGATTAGACTAGAACCATTATCAGACATACAAAATGTGACATTGTTGGCTTTATCTGTCTGCTAAAATAAATACATTTTGTCATTCAGACAAACTTTTATATTAATGCTCACCTTGCTTCTTATAGTGAATCCACTGATACATTTCAACATTGATTACATCATCAACATTATTAGAGAGAAATTCCAATTTCCAACAGTACACAAACATTAAATGTCAGGATGTTAAGCTGGGACTCGAATTAACTCACATGCTGCATAAAACTTTTTGATGGAAATTCATTTTTCACTCATACAGTTGGAATGAATATGAAACTATAAGGAGAAAGTGCTGGTCTGATTATTACTGTGGTTGTAAAAGGTTTTTTTTCCCCCTTTTTCTGCCCCAGATGCACCACAAGGGGAAATAGTTTTCAGACTGATCTGCTTTGGTTAAAATTGGCTCTGACAGTGTTTCCTCTGTTATTAAACTGATTTTGTGCATGAAAGGTGATGATTGAAATAATTCGGTCATTACAGTGATCTTAGAGGGCACTCATCTCCCTCTGCATGTTTGTGCTGCTACAGTCTTTACGTTAATCTGCTGACATTCACTTTATGCCTTAGTCAAAGTGATACAGAAATCATACAAGTCTGACCCAGTAAGACTGCTTTTGTGACTTTATGTGAACGCAACTAAGGTTCCCATTTAGACATGAGACCGACATGATGAACTGGTGGAGTGTATTGACCCCCGAGGGACCGAAAGAAAAACCTGACACTGTTGAATGTCACCCTGGTAATTCAACACCACCCTGTTGAATGTTGTTTGTTGTTGAAACTTTTTTGCTTTGAAACTCTTTTTGCCTCATGCTACACACCACGTGTGTAATTATCCTGTACAATTATTCTTATCTCTGTGTAAGTGATTGATGTATATACAGTATACAATTTACATATACAGTTTTTTATTTTATTTTTTCTAGTTTATTTAAATAGTACATCTATTTATCACTCACTTTTTCTGTCTGAACATTCAAACCTTGGGCTGTTGTAAAGTGTGGAATAAATTAAGTTTATCACATCTTATCAAATATTTTGAATTGTAAAATTAATTTGCTACAGTAAATAAAATGTGTTGATACACTTTAATGATTTAAGGTGGATTTTTCCTGTACTTTATTAACCAAAATAATATTTTATGTATGCACAAGCTATTTACCTGTCATAGTCCTGGATGACATTACCCACAGCCCAAATAGCTGCCAGGTATTCATTATAACCCTGAGGGTTGATGTAATGGAGGGACTGAGGGGTCCTGGGATCCCCGTTGGAGCCGGTAAAATCAATGGCAATCTGGCCCAGGAAGACGAATAAATACAGAAAAGATCAAATTAGATCATGCTTTGACACATAAAATCCTCAATATGCACCTTAAATCCAATTCACATCTGAAACCTTTTGCAATCTTTTCTGCAAAGATTCATAAAAAGAAGTGAGATTCACAAAAAATCAAAGTACTCACAGTGAAGTTAATCTGACAGCCACCCATTATGTAGTCCAGAAAAGTATACTCCTTCACTATCTGAAAAGAAATATTGTGGACAGAAAATCATTTATCTAATCAAATGAATATAACAACATACATGCTGTGATACTGAACAGTAATGGTGTTTGTTCATTTACCTCTATTATTATTAGAATGTGTAGTAAGATAAAATATATTGCACAAGCCCCCCTGAAACTAACATAATATTTTACTTCTGTTAGTGTATTTACCTTATCTATGTGCATTTGTTTCATTTCAGCTCACAAGAGTCTTAACTGTGTTTACAGTCACCCTATTTTGCTCTTCTGATGGATTCTGTGTCTTTGTTTCATTTCATAGCTGAGCTAAAACAGATTGTTGATGCTGTTCTGCCCTTATTATTCCCCAGGAAGTTTGCTGGAAGTGATACCATGTGACCCGCTGCATTTTATGTGGAGCTGTCTGTGAGTAAACAATCATGTGGAATCTTCGAAGGCAGGAAGAAGAAAGGAAGAAGGAAATAACGGGAGTAACAGGCGAACCATCCTTCAATGTGACATGTTTTCTTTTTAAATAGGTGCTGGATCTAATTTATGCAGATGTGAGGGGTGGTTCATGTGGATTTTGAAAAGTAAACTGATAAATATTGTTCAGCAAGTCTATACAGGCATGTAAGCAAAGAAGCTGTTAACGCATGAAATTTGAGAATGGAGTTTGGTGTGGTGGTAGGTGAAGGGTAGGGCTTCCAACTAACTAGAAGTGAACTAAGAAAATAATAAGTTCAGAAAGAAGAAAAAAGTATAAACCCACAGTACCTTGCACTGTTTTACAATGACAACACCAGAGTTTTTGTATCCTTTCTTCTTCTGTTTCTTCTTACTATTGATGCATTCAAACTCAGCCTAAGAGGAGCATAAATAAATCATATTACAATCAATATATAGTGTATACTTATTATAAGAAAACAATGTAGGAGACACACACGTTTTTGTATTTCATTATCTTTTCTTTACATGTATGCTTACGGAAAATGCCTAAAAACATGCACACACAGAGCTCACCGCATATGTTTGTGATGCCTGCTGAATTTGGGCAAGTGTGGTCTGAAAGGATCCAATAAAGTCATGAGATCCACTGCTGTTGTAGTCATAACAATCCACCTGGGATAGACAGTCAGGAGAAACGAGACAAATCCAGTCAATTCTGTGTAGCCTTGCAGGATATATTTAAAAAAATTAAACTCATTAATTACAACCAGCGTGTGTAAATCAAAGCCGATGGGACAAAAGCATGCTTTAAGGGGGAAGCTTCAAATGTAAGACAACACCCTGATATTACAAACATCTAACAGAAACACACACACAAGCCTTCTGATTGAATAGAAAAGGTCCCACTACCTCATTTAGAACAAGATACACAGAATCTGAATGCTGCAGCTTCTGAGTACGTTCAGTGTTGAGATACCAGGCAAAAGACAAACAGATCTATTTTAAGTATGGAGCGACTAGTACAGATTAGACAACCTAAGTAATGCTACAGTCAGTCTACAAGATGAACAGCTAAGAAAGCTAATGGAAAACTTAAAAAAGGGATCCATCTTAATGGAAAAAATCTACCTTTTGGGAAATTGTCCCACTGGTCAACTTACATGTTGATAAAGTAATATCTATTAAGTCTTTTAAAAAATGAATATACATAATATTAGCAATCCAATAGCATTGACAGAGAGATATATTTCATTAAAAATAAATTAATTAACATTAAACACTTGATAGAGCCAGGTTTATTGTGAGACTGTGTGAGATCAAACATCAAACATATGAACAACTTCATATCCTATATATAAAAAAAGAACTATCAGAGCTATTTGCATATTCTGACTTATAAATTAGCTTTACACATCCTTCAAGCTCTTGTTCAGTCTGTTTTAAATTTATGCATGTGCCCCACTGTCTCATCAAACTGCTGAAATTGAGAACTGGAAGTCAGTGATCAACCAGGGATACAGGATGAGTGTGGTAACTATGCTCATATCATGTAACAGGTAAGTTGACCAATGTGCCAAACTCCTCAGTTTTCTTTTTTCATATTCCCTTAAGATAGATGTAGATGCGTCTAGGACTTTGGCCTGTCCTGTCACAGACACCGCATCCTTCATGAGAAGAGCACTCACTGTGAGGACAGTCAACTCACTTGAACTGTCGACTGGAAAGCATCTCTTCCAGACAAGTGTGCTTTTACAGGGTTAGAGGGTGGAAACAAAAAACAACATACATAAACTAATGCTAACACACATTTCCGTATTTGTACCAAGATTATCAAATCCCTACATGTGCATGAGGGGTATTCCATAAAGCACAGGCAGGGTTCCCACTGTGATCCTGATTCAGTCTTTCTATGAGGGAATAAAAATGGTTCATGGATCAAAAATATTTGCAGGTAAAAAAAAGAAAAAATTTGGAGCTGGAGGAGGAGGTAATATTCTTGGATTTATTCTGAGATCAAAGTGGTAAATTCAAAAGTCAATCTGCGAGAAAAGAAGCTCTGAATTCTCTAAGAGTAAAGTCCCAAATAACATTTTAAAAACTCTGGAAAATTGTCTCTTTTTGTCAAAGAACCACATTGCCTCACTTGGCAAGTTTGAATCAACCTCACCACACCACAGACACAGTCACTGCCTGTGTATTACAGCAAATGACAACAAGATTCAAAACACTTCAGTTCTGCAGCGTGTGAGTGCATCCATACCTTTATAGATTTCTCCACGTCACCTCCACAGAGTGACTGTATCGGATTCGGAATGGTCTCCATATTGGGTTTAGGTTGTTTTTCACCACCTGCACAGCAGCACAGATTAAAAACACGTAACTGCATGAACTGAACTGTCTGTACACATTCTAGTTATGACTTTACTTGCTCATGAACTTTCCAAGTATCCTTAGACCAGATAGCATGGTACACAAAGAGTGTATCTGTACCTCTGTCCTGTGAGCGAGTTGCCATCCAGTTTCTGTCTGCTTGTAGAACTCCAGGAAAGGGTCAGACTTGCCGAAGAAATCCTGGAGAAAGATAAGAAAATAATATGCAGTTGAGTTGAATCAAATAAATGACTTACAACTACTTAGTAATTAGGTAATGTCTTAGCATGTGCAGATTAAAAATTCCAAAGTTGCACCACTGCAACACTAGATGGATGTATCATTCATGATGTCCTCCACAGTCATTGTGTTAACATCATTTTATCTCCTTGTGGGCCTGGAGCTATATACACTTGCATCTCTTTCACAAACAAGCTTCTCTATATCAAGCTTCTCTAGATATGTGTTACTGAAAAGCTGCATATAACTGTGCCCTTTTGTCCAACCTGCTTAATGTTGTCTTCAGTCTTAACAAACTTGTAAGAGAAAACACAAGAAAGCCAAGCTGGCTAATCACAGTTCTTGCGGTCTCCACGTGGTATTATGGTAGCTGCCAGAGCCTTAACTGTACTTGTAATGAATATGAGATTAGAGAATGTTTTTCTATTAATAAAAATTTATTTTTAACTCCAGTAGGATCATCTACAATGTCTTAATGAAACACAATTCAAATGTATAGTAGTAATTAATACCTTTTTATCCAGTTTTCTAGCTGAAACTTCAAATTGCACCACCCTGTTGTCTGTTCTTTCTTCAGCACATACCTACAAAACAAGAGATAGCACTGTGTTAAAAATAGCACATACGTGCAAATACAACAACGAACACAAGTACACTTAACTTTGCAAATGTCACTGCCAACCTGAATTAAAGCAACTCACAGAAATGGTTCCTTTCCCTGCAGGCCTCTTGTCCTTCATGACAAGGGGTCTTGTTAGTTTTCTTGATGACACAATCTGGACAGAAAAAACATATTTGGAATACCACAGCTTTAACTTCAATCAGTATCACAATACCACTTCAAATGATAACTCATGATTAATAACTTGTTGTGGTAGCCAAAGAGGACTAACCTGTCCCAAGGTACATTCCAGTTCTCCCAGGAAGTCAGCATCTTGCAGGCTGCAGTTGTCACTGTCAATGTCGTATACCTCAAATCTCAGCTTCTGCACCATCTCAAAGTAGTAGTCAATGACAAACGTCTTGGAAAACTTGGGATTAAGGCAGTTCATGATTTTCTCTGTCCGGCCGATCTGACACAGATACATGTTTCAAAGTCAATTACTTTTTTTGTACGAAGTCTGCAGTGTCACACGATGTCAGACCCAAAGCAGGCACTACATGTTCACTGGTGAGTACTGTACACACATATATGCATTTTAACAAAGCAATATGAGCTAGAGACCTACTTACCTCACACCAGTGGGGCCCTGAGCTATTCGTAAGGAGCACACACATGGGATCAGACTTTGAGAACGTATCCATGTCGAGAAGATTCTCACAGGAGATGCTGATAGCCACCTTGGTCACACAGTCAGTGGCCCTGGGCCCCGGGGTTCCAACTGCTGCCATCACAGCCTGGAGGACACACACACACTCACACACACGAACTGACAAACATAGATAAACATCCTTACAAACACGGTATGGAACAGTCAATATACCACACCCACAGTCAGCCAAGTTATGACTGAGCTATGACTTTAAACTGAGAGCTGCAGTCATGCACATTCTTGTGAAACAGCTGCTCCACCCCCTCCGTTTGTTTAGTAAACGTTAATATTATTTATTTGTCTAGTTTCACTGTTTCCAGGAAGGTTTGGCACCTGCTAAAACAAATTCACACCAAACTGCATTTAAAAAATCATGTCAAATTGTACCATCAATAGAAATGAATAGCGTGTGACACATTTTATATGAGAGATCTTGTGATTCGCAGGGGTCGTAAATTCGGCCGGCACATGATCCAGTTAGTACCTTTTATTTGAAATAAAATACCGTGTTTTTCCATCAGGATCCTGTTATTAAACTCAAAGCACATATAAGATTACAGTGTTGGGGCTTTGTGGTACATGGAAGAGATTCATTTTTTCAAAATTTGGCTATGCAGTGGATGGACTGTAGCAAACGTGGCTAACGTTAGCTGAAGCATATATTGAACATGTGCCCAATCAAAGTAATTCCCATTAACTGAGGTAAAACATTCAGCACTGTTTACAGTGTGTCCAATAGAGTTTACTTACGTTAACGTAATTTAGTTGACGTAACGGTTAAAGAACTAAACAGAAACTAACGGGCAGAGCCTGAACGCTACGTAACATTACTAACGTTACAGAAACACACCTCACTCACTTGTAATGTCTTTTCTAACGTATAAAAAGTGACGAGCGTTCACTCCAGCGTGGTTAACGTGAACGTCAGTGAGTTAACACCCAGCATCGTTTCAGCGGGTTAACATCAGATATCACGTTCAGTCCCATTTCAGTCACGCAAAGTTAAAGTTCGCGTTAGTTCACTTGGTAACTACGCGTGTAGCAAATAAAGAAGTTCATGTCTAGAGTTTACTATATTTATTTTGTCAGCGAAAATAAATGTCAAAAAGAGTCCTCACTAACGTTGTGTACAGTATGTCCTACCTTGTTCGCTAGCTAGCCAGCTGTGTCTGTCTGCTGTGTTTTGATGACTGCTAGAAGACCTAGCTAACCCAGCGGTGGGCGGCGCCCAGAAGTCCTGTTTCGCAGGGACTCCCTAGACTTGTGAACCTCTCGCGAGATTTGCACGCGCTGTTTCTTTCTTACGGACGTTGTACAAAGTAATTGAGCTTTATAACGCGACAACGTTATGATTCATATTATATTTGTAATAAGATGATTAATCTCGCGAGATCTTTCGCGGGTCTGGGGTTCTCTTCTAGATACGACCGTGCCCGTCAGTCTGCTGCAGAAACGCTATGCTGTCATCGTTTTGTACGTTTTAACAAAATGTCGCAAGCCTGGTCAAACAAATAGTGTAATTTTATAACTCATTCATACTATAAGATGCCTAGCTCCACAGAGGTGGAAATTCGATTTCATGTTAAAGATGTGGAAAGACAGAGTCATGCAATGACCACTTAAGGCCTCTTGTTCTTTTCCAATTCAGATAGCCTTCAACATGAATATAAACACAAGTATTTGGTCAAAGCTGTGATAGTCAGACACAAGTGAGCATCAACAGAGCTTAAAGATCCTCCACATCAACTAATATGAGCACTAGAAGCACTGGAGAACTGTGGTTCAGTGCTGTGGACATATTAACATTGATGGACGCTTTGTCCAGATTCACCTGTTCCAAGAGTGAAATTGACATGATTTTTGTGAGTAATCTTTCTTGCTTTATTTCTGTAGCCATATAGACAATTTCCACAGCAGCCATATTGATATGAAATAGTAGGATAAACACAGGTGTTACCAATGATACTAATTCAGGTCCTGACTCAATCTGACCTGTGTGGAATGGGACCTTAATTAGTATTGTTGGTAACACCTGTGTTTACCCTACTATTTCATGTCAAAATGTCTGTTGTGAAGATGGTCTATTGACCCCAACAGTCTTGGTGTAAACATCCAAAGACTACAAATTCACATTCATTTAATGTTAGTGCAGGTATGTTATTTTTATTGACAGTTCCAGACAGTGTGTAATATATTTTACTGGAAAGCTAGATAAGCCTAAATATAGCTTATTGGACTGTGGTGTGACTTATGCCTACCAGTTGGCATAATGTTCCCTTCATCCAAGTTAATACCACAGTCACAGAACAACTCTGTTGTCGTTATATCATTATATTTGACTGAAAATCTCTTCTTTTCAGAGCGGGGTGCAGCACATGGATCTCCCATGCTACAATAGCTCTAACAGGCATTACAGTTGCTTACACATGTTCCTCAACATTCAATCACCATGTTACAAATATTCAGTGTCCGCACAAAGCTGAAACTTAGTACTCAATTAAACATCATGCTCAAAATTACATCATCTTATACATAATTTACACTTGGCTCTCATGCACAGAAGCATCCAGAGTTGTGATAACAAGGTCTGAAAGAGCAGTGTCACATCAGTGTGATGGAAGTGGCGCTGCTGCAGACAACCTGTCCAACGCCTCACAGTGACCCTTTTCCCAGCTCACAGCCTAGACAGACAAAAAACACACCACGCACTGTATGAGTCCATTGCTTTTTCAGATGATTTAAACATTATGACATGAAACATGTCTCTAAGAAATTTGAGTAATAGCGCTGAGTGATTGCACAAAGGAACAGGAGAGAAAAGGTAATACAGACGATATAAAGAAATGTGCAAGAAATAATGACACTTAACAAAGCCATACCAACAACATGTGTTACATTTGTAGCAGACAGACTGTGATAGCTTGGTAAGAGTTACAGGGATGAATTGGCAGGCTGACAAATTGAATATAATTTTTTTGTGAGTATATTTTCATTAGTGTATAATCACATAAAAATAAGAATCATTATGTTTTTGTTTCCTGAGAAACTGCTGTTTATATCTACAGAGGGTGAGGGTCCTCTTCCACAGAGTCTGTCATGTTGTTGTAAAGCCATGTTTGTACAGTACACCAAAATAGACTAACCAAACAGTGGCTCTAGGTATGGCCTTTCGCATTATTTTGGCTGCCACTGTAGGTTCTCCGACACCCTTGGAAGGGGAGGGTGATGCGAGGTTTTTACAATCTGCAAGTGCACCATAAGATGCCACTAAATTCTACGTACTGAACCTTTAAAAAAAATTACTGAAAATTCAGTGACAGGTTTGAGGTTAATTAGATTTTTTTTACTTTTCATTTTTTACCCAGCGTCAAATTAGAGTTGTTCTCATACCAGTATTGGAAGTGCCTCTGATACAGCCTACAATTCTCGATCACCTATTGTAGATGATGCAAGTCTATGCACTGATCCAATATCATGTAATTTATTAGCCACAAAACAGGACCCTTCAACTTCCCAGCAGCCAACAATGATAATCATATCACATCCAGTCAGGGTTAGTAGTATACAGCTTTTAAATAATAATAATAATAATATGCTTTTTTTTAATGCACTGGAATCAAGTCATTCAGTTTTCCCTATCAGCCGATATGCAAAGTCATGTATAGGAATTGGGAAGGTAAAAATGGTATATGAACATTTCTGTTTTACACCATAAATCAAGTCAAATTAAATCTAAAACATTACTGAAAATTCCAGTCACAGTTTTGAGGTTAATAATAATAATGATAATAGTAATAATGATAATAATGATAATAATAATGATAATAATAATAATAATAATATTAATAATAATAATAATAATAATAATAATTTTTAATCTACATTCATTTCTTGGCATTGATTTGTGCCATCCCATGCAGTAAATGCAGAAAGAGTGCAGGTGCAGGAAAAGCAGCTAAGCAGTAAATATGAGGTATCTGGGTTAATTTAACCCACCCTTCTAGGACGGATCAGAAAAATTAAATATGTTAGGGGGTTTCAGCTTGTAAGAATTGAAGAAGGAAGCCACTTGATCAGGAAGCTCTGCCAGGACGCTCTGAGCGAGGGCCACACTGCTTCCCTGCAATGACAATGTAACAAGAATAAGAGCTAGTTAGCCATGTTTAGGACGATGATCGCTAACATTAAAGTGTTCATGTGTCTGTGCTCAGCTGGCCAACAAAATCAACTAGAAACCTGGTGGGCAGGGTGGTATTAGATTAATGTACAGAGAAATTAGCTCAGAAGGGCAGCACGAGCTATTGTGAAGAAAAAAATAACATAAACGTGAATTGTGAAATGAGTTATCTTACACATATGTTACATTTACGTCCAAATCAAAAATCCATACATGTAGGCCTACATACACTGATCCCGTTACAGCAGCATAAAGGTATGAACTTCTGCTTACTCTGAATTGTCTGAAGGGGACAAACTGGACGATGTCTCTTGCAGCAGTGTCACCTCTGGGTGAACGCAGTAATTGGTCATCGCTGTCGAGGAACTCCATAGCGCTGAAGTCTGCCGCGCCCACACCCACTATGATGATGGACATGGGCAGATGAGAGGCTTCCACAATAGCAGTGCGTGTCTGGTCCATGTCTGTGATCACGCCATCTGTGATGATGAGCAGCACATAGTATTGCTGCAGATTGAGAGAGAACAAGTTGGACAACAATCAGGTAGAAAGTACATAAAATTAGTATCAATATGATCTTACACCTAGTTTTTTTTTTAAATTATGACCTTAGATTATTGTTTTAATATCCAGCTGGCTGAACCGTCAGGACACACCTTACACATCACTGCATAGTGCCTGAACAACAACATTTTTTAATGAGAGTGATGATGAGAAATAATTTATTCTGACAAAAATGTCACTGAATCTTGTCATTTAGGTAAGCAACAGTTTGTTTACCTTTTAATGAATTAGATGTGACGCAATATATCTAATATGTTTTGATTTTTGAACATCTTTGAATTAGCATGACATTCCAGGGTATTAAGGTATAAAAAAATGTTATTCCAAAATATCTAAGATGAACTTTGTTTCTTGAAAAACATGCTTCAGCAGTAATAAAGAGAACAAAAATGGGTAAAAATCAGTTGGACATCATGTGGATTTGGAAAATAACAGATATTACCTCTAAATTATTGTGATTTCCAGTTTTTCTATTGGAAAATAAATTGAATGCAGAGAATCTTGTGATTTCACATTGACAAACAAATTTGTTGATGAGAAAAGACTTACTGTGGCCTTATTCTGCTGGATAGCTTGCCTGGCGAAGCAGGCTACATGGTTGATAATCGGAGAGAAGTTGGTGGGGCCCCACAGCTTCAGTTGAGGTAGACACTGCTGGTAGGCCTCAACCACACCCTCGATACCTGCAACACACACAGACGCACACACAGATACATAAGTATAAGGCAGCATCAATGCTGCATTACTAAACAGCTAACAAGCCAAACAATCTTATGACAAGGTTTGACTTACCTGCACAGAATGGATTTGATGGATTGAAATTGACAGGGAACTCGTGGGAAACCTGTAAGCATGATTCGTAGATGAATAAATAAAAGACTTAGAATATTGGTCCATGACAACTGTATAACAGATTGTGAATGGCTGACAGAGCTCAAATCACAAAGAGTCCAATAAAGAAGGTGTTATAAAAGTACAATACACAACCAGCCATTTAAGCAGTAGGTGATTTGAGGGAGGATGTCTTTCCCCCTGTGAGCAATGACTAAAATGCATCCCCTTTGTCTACCTGCCATCCTACGTCTCCATCCCCTAGTAGCAGAGAGAGTGCAGGGGCAGCAGGGTTGTTTAGTTGAATATGTTTGTCTGGTCTGCCTGATTTGTTGATCCTTCATCTGACTGAGATTTGTGACAGAATCTATGGCTCTGACCATGGCTCTGAAATATCAGTAGCCTAACTGTGCTCTGTATTGATAAATCCATGGCGCTGAAGTAGCAGACAGATTTGTAATTGCGACTTTTTCTCTCATTCGCACTCTTGTATCAGTTTTGTCTTAGGTCTATAATATTCTTAAAACTATATGCTATAAATACTCAATTCGACACTATATTGTATTCTATATACTTGATAGACAGTGTTGAGGAAGCTACTTTGAAAGCATAGCTTTGCAAGCTCCCAATTCCTTTACATTGGAAGACGTTCAACTATAGCAAAGCTACCCTAGGGAGAAATGTATCTTGGTTAACTTGAGATACTTGGAAAAAGTGCTTCAAAATACTTTGTAAAAATGATTAAATTGACAAATTATAATAAAATATAATACAAAAAGTCACTTTATTGCAAAAAATTCTCACTATTTCAATATACTCATGGGAAAGTGCAAGGAATGTCAGCTTTGATTTTGTATACAATGTCCATCAGTCAGTGGAGAAGTGATGGTAAAATACATATAAAAACAGTCCTTTCTGTTTATGGCCAAAATTGCTTGCAGATTCAATTATAAATAGTAATGGTCACTACAGATAGATGACTGTGCACTTTATCTTGCGCTGTGCAGAGATCCATTATTCAAATCCTCCTGACTGAGCGCCAAATCAGTTTGAGGTTAACTTTCCATTACTGTATATGACAGGAATTTGAACTCAGTGGCTGATGTCAAGTCTGTCTGACAACGATTAGGGCTTTAAAGGGTTTTTTTAAGACTTTTTTCACACCTGCCAGGAGGGAGGGACTTGGCTCCAAAACCAAAGACAGGAAACATCTTGTTACTACACAAAGGAAGATGGAAAAAAACACAAACTTGTTTAATCAGCAGATTAAAGCTGTAAAATCCATTCCTGCAGAATATGATCCTTGCAAGTAGGCAAACTTTATCACATAGATGTTTTAAAGTTTAAAAATGACACTTTTCATTGCATCTGACTCATCTGATGTAAAGATATAGTGAGCACATGGAAAAAAAGATTCTTGATTTTTTTTTTTATTCTGGTGAGTGAAGATGAGTCTAGGGATTTTCAGAAGGCCTTGCTTTGTTTTTGAGTTTGAGTTTACCTGTCATAGTCCTGGATGACATTACCCACTGCCCAGATAGCTGACAGGTATTCATTAAAGCCTTCAGGGTTGATGTAGTGGAGGGACTGGGGAGTTCTGGGATCCCCATTTGAGCCTGTGAAGTCAATGGCAATCTGGCCCCAGTCAGAGAGAGTATAAGGACATAGTTAACACTGTATACACCAAGCATCTGCAAGTCTCAGAGAGACATGCTACCTGGAAGTAATTTTCAGGCCACTGAAAAAAATAACAAATAATATGTAACAATTTATTTTACTCCAAGGCAAGACAGACAGTATGTATGGTATGATCGTTTAAAAACAGTGAACATAAAAAATAACATAAGTAATAATAAAAGTATTACAGAACATCTTAAACTTACAGTGAAGTTGATCTGACATCCCCCCATAATATAATCCAGAAAGGTAAACTCCTTCACCACCTAAAAAAGTAAACATTATGTAAAGTACTGTACAATATACAGTGATGCAGTAAACATGAGCGAGAATGGTAACATGTGCATAAATCAAGTTATATCTGGTTGTTTTAAAAATTTGTCTAAAATTCAGGAAAAGATGAAAGAAAATATACTAAAATCAAGGTAGAGTACAATGTCTTTAAATCATTACCTGGCAGTTTCTGATGCAGATGACCCCAGAGTTTTTATAGTTTTTCTTATTTAACTTTTTTGGGTTAATGCACTCAAATTCAGCCTGCAAGTAAGAACAGAAGTCATATTTATGCCAGTTAAAATAAAAATAATGGGCCTTTTACTGGTAGAGCTGGAATCAAACACACACAAAATTCCCACCGGGCAAAAATGTGTTCCCATTTGCAACTCCGCAAGTGTGGTTTTAAAGCTCCCAATGAGGTCATGGGAGCCATTGATGTGATAGTCATAGCAGTCAACCTGAAGACAAACAGAGACATTTACTGTAGTGGGTCACAAAAGAAAAGCCACTTCATAACACAGACAGTTTTTCTCAAGCCTTACTAACATTTTTGCTGATAGTCATCTTAACATATATTTACATTTGGACTAAAAGGCAGTATTAGTATTAGTAAGAGCTAAGACTTGTTTGTTTTCACAGGGTCACTATTTGTGGTCAGCGGGGAAGCATCATCATATTATTGGTCCAATACTACCCGATTAGTCCAACCCATTGACTGTAAATAAAGATGGAGGATGCATCTCCATTTCCTCCCACAGTATAAAAATGAAGCCAAAATATCCCTGATATGAGCACATTTGGAGCCAGAGTCTGTACAGTAGTGATCAGAGCTGGAGCCACAGTATTGAGGTTTCATCTATACAGCCTGCAGACTCAATCACGAGCAGAGCTCAGCTGGCAATCGTGACGTGAAACTGTCTTTTTATGGCAGGAAATAACCAATTAACATTAAAGAAAAATAAAACACTTGAACATGCATAAGCCTGATAAGAACCACCTAAAATGACAGAAACCATCTTTGGGGAAAAATTCATTTGACTTGGATTTTTTTTAGTCTCTCCTAACATGGAGAAGGCAGGGTTTCTGATTTCTATGACTAAAGATCTTCTCTATGAGTGATTAGAAAACAGCAAAAGAGAGGAATCTTGTATTGACCAGTGTGGAGAAATACACTCCTGGTGTGTTGAGCTGCTCACTCCAGGATTGATGTTGCAGCACTTCATGACGCCCTGCCCTCCTGTGTGTCCCGGGGTTATACTGCAACTACCCACTAGGAGGCAATTGAGATAAGTTGGCTTCACTTTTGGGGAGCACTCATGTTGTCAGTCTTTATGTACAGTCACTGGTCTAACCCTACGATAAATTATAAAGGTCACATCTTACATTCACAAATAATAAGTCACATTTCAGTCTCAGTTATCAATGTAAATGCAGTAAATGCGATGAGAATGACTAAACTGAGTAAAAAGAACAACGCAAAGATGCACACCTTCATGTGGTGACGTCACAAACCGTGCAAAATTACACATCGTTTATCCAGCTGGGTCTCAAGCACCACCTTGCTTTAAGTTTGGGAGCATTGTAAAATGAAAAGAAAATGTAATTACACGATGAATCATTAGTCTGTTAGAGAAGCGTGGTCAATCAAAAATTAAAAGCAAAAAATTTAGATTTTTCACACTTCAGAGCATTCTTCAGGGGGTGGGGGGGGGGGGGGGGTTGTGTTAGTAGGCTGCATTTTACAGGAGTTATTAACTGAGATAAATAAAATAGTAAAAAAACATAAATACCTTTATAGGTTTCTCCACATCTCCTCCACAGAGAGCTCGCAACGAGATGCGGAAGGGTTTCCATGTTGGGTTTAGGTTGTTTTTTACCACCTACATAAACAGGTTATGATGAGACACAAGTCAATAATTCTACGGCGGAGGGATAAGTTGTTGGCAAGCATGTGTACCTCTGTCCTGTGAGCCAGCTGCCATCCAGTTTCTGTCTTCTTGTGGAATTCCAGGAAAGGGTCCGACCACCACAAATACTGAACAACCAGATCCAATTAGTAATTTACAATACTTCAAGATATTTAAAGTGAAATAAGAAAGACGGTAAATGTCAGGTCTATTTAAAATGACCATAAGTACCTTTTTGTCCAGCTTGCGGGCTGACACCTCAAGGTTTGCCACTCTGGTGTCTGTTATTTCTTCAGCACAGATCTATTAAAAGAAAAGAAATCAAAACTCTTAAAGGTTTGAGTGATTTTGTTTGGACCATATGGCAAAGATAACTCTTTGAACTATTTTGGTCATTTCAGTCTGGAACCCGACCAATGTATCAGTTGACCAAGGTTATCAGCCTGATATTTGCCTATCACAGCTATATGGTCTATATCAGTATCAGTATATGTTGTCCAATATGCGATGATAAAAACTCTTTTTTAAACAGATCATAATGCAGATTGTTTTTATTTGTTAGCTTTAGATAATTTTTCTTAATTCTGATTGAACATATGCATATATTTTGTTCTATTTGTTTTCTTTTTTATTTATGATCACTTCAGTTCTTGAAGAACTTCTAAAGTTCTTGGATGAAAGGCGAAACATCTTCAAAAACCTAAGCAAGTCCAGGTGCCTATATTCTGTATATTATATTCTGTATAAAGAATAACAGTTGGTATATCAATATCAGATTTTTTATTTTTTTTACTTTTACTAAGATCAGTATTGGGAATGGTGCCAAAAATTCAGTATCCGTCAGGCCCTATTTCAAACACAGAAACCCATGTAAATTCACAACAGTACAGCAGCACAAAGCATTTTCATGTTTTCCAACCAGGCTGAGACTCCTTAAAATTATATTATACTAAAGAAGGAGGAGCAATCAATCAACGGCCCATACTTAACACATTTGTGAAAACCAAAAAACACACTTACATTATCATGTTGTTATGAAAAACTTTATGTTCACAGTTGCAGCACACCCTTCACTTAAATTACATTCACTATGAATGCATTTTCTTTTTCCATAAATAAAATTCACTTATCTTTCAATGTTAATGAAAGCGAAATATAATTTGTGTCTCCACCCCATGATTTGAATCGCTCCAAAATTTAATGGGTTCTTCCTTGCTGCTTCACCTGTACATCAAGTTTCATGAAAATCAGACCAGTAGTTTTTTCTGAAATCTTGCTGACAAACAGACAAACAAACCAACAAAACCAAAAACATAACCCCCTTGGTGGAGGAAACTAGGATTCTGGATATTTGCTATGTTTAGATCAAAAGATAAATTATGGTATTTCCTGTTTACATGTTTGTTCTGACCACATTACCACACACACAGATTCATAGTCTAGAGTTCATGTTTTGTGCAAAAAACATCAGAGAGAAACTTTATCTGTTATCATAGATACTGTCTACTTGATACACTTGTGTCACAGCTGTCTTAACACATTACAGACACTCCATCCAGTACGTCTTGTGTACTGTACATGTCTATGTCAATAAAGAATGTGCCACAATTGCGAAAAGTAAAATGAGAAAAGAGTCTACTAACTGTGATGGTCCCATGACCTGCAGGCCTGCCGTTCTTCAGCAACAAAGGTCGAGTCATCTGCCTGTTAGAAACAATCTGGGCACAAATATTGGCAGTGTCACAGAACAATGAAAAGAGGTAAAGAGGAATGACCAAAGTTTCAAAACTGCAAAAAGTGAAGCTCACCTGGCCCAGAGTACATTGTAGCTCCCCCAGAAAATCATCATCTTCCAGGCTATAGGTGTTATTGTCAATATCATAAACGCAAAACTTCAGCCTCTGCACCATCTCAAAGTAGTAGTCAATTACAAACTTCTTGGAAAACTTTGGATTCAGGCAGTTCAGGATCATCTCTGTGCGTCCATACTGATTCACAAAAAAACGACATACACGTAACTTCAAATGATTTGTCTTCATCAGAAGTTCCACACAGGTGGAAATATTTAACAGAATATCATCAACTACTATGCCAACAAAACAGGCAGGTATGTCTGTGTTAGATGTAAAGGTCTATATAAATGTCTTCTTCAAAATAAATCTTAACTCAAATACAAAACATTCTCCTCCCATTACCTAATACAGACCTCATACCACTGGGAGCCTGAGGAGTTGATGTACAGGGCACACAGAGGGTCAGACTTGGAGAAGACATCCATGTCCATTAGGTTCTCACAGGAGATGGTCAGCTCCACTTTGGAGGCCAAATGGGTGGCCCCTGGTCCTGAGGGCCCAGGCACTGGGGCACCTGGTGCTGAGGGCCCAGGCACTGGGGTACCTGGCGCTGAGGGCCAAAATGAAGCCATGGCTGCTTGTTGTACTAGGATGATTGGAGAGATGCACCACAGATAATCCACAAATACTGTAGATATACTAAAGTGGTGTACTGATGTACAATTTTGAGGCATTTGCACTTTACTTAAAGGGATAGTTCACCCAAAAAGTCCACGAAACACTGCTGGAGTTTCACAGAGAAACAGCATTGCAGAATCTCCAACAATTTAAGTGAATGGTGGCCAGTTTTCAAACAGAAAAAAAAAACAAGTTGAATGAAAGACGTAATTTACACCATGTTTTTAACCTAAATCTTGACTGGAGATCCTTAGCTTGGAGACACGTTCCCATGCGCAATGCACACCATCTAAACAAAGTGTGTATGGTGTGACGGTGTGCATGCATCAGGGAATAACATGTCAGGGCTTTAAGAGACTTGGATTACACCAGATGAGCAATATCGAGGCACTTTATGTTTTTTTTTTTTTTTTGTTTGTTTTTTGTTTTTTTTTTAAGTGTGAAAAATGGTCACCGTTTACTTGCATTGTTTGGGAGATTCCGCAACACTATTTTCTTGTGAAACTCCAGCAGTGTTTTGTGGACCAAAAAACTAAACCTGACCTTAAATAGGTATGAGAGTGACTAGATAATGACTGAATTTTCATTTTTGGTTGAACTATTCCTTTAAATAGTCCATTTTTCTGTTACTTTGTGCTTCTGCTCCTGTAATGTAAGAGGGAAATATATATTTTTTGCACTTCACTGACAGGGCGACTCAGCATAATAACTGCTTTTCCTGATTCTTTAGATTTTGTTTTTATAGTCCTGTATTTACTCAAGTAAAATTTTGCCTGCTGGACTTGTGACATGATGGAGTATTTTAACACTGCAGTATTGTTACTTTTAAATAATAATATTATAATAACTTTACTTTATTTTAGAAACACGGGAGTGGTGCAGACTAAGTTAAATTTTCATTTGGGTTCAAGTCCTCTGTCATATACTGAATACTATAAATATTGAAGTCTAACTATAGATGACCATCTTACTTTTGAAGAAGGAATAAAAACCAGACTCTGCAAGCAGGGCAGTGCGAGCTGTCCTTAATAAGGTTATTGTGGTGTTTGCTCCTGATTTGTCTTGTTTTGTTGTTTGTAGTGTCTTATAAGCCCATGAGGGCTGGGCATCTATTGGTGCATGACAGTTTGAAAAAATAAATGACCTTACCTTACCTATTTGTATGACACTTTTGTCAAAATAAAGTTTATAAAGTGGTTTACATACACAAAACTAAATGCACACCAACAGCACAGAAATGTACTCTGCATACTGATGTTGCACAGGTGGCTCGTGTCTAATGTTATTAATAAGAAGCTACATATATTGTTAGTGTAGACCTTTTTCACAACAGCCACACTGATATGAAACAGTGGGGTAAAGAAATGTGTTACTAATGATGCTGATTAAGGTCCCGTTCCATTTAGTGCAGGAAAGCCTTTCCAGCTGGCCAACAATCACAACAGCCAACACCCTGACTCTGTTTCATCTGAATGGAACGAAACCTTCATTAGTATCATTCCGTATCACCTGTGTTTAACCTGCTCTGCTGTTTCATGTAAAAATGGCAGCTGTTAAAAGTTGTGTACAGAATGTACCTCTAACAGACCCCAGCCATGTATGAGGGGCCTCTATCGGTAGAAAAGTAGAAACAACGATTAAAATTTGAAAAATGATAATAATATAATGAAACACACAGACATACTTTGAAACTTATTACCGTCACACAGGCTCGGCTCAGCTTTAGCTTACCGTTAATTAACGCTACATTCAGCGTGCCAGCAGTGCCAGTAAGTGGGTGTGGCGATGCCTGGAGCACTAAAACTAATACTAACAACTACAGTCTCTCTGTAAACTTATGATTTTTCACATCAGTTGAAAACAGACTAAAGCTTACGTACCTGTTAAGTTGTTGATATTTTTTTCTGCCTCTGGTTGTACTTCAACGCGTAACGTTTATCTGACAAGAACAGCTGAGCAACCCAGGGCGGGGGCGGAGCCGACACCCAGCAGCAGCGCCACGCCGGTGTCGTGTCAAGAAGGGAACCCTTGATTAGCCAAACTCTCGCGAGATTTGTCAGTTCATTGTGCAGGTTGTACAAACTACTTGTGCTTTATAATAGAACAACACTGTGATTAAGAGACTGGTAGTTTAAGGACCGAAAACACTTGTTTATGTTTAGGAAAATATCATGGTTTTTGGTTAATATTACCACTCTCCCGAGATCTTCCGCAGATCTGGGGTTCACTTCTAAATATGATCAACAGTGTCCAGTTAACTCCTTATGCTGTTCGCTTGCACATATTACATACAGATAATATTATAATATTAATGCTCATATTAGACCATATATCTTTGTGTTTCTGATACATTCATACTAAAATTAACTTAAATTTGTGGAGACATTACAGTGTACTAACCAGTAGTAACATTACTGCGGAACTCTCACGACTTTTGGTTGTTTCCTGTCGACTGTATATATGTAGGGAACAGATTCTCTCCGGGGTGCATTCAAAAAAGATACGTAGCAACAATTTAACACTGATTTTTGAAACGCTTTTTTGGGCTAGTGAACATGTGAGATATTGCTGTAAATACGTATATAACTCCATGTATTTGCTCATGTTGCAGATGGAGCATTTACTGGACTCTTTTTTTAGCATTCAAACACATCTTTAGCCGAAAAAAACTTCCTGTGTTAGTTTTAACAGAACTGGTCCTGTTTAAAAACAATTGCTTAATTAATCTTTCTTTATATATTTTTTTTATTTTGTTTTTTATGTTTATGATGCTTTATGGTTGTCTTACATTTTTTTATGCTTAATTTATTTAAGTCCTTGTTAACTGCCTTAATATGTGTACATCCTTTTTGAACAACAACAAAATAATAATAAATATATAATAATGATATAATATAATAATAAAAAAAACAATAATAATAATGATAATAATAATATATAATAATAATAATAATGATAATAATAATAATAATAATAATAATAAATAATGATAACATATAATAAGATAATAATAATAATATAATAATAATAATATATAATAATAATATAATAATAATAATAAAGACGTGGGGGTAGTAAACCACCTACGCTGCCATAAACCTAGCAGGAAAAAAATTGTTTTTTAGCAACGTTTTGTGTTTGTGCTCTTGAATGCTCCCTGTTTGTGTTTGCAGACAGAGTTTGTGATACCGTCGTATCGTCACTGACCGTCTGGACCTTTGGCACGATGGCTTTGATTGTGTTAACGCGGTGTGTGAGCAGGACTTTACTGTCAGCAACATCTGGTGCACAAGCCATCAGAATCAGAGGGACACACCGGTGTTACAGGACGACGTTCAGAAGGACTGCCACTGCTCTGACTGTAAACAGTGATGTCTTTTATTCTTACTCATTTAATAGTGATGTTTTCTCTGCATGAGACTGTCACTGTTACCCACACAGAGATGCCCAAGTTCATGAATTTAAGATTTGTAAGAACAGGGGTGTCAACGAAAAAGCGATTGCTCATATACTTTATGGAGGTGAAAGGTTAGGAGGGCTTTAGTACCACAGAGCTGCTTAGCCAGGATGTAGACCTGAATCAGGATGTACCAAGGCAACAAGTTTAAGATGATTATGATGATGACTGTGTGTATTTTAACTGAATTTTAGTTATGTTATGTTATGTTAATAGTTAGATGCAAACTCTAAAATGAACATAGGTGAGTGCAGTTACCTGGTTTCTCCACAGTATCAGGTTCACTTGCTGCAGCTGAGACTGATGATCATTGTAAATAAGAGCCCGCAGCCAAGCATGACTTGTAACTCTTATTTCAACTCTTTGTAAATGAGGTAGTCGCATATGTGTGTGTTTGTGTCACTCCCTGTTGTGTGTACAGAGTGGAAGAGCTGCATTCCTCCTGGGGCTCCCTACACTGTCCTGTCTGGCTTATGAAGCTTATCACAGGGTGCAGAGTTCAGCTGTGGTCCATGCCTTAGAAAAAGGTAGTTTCAAATACAGATGCTGACACAGAAAGAATACCACAATCCTAACGAACGTGCTATTGGTAAACCAACACTGTTTTGTTCTTTCATTTCTTGGGACAGCGTGAAGGAAAATGGAGAGAGGGTTAGTCTTGTTGTGAATTAAAAATGCAAGATGACATCTGACCAAATTTAGTGGTGTGTTTTGTGTGTGCGCGCAGAGGAAGTTTTGGAGCAGGCTGACTACCTGTACAGCTGTGCAGAGACAGAGAAGTTGTACCAGCTGCTGCTGCAGTACAAGGACAGGTACAGTACAGAAAGAGTTCAATCACACTGCAGCCATGACTCGTCTCTGTTCTCACTTTTCTTATTTTCTCCTTCTGTTCTCTGTAGAAGTTATTGAAATGTACCCGGTTTGGCCTCATTATTTATTATTCATTTATTATTTATTATAGTTATATCATTTCTTAATTTATGATCTATTTTTAAAAATACATTAAAAAACCTAACAACAATGTCACTTTCCAGAAATAATGACCCAGTTACTCAAGATAAACCACAGCCCTTGTTGTTAGCAGATACATGTAGGAACTACTTTCTTTCTGCAGGAGAACCTACCGGGACTACTTTCTGAGATGCTGGTTTTGAATTTTTCAAATGTATTTTTGGTGGACATCTCTACAGCCAATAACTTCAGAACTCTGCAACTCACACCAATAAATAAATAAATAAACAAATGTATTATTTTTATACACCTAGTAATAACCATATCAAACCTATACGTAAAGGGGAAGTTTACCCCAGAATCAAAAATACATATTTTTCCTCTGGCCTGGACTGCTACTTATACATCTAGATTTCTTTTAGTGTGAGTTGCAGAGTTTTTGAGATATAAAGCCGTAAAGATGTCTGCCTTCTCTCAAACATAATGGGACTAAATGGCACTCGGCATGTGATGCTCATAGCACAAAAAATACATTTGAAAAAATCAAAATAAAACAAATATGACCTGTTTACTAAAGCTAATCCACAGACCTTGTTGTGAGTTTCAAGAAGGAGCTACTTTCTTTCTGCAGTAGAATCTAAAGTAGTTCTGGTAAATTCTGATTGAGTAGATATGTAGCATTAGAGGTCGTGGGGAAAATATGTATTTTTTGGGGATGAACTGTCCCTTTAAGGCACATACACGTTTGTATAAACTCGCGCATGCACCAGAGATAAGCAGGATTAGAAAAAAATAAAAGTGCAGCATGTATTGAACGTCGTGTGCAGTGCCCTCTGACACAGTTCCTTTTTGTGACACTACCACCAGAGGGCACTAAAGTTACATTTTATACACATAATAAGTGACTTTGTTTCCATGCACCCTACATAAATGAGAGGTGGACAATAATGACAAATAGATTTTGTTACATATATGTGTGGTGTGTGTGTCCATCCAGTGATGAAGCAGAGTTTCTGTGGAGGCTTGGCCCGTGCATCTCGCGACCTGTCCCTCCTGCCCAACATTGAGGCCGAACGGAAGAAGCAGCTGGTGTTCGAGGCCTTTGAATATGTAGAGAAGGCACTGGAGAAAGATGACAAGTGTTTCGCAGCACACAAAGTAAGACGGTGGTTTTATTAAGACGGCAGAACTGATTCACTTCTATTAGGTTTATCAGAGAAAAATAAGTTTTTCAGCTTGTTTCTTGCCAGAAATTCCAGCCTGTGGCCATGATGTTTTTCTCTTTAGGGATTTTTACATGCATTTGCACTTGCCGGATGTTGTACAAATATATATTTTTTTCAAACTGGATCTATGTTTCCCATGTTTTTGTGACTAGTTAGTCCCTGTAGTGGTTGTTTTTCCATCGACAGGCTCTCAGTCTAAACAACATCATGGAAAAGGTCGCTACAGAGATAGATTTTTTTTTTAAAAGAGTAAGCTCTGTAACTAGAAACAGATGATTTATCGCTCTTTTCAAAGTGACCAGACTCCATTGACAAAAACGCTCTGGTCTACTGCTGCCTTAATCTCTTTTTAACCCTTTAAGACAACAAAAATCACACAATTATACAAGCATACAAAAACACAGAAGTCACACAATAACACAAACAAACAAAAACATTAAAGTCATACAATAACACAAACAAGCTAACTGATTGAGGCAGCGCTAGACCAGAGAGGTAAAATGACTGTTTTTGTCAATGGAGTCTGGTCTCTGAACAGAGAAATATAGTGGCTGTGTTTGGTTAAGAAAGTGGTCTGTATCTGCAGGGATTCTTTCAGTGATGAAAATCTCAGCCCGAATAGCGGCAAAAATAAGTCGTTTTAGTGGACGTACTTTGACAGTGCGCAGTTGCCCGGAGGGATTGTTATGCTCAGTTTTGCATCTGCCAGCTGCAGCACTCTACCTTAATACTGGACCAGTTTAATAAAATGTTGTCCCCATTAGTCACACAGACACAAAAACATGGAAAAATGGGTTCTAGATGGAAAAAGTTACCCTCCAAAAAGACATCTAGGTCCAATTTGCCCTAACTCTCAAAATGTTCCTCTTCTAACACAGTGGTATGCAGTATGTCTCAGTGATGTTGGGGATTACAAGGGAGTCAAGGTGAAAATAGGAAATTCATACATCATCAGGGACCATCTAGAGGTGAGAGGACATTTGGATTAATGTCTTATTATCATCATATCACAATTTTCTATATCCTGAAGTGAAACTTGTGCTTTTTCCTAGAAAGCCATTGAGCTCAATCCTAAAGATGCTACTTCCCTGCATATCTTGGGTTACTGGTGAGTTTTTTCTCCACAAGCATTACAAACTTAGACAAGTCGAGTCTGTTTTACATTTGATGACTCAGGGTGTCTCTTCCAAGAATTTCTGCAGGCCAAGGAAGTGAAGTTGGCAGGGGAATATGTTTTTTTTTTCTGTGGGAATAGTGGTGAGGGTGAAGACACTTCACAAGTGTGTTGACAAAAATATTACAGTTCTAAGTTTCAAGGCCTAAAGAATGAAAACAACTGGATGCAAGTCAGATGGAAAGAGACTTCAAGATTCAGATTTTTACCATATGTCCTTTCAAAGGGGAAATAATGTATTTCGGAGCAAAACAAACAGCACATGTTGTTGTTTTTGTATTTCCCCCTGTTGTCACCAGAGGTTGACAGGGCTGAAGTTAACCTTACTTAATTAGAATAGAATAGAACGACTAAAAAACATTTTGCTAATACTCTCCACGTCTCTCGATCCTCTGTGACCTGCAAACACCAACTGCCAGCTGCCATCTTTACAAAGCTCATCCGTCTTGTAAGACCAGTCTTTAGAAAGGGCTTCACGTTGGTTAACCAAACTTAAGCCCAGTTTGAGCTACACCCGGTCTTACAGATGTGCGTCCATGTAATTCCCTCATGACTATAGCTGTTGCCTAGCAGTGTGCGTCGCTAGGATACATTATTAACAATCTCCTGATGTCTTGCAGATTCATAGCTAATCATTTCTAATTTGTGGTGGCGTTATAGAGGACGAAAGAAAAAGAAAAGGCAATTTAACAGACATTGAGGTGCTAGAAGGCTTCTGCCTGTTAAACAAAAGTTTTTCCTTGCCACAGTCGCCTTAGCGCTTGCTCTTGGTGGGAAGAGCAGTTGAAGACAATAACCATGTAATTGCATGTCATCAGTTCTTATTCTGGGCATGGATCTTTGTTGCAGGTCTCCAGAGAACAAAGCAAGAATACTTTTAAAAGGAGAGTTTAGAGCCATGCTAGCAGTTGTGTGAGGTTGTGATCAGGCATGACAATGTTTTGAGCTAAATGCTAACTTCAGCGTGCCAACATGCTGATATTTAGCAGATACAGTATGATGCTAATCAGAATCAGAATCAGAAACTTTGTACTTTATTGATCCTCGGGGGAAGTAGTTCACGATACAGATGGACCCATTCAAGAATAAAAGAATGTATAAAAATATATTAATACAGTAGAAAATATAAGATATTGCTACTGTGCCAAATAATTTATTATATATTATTAGCACTTTAAGTCACTTAAGGCTTTATTATTTAGGGAAATCTGCATTTCTTCTCTCTCCTAGGTGCTTTGCTTTTGCTGAGCTGCCATGGTACCAACGCAAAGTGGCGGCTGTCATTTTTTCATCCCCGCCTACATCCACATATGAAGAGGTGAGGACTCCTCGTGCATATCGCTCTTCTTTTGTTTCGTTACAAACAGGACAACAGCTGATCGTTAAAGCAGCTTTAGCCTGAAATGACATCAGCTGTTTGTCACTTTTTGGTTGTGGCTTTAAGAGTTATAATACAAACATGTTGGCACATTTAAGTTAAAGTCATGTTTTTCTGCCTCTTTCAGGCTTTGGAGTTCTTCCTGAAAGCTGAAGAAGGTAAAACGCAGCACACTAATAAAGTCAGGGAGGCAACTACTTAAAAAGAAGAAAAAAAAAAACTCCCGCTGGCTGCAAATTCTTAGAAAAATTACAACATCGCCCTGCTTTCAAATGTTTTCTTTAAAGGTTAAAAATGTTTTCCTTTTCTCAGTTGATCCAAACTTCTACAGCAAAAACCTGCTCATGCTTGGGAAGACCTACATGGCCATGAAAGAGAAAGAGAAAGCTCTGCTGTGGCTAACCAAAGCAAAAGAATACCCTCCTCACACACTGGAAGACAAAGAGGTACACACATCCAGACCGCGCACTTTTGATCTACTGCTGTTATTCACCCACAGGAATTCTCATGTGTAAATCATACATGCTGACGTCAACATGATCAGTGTGTTTATAGTATATTTGTTCCTCTGCAGGTCCATAAAGAAGCCGTTGACCTCTTGAAGAAGCTGGGATGAATCCACTGAGCACAACAGGATGCCTGTGAAGACTTTAAGACTGTTGATTATTGCTAACATACCAATAAAAAACAATGTATTTTTAGGATTTTCTAACTATGCGTATAGTACCACTGTATGTGGCCTTGTACACAGACATCACTGATGCCTTTAAGAGATAATAAGGCAACATCCATTCATCCAACTGCAGATAGCAGGATGGGATCTACACCGTCTCTATGTATCTATTACTGCCTGAATTCCTCCTCCGCTGACTTTTCTCTGACATCTGGTGGGGTTGAGGACAGAGCATAATGCTGGGCTACACATGTGATCAACATTATTACTTTTTAATTCAAATCAAGAAACGTAACTAATTTCATTACCAAACTGTCCCTGTACACTAACAGTTCAGGTGGTCGTAGCTGGTTTCTGGTCGCAAATGTAAATTTTATTTAAGAGTTTTCTAAATGTCTGAAGTGTTTGTCTTTCAACAGTTATTAATCTGTTCCTGAACACTGAAGGGATACTCTGTTTAAATCCTGAACTAAATGATAAATCTTGGCCACAAATGCATCTTTAACTTTAAGGGATGGTTCACTCCAAAATAAAAAATACATTTGAAAAACTCAAGAACCTCGTTAACCCACCGTTTTGAAGAAGAATTTTCTTCTTATAGCCTACTGACGCAGTTTTCGCATTCACAATGTTTTCTTACATGGGATTTGTTCTTAGGTGAGAACAGACTCAACGAACACTCAAGAGCACAGTTAGGCACAGTTCAGTGCAGACATTTTTGTGCACAATAATTGTTATTGTTTTCTTCAATTCCACAGTTGTATAGATTATAGGTTTAAATTAAAAAACTATATAACTTTTTTTTCATAATTTTCAATTACTAGTATTTAAGTATTACAGTGGTCTAAACAATTAATTTGACTTTACAATGTGATTATTTATACTGTATAAATAATCTTAAGATCTATAAATTTTTTGTGCACACAGCCCATGCTAATTAGGATCAACTGTAACTTAAGAAGACAAAGGCTTTCATCATTGTAAGAACACAAATAAGAACAATTGTGCAGTTTGCAGCACCTTCATGAATCTGACTGAAGACTTTTTCTTAGGACCTTTCTTAAAAACAAATTTAAGGAAAAACTTGCAAAGATATTCGTGAATGATGCCCAACGAGACATGAAACCTTTCTGTTTTTTATGTACTTTGCCAGGACCGACCTGAAGTTGAACTGCTGACCCACACGGGTGGATATGTCATGGGCACTCTTGAAGAGATTATTATGTATAGTTCATGAAAAGTCATTGACTGAAAAAACGAAAATAAAGAATGGTAATATAAATTCAAAGAACAATAGTGTGAATGCTTAAATTCAACTATTCTGAGTATGGATTCATTGTTTCAGTCTTTCTTGAAAGGTCTTTGGGTTTTGGACTGTTGGTTGGACAAAAAAGGCAATTGGAAGAAATCCGTTTGGATTTGAGTTTGATTTGATTTTGGATTAAACATTGCATTGACTAAACAATTAATCAATAATAAAAATAATTGTAGCTGCAGTCCTATTACTGTCAAAATACATACTGATTGAACTAAAAATGACTTCAAACCAGCTGTAAAGATGGTCAGATACATTTATTAAATATGGTTCTTTCCACAGGCAAGATCCAATCAAAACAAAGGATAAATCAAGAGCACATTTTATTTTTTCTTTAAGAACAGAATAGAAATTGCCAACAGTTTTGTTGTGAATCCTGAGCAGAAGGCCTCTCATCCCCCGATAATCACACAACAAAAAGAAAAAGAAAGCATGGTCATGGAGGGGGTTTATTCACTTATTTATTTGTATCTCATAAATCCATCTCTCTTCATTAAAATGGGTGAAAGCAGATTAAAAATGAATCTTCTATACACATCGTCTCCAGTAAAGGGGCATTCTGTACAGTGTAGTTGGTGTTTACAGTGTGTATCTACACGCGATATGTTACAGTTTGGATGCGTTTCAGGCAGCCTAAACCGCAGTGAGCATAGCAAGAAGTTCCCTGCTGCGTTTTCACGTACTGAAATGATAAACAGTATCATGAACAAAGTTTGCTTTGAGGGAACACACCCGTCCAGGTGATACTTCTTGTTAACTTGCTACGATGAAGGCAACCTGAAGCGTCCCATCTATTTCTGATAAGAACAAAGGCATCACAGATTTCCATCAATGGAGCGGCGGCTCTGTGTAATTAATTATAATATTTAAGTACTTTATTTACTTTCATTATCTTTATACAATGAATATTCACATACACAGTTGATTTTCTTTGATTACAGGTTTCTGTTCAAAAGGAAGCACGAAGTTATGCAGTTTTGACTTCTCTTAAAAGTCGGCTCCTTTTGCTACAGTAAATGTTTTTCTTCATACTGTCGTCCCTCCTTCCAGCTGAATACATGTTATATACATGACTGATAACTTGAGTAATCACAAGCTCCTCCTAGAAAGTCTAAAGCAGCTTGCTGCTGTTTGCAGTGGTCTGAAAAGAAACAATGCTTGAGAGAACGAGGAGAGCGGCCTGCCTCCGCCAGCTTTTTAATCTGCGTTTAGACCACTGACTGAAAGAATAAGCACCAGAGTTGGTATCTAGAAACAATAAAGTTAGATGTGACATTTTGGACAAAAAAGGGCATGTCCCCTGAAGCATTTAAGGGAAGAAAGGGCAAGGGGAAAGTGGGGGTGCAAAAACAAAAACACACAACATATACCAATGCGATGCATTATCAGGCTTGCTGCTGTGAGTTGTACTGTGGAAGCTTGTCCACATTATTTTTTGGTCTGTGGCACATTAGTGTCTCATTAATAGAGTTATATTATTTATATGTGAATAGGACTAGTCGTTTTCTGCAAACAGTCTCATCTTTACTGATTTATACACACATCTTTATTAAACTCAGACTCTCTCATCTCAGCACAAAACCTGAGATTGAACATGGTCTGAACAAATTTAAGTGGAGAATTTGAAAGTGGGCTCATCAGCACAATGGCTTTAATTTTGTGTAGCTTTAACTGTAGTTGACACTGTTGACTGAACAGCCAAATATCAGAAACACTGTACATGACAGCATTGTTCATTTCAAACAATACTGTACAGGGACAGGTTTATGACCAGTTAAAGGACCAGTGTGTAGGATTTAGTGGCATCTAGCATACTAGAACATTCAAACTTGCATATTGGAAATACGTCCTCTCACTCTTCTTATCCAAGCATGTAGGAGAACTGACAGTGGCTGTGCGACTCTAAGTGTGAAAAGCCACATCTAGAGCCAGTGTTCAGTTTGTCTGTTCTGGGTTTGATATAAAGGGCTCATTCTAAGGCAACAAAAACACAATTCTTATTTTCAAGTGATTATACACTAATGAAAACATACTTAGAAATATTATATTCAAGACTCCAACTGATATATATCGGCTATATATATTATCAGCCCAATACTGGCCTATTAATTTGTGTATATCTGATCCTTTCTCTTAACTCAGGGTTTATATATACATATATTTTGCTCTGTTTGTGTTTTTTGTGTTTAATAATTATTGAAAATGATGTTTACTGTTTTGGTGACCTGACATCACAAGTGTTAACCACTTTAAGGAATCATTGCAAAAATGTGTAAGTATTGTTCCAAATTGTGTGTATTACATTCTGTACTAGAATATCAGTCGATATATCAGTGTCAGATTTTGTTTACTCCCTAGTATCATCTGAAAAAATCCAGCATCAGCCGGGCTCATTATTTTCATTTCTGCCATATTCTCCCAATAGATCCCGTAAAATCTACACACTGGACCTTTAATATTGTCAGGAGCCCAACATTTCTAGTAAAACAATCAGCCCTGTTTAAACACTCGTTTACTTGGCCAGTTGCCAGCACGCAGTATTTGTATATGTTTGTACATGTTGCTTTCAAGTCATTCAAGACACAAATTTTGATACTTTCCAGTCCAGCGCCTCTGATCTCCTTTATGATCACTGACTAAAATAAAGTAAGTACTGTCATGATAATGACAGTTTTGAAATAATACTACTGGTTGTGATTAGTTAATAGTTGGTAATGAGTGAGAAATTGACAAAAGCTTCTTTTAGTACAGGTACTGAAATAAGTATATTATCATAAGCTGTGTTTGATTTTTATGGTTACCTATGACTGAGGAGTTAAGTAAGTGTGATCTTCATGTGCTCTGTAAATCACAGTGGCTTCATAGGACTGGAGACACTTCACAGTCCCAGATCAAAAATTCAATGAGGCAAAACACACAAAGAACCATTGAGCCAGAGTCTGTTTTTCCTCTTTTTGTTGTTGTTGTTGTGACAATTTTCCAAACAACTCAGTCTTTAAATGAAAGCTGTGAGTATGTCATCCTGGTGTGTATCTTACTTGCCAGCTGAAGCAGTGGGCCGCAGTCAAGGTGGCCTGGAACATTCCAGTGTGTCTCTGGCTTGAACATTGGATCAATGAACCACAGACCCCACCACCGCCACCACACTCACACATATAATTCACTCTTGAATTCAGAATATTATCCTCGAGTCCCCTTATTCCTTTTGATATAGTAGCCTTTTCCACCAACTTCATGAGTGTCTTTTCTCCTAAGTTGTGCCTTTATCCACACGGGAGGATCCAATGATGTTTGTGTCCAGAATCTCAATGAGGGAAAATCTGTTCGAGGGTCATTCTTCATCTGCTTCAGTCCACCCTGAACACTATGCCTTTTTTGATGATAATGGTAAAAAAAAAAAGCTGATCAAGAGACAGAGCATCTGTGCTGAAATACCTGTGTGTGTTTGTGTGGTGGCAGGAGCTGGTCACAGCAGTCTTCTCATCTTCAGAGGCAGCCATGCAAGCGCGCAAAAATGACTATGATGGGTCCAACAGGGGTAAAAACAAAATTCAGGCACCAGACCCCAACACTACTCTTGCCTTTTAGAAGCTCTATAGAACTAGAGCTTTAAAAGAAGATTGCGCTTCAACTATAAAATCCTCTCAAAAACACTTTTAGTCTCTTTTAAAAAGCCAGTCAGCAGTGGGGAGGAAATTAAAAAAATATCCATGATTTCTGTTTTTAAACAGATGAGCAAAAATGCTGAAATGCTTGCATATTTCATGATGGGGTATCATATAATATATAAGGGCTGGGGGAGGGGGTTGCGGCAAAAATGATGCTGCAAATTAAGATTTGGTTTGAAATGACAAAATAGCTTATATACATTGGTGGTTATCTTGTGCAATTTTTTTTAGTTTGTTTTACTTGGCTGAATAATCAGCGACGGGGGTGGAAGGGGAACACAAGCGGACTCGTCCCTCTATTCTTGGCCAAATCCTTCTGTTTCCTCGATGGCGAAGAGCAGCTTCTCTTTCAGCTGTTCAAAGCTCTTGTAAGGAGGCAAGTCCAGACGGTTAAAACTGAAAAGACAAAGACAGAGGGCCACAGATCAGTATAAAGGGTCAGATGTCTCGAGCACATAAGCAAAACTGCTAAGACAATTCAGAGTCAAACATCAAGCAGGAAAATATCGTTATCAAACTTATAAGGTTAAGTTATTAGTTACTTATGGACCTTTTCCACAGCAGCCATTTTGACATGACACAGTAGGGTAAACACAAGTGTTACCAGCGATACTAATTAAGGGTCCGTATGCGCATGTTGGAAAAACTCGGCTACACCGAATGGTACATGACCTTAATTAGTATCATCAGTAACACCTGTGTTTACCCTACTGTTTCACATCAATATGGCAGCCATGAAAAAGGTCTATTACTCGTGTTTCTCTCTTGTGTTATGCTTCCCTGTGCCATGCCTAGGGATGGGAATCGAGAACCGGAACCTTTGAGAACTGGTTTCAAGTTGTCTGATTCTTCAGAATCGTATGCCTCCACTTATCAATTCCCTTTATCAACAATGGCACTTTTATCTGACAGGTGCACATTGAAAAACAATTCCATTAAAGCTGCTGAAAACTTGCAACTATAAGGAGTCGTGGCGGAGGAGAAGAAATGGTCCAAAGCTTGATTTCATTTCACAAAGATAACATCGGTGCTAGCTGTAATCAGTTTGTCAGGTTGGGGAACTGTTTTTCTGGGACATTAATGAGCAGCACAGGGGCTCCACAAGGGACTGTCCTGGCTCCATTCCTGTTCACATTGTATACAGCAGACTTTAAATATAACTCTGAGTCCTGCCACATCCAGAAATACTCAGATGACACTGCTATTGTAGCTTGTATAAGGAATGGACAGGAATCTGAATATAGGGATTTGATAAAATCCTTCAGTGACTGGAGTCATAAAAACTGCCTCATACTAAACACATCAAAGACAAAGGAAATGGTCATTGATTTCCGTAGATCCAAGCCCCCTCTTCAGCCTGTGAACACTTGTGGAGTGGACATCGAGGTGGTAACAAACTATAAATATCTTGGTGTACACCTGGATAACAAGCTGGACTGGTCCCTTAACACAGATGCACTCTACAAAAAGGGGCAGAGCCGCCTCTTTTTCCTAAGGAAGCTCAGATCTCTAAACATCTGCAGTAAGATGCTGCAGATGTTTTATCAGTCTATTGTGGCAAGTGTTTTTATTTTATGCTGCAGTCTGCTGGGGAGGAAGTTTGGGAAAAAAGCAAGCAAGGAGGCTGGATAAGCTTGTGAAAAAGGCTGGCTCTGTGATCGGAGTAAGGATGGACTCTCTGGAGGAAGTTGTGGAGAGAGACACAATGAGGACGGTGGAGGCCATCCTAAACAACATGGATCATCCACTACATAACACCTTGATGGACCAAAGAAATAATGGTGGTGGAAGGCTTCTCTCTCTTCGTTGTAGGACAGAGAGATACAGAAAATCTTTCATACCAACTGCCATCAGACTCCATAATTCTTATACAAATAGATGAGACTACAGACAAATGAATTTCCCCTTGGGGATCAATAAAGTATTTCGTATTCGTATTCGTATTCGTATTCGTATTCGTAATGTCTGTAAAATGATCATTTCAAGTCAGGGCACCAGCAATATGCTGAAACATCTCTCTGCACAACATGGGCCTTAACTCCAGGAATGCCACGTATTTGACACTGCTTCCCAACTGAGCAGCATGCCTGTTAATGAGGTCAAATATCCTGTTATAATATTATTAGTGACACACAGACAGGCTTAGCAGATATTTTCTTTGATCTCTGATCTACAGCTAGCTCTCAGCTACAGCAAGCTCAACTAAAACTAATCATGAATGAATAAAGAAAATCAATAAAGAATTGATGATGGGTTTTGTATCAATAAAATCTTTTCAATTCTCATCCCTAAAGTCCATTCATTATTATTTATTTAAATCATAGCTATTTATGTAAATCCCTATGAATTGTAATATACTGGAAACAATATCAGGCAAAATTCTATGTGAGAGAGGAGTTAATCCCATGGATCAGAGGTAGAGCAATCCACTCACCATGTGTGGCTCCGAGGAAGCCATGTGTCCTTGCCCACCTTCTCAATGCAGAACTTCTGGGGCCCGTTACTTCCTGCGATGCAAAAGACAACAAGGGGTGACATGACTGTATGAATGAACTGCATGTGTATACCAGAGGTGGAAGCAAGTCATTGTTTTGCAGGTCACAGGTAAGTCTCAGTCAAGTCCCCAGTAAAGACTGAGAAGTCCCAAGTCATACACTTTGAGTGTCGAGTCCTAAACAAGTCATAATGCGCTCTTCACCAAATATAATGCCATCTTAACAACAAAATCTGCCTCCTTTTTAAATAACGTTTTAAAATCTGCCCATGTAAAGATTTTTGCATCCAATTATTAAAAACTTTGCAGTAAGAACAATAAAGTAGAAAGATGCACACCTATGTATTTCAACAAAGAAAAACACAGAAATGTTCCCATTTTGAACGTTTGTGGCCATTCAAGTACAGATTTCTGAGTTTATGAGGTGCACCTGAATGCACCATGAATTCCCTGTATGTGTCAAAGTCCGACACAGACAACAGAGGACAAAAGTAGCGCACCAGACACCAAATCACAGCAGAAATGGCCAGTATAGCTTTTATTACATGATGAGATTTATTTGCCATACAAATCTACTCGCATATGGCTGATGGGTATTTATTCTGGATCCTGTTATTTGATTGAGGAAATTAAGGGAAAACTGATTCATGGCATTCTTTTTAATCTTTGGCCTTAAGGAAAAATATAAAGTATTTTCAAGTCAAAGTCCAGGTGAAGTCACAAGTCACTGGTGTTCAGAGTCCAAACTATCTGAACGTCTTTTTTTATTTTGTCAAGTATAAAGTCATCAAATTTGTGACTCTAGTCTGACTTGATCTTAAGTCATGTGACTCAAGTCTACACCTCTGTTGTGTATAGTATGCATTTGTAACTCTTGGTGGCTGAATGATTCGGCAGTTAATGTGCGTTTCTGTGTGTGTCTGTCACTGACCCATGAGTTCAGCGAAGCCGCCCAGAGGAAGCCTGCAGGTTCCAGTGACAAACTGCATCAGCCGCAGTCGCACTTCGTTGTCCACTTCTTTCACCAGCTGCGGGGGAAGGAAGTGAAGAAACACACAAACCCATAAGATCATCAGATGATGACACATAATCAACTTGAACTCAAACTTTACCATTCTGGGTCAGTAACACTGTGTCACTAATGTGAAACACCTCATGGAACACGCAGAATGTTCTGTTCCTGTTCTGCAGAAACAAGGTGTGTGTTTGTGTGCTTGTACCTGCCAGAACCAGATGATCTGTTTGCTGTTCCTTGTGTAGTGACGGTACACTGTGTTCCTCTGCCAGTCCTGCAAGTCGACTTCCTGCATGCCACACAGCATCACCTGGATCAAACACACACATACAAGCACATAAATTGCACACGGAGCAAATAAACAGAAAAGCTGCGCAGGGCAATTCTTACGCAAGAAGAGAATAAAGAGAAAATCATTTTCTACACACATTAATAATTATATTCAGGTAGTGACTAATTACCCTGATTGGTTAATGGGTTAAAAGCTCTGTGGAGTGGGGTAGGTTACTGGGATTAAAATAAACAGACATTAGAAATATGGCCACAGAGATGTTTCATAGCACTAAATAGAGCAGAGCATTTTGCTGCTCACCTCCAGCTCCTTTTCATCAAAGTACTGGAGCCACTGAAGTGGAACCACCTCGTTGAAGCCATCCAGGAAAGCTTTGGTCTGACCTTCCACCCCGCGGGAGAACCTCCACTCTGCCATCAGACTGCAAAGCAGACAAATATATGTACTTTTTAAGTTTCAAAAGATATTTCCTACTCAAAACGTAGTAGTGAGAGGTCAGATATTGTCGCTGTAATTATTAGAAAAAAGTGGTTATACTGAACCTGATATACTCCTCCTTGTTTTCCTCAGTCACTAGAACATTGGCGCCATCAGGTTTGAGGTCATGAGAAGTGATCTTCCCCAGGATTTCCATGTCCACTGAGAAATACATTTCCAGACCACACTCTTCAATGTTGTTGTCCCTGAGGAGAGATTAGATAGTGTTGTACTTTGTGTTGCTGTCACATCATAATCGAGGGTTAACAGCACCTTGTTGAAAAAATAAACAAAGACATCCATGTTTCCAACCATTAGCATCAAATCTGACAGACTAATTAAGGTAAACACCAGCTGAATCTCGTTTGCTCCATGTTGTTTATAATTGTTCTTGCATCTTGTGATGTCTGCAGTTGACTGCTTCATCCCCTCTGAACATCATGTTTGTTCTCCTTCTGTATGAATAATATTTTTGAATTGCCTCTTCCACTGCTGAATTTCCACTGCATGGCTTGACTCGAATGGAACCACTCCAAGTTGTGAATAGTACCTGGTACATTTCTAGTATCATCTCAGACAAAGTTCCAAGTGAGCTGAGCCGATACTAAACGGTGAAGTGAAAACACGGCAGACCACTGATTGGTCAGAGACAATCATTACTAGAATCGTCATTTGCACGCCATGGATGTCCTGCCCGCTGACCGCAATTTTATTTGCTTAACCCAGATTTTAAAAATAGCAGCCTGCAAAACTACGCTGTGGATAACTGACAAAGTGCAGACCTTCCTCTGTTTGGCTGTCAATGAAGGGATTTCAAAAAGAAAGACTATCCTTTACAGAGAAGTAATGTTCCTCCCCTTTCAGTGTGCCCCTCTTCGGTAAGAAATATCAACAGTAGTCATCAGTGAGAGACAAACTTTTTTTAAAATCCTGTTTGACTTATGTAACAAATTATACATATGATGTTTGTCAATGTAAAAGATAATTTTAGAAATGAAGAAAGTCAGTTTTTTTGTAGTTTGTCATGGTTTAATTTTGTGTGAAACTACATTTCTCATCTTGAACAACATACGCCATCAACACAAACATCAATGTCCATTGTAACGTCATCTTACCTGAAGTGTTTCATCCAGCAACTCCTAGTTGTATTAAAAACTGGGAGGTGAATGAACGAGCAAGGCCCCTTGCTCCTGTGACTACATCTCCATGCAGAGACATACAGGTATTTTAGCCTCAGCGGCTAATTTAGCTTAGCTTTTGGAGGGAGAAAGTCAAGACGTCACTTACTCGACTTCTGGGTGTGTAGTCTTTCTAATTACGTTTCTTCACAGTCTTATTCTTCCACAGTTTTACAACAAACTGTGACTTTCTTGACTTGTAAAATTATCCTTTAAATTGACAAACATCACATGTGTAATTCATGGCCCAATTCAAACAGGATCAAAAAATTATCTGTCACCACTGACACCATATATGTCAGTCACCACTGATTACAGTTTATATTTTTTCTAAAGTAAGGCTCCATGGTGGCTCTCTATTGTTTCTGAAGATGTCACGAGATTTTCACCTGGCATCACTATGATGATCAGCAAAAAAAAAAAAACACCTAAATGGAGGGGACACCAGCTGCAGTGGAATACGCAATCGAGATAAGTACAAGGTATAGTTTCTCTTTCATATTTCACATTTCTTGATCTACAGCCCACACTCCAAATGCTTTTACACTTTGCCTGAAACTTACAACACTAAATATTTACTTAGTATTTGATGTTATCTATTTTTTAAACAAAAATTTGTGCAGGAGAGGTAGGAAGCTAAACACTTATACACAGACATCTTTTAAAAACTCAAGGGACCCGACTAAAGAAAATGATGATGCATTATTGTCTTTTGTCTTTTTTCTACTCTGTTTCAGGGTCAATCCAACTTCATATAAAGTGCACAAAGGAAGCAAGACTTGAAAACAATATGCTGTCAGATTTTTTACACTCAGAAGGCTATGTAGAGCAAAGACACAAATTACCTGATCCATATAAGTGAGTTGTAGAACTCGGGGTCGATGGATTCCAGGTCTTTGAGTATTAGCTTCTTGTTAAGCATGCGTTTATAGAAAGGCAGAGAGAAGCCTGTGTCGATGAACTTGCCGTGGAAAAGTGCCTGCAGAAAAAGATCAATAAATAAATACACACACATATATATATATATATATATATTTTTTTTTTTTTACTGTGCTGGCCAGTCTGAGGATACAGACCCTATGGTGGTATACTGATCATGACATGTATTGTATGTAAGGAAATCAGCCTCAGACATCCTGGGATGAAGGCATGATAACCCAAAACATTTACTGAATATGGCATGGTGTACTGGAGAAGAGCTGTGTGATTCAACTTTGACAATCTAAAAATATGAACACTCATAGTCTGGTCCGGTTATTTTCGTCAGTGGGAAAATGTTGATGACTGTTTGCATGAACTTGCCATTGCAATGAAGCGGCCGATGAAGCAGAAGTAGGAGAGGTGGTCCGGGTTGATAGCGGAGGCTGGGTTGATCTGCAAACAGTAGTTGCTCTTGCCGGCGTACTCGAACAGACAGTACATGGGGTTCAGCACTTCATGGGATAACAAGAAGAACCACTCTCTGCAAAGTGAGGCGAAATAGAGGCAGGGGGAGAGGACGGAGATAACGGTGCATGAGTTGGGGGAAGAATTAGATAAGAAATGGGGAAGAAAATGAAAGGAGGAAAAATTGCACATGATCAATTACTGCTTACATTTTGCAAAAAAGCAAGTTTGGACAAAAGGTTTTCTATAAATATATTCATATGCAGTATACTGCCTAAATTACCGGGCTAAGCCACCATAGTCTAGACCCTCCTCGCCTCTGAAGATGACATAGAGTCTTCTCCTCAAGTCATAAGGCTTCAAGGCCATAATCTAACAGAGAGAAAAAAATACACAAGATTAGATCAGCAGGAGACACAGGCACAATTAGCATATACGTTTTTTAATGTAAAGTAGAGGAAAACTCTGAAATAGCCCCAACATGTAGGCTGTGATGCATCACTGCACTTGAAATTCAAGTGTTGTATAACATTAGTTTTCAAGCACTGTATAACATTAGGTTAAACTAAATCTGGAAAGTGGTAGAAGGACTCTCTTACTTGCTGGAAAGAGTCTTCAAACAATGTCTGTCTGGAGACAGTGATCTTCACATGGCTAGGGAGAGCATTGGACTGAGGAAAGACAGAGCAAAACAAATACGCTAAGCATGAGTGACTGTTTTCACCTGGACAGCTCTAAGTACGTCAGTTCACACCTGGCATGACAATGTGTCTCCACATGCGTCTCCAGTGACCGCTTGTGATCAGGTCCAACTTCCCAGCTCTATATGAAAATTACCAAGTAATTCTGTTTAAATGAACCAAAAGAGAGCTGTTTTCAACCAACTACCCAGCAGCAGTAGAATAGACTCTGGGATAAATGGACGTTTTTTTTTTTGTTTGTTTTTTTTTTTTTTGTGGGTGGGTGGGGGGGGTTGTAACACAAAGTAAGGAATTATTTGATGTATAACATTTGCATACATTTACAAGAAAACCCGCATAATAAAGAATTTGTTGTACACAACTTGTCACAGACTGTATAAAGTTTCCCCTAACTCAACAACTCACAAAACTGTGTCATCTTTTAAGCAAGGAGGTGGACTTTGTCCACGGCTACAATGGTTACTGTTCACCGCAAAAAAATGTTTTCCGCTTTCATCAATTTAGTATAAATAGTAAAATGAATTTAAACAGTGTGTTCAAACAACTGCTAAATGTTAGCAGGTAAGAGGCACTTTAGACAGGAGTAGCCACTGGCACAGCAATGCCACACCAAACTGACACAATGCTTTTTACTGGGAAAGAAACAACTTCAAGAATTGCATTTAAAGTGGAATTTACAAAAAAGCATACATGATTAGCTTATTGTGGCTGTTTCCAAAAGTTTACTAACTTTCTCCTCATACAACAAATCTTTGGAAGGACCAGTATGTAGGATTTAGTAGCATCTAGTAGTGAGCTTGCAGACTACAAACACCTCATGTCACTCTCCCCTAGGACAAACTACAGTGGCTGCAAAACTTCTCCGAGTGTCTGGCGTGTTTTTTGTCTTTTCTGAGCTACTGTCCGTGGAAGAGGACCCGGCTCATTCTAAGGTAACAAAAACACAACAATTCTTATTTTCAGTTTATTATACGTTAAAGAAAACATATTTATGAATATTGTGCCAAATTCTGCCAATAAATCCCCGTGAATCTTGCATGCTGGACCTTTAACAGTCTGGGGATGTTGTGGGTACTAGTTCCCAAATGTCTGCTGCTTATCTTGGCAGGCAAGCGAGTCCAAACACATAATTTGCATTACAGTGAATCAAATGGAGTCCGACAGCTGGTTCGTGCGTGATTACTGGAAGTCAGCTGAGTAGGCGGTCTTTCAAAGTGGCCCAGGATTCACGTACACAATAGTAAAATAATGGGCCTCATTCACAAACAGTGCGTACAGAAAAATGTTTGCTTAAACTGAGCGTACAAACTTTTTAGGTACAAATCTAGCATTCATCAATACCTTTTTTTTTTACCTGAATTTGTTTGTACTCTGCAAACAAATTTAGAACTGCCACAGACCATGTGTACACGCAAATGATGACAGCCTGTGTCTTGGGTGAGTTCACACCTGCATTCAAAGCTGTCCACTTGTGATCGGATCACCAAAGACATATGTTAATGCTAAGTGTAAACAGGGCCAGAGAGCAAGAGAGTGATGGAGTAAGAGAAAGAGAACACCTACCTGGCACAAGTAGCGGAAATGGGCAAGCTTCCATCTGAAGCTGCGCTCGTAAGCAATCTGAGGGCCTTTGGTGCTGAGAGGAACAAAACAATTCAAAGGTCAAAACGTAGCAAGTTTAACTTGATAGATGTAATGGGAGAGAAGTTGTTTTTTTATTTTTTTTCTAAAGGGGTCAATAATGTCCTCTTCACCACATAACGAAAAAAATGTGTAGCATGTGAAATATGTTCTGGTTTAGTGCCATGAAGTTAACACTAGGAAGATCTCCTGGCTTTCTGAGAAAATGCATCCAATGCCCTGAACATCCTGTGAGAAATATAACCCTTTAATGAAATAACTGTGGGAATCATTGCTTTCTCAATCAACATTTTTCTTTGTCTTACATGAACTGTATGTACATGAACTAAATTCATGTAACAAATGACTCCATCTGGTCCTACTAAACATGTTCCCTTAAACTAAGCACAGGTCTTCAGGCTTTTGACAAAACACAGCCTCTGGCTTTACTTTCAGTAACATATAATGTTGCATACATGAATGAGTAAATTATTTTAGAATGTGTTCTTACACAGAGGACTTTCCAGTGCGGGGGTCGCTGAAAGTGGTGGTACGGGTGTTGTGATCCACAAAGTAGCGAACTCCTTCCCTTGTGTACCGGATCTCCCAACCTTCAGGCAGAGGATCCTCATTCTGTAGCCTGCACACACACAGAACAATTGTATCATTTATAAACATGGACTGACAGATGAGGAAAATGGAAGCTATGTCCAAGGACAAAAACCTGCATACAAAACATTGAGACAGAATTTGATTACAACACAACTCTGGGAAAACTCTTCAACTCCACATGGACCTTTGAAAGATTACAGACTTTATCCCATACTTGATCGTGAAATTGTTTTTGTCAAACTATATCTGCAATGAAGTCTAACAGGTCAGGGGCACTTAGAGCCAACTTCCAACTGACACTACATAAAACATAAGTGAACCAGAATTACTGCCTCACAGTTGTATGTCTCCACCAGCAGTCAAGTTGGAGATAGTTTACATCCATGTCCAGACACAAAATATATGCAGTGAAGACTTAGAAGGAATTTAATAAAAGGTATTAAGCGTACTTTCTTTTGGCAAACTGGAAGTTATCACTAGGTTGTCATGTATGATCCCAGTGAGAAACATGCTGTCTTCACTTAGAGACTATTTTACAGAGGAGTATAATTAGTGTGTGAATTCTTGAGTTATGGCCAAAAGCGTGTTTTGCAATGTCAAAGTGACCTCGACCTTTGACTAGTGATAGACCAGTTAATCAAATGTTGCTTCTGACAAACTGGAACTTGTTCTCCCTTAAGTACTGTTCACATTATGAAATCTACAGCATATCCATTAGTTTTTATATTTCAATAATCAATAAAAATAAATCTAAGACATGCTACTGGCCGAGATAACTATATACTGTATATTAGATTGTAATGTGAATGGAATAATAAAATTACAAGACTGGTCTTTGTTTTGATGTTCGCATTATACATTGGCCGCCCTGCTCTCTAAATACTGACATATTGGCTGACCAATACCTTTGAACACCAAATTATTCATCCTTAAGTCCAAGTGGACCTTTGCACCAAGGCATTGTTGAGATATCGTGTTCATTAGAATGGCACAGACAGACTGACAGACAACCTGAAAACTAAAACCTTATGACCCCAGTCGGTGTTGCCAGTGCTGACCCATAAAAATCTTAAATGTTAGCAATACCCTCAGGGTAAGGTGTGAAAATACCATAATGTTAACGTGTGAATGTGGGCAAACCCAAACAAGTCCATAGATTGCTGTTCATATACTTTAAAGATATTTCAGTGTATGATGCATTACCTTAAAAATAAGAAGGTATTATTTTTGAAATTCTGCATATAAATATATATCATATTTTGAGAATTTTCATGATGGACCAACTCATCAAGGTTATGTTACATAACTGCACAACAAGCTGTTGCAGCTTGAAATGTTTTTTTTTCCAAACAAATTAAACAAACTGGTTAATTGTGCCATCATGGCTGGGAAATGGTAGGATAATGTGTTTTCTGGCAATGAGGGGGGATGGGCAAAGTAGTAAAAATTGCTTTGATGATAATAATTTGTTCTTTCCCTGTAGATCAGGAGCTGCTGTATGTTGTGCCAGAAAAATACTATACACATTTACTTAAAAATTGCAGACAGGCTACTGATTAAGGTTACGCAACTAGTATAAACACATTTTTGCACAGTGAACTTCATGGTTTAGGATCCTGATAGTGATTTGGATATGCTTCCCATGACTGATTTTCCTTTGACAAATCAGAAAGCAAGAGATATTGTAAAAGAAAATGTTTTTATCTAAATGTGCAGGCAATCTTAAAGGAGTTCTATCTGTATCTTCTTGTTCCTGAGGATTAAATGTTACTGCACATCATGGTGTCACAAGGCATCAGAGACATTTTGTTCTCATCTAGGCTTCCTTGCAACCAGGACAGAAATGCAAACACCACTCAATGTTTATTCAAGAACTGAATAAATTTAGATCGAATTTAGAGTCGTGCCAAAGTTCCTTTGAGGCTTTTTAATCAGTGCCAAGGCTTTTCTGCGTCTCCAAGTGAGGAAAAGTGATTTTTTTATGGATCAATGATTTCTGTTAAGTAAATACTACCACACTTTTCTGGAAAGCAGACACAATACGTAAGGAATATAACTCATGTGTGACGAATCCCTGACTATTATGGTATTAATAGAACAACCTAGCACTGAATAACACCGCTGAGAGTGAGAAAAAGTATTCAGTGACAGCAAATAAGGCCAGTAAACTAACTGGTAAACCTCAGAGAATTCAATGTGGTGCAGGAAAGGAAAAAGCCCATGAACTCCAAGATGACCTTTCATATTAGAAAATATTATCTTTAACAGATCCTAATTTAAATATTCTACCTTCCTGTTCATTTTCATTAGATTAGGTTAATCATAGCTTAACCACCTTAGAGCACTCATAAATGCTTCTGTGACTTTAGATGTAAAAGATATTTTGTGCATTTTTATGTGTTTCAAATACTTTCTGATGTGTAGAAAATACAGTTTCCATTTTTTCTATTGCCATTTTTCTGGCACTGAGCTTACCCTTGGGTTCGGGGGTCTTCCCACTGCGTTGTCTTGGTGTTGTGGTTGACAAAGTACACTCGATCATTTGAGTCCACACGCCTCTCTAAAGATGATAAAAACACAGACAGGAATCTGAAGCTTAATGGACAGAACGGACAGTCAGCTCCACAATGCGGCAACACATGTCAGATTATCACCAGTGCTGCTGACTCAACATAGTGAGTGTGATCTTTGTGAACAGTGAGTAGTGACACCAGAGGAAATGATTTAGAGTAAAGTGAAAAAAAATAAGCTACGCTGCGTTTTGTCTCTTTTTTGGCCAATTACTTATAGTCTAAATGTGAGTGTAGGGAGGTGGAGAGAGTCTGTAACCATAAGGGCAAGGTCACACATAGCCACACTTGTGTCTTCTCTTCTCATGGAGTTCAACTTTGGTGAACTTTGGCCAGCAAAGCTGCAACTTCAACCTAAGAGATGTGTAGAGTTTGCCTTGATGGGCAATGGTAACCCCACCGCATTCGTGCATGTGTGACTCAGCTCTAACTGCGAGTAAGCATCCAGAGAGCGCAATTACACATAAATGCACAGTATGTAAATTCTGCTGCTCGGAGTCTCTCTCACATTGAAACAACAATAAAAGATGCATGTTTAATGACCTCACTGATGAAAATCTATCTGATGTGACTCAGACAGAAATCACATTCATGGAAGAGGTACTTTCTGTTTGTTTTATTCACATATCAATGAGTCACATGCCCTGACTTCCTTCCTCACTCTCTGACATGTTGGACGAATCTCATGTTTTTCCCAGCAAGTTATAGCAACTAGGTAGCAAAAGTTAGCAGGAAGTGTGCTGTTAGCGTAAATAATTTTAAACATTGTTGGAAAAAATTAGGAATCACCTAAGTACAGAACTCAAAGTGAGAATGAAAAGAAATGAAAAGGCCAGACAGTATGTTTAAGAGGCGCTGGAATATTTATACGACATTATCATGTGTTATTAACTTGTAACAGTACTTCACTTTTAAAATATCACTGTTATTGTTGATACCGGTCTATCATGACACCCATAGTTCAGAATAATCTTGATACAACTTAAACACTATCATAAAAGTACTTTTTCTTTTATATTAACACTCATTTTCGAATGAAAATTGGTGCACATGGTACACACTGACATAACGTGAAATTATGTAGAGCATTTAGAAGAAAGAATGTGAACTCACCCCAACCAGGAGGTAGCGGGCCAAGAGGATCATTCTCAGCAGACATCATGGATGCCTGTAAATGAGGGATGCACACTTATACATCCATTTAGGAAACACAAGGAATTCACTAGTGTGGTCAAAAATATTCCATATGAAGGATACTAAAAACATAAAAATAAGAAAAAAAAAAGTATTTGACAACTGGAAGCAAATGTAAACAAAATGAGAAAAATATGTTTCTGGCAAGAGGCCCTCTGTGGCTGGTTACTACTCAATACGTCCCAGCTGTCTTGTCTTTTGATTTGTGTTGTAAGCTAATCATCAGTGAAGATGACATCACTGCTGAGATCAAAGACTCAGGACAACTGAGAAGGACCCTCACCCAAAGATAACCTGATTAGGGCAGAGGCCAGGGCGGGCATATGTTAAATTCAGGCTAGGTAAAGTTCTAATCTTCAGGCTAAATAGATTGAGCTGTGTGCTGAGTGAGTGGGGTTATAAAACAAATGCACTGAAAGAAAGAGACGAGATTCATCAGGTGAAGGATGGAAAAGAGCAAAAGTTTCAGATTACATAATCTGTAGCCATCAAAAATTGGGCTATGATTTCTAAGCTAATCATGATGGCTGATATTGATTGATAAGGATTTATTTACCCTTGCCAATTAGAAGATAAAAACGTATAATGGGGGTGAGCAAATAATTTATTTTTCTTTGGTTTACTCTTTAGTTTACAATAAGGCTAATCATTTTCAAGGCATCCTGTCATGTTTTAGATTTTTGACCTGTCTTTTTACCGCTTTCAGTGCAGTCACTGATTTCTTTTATTTCCCTATGGAATGAAAATCAACTTGCCAACTTGAGTGCCTTGAGACTTTCTGGAGCTCGGTATCATAGTAAGCACTATTTCTGCTTTCACTGTTTCAAAGCTGTATTGTTGCAGTTGCATTATGCTTGATAATACAGCTTTATGTCCAGGTTTATTGGAAAAGTCTGCACAGAAATAAACTGAAACCCAATTACTGATGTTTGAGTAAAAATCACATTCAAAAGTTGAAACCCCCAAAATATGTTTTACAAATTAGCTCATAATCCTATCAAATATGTGTGATTTGTCATTTTTACATGTGAAAATTTGGTCCGTTAAAATTCTCGACAAAAACAATGGAGCTCTTCGGAGTTCTAAATAATGCTCCACTGGACCACTGTGATACATCCAGCAGTGAGTGATTACAGAAAAAGGCAAAGAAGGCAAAGAAAAGGTAAAGCGATCAAGTAATCATGCAAGTAAACTATCTTCAAAAAGACTTTTAAAAGTGGTTTTGGTCAGAGCCAGAGATGTTTTCTCTATTTTAGGTGATGAGCTGATAAAAGCTAAGAGCTGTGAGTTCAGTTGATTCAATAATGCATATTATTCACAGAGCAAAAGATGAAGAGATTGCACATTGGCACCATCATTAGCACCATTTATCTTTGGTCACTAGAACTGGACTTGTATACTGAGAGTTAAAAATAAAATGGAACTACATTTGAAATTGCTGTTCAGGTTAAAAATCACCAAGTGTTTCTTTGAAACTTAGTGTTAAGTTTGTTTTTCATTATTTCTCATGCAGATTATAATCAAATTGACATTTGTATATTTATTCTAGGAATATAAAGTAATTGAGTGATAGTAGTAATTAAACTGACAGCTTCATTTTTTCCCCTCACCAAGGGTCTCCATCATTTGCAGACTCCTTCTTGTTTGTCTACATATGGTAACCTGAAGAACATCAAGTTTCACTGCTGCATCTTGGCTTGTTTTTGGGCATATGTCATAAGATTTAAGGAGACTACATTTTTCCATTTAGAGGAAATATCATTCTTTTTTCCATCATGATTTTAATGTCCACCTACAAGCAGCCTCAGTTAGGCAGCTGGAAGCAGATGGGTTACCACAAGACAAAGTATCATGATATAAGAAAACTGAATCTGCATTTCACAAGTGTAAAAAAATGTTTCAGATGGAGTTGAGGGGGATGGAAGAAGGGTGGAGGCTGGGATTGTCTTACAGAGTAGAGGTATCTCTGGTTAAACTGGTGCATAGCTCCCTGCAGCTGGCTGCGCTGGCTCTGCCACTGCTCAAAATTGCGGACTGATTCCATGGTCGGACGCTGCCATGTGGTGGTGCGGGTGTTGTGGTCCACATAGTAGATCCTGCCGCGATCGTCCACTCGACGCTCCCAACTGGCAGGGTGAGAGAGACAGAGGACAGGAGGCAAACACACACAATAAACGTGAGTAAACAAATCAATGAGCCAGCCTGGAACATCCAAGTCACACTTCACAGGTTCTCTGGATGAGATTTAAATGGACGATTTAAATGAACAAAACTTCAAGTTCTAATTATCAACTACTTCTGTTGGATCTTGTGTTACCAGACACTTACTGAAACTGACATAATGACATGTTAAACTTCAGTCAAATAAACTTTGAACATAACCTAAAGTGGACTTGAGTGGAATAATATACCCTGAAGTGTGTGGAAGCAGTAAATAACTGACCTGGTGGAGAAACACCACGCTGCCTTCTGCTCTTTAATTATATTCATGTGTCTGTCCCATGCAATTTTTGTTTACACGGCTAAAGGGCAAACCAAAATATACTGGTTTTAATTTATGAGTAAAATGCATTTAGCTTATACTATAATAGTGGCATAATATGATCAGAAAAAGACAAATAATTGGTAATCGTAATTATTTGTGTGATAAGTAATAGTCAACGCAATTTTCATGACTGTGATAGTTCAGGTTCAGAGCCATTATGTGTAAACAGGGTGTTAAGGAGAATCGTGTATGAAAGCCAAAACGCGACTACCTAAAACAGATGAACCAGTAGTTGCAGTTTCCTTGTCTGAAAAGAGCTGAAGACAGAAAGAGCAAAAGAGAGACGCTCACCCTGGTGGTAGTGGCTGTGGTCTTTCCCAGGTTGTAGTCCTGGTGTTGTGGTCTACATAGTATGTTCTCCCATGCGGGTCTTTTCTCTGCTCCCACCTACAAGACACAGCAGTTAACAACTATTTGAAAAAAGCAGGCTGTATAACAAAAAGCTTCAAAAGGTTGTGTAAGAGGACAGGGATGGATACAAATAAAATCACAGAAAATATACAACTGATTTTTTTTCCACATTACCGGGAAATACAAGTACATAGTTAAGTGTTACTGAAAAGGTAGATTTGGCTAGCGTATTACTTTAGGCTGGCACCTTCTTATTTACTGGGAGACTTCACAATATTATTTTTTTAATCTAATATGTTTCGTTTTTTCAAAATACAGTAAGTACTCCATTATGTAACAAGAACTTTGATATTAAACAGTCAGGGAATGGTGGTGGTTTTTACCCTGGTGGTAGAGGATCCGAGGCTCCAGCATTGGGGACCTGCTGTCTGGGCTTGGCCCCATCAGTAGTTACAGTTGCACTGTTACTACCGCTACCACTACCACCACCACCACCTCCTGAAGCATTCGCTTCTCCCTGTGCTGGGGAGGAAGAGGATGATGACGAAGAGGTTGTGATGGTGGTGGCCCCCTGTGCTGAAGAGGTGAGCGTGGATGAAGCAGCGGCAGCAGCAGCAGCAGCAGCAGTAGCGCCATCAGTCGGCTTAGCAGCAGAAGAGGAGGCTGGGGCCTGTGTGGAGGTTGGCTGGGGTTGAGATGTGCTATTTGGTGCTGTGTCAGAGTCTGGCACGGTGGCATCTTGATTGCAGTCCTCGTGGTCATCTGCAGAGGGCAGCACATCGCCTGTTGTGGCAGACGATGGAGCCGAAGCAGCATCACAGGACTCCCCATTGACTGCAGGCAAGTCAGAGACAGACAACGGTGCTATTAACATGCACAGACTAAAAACTTCCTCCATTCAATGACTTGATGCTAGTCATGTCGGAAAAGAACCGCCTTTTAAATGGATGACTGCCCATTAGTCTGGTAGTCTAAGAATCTACATACATACACACTCAACCACTTTTGTTTTTGCTCCCATTTTTAGGGGTTGAAGGAAGAGCCCTAAGACTTTTTCTGTGCACATTAAGAAATTATTTCTCTCAAATTTTGTTCACAAATTTCTTAAAATCCGTGTTAGTGAGAACTTCTTCATTGCCAGGAAAGTCCATCCACCTGACAGGTGTGGCATATAGAGCTGATTAAGCATCATGATTATTGCACGACAGACTGGTCACAATAAAAGGACAAATGTGTAGTTTTATCTTGAAAAAACAAACATTTATTAGGCACTGAAGTATGCCTATTTCACATAGGACTACAGATCAGATTTTTTTTAGACAGGGCAAAGTCATGACCCACCCTCCTGTGCCTCTGACTGGCTAGTAGTCATTGCTTTGTTAGCTGGTTTGGTAGCTTCAGCCATGACGGGTGTTTGGTTAGGGTAGGATAAGAAAACCAGGGTTAGCCAATCGCAGGGCGATCAGGACTTTGTCCTCCTGGCAATAATATTTGGTATCTGTAGCCCTATGTGAAATAGCCATAGTTCAGTGCCTAATAAATGTCTTTTTTCTAGATCACACTGCACATTTTAGTGTCCTTTCATTCTGAGTAGTCGAAGACACACCTGTGCAATAATCATGCTTTTTAATCAGCATCTCTATATGCCACACGTGTCAGGTGGATGGATTATGTTGGCAAGAGAGAAGTGCTTACCACACATGGATTTTAACAGATTTGTGAACAAAATGTGACAGATATAAACCTTTTGTGTGCACAAAAAAAAAGTCTTTGATCTTTTGCTTCAACACATGAAAAATGAGGGCAAAAACAAAAGAGATGTGTTAATATTTTTGAGTGTACATGCATCAACTTATAGCAACTGGCTGATCAGCAAGTGACTCTGTGAATGTAAACATATCCACTGACAGAAGGACTTCAAGGGCTAAAATGAAAAATCAAAACACTGTAAATTATAGCTATTCACCCAAGCACCAAAACAGAGCTCTATACTTCTTTATTGATTGCAGCAAACAGCTTTTTCCCCACAAGTGGGTGCTTAGAAGGGCTGTCAAGGGCTATTTGAAATTCAAACATTATATTCAATCAATGGAAAAAATGAAAACTGCATGGAAGTATTCTGGACTTGACATCGTAGACGGATAAAGGTTAGGCGGTTTGCTGCCCTTTAAAAACGTCAACAGTAATGTTCACACAACAACAATTCTGAAGTCAGCTGTAAGCTTGTCACTTAAGTGAGGCAGTGGAGGCATCATGAATGAGGGAAACCAGGCCAATTATGATTAGGGAACATGTGCAGCATTTTAATTATTTTGTACAAATAGCATAGATTATAATAGGTTTACTAGTAAAGAGTTAACATTCTCTCATCAGCCTCAGCTCAGTGTAGTCAGTGCGCAATTGGTGCCCTGCCTGCCCTCCTCAGTCTACTGCAGTCTTCTCTCCTTTTCTTTCTCTTTATCCCTCCAGGGAGTTTTCGACAGAGGTGCTGACAGCAGCAGAGATTACAGGCCTCACTTAATGAAAATTAATCTACTGATCGTCTCCACTGTTCACTAGGACCAAGTGAACCATGAAGAACTTAAAACTGTTCGGGCAATACAATGAATACCTGCTGGAAAGATGCACATGTATAACTGAGGTGGTCAGGTAATCTTTTGGATTATTTTATCTTTTACATGAGCCTGTATCTTATGACAGGCTATTACTATAGCAGTAAATATAGAGCACAACCCTCAAGTGAACTGTATCCAACAACACTGTCGCTCAGAGGGAATTCATGGCTGCGAATGAGGAAAACATCTAAATAACACACGTCCTGAGAGACTGCAGGGTTTGGCATCAGTGGAAAAGGAACCAAAATTCACGCATTGTGAAACCGTAAGTAAAAGATCCAACTCACCTGTCCTACTCTCTGTGTCACTATCTGAGGGTTGGTGGACTGGGGTGGAGTTGGGTGTGGAGTCTCCGTTGATGACATGACTAAGGGCAGGGCTGCAAGAGCTGGAAGGCACCTGACCATCCAGACCATTGGAGGCTGAACAGAAACCAGACCTCTGACCCAAGTCTGTGCCATTCACTGAGCTGTAGGAGAAAACACACAAGGAGTTCAGAAGCATTTTATCAATTCTGAAATGAAAAATCCTCATTTAATTCCAACAAATGTTATACCTTTGTAATACATAAGACATTAGTTAAAAATGAACAGAAACTGAAACATCAAACTTTTAAGAACAAAAAACTCAACTTTTGTTTTTCCTACTGGCCCAAAACAGGCTTGTAATAAATTCAGGGTTAAGTGAGGCTGAGCTAAATGTGTGTTCCACTCTGTGTGTGCGGGTGTCAGATAAAAGACTTGTGACATTGAGACTATTGTCTCGTTGGGGTAAGGACAGGACATAATAGGACAGCGTGGTGAGGCACAGCTGAAGAGGCCCTTTTGTGAACCAGCAGAGTTCAGTCGGTGCCACAGACATGCCCACACTATGACCAACACGATATCTGACACATGACTCAAGTCCAGGCTTTTTCTAGGCAGGAGATGAGTTCCCAGCCAGCAATAAGAAAAACGTCAGAAAGGAATGTTGATTTTATTACTCAGCATATCTGCAAATGATAAAACCTCTTATGATATTTAAAGGGATAGCTGAGATTATTTGAAGTGGAGTCATATAAGAATACTGGCTGGCATGCACCCGCTTAGGAGAAGCACAGAGGAGCACCATCATGGAAGTCAATCAACGTACTGTTGTGGACAGGGTCATCAACAAAAGGTATCTTAAGCACACAAAAAGTCAGTTTAAGGCCTAGTCCACTCGTTCACAGGTATTTTTAAAAAGCAAAATGATCTCTGTCCAGAGGAGAGTTTTGGCATCGTTTCAGAAAAAATCTCAGTCCATATTAACATGCCTGAAAATGCATATCACATGAAAATTCTCCTACATGCACACCAGACTGTAATGATGAAGCAGAGAAATGTGACTGCTGTTCACAGTATCTTTCTGGATAATGTTTTTATTAAAACATTTTCCACAGCATATGCTTTTGACTCTCTTTTCCATCACTGTACTCTCAATGTACTTTTGTCTTTCGACATACAGACAATGTAACATCCATTTAGTCAATATACAAACTCAAATCCTCCCCAGTATCTTAACACAGAGTTCATGTTTTCCAGTGATGTTTATAACCTACATACACATATACTCTTTTAGTTGCACTATTCGTTAAACTGCATTGTTATGTTTTACAACAGAATTACCTTTTCTTGAACCAATTCATGCCAACACAAAGACAGTCATTTAGCTGGTGTTAATACAAAATAACGTGCAAATTGAACACAATAACAGTAGACTGACCAAAGACCCTGTTTGTGCATGGACAGGGCCCAAGTGTATGATATATTTAGAACATTTTCACCACTTTGCCATCTGAAGACCACATATCACTTGCTCCAAACCAACCAAACTCCAACAGGCCTAAATCTGTAATTTTACCTCACAAAACACAGGTGCTGCTGGACTACCACTGCCTCAATATATTAGTTTGTAAGTGACTTTTGTTTTATAAAAGAATAATATGCAATAACACAAGAAATAAGGCAGCGCTCCTGTGTCCTACAAGGTAAAATTACTGATTTTGGAGTTTGGTTGGTTCAGACAGAGCAATATTTGCCTTATATAATGGTGATTCACCTCCAGAAAAGGCTGTCTGACAGCAAGGTAAAGCAGTAAAAATGTAATAACTGATATTCATTTTTTAGATGGACCTTTTAAATGGCTAAAATGCCTTTAGTTGTTGACCCCGTCAACAGCAGTACATTGCTCAGTTTCTGTGTTGGAGTTCCTCTCTTTTTCTTCAAACTGCAGGTTATATACTGACTATCGATAAGTACCTCATATATACAACAATGCCAACTATCCCTTTAATACACAATGTCTGTAAAGACACGGTTCACAGAAAGTAATGCCAGCCAATTTCCCACCATACCTGCCCCAGTTTATATTTCAGTGCAGAGCCCTGCAGAGGCTGGCATTCCCTCCAATGAGACTTATGTGTTCATTTATAACTATTTAATACTTTATTTTTATCATCATACTGATATTCATACATTTATAGGTTAATTACAAATACTAAATCATATGTAACTGGAATTCTGTTTTAGTATTGAGATCTGATGCAGAGATAAGGCATACAGACAAAACAGAGAAGCAATTACTGACATTATATAAGTAGAAAAACACACAGTTTCACACAGTTTCAACCAAAAACGTCATGCTCCTGTAGCCAGCATAGAGGGCAGTATCAAGTGTTTTGACAGGCTGTGAGACCTGGCGCCTCTGGCTCCACAGGAAGGGTCTATCTACTTGACTCTCTGAAGAAAAGTAGAAACACTGCTAACCGAAATGCAGGGAAAGAAGGAGGGAAATGCAACAAAGCAAAGCAGAGTAAAAAGAAAAAAAAGAAATCAAGGCACAGGCAAAGTGAGTAAGGGTCAGTAAATAAAAAGATTTCAAAAAAGAAAATATAGAAAGCGAGGTAGGTTAAAAGAAATTAATAGAAAAGCAAGGAGAAGCAATGGAGGGAAGACTACTAGAAAGTCAAATATAACAGTGATGTAAGACCATGAAGAACAACATCTTAAAAGACAAAAATGAAAAGAAGTAGGGCAGAGGGTTCCCCAAGCATCAGCTCCCAGCTAAATAACCGACTGCTCACCTCTGTTTGACAGGCCTTTACATGCTGCTAGGGCTTTAGCTGAGCTCAGACGAAAACTAGTACAGCATTAAAAACGAGAACTGTATGCCCTCACCACCGAGTCAAGTTGCCATTTATATGAAGTGAAGACATTGAAGGAATTTAATGAAAGGTATTAACTGCATTTTTTTGGCTAAATGGAAGTCATCACTGAACTGACAGTTATGATTCCAGTGAAGAACTTCAAGTGTGAAACATGCCGTCTTCACTTAGCGACAGTTTTTACAGAGTACAGAGGATTGATAGAGAGCTTTGTCACACCTCAGTGTCAGCAAAACCAAAGAGCTTGTGGTTGACTATAATATAGATTTTGCTGAAAAGAAGATACAAATTCTAGGGCTCCATACAGCCATCATTTTTAAAGTTAATCAAAAGCCAACAACCTTCACAGTAGTGAGATGCTATAGTTTATACCCTTGCAAGGTGGGATTTAAAAACTATATATAAAGTTATCACATCATTGATCATTTTCTCCTCAGGGCGTTCTTGAAAAAGGGAGCATTGCTCTCAATGAAACTTGCTTGAAGAAAAAAAAGGTGAAACAACAACATACTTCTGTGCACCACAGCTTAGCAACATTTGACTAAAATGTGATGACAGTTGTGAGGTTGTTTTGTTATGCTAACACTGTCACATCTGACCAAAGTCCTGGTGGAACAGATTAGGTCAAGTTAGAGTTTCTTAATGTTAAACCCTTAGCGTTTTATATTACACTGCTTGCTTTGATTCTGCCTAAAAAATATCTACAATAAATATATGGATCAAAATAGGGCTGAACAATGAATTGAAATATTATCAAAACTGCAATATGGGTAAGTGCAATATCAAAATTAAAGGAATTGCTATTGCAATTTCTTCTTAAAGATAAAATAGGTCACAACATTCCATTAGAAAATAAGCATTGTAGTGATACAGAGATGCACCAGCAGGGCAAATCAAATTCTCTTGCTTAAAAGGTGGAATCAGTAGGATTTGTCTGAGCTGTTTGTAAACACAGAACAAAGGAAATTGACTGTTGAGTCTTATTCCCAGAAAGCCAAATACCAAAATTTTGGGTTGGTAAAGCACCCAGAGCGCAGCAAAATAATGAGAAAATAAGGAAATAAAGGCAGAGACCAGGGTTGCTGCAGATGCAGCCACCACCACCTGCTTGCCATAAGAGAGTCATAAGTGATGATTGAAAGGGACCCATAATTTTATATGGGTCTATACATTGTTTTTTTTTTAGGAAAATGTTGCATAGTATGTCTTTAAGGGCACATGCTTGTTTGGTGCAGACCCTTAAACAGAACTTTAAAACATAATTTTTATATTTTTTCAGTAAAAATGCAATGCCAAAATTACCTTTCCCACTGTAATTGTGACTCATATTGTCATAATAATCACAATATGATTTTTTTTTGCATATCGTGGAGCCCTAAATCAAAATTTGATTGAATGAGGTTATAAAGAAAGAGGACATAACGGAGCCAAAAACTAATTCATTATTTTCTTCTAATTATTTGCTTAGCTTACTTAAGTATATAAATTTGGATTTAGTTGATGATTTGCCAATAAACACAGTAGTATTTTGATATATTTTTTTTAAGTTTTTTTTTTTTGAAATTGTTTGCGGCTTCCTTGTTTTGAAGTGCTTACGTTTTAGATTTGTATTCATTGAAACAAAAAGGTGTATATATGTTATTTTAATTGTCTTACATTTCTATAACGAATCATAAATGTATAAGGTTTCATTATTTAGATAACAATGATAAGGGAAATTTTTGTCTTGTCATGACAAATATCCCCCTGGCTACCTTTCCTATCTGGCTGAGTATTCCAACATTTTGGAAACTCCCAGGGAGGGGAAACACCAGTAAGTTTTAAATACACCCCTGTTTGTGTCTTGCAGTCCTCTCAGCAACTGCAATGCAGAGAGCAGCCAGGCAGCCACAAACCTCTCAACACCCCCCACCAACCTCCCGTCTGTTGTGCTGAGCAGACGTGCTTCCTTTGTGGCTTTTCAATAAAACCCCTGTTAGGCTCAGTGAAGGGCACTTTTACAGTGTGGCAGATAATAAAGATTGGTACCAGAGGGGCAACACTATAAGTTAACACAGGAGGGGATAGCCAGGACTGAGAAAAAGCCCGATACGGATCTCTCTGAGATCAAATATTATCAAAAACCTTGTTTTTACATGAGCTAGTGCAAGACAATAGAATATTAGTAAAAATATTATTTTAAACTATGCTTTCATGTGGTCCTACAGGGCACATTACAGGGAAACCATGCTGCTCAAAACACAACTGTAAGCATTCCTTTACTTGAGAATAAGCATGCTCCTTGGTTTGAAGGAGTTATTCTAACCAGGCCAACAACCATTTTAGGAAAAGTCAAGTAGGCAGAATCTTCTTCCTCATGAAATAAAATGAAAAAGAGCTTGTTTGTTTAGTTAGTTTACCTGTTGGCTGCCCTTGAAGAAGAGGAAGATGAATCTCCATTTTCATGGATGGCATCACCATTCTGTTGGACTTCTGGAAAGAATTGAAGAAAAAAATGTTAACCTACTGATAATATTTAGTATATATTTATTCAGATGTATATTAATTTAAAACAATTTATATATTTTTTTTATTCATTGCTATATAATGAAATATATAATCTGAATGAAATATTTAATCTGTACATGTGATTTGTTTTTCATACAACACTCGATGTATGTACTGTATATATGTATATGTGTATATGTCTGTCGTAAAATGTATGGTTATGTTGAAGTTTGTGATGCAAGACAAACCTGCCATTTCTTCTGTGCAAGTACTGCATATCTATTTTGGTTTAAATTCTAAAAAAATCTAACAAGAACTGTCAAGTATTTGATCATACAATGACTAGGTCATCGTGTACCAGTATTTTCCTGAGTACATGCAGTATGTTTCTGAGCCATTTTTCTTTCCTTGTGCTTGCTCACTGATATCATTCCCCAGTATAAGGGGTAATTAAAAATGGCAGCCCCTCCATCACCCACCCCAAATATATAAATACTCAACTCACTGGTGCCATTTGCTGCATTGCCGTTGGTAAGCGGTGCCAGTTCTTCCTGGTCAGTGACAGTCAAGCCATCCAGGTAGACAGTTAGCTCCCCTATGGGAACCAGAGCTCCCTTCTGCTCCACGCTCAGTTTCAGCACCTCCTTCACATTCTCCACTGTAGAGCCAAAGCAGGGATGGTGTGGGAAGAGAAATTAGAAAAGTGACATCAAGAAACATATAAAGCAAACTACTTCCATAGAAATGCTTCATTTACATGCTCATATTAGAGAAAAAACACACTGATCTGCAGTGTGGGAAATCATGCAACCTCAGTAACAAGTTTGTTGTCATGGTGATTCTGGTTACACACACTTTGATTATGCCTATTATAAATCAAGATCTGATCATAGATTATAAGGGTATGCATGCAGCAAAAAGTTCAGAATACATTTAATATTAATAATTTCCATATTAAATATAAATATTTTAATATTAGAATATGGTTCTTTCTATTTGATGTAGCTTAGTCATACATTTTCTGTCATGCTGCTCCAAGATTTGAATTAGGTCTAGTGTAGCTTTGCCCAGCAGAGCGTCTGCCTTCAGGGTGTGGTGACTCCATACTTTGAAATCCACCTGTGTGTGCGGTGTTACATTCCTAGATGGTAAGAAACACAAACAAATAAATACATGTAATTCTTAAAACATCTTTCAACACAAATCATGCAGGCTTAACACGTTATCAGAATGAAAACAAGTATAAAGAATACTGTAAATCTGGACTGTTGTGTTCCTTTTTCTGTTGTAGTAATATACAAAGTAAAACAACATGACATTAGTGTTGTAACTGGCATGTATTTAACATCTGTGTACTTGATCAGTAGTATTTTTGGCTGGACCGCAGGAAAGCGGGGCCAGCCCTATAAAAGTGAAAGTCTTTCCCTGTATGTTGGAGTTTCTTGGCTGATATCTTCAGTCTGACATTGCCTCCACTGTAAACAATTTCCATGGGGGAGGAGGATTTGATTTTCCCTCACCAACTACTAAAAGACTCAGGTATTCGCCTGAATCTAACATCAGCTTGACGATGTTTGACAATGGCTTCAGTCCTGCTTATGGCACTGACTGGCTAATCATCAGTACCTCATGGCACTCATGGGGTCAATTGTTTTTTCAACCAAGAAACCACTGTTCCATGCCATGATGTCAGACGAATCAGTCAAGTCAGTGGAGCAGATGGACTCAAAGGTATACATACAGTCATGAATGTGCACAAAAAATTTGGTTGATGGTCAGTAGTATCTGAGATTAGCTGCGGACAAGCTACAGGCCTGCAGTCCACACACACATGCACACTGATATGCAAGCAATTGCACCATCCCCTCCAGGCTCATGCCTGGCAGAGATAACAAAAACCCTTCAAACTCCATCTTGAAATTAAATGCCCCATTCATGCAAGTGGCTGCAGAGTCTCAAAAATTTGGTGTTCACAACAACGCACTGCATTGACTTGAGATGCTCATCGTGAGAGGCGTGATGACATCATTTTTGGAGCTGGGGACTGCGTCAAGAATAAACAAAGCTTTACAGCGAGGCAAGGACAGTCTTCAAATACATCTTGAGGAGTATATTAACCATACACGGTCCAGCTATATGCTAGGTTTCAACCTAGAATCCAGGGTAGATTTACAGAGCACAGGGGTCATCAACCTGCGACTCTGCATGTGGGTCTGCACCTCACCAATAGTTCCCTGTGGCTTTGACAAAAAAATTACATGGACATGAGTGACTATTTTTTCTGTAAATTTTAATTTTCATTTATAATTGCTGTAGATCTAAAGTGATTCTAAATTCTCCAACTGTAAGAATGTGTACCCATTACACAGAATTTAAAACAAAAAAAGTTTTAATGGAATGTTCGTCAAGGCTACGTCTAAGGCTTGGCACCTATTCCTCTAAATTTTTCAGGCAGCAAATCTTAATTTTCCCTAGGCTTGCTAGGGTTGTCAATTCTAAAAAAAAAAAGAAAAGTCTGAGAGGAAAATAGAGAATTTTTAGTTGCAGGTCCAGACAGATTTTTATTTTTGGCCTAAAATGGCTCTTTGTGAGTAAAGGCTTTGTTTTGTTATAACACTTTGCTTCATACTTGCACAGATTTTCAAGTGTTTTATAACCATGTAAAACTTACTCACTGAGTGCATAAATTTGAGTGTGGAGAGCATAGAGCAAGAGACATGAGGTGACATATGTGCTCCTGCTCCCCCTCAGAAAAGAAAAAAGCAACAAAGAAAACAACTATTAGTTAGATACTTCTCATTCTCCAACATCTGCTCCCCCTCAAAAAAATCTCACAAGAAAAACTTGTCCTTGCTGCAGGCTAAGCACTGCGTTCAGTTCACATAATGTTGCTTTCCTTGTGTTTTTAATCCTTATACAACATGAACACTACACAGCCCAGTCATTGTATTCATGCTTGAGTACATCAGCCTAAAGAGAAATATCTAGGATCATAGCCTAAACGCCATGTGTGGGACTCACATCAGCTAGCAAAACATCCACGATGCAAAAATAGGAACACAAACACAGCAGCACTCTGTCTTATCAGCAATAATTACCAAATCAAGACAATTAGCATTTGCAATGACATGTCTCTGGCATGTGGCCACGCCATTCAGAAGCCAGAGAGCTGTAAAAGACGGCCATGTTCAGCCTGCTGGCTCCACTGGTGTCTCAAATGATACAAAGAGCTCTGTGTGCTGTCATACAGCATATTCGCTTGTTCAAGTAATTATCAGATGAGCCACCTGAGGGGGTTTGGTCATTTTTTTTTTTGAGTTTCCGTAGAGTAAGGTTTTTTTGTTCCATCACTGTTTGTTACATAACGTCTATACTGTCAGACAGACCAAAGCAAATTCCTGCACGAAAGAGGAGGACAGAACTATTGCTCCATCATTCTCTCAGACAGATGTTTGTGGTAGTCTCAACTCAGAAATCATTACAGGCCGTCTCTCATTTTATCTTCGCCAAACAGTCAAGTGTCAGGGGATTCATGAGTTGTCCTCCTACACTCATTTATGAAGCACCCTGTGAATATAAACTTGTGTATATAGAACTTCACTACTACATAATGTATATCACACACAGTTGTTTAAAAAAAAGAAAAGAAAAGAGGGGAAACTGACATTGTGGTAACAGAAACAGACACAGATACAGAGGAGACAAATTGTTGCTTCTTACAGAGTGAGCCTCTCATCCCATTTAGGACTGGAGGAGCTGTGAGACTTCGCTGTGCGGCGAGACTCCCCCTCCGCTGTCACCTCCACATAAATGGCAGTCCCAAACAGGCTCTTCTTCCTCTTGATTTTGGCACAGGAAACTGTTGGTAGGTACATATAGGAAGTCAATTTTTACTCTCAACATTTGAAATTTGCAGAATAAAGTTGATACTTTATTCAGATATTCTCATTAAATAATATGCTATATTATTGATCCTTGACGATAAAACATTTGTTCGCTTTTGTATAGTGGTGCAGTGTAAGCTGAGGGAGAGAAAGGGTCTGAACCCTAAAACCACCCCACCGCTCCCACACATGATAGCCTACTGCATTTGTACTCACCAATGGCATGGAGCTGTGACGTTCCTCTGTGGTTATGGCTAGACTCTGCTCTAGATGAGGCCGTGGCCATGTCATACACCACAGTGGGGAACCTTCATAACCGCGCGCACACACACATGCACACACAAAGAAAACAAAAAACAGAAAATTACCAGTAAATGCACAAATAAGAAACAGATGAACTCAGCAGGGTGCCAATAAAAATACAGCTAAGATGTTGAAGAAGCTGCTTCAGCATATATGTTTTGTTTGTTTGTAACGTTTTGTTGAGGTTAGTGGTCAAGGTGCTACCAGCTGTTAGCTCTGTTGTCCATATTGTAATTCTACATAAACATAATGCTGGAAACACTCTGTACTCACAATTGGTGTGTGCTGCTAGACCCTCTGGTTCAGCCCACTCCGTGTCCCATGATTCCTCTGAAACAGAAAAGAGCTCATTTTTATGACGAAGCTCAAAAACAGCTGGTGCAAACTTCAGGGGTTCAAAGTCTGACTAAGGCCAGACCAATATTATCAGCCCGATATTGGCCTAGCACAGCTATATCAGACTATATCGGTATCGGAAAGTTTTTTAATTTTTTTTTTTTTCCAAAACAGAATGCAATGCAGTAATGCAATTGTTATATAAATAAATAATAACAGCCAATTTATTGATATTGGATTTTTTTTTACTCCCTAATATTGGTATCAAAAATATCAAAAATACAGTATTGCTCAGGCTCTGAGTCTGACTTCTGATTAGGACACCAATGTATTACTTAGTGTGTAAAAACTATGTTTGCTATATCTTGCAAGAAAATCTCTCTTGCGCTTCATGAAGATTGATGTAGTTGCAACACTTGCTAGACCTCAAATACAACTGATCACCAGTTACAACTACAAATGCTGGCTTCTTGTTTTATCAGTGGTCAACTTCAAAATTCTATGTCCCTCAGAGCTCAGTTCTCCACTCACAACAATAAACACATTTCCTCCTTTCAGTAAAATCATTACTGTGCAGTGATTACATCTGAATGTTTCCCTACTGTCGATTTTAAAGGTCAGTTAGATTTGTGTGCACTAGCTTCAGTCTGCCTTACTATAAACACTATACAACAAATTCATAGTTCGTCAATCTTGGTTCCAATTCAGAACTGATTCATGATACCTTTCCTGATTCCTCCAATTTTTCCCTGTGGTATTCATAAAAGCAATCATGTACTTCTACTTTGACCTGTTATGCACACACTTTTTTTTTCAGTTTTTGCCACATGATAATAACAGTTATAATTAACAGTTCAAGAATGGTCAGCTGTTCAGTTTTTCACATTTCAGCAAGTGATTTAGATAACTGGATTAAGCTGAACCTGTTAAACCTAACCCTAACCCTGTCTAATCACTCATATAGCAATGTGTCATGTCATGTTGTATGATTTTAAAAGCTCGAGTTCACAATCAGTTTAAGAATGTTATACTGGGTCTGGCTTTTTTTTCACAACCTAGGTGCACTATTTACATCTTAAATAAAGCTGTCTATGTAATTACAATTGAGCTCAAGAACATCATCCAGCTCACCAATGTTGAGACATGTTAGTCTCCTCCATAGCAACCAAGACACAAAACAAGACAACAAGGTGATGACAAAATGCTCATCAACTGCCTCACTCCTCCCACTGTTTCCTGATCCTGTACCAAGGTTCCAATTAGGACAAAGTGTTCTTTGATATGATTAAATGATTACAACACCAGGCTGACACATGGTTGATGGGTGATCACCCAACACAGACCCCAAGTTGGAGCAGGCAGCTTTTAAGCAGCTTAGGAGGAACCCAATTAAGAAGATAGGGCAGTCGGTGCCAGAATTAACTGATCAGAGTGCACTGCAAGCTACAGGGCACACAGAGACAAAAAATAATCCAAGTCAGCAGCACAGTGCCAGGCAAAGCTAAGCCTGCTAACTTACTGCTCTCCAAGTTTCACACCAAATGCATTCACTCGTGATCTGCTAGGTTTATCAATCATAAAAATAAATGACTAAATTTAAACATAAATATTTTTTAAATGCATCAATTACATTTAATGTCAAACCCTCCAAGTAAAAGTGAATAAACTTTTTTGAAAAGCTACACAGACAAAAATAAGTTCAACATCTAGCAAATGTTCAAACTTTGCTGTCTTGAGATGGCATGATAAAATGTTGATGTCTAATCTCAATATGCCATGTAGTAATGGGGAGACATAATGATCTATCACTGTGCAAAACAGCCAATCCCGAAAATAATAAATTGACTCTGCTTAACTGCCCTCCATACGGATTGGGCAGTTGGCAGCAATAACAGAAAAAACTATAAAATAAATGATGGAGATGGGACAGAGGCCAGCGGTCATCAGCTATCACTGTCAAGCGTCTTGACAAATGAATAATGAAAACATTTATTAGCCAGGCAATAGCCTGGCCCCAAATCCCACTGGAACTGCTTCTAGACTGATTGACAAATGGGTCAACATGTATTAGATGCTATTTTAAATACACTATAAGGCATATTTGATCTTTTTTATTGAACAGCTGATTTGATGTATCCATTAACTTATCAATTTACAGTCACTCTGAAGTTGAATACTATTAGAACAGACTTGCCAATTTTTTAAATTAATAATATAAGGAATATGGTTCAGAATACGAGCCAAACATTATTGAGTAAGTTGGTACACCTTAAGTTTATTTTGAATACCTACTGCCAGGGTGCAATGTTACGTTTTTTGTCCACCGGCCAAATAACCAGTAAATGTTCAAATTTTACCTGCCACTCAATAGAATACTAGCTGGTGAGTGAATCAAATCTACCAGCATATTTTACCAGCATTTGGTTGGTGGTTGATGCTAATTTTGGGCCCTGCCCTCCACATGTTATTATTTTTTTCTGTTATACTAATGGAAATCATTTAATGAGGCAATAAAAATTCAAAACTTAAACAGATGAGGATATATATATTAAATTCCAAAAAACATGAGCATACTGTGGCATGTCAGGGCCTCTTATTGGTCTGAAAATAAAAACCTTGATCAGCATACTTATTCATAAATTTAACATTATTCACATTAAGCCTTGAAGTCTGAGTTACAGCTTCATTTTTGCAGGGGATGCCTTATGAAGATTGCTGCAGCAGCAATGAAAAACACAGCGGCTCAGTGGCTGATTAGCAGTGTGTCTTCCAACACAAAGAAGCCAATCAATTTCTGACTCTAGCATTTCTAGACTATATCAGGTTTTCATGCTCTGCCTGTGACGGTCTAGATTTCCTCTGGGTACTCCAGTGTATTCTGACAATCAACATTCAAGTCAGGTGCGCTACAGACTAGGGACGTCATAATCAAGTAGTTTTCCCACCCTTTGATACTGATCTGTGACAATATGATAGTAATATAATATCTATTATACTTAAAGCACATTAAAACCAATCTAGGTTAAAGTTACTTTACAACCATGTAGCTTTGCTTTAAGAAAAACAGACTGTAGCACAGCCTTCTGAGTGGTTTTCTAAAGTGCCTTTGTGAATATAGTTCATTTTGTAAAAATTAATTCAGCAGATCATCTGGGGCATCCTGACTTAAGTCATTAATTTTGCCTTAAGCATGACTGTGAACTCCAAAGGGCTGTATGAATCTGAGGCATAATTAAATTAGGAGCCTTATGATTGAAATATACATATTGAAACAAGAAAACAAAATGTTTTTTTTTACCCAACAAGGTCATAAGAGCTATTTGATCTGTGAGTTAGAGATTAAATGCATTCTTGGTAATATTTGAATTACCAGCATACTACAAGCCCCCACCCCCCACCCCCACCACCACAACCCCAGACATTTAACTCCCATATTCTGCGCATTTGTCTGATAATGCATGCATACATGGCTCAGCGAGTGAAAACTCTGTTTCGTTCTCTCAAATGCCTCGTGAAGACAACCTGCAGTGTACAGAGATGGGATGTGACAAATTGATGTATGAAAGACTTGGACATTTAACCGCTGTCAGCACATTAGTCATATGCAACAACACCCTGCAAAAGACTTTAAATGCACTGCTTTATACAGTCTCAGACATCTGGGAAAAAACAAGAACTATCTGAAAACGGTCATGAGAAATTCTGCTCACCATTTCTTGGCTGCATTACATACTGGATGACATGAGCACATGAAATAGCATTTTTTCCTAGATTTAATTAACATTAAATTATGTAGGATCGTCACATTCTTGGGTCAGAAAATCATAACTCTGAGTTGTATTTAACCCTGTCAGGTTTGTTTCAGTTTTTCTTGTATCACGGGTTACGGTCTTGTGTGCTGCTCAGCCAGTAGAAAAAAAAGCCTGCAGTGTAAGTCTAGGGATGGATTTGCTTACAAAACAGCTAGCCTAGCACCCTGCTTACTGCTAGACAATGCACTTTATATTTTGTGTTGCATGTTCGTCTGTGTCTCTGCATAAACACAAAAGTTTCTTTAGGAAGGCCAGACCATAGAAACTGGGCTCATACGACGAGTAATAAGTTTCTCTCATTTTACACTTGTAACAATTCGCACACCAACATTGACACTCAGGCCTGCATACACAGTATTAGAGCTGCCTGCACTGGAACACATCTGGGCAGGCAGACCATGATATCAGGAGGGTGTTCACTTACATGTACAAGACTTAAGTCTTCCTTTAACACACACCCCAGCTCCACAAAACCGGGATGGCTCAATACCATTTTTTCATGTCAGATACTGATTCCAATACTGCAACTGTTGCAGATACCAATCCGATACCATCTTTCCCCCTCTCTTAAACAACTAAGTTGTTAATAATACATTTGTGTGGATGCACTGTCCGTAACCTTACCATCTACAAAACCTCATGCTCAAACTGCGAAACAAATATTCTACTCCTATGAAAGAAATAAACAGCCCCCAAAATAACTCAGTTATGCAATACTGTTGCTTGCTTCTATTTATTTAAACTTTTAGCAGCATTTTATCTGGTCAGCACCATTCAAACATTCAAAATAAAATGTAAATAACATGCACAAATTGAACTTGGCTGTTTTTATTTTTTTCTTCCTTGAGCTTAAAATAACTTAACACAATTGACATGATGACAGTATTGGTGACAGGTCTCACTCACTTCCTAGCTACTGTTCACATCACACGCTGCTCATCTGTGTTAGTCGTGACACATCTCTCTTTACAACATGTCGCTCAAAGTTTAGTTACCTATTTAGATATCCAATCCATTAGTTTAGGTTAATGGATTGTTCATAGGGTTAGGCAATGTCTACTGAACTGGCATATGATGATGTCCACAGTGAAACATAATGATGGACAATGATATGGGATACAAGACTAGTGTTTGTATGGTGGGTCTAAAAGGGTCTTCATCTCAGCACTACATGTCTGTAATTTAACTTACTTACCGTAACTTACTTTTGAGAAAATAACAAACATGACATGAAGACATAGTGTAAAGAACAATAGTACCAGCTTCTTTTTATTTTCTCTCCCACGTCAAAAATGGAACTTAGGCAACAACTCTATAGCAACTGCGAGAGGACACACTACCTCAAATACAGGAGGAATTCAAATCACAATGTTATGATGACAATCCTAGTCATAACACATACATAACAAACACTTGTCTGTTTTGTTGTCTTTGTCTTCTGTTCAGACTGAAATGAACCCAACCCCAAGTCGAGGGTTTAACCACAGCACACTATGAACCACTTCCACAAATCTTGTATCTTGAATCTTGCATGTGTCACAAAATCACAATACAGTGTTTTGAGAATCAGTGGTTATCACAGAATGTACTCCTATGTATGAGTGTATCACATTTTCTGACTCCACTATCAATATAATAATATCACTATCAATATTTTCTGACACCACTATACAAAACATGTTTTTTTTTTTTTTAAATTAAATAGTGTTGGTACAGAAAAAGTTATTCAACACATTGGTTTTGCTATGCTGCAAGCCAAATTTTAGGCAAGACAGTACGGACTGAACTGAGGTCTTGAATGAGCACTCTGACCTTTTTTTTTAATAACTTTGTAACTTTCAATACTACAAATAACAGCTACTGTATAATTTAAACACTAACTGTAGAGAAAATATTTAAGTATCAATACTTTTCACAAATTTATTCTCAACAGCTAGCATGAGTTGTTAAATTCTCACAACTTTTCTTTATGTTGGCATGACACTAGAGTCACACAGTGGCAGCAGGATATAAGTCCCACTTTCCCCACAGCTGCTTTCTTGCTTTTCAAAGGTCAATGTGTGTGTGCGAAAGAGAGAGAGAGAGTGTGAGAGAGAAAGAGAGAGAAAGACAGAGAGAGAGAGAACACAAACAAGTATATTTCAGAGCCAGCCAGCAAAAGTTGCTGCTCAAGTGACAGCTTCCTGTAAGTAATTCCCTCCCAGTGTGGCACTAATATATACAGTATGTGACAAGCTGAGCTGCCAAACCACTGTTCATAGCTAAAAGACAGCAGGCCACATACTAACGGCCCCGAAATACAATAAACAATTATTGTCAAGAAACCCTTTATCAGTCGCTGGAACAAATAAACTCATGTTTGATCATTTTTCTTTGAGGCAAAGCCTATCCACACAAGGTAACGGAAGAAAACTGGGCCTAACTTTTATTGATCAGAATAACCTATGAGGTGTTAGTTGAGCCCAAGATAATATATGTTAACCCTGTGACACACTGTGTCCAAAATTCACCATCATTGCCAGCATGTTACAGAGCAAGTGTTACATTGTTCTTGTCAATTATTTTTAGAAGGGGTGCTACTGAAATGAAGCAATGCTGAAATAAATAGCAGTGTGCCTCATGTCAGGCCTGTGTTTACCTGTGTAGGTATTCTGCATGCCCTAAGAAACACCTTACAGACCAGACCAGGGCAAAATGTGGCCCAGGGCCCAGATGCGGCCCACTGAAAGGTTTCATGTGGCCGGCAAGGTCATCATGGAACAAAAATTAAAAAACTAGCAAAGACAGTTGATAGCATTTTGCTTACCATTAAAATGTTAGCAGATCTTTATTTTGAAAGGGGTCAGTGCTGTGTTCATAGATAATGATAATGAACTGTATCAGCTATATTTAACTATAACTTTATTCACTCAACGCTGTGCATCCGTGTTGTTTTTCTACTTTTGCTGCAAATCACTACAACCTGTATGTGGCATGCATGGTAATCTGTAAAACATCGAGTTTTGGACATTGCCAACAAAATATTAGCCCACAATTAATCACACAGCAATTCAGAAAGGGTGACCAACAGTGTAAGTGCCCTATAATGAATACTTCTGATCATCCCATTTTTAAAGATTTGGCCATTATTAGGACTTTATACCATTTGTGTCTGGCCCACGGCAGCCTGATCAATATCTCATGTAGGTCCCTCATAAAAAACATAACTGTCCACCCCTGATATGGACTACAAATGTCAGGACCTCCAAAAGTTCAGACGTAACCTAACCGATGTATTTTTTTGACTTTACAGATCATATTCGTCAGTAAACAAGAACATTAATTACTGGGTAATAAAGGAGCAGATGCTCACAGTTTGAAACTATCCGTAAGCCTTACGCTAACAACACCTTGATGATATTTCAAAGCAAACAAACACTGATCATTAGACACACAGTCTGTTAACGAACACTGGCTAACTTTGGATAATCTAACGTTGCTGCCATGCTAACGTTAGCCAAACAAAGTAACTTAATAGGCAACTAACTTATTGGCCTCGTGACAGTGCTCTCTTACATCTGATACAATGGTTGGTCAGCTTATATTTACACCAAACATATCACACGGTACAGTAACTGTCAGAGAAGACTGGCTAACGACATGTAGCATGTACTGGCACTAACGTTAGTCTGCAACGAAAGCTAAAGTCAGCTAGCTAGCTAGCTATCAATAAGCTAGCCAGCTAGCCACAGGAAAAAAAAATCCCCGTTCTAATGGTATTTGTTTGAGTAGCTAGCTAAACGCTAGCTGACTATACTTCTAACTATCGTTACGATATCAAACTGCCTCGCCAGTTGGCAACGTCCACACATATTTGAAACACGCGATGTGTTTGTTTAATCTTTAGCTGTCCAAGTTGCAGTAGAGCAGACACGGCTAGTTTAGCAAGCTAAAACTTAGCCAAGTTAGCTGTAATCCAACTGCTGCCAGCTAGCCGGCTAACTAATTTACTTAGCAGCTTTGCTAGTTGTCCGCCATCACATAGCTAACAGTCAAACAGTTTGATTAGATGTGAAGGCAGACTTGTCAAGAATTCACTTTTGACAACACGATCAGAGTCTTTCGTAATGGTTTGAGGAACACAGCAGTCGTGTTTTACCTTGTCCGCTGTTCCGCTCCTCTCCTCCGTCTGTCTCTGCGCTTCTCTAACGTTACGGTTGTCGGTAACCGTACAGGCCCCACAGTCTGCTACGGTCCGCTTGCCATCTCTGTGCAGAAGCCTCCGACCAGCATAACACACGGGCGACAGGCGCGCCACCCCAAATACTGCTGTGTAATAACACGGGACACGAGAGTGAGCCCTGAGTCAGTTCCTCAGATATACTGCGTGTATTATGTTGTTATTTTATAACCTCGTCATCCAGACGGTTTGAAGGACAATTAAACCTGACCATATGCACCCTTCTTCTGCATATCATCTACAAATGCAATTTAAATATTCATAATGTTACTGTTATTCATTCTGTTATTTGAGTTCTTACTTTATTGTCCTTATCAAAAATTCTTAAATTTCTCCTTTTGCTTTCTTAAAATCATAATTGTCTCTTATTGCACCGGTTTTATTTTTAGTTACAAATGCAGCAATGTTTCTCACCATAGTATCTTGTCATACTGGAAGACCTGCTTCATTTCACAAGTAGACTTTTTTCACAGCCGCCATTATGATATGAAACAGTGGTGTAAACACAGGTGTTCCAGTGACATTAATTAAGGGTTCAGGTCAAACAGTTTCAGAGCACAACTATTGTGAGTGTTGGCTCACTGAAAAAGGCTCTGTTACACTAAATGGAACGGGACCTTAATTACTATCTTTGGTAACACCTGTGTTTAATCTACTGTTTCATATCAATATGGCTGTTGTGGAAAAAGGTTTACTGTGGTTTATGTTTGTATGTTACAATGGTTCCCCACTTTACAGTCAGGATCCAACAGGGACCCACAATAAATCTGAGGGGTCACAGGGTGATAACAGAAAGAAAACAAGCATTTCTGTTGCCCAGAAGAGTGTTTATTTTTTGACTTTTTTCACTTCTAGCTGTAAAAATCATTCCAATCACACTAAGGGTGTTGTGGTATTAACAATAACCGCTATATTTAAAAATGAAATATTGATACCATATTAATAATACACATATGATAATATTATGTAAATAGTACAGCACCTCTTAAACATACTGTACACTGTAAAAAAAAACATACTGGAATTTAGTGTAGTTAATTAAACTTAAAATTTCTTGTATTTTTTTACAGAACACTTAAGAACTTATAAACGTCTCTTATAAAAGTCTTTTGACTTGAAAGTGATGAGTTGTATGAATGTACAGCACAAAGTTCAATCATCTCCTCAAAATAAGTTTCTAAAGAAACATGATCAGCATATTAGCAGACCTCCCAGCATGTATTGTTTGAGAGTTAAAATTCTCCTGAAACCCTTCTTTTTTTATAGTTTGAATAAAACATAAACATATACTGTAAGATAAGTCATAAATGTATTTTTGTTTGAAAATGCTGTGAACCAATGATTGAATTCAGTTTTTATCCCCTTACACTTATAAATTCATTGGGAGCAGTTTCACATATTGTCCTTGTGCTGATGCTAAAACAAAATGACTCTGTGAAATAACTGACTGACGAAATTAGAAAATGTAGAAGGAAATCAAATTGGTTTGTAATGTTCATCAAGTGTGACTTAAGAGTTGTTGGTTCAACTTAATTTCTTAAGTTTATTCAACATGTTTTCTCTACAGCTCAATTAATATAAAGTTCATTTGATGAGACTTGCCAAAAAAGAGACAAAATGCATAATAAACAAAATTAAAGATGGATTTGACTGGTAGAATTTGGTTTTTTAATTACTATAGATATTGCAACAATATCTTTAATGTGAATTTTTTGGCCATGTCAGTTGTGCAGTTAAAATCTAAAACAGCTCTAATTCAAACCATCTGAGAAGCAGAAAATCACTCTGGTTGAACTGTTCACAATTCGTGTCTACGTAAAGAAGACTGCCTGTGGTGAAGGGGTCATAAGTAGATGTTGATATATTTTAAGGTGTCACAAGCCAGCAGTATATAACCCACAATATTCTCTATCCCCATTAGTTTAGTACATTTTCCCGTTTATTTATGCAAAGTCCCACTTTGCCCAAGTGTACAAATGGTACTTTTATCTTCAAATTTATTTATCTAATTTTGTAAATATTACAGAATAATGACTTGTACTCACATTGCTATTCTTACGCCACATTTATTAAAGGGGCAGTCCACCACACAGAGACATTTTTGCACTTCTGGCTCCTTCTGGTGTCATTTGTTTTATTCCGAGGCACTAGCTGCTTTTGTTGGCTGCTTTAGAGGCTGCTGCTGTGGTCTGGCATATGTCAGTTCATGATTCTTAGGTACACCCCACACACCGTACATCATTGTGTGTTATCTTTCAACATCAGACACCCAGCAGCTTGCTATTATTGTAATGCCCTGAATAAACAGGTTTGAAAGCCAGAGTTTACACTGAGGTTTATAATATTATAAGTCTGACAAGTGCTGGACCACAGCACCAGCCAGGTTATTATTATGTCTGATGGGTCTTAATCATTAATCTTTCTGTGTTTTTATTTCCAAATAACTGACATCTTCGGCTTAAGCTTGTGTCTACTGAATGAACAGATTTTATACTGTGGTTTAGAGCACACTTACTGTAGAGACCGAAGGATGAAACCAACCAGACTGGAAGAAATTGGAGGGAAGCCCCAACTATACATGATACTCCATTTTTTTTCATTTTCTCCTTTTAATAACAGTGTGATGAGTGGCAGCTCAGATGAAGTTTGAACTTGTTCTGCCAATTTGTTTATGATTTGATAACCTAACTCCTATGCTAACGTTATTCTGTGCTATAATCACATTCCATTGAGGATAATTACATCAAGAGATTTGTCTGGCAATAGTTTCTTGTCCGTGAATCAGAGGATATGAGTGTGCATTAGCAAAGATGAATACACTGTTTGCTGCTGTATACATGGTATTGGAGCCAAATAGACTATTACAGTGATTTACTTTCAAGACAACAAACAGATTACTTCATAAATCCCTGTTTTCTTAATATTAGAAGTATTAACATACAACCCCAATTCCAAAAAAGTTGGGACGCTGAATAAAAATGTAAATCAAAACAGAATGCCATTATTTGCAAATACTTTTCAACTCGTATTGAATACAGTACAAATACAAGATATTTAATGTTCAAAATGATTTACTTTATTGTTTTTTTGTAAATATACACTCACTCTCAATGTGATGCCTGCAGAGGAAACAAAAACTGGGAAAGTTCACAAGCGTGGATGGGGTGAATTTCACCACTTTGTGAAACACAGCTTGGGCAAATAGTCCAACAGTTTCTCAACACAAAACTGCAAGGAATTTAGGGATTTCACCATCTGCAGTCCATTATATCACCAAAAGATTCAGAGGATCCGCAGAAATTTCTGCACATAAGGGGCAAGACCGAAAAACCAACATTGAATGCCTGTGACCTCTGACCCCTCGAGTGGCACTGCATAAAAAACCCACATAATTGTATAATGGACACTACATGGGTTTAGGAACACTTTGGGAAACTGTTGTCGATAAACACAGTTTGATGCTGCATCTACAAATGCAAGTTAAGACTCTACATCGTACTCTTCATAGTAAGAGTTCGGCTGCTAGACTGACCTACCTGCAGTCAAGTCTCCCACTGAAAATGTGTGGTGCATTGTTAAGTGCAAAATACGACAACAAAGACCCTGAACTGTTGAGCACCGGAAGTCATATATCAAGGCAAGAATGAGAAAGAAAGACAGAATTTCACTTTGAAAACTTCAACAATTAGTGTCCTCAGTTCCCAAATGCTTACAGAGTGTTGTTAAAAGAAAAGGTGATGTATCACAGTGGTACAAATGCCCATGTCCCAACTTTTTTTGACATCAATTTCAGAATGAGGGTATATTTACAAAAAAACAACAAAGTTTATCCACTTGTCTTTTTACTCTATTCAATTAAATAAAGGTTGAAAAGTTTTTGTAAATCATTTAATTCTATATTTACACGGCATCCCAACTTTTCTGAAGCTGGGGTTGTATTATGGGACAGTTTTTACATTTCTCTTTCTGAACTACTGATGCCTACTCTCACCTCCATCTTTTAACTTTGTATATCCTGTCCCAAATCCATTTGAAATTAATTATTAAGCACAGAGTCCTAGGACCACAGAACAAACAGGGTTTGTACAGGCTCGGCAACCTGGAAAGTGAGTTTTACAGTAAAAGCCAGAAATGACTGAACCACAACTGTTGACGACTCAATAATATTGATCGGCAATGATATTAAATCTACGCTGATATGGTGTTGTTGTTTTGTGCAGTGGGGCGGTAAAAATGTTGATCACTGCTGGTGCAAAACCGAGCAGATCAAATCTATAAGTCATGCATCAGAAGTAGTCCACACTGGGCGTGCTTTTTAGCATTTTATTGCAGGAAAAGTAATTGATAGCATTGTTGAAGACTGTATTCCATATACAAGCAATGATAGTTTTCAGAGCCCCAAAATAGACCTTTTTCACAGCAGCCATTTTGACATGAAATAGTAGCGTAAACACAGGTGTTATCAATGGTACTAATTAAGGTCTCAGTCCATTTCGGGTCAAACAGAGTTTAACCTGGCCGCTGCTATTGTGCATGTCTGTTGAAGAGAGGCTGAAAAGAAGTCAGACTGGATGGTGAAGTATATTAAGTTTATTACCTATGTGCCTTGATAAATAAAGTGGTTCAATTGAAAATAAAGTGGTTAAATTCAACCTTTTAGCTCCTGGTCTATTATTGATATAGACTGAAATAAACCTTCTATTGCAATAAATTCTTCAGATACATCGTCCAGACCTAGTTGAGGCGATATTTAAAATCAGAAGCAGGTTTACTGCCAAGTAGGTTTACAGATATGAGGAATTCACCTTGGTGTTTTGTGCATAGCAGTAAGTGGAAAAAATATAAAGAGAAAAAAAAAATAAAGCAAGGACTGAGAATAAAATATGGAAAAAACATTAGAAAAATCTGTACAACTATGTTATTGTGGTTTGTGCAGGGATATTTCATATTTCAGATTGTATGGCTGCTGCTGGTGTGTGTGTGTGTGTGAGAGCGAGAGAGAGGGAGAGAGAGAGAGAGAGAGAGAAGAATGTCCGCGTGTGCCGTCCAGCAGAGGGTGCCAAAGAATACTTTTTTTTTTGAGTGACTGGTTTTGAATGTATTTCTTTTTTGGTGCCTTGAGCCACAAGCTGAGTACCATTTAGTTCCCTTATATTGGAAAGAAGGCAGATATCTCTACGGCTGATATCTCCAAAACTCTGCAACTTACACCAAAACTATCTAGATGGATTAATAGCACGGCAGGTCAGGGGAAAAACATGTATTTTAGATTCGGGGGTGAACTGTCCCTTTAAATGGACAAACCACTGCAGTAGTGCCATGTCTTAGGTTTAACCAGAAACCTGCTCTTTACAACAGACAGATTAACTCTTTGTATATCTAAAAAATACTTTATATACCACAATAATCTACAAAGACTACTCAGATCAAGACTCAAAATAAAAAAAAAAAACAACTTTGTCTCAGGTTAGGAGCTCACAAACAACCTCAAAACATACCCCCATTAAAAACTGCATCAATACACAAACAATTCCATAAATGCATAAGTGCAGGTGTGCCAAGCTGCGCTGAAAAGTAGTCCATTTGACCTTATTTAAGTGGATACTGCATTTGGAATAAAATAGTTTTTGTTCTCTTTTTGACCACAGGTAAGTGAGTCATTTAAGTTTATTTAGTATAGCAACTTTCACAGAGCAAGGTCAAAAGTGCTTCACTAAAGTGAAATTTAAAATAAAACCAGAATTGCTGCAAAAAGAAACAACCCATAAAACATGAGGCAGACAAATAGAGCATTAGACAGCACAGGGCGAGACACAGGCCGTTTTGGAAAAATTAGTCTTGAGCTGCTTTTAAAGCGTGTTCTTTGAAGCGGCTGCCCGATGGGAGTTGTTGAAAGGAGTGGTGAAGGAGTGGCGAAAAGTTCTTAGTGATTAAGTCTGCCTGTTCTTTTTACTGCATGACTAAATGTCTGAGAGTTGAGGTTGCACAGTGCTGCTGATGTTACTTGCACAACTGATGATTCTTGTGAGTTTTTTCTTGCTCTTCAATAAGGACATTGTACCAGGATGCAATGTTGACTATGAGGACTGCTTCGATGAGTGACTGCTGTTAAAATGTTCCATCTGACATTCAAACCTTTCAGCCTGCTCAGGAGAAAAATGGGGCCTTTTTGTGGACCCCATCCACATGCTGTATGAAGGACAGGTGATGTCCATCTCAGTGCTCAGGTACTCAAAGATCTTGACTTGTTCCAACACCTGCCCCTCCAGCCTGACTGCTCCAGACGAAGGATATAGCGGCAGGTGCCTGGCTCCCCTGCAACACAGTTCTTTGGGTCTTTCTTTTCTAAATTTTTTATTGAGGCTTCCAACAAAAGTTCCCAGCATTGGGTAGACACACACTATTATAAAATACACACCAAAACAAAATGGTACAAAACAGGAGTGATAATTATATCCGAGGAAAAATGGACAAGAATGGAGGGAGTATAGTTGAAAAAGCTTGATAAGATACTTTACTATGCCCTCTCAGACATCCTAATATGATGGTAACTACCATGTTTGCTGCAGAACCTGTGGGACTCTAAATCCAAATTGTTACCATATTTTCTGGGGTTGCCTTGTTATTAAAGACTTTGAACAGGGATGCTTTATAAGATATTTTTGCGATGTCATGTGCCTATGAAGAGGAGGATCATATTTTTTGGACTCGTACCTCAAAAATGATTGAAAAGAGATATATTTATTAAATCTACGGCTGATGGCTGCTAGAAAGGTCCTTACAAGGAAATGGTTATCACCAGAAAGTGGAGAAGATAACACCATATGTAAACCATAAATTAGAATTAATTGTGTCATGCTGGGAAAAACTGGGTTAACTATGTAACACCCTGTAGGCCTGACTTTATTTTTACAAATCTATGATTTTACTGTATGATAAGGACAAGATCACTCCCTGACTGTACATTGTTTTCACTGTTTTTGTTTTTTATTTTCCCATGCCTTTGTTACAAATCCCAAAATAGGGCTTTTCAGACAAACAGAAATTGATGATGCATGTATACTATATTTGAAACTCACTTGGAAATATTTTTGCTGAAGGTCAATAAAAAAATATTAAAAAAATACACCAATGTAAAATTGTAAGAATAAAAGAATAAAATAAAAATAAAAACTGTGACAATAATGATGGATATAAAGTGAGACAACCTCCCTTCTCCCATTCCATACCCTTCATTATCTAGAATAGATATAAGGCACAATGTTTAGAAACAGAGAAATAAAACTCAAGATGTTATTTTCTATGTCAATAATGCATGTCATGCTATGTTATTTGGCTGTCATGAAAGTATGTCAGAAAGGGTGCCCGCTAACTGAGAAGTGTATCATCTCCAATTTCAGGCAGGACATCACATCTTGAAGCAGGTCGGCGTCCTTCCATTTGAACAAGACTGTGCGTCTGGCCAGGAGCGAGGCAAAAAAAAAAAAAAAAAAAAAAAAAAAAAAATCATGCTGCGATTGGCAGCTGTCAAACGAGGATCGTCTCCATCAGTAATACAAAACAGAGCTACTGGGTCTAGATTCCGCTTGTTGGATGAGGTGTGAAAGACATCTCTCCAGAATTTATATGAGGGCACAACCATAAGCAGGTTTGGCTCAGGCTGTCTGAGGGGCAAGGGCAAAAAAAAAAAAAAGAATAAAAGGACCCCAACTGCATGCGATGGGGCGCCAGTGCAGCAAAAGTTGTGATGTATTTATGCATTTATTTAACAGCTGTAATTGCTTGATAAGAGTAGTTTTTTTTGTTTTTGTTTTTGTTTTTTTTTAATTTGTGAAATGGCATGATGACAACAAAACAATGACACAGTAAAACAACAGAGCAGACATAATGGACAGACACAGACAGCTTCAACATGACACGATAACATAAAGCAGTTACGGTGATTTATGTGTTGCGAGTCAGGGAGCAGGTTGGCTTACAGTTGGTATGTGTGTTTGATGTATACGTGTGGTGTGTGTGTGTGTGTGTGTGTGTGCGTGTGTGCATGCGTGTGTGCATGCATGTTAGATGAGTAATGAGTAATCTTGGGAAAATTGGGGCATGGCATGCGTGGTGGAGAGAAGGAACATGTATGGTGTTAATGTTACAAAGATTATATAATGATAAAATAATATTATAATGACATAATGTTATCACCATCATCATTATATACAATGTAATATAACACAACACCTAATAATGCAACATGACACAATAATATAATATGATACAATATAATATATTACAATGATGACCATTAGAATTACATTTACACAGCACGGAGGGATGTGGGCCAAAGCAGGGGACCGGAGAGACAAGCGAGAGGCCCCCCAACCTGGGTCCCAGCAGTGCAACTGAGAGCCCCAGTGGGAGAAAGGTGAACCTGGCCTCACCCTGACAAGGGTAGTATGTGGGCCATGACATGTAGCCCCTATAAACTACCTTAAATTGCATTAAACAGTGTCTCGCACAGAAGATTTATGTATCGATGTGAGGATGGAATCCCACTGTTCAGCAGATAGTGTATGCCCCAAATCATGATTACTGACGATCAGCTCCACAGAGCTCTCCTTGACGCAAAGGTCCATGGTGTCCACATGCAAAACACAAGGGAACAGGACATTTTCAGTCCAGGCCCCGAGGCTCTGCAACAGTCTGCCTGAGGAAATTAGGTCTGCCGAGTCAATGATCTCTTTTAAATCCCTTATTAAAACTTTTATCAGAGAGCCTTTCCTGATGTACCTAACTTGAACTGTTTTGAACTGTTTTTATTTCTTAAAATGTTTTTATTTCCCTATTCTTGCCTTTTACACTGTATTGTTTTTATACACCAAATTGTTTTATTCGTTTTCTTTTAAACCCTGATTACTTTCCAACCTGTCTGTTTTATTTTGCTGCCCTGTGAAGCACTTGGTAACATGCTGTTTTATTTTGCTGCCTTTATAAAGCACTTTGTAATGTGGATTTTGAAAAGTGCTCTATAAGCAAAGACTATTATTATCATTATTATTATTATTACTGCATGGGTGATTTCATTTGTGTATATGGAGAGGAGGATGGGGGACAAGACACAGCCCAGTGGGACCCCAGTATTTAAAACAATGGTATTTGAGTCCGTTGCCGAGGACTTGTCAGGGTATAAATTCCTTGTCAAGCAGTTCAAATGAAGCGAAGTTAGAACACTGGATGCTCTCCTGTACAGATGAAAAATGTGAAATTGAAGAAGACAGCAGTATCCATTTGTAAAGTTTGTCTAGGCCAGGGAAATTTTTCATGACTGATTGCCAGTGGCAGGCAGCATATGATTGAGGGCCATGCAGGAAGAATGATTTGTGTTCGGTCTCATGACGGATTACAGAATTCATCTGTTTGCTCCCAAGGTCAGACAAAATAAGAGTTGATCTGTTTTTCCTAAAACTTCCTTTTCTCCTCAACAAACAGCCTTTTGGTAGCTTTACCATCTTACTTTCGTACTATAACTGCCAGACTGTCCACAGAAATAACTTTATTGAACTGCAACGTCCCAGTGGCTTTTCCCTGTCTGGAAAAAAAACATCTTAGTATTTCCTGCTCCTCTTCAGTTACCATAAATTCATCCATTGTATTATGTTTCATCAATTATTTCACCTTTAAGGTACTGTTATGGGTCTCTTAAAATTGGAAAGGGATTTTATGCAACTCATTTTTTCCATAGGCATCCTTGGATGAAATTTGAAGAGACACCTCAGCCTAAGTGGTTTTTTGCAAGTGGGAACGGGTTCCAAACAGGAAAAGAAGGTGGCTCCATGACTCATCCTTTATGCCACCATCAGTCCAAACTTTAGCTACCATCATGTAGCTCTGCTATCATCTTCATGTGATTACCGCGAGATCTGGTGAGATTATTAGTCCTTATAAAACTGTGTTATACCATCGCTGAGTGACGGTGAGTACTGACTGATTTCTTGTTAAAAACAAATGTAATTCAGCTGGGCCCTCATTAAAACCCTCTTAACAAGCTATATAAAACAGCACTTCCTTGTCATAATATAACATGGATGTAGGCCTACACCTTGCCGTGCCAAACAGAGAGTGCTGTACTCCATGCTGGACTCCACTTCTCAGAACACTCATCATTTTCTTGTTAAAAATGTGCTCAAAAACTTGTATTTACAAGCATTGCAGGCGATGATACACATACTTGTAAAGAAATAAATAGGGTACTACATCATGTTATACGAGACTGAAATAAGCAGAAACAAATTAATGAAGAATTTTTCAGTCCTCGGATCCCTGACACGAATATCAAAATCATCTGCAGCCAACAGGTGGATATAATGACCACCATCCCTGATGCGGTCCAACACAAGAGCTACGCAGTAAATACTAAAGTATCTAATGTTCATTTGAGCACGGAGGAAAGCTGTTGACTCCATGTTTGTTTTTGAGGCCACATCTTGTGTTCGTAGAAGGTATGCATTGACATTGCCAGGCGGGGCTATAGATGGAATGAGAGCTGCCGTACTTTAAGGAAAACAAATGGGCATCTTGAAGAAGTAAAGAGCACTGGAATTTCCATTGATCCATATGATTTACTGGACACATCACTGCACAGTATATGTACGTCTTCCCTGCTTGACACCAAAAAAGTGAGATAAGATAAAATAAGATAGGATAAGATCAAATATATAAAAATTATACATTAGAAAAAGATTCATTAGATCAATAGATTAGAAAAAGAACTATACACGCAGACTATATACACCTTTCACTTGTATAGATATGTGGAAAAAAATATATGGTTATATGGACACATATATGGATATCTATGAATAATTCTGTAGGATAATTCCACACAAGTTGTAAATACACACCTGGTATGTAACATGTATTGCAAGAAAAAATCTAAATAATATTATATGGATATGCATTATACACATTATACTGACCACATTTGTGCACATCAACTATTAACCATTTTAGTCATGTTTTTTGCTGATTTTTCCAATCGAATGGATGGCAGATATTGAGCATATTTGCCAGCAGTTTGTTTGTGGAGCCTTGGCCACTTTGCATCCATTGACATCATCCTTATATTTTTAGGTATCCATCATATTTTACCTCCACTTTTGATTGTCCACAGATAAAAATTTGTGCTTAAAATCTGTGTTTGAACAGCCGTGAAGATACCCTTAATGAATGAAATGCGAGTCTTGTGGGATATGAGGATCAAGCTAGTCATCTCGGTATTTGGCAAGCCTGAAAACATCCCATGTGTGGAGCCTGTGAAATATGTGGTGGCAGTGATTTTACAAAAAGAGATGGAAAAGAGGGGAATTCATCGTAGCTGGCAGTGAATCCCATTTAATTCTTCAGTGGCACAAGGCTTTGCAGCTGTTGGCTCACATGCATCTGGGCTTCAGTGTGTTTCACTGGGGAAGATACATTTAATTCTCCAGAACTCCGTAACAAATGATACATTAAGATGATGAATCTGAGCATGTGGACCCTCTGAGGACATACAGGAAGACAGGTCCATGTACATTAACACACACCCTGTTTGAGTGACTCATCAGGCACCATCTCATCAAACTCATCCATCAGTTGAAGGGGGGAAGTTAGATCCAGTGAGTGTATGATACAAAGACAAACTCTGCCTGTATTTGGTTCCACATCAGCACATTGCCTTCCCATGATGACTTCCCGTCAGTGAGCCCCCCTCCTGCCGAAATTTATGACATACAAGAAATTAGCCAGCCAGTTCATCAGACATCGACACTGTCATCTGACAGCCGCATGCTGCCTAAACAACACTGTGAAAAATCATACAGGAATTTGGTGGAATCAACTAATCTTTGTCATTAACTTAAAAGAAATATAACTTTTATTTATTCAAGTTAATTAAACTTATATTTTCTAGTATTTAATTTCAGAACTTATCAACATAAGTTCCTCTAACTTAATGTCTTTTGACTTGAATGCATGTACTGTACAGAGTTCAATTAACTCATCAAAAAACATTAGCAGACTTCCCAGCATGCATTGTTTCAGAGTGAGACTGTTCTTTTTAATAGTTTGAAGAAACTATATATGATGAAAAGTCTGTCTCTAATACACATAAGTCATAGCTGTTCGTTTTGACAATAATAAAAACATTGTAAACCATGATGAAGGCTAGTACTGAATTCAGTCCCCCTTACATGTAAAATTTAATAAATTCACGGGGAGCAGTTTCACATATGGGGCCCTATCCTATGCTGATCTAAAGTGCAAGTGGAAAGCACAAGGAACAGTGGGTTTAATTTATTCAGGGTGTGTCCAAATCCAGCTTTGCTTGTCTTGCACTGGGGCGCAGTGATATCCTGCCCTGTCCTGCTCCTTGCACCAGCAGTGCACACTGGGATAGACCTATCAGCTGTGTCCAAGTACCTTGATTAATTAATTGGTGAGTTTAGGCTGAGTATGCAATAAAGAAATCACAAAGTTAGCTCTCGTCACCTTTAAGAAGCAGGTGCACCAGGAATGCTAGCGGTGGCGGCATGATGGCCGATTTACCAGGAGGAAACGAAGAGAAAAGATTTTTAAGCGAGGGGACAGATCTCCTGGTTTGAGAAGTGAATGCATGAAAGTGTGCAGTATATGGAGCTGTTTATTTAACATTAATGCCTGCAAAAAAAATAATAAAAAATCCAGAAGTTGCTATCTTGTGCAGACAGGCCTACTGAGCCAAAACTTTGTACTTTGACCAGATTTTAGCTGGTCTAGGGTGCAAGTGGTTTTTACTCCAAAGTGCTGAGCACAAGATAGCAAATGTGCCTGGCCACACCTTTGTTCTTTCTTCATTCTTTAGATCTCCTGCCCATGGCCACACAGACCAGGTGCAAGTTAATTTGCTATCTTGCAGAGGTGGCAAAAATTGCAACTGCACCAGTGTAAGATAGCAAAGCCACCTGCACCACAGGCACATCTGCTTTGTGCCAGGTGTAAGATAGGGCCCATTGTCTTTGTTTCAGTGCTGGAACAAAGCAGCTCCACACGAGCAGCTGCAGCTGTAAGTTCTTTTTGTAAAATAAAAAAACAGGATCTTTAAACTGAGAAAACGTAAAAGGAAATTGGACTTATTTGTAATGTTCATCAATGTGACTGAAGAGTTGTTGGTTTGACTTAATATCTTAAGTTTATTGAACTCCAGTACAACTGAATTAATATTACGTTTATTTGACTAGAAAAGTTCATTTGTTTTGAATCATTACAAAATTACTTCATTTTGCCTTTTCAAATCAAGTCAACTTGAAATTTTAAGGCAGCCCAGACACTCACTAACTTTAAAGTGAAACACTTTTGACTCAGTTCGAGCAGATAAAAACACATGCGTGAGGGCAGCAGAAATTCACAAGGTTTAACTGGAGTTCTGTTTCATGTAAAATAATGAAGGAAAAAACAGGTTCAAGATAGTTCAGATAGGACTGCCAGACCTTGTGAAACTGATCTGCTTTGGCATGTGCAATACATGGAGCCATTATTGCTTGTCCTCTGATTTTTTTTTTTTTTCGAGGAAGCCAAGTAAGATTGTTATACAACCTTTTGCTAGCTACAGTACTTTGGGAGGCCTAAAATCAAAGAAATTGGATCCCTTTCTAAATCTTTGTCAGATATTTTCTTCCATTTCACATGATATTTCAGATCAATACTTTTACAATTTACAGCATGATGACACTTTACAATGGAGAGAAGGCGGACATCTCTATGACTCACACCAAAATATCCTGATGAATAAACAGCACTACAGGCCATGGGAAAAATATGCATTTTTAATTTGGGGGTCAACTGTCCCTTTAAGGATGAAAAATCACAAAGTTTGCTGGCTAAGGTAACATTATTATAATCTAAACAGACAGGCAGCTTGTAAAACAGATACATATCAGACTACGTTGTGCCAGGAGAGATTTGTACTGATGGATATCTCTTTTTTTTTCATAATGCCAAATATCTTCCCATATTTCTTCATCAGTACTAACTGACAATTCCTACATGTCATTTTTATTTCTTACCATTGTAGGGCTTACGCAGCATTATACCCTTGCTGGAGGAAAGGAAAACTTGAGTATATTAGCCTACTCCAATTCCTTCACAAAAACTGGAGCCATATCTTGTTTGGCAGGCAGTTTTAATATGAGCTTTAAGGGGTTAGTGCCCAGGATTTGAGGGGAGACAACATCCAGAAGCAAATAACGTGCTGGAATCAAACCGACTTATTTGTCTGTTATTTGTCCTTATTTGTCCTGCTCCTTCAAGTCCTTTTCATTTATTTAATTTCATTCATTCATTTCTTTACTGTGTGAATACGCTATGCTTAATTTGACAAGATCTGGGTTTAAAATCTCTATTTGAACCTCTTTTTCAGGGTTTTCTTTGCTCGCAAAATGAGAATAAGTGAAATGAGAATAATAATTGATGACTTCAACCACATCCAGCCAGAACCACTCTGCTGATGCAGCTGTTCAGCTGACTGAAGCTCACAGATTTCTGGTGTTTCTGCTACTCATAGATTGACGCCCTGTGTTCCAGGTTCACTTGGTACATTGAGTACATCCAGCAGATGCAATAATACACTAAGATGAAGAACACACACCTGCACATCAATGTAATAACTGCCTCCTATCATCAGGATGGTAATTATTCCATCATAATGGTGCTGCACCCTCACTGATATGAAAGAAAAATGAGACCTCTTGGTGGTAATTATTCTATATGGAACAACCAGCTGACTGTTTAAATCAACGTTAATTACAGGAACAGAACGGAAGGAGAGGAGGACAGAGCAGCTGTCACCATGACAGCAAAGATGTTTGCCACTAAACAAACGCCAAGGTGGTATTTAATGTGTTCAACATGCATTTATTGTGTTTAATGGAAATAACTGACTGTTCATATACTGTATATAACAAGCCTCCTTACTTGTGACTTCATACCCTTTCAGCACAGGAGATCAAATTGGGACAGCAAACAAAAAACTATACTGGTGTTTCAATCATTTTAACTCTCACACTTAATCACAATTTCTGATGAATAGCAGCAAACAAATATGAAATTAGGCCAGATATAGACAGTGTTACCATACGTGTCAGCAGCATGTGAGTGTAACATGAACACAGTAACCCCAACGCATCCGTGAAAAAAAATAATCAATTGAAAAATCAATCGATTTCTGTGTTTGTGAATAATCTGTGTTCACTTAAAGATACTGTAAAACAACAATAAATAAGTGTTCTGAGTTTGTCACATCATAGAAACTTGTGTTATAACCACTCAGCCAAATTTGAATGATTAAGTACATAAAATTAGGTCTCAAAATCATGAAGAAACGAGCAGTTTTCTCTGCTCTGAAATGCTGAGGGCGTGTCCGTTCCGCTTCTTGGTGTCAAAGACACTCTGTCTAGCAGTTTTATTGGACATGCCCAGACATGTTTGAGCCACCAGAGCCAGAGGACGGTGACAGGATGGTATTTTTATCTTCTGTGTTGGGTTGTTGGAACTGAAGTGGGCTGAAGTGAACTGCAGGGCTGATTTGGACTTCTCAGTCGGTTCACCTGAGCTCTCAATCAGTTGTGTGAGAATATGATGCAGAGATGCAGAGAATATACATGCCGTAACGTAACAGTTTGCAAACAGTATCTGCATCGAAATAAATTCTCACTGACTCCTTCACAAATGACCGCTTTCAGCGGCCTCATCAGAGAGCTGAACTGAACGGTTGGCTGTGTTTCAGTTCAGTGTGTGGGGCTGTGTAGTGGAGCGCGCTCAAGTGCTAAACAATTTGGCGAACAAATCTTTTGAAGGAATCTTTTTAATGAAGTGATTCCAGTGATCCAGGATACTGAAAAGGGCTGCTTTTCCCATCACTCCCCTTTTCTCTTGATATTTAAAAAAACTAATTGGGAGCAGTTTCCACATATTACCTCGTGCCAGTGCTGGAACAAAGTAGTTCCAACAGGAGAAGCTGCAGCTTCAAGTTCTTATTGGGAAATGAAGAACTGCTTTATCTACATACATGTAATTGCCATGGGGACTGTTGGACCAGTGCGCATGTCTTTTTCTTCTTTCTTTTATCCCTGAAACAAATTGCAGTGCAAATGCTGTTGTGTGACATTTATTACTAAACTATGTGAACCCATCATTTTGTTTTGTTTTGATTTCTAGCATTACTATAACTACGAGATGGAAAATCTGATTCCATCTGTCTTTGGATGCAGATTCATGGTGCTGTGTTCATTACATGATGCTCTGAATCCAGACATTTTCTGAGGTGAAGCTCTCTATTTGCTAAGCTGTCGATACCAGTGATATGAGTGGGTGAGGGAGTACTTAATAATTACAACACCTCTGATCTATATTTACCTGCACCCAGCCGTGCTGCTGCACATATATTAACCAAAATCCAAGAGGTAGAAACAATCTCACACCTATTTTTTTGATTGTGAAACATCCTGAAGATTTTAGAGAGAACTGTTTTTGACCCCGTTAAAGCTGCAGTTGGTAAACAGCATAAAAACAGCTGATTGTCGAGTCTCATCTGAATTACCAGATGAGTGGCACGCACTTCATGCGCATGTGCAACAGTTGTACACAGACACAGCAATCGTGAGTGAGCACGGACTGACAGACATCAGCTGTGTGTAATGAAGTGAGTGGATACCTGAAAGTACAAACAGCGACACAGGAGAGAAACTATATTTCAAAACATATAGATTCTGTAAGAAGCAGAAGTACTGACAGCTGAACATAAAGAGGCTTTTATAAACATCTTTCTCTCTGCTCTCCTACTCAGACGAGCTCAGTATCACAATGCTTTTTTGTTCAAGGGAGAGAAAAGGAGGCTCTCATGGTTTGCTGGCGATTGGAGAGATGTGACCACAGCCTAGTTGGAGGGGAGTCAGGCTCCCTTTGGCCCCACTCCAGAGTAGGTCCATCTTGGGTGCAGCTAAGTGTAATAAAATGGTAATGGAAATGCAAATCAGTGCGATCAGTGTTCTGACTCAGTGCAGCCAAAAATGCCAATGTTAAAGCCCGATGTGTGCACAGTATTTGTGTGTCAGTACTGATAAGTACTCACCAGAGAATTATTCCCTTTACATCCCTACTCTCTGTGCTCCCATGACATGACTTTCAAATACATTTCTCCTCCGGTCAGCAGTCAACATGGACAGAGAGATTAATTATCTTACAGTAAACTGTGTGGTCGGGTCATCTGTAGTGCTGCTGCACACAGGTTTACAAGCAATCATGTAGATAAATCTACTTTTTAATCCCAAAAACAAGTGCTGAGCTTTCACCTGGCTGGTCCATGGGTCTGAGATTTCTCCATGGATCACTGCTGCAGAAGGCTGAGAAGCAGGAGTGAAAATAACTCCTCTTTTTAATCACAAAAGTTTCAAACATACACTCTGAGCTCCCCTCCTGCCAATAAAGGTGTCTGCATCAGAGTGGCTCTGGGGTTTCTTCCTCCAGAAGCTCCAGTGTGCCACCGACCCTCTCCTGCAGAGCTCCCTGGCTCTGAGCAGCTGTCTGTTGGCAAAACCCCATCATAGACACAAATGAATACAACTGAAGGTGAAGTCGAAAGTAATCAGGTGAGCTGACAAACTCCTGGGCTGAGCATGTTGCTCATTAGCTGGACTCTTTAAGATTCTTTTTCTGATAAATCTGTTTTATAGTGACTTTTCCTGCAGTAGTCTCCCCTCATTGATTCAGGGTCCAACCGAAGGAAGGTGTACACGCACCTGCATTAGTAGAACAGCCAACAGGAGGACCTGGTCTGAGATGACCTGTGATTGGTTTAAGTCTACCGTCATGGGCCAGATTCCCTAAAGGATGAAAACAGAGCCAAGAGGAGGTGTAGAAGTCTTGTTCTGTCTCAGACCACTTGACTTACAATATTCTGAAAGGCTATTATGAAATTATTTCTCATTGATACCAAAACAATGTTGCCTACCCTGGCTTTAACACTGTTTACTGTTTTAATATTAAAGATATTGTTTGCTACTATGATAATCCAGATGACGGTGCTCTTGAGTATTTGATTAACTTCATTATTCTATATGCAAATTTTTTTATCCACAAACAGAAGCTTTGCAGATCACTTCCAAAGTTTGCAAAGTTTCCTTTTTATGGAACTAAATTCTCTATTAAAATGATTTACATTACATTATTTATATTTATTTTCTTATTACATCCATATTATGTTTTATATACTCATCATGGTATTTCCTTTACATGTGCTATGTTGTAACAATCTGCTGCACAGCCTGTGCGTAATAAATATCCTTTCACACAACGCATATTTGGACTCCACAGATGCGTGACCTACAACTTAGCATTTATTATTCAAATTTCAGCTGAGGGTGCAAAATACTAAACTGTAGGATGAAATGCTTGCTTTTGCACCCACGCTGCAGCTGCTATCCAGTGTCACCTGACTTGCATCTGTGTCCTTCACACCGTGGATTAAGGGTTTGTTTGGACCAAACCAGAGTAGGTGATTGTTGGAACAGTGGAAAGACGATTCATGATACTTTTGGTGATTTTTATCTGTTTCTGTCAAGTTTGAATGAAGCTTAAAATGATGTTAGAATTATAGTTTTGGAGAGGGGGTCTGGTTAGTTTAGGAGAGAGCAAAAAACAGCTGTTTCTGTGCCCCATTTCACTCTTCCTCATTTCCATCAGAGTTAGTGGTTTGTGGGGATTTTGAGACTTGAATTGTAAAGATTACAGCCTGTCATGCTGTTGCATTGCTCTGTGGACAAGACGCAGCTAAAAAACAAGCACAAACCACTCGTTTTACCTTCGCTCATCAAATAACCATCAGAGGATTTTTTTTTTTTTTTTTAAATAAGTGCACCAGCTAAAATAAAAACATATTTATGATTCCCCTTATCTCAATCAAACCAATTGAGGGGTCTGATGATTAAAATCTTTAACTTTCAGGGCACAGTGCTTGATAAAATACTCTGAAGCAGGGTGGAAATAACTAATCACAAATACCCAAATTACTGTAATTAAGTACTTTTTCGGGTACTTTTATAAGTATATTTTCAAGTCTGTACTTTAACTCATACTTGAGTATGCATTATACTATGTAATCTACGTAGCTACTTAATTGACTACTGAGTACAATTGGAATTAATATTGAAACCTTTCATTTGCATTTTTGTAAGGCTTTCTGATCACAAATGGGCCAATGAAAACCAGGACATACCAACTCGTACCGAAAATATTTCACCTCCTCTCTAAATTGAGAAATTTAGACAGAAGATTTGAAGAAACAGAAACCCCCTTTGATTGAATATTTGATTAAAAAGTAACTTGCTTTTGAGTACATTACCTGAATGAGAAGACTATCTGGTAATGAGTATTTTTCAAAGCATCAGTAAGTTTAGTAACGTAACAGTAGTTTCCACCACTGCTGTGAAGTCAATGCAGCAAAAACAAAACATTCAAATATACAGACTGTGTGTAGGGTGTGTTGATTATTTTCTGTCTTTTCTGTCTTCTTTGTAACTAGATACTGGCCTTAGTTTTATATTTACTGTAAAAATATGGACATGGAGTGGTATCAGTGTTCTAATATAACTCAGCAAGAGGGCAAACTATTCATTTAAATTTGCAGTCTTGTATAACATATTGAGTTGTCACTGAAATTTGTCAGGATTGTTTAGAGTTCATGTCAGGGCAATGCTTTACTGTGGTGCTGAACTGCCAATTTGCAGTTGCTGCTAATCCTTCCAGTATTAAAAAAGCTTTTTAACAGAAATTTACGATATATTCACTTATATTCACAATGACTGACTGCTTAATGTGATGTTGTTTTAAACCTTGCTTATGCTATAACTTAGGATTTGCTGAGGCTGCAGCGATTGTGCATCAAACACACATTACTATTCTCAAATATGACACATTAAAGGACCAGTGTGTAGGCTTTAGTGATATCTAGCGGTGAGTTTTCAGATTGCAACTAACTTATTTCACTCTCTCTTTCTTATGGTGGCCGCGAAATCCACAAGGAATGCCCTGTAGGTACCCCTTTAGGCATGGGCAGCACTCTGTGGTCAAGGTAGCATTAATAAATATGCAACTCAAGGTAGACTTTCAAAATAAGGGCACAAAGACTACTGGGATAGGTTTCGGCAACAAAATCACTAGCTTAAGGTTAGGAAAAGATGTGGTTTGGGTTCAAATAAGTGCCTTTACATGCACAAAATCACATTCATAGGTTGCATTACATGTAGGTTTTGTATCTTAAGAAGTTTATGTAATTTTTTCCCCACAGTTTTGTTTATTGAGAGTTTCAAGGAATACATGAAACAGTGTATAATAATAATAGTAATGATGATGGTAGTAATAACAGCAATAATAATAGCAATAACAATAATAACAGAAGTAACAAAAATTATAATGCTGCTAAACTTTGTGTAATTTCATAAGAAATCAATGCTGGCTTTTGCATTCACACAGGACACAAAAACAGTCTCCTGAGTCAAAGTCCTGTATTTGGTTGCTTCATCCATCTACTGCACCTCCTCCAAGGATGGGAGTGAGAACGGGCAACATCAGCATGGCAGAGGACCCATGCCCTCTGCAGATATCAACAGCTCATTCTAAGGGAACGTAAACACAGCAATTCTTATTTTCAGGTTATTATACACTAAGAAAAAGATACTTCTATTACTTTTTGGCCATATTTTGCTGATAAACCCCCTTATATCTTACACACTGGACCCTAAGTGACGACATAGAGACCATAAACTGAAGACGTCAAGATGCAGGAATTCATTTGCAAGAGTAATAACATTAGAAAAGTTACAAGTAGATTGAGTCAATACCTGTTTTGCTGGTTAACAAAGACTCTCTTTAATCAAATAAAGCTCTCAAATGTAATTCACAATTATGACATAATCCTAAAACAAAACATTACAAAACATGTATGTAGTCACAGGACACTAGAGAAATTCTACAATGTCAGCAGTATCAAAATGAAAATAATAATGAAAATAATATTGATAATATACAGTAATGTTCAAAGGAATTCACGTAAGAATGAATACGTTTTAGGACAATATAGGCTTAAGTATATTGTGGATAGTTTTTTCCAAGCAGCTGCCTTTTCACAAGAGGTATATTTAAACTTGTTCTCATGTACATGAGCTGATTTTGTGAGTTGATGCCTATCGTTCCATCCATATGATGCATCAATCTTGAATAAACAGCTATAACACAGTTGTGGCAGTGTGGGTGATGGCATCTCTGCTCATAGTGTGTCTCTTGTTTGGTATGCTGGTATTCTTCGTGTGTGTCTTCTTGTATTATGAGGTTGTCCGCCGGCAGAAGCAGATTGCATTGAAGAAGCGGCAGTGGCACGAGGCGCACGGGTCACAGCAGCCGCCCTGCGGCACACAGCTTTGTGTGAGCTGAGAGCAGCTGGGCTTCACAGGTTTAGCTGCCACTTTAGGAGGAGGTGGAGGGAGGTTATTTGGAAGAGCAGGGGCCTCTTTGGGCTTCTGGAAGGTGGAGAGAACAGCAAGAGGCAGAAGGTGAATGTGGAAACATCGGAATCAAATCATCAAGTAATATTGCTGGAAGTTCTTTTTTGAAGTCTGAAAAGTGCTGGTTTTGTTTGTTGAAAGCTGCAAACTCTCAGCTTTCTGAATCGATTATTGGTTCCAAAAAGGCTCAGAGATGAAACGCCAACACATTTTATTTAAAGTTGTCATGTATCAGACTGGTGGCTTTGTGCAAACTGTGGCTGAACCCTCTGATTTTGGCGTCATTGGGCAAAAGTTCCATAATAACCTTTAAGCATAATGTAATTCAAACAGTGCAAGAGATCAGCTAGACTTTTCATCCTCTTGGCTCTGTTTTCAGGCTTTAAAAAATCCAGCCTGTGATGGGAAACTTTGGCCAATCACAAGTCAGTAAGATGGTTGATTGTTGAGTCTCATTTCCAAAATGTCAGTATTACACAACCTGAGAATGACACTCAACAATTAAACATCTTCAAACCACCAACCACCAAAGCTTTGTCAATTTTAGAATGAGACTTAAAGTTCCCATGACGTCAAAATCTCTGGTTAAGTGTTTTTATCACATATACAGTATATTGCACTATATGTCACCTATACGCCAGTATCGGACCCAACAATGATGAAAAGGGCATTTTGTAGGTATTCTCAGGCATTTTAAATGGTATTCCAGAGTTTGTTTTTCCTGTAGAATGGTTTAAAACTGTTGATGACTCATCCTGCACTTGGGATTGTACACTAAATTTCTGACCAATAAAACGCTTTCTCACTTATGACGCAGCTGAGCATGAAAGGAGAATACATCTGTTCGCTGGAGAGGACTGCAGTGTTTCTGGGTTCTTCACTGTACAAAGGCACAACTTTATAACTTCAGTGATATGGGTGAAACTGGATCATAAACTGGAAACTGGAAAATATTTTCTGGTTTCCTGTCTGATGTCTTCTGACTGCTCAGCTCCAACTCACTGTAATTCAATTACAGAGATGCAATTGGTTGTAGCTTACTCGTTGCAAAATTGAATCAACTACAACTCTAACTAAAACTCTATAACATGCTTTTTACTTAGTTTCCTGATGGAGCGATAGCTTAACTTGTTGCTAAAGTAACTTAGCTGGCCATTAACTGCCATTAGCTCTGTTAGCCACGACTCAGCCCCACGCACGGTGCTATTGGCTACTGTAAATGCCAATCAATGCCCACCACCAGTCCCTCTCCAGCAGGAAACACGTAAGCAATAAGCACTCTGCTAGTCGTTACATAGGAACTTCACAATCAACTTTCTCCAGAATCAGAACTAAACCCTTAAACTCTCAGTTGAGGTAAGTACAAACCAAAGTGCAGTGTATAGAAAACACAAACCTAAAACTTTAGGCCATTGAAAAATAAACAAGTGATGCAATGTCAGCCAGAAATGCTTCCTGTTTAAGGACCAGTGAGTAGGATTTAGTGGCATCTAGCAGTGAGGTTGTAGACTGCAACCAACTAAACAACCTCGCCTCACCCTCCCCTTCCATGCACCACACGCATCTTACCGGGTTATGAATCCTTTGTCGTTCATACTGTCCTCTCCTGGCAAACAGTGGTCTGTGTCTGCTGTGGTTCAAAGACCCTGTTGAAACAACATCAATACTACTGATTAGGAAATAATGGTGCACAGCATTTCTGCCAGAGATTTGTGCCCAATATAAGCTTAATATATTAATATCCCAATATATTTTTGAGTTCCAGTACATTTGAGTCACACAGCTATGCGTATAAAAAAAAAGGACTGAACGTGTCTCTATCAGAATCTATAAGTAAATGAAGAGAAGGAGGAATATTACCTGATGATGACCTAGCATTATTTTAGGATCTATGTATGTACAAAAGATGGCTTTAAGTCTGAGAGGTTGTTCATTGTGATTTTTGTTTATCTGTATGTGCTTTGGTTTACAAGGCACTTTATTGTCTGTTTATTGTTGTATGCATATGTATATGAGTATCTATAACAAATATTGCAATAAACATATAATTTAATAATACATAGAACAATTATTTTGATGGATATGATGATTGCAATATTATTCACAATTACTGAAAATAATCATTTTAGCATCACAATTTTCATTTTCCCTGAAAATCAACTTTAACATCATGATAATATGGCATTCATTAGGGTCTATAACAAACAAACATTTTCTTGCATCTGGAGAGCAAGATCTGTAGGCCAGGGCATCTCTGCAGCACTACAGTCCTTGGTTATAATGTTGTTTTGTCACACGTTTTGCCTTTAACCAAAAAGTTGCAGCTTCTGGAATGTGGATATTGTGAGTGGCCATATTGCAATTTCAGTGGTATTTTGATTAATTGTGCAACCGTAAAAATAAATCACTGGAAATCTTTGAAAAACACTGTTGTTGTTTTTTTTAACTAGACTTAAAACTCTTCTGCAGTTATTTCCAGAATCACGAAGAGTTCACTCTAATATTAAAACAATAAAATGTTATGTTATTATGTTTCATATTTTACAAATTGAGCTTTCTTTGTTTGAATTAAGGATATAGAGGTTAGACTAGATTAGATTGTTTTTTTTATTGTCTGGAGAAATTTGTCTTTGGCATTAAGGAGAACACAGTCTACATAGTGGCACATCTATTAACACCAGAACATGCACACCAAGAATAAAGACCTTTTTCATTGCTGCCATATTGATATAAAATAGGGTAAACACTGGTGTTATCAATGATACCAATTAATGCTCTGTCCCATTTAGTGCAGCAGAACCTTTCCAGTGAGTTAAAAACTCCTTGTAGTCTGTTTAATTTTGACGCTTGTGCCTCCATGCAATTGCAGCTCTTCAAATGTTTTCTATACCCTGGGGAAAGTTCCTGTTTCCCTCATGATGATACAACACCAGGTTTCAAACAGTATCTGGCTCACATTTCAGCAAATGTACTTATGCAGCATTAATGTCACCAATACATTAATTTAGTTATCCCGCCCTAAGTACTCTCACCATTTGCAACATGCACAATAGCAGCACCCTGAATCTGTTTGACCTGAATGCCACAGAACATTAATTAGTATATTTTTTTAACATCTGGCTGCTATAAAAAAAAAAAGATCTATTGTACGATGCCTCACACTGAAATGTGCCACAGAAGCCATATATCCAAATATTGCACAAAGGCAACAGAACTTGAATATTGCATAGAAACTGTTTGCGCAATAGACGGCATATTTCGATATCCACACGGTTAGAAGACTCTTGAAAATTCTGGACATTCCTTCACAACAGTGTGAAGTGCTGTTAAATAACATTCTGGGGGTTTTCATCGAAAAATTGCTTTAGAGAAGAACTGTTGCTTAACTCTGTGACTTGAGTGCAGGGGTGGAAGAAGTATTTAGGTGCTTTTCTTAAGTGGAAAAATACTATCTTTAATGTAAAAGTCCTGCAATCAAATACTACTTACTAAAAGTATTATCAGAAGGATGTACTTCATGTATTGAAAGCAAAAATATGTACGTATATCAATAATATAGTGATTTATCAATCATGGGACATCAAAACATACATAATGCCAATGTAGGCTTCTCCAGCTTTCTGCCATTTTCTTTTCCATCCAGCAGAGGTCCTCAGTGAAATTCCCTGAGGATACGGGGTCTGATACCTGCTACTACTTGCCGCTGCATCTCATATTCTCATTAGTCTTTATGTGCACACATAGTATACAGGCTACTGTGCTGTAAATATGCTTCCAAGTGTATAGTTAACACCACAGTGACGCCACATGGAGACTGAAAAAATTATATATGTCAACATATGTGTCCAACAGAACATTTTCAAAGCCGCCATACAGTATATATGTATGAAATAGTAAACACAGGTGTTAGCAATGATGTTAATTAAGGTCTTGTTGCTTTTGGTGTGGAGCCTTTCCAGTGAGCCAAAGTGAACAATAGCAGCAGCCTGACTCTGTTTGACCCGAATGGAACAGAACAGTAATAGTATCATTGATAACACCTGTGTTTATCCTGCTATTTCATATCTAACAGTCCGCTGGAAAGAAGGTCTGTCCTGTTCTTCTCTGGCTTCACCATGAAACCTAATCTACTGCACACTGATGTTTGATGAATAAATGCCAGTAAGGTGCTTTAATTAACACATTAAGACTTTAAAAAATGTTAGCTAGCAGGAAAGGTGGGATTTAAGCAGCACTGTAGATATGTAAAGCAGCCATATGTATGACATGTATGCATGCCAGTGATACCAGTCATGCTGTGCTGTGCTATGTCAAGGGGGGGCCTCCCTTTGCCAGATCATGTTGTGCCAATCAAACACAGCAGCTGTGTGACATTTTCGGGGTTCCCTTTAAACTCTTAAACTGCTGCTTTGATTACTGCCTGTAATCCTATAAGCGCAACAAACAGCAAGAGTTATCACTCTGCTAAAATTATGCAGTCATAAATCCAGACACCTGTAAAACTGTCTCATTAACAAGTTTAGTAGATTACTTGAATGACTATAAACACCTGTAAACCTGACAGTCAGTGATAGCCTACACCAGAGAGTGGGAACCCAAGCCAAGTGTTTTCTATCCAAACTCGCAGAGAGAGTCATATTTTCTTTGGGACTTTTTGTATAAGTCTTGATGAGTTGATTGCAGTGTTAAAGTTTGTGTAAATAAAGTGTAGAATAAGCATAGAAATTGTAGGGACACAGCCTAAATTTAAACACTTTTGCATTGGGTGTGAACAATACAGCCCGACCGATATACTGGTCAATGAGTATTATTGGCCAATATCGTTATTGGCACATATTTTGTCCAGTATTTGCCTATATGAAAACTTTTTTTCTTAACAGATCTTACATAACTCATGACTTTAGAAGCAGCATTCTGTGTATACATTGTGTATGTATTCATCTTTTTTCCTAATTCAGGTTTAATATATCCATATATTTTTCTCTATTTGTGTTTTTTTTTATTCATCGTTATTTATCATTATTTAAACAATACAGGTGAAAGATTACTGTTCCAGTGCCCTGATATCATTTTAGACGATTAAGTTTATTATGAAGTGTAAAATATCCTGCCTACATGACTTATCTTTGTCACAAACGTGCACTTTTGAGGGATTATTGCAAAAAAATGTCTGTTTATATATATATTCTGTACAAAGAATATTCGGCTGATATATCAATATCAGAATTTTTTTCCGCTCACTAATATTGGCATCATCCCCAAAAATCCAGTATCGGGCAAAATGTAGTGTAGAATAATGTATCAAATGCCACTTTGTATAGGGGCTCTGTGACAGCCAACATTTAGCCTTTGGAAGTTCCACTTGTAGACTTGTGTCTTGTCAGAGATGATCAGCAGATCAATTTACAGTCCGTATGGTGCCACATAAGTTGAACATATAACTTATGCAACTACCTTATAGAAGGTAGAAGGCCTTTATACTGTACACACACACACACACAACACACAATAACAAACACACCCCCAAACCAATATATATATAATATATATATAACAACACACACAACACATATATATATATATATATATATATATATATATACATATATTTAGCTTTTGCCTTTATTATGATAGAATAGCAGAAGATAGACAGGACATGGGAGAGACACGGGTGGGAATTGAACCCTCGGACTCAGCCTCTGTAGCCCACAGATCCTAAAGATGAATTTATACGTACCAGTCCACAACCCCACCCGAAGACAAAACCCAGAATATTTTATAGATTTTTTAAGATATATTTCAGGTTATGTTTTGGGAAACCAACATGATCAATTCAGTTTCATTTTGACAACTCAGTATAGTTGAAATCATCCTAACTTTTATATTTAGACCGAAATTAATGCTCCTGTCATGTGCGTCATGTGTCTTAAAATTGCAGCCATGTTAATTTGCACTTCGGTTTCGCAAGAAACTTAGAAGCTACTTGCGTGGTCATTATTCAAAAAAAAAAAAAAAAAACATTCTATGTATATTTATCACAGCGCTAATATATAGCCTTGTTTTGGCACATTAATATTCATGGTTAGGATATTATTTTAGCCTAATCTTTTATGTTTTGCAGTACTTTTATTCCATTTTTTTCCCCATGGGAATATGTATTGTCTCATTTCATGTCACTATATGTGGTTACAATAATTTTGCAGCCACAAAATATTGTACATAGCTCCTCCATTGTAATTTTATAGTGACTATTATTAGGCTATATTCTTAAAACTGCTTATTGCAGTTTAGTCCTGGTAAGTTTTAATTTCTTGTTTTGTTTGCTTGTTTGTTTGTTTTAAATCTGTTTTATTTGACATAAACAGAACAGTGATAGTGTTAACTCTACAAACAGATCATTAAAACTATAGAGGAGTCCATGCGCACTCACCTGCGCTCTGGGGACTTCGGGCCTTGCCGCTGCTGGAGGACACATTTCTGTGTGCAGCTTTAGGATCGTTGGGGTTTACTATTCCAGCACTGATAATGACCGCGGCCAAATGCAGAATGCAGAACCACGACAATGCCAACTTCATCCTGACTTGTCACCAGCTTCACCTCTCTCCTCCCCCATGTCGCAAGAGGTAACCCAGCGTGTTGCGCAGCGTTGCCAGCAGCAGCCTGTAAGTCCAACGTGCGTTTTTGACGTCTTGTCCTTTGTGTCTGCTCCTCACTCCTCTCCCACTTCAACTTATTTGAGAGGCAGGGTTTACACACACGTGCAGAGTACACGCCCCTCTTTGTCGTCGCGCCTCTTGGCAGTGTCAACAGCACTGACCTTCATGGTTTTAAATAGATTTCACACTTTTTAACAGACAGACTTTTTTTTTTTTGTATTTATTTTCAACATTTTATTTATTTTATTTGTCTGTTTTTCAGAGAGAGTAACTGCGACTTTTAGACAAGCAGGTTGTGCACAGATATACAATTTATTACACTCTTTATATTATAATTACAATTTTATAAGGCAATATATTCATTCCCATCATTCCCACCATTCAGTGGTAGAATAAGTACTCAAATCTTTTACTTAACAAAAGTAGTAATATCAGATTATGCAGAATTATATATATATTATGTATTATTGACTTATAATTATTGATGCATTCATATGTACATAACATTAAAGTTGCAGCTGATAAAGTGTTTATGTTTTAAAATTATATGCTGCCAGGTAGCTTGTGAATTTACCAGTGGATTTTGGGGGCTGATGCAGATATGGATATTGGGGAGTAAAAAAAATCCAATATCAATATATCAGCTGATATTTCTTATACATAACATAATATACAGAATATAAACACATTTTTGCAATGATCCCTCAAAAGTGTCAACATTTATAACAAGGATATGTAATGAGGCAGGATATTTTACCATGTAACAATAAACTTTATTGTCCAAAATGATATCAGGGCACTGAAACAGTAAAATTTCACAGATATTTTTAATAATTATGAATAAGTATTGATTAAAAAAACAAATAGAGGAAAATATATGTATATATTAAACATGAATTCAGAAAAAGGATGAAATGTGCATAAAATGCTGCCTATAAAACAAATAACAAATAAATAAAATAAATAAAAATGATCTGTATTGTGTTCTGTTAGAAAAACAAGCTCAAATTTGCAATAGCTGCACCTAGAAATTGCAACCTGCATACATGCATGCATCCATGTGTGCATGCTGTCACACATGCACACACAGCCACTTGACCTCCGTGGCTAAAGTATAAGAAGTTGTTCTTAGTCACACCAATGGAAAAAAAGGAACTCACTGCCAAGTCCGATGACGCCTTGAGTTATGAAAAGGGGCGAGGACTAAAGCATTGGGGGTGAAGCAAACCTTAACCAATGAAAAAGGAGCTCTGCTGAGTCCAGTGATAACCTCCCACAAGCGTCTGCGATAAACAGCGCAGGAGCGAGGAAAGGGACAGGGCTGAAGTGTAGGGGGGAGGGATAACTTGCACCACTGGAATAGGAACTCTGCTGAGACCAGTGATGCTTTCCAGAGAAGGCTACGAGAAATGGTTCATGAGCTATGAAAGAGGGCGGGATAAAGTGTAGGGGGTGGGCCATAAGTCACTAATGAAAAAGAAAATCTACGGAGTGCAATGATGCCACCCCCAAGAGTCTACAACAAACGCTTCATGAGTTTGGCCATGGTGCGAGAATCCGTTTAGGAGTTATTTAGGCCAGTCCCACTGCCATGCCTCCCTTCCCCAGTGGCCATGAAGAGCTAATAAGCTGTCTTTGGCTAATGCCCAACCTTTCCACAAAATCTTATGCGAGTCTATAAACCGATTTGGAACTTATGTGCCTTTTTGTGATAGGCCGCTCATTATCATGCCCTGTCTTAGCCAGTTGGCATTAACGCAAACCCACACCTTCACACGCATACGCTTGACCTTCAGGCCAAATTTCAGCCAAAAACTGTGGCTGCCAAAGAGTGTGGAATTTTGTGGACCAACAGACTGACAGCATGACCTATAGAAACATTTCCTTTTATATTCTCTCAATTTGAAGAGACACAGAGCAAGTTTTCATCAAATATGTTTTCTTCAAACCATATAAAAGGGTCTCAGGAGAATTCTAACTCTCAAACAATGCATGCTGGGAAGTCTACTAATATGCTGATCATGTTTTTTTTAGAAACTTAATTTAATGAGTTGATTGAACTCCGAACAGTACATCCATTCAACTCCTCATTTCAAGTCAAATGACTAGTTAGAAGAAGTATAAGTGTGTTTATGAGCTCTGAAGTGTCTGAAGTTTAATTAACTTAACCAAATAAAACCTGTATATTTATGTAAAGTTAATGAGAAAAGGTTAGTTGATTTCACTAAAGTCCTCTATGTTTTTTTTACAGTCCACCATGTGATATTATTATACACTAACATCATTCTATCAAATGTATTTTGCCCTGCTCTCATTTGTTCTGCATTGTTCCCTAAACGCTTGGGTGAAGTCCAGGAAACTGTAAATTTCTCTTTTGCTTAACATGTACTGGCATGTAATAATATCCGCTTTCAAAGCCGATAACAGCAAATTAAATTTCAAAAGCAGCCTGACTTAAACTTAAGCTTTAAATTGCCCTCTTATGTAACTGTAATTGATGTTGGGAGGAATCCTTAGCCAGTAATTCATCAAAACACACAGCACACACTGCGCTTCAGGCGTTTCTTACTTGCTCCCTGTGTTCCCCTTGTTTATATAAAGCACAAGTAAGTAGCCCCAAAGAAACCCTTAATTGATTAATTGATTGGAGTAGGAGATTAAGGTCTGCTTACCTCTGGCATATTTTACAGACCGATTAGGAACAGATGACATTGACGTGTGATGTGTGATGAAGCCATATGGAGGCACTTTCTGACCTCGTATGTTTCTTACAACGATATAAAAATCTTTGAAGCATCTCAGCATGTCAGACGTTGCTGGTGCTTTTTGGTTTTCTGAAAGACTGCTTTCTTGCCACACATCTGTTATCACCTTGATGACAGGAATTTCAGTAAACACTGTATTTCCTCATTTTTTCAATTAGAAAAGCAGAAAAATATTGCAATACATTTTTATAATGAATACTATACTAATTCCATTCTTACACTAATCATTTTGACAAAAAAGATTTATTAATTATGGTTTTGTTATCATTACACCATGCCTGTGAGCCAGCATGTACAATATACCAGAACTTACTTGCTACCAGAACAGACAAAACAGACATTTTTAATGTTTTCAGATAGACCTGTATTCAATAAGTCAAAAAATCTGCACCGTGCTGCACTGTTAAATTTTATAAGGAGCAAAGAGAGCGCAAACATAGGGAGTTTAATCAAATGTGGTATGTTCTGCCAGCAATAGTTTGGATGCCCTCTAGGTTATAAAAACTTCACTACACGCTTCAGTGCATGGGCTAGAGCCGCTCTTAAATGTAACTTCACTCAATAACAAGTCATTCATTTGCAACAAGTTTATTATCTCAAATAATATTGACGTTGTCTTGCTCACTGTAACTTGGTTGATATGTGAGGATTTTACGGCATTAAATTAGGCTTTCCCTGCACGCCCCTAGGCTCTCAGGTCACGGTGGTGGATGTCGCAGCTGTAATTCATTCGTATAAATACCGTACCTCGTAGTGAGTCCTCCTCTTTTGAATACCTTGCCTTTCATTCTGGAAAGTGTCAAAGCCCTGTTTGTTTTAGTGTCATAAATCAAACAGCTCCTTTATTACTGAGCTCTGAGACCTGCTGTCGCTGACCGTGGTGGACAATTTGGGCACCAGTGCGTTTTACTTGGAGGCACCCAGTACTGCATCATGATTTCTCCACTCTACTTTATCACGTTTTGTCCACTGCAAGCGTACTTTATCATGTTGTGTCCAATGGTGGGGCACCCTAGAGAAGTGGTTCGCAGATACGGCTCTGTGACACTCATATTAGAGGTCTGTGAAAAGTTTTCAGATTCATTCATTATGATATAAACAATTATTTATTTTATAAATGGCTTCATTACAACCTGCAATTATTTTATAATTAGACTTTTAGCAACCATTACTTATTTACACAAACTTTCTTTTCCACAAACAATTTTATAGGCCTATTATATTCAACACACATCTATGTATTTAAGAATATAAATAATATGTAATGAAAGCACTGACGAAAGTTCTGATTATAGACAAGTTTTGTAACGAGTGTGATTTGGACCCAAGTGCAGCACACTGCACAACAGGGATTGTTGGTAGTGACCTTTATTATAGGCTTGTCAGAAAACGGTATGAACAGGCAAATAGTAATACAGGCCAGTTCTTTAGCAGGTGATGGCAACAGAAGGGAGCAGGCAGGGGACGTTGTCGAGGAGGCAGTCGGTCGAAAACCAGGTAAGTGTACGGTCCCAGCAAAACATCCAGGAAGGAGGAGACGAAAGGTGGGTCAAGGCCAGGCAGAGAGTCAGGGATCCAGTGGAGAGGTGAGCGGATACACTCAACTGGAACAAACAGGCAGGGAAACAGGGACACTTGCACTTCAAAGTAGTTGGAGGGAATACCTAACAGTCACAGGGACAGGCAGACAGGAACCAGGAATGCTGAGGCAGATCTCGTGGTCAGGGACAGAAGGCTGTGTTGAGTTCCCGGGGAACAGACGAGGCAGATGAGTCAGAAAAGGACTGGGAGAGCTGGGGAACTGAGCAAGGGCATAGAATACTGTGACAAGTTTTTATGTTTCAAAAGATTGTGACCTCCCACTCTTTGCCTCCCAAAGATTTAATCCACGACACATTGATGTGTGGTGATCTGGACAGAGTCTGTTGTTGGTGGCTGACCCTCAGTAACTAGTTCAAACAAAGGATCAAACATTAATTTAATTCTACCACTCAATTCAATAAAACATTTATAATCATCACCATCCTCTTTTCAGCTGCACTGAATTACAGATCAGTCTTCATTTTAGGCAGCAGTTTAGCTGATGTTTGCTAGCTAACCACAGTAACATCAACCAGTGTTTGTAACAGTTTGAATTTGATAAATAAAGTTTGAATAAATAAAAGTAGGACTGGTTTGAGGTCATTCAATGATATTCGTGTTGCCTATGACTTACCAGGGTCATCACTAAAAACATATGCTGTCCCTTGTAATGAACCACTGAAAACACATCACCTGCATTCTATTTTGAATTCACAAGGACAAACACAGGGTCTAATATCAAAAAATGTATTCATTATTTTCTACATTTCCTTATAAAACTCTGTACGTTGAACAGGTCTGGGCCAAAGACTTGGAACACATGTTGGGGAATACCGCACTGGACCGGGATAACATCTGGAAATGCACAATTGACACCTCTAAAAATCCCAACCATCAGCAGATCACTTCAACTTCCTACATCAAACCTATGGTATCCCCAAGAAAAGTTTCTTCATGAAACTTGTTTCATCACTAATATGCACTCTGTGTACAGACGGGCATGCTGGCTCTTTTATGCACATGTTTTGGGCTTGTAAGGATGTATTCATATTCTGAAAAGAGGTCTGATCTTCTATGTCTATGCTTAATATATCACACATCAAAAATGGATCATATTATCTGGTCTAACAGCAGCAAAAAAAAAAAAAAAAAAAAAATGCTGACACCGTTGGAGGCCTCCACATACCCTCACAAAATCTCACTGGTTAAGTGTTTATGCAGATGTTGTCAACATGGAACTATCAGTGGCAAGGATGCATAGTGCTAAAGAACATACCATCTCATCATGGTCATTAGCTTTAAGGAAAATGCAAGATCTCATGTAATTTATATATATTGTACAGTATATATATATTTCAGTGGTACCACAGCGCTATATTTGTAGTGATATTTTGAGAGACTCAGGGGAGTGCAATCTCTGCAATTTCAATTAACAGTCTAACGTTAATAAGAACTGCTCTCATTTCTTACACATCCTTCAGTGTACTAGTTGGAGATCTATCTGGGGGTTGGGAGTATTTTTTTTTTTTTTGTTGTTGTTTGTTTCATTTTTGTTATGCTCATAATTATTGTAAATTATGATAGTATTTGTCACACATAATGGGAACTTACAATAAATATTTGATCACAAAAAATAGTAGTTAATATTTGTTATTAATATTCATAATTTTGAGGATTGATTTTAAAACAACTTTTTTCAGTAATAATTTGCCCAAATGACCAGATTTCTGTGACTATATGACCTTATTTCTCCCCTGGATGTGACCAGGAGAGAAATATAGTGTGAAACACAGTTAAATGAATATGATTTATGTAGGTAGGATATAAACAAACAAGAGTTTGCTGATGCAGTGATGCTCCTGGTTGTGATTTACAGCCCATTCAACAGGACTGAATCATGTCCAGAAAATGCCTGGTTGGGACTTTTCCTCCGGATGTGGGGGTGCTGTTGTTCATAAATTGTTTTATAGTATTGTTTTATAAGGTTGCATAAGGATAACATTGCGCAAGCTGTTAGGTCACAGCAAGCCTGTGAATTGTACTACGCACTACGGGGGGTGGGGTGTGTGTGTGGGGTGTGTGTGGTGGGGGGGGTGGGGGTGGGGGGGGGATGGGGTGGGGCTAGCATCTCATTGCACCACAGGTTCACAGACTTTTTTGTTAAATAGGGTATGGCCCCGCTTTGCTGCGGTCCAACCAAAAATGATCAGGACTCAACAACACTTGTTTAAGCCTAGGTGTAGGGGTGACAGCAGTAGATTGAAGGTCTTGGCAGAACTACTAATCCAACTTTCATTGCTTCATATCTCTTCCTACCACCCCTAGTTTCACACATTCCAACACACACATTAAATTTTAATGCATGTACGGTGTAGAAAGAACATCATGTGTAGTAAATGTTTCATTTAATTGGTGTTGTCCACAGAATAATTGGTGTTGGTAATTTCACAATCAATCTAAATTTGAAGAACATTTCAACTAAATTAATCGTTAACAGTTGAACCGTTGATACTGTTTCTGTCTTTGAATTTTAAGAACAAAGGCCACATTAATGAAAGAAGAGATGAAATGAGATGAAGATGAAAATTTTTCTTGCGTGCAATTTAAAATTGAAGATAGGTATGGGAATAATAAATCAAATGCACCCTTCCATGCAGTGTGTGTTCAGGAAGTAAAGATGCATCAGTTTTATCCTAAAGTTACAGAACAACCTATAGGAGTCATATACTGGATGTTTTCCCTGCAGTCTGTGTGGTTGGAATAAAAATGAACATCATCACAACATCTTTTGTCATCTTACTTTTTTTTTCAAGGAATGACTGGCTGTGAAAACCCACAGCACTCAACATCACTCGACAGTCAGCTCCAGCTGAAGCTGACGTTAGCCAGCAGGAACTAAACGGTTTTGGAAAAGCAGCAGATTCGTGCTGGGCATAAACACTCTGGAACAATTTAGAAGCAATTTGTTGGAAAACTGTCGGTTGTTTATGTTGAACAACTGTTTGGGTATGTTTTCTTGTTGCAGATGCAATCATTTTGGTACTGTGCACTGAATCTCTTACTGGTGCAAAGTACTTTCACTCCTGCCTATGTGCCAAAACCATTCATGAATCAAACAAAAAACACAGTCAGCATGATTTAGAATTCCACAGAAATCTGCAGATAAGGATTTTCTGCCGAGGGACATTGGCTTAAAAACCACTGTGGGTTGGTTTCTGCCTGCTATATGTGACCTTTTCCAAGCCTATCTGGTGCATGTATCACCAGTGATTAGTTCAGATTATATAAAGAAAGGTTAGAATTCTCTTACTGTTTGGACAGAGCCACGCTGGTTGTTTCCCTGGTTTCCAGTTTTTATGCTAAGCTAAGCTATCCAGAGATCCAAGAGAGAGGTATAATTTTTCAGTATCACCTAAATTTCAGCAAGAAAGCTTTACAGCTCACACATTGTGGTCGGTTGGTCAAGTGCTTGGTCGTCATGCTCTTGTCCAACCAAATTCTCACTGGTTGGGCAGTCGCTGGTGTTACTTTAATAAGGAGAAAAGCTTCTTAATTCATTATTGTCATGGGTCGGACATATGCAGACCTGATGTATTTTATTTTTGAGTGATAGGCTGTTTATAGAATATTTACTGACTTTACACAAATCATTACATCAGTCTTCAGCCCTAGAGGACAGAGGAGCTACGTGGATAAAAAGTTTATTTTTGTCGATAACTTGTGTGTGAATTTTACTTCTCAATGAGTGCCTGCTGGTAACACTTCAAGTTCAACGACAGATAAATACCAGCTGTTTGTGACCTGACTTCAAACTAGAAAGCTGTAAGATTCACCATGTTTTATCGTGTTAACCTGTTGAGTTTAGCACTAACATGTTATGTTGTCGTACTGAGAGACAATTAAAAGAAACTGTCTACCATTGCAGTTTTGTAGAATGTTGCATTATTCTTTTAATGTTATATCCAGTACTGAGGATGAAATAAATGATCTGGCTATAGAAACACTGGCTGTAATACACACAACGTAGCCAAGATTTGGTTCACAAGCTTGAATCCTGTTGTTGATTTTCACTTTGACTTTTTCAGGCCAAGAATTTATTTACTGCCTAAGTGTTAACTGACTGCTCATAAATAAATTCTCAATTGCCTTAAAGCCATCTTCCTCTATAACGACCCGTGTCCGTCAGTAACGCTTGTCATCCAATAACTGACATTCAGCTTAATCTGTTTTTTTCCACCACCTGGCCCTATCTAAATCCTCCCTGTTTACTGCATGAGTCAGATGTTCATGCTTTTGGGCTCGTTTTGATTAGCTCTCCTTTATTGCTGTTGTAAACATGAAGAACAAAAAGGAACTTTAATCTCCTCGGGCAAATCGAGAATAAAACCGTTGAATAGAGAAGGATTTCAATCCATTATTTTTGGGGGTTATAGACCCCACAAGCTTCCGTTGCATGACTCTGTCGAGGTACTCCCGAGGGCTCAAATGAAGACACTGAAAAGAAACAGCAAAGACACCAAAAAAAAAAACAAAAAAAAAAAACACAAGAAGAATCACAAGAAAAATGACAAAAAAGGCTGCCATCTTGTCTTGGTTTATTATTGCTTTGCATTGATTCACTGACACTTATATGGTCTTATGACGCATTTTTAAAAATTGTGCTTCTATTTTTTTGCTAATCAGTAAATTAATACAAACATATGTTGTTCTATAGAATATAATGTATACACTAATGGTGTTCAACAGGCTGTGGCAGGGGTAGATATTGTTTCTTTAGTATTGCTTGAGCTCTACACAGGCACCTCACCTCCCTGATATCACTGATGCTTGGTAGATGGGTACCAATGATGTTCTGGGCAGTTTTAATCACCCATTGCAGGGTCTTCCTGTCCTGGGCTGTGCACATCCCATGGCAGTTTGGGATGTTTCCAGTCAGGATGCTCTCTATTGCTCCTCTGTAAATGTTAACAAGAACTTGGTTCAGGAATTTTGCTTTCTTAAGATACAATTTAAAAGAACAACGGCCAGTGGGGAAGCTCCACAAAGCAGCCATGCTTAGGACACTCAAATGCCCAGCAGTGGCCCTGCCATCATTATATGCTATCTTCTGTTGAATCTTGTGAGTAGTCTTGCTGTGGCATTCTGAGCCAGCTGAAATCTGAACAGGCTGTTCTGATTCAGACAGGAAAATAGCGAGTTGCAGTTATCTTATCAGGATGCAATAAAAAGATGGATGATAGTGTCCAAGTGCTTTGCAGATAAAAGAGACTGAATTCTGGAAATGTTTTAAAGATGCTGGAAGCAGGATCGGACAACTTCACTCAGTGATGCAAGAGGGCAGAAACTTGAGTGTAACAATAACTTCTGACAAATAAATGACCACTGACAAATCAGATCACTGATAAAACAAACAAGTATATAACAATGTGACAAGTAATACCAATATATATGTTGATATGCTTTTTATGTGCAGCACATTCTCAGAATAGCAGATGTTCCACTGCGGTAACCCCTAACAGAAGCAGCTGAAAGACAAATAAGAAGATATTCTCAAAATAGTAAAGTCCTCACTCGTATATGTTGCACATACTGTTGCCGCTATCCACACATACTTTGAGCCTTAGCCTTACTTTTCATATTTGGAAATTATTTCTAGGTTTTCAAAAAAATCCTGTTACGTTCTACTTGTGTGATGACATTTTAGTTTGTTAAATATCACATTTATAACTTTTCCTGTTTTTTTCCCACAGGCACTATCATTTGACTGCTTTATCTCATCTCAACACTCCATTTGTGGTTCAGATTATCTCTTTTGCTAGTAGCTGGAAACTCAGTGTTAACAGAGACATGTGACAGGCCCGGTTCTACAAGGGTGCAGAAGCATGCATCGCATTCTCAGTTTAACAATTTGCACCATCAGCTGAAATTTGAATAATAATTGCCAAGTCGTAGGTCATGTGTCTGTGGTATCCGCAGCTGTTTGAATATACGTCCGTTTGGTATATTCACCACGCATGGACTGTGCATCCAGCCTGACTTGTCACATACCGCAATTTGTCACTGTCTCTTGGCGTCTGATACTGAAGCACACACGAGTTACCCTTTAGCTTTCGTATCTGATGCGGCCAGAGCGCCGTTTTAATGTGATTAAAGTGATAGTTCGCCCAAAAATTAAAATTCACTCAATATCTACTCACCCCTGTGCTGATGTGAAGATGGGTGAAGATCTCCAGTTCACAAAACATTCCCGGAGTCTCAGCAGAAAACAGCGTTGCAGCCAAATCCAATACAATTGAAGTGAATGGTGACCAGTATTAAAATGTAAAAAAAAGAACACAAAAAAACACAAAATGTCTCCATACTGCTCGTGTGGTGTAATCCAAGTGTCCGGAGCCACGTGCACACGCCTGTCCAGGTAGCATGTAAACACAGGTGTGAAGGTATCACGAGATCTCGTATATTTCTTGTCACGCTGCTTGGGGGAGAGCTTGTGGGGAACTCAAACATGGTGTAAATGGCGTCTTTTGGGGTTAAATTTTAATGTTGTGACTTAAGGACACTTAGAGAATTTTCATTTTTGGGTAATCTATCGCTTTAACGCTGTAAAATGCTCGCAATTTGGGAAGGTTTAGGCACAAAAATTACATGGGTAGGTTTAGGATGACCATGTTTGTGGTAACAATGAGAACATTACGTACATTGCGTGATGTCACTGACTTGCAAGATGAAAGATCACATAATGAAAGTCACATGATGCACGTAAAGTTACATACCTTACAACCTTTAATAACGTTTTGGTCTCACACATGAATCCCAGGCTCCTGGGTGAAAGTCCTGTGATTGTTTGAGCCATCCATCCACCCCACCTCCTCCATGTGTGGACTTTCTCCCTGTTTATACTACACTGACAGCCCAGGGCATCATATACAACCGTGGATAGGTTTACATTAAAGTTATTTTACAATTATAAAATGTAATGCTGCTCCCACCCGACCGTGCATAATTACACACAGAAAAGAATGGGTGACGTGTCCTCCGGTCCCCTATGGCGATTATGTGCATGGTAAAAGATTTACAGTCTGCTATAGTCACACAAAATCTTACACAGTCAAACTTAAAAGGCTTCTCTTTAAGAGAAAAAGCCAGCAGGGAAGATAATTCTGTGTAGCTGGGACATTTTTTATCACATTTTTGATTTAGGATGAATCTGACAACCACCAGTTTTAATAAAACAGTCTTTATTCAGTCAAGTGGAGGAACATGAGGGAAATGTAAGTGGCTCAAGTGACATTTGTATCAGTGAAATTCAACAGTGTCTTAATAATGTATTATATATGATGATAAGTCACAAACCAGATTGAGGCACTCAATGATCCTCTCCACATACTCACAAGACATGACTGTAGAGGCGTCCTGTTGTGCATCAGGTATGTAATTGCAGGGTTGTAAACATCCATATGGTCAGCATCTGGCGCAATACTTCACAGAGAGCAACATACTGAGGATACAAACCTTCTTCAGGGAATCTTTTGGCAGAAGTTGAAAAGACACTACACATCTTACAGACTGGTTTCTCCACATTGCTTGATGTCTGTGTTTAGGACACCAGCACTGGAGCCTTGGTCTTAACGGCTCCTGTAGACATTCAGAAATTGTCTTAGCCTTACCCACACTTCCTCCTACTGTCACATAATAGAGCAAAAAGAAGTCTGATTGCATTTACTTCTATGAGAAAGAGACCGTACAGTACTTCTCACTTGATTTATGACCTCAGTAAATGGTTTCCTGATGAGTCTGTGGTCTCCATCACTGGTTTCAAGTCAGCATGATGTTCATTTTGTAAATTATGGTTCTGTTTAGTGTAAAATAGATAATGTAGGGTATGCTTTAGGGTGACCTTGTGATTGACAAGTCATTCACAGTGAGTTTGTCCATTAGTCTCCCAGAGTTGGGAACTTGAGTCTAATTTGCGCTTTTGTTGCAAACACAGAGACTCAAGACTTGAGTTTCGGACTTGTCCTCAGACGACTTCAGACTCAACTAATCTTTATTTTATTTTATTTATTTATTTATTTAAGCTGCAGCAACAACGTGTGATGAGCATACCTGTAGCTGCTGAGCCATTTGTCATTACGTTTGGCCATAATAACTTCACACAAAGTTAATGTGAAAGTTAATATTAGTACCTGTGGACGGTTATCTGAATTTTTTTAAAGAATGAGTGAGTAGTTGTTTGTCACAATTGTTCACATGGAGTGCTGCTTCTGTCATGACTGTCTAACAATTTCATCTCCCCCGGCTTTACCATGGAGGAATGACGGGCATGACATTAGCTTTTATCTGCGGGATGTCTCCAGTTTTCTATGACTAACTGTGTTTTGAGATCGACATCAGGTAATCTGGTTGTGCACTCTCCTTCTTGCCTGTGATCATAAAGTGATCATATACCAAATAACTCAATTTTGATGCTGTATGCTAATGGATAAAGGAGTGATGATACATGTTACATGCTTTGATATAGTCATACATATGCAGTGTTCTAAGCAGACTGGATGGCCTGCAGCAGATGATAGAACAGTCATTAGAGACTTGAGACTTGACTTGGACTTTTGAACATCTTGCCATCCAGTGCAGGACACAGGACTCACAAAGCTCAGATCAAAGTGCCAGACTAGACAGTGCTGATAAAATATGAATCAAGATTCTGTTCTGACATAGCCTATTTCTCACTTAAAAAATTTCAAGAACTTATTTTAGTGTACTGTTTAGTTGTAATATGAGAAAGATAACAACAGGCAGCGACATTATTCGCTGAACATGAGCCAAAACCAAGCACCACCCAAGTCACAGTACGTCACCCATCAGCTCCACACTCACGTCGGTACTGCGCATGCTCTAGTCTCAAAAAAAGAAGTTGGTAACCCCCATAGGGCCAAGGATTCAAAATGGCAGTCCACAAATGGATGGCTGATGCCACGGCTGGTTCAGACTTGGTTCATAGTCATTAACTGAAATAAGTATCTCATAAACATGTAAAAACAATCCCCCCAACTTCAAGTCTTATATAACTGACCACAACCATGATGGTAGTTTTTCTTCCTTTTTCCTTCTAATATGGGGTAAAATAAGCCAATTACATAAATGAAGCAGTCTGGAGAAAAGTACATCTTCTAATGTAAATGTAATAATGTAACTTTACCCTTATACAGTTTTATAGTCAGTGAGAGTTGAGTATTCACATTCTTGATACAACATTCCCAGCTCTGCAGGCAGCTTAATCTTAAAGATAGATTTTCAGTCACACACAGTAGGAAGTCCCCTGACAGAAACCAGTAACAAAAAGTAAAAACCCACAGTAATTACTTAGAGGTCTGTTGTCATTAAGGTCAGCATGTTCCTTCACAGTGGTCAGTGAAATTATCTTGTTTGCCTTTCCCGGGAAGTCATGGGAAATTGATGATTCCAAGGGCTGCGCAACAGAGAACATGACTGAAACGCAAATGGGCATTTAGACACACAAAACACAGGAACATGTTGTAGCCATGCTAAGGCTGTATCCACGCTGCTACATGCCATTTTAAAACAAAAACGATCTCCGTCCAGATGGATGTGTGGGATCTGTTTCAGGAGTAATCTCTGTCCATGCTAACATGCCTGAAAACACGTATCACATGACCAATCACATACACTGGTTATGCACATGCTGGTGTAGACAGGAAGCAGTCAGATAACATGACATAAATCATGAGGCCTGGAACTGTGAGTGATCTTCACAAAATCTTCTTGGATATGCTATTTTTATTAAGACATATGGCATTGTGTGGCATTTGTCTTTCTTTCCCATCATTGTATTGTGGCTGAACACACTAACAGCAGGCTATCCAAAGCTAGCGGCTAACATATAGCTAGCGGTAAACATTTAAACATTGGTGCATCAAAACAAGTCCATCTTTTACACACACATTATGACTGAAACAAGTTATCAGGATATTCTAGATGCGTTAGCAGTTTTCTGAGTCTCCTCGTCACTCAGGTAATACACTGTGCATGCTAACTTTGTAAATGGCCGTTAGCTCTGTTAGCCGTGTTGTGGTGTCCATACTGCGGCTATCAGCAGCTCAAAACTGATGGAATCAGGCCCAGTAAGCCCAAGAGTGATGTTGAACTGTAGATCAGTTGTTGGTCAGTTGTTCACCTTCACCACAAAATGGACGAATCTCTTTTCTTTGTAAAAACATCAGGAATTAGCTATAATGCTCACTGGCTGCTGTGGCTGTGGTTGACTTTGCTGACAATCCAGTCCAGTGTGGGTTCATCGTGGCTCAGATTAAAAGGCAGGTGACGATCGGTTACGAACTCAGCATCCAGAGACAAGAACTTTTAAAAAAGGACTAAAATTAAATACAAGGTCATAAAACTGAAGCGATAAAACAACAGCCAGCCTCACAGCGTCTGTAGGCTTGCGGTGCAACAAATCAGGGAATAACACATAGTTACTGATAGACAGATTGTCAAAAAAATTCATTCAAACCCCAACCAACTGACCTTGAGATGAAGGAACTGGTGTAAGTACCAGATGTGCTTCGCCTGCCAGGTCAGTTTGGGGTTCTGCAGTCACAGATGACGTCACCCATTATGACTGGCTGAGCGGTGTTCACACATTATGCATGGCTGTACAGCACCTAAGAAAGTTTACAAATACACAAATAAGAAGCAGGAGGAGCAGAGGAAGGAAAAAGAAGTAGATATATTTAAAAGCATTTCAAAAATTGCCATGATATCAGATACTTGAGTGGACAAACTCTTAATTTGGATGTTGGTTTAAGATGCAGTTGGTATCAGATTGAAATGCACAACTGAGGTTTTCTCTTTTAAGACAGGGCAAATTACTGATTTGTCACAGTTGTGCAGCAGTTTTGGCTCGTAAAGTTCAATTTATAGATTGTAATTGGACTTGGATTGTTGTACTTGTGTAATAAATAATGGAGCAACCCATTTTCCAGACTACAGTGGTACATCTGTGTTCAGCAGGCCAGTACAACATTTTATAAAGAATTAAAAAAAAATCTTGTGTACAGATAGAACACTGTCTACAAATATATTTATATATTTCAATCAGGAGAGACTTTTTCTGAGAATTAATATATTTTATTTGACATGAGCACAAAGAATGAGGGATGTAAAAGTCTTAAGCGACTAGACTCTGTTGTGGTATTTGTTACGAAAACACATGGACTGTTATAAGGAGGTGATGAAGCTGAGGAGAATAGAGAACCCCACCAAAGAAAAAAAAAAAGAATTAAAGGGATACCAGACGTAAGTGTATCAAACTGAAATAATATTTAGACTGCCGTGTAGAACGAGGGAACCCCCCAGAGTCTGGACACAGGTGGTGTTTGGTGATGCAGACGATACTGGAGACTGGACATGAAGGGCAGTGACTTAACAAACTGGTCTTGCACTGATATGATGAGCTGGAGGAGAATGAGGAGGAGGAGGGCTGTGACACTTGTCTAAAATGACAGCTGACAACAAGAGGATTTGAAGTTTGACCACGGCAGTGTGGTTGCTGATAGGGAATGTGGCAAAATCTGGTTGGTTTGACAAGGGGGGAAAAGGTGAACATCCATGATCAGCTGATAAAGTGAAGGCGGGATGTGTGAGAGAGAAGATTGTGAATGAGCAAGAATGAATGAGAAATGGAGGGTCTTCCTGATTTGAACTTACGCTGAGCTTCATGTCAATCAGGGGAAACTTTTTCTGAGAATATATTTTAACTTGACAGGAGCATGAACATGGGGGGAGCAGAGGATTGAAAAGGGATTGAGTGCGACATCGCCACCTAGTGGAATTTCACCCCCAGGACATTATGTCAATAAGTTATCAGGAAATTGTTAAGGTACACAGGTTCATTAACACAAGGGCAGGGGATGTGTTCCATTAAAAGAATAAGTTTATTTAACAAAACAAATAATAAATGTTGAAATGTCAGTGCCACCAGGGTTTAAAGTCAAGAGCAGGTACATTTAACTAATGTGGGAGGACAGGTTGGGCTTACCGTTGCAGCAGGGAACAAACACAAAAAAGGGGGTAAGGATTCTTAACCAATAGACCACACTTGACACAGCACACCGACCAAAAGGGACTCCTGATGACACCACCACCAGGGGATCAGAATGCTGCCTAGGCCCGCTGTGCCTGTCCAAAGACAACAGAAGCATGTAATATTCCCGCCATGAGGGGCCAGCAGTCCCTGATAACCAGACAACTAAAACAACAGCCACTCATAAAAACTCACTCGTTCACTCAAGTGACCATTACTTAAAGTCAAAATATACAAAAGAAAAACAAACCTGAACAAAAATATACTAAATTAATAATTCCAGCCCTGAACAGAAATATAAATTAACAAAAAGAATTTCATTAATTAATTCAAGCAAAACAGATCAAATAAGAATCAAATGTGCACGTTAACATACAATTAAAAGAGTCTGTGAAGGCGCCTGCAATTTATTGTAATGGGTAATTAAGAGTCTGGTAGGTGGCTGCGGTTTATGATTATCAGGGGTCTGGCAACCGAGCCGTGTCAAAATGCACCAGTCAGTGCCAGAGCTGCAGGAGAGAGCCAAACACCACAAAGCCGAGCACAGCCAAAACCGGGGGAGCCTGAACAGCCAAAACAGTTGCTTATCCCAGAACCAAAACAGCAGCTTATCCCAGGGAGTGGCGGCCTATGTAAATTAAGCACCCTGAGCAGAGCGACCCATCTCCCAGAGCCCCAGCAGTCAGCTGCACAAGAATGGATACTGATGTCACTAATACATGCATTGTGCACAAGAATGACAATGGGCAAAGTGCATTACCTGTATATGGATGCACCGTGTACCCCGAGATCACAATAATGTAAGGAGAGAGTATGAGTAGTATGAGATGAGGCCGCCCACCTGTATTATAGGTGCATAAAGTGCTGCGCAGCCAAAGGTGCCGATGAACTTGGCACAGTGCCCTGCAGTGGCCGGGAGAAGCCCTCTTGGCTACACAAAGAAGAGGATTGTAAAAGTCTTTGACAATTAGACCCGTTGTGGTATTTATGACAAAAACACATGGACTATTAAAAGGAGGTGATGAAGCTGAGGAGAATAGAGAACCCCACCAAAGAAAAAAAAAAGAATTAAAGGGATACCAGACGTAAGTGTATCAAACTGAAATAATATTTAGACTGTAATTGAGGATGAGGGAGACCAGCTAAAACGATGGAGAAAGAATAAAAGACAGCAGTTAGACAGCAATAATGTACTGAAATTATAACCAAAACCCAGCGAAAATGCCATGAACAATGCCTGAGGTTTCGCAGGCAGTAGATGATCGCTGATGGAAAGTTCACTGAGAGACCAATTAAAATAAAATGAATGAAGATATAAAAGGTCAGATGACCAACAGAATAAAACCAGGGATGACAAATTGAAATGCGGTCCGATGACCAAACTTAAATTATAACTGCTGCGCAGCAATGGTCGGAGCCGGGCAATTTTAGGCAAAATTAGGCAATTCTGAGCAACAAGCAGAGTGTAGGAAGATGAAAAAAAGGTGGCATTCTAATGTGCATTTTACATCAGTTGAGGCTTGAACTCACAATTTCTGGCACAAGAGACTCTGCATATTGACTGATAGCTAAGCCAAATAAACAGGGAAAAGAGACAAGGGATAACAGGGAAACGTGTTGATAAAGAGTATTTGTCTCTTCCCAAAACTCCCTGAATCATAATTATTTTAACCTTAGTAGTCTCTAATCCACATAGCATGATACCTGAACATAAGGCTTTCACATTTGAAAGTCCATCCTGCCTTAACTGAGGCTCGAACTCACGACTTCTGACACAGAAGTCCCTTTTATCTCACTGAGCTAATTGGCAAGTGACAGTTCATGTGTGGCTTCACAAATTGACTAAGCCGAGGATCAGGGTGCCAGGCAGCAGCCATCCATGCCGTGGAAAAGCAAATTTCAAAGTGAAAGTTCCAAAGCTGTAGCACATATGGTTGATTTGTTGTGAATTTTCAAAGTTTTGAAATTTAGAGGCTTGCTGTAGCGCCACCATCGGGACTACTGTCTTGTGTTTCCAGTTGAGGACATCTGGCATGGGACTGGACCTTTGTGAAAAGTTTGGATAGATTTCTCATATGGAAATGTTGTATAAGCTGAGGCTTGAACTCACGATCTTCAACACCAAGAACCATCCTCTATCTCACTGAGCTAATTGGCAAATGGAAATATTACCTGTAGCTTCACAAATTGACTAAGTCAGTCACCCTTTTGCAAGACAGCAGCTGTTAGCGTGTTAAGGCAGATTTCAAACGGCTGTCAAAAATTCAGTTATTAAGACAAAAATCCCAAAATACACAAATTGCATCTAGACAGCATGGAGATGTTGGTCATTAGTTTTTAACAATGATTTATTGGCTCCAAAAGTGAAAAACTGATGTTTAAAAATGCCATTTTTGCATTGACTCCAATTGTTCGCATGAGAGTGAAATTCAAAATGCTGTAAAAAATTCAGTTTTTGAGATAAAATTCTGATATTTTCCAAACATCATCTACCATGACTCCAAAATTTTGTCATTTTTTTTCATGAACATTGAAAATGTATTTAGCAAGAATTTGCAAGTATATGTTTATAATACCGTTTACAGTCAAACATTTTGATGCACTGTAGGCTCAATTTTTGATAAATCAAAAATCTGTGTGGATCGTTTGTGTAGGACAGTCTGAAGATGCTCTGTAGCAAGTTTGGTGTCAATTGAGCAAAAACTGTGGGAGGAGATAGGTTTAATAAGTTTTAAGTTTTTGAAAAAAACAGAGTGATGGACTTCATAATTTGCAATAGGTTTAAATGTACAAAAGTTTCTTCAGTATTGGGGCTACATTTTGGTGAAAGTTGTAAATCTGTAGCACATATGGTTGATTTGTTGTGAATTTTCAAAATGTTGAACTTTAGAGGCTTGCTGTAGCGCCACCATCAGGACTATTGGCCTGTTTTTGCAGCTGAGGCAATCTGGCATGGGACTGGACCTTTGTGCAAAGTTTGGTCATTTTTCGTGCATGGGAAGTAGGATTTCCTTGGAAGAAGAAGAAAGAAAGAAAGAAAGAAAGAAAGAAAGAAAAAGAAAGAAAGAAGAACATGCAGGATTACAATAGGGTCCTGGCAGCTTAGGCTGCCCGGCCTCTAATAAAATGAATGAAGATATAAAAGGTCAGGTGACCAACAGAATAAAACCAGGGATGACAAATTGAAATGCGGTCCGATGACCAAACTTAAATAAAACATCAATTTGCGTTAGCTCTCAAGACCAGGACTGCTGCACAAATGAACGATGTGAATGATCACTGGGACACCGTGACTGAGATTGATAAAGATAACTGTTGAGACGAAGTACAGAACCACCACCAGTTATATGTGTGACTTACCAGGACATTAGGACCTCAGAGATCTTTAATTTGCAAGAACAGCGTTCGATGTCAGGGCAGATGTAGGAGTTAAAAGCAGTGGATAACAAACTTCCCAGTTGTTGCAGGGAGAACGACAAAATGCCTTGATTTGCAGCAGATGTAGCCTCACCTATTCTGAATGAATGACGTCAATAATGCTGAGGGTATAGATTGCATTTAATGAGGACTTGATTAAGATGATCATTAAACCAAGTTTTCGATATAGGAAGATTCCCTGGAATGAGAAATATGGGAGAGGAAGAGCTTGTGACAGGTCTGATTAGTAGGTATTTTATCATGGATGTAAGAGGGCAAAAGGGGGAATCTGTGTGAGCTATGACCACAGAGCAGTGCCTTCACATTTTGAATTTTTAATATGTAAACTGTAGTAATTAGAATGAAAGGCCAGATCAGAAAAGTAATAGCATTATTAGGGTCGAAAGAAAAAGAAGTAGTGGTAAATTCACCTCCTCTGAGAAAAGCATTAAAGGCCAGTAAAAAACACTGCATCGAGCAGTGCGTCAATATAAAGAGAAAAATAATAATTTAACTGCTGGATTAGAGAACAAACTGGGAAAAGAGGGATCGAAGCATCTGCTATTGACCTGAATCCTGGCAACCCACGGAAATACTGGGGTTTAAAATGCAGAACCTCCACACAGTAACAAATGAAAGCGCAGACTGTATTTATGAGAGCAGGTTTATTAGGCATACAAATTGATACACAAAACATAGCAAGTAAGTTCCAAGCAAAATCATAAGTTTTTAAAGTAGAAACTGCTAAACCCTTCCTCATGTTTTTTTTTTTTTTTTTTTTTTTTAGCAGACTCCAAATATCTAAACATAGGGCCTTTAAGACAGAGCTAGAAGATGGAGAGGGGGAACTGGAACTGGTGCGGGGCTGGCTTCTGTACAGAGTCTCCAAAAAGTATGAAATTTAAAATGGGAAAGTGAATCAGCTAGAGTGTAATAGCCGGGTACATGACGAGCTGAGATGAGGAAGTTTTGAAGTAACTGAAGACCACGTGATGAGGCCCCAGACATGACATGCTACTGCAATGGGATAAATCTAGAACAGCACGGAAGAGGCATCGAGAGCGGGCATCCGCCAAAACCCACGGATGGAGCTGCATCCATGAAAAGCTTAAATGAGTCAGAGGAATGCACATGCTTATCCAAGAAGAAGATAAAGGGGAAAATATGTATTTTGATTTTGGGGGTGAGCTGTTCCTTTAAAGCGTGGGATTCGGCCCACAAACTGAGAAGGCCTGGTGTCCTGCATGGGGCTGTAATAAGGGTGATACTCTCCAATTAAAGATTTTGGAAGGTGGTGTCACTGTTTTCCCCTTTCTGAAAAAAAAAAAGAATTAAACAGTGCAGAAAACACCTGCAGAAAAACGTCATACATGAAAGAGATTCCTCTGCAGTGGCAGTAAATACAACACATGGGCCATAACGGCTTTATTCAGAGCTTAAAATGATTTAGGGCTGAAGAACAGTAATGCTAACCGCAATAAACAGCACAGCCAAGGCTATGTACTGATAGACCCCTACAGGAACACACACCCGGGAACCTCTTGTAGAGCAGCTCCCTCACTATTTTTTGGAATGCTAGGAGAGAGGGCTTCCAGCAACATTTGAGGGTATAGGTACATTTAAAAAAGCCCCATTCACTGTGTATTATTTTCCCCCTGTGTGAGAGCTGGTCCTGGACGCTGTGAGAGTTTAGGCTAACGTTAGCAGACCTGTTCTGCTCCTTATTGGGGAAGTTTACTGTTTACTGTTTAGCAACCCCAGTCAACGATATAACATGGATTCTCTGGACGATGATACGATATTTGCTGACATCACAAAGTCTGCCATGATATGATTTCGATTCAATTCAGGGGTCTGATAGATGACTGATAGAAGATATCATATGTCAATTTAACAAAATTAATTTGTGCATTCTGCCAATTATAGTTCTTAGAAAGACGGAAAATCGCAATCAGCAGGTCACGCCCATAAAAAATCGGAATCTGCTGAGAAAATTGCAATTGCTAGTTAGCTGGTTAGAGAACCATATGAAGCACCATACAATCAGTGAAGGACATATAGTTTGATCATGATTAATACCCATACGTGTGTGCTGGAGTGTCACTTTCTGTCCCCAGGTGAGGAAAAAGAATAGCCTATTCACAGTCCCAAAAATCTACTTATTTTTAATCAACTGGAATGATCAAAGGTGTCATGCTGACATGTCATTGATGAGAAAAGTATGATGCAGACTTCCGGTGGCGGCAGAAAGAGAAAGAAAGGCGGAGACAGTGAGCAGTCATGTGGACTGACCGCTGCGTAGTACTCTCAGCTTGATGAAAGTGTTCATAAAGTCGGTCTAACATTTGATCATGTGTCAGTCATAGTTAACTAATGTGGGTAAATTTCACCACTGTACAGTAGGAACAGTGGTTAAGTGACCTGAAACATGACACAATTAAAGCATATGCATGCGTGGATATGTGCATTACAGGTGTGTGCTACACCTCTGCTTTTCATTGTGCTTTTTGAACACAAAATTCCGGTCCCCTCATAGTTTGTGTATTCCAGTGGTGTCATGCCTCGTTTTTTGTGCATCCTTGTTCATAGCGCCAACTGGCAACTCTCCTGGTCCTCTCATAATTTAGGAATTGAGACATCGTTCATTATGGCACACTGAGATCGATTTCTGGTCACAGGCTGCAGGACGAATGAGTGAGGAGAAGAGGAGAAACAAAACAGGGTACATCCCAAGTCTCTTGTTTGTCATTTCCTGTCTATTTGCTTGAACTGGAAGTTCCTCTGGTCTTCCATCTCGATGGCCCATCCCGAGTCTCTTATTTTGCCCTGGACGAGCGAGGATCAAGGAGGATCGCTCAGGATTAATGAACGAGGACACACGAGAGCAGCCTTCATGAAAGTCTTTTAACCCTCCGACACACCCCCTCATTTACTGATTGGATGCTGCATCTGATCAGACTGATTTATCACAGCATGACTGCAGAATGAAGACAGATAACAAATTAAACCAAAGTGTATCAGTCACATTTTCTTTCCTGTAGGTCTGTGAGCTCAGGTTCCAGTTAATCTACAGATCAGGCAGTCAGTTCATAAAAATTTCTGATTAAAAACTTTATGATTTATAGTGGATGAATCACAGGTGGAAGTGTCTCTTCCCCAGTCTCTCCTAATCATTAAAGAAAACACAGCACTTACTTACTATTATGTGTGTATTATTGTGCATATAAATATAACTTACAAGATTTAAAAGGGATATTAAATAATTAAAATCAACATTAATGAGTATACTACTAATAATCAGCCATTTTAAACAGTTTACAGATCTAAATGAATACTGTCATTCTGTGTTTCTGTGGACATTCATACCAGTCAGTTTTACAGCTGATACTGAGCCGTTCAGCGCATCATTAGTATTTGTCATCGCCTCAGACTGATGCTTAAAGGAACCAAGGATTTTTCATGTTGCAGTTTTGTCTCCTCTGTCCTCCTATCTCTTCCTCGCATCTCTCTCTCTCATATCCTTGCTGGGAGGAGCTAAGATACGAGGTAGAGGAAGCAAGTGGAGGAGATGAGGAGCCCAATTTACTGAATGAAATTCCAATACCTTAGGACAGTTATTTATATTTTTTATATGGTCAAATACTGTAAGGATATTCCACCAGTTTCTTCCTTTCAGTCCAGTTCTCCAAGATGAGTAAAGTTCTCATAACAGTAAAAACAGTTTCTCCAGCTGCTCCTAGGTCTTTGAAATGCTTCTTAATTTAAAGTGAGTAAATCTTTTGAGTGAGTAATTTTCTATTTGTGGATGGAGTGGATGGATTTTCTACAAGTAGTATCAGAAAAGAAGTTGCTCAGGAAACTGATATCGAATCTAAGGTACCCGTGACGAAAATGTTTGAACAATAACCAGCTCTACTTTGATCCTTGCTCAGCTCATCCACTTCCCAGTTCACACCCAGGACCTGCTTGGCCAAGTTTTATTCAAACTCCAGTCTACTGGAGTCTTCTCTGTGTTTCACACTTCACTTCACTAGCTCAGCCTTAAAACTAACTGGCTCTACACTGCAATAAAAGCTAATTACAAAAGCTAATTTTCTTGCCCAGTCCCTGGGCAGGTGAAACAGAATACAAACAGCACATACATTACATACAACAGGCATTATAAAAGACTATTCAGAATGTACATAGTCACAGGATGCAGTATTTACAGAGCAATTGTTTGATCAGTTAATAACGGTTCATAAAATTAATGATAACTTTTTGATTCTGCTCATCAATAGACTTTTCACATAAGCTGTTTTCACGTGAAATAGTAAATAACAGGTAATACTGATTAAGGTTTCGTTCCATTCAAGTCAAACAGAGTCAGGATGCTGCCATTGAGCATGTTTGCTAAATGGAACAGGACCTTTATTGGCATCAGTGGTGACACCTGTGTTTACCCTACTATTTCATATCAATATGGCTCTTGACTGGCCTGCAGTCCAAATTTTCAAATGACTAATGTAGATAAGATTATGCTAACTTTATTACTAGCAGATTAGATCTGATCAAATCTGCCAGTTACAGTTGTTATTTCTGCAGCCAAGGTTGATGATTGCCAGCTAGAAATTAAAAGCCTACTTCTGTCTAAAAAAAAAAAACAAAACAAAAAAAGACTTATTGTTTCAAAAAATCAGTGGTAAATCTGCTTCTGTTGTCATTGTAAACTGTATTCCAGTGTGTGCTGAACGGAGAGCATGACAGTCACAGCAACAGTAAGTAAGGGGAACAGGGCTCAATCACGTGGCCAGTATAGGGCTGATAACATCAGACAAGCAATATATATTTGTTTGGCTCTACTCTAATTCCCAGAATCTGCCCCAGAGAAACTCAGCTGTACACTCTAAATTAGCATAGTGCTACTAATGCTAATGCATTCACCTCACAACCAGTACCAACCAGCTTTTTAGCGTTTTTGGACCCGATTCAGTGCCAAAGGCTAATCTTGTGATTAGCACTGTCAAACATCTCTGTTTATAATCTGATTACATAAAAATGAGTTTATTCGATGATCAGGAGGGAAGGTTATGCTTGGGGGTGGAACTATGAGAAAGTTGTTAATGAATTGGATATCTGCTGCATCTAGTCACTTGATTGGTATTTGTTCCAAGCTGGTAAACAACTTAGTATTAGGTTTAGTTTAGTTTATTAGGATACTAATTAGCTGCAGCAGATGCTGCCGCTATTCTTCCTGGGGTCCAATACATGCATAAAATTATACAATACATACATAATTACAACATAAAAAACAAACATAGTAACAGAAAACACACAGCACAGATGGCGCTGTTATTCAAAGGTGAGGGATGTTATGGAAAAGTCTTTATCATTGCCATTTCCTTCAGTGAAACATAATATATAGTATTATTATAGATCGTTTCTTAAATCATATTACATAATGTGATATCATTATGCAATATACAATATTAACACCTATAGCAATAATCACAACCGCAACAATTATTACCCCTATTATTACCATCACTACAGTCATCACAACATACCTATTGCGCATGCGTGTGAGTCACCACCATTCGACACTCTGTTACTGATTGTGGTTACCTGTTGCCCACCCTGGCAAAACCTTAGGTGATTAAAGGGCGACTCCATCGTCCTTCTTTTCTAGGTTTTTTCAAAAGGAAACACCCACTGAGCCATTACGAAAAGCATGATGTTACAGTGAAGATTTCTCTCCCTCCGTATACACGAAAGGAGTTCAATCCTCTCATAGTCTCAGCTGGAAGAGCGCTGCTACATTGCAACTTTCACAAGCTAAAAAAACAATATAAGTCACAAAAATGTAAAGAAAGTTGTCCATTACAAACCGTATACCTTCTGAATTCAAGTTTCTCTATTTTACCAAGCTAAGATGAGCTTTTCCATAAGACACACTTCAAACTCAATAGAAACAAAAAACTTACCAAAAAGTCTTTGTTAGTCCTCTCCACTGTTCAACTGTTCTGTTCAAGAGGCTCTGGAGAGAGACATTGAGTTTCACAAATGTATTTTATGGCACCTTGAGTTCCACAAGCCAAATGCCATCTTCCATTAAGAGAAGGCAGACATCTCTCCAAAAGCCGGCAGCTCACACCAAAATAATCTAGATGGATAAATAGCACTACATGTAAGAGGCAAAATGTGTACTTTTGATGTTGGGGTAAACTGTCCCTTCAACTGATATCTGGAGTTGGTCTCAGAGCAATCAGTTCTTAAGCCCAAACCTGCAAAGGGACCAGGCTTATTGACAGTTAGGTGGATCATCCCATGACTTTAAAAGCTCGCCTCTCACACAGAGTCATTCAAAGCATGGCCAATCAATTCTTAAGAGAGTTACAGATCAGTGTTGGTGCAATAATTGTCAGGGAAGCATTTAGAAGGAAGTGCAGACTGTGAGACACACAGGATCTGTTGGCCTATTGGGAAAGTTATTAAGTAGTTATCACCCCTGCCAGGTGTAAGTGGAGGGGATCATGTAATTGCTTCAGTGTGTGTGTGTGTGTGTGTGTGTGTGTGTGCGTGGGATGCCTGGATCTGCATCCTGTTTGCAGCTTATCTTGAATACTGCTGGAGCGAGTGAAATCTTGTTTCAGCTCGGGACAACACATGTGGGGTCATGTTAATTTGCTCAAACTTTGCAAATCTTTACAATCTGGTTGCACCTGGCAGTTGTGCTGGCATTGCAGTAGGTGTTTCACCATCTGTTGCCTGCTGGGGATCTGCACTCTCCTCAGTGACCTCCTCTAGTTGAGTTAATAATTAACTTAGCTATGCAGACTACGCCAACTTCAGACAGCAAAGGTGCGACTGTTCATGTTATGGCTTACGTTTCACAATAAAAGTTCAGTTTAAGTCACTCCATGAACAAATTCAGCCGTGGAGTTCCCATAGTACCTACAGCTGTAAAAAGTACACAGATTTTGTGCATTGCATTTTTGTAGAAATGCACAATCCACTTTTTTCAGTTCAGATCTGATACCTGATAGGATATCTGCTAATACAGAAACATATTTTGTAAATGTATACATTTCTTTGAGACTTTCAGACAACCAGACAGGTTGACAGAATGCCCCTCTCTGTACATCCATTTGTCTTTCACCTCCTTTCTTCCTCTCTCTGTTTGTATCTTGCTGATCCTCACACATGAGAAATCAACCACTCCATTTACAAATACAGTGCATCATCATCAATCATTTAAACCACAATTTGCCGCACTGCATGTCCTACAGATTTATCACAGTTTCAGTCGATCATATGATGAGCAGCTGCGTCTCTGTCCCGGGGCTGTTTGGGGCCTGTCTACTGTGCGTCACCCAATTTTTTCATGTCTGCTACATATCCTACAGATACAGACAATGGTAGTGCAGTGAAAGGTGTCAACAGATCATTTTTACGGTTTATTTTTGTTGAGAACTGCTCGTGCCATGTAGAAAAAATGGGTGACATGCCAGTCTGTAGATGAAGTCGCTCTAACCTGTTTCTACACAGTTCAATGTGGTTAATATGTACGCTGTCATGAAAAGCAAGAGGTTTCGCGGTGCGGGCGCGCTGCTCAGGTAGGCAGTGTGGGAGTTATTGTGGTTGTAGGGATGCTCTGTGTCTTTGTTGCTCTGAAATTCTCTCATGTTCTCCAGCCTCCTCTAACATCTAACACAACCACACACACGCCACAGCTGTTAGCCTTTTCATCTAAATGTCAGTGTGATGTGCATTCACATCAATTTGAATAAGGGAGAGATAATGTCGATTTAATGTCTTTTACAAGAGAGGCCAGGGCTGTTATCAGAATGTGGGCAGTCAGTGTGCCATGAATGGTCGAGCTAGAATAGGGAAGGCTACAACAGCCAAGGCAGTGATTTTGACCCTTTTCAAATTTGTATGTGCAACAACTTTGTTGAATTAAAAAAATACAATTCTATTGGCACCTAACTTTTCCTAAAATGTTTGTATTTTCATTTAAAATGTTTTTTTTATATAAATTACACAAAAGGCACAAACGATGTGATCATTTTACCGATTTCAGCCCCAGGCGGTCATATTGGTCACAAGGAAGTTGCTTTGCAAGTATCAGTCTGTGTCAATAAAACCTCACATGTGGTCTCGATTTCCAATTTCAAGCGTCCTCTGTAACTTGTTTTACAAATTGTCGACAGGGTTTATTACTTGACTGCCCCCCCTCAAAAAAAAAAATTCAGAAGATTTTTTTTTTTTTTTTTGCTTTAATCCATGCTTTCTTCAAACCTGATGTGAAGTCTGTTTAATAATGAGAGGACAGGAAGGGGATCTGCCTTGTCTAAACAGAGAAACTGGGTTGTTGATCACAAGCATACAAGCTCAAGGGCCCCTGTGAGATGTTGTTCAACCAGATGTGTCTCCCTTGTACCTTCGTTCACCCCTACAGGGTTAATGTGACCAAAGTGCATCTTATCTGGTTCTTCAGTCTGCACCCGAGGCACAGTGAGCACAATTTCTTCGTGACCTTCTTGGTATGGGTCATCCAGATTCTACATGCAGTCTGTGGCAGTCAGGAAGAATGTGAAAGAGTTATGAACATGTCTAAGGTTCACTTGGGAGTCTTGGCAGGAAGACTCTGTGTGGGATGACTGCTGGGCACCAGGCTTTGTTGCTAACCCAAAGTTAAGTGTTATCTCGTGAAAAGCGTGGATAAATAAAGGGATTCAAAGACTTTGAGATCTGATTAAAAACAATTTATTGATATTGTTTAAAGACATCTAGTATGTGGCAGTACCTAGAACTGAGCCACTTGCTATCTACTATGCTCAGCTCTCCAAGAGCAACCCAACGGCAATCTAAACTGCTCTCTGATAGCATTAAAACTGTCTGGGTTTGTCTGGGGGAAAGAATTAAACCCTCCATTTAATGAGCTAGAATGGAATTAGATATACCAATTATATCCTCATTAGAAAGAATGAAAGAAAGAAACAAATATGCTCGTTATTTGGAACAATTAAAGATCATCTAAAGGAGATAGGGAATTTTTCTTCTAAACACATTATACATGTTACATAGTTGCTGAAAATGTGAAAAGACTACATATGGAGTTAGAATGTTTAACTGTTTTGGGTGGACCTGAAACATGGCTCGGTGAGGTGGTGGAGCCATGGTCATCCAACACTATATAAGCCCCACGAACTGACACACAAACGACACCACCCCCCCTCCCTTCACCATTCCTAACAGTCAGTTACTAACACACTTCAGTGACTCTCCCAGTCTAAATCAGTCCAGCAGTTCACTGCAGCTCACTTCGGTTCCAACAACCTGTCACAGAATTAAAAAAAAAAAAAAAAACCATCCTGTCACCATCCTCTGGCTCTGGTGGCTCAAACATGTCTGGACATGTCCAGTAAAGCTGCTATTCAGGTGTCCATGTTTCAGGTTGTTTTGGAGGTTGAGAACACTGCTAATTTTTTCATGATTTTGAGACATAATTTTAAATACTTAGCTATACTTCAAATTTGGCTGGATGATTAATAACACGTTTCTGTGGTGTGACAAACTCAGAACACATTTTGTTGTTGATTTACACAGTTTTTAATAGAACTTAAAAAGGTGACTTCATATGAACAACTTTAGAGTATATCTTAAAATTTGGAAAATACTGTATGCGTGTGCGTGTGTGTGTAAGAAAAAGTAATGTGTGTTTACCTTTAATGTTTTATTACTTTTAATACTTTAATGTTTTACTGTTTACTTATATTTTTTATTCTTATCTATTACCATTATTATTATGTGTTATGTATTCTTAAAAGTTTATTACATTTTTGTTTTAATCTGTTATTTTTGTCAGCTTTATTGCAGAAACACGTACTATCTATGACAGAAATACTCTCATAGGCATAAGAAAATGAAGCATGGAGTTTGAATTAAAAACCAGCATACCCTGAGACGATCAACAATGCACACGGCATCTTTCGACCACCCAGCCAGACGCATTGCGTGACCGCCCTAGGAGAAGAGGAGGAGAGCGGTGATAGGAGTCATGCTAACTCAGCTGGGACTTATGATGCCCCTGGATAATGTTCAGTCAGGAAGTGTGATGAACGAAATGGAACCGGGGTTGGTCAGGAAACGGGAAACCAGAGACTGTTGTACCCACATCTTACAGGGCGTGGTCACAACATCCAGGATAAACAGGCGGACCAATTCTGAGCTGACAGGATGCAACACAGGATGAGGAGAAGAGGATCTGGGGTTACATTGATGCTGCTTTGTGCTCAGTCACAGTCAATGTTGATAGACAATGTTTAACACGTAAAACTTTTTTATGTGAGGATGTCAACCATATCATCATCACCATATTGTTGCTGCTACAGATTTATTTCCAGGGTGTATATGTGTACATGTATATATGTAAATAACAGTACATAATTTCTTATTTTATTATTTATTTTATCCTAATCTATTCTGAATCTTATTTGAAGTATTGAATTAACCCGGGGAATAAAAACTGGACACAAACAGAAATTGCAGAGTTTTTTTCAATGCATGCCACCAGGCCTGAAAAAAGTTTTAGGGGAAACCTGGACACTGCTACATAATGTTGCTACTATTCAAAAAGAAAGGGCCTCTGCAGTGGGGATGTAGCCTGGTGATTAAGTTTCTGTTAGGGCATGATATACCGGTAATTAAAATTTAACAGTGTTAACACCAACAAGTTGTTTATCAAGCAGCTGAATCCTTTATAGTTTCTGATACTGCATCTTGTGCTCCTTGTTATTTATTACCATGTTGATTCACTTCTTATACAGGGAGCAGACAATAGTCTAATAAAACCGCAGGTCAGTATCTCCTGCAAATATAAACTTAAAGTTGGGGAAGACATTATCTCTGATACTGCACAAGTTTAATGACTTCTTCATTAAATCCGTGAAAGATCTTGCCACTAATTTCCCCCATGTCAGCGCCAATAGGAATGTCACAGCTTCTGATGGAGATGCCAACTCATTTTAGGTCAGGAAAGTTGATGAATCAATTGTCGTGAAAGCTATTGACAATTTAAACACTACTTTCTCTAAAGACATATATAACCAATATTCCTAAAAAATACAGCAGTACTCTAGTTTAGCCCCTCGCTCATCTTATCAATGTTGCCATCAAAACTGGGAAATTCCCAGATGGCTGGAAAATGCTTTGGTAATGCCCCTTTTTTAAAATCTGGGGATAATGAAGACATTATCAACTAAAGACCAAAAACTCCTCTTCAAGTCCTGTCTAAAGTACTGGAGTGGATGGTCCCAGAATGACTGCTGTATTATTTTGAGGCAAACCACTGTATGCATCCTCTACAGAATGATTACAGACATAACCATTCTATAAACTCAGCAACATGGAGATGTGGTAGGTGCAGTGTTCCTGGATTTGACAACATGGTCTCAGACCATTCATTCATTGTCCGAAACCACTTATCCTTGATGGGTCGCGGGAGGCTGGAGTCTATCCCAGCTGACATTGGGCGAGAGGTACACCCAGGACAAGTCGCCAGTTCATCACAGGGCTGACACGTAGACAGACAACCACTCACACCTAAGGACAATTTAGAGTCACCAATTAACCTGTTAACCTGCATGTCCCGGAGTACCCGGAGAGAACCCACACGGACATGGGAGAGCATGCAAACTCCGCACAGAAAGGTCCTGCCCAAGCCACAAACTCCCCAGCCCCCGAGGCCGGCTGGGGGATTCAAATTCAGGACTTTCTTGCTGTGAGGCGACCTTGCTAACCACTGCACCGCTGTGCCCTCTCAGAACAACCAGTCTGTAATTAAATCTACCAAGTGTCTTTACAACCACGCCTTGAAAATCTTACACAAAAAACAAATAAGGTATCACCATTGCCAGAACCTGTTTACAAGTTTTGCAAACTTCGTTGATTTTCATTATGTAAAGCTCATGTTAAAATGTTTGAATGGACTTGCTCCTATCTTTCAATAATGTACCACCAACAATACAAAACCAGAACAACAAAATAGTTTTTGTGGAGCTACCAGCTGTTCTGCAGAGGTAAGTCGGGGGCTGCTGGAGCGCCACCTGTTTTATTTTAGCTTTGCCCTCTCCCTTGATTATGACTGGCTGAGCCACGTTTGAAGCCATTGTAAAACACTCTATAAACACACACCTGTGACCACATCATATGAGTATTTCTGCACCAAGATTTCCAGTCTTGTTGTGAAAGTTGCTTTACTGGGTGAGCTAAGTGTGGATGAGTGATGGAAAGAGATGGAGAAGGTAAAAAAAAAGGTGAAATTTATGACAGAGAAATTGCAGAGTTGGAAAAGTAAAGAAACAAAGCAAAGACTCTTACACAGACTGTGTTCACTAAACCAGGATCTCCATTAGTTTCATGCCTCTGCGAAAAACGGGAAAGGTGAACCCTGAGGTTTCAGCTGTTGTGTCTGCCTTCATTCTGGGCTTCATTCAGTACATCTGCGATCCACCGCTCAGCTGATCCTGGTGTCTGTTGAAACATCCCAAGTCTATAGCTAGCAGGAGGGTTCATTTGGAAATGTACTGTATGTACTACTGATGGGTGGAGTTAGACCATTAAACTGTTGCTCACGGTTTCTGTGTTCAGGATTTTTTGGGCAGATCTGAAACATGGCTCGGTGACAAAATGAAGCCATAGCCCCCGACACTATATAAGCCCTACAAACCACCCCATCAGCCCAGCAGTTCATTTCAGCTCACTTCAGTTCCAACAACCGACACAGGAGAAGAAACATACCATCCTGATGCAGAATGATACGTTTATCGGTCTCTGTCCTCTGACACTAGTAGCATCGTGGCTCAGACATGTCTCACTAGATGGCGCGTCAGTTTGACACTTAGGACAGTGGAGCAGCAGCATTTCAGAGCAGAGAAAACTATTCTTTTTTTAGACCAAATACTTTTTGGTCTGTTTTCTTTACTCTTTCACATGTGGCTGGGTGGTTAATGACACGTTGCAGTGTGACTAACTCAGAACACAGATTAATTAATGTTTTACACAAACTTTAAATGTTTTTTGTTCTTTGCTTGTGTGCACACTAGTATTGTATGGTAAACCTGCTAATAGTCACAATTTTTACTGAACGTATAATCTGGTTATATCTTTTTTTTTCTCTAGTGGAGAAGACAAAACATCCCCACCACCAAGCACACTCTCAGGCAAAAAAACAAGGGAACCCACTGTGTTCTGTCACTACTTTGGAGAAATGACTCTTCATTGTTGCTGCCCAGTCCACCAGAGACATTATTGATGTCTCTATGGTACATCAACAATGTACCTTTGGCTAGCTTGCCCTGCCTGTGTGTTGCTGTGTCTCTGTTGTTGGCGACCATTCTGCTAAATATTTCTAAAGAACTCCATTGCTTTGTGGATCGATTATTATTTGTTAGCACTGCTCCCTCACAGTGGGCCATTAGTCTCTGAGAAGAATTTTAGTCAACACATTTTTCAGTAGTCAAGCACAGAAAAAACAAACAAACCTCCGAGCTCCACCTTCCTGACGATGACAGTATCGGCATTGTTGCAACACTGCCTCTAATTGTGTCGCTGTCATCAGCTAGTGAACTCAGTTGGTGGTCCTGTTAGACTGGAACACAGATGGCTAGTGTGAAAAGTGGAATACAATACTGAGGTGATTTACAGTGGCTTCGACTAGGACTCTGACTCCAGGGACAATGACTAGAAAAACCTTTAGCTGGGGCAGACCTACTATTAGTTATCATTGTCTGTTGCTGTGTGTTTATTTTCTGAAACCTTACCTTGTAACCGTTTTATAAAAGCAAAAAGCCATGCAAGACATTGAAAGCAATTGACATAATTGTTCTTTTTAATGCCAAATTAATGATACTATAGACACAGAACAATATTACAGAAATTTTTGCAGACTACTTACACATTTAATTTATCCACAATTTTCTCACAGCCTTGTTCTCTAGTTTTACAAGCCTTTGGACTTGGACTTGTGTTAGAAGAACTGAAAACAGCCAGATACCAATTATCAGCTTCGATTGGTTAGCGATGCACAAAGAATGGGGCCCCAGGCTCTATCTTACTAACTGCCCAACCTTAATTACTCTAATATGCTGCACTTGGCTGCCCTTCATTCAAGAGACAACTCATCACTCTAGCTCTCTCTTAAATTCAGCTGTTGTTTTGGAAGCTGGAAAAAATTAAGGCTCCATGGATACTTTTGCCTCCACAGGAATCTGAATCTGATGTTTTCGATTGATCTACTCTTACAAACTCTTCAATCTTATACACATACTGACCGGTGTTCATAGATGTTGGAAGGAAGGGAATATTTACAGCTCCCCCTCCCACAAAATAGTTCCAACGTCCCTGCCAGTGTTGGGTTTTGCATTGCTATGTAACACACACCTATGTGCAAAAATAATACAGTAGACGTGTGCACTCAGTACAGTGCAGATCCCCGTCAGGCAACAGATGGTGAAGCAAAGTTCTGCCAACATTAACATGACTCCTACATACAGTGGCTTGCAAAAGTATTCTTACCCCTTGAACTTTTCCACATTTTGTCACGTTACGACCACAAACATAAATATATTTTATTGGAATTTTATGTGAAAGACCAACACAAAGTGGCACACAATTGTGAAGTACAAAGAAAATTATACATGATTTAAAATTTTTTTTGCAAATAAAAAGCTGAAAAGTGCGGTGTGCAAAAGTATTCAGCCCCCCTGAGTCAATACTTTGTGGAACCGCCTTTCGCTGCAATTACAGCTGCAAGTCTTTTGGGGTATGTCTCTACCAGCTTTGCACATCTAGAGACTGAAATTTTTGCCCATTCTTCTTTGCAAAACAGCTCAAGCTCAGTCAGATTAGATGGAGAGTGTTTGTGAACGGCAGTTTTCAGATCTTGCCACAGATTCTCGATTGGATTTAGGCCTGGACTTTGACTGGGCCATTCTAACACATGAATATGTTTTGTTTAAAACCATTCCATTGTAGCCCTGGCTTTATGTTTAGGGTCATTGTCCTGCTGGAAGGTGAACCTCCACGCCAGTCTCAAGTCTTTTGCAGACTCCAACAGGTTTTCTTCCAAGATTGCCCTGTATTTGGCTCCATCCATCTTCCCACCACTCTGACCATCTTCCCTGTCCCTGCTGAAGAGAAGCACCCCCAGGGCATGATGCTGCCACCACCATGTTTGACAGTGGGGATGGTGTGTTCAGAGTGATGTGCAGTGTTAGTTTTCCGCCACACATAGCATTTTGCATTTAGGCCAAAAAGTTCAATTTTGGTCTCATCTGACCAGAGCACCTTCTTTCACATGTTTGCTGTGTCCCCCACATGGCTTCTGGCAAACTGCAAACAGGACTTCTTATGGTTTTCTTTTAACAATGGCTCTCTTCTTGCCACTCTTCCATAAAGGCCAGATTTGTGCAGTGCACGCCCAATAGTTGTCCTGTGGACAGATTCCCCCACCTGAGCTGTGGATCCCTGCAGTTCGTCCAGAGTCACCATGGGCCTCTCGGCTGCATCTCTGATCAGTGCTCTCCTTGTTCGGCCTGTAAGTTTGGGTGGACGGCCGTGTCTTGGTAGGTTTGCAGTTGTGCCATACTCTTTCCATTTCCGGATGATGGACTGAACAGTGCTCCGTGAGATGTCCAAAGCTTGGGAAATCTTTTTACAGCCTAACCCTGCTTTAAACTTCTCCACAACTTTATCCCTGACCTCTCTGGTGTGTTCCTTGGACTTCATGATGCTGTGTGCTCCCCAATATTCTCTTAACAAACCTCTGAGGCCGTCACAGAACAGCTGTATTTGTACTGAGATTAGATTACACACAGGTGGGCTCTATTTAGTCATTAGGTCAACATTCGATCATTCAGCAATCATCAGGCAACTTCTAAAGGCAATTGGTTGCACTCAGAGAAAAAGGGGCTGAATACTTTTGCACACGCACTTTTCAGTTTTTTATTTGTAAAAAAATTTTTTAAATCATGTATAATTTTATTTGTACTTCATAATTGTGTGCCACTTTGTGTTGATCTTTCACATAAAATTCCAATAAAATATTTTATGTTTGTGGCTGGTAGGTGACAAAATGTGGAAAAGTTCAAGGGGTATGAATACTTTTGCAAGCCACTGTACATTGTCCCAAGTTGAAACAAGATTTCAAACTGAAACTGTTGTTGATCACTTGGAGTTTACCTTGTGAGGCAGCTGGATTTGAGGCTTCAAGTTATCCGTTTGTGTGCAGCATCCAAGGAAGAACTACTGGCGGCTATGGGCACGGTTTTCGTTGTGACAACAGCAAGGATGCATCCATGGCAACAAGTTATTTGACCCTAACTGATGCAGCGAGGAGCTTCTCATTTCTTAAACAACCATGTCAGGAGACACATCCTGTGGTTGTGGAAAAGATGTTATTCTGTTTCAGTGGGGTCAAATTATTGGCCTGCATCAATCAAAGAAAACAAGGAGATTGCTGAAACTACTAAAATTGGGTTAAGAACTGTCCAACGCATTATTAAAACCTGGAAGGATAGTGGTGAACCATCATCTTCAAGGACGAAATGTGGTCGAAAAAAATCCTGAATGATCGTGATCGGAGATCACTTAAACGTTTGGTGAAATCAAATCATAAAAAATAAACAGTAGAACTCACGGTTATGTTTAGTAGTTAAAGTAAGAGCATTTCCACATGCACAATGTGAAGAGAACACAAGGGATTGGGACTTAACAGCTGTGTAGCCTTAAGAAAACCATTTATCAGTGAGGATAATGGGGAAAAAGGCTTCAATTTGCTAAGGAGCATAAAGATTTGACTGGAGCAATGGAAAAAGGTCATGTGGTCTGATGAGTCCAGATTTAATCTGTTCCAGAGTGATGGGAGCATCAGGGTAAGAAAAGAGGTGGATGAGGTGATGCACCCATCAAGCCTGTGGGGGCAGTGTTATGATCTGGGGTTGCTTCAGTTGGTCACGTCGATGTTCAGCAACGTTATGTGCCCAAAAAATGAAGTCAGCTCACTACCTGAATATACTGAATGAGCAGGTTTTATCATCAATGGATTTTTTCTTCCCTGATGGCACAGGTATATTCCAAGATGACAATGTGAGAATGTGAGGATCATCAGGCTCAAGGCTGCGAAAGAGTGGTTCAGGGAGCATGAGACATCATTTTCACGCATGGACTGGCCACCAGAGTCCAGACCTTAACCCCATTGAGAATGTTTGGGATGTGCTGGAGAAGACTTTACGCAGCAGCCCGACTCTCCCATCATCAATACAAGATCTTGGTGAAAAATGAATGAAACTCTTGTTTCAATGTGAGCCGTAACCAAAGCTAAAGGTATTAGAGAATGAGGAGATGGGATGCATGGCCCTATCGTGAGGAGGGACCACAAAGATACTAGATACAGCCATGGACATGAGGAGGGCCCATAGAGAATGCCTATAGCCCTGATCAGACCACAAGCATTACACTGCTGGCTGAGATGAAACTAATAAACTGATATCTAAACAACAGGCTTGGCTGGCGCGTTCTGCAATTAAATGAGCCAGCTGGCTACCCAAGTACAGTTTAGAAAGATGAATTAAATATGTGAAGTGTTTGTTTCTATAACTGTCCAGGGGTGTCAGAACTGACAGGGTGCAGTCAACCTGTTAAGGGTCCGGGAGGCCCAGATCTGTGCCAATCCTTGACTTGCCATGTGTGTTAAATTACTCAGATGTACTCTACTTGACTACAAACATCTTGCTTGTTGTATATTCAAATGCCTCCCTTCAAAGAATAATAAACAGCTCTCACAGTTTCCGCTGTCTCCTAGACAGCTTGAACAATTAGAAAGCATTCAGGAGACACACAGACAGTGCTGCGCTACCATCTCAATGTCTTATGTTAATTACGTAAAATCCACACATGGACATAAGATACCACACTTAGTGAGTTATGGGCATTTATATTTATCATAATGCTGTAGTGCCACTTTTAAGCAGAGTCACATTAAATTTTAAAGCTTTGCTCAAAGCAGATGTGTGCAGCTGTGGTCCAAATTTGCAGTTTGTGGCTATTATTTGGCACCCAATTGTGGGAAAACAGCATGGTGTATCAACAAGTAGATATGCTAAGGTCTTGTGCAATTAAGTTCATCTTCTGACCACTTTGGTAATGTGAATTTTACCAGTGTTCTTCCAAATGTTGAATGCGCTAAATGTATTAAATTGACAACAAATTCTAAATAGCACAAAATTATTTGGGAAGTATTTGTGGGGCCTTGGCTATGAGTTTTTGAAACAAGGAATTCAGAAAAATACACCTCAAGGTTCAAGTTATCTGACAAAAGTGCCATAGAGTTTGTTATTAATCTAAAAGCTGTAAGAGTTTGTGGTGAGGGAACATGAATTATCATGAAGTCTCAGGAATGGACAAGAATTAATAGCATCATATGCATAACTTAATGCCAGAGCAATATGTAAATTAATGCGATAATAAAGGATAATGAAGGCATTTGAATCATTGTGATTTCTGACTTATTAATGATGGTCATGTCTTCTTCATAGGTCAAGTCAGCAGTTAAAGGGACAGGACAAAAACTGACCTGTCACAGCAATGCATTTGTGTTCTGTAGTATTCCAACTGTCATAATTATGATTAATTAAACATTATCTTCATGTCTTCATCGTGTTTGTCTCTTCAAATAAAGTGGCGACCTGTCCGTCTCTAACACTGATGAATAAAATGAGTTAGTGGGTATTCACAAATTTTCTTTTCCAAACTAATAATTGATCATTGAAATAGAGTCCAAAATTATGACCTAATTTGCATTTGTATTTTTTCAAATGTGTAATGCCTGGATATCCAAACATGATTTAGTCATGAAGAAGTGATGCTTACTTCATCATGACTCAACAGAAGACACATGCACTGCTGTGAGTTGTCCCACAGGCTCATCTATGAAGAAGGCATGAACTGTTACCGCAATTAAAGGGATACTTCACACAAAAATGAAAGTTCAGTCATTATCTACTCACCCTCATGCCGATTGAAGGTCAGGTTAATTTTGTTGGTCTGCAAAACACTGCTGGAGTTTAACAGGAAAACAGTGTTGCAGAATCTCCCAAACAGTGGAAGTGAATGGTGACCAGTTTTCAAATGTAAAAAAAAAAACTGATGAACTTCCTGGGAATTTGTAAATGTACACTCATTCTGAATTTGATGCCTGCAACATATTCCAAAAAAGTTGTTAATGTTTTACCTCCCCTTTTCCTCCCCTCGGGAACTAAGGACCCTCATTTTGAAGTTTTGTAAGTGAAATTCTTTCCCATTCTTGCATGATATATGACTTCAGTAGCTCAAAAGACTGGGGTCTCTCTTGTTGTGTTTTTTTTGCTTCATAAAGCACCACACATTTTCAGTGGGAGACAGGTCTGGACTGCAGGCAGGTCAGTCTAGTACCTGAACTCTTTTACTACAAAGTCACGCTGTTGTAACACGTGCAGATTGTGTCTTGGCGTTGTCTTGCTGAAATAAGCGGGGACATCTCTGAAAAAGACGTTGTCTAGATGGCAGCTTATGTTACTCCAAAACCTGAATGTACCTTTCAGCATTGATTTGGCCTTTAGAAATGAGACAGTGTCATGACACCATCACATCATGGTCCTTATTCACTTTAGCCCACAGAACACGACGTCCATGAGCTCTACGTACAGTTTGACAGGCGGTTTTATCAGACCCCACGGCACGTTTTTTCACTTTGCATCAGTTCATCTCAGATACGTATATGGCCTTTGTTTTGCATGCACTTCCAAACAGATGTTTTATCAGCATCCCTCAACTTTCCTGTATTTGTTGCTCTGCCCCAACTTTTTTTGGAACGTGTTGCAGGTATCAAATTCAGAATTAATGTATATACTTACAAAAAACAATGAAGTTAATCAGTTTGAATATTAAATATCTTGTCTTTGTACTGTATTCAATTGAATGTAAGTCAAAAAGGATTCGGGGGTGTATAAAGCGTTACCCTAAAAGCTAATTATTTTTCCTCGGCCCATGACCTATTTTTTCTACCAAATTACTTAGAAACCAACCAACAAACAGGATCAAAAGCATAAAATCTTTCATAGAGATAGGAAAATAAAGGCTGTTTCTGCTTTGAGGGGTAAATAATCGCTTATCCTTCAGAGGGTCGCGGGGGGCCTGGAGCCATTCCCAGAGAGGATGACCAGATCCCAACAAACCAAATGTGGGACAAAGAGTATGTTTGTGTGGGACAATGTGAGACACATTATCAATGCTGGGATATAGTCTAAAATTGTGATATTAAAAAGTAAATATTTCTTTTCTGCCCATTAGTTGATTCACTGGAACGTTAGACCACAGCACACTTTTCCACTTTGCTTCAGTCCATCTCAGATGAGCTCGGACACAGAAAAGTCTGTGGATTTTTTTGGGATGTTGTTGATACATGCTTTTACTTTGTATGGTAGAGTCTTGACTTGCATTTGTAGATGCAGTGACAAACTGTACTAAACAGTTGTTTTCAGAAGTGTTTCTGATAAGTGTGTCTCTATGATTCTCTGAATTCTCTTTTAATGATATTATGGGTTCTAGATGGTGAAGTCCATAAATTGCTTGCAATTGTGTGTTGACAAACGTTCTTAAAGTGTTTGAATATTTTTCACATTTTTCTCAAATTGGTGAAGCTCATCCCATCCTCGCTTGTGAATGACTGAGCCTCTCGAGCATATACAGAGATGCCGCGTTTGCCTTTGGATCATATGTCAATGTCGCTGCCATACTGGACAGGGCAAGACTGACAAGGAGTACATCAGATTTTTTTTTTTTAAATCACTCCATGTAGCTCCCCTGTTTACATGTATTTGATCACAGGTCAGTCTTGGCCTGTCCAATATGACGGCGATGTTGCTGCAACACAGCAACAGACCAAAGCGGCGTCTACGTATAGTATGTGCTATATTGTTTCAAGGATGTCCCTTTAATACCCAATCATGATACCATCACCAGTTACTAATGATCCTGTTTACCTGTGGAATGTTCCAAACAGGTGTTTTTTGATCATCCCACAACTTTCCTATGTATATATTTTTAAAAAAAACAAACAATGAAGTTGATCAGTTTGAATATTAAATAACTTGCCTTTGTGCTGTGTTCAATTGAATGTAGGTCAAAAAGGATTCGGGGTTGTATAAAGTGTTACCCGAACAGCTAATTATTTTTCCTTGTCCCATGACCTAACTTTTCTGCCAAATTACTTAGAAACCAACGAACATAAAGACTGTTTCTGCTTTGAGGGGTGAATAATCACTTATCCTTTGGAGGGTCGAGGGGGGCCTGGAGCCGATCCCAGAGGGTGAACAGAACCCAAAAAGCCAAATGTGGGACAATGAGTATGTTTGTGTTGGACAACGTGGGACAATATGGGACACGTTGTCAATGGTGGGATGTAGTCAAAAATTTTGATATTAAAAGAAAACAAAAAAAACAAAACAAAAACATTTCTCTGCACATTTAACATCTCTGTGCTTTGCTCTCTGGCTGATTCATCGGAACACAACAGATCAGTAAAACTCTTTTTTTTTTTTGCAGTAGTTTCATCATATTCCACCAAAATCTGCAGTGTTTGTGGTGACACAGTTTTTCCACATTGCGGTGGCAAAGACCAACCCACATGGGCACAGTTTGACTGACATCAAACAGCTCCGTGATGCCGGCGTTCCCTGCTTTCCTCACGACCACTGGATATAATTTGAGAAAAGCATCTGTCCTGCAGTGGTTCTGCTTTTAAAAAAATTAGAGCAAAAGTGGGACATTGTGTCAATATGTGGGATGTGGGGCAAGGGATAAAAATGCTGTGCAATCCCATATCAAGTGAGACACCTGGCCACCCTAATCCCAGGTGGGATTAAGGGAGAGAATGTCAGTGAAAACTCAAAATATCTGCATGGAAAAACCTGGTAAAAAAGCTGTTGTAGAATTCCCTCAATCAATACACTGGTCTGGAAAGAAAGGGTGCAGACAGTACGCTAATATATCCTCCTCTATTAAATGAAACTGCTCCACTGGTAAAAGTTGTGGGGTTACAGCTTAAAAGATTCTGTGGGTAGTAAAGAAAGATTTTTCCGTGGTAAGAATTTATTACATTTTGAAAGCGACACACTTTTAAAATAACTGTAACTGTAAGCCCACATCACCTCTGCAGTCTTATTAGACCTGACAGCTTATTCCACCCAAGCACAAACTACTGACACCATCTGATTCCATGAGGAAAACATACATGTGTGTTCAATGTATCATTCCACGTTTAATCATGTGTGAATTAAATATTTCTTTCTGATAAACATCTCTGCTATAGTATGCGTTACAGTATCTACAGTATGCATTTCAGACCAGGTTTCTCAGTGATTTATCCCTTTAAATCCAGGACATTAATAGTGATACCAAATGTTATTCATATAAATTGTTTAGAGTGCAACTATGGATGTATATGTGAAGGTGAAGACTTGATATTAATTCATGTAATATTAAAAAAAAAATCATGTTAGATCAGTCTAAGCAACAACATATACATATGAGTGTCATTTAAAATATTATTTCCATCAGAGGAACATGGTGGAATCATTTCATGTCAAACACAAATCTATAAAGCTATTTAAACACATCAAAAGAAAAGTAAATTGAATGATGTTCAAGGCACTTAGAATTACGCACGAAGGGAATTTACGGAACAAAACATGAACATAATTACTCACATGTTAACACATTAGATCACACACTTGGAAATCAAGACAGATTCAGTGATTGAAAAGGCACTTTTCTGTCTCAAACAAATGGAAGTAGCAAAATTCCGTATCCTAGCAAACAGTATGGGCTGCCATTCATCCATAAAGTGCATCACATGACCTAAATCCAGGCCTGGCTTGAGACGATTCGGCATTAGCTGTGGTTATTATGCATTTCGTTAAATCTTTATCAAAGAGTGAAAACAGCTGGCCAGCACACACCACCATGTGAAACCCCTGCCCCACAAGTGTTGTTTGGGTATAAAAATATTTTGGGGATGATGTGGCCTGGTAACAGTGGATGGCCGACACGGCTTAACGGTGTTAATTAGTTGCTTATGTCACAGTTTCTTCCTGAAACATGTGATTTTTCTGCATCTTATTTTCAAAGGCTTTGATTTATTTTGACGAAACATGTGTTGCCAAACATGAAACAGGCCCTGTCCTCAACAGTCACTTCCCTCTGCTTTGTATACTGTGGTTCATTAGTTGTTCGGGTCACAACTTCTTGTTTTTTCTTTTTCCAGGTGAACTAGGGGCACTCTGCATTCCCTGACTGGACTGAATGATCAACTGTTTTGAGTTTCTTAAAGGAGAAAATATGTAATATATTTACTATACTAAATCATAAAATGATCACGATATGTCTTCAGAGAGTAAAGAAACATGCTAAGTTGAAATGCCAGCTTCTCCACCAACAACGTTACAGCCATCACGTTTCCATCTCGGCATTAAACATCCATTATTTTGTTTGCCCGTTTCATATTTTTAGAGTTAAAATTAATGCCGAATGGTCGCTGAATGAGGTAGTCTGTTTTGAGTTGTAAGAAATCATTTATAATCTTTCAGAAGGAGTCAATGTTTATAACAATTAAACTGAGCAACATGTTAATGGAGTCTGGCAGGGAGTGAGGCAGGCAGTCACTGCTTTACTGCATGTCCCTGTCCTGTCAACCCCAACTCCAGAGTGTGTATAGCAAGCTTTGGTTTTGGGATAATGGGCTTTGTCTTTTATTTACAGTCAAATGACAGTTTTGGGGTGTTTTTTCTTTTTTTTTTGTTGTTGTTGCTTTCTGTGTTGATGCCAAAACAGATTAGGCTGTTCTGACAGATGGCGGTTCCCAGTGAAAACTGTCTAATCTGAGGTCTGTGGATTGTCCCCCAGCCAGGATTTTAACATTGTTTATGCAAAGAAAAGTTGCTATTGAGTAATTTTTAAGTGTATTGAGCACCCGCAAACATCCCATTCATCTAAACTGTGTTAAGCTAGAGGTGGAAACCTTACAAGTGGAGATCTTGAAGGCATAGTTCAGATTATTGTAAGTGGGGTTGTATGAGGTACTTATCGATTGTCAGCGTAATAGTTACAGTAGATGCTGATCGGCACACCCCCAGTTTGGAGAAGCAGAGAGGAGCACCAGCAGGAAAGCTACGCAATATACAGCTGTGGAAGGGGACAGCTATTATACAAGGCAAATATGTCTGTCTCCAAACCAACCAAACTCCATAGGTGAAATCATTCATTTTTACCTCACAGTATACGTAAGTTGCGGGTCTACCACTGCCTCAGTCTTTAAGTTTGTTTGTTCTACGGTGTGACTTCAGTGGATTTGAACTAATCCTTTAAAACAGTGGTTCTCAACCTTTGCAAATTGCACCCCCCCCCCACCCTTCCAAAGAGATGTATCAGGTTGGTGCTGGTGACCTCCATCCCATCTGCCTGAGACTGTTCAGGAATTACTGCATACCACATGAAAGCTACCCGACTCACATTATATTACTGGTACAGATCACCTAAAAAACATTCCCCAGTCGAAAACACCCATGTTCTGATTTCACCTAGTTTGGTTGGTTTGGAGAGAATGATACTCGGCTTATATATAAGCAGTTTTCAAATGGAGAAGACTGTCTGATGGCAAAGTAAAGCAGTGAAAAATATTCTGAGTATACCATACACTTAAACTGATATTGATTTTTTTCATCTTCTGTATATAATACCCTGACAACTGACAAATACCTCATATAACCCCACTTCAACTAAACTGAACTATCCCTTTAAAATCTTCAGCAGATAAAAACAAAACTATGATGGCTACAAACCAGCAGGGCTAAGTAGAAAAATATGTCTTTTGGTGAAATGGGTGAGCTGATCCCTTAATTCATGTCACGATATCTCAGCCTACACTAACAGGCAAGGAGCCAGAAGAGGTCTTGAGTCCTAAATATTTATGGACTTAAACTGGCGTAATTGACACCTTGTGTTTATAAGAGGAAAAGCAACAACAGGCCACATTTGCTTGGCTCTCTCTTAAGAGGATGTAGGATGTTACACATTTTACTGCCTCTCGCAACTTGGTTTGCCGCAAATCACGCATGGCACTGAAAACATGAGGGAATGGCAGCTTTTAGATGCAAGAGAAACCCAATGTTCTCAACTACTGTCTGTCTTCTAGCCTTGATGAGAGTCGATGGCAGTAGAGAGCAATGACATGGAAGTACCTGCAAACAGAAAATCCTCTGTGATACCCACCTGGACACCATTGTGTATCCTGAGACATTTAATTTATCCAGACTTTTTTCTTATTTCTACAGCCACAGTGAGGTGTTGTTTCTCTGGCTTGGGCCTTTTGTCACAAGTAAGGAGCCATAAGGCAAAGCAGAGACTCGTGAGATGATGGTTCAGGCTGTTAGCAGATTGTCACAATTGTGGAAATCATCAAACCACCAAGTGGTGCGAGTCTTCAAGTTTTTGGTCAATAAGCCATACTTTGGCTTTGTGACCGCAGGACCAAATTGATCCAATGTGGCGGCCACGGAAGGAGGTGCAAATGTGAGAAATCTCCACATAGTTTAAGAAAGATCAACTTTAGGTCGATGGAGGTTCAACCATCTAGTTCCAGATAAAGTTTTCATAGTTTCACAAGGTCCTTAGAATAAAGTCTTCTGTAGATGCCAGATAAAATATCCCATGAGCCATGAGGAAATATAAGTGAAACAGGCTGCTGCAGTCTGAACTGTTCCCTTTTAACTCAATATGCAGATCGTGAGATTAAGGGCCGCGTCAAATCCAACTCCAAGACTGGAAGATGAAACGGCGGCTATAATCTGGAAGGCTGTGACAGGAGGAGGGAGAGGTAAGGTGGGAAGAATAAACAAAAAGCATAAAGAAAGGTGGAGTGGTCTGGTAGGGGACAAGGAGACGGAGGAAACCAGTGGTGCTTGTTAGTGTTCCAGCTTCTGGTGGTAAAGCTGAGTGACCTGGATGACCGGAGGAGAGGAGCTGAGCGATGGCCCACACCAACAGGCAGAGGATCGCACCGGCTGGACTTCGCACCTGCCACTAGAGAGGAGGGGGTCACAGCAGAGGAAATACATTCAGCATTTGACGCATTCAACTCAAATTAAATGCAGTGTGAGAACTGGACACCTTAGACAACATAAAGCCAGACAGACTGAGAGGATCCAAGAAGACACATACAGTACAGTAGAGGAGAGATGCTAACACAGCCCAACCTGCGAGCCATCCTTGTAGGAGGAGACAGATACTGTACGACAGGTTATTAACGCCACAACACCAGCAAATTACAGATACAGGTCAACTGAAAACACAGCAGAAGCCAGGCTTTACTTCTGACCCTCTCCCATCTTGCGCTGCGTGACAGATCATGGAACCCTACTGGTCTACATCCTCAAAATATATCATGCACACACAATATACTGTAGTACCAGGTAACCACACAATGGGCCTCATGCCAGAACCACTCAAAATCCTTTATAAATTACACTTCATAATTATGTCATCAAAATACTGTTTGACTCTGCATTTCGGATTATAACACAATTCTACATTTATTGATATCACCTTTAATTTAAATGGACTGTTACCATTAGTGTCAGGCGCACTGGCTGCATCTTCATATGCAAGTTTATGCAAGTCGCTGTCCAGGGGAACATTCTCTTTTGCAAAGCCAGACAGTACAACATCATCTGTTATGGCAGTAATTCTATTGTTCATCTCCGTGGTGGTGACCTCTCCTCGACCCCCACCTCCCGCTGAAGTCATGGATTGCCTTGCTGTGGCAAGTCATTTGTTTTCTTTTGAGCCATTCTCATATTGGACTGTTTATTCTGTAATTCAATGATAGTACGGCCTTCAGGTGAAACAGCATGAGCAGCACGGCTTATTTTTTTCTCCTTTCATGGGCTTGAGCAGGTCTAATTCCACCAGAAATTTCCACTGCTGATGCTACAACGATAGACTTTCCTTACGGATCTCCAAAAGCAGCCTTTTTTTTTTTTTTTTACACTTTGATGCGAATGTCATGAATGAACATTTCTTGATGTATGGGGCGGGAGGTGCTCCTGATATGGTATTATTTGGGTGTTAATTATGCTATTTTACAAGACTCATGAACGTGCACACACAGGCTGACCATTTACGCAGTCTACTGAAGTTAGTTTGTTGACATGGCACACTATATGTGCCCAATGTAGGAAAAAAAATAAAAGCTATGATAAGAATACAAAAAAGGTTCTTGCATGAGGCCCCAGTTTGTGACTAGCTGAGATCCAAATCTGGGTCTTTATTATTGTAAGTTGGAGGATTTTTACCTCCATGTCCAGACACCAGATAGGGAGAGGGAGGAGGAAGACCTGAAATCCAACAACCTACAATGCCCACATAGTGAGCACACATCACCATGTGAAAGAGAGGCACTAACCGCGTGTGTTAGTCACATATGATGCAGAGGAGCAGTGTGGCACAGCCAAAAAGGTTCACAGAGCACAGAACAGTACAGTACAATGAGTACACACCAAGGTTGGGGACAAATCATTTTCAGGTCAGTTAATTCATAGTTATTAAAATACTGTGGCTTTTCAGAAATAACAAGGACTCTTAAGCCTCTGGAGTTTTAACACCCTTCTTTTGTGGTTCATCTGGCCACCGTAGTTTAAAGAATTTTAATTAATAACATTAAAAAAATGTAATTATCAATAGACTGTGAATATATAACAGTTTTGACATTATGTCAAAGATGTCTCTTTATGGTGTAGCAGGAATATCTACTGAAGTTAGCATAAACAGCTAGCCCAGGCTTAGGGTGCTTTTCATTTGGTAAATTCCTCGTCTCCTCCACTTGCTTCCTCTCCTTGTGTCTTAGCTCCTCCCAGCAAGGATATGAGAGAGAGATGCGAGGACGGAGGAGACAAAGTTGTGAAATGAAAAATTTTTGGTTCCTTTTAGCATCAGTCTGACGTGTCGACAGTTAGTATCGGCTGTTACGAATCAACTGGTATGAATGTCCACCGAAACACTTACAATTACATACGTCAGATGCACTGAAAGTGAACTGACCCCAACCTAAACATCCTGTCTGCAAGCAATAAAAACATAGGTTTGGGTTTTTTCAAGTAAATCTTAATACAATACTCACATGTCACATGTACGGCCAGTATGGACAGGAGGGACAATTACAGCAACAACACATATAGCATGAGAGTATTGTAGTAACAAAGACTTGAAAATAATACACCTGATACCATAAAACATGACGCCTCCATTATAGATACAGTAGTTAACAATGGGATGCATGTTACTAAGGAGAAGAAGAAGAAGAAAAAAGACAGTATGCCATAGGGTTAGCCTGCTGAGCTGTTATGTGAAGTACCTCACATGTTATGGGGCTCTTTTTTCAGATTGGGGCAGCACTGCTGTGAAATATAAGGGCAAAAAAACACAAGAAGGGAAAACATTTTAAAAAGCAAACTAACAGGTGTGACTGTGTTGAAAATAATAGCAATGCCAACCCACTTTTCACTTTACAATCACTGATATGTTTAAAGACTTCCTGTACAATTGGCCAAAAATGATGTTTGACACATTACTAAATAATAAATAAAATAATATCCTAGACCATAAAACTTAATTTCAAGACAGTGGACCGCTCTCTCTCTTGGCGCCATGGTGCTAGAGTGAGAATTAAGATCACGCTGTCTCTGAGCAACATCAAATGAATGATTAATAACTGATAGCTTACACAATTTGCAAACAAATTTATCTCAAAGTTCCACAATTTTGTGGTCTGGCCAAAAGCCGTAGTATTTCTAAATAAAGCTTTTTAGTTTGTTCATGTTGAGTCCAAATCACTGTAGTTTTTTTATGCAGGGCAGACAGTTGAATTGAATATTAATTTCCGCAATCGGATGTCTGATTTTTTTTTTCCTTTTTTTTTTTGAGTATATAATCAAATTTAGAATATTCGTTGATATTCCTACTATATCTGCCAATGGATTTTTTTTAAGGGCAATTCAGAGATTGATATTTTTATCCAGATACATGGTCAAGTTCAAAAGAATGCCTCTCACTCAGGCCTGAAATTTATTAAAGAAAATTTTGTGTTATGCATTTCTTGATATTAGAATATATTCATCCAATATCCAGAAGATAGGATTAATTGCTGGAAATGAAAAACACTGATATCGGGGCATTGTATGGAGATAGAGATGCTGTGCTAATGAATGTGCCATCAATGGGTAATAAATAAAGACATCAAAACAACATACACTAACCTTTATAATGTCTCTGTACTGTCTGTGCTAATTGGGAGTATTTTCTGACAAGGGAAGCTTATAACGGTAAGGACTAAAACAAAAAGGCTGATCGCTGGTGCGGACTGATGAATTAACTGAAATGTGATTAGTTTAGTATTGTGCCTGTTTGAGATCAATATCGCCTCCTGTGTAGTTTGATTAGATCAGCCACAGTCTCCTTTAACCCAAGTGAAGACTGAGGAGAGATCCAGGCCTTTATTAGGAAGAAGCCTTCATTGTTTATTCAGTCCGCACCTATTTGCCATGTTGCTGTTGACCCAGAGTCAACACATCCTCCATCTGTTTCACGTTAAGAGTTTCCAGTGGTTAATGGAGCATAAACTCTTTACTTCACTGAAAGGCTTAACAAGTAGACAGCAGGAACAAAGGAATTGTAGAGTTTAGCATTAGCAGTAGCTTACTACCAAGAAAAACAGGGGCAAAAGTAGAATTAGAAAAAAGTTTAGTATTTTGTTTAGTCCTAAAATTAAGGATATGTCTGTGTCGTTATTCTTAATACCTGCCACTGGGTCGGATTCTCATTGAAATCGTACAAAACAAGCATGTGTTTGAATTTAAAAATGAGTAAAAATGAGTACTAATCACATTTGAGGAGTCACTGCAAAAAATGTGTGTTGATGTGCAGTATATATTCTATATTCTATATAAATTCAATTTCAAATTTTTATATTTTAAAAAGAAGTTCATACAACCTGGACTTTACGCCCACCTGAGAGTATGAAACCAACCAAATCTAAATGACATCACTATTCTTCACTCTTAAAATGTTCATTTATTTTTTCAAGTAAGTACATTAAAAATTTAACAGATATTCATTTTAAATAAGAATTCAAATTCAATGCTTTGACATAGTCTGTCAAATCAAATATTATTAGAGGCAACATTTATCAGCTAAAATTTCATAATAGTGGAAAAACAAATAATAGTATAGATTTTCCATTGCGGGCTGATAATAATCAGGCCCAATATTTATTGTGCAGCCCTACTGTAAATGTGGCTGGGCTCACTGTAGTTACTGAATGTATGAAAAATGAATGAAAAGAGGTTGCAGGCAGTGAAACATGGCCTCTGAAAACAGCTGCCTTGATCACAACAGAAATGTAAAAAAAAGGGCTGAAAGGCCTCCTATCTTCACAGCCTGTTAACCTGACAGGAGGAAGCAAAGGTCTCATTTGTCAGGATGATTCATGTGCATCCCATGTTCACCACTTAGCATTGCCCCTCGACTCCTGGACAGCTTTCTAAAAGCATTTGGAAGTTAATTTTAGTTCTGTTTTCCTGGCAGGGAAAACACCAAATGGGAAAACATCATTTGCTCTGTGTAAAATAGAGCCAGTCGCAGTTAGAGCGGGACAGCTGTAACAAGGTTAAAGACTACTTATTTAATCATGTGGCTGTCTAAGCTGTTTCTGCATTTGTGGTGTGTGTTGGTGCGTGACCACCTGAATCTTATTCACTACTCGGTGTGTGTGTGTGTGTGTGTGTGTGTGTGTTATTTTTTACCCAGTGTCATCAGGCATGTCCTGATCAGCCTCAGCAGCAGACGATTCCACATCTGCATCTGCGTCTGCGCTGCTCTCACTGCCCTGAGCTGACAGACCACACAGAGACTCTGGACTCACACACTCACCACTGAGACAGATAGACAGGCGCACACACACAACCAGACAGTTCTTACTGACTTTGTTGCTACATACTAAAGAACAAAAAAATACATCTTTTAATCTGTGTGTGGACCTCAGATACTACAGTCATGTCTAGGGCTGACACCTTCTGGTCAGTTGGACGATTGGTTGGTTGTTATGCTCTTGTCCAATCAATGAGAATTCTTGGACAGTCACTGGTATTATTTTAATAAGGAGCTTAAGTTCTTTTTAATCCATTATTGTTGGGGGCATGATATATGAAGGCCTGATTTATAGTATTTTGGAGAAACAGGCTGTTTACTGAACATTTGGCTCCAAACTAACTGACTAGAAACAGCACAAATGGCTACATCACACCCCAGACTTGCCATAGAGATGAATTTCTAGTAGAAAGAAAGTAGTTCCAGTAGATTCTAAAATAGTTCTTATAGATTCTACAGCAGAAAGAGAGTAGTTCCTACATGAAACTGCTCACAACAAGGTCTTGGTGCCATTTAGTCATATTGTACTGGAGAGAAGGCAGACATCTCATGGGCCGATAACAAATAAAATAAAACTGCAACTCACACCAAAAAAATCTAGACAAATAAACAGCACTACAGGCCAGAGGGAAAATATGTATTTCTGACATTGGGGTGAACTGTCCCTTTAATTACTCAAGAGATGAAGTGCAATTTTTTTTTCCCCATCGACCAATCAATTGCTTGAAGAGAAGGTTTTTTCTTTGGTTGACTACAGTCCTCGTAATTTGTTCTGCAAGATGTGACTTGCATGTATGTAATTTGTATGGTACGTGTCTCTTCCTACAGTATAGCCTGCATTTATGTGTGTGTGTGTGTGTGTGTGTGTGTGTGTGTACATGTCCACTGACTTGACATGCTTCTCCAGCAGGAGGATGGCCTTCTCTTTCTCCTCCAGCCTCTTCTTCAGGGAGGCAATCTCCTTCTGCTTCTCTAGCAGCTCCTTCTGGAGACGATAGTTGCTCTCCTCTAGTGTCTCACAGAAGGCCTGGAGGAAGGCAGCAAGGGAGAAAACAGGAACGGAAAACTTTGTTGACCGTGACGAGCAACAGAGGAGAAGTCAAGGGTAACATTTTCGAATGCTGGAACTTTCAGCAAATGCAATAATGCTACATAAATGACAACCCATGTGTAAAAACTATAGTTAAACTGTTTTAAACAGACAAGTTCAAGGTCCTGGCTTGAAAACATTTCCAGGTCAAGTAGGCTGTTTTACGAGGGCGGCTATAGGGCACAAGTGAAACTTGTGACATGTTTACTGCCTGCTGTAACGAGGGTCAGTGTCTGCCCTTGTCACCAAATACCATCAAGCTACTATCCCTGTAGGACTGGGAATCACTTTAAAGGCTTAAGTACAGCCCCCATATGGTACCTGAGGCTTGGTAGTGACTGTGAATACTTCATATCATATTTTATTTTGCTGACTATAAACTCATCTTAAAAACATCAGTGTTTAATGTGGCCCTCTGACTTAACGACCATAAAAGAACTGCATCTGAAATGCAATGTATTTAACAGAGCAGTAAATGAAAACACTGCAGCGACAGCAGAAAAGAATACAGCAGCAAATTAACATTAATGTCATTTTACAGGAGCCCTCAGCACCACAAAAACACAAGACCAGAAATAAAACAGCATATTATTTTTCATGCAGTTTTAACTTCCCATGCTTCCAACTTAAATGCATTTCCTTGTCTTTTTAACTGTGCCTGGGGTTTTTGATATCTCTAATCTCTGTCAGCCAGCTTCATTGTAAAATGGTGGTGACGCAAAAATTTTGTGGCTCTCATGCAGTAGCCGCAGGCTTAAATATCCCCTGATATGCAACAAAGAGTCTGAAGAAAAATTCTGTGTGAACTTTAGATACTGTTGATATTGGCTGCAGTAAACAAGTGGGTGCAGACCATAAATAAAAAGTGAGCTTGTTCGCGGCAAATTCTGCAGTTTGGCGCTACAGGTTACATCTGAAGTCACATGCCTTAACCTAGACCAGTAGTTCCCAAACTGAGGGGTGCCAGAGCTACTGCCTGGATGACCAGGGGAGAACTATAGAGTGCAACAAAGTAGAATGAATATGATTTATGTAGAGAAAATAAACAAACAAGAGTTTGCTGATGTTATCATGCTAATCTTTATGTCACTAAATTTCAACCCAAATCCTTTTTTTTATTAGTTACTTCCTTATTTATTGTTGATTACTGATAATAATTATGGGGTGGAGTGGAGGCCTGAACTGGCTCCTATTATCTATATTTCCAATTCTCAGTTGTTTTATAATCCTTCACGGCCTCTTAGATCCTCTGCTGTTGTTTTTTTAATACCATCTACAATCAGACAAATAAGAAAATTGGTAGCTCAGCCTTTTTTAACTATGCAGCTAAACTATGGAACACTCTAGTGAATGCTGTAAGAGAAGCAAGCTCTGCCAACATTTTTAAAGGAAAACTGAAAAACTATTACTTAAATATTGAGCTTAACTGACTGCTGCTCTTATCTTTTACATATTTTATTGTATTGTTCTCATGTCTACCTTTGTTTTGTTTCTAGTTTCTTAGCATGTGTGTTCTTGGCTTGTTTTTTTTTTTTTTAATTTATTATTCATTTGTTTGCTTGGTTTATCACACAGTATTTTCACTTGTTTTAATTAGCCTATTTTTACTCATTCTCTTCTCACTTTCTTGCAAAACACTTTGAGCTACACCCCTTGTATGAAAGGTGCTACATGAATAAAACAAATACATTTTTAACCATTATTTCTTGACTAATTTTCTTTGGTTTTTCCTAAAGGTTGCTGCATTATTGTTCGATACCCAGTCCTACTACAACGACATGAATCCTTCTTTAAAGGGCCTTGAAGTGAAATGGATAGCAGCACAAGCACAAATACAGACACATAAGCACACATGCCTCCACATATATATTCACACTTACTCTGCTCTCCTCCAGACTGTCAAAAGGTCCAGGTGGGTCATCCAGGCACAGAAACTCTCTCACTGCCAGGCTGTCAAAGAGAGCAAATGTTGTAACATAAATGTGTGTGTTTATTTTTCAGCAGGCAGGTGTGCTGCGTAACATAATACAAAAATACTCAAGCATTTTGCTTGTAGTTATGGCATTAAAAAGCAGGCCTGCTATTTATGATTATTTTCATTGTCGATTAATCTGCTGATTATTTTTTCCTCAGTTAATCGATAAGCTGTTTGGTCAATAAAATGTCAGAAAAAAGTGAAAATGTTGATCAGTGTTTCTTAAAGCCCAATGTGATGTCCAAAAAATGTTTTCAGTGTCACAGAGGACTGAAGAAAACTAAAAATATTCACTTTTGAGACACTGGAATCAGAAAATCAGACCCTTTTTTCTTAAAAAACGAGGCAAACCAATTACTCGATTATCAGAATAGTTGGCAATGAACTTAGTAGTTGCTATTTAATAGATTAATCGATGCAGCTCTATTTGAAAGCAGGAATTATCAACTACTACTGTAGATGACCACTTTTCAGAACACATAGTTTACACAAAAAGGTTGTCACATACCAGTTGGCAATATCCTTATGTGCAACAAGGTTTTGCAAAAAGGCCTGCAGTCCCAACTGTCTGTCTTCCAGGAAGTCGCTGTCATAATTATCTTTGAACCACCGCTTAGGAGGCAGGGAGAGGCGGAAGCCTGGGAACATCTCCTTCAACTACACACATACACACACACACACACACACACACGATGGAATGAGTATCACATGATCTCGCCTACAACTGCAGTTACAGTAAAAGAATATACTCTTCAGTGTTAAAGATAACATGAGGTCTTTGACATACGTGGACATAATGCAGAGACAAAATTATACATTTCATATAAAGTCTAGATTACATTGTTATCGTTTTTTCTGCATAAATACATGATTATGTATTTCTCATTAGCTCAGTTTAACTAAAACAAGGTTGTTTTTTGTGAAAATGACCTTCAAAAATTATGATTAACAGGAAACATGGGGTAAGACAGTTTCCTCATGTCACTAAATTGAATTGCGTATGTGTGTACTGGTACAGTCATAATGCTGTGGATGACAACCTGCACTGTGAAGGTGCCATACTTCTGTCAAGTACAGCTAGAGCGAAGCATTCTTGCCAACACAAATATGTTAAAGATTTTTTTTTTTTTTTAATCTGGTACAGATAAATTAATAAATAAAAAACATTTGATGTTGATTGGAATGGAAATAGTTCTTTAAACCTGAGTACACAGCAAAAAAAATAAAATGTACAGGACATGGTATTTCACGGAAGGGGAAGCAATTGCATCATTACAGCAAAATATTAGGAAAATAACTGTGCAGCAAAAAGCACAACTGGCTCTTGAAAAGCCTGTAAATTGCATTTGCATGGCATTCTCTGATCCCAGTCATGGGAGCTAAGAAAACAAAAATTATATTGATAACTCTTATATCACCTGCAGCCTCATTCTGATGTATGACTGACAGGAGGAACATGCAAAACCAGACAGCATCTGACATTTCAGCCTGGTCTCCAGCAGTGCTGCTCAGTAGGAAGGTGGAATGATTGACAACTGTGCAAGGTTCACAATATCTAGAACAAAGTGGTTATTTGGCCAGATTTTGGCAGCATCGTGGTTTGGACCATATAGTGCATTCACATGGACAGCAGGGAAGAGGATTGTATTTGGGTTGGTCTGATATGTCTCTGTAGATGTTGTGCAACTTTTTTCTGACATGAAACTAGGGCTGAATGATTTTGAAGACACCCCAGGACACCTCTGCAGCACCACAATATTTAGTTTAGAATGGTATTTTGACACACAGTCAATAGACTGCAGATCCCCGCCAGGCAACAGATGGCAAAGCACCTGCTGAAATGCCAACCAGTGGCGATTTGAATGACGTTTTTTTGTATAGCATATTTTAGTATAGTCCTTTTTGAATGACACCGTTAAGCAAAGGGCTGCAGGTCAGAATCGAACCAGGGCCACTGCTGAGGACTCAGACTCAGTGCATGGGCACATCATCTACCAAGTGAACCAAGGTGTCCCAGTTTAAGTTTTTCTTTTAGAGAGAAGTATGTGTTTTTGTATGTATGGTATAGTATGGCATGGTATTGTATGGTATAGTATGGTATGGTATTGTAATGGTATTATAACCGAAAGTCCAGAGTTCACCTAACTGTAGTTACTTAATAAGGAAACAATTAATAGGACCATAAGTCCAAACTTTTCAATTTAAGCATTGATATTTATCTAGAACATTTTGTTATTTATTATAACAATATAATACATATAGAAATCTATATTGATGTTGCCTATTTATAGGTAGGAACCAGTGTAACTAATCTGGTCAACACTCTTCAGTGCTCAGCGATATGATTATTAAATCCTTAAAACAGATGAATGTAGATTAAGACAAAGCTGTTAACTGCATGTTGTCAGCTTTTGGAGATGTTGCACTGATGACAAACCCTGATTTCAGTTTACTCAGCGGGAGGTGGGATGGTGTGTGTGTGTTCATGTATGTGCACCATCTTGTTTTCACACTTGGTAGCCTGAGCCTTGTGCATAAACTTGGAGCGGAGCAATGTTGGAGGAGGTCCAAGCTACTACTCAAATAATGTTTGGCATCAGCCACCCAGTGTGGAGGCTGTGCTGCATATTGAAAACCTGATCATGCGTTGACCATGATGTGTTTTTGCTGCCATTTATCTCAATGTGCATGTTTGGCTTGTCAGTAAAGTTCATACAAAGCAGGCAAGCTCTCTTAAATAACTGGAACTGTCATTGCTTTTTGCAATAATGATGATGAACACATAGAAATATCATCCAAATATTTGTGTTTCTGTGTCTCAGTGGTTAAAAATGCACCTAATGTCAAAACGTTTCCAATCAGTTAAGTGTATGGCCAATGAGGCCTGTATAATTACGTTAAATGCTTGGCAAAATAGCATCAAGGACAGCGTGGAGTTTACAGCTGCCTCTGTGGAAAAGCCACAGGAATGGAGGAAAGGATGTCCACACCCCCTCCTGTTCTCTCTCCGTGTTGAATGTAGGGTGTTCCCATCTCTTGTGTGTATTTCTTCTTGCCTGAGGTTACTGTGTCTGCATTAGTAATTGAATTGGAATAATAGTCTTAATGATTTTTTTGCAAGCCGATAGCAATCATTTTGTAGCTTACTAACCATCATTTTTTTTAGGTAGGTTCTTTTTCTTCTATCATCACATGGCTTTACTTTCCCTCGGTAATCTGTAACCAGACTGTCTTTCCCGAAACCACGAGAGACCTGTTTCCCTTGTTGGCTCGGGCCTTTTGGCTATTTGGGAACAGAGGGCCTCTTTGTGTGGCTCTAATCACTTCCACCGCGCACTCAAAAACAAAAGAAAGCATGCTGAAAGCGATAACTTGATAGTCACAAACAGGGTCTGCAAACAAGGACGGGTGATCACAAAATTAAGCTTCAGATAGGCGTTCCCTTTCTTTCCACACAAACATATGCACAGAGAAAACACCCAAACACACCTTGTCATTGAGTCTGGAGAAGTCTGTGTACCTTCTAAAAACAACCCAGCTCTCTTCTGGAGTCTTCCTCACCAGTACCTTAAATACCTGCAGCAGAAACAGCACGCACCGCACGCACGCATGCACGCGCACGCACACACACACACACACACACAGTTTTAAACCCTTGTTCACAACTGCAGAAATATAGAGGTGTTTTTTTTGCCAGTTGGGCTTAAATTGTGATTACAACTGGGCATGACATAAAACAACACAATAAAGTAAACAAGTTTTAACTGAAGACCAACACAACATAGACGAGAGCAGCCCATACATCATGCCCCGATCCCTTTTTGGGTAAAAGCAGCCCTTCTAATTTAGCAAATAATACATTATGTCATTGCCAATCAACAATTGGTCCTGTTATATAAAAATCGGGGTTGATGAGTGGACAAATCTGACATATACAACTACTTTATTAAATCGCCAGGTAATGTATTTCTGTCATCTGTCACTTTTTCTGTTGTTAAGAGACTTTATTTTTCTGATATGGTAATAAACTAATAAACCACTGTCTTTTTTACTGCAAGTCAAGAAATGTAATAAACAGGTCTGTTTTAGCTCGACTTAAAAGGTTACTTTATGCCGTTTACAAGGTTACAAGAAGACAGATCAGCTCAATTTATGTGAATTATTAACATTAAAATACCCTCTGCTCCTGGCAGTCTTTCAAGCGGACAGACTCAATTTTAAAAGCAGGTGTTTTATGGTATGGCCATATTTTTTCACAGTAAAAACTGCAGTTACAGACTCTTTTCTGATTCATTTCTATCTACAGACACATTTACTCAGTAACATCATTAACTAACCTGTGATGAAGTGTTATATCTTCATCTTATGTTATTATGTGGTATTATGTGTTATATCTTCAGATCTTATATATCATGATATGAGCCAAGATATCTTCTTAGATTTTGGATATTGTTACATTGTGGTATGACTTAAGTGTTGTCTTTTCTTAAGTGTGGTCGTTCTCAAGACAAGACAAGGACATGACATTTGCATGCTCTCATGAAACGTCCTCCTTGCTAAGTTGACATGAAGGACTGTTCAGTCTTTTTTTGTTTTTTGTTTTTTTTTACAATTCATGTTAATTATTCCGTCCTTCTTCTACTCTCTGTGCGCTGAGTAAATATTGACATTAGATTTTAATCTTGAGTATGCAGTCATGCTGCGTGCTTGTCCTTAGTGACCATGTCTTTATCTCATCAGTTAAAGTGTCAAAGTGTTGTCCTGTCAGTACAACTCTAGGCAAACTGACAAATATATTCACATATCGCAGCATTTAACACTTGGCTTGTTGTGCCACATATACTACGCAAGTTCCAAAAAGTCTTCATGATCTCATCCAAGTTAATTATCTGGCTTCATACCGTGAACTTGGCCCTCTCCTCCATGACCTCATATCCTAGCACAGTTGGGGTAATCGGCCTCTCCTCAGCTTGCTGACTCCCAACAGGATCCGATATGGAACGGGGGCAGCTGGAGTACTCTATGGAGGGCTCCAGAGTTCCGTTCACCCTGGCCCGCGTCACAGGGCTCTGGGGTGGTGGTGGCGTCCTGCTCCGGCTGCCTCTGTCCATGCAGCGGGACTGGCGCTGGGAACCTAATCCTCCACATCCTCTTCCGTGGTCGTCCGCGGCCGCCCTGGTGACAGAGGAACAGGACGAGTTGCTAGAGACACTGCCTAGTGATGATGCTCGCTGTGCCCGCCTGAGCTTGCTGCTGCCTCCTGACAAGGCTCTGTCCATGGGCACAGGAACAGGCACGAAGGGTGATGCCATCTTCCTGAGCTGCGTGCTCCTGCCCAGCCACCGCAGTAGTCCAGCAAGGTTCCTCACACCGACACTGACCTTGCCTTACTTCAGAGGTGCTGTGTGATAATGAGGAGAAGCAGTAATGCTCACCCTGAGGGGCTGATGAAGACTCTGAACATCCTGTTCAAGAAAAGACAAGAATAATCTGTAATGATCATTGTATTTATCATGATCAAAACTCACTACAAGCTTTCCTAAATGGGATTTTCATAATTCCCTTGAAGGACCGGTGTGTAGGATTTAGGGCCCAACTGATGCTGGACTTTTGGGGCTGATGCCGATATTAGGGAGTAAATAAATTCCAATAGATATATACTGACATAGCTATACCAATGCTCTTCATACACGTATACATGAATAAACACACTTAACAATTTAACAATGAATGTTATTGTCTAAAATGATATTAGGGCACTGAAATAGTAAACTTTCACTAGTATTTTTAATATTTATAAATAGCTATGAAGATTAAAACAAGAATGCAGCAAAATATGTGTATATATTAAACCTGAATTGAGAAAAGGATTAAATATATTATATAAAAATGCTTCCTTTTAAGCTAACAGATAAAAACAATTGACAAAAGTTATATATTTGCAAAAGGCTGTACACTGACTATACACTAATGAAAACATACTTATGAATATCATATTCCATTACTGCCATAATCTGTCAATAATCCCCTGTAAATCTTACACACTAGACCTTTGAATTTACACCAGTGGAGTAGAATCTGTCAGCAAACATCATCCTGAAATAAGGGTACCAGACTGTGAAGGCTGATAAATTATTGACATGAGCCACATGCCATCTATAATTTATGGATTTGTGCATTATGTGTAAAATTCATGATGGAAGAAAAAGCCTGTAAAGATCTGTTGATAATCAGTGTGTCAGATCATCTTGTCAATTGATAAGCTTTTATCTATCGGGTTCAATTGAAGTCTGACCAGCACCAGTGACAGCTACACAAAGGAGCCATGCTGCTTTGATTTGACATAAAGAAAGAGGAACCTGGATGTTGATTATGAAGGAAAGTGGGGACTGAAATCGATTTCTTTTCATACTGAGAGACTGTCAGCTACCTGCCAAGCATGTTCACGTTAATTAAGCATCAGTGGATCTTAGAGAAGTCAGCCCTGTGCCAAACGAAAATCCTGAAAACATTCTGATCATGTACATTTCAGTGGGTGTATAGAATAAGTAGGAAGGATAAAAAGGTAAAGGTGTAAACAACATTACATAAGTTCTTGCTCGTGCTGCTCAGTCACTCTTAGGCTATTTTGGTGCGCTTAAGAAACAAATATGACGACAGGAGCGGGGCTGGAGCCAACATGACAACAAAACACTGGCTGCTTCATACTTTTAAGTCACGTTTTTCAAAGTCAACTGGCTGACGACGTGGCCAGCGTTTGGTAGACGAAGTTAGCAAGCGAGCTAACCTAGCAGCGATAAATGACGTCCTTCTACTGAACAGTACGAAGCCCATTAACAAAATGAGGCAGTGTAGTCAGTGAAACATTGACCCTGTTTTTCGGTTCTGACACAACTGGTGGCACCGGTGGCTCAGACTTTAGACACTTTAGTAAACACTGTGTTATAAGTAACCACCAGGAAACCCTGTCACAAAAAAATCATTTTAGAGAAACTGCAAGAGCTAGCTAACGTTAGCTAGCTGACTAATAACAGTCCAAACAAAGTAGGCTAACTAAAATTTCATTGAAATAAGAACTGCTTATGATATCAAATTGTTGCCGAATCGAGTATTAACTCCTCATATTTGGTAAAATGTCTTATTTGATTTGATTAAATGTATTTTAACGATAATAAATATGGCTACCCTAAATCCTCAAGTTTTTTGAACGATGTTTGGCGTGTCCTCTATCCCACTGAAAGACCCTGAGATACAAGGCTATCACATTACCTTCACGTTAGCCTGTAAGCTAGGACGGGCAGCCTCTGTGGACAAAAGCTAAGATGACGCAATGCTGACACGATTTTCTCTTACCGTGGAATCCAGTGTTTTTCCCGCTTCAGAAAATCATTTTATCATACACATAAAACCCAGAGTGTGATTGCCCTGTTCCTGTTTATCCACTGCACGATCTCCTCCCCTGTCCACTTCATGTTAGCTCAGTGAATTCAGACCATGGCTACTGCAGTGCGTCAGGATGGCCAGGTGAGGGCGCTGTAACACACATAATATTGTAGTGCACTGCACTGTAGCACTGACTGTACAGTGGCAAAAAAGCAGAACATGCTCACACTGCTCAGCATGTAATAAGCGTTTAATCATCTTCAGTTAATCCCGTAGATAATAATGATACTACTACTATACTATACTATACTACTACTCTACTACTAACTACTAACTAATAATAATATAATAATAATAATAATGATAGTAAACTTTATTTAATAGCACTTTCTCAAAACAAAGCTACAAAGAGGTTACAAGACAAAAATAAAAATGGTAGACAAACAGTGATTAAAAAGAGGTAAGGTAAAGGTATACAGCATTTAAGGGAAAATTCAGCACTCTTCATGTGGATGAACAGTTAGTGTTGATGACAAATGTAGTCAAGTGAACCGATAGATCCTCAGTGCATGCTATATTGAACATGAAAAGTGAATTCTCTGTCTCACCAAGCTGTGCAGTAGTGCCTACATGCACCAGGATGCATTGCGAGCAAGCTTGTGATGCTTACACCAATGTTGCAGTGCTATTATTACCCTGGCCGTTAGCTATTACTTTGTTGGCCAAAACATACTGGTAAGTGACATAATCATCTGGAACGCCCCCTAGCTACTTAAAGGCAGAGACTACACATCTTCCTGAAAGAACTACAGGCTGAGGAATTTATTGCTTCAACTGACTAAATTTACCATCAACATTGACTGACATCCATATGAAGTTTCCCTTAAGCAAAAACAGCTACATGACAAAAAGTAAACAATACAAAACAATACAAAAAGATCTTTGTATTTAAAAAAAGGGCTTTAAAGTCAGACTAAAACCTCTGTAAAAGCACAGTTAGAATTTTTAAAAGAGATTTAAAACAGGATAAGGAGTTTGCCAGTCTGATCTCCTTGTTTCAAATAGTGGGGGTCCTAATACAAAAGTCCTGGTCATCCTTGGTCCTCAGCCAGGATCGTTGGATAGCTAACAGAGCTTTGGCTGAGGATCTCAGGTTATGAACAGTTATGTAGTTTTCATATTGTTCCATCACCTGAAAAAAAAGACTGATGGCAAATAATGTAACACTGTTGTCAGCCTCTCAAAATTTAATTTAACTGCAACTGAGGATGAATTAAGCAGTCTCGGCCTAAGAGAAGAAGCTGCTCATCAGTCTGGCGGTAAGGCAACAGATACTCATATATCTCTTGCCAAACGTCAGCAGGGTGAACAGGTTGTGGCTGGGGTGGGTATGGTCTTTTAGTATCCTCCAGCTCTGCACAGGCACCTTTTCTCCCTGATATCACTGATGTTTGGTACGATGGGTACCAGTGAGGTTCTGACCAGTACTTGGCACAGGAATTTTGTCTTCTTAGGTTTCTCAAGAAAAACAGCTGTTTCTGAGCTTTCTTAATCAGGGTGGAGATGTATGATGTCCATGTATAGTTCTCTGTTTTGTTAGAATTTTCTCACCATATTGTTGTATCAGAAGAAAAAGGGAAAGGTGTTTGTTCAGATTTCTGTTCTGTCATTGATTTATTAGGTATTTCACTGGAAAACTGGCTGGCTGTGGCTTAAGAGGAAGTGCGAGTCATTGATCCCTTGCTCCTCCAGTTTGCAGGTCAGAGTGTGCTTGGGCAAGATACTGAACCACAAATTGCTCCTGAGGGCTGTGCCAAGGGTGTGTGTGTGTGAACAATTGAGCATAAAATCATTGTGGGGCACTTTAGATACAAAGTGCTGCATCGCTCCTGATGAAAAGGTTGGCACCTTGCATGTCATCCGCAAACTTCAGAACAGAATTTTCTCCATGTCAGGTGCAGCGGTCATCCTGGTCATCCTTGGTTCTCAGCCAGGATCGTTGGATAACTAACGGAACTTTGGCTGAGGATCTCAGGTTACGAACAGTTATGTAGTTTTCATATTGTTACATCACCTGAAAAAAAAGACTGATGGCAAATAATGTAACACTGTTGTCAGCCTCTCAAAATTTAATTTAACTGCAACTGAGGATGAATTAAGCAGTCTCGGCCTAAGAGAAGAAGCTGCTCATCAGTCTGGCGGTAAGGCAACAGATACTCATATATCTCTTGCCAAACGTCAGCAGGGTGAGCAGGTTGTGGCTGGGGTGGGTATGGTCTTTTAGTAGTATCCTCCAGCTCTGCACAGGCACCTTTTCTCCCTGATATCACTGATGTTTGGTACGATGGGTACCAGTGAGGTTCCGACCAGTACTTGGCACAGGAATTTTGTCTTCTTAGGTTTCCTCAAGAAAAACAGCTGTTTCTGAGCTTTCTTAATCAGGGTGGAGATGTGTGATGTCCATGTATAGTTCTCTGTTTTGTTAGAATTTTCTCACCATATTGTTGCATCAGAAGAAAAAGGGAAAGGTGTTTGTTCAGATTTCTGTTCTGTCATTGATTTATTAGGTATTTCACTGGAAAACTGGCTGGCTGTGGCTTAAGAGGAAGTGCGAGTCATTGATCCCTTGCTCCTCCAGTTTGCAGGTCAAAGTGTGCTTGGGCAAGATACTGAACCACAAATTGCTCCTGAGGGCTGTGCCAAGGGTGTGTGTGTGTGGACAATTGAGCATAAAATCATTGTGGGGCGCTTTAGATACAAAGTGCTGCATCGCTCCTGATGAACAGGTTGGCACCTTGCATGTCATCCGCAAACTTCAGAACAGAATTTTCAGGTGCTGCGGTCATGAACAGGAGGCGACTAAGCACCTATCCACCTATCTGAAGTGCGGGGGGGGGGGGGGGGGGGGGGGGGGACTTATCAACTTATCATTAATTATCAAAGCTACCAAGGTCCCAATCAAACACCTCACAAACCTAATTAATTATATCTTTCAATGAATCCATACACAGAAATGCTGTCAGAATGTTTAATTCATGAGAGTCTCAGAGCCTCCCAACTAACCTGGACTATTCCAGGATCTTCTGTGCATCTGAAGGAAATGGTCAGGAAGACAGTAGACAACTCATGTAAACAAACAGCTTGGTATGGTGTGCAGACTGTTGAAAATTAAGAGAAGTACCTCAGCTGTGGTGAAAAAAGGAGGAGGATACTAAAGAACCAGTTACCAGCCTGTTCACCCTATTGCCATCCGGCAAGAGATACAGAGGTATCCACCATCCTAGTGCCATACCACCACACTTCAAAACAGTGTCATCCGACAGTTTATTTTCAAGACTTATTATTTATTCAAGGACTGAAAATGGGGAAGAACAAGGGATGTGGTGGGCCCCAATCCACCCCTGCTAAACTGTCTGGGCATCTGTTTGTGAGAAAGTCCAATATCCAATTCCAGAATGTGGTACTCGGGCCTGACCTGACACACCAGATGGTTTGGCACACAGAACTGTTAGGGAAATTGTCCTTAGAAACGGTTTGGAGTAGGGCAGGCAAGAAGGATTCATGCATGATGTTGTGATCTCTTGAATCCAGCTGCCTCGCAAGGTAAACTCAGGTCCAGAGTGTTAAGTTTGCCCCCCCAACTTCGTGGGGGGAAATCAACCAACAGCATTCTGATGTAGGTGTTGTTTTCCTCAAGGTGAGTGAAGATCGAGTGGAGGGCGGTGGAGATGACATTCTCTGTGAATCCGTTGGTTCTGAATGCAAGCTGGTGAGGGCCTAGGCTGGATCCAGTGCCCTCATAAATTTGATAATAACATTTGTATGCTGATGTTTCTGGAGATTATTGTTTTGTCTTCATCTCTGCAGCCACCGATTCACCAATCCATAACTTTTCTGTATCAGTTTGTTCTGTTCTGTCTGTGGTTAGCACACTCTTACAGTGCACACCCACGGGAACAAGACAACACCCAAACTATGACATAGTTGGGTGTGGCTTTGACTCACTGATTTGATTTTTAGCAACTTTCTCAAGCTGTGGCAAGACCCAGTTGATCTTGGGTGTGTCACAGTGTGAAATAAAAACAGAGGTGGCTCAAAAAGTCTTCCTATAACTGAATCCTTCTGGATCACTTGCTGACGTGAAGAAGAGTATCTGACAGTAAGTACAGGCCGAACATTGTTGTCAGTTGATCTTGCTGATGAGAGTGATAGCTAAAGATAACAGGCTTCAGCAGGCTTTAATACCCAGCAGTTCTTGAATTATGCTATTTTCACCTGGTTTCCAAAGGCAACAGAGTTTGAATAGGAAGGAGCAATGTCTGTGTGTTTTTAACTGAATGTGGTGACATTTCACTTTTGTTTAAAGATCTAAATCAACACTGATTTCGATTTATTGGTGAGTTAAAAAATCACGCTGCAAAGTTGCAAAATAAAACACCAGTTAAAAGAGTTTTCTAAATGTTTGCATGAGCTGCTCAATTTTTAGATATATATTTGGGTGGGGGTGGGGGGCTATGCCTTTATTTGACAGGTCAGTGAGGACAGGAAAGGGGATAGAGCGAGAGAAGGACAGCAGCAAAGGGCTGCGGGGAGGAGTTGCACCCACGGCTGCTGCAGAGAATTCATAGCCTGGTACATAGGGCGTATACTCTACCAACGATGCTACTAGGCTGCCAAAGCAGTTTAAAGGGACAGTTCACCACAAAATTAAAAAAAAAATTCTTGCCTGTAGTGCCATATATCCATCTATACTGTTTTGGTGTGAGTTGCTGAGATGTCTGCCTTCTCTACAATAGTAAATGGCATTAGTCTTGTGGTGCTGAGAGTACCAAACAAACACATTTGAAAAACTCAATAGCAATGTCTCTTTCCAGACATCACAACACGGTTATTCTAAATAATCCACAGATCTTGTTGTGTGATGTTTCATGTAGTAACTACTTTCTTTCTGCAGTAGAATCTACCTTTCTAGTAGTAAGAAATTAGTTACATGAAACTTCTCACAACAAGGATTGTGGATTATCTTGAGTAACCAGGCCAGGATATTTTTTATAGACACTGGTTTTGAATTTTTCAAAGGTATTTTTTGGTGCTTTGAGCACCACAAACTGAGTGCCATCCAGTTCCATTATACTGGAAAGAAGGCAGACATCTCTATGGTTGAGATCTCCAAAACTCTGCAACTCACACCAAAACGATCTAGATAAACAACACTACAGGCCAGAGGAAACATATATATGTATTTTTGATAGTTGGCAAATTAAACCAAGAGACATCCAGCTTCACTGAAACACTCACTCCTTGAGCATCTTCATGAAAAGTGCAAGAATACAGAAGAAAAAATATTCTCACCTCTTCCTGTGGCTGAAAATGAGACTGATGGCTACCAATTTCAACTAAAAACTATTTATGTGTCACATAATCTGGGAATCTTGTCCAAATGGGAGGGTGTAACTTGTCAGATAGAAAGATGTGCTACAGTTTATAATGTGATGAATAATTGTCTGCTGTCTTTTCTTTGTATTAGACAAAATGGCAACATCAACCCCTCTATCCAAGGCCAACACCACCTTCTGTCTGGATTTGTTCAAAAAGCTGAGTGATAACGACAAGACCGCAAATGTCTTCTATTCTCCGCTCAGCATCTCTTCAGCCCTGGCTATGGTGATGATGGGGACCAGAGGCAACACACACACTCAAATATCAGAGGTACAACACACACTGCGAAAAACCAACAGTACAAAAGTTGCAGTTGTCGAGCAGAACACACCCATTAGGACCAGTTTTGTGTTTACACAGTCAGAAATGCAAATGTCATGTAGTCTGTAAATCATTTGGTTGGAATTGCGCCACAACCATTCACTTACATTGTTTGGAAGATTCTGCAACACCGTTTTCCTGTGAAACTCCAGCAGTGTTATGTGGGTGAGTAGATAATGACTGAATTTTCATTTTTGGGTGAACTACCTCTTTAAGTCTTTACCTGAAAAACTTCTGGCAGAGTGAGGTGTGGCAGGAGAGGGTGTGTGGCAGGAGACGGTGCCTGCACATTCTTTAATTACTCATTCTGCCTACCAGTGCCATCAAAACTGGTTGGGATCTGTTCTGTTCTGACTCAGGTTACAAGAAGAGGAATAATTGCATTGTTCCATAAGAGGCAGACAGCAAAAATGATCAGCATAGTGAGGCAGCAAAACCAAAATGAGAGTGAACTCATAAACTAGTAAAGATTCACAATGAACAATGGAAAGAAGAGATTTGGTCCAAACCAAAGCTCAGAAACTACGTTCAAATCAAAGAGGGGTTGCACACAGAGCATTATATAACTTTTAATTTGAAGAGGAGACAGAGGTCTCTTTGTGCCCAGTTGAGATCTGGTACCCTTCCTCTGGCTATCGAAGCAGGCAGATATAAAGGTATTCCAGAGGAGCAACGTATATGTGTTCTTTGTGAAGAGAATATCATTTCTGTTCCTTTGCCCTGTATATTGTGATTTGATTCTGTTTGAAAAAATTCAGTGGAAAAATCCTGATCTATTTTGGTTGTCTGAAGGTGAGATGTTGCGTTGGCTTTTTAATGAGGAGAACTTTGCCTTGGCAAGATTTGTGGAAGATGCTTGGCACTTAAGACAGAGAACATTGTATCCAACATAATAAGAGGTCTCTGGCTGTCTGGCTGTCGTTGGCTGTTCTGAAATGTATGCTTTTCCTCTTTTTGGAATTTGTGGTCTTGTTGTTATTGATTTGTCATGTGGCCATCCAGGCTGTTGTTATGTTTAGTGTCTTGTAAGCCCATATGGGCTGGGCACCAAAATCAATCAATCAATCAATCAATCAATCAATCATAAATTTGTGCTTGCCATTTTGACTGTGTTTGAGCTCAAAAAGATTTTGCTTTTTGTGTTTTTTTTTTCCAGAACAAGTTACCTTCGATTTTTATGAATTATAAACAAAGAAATAAAACCGCAAATCTCTTTTGCAATTTTCACTTGCTTCTGCAATTTCGTTGCAAAAAACGCCTAAAAACATTGCAACATGTATTGCAATGTTTTAGAAAAGCTGCCATGAAATCAGGCATTTTAGGCCACAACACTCCCATAAAACAGCCTGCAAAATCCTGGAGGGACTGACATGTAGTGCAATACATATGTAATTAAAATTGTGTGAGATTAAAAAAAACCAAAAACATGATTTTGACTTCATGAGAACTTTAACAGTGATCCAAATAATAAGAGAAACTACCATTTGCATCCCCAGGTCCTCGCCTTCACTGAGCCGGATCAGCTGAGGCAGGAGGAAGCAGAGCAGTCGAAGCAGGAGGAAGGAGAGCAGTCAGCGATGCAGTCGCAGTCACGGATGCAGTCGCAAATGGAGACACGAAGGATGATACAGCAGCAGATACAGCAGCGCTCCAGACTGCCAGCGTATCTGCAACAGGTGCTAACAAAGCCAAAATTAAAGGAATGAAAAATGATTCAGGCTTGGTGGTGTCATCTGGTGAGGAAATCTACAATTTTGGTTCCAAAGTATTTCACACACAATATCCCACTGCTTTGCTTGCCAATTTCCAAAATCTTGCTGCATCATCAGAATTTGGTCATATGAAGAGTAATGTGAAGTGTTTAAGTATTTAAACAAGTAGATTTGTGCTGCAGATGGAAAAGTCAACATAATGATAGGTAAACAGTGGGTGACTGTGTGTATAAATGCTTTTTCAAAAGCTTCCACATGGTATATTGATGTAAGTAGTTTGTCTGTTTGGTCTGTTTTTGCTCTTTTCCATATTCTTTTCAAAAGGTGCTGGGGGTGTCATAAAGAGAAACTGAAACTTCTGAAAACGTCGATTGTGGGAGGTTTTGCCGATGGCTATTCTAATTACAGTTAATTGTGAAAACAGACACCGAAATCATCCATTTTATGTCATTATTATTGGGGAGCATTGCTTGTTGTCCTTGCACATTAGCACAAACTGACTGATGTAGAAGGACAATAGCATGAGATAACAGAAGGAAACAGAAATGACATTTTTGGCCCAGAAAAAGAAAATATACGTTCATTAATTAGCTCACTGTAACCAATGATAGCTGATTTTATTGTCTGTTCTCACAATTTAACAGGTAAGCTGACAACAAGACCTATGATTCCTGTCAACATAATACAAAGTTGTCCCTCATCTATCATTGGCTCAGTGTGTCTTTCTAACTTGCAGGTCTTCTATGGTTGTGGTCTTTTGCAGTGCCTGAAACCTAGAAACGGTAAAACTGATGTCCACGCAAAGTTTTCCCAGCTGCTGAGGGAGCTCAACAAAGAAGACGCTGAGTATGCCCTCAGCATCGCCAACAGGCTGTACGGAGAGCAGTCCTACAAGTTTGTTGAGGTGTGTGTGAGAGAGCATATTGTGCTCTGCATGAATCAAGTAATTGGTGAGAGAGGGAGTGAACTGCAGCCCTGTAATTTAGTTCTGTGGATAAATATAACACGGCCTTAAACTCAAACATCCCAGCTACCTTTACCTAAAAGGAACCAGTTTGGTTTATAACAGATGGAAAGTTTTGGAACCAGAAAACATTGCATTTGAATGTGACAATTAGATTTGCCATCTAGACAAAAATGCCTGCTTGTAAACAGTATAAACGATTTTCAGTGAAATCACTTAATTGAGTTTATTTAAAACTGTTCGGACAGTTTAACTGTCTGAAAAGCCCTCAGTATTTTTAAACCTGGACTCTATTTTCCCATGTTTTTGTGCCCAAGTGACTAATGGGTACAACAATGTGTCCAGTATTGATGGAGCCAGCAGAAGCAAAACTGAACTAGAACATAATCCCTTTGGGCAAATATGCACACTCAAAGAAAGTCCAATAAAAGTGTTTATTTTTGTCACTAACAGGCTCAGATTATTATTATTATTGTTATATAACATTATGGACAGGGTTGCTATAGAGATATACTGTTTTTAATGAGTAAAATATATTTTGCTTAACCAGAAACAGCTGTGTTATTGCTCTTATATGAAGTAACCAGACTCCCTTTACAAAACTGTAATTTTAACATTGCCATCATCACTTGAACTCGCAGAAACAAAATAACACTTATGAAAACCATCTTTGTTCATCTTTCCACTGTTCCATAATCATCGACTCTGGTTGTTTGGTCAAAATAAGCCCTTGAATCACTGCGTTAGATGTGAAAATATTCTGGCTGTATATGCCTTTTCTCTCTGCTGCTTCTTTGTTGTCTCACCTCCCTCTCGCTCCTCTCCTGATATTTTCACATCTAATGTGGTGAATTTAGGCTTTATTTTGACCAAGCCAGAGTTGGTGATTGTTGGAACAGTGGAAGGTGAACCTAAGATGTTTTACTTTGTTTCTGTCAAGTTTGAATGATGAGCACAACAATGAAGATGTTAAAATTTCAGCCTCAGGCAATCATAAGGACTGAGCGAGTTCAGCTCTCCACTAATGTTGCCTTTATTTCAAAATAAGAGAGTGCTTTTCCTTTATTGGCGAATGTGAGTATTTAACTGTGGTATGCATATTCATATGTGCTATTTATGATTTTTAGGAGTACTTGGCAGATACCAAAAAGCACTACAGCACTGAGCTGGAGCCCAAGGACTTCAGCACAAACTTTAATGAAGCCAGGGTCCACATCAATCGCTGGGTGGAGGATAAGACACAAGGTAGGTCTCACATTAACATACACACACTCATCAATACATAGATTGGGAGTTAAATCCAGGGCCCCTTGCCAAGGCCTTCTTCATCTCAGAACGACTTTCTTTCTTGAAAGAAAGTCTTCCTTGTCTCCCTCCTTAGCCTTAGTGCTTCTAGTACTTGTAATAGAAAAAGAAGTTTTGGATGAAACCGTTGCCAAAGCCTGTTGATGATGATGGCCTTGTTCATTTCTGTTCACCAGGTAAAATCAAGGACTTGCTGTCCGAGGGAGTGTTGACCGAAATGACCAGGCTGGTGCTGGTCAATGCCATCTACTTCAAAGGCAACTGGGCCACAAAGTTTGATGAAGCTGGAACTACTGATGCTGAGTTTAGAATAAACAAGGTAACGCTGCTCAGAGACAACACTGGATGGAGGAGGAACAAGAGCAGCACTCTGGGTTTATGAAGTGATTTTGCAGGACAGGACGCAGTTTACATGAGGTCTGTGATACTGTCTCTGCCATGTACAGTGTACTCTGATAGAAGATTGTTACAAAGCTGTGTTGATTTAGCTGGATGGAAATTTACAGCTCGAAGGGAGAATTGTCATTATGTTGTATCTACCAGTTTGATTTGCTGCAGCTAACAGCGCCAGGTAAAAACAAAACTACTGATGTGCAAACTGCACCTGATCAGAAAAGCCCATTTTAGTCCATCTACTTTGAGGACATGGATACAAATACAGCATGAATATTGAAGGCAGAACATTAGTTTTATTTTAGCTCTTGGAGGCATTTGATGTCTGCACAGTAGTGACTGGTGTTGGAGTTGTGGTTTTGAGTTCCCACCCACACAGCGGGCTGTTTATAATTGTATCATAAAATAACTAATTAAAAAGATAAGATAAGATAAGATAATATAAGATAAGATATATAAAAATAATATAATAACATTTTTTTATTTATACAATAATATATATACATATAATTTTAAAATATACAAGAAATATACACATAAACTACATACACTATATACACCTTTCACTAATATTAACATATGGATATATGTATTGGAAATTGTGCAGGATAACTGTATAAAAGTGTTATGTAACACACATGGTGTGTAGCATTATACTAAAAGAAAAGAAATCTAAATAATTATTGCCATAGAAATAATTCACATAAGAAATTTACAGGATGGTTTCACAGTATGAAGATATTACACGGGCTGATCTTACAGTAAAGATAAAAGTGTACGGTATATTGCAGAGGATAACTGCACATTAGAGTAACTGCATGTATATATAGAATAAAATTACTGAATTATTGATTACTGAGAGGACTGTTTTGTTTTGTCTTTAGAAAGATACTAAGCCGGTGAAGATGATGCACCAGAAACAGGATTTTCCTATCATCTCCATTCGTGAGGTCAGCTGTCAGGTAATGTCCATGTTTTTCAACAGTAAGGTTTTGTCCATGTCTGTTTGCCATGTGATTTGATATTTAAATAAATTGTGAACAGATTATAATGACATATGGAAGACAGATTTACAATGATCCAAAGAACAACGGCCCTTCCTAAGTCCTGCCCTTTTTGCTCTCCAATGACAAACAGTTGAGCAAGCATTGTCTTCCTAGGAAAGGGTTTGACTCTGATTGGCTAGCACTACGTTTTCTTTGTTGGTTTGGTTTGTTTGGGTCAGGTAGGTTTAGGCATGGGAGTGAGTTTGTGTAGGGTTAGGGTAAGAATATCAGGGTAAGACCAGATCAGAGTACAGTGGATCAAAACTTTGCCATCCTGAAAAAAAAAATGCTTCAGGTACTTAGATATGCTATGTTCTGGGTTCGTCTATGTTGAAAGAAAAATAAATCTTGAAGATGGTCATAAGTTGTTGCTCAGGGACCTAATAATTAGAGCGAATCTAATTATAACATTAAAACCAGAATGTTTCTGTACAGGTCCTTGAGATGCCCTATAAAGGGAAGGACCTCAGTATGCTCATCTTCCTACCCAATGAGATAGAGGACGACTCCACAGGCTTGGAGAAGGTAGGGCACATGTTTACACACAGTAAGAAAACATACGTAAATGTTAAAGAGACAGACTTATACGAGATATTGTATCCACACTAGCTGGAGAAGGAGCTGACCTATGAGAAATTCGTGGAGTGGACCAGTCCAGACAAGATGATTAAAGATGAGGTCACGGTGAGCCTGCCTCGATTCAAGATGGAGGAGAAGTATGACTTGAACAATGTCCTGATCAGCATGGGCATGACGGATGCTTTTGATGTCACAAACAGTGACTTCTCCGGTAAGACATGTGCCATAAATGTATATACTGCATAATTATTTTAAAGGTGCAATATACAACATTCAGCATCATTAGATGTCAGCAAACAACAATTAACTATGTAAGGAAACATGTGAATGTTAGTGCATGTGAGTTCCTCTCTGTCTGTCTTGAGTCTATTTTTCACATGGCGACCTGGTGAATAAGTTTCTCATATTACAGCTAAACAGTGTACTAAAATAAGTTTTTGAAAACACTTAAGGTGAGAAATAGGTAATGTAGTAACATAATCATGATTATAATCATGAATCATTTGATCGGCACTGCCTAGTTTGACATTTTGGTCGGCATTTTGTGAACAGTGTGTGTTCCATAGATTATAGTATTATAATGAACCAGATATAGCACACAAAGAAGGCACCCATTCAGTCCATTGAGAATTGCTCACTTGGCTCATAGGCTAAAAAAGCTTTCTAGCTTCTGGGTTTACTTCCTGGATATACGGCCAACTGAATATGCTCAGTAGTGTTTCCCTGCTTGTTTGTCCTGCGAGTTCCCGCTCAGCCCATAGACTTTACATTACATTGATGTCAGATTTGTCAGATTTTTAAATTGCTTTTCTTGGTTTTAGAAAAGTTTTACAAATATGAAACCTCCATGGTTCAAAAATTCATAATAAAAGGAGTAATAACTGATCTTGTTTGTCGTTTGAGGTGTCAACAATTTTACAGATGCCTCTTTTATAGTGGGGGCTTACGGGAAACAATGCTTTGTGGGCTGCAGGGGAGTTTTTCACGACAATACTGCGAGTGGGCACTGGGAAAGTTAGCAAGGCTGAGTGGTAACGCCCTATTTAGGTTTATGTATTACGTCTACGGTTTGCTCAGATGCCACTTTTTGAGTAGGCAAAAGTACATTTGTTTTGGTCTGACATGCCAGTGCTATACTGCAACCTCTAGTGGCGGTGAATGTCACTTACAGCACCTTTAACAGCACAACATAACTGAACAACCAAATAAAAGAGCACCACTTACCTCAGAAACTTAAACGTCATCTGGAGACAATCCAAGAAAAGATGCTACAGTAATAGCTTGATTAGGGATTCATAAGAAGTGCAGTGCAAAAACACTCAAGGTCAAAACACTTAAACTGTCACTATATCTCTGACTGTCTGACTGTCAGTAGTACGTGAGACGGATAATGTGTGAGAAATCAGGTTCCTCTGGCTCCTCCGAGTGCCTCCTACTGGCACTTATAACCACTTGTCTAGGCTGAGAGAGAGTCCGAGGGATTAGACTGGTCCAGAGTGAGCTGATCTTGGACTGTGGGGCACACTCTGCTCTGTCTAGGATACAAAATGTGGATAAAATACATTTTCAATGCCTTGTTACTGGGTACCAGCCTTGTGTTAACGTGTATATAGTCAAAAAGATAGACTTGTGGCCTACATAAAAACTCACAGTTTTTGTCCATCAAATTGGGTATCCAACCCACCTGAACAAAAACCTCCAACTCAAAACACTTGGTATTTGACCACATGGGATTGAATATCATCAAATTCTGATGTTTTGCATCACCAGCTGGCTCTGATAGGTTGTTTTTGTTTAGGCATGGTGGATTCCTGCAAATATGATTATTATTCTTCTGCAAATATGACTAAATTTGTATTTTTATAGAAGTTACCAACTGTATCTTTAAATGATCAGTCTTTCAAAATAAAGGTTGCACTTTAAATTGAAAGAAAAAGCACGCTAAACTGATTGAGTGTGGGTGGTAAAGTGATATACTGTCTTTCCCCTGCTGACAGGCATGTCTCCCGCAAACGACCTGTTCCTCTCAAAAGTCGTCCACAAGGCTTTCGTGGAGGTGAATGAGGAGGGAACTGAGGCCGCTGCTGCCACTGGTGCTGTTGTGGCAAACCGCAGTTTAACGATTTCTGCCATCTTCAACGCAGACCACCCCTTCCTCTTCTTCATCCGACATAACTCCACCAAAGCCATTCTCTTTGCCGGCCGATACAGCTCCCCTGAATAAGCTCTCATCTGTGTTCCTGTCCTTTGTTTTCATGGCCAGGATTTTGCAAGAACGCCTTTTAACAGAAACTATGGTGCTAGATTAAACATGTTTTTGCATTATGGTGGCTCAGTGGGTATAAATCTGATTAAAATTGTATGCATGCATTCATTTTCCACAAGTGATTGTCTTTATACTCTGCCTTCATGGTTAGCAAAATAGACACATGCACTGTATTTTCTTTGCTTCTAAACCATGTTTTTTTCCACATGTCCCTCACTGTTTCCTCATTGGCATCATGCCCAGATTCTCTTCATAAGTGATCCACATCCCACTCACTGCACCCTCAATCCTTTCATGAGTTCATTCATCTGTCACAGGACCTAAAGTGTTGCAATTGTTTCCCACAGTGCATTATTTGCAGGGTGTTTGTGTTAAATCCCAAACTTGATCTCAAATGGAATGAATTTCCTGCTTGTCATAAATAACATCTTACTAATTTACTAGCATCTTTTTCCTGTAATTGAGTATAAAAATATTGTGTTCGTTTTTTAATCTTTAGGCCAACTGAATGTTTTATTAGAGAGAATGTGTAAATATGACATCTGTTTAACGCACTGAATTTATAATTACGTGATTTCTGTATACAGACACTGGAGTAAAGGCCTTTGCTTTAACAAACAGAATAGAGTATGGTATGAATCTATGTGTCATGGTGTTTCGTTCTATAAATCTTTGTTTTACAAATGTGTGTCACACCCTCTATCATTGCTTTGCTGTAAAAATCTAAAAGGGGCAGGTCCAGTCATACCTTTTGAAATACCTCTAACCTACAAGGGCCATGTGGCCTTGATTGCTTGATCTTGTCGATTTGCTTGCACATCAGGAAGATCAGACCCTACCTGTCTGAACATGCAGCACAACCTCCCTGCATGTACATTCAGACCTCTGCACATGATCCAGAGTGCGGCGGCACATCTGGTTTCAAACCAGCCAAAAACAACACATCACCCTGTTGTTGCGATCGCTCCACTGGCTTACAGTAACTGTTGACTCCCACACCCTCATATCGATGAGGACAAGCGAGCAGTGCCATTACCAGGGAACCTGTGACTGTAATTCCAGTTCTACCGCAGCTTGGTCACACCTGTAGGACTTAACTGCATTTCACACCAACAAAGCTCACCGTCTTTGTCTTTGTACAATGAAGAACTGACCTTAACAATAGTTGTTCAAAAGATATTTAGCATCAATTTGTTTTATTCACAATTCACTTTACCTACATATCTGGGTTGAGTTTATATAGTCACAGTTATACACACACACACACACAAGTTAATGTAATCAGAAACTGCTAAAATACTTCAAAGACAGGGACAGATTTTTTTGGCATTTTAGTATGTCTGTTAACTTTTGAAGGTACAGTGTATCTCTGACAGGCACAAACAAATATATAACACATTGTTTGCAAATAAATCAGAGCTAACACCATGAGGTGATTAACTGACTGCTTGATCCGCAGCTTACAAAAAACATACCAAAAAAACAATCAAAAAGCGATCAGTTGTTTTGTTTTTTGTTTTGTTGTGAATATAATGTAAATATGAGTAAGTCCCAAATATTAAATAAAGTTAAATATACCTGCAAATTAGTTTTTCAATAAATAAATCTGTACATTAGAAACTCACTTTCTCATTGTTGCTGAGAAATCACCTGGCTCACACAGGGAAGATGTACTGCCCCCCAGAGGCCACATCATATCATTGCACCCAATTACAAAATGTGACTCAACCTTTTCTGCAGCGCTTCATCGAGTCAGCCATCACAGCAGCAGCCAGCTGCAGTGCTCTCGAATGAGGATGCCAGAGTGACAAAACAAGAACTTTATTTATTTTATTTTTAGATTTAAAAAATCTACAGTTGTTTACATTTACAATTATTCACACAGACGTGTGAATGACAGTATTTAGTAGTGACAGTTCAGTTCAGGCGAGTCTTTTTCAGCCTGGAGTTTTCTGTTACTGCTTTACGCTTACGTGACGGCGTGCCCAGAGCTTCTTCTGAGGGGGCCTCAGTCAGGTAGTACAGCTCGATAGGTGGGTTGGCTCCTGGGGGGAGGAAAAAAGCTCACCTTTAACATCGAATCTACTGCGAACTGACTCAATTCTGACTTCATACTAATGAAGTGATCTTACCTCTTGGAAGATATTGTCATTTAAAATACTGAACTACTTCACAATAGTCAGAATATATAAATAAAACATGTGTTGGGGTGCATCTTTGCAGTTTTGCCTGCAGTTGGTTAAACTGAAGCTACATCCTATTAACCTAAGATTTAGTTATTCAGTCCTCTGACCTGCATGAGGTAATCTGCAATGTACTCTGGCTTCAAGCATGTGACTCCGTGAGAGGTAGCCTCCGATACATCAACTCTGAAGTCTCCAGGCTTCAACCGACTGAAGTCTGCGAACAGGTGAGTGGCCTCCTTGTACAAGGACGAGGAGGGACTCGGCAGGACCTGGAGAGAAAAATTAAAGGTAAGAACTACAACTTCACTATGTTTACAGAAAGAACTTGTCAAAATACAGGAGAGTTTGGGGTCAAGATTTCATTGGTAGGTAGATAGGTAGTATTGGTGGTAGGCTGGTAGGGGAACTGGGAAACTTTCTTTTGATGTGTTCCAGCATCAAAAATGTCTCCTGCTTCAGTTGTTGTGCCAGCATTCTACTCTTATACGAATGCTCTCTATGGTAAAAACTGAAAGTTCTCACAGTCTCCAGAGATATCCAGTCAGTGCTGATCATAAATGTAGTCAATTGAAGCAATAAATTCCTCAGCAAGTACTACAGTGACCAAGAAAGCTGAGCTCTCCTGCTCATAAGAGCTGTAGTTGGCAATGCCTACATCTACCAGGATGCATTGCCAGCAAGCTTCTGACACTGATGCCCATGTTGCTAGAGCAAGACCGATATATTGTTGGCCTATATTGACTTATCACAGCTGTATCGAGGGGTGGGTTTGCCCTTTATCTGATAGGTTAGGACTGATAGCCTCAGTACATGGGGCGCATGTTCTACCAACTAAGCTACAGGGTGCCCCGTCACTGGATGCAGGAAGAACAGATTTTGCACCAGAGGAACTTAGCTTTCTTGGTCAATATAGCACGCACTGAGGAGTTTTTTTTTGCTGTAATTGACTACATTTACCATCAACACTGACTTAACATCCACATAATGGAGGGGAGCCACCACAACAAACACCACTTCCACAAAACATCCTATAACTTACGCTTTTATGTGAGGCACCATTTCACACAGCAAATGTCATATAACTAATGATCATGCCTGTTGGTTAGGCATCATCTAAAAATTTAACTGATCACAAGGTGTGATGTGTCAAGAGTTTGGTAGATATCGTCTGTCTGTCATCTCTCCATTATAATGGAACTAAATGACACTTGGCTTGTGGTGCTCAAAGGGCCAAAAAAATACTCAGTGATGTCTCTTTCCAGAAATCATGACACAGTTACTCAAGATAACCCACAGAGCCTGTTGAGAGCATGCAGGAACTTTTTTCTTTCTATGGTAGAATGTACCAGAACTACTTGCTTTCTAGAAGACAGAAAACTTCATGAAACTGCTCATAACAAGGTCTGTGGATTATCTGGAATAACCGGATCAATCCCTCACTGAAATGTGTCTGTGTATTTTTATAAGCTTTTCTCCGTTTTATCCTGTTATTGTTATGCACAGTCACTGACAGAGGGGAAAAAATTGTTCTACTGGGAGAATCTTAGTTGACAAAGGGGTCTCGGACTGATGATTCATCTAATCGACTTTTTGGGGAAGCCCTATTTATAGGACTTAGATATTAGGAGAGACGCTCTCCAATCTGCAACTTATTTGTTCAAGCACTCTGTTTTTTGTCATCATTTGTCATCCTTTATGGATTACTGTTGCTGTTTTCAAGTCCAACAATCAGCAAATTGTTTAATCAAACAAACAAACAGCTACCTTCGCCAAGCCAGACTGCAGTAACCGCCTGAAGCCTGATTCTCTGTTAGTGTCAATGTTCAGGATTACGGTCCATCCACTGAAGGCTCCCTGAAAAACAGAAAAAGAACATGTAGTATCCTTTAATACTCAAGTAGTAGATAATATAATAAAGTGTGTGCCTGTGCCTGTTCGTACCCCTTGCTCAGAGCGTCCCTGCAGGGCTTTTCTCCAGCGCATGGCAGCTAACGCCAGTCTCCTCTGTTGGGAGGTGATGGAGGGCAATGCATCCAGAATGGAGCTACTGCCCCACTCATAGTCATCCTCCTGGAAAACAAACAGAATTGTTTTGACATACTATTGATGCTGATGCCAAACACTAAAAATGTAGTTGGCTGGTAATAAAGAGAGCTTAAACAGCCACGGTGGTTTGTTTGTAGAGTCACTTTTTACTTCCCAATTCAGTATTTTTTTCCTATTTTGGGCAATAGACAATTTGGACAATTTTTAGCAACTTTTTCAGACCATTTTATGCTGAACCATAAATCTGATTCCAGTGTCAAAATGAACGAACAGCAAAATGTCAGAAACTGTATTTTTAAATGCACATGGCTAATTCAAATTTTTCAGAATAAGTTGCAACAGGACATTATTCAACATGCAACACATTAAACCAACTTTAACATTACATACCACAACATACTGTAATTGCAGGGAGAAAATACATTGTTATACATATATATACATTGTTAAACCTTCAGATCCTGACCTGGATGAAGCGACCCACAGAGCGGCAGGCCTCCAGGTACGAGCGGTGTAGGATCCATTTCCCAGCCGCCATTGCTGCAAGGTACTTCTCGTTGCGCAGAGGAGTTCCAACGATAATGTGGGAGCAGCTGGGGTCAAAAGACTGCTTGTCCAGGACTACACCACCTACAAACAGATGTACACAGAAAGGAAAAAAAAGACTATAGATAAGGTATGCTGTACCTAAACTGGACTCATGGGGTGCACTGAGCTCACAACATTTTTGAAATGTCCCCAGACTCTGGAGGCAGATCCTCCTTGTCAGTCATCAGGGACTCGCTCCTCTGACTTCAGGCCCATCCACGGCTCCAGACTATAGTAGCACTGGTGTTCCTTGCTGAAAATTTTAGGAGCACCAGCACAAATTTTAGGAGCACCACTTAAATTGACATGCAAGGGCCCTCAGCTGAGGGTCCCTGCTACCTGATCCGTGAGTCATGTAAACCATTTGCCATTTCCAAACAGTCACACCTGACATGCCAGTGCTCCCAATACAATCAGTTTGTTTCATCTGTCATTCTAATAAGTAGATCTATACAGAGAAGAATTAATTCATTGAATAGAACAGTATAGAATCCTAAGATGAGTGAATATTAACATGAACATAAATAATAAATTATAGAAAATATAAAGCAGAATGTAGAAGATAAAATATAACTCTGAATGGCTGGCAAGCAAGACACAGAAAGACCAAGAGAGGTACTGCCCAGATAATTTTAGATGCACTGCAAGCTAGTATGTCAATTTTACATTTCTGTTATCTGTTGACATCAAACTTTTATCTGATTGCTGTTCCTGTAATTCACTCTTCTTTTTTTAGGTGGAAGACTCACCAAGCTCTTCTATGAGGTGACTGTAATCAATGCGTTCCTGAGGGCTGAGGGAGGACAGCTGAAATCTGGGTGGCTGCTTTTCTTCCTCACGCTCCTCCTGAGAGAAAGAAAGAACCTTTTAGCACCAGCACTCATTTGAAAAGAGAAAGAACAGATAAAGAGACGCATCAGGTGCATATCACAGCTGATGTGCTGTGGACTGCATTATATGTTACATTATGTAACAGCAGTTGCATGTGTTTGCGGACTAGTTGTTAATGTAAATATGAATCTTCACCTGTGGCTCTGGTGCTACTGGGGGGTTGGCGAGCGGGAAGGCGATGCTGGGGGCTTCAGGAGTGAGGATGTCATTTTCTTGGTTCTGTTTTCGAGGTGTCACCACTTTCTGGCCCATGCACTGGTCGATGACATCACAAGCAGCTGGGAGTGGATACAGTGATTACAGTCAAATTCATTAGTTAAACCTGAACTTACAGTAACTTCAAAACAAGTGGTGCAACTGGCATCTGCAGACGTTACACGCTAATATAGCATGATAGTCAGGTGCTTAGCCGATGGTGGCCGCTTAGAACATTTTAACAGAACACTGAAGTTATAACTTTGCTAAGTGAAAACTTCCACACAGGTGGTGCGACCGGCTCCTGATCTCTTACCCATCTCCACCAGCTCAGAGTCTGTCATGGAGTCCTTGAGCCCGGGGCCGTTTTCTGCCGTGGGTGGAGGTGGAGGTGCGAGTGGCTCAGAGTGTTGTGAGGGACTTCCAGGCCACTGTAAATTATCAGCCAGCTTGGCCCTCTCCTCCCGGGCTGTGGGGTCGTCCCACACTATCTGCTCACTCTGAGACGGCTCTGTGTTTATGTCCATAGCTGCCTCTCTGGAAACCCTGAAATCAGGACAGAATTATTATTAGGGGGCCAAGCCCGCGGGGGCTGGGGAACGCGACTGCAAAGCAGACGCGTTTCCCAGCACCAGCGGTGCTGGAAACCCTATTGTTTTTGTTCAGATTTTTATTCTTTTTTTTTTTTTTTTTTTTTATTCTTCCCCCGGTAAAAGTGTTTCTGCAGGCTAAACCGTGCAAGGGAGGGTGGTGCAATTTGGAGGGTTGGTGCAGACCCCTGCACGTACCTCAGGCGCAAAAATTCACATATGTCTGCCAGCAGGTGGCGCTATAACCAAGGGAAACACGTTTTGGCTGATAACTCCCAAACCCTTTGTTGCACATTCAAAAGCCTCATATCCACAGATTCCCTGAATTGCCCTGAATCACCTGGGCTAGGCCACGCCCATTTCCGTCTATAATTTTTTTTCAGGAAATCGCTAAAACTTAAAAACCTACTTTTTCGAACTCCTCCTTGGGGTTTGGTCCGATCAGTGTGAAATTTGGCATGTCCATTCGTGAGCTAGACCTGATCTAAAGTTATCAAAAGAATTTTGTTTGGTCAAAATACGCGCAAATTATTAACGAATAAAATTTTCTAGCTAGCTATAAAAACGCAAACAGTTGCATATCTCGGTCAAAATAAATGCTAACGACACCAAATCCGAGATCCTTCGTTGACATGTGACTGTGGGGCTGTGAGCCAAATTTGGTTAATTTTGGCCACTAGGGGGCGCTGCAAATATGCCAACGTTATATCTCTTAAACGGCAACACCGATTTCTACGAAATTTGGTGGGCATGATGCTGGGTCACTCCTGAGGCCAGATCTTGATGGTAATCACGACTGGTTGAAGTGGGCGTGGCTTATTACGACATAAACAACAAACATTTATTTTAGCTCAAGTATTATGCTGAGGGCTGTGAAATTTACAGGGTATATACAGAATAAGACACACACCAACAACACCAAAAATTATGCATCTACTCCACTAGGTGGCGTTGTAACGCACGCAAACACGTTTTGGCCTGTAACTTCCACATTTTTGATCACAATTCCATAAACTTTATATCCACGTGTTCCCTACATAGAGCCGCATATTCTGACATAGGCCACGCCCACTTCCACAACATATTTCTCTTTCTAATTCGCTACACGTTAAAAACCTACTTTTCGAACTCCTCCTAGGGTTTATGTTCCATCTGCACGAAACTTTGCACATACAGTCTCCAGATCGGCCTGATCAAAACTTATCAAAAGAATTTTGCTACTCCAAAAAATGCGGTACTTACAAATAATCAATTTTTTCTGCTAGCTAAAAAACACATATTGTTACATATTTCTGTCAAAGTAAAAGCTATCAACATCAAACTCAAATCACTTGTTTCAGAGGTCAGCCAGAGGCTCTGTACCAAATTTATTGCAAATTGGCCAACAGGGGCGCTGTAAACTGAGAAAAATCAAGCCACACAAAAGTTGCTCCGATTTAAACGAAATTCGGCACGCGCCATGTGGAGTCGCTCCCGAGGCCGTCTGTAAAGTTTAGTGATGTTTGGTCAAAGTGGGCGTGACTTGTTACAACAAACATATTCAGCCTTTCACATTGCTCTTCCCATTACACTGAGGGAAATGAAGACAGAGGGCAGCCTTGTTTGACCCCATGCTTGACAGCAAATCTCGGCGATGTGCATCCCGGTGACGAAACAGAGTTGTTTGTGTTGCGTGGGCTCCGCGTCGCCCAGGGGCCGAGTCGCGCGGGAGGCTTGGCCCCCGTTCATAACTGCTTGCAGTTCTAGTTTTATTTGTATTGGTATTTTTGTTAGTTGTTTGTTTTCTTTTTATCCTTTTTATTGATTTTTATTTGTTTTTATTCTGTTTTGTCTTTAAAATCTATTTTATCTAGTTCTTCATCTAGGTTTAATTTAACTATATTATTCACTTTGCCCTGTGGTACCCAATGACTGGTACATCTTTATTTTTCGCACTGTTTGAATTCCTTACCTCAGAGCCTCCAGAGTTCGTCTGTTCCCACTTCGTCCAACTCGACTCCAATCAGGCGTGTGGGGGCTTGAGTCGGCCCCTCCCGATCCCATCCTGCGGAGTCTGACTGAGGAACGCCTCTCTGTCGTCAGCTTGGTGGCTGACATAATCTCCCGGAGCTGTCTTTGCAGGTTCTCTCTCATTTCTAGAGTCTCTGAAATATCTGGATGCAAGAGATAATCAGCAGTGTTCATTAATAAAAATGTCTATCAAGTACGTGCAGGAGCTTTGTGGAATTGAATGAAAGCTGGAAAACGACACCCACCACTTTTATCTGCAGCATCACGCGTTTCTTCTTGATCTATGCTTCCATCACTTACACGACGCAAGGTTGTATCTTCTGTGGTTGTAGCTGCTTCTGTAACATGTTCACACTGAGAGACAGATAATTAACAGACAACAAAATGAGACACCCCTGCTTTAATGATTTAGCTCCTCTCTCAGATGTTACTGATGACATAATATTGATTCTCATACGGAATTCAAGGCAGAACAACATCCAATGTACACTGAATCTTAGCCATAACTTACAGATGTGAAATTACACATTTAGACCCACATTTTTCTCTTACCCCAGTGCTGTCTTTCAGTTGTGTTCGTGTTGAAGGTGGAGACATGGTGTCTTTGTGTTGTGTTCGTGTTGAAGGTGGAGACCTCTGAGAACTGTTGGGCACCTGACTGAGGTTCAGGCTCATCTTGGGGTTGTATGTAAAAGGATACAGAGACTCTGGGACATGCCTCTGCTCCTCAGCACACTGCACAAAATAGCATGGGTTACTTGTTAGCCATCAACTTCTGTGTATGGATATGTACTGTGGGTGCAGTCACAAAAATTAGCCTAACTGAAGGACACAATGATAAGAAGAACCACAGCATAAAGGAGGTTTCTTCCTCATTGTGTTTTCTGACGATAAAAATGACGATAAATCAAGTTGAGTTTTGCAGCAAGTCTCCTCAATATTTAGCACATTAGCACAAATACTTAGATATTTTATTTGTAACCACATAAGCTCGATATCATTAATAACCAACTGATAAATTAATACTGAAAACAATCATTAGTTCCAGTCCCATTTCGTTTACAAGTGAACATGTATTAACTGCTTTCCAAAGTTTGTGAGCAAACTGCCCAATATCTTCCTGTGTGGTGCACTTAAGAGTAGAAAACAAGTTGAGAAGTAAATTAGAGCTCTGGTTCTACTTTACTGTGTTTTGTTAGTGGGAAACTTACAGCCTCTAGCCAGTACTGAGAGACCACATGCAGCCCCCTCTCCTTCACTCCTCTGTATTCCCGAGTGTTGTCCCCCACACGGCCCTGGTAGATGTAGTGTGTCACTGTATCATCACAAGCCCACCTAAAACAAGTTGATAAACAGACGTTTTTATTATTTGCATCCATATTTACTAGAATATATTTACTGGAATAAAAATGAAAGATGTGATCACATTTTCAAGAGACCCCTTCATAAAGAAATGTTGATGTAAGTGATGGAGGACAAAACCAAATAACTAAATAACTAAATAAATAACTAACGTATTTAAGTATTTATTATTGTGTAGATATGAAGCTTCAGCAGTCTGATTAGACAGATATAGTGAACACCTTCCAGTTAATGTGCCTTTACTTTGAAATTCCCTCTTTGGGCCTCCAGAGGGAAGGGAAAAGGGCTGAGTCAGGTCAGAGCAATACAAAACTGGTACTAAAAAACACATTCACTTCGAAAGATGCACATTCTGTCTGATACACTCTAATTTAGACTGCTGATGTCTCATTAACTTCAGACAAACTTTGGAATTTATTTTTCCTAAGAACAAGGACTGTTTGTCCCTTCATTACTAACACCAAAACTGATTTCAGAAGGGGTCTGTTTGGAGGAAAAACATGATAACGTGTTAAAATACCTGAAGTCAGCTCCGAGCGAGGCAGCGATGGCGTTGAGTTCACTCTGCATTCTGCTCAGCTTCTTTCCCACACAGATCACAACACCAGTCAGAGGGCCAGCCTCTTTTTCTTTTCTTACCTTTAAACAAAAACATAAGGTGACATGGACGGTATGTATGCTGCTCTCTCATATGTCCACTTTCTCTTGTACTATAAATGAGGTTTTCCTCTACTATGTAACCATAAGAGATCCTCCATCAGTGTTATTTGTAATGGCTTCTACATGTTGTCTTTGTGTACTTAACAGAATCACTTAATATGTCAAACAGGCCTTGTTTTGGTTTACCTCCTTCTCAGCTGTCTTGGTGAATTCTGGGCTGCCAGAGATGGCTTGCATATCTGAGACGCCATTTCGGGTGCTATTAGCGAGAGCCACCTTCATGTTCCTGTGGACAATCTCAGTCAGTGGGGTCTCTGGCGTCTCCACCCTCTCTCCTGGTTTGGACTTTCCCCCTGGAGTCTCCAGTGCTCCAAGTGCATCCTGAACACAAAAGGTACACATATTCATAGGATTATCTCTTATATATGGATTTACGACTACAAGCCTAAAACGTTAAGTAAAAATTATAATTCTAGCTGCTGTTGCTGCTCACTGTGTCCCAACCTTTATATTGAAGGAGGGCCTGAAGAGCTGGTCTCTGCTGAGGAAACGAGAGGGAGTGTCCAGCTGCAGTGAGGGATCTCTCTGAAGGGGGTTCTCTCTGGCGCCCTCCTGGTTTTGTTTAGGGGTGCTGATGTCTTCTTTGGGCTTCATCTTGTCCACTAAGGAACGGAACATTTTGCTCTGGAAGCGACTTACATCCAGTGGAGTAACAGCCTTAACAGTCTGGACACCAAGTAAAGGCAATTCTGGAGAGACACGTGCTGGTGGGGGCATGGTGGGGTTCTGGGAACCGCCGACAAAACTCTCGTCATCCCTATCTGGGGAAGATCACAACAAAGTCTGTGAACACTTAAATCAGACACCAAATAAAATGCACTGCAGAATCAAAGCTAACAAACTATATAGCTAAAGTACTCAAACATGCCTGGCAAAATTTATTCTTCTGTTAGCTAAAATAGACTGGTAATTTACCACAATTATTGTCTTCCATCATGTTCTGTATCCAGCCAATACAAATAAAACATACAATTACATCCATACAGAGAGTTTAATCACGACACTTCTCTAACCTGGTGAGGGTGGCAGGTCAACTAGAAAACGCCCCTCCTCTGCCCTCCGGCCGGTTCGAGCAGACTCTAGTATCCAGCGCACAGTGACAGCTGGGAGCCCCCATTTCTTTGCTGCCTGGTACTTTGTGCCCTCTGGGGTCTGCAACACCAGATGAGTGCTGGCCATCATGCCTGTCTTCTGGTTTGCCAGGCGCACAAAGTAATCCTGGACACTGCAGGAGGGGAGGAAAAAAAAAGATGACACTTTAGAGACAGGTAGTTCACAATGGGCAAGCAGGACACATTGGCAGGCTTCAATGGTGAACTTGTAAGTGAGTAAAAATCTACTTTCCTGAAGTCAAATTTTACTTGCCCTTGTACAAATTGTTTTATTTGTTAGTGGTTATCAAATAACAACAAAGCTCAAAGTTAACTGTCATGTTTAATCTGGGGCTGCAATGTCTAAAAAATGTCTGAAAATAGTACAAAATGTTCATCCCATTTTATCAAAGTCCAAGGTGATGTCTTCAAATGTCTCGTTTTGTCAGTCAAACCCAAGGATATTCTGTTTAATATGATAATGAACTGGGAAATATCCACATTTGAGAGGCAGAAAACAGCATCTTCTGCTATTTTTGAGTGAAAAATTACTTCAAGGGTTAATCAATTATCAAAATAGTTATAGTAGTTTAATTCTCTTTTACCACTTGCCTGGTCGGGCAAGTGAATTGCTAGATTTACTTGTTCGACACAACATTCTACTTGGTATGGGCAATCCATACTGTTGAGCTCTGATGAGGGTAAAAGTATGCAGGAGAGAGAACAATGTCAACAGCCAGTGACTTCATCCATATTTATTTAACAGAGGTAACAACACCCCACAGCTGACAGCTTGAAAAATGTACAAAAGTCCTTGTTTGACATTCTTGTACTGAACATGAAAACAACTGTATTACAGCACGAGTAATTGTAACATACTTGAAACTGCTGGTATTGTTATTACGTTTTTATTAGTGTCATGTGGGTTAGTTTAAAATCACCAAAATCATACATTAACACAAACTAACTAACCGATCGGCACGGCAGTAGACCAGCAACTCCTGAAAAATGACAGTTTTTGCCAAAGGAATCTGGTGGTTTTGCAGAGAGCAATATTTGGCTTATATAACAGCGTTTTCCTGTTGGAGAAGGCTGTCTGACAGCAAAGTAAAGCACTAAAAATATTCTAAATATAGTGTACACATAAACTGATATTGATTTCTTTAGGTGGACTTTTTTGGGGGTGGTGCAGTTCATCTCTTAGCTTCTGACTCCAGTAGTCCTGCTGCTTTTCCAAACTAGGGGCATGCTGACTGCCATCCACTGTAGGTAATACACCAACTCTCAACAAGTACCTCATACAACCCCACTTCAATCTGAACTATCTCTTCAATGTTTGTACAATGTAGGCTAACAGCAAAATAGCATGTGTTAGCATGTGTGGTCAGACAACAATGTAAACATACTTGGCTCCAAGGTGCTTGGCAAGTTCCACCAAAGACTCCCTCTCTGCTCCGGTGAACTGGCTGACAGAGAGGACACAGTCTTTGAGAGGTAAACGTCCATCCATCACAGGAACAGGGGTGAACAAAGGGTTGGAAGACAGCTGCAGAACACACTCCTTCTCCACACACATGGCCTGAACATTAACATGAGCAGAACATTTCTGTCAGACTTACAAAGCACTTTCATATCACATAAAACTGACAGAGAACAATATATATTTTAAATCAATAAAATTATAAACAACAATTGTTTTCATTATCAAGTGAATCTGACAATTATTTTTTGGTCGATCGATTGTTTAGAAAACATCAAAAACTTTAAAAATCACATGTGCCTTGAGCCTAAAACGTCAACTTCAAATTCCTTGTTCGTCTTTAACCAATCAACTCCTCATTACAGGATGAGTAACAAAACATTTACGCCCATTTGTTCAACCATTTGACAAAACAGATCACACTGAAACCAAGAGAAATGCCACACCATCTTCCCTACACAAACAAAATGAAACCAGATCTGAATTATGATCTCACCAGCCAGGTATCAGTGACCACCTCGTCCACGGTGGCCTCCACTGAGCAGCCCAACAGTGGGACCACCGCGTAGTCTGCCACAGCACGTGTACGGCTCATTAGCACTTTGCCTCCATTTTCTGTCACCAGCAGAGAGAGCTGGGCCTCGGACTCCATGCCGAAGCCCATGAGAAGGAAACACTTCCCAAAGAACAGGCCTGCCTCGCTGGCTTCGTGCAGGGTCGATTCAGGCTCAGCTCCTCTGGTCTGGTTCGATGGCCGCGTTCAGGCTCTGCAGCTACACTGATGGACCTCCTGATGTTGACTGCTCCTGGTGGGGGCATTTCAGCTGTAGGATAGAAGGAAAATTAGATTACATAAAACATATAAAACTACTTGTAAAAGCTCCAAGTACTCCATTAACAGGTACTTACCTACTGTAGGGTCGTCATCCATGTATTGCGAGAGCAGATCTTCCTCTGCTCTCTTATGCCTAGGAGTGTTGGGGCTGGCCGCAGGGGGACCAGCTGAGGCACGGGAGGCGGGAGAGTGATGAGCAGGCACAGTAACAGCAGCCACAGCTGGGGGCAGACAGTCAGGGTGGAGGTAACCTGCTTCTGGGAGAAGACTGCCTTTGGAGAAACTGTCCAGCAGCCACTGCACTGTTACTACATGGGGCCTGGGAAGTAACAGACAGCCAAGTTTATTAAAGGAAACTAAAAAACTAGGCGTGAAAAAGCATTTGTTAACTCAAATAAAAAAAGAAAACTAGACTTAAGAAAAAAAGAAAACCATATTATGTGCTTACAAAACGAACTAAAATAAAATAAAAATATAAAGGAAATGTCTTTAGTTTAGTTTGAGGACACTACAGCAGCATCTGCAGACTGGGATATCGACATAAAAAATGAAACTGAATTCAAAACAAAAAGATAAAAATGAAATAAACTATTTAAAACATAAAGCTATTCTGATATTCTAATAAAGACATAACATCACCTTAATGGTTTAACATACTATAGACATGCTAAACTGCAATAGTACTTTCCATCCAGGGTTCTGTATATTTTACTCAATTGTAACTACATATGATGCAAAACAAATGTAAGAATATGCACTGAAATTAAACTTTGACAGGACTTAAGGCAACATAGTCTTTAATGCTCCTTTGAACACTTTTTAAGAACTATTGTGAGGCCTTTTTGCCTTTATTTTATCGTAAAAATCCCCACAATGTCTCTGTAAAGTAAATTTTTGCAGCACTTCACATTTGCTGTAGCTTTACTACTCTTCATATACACTGTTTTTTGGAGCGATTTGTCATTTTCTTTTGCTTAATTAATGGCCTGCCTCTGAAGAACAAGTGAGAGCTGCTGATGACTCTTGTTCATCAAACACACACACCTGTGCAAATATATCAGCGATCTCTATTGTTGAGCTGACAGTGGCTGGTTGGAAAATTTTAACATATCGACCAACCATATAATTCAGCCTAAGATGTTTATGTGTTATATATGTTTAGAGACCTTTGCGATTTCAGTACTTTTTATAGTTTTGTGTTTTGCCAAGGTTCAAACAGACAAAATAATAAAAAATATTCCATAAGTGAGGATGCAATAAATAATATGCAAAGTAATAATATGTGACAGTTCAGACCTGTGTGTTGCTTTGGACAGAAAACTGGTGAGGTCCTGGTCCAGGTCTCCCATGACCACATGTGTGAGTTCCTTCACTGGGCTGGTTAAAGCGAAGACCTCCTGCAACGTTCACAAGACGCCGTAACTTCTCCAGTTTCTTCGCCGGCAGGCCGCACAGATACAACTGCACAAGATTTAACACGTGTGACTAAAACCTCAAATTTAATTTTCACGTTTTCTAATCAAGAGATTACAAAGAAAAGCTACACTCTATAGAAAAGAAATATTCTTCTTCTTACCTTGCAGCCATCCAATATATCATCAGCTGGGCAGACTGTGAGGTCCAGACTATCCATGGGGTCTGGAGCGTCCAGGCGGCTGACGCTGCCGTTGGTGACGGCTGTGTCATTTACTGGTAGGCTGGCGTTGAAAGAGATGTGGCTCAAGCCCAACAGAGATGGACCATCTGGAGTTGAAAAACATGATTCTTCATTATAATATATTACAGACTTTATGTTGTGTCCTATCACACCACAAAGATGTAAAAGTAACATTTTTAAGTACAATAAACAACAAACAAGTGCACTATCAGTCTGTGGCTCACCCTCCTTCTTGTTGGTGCCAGTTGGAGTGGAAGTGTGCGGTCGAGTCTTCTCTGATGTGTTGCGATGCACAGTGTACCGGCTCACATCTTGACAAAACCCCTTCTTTACACTGTCAAACAGCCAGTGCAGAGACACGCAATACACATTCCACTTCCGTGCACACTCGTACTTCTGACCTGCAAACAAATACAAGTACTCAGAAACACACTGACACCAATGAGGGTACTGTGTTCAAGACTGACCATTTCTAGAATGATAACTGACTGATAACTGATTATTTTCATTCATTTACTAAATCAGTCTTGAAAATCAAATTGAAATACTAGTTGGCATTTATTAATTGATATGCCTGACTTTCAACTGAATTAAAAACAAACAATAAAACAAGTATTAATTACCATAACACACACTGCAAAGAAATGCACATTTCTATTTTGGAAAAATGAACCCCCTCTGACTTTTAAGCTGTTCCTGGCTTTTTTGGTCAAAATGAACAAATAATGTCTGCCAAATGTTTTATTAAAAAAATGTGTTGAACTATTTGTATTTTCAACTTAAGCAAAAGCTATAATATTGAATTCAAACTAAAGAGACAAGATATCTAATGTCTATCACTTATTGAGTGTTACAGATCTTTTTTAAATTGGGAAAAATTGGCCAATCTGCTGAAACTGCTTGTAACTTGCCTGTTGGTTCATTAACGATGAGGTGGGTGCACTCGTTCATTTTGAGCTGACCGGTGTAGGTGGCTCCATGCTGCTCACAGAGCCGCTGCACCTCTTTACGCTCCATGCTGGAGAGGCCTGTCACACAAACAGTGCAGCCACGCAGCACAGGGCACAGATAGTCCTCAGTGGGCAGATCTGTATATCTGAAAAGACTGAAAGGGGCAGGATTTCTTCTTAACAAAAAAAGACTTCATGAGGCCACAAATACATCACAAAAATCAGTATATTTTTTCATACCTGTCTTGAGATTTCTCCCAGCAGGCTTTGACCCATTCTGGCAGCAGGATGGGTTTGCCCAGGCTGGCAGCTACCAGATATTTCTTGCTGCCCACTTCTCCCGCAATCAAGTGCGTGACAGATACATTTAGGTCAAGATAGACCCGTCCACCCATGAGTTGCACCAGATCCATCACCTCCGTCTGTAGAGAGAGACAGACAATCAGACAGACACAACACTGAGCTGACTTACGGTGTATTTTCCCCAATACTTAACTCCAGTTGAACTATTTTCTGGTACACATAGCCACCCTATAAGATTGTTACAGCTTTGGAAAAGGTAATGGAGAGCATTATTTTTTAACAAATTCAAACTTATTTTGATGTAAATAACAGATTATCAAAATGCTTGTAGTCCTGGTTATTTTAAACGCACAGCTCTGATGATTGGCAAAGTGAGCAAGGTAAGAGGAATTTCATGGGTGTAGTGTTATTCGATTTCAATTCATCATTTAATGTGATACATCAATCTTTGTTGTTAGAGAAGTTAAAACAGCACTGTTACTGGATTAAGGTGGCGAATGAACTACCTGACAAATAGGTGGCAGACAGCATTCTTAATGGTAACTTGTCAAAGGTCAGACAGATGTAACATTCTACTGATGTATTTAGTATTTATTACACTGCTGATTTAAACTAGGCAACAATCTGTTTAGTATCAGACACCGTAAACAAACCCGTGTTGCTTTATCCAGACTTGTGCAGGAGATAGTGATGTCAGCCATGGCCATGTTATAGACGGGCTTCTCTGCTCTGGGGACACATTGCTGCTGCTGCAGGCAGTACAGCACCACCAGTGGACTCACCAATCTGCAGCCAAGCTAAATGACAAACAGTGAGAAAGAACAATTACTCCCCACGACAGTGTATCCACCAATACTTGTGAAATTCGGAATCAAAGATTTGAGCTATCAAATACTGAGTCAGACCCGTTCGCAGTGCAGAAAGGCTGGGCTGCTGAAGCTGCTGAAGACAAACAGAGACTTGTCATCCTGTTCCATTTGTAAAACAGCATCTTCATCGATGGTTTTCAAGTACTTTTCAGACTGCAGCTCCAAAATGGCCTGTGTAAACGTGAGACAAACATTATCATCAACTGCAAACAAAGAGAGGGTAGAGCAGGAGCAGAAAATGTAATCATCAATAATAAATTGGAGTTAGACAGTGGAGATTACCTCATACGCCTTGACAGCATACTCGCTTTTTTGTCCTTTACTCTCCACAAATTTCACAATGAAGCCCCCCCTGTCTTGTTTGGACATGATCAACCTGTAAGTTAAATAACCCCACAGACAGACTTAACATTTGTTATAATGGCATTAGCTGTCTTTAGCAGACTCTGAGTTCATAATACACCTTTTCACGGCAGCTGTTTTACATGAAATAGTAGGGTTAACACAGGTGTTACCACTTGTAGGTGGATGGTATAGGAAGTACACCATTATAAATATGGCCTATGGTATGAATTTTGACTATACTGTGCTGACTGGTAGAGCCCTCACTTTGCTTGACCAAAAAAGGTCCATAATTTGTCCCTGAATTCATGTTTCGTGTCTGTCGGTGTATGTGGAGGAGCTGCCATGACACAGAGCAGGAGAGAGCTGCAGCATTATAATAAGTTACACCATAACGTTAAAAGTTCTGATAATGCCAGCGCTTTGCCAGATTTTTATGTGGCAAACTAAGCTTAACAGTCAGACTACATACAGACAACTTTGGTTTATGCTTGTTTGCCACAATTTTCTACAGCAACAGAAACATTAACATTGCAAAGGTGTAGGGCTGCAACTAACTGTTATTTTCATTGACAATTAATCTAATAGTCAATCAATAAACAATTAATCCATTAACTGCTGCAGTTCTACAAAGCTCATGATGCCATTTTAAAATCATTGAGAAGCTTTCAATATAGAACTGATTAAATAATTGTCTGTATCAGTACTTCTGAACATTTTCAGCACATTTAACAACATGTGATAATGATAACTGTGATAATCGTGGTCACTATAATAGTGACATGAAAGTTTCTACTTTTATTTTTTTAAGAACTTGGAAATCTGTATACCCTCCTACACTGCTACACTGGAAAAATTAAATGTGTTATTATTTGAATTTGGAAAAGACAATAGCCATAGAAAAGAATAAATTAACTCAATTTGAAATTATATGGGGAGAAATATTACAAGCATTGTGTGCAAAAAGAAAAGAGGAAAAAAGTGGCTTATGCACTCAAACTTGGTTCGAGGTTTTGTTTTATTTCATTTACTTATTTTTTAATTTTTGTGGTGTTGTTATATGAAGGATAAGTGGACAAGAATGCCAAACAGGACACAACACAATCTGAGGGACCGTTTTATTAAGGAAGACCTGATTTTAAGATTGATGGAGTGAATGAGTTGATCAGATAGTAATATACAGATGTTGAGCTTGTGCATTTATGTGGAGTAAATGAGCGGTGGTGTGCGTCTTGTTTGTACTGTCTTCTTTTTTTGTTTTTGACTTTTGTTTTGTTGTTGGGATTGTGCATCTTTGTCTTGTTATTGAGGAAAGCGTTTATTGTATTACTTATAAATCTAAATATAATCTTGCAAAATAAGAGTGAAGTAATACTGACATGCAGTTGCCATACCAGTGCTTTACCCTTCAAGCATTATACTGACATTTTGCAAAAACTAATATGCCGTGACATATATACCATTACTGTCCATGCACTACATTATACCGTGCTTAAATTTTAGGCCATCTCGTCCAGCCCATTATCAATGACACCAATGAAGCTTCAGATCCATTCAGGTCAAACAGTCAGGGTGCTGAGATTGTGCATGTTGGCTCACTGGAAAGGCTTTGCAGCACTCATTGGGACAGGACCATCATTACTGCCGTGAAAAAGGTCTATCTGTTATAACGTACGGAGAACGTGCAATGATTCTGCGTCGTTTTTTTAAAGCTGCATTTGACAGCAAACAAATGCTAAACTGGTTATAGATTAGTACTGTGTTTATATGCACTCAATATCAGCTCGTTAAAGTTAATACAGTCCTGTTAGCTAACCAAATGTCTACTTACCTCTTCTGGAGCGACTCAGGCTGTCAGAAAAATGCGCAGTGCCGATGCTGACATAAACAATATGAACCCCACCTCATGAGGAACTAGCTTACAGTGAGTGCGGCTTGTCAATAAGAAACTCCACTAAAAGTAAGAGCTTATCTAACGGTACCGTCAGGCTGACAGAGCCTGTGTTAACTTAATAGAAAGGAACTGTGTAACCGGTCAACGTTAGCTAACATTCAACAAGCCTTTAACGATAAAAGTACTTCACAGACCATTACTATTCATATTATCATAAAGAAAAGCTTACTAGTCTCCAGCGTATTGAAGAAATTATTATTAATTTTCTCATCATTTTGCTGTTAATGATAATGGTTTAACGAAATTAAAACATCACCCTTGTTGTTGTTATTCGCGCCAACGGCACAACTTCCTGTGTCACCTTCTAACTTGACCGTGTAGGTACTCTGATTTCTTTTTATACGGTCGTATTTACAACCCAGGATTTGCAAAGCTCTCGCGAGATTTGTACACGTTGTTTGTTAATTATGTATGTTGTGCAAAGTAATTATGTTTTACAATGCCACAATACTGCGATTAAGATCTGGAAGGGTTTAAGGACAATAAATAGCTGGTTAGGGTTAGACAAAGTTCAAGGTTTGGGTTAAAATGATCGCTCTCGCGAGATCTTTTGCGGGTCTGGGGTTCCCTTCTAGACATGACTACAATGCTATGTTACTTTACTTTAAGTTACCAAATTCAAAAATTATGGAGATCCTTGCATGATTACCTAAACTCCGAGTTTTATGTACACAAATGTCCTTATGCCAAATCCGTACCATTGTGGAATGCACTCTGAAATTAATATTCTTTACTAAACATGTCTGTGAAGGTTCTCAATCATCCCAGGTCATGGTATTCATAGCAAGGTTTGTCATAGGCAACAACTGGACTTGATAGACTCTATCAAGTCCAGTTGCCTATGACAAATGTTGCTACGATTCTTTACTAAACAAAGCATAAGAAAGATCAAAAACACCCATGCCGAAATTCACTGTACTCACATATGATTTTGTTCCAGCTCAGTAATTTGATTTACTTTAATTTATATTTTAATTAAGCTTAATTTATTTTCCTAATTTTCTTTATATGTTTTGTTTATTCTTTCTTAGACATCTATAGCAACTGAATCATTGTGGCCTTGCACAAAGACTCTAGATGAATGTATTATACTGGACTATTCAAGTCCTGATGGTGTGCATGAACTCTGAACAAACGCTTTGTTTAATTTACGCAGAGATTTTGTCTTTGTACTTTTGCACCTTCTTGTTGTAAATAAAGTGATGACAAAACAAAACAACAACAAGAAGAAAAGAAAAATGAAAAAAGAAAAGAAAAACAGCTACCTACTGTACCAGAGTGTGTAACATCATGATCTCACCAAGAATTCATATTCTGGATATAACTATTTAAACAAAACCCTTTGTGCCTGTATTAGTTTACTTCTATCTCTAACTGCACTTTGGTGCTCCACTTCCTTCTCATTTCTATCAAATAAACTTACATCCTATCAACACACGTTCAACAGTTCCCCTACATCCACAAGTCTCACATCTATCTGACACTGTTCTTTTCATGAAGATCAAACTAGCAGTTGGTCCTGTGCGTCCATATTGAAGCCTAGAAAAAAAAAAACCTCTTTAATCAATCAGTTTAATATTTTGGAAGGTTAATTTAGCTTAATTTATTACAAATTGTGGGGAAACTTATAACATAATGTGTTCAAGGTTTTTTATTACAAAATATGGGTGTTATGTAATAAAATGAAAATTTATTACAGTTTGTCCAGTTATTACATTATGCTTTGTTACATGCCGTCATCTGTCTGGAGGCTTCAGGCTCACAAGGATGCACTGACATTTACCCCTAATATTACTTTGCTGAACATTGAGTAGCTTTTCCTGTACTCTGTAGCTTGCTCCTGCCTTAGCTTCAGCATAGTGAGTGTTGATATTTTCCCGAGACATACAGAGCTGTGACTTCTTCAAAAATGACTTCACCGAGGAGGAAGAAGCAGCAGCAGCAGCAGCAGCAGCAGCAGCAGCCCCTGCTGTCCGTAGAGAGAAGTGAAAAAGCTTACAGCACCTGGTATTCCCAGGCGGTCTCCCATCCAAGTACTAACCAGGCCCGACCCTGCTTAGCTTCCGAGATCGGACGAGATCGGGCGTGTTCAGGGTGGTGTGGCCGTAAGCAACAATGTATGATACAAACGGGCCATTTATACATGCATTATATTTTTATTTGTAGTGATTTTACATTGATGAAAAAGCAAATGATCTCAGTTGAATTTAAAAAAAAAAGACAAATATAAACGATGCAGTCAGAGTTAAGCTTATCATTAAGCATTAGGCCTATTTAGTAAATTAAACCCAATATCTTATAAAACTCAGCTGTATTTACTCCATTCTTGATATCATAACTCTGTTGTTGGGTCTGGCTTATTAACAGTAGCTTCTGTCCTCCATGCGGCTGAGGACTTCTCCAAGGGCCCTTTGGAAAACAGAGCAGATATTTTTTCCTTAAAACTTCACTTTCTCTTTTTTCATTATTCCAATCTTATTTACGAATACGAATACGAAATACTTTAATGATCCCCAAGGGGAAATTCATTTGTCTGTAGTCTCATCTATTTGTATAAGAATTATAGAGTCTGATGGCAGTTGGTATGAAAGATCTTCTGTATCTCTCTGTCCTACAACGAAGAGAGAGAAGCCTTCCACCACCATTATTTCTTTGGTCCATCAAGGTGTTATGCAGTGGATGATCCATGTTGTTTAGGATGGCCTCCACCGTCCTCATTGTGTCTCTCTCCACAACTTCCTCCAGAGAGTCCATCCTTACTCCGATCACAGAGCCAGCCTTTTTCACAAGCTTATCCAGCCTACTTGCTTGCTTTTTTCCCAAACTTCCTCCCCAGCAGACTGCAGCATAAAATAAAACACTTGCCACAATAGACTGATAAAACATCTGCAGCATCTTACTGCAGATGTTTAGAGATCTGAGCTTCCTTAGGAAAAAGAAGCACTCTGCCCCTTTTTGTAGAGTGCATCTGTGTTAAGGGACCAGTCCAGCTTGTTATCCAGGTTGGATAACAAGTGCTTCTGTTTGGCAACAGAAGCACAATTACTGCTCAGTGTTAGGAAATAAAGTCACACAGGTGTTACCAAAGATCCTAATTCGCAGCACCCTGACTGTTTGACGGTATTGAACGTGACCTTAATTATAATTAATTATTATTATTATTACGGAATTGATTAATTGTATATATAGTACTGTATTTGGTCTGCAAAGTCTGAAATCTTAGCATAATTAATCTCCATTTCAGCTTTTTATTATAGCATGGACATATGTGGAAACCCTGAACTTTATACTTTGAAAGGATTTACTGCTTCATAATAAAAACTGAAAAAGGCTGACAAAGATCTGTTCCAGCATAGAAGGCTGAAATTGGACACTACAGCTGCTTTGCTTCAAGCGCTACATTTATTCTTACAGTATTAATTACAGTTTGTACACGCAAGCCTTAGGAAAAAAAGCGAGTAGGAGCTCGTTTTACCCGCTCGGCCTCCGTAGTCTGACACATGAGAACGCGGAAGCTCAGCTGTCAGTGTTTTCGGGGCGTGTCAGCTTGTTAGTGATAAAACTGATGCTTCCAGCAGAAGTCTTCCTGAGACGGTAAAACTCCTGATCGCTTGAGGACCACAAGAAAAGTGTCTGTCAGTAAGTAGAGGACGAGTCTCATTCGTTTTGTGACGGTGGGATTTGTTGACAGTTGGCGTAAGAGCAGTATCTTTTCTTAAAAAAGTTTTACCTGACAGGTTAAACCGGACCGGGCATTATGATAACGTTACAACGCATACAAGTTCAAGTTTGACAGTCAGTGAACCTGGTTAACTCAAGGTCTGATTGTTCAATTATAGTATATCTCGATGTTAGTAGGCTATATGTAAATGTAAGTATAGTGTATATATATATCTACCTCATTTAACTGAATAGTTACTTGTAGTAGAAAAGTAATATTAAACATTTAAACTGTTTTTTTTTCCTTACCATATTACATTGAAAGATCTGGAGATTTGATACTGTCTTGAATGTATGATGTTTTGAAAATCACAATCTGCAGGTAAATTTTCAGCACCCAGGATGCAGCTAATTCCAATAAAATCCTAAATCACGAATGGTAACAACTACTACTTTACTTACAATCACGTTACACTACTTTACTTTTAATGTAACAATATCAAATATCAATACATTGCGGGGGTAAAAGCCTCAGTACCATACCAGACTGTGATGATATACACAATGTTAAATAGTGAATAATATTATTTCAGTGGTTTTCAAACTGGGGTCCGGGGAACAACAGGGGTTATTGAGTAAGATGTAGGGGGTTCCCAAAAGAGGAGTAGAGTGTTTTTGTTTTGTTTTTTTATTTTTATTCATTTATTTTTTTAATTTGGATCCTCAAGGGTAGATGTGATTGATCATGCTTTAAAGTGATCTTAATTTGTTCATTGATTGACTATGAAGATTTTATTGTATTCAAACCTAAAATAAAAACATTTTTGTCGTCTGAAGCCGTCATTTTCTTGTTTTTTAACAATGTGACAAATATCGTATCATGGACTTTGTATTGGTGTTAATTAATGCTGTTTTTATTCAAGTAGAAACTCAGCAGCTACAAAATGTTATAGACTTTTGTTTTTAAATGCAAACAAAGCAAATAAACATACAAAAAAAAGAAAGAAAAGGAAAGAAACTGTACATAGAGAACCAGGGGTGTTACAATACAGGTGATGCACCTGAAAATTGTTCTTTATGAGTTGATAAAACTCACTCCATCCCTATCAACATTTATCAAACATGTTTGTTTTGAGTCTTAAAGCAAATGTTATTTTTTTTATTACAAAAGTATCTATCTATCCATCTATTTGGTGGCAACAGCAATATTCTAAACATGTATGCTTTAGGAAAGCCAAGAAGTTGTGGTGGTATTTTATCCAAGAACAAGACCTGAAGAGAAAAGTCGATCTGATTCTTTAAGTTTTTTTTCCATGCTGCCTCTGATTGTCTACCAGTAGCTGTGAATCTTAAAGCACCCCCAGAACATGTGTTAATGATTTGCTCCCACAGATCCACAGTCTTTCCAGCATACTGTCTCACTCACTTGGACTGTTTAAGTGCTGGCGTTATAAAGAATCTGACCATGTTTTTCCAATTAAACTCCAAATGAAAACTCTTAATATACCAGTTCCAGATCTTGATTTTTCCTTCTTGGTCTATTTAATGTTTGATGAACTAAAGACTGAGTCTTACTGGTTTTGAAATTGCTTTTATATATCATCTATCAAGTATTTATATTACTATACTAATCAGTCAATGACATTGTAAATACACTAAATTTTCAGTGGAGTTTGGTCCAGTTATATGAGAAATTGCGATACTAATCAGCCAAAGAGATAAAGAGTTATTTTAGGTTGTAATGTAATAATAATAACTATCATTAGTATAATAATTAATGCCCTGTCCCTTCTTTGCAGACACAATGGCATCATCAACCTCTCTAACCAAGGCCAACACCACCTTCTCTCTGGCTTTGTTCAAAAAGCTGAGTGATAATGACAAGACCGCAAATGTCTTCTACTCTCCGTTTAGCATCTCTTCAGCCCTGGCTATGGTGATGCTGGGGGCCAGAGGAAACACATACACACAGATGTCGGAGGTACAATAAACACACACACACACACACACAGACAATCTGTCTTTTTGAAAAGTGACAGATTAACATTAACAACATTGCAGGTTGGTGCACCTGGTTTATTTTATGAAGCTTGCATTTTATAAGATGTGTTGTTGCTTTGTTCATCTGGTGGACAAAATCATGCAGATTTGTACTAGAAAATGCATCATGAAGTTAACCCAGCACCTGTGTGTGAGACAGCTTCAAGCAACACTGTAGATGCATTAAATTTCATAGAGTGAAGCACTACAGGCCTGCAAGTCCTCATTCACTAGGAATCACTGTTTCTTTCTTCCAGCGTCACCATAAAGAACAAAAATCTGTTCTGTTCAGACTCTGACTAGATTTTATTGGCGGTGACTCTGTGTTGTGTTACCATAGAAACGTACCACATAATATGGAAGTGTAAAGGCAATAAAGATCTAGCTAGAGTGATATGTACACCTTATCACTTCCCATTATGTGTGCGGAGACATGTCTGATTGCCGGATTCACAGATGAGTAATCAAAGTTGACCTGGTTGGATACCAGCTGGACGATATGTGCAGTCTTCTGTAATTAAACTTATGACTACACATTATTCCCAATTAGATAATTAATAATAACTTCTTTCACTTTTATTATGCTCCCATGTACAATGCAAGCTGTAGAATTAACACCTTCATTATGAAGAAATACAGAGGTTCTTAAGACAAAAACATTGTCAAAGCTTGTTTTGGGACATGAAATAAAATAATTCTGCATATACATTAATATACTAATATATTGTTTAATTGAATAAGGGAGTGGTTTATACTAATCTTAAAGCTTTCAACAAGATAGACAGAGTCAATAAGGTTCAGAAATATTGGTAGAATAGACCACAGACAGTGAGATCAGTGAAATCAGTCTTCAGTTTTGGCAGTCGGTACACTCAGTAGAGGTAGCAGGAATGTAGGGGGAGGTTAACATTGTGTAAAACAGAACATTTAGTGACCTTTTTCTAAACGATTGCTAAAGCAAAGACACACCCAGATAAGCCAGGCCCGTGAACATGTGAGTAAGTGGGAGAGGCAAGGCTTCATCTGAAATCCATCATGTTTCTTAAGACACTGTTTCAGTTAGGGGAAAATACAATGTTTAGGGAGTAGGTGGATGTGTAAGACAGTGATTACAACATACTGTTTTTTAATTATTTGTAGAGCAAGTGACAGTCTTTAGTGATAAGGTTGTTCATAATATGTGCAGGTTTATTTCCAGCGTGAAGCTTTATGTTAGTGCAGTGTATAAGCAGATATGAATGCTATTATGTCCTTTTTGTGCCCTTCTGTCATCTGATGCAATAACAGGAGGATTATCACCTGGCTGTTTGACAGGGTCAGGGACAGAGTTGTTATACAGCGTCATGCAGTGGCTTTTGTGAGAGAGTTCACTGTTCAAAGCAAGGCTTTGTTCCAGAAGGCGGTGAAACTGTCGTTGAAGTGTTCAGCTTTCAGCCAGATGTGATGACCACAGTTAAACTGCACCTGCGCCTGGACCAAAGGTCGCAGAGGGAAAACCTTCATGGTGGCTTTTAAAGATGAGTCTGTGATAGACTTACCGAAAAAGAGCCACAGCCATCTGTTCAACCCACCCACCAAGACAAAAATCCAACTGATTTCTGTTATTTTTGTGGGATGTCGTTCTGCCTGGTGGCTTAAACAAAACAGAGTGATCCCGCCTGTGTCATGAGAACTGCGAGCCAGTGCATGACTGTGAGAAAGTGAGTGGGTGTGTGCTTGTGCTCGCATGAAAGAGAGCAGAGGTGACGGTAACATATGACTGCTGTGAAGATTTTTAGCAGTCAGTTACCACAAAGTCCAGCTGTGTGAATTGATTTCTTTTAACTTGTTCATTAACTAGCTGGCCAACATTTACTCTACAAATACCTCAGTCTGTTGATGGAAATAATAAGTGTGTGGGTCAACATTCAGCAATGTCATCCCCCAAATCTGTGAAACCATGTCATTTACCTTCTTGCTAACTGTTATTACCATTTAGAAACGTGCACACATTGGTACCTGGACAAAATGTATATCTCAGTCACTGGGCCTAAACATATTGCCTACTATACAAAATAAGAAAATGAAAATCTTAGACTGAAGACAAATAAAAATATATGACTTGGTCAATGAAGCTATTTACAATGATTTAAATAAGGTTATCTAAATATATATCTGAATATAACTTAAGATTTACAACTAAAATATTTTGTTGAATTAGTCTAAACCACTGGTTCCCAACCTTTTTTGTGCAATATCTTATTTCAATCATTTATCCATTACTTTTAACTTTCCATTTCAACCATTTATCAATTACTTGTATCCAACTGTAAGATTTATCCATTTGCATTAACTTTCTATTCCAACCATTTACCCATTACAGTCCTTCATCCATTAGCTAAATGTCAGACATTTATCCATTACTTTAAGGTAACTGTAACCATTTATCCATTACCTTTAAATTTCAGTTTCAACCATTTATCCAGTACTTTAGCGATCTATTTCATACCAACTTTTAAATGTTTACATTCTCTGCTAGCTTGTTAACTTGCTAACTAGTCATCACACCCTCTCAATTGCAAGACATAGTGTACAGGTGTGTGGATATATTTTTAAAATCAAACAGTAATTTTGATTTTGTCAAATAAGTACTCCCTGGTGTACAAGCACACCTGGTTAGGAATCGCTGATCTCAAACAATGCAGGCCTATAACTTACCCGCATAGATTTAAGTTCTTACCTTGCTCAAGTGTATGCAGGGTGTGGTGAGTACACCTGCACAATACTGTTGGGTGTGGTTAACCTTAAGGAATTCAGTCACTTCTCCCTGATCAACTATTTGAGTGTGTGGCCTAATTTTTGATCCGTCTTCCCAATTTAAAGGTAATACACTGTGCAAGTTCTGCAAAACACGACCCAACCCACACATCGCTGCTAGGACGCCATTTTAACTTCCTGCACACGCCCAGAGGCACATGATATCTAACTTGACCGTGATCACTACCAATTGCACCCCTAGGTCCTCTGCTTCACTGAGGCAGAGAAGCCACAGCATGCAGAAGAGCAAGCAATGCAGATGCCAATGCAGATGCAGCAGAGTTTTCAATCCAAACTGCCACCGCATCTGCTGAAGATGGTAACAAAGCTAGCAGTGCAGGAGTGATAAACTAACTGGGGGGCTTTTACTAACTGTCCAGTTGGTGTCATCTGGTGAGGGGATGCTTGGAGGCGAAGAGGTGGTGGTTTCAGAGAGATTTTCACACTTGTTTTCACATGGCTTTGCTTGCTGATCTCCAATCTACCTCTGTCCTCCTGAACTGGATATGAAAAAACGCCAAGGAGTGTCGTAGCAACTGTATATGCTGTTTACAGAAGGCTTACTGTGTGTGTTTCCAACAGCTCAAAACACAGGAATGTCCTGACTTTACTTGATATGGTTTCTTCCTGGTGTGCTTCTCTCTTATAAGCAGCTGCTGGAAACCACAATGTAATTAGACTTAACCATCAAAATGTGTCAAAAGTATACACAAATTGAGCTGTTTCCTTTTGTTGTACGACTCTGATAACACATTGACCATTACCGGAAGATGATTATGTGTGTCTTGCTGATTTGGATGCACACCAGCCAAAACATAACATCCTGAATTCTTACCAAAAGATGAACATTTGTTTTAAAGATAACTACATTAGTAATAACATGGTGGAGGGACGGTGTGTGTCTTCACACTGGCCATACTTGGGCAGGCATTTCCATGGGTTCTTTAAAGTTGGTGTTAAAGGTGTTAAAGTGGTCCCTCTATGTTTTCCATGTATTTTTTAAATTGTATTTTTGTGTTTTATGCCACATTTTTCAGGCTGTGTGGTGATTTTTGCATTAACTTTGACATTGAAATGATTTAGATGTTCTAAGATACAATATGTACTGTAAGGTATGTGGAGAATTAATTACTGAAAGCCTTCAAATTAAAAGAGTATACCAGTATAAAAATGTACCAAATTCCAAAAACCCGACCATTAAGTGATGAGAAAATCCAAGTCATCCATTTCTTTCCAGTAGATCATTCTGGACCAGTCTATCTGTGTTGTACTGACTGTCCTTTTGATGTTTTTTTAATGACCAATTGATTTTTAATAGTTTTACCACAAAATATCAGTTTTTATAGTGACTTCACACTCTCTAGTCTTGTCATTTAATAGGCAAGATAAGCACCAGGCCAGTCTAATACACTGTTTATAACAGACTGGTCTGGACTGTTGTTTGCTCACTGCATCTCTGTGACACTTGTCTTCTTTGTCCACAGTGCCTGAAAACCAAGGATAGTCAGGACGATGTCCACGTTAGCTTTGCCAAACTGCTGGATGAGCTCAACAAGGCAGATGCTCCGTACGCCCTCAGTGTCGCCAACAGACTGTATGGGGAGCAGTCCTACCAGTTTGTTCAGGTGTGTGTGTTTCAGTGTGTGTCTTCTTGAGTAGTTGTGCTTTTGTTTGCATATTGTTAGGCTGGAGTGAATGCAAGCAAGGAAAAAAAAACAAAAAAAAAAAAACGGTTCTGGCAGTAATGACTTAAATTCCACTAAGTTAAAGGTAGAATATGCAGGATTTTTCCGTTGCTGTTTGTAAATGCACCATTCAAAGTTGGCCCCTCCTCCCCAGCTCAACAAATGAGAGAGTGAGACAGCAGCATTGGTCGAGAAAGCTAGAGAGTGAATGAAGTGAGGAAGCGGCCCTAGTGAGACCAAAGCAGTGAATTTGAGAAATAGAATGCTGTTTTCTGATTGTTTCACAGCAGTTATGTTCTAAAGCACAAATTAACACGCCCACACCTCTGCACAATGCCGGATTTTGTGTGAATACAGCAGAAGTGATACTCAGTCTGCTCTGTGTGTGTGTGTGTATATCTGTGTAAGTCTCTCTCTGCAGCTCTCACAGAGAGAGAGCAGAGGAGAGAGACAGAGATAGTGATGTAACCACTGCTCGCTAGGTCTTTATAGAGTTCTGACATCACAACCAGCGTGCTGTTATTGGCTGGGAGCTACACAGCACTGTCCAATGGTTGATGCCAAGAAACGTCCCAAACTCAGAAACATAGTGAGAAAATAAGGAAATATAGGGGTCTCTGCACCATCCCACATAGTTGGTCATAAGTGATGATTGAGAGGGATTATTTTTAAGTGTGTCTATACATTGTTCTTTAGGAAAATCCTGCATATTATGCCTTAAATCAAAGAGAAAATTTTGTTTGGGGGATCAGAATCAGTAAATATGTTGTTGATGGTTTCAGGATTTCTTATCAAACACCCAGAAGCACTACAAGGCAGAGCTGGAGTCTGTGGACTTCAAGACCAGCTCAGAGCCAGCAAGGCTCAACATCAACAGCTGGGTGGAGAACCAGACACAAGGTAATTTATACACACTAACATACACACTTATCAGTTTGTTAATTGACCTGCATATCCCCTTCATCCAATGCACTTTTAGCAATGAATTGAAAAATGTTGAGATTAGCACTTATTTTTGGATACAGAAATAATTGTTAAATCGGATCTCCAACTGACAAAATTACACATCGACATGCAAATTTACATGTCCTCACAGTGCCATAAGTTTAAAAGTTTTCCCCATGGTGGCCTGAAAACGGGCAGAATTGAAGTCTGAGTGCTGTTCTCATCTGATTTTCTTGGTATAAGGTAGAACGTTATGCAGTAAATAGTCCTGGAAATTAAAGACATTGTTTTATGTGTTCTAATGAAAATAATGATTCAACTTTCCTTCCCAAGTCCCACCCTGTTTTGCTCTGTGCGTCAGTACAGTTGAGCAAGATTGGTGCCTGGCGGAAACTCTGTCAACTTTATCCTTTCCTGTTTTCTGTAGCCTATTTAGATATTCTGTGTGCTTGGCTGGTCTATATTAAAAAGAAAAACAATTTTTGAAGATATCTAAAAGACGTTGCTCTTCAGGGTCAACACTTAATATTCTTTCAGTTGTGTGACATTGCTTCACATGTGTCCATGTTGTCTACCAGGTAAAATTAAGGATCTGCTAGCCCAGGGTGTGGTGGACGCCATGACCAGGCTGGTGCTGGTCAATGCCATCTACTTCAAAGGCAACTGGAACAAGCAGTTTAAGGAGAGTGCCACACGTGATGTTCCGTTTAAACTCAACAAGGTAACTGCTGCGACTGCTCAATGAAAACATTAAATGGACCAATGCTAGCTGACAAAAGTCAGCTAAAGTCAGTAAATATGGGGTTAGAAAAATGTATTGCATGGTAGCATACAATTTAGGCCACTAATTCTGACTTTTTCATTGAAAGCAGTGGAAAAAACAGTAAAAACTTACCATAGTAAATTGCGGAAATCAGGGTCAAATTGGGGTGAAATCTGATTACTAAATCAAAGGAGTATGTCCAACATTTTTTTATTGCATAGTAGTCGAGGAGGAAGTGTTAACCAATAGCTTTTAACATATTAATCATAGGTTGCTACAAGCTATGTTCCAGTAAAAAGGAATGATGCTGAGACATCTGTTCTTAGATCACTTGGTGTTTGTAAGAAAATAGTTGTTGCTTTAAGGTCAAATGTGTAAGATTTAGCGGGATCGTTTGGCAAAATATGGCAGAAATGGAATATGTTTTCATTAGTATATGATCTCCTGAAAAACACTTTAATCAGACTACGTGTTTCTCAAATAAGATCTGTATCTGCCTATCAACACTGTTATTTGTAAGTCATCAGTGTCCATATATGTATGCCGATGACATGGCTTTCCAACGTGGAAGCATGAGGAGTGAAGAGAGCTTACACAGAAACGTCCTCCTAAGTGCCAGCAGACAATTTAAGAGAAATCAATCTGGATGTGCCAAAAACAAATTTGAGCTTACATTCTCAGACTTGTTTTTTCGTTACCTTAGAATGAACCATTTATATCTCCAGAGGGTGCGGCTCCTCATCCTTGGAGTTCGCCGTGTTGCATCACCGTGTTTTTACAGTAGCCTGGAACAGACAAACTAAACACTTATTCCAGAGAGGGCTTTTAGCATTTTTCACAAATTTCACAGCCACCATAGGCTCTCCTACAGGCTTGGACGGGAAGGGTGAGATGGGGGGTATTCTGCTGGTTGCAGTCTGCAACCTCATCAGCCATTAAATCATACACACTGGTCCTTTGATGCAATTTCATCAATGACGCCATGCTATACTGACCACACTGTATACTTGTACATCACTGCAACAAGGTGATGTGCACAAGATTTCAACTGGTGTTAAGGCATGTCATTTTTCTGTTCACCATTTTCAGAATGAAACCAAGACAGTGAAGATGATGCACCAGAAATCCAAGTTCCCTTTGACCTACATCCCTGAAGCCAACTGTCAGGTAATCAAGAACATCAGTTAATTAATCAGCAACATTAAGACAGTCTTTCAGTCTGTCTGTCAGTCCATCAACCAACTGTTAACTGACCAGGCAACAACAGAACCAATTGTGTATTACCTTTGTTAATGAGGTTAAGTGGGACTTTGCAATCTCGAAGATTTCAGTCCTGGTTGTTCTTGCGACACCTGAAGTTACTGGTGGTAACAGCAAACACAGTTTCAGGTGACAGAATTCTGCCAAAACAAACTTTTTAATTTTTTGAATAAAGAAGTCAGACAATAATTGTTCATTTTTAATTCTGTCAGTAACCATAATCTGATTTTATTTTGTACATGGCATGAGTCTGGGACATTGAAAGGAGTTGGTTACCTGGTTGAGAAGTTGGACATGTGTGGGCTGTTGCCCGCACGTCTTCATCAAACAGCTTCTGTGGCTGCTTCTGACTGTTCTGTTACTCCCTCTTATATTTCAAACTGGTCTGCTGTCTTGTTTTGTAGATGCATTTTTGAAGAACGATAGCGGTTAAGTGCTAAACCTGCTGACAAACACATTGCATTTCCTTTGGCTCCTTCATAATACATGTTAACTAGTGTTTCACCAGGTAATGCTTTTAACGTGAAGCTGCAGCAGTAGGAAATGTTTGATTTCTTATTTGTGACTATTCATTGGTTTCTTTACTGCTATACGACAGTTAACTGAACAGTCTTTGCATTGCGGACATAACAAAACATTTGATGATGTCATCTTTGGCTTTGGGGGACACTGGTCAATATTTTTCACCATTTTCTTAATAAATAAATGAACATTGCAGTACTTTCATCAGTGGGCCACTGTATTACCACATTTGGCGATAAATCACATATTGAAATGAAAATCTTTGAGATTGCCACTTTAATGAAATTTCCTTGGTATGTCAGTGAGACCAAACCAGAGTTTTGTATGTGTCATGTAATCCCATGAGCTGTCCTCTATAAAAAAAAAAAAAAGCAAACAGTTGACAGACCAGTGTATATATATTTGCTGTAATGTTGAAACCTTCTGCTGGACAGATCCTGGAGATGCCTTACAAAGGGAAGGAGCTCAGCATGCTCATCTTTCTGCCCATAGAAATAGAGGACAGTTCAACTGGTCTGGAGAAGGTAGGACTTCCACACACTTCCACACATAAAGAAACCCACAAGACACAGCCAAGGTAGTAATTATTTTTGTGTCCACCCAAAGTTGGAGCAGCAGCTGACCTATGAGAACTTAGTGGAGTGGACTCGTCCAGATATGATGGACGAAATTGAGGTCCAGGTGGGGCTGCCACGGTTCAAGATGGAGGAGACATACGACATGAAGAATGTCCTGATCAGCATGGGGATGGTGGACGCCTTCGACATTGCAATGAGTGACTTCTCTGGTAGGGCCATATCAGACATATCTAACTATAAAACAAGGAATCTCTGTATGTATGTATGTTACTCACCTCTCTTGAGAACTGTTCATCTGACCCACTTCAAACTTGGCAGGTGTTTCTTGGGACCCAATGAGGTGACAGCATCCAGTCATGATTCCTCCAGAGAGCTAAATTACAGCAAAAAAACCCCAAAAACTTCACACACAATTATCTCAAGTGTTGGAGGATTTTAGAAAGAGATCGAACAATGTGGTGCTCTGCAAAATGCTTAACTGGCATATATGAGAGACAAAATGGCTTAAACTAAGGTTACAGACTGTTATTACAGTGTGTGACTGTTTGTGACGCAAAAATACATTGGGATGATCTTAAAACCCAACTCCAGTGAAAATCAAAAAAACATTTTTAACCTTGTTAACATGTCCGTGTGTTTTGTTCGTATCAGGAGCGAAATAAGCAGGTAACGTCATGTCTAAGCATTTCTTTCTTTGAAACTGCAGTGAGCAAGGACAGCCTCAAAAAAACGGATTCAGTCAGGTTGGGTATATGACATCATAAACCTAAGGAACCAATCCCGTTAATTGAGGGGATGGCACTAGGAGAAGCCGGATATAGCTAGTTTCAGTTAATTAGCAACAGTTCAATACGTGAGTTATTCCAAATCAACATGCTCTACATTCCTGTCATGTAGAATGAGACCAGACTTTATTATTTATTATTTGAAATATTGATTTTCCTTCTCTCTTGCTGACAGGTATGTCTCCTGACAATGACCTAGTGCTGTCAAAAGTCGTCCACAAGGCTTTTGTGGAGGTGAACGAGGAAGGAACTGAGGCCGCTGCTGCCACAGCCGCTGTCATGATGCTGCGCTGTGCCATGATTCCATCCACCTTCATTGCAGACCACCCCTTCCTCTTCTTCATCCGACATAACCCCTCCATGAGCATTCTCTTCGCTGGCCGATACTGCTCCCCTCAGTGAGCACTAGGTCTCTTAGAGCAGTGTTTTTCAACTGGAGGGGCGTTACAACACATCTACTGTTGCAACAGTGTATTTTTTGGGTATTACTGGAAGAATATTGATAATCACCGCTCCAGAGTTTCCTATAGCTGAGTTCCCGTCCTATATTTTCAACACCATAATGATGAGTAAAAACTGTGGTGTTGGATTTTCTGTACTCTGCCCTTATGTCTGCGTCACTTCTTACAAAAGTGACTCCTGTGCCTTTCTGAGCATTAGGCTCTTGCACTATTTATCTTTTGCACCTACTCTCATCCTTAGGGTCTAATTTACATCATGTCTGTAATGCATGTATGGCTGCACACTCACACCCTACCCTAGTCTATTAAAGTCTAGTTTATCTTATCTTACCTGACACCCTTTTAAAGAATTTGCTGCAGTTTTACACCATATGAAGGTATGACAGTTTCAAGATTCTCTGCACTTTACCTCATTTTACATATTCAGTTCACCAAAGATAACAATGTCATGAAATCACATTATCAGATAGAAATGTCCTTGGGGATTATTGGAATTGTAAACAAGCAAAATGAAGTTAAAATATATGTAGTTGTACCACTATGCATATAATGAATATAGACTATAGACAACAAGAGCTTGCATTAAGGCTTATATATTAAAACTTATATCTATGTATCCTAATGCTTTTACATATGAAATAAACGTGTGGTTGATATACATTGTTTGTCACATTTTCTGAAAATTCCTTTCACTGACATTTTCTCAGATCTGGTTCAATCACATGTGATAAGATGGATTACCTTTATGCCTCATTGTAGAAGTGTTAATACGACTGCTATCACCACGACCACACTACTACTACTACTACTACTACTACTAGGTCTACTTATTATCTACAAGAAGTGTTTATCATCAAATGACTTACTATTAATGTCAACCTAAAACAGGGGTTTTTAAAGTCTGAGACAGTGGGCCTCCCCTCAGACAAAACTTGGAAAAAGATGCCCCCCTTACTTTACTTGTTTAGTTTCGCTCAATTCCTGAATGTCTATGGGATCATGATTATGTGTACTTGATTCCATAGATACTCAACTATTGTGCCAATATAGAATAACAACTAATATTGCTGTTTGACATAACTTATGACCACACCAGATACATCATATGGTCTGTCCAAATTAGTTATTAGTTTCTGACTCTGGAAAATTATAAAATTTCCCAATACTGTATCTTTAAACTAGTTTTGTAACCAAATCACACGTTTAGGCTATTCTATGTGATCTATTGTTGAAAGCTAATGTAATACTAACTTATATTTTTTAATTTCCATTCATTGAATCTCCCTTGAAACTGTTTGGCATCTCCCTGGGGAGGCCCACATCCCATTTTTAAACCCTCTGACCTAAATCTACATAAGTATAATAATGCTTTGGTCAAAATTCTGTATGAGTAGTAGGGGTGGGTGGTATGGATCTAAAATAATATCACAATATTTTAGGGTGTTCTGCTTTAGCAATATTCTTGATGGTATGACAAAATACTGAGAAGTATTTTTGGTTTAGACCTCACAATAGCTGTTGAGTTCTCCTTGCAGGATGTTTGGCTGTCATCATACTCAACTGGGTGCGTCTGTTTGAGGTGGTGAAATTGTTCTTTTTAGTGTTACAGTCTTGCACTTCTTACATATTGTCTGTGGTTATTAACCAAACCACTTCCACACTTCCCTTCACTTCCCTTTTTGAAACTAACTCCTCCACCCTGATATTTCCATTATTAATATAGGAACTTAGAATATTGTAATATTTCATCACAATATGAATTCAAAATACTGTAATATTGTTATTATCACACTATGATATTTTTAGTATGAAAAAATAACAATATATCATGAATGAGACAATATGGCACACCCCTATGAGGATAAAAGTATATTACATTAACTACATTTGTGTCCTATTTCTATAGGTCTTTCATCCCAGAGAGCACAGGAGAAAGACATGTTCTCAAAACAACACTGTTATGCTACAGTTGTTTTTTTTTTTTTACATTTGAAAACTGATTACCAGTCACTTCTTGGGAGTTTGGGAGTTTCTGCAACACTGTTTTCCTGGGAATTCAGGCAGTGTTTTGTGGACTAAAAAACTAAACCCAACCTTCAATCAGCATCGGGATGAGTAGATAATGACTGAATTTTCATTTCTGGGTGAACTATCCCTTTAATAGACCTTTTTCATGGCAGTCATATTGAGACAAAAACAGGTTTTGGCTGCATAGTGTACAATTATACAAAATAAAATATCTGTTTGACTGTTTTTTTTGTTTTGTTTTTGTTTTTTTTTTTTTTTTTTTACCTCATCTCAAGAACTCTTTGGTAGCTCCACTAGTACTAAGTTCTGATGCCAGGGTGAACTCAGAATACATGGCTGTATCAAGAATGTCCAAACAGACCTTCTTCACAGCAGCCTTATTGAAAAAAACACAGGTGTTACCACTGGTGCTTATTAGGGACTTGTTCCATTTAGTGTATCAGAGCCTTTCCAGTGATTCAACATGAACAATAGCAGCACCCTGACTCTGTTTGACCTGAATCGAACAAAACCTTAATTAGAACCATTAGTAATACCTGTCTTTATTGTACTATTTCATATCTGGTCTTACTCCAGCCCAGCAGGTGGCGCTAATGGGTCTCTATGTTTGGTGTCCTGAGTAGAAATACAAAAAGAAGAAAATGTTAGAAAACGCACTTCCTGAAAACTTCCTAGTCGTCATGTTTGAAGTCTGGTTATTCAAAAACACGACAGTAATATTACCAGAAATCTTACGTTGTAGAACAAATGGTCGCGTGACGTTAACGACCAGTGTAATTGACCTGATGCAGTGCTGTGTGATCTGCTCTTCCCTGCTCGGTTGGTGATGGAGAGGCTGATAATCAAGCTGACAGAGAAGCGTGTCCTCTTCACGGCTTCCTTCGTTATACGGCTGGCCTTGGTCGCTTATGGAGACTACCAGGACAGGACTATGGTGGTGAAGTACACCGACATCGACTACCATGTGTTCACAGATGCTGCAAGATTCATTACGCAGGTAACAGGACAGCAGTCTTATAACTTCTCAGACTGGAGTGAAGTGAACAGATAAAGCTTACTAAGCTTTACTAATATAAGTCTAGGTCAACAATGACAAAGTAAAAAAATAAAAAAGCTGCTATTATACAGAAGTACAATTTAGTGGTACTAGTACTTGTTTGTAATAATGGATGGATTACTGATTACCTTTTAACAGTAGTGACTACATATGAAAGAACAGGGTAAAGTCGTGTTATCACTGATCTTAATAAGTTCTGTTCCATTAAGGTCAAACAAGAATCAGGGTGCTGCTATTTTAATAATCCTGGACCTTAATAAGTATCATTGGTAACACCTGTGTTCATGCTGCTATTTGATGTCATGATGATTGCAGTTAAAAATGTCTAATGGCTTACCAGACGCAGCTCAAGGGCCCCACTGGGCTTCACATGCAAAATATACAACATCTATAAAGAGACACATAACAGCTATGATGAGACACAAAATTACCACAAAGACACAGAAAAAATGCTACAAACAGAAGCAAAACAAACACAAAGAGACAAAAAAACAACTACGGAGAGACATAGAATGGCTACAAAGACACACTTTATGACTTTGTGAGTAGATAATGACTGAATTTTAATTTCTGGGTGAACTATCCCTTTAAAGCCACCAGCGCATATACAGTGAGAATTGAGTTTACCTTAAGTTGACCTGCTGGACAACTGTTTTTTGAAGACTTGCTGTTCAACAGTTCAATATATATTTATATATTCAGGATTTTTTTTTTGTGAAGGAGAAAGAGTAGATGCCATTTCAAAGATTTTAAGATAATAATTGATTTTTTTGTGAAAAGAACCTATCAGATACAGATTACTATTCAAAACAGAACTGTTTATAATTTATATATATGTTCATACATGTCTGAGAGGGATCTTTAAGTACACTGTGTTGGTAATATTTCTATACTGTACTACATTATTTCAACAGGGGGAGTCCCCGTACAACAGATCAACCTACCGCTACACGCCTCTGCTGGCCTGGATGCTCACCCCTAACATCTATCTCAGCATGGTATTTGGCAAGATCCTCTTCATTGTGTGTGATGTACTGTCAGGACTGCTCATCTACAGAATCCTCTGCCTGAGAGGTTTGAGCTCAGAGGTGGGTTTTCAGAGAGTTTTTATCAAGCTGATCCTTTTTGACTTAAATCCTTGATAAGGATAGTTGCAAATACCTCATGCCCACAATTCTGTCCAGCAAAACCACAGAGTTTAGAGGCTCCATGAAAATGAACTGTGCAGGATAAAGTTGTGTTTTTGGGGATTTATGTTCAGACTGCACGCCGCGTTTGCTCTCTGTGGCTTCTCAACCCGCTGCCCATGGGAGTATCCAGCCGAGGGAACGCTGAGTCAATCCTGGCAGCCCTGGTGCTGGGCACACTGCTCTGTATGGAAGGTACATTTGAGCTCTGTAAAATACCGTAGACGTGGCTAATGTTATAATGTAATGTAGATACACAGCTCTTCTGCTAATGCTTTACCTGAACTCTTCTAGCCCGACATCTGATGTTGGCAGCTGCACTTTATGGTCTGTCAGTCCATATGAAAATCTATCCCATCACATATGCTCTGCCCATCGCTCTGACCCTGCGACACCACAGACCAGATCAGAGGAGGACAAAAGAGGTGGAGGAACATCATTGGGTTTATAGGAAGCTTCCTCAACCGAGAGCTGTTCCTCTTTGCGGGTGTGGCCGGAGGAGTCTTCTGTATGCTCACAGCGCTCTTCTATTACATGTAAGATGAACAAGGACATTACAGACAGTAAAAGCTTTTCATTGCCTGTGACTTTTGACCCTGCATAACAAGTATTACATATTGCAGTTAGTGTATTAACCTTCCCAACTAGTTTGCACATGGAGTAAAATTTCTCTTGGTTCTGTTGTTCCAGAATTATTCAGCTGATAACACAATGTGTGGATATTCATTATTGATGTAAATTACAAGAAAACAAAACAATAAAAAAATATGTCCAAAGTTACTTTGAAGGTGATTGGCTATTATTTGGGAATAGTGAAAAATCTAGTTCTTCCAAATCATCTCCTGTGTGAGGAAGTACACTGACTATTAATAACTTCTCTAATCATGTGATTCCTCTGCTGTATTGTCAGGTACGGTTGGGAGTTCCTTCATGAGACCTATTTGTACCATCTGACCAGAAGGGACATCAGACACAACTTCTCTCCATATTTCTACATGCTCTACCTCACTGCAGGTATTCACCCATCCAACCAGTTATGTGTGACACATTGCTGCAGACAGAACTACAGAACTAAGAGCAGCATTAAGTATTTGCTCATGGGCAGAGGTACATTGCTTTGGGTCAGCAGTGATAATTTACTTGTTTATTTAATCAGTTATAAAGTATGTTTATTAGGCATTTGCCTTGCTCTTCTTTGTTAATTGGTAAGTGTAAACTTACAGAAGGCAATACAGCTTTCTAATTCATTTTGTATGTTGTTGGTGCAGACAGCAGGTGGAGCCAGTGGCTTGGCCTGGCAGCATTCCTGCCACAGCTCGTCCTGCTGTTGGTGGCATCGTGGGCCTTTCATTCTGACCTGGCCTTCTGCTGTTTCCTGCACACTGCCATCTTTGTCTCTTTCAACAAAGTCTGCACTTCACAGGTACACAAAACACAACAACAAACAGAGTCCAAGCAGAGATCAGATGCTGTGTTTGCAGCCCTTATTAGCCATCTTTCACCTTTTCTTTTTTTGACCCCTGTCAATCATCCATCCAAACTTATTGTATACACAGACAAACAGACTAAAAGAACAGTACTTAAAACTGTTTCTTGCAAAACTACTAGTTCCCACTGTAGCAGGGGTCTCCAGGACTGCTGCTGGGAGAAGTTAGTTTTCATCTAGGGTAGAATAAGGGGGAAAAATCATTGTTGTTTGTGTTAAAATGGCACAGTTTCCACCAAACTGGGCTTTAACTTCTCCCATGTGCTTGAGGACCACATTTTACCATGATGATATGATGATGACACACACACAGACTCATAAACCCACAAGGTGAAAACAATATTCACCAGCCATGCTGTTGTGGCTGGATATTGATAAACAATAATTACTTGCTTCTCAAAGCCAATACCAATATGATAGACAATAATTACAATTTTTTGTAAAAAACTTGTAATTTATGCCAGTGGATTTCAATTTTTTGTGGCCAAAGCACAACACAGCCAGAATCACAAGACATACCTGTGTCCAAAATAGCCTCTATAACATGTTATCACTCTGCTAACATTTACTTTTATGTACTAATGGTACATAAAGTAAAAGTTAAAGTAAAATTTGACAGAAAACCTAGATTACTCAATAAATATTTATCAACAAAATAATTAAAGATTTCATTTGAAACTTGTATAGTTGTATATTGCAAAGATATTGTATGGTTGTCACAAAATCCCAAGGCACACCTGGACTTGCCTAATGGCACATTGTTTGCGCACACATGAGAGTAAGAAAGGCTAAGATGTAGTGAGCAAAGATGGATGATTTCATGTTTCATTGCTCTGACGAAACCAAATCTAACTGACATCACTGTTACAACAAAAACAAATAACAAGTCTGACTAATCAAATGTTGATTTATTTTTTTCTATAATCATCATCATCAAAAATGTCACAAACATACTTGCTTTAACATAATGTGTCAAATCAGATATTATTATAGACTAATCATCAGAATTAAATAATAAGATAAATTTCCCATTCGGCCCTGATATTTAACAGCCCTGATATTTATAGTGGATCCCTAGTGAATTCTTGTAATTTTTCAGTTTTTACTATTTCACAGTTTCAGTTTGATATCACAGGCTCATTAGTGTTTGGGTATTGAACTGGCTCTCACCCATCTGAAGTTCATTTGTTTCATCCTCCAGAGCACCGTCCAGCCTCCATCACTAAATATGAATGCAGTATACTGTATCATGTATAATAACATGATCTAGCCTTCACTCACAACCTTCACACAGCCTTTAACAAAATTACTTGTTGTCTTTTCATAGTACTTCCTGTGGTACCTGTGTCTGCTCCCTCTGGTCATCCCTCACCTGACTCTGTCACTGAAACAAGGAGTGGGACTGCTGCTCCTCTGGTTTGCTGGACAGGTAATTCAGCCGATCACATTTTAGTTAAATTTGACTTCAGATATTCACCTGGTTAACAAAATCTGCTTACCATAACAAGATGATGTTTTGAACACTGGCTCTTCACCTGTACGGAATATTCACTTATATTAAACTTATAAACTTATATCACCATTAAAACAGGAGATTAACTGAACTTGTTCTGTGATGTAATTAGTAATTAGTAATTCATTTGGTATGAAGAAACTATTATATTTCCTCTCCACTATCAGGGTATCTGGTTGGGTCCAGCATACTTCCTGGAGTTTGAAGGCTACAACACCTTCCTGTTGATCTGGCTTGCTGGATTGCTCTTCTTGATCATCAACTCCTCCATCTTGATTCAGATCGTAGCCCATTACAAACCAACACGCACTCCACACAGACTGAAGGCTGATTGACATTGAGTAGTTTCAACTGAAGATGTTGGATGGATGCATGTTAAAAAATAAAGTGTGTATTTTCTTAAACCTCAGTCTCCTTAGCACCTCATTATGTTCTCATGTAGTCTTTTGCACAAAGCAGATTCATACATTGCTATTTCCTGAGTGAGAAAGCCACATTTAGACCTTGAGTCACTCAGAGTTAAACCCATTGATTAAATGCTGTCCACTGCAGGCCAAAACACTTAAATCCTCAGTGAGTCACATAAGGCAGAAAACTGCTGTTGCTCTGGTTTTTCTGGGTTGAAACTTTGAAGTGTGTTCCACCTGTGACCACACCGCACAGATGTTTTCCATTTGTCCATTTGCTGTCAAGGACAAAATACCTGCTATAGATCAGAGATCACTCACACCACACCCACAGATTTAACGAACCATGATGTTAAACAGCTCTTGACCAAAGTAATGAACAAAGCGTTGAGGGATTTTGGTCAATCTTGAGGATGGGAGGCACTTTCTCATTCCACAGGCAGAAGTGGACGGATCGTTTATAGACATCATTCAGCCCACAATCTGAGTGTCTCATTTCCATGTTTTGCTCACTTCCAAAACATGAAGCAGGGATTGTGATGCACCATTCAGATCTGATATTACAAAGTCTAGGATAATAATCTAAAACAAATCCTGTCATGTCTGTGATCTGACCAGTACGACCTGAGTCTGACCTGCACATTAGTCTAATGAATTAGGAATGTTTTCCTAGTTTGTAGAAAAATACTGCAAAGTAATATGCTCATTGCTCTGGCAAATCAATCACATTATGCCGATGAATCACTGTGAAGAAATGCCAGCTGGATTTAACACTCACTGATACAAAAAGATGCTCTTTGGTGTGACTCAGAGTACTGACATCCATGGCAAAATGTTGCTGTATTTGTTAAAGGAAAGATCATTCAAAGTTTTATCCAAGATCTTGAATGCTAGTTTGCTAATTTGATCATAATGGAATCCAATAATGTCAAATGTATGCAACATTTGAATAGTTTAAATAGCTTGCAGATTTGACTTTCCATTATTGCCCAACACAAAACCTTTGTCAAAACCTCAGCTAATACAGGAAAATATTCAAGACACTTTGCAGACTCTAGTGATGAGTAAGAGGGAAGATACTGTTGGAAATTGGGTAAAGGAATGCTTGTGGGTTAGGGTGAAGTTTGGACTAAACTGTTTTCTGTTTTTGTGCTTTTTGTAACATCACTCTGGTTTAAATATGAGTATGGTTAAAAGAAAACTAAAAGCATTCCTGAGAATCTGAGTTGAGAACTGCTCAACTCAGATTATTATGTATTTGGTCATAGTGTGGAACTAATGGATTCTTAAAATAAATTATATTTATATATCAGGATATTATCTACTGTCTAAATCAACTAAGTGTGGATCAGTTGTGGAATATAACTAAGTATATTAGCTCAAGTACTGTATTTAAAAGGGCAGTTAACCCCAAAATTAAAAAAAAAAACAAAAAAAAAACTTATTTACCCCTGGCCTGCAGTGCTGTTTATCCATCTAAATGTTTTGGGTTTTTTTTTTTTTTTTTGGTTTGATTAGCAGAGTTTAGTCGGTTAGTCAAGATTATCCACAGACATTGTTGTGAGTAGATTCATGTAGGAAGTACTTTATTTCTAGTAGAAACAAAGTAGTTCTTGTAGATTTTTTTATTTTTGAATTTGTGGTGAACTGTTCCTTTAAGTACAATTTGAGGTACTTGTGCTTTACATTCCATTTTTTGCAACTCCACTACATCTACATCAGAGGCAAATGTACTTTTCACTCTTGACATTTATCTAACAGCTTTAGTTACTTGTCAGATTACAATTAATTCTATTTCATACTCTTCCCTCTCCAAAGAAAACCATGTATCTCCAAATTTGGGGAATTTTAATGAAATGCTTTTTCTTAGAAAGATTTCTTGTTTCCTGTTTTTTTTTTTTTTTTTTAACTAAATGAACGATTTTAATTGCTGAAAACAGGGCTGTTTTTCTCAGCACAGGAAAAGTTGACTTTTTAGAGATCCATGGTTCTCACAGGAATCTCACAGTTAATCTACATGGCTGTAGATTAAACTACCCAGCAGTACATAAAGTAGTAAAATGACCTAAACCTTAAAGGTCTTCAGCACTAAAATGCAACATACACATTAATGTTGCAAACATCAGATATAATAGTAAAACACTTATCATTTTACTGTACATTTCTTTTCATACTTTAAACACATTTTGCTGATAATACTGACATACTTTTACTTATGTAAGGTTTTGAATGCAGGTCTTTTAGTTTTAGTGGAGTATTTTCATTTTGTGGTATTAGCATTTTTTTTTTAAGTCGATAATCTGAATACATCTTCCACCACTGATACAGATACAGTCATGCAGTTCTGAAGCTGCCACTTCCAATTTAGCCATGGCTTCATGCCATCAGATGTGACTGGACTCTTCCTCAGCTGCAGTGTTCAATTGTGACCAGTAGGTAGAAGCATTTGCCAGCAAAAGAGCCAGATTGAGCATCTATCCTCGCGTAACCCTCACAGATTAATCAGTCAACTGGAGCATGAACGCAACCCAATACAAACAGTGCTGGCAGTGATTCCCTAATCTCACTCTACTCTCCTTCTAATCTCACATGGAAATTATTAGAGCATTCATTTTAGTCCCGATGGTTCTGAGCATGTTTGCTGGCCCTCCCCCCTGTGATTGATGATGGGAGTGCACAATAATAATATCATGTATGTGTGTGGATGCTTGTTTGTGCAAAAGACTTAATACACAGTAGTTTAGGTTGAATTAGTGGCTTTCCGGAGACATTCTTGTAAAGCACTTTGTGTATCTGCGGGAATGGAAGAGCTTGCTTGTGTGTTGTGTATGTGCGTGCGTGTGTGTATGACTCACGGTCAGCTGCAGCCTGCATATCTAGTTTATGAATCACCAGGTTGCACTCAGTAACCTTTCAACTGGCTAGTCGCCCCTGGACACATACAGTAGGCTACATAAAGCATTTCATTTTAAGACTGCATCCCACTGAATACCATCACACTCAGCAGTTTATTTTTAAATCCCAGAGACTGAAAAATAGCTGTGAATGTTGTTTCTTCTTCAACTCTTTCCTTTCATCTTATTTGAGCAGAGACATTCCCAGCCAGAGACATTTGCACCCCAGGAAGCGTCTCTGCAGTTGCAAGGCGGTGTTTGTAAAGATTGTTGAGTAGCTCAATTTATTTGACAAAACAGAAATAACAAAAATTACAATTGAAGAATATTCAGTATCCACATGTTGAAGTCAGCACCAGAAAATGTATGATTGAGAGTGCTTGAAATGTGGTTAGCAAGCTCGCACAAACATTAGGTAATTGTGTTGTATAAAGGATAAATGATTGGCCGCTAGTGAACTAAAAGTAGGACAATACAGTTGAAACTGTGAGTTAAACAGGATAAGCTGTTGCTAAAAGTAATGGAACAGTTGAAGTAGGTTGCTAAAAGTAAGGGACAGTCAGTTGAAATACAGTAGTTCGCTAAAAGTAATTGATTAATTGTTGAAATAGTCAAACGTTATCGATAAATGGTTGAAATAGTCAGCTGAAAGTAGGATAATGCAGTTGAAATAGTTAGCTAAAAGAAGGAGACAGTTGAAATAGAAAGCTAAAAGTAATGGATAAACTGTTGAAATTGTGAAAAGTAACATTAATAAACAGTTGAAATAGTTAACGTCAGTGAAAATTATGGGATTAACAGGTAATCTAGGTAGCTCACGTAGGATAAACAGTTGAAATAGGAAGCTAAATTTAGGATAAATAGTTGAAATAGAAAGCTAAATGTAATGGATGGAAATAGTGAAAAGTGACATTAATAAACAGTTGAAGTAGTTATTAGTGAAAATTACAGGATTAAAAAGTTGAAATAGGTAGTTGAAGTAGAGTCAACAGTAGGCCTAGTTGAAATAGTTAGCAAAAAGTGTTGGGAAATGGTGAAAGCTTAAAGGTTTGAAATCGCTCTTTAATACAGTTGAAACAAATGGCTTAAATTAGGCAAATGGATCAATAGTTGAACTGTCCAGCTTTCAAGTGGTAGTAGTTGGCTACAAATGGAAACTTGACAAAACTGAACCTAAACATTGACAGTTCAGTTGAATTGTTGTAACAATCCACTTTTGTATAATGAATAATAGATTTAAAGTCATTTCAGATGACTATATTTGAAACATGAAGGGTTGTTTAAATGTGTTCTGTACTTAGGATCTGACAGGGTGTTGGGGATACATCAGATTAAAGAGGGTTGACACCTGCTGTTTAAGAGACATTGACACAGCTAAAGACAGTAAACAATGACACTAGGTGCTGTTTATTGTTCATTAGCTCATTGTAGTGAGGAAAGGAGAAGTGGCAAGGTTGTGGCGGTTATGAGCCGGGGATTGCGTGACTGTCTTCCATATGCTTAGTAGGGTGTGTGTATATGTGCATGATAATGTGCGTGCATATGTGTATGTGCATGCGTGTCTGTGACATACCCTTAAGGACCCTCCTCATTGTCACCGGGGGATATGGGGAGACGAGATGCGGACATTGTTGTGTCTATGTATGCATTGGTGCATCTGCCTATATGAGTGTGTATTAGTGTGTGTGTGTGTGAGAAAGACACAGGGTGGGTGTGACCAATTAGGGCAAATGGTGTGCGGAGCAGCAAAGAGTGGGGTATGAACGGTCACGCAACCTTGCATGGTATAGGATTATAGGTCTTGGTTTGCACACACACACACACACACACACACACACCCACACTCTCTCTCCCCCTCACAGATACAGCTGTCAACAAGCATCAAACACTTTGCTTACAATACAGTTGCCCTAAGCGCTCGCTCCTCTCTCTTGATTGGATGTGCTCTTTTCATTGTTTTCACCCCTTTCCCGAGCTAACTTCTCTTTTCTCACCTCCAGGTTTTTATCTCCCACCTCTCGCTCCGTCTCCGTCTCTTTCTTTGTCATTCTCGCCCTTTCCCCTCCCTGTACAGAACAAGTGTCATACAGATGGCGTGATTGAAGGTTGCGTGCATGCTGACGAATATTAAACATTTAAAGTCAGCTTCATCCGCCCTCCCCCCCTTATTGTCACATCATCAGTCATGAAACTACAGTGAAACAAAAGCAAAGTACTCCTTTGGGGGAAAAATGGGAGAAAGATACTACACACTGTTTCGCATGAGGTAGTTCTTACTCACTCATCTAGAGAACTCTGTGTGTGTGTATACAGTATGTTAGAAAGACCCAATGCATATGTAAGTCATCTCTTAGAGCTTGATCCCTGTTAGGCTGCAGAAAAGCACACCATTTCTCCTTTGTTCAGACTCAGTTAGTGGTGTGTATATTCCATTATACCACACAGTTTTTCCCAGTTGCACATTTCCTGAAACTGCAGCTCAATTGCTCAATCCCCCCCTCCCCCCGCATAGAAAGAGAAAGTCCATTTAAAAAACAAAAGTAAGAGAAGGGAAGAAATACAAGAGGAATTGGGAGAAGGATAATTTGGGTGGTTATTCAATCCTCCTTTGAGTCTGGTGAGATGTACAAAAGGTCAACATATTCCAAAAAAGTCTTCCAGGCATCATGGAATTTTCTTATCGAGCCCATGAAGGAAAACCCCACGGTCTCTCATGTCAAAACTGATTCTTTCCACCAAAATACAATACACAGCTATCATATAAATATCTTACAGAGCACCAATTTAAACACTGGTGTGAAACATTTTAACCATCAGAATACTGGCTTCGTTAGGCCACGTCAGAGTCCTGCACGGGTCCAGCTTTGCAAACCTGCCCACACCTGCAAAGCTGAGAACTGGAACAGACCCGTTACCCACAATTATCTCTTAAGTCAATCCACACCCGCCTGGAACCATGAATATAAGCCCTGCGACCTGAACTGCATCCGTGCTTTAATACACATACACAGTCACTCACTTATATTCTCAACTGGCGCAGCACTGGTGCTCCTGCAGCTGTCGATATGTTTCCATAGTGATGACAAGCCAAGCTTGCGGCTATCACAAGCTAATACTGTTAGAAACTTCTTACAAGTAGCAAATTCATTGGCAGTGTTATTCTCACAGTCTTTGAGCCCACCAGAATCCTCCCAAACATGCAACTTGGTCTTTGATGATGTATTGTCCAATTTGGTGTCCGCCACTGGCTATTTTTGCCTTTTTTGTGTAATTTATTTTAGCCAGCGCTAGCCGACATTCTGTCAAATCAGAAAGTGACATACCATTGTTTGGCAGTTGTGTAAGCTGTTTCCTTCTTCTTCTCTTTACTGTAGATTTTTTTTTTGTCCCAAAAAGGCAACCCAACTTCCCAGAGTCATCCAGTAAACTTACTGTGTAGTTGATAGTGCAGCATTGCTAGAGTTAAGAGAATTCACAAAGGTTACCTAATAATAAGTAAAATGGGGAACACTACAGAAAAAAAATGTTTAGACTGTCTTTCCGGGAATGTGATGATGTAATTGGGGCACAAAAATGACGGAGTATGTGGTCAACCAAAGTTGCGTAGATTTCATAAGAAATATTGGCTCACCGTCCTCTTCTTCCCCCTCCTCTTGCTGTCACTCTTCCTCTTTCTTTCTGTTCTCCATGCTGCTCCATCCCCCCGCCCCCATTACAGTAGAGGTCACCTTAGGCCTCTTTTATGCTCTGTGAGCTGATTGGAGTGGTCTGCCAGCTGAGTTTGAACAAGTGAGATGTGAGTGAGACCAGCTGGTGATTAGGGTGTTTTCCAGGTAAAAACAAAGAAGTGTGCTGAATAAAGCGAAAGTGAAAACAATGAGATTGTTCTTAGAGTTTAGCAGCCTGCAGACTTTAGACGTTATTGATAGGTGAGCTTTGTGCAGTTTCATTTTGTATCAAATGGAGAAAAAAAAATGTAAAAATCAGTGTCCACAGTTTGAGTACAAGTCTCCATAGCAAAACATAAAGCACTCATGTACTTATTCCAGTAAAGAAAAACATTTCCTTTACAGAGACCTTGAGCATCTTTAAAGAGTGTTTTCAGGGCCAGAGCTATTAAACTCTGTGGATTATTCATCTATTATTGCTATATGAATCAGAATGAATTATGAGCATCGTTTTGCTTTTTACTGTTCCTCCTGCACTATATTTTCCTGCTCCTCGCCAACTGCCTTGTAATGAATCTCATTACTTTTCTGGCAGTTACACCTGACCTGTCACAAACCAGCCCTGCTGTACTATATGCAAAATCTTCATTCAAAGGGAAATCCTCAGAAACTCCCTGTGAAATACCTGTTACTGTAGATCCCCTGTTCATGTGAAGAACCCAAAAAACTGAATGCTGTGCTTCATCTCGACTGGGGGAGGAAGTGGGACCTTATTTTCATAGTGTTTTAATCCGGGAGGAAGAGAAAAGTTCTGCTGAGCAACTGTTTGGATCTACATGGGTGTGCACATCATTAATGCTGACATGTAAACAGCCATTGTACTGTAATTTGTTGCTTAGTGAATCAACAAAGTACTATACACCAGAGGAATTTACAAGGTTTATGGGAAGTGTAGGTTAAAATGGAGAAACACTAGTTTTGAGGATCCCAATTATCTTTCAACAATGATATATTGATCAACATGTACTTCCATTATTAATAATGTGCACATGACATGAATGACTTTTTTTGATGCAGAGTAATGTGAACCTTCAGCTGTTCTATTACAGCCACCGTCGTTGGAAATCTAGTGCATGAAATTATTGTTAGGCGTCTTTTTCTCAGATTTTGTTTTTTTTTTCTGTTGCTTCCATATCGCTCCCCACTAACACAAAGTTTTGGGGGAACGTAGTTGCAACGTAACTTTTGCAACATGTGGCATTGTGATAACCCACCAAGTTCCAGAGTGCCGTTACCAGCATGTTATTTTAAATGTCGCCAGTAGATGTTGTAATGTTTTAGCAAACAGGAAACAGACACAGCAAAAATACCATAGAATACCTGTTATGCTGTGTGTTTATATGGCTGTAAAAATAAACTGTTTTAACATAAAACGGTTAGCGTTTGGGCTGCCTTAAAATTTTGAGTTCACTGAATCTGAAAAGACAGTTTGAGGTAAATTTATAATTATTCAAAACAAACTTTTCTAGTCAAATTAACTTGATTACTTAAGTTGTACATGAGAAAACATGCCCAGTAAGCTCAAAATATTAATTTGAACCAACAACTCTTCAGTCACATTAATGAACATTGATAACATTTAACATTAAATACAATTTATTAACTTTTAATTAACTAATTTAATCCTAACCTTTGTCATGGGTCACAGTGTTTAATAATTGAGAAAACAAGCAACCATGACTTATCTTAAAGTGTATTATAGACACACAACAAGTTTTCATCATATATGTTTTCCTCAAACTTTAAAAAAGAAGGGACTCTTAAGTAATGTATGATGTATGATGGGAAGTCTGCTAATATACTGATAATTTATCATTTTTCATTTTTCTTTAGAAACTTAATCTAATAAGTTGATTGAACTCTGAACAGTACACTCATTCAGCTCATCATTTCAAGTTCTTCAAGTAAAAGAAAATAAATTAAAAGTGTTCTGAAAATAAATACTTAAAATTTTAATTGTACTTAACTTGAATAAATAAAACTTGCATATTTACACTAAATTAATGAAGAACCATTAGTTGGCTCCACTAAATTCCTAGATTTTTTTTTTACGTATATTTTATGTTTAAAATGAAAATAAATGTGATATCATGAACTATATGTGAATGTTGGTCCTTAATGACATAGTGGATATTATTTATATAATATAGTTAAAGATGTAGAGATAATGACATGATTTCCTGTAATTTCATTAGCAGTCTGTTAACAAACATAAGATGTGGCTCTCTGGTACTTACTCAATTTACAAGCATGCAAACGCACACACTTGCACACATGCACATACACACTCACAATCATCCCAATAAGTAAAATCCCCACACTAACTGATCCCTGTGTATCCTGTAATTCCCCATAAGCTATACTCTGACTGTGGTGAAACAAACACGAGCTTCTGGGAGAGATTAGAGAGAGGAACGATAGTAGCCGTGGAATCAGAGAGAGAGGATTGTTCCTTCAGATCAGAGCAAACCGGTGAGGGATCCACTGCAGGTAATGCTCATATAAGATCAAGAGGTGATGGCTGCACATAAAGTACATTTATACAAAATAAAAATTCTGTTTGACTTGCTTCATCACCTAAGTTTTTTCTCATCTCAAGAACTCTTTGGTAGTTCCACTAGTACTGAGTTCTGATGCCAGCGTGAACTCAGAATACATGGCTGTATCAAGAACGTCCAAACAGACCTTTTTCACAGCAGCCATATTGATATGAGATAGCAGAATAAACACAGGTGTTACCAATGATGCTAATTAAGGTCCTGTTTCACTTAATGTATCAGAGCCTTTCCAGTGAGCCAACGTGCACAATAGCAGCATCCTGACTCTGTTTGACCTGAATAGAACGGAACTGTAATCAGTGTTATGGGTAACACCTGTGTTTACTCTACTATTCAATTTCATTTAATGACACATAATCGCAATGGCCCTGGTTAGATTAGAAAAAGGGAGAGAGAGTAGGGGATGACACTCCACAGGCAGGATTCAAACCTGAGGCAGAGAACTGACAGCCTCAGTACATTGGACACATGTTCTACCAACTGAGCTACCAGGGTAACACACTTAAAGCAACATTATGCAAAAATTGCAAGAATTAAATATTTTTTTCACAGTTTCAGATTGCATTTCAAGTATGTGCATTTGTTGTAAGTTGACAACTTTGTTAACACAGCCAAACATCAAGCAAATGCAACACATGACATAGCAAGCCTGCTAATATTACTTACCATTCCAACAGACAGGAACAGGCATCTTATTTCCTGAAGCTTTTGCCAACGACTAAAAGCCATTTCGGAGAGTTAGCCCCCATCAGACGGCCTCTTGCGGTTCCGGTTCTGGTGCCTATTCTGGTGCCTCTCCCTGTCAGCATTTACCATTGGCTCCCCCCAACCCCGACTCACCATGGAAAGTTCGAAAACCTCCTCCTAACTTCTACAGAGGAGCAATAGAAAGCATCCTGACTGGAAACATCACAAACTGGCATGGGATAAACTCAGTCCAGGACAGGACAGGAAAAACTCTATAGCAGGACATTAAAACATCCCAGAACATCACTGGTACTGGGGCTGCTCAATTATGGCAAAAATCAGTAATTTATTTTGACTGATATTGAAATTGTGATTATTAAATACAATTATTCATTGATTTTAGAACATAACGTGTTTATTGAACTTTTTTTTTTAACACAGTGCCTTTGAACTTTTAATATAATTGATCAGAAAAACAAGAATAAATGAAAATAAATAATAATAACATAAAAAACATAAATTAATAAAACTAATAATATGTAAATATATATTATATATATATATATATACGCCAGCTATGTCATACAGCGTGTCCTTTTACACAATGAGCCAACATTGCAGAATCAAAAGAGGCGTGACACCAGGTGATTCTGCTCATTTATAATCACACACAGAGCTGATAACCTCTTGGATTTATTACACAAAGCTTTTTATGAGTTCCTGTATAAATGGGCCATTCTTTCTTCTGCTACAGATAAGTTAAAAAAAAATCCTGTGAGATTGTCTGTGAGAGGATTTCTTTCCTCCTGCCTGTCTGTCTGTCTGTGTGTGTGATTATCTTGTTTTAATTATCGGGGGAAGCCAAAATCATAATTGAAACTGAAATTTGATTAACTGCCCAGCCCTAATTTGCACCCATCCACTGGCATCATTGATGTCAGAGAACTGAGGTGCATGTGCAGAGCCCAGAGGATACTACAAGACAACCCCCCCAGCCACAGCCTGTTCACCCTGCTTCTGTCTGGCAAGAGATACAGAAGTATCTGCTGCAGTACCACCAGACCGAAGAGCAGCTTCTTCCCTCTGGCAATGAGACTGCTTAATTCATCCTCAGCACTCCACCTTATAAATTAGTTCTTTCTACATTTTTATTCACCTCTTCAAGCAATTCCAACCAATCAAAGAGAGAACTACATCAAAATCTCATTGTATAACCTTGCTGTGAATGATTAAATAAATCACTTTTTAATCTTGTACTCTCCTGATGGTCCGAAGCTCCTGTGCTAGCCGTGTAACAGCTACACTTCCCGGCTGATGGCTAACTGAGCTAATTAGCTGATGGCAGTTAGCAGCAGTTGGCTGTTACTTAAGCATCAAGCAAAACTATCTGTGCATAAAGAAACTCTGTAAATCCCAGAGAGTTGAAGAAGAGCAGCCAGAGGACAAAACCAAAACAGAAAATATTTTTTTCCATAAAATATTATCAAGTTTCACCAAAATAGCGACAAAGTTTGTGGTGTGTGACATAGTGCCATAAACATGTACCCGAATCAACCCAGGTTAATGCCCATTTGTGGTGCAGAGCGGGAATGACAGAGGCACCATTTGTCATATTACAAGTCAGTGTAGCATCAAAATGATTTTGAAGCTGCTATTTTAAGGTAAAATACAACAGAGTTACTTAATGTTGCTTTGAACAAGATAAGCAAAACCTTTTTTTCTCAGATCTTGGATACACATGGCCAAGTGCTCACACAACTGAATGATGAATATCTAGCAATTACTTCTGATGTATTTTTAATATATACTGGACCTAATAGCATGAATTTTGATAAATCAGAAAGCAGTTATTGAATGGGTGACCCTCTGGGATTTTGTACTTCACTAGTTTCATGATTTCTTTTGTATTACGCAGATTAATATTTCCAAAGCCCAGGGCCATGGCTCCAAAATCAGCGGTCGAACTTTGCTGTGCATTGATCCGCAGTGCTGTCCATGGTGCTGAAGAAACAGACAGATTTTTAATTCTACTTTTCCCACATCGTCTTGGATCTATAATATTCTCAATTAAACTGTAAAAAATACAGAGCAAGAAGAGTTGTTCCTGAGTGAGTTTACTAGATATTGGTGAACAAAACAAGCCAGGTCCATCCCCGCTGTTAAAAATGAACAAATCACCTATTGAATACAGACAAACTAGACAGCCAGCTACATTGGAAATCTTCTGCATGAAGTTGCATGAACTGATCTATTCAAAAGTAAGGGCTTTATAAAGACCCTGAAAGGTCAAAGGTCATTAGTTGAGTAATAATTTTTGTAACTGTGTAGAAAATGACCTTATGCACTTTGAATTTAGGCCCAGAGCCATTGTGACCTACAGGAAGAGTGGGTGATCAGACATTTACAGATCAAAGACCTAATTCTGTCACAATGCAACCTTTATATAACTTCTTTATATAGAACAATGCTATGTACTGTAATCCAAACTGTGTGATTTTGAAATTGTACCATGTTCAAAGGGAGGAACTTTGGATAAAGGAGACAGTGACTGTTCAGGGACTATTTTAAACCTGATGTGCCAAGTGAGTACAATTAAGTACCTTGCTGGATTGAGGTCCGGCCCCTTCTGGGAACCCTGAGGACCAGAATTTAACCACAGTTTTTAGGTTACATCTCTTTCTCCTCTTGTCCCCTGCCTCTTTTCCTGCCCTGTACCTCTCTGTGGATGCCAACATTCCCCTGGCTCGAGCCTCTGTCCCAGACAGTGGTGAGAGACGGGTGTTAAGTTTCCCAGATCGTGTGAAGGAGCTGTCATGCCAACTTTACAGCACATTAATCATACAGGCAATGTGGCTAGAGATACTCTGTATCCTGTTCTGCTGAGTATTTATTATTAATAGAGACACAAATCTGAAGGATGAGACCACATTTGGTGGACGTGAAAAATTCAGAAGCTACTAAAGAGACAAGGACGTTACAGGAACAATAGAATTTGGCCATGTTTCATTCTGGAAGACGTTTATGACAGTATGAACCCAGTGAATCAGCAGAATGATTAGTTTTACATTATTTTTTTTATTTTTATACATTATTTTTACATTATTTGATATACCAGTAATTTCACATTACTGGTATATCAAATGAATTTTATACCATGACAAAGTCCTAACAAACCCACGTGCTGCTGTTTGCTTTCAATAATTTACTGCAAAATTTTAATGATTAACAGAGATGCTTGTCATTTACAGCTGTGTAATATCATCCATGCCATCACATGTGATATCTTGACATGTTATTTTCCCAGCAAGCTGGCAGCACTATAAAAATCATACAGGAGTTCAGGGGAATCTTTGCTTGTTAACTTCTCGTAAATATACAAACTTTATTTGTTCAAGTTAATTAAACTCAAATATTCTTCCATTTATTTTAAGAACACTTCAGAACTTATGAACATGAGTTCTTCTAACTTGAAATCTAACTTGAAATGATTAGATGAATGAATGCACTGTACAAAGTTCAATCAACTCATTAAATTAAGTTTCTAAAAAAACATCATCGGCATATTAGCAGACTTCCCAGCATGCATTGCATGAGAGTTAAAACTCTCCTGAGACCCGATTCGTTTTGAATCATTACAAAATTATCTCAACTTGTCTTTTCAAATTCAGTCAGCTTACAATTTTAAGGCAGCCTGGACACTAACTTTTTTTTAAGTTAAAACAAATATTTTTTTCATAGTGAATAAATTGTTGCTTTGTTTGTTAACTGCGTAATGACAAAAGAACAACACTCCACACAGATTTTCCATATAAAGAAAAGTCTTTTAATAGATAAGTCCCATTTGCAAAAACACGTAGAAACATTGGAAGACACTGCATATGTACACTGTGTTCGCTACCTTGCAGCTACCTCCTCCATGAGACAAGTATGACAGTCTTTTTTTTTTTAACAATTATCAAAAAGATAGCAAGAAAAAAAAAGCCATATTTATTTACCTTAGTGAAACAGAAAAGCCTTCAAAACTGTAGTTTTTAAATTATGCACTTTTGTCTCTTACAATAAATACGAATCATCAAACATTTATTGAAATGAACACACACAAAGAGAAAAAGACAAATTCAAAACAGTGACACCATGTACAATTGTGCGTGTCTGGCTAGGCTGAACTTCAACTGAACTACTCCCAGTAGTGCAATTTAGAAGCCACTACAGTAGCTTCACAGAACTGAGACTCTGATATCAAATCGATTTGGTGCTTTTAATTCATTTGTGCAAAAATACTGATTGTGAAGACAATGTGTGATGTTTTCGGACTGAAAGGACAACATGAAAAGTGTATATTCATTTCAAAGGAAATGTGTCGTATCTGCAGTTTGATAGGCTGGTTGAAATGCTGATTTTGAACACTAATCCACACTGTACAACATTAGCTTTGACATAAAATGACATAAATTAATATTATTTGTACGTTCAACAGGAGTTTCATGACTTAATATTCAGAAATTATTGTGCGCATTGAGAGAACATTGAACCGTGTAACAGACTGCCTTCTTTTCCTTCAATTCAAACTAACACTTCTACCTTGTCCAAACAAACATTTGACTGATAATGAGACCATCTTTCTTATGTCCAAGTTTGTCTTAGGCCTGCAATTTAAAGGGCAATTCTAGTGTGATCTCAGTCGAGTCACTTTTCAGGTCAATCTAATGCTGGTAACTTCTAATTGTGATTCACTTTTAAATCAGTTATGTCATCAATGCCCTTATATTTGCACACCCTGAATTTCACTTTTCCTCTGATCCCTTCTACAAGGAGGTCAGAGATAAAGATCAGAGACGGAGTGCGTCTGCAGATCTTGTTAGGATTCAGTACCTTACTCATGGGTGCTTTGGAAGGACACAGATTTGTGGTTAAGGATTTCTTTCCCTACTTACTGTGTCCTCTTATGTAATGCCTTTATGTGTATAATCAGGCTGTTCCTGGTTTAATAAACAAATGTAGTGAATGTACTTAAAGCTTTGGCCATATCAATAGTTTTAAATGTTTTGATTCATTAACTACAAATTGCATATACTTCACATTACTGTCAAATTGAAAAATCTGTCTTTTATGGTGTGTTTCAAGGATAAAAGCATTGCATTGTAACCTGTGCTTTTAGAAAATCTAATTCAGAACACAAACACTGAGTAAACAGGGATGTTGCAAATGTTAGAGATGACGAATGTTTTCAAAGCAGACCCAAGTTGCAAACATATTATCTTGCGACACTTACACAACTTTAGCTGATTTTTTTTTTTTCTGCAATTGATTAAAGGGATCTTTCAGATTATTGGAAGTGAAGTTGAATGAGGTACTTGTCAATAGTCAGTGTGTTGCCTATAGTAGATGACAGCTGATACGCCCCCAGTTTGGAGAAGCAGAGAGGAGTACCTGCACAGAAGCTAAGCAATGTACTGCCGTGAACAGGGTCAGCAATAAAATACGTTAGCCACTTTAAAAAGAATATTATGTTTATATGTTTAGAATATTTTCACTGCTTCACATTGCTTTCAGGCAGCATTTGCTGGTGGGAAAAAACTTTGGGTAAAAACTGTAATATTACCCCACAGAACACGATGTACTGCTGCCTTGACCTGTTAGTTAGTGTTACATTGTGACCGATGTTTGTCTTATGTAACGGCACTTTCCAGTCAGGAAGGTAAAGCAGGGAAAAATATTCTAAATATAGTGTACACTTACACTGATATTGATTTTATTATTATGTGGCTCAGTCAAAAAAGTCTCTTGCACACCTGAAAAGTCTTTTTGACAAGTGTGTAGGTGGAGTGGGTACATCTTGTAAAACAGAAAAAGAGACACTAGCTCACTCTCATTAAACTTGCTCAATAAAAAACACACATTGCTTAGCTTTCTACACAAGGACTCCTTTTGCTTCTCCAAACTGGGGGCATGCAGAACGCATGACTCTTCTAGTATCTCATACAACCCCACTTCCAATAATCTGAACTGTCCCTTAAGTTTCAAGTCTCTCTAAGTTGATTTTATGCAATTCTAAAATATATAGATGGAGGCAGTAATGAAAAATGTAGGCCTTTTATAGTTAAAGCATTAAAACATGCAGAACCATCATCACGCAGATTAAGTTGTTGTCACTGACTTTTAAGTGTGTTCTCATAATCAGCCATCTCCCTTGATAAGCCCAGCAGAAGGTGTAAGTCATCTCCTGTGCACTAAGTTTTAAAAAGTATCTTTTTACAGCAAAATCTTTGTTCCTCCCACAAAAGCCAGGTGTACACAACACATAAAACAAAATGAAATTGTGTTTCTAGACATAATTTGTCTCATTTGTCACTAAATCCAAAAGTGCTTGGAACCAACTACAAAATGTACTCCTTAAAAACTAAATCATCTATCCATATACTGGATTCAAAGTATTATTTTTTTTGATTGTCACAACACGAACACTAGAACCTGAGCCTTGTTTGTGACCTCTTCATCAAATAGAAGAAGTGATATAAACGTTGACATCCTGGGGATCCTTATAATCAAAGACTGTCCTTTTGTAATGCTGGTGCATGGGGCGCGAAATACAAAGTACTTTAATGCACACTGATTGTGTTTCTGTGTGTGTTGGGCAGGGGCAGGGTGGGTGTGGGCAAGGTAATTCACCCTTCTTACGTTGCGCCCTTTTTTGCTCTGTGCTCCAATAACAGCTGGTACCTCAGACCACTTTCTCCTTTTCCTGTAAAAACAACACAGTCACTTGAATTAGCTAAAGTTAGCAAAATGCTGGCTAACGAGCTAGCAATTGATTGATGTAGATGAGCTAGCTCGTTAGCTGAAAGTAGCTAACTGACTAGCTTAATTGCTTTTACAGGTCCCTGGCAACATCTTTTCACCATCTTTTGGGGGTGGGGGAAGTAACCATCCTTTGATGTATAACAATTCTCTCTTAAAAGTTTATGAATCGATGCAGAAAAATCAATAATCAGAATTTTAAAACCCAATTCTTGACATTATGATCACCTGTAACAATTTTGTATTATGGGCTGTATGTTCCTACATTCCTAGCATTTATAGTTTATCTAAGTACAGGAAACAGGAACTGTTTCAACTGTAATTGGAGCTCACAGTGAAAAGGGGCGGGACTTAGGAAGGTCAATTATCTCCTGATGTGTTTGCACCAATCACTTTCACGGCATATAAATGTAGGGACTGGACTTGTGGTGCCCTGTGCTCATCACACATGGCATAACGTTCCTTGGACCAACCATCATGGACTGGTTTATGTCATGAGCATTTTCGGACCATGGTGGGGAGTCCATGGGCTCCCGTTTGATCGAATGGATCAGGCCGTGACCTTTGAACTCATAAGTGCCATGCTTGTTGTTGTAGTCCTGGTGCATGTAGGCCTTGTGAGGGTCTTGTGGGTAGACATGTGAGTCCATGAGGTTGATAGGTTGGTTGCTGCATAGAGAGTCTGAGAGGGAGAGTCTCTGAGGGCTAAACTGGTTGTTGTCGTTGTTATTGCTCAAGTCTTTGTCACATTTTAACAGACGTCCGCTTGTGTTGCCGCTGTTGTTGACTGCATAGTTCTGGTAGTTGCCGTTGTTGTATGGTGGGCTGATTCCTGCTTTCCCTCGCTGGCAGGGTGAGTACTGCGGATCGTAGTAATCTGCCTCTGATTTGAGATGGAGACCTGAGGTCTGGTCATATACCCCGTTACTGTAGCGCCGTTCCATGGCCTCTGGGTCCGGCAAGCCCAGGGTCGCCCATAGGCGTCGCAGCCATTCTCAGAGTCTGAGTCGTGCTCTACCTTGATTGGCGGCATCTCGGGCATCAGATGGCCATCGTAGCATTCTCCGTAGCCGTTCTCGTTCTTCACCAGGTCCACGCAGTATGCATCCGGATCTGTGGGAATCTGGACATTCCCGTAGAGCTTGGAGACAAACACCTCGCCACCTCTGCCGCTGTGGCAGGTAGGTGAAAGGCGGTATGGCTTCCCATACTGCCCGGCCTTGTTCAAGCGATTTGATGGGATGTAGCCAACACCCTGGCCTGCTCTGAGGGGACCTGAGTTTGGGCGCAGAGGCCAGCCGCCACCCAGGCCTGGGCTCAGCCTTTATGGGGAGCCATGGAGGACTTGCAGTAGTTGAGGGGCTTCCTCCTGGTTGTAGTAACCATCAGGGTGGTACTTGAGGTTGTCTTTGGAAAGCGGGGTCCAGGGAGTGTGGTGACCTCGCTGGGTAGCGCCAGGAGTGGGACATGAGAGGAGGAGAGGGTCTGCAATGTCACCCATTCTTCCACTGAAGGAGTGCCTCCGGAGATGTTCCCCTCGCTCGCTGTGAAGAACAGGGATGGCATGAAGAGCGGGGTGGGAGGAGAGAGGGGTCAGAAAAAAGAGAACGAGATCTTTAGTCACGAAACAAGAAGACAAACACAAATACAAAGTTTCTGTTGTCCTTGAGGACATCCAAGAAGAGGTTGTCTCTTAAAATATCATTGGTCTACTCAGATATCCATATGGGAATGTCCACAAACTGAATGTTTTTTCTACTGATTGATGAATGAGTCAAAGCACAAATATTTAGGCTTGGTTCACTTAAGTTCATGACTGAATCGTTCCAAAAGTGACTCATCTTTTCCAGAATTCATCTCATCTGAAAATTGAGAACAGAGACAACATCCAGGACCCAAAGATCAATGACAACCTGCACGCCAAGTTTATAGGCAGTCCAAGGCTTTATGTCTTTATTTACTCTTAAGACACTGCAGTGTGTGTTCCAGACTTTGGCGGGTTTTTTGTTTTTTGAGTGTGTGATGATGTTTTTAAAATTGTATTTTCTGATTTGGGATGATTGAGGAGTTGCATCATCCAGATCGATCAGTAGAGAATATTCAGAGATAAAGACCTAATATTGCAATATTTCTAATCATACAATGTTGTTGATTAATATGTCAGTGAAAGTTGTCAATAAGGTGACCACCAGGAAGAGCTCAGGATCATTATTACTCATTAAACTAAACTTAACACATGTACACATGTAAAAATAATCTGAACTGAGTCAATTTTTCACAGACTGGATTGAGTTGAATTCAGTGGTGCTCTTTAAGCCAGAGCATAACCCTCAGAAATGCAGAATATTCTGTAAGACATTATTTGAACGGGTGTGCATGTCATGGTTTTGACACTGTCATGACACTGTCATAACCATGACATGACAACATCAAGGAATCTTTATAAATGTTGTCATTAAGTGTTGTTCAGTCAATTGTGTCATTTTTAATGCAAGGTTGATGTTATTTGGAAAACCTAACCCTAACTTTTTATTAACAAAGTGTCATAACTGACTGAATAGACACTTGATGGCAACAAGACTTTTTCATGTTTATGCCAGGTGTCATGTCAGTGGTTATGACGGTCATGTCAGTCTTATGCACAACCCTTTAAAGGAAGTGTTACTGAATATTTCAAGTGTAAATCCAACACTAGTGTCAGCTAATGCCTGCAGTTTTTCATGTTGTCTGAAGATTATTTTAGAAGAATAAGTAGAATATTTCAAAACTTCAAAACCACATTTTTTTCTGCAATGTCACTGAACCTTTTTTTCTGAGGTAATCAATTTTGGCTTACATAATTTATTCACAAATGCATTTTCCTCACTATATATTGCATATACAGTATAATTTTACTTTACTTTTATGATTAACTGGTTCTTTAATGTAATGTAAGATAAGATAAGATAAGATAAGATAAGATAAGATTAAGGCTCTGGATTAGTATTATTGGACTAGACTAGTATTAGAGTAGAGATCTGGAAATGAGTATATATAAAGTACTGTATGTTGTGTGGTAATATCTATCTTCAGTAAAATCACTTTCATTATGTGAGGAGCTTTGATGATCTAAGGTTATATGCAGCACATGTGGACAAACTAATTTCTATTAGTGAATAATATCACTTGGTGGATCCTGACAACACATGGGAGGTATTTTGTGTGTATTTAACAGCATTCCATATGCAGGTATACATATTTAAAAGTATTGCCCACTGCATTATATGAAAAAATACACTTCATATTGCTAATCTGCAGTACTTTTCCTTAATTTAAGTGCCATGTATGTTGTACAATGCAGTGTTTTCATACTGAAAACTCCACCCTCAACATATATAGCTTTATGGCCTCTGAATCCAAACAGCCAACATGCTGTCCACTTATATTAATTGGTATTTTTCTAAAGAAACCATAATCCATGTATCCCAGGATGATGCTGGGAAGGAATGAACAGCAGAGGGGGTGGGAGGGCTCTGCTCCCTGACTATAGCTCAACTCTTGGCCTTGCAGCCTCCCAGTGTAGTTAATGATGCATGAAGTGCAGAGGGCCTTATCCAAGCTGAGACATGTATTTGCTCCTAATTGGCCACAGGTAAGGCGTCCAGCAGTCGTTTGGTTTGGTGTCGGAGCCTGCTGGGTGAGGAAAGGGCTTATGTTTGTGTTGGTAACTGGGTCTCAGAGCAAATGCTTGTGTGTCCACAAAGCTGTTGCTGGGTAATAAGCTGGTATCTCAAAAAAATAAACTCAAAAATGAATAAATATGGGGACTGATGCCCGTGTAATTTTTCATCACTCAAACAGTGCTTTGAATGTGTTTTTCTGTATCCATGCCTCATGGATTTTAGTTGAGCCAGTTGCTAAGTGTGTTTTTACGTCCCTTATGACTTATGAGGGCATCTCTGGGTGACAATGTGCATCACATTGCCAGGCTTCAACAAAACTTAACTGATGATGTAGTGGCTGTGGCCTTTCAAGGTTTTAAAACTTTGACCTTTACTTGTAGCTCCCCCATCAGGCAAATCAATGTAATCTCTAGAGGCCATAACAAGGTGCCAAAATGCATCAAGTTTGGACCCATGGTGTCTGAGACATCAGATTTGTGTTAAAAAGCTTGACCTTTAATTACAGTATAGCACCCCCATTAAACCAGGAAACAGTGTGAATATACATCATGCCTCCAACTTTAGTTAAATTTCAGAAAGTTTCATTCCCTCTTACCCATGCTCCAGTGCAGAAATAATCCCTCCTCCTCCTCCCTTGTTCTTTCCCCGCATCAACATGTTCTTCATTTTCATCTCAGTGATGGAGGGCAGTAGGAGGGGTACACCTATGCAGAATAGAGCCAGCTGAGGAGGCAACAGAGCCCCAGAGGCAGACTTCTTTTTCTGACCGTGGAGGAATTTCAGCCGACCCTGGAACTGCATAGTCTGGGAGAGAAGACGAGAAGAATTTACTATAAAACAGAAAATTTTGTTTTTTAATATAAAACAGAATTAGAAGCCATAGCTTTTTTCACATCCCTTGAAAGTTAATGTCTACTTGTCTTCTTTTGCGCTGTTTATTTTTGTAATTTGATTCCAGGAAGCATTAGAAAGCCCAGAAACAGAATTGCACACAAGTAGTATACTAATATACAAGTACAAGTAACATCAATGGGAATCATAGTAGTTGTTGAGATATTTCAGTTGGGACCAACCACCAGTGACCACACTGCAGACATTAGTATTTAAATGAGACTAAGAGTCTTAGCATTGCTTTGAGCTAAATGCTAACATAACCATGCTAGCATGCTGATGAATAGATCAATGTAAAAGCTAAAGGTCAAATTTACTGTCACAAAAACAGAATACAATGCATAGTAAGATTCTGTCTTTGCATTTAACCCACTGTAGTATTAGGAGCAGTGGGCAGCTACTGAGCAGCGCTCAGGGTTAGCCCGATGTTAGCCAATGCCTTGGTCAGGGGTACTGACTGGAGAATTGACCTAACATACATGTTTTTGTGGGTAATAGCAGATAATTTACCTGTTTAACAAATGATATGGAGGTAGTTTACCTAAATTAACCGCCAGAGTTTGGCCTGCTAACATGCTAACATTGGCTAATTAGCACTAAACACAAAGTAAAGTTAGACTGATGGGAAATTTATTAGACATTGTAAGATATTTGTGCTGCATTGACCAACCAACATTGCCCTTCATAAAGCCACAACACTTTAATTCTTTTAACAGAGAAGGAATATTCACTGGGCTTTTTATCAGCTTGCAGAATGAGTGTTGTGCATTGTATTACAAATTTGTGTGTCTTTACTGCAATTATGTTGACTGATGAGGCAAGCTTTTTAGCAACATTTGCTCACTACTTGGCAACAAGTGCTTCAGTATTTGTCAGAAAATTGCCATCTAGAATTTCTGTTGTTCAGCCAACATCAGCGCTACCAGAGTGGACTTGGTGACAGTGAACTCTACTGACCCTGATGAAATGGTCCAAACTCATATTCTTGTTGCTCTGTCATCAGGACCTCGAGCTTTTCCACTGCTGTTCTCCAAACCGCTCTAGTCACAGCCATGAGGGATGAACCAGGCTCCTATTCTGCTGCTGCGTCCAGGCACCCAATTACCTCATAATGCCTTGCAATACGGCTATAAATAACTGTACACACTATAATTAAAAATGAAGTTTTGCTGTACCAAATGGGTCATAATACTTTTTATAGGCCTGGGTCTTCTCCCAGAAAGTGGGCAACATATACCCCATGCTTAATTGTCATTCCAATATTTTGTACTTTTTGGTTTTGCATAAACTTTAATGCATTTAAAACTGAACTGTTCACTTTAGCTGGCAGTTTGGTTCAGACCACTCACCAAGAATCCAGAGGTGCTGTCCAAGAGGCATCGGACTCGAGCAATGAAACATCTGTTGAGAAAGCAGGAGAGCTCAGAAGGAATTCCGCCCGCCTCCGGAGAATGGAACAGGCTGCTCACTACAAAGTCCTCACCTGAGATGTAACAGAGAGATGGAGGACAAGAAAAATATTTAGCTTGAAATGCAATTTCTGTGGAAAAAAATACATATATACCCCAAAATGACACTGACACTAGGAAAGTGGATCTACTTTCACGCAATAACTGAGGGCAAAAAATTAAACATGATTTCAGTTTTCAGTAGATAATATTGGTTGGTCTTCATATGTACTAATGATGGATGAACCGTAAACTGATGTTTAAAGAAGTAATCTGATAGAATATGTTCTGGACTGAACAGTAATTTAGATGCGTCTCCTCTAATTTCCACATTTCCACAAGGTTTCTGGTCATGAGTCTGTCACTATACTGATGACATACTGTAGATCTGCCTCAAAAGTAACTAGCAGAACTTCAAAATTGAATTGTGATATAAAATATTAATTGAAGTCTGTTACCACCATGTTCAAATTAACTTTTAATCAAACAGTTTGCCTGAGGGAACTGGTACCTCAGGGTCAGTCCTACGGTCCTGTGTTTCCAGGGTCCTATATGTTCCTAGGGTCCTCTGTTTCCAAGACCCTATTTTCCATAGGCCTGTGTTCCCCGGCACTGTACACCACATAATGGGTTCAGGTTAGATTTTAGTATAGGACATAGGACTCTGGGAACACGGGATCCTTGGAACATAGGAACTTTAGAACTTAGGACCCTGGAAGCATAGACCTTAAGGAACAGAGGCTCCTAGAAACATAGGGCCCTGGGGACACCAGACCTTGGGAACTTAGGACCTTGGGTACATACGACCTTGGGAACTTAATGCCCAGGGAACATAGGATCTTGAGAACATCGACCTTTGGGAGCACAGGCCCTTGGGAACACAGGATCTTGTGAAGGTCCCTATGAACATATGACTTTGGGAACATAGATACACTCCCGGCTCCTCCCCTTACAGTAAGATACCCACCAGTCCCTGCAGCTAGCTGGTTGTCCTGGTGTGCTGACGTCCCCTGGTGCTGTGGAGGACACATGGCCCAGTGGAGCTGACGTCTGAACTCCTGACGGTCGTCTATGTGGATGTAGTCAAACACGTTCTGGTGCATCACGTCGGTCTGTTGGGAAAATGGAGTGGTGTTTGGTAAGTTTGTCAAGGACATTTGTCAAATCAAATATTTTATTAAGACTGTATGGCAGTCAGAGCCACAGACATGTCTAGTTTTAGAGTCTCTTTTTTCATCATGTCATCTCCTGAAAGTCTGTAGAAACGTAAGATTGCGTGTTCACAGCACTGTCCGCAGACTGACTTTGGACCACTGTGCTTTGCTGCCATCAGTGCAGCTGGTAGCTGCTGTTTGGAGGGGAGATTCCTGTCGTTGCTGCTCAGATAGACTTAGTCTGCCTCAGGATTCCCAGGGAGCGTGCTCTCACTTCCCCCATCACACACACACGGACCATACTGTACACACAATGTCAATGGAAGTCACAGAAACATACATGCACACTTGTATAGACACATGTCAGCACATACACACACATTTACCCAGTACAGTAACAGTCTACGGGCAGCTGTAGGGCCAGTGAGGGCAGCTGTGTTTGTCAAACATCGCGTGACACCAGCTCCCGAACAGCAGTCCAGCCCAGCTCACCCTCCCCATCCACACACACACACACACACACATACAGAGTGAGTCGGGTTCCAGCCCACTCTCGTCATGCCTCTCTCTCTTTTCCAGCAATAGCTTTGCTTTCTGTCATTCCATGACAGATTCCTCACTAAAATGTTCAACCTTCTCCTCTTCCCTCGCTCCCTCCTCCCTGCACTCTCTCCATAATTTCCACACTGGTGGCACGCGAGGGTTTTTGATCGCTTGCCTCTGAAAACACAATCTGTTCCCACCGTCTTCGGCGGGCGCTTCGTCCTGTGGTTTGGTTCCCTACCGGCAGTCAGGCAGACAGACGGATCGAGTGACTATTGTTTATGTTTCTCGTAAAAAACACAGAGAGGAAAAGAGGAGGGAAAAAAATGGGAGAATAAGTGATATTTTCGCTGACCTTCAAAGGCTAACTGCCCCAGTAACAAATGGGATCAAAGGCCAGTGGAGGTTTTCTGCTCTTCTCCGGGGCTTTCTTGTGGTGCTACTTAGTGAAGCGTTCTCTTTTCTTTTTTTCCTGTGGTATATTAAGGATAAGTGTCCTTCTGACTACAATTGTGGGCTCAAAATTATGTGACATGTTGTCAAGGCTTTAGAGGCACACTATGTGACTTAAAAACAACCAATAGCTCCTTTGCAAGAATTGAACATGTGGGAAAGGCTTAGAGGATGTTTTGTTCACAGTCTCTGAAATATAAAATGATGATCTGTGAGTACTTATGGAAAAATTTTCATTTTTTATTGTACTGCGGGGACAGAGTGTTCAGCAAGACATTCATCCTTAGTTTTTTAAAAGTATAAATCTCAGTATTGACAACACTGACTAGTTCAGGAGTTACAAGTTTTGAATTTGAAGTTAATCTTGTGTATAGATGAACAGCGATTTTCTGCCTTTACTGATCATAAATCACCTTATCACACACAAAATGCTTTGGCTGCTTTGCATGCTGGGATGCTTTGGCTCCTAAGTCATTGCTGCCTGTCAATGCATTGTCTCCTTCTCTTAAACAAGTTGAGTGTGTTTTGCATTTGACAAATTCAAAATATTGATGTGGAATGACTGCATTATGATTAGGTCATGTCTTACATGCTGTTACTGACATGTTCTATGTACACAATGGACCTCTTGTGGTTGTATTGGCACGAATTGGTGAATTTGAATTTTGTGACATGCTTTTGCTTTCCAGCCAACATTACATCAGACAGCAGCATGAAATATGGCAAACTGTCCTAATCCTACTAGTAGACCACAAAATTTTGCCAAGTTCACTTGTTCCTCATTTGAATGCAAACGTAAACCACATGGGATCTTTTTTGGCCATGCTAGCTGTGTTGCTCGAGGGTTGGCAATGTCAGGCTGTTTGTTGGTCCAGACTACAAATATCAAAACAGCTATTAGGTGGATTACCGTGAAATTTCCAGAGAATTTATTTTACAGACTTTGGTGTTTCCCTGATCTTTCATTTAGCGCCATTATCAGCTCAAAATGTCTCTTTGTCCATTTATTTGGTTTGTGACCCGCAAAGCTAATGACGTTCGCATCAGCTGTGCTTAGTTAACAAATGTTAGCATGCCACCACTCTAAACTAAGATGATGAGCAACATTATAAACATTATACCTGTTTTAAATCACCATTGTGATTAGCATTGTCATTGTGAGTATGTTAGCATGCTGACATTAGTATTTAGCTCAGTGCACCACAGCACCTGTGCAGCTACAGCCAGAGAGTCGTTGGACTCTAACAGTGTGTTCAAACAGAAAGCGAAGCATATTTTTCACACGAGTAGATTACATACAAAGTTAATGTGCCATTTGCACCGATGTTATGCTGAAAAACTCATCCCTACGGAGAAAACGCAATCCCCATAGAGGAGATCGCAGGAGGTGCTTGCCAAAAAAAGAAAGAAAGAAAACATTTTCATCTCTTTTTTATTTGTTGATGTAAAGAGTCAGTAGATTTCATCATAGTTTTTTGTCAATGAAATTAACACTGTGTTGGATTTAGAAGCATCTGGCGATAAGCTTGCAAATTGAAAACACGTTGCCTCACCCTTCCCTTCCAAGCATGCATTAGGAGAACCTACAGTGCCTCCGAAACTTGTGTAAAAGTCTGCATTTAGAGCCAGTGTTTGTTTTTTTCATTCACGGTGGTACAACATGGCGGCCTGTTTGGAAGAGGACCTGCACCCTCAGTAGATATAAAGCAGCTCATTCTAAGGTAACAAAAACACTATAATTCTCATTTTCAGGTGATTATTATACACTAATGAAAACATACTCATTTATTTTATGTTCCATTTCTGCCACATTCTGCTAATAGATCCCCTTAAGTCTTACATCTCACATTAAAAACTGTTGACTGACCTGCTAGCACACACATGCACGCATTACGTGCACCTCACAGTTTTAATTTCCTTTGTCTGTCTCTATTGGCTCCCATGCCACCCTGCACACACACTGTGGCCGGATCGTTCAGACCGCTTTGGTTTTCATGTCGATTTCATGGCGCTGGGTTACTGCCCCCGTCTGCTTGTAAGCCAAGTGGGAGCGCTGTAGCAGAAGAATTTTTACCCTAAAGTGTCAGTGTGCTGTGTATATGTGTGTGTGTGTGTGTGTATAAGCAGACACGAGGGCAAGGGAGGGATTTTAACAGTGAAAAGCACTTTATTCATGGTTTTGAAGGAGAGGGATGATTTCAGCATCGCAGGACAGGCGAGCCTGTGTTGATATCATCCATAATTAATGACTGGCTGGGTATAGCCGCCGGAGAGGAAGGAAGCTAAACCGTTGGTGACTTATCAGTGCCCGCACACACACAGACATACACACACACGCACACACGCAGACACCCGCAGAGTGTCTAACTGAGGGTGAAACAGAGGTCTTCACCTTCCTGTGGCCTCTCAGCAGTGACTTAGTGGGTTCACTCTGCCCTCTAGATAGAGTTATCAGGCAGCAGAGAGGCAGGCTGAAAGAGAGACTGCTACTGTGGCTCATTAGACATAAGATGAAAAGGCAAGAAAGTAGACAGGGATGGATGGAAGAGAACAGAAAGGATTGGCTGAGGGTGAAAAAGGCCAACTTGCTGAATGATAGCAGAGATCTATGACACTTGTTGAGTGAAAATTATGAGAGTATTTGAGAGGCTACCAGGGTGGATATATTAGCTTATCTGTGAAAAAGGGATAGGTGCTCTGATATTTGATGAAAATTATGATTGATTGATTACAAATTTATTTTAGAATTGATCCAACTTATTAAAGGAATAGTTCAGCATTTTAGGAAGTAACTTAATTGCTTTCTTTCCAGCAGTCATATGATAAGATTGATACCACTCTCTTTTAGGTTGTTTTTAGGCACAATCATGTGTTGCAGTGATTAGTAACTGAGGCGTATTTGTGCTGAGAACATAACCACTGAAAAACAGTAAGAAATAACATTTTATTTTTCTGATTCACCAGCTTTCTTGCTACCACCAGTTCCTCTTTTCATTCAGTCTCTACCTTAATTGCCCACCATTGCATGCTCTTTCGCTTCCTCAAACCAAAGGAAGTTTCTTGGTATCAGTATTTTACAGTAGTTATCTGTAAGCCAGACCCAGATGTCAAAGCTGGGTACACGAAATAAATAAAACGAGGACACAGCTGAGAGAGTATCATTGATTGGCCTATGAACTCCGCCTGGCTAGTGATGGTTTCAGTGATATTTCAGGCTGACTGGAGCAGTCTGATCACCGGGTTACATGATTGGCCCTTGAGTGACATTAGGTTGCATTTGCTGACTCTGTTTCAACATTTTTGCCACAGGCCATTGCTTTTTTTTTGGGCAACCCCATGGCCCCCATCACTGCAGTCTACATGGGAGGACTGGCACATTTATGGATGTGTATGATAACTTGTCTTTTATATTGTTGACTTGATTTTTTTTAAGGCCAAAGCCGAAATGTGTGGTCTTAGGAAGTTTTTCGACACACTACAAGTATTGCTGGAGTTTTAACCTCTCGAGAAGTGATGTTTTCACTGCAATGACCAATTCTGTCTGAACGAGGTCTTAGACTCAAAGAGAAAAAATGTTGGAAATATGTCAAAATATTTCTTTAACATTATTCCTTTGAGATGCGTAGCACCAGAACAAAGAAGGTTCAGAGACTTCAACAAAGAAGAAAAACAAAGGGGAAGAAACCTAAAACTGATCAAGAGAGCACTAAGACCAGGGTGACCAGATCCCAACAAACTAAATGTGGGACAAAGAGTATGTTTGTCTGGGACAATGTGGGAGATGTTACCAGTGCTGAGAGGCCATCCACACCAAGAACTATAACTATAAAAATATCATTTTAAAAATCGACTCCAGAGGATGGCAAAGTCCGGACCACAGCTTTATAGTTGTGGTGTGGACATTTTAGTTATAGTTGGTGTGGACGGCCCTGTAAGTTTTGATATTAAAAATAAACATTTCAGTTCTGCCTCTTAGCTCATAACAACTCTTTGCTTTTCTGTCTGCCTGATTCAGTAGCACACAATAGGCAGTAGATAAGTAGCTTCCCAGTGTTTGTTGTAACTGCATTTTTTTTTCCTTTTTGTTAGTTTCCATCATATTCCAACTAAATCTGCAGAGTTTGCGACTTTGTGGTGACTCTCAATTTTCCCAGTTGGGCGTAGTATAGCAAAGATGGTGACAGGTCAACCTGGGGCATGTTCAACCAGAAAACGGTGAGCACCAGCTTTCTGGCTTGCTTCCTCAAAATGGTGCGCAATGGTGTGCAACAGGGTTTTGGGTACGCTTTCTCTCTGGGGTGGGTGTGTCAGAGGTGTTACCCAATCAGCAGTGGCATTTATATAAACACTGTCATATTAAAAAAATGGCATTGCAGTGCACTAGCGTACAAAGTGCACTGCGAATACCCAGATGTTGTCCAAAAAACAGTGTGGAACAGTGGACACTTCTTGCCCTCAACAATTCGCATTTGGTCTATGTAGTGGAGGAGGCCAAGCTACCAATCTTGTGAACATGGTGCCCCCGTTGGCTGAGGAAGCAGCCGCCATGACTGTGAATTATACAGATATAAGCCATGTATTTTTTATCAATAAGAACCACTATACTGTTGTTGAATTGAAGCCACTAACATGTTTATTTGGTTTATTTGGTTACATTTGTTAAGATTTGGTACCGCGAGTCATATAAATCTATATATTGGTGAGTTTTCAGGCAGTAGGAGGAGGAGGGGCCGGCCTATCAACAATAGAGATTCTGGTATATTTTTAAAAATATGAGAAACAGAGGGCAAACAAAAGCAGATACAGTTAAAAGGACGTTCATGTTGAATGAAATGAAGTTGAACACAAGTGAATAAACAAGCCAGGAGATGTTTTGGCAGGTGGCAGTAAAGCTCAACCTGCCTTCAGTTCACCCATGAAGAAGAGGCTGCGATCAGCATTTCCCATAAGGGCACAATGCACGTCCTCGATTTGAGACAGCACTACCCTGCCGAAATTTGCGCACTACGCAAGTGAGTACATAGTTTGCAAAGTGTACTACATGACAATGTACTAGTGGAAGTATCCAAATTGAGACACAGCTCTGGTTACCCTAAATAAGACCTCAACAAGAAGTTGATGAATATTAATGTTGTTTTCGCACTTTTTCATTTTGGCTGTGTCTGTTGTCAGGTGCCTAAATTCCTGAGATAGTTGGATGTACTCAGATTACCTGAGCCTCTGGCATGATGCCATTGGACAACTGACAATTTGTCAAAAATGTGATAAGTTGGGCAAGAAGCTGAGGGAATAACAACACTCCGCATTTTTCAGAGAAATGTTGCACACTGTGGTTTGAAAGAAGACACTGCCTACTATCACATCACATAAAGGATAATAACTTCATTATACAGCATGTTACTTGTAGTACTGCACATCTAAAATACAACCGAGACGTTCAGCTCACCTGATGAAACCCAAGATAGTCCACAATGGTTGAGGAGGCATAAAACACCATCCCATCACTGCTCACCACCAAGGCAAAGCCTGTCAGAGACTACAAACACACACAGAGACAAACACAAACACAAACACACACACACAGAGAGAGAGACAGAAATAAGCGGTGACTCAGGGCAGCTCATGCAGCAAACAAACTCAAGTGCATATACATAATTGACAAACACAAACAACTGCATTTTAATCGGTGCCGTCTTTGCGAGGCTAACTTTAGCTGCTATGATTGAACCGAGCAGAAACACAGTGCAACTGAGTCAAATGGTTTTATTTGCGACCCAACTGAGGCTACAGTCATTACTGTACAATTATTCTTATAAGCTTGAGACACGACGCAGCCAGAGTTTGACTCTAGCCAGACTTTTTATAGCACAATGTTCAATTTATATCATTCTTTCCATAATTCTCAGAACAGCAAATAACAGTAAAAATGGAACAAAAGATATAAGAATAATACAACACTGGAGAAGGAATGAAAGACAGATGGTTATGGAAGTGAGTGAGCCAAATAAAACTTGCTGATTTGTAATGCAAAAATATTGCTTTTGAAGGAGTTTTTAAGAATATTTTCTGGTGGAATTTAGACATATTTTATTTTTAAAGCAGTTAACTTGAGGGCGACATATAGACGCCAATTTGCTCCCCTTTAAACTTATGTAGTTCATAAGATACAAACTCTAATAATCAAGTCAGTTTGACTGGTGACATGCTTTGATTTGTGATATCAAACACGCTGATTAAAAGCAGAGAAACTCCAGACCCAAACACACCCTCATTCCCCTTCCACTCCATACACACACCCGTGCACACAAGGGGCGAATAATGTGTTTGGCTTATGGCGAAAAGTGTTGATTAAAAAGAAAATTTAAATAAACACATAACTGGCTTCAGTCAAATGAGGAGGGATGGACAGATGGAGAGGGAAGCAAGAGTGCGAGAGAAGAAAGAAAACACAGGAAGGAGATGTGGAAGAGGGGGAAAGAGGGGGAGAGGTGTTCTAGTGTGTGTGTGCATGTGTTTGTGTGCGTGCGCACGGCTGTGATAGCGTGACAACTGCAAGGCTACTTGACTTGCGTGACTGCTGCTGCCAGAGTCTGTCACCTCTATTTTACTGCGAGACTATGCAGGTCTTCCCTGGTGTGTGTGTGTGTGCGCGCGTGTGTGTGTGTGGTATATATCTCTGTGGCCTCTCAATTCACACTCATACTCACTATTCCTCTCTGTCTCCCTCTTTCACTTACTCTTAACAGTGATCTGATTGCCCTAGCAAGCAGCAGTGCAGCACTCTGCTCGCTGCACATGCTCCATCATCCCTGATACCTGTCTGTGAATAGAGCAATTTGTCCTAAAATCCAGAGGTATCTGAGTCATGCTGTGGCAAAGCAGAAACATATAATGTGGCATTTCAGTGACTTGGAAGAGGAATGGTGAAAGGTGAACTGACTAAATAAACCAAAAATGAACCCAACATGTAAATGCTGGTCTGTTTGACCTCCTAAATGAGAATGTGTAAAAAACAACATATATGATGGGAGGGAGGCAGAGATGGGAAGATCATGACTCAGGTTCTTGGTCATGTAGATGCAGATGTTGTTTGACAAGGTCAACTGGCACGTGTTTGTGACATCCAGAGGGATTCTGATGATAGACACATAGACTCAGACACACACCAAGACGCCCAGATTTCCCCAGCATGCACTCAAAAATAAACGATGCTCCCACTTTAGTGAGAAATAACATATACATAGATACATATCTACTTTGCAAAGAATCACTTTTCCTTATTTTGAACTTGACTCAGCACTTAAAGATGGGGTAGGCAGTTGAATTTTGGTGTCACTCCATAATAACTTTTCAGCATATTGTAATTCAACTGTTCTGAGAGGAAACTAGAATTTTGCCCTCACTAGCTTTGGATTCGCATTATAAATACTGTAGCGAGAGCTGTCTGCATCAGTTTTGTGGGTAATGTGGGATAAACATAGCTTTGTATAGTTTCCAATATACTTAATATATTGGTCACATGGGGCTGTACAAACATCTGGTAACAGTATGTTGAGGCCAAATCTAATATATTTATGAAAACAGTGCATTTTGTCCAAATCCAACATGTCAGAATATGAAAATGTCCCATTTTTAGACTAAGTATTTGACTATCTGTATCAAAACCATGTGTCTAAAGAGAGATAAAGTGTTTAGGCAGTGCAGCTTTGTAGCTGTGTAATGATATTCAAATTGCTTGTCCAATTAAGATATCTCATCTAATCATTCACATAAAGCAGAGTGTACTAAAAATGTGCGTCCAGCTACAGAACTTGTATTCAATAAGCAGTTGAAATGTCAAGTTTCTTGTATATACAGCTTATAAATGACTCAGTGATCTGGAGAACCTGTCCAAACAATGGACACAAAAGCGGCCTGAATACACTTGAATGTGATGTTGCCTTTAGGAGGTCCTACGTGGTCATAAAAAGGCCAGCATTTACATGTTGGGTTCATTTTTAGTTTATTTAGCCAGTTCACCTTTCTCCAATCCTCTTCCAAGTCATTGAAATGCCACATTAAATTTTCTTTTTAAAGGGCTTTGACATTTTTATTCTTCTGGAACAAATAGGCCTTGGACTTATGACCTGAGAGAGCTAGTGCGGGAGAAAACAGTATATTTTGTAGGCTGATTGCTGTAATTGGCTTTCCAAAATGGAAATGTTTGGCAAATACAGTATAGATGAATACAGTGCATTTATTTTTCACGTCCAAAACGATAATTGGGAACACCCATCATTTATGTTGGAATAGAAGACTCCAGTTACAATTTATTTCACAGATACACAGCTGGAAAGAAAAACTAGCAAGATGCCAGTTATTATTCCATTTTCTTTACAAAAAACAACAAAACTAAAAACCAAACGAGGACACTGTTATATGTCTGTTTTAAAGTAGAAAAAGACAGACATGCTCCATGGTACTGGCTGCACTGTGAGCATGCTGTTTTTGTATGTTTTCTCCATTCACATTTCCCTCAGTTCCTTGCATACTAAAGCCTTTAGGTAATGGAAACAGGCACCTGCTGCTGGCCCGCTCCACCACATATCTGCAACTACAACGCCCCCGGCTCCCATAACCGCCCCTGGGAGACTAAAAGCTTTGACTTACAAATCTTAAGAGGCGCTTTGCACGCAGAGCCCAAAATAAAATATTGGTTCACTGGATTTGGAAGCAAGAGGAGGTCGGGAAGGGAGGAGGAGGAGGAGAAGAGGTGGTGCTGGGGCAGCCTTGTCTCATTGTTTCAACAGAGTTTCTTTGGTTTTCCTTCTGTCTTGCTGTCAGAGTGAGATGAAAGCAGTGATGATGAGGTCATGACAAACGTGGAGACCTTCTGCCACCACGAACATACCCACATCATACACGCACATACTGCAATTAGAATAATAAGGGATTCTGATATGTTGAATTATATTTGACAAAATTCAGCCATAGTCAAACATAAGAAACTCATTACACTGTGAATCATTTTAAGCTCAACTTAAAAATGTAAGTTCCGCTGCTGCCTAAAAAATTAATGTGAGTTAATGGAGCATGGGTTGAATAGTTGTTTTGAAGCCGTCTTATGAGGTTTGAAAATGTAAATCCAATTGAGTTAAGTGACTTTGTGAAGATGTTCAAGTTCAATGAGGTTAAGATGATAAGTTGAATCAACAAGTGTAACAAGGGTAGGGATTGAAATCAATATACTAACCTTAGTCATTAGCATTGTTTTCTTAACTATGAAAAGAATCAACCATGATTTATCTCAACACCTATTTAAGACTCACAGCAAGTGCTAATCATGTATGTTTTTATCAAACTACTAAACTGAGGCTTCTATGGAGAGTTTTCCTTTTCAGACAATGCATGCTGGGAAGTCTGCTGATATGCTGATCATGTTTCTTTAGAAACTTAATTTAATGAGTTGAGGGAACCCACAGCAGTTTACTCAAAATTCATGTATTCATGTATTAGGTTTTACAGAGTAGAGCACAGAATCATATTTTTCTTTTAATGTTTATTTTAGCCATAGCCGTAGGGATGGTCAGTGTCGGTCTTTATTGTTATGTTATCATTGGCCAGTTTCCTGCAAATGTAGTGAAAATCTTTCCAGAAAACTTGCAAAATAAAATGTGAATTAATACTTGTTTGCCTACACTTCCATTTATATGGTCTGTATTATTTTAGAGCATACTTTATATGTCCCCCCCAGAGTCCAAAGATACAATACGGTTTGGTTAATTGGGGACTGTAAATTGTCTGTATTGGTCTGAATGTGTGCGAGAATGATTGTTTGTTGCAGATCCCAGGGGTAATGAGGGGATGTGTCCACCCCAACTTCTAAAAAACATGACATTACCCCCTTCCCCCAGCAAACTGTGTAATTAAAAATATATATTTAATAGCTAACTAAAAAAAGCAACATCACCTTTGAAACACATAAACACAACACTTTTTGAAGGTTTTGTTTATTTCCCCCCTTATCTATCCTGCTCAGTAGTATGAACTGCATACATCACTTTTGTCTGGTGAAAACAAACGCTGTAGTGTACATCTGTGGCAAACACTTCATCACAGGTTAGTTAATGCTGTTACTGAGTAAATGACATGTGTGCCGATTGTGTCTGTAGATCAAAGTGAATCAGAAAAGAGTCTTAGTGATGGTGTAATTAATGTTTTTACTGTGATAAAATGTATCCCGACCATAAAACTCTTGTTTTTAGAATGGAGTTTGGTTTAACAGTCTGTCCACTTTAAAGACTACTGGGAGCAGAGGGTATCAATGTTGATAATTCACATAAATTGAGCAGAACTATGTTCTAATGTATATTTTAGAACATATTAGAACATCCCAGCCCACTCCGAGGAGATGAGTCCGGGTAAGACCACTGCCCCCCCTAAACTGTGTCCTTGGATAATACATAGACAAACACACACTCATACACATGCACACACACACACACACACACACCACACACACACACACACACACACACACACACACACACAGATATTTGTCTCTCGCTTCCTCTCGGGATCCCATCACCATAACAACTAATGCACAGTTTGCTATGAGGCCCTGGTGCAGGTTGAGTCACGCAACGGGAGGCAGCACATCACTACGGTCAATCTCTCCTTTTGTTTACCTCCCCATTGAGACAACCTAACACGTTAACAGAAGCATCAGTGGATCAGCTCCGCTCTTTGTGTGCGTGTGTGCGTGTATGTGAGTGCGATCAGTGTCATAATTTGCTGTTTGACAGCCAGCCATTAGGATATTGAGTGTGGAGCAATGATCTGATGCTCTTGGTATTCCCATGTAATGCTGCTGTATGTGTCTGATTATGACACCCTGTCTGAACAGAAACATTAGGTTTCCGTTGAAATTAACAACATATCTTCATACGTTTTATCTAAAATATATTTAAAATATGCATAGTTTGTCCTAATACTATGTCAAAATAAGAAGAAATTACTTGTCAGACTTTCAAATACACTTATAATGAATCTGTGGTTACAATCTGATTAAAGGTCTTAGGTCAACTGACCAAAATCAGATCTTTTATTTGCACTGATTACTGTTGACAGGCTTGGTGTGCTCTTCTCACTCTCTTCTGCTCACTTTCACACACGACAACATGCATTCAGACAGAGATGAACTCATACAGACACACGCACACACACACACACACATATATTATGACTGGCTGCTCGAGCCGTCAGCGTGAGTCCCCACCTCCTTCATCAGCTCCAACACTCCTGTCTCACCCTTATGTCACGCAACACCACGGCTCTGCAAAGGAGGTCAGGGCAGAGGGCGAAGGGCACACACACATGCACATACACACACACACCCCCTCCCCCATTCCCCAATTCACACTCAGTCACTCAGACAAAAAATGGTCTCCTGACTGGCGTGTATGCAAGCCAGCGAGAATTTGACAGTGACGTGCAGGAGGCAGGAAAGTACAACCAAAAAGGCAACGATATGATGACAGCATAGTATGAAGTAATATTATGGACAGTATTTGCATACACACAATACTTTGTGTTCACGTGAACATGAACGCACAGAGGAATGTTCCACGATACATGCACACATGTATACACAACAGCCATGTGGTTTCTTACCTCCAGGAGGAGGCTGCTCTCATTGGCAGCGACGCCCAGCGGAAGGCTCTCTTTCCTGGGTTCAGGGTTGGAGGATGCTGTGCTGTTGTTGTGCTTCCTGGAGGTCTTATCTTGGTTTGCTACAAGACAGAAAACAGAAAAAGGGTAAATGAGTTGGAACATGTTAAAGGGACAGTTCACCCCAAAATCAAAAATACACATTTTTCTCCTGGCCTGCGGCACTATTTATCCATCTAGATTTTTTCGGTGTGAGTTGCTGAGTTTTGGAGATATCGGCCGTAGAGATGTTTGCCTTCTTTCGAAGACAGTATAGTGGAACTAGACTAGACTAAATTATTAGGAACTTGTGGGTTCAAGGATGTAAAAAAATGATAACAAAGGTGTTCAGGTGAAAATGAAGAATAAAAAACAAAACAAAAGACTAAAAGTGATACAGACCCCTTAATTTTTATTAACCTTTACATACAGTAGGTCAAATTCTTCCTCAGCACTCAACACAGTAAACTTTAAGATTAATAACAACAATGATTCTCCAAAGTACGCTCACCACTTCTCCCACAACCTTTGTGTGATACGGCAGAGGGAGAGTTGGACCGACACTCAGACATGTGGCGGACACATTAACTGTATCAGTCTGCTTTCACACTGCACTAACGCCAGGTATTAGTCTGCGCGGTGGGCCGGTCTAACAAGACAAAACAGTGGAAGGATTTCATGACTTTACAGGATTCTTCTCACACGATATGACCACATGCACATGCAAAGCTCACTTGTACACACAGAGTGAGGTGGACCACTGCCTTCAGTGCATGTTTGGGATTTTAAGTACTATTTATCTTATAAATGTAACACGCACTGTAAAAATAAACAGTTTTAATTTAAAAAACTTAAAAACTTAACTTAAAGAGTTGATTGAAACTTTGTCCAGTACATTCATTCAACTCATCATTTAAAGTAAAAAAAACTTTGAGGAACTCACGTTTGTGTTCTGAACAAAATTAAGTAAATTAGAAAATATTAGTTGATTCTACTAAATTCCTTCATGATTTTGTACATTGCAATTTGCTGATGAAGAGAAAAAATTAATTTATTTCTTGTTAAAAAAAAATGACTGTGTTTAAGAGGTTCCCTGAATTAAGTGCAACATTTGCAGAAGTTTTAAAGTGTTTAAACAAGATTTAAAAAATGATTAGGAGATTGATTGCTTGTTAAAAATGACTTATCTGCAACAAGCGCCTGCAATGTTCTCCGTAGATAAAATTCTGTAAAGACAAGATTCATCCTTGCTGTAGTGTCTTTAAGAAAGTCAGCGCTCCTGTTCTCTATCTGAGTTTGAGCTCTGACCTCTTTGTGAAGGGGGCAAACACAAAAGAAAATTTTGCCTATGAACTCTTTAATCTGTGTCTTCATCACTCTCCTTCTCCTTTGTGCCAGGTGATATTTAATAAAGTGGGAATAACCTCCTAAAGTTGTAAAAATATCACAAATAAGTCACAGTGCATCAAACACTAGACATAAACAATGTTATTTCCGGCCTACTGTACCTACTACCATGCCAGTGTGTGTATACATGCAATTAGCCTATACGAGAGTGGCGTGCAGAATTGTCACATGTGCATTGATGACGTGTGTGTTGCGTGTTGGAGGCATGTTTGCGTGTTTCTCTTATGGGTGTGCTGTCAGGGGGCATGTGGCTCACTCCAAGAGATCAGCCCTACGCTCCGTCACTCATTGTAGCAGGCACAGATTAGTCACGCAACACACGCACACACACACACACACACCATAGCCTCATTATAAAAAACTATCTAAGTATATATGTATCTTTTGATGCTGCGTATAGGCCCCACCCCCACCAAATAACCCCATTATGGCTTCAGTTCCTCCCCCTTTAACCTTCTACCATCTCCTGTCTTCTGTCCATCCATCCTTCCTCCCCCATCAACCCTTCCTCTACCCTCCTCCTCCTCATCTCTCCACCCTTTCTTTGTTCAACTCAGGCGATTGACAACTGATTTCGTGATGCTGGAAGAGTTTCCCTTCTCTTAATTCCACGCTGAAGCACGCAAAGCTAATGCCCTCATCTTTATTTTCATCCATACATTTTGTCCGGATTATTATTTTTTTTAATCATTTATTCCCCCAGTTGCAACAGCAGCCTTATTCAAGCTTCGAGCAAAAATAAAGGCTACCCGGTTAAACACATGATGACTGCATTGACAGGCAGCTTCGTAAACTCATAAATGCCAGTAATAACGTTAAGTATTTTGTCATCACCTCCGCTAGGTGCAAACACACACAAACAAACACCCTCAGACAGCCACACACACACACACACAACCATTCTCTTCAATCACCGCAGAATCATCCGAGCGTGGAAAGTAGCGCGAAGGGAAATGAAGCTAATAAGCCTCTTTATTTTCCTCCTTCAACGCCTCATGTATTTTTGTTTTCTCTCTTACGGCAGCTTTTGGAGAGGATGCGGCGTCAGGAAAGACAAACATATGGGATGATTAATTATCGGCACCGGCGCTTCCTCTGCCAACAATGTGGGCTTTATTCATCACTGCTCGTGTCTTCGGGTTTGCTTTTCTTTGCCTCTATTTTCTCCCTCTCTGGTCTAAAAAGGAAAACAGAGTAGGTAATGGTGAGGCGTTTATGTGCTCTGTGTGAGGACAGGGTATTAAGTAAAAAGTGACAAGCAGAGGAGGGATGTGGATGCTGCCAGAGAAGGGTGAGGCTGAAAGTGTCTAGCTCCTTCAGTCGAGCCGGTCTATCTTTCCACTTTTACTTAGAGCACAAAACATTAGGACCACCCGCCAAATATTAAGCCACGGTAGACCTCAATTTGAAGTCACAATTGTCTCAGGACTTCCATTGTCTCAGATAACACTTTGGATGAGCGACCATGGAGCGTATAATGACATTAGACGAGTTTGTATTGTTGAAATGAAAAGATAATCTGATACTACAAAAGGGAATATAATGGAGATAGATAGAGAAAGACAGGAAAAAGCTGTAAAGACTGGTTGTAAAATCTGATAAGATTAAGAATGATTGCTTTGGCTGCTGTGCTTCTAGTGCTCCTGTTATGGTGAAAAGGCGGCTAAATGTTTTCCTCTTCTACCAGACTTTCACTGCTGCTTGTTGTCAGAGACTACAATTGGACATAAGAAAAAATAGTGTGTGAGTTTCATTTACAACACTGGATTTTTAGTGTTGCTATTGTGATTGCAGATCATCCACAGAATCTTTGTTTTATGGAGTACCTCAGGGGTCAGTCTGTGGGTCCCTGCTTTTTTCCAGTTCCCTGTTACCGCTAGGACACATTATCTGCAAACAATATTAGTTTCCGTTTTTATGCAGATGACACACAGATTTACCTCTTTTTCAACCCCATCAGTAACAACCACTTAATCACTCTCAGTATATGCCTAAATGAAGTTAAAAATTGCCTGTCAAGTAATTTCCTCCAACTGAATACAGAGAAATCCAAAGTCACATTACAAAAGGGAATATAATGGAGAAGATTGAAGCACAGAGGAAAAAACTGTGAAGACTAAAATGTGATCAGATTAAGAATGATTTTTTTTGGCTGCTGTGTTTCTAGGGCTCTGTTAGGGTGAAAAAGGGGTGATTTCTTACTGCTGGAGGAGATCAGGCAAGCCACATCTTTGACCTCTTTCAAAACACACTTTTTAAAAATGTGCTTTTCTTAATTCCTTGCTGTGTATGTCAAAAAATCTGTTTTATTGTTTTATTTATGTATTTTATATATTATGCTTTTTTGTAATGCTTTTATTATATGGTATTTTATTGGATTCCTGTGAATTATCAATCAGGTATTAATTTCAGTAACCTCTAGGGGGTGATTTGAGTTTGGTCTTGTAGCATACGGGTGTGTCTCTTTTCAACAACCTCTCTTCTAAAGCCACTTCCTCCCCCTGTACCAGGCGAAGCAGAAAAAGAGAAATATGAAGAGAAAACAGAGAAGAGAAAGAAGAAAGGGGGAGAGATGTCTCTGTGGGCCCATAGTGTCAGTGACATGCTTTCATTCTTCCTGAGGATAATGGAGATAAAACACAAAAAAAATGTCTCACAAAAGGCAGAGATGAATATTTCAGTGCAGTCCTGTACATTAGAGCATTAGATTCAAAGATGGCATGGCATGACATTATGTTGAAGAGTGTTGCATGACTTAAAGCGTTTCATGAATCGTGAGTACAAGGGCAGCATGCATTTTGAGCTGTAGGTAATACTCCAGGTCCATTCTCAAGCTCATGCTCCTTTGCAGAGCAGTATGCAGTGTGGAGCAGGTAAGTGTTCATACATGGCTGCTCATAGACACAACACCAGCTGCTGCACGGATTTAACCTGGGACCTGCCGACCTGCATGCATGCTACTGCGAATCGAGTCTAACAGGTGGTTACTGGGGCTTTTTTAAAGTATTTCTGGACATTGCATTACTTTATACTGCCAGATTAAAGGGATAGTTCAGATTTTTTGAAGTGGGGTTGTATGAGGTACTTATCCATAGTCAGTGTATTACCTACAGTATAGGACGGTCGGCACGCAGCCAGGTTTGGTGAAGCAGCAGGTGTATAGGTGTAGGAAGCTAAGCAATGTACTGCTGTGGACAGGGTCAGCAGCAAAATGTATTTTAGCCACCTACAAAATCAATATATTTAAAATATTTTCACCACTTCACTTAGCCATCAGACAGCCTTTGCTGATGAGAAACCACCATGATATAAAGCAAATAGGGCTCTCTCCAACACAACCAAACTCTACTGGCAAAATCAATAATTTTACCTTTCAGAACATGGGAGTTGCTTGTCTATGATTGCCTTGGTCTGTCAGTTAGTTTGTATCTTTGTGTGACTTCAGTGTTTTAAAGAGTTAGTTCGGGTACTTGTACTCAAGAACTGTACTCAACATTTATTGGACAGCTATTGGTGCTAGTAATTTTATACATTAATTAGATTTTTACAAACAAAACAGATGAGTTATAAAATATGGGGCACTGATTAAGATTAAACTATCCAACAGTATATTTAGTTGTTAAATTAGCTCCACTGTGACCACAACAGTAAAATGCAACTTACTGAATGAATTATATGTACTATTTAAATAACACTACTTTGTAATGGATATATGTGTATAAGTGGATATTATATAATGGATATAAGTGAAGTATTATTATATTACATTAGCAGTAAGTATTATTATTATTATTATATTATATTGTACTTCAAATATAAAAGTATCAAATCTAAAAATATTCACTATGCAGAATGGCTCCTTTCATAGTATTCTTCAGTTATAGATAATTCTGTTTTTATCACTAACAAATATACATAAGAACATTTTTAATTTTGTAGTTAATTTTGTAGAGCCATTTTAGATATTTGTATACTACCGTGTATATTAATAGTGTAATACTCTATCATATCAAGCATATTATATGTTTTTTTAATGTAAAAAGTAACTATGTGTCAATAAATGCAGTGGAGTAAAAAGTACAAGATTTCCCTCTGATATGTAGAGGAGTAAAAGTATAAAGTTGCATAGAAGGGAAATACTCAACTAAAGTATAAGTACTGTACTACTTTACTTGAGTAAATGTACTTAGTTACTTTGCACCACTGGCTTTTCAGTTGTCTCAAATATCTGAGTTACAACACATCCATGTGAGGTATCTGTGTCCAGGCTCTGTGTCACCCTGATTTCCGCAGCATGGGTGCCATCTTTTGGCAGCTGCTCCTCTGCTGTGTGTCTGAGAAGAAGAAGACGAGCTGCAGAGCTGAACATGCGAGCGCTGTGCTGTGCTGTGCAGCGCAGCAGCGGTCCCTCCCCTCCCACAAGGCTTGCGTGAGTAGAGAAAACTGTGTGTGTGTGCATGTGTGTGTGTTGAGGTTGGGTTGGCTTACAGCCACTTCCTTTGCCTATTCCCGCCCCCTTCCCTCAGTGCTCTTCTTCTCTGTCTCTCTCTCTCTCTCTCTCCACAGGCACAGGAAATCCACAGCAGAGCAAGCAACACCAACAGAGAGAGCGAGAGAGAAAGAGAGAGAGAGAGAGGGAAAGAGAGAGAGAGAGAGAGAGAGAGAGAAGCTGGCTGATCAAGGGCTGGTTGTCACGCGAGCGAGCCGTCTGTCAATCTCCCCCCCTTCCTCCTGACAGGGAGCTGGCGGCCGGCCAAGGCCTTGCGTGCAAGCCGGCGAGCCACATTAGCCCATAAAGAATTTCATAATAGCAACAGCTGTTAAATATTGATGACTGCTGGCAAGCGCTCAATGGTGCTCCGCAAAAAGGTTAAGCCTGCACTGTAATGGAAGCTAATACTTCATTATGCCACAGATCAAATGTCCGGATCTCGCCCTGTCCAAATCCAGCCTGCACTATTTCTACTTTTTTCTTGTTTTTGCAATGTGGCAAAGAGGAGAGAAAAAAAGATTTAGTGAAAGATGGTTTTGGCGTTTTCATAACTTTCTGAAGACAAACAGGAGCTTTTTCCACTTGTGTAATTCTGTCCCAGCTGATGGATATATACTGTATGCAGTGGTTCCCAATGTTTTTCCTTAAGGGACCGCTTTTCTATCATTGACTAAACTGAAAAACCCTGACTAAGTGACATATTTTATGGATATGTCATATTATATTCAATGCATAACAATAACAGTACACTGTTGAAATAAAATACACTCCTTGGGCTGCCTTAAATTTTTAAGTTGACTGAATTTGAAAAGACAAGTTGAGGCCATTTGGTAATGTTTTAAAAACAAATAAATGTTTTTAGGCGAATAAATGTGATATTAATTCAGTTGAACTTGAGAAAACATGTTCCATGGGCTAAAGATATTAAGTTGAACCAACAACTCTTCAGATACACTGACAAACAGTACAAACAAATCTGATTTTCTTTTACATTTTCTCACTTTGAAGAGTCAGTTTTTCATTTCACACGGAGAACTTAAGCTTCAGCTGTATTTTACAGGCAGCAAGTTTTCTTTAAAATAAAAGGAGGGTCCCAGGAAAGTTTTAACTCTCAAACAATGCATGCTGGGAAGTCTGTTGATATGCTGATGATGTTTCTTTAGAACCTTAATCATTTAAAGTTAAAAGTACTTGTGTTTATAAGTTCTGAACTCTTCTGAAAATAAATACTTGAAATTACACTTTAAGTAACTTGAACAAATAAAACTTGTATATATATGTCTTGTTTGCTTATGTAGGTCATAGAGAGGCATCAGTAATACACTGAGACATTTCATAACCAGTAAAACAAAACCCTTTGTAGTAGCTTTAATAATAATATAAACTTTAAAAATAACAATGTAGTAACATTTAGTTTTCCTCACAGAACTGAAATAAATGCTGAGATATGGGCCTACTTCTACCTTTAAAACACTACTCCTTAAAATTAATCAGGCTGGACGATACCATAAAACTCTGGCAACCCCTAGAGGGGTCGGGACCCCCATTTTGGAAACCAGTGCATTAAACTACAATGATTCGATCCTCAATCTTCCTTCATACCACTACTATATCAACACTGGATTGAGGTCTATAATCTTTGGATGAGAATGTTTTGAGTCCAGTGTGACATATAAGATTACATTTGAAGGATTTAGAGTGATTCTCTTTGTCAGCTAACAAAACAACAGCTACAAAAAGTACTTTTCTTGGAGGCAGGGCAGGAATCACAAATATGCGTCTTTCAGAGGAGATTAGAATGTGAGTGAGTGATTTTTTTTTTTTTTTTTTGTGGGGGAAGTCTATCTCTGGAGAAAGAAAAAAAAATCAATTCCTGAATAGAACATAAACAAAGGCCTTGGTCGTGCGTCTAGATACTGAAGTGAAGGGGAAGTGATATTATGACAAAGCAAATGGGATCACACAGATCGGAGGTCGGGATGTAAACTCAATTGTTTCCACTCCTCTGTTTTGGTTGGCAGGCAGACACACCAGTCACCGTGTTGTACAGGAGTAATACATCTCGACACATGAGCCCTTGGGCAAAACAGACTTGTATGGCAACTCCTGCACAGCGTGTATACTGCTACTGTATGTGGCTTGACTACATAAAACTGGCGCCATGCACCCTCCACATACACACATGCTAGAGGACTATTATAGCAATCATAATGTGAGAGTCATCTAACTGCTTCTATAAATAGAGAACATGACTGATTGTGGCACACATGTTTTATGTGAGCATGATGTTTGTCTGCTGAGAAAATTGGTTTTCTGATGAACCTGTTGAAAGAGTGACATACATGCAGAGCCAGCTGAGAGGCTGTCTAAACACTCCTAAATTTGGCTTGTCAAGCCTTGGGAGAATTAACCACAACATAAGGCCAACGTGGTGCAATATTTATACAGACAATTAGAAAAACTAACAGGATGCAAATGGACGGAGGCCCAAGGAGAATGTGCTTCAGCGTGAAATCATGTGCTCTCCGCTTACACACACACACACACACACACACACACACACACACAAACACACAGGCTGCATTCAGGCATGTGTTTGCGTGAGATGAGCCAGTTATGCAGGAAAGCTTTTAATTTGACTGTACCCAAATGAATGCAACAGTGTATTTTCTAATTGAAGACAACAAGACGCTCCAGTTTTCCTGCCGTTTGCTGGGGACTGGGACATGTTCCATCAGCCAAACGTCGACCCTGGCCCCCCCGCTCCCACCACGGTCCACTCAGCGGGGGTGAACTCAGGATACAAGCTCCCTCATGAGTCACATATATCGCAGCAATAATAACACTGCCTGGAGGCTGAACGACAACACACATGTACAGTTTGCAGTTGCAGAAACACACAGAGTGGGAGTGTATTTTATGAGTGTCGTGGGGAAACTCGATTGTTCTATTCTCCATTCTCTCCTCAGCTTGTCTCCTTCTATGTTTACCTCAAACTTACTCTGATTGGCTCGTTCAAATAGTGACACAATTCATGTTCTTTGCGGGGACCTCAGTGTCTAGACCACTCACATGTATAGATGGATGACAGGACAATTCCCCAAAAGTGAAGCCAAAAGATCTAGTTGCCCTCTAGTGGCTGGTTGCAGTATAGGTCATAAACCCCACCCCCTCCATGTTAGCAAATGGGAAATAGGCCAAACTAAAACAACAGAATAAATAAACATCAAATACATTTTTCTCTAACATAGTTTATGTAATTTTAGGTAGTTCTTATCACATTGTTTGTTCAAGTGTTCATTTTTCTGATCAGTTAGGTTGCCATTAGTTATTTGATGCTATAAAAAAAGGGTTTCACATCATGATTGAGTCTGTCTGCTGTATGGTATACTTTAAATATCACAGCCAATATTATTTAAATGTCATTGCCAATACTACTTTTCTATTTTAGTTTATTTCAGTTTACTACTTTAGTTAACTTATTTACTTATCCTCATTATATGTTTTATATTTCACTTACATATTTAATACTAATACTATATAGTTGTTATTCTTATGTTACTGTAATTTTTGAGCAATATAGCACAAGAATTTCCCTTAGGATTAATAAAGTTCTATCTTATCTTATCTTATCTTATCTTAGCTTATCTTAGCTTATCTTAGCTTAGCTTAGCATAGCATAGCATATCTTATCTTAGCATAGCATAGCATAGCATTTCTTATCTTATCTTACTGTATCTTATCTTAAAAGTTCACTGTTTCAGTGCCCTGATGTAATTTTGGATTTCATAATTAAAGAATACAGGCTGATATATATCGATATCAGAATTTTTCACTTCCTAATATCTGTATCAACACTGGCTCCAAAGTTCCAGTACCTGTTGGGCTCCAGTATATAGTAAGTGATTTTTTTCTCTTCAGCCAGCTGCAAAAGTAATAGTAAGAACTGATAAATTTCTAATATCTGCACCATGCATGCAGAGGAGTGTACCATTCATATCTGAGATACTGTACACTGCATTACTGTAAAAAAAAAAAAAACCAACAACATCAGCTCCTGCATGCATGTATGTGTTTGCGTGGTTACTCTATAAATAGTTTTTCCTTGGATTCCTGTTTTGATGAGGATGGCTGTGGCTTGTTGCTCTCTCAAGGAGCCGGCGGTTAATAAAAGTTGCATTCAGGAACCCCACCTGGCCACAATAAAGCACAAGCCTTCTATTTCTGTACTCACACAATCTCCATTTTCACAAGAAGTCTGCGATTCAAGAGCTCGGAAATTAACGTACAGTGTGTCCTCTTAAACTGTAAAGTTTATGTGCACATTCTGCTCAGTCGCTGTAAAGCCCATCTCACCGATTCTGAGTTTAATGAGAGATAAATTTGAAATGAAAACCTCTCGTGCTGTATGAAAACAAACAAGAAGCTTGGAAACAGATGTGCCATGAGAGGTGGATTTAATGTTTTAAATTAAATATGATTGGAATTGCGGGGTGGAAAAAAGAGGGGGAGGAAGAGTGAAAGACTGACAGGGGATAAATTATTTTTCGGTTCCTTATAAGTTGAGTTATTTAGGTCCAGGCCTCTGTCCAAGAAGTAAATCCACTTCATCAAAATCTAGAGTCGAGCACAGGACTGTTGGCTCACAATGTATAGAATAAACAACCATAAAGTGTTTATTGTATAGCTCCCATTTCACTTGTCCTGCACCAGTTACCACTGCAACTGCATTTTTCATCACAAAATACACCAGTGCCTTTGACTCTCCTGCTTATTCATAGTGAAAAAGGAAACATTTAAGTCAGACGACTCAGGCAATAATTATTAGTTTTCTACCCCTGTACTTTAGTCTTGCTGCATTCCTGCATGAGAGGGGAGGAGGGCAGGAGAAAGACGGAGAGGAGCGCGGAGGTTACACTCTGCAGCACCACATTACACCTCCACTTTAGCTGGCTCTTTGTGTTGTGTGCCAACTAGTGTCACTCACATTATTCAAAATAACAGGGAGAAACAAGCACAACAAGCCTCAGATTATCCCCTCTCGTGTTGTTCTCCTCCCTGTCGGCCAGTCAGAAGCAATCACCGCCTCTTTTGTGGTCACTGCGACCCGAGCGTTCAACAGGTTTTCTGGAAAAGAACCACACCTTTCAAGAAATGTTGATTTCATCAGTGATCCTGTTAGCTTTTTTTGTATCCATACAGCCTCCACATAACAAGAGGGTAATCTGTTAAAAAGATTATGGAGCCGTTTCGGCCCATTGAGGCAAATAATAATGGGCAGATGGTCCCTCAGGCTGAATCCATATGGGAGGGAAACTACACTAATGCTGCTGTAGCACGCGATGCTAAACAAATGCTAACCGCTGAGGCTGAGGGGTGGAAAGAGCACTTTATGACTTCAACAAGTTGTGTTCATTTGCTGAGGTTTTATTCAAGAAGGCATCATATTAGTGGAGGAAAAGTGAGTACAAAGTGGTTTGCAAACTGTTGTAACACTGTAAAAAAAAAAAAAACTCATGAAGAATTTAGTGGAATTAACTAATCTTTTCTAATTAACTTAAATATTCAAGTTTAATTTATTCAAGTTAATTAAATGTCATATTTCCAGTATTTATTGTCAAAACACTTCAGAATTTACAAACACAAGTTGTTTTAATTTGAAGTCTTAAGACTGATGAGTTCAATCAACTCATTAAGTTAAGTTTATAAAGAAACATGACCAGCATATTAGCAGACTTCCCAGCATGCATTAAATATTTGTCAGTGTGACTGAAGAGTTGTTGGTTCAACTTCATGTCATAAGCTTATTGAGCATGTTCTCTCAAGTGCAACTGAATCATTATCTAGTTTATTTGACTAGACAGTTTATATGTTTGGAATCATTACAAAATTACCTCAACTTATCTTTTCAAATTAAGCCAACTTAAATTTTAAAGTCAGTTAAATCAAATACTTTTTTTTTTCTACAGTGAATGTAGTATTGATGCACCAGTGAAGATTACAGTACGGAAGTTCTTTTACAGCACTTTGTAGTTGCAAAACATCACTATCCTGTAAAAACCAAACCATGTATCTCCAAAACATCAACTTTTCATAAGCTAAGGAAACACACTTGTTTTTAGCTTTATGGCAATGAATTTTAGCAAATCTAGTGGGGTTTTAAATAATTTATTTAGACTGAGAGGAACAAGCACATCAAAGAACACTTAATTAAGTTAATTAACGCTTATGTAAGAATTATGTTTTTTGACTTTTCAAGCGCATTTAATACCATACAACCCAACATACTCAAAAACAAGCTCATAGAGATGGGAGTGGTTTCTTCCTTTGTCTCCTGGATCACGGATTACCTGACAGAAAGGCCACAGTTTGTCAGGTTGGGGAACTGTTTTTCTGGGACATTAATGAGCAGCACAGGGGCTCCACAAGGGACTGTCCTGGCTCCATTCCTGTTCACATTGTATACAGCAGACTTTAAATATAACTCTGAGTCCTGCCACATCCAGAAATACTCAGATGACACTGCTATTGTAGCTTGTTATAAGGAATCGGACAGGAATCTGAATATGAGGGATTTGATAAAAATCCTTCATGACTGGTTCATAAAAACTGCCATTACTAAACACTAATCAATAGAAAACGATAATGCTCTTGATACCGCGATCAACAAGCTACCCTTGGGCCCTGAGTGAAACACTTATGATACGTGGTCATTCGAGGTGTTACAACATCATATTATGAAAAATTGGATGTACAAGTGGTTTCAAACTGTATGTCCTGTAAAAAAAATCAAACTCATACAAAAGTGGAATTACTAACTCTTTTCTAATGAACTTAAAATCTCAAAATATTCAGTAAAAATGCTTTTCAGTATTTTTAAACATTTCAATTTGCAAAAGTGTTTTAATTTGCTGAGTCTTGCTGAGGGAGTAATTCTTGGGAAAAGAAACATGACAGCATAAGCTAGCAGCATGATAAATTTTGTCAAGTGGCTGAGGTTGTTGGTTCAAGTCATGTCATAGCTTAGAGCATGTTCTCTCATGATGGACATATTAGTTTTTTGAGACAGACAGTTTGATACGTTGGAGAAAAAGCCTAACATCTTCAAATAAGCAACTATTTAGTCATTAATCCAATACTTTTTTTTTCTACATGAATTGTTTGAGACCAGAAGATTAATGTGGAAGTTCTTTCGCTTCTGTAGGCAAGAATACAGATATCTTTAAACCAAACTGCCATGATCTCCAAAACATTCTTTTACATAATAGATGAGACACAGTTACTAAATGAATTTTCCTTGGGGTTTTAATATTTATTTAGCTGAGACAGAATCGTATCTTAATCTTTCAAGTAAAATGTATACTGTACATGTGTGCACAGCGTGTCCCTTGCATAATCCACACCAAAGCACCACACACACATGTACAAAACACACCAATGTGTAATTAAATGGGTGTGAGGTGGTTAATGTGTCCCAGGTTGAGGGGGATCAAGTGATAGGCATGATGCTGATCATGCTTTATGCATGAAAGCCATTAACTTGTCAGTCAGTAAGACACTATCAGAGGTGTTATGTATCCACTGTGCTTCTCTTTGTGTGTGTGTGTTGTGTGTGTGTGTGTGTGTTTGTGTGTCAGGACCAATCTGTGAAGCAGGTACTGTAATCTAGAGCAATAGCATTATGCAGGATCCCTCAACATGCCACCAGAGTTCAATTTATTGTCGTCACCCCGCTTCATAGCATTAAAAGCACCTTTTCATTACAAGAAGTCCATCCAATTTTGTATCATGTTTCAAAATTCCAGCAAAACAATTAACTTCATCACTGAAAGGACTTTTCCATGTTGTTACCTTTATATATTTAAAGAAAACAGTATTTTCATCTTGAGCATGACTTTGCATGTTTGTAGTTCAAGGCCTAACAGTTTCTGCCTGATGTGATTTTACTGAGCATCACCTGTCAGCTTCACTTTAACACGCGCCTCGTCCTCCTGTGTTTCTCACCAACAATATCCCACAACAATTTGGCCTCTGACAGAGCTAATTCATTAAGCGACACGCTAACCCAACAGTAATCTGATTATCTTGCTCCTAACACCTCGCCCCTGTGTTGCAGGGTATTAGGTCGGGGCAGCAGGCGAACGCTGGATGCTCGCAGAGACATCCCAGAGGCATCTCACCTGCTTTGATGTCAAAACATCAAATATGATGAGCAGAATTTAGAAAATAGGCAAAAAATGATGTGAAAGTGAGGACAGCTTTTAAACCATACACAGCAAAAATGTCAATTTTCACAAATGGGTGAGTTTAATATTCTTTGATTATTGTTTTAATACTGATAAAATTTAAATTTTTCCATGAATAGGTTTCCAGTACATGTAAATAAATGGCAAATCTTTATTAGACTTACAAAATCATACATCAGTTTTCACATCATTCACCTGCACTGCTACTTGCTGTTTAAAAACAGGTTAAGTAAAGGATAAAACTTTCCATTAAACCATGTTTCCATAACATAAAATACTTAAATTAACAACTTAAAGGACATCTTAAAGGACAAAGTATTCACTACTGGCAGGTTTATACTAACAACAATTAGGGATGCAAAATAAATTTAAAAAAAGGCCAATGAATTATCATCTGATAATGGTAAATTTACACTGTTATATTTTATTCTGATTTGACAGATTGTGTCAAAACATTTAGGCGAAATGATCTATAAAAGCCAAAGTATATTTGAAGTTTTTTTATATTCTTTACTAGAAAAATAAATAAATAAGACAGAACAACAGTCTGACCTATACTGGATTTTTGGGGCCAATATTGATACTAAGGAGCAAAATAATTCCAATTTAGATATATTGGCCAGTATTCTTTATTTACATATGTATATAATCCAAATGACATCACTGAAAAAGTAAACATTCACTGGTATTCTTAATCATTATAAAAAAATATAAAAAACACAAATACAACAACTTTAATTAAAAAATAAAATAAAATAATCTGTTATCTGAATGTGTCGGCCATTAGAAGCAGGTAATTATTGGTTATGGTATTAGTTGAAAGAAATCCATATTGTGTGTCCCTAATAACAACAGTATCAGCTTTCCAAAAAACTCATTGCTCTAGAAGTGAGCTCTGATAGGGCAGGTGAAAACACATGAGGTGAGCACAGCGAGACATCCTTTGTCAGGTCTGAACGTATCGTGACTGTCCACTTCACATTCTCCCATCTGTGTCCCTCGCATGTCATCACAACACTCTAATCCAAGCCTGTTTATACCAACAGTGTTTGCTCCGATCACTTCATTTGGCTCAGGGAGGGAGGACATATACCCCCTGTGCTATCGCCCAGCAGGCGATATGTGTGTGTGTTTATGTGTGTGTGTGTGTGTGTGTGTGTGTGTGTGTGAGTGAAGGATATAGGGGGGCGGAGGGCTTGATGTGGGAGTGATGGTGGGATCACGCAAGCTCGCTAAAACAGGCAAAGTCAGGAGAGAGTCACGCATGGTAGGGCTTTGCTGTAGATGCCACTCTGTCGCCACTCCACTTCCTGGCATCTGGTGTTAGCGTGATGCTACGAGTGTATGTATGTATGTCTGTGTTGTGTTTAATTCCCAACCAACTGAAGAGATTTCCAGAGTGTAAACAAACACTGACTTGTCTGCCCTGTCCAAACAGGCTGTCACTCTGGATAGGAAGACTATTTTTCTCACTGTACAAGCAGAGCTGCCAACTGTAGCACAATGCACCGTGTTGACTCGAACTGGATGTGTGTGGCACGAGGAAAATGAAAGATTAAAGTATTAAGACAAACCTTTTTCAAAGGGACGCACCACCCGTTTTACTTTAGAAGGTCAATTTACTACAGAAGCTCTACTTGGCCTGTGAAAAGAGTGGTATAACGTCTTCTATGGATCTGGAAGAGAAAATAACCCTGAGGATGGCATAGTGATGTCATCCAGCTTATGATACAAAGCCTGTGTTACAAAACGGAGGGTGTGGATTTGGAAAATAAAGGTAACAGACCTTTTTCACAGCAGCCATATTCTCTGATCGCACAATGTTGTGTGACGTATATTTACAAGCTGCACATTTACTTCCTATTAACGATATAGTAATGTTACCTGCACCTACAAACTTAGTGAATATTCATTCTCAGGTTAGTTTCTTCACTTTTCACCATTAGCTTGGTATTATATTGTTATTAGTATTTACTGCTCACTTTGTGATTTTTTTTTTTAGCATTTTGATAATCACCTCAGTGTCTTAGATTATTGCAAGGAATGTTAGCATGCTAACATATTGACATCTTCATTCAAACCTAACAGAAATAAAATTAAACTCACCAAAAACTTCTTGATTCATCTTTCCACTGCTCCAACAATCCCAGCTCTGGTTTGATTTAAATAAATCCTTAATTCACAGAGTTAGATGTGAAAATATTCTGGCTGTACACATTGTTTCTCCCCACTGCTTCGCTGCTGTCCAAACGTTCCTCATGCTCTTTTCTCTGTGATATTTTCACATCTACCTCTACCTCACAACAGTGATGATAATGATACTAATCAAGGTCCCATTCCATTAAGTGTAGCTGACCCTTTAAGCAGAACCAACATGCACAACAGCAGCACCCTGACTCTGTTTGACCTGAATGGAATGGAGCCTTCATTAGTATTCTTGGTAGCAACTGTGTTTACCATACTGTGTCATGTCAAAATGGCTGCTGTGACTCATATTAGGAACTAAAAGTCAAGCTATCTCAGCCTCTGCTGCACCAACTTTGACCATTTTTCTCCAAATTCGCCTCTTGTGAGTGCCCTGACCTACCCCTTTAATCCAGCTTAGGAGTTATTTGACACCATGACGCCTGATCAGCTGCACAAGACATTAGTTTTCTGGCCAATTTTGAGCCAACTAAACAAAGATGTTACAGTCAAAACATGCCTGTCTGCCACCACATAATGATTATTTAGTGTACCAATACCCTAAACATGCTTGTCAGGTTTAAAGATGTTATTTAAAGAAACTTCTCCTCGGGCCTTGTCGCTGCAAAGCCGACAGGTTGTAATTTTCTTACTAGATTACTTAACACAATGAATGAAGAAGAATATGTTACTGTAGCTGGTGTAAGGTTGTTATGCAATAGAGAGAGCTAGGCCTAAGGTTAGGGTAATGCTAGGACTAAGGTTAAAGTCAAGGGAGTGACTTTCAGTCATTTTACTTTAAGTACAGAAAGACAAAAATGTTCCTGTGCGTGCATGTGTGTGTGGTTTTGTGAGTCTGTATTCGTGTCAATGGGTAGGTCAGCCTTTATTTTTTGTTCTTGGTGTGTTACCATGTGTATGACACAGTAATTGTTTGTGTGCATATGTGTGTTTCACCCTGGTCACGATCTCATCACCATGTGGTTCAATCTCCTCGTCCCACTAAAATGTGACTCTCACGGAAGCTAAGTCGGAAGCAGTGGTCAGTCAGTGAGTGGTGTACTGTTGTGTGTGTGTGTGTGTGTGTATTTGGATGAGGGAAAAAGAGGGATTGTTTTGACCAGCTAGGCAGAGTACAGTAGGGCACAGGAGGGTCAGCAGACAGAATCGAGTGTCTCGTCCACTGACCCAAAAGCATCTGTGTTCTGTTGGCAATTTTTTGTGAAAAATAAAGTGGTAATTTCAGAAATCAATTCTTGTTAAGCATTTAAAACAGCATTTAGACCATTATAGACAGATGAAACTCTCATATAAATGTTCCTACTTCATTTAATTGTCTAATTGTTGCAGGACAATGTGTCAAAAATATATCCCAGACTGGATCTAAACCTTAGACATTTGGGATAAATGGCAAGCGAAATTAGCAGAAACAATTTAGATTTAGGAATTTCCCATAGACATTCGGGACAGAACTGAGTTATAGATCTACTTAGATGCTTAATTGTGCCTTTATGTTCTCATACTTTGTAGGAATCTGCAGATGAAGAAGAATAACTCTGCAATCCTGAGGCAAGGGATAAATGTGGAAAAAGTTTCAGAGGGAAATATCGCAGGCTAATTTGATTTATGTAAATAGTAGGTAATATCCAGTCATTATATAATTTGATTTGTTAGGATTTACGTTACTTATGAAGACAGCTGCTTACAAAAATCCTGGACGAAATGCAAGATGAGATCATGTGCCATCTGATATTTGTTTTCAAGCTGGAGATAGAAATGTAATCAAACAGAAATGCATGAATGTATCTGTCAACGAATTAAAAGACAACAGTGGTTAGGGCACAGAGTCCTGATGTGACTTCTGGAAAGTTTGTGCTTCAAAAATATTAAAATTAAAAGCATAGTTTGGAATTTTTGAAGTGGGGCTGTATGAGATATTCATCAAAAGTATGTGTATTCTTACGTCAGATGCTGGTCGGCACATGCTCAGTTTGTAGATTTAGATTGGAGCACCGACACGGCACCTAAGCAAAGTACTGCTGTAGACGGGTACGGCAACAAAATGTATTTTAGCCATATAAAAAATGGTCCAGCTAAAAAAAAGAAAATCATATATTTAGAATATTTTCACCTCTTTACTTTGCCACCAGACAGCCTTTTCCGCTGTTAAATAGGTCAAATATGTTCAGATATTGCGCTCTACAAACCAACCAAACCCTATGGGGGAAATCAGTGATTTTACCTCGCAGAACACAGGAGTTGCTGGTCTACCGCTGCCCCAATTAGTTAGTTAGTTAGTGTCATTGTGTAAATTCATTTTTTTTAAAAAGATAGCTCGGATTCACCAAAGTCACATAATAACACAAACAAACTAACAGATCGAGGCAGTGATAGCCCAGCAACTCCCGTCTACTGTGAAGTAAAATTACTGATTTCGCCAATGAGGTTTGGTTGGTTTGGAGAGAGCGATATTTGGCATATATAACAGTGGTTTCCCATCAGAAAAGTCTGTCTGCTGATATTGATTTTTTTTTAGGTTGACCCTTTTTTAAGTGGCTGGAACACCTTTTGTTGTTGAGTATACAATACATGACGATCAACAATACCTCATACAATGTCACTTCAAATAATCATCCCTTTATGAAACAATGAAGGAAATTTCAAGGTCAAGGTTCCGAAAGTCTTTTTGAAGGGGAACTATTATACAGCTAATGCAGTAAGTTGAACCTAATGTGCGAAATGCTTTGCAAACGACCCTTGCAATTATCGCCTCCATACTAATGAACCTTGCATTACAGTGTGTGTCAGTAAACCACCATTATATGTTCAGCAGCATATAAACTTCCACTTTTGCTCTTTGGTGTCGCCCTACAGCTGAAACCTGTGGGCAACACTGCTGGACCAGAGCCCACATCTGCCTCCAGTTCTGGGTATTTTAATGCTGTCACTTGATTTTAATGGTTACTGTGCGTTTAAGAAGTTCCCTTCATCCTCCTGCACTGATAAACTCTTCATAACCCAAGTGCCCTGAGATGAAACTAACTCAGTCTTCTTCTCCCTGATGTTTCAAATGCCCAATTTCCTCACAAAAATCATCAAAGTTTCATCAAATCAAATCTAACTGCAGTGCTAAGTGACATGGCAGCTTTTATGAGGCTGCTGCAGTCTTGTGGTTTCAAACCCAGACTCAGAAACTGAAGTAGCTGCTTTGTCCACTGAGAGTTCCAAAGTCAACTACAGTATCATGGCTTGGTTAAACCAAACAGGCTATTTAACTCAGCTTGCATCTTCTTAAATCACATATTTTAACTCTACATTTTTGCAGTGAGAAATCTTTAAACGAATGAAAGATTTAAAATGATTTGAAGATTGGGATTTTTTTTTTTTTTTTTTGCTTTCAGGAACACAGCATGTGATTTCCAGGCAGGGAAACCACAACGGAGACACCTCAAACCAAACATGTCTGAGGTAGAAGTGGAGAACATGTGTTTTCAAAGCAGTTTATCTGGAGCCGCACTGCACTGTACTGTACGTCATTATGCAATCCAGTCCTTTAGTATTTTCTGCTTGCAGCTGAAGGCTGATTTATGAGCAGGACCACAGAAATTCCTCTGCAATAGCTTCAGGATGTCTCCGGAATAAGAGCAATATCTCTGATTTGGGAAAGTATTAGCAGCTCAAAACATTGCAGAGTTATTGTGACCAACTCACGCGAGGCCATGCATCCTGCTCTCTATTGCATAAGGACACTGTAAATTGTGGTGTGTTTTCTGTTCTTTTACTCATCAGTTCTGTTGTGAAATCTGACGGAATGACTTTCCACGACTGTCAGCTGAACAGATTTAGACAACCTAAATTTGGCTGATACAGTGATTTACTGATACTGATAGAATTTGAATTGACTGGATAAAGTAAGTGCGATTTTTACAGATTCCAGTTGAGAAATTTAGTGTCCTGCGATTGTAATACTGTTTCTTGACAAAACAAAAAAAACAGTTTTACATTCTGTCACAAATACTACAGTATTGTGGTCACCCACCGCCTTGCTTTTCATTTTTCACATAATCCAGTGATTCCTGTGGCACTTCTGCAGTTGCCAGGGGTACCTGCAAATATTGTAAAGTAGCTTAACTCAGTTTGATAAAATAGTTCATTAAGATTTGATTAAAAAAACATTTATCCACATATGAAGTCAGCTGTAACACCATGCTGGGGTTGAGAGTGTGTGAAAACTAGCAAGTCCAGACAAGTCTAGAGCTAAAACTTAAATGTAATGGATATCTGGCTGAAGTAGTAAGCTAAAAGTAATGCATAAATGGTTGAAAAGATTCGGTAAAAGTAAGGGTAAATGGTTGAAATAGTAGGCTAAAATATAATAAATAAAAAAGCTTGTTCACAATTGTTCAATTGTGTGAAAAAAACCCTCTATATCCACTTTTATAGCCTATTATTAACACTTAAACACCTACGTTAAATTGTTCAAATGAAGACATTAAGAACATGGCTGGTGGTGTTTTGTTCAGCTGACAGGGGTGTGGGGGCACATCAGACGAAAAGTTTAGGAACCACTGATTTAGTTAACTGATAATAAGATAGAGCAGCTGTCTTAAACTATTTATGCACAGAACATGCACAGAGAAAGTGAGTTACAGCGCTGTTACACATCATTCCAGATTCTGATCGACTTATGGTATGAGAAGGCACACACATGCACCGAAACTCACGCTTAAACACAATACAAGCACAGGCACATTCACGGTTTAGTCATTTAGGGATGTGGTGCGTTGCTGAGGGATACTTCAGCACAGATCACACAGCTGCAGGGTTTGGACTGTCCATTTGGGGGCCGGTCTCCCGTTACACACACTCTGCACATACACACACACACACTCACACTCACACACACAAAATAAACACACCAAATACCCACATCCTCCTCACCCAACAACAGTACTGCAACTGTTTCTCATGTGACAGAGGGGGGGTGAGCTGTTGAGCTGAGGGAGTGGCGGGGAATAGCGTGCGAAGACCTAATACAATGTTTCAACCCCAGATGGGTCACATCAGTAGCCCGCAATCAACAAATTTGGCCCTGCCAAGTTTACACGCTTTATATGTCAAAAGGGACGGCACGGGGAAAAATAGAGAAACCTGTTTCTTCTTTTATTCCCCCCCATGTTTCTTTTTATCGCCTGCCACAGCTTATAATTATTAATTACTGTGACTGGTTTTTCCATTGTGGAAGAGAAGAGAGAGAAGAGAAAGAGAAGAGAAAGAGAAGAGAAGAGAAGAGAAGAGAAAATGAGAGTGGAACCCAGTAGGACGAATGCAGAAAATAACAGAGCTGGTTCCTGACATAAGGGCATTTTACAGAAAATTAGTAGGGATAGGTTAAATGAAATAGATGCTAGGGGTCACGGGATACCCTCAAGTGTCGTCTACCTTCCCAATCCACATTTTAGTACAGCGGGAAGTGCTCAGCAAAAGTTTTGCGGTCAGCCGATCCATTTCCTCACTGACACCAGTGATTATTACCAGCACCACAAAGCCATTTAGGGCTGGCAAAACACCTTTGTCTCTGTCCAAAGCGGTTAGGATGAGCTGAGAGGACACCTGGTGTGTAACTGTAGACCGAGGGCTCCCTGATGTGTTCACAGTAGGGATGTTTAAATAAGGCAGATGATATCACGGTCTCTGGAGAAATAAAGCTGGAGATAACAAAAAGTTTCAGCATCCTGCGCCAAATTATCAGCGACAAATCACACACATGCATGCTTGCATTCGCACAAACACACACAAGACTAGACATACCGATGCACGAGAGATCTCTGTCTCTCACAAACACACACACAGCTCTACAATTCCCTTCTTCCCATAGCAGTGTGTGGTCTTGTCATTCAGGCTTTGTTTCCACTGTGGCCTCTCATCTTTAAATAGCCTGCTATAATCTGTCCATTCAAGTACAGACACATCTCGTTTCAGACCAAATTTTATAGCGCGCTGTCTGAAATCCACCGTTCAGAGCAGACTGGAAGATCTGAGCCCAGATCTTCAGGGTTGTGCACATGATGATGGAGGCTTAAGATCAGTGGAAAAGGAGTTCACTCCTGGAAAGTAATTTATATGTTCTAGAGTAGAAGTTAAATGACAGACTGTTTCTTTAAAAAAAAAAAAAAAAAAAAAAAAAAACATCTGGAATTTACTGAGAAATCATAAAATGATAGTGTCAGAATTAGAGCCAGATGGATAATATTGTCGACCGAATATTGTTCTATATTGGTATTGGTGTATATGATGTCCAATATATTTAGTTTTTTTTTTAAAGAAGATTATGCAAATTATATTTATTTTTTGTCATTTTTATGTTATATATGTTTACATGTATAGTTGATCTTCTTTCCTTAGTCAAGTTGTTGTATTTGTTGTATTTTTAAATTATTATTTCTAGTTATTTATAATTACTAAAGGTAACACTGAAAGTTTACCATTTCAGTGTTCTGATGACATTTTGGATTTTATAGACACATAAACAAAGGATATCAAACATTTTTTAAAACTCCCAAATATCGGTATCAGCATCAGCCCCAAAAATCAATCATCAGTCAAGCTCTTGTCAGAATGATGAAGGAAAACTATTTTTTAAACTTTAGCTTTCTGTTTTTCTGCACAGAGTGCTTCTAATTAGGGATGCATGATAATATCTACATTGGTATCAGCCAATAAAGGCTTTAAAATAAGATATCAGCATTCGCCCAAAATGAAAATTTCTACCGGTATGACAGGATATAATTATGCATATGTGATGCAAGTTTGTCTGCGGTGTGGAGGTTTTTTGAAGTGTCAAAAGGGATAGCATAGCTGCTATTTGCAGAGAATTATCAGCATCATTCACAAGAGGAAGAGCCAAATCACATTCCTTTGGCATTACAAATTTAATTGCCTATCTTAACAGCCATCATCTTGATCATTATGGGAAAAAAAAGCATCTGCATCTGCCAGTGGGCCATCATGTGGATCACAGGAAGAATAATATCTTAATTTCACTACAGGAGAGACTTGATGCTGTCTGCATTAGGTTAATCAGCCAAAATGAGTTGGAAAATATTGGCATATCTGATATCAACAAAAACCCAATATCATGCATCTCTACTTTTAATATGTATGGAGTAATGATTTCACAAACAGCTGTGGGCTAATAATCATCATGAACTTGTTTGTGGAACATTTGAATTTGGACTCAGTATGGTGTCGCAATTCAAACGTCCTTTCCCATACTACTGATTTAAACAGAGGAGGTGGGAGGGAAAAAAAGAATGGAATCCTTTTTGCGCAATAAAAAAAAGCAGAAAGAGAGGAAAAGATAAAGAGAAGCCAGGGTGGGAACTGTCATAAATTGAACAGAGAATGAGAGTCAAAGTCTTTTTCCCACTGGACAATAAAACATGAAAAAGTATGTGTTAGAAGGAAGGAGAAATCCTTTGTGGCTCCACTGTACTGTGAAGGAGAGTCAGATAGAGCTCCAGATGTGTCTCAAACATGCTTCAAGTTTCATTGTGATACTTAGTGGGTCTTAGTGAAGCAGACCCGGGGTTTGTATTAAACCCTATCCAGTCTGGCTCATGTTCACACACAGCCAGATGGTTAGCATATGAGAGATAGATAGCAACAAGTTTGACCTTAATTGCATAGTTTATCTTTTTAAAGATAATTGTACGCACCATGCACCAAATTACTTAGCAGATTTGATTTATTATAGAGCTACCAACAAGATGATAAACTCTGCACCACCAGAACTGTCTAGAGTGATCTATCCGAAATTCTTTGAGCCTATTTAAAAGTAATTTTTACATTAATTTTGTGTTATCCATGTGAGCTTTATGTTGCAATTAGCTGTACTTGTTTTAGGATTACCTATATGAATATCCATAATAAAAGAAAATGTAAACCAGGTGTTTGCCATATGGTTGTGTTGTTTAGATACCTGTGTATTTCAGGAAAAAAAAAACAGTTCCAGCAAATGCAAAGGATATTGTAACACTTCCCTCATTTCAACACTTCCCCTGATGTGAAAGTCAGCGCCTGACATCACCTCTCCTTTCCTGTTTCTCTCCCTCTCTCCCCTTCCTCTTGCTCGGTGGTCACAGCTTCTCCCTGTCCAAACATTTAGTCTCATCATGCCACAATAGAGAAATTCACCTCCGATCACCATGGGCGAATCACAGGGAGGAAGAGGATGAGGCAGCAAGGGAAGCAGAGTAAAGAAAGAATAACTTAGACTGGGTTGCACCAACAAAGATTAATTTAATCTTAGACTGGGTCTGATCAGTGTTTTGCAAAACTAGGTTTTATATGAGTAAATCCAGATTTTAAAAAGCAGTGCTCTGTTGAAAAATTAAAAAGTAATCTCTGTTTAGTAAATCTAAGTTTAGTGATATAAACCAAAATTAAATAGTTTATAATAATAATATGGAGATGCTTGCTTACCCAAATGGAAATAAATTAATAAAAAATGAATTTGAGTGTACTTGGGATGTAATTAGTATAAAAGAGGGTTTGAACTGTTAACTTTCAGCTGCTGTGTATTCCTTAACAAAATGTCACATTGTTTGCCAGCTAGCCTACTCATGATGGCTCAGCAGAGAATTTCAGCAGAGAATTGTATAAGTGTCGTCTAAGTTTAAAGTTAATACTCAATCACAAGTAAAGTAAATTTAAAGTTTTCATGCAACAGAATTAAATTTAATCAAAATTTAGACTAAAAAACTTTTAAACAGCTGTTGAAATGAAAGTTTTCTAAATTTTATGACCAACCAAGTGTGCGGTGGTGTCCCTGCCCTCTGCCTACCTGCATGTATTTCCTTGTTTTTCTCTTTAACTTACTGTGCTCAGGACGCTTTACCAACCCAAAATGTCGGTATTTCACATCAGTAGGTTCTGGTGCATTTATGAACAGCTCAGACAAATCCTACTGATTCCACCTTTTAGGTTTGGTGCATCATAAATCAAAGTTAAAGCATGGTTTAATTGGATTTAAGAATTAATCCTTGTTGGTGCAACCCAGCCTAAGTGACTAGACTTTGTGCTTTTTTCTTATGTGAAGACTGAAATACTTTTTTTTTTTTTTTTTTTTTTTTTTTTATCTAACTCAAATAAATTTTTCTCTATCACTTAGACTTCTGGTGAAGGTATATCTTGTATAAAAACAGAGCAGTTTGTGATAAAATTTAAAAATTCAAAAATTAATCAAAGACAGAGAATCCTGAGATGTAACGTGCATTTCTTTTCCATCTTTACAAATGCCCCAAATTAAAAAACAAAACAAAACAGATTAACGACTTGCCCAGTACCAATTCAGACTCCATTTTTTGCTGCTCTGTAAGTTAATTTATTTAGACTTACATCTAGTTATTTTTCTCTCTGACATGTCAAACGTTTGTATAAAAGAGCTTGACAGTTGGATGGAAACACTGCTATAGTACACTGTTATAGTGTATTGTCTTTCTGTATCTCAAATTCACATTTTCTTGATTCTGAGCCAAACAAGCTGGTTGATATGCTGCCAACTGCAACATAAACTGTTATGCTTCTGGTTCCTTTCACATAGAGCTTTTTTTTAAAAAACAAAAAAACAAAAAAAAAACTCTTATATGAGCTCAGTGTAAATCTTTAATCTGACACGTCATCACCCGGCATAATTATCGTGAGTCTGTTCGTAAGGAGCAAAATAAAAGACTCTGACGAAGAAAAAGGAAGAACAGAGCAGGAGGAAAAACATCTGACTCCAGGTACAGAGTTTGTGTGTGCATTTCTGTGTGATGACTGTCTTGTGTATGAACTCATTTGATCAGTGTCAGGTATGACAGCTCTGCATCCTGAAGGCGTTCAGGAATTTGTGTGCGTGTTGAGGTGTGTTACTCATGTTGTGGGGACCTGATTATAAACTCACACTGTGGGGACTCGCCTTCCTTATGGGGACCAAACGTCCCAGTAATGTGAATCACTAAAATTTTAGGGTGAAGACTTGTGTCAGGGTTAGGCTAAGTCTCCAGGAAATGAATGTAAGTCTTAATAATGTCCTTTGAAGTGATGGAAACACGACTGTGTGTGTATGTGCACGTGTGTTGCATTTACACATTGTGTTGCATCTACAGTATGACTGCACTGCATCAGTGTATCCAAGTGTATGTGTGCAAGTTCCATCTTTATGAGTGATTCCACCTGATCAGTGTTAACTATGTCAGCTCCATATCCTAAAGGTGTGTGTGTGTATGTGTGTGTATGTGTGTGTGTGTGTGTGTGTGTGTGTGTGTGTGTGTGTGTGTGTTTGTGGGAGGAGGGAGAGAGCTGGGATTCCCTAAAGCGTGTTCAGTAAATCCTCAACCGGCACGGATTCCCAGGCATCGCGTGCAGCAGGGTGGGACTCCCAATCTAAACCACGCCCCCCCAACACACACACACACACACACACACACACATATACTCACACACACACACATACAATAAGACAACAGATCGTAGCAGAGACCAGTGTAACAGCTAGGTACGAGGCTCAAGCTGGTGTCGTGGGAGGGTTAATGGATTTCAACCATTTATTCACCTGTCATCCCCATTAAATCCATAGCTGGTCCTTCCGTGACCAAATGAGACCTCTTATCTCTATAACAGCCCTCGTCTGGTTAACCTCAACCCCGCTTTCTCTCCACGGTGTGTGTCAGTGAAAATGCACATCCCCTGTATGTTCATGGCAGCCCTCGTGGGAACACAGAATGATACTTATCTCATGTGAATATAAAAGCAATGATCCCTTATACCTCTGAATTGACCCTCAATATGTTTGTGATTTTGTCGTGGCTGCAACACCTTAAGACAAATGCGGTTTTTGAAGTTAAAGAGCAGGTTTGGCTGATAGGTCTCACATGTTGGGGAGGTTTTGGTTGCAGCCTGGGTGGTCAGTCCGCAACAGATCACAGCGCTGACAAGGAAAACCAGTTGAGCTGTTCGTGTGTGTGTGTGTGTGCGAGAGTGTGTCGTGGTGGTGGATGTGTGTTTGAGGGAGGGTGGAAGGGTGAGAGTGCAGCCTATTATGGCCGACTGTACCAAAACATGTCATTGCTGAGAAATGGCCGGTTCTCCACCTCCAAACTATTTTCAGTGAAATGCTTTTCATTTTGAGTGGCGTCTTCTGCTGTGAAAGTGCAGATAAACAAAGTCTGTTTCCTCCTCAGATTGTTGAAATATTTACCGGTGAAGCTGGATTTTCAATTTGGAGAGTGTTAAAATCTGGAACCCAGTTGAGAGTCAGTTTTTGTTAGGAATGGTCCTCATATGCAGCTAGTAGGGTGAATTATTTAGCATCAAGGTGACTTATTGTTTACAATCGTCTTTCAACAGGAGGATAATGAAACCGTACAAGCTCCAGGTTTACTGAGCAAGAGGACTGACAAGTGACTTGTTATACCTCTGGGACATAAAGTGCAGTTGCAAAGTTAGTGCACAAAAGTCTTAGCACAAGCATTATTTCAAATGCACTGTGTATTTGAAGATTTACAGTACTTGTTTACACTCCTACATCTACAAGAATTAGGGCTGTTGCAGTGACAGAATTTCCACTGCAGTTATTTTGGTGGTCGGTATGCGGTACTAGGGCCATTCTTTTGTTTGTTTTTCCAAATACTTAATTTATGATAAATGAAGCAATTTGGTACAGTAACACTCACCCGTTGATTCCACTGGGTATGGCATGTCTGCACCATAGTTTTGTTCCGTCCTCCACGCAGCTATATACCCCCGCCAACAGCGTTTCAGAAGCAGAGCGTTTTTGTTGATTTTGCTGATTTGGTCCACGTTCTTTGATTTTCCACATTATCTGTGGATCTCACATCACTGCAGAGAGGGCGACTTTATGGTCTGAGCAAGCTAGCGTGTGGGTGCTAGTCATAATGTTGCAAATGAATTTCTTTTTCACACTTAGCTATACACATACACACACCTGCGATGAGGTTCACAGAGCAGAATCAGCCAACTTCTATATAACAGCAAAGCTAACATAACTAGCACTGCAGTATAAACTTCCACAAAAAGCAGCATGAACTACTACTCTCGTTATTTAGTTTGCTTCAAATGAGGCTGAAGGTTCACACCCGGTTTCTTTCTCAGTCCCTTCCTTCAATATTAATAACATTATTCGAACATCAACCCAGACTGTGGTAGCAGCATTACTAGCCTGCAGCATGCTAATACCAAGTTGAACAGGTTAACCTACAAAATAACCATGACAACAATGTAAAACAAGGCAAAAAGTACAGTTTCCAAATTTAAACTTGGTTATAAATGTCCAGTATCAATCTGTTCTTGAGCTTGAACCATTACTGGCCCTCATATTGCTTGTTTAATTCTTTGAAGCATTGATTCCTTCATTTAGCATGCATTGAAGAGTAAAACAAAAAGGAACAAGATACATCATGAACAAAGAGTGTTGAGTCTTGCCATCCCCTGCAGTTGGCTTGTCAATAGCGTGGTATTTCAAATTTGTGGTGACAGCCCTAACAAGAACTATACCATATTAGACAAATGCTCAGCTTGCTGGGCCGTCATTGGTGTTTGCTTCAGGTTGTAAATCTCCACAAACATGGCAGCTGTTCTGGAAACAAGCCTTTAAATGTCAACATATTTCTTCTGTCATGTCTGAAATGCTGTGGTTGAGCATTTTATTTTGGGATGGGTCAGATGGGCCAAGTGATGCCAGCCCTCTGGGAAACGTTATGCCTGATCTCGGGTTCATAACACCTGAACCAGGGCTCCGTAACAGGTCCATGGCATTTTTATTGATGCTGATTCAGTCCTGATGTCATTTGTCATTAGGTGTTCATGCATGTACTGAAACAGCTTGTCAGTTAATCACGTGAAAACCTAGAGAATTAAAACTCTTCTTTTGTAAGGTGTTACAAACCAGAGAGCTGCACACTTGTAACCTGGCATTCTGTACTCTCACTGAATAATACCATAACAAACAACTGAGCTGTGCAAGCATGCAAAATGAAAGTTAGTGTATACTATCAATAAGGTTGTATCATACTATTATCGTGCTGTTCGTATCGTATCGTATCGTATCGTATCGTATCGCTTCATTTCATATTGGATTTTTTCACATTGTGACATATAACACAGTGAACATACTCTTTATCTGTAGAGCTACTCAATAACAGGTAGAAGAGATAAAGAGGTCCAGGAATGTTTTTTTTGGACAGATTTACTTCCTTATGTAGACAGTTGTTTTGCTCTGCAGTTCACAGCCAAAATGGAACATCTCAGAACTGTTTAGTTTATCAGTTTGACTGATTCGTTAAACAGTTAGTGTCTGGAAACGAATACTATCAAGGAAAAAGAAATGATGCTATTTAAAGCATGCAACCTGCCTCACATGAGTGTGTTCATACAAGTGCACAGTGCATACGCGCTAATGCGTATCCATGTGTGCAGCCTTGATGTGTAAACCTGACACCATTACAACATGTGATGCACACCACCTGTGCAAACACCACTACAAAGGCTTCCCTGTTTTCATGGAATGGTCCTTTAATTAGCCTTTAATTGGGCCACAGCTCCCACAGTTAGGACAGAGAGACACAACCAGACAGCTGTGGAACAAACAGGAGCAGAGAAGGGAGATTAACTGGCTGGAAAATTACTTTTCCTTTCCATCAACGAGCCAGTAGTCAGTCATTTTCAATGGTGTGATCAGCAGTTCTGAGATTATGACGCAAGATCTTTTAATAAAAAAAAAGATATTTACATGAAGATTAATAAGCTGAAGCTGTTAGGTAAGGTGGCTGTCAGCGCACGCACACACGCAAAGTCACACACACCTCTACACTCTAAAATACTTCTTGATTTACAAACCGCATCTGAGAAGTTATGCAATGTTCAAACATGTGGCCAGTATTGAAAACAAACCGTGGCACGCAACGGCAGCGAGGTCATTTTAAACACTGGAGAGCCGTACAGCTCAGCTCTCTCTCGACTCTCTCGCTCCACTCTTTGTGAATCTCTCTCACCCTCCTCTCTCTCGTTCCCAGAGGAGCACTTGTGCAGCTCACGGGGAAAGTGGTCAGACATTATTAGCTCAGCAACATGCCACCGAGTTTTTCCCGACAAAAGTCGAGGCCTTAAATAGACTTAACACTGCAGCAGGGACACGCGATGTCTTCTACTTTAAGAGCCATTGATGAAAATAAGAGCAAAGTTGGAATGAATGAGAAAAAGGGACAGAAAATGACAATGTAACACAATTAAATGGCACCAATCCTGATGACGAGGCGATGATCCGAGAGAACCGAACCAAAGCATGTACTTAATGCTTGATAAGAAACATGTGACTGCTTCTTTGAGGTACTGTATGCTGTGTAATTTTCATGTAATCGCTACCACACTGGAGTGGCACGGAGCCAGACAGAAGGTTGTCTTTATAACCACTCTAATACATCTCACCATGGTATTTCATTTCTATCTTTGTTCAAAATCATCTTTAAACACGCATAAATCCCTAAAATAGGCTAATTGTGGCATTATTGACCAATAAGATCCTAGGATTCTGCTCATTTTGGCATCAGCCAATTTGTGTGAGGGTGGTATGTGGGTAACCTGGCACAAAAGAGCAGTTTAGAGTGAAAATGTGTTTCAGTGATTTGATTATACTAATCTTAGGAACCCAGTATTATTATGCAATTCAGATTTTATAGGTATTACATCTTGAATTTGGCAGGAGGGATCATAAAATACCCAGAGGATGGTAACCGCAAGGAATCAGACGTGAAGTTTGGTCCTTATTATAGAATGAGAATTAATCTAAAAAGAGCTGATGAAGAGTTTATACACCTTTTCTGCCTGATATAAATGTTTATTGAGTAAAATGTAAAGATCACTCACTGTATATTTTACTCAATCTCATATGGAAATGCTTAAACATTTCTACAGAGTACAGGAAGAAAAAATGTAGCAATTGTGAACATATGCTACACATGATAGAGGATAAAAGACGTGTGAAGACACTGTAAAAATCCAAGATTCCTGCACTTGTTTTCCATATCCTGTCTCGTCTTTTTGGCAAGTGCGAGCTGCATTTCATGGGAAATTTGAGAACTGATTCAGCAGGTGATCTACAGACTTGGTGTTTTTTTGTTACAAGAGAAGTCAGCAGTATTAAATTAAATAAAAGCATCACGTGTGGATCCATTGTTCTGTGTTGTGTTTGTGCATGTGTGTGAGTTGCACGTGTGTGTGTATGTAGGCAGCATCCTGTGGAGAAGCAGAGGGAAACCGTACCATTGTGTTGGTGTGTGTCGACACCTCCTTCCTACCTCCTGCCTCCTGCCTCCCCAACACTTCAGCTGAAGCGGACGTTCAACAATAGAGTGTTTTTTTTCTCTCGAACCTCGATGCTACCTTTTGAAGGTCTATACTTTGAATTACTGCTAGATCTGTATCACCATATCACCAAAATACAAGCCTTATTTACTTTAGGGATTAAAAAATAGCAACCCGATTCTTTGATTCCTTCCTTCCTCATATCATCTTGCTTCTTTTTTTTTTATCACATATTCAGCAAGATTCTACGATATTTGAGAAGTAAGAGTCGATGTTTTTTAACAGTTGAGATTCTGAATAAAAATACTGCAAATACAGTAGCCTTGTAATCCCATCTCATTTGTGGAATATTTCTGTTTTAAATTCATTTTAATTATTTTTTTCGATTATGTACATAATGTTACATAAATGGTTAAAATACTCACCTAAAAGTACTAAATTGTTAAAATAGCTAAAAGTAATGCATAAATGGTTGAGACAGGCCAATGGCTCTATGTTATGAAAAAAGGGTGGAAATAGCCTTTATAGCTAAATGTAAAAGTAATGGATAAATAAAACTACAGTTTTTGCTACTCTAAATGACAGTGTGATTGTAAATGTCACAGTCACTAAACAGTTCAGTTAGATAAAAAATAAAAATACTGTAACAAAAACCACTGAATTTGTAATAAACAAATAATAGTGTTAAAAATCACCCAGCTTCAAACTACTTCAAATAAACACATTTGCAACAGATCGAGTGGTGACAATGAAGGGGATGGTATTAATAGGCTAATATTAGCTATTGCCTGAGAGTGAATCGCTACTTCTTCAGTTTACATTTTTGCACCACGTTGCTTTAGTCTCTGAGGCTGCAGCCCTTTCACAACAAACTTTGGACCCATGTGCAGGAATCAAAAGGCAGGTGTTCCTCATGTCAAATGTTGGATGTTTTATTTTGGAACCATGTGTCTCATGTGACTTTCATATGTATTCTGTTGCTCAGTCCAAGGAGAAAATCTACAAAAGGTGCAACTTTATCAGGCCTGGTCAGCAGATCCACTTACTGTCATGCAAGACGTGGAACACAAGAATCCTCTTTGGAAAAGCATAAGTGGGGTATCGAACATCCTCTTGTACGCCCCAGGATAAGAGAGGAACGCCTCGACATACATACAGAACGCCAAACCATTAAATTCACATTTACCCACATTCCAACTGGATGCAACAGCTGTGTGGAGAATGAATTACTACATGTAGTACTAGCACGAGGGATGGGGAGATGGAGGGGTGGATACACATATGGATGGAGGGGCAGATTGGCACGAGTTGCCAGTAATGTATTGCTTCCACAGGATGCCCCGCACGCTCAAAACAAGCCATAATTGGCTTTGATCACGCTCAGCCATTGAAACATACAGTAAAAGTGACAGGCAGCAGGCAGGGAGGGAGTGAGGGAGAGGGGAAGGGAGGGGAGGCAGAGATGGTAAAGCATTGTGACAGGATGATTTTGCAGAAGAGGATGAACTGTAAATATTGACCCTGGAGAGGAGGGCAATATGTGTGTGCACCAGCAGGGAGACAATATCACACACACACACAAACACACACAGACAGTTCAAGCCTCTTCACTGGTCTGGAAAATTCAGTAGCTATGAATCTTATTGAGAAGAGATAAACATCATGCTGGTTTTAGAATCGTTACAGTGGTTACTGGCCTAGTTTTAGAGTAGATTTGAAGATTTTCCCCAGAACTTTTTAGACATGGAAGATTATCTTAAAATGTTACCGTACAAACCCTGAAACCACACACACACACACACACACACACACACACACACACACATCACTTGATATTGGCTGCATGAAGTCTGGATGCCATCAGGCGCCCGTGCTAATCTGTGTAGAAATAAATCATTTCAACATTTTACCTTCTTCTCATTTCTGGTTTATGTTCAAATTTATTGCTTGTATGTTTCTTTTTATTGTCTTTTTATTGCTTATGTTGTCAGTGTGTTTGTTTTATATTTTACAACACCTCCATGTACTATAAGTGTCTGAGGAGCAGCAGTATTTTCATTAGATCCCTGTTACATGTATGAGGTGTCTGGGGTATAAACCCTAACAGCCCTGTAACTTACTTACTCTTTTAGTTTTCTGTAGGGGAAACTGGGAGCAATTGCAACAGGGGTCAGTTATAACACACTCGATTCCTCCAATCAGAAAGTACATTTACTCTGCACGTGCTCAGTAGGATTCTGTCTCTGTCTGTAGAACGGGAGCAGGATCATTTCACCTTAGCAGAAGGCTTCAGGTGGCTGACCCACAGTTCCTCCCGCTCCTGTCCTCCCCATGTTATGTATCACTGTCTGTTTTTATGTTTCTTGGACGGGTTGTAACTGAAATGCAAATTTCCCCCCCGGGGGAGCAATAAAGTATATTGAATTGAATTTTCAACAATAAAAGGTTTTGAGGTATGAAAGTTACTTTTTGGACCGGCAGTAGGTTTCTTCTGTGGTCTAAAGTTTAGATGACTGCAAATTTAAACTTACGTCAATTTTAATTAATTGAAGTTTAAAAATGAACATGAACAAATTATGCTAACAGGTATTTTCTAGCTTAGCATTCAAGATGTTATCATGACAGCAGAATGGCCACATGATCCAATGTAAGCACATTATTTGTGTTGACATAGTTTTCTATTAGAAAATGAACATATTTCACTATATTTAACTCAATTAAAATGATACAACTCTAGTTACCAGTACAACCTGCTAAAACAGAAAAAGACTTTTGCTTTGAATAAATATGATGCCTGACTTCTAAAATAATTTGAACCACATAAGGCCTACAAAAAAAATCTTATACTTAAGCAGTAATGTGATTACTCTGGGATGTGCTTTTATTTGAAATACAGTGGGTATGAATTTTTTTTCAGTGTTAACAATTGTTCCAACCACTGTTACAACTCCCCCCACCAAGGGGGCAATTTTAACACTCTGATTTCTAGTATTAAATTTAATATTATAGTCTTGTCTTTATAAGTGAGAATATATCAATTGTATTATTAATTATTGCACATACAGTATGTTTCTCACATCAAATGCCTGTTGTATTTCAAGTGGTGTGTGAGTCATGAAAGAAAATGTAAAAAATGTTGCAAATGCCCCCGGTCTCCCCCACATTGGCAGATTGCTTTTCCTCATAATATGCAGCATCTATAGACATCAAGTAAAGTATTTCATAAATCTGCCTTTAGATTAATGAATTAAGATTTATTAGAGACTCTCCAGAAGCTTGCCCACAAAACTTCACAGCCTCAAATCAGATGGCCCCTTGACCCTTCGCACCCCATGACTAATCCTCATAGCAGGGGCAGGCCCTCAGCTCAACTACCCTTCATCTTTGGAATGCACTTTATCATCTACAAGTGCTACAAACTTTGGAGACTTTAGGACCTTTTAGGTCAGGAAGGCATCAGTTTTTGCTATTCACACCACCACTTCTCAGTTATATTGTGCCTTCATATGTGTTTTTGATTGCTGCAGGGTTTAATGAACTGTTCACTTTACTTTTTAAACTGTAGTACTTTGCCTTTTGATGAAAAGCGTGTTAAAAAAAATAAAGTTATGAGTATTATTATCATTATGAATGGGTATAGCAGTTATTTTAAAGCACTGAGCTATTATCTGCCAAGATACTCACAGCTGCCCAGGATTTAACAAGCACTAAGCTACTTTTCACCTACTCTCACCTCATTATAAAGCACTTTCTGCAGTTACAGTGTTTGCAGAGAAGAGTTCAAAAACAATTTTCCTAGCAGAGTGGGATTCTGAGCATATCTGTGTTTTTATTTATGTAAAAATACATGTTAATCATCACTGTTAGTTTGGGTTGTTTATATCCAGAATTGAAAAAGAAAAGCCATAATTTTATAATTCGCTGAGGCTGTTTTGTCTGTCATCAATTTAATTCTAACTGAAATGATTACATATTTTAGCACGCCAGTAGCATAAGGTTACAATTAGAGATATTTACAGTGCACATCTGATGCTGCTGCTGCTTCATTCTTGCACTCAACAAAAAGCAGAAGTTGTAACTGTAACAAAACAATCTGCAAGCTACCTAATGTCAGCGGTGCAATGTAACTAACTACATTTACTCAAATTCTACTAAGTACTCAGAGTACAGATTTGAGGTACATGTAATTCACTTGAGTCTTTTGTTTTTAAGCTACTTTCTACTTCCATTTCCACATCTCAGAGGGAAATATTCAACTTTTTACATCACTACATTTATTTGACAGCTTTATAGGTACTAGTTACTACACAAATAAAGACTTTTACTTGTGCTATAAATTAAACTACACTGTAAAAATAAACTATTTGTTTTAACTTAAAAAGCTAGTGTCAGTTAGAGCTGCCTTAAAATTTAAGTTGGCTGAATTTGACAAGTGAAGTAATTTTGTTATGACTCAAAACAAATAAACTTTTCTAGCTAAATAAACTTGATATTAATTGAACTTGAGAAAACAAGTTCAATAAGCCTAATATATTAAGTTGAACCAAAAACCCTTCAGTCACACTGACGAACATTACAAACAAACTTGATTTCCTTTTAACAGTGTCCAAGTCTTCTGAGTTAGAAGAATAAGTTCTGAAGTAAAAACTTAGTAAATACTAAAAATAAATACTGGAAGATTAATTAATTTGAATAAGCTAAGTTAATGAGAAAAGATGAGCTGTTTCCTAATGTTTTTCTACAGTGTGCCCAACAGTTTATGAGGAATTATGTAGAACAATCAATTGATTAATGAAGAACATAATTAGCAGATTAATCCATAATGAAAATAATCATTAGTTGCAGTTCTGTACAAAACAGTTCAAAATGAGCTCCATCTCAACAAACTACATCAGTAAAATCCTACAACAGTCAGATGGGACATTTTTCTGCATCAAGTATTTTTACTTTTAATAGTTTCAGTATGTTTTCCTGGTTAAACATACTATTATTCAGGTAAAACTATGTAGGACTTTTATTGTCACAGAGTATTTTTGCAGTGTTGTATTTGTACTTTTACTAAAGTAAAATATCTGAACACCTCCTCCATCACTGCCTGACGTAAAATCTGTTTTTTGTTTTTATTATTACACTTTCCTTGGTGTTAGACTTGTATGGAGCCCCAGAGTGTGGGAGCGAGCCTAAAAGTGTGTATCTCACGCCAAAAGCGTGAGAGTTGGCAGCCCTGATTCATAACAAAGATCACAATTGTCATGACACAGACTTGTTCACCCTTCTCCTCTCTCTTCTCCCTCTTTCTCCATCTCTCGCTCGGCCCTTGTCCTGGTGTGCCCTCCCTTCCCTCCGTCATGCCGCTGTCCCTGTTGAGCGACTCATGCATGGATACAATGTGCTCCACTGTGCTCTTTGAAGGCTAGCATTACTGTTCACACGCAATCTGCACCCAACACCGATATGTTTCTCCCTCCTTCTCCCTCTTTCATTTTTTCCTCTCTTCCATCTTCTATCCCTTCTGCAATATTCTTACCACTTTTTTAAGGCAGAGCTGGGGTAATATTTAAACTTCTCACACTGACAGATTATATAGCAAATTCCTATTTTTACTCAAGTGAAGATTACTTAATTCCCTTCATATATGTCATTACATTCATCCTGTAATTTACTTCATAATACTAATGTTTTTGCTCATTTGTCCTGAAATCTTGGTCAACAAAATATGCAGTATGCGCAGGGACAACGAAAATTAACCACTTACATCTTTCTTTGATTACACAGTACAGGTTTACAGCCTCTGTTATTCACTAAGCAATGAGCAAAAACAGTCGCTGGTCTCACCACAATCATATTATGGAAACGAACCTGATGTTCTTCTTCTAATTATTTCAAACGTACTGGAAACATTAAACACATTACGTCACTCAACTGCATTTGGGAAAAGTTGAATCTTTATGGAACTTGATATAGGTTGAATCACAATTACTGTGTGTTATAGCACTTAAATCCCATGATGGAAAGAAACTAAGAACATTTACTCAAGTACTGTACTATTTTACTTGAGCATTTTGTTGTTACTTCACTACACTGATTTTATAACTTTAGTAACTAGTTACTTCGCCTTTTCGGATTATTAATACAAAATATAATCAATCAATTATGAGGAGTTGTTATAGATTAAGATAAGACTTAGAAGTAGGAAATTAGCTCCACCTTTACCAGCTGCAACATTAAAGTGATGAGCACATTAATGCATCAATAATTAAAATACAATAATATATTTAAGTATGGGGCATTCTGCATTATGAGTACTTTTATCTTTGGTACCTTAAATATATTTTGATTTGATGTTATACTTTTGTATTTAAGTAAAAGTTTGAATGCAGGACTTGTAACAGAATATTTCTACATTGTGGTATTGCTACTTTTACATCAGGAAAACCCAGGAACCAGGAAAACTGGGTTCCTCCAACAGCAAAATAATACTAGATTAGAATAATGATAATAGAATAATATAAGTAAAGCTAATTTTTCAACACAATTAATCCAACAATTTCAACTATAACATTTTTTAACTAAAATAACTCAATTCAAATGTTATACTGTTAAAATATACATTTGTTTTAACTTAAATGACTTAGTGTTTGGGCAGCCTTAAAATTTTATGTTACCTGATTTAAAGAAAAGTTGAAGTAGTTTTAGAAAGATTCATTTATAAACATTTCTAGTCAAATAAACTTAACATTAATAGTTGTATTTGAGAAAACATGTTCAATAAGCTTGAACTCTGATTGATTACATTTTTATTTTTTCATTTCATTTTTTAAATTTTGTGATTTTTGATTTCTTTGCTCCTTTATGACAGTAAATCAAATATTTTTGGGTTGTGGGCTAAAAGACATTTGAGGATGCCATCTTGGGCTCTAGGACGCGCTGTTTGAACAACATTTTTCACCATTTTCTCACATTTTAAATAATGAAAATAATTGTTAGTTGCAGCCCTAACATAAAACCAATATATTTACATGAGAAAAGATTAGTTGATTCTACTAAATTCCTGTGTGATTTTTTTCAGTGTTGCATTAGTTTTTCCAACATAATCAAACCAACAATCTCAACTATAAAATGTCTTTAACTAAACTGATTCCAGAATTATGCACTTCATTTTCACGCTAAAAAAGATTACAGTATACTCTAAGTCCTTCCTATCTTCTGTCTGTCTGCAATTGTTTCCATGTGGTCGGCCTCAGGAATCTCTCCTGGATATTCAGAGCATGCCACTGCCACAGTAGGAATCTAATACCTGACTTTCTTTCTCCATCTCGGTCCTGTTTTTTCCGCTCTCGAGTCTCGGTGACAAAAATATTCCCTTCCTGTCTCTTTTTGTGTCTCTGTCTTTTTGTATTTCGCTTCTGTCCATGCATACTATCAGCTGCCCTCTGTGAACTGGCCTTTAATGTCACTCCCTTGTGGCTCTGTTAAAATACAGTACAGTGCTGTTTCTACAGTATGGAGTAGACCAGAAGGCATTCATGTGAGAGCTAGTGTATGTGCATATGCGTTGAATACCTTAAGGAATATGTGTGTGTGGCAGCTCTGCGGTGTCATTCAGTGATAGTGTAGCGTAGGCAGCAAATGAACTCATTTCTGCAGGGCTGCTCTCTTTCTCTCTCTGTGTTGTTCCCTCTGTTTCTCTTTCATTCACTCACTCTCTCTCACTCTCTCCGCTCGCTTCGACAGATCGTTTTCATAACCACTTTTCTGAGGTCACAGCCTCGTCTGCAGTAGTCACGCAACCCCTCGCCTGCTCAGTCAGCTTTACATGTACGCACACACTGTATATGCACGCACACACACACACACACTACTACAGCAATACTACACTACACAAAAGCCTGCCTTAAAGAGACAGTGTGTGGCTCTCTCCCGGCAGCCACAACATGTTACAGACTCCGCTTTTAAAGGGTCAGCATGTCTATTTTTGGCTCTCTGTGCTCAAAACATTCCTCCGCTGCTGGCAACACACATGCAACCTGTGGCTGCGGCATGGAAATGCAACACAGGCTGGAGCTGATTTTCAGGTTAAACCTCTGACCGTAATCATTTTTCGATCATTTTATTTTTATTTTAACACGCCGACATAAATATGCATTAATTACAGCGGTGTTCTTGTAACATTCTGCTTCAGGGGCTTCATAAAACGATCTTTTTATGTGGTTTGTGCAATTGCTTTTGCTTTACCTCATAAACCACATGTAACTTAATGATCTGACTTGCTGGTACAGGTGAGAGTCAATACCACAACAAAACATGCAAACATAACTGAAGGGAGGACCCAACGATTTTTCTTTATCCCTGATGGTGTCTCTATATAGCAGTTGATTTCTTTCAGCGTCCACAACACAGAGCTTTGCATTGTCCAGTCCTGTTGTTTCTGTCTCGTTGCCTCTCCCAACACCTCTCTATCCTCTCATCACCTCTCTACCACCAGGATAGCCCAAGGAGGAACCTACAGTAACTGGGGATGACAGGGAACCGGAGGAAAAGACGGTGGGCAGAGAGAAAGCGAGTGGCAGTGATTTGAACAGGAGAGAAGGAGAAACAAAGGGTTCATTCACACTGCTGGCCTTCAAAAATACTGGCAAATTCCTCTGAAGGTCTGGTTTGCTGGACATCTCATATATATGAGGGATGTGTCTGAGACCTGATACCAATATTAAGTGACAGTGATGTTGAAAAGATGTGCAAAAAAACAAAAAAAAAAACTTCAGTTCTCATAGTTATTACATGTTTATAGTTTCAGATAATCATTAAGATGGCACTTTTCTTTCAATTGCTCAGTTTCATTTCCTGCTAGCTCAGCCAAACTGGAAACATTTTATCATTGCGTGCATATCTTTTATTACCTAGGTCTTACTCATCAGTGGAACATATGTTTGGATGATCAGCAAGACACAAATAGGCAGTGGAAGACTTTTAATTTATTACTTTCTGTACTCAAATGGCATATGCAGTTCTTTGTAGTAATTTTTGAAATAACGTGTGATTGATGCAGACAGATGTAGACAAAAGCAGACTATTTATTATTTCTAGCCTGCAGTAGTCTGATTATGTCTGCTAAAATGACAACTGTCGCTAGCAGACTATATTAGCTGCAGCCAGTGGATGTGCTAGTTGTGAACAGGGCTTTTGTAAAAACATAACCTGTAACCCAAAAAAAAAATTAAGATAAGACACCCCAGGTCTTAGAAGTTATTAATATAGGTGATGAGCTAGCTAGACATGCTAACATTAGCAGCTCTTGCATGAGCTGACAACCAGGCTCAACAATGTTCATCTGTTGCATACAAGCATATGTAACAGTGTAAAAGCATGGATGTACTGTATATATGTATGAACACACTCAAACCCTGTTGAGTTCAAATATCATTACCTGCACTCTCACTGTATAATCAAAGCTGACACTTTGACACTTACTCTACACAGAGTGGACAATAATTCTTTACAAGCTGGAATGAGATTTTCCAGCTCATCAAATCTCAGTTTGTGTTTTTTGTCATGACATCACCGGTGGGGGAGATGGGGGAGGCCACAAAACAGCCTCAATATGGGCTGGAAATTGACTGAGAATTTGGCCGGGAGACGTTGCATGAGAAGGAGAAGGACTTGAAGTAGCAGGGAGGAGAGGCTTGCCAAGAGAAAAGGCTCAGGCCTGAAGGCTTTTGGCAGGTGTTTTGACTCTGCTATCCATCCAGCTGCTGACTAAAAACATGGGAGGTGTTACAAGAGAATCTATTAGCTGTACAGACAGGCTGTGATCTCTAAAATCTTCTGTCTTTTACTAATTCCTAAGAATCCTGCAAATGTTGACGGGTAGATAAATAGAGTCAATCATGTGAAATCTTCCAACAAAATGACAAAGATTGTTTCTCTGGAAAATATGAATCATACTTAATTGTCCACCACAGCAGCATCAGCCTCATCTGCGATCATATTACTCTGCCAATTGGGTCAAATCTAAGAGCTTTCTACATGAACTGTCCCTTCTAACATTTTAACAAAGATGCAGGTCCAAGGGTGGATGAATGGAGAATTGGCATTGTGATGATAGTCCAATGAATTATGCAATAGAGCTTCTCCCCTTCTATTTTATGCCTCCTTTCTGCCCTGTGCACCCCCCATCCATCTCTCTGGAACACCACACTGTGTTAAAATCATTCATGGTATCGGCTCATAGCGTGACATGTTGACCTCATTGCAGGAGCCTTCGTGTTTAGTAGTTGCTATTTACAGTGAAGAGACATTTAATGAAATGTCATTGCTCCTCTTTCATGGTCACGTCTTAGACGTGGACCATGACGAATTGGACAGGTGAAGGAAGTAAAGCAACGAAAATAAAAGAATCAGCAGCCTTGGTCACTGAGATATAAACAATGAAAAGTGAGTGGGAAGCGGGCCGAAGCCACACCCAGAGGCAGTGAGGTTGAAGTTGTCCAGGCCTCCAGGCTGAGGAGTGGTGGCACCACAAGAGAGGAAGGATTAAATGGAAGGTTAACAAGCTCAGAGATGGTAAAACAAATTATGCCGCAACATATGGATACAGTGACCAAGAAAGTGATGGATCAAGAAAAAAACATGGGTACATGATAAAAGAACAAAGGGAAATCAAATAAATACTGTAGGGGGTGGACTTAATTACTTTAAGGTACATGCAATAGTTAAAAAAGCTCATTTATATCAGGTTAATTCAACTTTAATGTCTTTAAACTTTATTTTACAAGACTTGTCCTGCTGAGATATGAATCAGTTTTCCAATAAAGCCACAGGAGGGCAAACAGAGGAGAGGCAGATGTATCTACAGTATAAAGAGAGATTAATGTATCTATACTGCTGTTCTGTAGTGCGATCTATTTTATTATCCTTTATTAATTAATTACCAAAAAAATCATCATTATCAGTAAAAATTTTATCAAGGGAGACTGCCAAGTTGAGTCTGAGACTTCTATTTTTTATAGTTAGTTCTCTAGACTTGTGTTCCATAACAGGGTTTCTGTGAGCTTCAACAAGTTAAATTTAAGACTTTTTAAAAGCTCAATATGTAGGTTCTACCGCAAGGGGTGGCTCATCAAAACAATAACAAAGGTTTGATGGCATCGTGAAGTAGTGTGGGATCATGGGAGTTGTTTTCTTCACAGCTAGCTGATGAAAATCAATCTCATATGACTCAGGCAGAAATCATGTTCATAGACGAGGTCATTTTCACTCTCTGACGTATCCCATGTTTTCATGGAAACTATAGCAACTAGCAGCTAGCAAGAAAACGCACCATTACCATTTACCTGGATTTCTCTGGGTTTCACTACTGTTGGAAAGTTTGGGATAATGTAAGTACACATCTCAGCCGAGTATATATATCACATGTCTAGCGCTTTTAGTCATTTTAATACAGAAATTTACATATTGTAGCTTAAGTCTTAGCTAAGCTTAAGATGCTTATGAAAGCAATTTAAGACCTATTTCATTCTGGCAAAAAAAGTACAAAGGCCATGAGGGAAAATCAGATTAAACTCTGGTATAGTGTCATATAGTAACAAACAACTTTCTGTACAGTTTTTAATTGTTTACAGTTTACATCGATGCATGGGTTCCATGCTGGTTTCACATTGTAGTTGTAAAAGCGTGATCATTACAATTTTTTTTTCCCACAACACATTTAAAAGGGTTAGGATTAGTGTATAATTTAGCGTACTGTTTAGCCGTAATATGAGATATACTGTGAAAAGGCAGCAGCTGCCATTTTGGCTCTGGCTTCTGACAGAGACTCCCGAAACTCAGAAAAAACTGTGTAACTAGCCAGTAATTCTGTTACTCCACGGACTATTTCTTATCTAAAAGAAACATATTTTAGTGTATTGTTTAGCCATAGGCTGCCATGTTGAAAACAGAGGGGGGAAGACAGGGAGGGACTTGCATGCACAAACATGCACACGTGGTAACAACATACACACAGGGAGTGTGACGTCATGCTCAGGATGCACTGTATCTTTACATGGCACCTAGGTGTTTGCTGACATATGGTGAGACTGAATGTTGCATACTGCACCTTTAAGGCCTAAAAATCTGATTATTGGATTTGAGACTTTTTGAGGACCAGCGAAAACCGTGCATACAAAGCAATAGATAACTCTTTTGTTTACGCCAACATGAAAGACAAAGGCTTTACTTATGAACAGATGGTATGGATGATCTTTGAGACTCTAAAGAGATTCAGCAGCCCATCAGCTCAAGCGAGAGAAACATTGACAGACGCAGGACAATCAGTATTTGCTGCTTCTGTGTGTGCATGAGAGAGGGTATTTATAAAACTATCACCACATTATCATGCCTGAGACATGTGAGCGGGTGCGGCATCTTCATCCTTAACTCGTTTAGGACATATTGAGGTCATTTTCCCCGGGTTTACACAACATTGCGTGAGAAGGGAAGGGTATCCGGTGGATCCAATTGCCCTCTGTGAGGGCGGCAGCGCCTCCATGAATGTGGCCTTTGAGTGGCGAGAGGCCAGTAGACATGCAGACAGCCTGTACTTACTGTATCTGGGAAATAGGCCTGATGCGACTTCAAACAGCCACAATGATGTTATTATGGTCCCCCCTCCCGCCTCCTCCCCAAGTCTCTCTCCCTCTCTCTCCTTTCTGAGAACTTGTTGCTCATGAGTCACAAGGAAGCGAGCTGTTGTTTACCCTCATATTACTCATGGTAGGGTTTGGACTGCTTCAATCTCAACCTAAAAAAGATGCTATTTGATGAGTTTTTTGAGATTGAAGTTGAATGATCCAAAAGCTATGATTATGTCCATTTACGCTGTTGAAAACGAAGATGGCGAAAGTGATTTCACAACATTCATTTTATTGAGGAAAAAGATGACAAAAACATTGGACATTAGTAACTGCGGTTTTCTGGGGAGGGAAAACAAGACATTTTCCTTGTTTTTGAAGGTAAGGCAGGATAATTTTGTGGGTTGTAATGGAAAAATACAAGAAAAAGTTCCAACAGAGTAATAAGCAATGGACTAATATATAACCTTACACTGACTTTGCTCTTAACCTTGGGCAAACAAGCATTTCACACTCTTTCATTCTAAACTGGGTTATCCGTATCTTTGAGCTAAGATTTGCTGTTTTTCCCCAGAAAATCAAATAAAACCTCCCAGCAGACATTTGACAGGCGGTAGTGTGCGAGAGGTAGCAAAGTTCAACATCATCCCGAGCAAACCCAAAGTTTTTACAGTATGATGATGGTACAGCACAGCATAAAATACATGTGAAAGCAGCCTGTTTGAAATTATATCAGACAGACATCGAAGTCCTGGTTTCACAAAATGACGCAGGTGGCAGCCACGGACGCCGTGTGGATGTGACTCAGTTTTGATTTTCGTGCTATATTTACACAGGCTTTCAACAACGGCGCAGGCTGTCATATCAACATCTTTTCAGTGTCAGAATGTTTGCTGCATGGGACGGGCTAACTCCTGACAGTGAGAAACTGGGTTAGACACCAGAATGACAATTTGATCACATTTAAGTTGTCAAATCATCATGAATAATTTTTGATCAACACTCATTTTGTCTTTACTTTTCTCTTCTTTCGTTTACTTTTCATTATCATATCATATATTACTATTTTTTAGTGATTTATTTCAACTTTAGTGTCTAACATATTCGAATTTTGCTCATTTTAGTATAATTATTTTAGTATTTTTATTTGCACTTTCATCTGCTTTAAATGCTCCTTTAAATCCACAGACTTTGTTGTGAGCAGTTTCATGTACTAACTGCTTTCTTTCCACAAGAAAGAAAGTAGTTCCAGTAGATTCTACTACAGAAAGAAAGTAGTTCCTACATGAAACAACAAGGTCAAAACAAGGTGTGTGGATGTTTTTGAGTAACTGGGTCATGATTTTTGGAAAGAGACACTTGTTTTTAATTTTTAAATGCATTTTTGTTTTGTTTTTTGGTGCTTTAAGCACCACAGGACTTTTGTAATTTAGTCCCTTTATATTGTCACTCCACCCACTCACACAATAAAAATCTAGATGGATAAATAGTGCTATGGGAAAGGGGAAAATATTTAGTAGTTTTGATTTTTAGGGTGAACTGTCCCTTTAATTTTTGTTCTTTAAAACTTTTAATCTGGAAGACATTTAGTACTTGAGCTTGAAATATGCTACATAAATAAATTTATAGTTTCAATTTATGCAAATCTTTTTCTGTCACCTTTCACACTATCTTAACACTAATGATTGTTCTTTTCAAACTGAATACATTTATTTCTAAACAGGTGAAAGTGCATTTTAAAGAAGGAAATTCTCATCCCATTTGTTTGTATTCAGGAAATAAAGATTTATACGAACCGATGCCGTACTAAATGACTGTTTAAAACATATGTCTTGTTTTGGTTTTTGTGGTAACTTGCAGTTTAAGAGCTTAAGATGTTATATTCCAGACTACGCAGTCGCTATATAAACATGCTGCGACTCCACTCAGCTCCCTCTTTAATCTCCCTGTTCTCAAGCTAATTGTTATCCCACACTGTGAAAAGCCCTTGCATGTGTTAATCTAGAGACATGGCCAGGGAAAGCATGCAGATCCATTACAGGTCAAGAAACGCTGCGTTAGAGATCAAATATGATTGAAAAATTATGGGAGTGGTGTATGAAAAATAAACATGGGTGGAAGCCACTTCCAGCTCTATATTTGACAGATGACACTGTATGAAAACAAGGATTAGACTGTCAGTGCCCTGACTGGATAAATGTGGGTATATGTGTGAGTGTGTGTGTGTGCGTGTGTGATGCATATTTAAAACATTTGCAATTTGATGATGAAAACAAACCCTGGCACATTAGCATGGAGAATTTCCCAGCTCCGCACGCAAACTTAGAGCAGGGGAGGGCCCCAGAGTTTGTGTGTGTGAGTGTGAGCGTGTGTGTGTTGCTGTGGGTGAAGCCGGCAGCTGTTTAAATTCAGTCTAACAGTGCTCTCCCTGCAACATGCCAATTTAAACACGATCCTCAGGGACAGAAACAGAGTCTGACACTTCTCTTCACCACCTCCTTCTGTCATTTTCTTGCCTTTTCTTTCTCTCTCCCTCCTCCTCTTTCTTCTTCTTCTCCTTCTCCCTATTGTTGCAAATTTCCGCTGCGTTGCCTCTGAGTCGACTTTCTGAATCTGAATCACCACAATATCTTCCCCTGCAGCTTTTACCGTACACAGAGCTCACTTATCTCGCTGCATTAGCCGTGATGAGCTCCTGCACCTGATATGATGATCTGACTTGATCCCTTTGCTCTCTGTCATGTACCATCTTTAAGAGGTTGCGCCATTGCTCCCGATGAATAAGTCATTAGATCAGCGCCGTGTTCGTCCCTGAAAGGTCCAGAGGGTTGGTGCCTGTGGCTCCATTTCTAATAAGGTCACAAACACAAAGGAACCTCCATGACAGACAACAGCCCTGCCATGATCCCTGCAGAAAGATATAAACTTTTTGGAGCACTTTGGCAATACAAAAGGTCATTTAACTAGAAAAGGCTGCATTTGAAAATGCTGAAAAATATTTGAAAAACTGAAACAATTGATGTTGGAGTTTATAGTTCATGCAAATGCTTAAGAGTAAGTGCTGAGTGAAGCTCAAGTGTCAAATGAAGTTAAAGCACTGAAAGAAGTTGAAGTGTTAGCAGAAGTGTAGTGGATAAATTGAGCTGGATGTGTCAGTTAAAATGTAAAAAGAGATTAGTGCCAGCTGAAGTTTATAGAAGACAATGTCAGTTGAAGTGTAGAATAAATCTGCAAAAGGTTCCATTCAGTGCTTACAATTCAGCTGAAATTTCAGTTGACATCATCTATACACTTCAGACGGCTCTAAACTATTTTCAGACTTTCACTTTGATTGACACATCCAACCCAATGTATCCGCTACACGTAGGCTAACATTTAAACTCATACTTAAGCTGAACCTTCAACTCCTTTCAGCACCTTCACTTCAACTGGCACTTCAATTGCACTCAGCACTTAAACTTAAATTTACTATTCAGCACACCATCCATTCAGTGCTGATACTCAAACTGACACTTCAGCTCCTTTCAACACTTCCACTTCAACTGCTTTTACTGTTTGCATCAACTGTCCCATCAACTTCAACTGTTTCAGATTTAGTGGCATCAAGTAGTGAGCTTGCAGATTGCAAAGAAATTAAAAAATTGCAAACATCTTACATCACCCTCCCCTTCTAAGTGTGTAAGAGAAACTACAGTGGCTGCAAAACTCGTAAAAATGTGAAAGGCCCCATCTAAAGCTGGTGTTTTGTTTGTCTTTTGTGGGCTACTGTAGAAACATTGCGGTGCAACATGGTGACCTCCATCATAAAAGAGGACCCATGCCTATGTAGATATTATTAGCTCATTCTAAGGTAATGGAAACAGAAATTATTATTTTCATGTGATGCTCTAATGAAAACACACTTATGAATATTATATTCCATTTCTGTCATATTCTGCCAGTAAACCTCCCTAAATCTTACACACAGGACCTTTAAAAATGTCAGCAATTAAATGAGTTACAATGTCAGCATAGTCACACTAGTGTAACTCTGAGGCCTTTAAAAGAGAGTCTGTATGTGTAAGATTCAATTATAGCTCCAACATGCAAGAGATTTACATTTTCATTTGATCAAATTAGTTAACCTCTGCGGTACCACTACAACCCAATGAAATACCTCTGACATTTATACTTATGTTTGCAAACGACTACTACAATGCATTTACTACACCTGATTTGGAAATGTTAACTGTGTATTTAATTACTCCTTATTTTTATTTCCTTTAAATAAAAGGAATGCAACGGTAGATTAGTAATATGCTTATGATGGAATAGTTGCATTCACTGTTGTGTGAGTTTACCATCAATGCCTTCCATCTAAAGCATGTCATGAACAGCCCAAACAACCACATCTCATCTCAAGAAAGGACTTTTAAAAATAGCGTTCTTCTCCTCTATTATTCACTCACCACATCTTTGACTCTTTTTTTTTTTTTCTTCCTTTTTATTCAGTTGAAACTACAGTTTAAGCCACTCAGAAAGCCCAAGAGAGCTTTTACCATGAACTCCCCCAGTGGGCCTGGTGCTGGTTGATGTTAGTGAAAATCTCCAGCGGGGGCGAGCGATCCAGCATGCACACACACACATGCTAAAATATGGAAACATTGGCTAGCAACCACACTTATCTCACGGGGACTATTTATCAGGACGACTTTGCTGGTTTCAAGTTTTTCAGTCAAATTAACAGTTTCACCAGATTTATAAAGAAAGGAAATGCTTCCAAAATGAATGTCATGAGTCAATAGCATCGTGCCAAACTTTTTTATGGTGTGTGTGTGTCTGTTTGTGTGTGTGTGTGTGTGTGTGTGTGTGCATATATACAAGTGTGTGATTATGCTAAATCATCACTTCCCACTGGCGTTTTTCTAATTGACTTCAACAGTGTGATGACATTTGGAGTGAGGTTGATACATGAGGGATACAAGACAAAATCCCTTGCCCTGCCCATCATTTTCTGCCAACACACACACACACACGCACATGCACACATCCCAAATAAATCCCAGCAAGCATTAGGGCCCCGTCGCGGCTCTGTTTACTGTTGAACACTTAAGATATACCTTCCTTTCTCCTGGCTAACAAATAACGCCCAGGGGGCTGAAGGGCTGAGCCAAGCACAAGTCACGCAATGGCCTCTCTCTCTCTCAGTCAATCCCTACACACACACACACACACACACACACACACACACACAAACTCTCGCCATCCTGACTCACTTGATACCTGGCTGCCTGGGTGAGACATTTGCCCCTGCAGAGCTATTTTCCTTTAACAATGTGCCTGGACGCTGTCAAGTCAGAGACCATCCTGCTGCTGTTAACTGACGTTTGGCTCCACTTTGTCATTCTTTTTGGTGCCCAAGAAAAAGTATGTGTGTTTGTGTGTGTGTGAGATAAGGACGGATTGTCTTCACCAACTCTCCCTCTCTTGTACCCTCTGCTTGCGTCTCTCTCCGTCCTAAAAATATTTTGTCAGGCTCACTCATTCGATAATAATTCGGCAGAGAGCGGGAGTTCACTCAGAGTTCAGACTGCTCTGGGTTGTCAGAGTGCAGCAAAGGGCTGCCAACCAATAGAAAAACACACAAACCCTTTTAAACACCCTCTTGCATCACATTCTCTAGTCCTGTTTAATTAGCCCTTACTATGACCCTTTTTTCACTGAGATACATGCTTTTTCACAAAATATTTTGGTCTGTATGATTTAATTTTTTATAGCGAATTTCCAACACGCTCCGCCTGAGATTGAAAAAAGGAACTCCCCCTCAGAGCTTCTCCAAATAACCCTAACTTTATATGACATGATCTGAGGAACTATTTTTACTTGGGCGAGTTACGCGCTGCTGTTTTCCCATATCAAATGCTGATGAAAGGGGACCTCATCTGGCTGACGGTAGTTAGCGTATTGAGCTGTATCGGGTCAGATGCCACCTTTGGTTAGTGATCTTTCCAACCGCATGGAAACATATCGATTTACATTAGGGAACAACAGCAGGGACCGGGCCCCGGCCACTGTTGCACACTGAAGCATGCTTCAATTAAGATAAATGGAGGTGACAGACAAAACAAACGGTCTGATGTACAGTATGGCTGGGCAGCCGGCATACAGACACAACCTAATGACATGTAGTACACGAGTCACAGTGCCACGTGAATATAGCCATCTTCCAAGAACAACACAATGATTCTTATCAGTGATATCGCTTATAAAAGGCATGTGCTCCAATTCCTTTGCATTGATTCCATCACTCAAACCAGTGTTGGTATTTAAACACACACTGAATGCATGCAGGTAAAACAATTTTGCATATTTTTTGTGGCCAAGCTGACAGTTTTAGAGTCCAGGATCATGATGCATTCAGGTAAGGATGCCGACTATAGTTCATAAACAGCAAAGTAAAATTTACGGCATTGACCAAGTTTATTGAAGCAGTTTGCTCAATTTCTTCCTTTCATACCAATACTTTGCCACTTCACGGTTTGATATGTTGATGAGCATCATGCCAGAGCAGCGGCGTCACTGAGTTCATCCAGAAGCCACTGTGAATGGCCTCTCCGTTCGCTCGGTTTAGCCATCAACAGATCGCATTACTGACACCAGTGAGCTTTTTATGCGGGTGGCCATGTTAAATTGGTTGTGCTGCAGCTAATAGGCCCTGGGTGTTCACTGGGAGGAAACTGGTGGCCATTTGCGCCAGGAGGACGGCCAACACTGGGTTCAGGGGAATGAATCTTTGTCATGTCATCAATCGGTTCATTGTGTTCTGTCTCTAAAGCATGCAAACAGGACAACGGAGGGACACAGACAAGCTTGACAACAAGAATGTCTAAGACTGGGATGCACCAGCAAAGACTGATTTAATCTAAAATTAATCCTAATCAGGGTTTAGCAAAATTAGGCTTAAAATGAGTTTTTTCAGATTTAATATTATGTAGAGATCTGCTGCACTATTAAAAACCAATCTCTGTATATTCTGTATTCCTTAACATTATGTTACACTGTTTGCTAGCTTGCTAAAAAGTTAAAAAAAATGTTAGACTGTTTGCTATTTAGCTAGAAAAGTTTGTTGCCATACTCATGACAGCTTCGGCAGAGAAGCTCTAATTTCTCTTCCTTTGAGAAAAACCTGTTGGCTGAATTCTCAACTAGTTGAAAGAACTACAGTGAAAGAAAGAAGAGACACATCATTAAACTAAACTGGGTTGAGTCTGTCCCTTAACTTTGTTCTTTATTCATCTAAAAAAAACAGCCATTTTAAAAGTTAAACCTCCTTCAGTGTAGTGTAAAGTTAAACAAAGTTTAAATTGCAGTTTTAAGTTTTGGTGCATCAGAATTAAATTTAGTCCTGGTTTAGACTAAAAACTAAGACGAGGTTTAAATTTTGAGCTTTAAATGTAATCTTTCTTAATTTTAAACTAGTTTTAAAGTTTGATGCAACATAATTTTAAGTTAAACTATGAATTAATCTGGTTTAAAAATGAATCCTTGTTGGTGAAACCCAGCCTAATTATTGGATTCTACTACTGATCAGGTTAGTTGTACAGTGCTAAACTGCAATGAAGGCCACATTTATGACTTTTTCTTTGTTCATATGCATTCCAGTATTGCTGCAAAATGGATTCTGTTTTCTAAAATTCAATGACTCCACAACAAACAGTTGCAAAACTTTTTCCAAAACTCAGAGAGCTGTTTCTGTGCAGAAGTGCCCGCATGTCACAACAAATGAAAAAATGACTGTTCTCGGCTTAATGAGTTATCAAATGGGCTTTCAACATGTGGCTTTGGGCAGTACTGACTGTGCAAGCCATATTGCATGTTTGCATGGAGATCAACAAAGTCTATTTGTGTGTGTGTGTCTGTGTGTGTGGTGTGTGTGTGTGTGTGGGGGGGGGGGGGGGGGGGTGAACATAAATTGGCAATGTGAAATTAGTTAATCTGAGCCAAAAGGGGTGTAGCTGGGGTTAAGCATGCTAGAGTAGCGTGCCTATAAAAATAGCACAGCTACACTGCAAACCAATAGCAGAACAAATGTTTGTTGTAAGAAATATGACTGCCAATAACATTACCATTGAATAACTGTGGATTAACTACAGTATGTACACCCTATCAACTTAAAATATACTTGACATCAGAGCAGCATGTGAGATTTCTAATCGAATTCCATGAAATTACAAACTATGTAAAACAGCAGCTGGGATTTGTCAGTATTTGTAGCACCACTGCATGCTTCCATAATATAATTATCAACTTAAACTCCAGGGGCTACGTTGTGCTTGTTGCTTCCCTCCCTGTCCCTCTGTGCTCTGTGCCGGCAGAGCAGCGCGCTAGGCGGTAGCTGTGGCAGTAATTACACAAGACAGCTTCCAACAATAGTGTTGGGCCAACAAAGGCTTCTGCTCCCTCTGCATGAGTCCTGGCTGTCTATTCACACTCACTCAAACTCAAACACTCTACCCGTCTGTTCACACACACACTTGCACACAAACACACCTCCCATTGCTGCACGGCCGCCACTAGCTGTTACAGTTAGCGTCTAACGGGGCCCCCCTCGGCACTGATTTGAGTAATTCACTTATGGCCTTTTGTGATCCCGGGGGGCTCTGTTGCCCCCCCCCCCCCAGGCCAACGCAGTCCAACTCCACTCAAGCGAGTTCAGTGTCTGTGGCACGAGAGGCCAGGCAGGGACAAAGCCAGTGTCATGCCTTTGATTCAAGCAACTAATGAGTTAGCTGTGAGGATCCTAAATGCATAAGGCGGCTTCGCCATTCATGGTTCTCGACACATACAAGGGATTAGCATGGCTGGGCTGTCGCACTAGTTAACAGCTATTGTGTGACTGATTACAGCAGAGGGGGCAAACACAAATGCAAGAGGGTGGGAGAGTGAGCCGACATGCAACTAATGTGCAATTTAGCATGGAATCATTGGGCGGGTATTAACTATATGTTAGCCACAACAAAGGAAATATAACATTTTAATTTACAAGCCACTAGTACTACTTAACAGCTTGTGGGGATAAAGCAATAACGATGTTCTCATCCCACCTCAAGGAGCTGGCATTCCACCTTAAATAATCTTGTGACTTTGATGAAGAACTCTAATAATAATTGATAAAATTATCATGATGTGTCATCAGAAATTAAGGAAGCATCCTTAAATACTTCGTTTTCTGACAACAACGCTACTCCTCCACTGAAATTTCTATTCCAGGCCAGAATAACTTGTTGTATACCAGTTTAACGTTAAATAGAGCTCAAATGAATGCCAAGTGTCCGCTGAATGACTGAATGAAGTGTCTTGTTTATCATTCGTAACAAATTATTAATATTCTTTTAGAAGGAGTAGATGTTTATGACAGTTAAATTGAGCAATATATTAATGGAGTCTGGCAGGCAGTAAGACAGGCAGTGACTGAACTAGAATTCCAGTGTGTGTATTTTCAGAGCAGTGGGCTTCTGTTTTCAGGATAACGGGCCTAACTTTACATTGACAGACAGCTGACAGTTAGAAGCAGCTGATCAACATACATTGGAGGACTTCACGATGTTGTGCTCATCATGCACTCCTGCAATCTTCCTGCAGCCTGTCTGAGCTTCCTGAGCCTGGCAGGGGAAAACAACTTCAACCATAAACTGTGTATTAAATAGGATTTCAATACAGAGTCTATGGCTGCGATGCAATAGTTGCACATTGCTCCTTTAAGGGATAAAAATAGATTGTAATGTTTAAAGCAATCTTGCAACCCACTGGCTATCATCTGATGACAATTTAGCTTCTGGTGGCAACGGCCAATGTTTCAGGGTTTGCAGTGTAGCCAAGAGATATTCAGATAATGGATATCTGGGGCCAAAACTTCCTCTTCGAAAGCCAGTCATTGTTATTGCCTGCTTAGAAGATATCTGTTTATAGATATTATGTTTAAAGTTGAGCCAGAATTGCGCCTTTGCAATATTGACACAATCTCTGGCGATTTTTAATATGGAAATTTAAAGATGTTCAATTTTTGCACAAATATTATTTCGATTTTTATTATTTTTTTAATATCATGAGAAATATCCACATTACTGTAGTGTATAAACCATCGTCTATGTAAGCCCAGTCACAGCAAATGAACAGGCTTTTTGCATGCCAAAATAAAGGACAAGAATGATAAGACCCTGAGCACTGGCATTAGTGAGAACACATTAACATTTACACTGGAAATGTATTAAGCGGCCATACATCTACCTTTGTATATAGAACTCGCTGCACGGAATTACAGACATCGCATGTGGAGGAAAGAGGAAGGAGAAAAGCCTGAGCGCTGGCATTTACCCTGATCACGCACTCTTCATGAAGCACATGGAGATGAGAGGTGATTTTCTTTCACAGGGGTCAGTGAAACAAACAGAAGGGCAGAACCCCATAGGGAGGAAGAAGAGAGAAAGGAGGAGGAGGAGGGAGAGATGAAACATTCATCATAGTCAAAGAAAAAAGAAAAGAGAAGGAAAAAAATACATGATTAATAAAAGAAATTGGACAGAAATGGGGAGAGGGTGATTTTGTATCCCCATTTGAAGATGATAACAGCAAATTTTCTCTGCTTCAACAGCACACACAGATTGGGATGTTGTGCTCTATTATCTCCTTGGATGCTCGTAATCAATGCACATCAGTACATCTTATCGGGGTTTGGTGATGTGTGCTGATCACTACTGATGTGACTCAGGATGAGAAGCTACATCAAATGATCTAATGAACTGTCAAAAGAAACTGTGTGAATGTGACCTGCTGGCAATAACGCTGGTTACTCGAAACAAAATGAAAAATGACATTTTTGTCTAAGAAAACGTACATCATTCATAGCATCACCTTTTATTACTCATAATGGAGAAGTCTTGTAATGTAACAGCTGAAGGTGAAGCAGAGATGTCGTGCCACAAACACCAGAGCAGCGCTGACCGGTCTGCTTGTATGTCTCCAGGCTTGTTGTGACATATGAGGTTTAACTGATATGATGGGCTGATGGCTCCTTGAATCCTTTGGGCTTTGATGCGTTGCGTGCTGGAGGATTCAAATGTGCAATCGGCCGGCGCAACTAAGGCATCAAAAATTCAGCATGTAAGCATCAATTCACAGCTCGTCAAGTTGATACTAATTACCCAAGAAGTTTAACTGATTCCTATCTAATATAGTCCCCCTAACACTGTGATTGGGTCAAACAGCGGGGGTGAATGGAAAGGTCGAAGGGTCTGACCTTCAATGCGTTTGAGTGTTCACTTAAAAAAAGGTATAGACAGATGTAACAAATGGGTTAATGAGCTGTGCAGTGAAGTACTCAGTGTATAGACACAACTTTGGAGCATATCATACTAGTGCCACAGGTCAACATGAATAGGCTCCTTAAAAGAACCAAAATACTTTGATTCTCATGAAATGGTCAGTAAACAAGAGTCTACAGCTCTGTGAGGCTGCTCTTCGGCACAGCTGGTAACAAATATGTAACATAATTTGACCTGATGTTGATGCTAGGAAAAATTAAATGCCATGCCACTAACATAGCTAAAAAGCACAGTAACACATAGAAAGAATAAATCTTTTTAATTTCCAACTTTTTGTGGCATCTCAGGGTTTTGAGCATAAAATCATCAATAAATGAATTTAAAAAGGGCATTTTAAAAAGGATGTAGTCATAAAATATGTTCACAAACTAATAAAGGCACTCCCACTGCCCTCTGTCTAAATATGCAATGTACAGTACATAAATATTCAAACGGCGAATGTTATGTTTACTTTGATGCAGCTATCAACGGTGTTTCCCAACCCTCCACCCATGCTGGGAGAGGCTTCAGGCCTACATAACACTCAGTAGGTATACTGTCAGTGGGTAAATAAAATGTCGGGAATAAGCCTCTTCACTTTCTTGCAGAGAGTTAGATGAGAAGATTGATACCACACTCGTATGTGTTGGTTAAATATGACTAAAGGCAGTAGCCAGTTAGCTTATCTTAGCATAAAATTGGGTTGTTAGTGTAAAATCAGGATAGCTGTTTCCTAGTCTGGCTCTGTTCAAAGGTAACAAAACCTACCAACCAGGACCTCTAAAGCATACTTGTTAACATGCTATATCTTGTGTCTTTAATCTGCTCGAAAACATAAGTGTGAAAACATCTTTGTGCTAAGCTAAGCCAAATGTCTAACATGATAGTATTGATCTTCTTATCTAACTCTCAGCAAGAAAGTGAATGAATATACAGCATTTCCCAACTGTCAAGCAATTCCTTTATGGAATAAACAAAAGACAACCGATTGATCTATGATTTTAGGATAAGAACATGCAGAGATCTGTTCTGGAATAGAGGAGTCTTAAGCCCATTTTACACTAGACAAAAACCCACTAACATCTGGCTTTTGTCTACCTTGTGATGTTGAACTTGACACATTGAGAAAAAACCCCACAAAGGAAAACTTGTCTACTGACGATAGGAGAGGAGTCAATCGCCTACTTTTAGTGGATTTACACGTTTAAAAAACCTACATATACATCCTAATTTTGGTGTAAAATTGAGAGGGTTAACACTAATACTATCTCCTTGGAAGATGAAAGAATGTGAACAAGCGTGTGTTGATTCACTGAAAATTTCAAGAATAAAGACATCTTGTTTCAAACACTCCAAACAACAGTGAAATGACCATGTCTTGACCTTTCTCTTGCTAAACCTTTTCACTTCATTTATAGTCTATGCAGCTTGCTGATTTGTCTTGGCCTCTGCCCCGGCGTCTTGTCTGCCTTTGGCTTAGAGAAATAGGGAAGGAAAAAGTGCGGGGTCACTGTGAGTTTAATAAACACAAAGTCCGTCCATAATGTGACCTGATGGACATTTTCACCCCTGAGCAAAGACTCCATTCAGAAGCAGCTATCACACTGCAGCACTTCCTCTCTCTGGGAAATTGACTGGTCCGTGTTTGCATTGACTCGATTTGATACAGATTTGACGTGAAAAGGATTAACCCAAATAGTCAGCGAAAGGGGGCTTACATCCAAGAGATTCTCTTAAAATTTGCAGATGAGAGAATCTGGATTTGGAGTGATTGTTTTGTCTTGCTGCCTCCTTCCTCTATTGCACGATGGTGGGTTAGTTTCAAAACCGTCTCCTGTCTGCTGGTTGACGTCACACGTGGCGTATGCCTGGCGTGAGTCTGAGGGCTCTGTGGTCTTCCTCTTCCTCTTTTATTATAGCTCACCCAGCATTTAGAGGCAGACAACAACACACAAACTGAAACTGGCGAGCACACATTCGGAAATTAGCAACATAGATACAGAGTGTGCATCTAACCACCGGTGGCTGCTGTGTGGCATCGGCTTTTCAAGTTACCAAACTTGGCGTTGATAGGTGTACTTGTTCTTGAATCTCTCATCACTTTTATGTGCGTCTATGTGTGTGTGTTCCTATTTGCTGTCAACGCCCTGACTGGACTGACAGCTATGAGGGAAGGTGGGGCTTTAATTGAGGGCTTACAGAGACACACACTTATAAATACACCTCGCTGTGATGTGGATACATTTACACCGCAGACATTTATATTTGGCTATGAGATATGTTTTGGTGGTAACTCTACTAGTTGTTTTGATGTATTGGAAGAATTTGTGATTTTCAGCACAGATGATTTACTGAATGCAAAACAGCACAACTGATGTAGGTGGTTTTCAGGTTGTTGACGTCTCATGGAGGGCAGTGTGCAGGTCTACTTTGGAGACGAGTTTTGGTGTTGTTTTCAGTGTTGTTGCTAGTTTCAAGTAAGTATCAAGATTGACTGAAGAAACGTATTTTAAATTCATTTTTATTTTCTGAATTTTGTTCTTAATTGAAAATTAGCCTTGAGTTGCATTCACATGCCCCTCAGATGGTCCCGTTTCCCGAGTTGGGAAGTTGTTCTTCCGACTTCTGTGCATTCATGAGCTTTTGAGCTGTGAGATGAAAACAACACAGACACTACAAAGGGTTAAAGGTGTTTCCCAACCCTCAACCCACGCTAGGACAGACATAACACTCAGCAGGTATACTGTGGGTGGGAAATAAGCCTCTTCATTTTCTTGCTGACAGTTAGATGAGAAGATCGATACCACACTTGTATGTGTTACTTAATACATGACTAAAGCAGAAAGTTAGCCTAGCTTAGCATAAAATCAGGCTGCTAGCATAAAATCTGGCTAGTTGTTTCCATGCCTGGCTCTGTCCAAAGGTAACAAAACCTGGCAACCAGCACCTCTAAAGCACATTAATTAACACACCACATCTTGTTTCTTTAAAAAAAAAAAATCTTTCAAATACTCAAAATCTTAATATTGGTTGTGCTTCTAAAAGCTGAACAGCAGCATGAGCCAAATAAAAATAATGTTTCTTTAGGGGCTTTCAGCTATCTTAAAGAAACACTCTGGAGGTCCTCTGCTCAACATATAGTGCATGCAATACTCCAAAGGAAGGCACATACTTTTCAGCCCAACTGACAGTGGTGACAGCTGTCACTTGTGTAAGACAGAAACAGAAACAGAAACAGACAGAAACGTGCCTCAGCTTCTGTGAAATTAACCATAAATGTCATGCACAGAGATCCAATAGCAGGGTGAAACAGATAAAATACAGAGAGCCAAAAGCCAAGCAAGAGGCATGAATGTTGATTTAAATTAACATGTCTGTCCATGAGGATGAAATGCTATGTATAATGTTGTTTTATAATATCTTGTAACAAGAAACAATGAGGCAGTTTACTACATCAAAGCAATGATGATTACGAAAAAACTGAAAAATCTTATAAAAGCTCTAGTCACCCTTCCTGACAAATACAGTCTACTTGTTTAAGGGGAGGTTTATGTAGGATGTTGCAATGTGGTGACAATACCAGCGAAACTTGATGTTGGTCACAGCATTTCCCCAGAGTCAGAAACAAGAATAAACACTCTCTTTAAGCTACTCCAAGTTTGCTCTTGTCTATATCGACTCTAAACTTGTATGTAATCATTTAACTTTCCTCTGGTATGACCCTCTACTTGGGGCAGTGGCTGAAAAAAATTAAACAAGAAAGCAATGTGGTTTGAATACTGAGTTTCAATACTGAGGGTGGAGAAGCTGGAATGCTGGAAGAGATGAAGGACACATTCCTCGTATGTGATCCCTCGAATGACGATGAGGACTGAGAGAGGCAGATACAGGCAATGAGAAATATATATGGATGCCAATGCTGCTTTTTCCCCCAAGGGTGTGATAGGCAATCTGATCGCAGTGTCACCAGGGTCGAGACCTGTCAAAATAAGCCTCTGTCGCACCTCATCAAACAACCAGCGCACACACAGTCAAAATAACCACCATGGCTACAACAAGCTTACATGCTTTACAATGAACTTTTCTCAAAGAATATCGACCACAGTACACACAGACAAAGCCCACAAAGCAGACCCGACATTGCTTTAGATTTATTGAGACACACTTCATGCCAGCGGCTGATATTAATGCATTAGCATGAATTACATCAACTGATATCAGGCCTATAGCAGTGCAATATACCAGGAGTGCAGGCTGAACATTAAGGAGCGGGTCTGTCCTTTATTATGCAGTCCTATAACTCCCATATGATTCTCATCACAAGCCCCGTTGCTTTCTGCTCTTGTAGATCCACTTTCAATTCATATTAGTGCAGGAACACAGGATAAGCAGAGGAGGAAAGAAAGGAAAGATGCATGTCACATTTCCCTAAATCAAAATAATGACTCCTCATCAGCTGCTTTAGATATCATGATTGCTTTTATGCCTCTGAAATACAAAAAAAAAAAAAAAACAACAACCCCCTGTCTGCAGCTCAGCAGAAATACAAATTAATTAAAAAGAGAATATTCCCTCATGGCTTTGCCTTTCCCTTCTGACACTACGCTCATAACCTGATTCCGTTTTCGAAAACTAAGTGAAATTCTAGTTTCAAATAATGAGATAAAAAGCACTGAAACACAATCACTCTCCAGAACGTACACAGACACACACACCGGAGGAGAATTAAAGGCAATCGGGGCAGAAAGACAAAGGAGGAGGGATAGTTAATCCTTAGGGTAAATATTTAACAAGCTCAGCAATTACAGTGAGGGCAGAGACCTAACATGGAAGAGAAGGGAATTACAGCCTGCTGACTGTCAACACGCACACACACATAGTCACATGGACATACTCGCTTGAGGAACTGCCTAAAAATGCTGAAAATATAGATATCCTGACCTAAAATAAAAATTAAACTAAAAACACAGGACAAAGAGTCCCACAGCCTGTAGGCTATGAGCTGATGATTTAGATTTTTGTATTGTTGTCATTATTTTTAAAGGGGTGGTCTGCCCCTCTGGACTTGTGGCCCATTTTCACTGGCTCGGCAAGCTTTATCTGCGCCATGGCATTCTTTGATTACATGCATTTCCATTGTGTTCTCTCGACTGGAGGCAGCAGGACGCTATAGTTAATGCTTTGTCTAGTATTAAGTCTTAAAGGTACAAGATGTAACATTTCCACATTAAAATGTCTGAAAACACTGGACATGTGTTATATATTTTGTTGAGTTGTGTACTTAGATCATCCCGAATGTTTCCAACAATGTTCAAACCCAGAAAATACATAATTTCATCAAGGTAGCCGTTGCTAGCTAGTTGCTATTATTTCTGGGAAAACATGTCATATGTTGGACATGCCAAAGAGTGGAGAAGGACGTCAGCGAACGTGACTAAATATAACACGAATTAAACTTCGATATGATGTTGTCCGTGAACATGATTTCTGTCTAGGTCATGTCAGATGGATTTTCATCAGCTAAAAAAGCGAATATAGCAACTCCCATGATCCCACGCTACTTCACGACATCATCAAACTACATCTTTTGTTAGTGTTTTAATGTGAGAAATACCCCTAGTGGCAACTCTTACATGTACATTTAAGTATCTGTATGGTAAGATACACAAATTTTCTATAGTTTAAATATTCTACAATAAAGATTTAATGTTTGAACAGTGACCACAATAAAGTTCTCTTCTATAGGTCATCTGTACAGCAGCGTATTGCTGCCATGCCAGAAAAAAAATTGTATCACATTACAACATGAAAAGTTTATTGTTATAAGATGTTTTTCACATTAGAACAAGATATTTTCATGTTATTAAGCATACACATTTATCACATCATAACTTTTCTTGTTATAACAATATACTATTTATCTTGTTATAATGTGAAATGTTTCTCGTTAAAAAGTGATAATTTTTTAGAGCATAAAACATTTCATGTTATAACATGGTCTCACACGGTTCTGTGGTTGATCAGTTTTGGCATTCTATGATCTGTTATTTCTGAATAGCGGACCCCTGCTATGAATAACAGACTGCAGTTCTTGTCATAGATTCTTCTTAGTGGAAGATATAAAAACATTTTTTGAATCAATAAAATAATTAATAATTAATAATTAATATTTTGTCTCAAATTTTGATTTGATTTGATTATTTATTTTATTTTTATTAAGATTTTATTTTGCCTAATTGACCGGCTAACTGTACTTATAACATGACAATATCTGTTACAGTGTGAAAAACAAACTGTTATAACTATAAACTTTTGAAGTTATACCGTGATACTGATTTTTGGCAGCAATATGCTTCCGTACATCTCTAAAAAGTCCACATTTTAATTTAAAAATAGTTTGGATTTAAAGGCAGACTCCATCTGCATTCTCAAGAGCTTGAGAAGATAGTATTTAGACCCTAAAATGTACGTAATGCAACCTACATTTGATTGTTCACATTTGATGAATACATAAGAAATACTACTGGGAAGCTACAGAATGATATCAACCCCTGAAAAAAAATAATAAAAAATACTGGAGCCACCCTATAACCACCTAGATAAATAGTTCCCAGCCTTGAATATGAATTCTATTTTCTTATATTCAAATATATTTCCATTTCAAACATCCATGTGACAAAGATATTTTTCTTGTCCACCAGTAGATATTTGCAACCTGGCTTACAAAACAAAATTCTATAAAAAGGGAAAATGAATTTCATCTATCAGTGTCAAAGTGCATCATGTTGCCCAAATAGCCTTGTTTCTATTATTTCTGCTTGGGTGGCATGTAAAAAAAACACATCACACACTGAGTCATCTCAGGTCATAGATCTCACTGTGCCTGTAAACACATCATAACTGAATCTCATGGAATATGATGAATAAGGGAAACTAGTGGAGGAGAATCTTTGTCTGATGTCGGTTTTTATTTACACGTACACACAGGCACACACGGATAGCCTGAGGGTATATTTGCATACAGTGTATAGGTACACGCTGTTCACTCTGCTCCACCCTTGAGCAGTCACGCAACACAGACGACAGGTAGAATCTCACTGTACCACCTGCTGCTTCTTCTCCGTCTCAAAACCTTATAACACACACAGGACATGAGGTTCCCAAAACTGTCTTCAAGTGGAACAAATGAAGTCAGAACATCTATGAGTAACACTTCAGGGTAAAGGTATGATTTCATGCCTGAAAAAACATGCATTTATTCATGTAGTACTTCATGAACTATCAAGAATATGTAAGAATTAACAGTATCTTATGCGTGTATCAATGCAACAATTAAGATGTTTCAATCATCATGATTTCTGAGTTATTGATGGTGTTGTGGCTTCTTCATGGGTAAGTCTGCAGGGCAAAACAGGAAAGAGACAGGGCAACAAAACTGACCAGCCACATCAATGCAGCTGTGTTCTGTTGAATTCCAAGTGTTGTAATCATGATGAACTAAGCATTACTTCTTCGTGACTTCATCATGTTTGTAGCTCTTCAAATGAAGTAAAAAAAAAACAACCCAAAAAGCTCAACAACAATGTTTTTTCTTCCTGAAATCATGACATGGTTGCTCAAGATAATCCACAGACCTTGTTATGAAAAGTGTGATGGAGGAACTATTTTCTCCCTACGGTAGAATCCATCCACCGGAACTACTTTCTTTCTGCTAGAAAGAAAGTAGTTCCTACTGATATGAAATCAAACTGCTCACAAGATGTGTGGATTATCTTGAGCAACTGGGTGATGATTAATAGCACCACAGGTCAGTGGAAAAATACGTGTTTTTGATTCTGGGTTAAACTTTCCCTACAATCATGTGTTATTCATCAGTGTTAGAGACGGACAGGTCACCACTTTATTTGAAGACCCACAAACATGATGAAGTCATGAAGAAGTAAGGCTTAGTTAATCATGATTACAACACTTGAAATGCAACAGGATACATGAGTACTGCTCATGTATCAGCTGAGTCAGCTGGTCCTTCAACTACAGACTTACCTATGAAGAAGATAAGCACATCATTAATAACTCAGAAATCATGATGATTGAAATACCTTGGTTGTTAAGGTACTGTTAATTCTTATACTTTCTGACAAGTCATGAAGTTTTCATGATCAAAAGAGATGATACAGTGCAACCTGTAGCCCAATCGCACAACTAACTGAACCAGACATCAGTCATGACTGAGTTGCAACTTCACACAGTCCCCCCCTGTGGACAAAAAGGAGAACTGCATCAGTACAAGTGGAAAAAACCTTCATCCTTTCCCTGTAACACTGTTTATAAATGCAAACGAAACTTAAGGCTGCAGGTTGCGTGGTTTCATAGCCTGCTGTCAGTGAATGACTCACTGTTTGAAAAAGAAGAAGAAAAAGAAAAAAAAAACTTGATTATGACTGTTGTTCCAAACCACAGGAAGGATGTGGATATATGTACTTGCTGCTCATCTCAGATTTATCTAGAAACGCTCTGGCCGCACTCCATGTTTAAATATCAGTAGAAAAGCAGCAGCTGTTAGTGACCAAAGAGCAGGAGGCTGGACAGAGATCGCAGTTGTATACAGAGCCAGAATCCCACATGTTCCACTCTGATTAATCTCATTAGTAGAACATCAAAAGGCAGTTAAGCTGGTCACTACTGCCACTGATAACAAGGCGTCCAGCAGAGGTGGAGAAAACGAATTAAAGAGTTCAGAATAGAAGGTCCTGAAATAGATCCTGATAAATACCATCTGTAACTTTGGAGGGTGTGCACATGTAAACAAATAAACTATTTGTTTTAACTTAAAAAAGTTTGTGTTAGTTAGCTGCCTTAAAAGTTTAAGTTGACTGAATTTGAAAAGACAAGTTGACGTTATGTTATATTGTAATGATTCAAAACAAATTAGCTTTTCTAGCCAAATAAACTTACATTATTTCAATTGTACTTGAGCGAACATGTTCAATAAGCTTAAGATATTAATTTGAACTAACAACTCTTCAGTAAGGCTGACGAACATTACAAATTTGTTTTCCCTTTACATTTTCTCAGTTTGAAGAGTCAGCTCTTCATTTCACACAAAGAACTTACAGGCATAATTTGATTGAACTCTGTACAGGACATTCAGCTCAATATTTCAAGTCAAACAACCTCAAGTCAGAAGAACTCATGTTTATAAGTTCTGAAGTGTGCGAAAATTACACTGTAAAAAAAGACAACTCAAAATATCAAGACAACTCTGCAATAGATTTTTTACTTTTGAGCCTAACTCAAACTCTCAAGTTTTGAAATAAACTTTCAAAAGTTTTGTCAGGCAACTCACTGCAATACATTTTTGACTTTTGAGCCTAACTCAAAGTCTTCAGTTTTGAAATAAACTTTATAAAGTTTTGTCGACTTATAATCTTTAGTTGAGATAATTACTTAAATATTTAAAAAAAAAACACTGGTCACAGTGAGTATTTTGGTATTGAATATCTTTAACTGAAAATATTAAAATATCAACCATTATCCACTCTTGCTTCAATGTCTCAGCAATTTTTGAAATACTATTTTTTGGGTAGCTAAAACTCAAAGATTCAAGTTTTTCTAAAGAAGAAAAGTAAATAATCTCAACAAAATACTTTTCTGAAACTTAATCTACCACAATATAAGTTGCCTTGAAATTTTGAGTTTTCTCAACTTTTTCATTTTAAGTTTAATTAACTTGAATAAATAAAACTTTGATATTTACATTAACTTAATGAGAAAAGATTAGCTGATTCCACCAAATTCCTTTTTAGAGTGCAGAAGATCTTATCTCTGCCAAACAACACACAAGAAACATTTCAACACACCTTTCAACACTTTTAGCTGTTTCACACACATGACTGAACCTTCTCCATTTTCCAGTTGGGGGGGGTGGGGGGGGGGGCTGGCTTGCTCTGATGCTCCTCAGCATCATTCTTCATCGAGGCAGCGGTTGCGCTCTTTATCTCTGCGTGATCCCTTATCCGGGAAAGGCACCTTTAATAAGTCCGATTAGCACCTGTGCTGCAACTTTGCGTGATGGCTAAGCTAAATGAGCATTCATGGTAAAGCAAGATAAGTGTGTGTGTGTGTGTGTGTGTGTAAAGTTGCATGACTCGGGCCAACAGGATGCCAGCTGTTGGGTGCCATGCCAAACCAAGGCAGCGGATGATGGAGATTAAGGATACTGCGAGGATCAGAGGACAAGAAGGTGAAAGAGGAAAGCCACATGTGTCCAAGAGGAGATGGCTGCAAAACTTTGAGCTGGTCAGAGCTTTATAAGTCGCAAATTCTCCAAGGAAACAGCTTTCGATGAGGACTTTCTCTTAACCCCCAGGACTGGGACGGCAGTGAGCCTCACAGCACCTCTCTACTACTTCCTCTCTAACGCCCTCCCTTTCCCCTCATCCTCCTTCTACTTTCCTAGCAAGACAGAAAGAAGATGCTTATTCTTTTACCTCTGAATTAGAAACTACCCGTTGTCTTAAGAGCTGTCGCATCCAGCTGTGCCAGTCGACTCTGAGTTGATGAAGCAAGACCACCAGCAATGAAATATGTTCTGAAGGGGGGACATGAATATTTGAAGTGGATTGTGGAGCAGCACAACGAGGCGTTCAGGAGGGTGGGAAAAGAAGAGTGGGCCTCAAAATACCTTTTAATTACATGTGACTACAAGACATAGTGGGATGATAGAGATTTGAGGCGGGTGAAGAGACAAACAATGCCTCATATCTACAGGGAGCGGCAACACGGGAGAGTGAAGAAGAAATGCATTCTCTCCAATATCAGTTAGTGGGGCATGACCACAAAATATATGACCGCATAAAGGAAGACAATGCATCTGAGCAAGGCAGAAAAGTACACCTCCTATAACGCAAACTGAGCTGTTTACTTGACCCTTGCATTGTCAGGTAGCATGTCTTATGCTCAGCTCATGTCATGGAGCCTGAGGGATTCTTAATCATGAGTTTCAAGTTCACAGGTTATTCCAGTTTACTATAACTTAAAAGGCATAACATGCAACATTTTAAAAAGGCAGTGTATAGACTCATATTAAAATGACCAGCTAGAAGGGTACGGTGTTGGCTGTATCTGCAGAGACTGTGCCCTGAGCCTGCACTTTCTTATTTTCTCATTATTTTGCTGCGCTCAGGACACTTAACTAAATCCAAAATGTCAGTATTTGACATCCTAGGAATGTGACTCAACAATCAACTATCTTTCTGGTGCGTTTACAAACAGCTCAGACAAATCCTACTGATTCGACCTTCAACTGGAAAGTATAATCAGACAATATTTTTCGCTCAAACTGTATTGTAGGTGATTGAGAAGTGTCCCACTGATGCATTACTGACAAATGATAGAGGAGCGCAGATAGAAGCAATACAGATGAATACAGTGGGCATAATCTCTTTCTGCATGAGCCACTCATTTGTCGTTGAATATCACACACACACACCAGCTTGAATCCTGGACACCTGACAACATCAGTCAACACAAAGGTTTGACTAATAAAGTTAGGGTTGAGCTTCTGAGTGAGTTTTTCAGCATCCTTAAGCCAATATTTTTGAAATAATATAGAATGCTGACAATTAGTTATTGCAAAATAGTATTCATGTTTCCAACAGTGTAGGTTTCTTTTCATCAATGGGGGACATATTACACTGGGGAAGTTTTGAGCAAAAACACTTCATTCTGGTGATTTTTTGTGCATCAATATGTGCCTTTTCTGCATCATATTACAGTGGAAATGTCTTTATTTATGTGAAGGAAAACACAAAATTCATTTTGGAATGGAATATAACGCAGAAGGTCCTCAGGCAAGCAGCTTGTCAAAGTAAAAGTCCCCTGCCACTTTCATGTTGTTGTTTGATGGGACAAATGCATGTATTCTAAATATTAAGGGGGAACCTCAATCCCTTCATTCCCCCAAAATCTACACCTGTGCATGTTTCTATTCTACTGAAACAGGATATAACTACTTTTAGAGCTATTACTGCTACAAATACACATTAGTACCACTAATCTTGATAAAATTGTTCTATTTTTTTTTATGTAGCATCTTATCTTAGAATATGTTTACATTTGTTCCAACCAGCATATTAGTGGGTCAGCTTCATGATAAAAACGTATCAGAGGTGAACACTATTGACAGCAGCAGATATCTCATTATCCACTCAGCAACTCCATACAAACTCAAAGACAATCACACACACAAAACAAATACCCCAGCTCCTCCGCCTGCCACTACAAAATAAATGTCATCTTTCTTGACCTTTACCTTGGAAGAAACTCTTGACGCGGAGGTAGGAAACTGCAAGGCGCAGCACGGACAGCTTGTCCAGCTTGGAGATGACATCCGGGGGGAACGGCAGCAGGCTGGCCAGCCGGTCCAGCTCAGCATTCAGCCTGTCTCTGTGCCGCTTGGATGGGTTGGTTTTCTCATTGGCAGAAGACGGCTTCCTGATGATGAGACGGACAGATAGAGGGGAGAGAGACTTGTGACAATCAGAAGTCACGCACTCAGCTGTGAAATAAGAAATGTTTGAGCTAAATGGCTCCAACTAAATCACTTTTTCTCACTGCAAACATGCGCTGAGAACCACCTCAGCAGGCAGTAAGTGACAGCAGCACCCGGAGGAGGATTAACTTGTATAAGTTCACTTGTTGCAGCCATGCAAAGTTAGTTTAAAACTTTCTTTTACAAAGCTTACACGTCAACTTGCCGATCCCTCATTGTCTTGGTGTAAAAGATATTAAAGTTATTAATTATCAGTCCTATAAATTTTAAATTCTAAACTCTGTCCAAGCTGCTTTTAATGTGCCACAAAAACTTCACAGCACTCTTGTCGACTCAGTTTCTAGGGGAAAAGTGGAGCAGTGCCTGACTCATAAGACTGTTTATTGTGTGACTGTTTGATTTTTTTTTTTTTTTTTTTTTTTTTTTTTTTTGTTTAGCAGTGTGAAAATTAGGGCACCAAACTATTAAAAGAAGCAATGCTACAGATTTATTTTCAGAAATAGTTACAAGTCAGTTTTGCTTAATATTTGTTCCTCATTTTAATGATACAAACTACAGCCAATCCAAGTTAAGACATATGACCAAATACACCACACTGTGCAGTCCCTCTGTTTTTAAAATGTATTTCCTTTTGACTCAGCCTTACCCAGCACACCATGCACCACAGTGATTTGTGTTTCCCCCAATGACAAGTCCCTTTATTTGTCAGCTACATTTGTTTCTTCACAACAAGACAAAACAAAGAAGTTAAGTCGAGTTTCCCTCCCTGCAAAATAGCCTTTCATGTTGACATCAATCCTTTACTGTAGGTTTAAATTAAAGAAACATATTTGTATTTGGCTGTTGCTTTGCGGCTCCTACCTTTAAAGGAACTGGATATACTGCACTATCCTCCTCGCTGCCGCAGAGAATGTAAAATGCTGCTCAGGCACAGAGTTATTGGTGTATTTTAGTAAGGTGTAGTACAGCTTCACCAGCTGAACTTAACATGATCCGCATATGTAAGGGTCAGCTCCGATTTCCACAGCTGAGAGTTCCTGTTCATCTCCGCAGACACAGAATACTTTTACATGAAAGCTTCGACTTTGTTTTATTCTGAAGAAGTGACTGATAATCATGTTCTCCACGAGTTTCTAGTGAAAAGTATACAAAGGGATAACTGTGAGTATCAGGGTTTGGTCAGATTATTCCGATCCAGAGGGTGTCGCACACTGGACAGACTGTCAAGCCCCCGAGGAAAAATTTGGGCTGTATAAATAAAATTTGACTTGATTTATTTCGCTAATTTAAAGTTTACTTCACTTGCAAGTTCAACTGCATAAATGTATGAGGAACTAAAGGCAGCAAAGCAACATCATTTCAATATTAAACAAAGACAGATCAATAGATAACTGGATGCATTGAATTATAATCCAATATGCTGAAATGTCTAGTGGCATAAACCTTGTGTATAAAAGTATATTTCTGCCCTGTGCTAGTATCGATTTGATGTGGCAAAGATTTCCTTTCAGTTCAGCAGCAGCAGCAAGGCAAAACATGAAAACTTTATAAATGCCACAGGCCTTGTTAAATTACCACTTCCCTCTTCAAAAACTTATATAACCCACAATTTGCTATTCATGACATCAGCTGACAAGACCGTCCAAAGACAGTTGTCTTCCTCTACATCAGAAACTATGGACACCACCGACCAAACACTCACCCTGACTCCTCTGCCTGCGGGTAAAAGCAAATACATGCAAAGTTTAAAAAAATAAATAAATAAAATTCCATGCTAAACTTTACTCCACTGCCATCACACACACACAAACTTGGTTTACCCATCAAATAAATAACTACTTTATAATGCGGGGTGCTAATAATGATTGCTTTCAATAACGATTACTGTGTCGATCGTTTTCTTGATTAATCAATTAGCTGTTCGGTCAATAAAACGTCAGAAAATAAAGAAATGACGTTCTTAAATGTCTTGTTCTGTGCACAACCCAAAGATATTCAGTTTAATGTCATAGAAGAGTAAAGAAACTAAAAAATATTCACAATTAAGCAGCTGGAATTAGAATTTTGACTTTTGAAAATTACTCAAACCAATTAACTGATTGTCAAAATAGTTGGCACTTAATTTAATAATTGACAGCTTATTTATTAATCACTGCAGCTCTATAATAACCAACTATTTAAACAATTATTAATAGTATGTTTGCAACAAATAATGCAATGATCACTGGCGTTAGACTGATTAGAACATGTTATCCAGAGCTACATTTCTATTAAAACAGGGACTCAGTACCAGCTGGAGCTTACACCCTTATTTTCACACCTCCATGCTGCTGCAGTTCAGTAACTTCCTCTGATTCACTGTAATTTCGCTGCTCTTTAATGTACCAAATCATGTAGTGAGGTTCAGCCTGTACATTAGCAGGCTACAGTAAAATATGTGCAGCCATTTGTCAGCGAGCACTGATTTAACAAACATTTCCTTAACTGTTTCTGGATGGGCTTCCTCCTCTTTCTGCCCGCATACATGCAGTCTCCCGGAGGGATCATGGTCTTGCGCTCCGTGGAGGTAACAGGTGCGCTGCGGGTGAGACACGGAGCACGTTAACTTCACTGTGGCTGCAGAGAGAAACTTCACACATGTCAAGACAGTCAGGGTTCAAGCCTGTGCAGGCAGGCTGATGCACATTATGTCATTAAAAGTCATTTCTTTGGTTAAAATTTGCAGTAAAATCCCTACACCCCAAAATTAAAGCAAAATGACCCCAATTAAGCCATAGTTAAAATTTAACAACATACTCTGAATTAGTTAAGTGGTAAGATCCATGGCATATAAAAGTTTAACTGTCAATAGTTACAGGATAAAAAAAAGAAAACAAGTTAACTAAACAATATTTTGAAAAACACAAGACACGTCTGATTCCTGCAAATAAACTATAAATTGTTAATTAATTAAACTCACAACAAAACGTACAAAAAATAAAAGCACTAACCCAGAATCTCGCAGGATATGAGTTAATTCCAGTCTAAGGTTGGCTGTTGAGTCACATTCACTTAAAGTGCAGAAAAAGATGCGTCTCCCCGGGTGCACCGACTCGGTAATGCCAAATGATAAATCCAAGGGAAATAAAATAAATCGAGAGAGAGGTCCTGTGCGAGCTCCGAGCTGATGTTTTCATCAGCTTTGCACTGCTCGGGGCAGATGTTGGCTGATGCTTTATACCCAATTGAGTCGCCTTCACTTCCTCGCGTTTCAGGTGGCGGATTCCTCTGAATGACATGTCGAGCTCTTCGCACGCAACTCTCTGCCTCACAAACAGAGCGGCTAGCACACACACACACACACACACACACACACACACACACACACACACACACCACACACACTAGACTTAGCCGATGATGCTTTCAGGTACTGTCTGCTTATAGGAATTACGACATTTCCTTTTTTTAAAAATACTTGGAAAAACCTTTACAAATAGTCTGATAATAAAAACATTTTTCTTCTCATTGCGGCCATTACTCATTTTGCATATGTGATAAACACTAGGCAACACTGAAGCTACGACAAAGAGCTTTTAACTGGTTATCAAACAGTTTCAGTTTATTGCCTCTGAATAACCTATGTAAATTAACGAGACTATCTGTGAGAAGATAAGCCATGTCTACATTGTTATTCTTAATGCCTGCAACTGGGTCGGACTCTGTAAAATCAGATGAAATGATCTCGTGTTTACAATTTCCCAGGGAAAGTACGATAAAAGGAGGTTTTATCTATATAATTCTATTTTTGACATTATATTTTGTGGTTATGACGGTGGAAACACTGCTGCTTTTGTCCACCGAGGCCAAAATCAACACAATATGAAAGGTCCTTGTAGTGGCCCTAATTTGGTTGTCTGCTGGTATTTTCTCTTTACTCTGTGGCTACATCGACTTGCCAAAATAATATAAATAACTCCACGGACAACACCATATTGTATTAATTGCGTTATTATTAGGCTATATTAATGTTAAACTGTGTATTTTCGACTTGTGTGATTAGTTTGTATATTTACGTGGAGTCCATGAAAGCAGCAGTAGCCCAACCCGACCTCAGCCTGTAGCCGCGCGCTGCACACACATTGTGGAGCAGCGCGAGGGGAGGGATCACACGCGAAGGGCAGCAGAGGCACAAATCTGCAGATTCACACTGAGGCTATCCTCGGCCGACGACACTCACCGACCGGAGGGTTTTTTTTCTGCTACAGCGGCCCATTAAAGACAAATTCTTTTTTTTTTGCAACAAAACCCGCTGTACTCCAGTGTAACGCTGTGCTGGACCGGACCGGGCTCCTTTTTAAAGAATAATGAACTCAGTGGATGAAGCTTTTCGGAAACAACTCGGCTCTCTGCGATAGATTTGTCAGCTGCGTCAGGTTCGGTACAGATGACAGGCTCGCGCCGGAAAATAAGATGATTATGCCTTCAGAGCAAAAGCATTAATGGGTCACGGATCTAATGTAGTGGGTCCATCTGTAGAGTCTGTGGAATAAAATGTGACATAACAGTGAGTGTGAATGGACTATTCCAGCTCGTAGTCATTCAGTGTCTCGAAGTAATATGCAATTTTGAATGTTCACTGGCCAGTGAAATGTTGAATTTTTACTCGCCATGCACCACACAATGCTTAACTTTGTACGAACTACTGTAAAGCACTTATACGACTGATTTGTGCTACCGTATACAAGTGTGAACAGCTACACTTTAGCGTGTTCTGCTTTATTTTGAAATTTTTCACAGGAAATACTGTTTTAATCTGGCTGAAATGACTGAGCTCGGCTTCGCTTCCATTTCTGAAAAATATTGGATACTGAATGTAACTATTGGTAAATGAAGCGACCTAAAGTCTAAAGGAGAAGAGAGGCGGGTTGTACTCTTGATTTGGTGTGGAGTCAGCCTTCAGCTATCTCGACACGTCATAGTAAATTTACAATATAAAGGGGAAGTCAGGTGAAGAGGAAACTATTTTATTTTATCGTTTAAACCTGGTTTTAAAACGTGATTCTCAACTCATACAATTTAACTGGTTGTTTTAAGCGCAGTAGGCTATGTAAATGGTCGAATATAACAAAACCATCAGATGTGACGTATTCAGTCTCGAGGCTGTTTGCATGATATGGCCATTCATAAAAGGTTGCCTAAGACTGACTGTGTGCTCGCGTGAAGTTTTCGTGTATAAGAGCCGTAGACAAAGACAGTTGCTCCAAAATGCAACCCGTGTTTTTGAGTGATGTTTTCATAAATACAGGATGTCCTCTATAGCTACAAAGGAACAAATACAGACTGTTTAATATTGCTCGGATATCAGAGAACAGCTCGTGTCACGCCATGACGGGATCCTTTCACCATGCTCATATGATTCTGCACTAAAGATGCACGGTGGTGTAACTACAGAATGCAAATTAGGTGGCTTTAAAATATGTCAAAATTGTCTGATCTAAAAATACAATCAAAACTGTTTCCCTGTGTACTTTTTATTTTGTAAAGGAACTGATGACATCCTTTGACTTCTGTATGTTGATGTGTTTTTATGGTTGCTTGTAAAACTTAAATAAAGTATGCTATTGTAATGTGTTGTTTATTGACACTGAAACAACAATATAACTTAAAACAACAATCTGAGGATACATGCACAGTATGTGCTGTGTATAGCAGTTTCCTGCACTGCACCCTAGTGTATAAATTCATCCACTGCAAACAGTCAAGTATGCCCCTTGAGCACACATTGCTTATTGTGTATTTATGTGTACTAAATCATGCAAGCCTATGTCTGAGATACACTTTTCTTCTTCAATTAAAGATGACATAGTGGAGGAGAATCCCCTTTGTGATCACACATAAAACAATACAAATAAGAAAACAGTCTTATTGGTGGTGGTGTTGGAAAATAGACACAAATGATAACAACAGAGCAGAGCCACCCAATTTCGGGCCTTTGTTTTGGCCAACCTTAGCAACTGAGAAAGCAGTAAAATCCTGACTGTAATGACTGCAAACATAAATTTTGCACAGCTAAAAATACATAATCTGACTTTTACTGCAATGTACATCACAGTATTGTTAAGCACCTCTATTAAATTATATTAAAAGTCTAATCTAATTTATTTCCCACTGATATTCCAAGTGATAAATTAATGTACAGGTCATGTAATATTAGGTCTGAAATATAGGGGCATTTTGTGATGATATGTAACTTAAATGTTGCTTCATGTTAACTTAATGTCCAATACTGATTTGTTACTCAGTGTTGTTACTGTCAGAAAGCTGTCTTTCCTTGTATGTTTGACAAGTGGTAAAAAGTCAATTTTTACTTGCCCCTGAATAAAATGTTTTATTTGTGGTTATTAAAATAACAACCGACTAAAGATAACTGACATGTTTAATCTAGGGCTGCAGATGTCAGAAGATAGTGGAAAATGTCCATCCCAGTTTTCCAGTCCAAGGTTATGTTATGTCATCCAAGGTATGTCTTGTTTTGTCAGTCCAAAACCCAGATATTCAGTTTAATATGACAATAAATGAAGATAGTGGGAACTCTGCACATTTGAGAGACTGAAAACTGCATTTTCTGCCATTTTGCATGAAAAATTACTTTGACAGTTAATTTATTATTGAAATGGTTGAATTATTATTATTTTTTTACCAATGCCCAGTCGGGCAAGTGAGCTGCCAGATTTACTTGCCCGACATTGCATTTTATTTTCCCTGAGCAAGTGGGTAATCCTCATCGTTGAATCCTGATATGGATGTTTTTGGACAATCATCTCTGCAAATAAATAGAATTAGTAGTGTTTTAATTATTTTGAAACATTATTTTAGATTTAGAAGTTAATTTTATTATTTTAATAAAATTTAATTTAAAATGAATTTCTAATTTTATTATTTTTGGCCCATGGCCTTTCATCCAGATTAATTTTTGGCCCTTCATAGGAAAGAATCTGAGCACCTCTGCAATAGAGTAATCTATATTTATAATATGATTACTGAAAATAATATTCAGTTCTGAATATATCCAGCATCGCAATTTTAACAAATGCAAAGCCTGGATGGTTAAAAAAATATTTTATTAGCTGACTTAAACTTTAGAAGGTGGAGCCACACCACAGCACCTGATATAGATGTATATACATATTAGTTATAAGTTTAAGTCAACCAATTCAATTATTCCCAGTCTCATGCTGTTGTACTCAAGCATCCATCAGTGCTGATGTCTTCTTTGTTGTGGCAGGTGGAGTTGGGAATCTGAAGAGGTCAGAAGGTCCTGTTAAAACTGTCAGTGGCTGCCATTAAAGCTACAGGGAGCTTTGGTATCAATGCAAATCCACTGGCAACACTATCCAAGCTGCCTTCCAGATTAGCCCAGGTTTAAAGCTCTGCTAACGCTGCTGAGGGAGACCTTTGCACGCAACCGTTGTGTGTGTGTGTGTGTGTGAGTGTATGTCCGCTGTGCGCATATACTGTATGTGTGCTTAGAGCTTGTGTGCGTGTGTGTGTGCGTGGCTTAATACACATTTCAGAATAATGACCACAGAACCAAACAGGACTTACTGGAAGCCATCTGCCAGGTGCAATAGTGTGGCTTTCATTGATTAAGATGTCTGTGTTTGCAGCATCGTGGGACTTCAGGAGACGTGCAGAGCTGTGACATGACAAGACTGATTTTAATGGACATTCATAATTGATGTGGTGGTCAGTATTGGAAAGACAACTTGAAAACGTAATTAAAACATAGTGTAGTGAACAATCTTGACTGTACACAAAAAATAGAAGGATATACATCACTGAGCTTGTGAATACTGGAAAAAAAAATATGGTGGAATTTAAGTCACTGCTCTAATTTTTGTCCATATATGACAATGAGTGGGGTCAACAGAGGTGATCACTCACTCACTGATGACAGTGAACTCAGAAAGCAAAAGTTCATAGTCCGACTAGTGCTGTTGCCAAGCAGGAATGATGTTGTCAGGATTTGTGGAGCCAGAGTATAATCCATGACAGCAGAGAGTTGTTAATGGACATGACCAGCTCAAGAGGTCCTGTCAGGTCAGACCGGACCCTGCATGTTCTGATGAACACGAGGAAATACTGGGCGGACATACATGCACAAATAATTCCATCACACAAAAACAATGGTGCATTTTCAACCATTTAGATTTATTCACTTCCACAAATGCAGGAGCAAACAGACACACACACTGACCCTAAAGTGTTTAATACCACATTTGAACAGATTGGTGTTTTTGCTGAGGACAGAGGATGGATCTGCTTTGATCTCTTAAGACTAAGAAATTAAATCCAGGATGAAATTAGACAATGAACTTGAAAGGGGCAGAGTGAAATAGCCTGTCGTGCACAGTAGTGGTGAATAGGTATAAAGGACGAAGAAATTACTGACAATTACTATTATAGTTTAAAATTGTAATCATCATTGAAGCCCTGGATGATTACCGTGCTTTGGGAACGTACAGTAAATACATCAACCAAAGTTAGCAGCAGTCTTTCAGACAGGACTTGTAAATTTGTTTTGCATCAGTGAAAACAGTGACATCACAAAGGACACGATGCCATTTTAAACATTTTTGAGAGGTTTTCAATACTTGGTGAAATGATTTCAGTGTGTGTATACACATTTTCAGTATATTTTAACAATATCACTATAATACTGAAAACTGTGATAATTTTGGTCATTATAATCATGATATGAAATTTTCATATTATTTCATCTCTTATGCACAAAATCATTACAAAATATGTCCACTACAAAACTTAGGAATGTATGAGTTATTGACTGGGATATATCTCAAGTGTCAGTATAGATTTTATGAATGATCCAAGGTTACAGAACTGTTAAATTCTGTGGTTCAATAATAAATACAAGCACAACACATAACATTACAAAAGAATGAAGTATTTAAACATTTATTTTTAAAGCTGTGGTGGGCACTTTATTTTTGGCATCAATTGGGCAAAAAATCATTATTAACCTTTCAAACATATTGTAATTCAAGTGGTCAGAAAGAAAATTAGACTTCTAGCCTGTGACGGGAGACTTTGACCAATCACAGGTCAGTTAGATGGTTGTTTGTTGAGTCTCATTCCCCAGTTGTCAAATGCTGACGCTTTAAGGCTCATTTATGCTTAACAGCATACAGATACAAATGGAGCCTTCTGTCCGTATTTTGCATTCATTTTGTTGGTGATTCTGCACGTTTCCTGAATGGAGCAGAACCTTTGGTAGTTGTCGGGTGTAATGTAGCCAACTGTGCAAGCGAGACTCGACTATAGGACGTGACAAAGCTGAAAAATGTGATTGTATTGGAATCAGGTTTTTGTCAATTAGTTAGTTTAAAAGAATTCTCCATCCACATGTCACAATCTATTTTACAGCCACACACACAACTGACTCTTACAACCTCCTCCAGCGTCGCCATATTTGTTGTTGACAGAAACTTTTGACTATTCTTCTTCCACGGGGTAACTTTTGACTCGAGGCAGTGTCCTCTAGAGGATGTATTGCTTAACATCCAAGCTAGCGTAAAGGACGCAGGGAAGTATGTGGGCAGTGATGGTTGCATCATTTGAAACGGACACAGTTTTTTTTTTTTTTGTCTATAAAGGGGACATGAATGAGCCTTTAGGTTGGCGGCTCCCAACCCAAAGTATTTGACAACCTGGGAATAAGACTACTCTTGATTTCTCTGACATAAGTATTACTAGGGCTTCAAAAGTGTTGACCATCGTAAAAGAAACTGTAATGAGCCACACTCATAAATGAAAGGCCAAATGTTGTGTACACTGCTAGAAGTAACCCAGTTAACAAATGAACATGGCATTTTAGAATATAACTGCTCAGACTAAATTTGTGAAACTCCTCTGTCGAACTACTATACTTATTTACACTCTGGATGGTGTGGAATGAGGTGTGAAATCAAAAAGGGCATGAGATGCAGGTGACTGGCTGATACAAGTCTGGCATTTTGCAGTTTTTCATCCCATTCTGGCTTACAGTAACATACAAGGTTGTGCAGTTCAATTTCAGCAGTTTTGAGCTCCAAATAGGCCTAACTGTTTTGCTGGCAGCATCACCCAGTGGAGCCAAATGCTACAAAATAAGCCCCAGACTCGTGCTCTGCTGTCACGTTTTGGTCGGTCCCTGTATCAGGAGCTGTGTCAATCGCTTTGAGAGGGAAAATTGTGTTTTGGGACTCTGTGGGGAAAATCTTTTGTTGACATTTGGATTGGATTTGGGCTTTTCAAAGGTCAATTTATGGTCAGAACAAGGGTCAGGTGGAGTTTGTCTTCATTCTTCCATCAATCTGGCTGTAATCTGCTGCTGCTGCATCCCGTGTCTGTGGTTCTGTTTCTGTGTGAGAGGGGGGCAGAGAGATGGTGAAAGGGCCACAGCGTTGTGTAACACCCGAGATGCTGGGAAATCCTGGGAGCAAATGAGTCACATTTGCGAGGATGAAAGTTGACAGTGGAATGCTAATGTGAAATCAGGCAGCCACTGTTTGTTTGGGCGTAGTTTACACAAACAGTACACAAGGGTATGATATCCATGTTGTTTAATCAACAACTGCTTAAAACAGTTTGATGGATGCATACAACTGCTGACAGGTCTCCAGTGAGGAGGAGGAGGAGGAGGAGAGGAGGAGGAGGGCAAAGTGGGCAAGAGAAGTGAAAGGAATCAGCACAGAATGTAAAGTGTAAAACACAAGGTCGCTGCGCTCAAAGTGAAAGCTCCGGTGGGCTCAACCTTGCAATCCCTGCTCCCCACTAAATCACTGAGTCTGAGAGACCAACCATCACAGGACACACACACACTACACACACACATGTCATAAAGCCATTGCCCTAGGTGGTGTACATGTGAAAACCGCACTGGCTTGTACAGCCAGAGGCCGATGGCCACAAAGTGAATTTCATGGTAATGGCACCCAAGCTTTTAGAGAAGACTCCCAAATGCTGGGAAAATCCTCTATATTTGGCAACCTGCGTCACCTCTGGCAGAGAACAACTCACTTGTTCTGCATTTAACCCCAATCCCAAATATCTCTACACACACCTGATGGAGCACAGCACCATCACAAATCACTTCTCTACAGTCAGAAAATTGTTTCCCACGATTGATTTTTCTTGGAAAAAATGAACTCTCTCTCCCCGTTTAGGACAATGTGACTTGTTCCAATGTTTTTGAAAACAGAGAAATTGCTTTATAATACTATTTATAGACTTGTATAATCCCTCCAAATCATCACTTTCGATCCACTAAAAGTGTGTGGTGAGGGTTGGGTATCATTAAGACCTTAAAGATTTTGATTCTGCTTGTTAATTTTGAGTGTCCTGTGCTCTTCACAGCAGCATTGTGTGAAAAGCTAATAACCATGGATAAATGTTACTAGTGGATAAATTGTTTGCTAATGTTACCTAGATAGCCTTCATGATCATAGTCTCTTTTCTGGTTTCTTGAATATTTTTGAGTTTACTTAGGCTACTTTACTGTAATGAGAGACAGTATTGTGTCCTTGTAAAGCATTTTGTTGCATAGCATTTGCTAAATAAGGTGATTGTTACAGGATTCACATTATTTGTGCTTTTCACCTGCTGGTCAAGCAACTTAGCAGTGTCTGAGTAGGTTAACTGAGAATAATGCTGGACTCAAGTTTTTATGAGATACATTAAGAGACGGGAAGGCACACATGCTTTCAACCTGCATGTCTATAGGCACAGACAGATAGTCAAGTTGATATATGGTGTCTGCAGTTGATGGTTTAATTTAAAACTAGCACAGGTAAAATTTCGGTAGGAATTGATAAGCAAAATCGAGAAAGGTGTTGAGGTTGGGGGTCACAGAAAATGTAGTGACCAACAGTTACGTCACATTCTTTGTCACCTTCCTCTGCTCTCTGTCTGTGAGAGCTACTGAGAGAGATGTACACACACTACACACACACACACACACACACTGAGAGAGCAGACTGAGGATTGCTTTGGCTGCATTCACATAAAATCCAGCACTGGACCAAGGTGTGGGCCGTTTATTTGTGTCTTAGAGTGTAACCACTGTGAGACAATCAGAAAATAATGTTTTATTTTTCTGATTCACTGCTTTGTTCTTGCTAACGTCGCTCACTCTCCTAATTCACAGACAGGGAAGAGGGCCAAACTTTGAATGGTGCGTTTAAAACCAATGCTGCATAATCTAGGTTAATCTGTTGAAGAATACAGTATGTGCTGCTAGAGGGAAGCACAGGGAATGAAGATCGGAAAACTGGCACTTGGTAAAAATCTATCTCTTCTGGGGATCTTAAGCCAAACTTTAACACAGACTCAGGTTCCTTCAGTCAGTCTGTTTTACCGCAGACTCGAGGCCACTTTCAGCCGACAAGACAGACATCTTGGCTACGGCTGTCAGGATTTCACCAGTAGCAGTGGTAGTTAAATATATAGCCAGTCCTAAAGTAATTAATTTATTCATTAAATAAATCTTCCCTCTGAGTCACTGATTTTGTGACCTCTATGATCTATGTCCGGCAGTCCTTACTACTGCCTGACTACTGTGTTGACAGTTACAAACAATATTATTAAATGTTATTCAATCCAATCAAAACCTTATGCGAGTGAAATCAATTGGGAGGAAATCGAATGAGTCACTCCATTTGCTGCCCACATGCCACAGCGATGTTAATATGATCCAAATGTATTCCTCTCTCCTACAGTTTCTTACAGCTCACGTACATCTGAGCACTCAATCTGCCACAGCCCTGGAGAGGAAAGCTTTCCTGCTCTGAGTGATGCTTTTCATTAAACTCTACAGGAACCCTGTCGCCTGCCTGTCGGGCCAGTCCATATCCAGGTCATCAATAATGATTTCAACAACGCCAGTGTGTTGCTATTTGGTCATGTTTGGGGATGGTCTGTGTTTCTGAACTTCAGTGAAAGTGGTTTGAAGAACTCGTCATTTTAAACCGGCGCATTTTTCAGCTGGTTTCGCTCGCATGGTGACAATGGCTTCAAAAAACAAAAACAAAACAGCCAGAATGGACTTTGGTGTATATACCAAACATGTGTTCTTTTAAAGCCCCCCTGTGGTGAAAAATGTGTTTTGAATTTTGTTAATTCATTTGAATGTTTGAGCTTCGCTGTACAGAGTGATGTATATGCAGAGTTTGACACGAGAAGGTTGTTTGCACATTCGTTTGCTAAAATAGGAAAGTTGAACCTTGAAACTGTGCTCATTTTGTTCTCAGGTGTGTATTACCTGCAGTATTTGTGACATCACAAAGTCTGGAAGCCAATCATGAACTAGTATGCAGTTTAGACAAGTGTGATGTGGAAACTGAAACTTCTGATGCAGATACACTAAGACTTCTCAGTAAAGTAGGATACATTTTGTGTCTAGCAGCATTTCTAGTTCAATTAAAATATAATTCCATATTCACAGATTATGTATTTTTATATTTAGAGGTCCTGTGTGCAAGATTTAAGGGGATTTGCAGAATATGGCAGAAATAGAATATATATATAATATTCCTAAGTATGTTTTCTTTAGCGTAATAACCTGAAAATAAGAATTGTTGTGTTTTCATTACATTAGAATCAGACATTTATCTACAAAAGGCACAGGTTCTGCTCAACTGAGTCCCCCCACTTACAAAGCCATGTTTCTACTACTGATTTAATTGGCCGATTATCTGGCATTTTGAGATAATCTGCACTGGCTGCGCTCACAATAATAAACAAAATGATAAACAAAAATGTCTGCAGACACATCTGCAAGCAGCCTTGTCAGTGTAGCTGCTGCGGAACGATGTTAAGTGTTCTCGCTTGTGAGATTTGGGAAGGTGGTGAAAAAGTCAGTTTGGAGCCCTGTGCTATAACTCTCATGCATCCTGCTGTAAATGTCTGCCTTAATTTCCTCAGTCACCATCGTCTTTTCTAAATTTTAACATGTTTCTTCCATCCTAAATGACAGCAAATCTAATCTAAAACCATTACTAGCTAGTGTTGAATATGTAGTGTAATGAACAGAATAGTACACTTGGATATCATCACTTCTCACATACTGTACCCTGTTATCCCTTAAACACCAGTGACATTCTGAAATCTACAGCATAACCCAATGTGTCTCTCTATTTCATACATCATTTTTCCATCTAAAACAACATGTCACTGGCTATGATAATCATGTATGGCATCTGCCATTGAAAATCCATATCCATCCCTTACCTATATAACCAAACACTGACTCTAGATACAGCCTTATGCATTTTGTGTGGGTTTAGTGAATGTAGGCTCTTCTACACGCTTGGAAGGGAAGGGTGAGACAAGGTGTTTGTAATCAGGAAGCTCACTGCTTAGATGCCACTAAATTCTACACACTACACTGCCTTAGCAGCTAATTATGACTTAAGCAGCTCCACCCCAAGAGGGGTTAAAGCAAGCCTATGTAACTTTTGCTGCACTGTCACTACAGGTAGCAGTTACAGCATAATAGTAAATGCTAAAACGTGCTACAGAGGCATGAGTACAGAAGAGTGAACAAGCCAGGAACTGACTCAGTAATGACACTTACACAGGTTTGCAAACATTAGCTACCATCAAAGTAGTAGTAACAAAACTCCTGAGTGTACTGAAACGACTAATGTTGGGTTTTATTGCTGTTTAATTAAAGTTAGTATTTGTAAGAGAACAACGCTGTATCTCATCATTCAAAAGTTACATATACTATCTTTAATGTGACTACTGTAGTTGCAGAAAAGATCTCACAAAACACAACACAGAACAGGGTAGAGTACATTACCACAGGACAGGAACAGTACCATGCTGATGATTTATTGCATCAATAGGTCACTGCCATCTTGTGGAAGAAAGATGGTCTCACATCAGATTAGATTTGGTTTTATGCACTGGTTTTACACAAGAAAAGCTGGATCTGAAACTTGTTTTCCAACTATTAAACCTGAGCACCATTTTATTTAACTTCATTTCATTTTTGCAGCAATTAAATTTTGACGCTGCTTTCATTTCTGTGTTTAATGATTCAACCCATCATCCAGATTACTTTTTTAAAGCATACAGTATGTTTTATTCATGTTTCCCCAACAGTGCATGACAAAACAAGACGTGATATCAGTGTCACCTCATATTTAACTGACCCATCTGACCACTGGCACAGCCCATCCTTTGGATTTATAAGTACCTGATTTTGAGGAATAATACAACGCTTTATCTGTCTGCATGTGGGCCGACTGTTTCATGGTGGAGCCAGAAGAAAAAACAGAAGAGACTCAGTGGAAACTATTGCTCAATGCACCTCTTTCAGACTAAGTTTATACTGCTCATAAAATGCTCCCAAAATGTCTTCTCATCTCAAGTCCAATAAGATCTTTAACAGAAAAAAAAGAACATATATATTGCATCATCATCATAATGTTTATTTATTCATGACAGCACAGTCTTGACTAAAAATCCTCTGTTTACATGGTGGCCCTTAAACCGAAGATATAAACACACCAGTAAAAGCTCTCCAAGAGCTAATGTCCCTTTCTGTCTCCATTTGCTTTCCTCATCAGTGCACCTTTTTTAAAAGTCTCAAATCACAGTTTTACTGGCTAGTACCTGTTTCATTTTATTTTACTGTTAAACTCATAATCTCTCTCTTCTTTTCTCATGACTTATCTTGCCACTTTTACAATACATATGCTCTATCTCTCACATTTGCTCAGATAAAATAAAAATCTCTCTTGGCTCACAGTCGTCCTCCCTCTCCTCTCGTCTTTCACAACTCTCCGCTCTCTAACCTCTCTGCATGTGCTGCTTGAGTGGTAGATGTGCAAACGTATCACTATGGCAAAACATTATCATTTGCCACACGTCACGTGCTTTGTCAAATCGCAGCAGGGCACTGGACTCAGCCGGCTCTGTCGCACCTCCCCTGCTTCAGGATCCGTGAGAGGAATTCTTTCAGGTGGTTTGGTCCAATAAAGGCAGTTTCTCAGGGCCTGGTTGGTCGGTTTCACTGCAGTGTCCTCTCGCAGTAACACCACTAGTGGTCCGGGACACTGGTGTCCAGAAGTGCCTTGGCTAGAGATCACCAGCATTTTACTCTTATTCTAAGTACCTTTGGTGTTCTTCCTGGTGGGCATCAGGGCTGCTGGGTTACCTTTTGTTGGAGGAACGAACCTGGTGTCTCATCCAACCTGTTGGCGCTAATAAAGCCAGGCAGAAAGAGAGAAAATCAGGTAAAGAGGTAAAGAGACAGACTGTGATGTTGTCTTTGCATGTAGTTTTAACCTCTGACACTCACAGCGTGGTTCACCTTGTTGTCTTGGGTTACTGGCGCTGCTACCAAAGGAGGACTGGAAGTTGTGGATGGTCTCTTGAAGGATCTGCCTTTCTCGGCCCTGATGGTAGCCAGCAACAGTTATTACAAACCAGTTAACATTTTCAGCCAAAGATGATCCCATACTTTTACATATCATGTCCCTCTCGTTTCCACTGCAAATTGCTCCTTTTAGCAATTTCCATCTACCTTATTTAAACTAATTCGTCTTATCTCTGTTGGCTCGTAAAGTTAACAGTTTATTATGACATTAATGTTGGGATATACTGTAGGAAAGTGAAAGTGGAAAAAATATAATGTGGAAAAAATATTACTCTAAGTCCCTGGATTCCTGGAAACACACCATGGGAAGCATAATATATGTTTAACCAAATGCACCTTTCCAGCATTGAGCTCTGATATGGCAGCCAAGATCTGTTGTCTGGGTCCATCTGTTTTAATGCCCAGCTCCTTCAGGTCTCCATCTGTTAGAGTCAGGAATGCCTCCATGTCCACCTAGAAGAAGATTAAAAAAACAAAAAAAACAAAAAACAAAAAACAACCACTGATGAAAACTTTAAAACATGTGCAATAAATTAAACATATAAGATTTCCTAGGTCTAATGTAAGTACAGAACTGTTCACTCCATGCAGCCCCGATGCAGTTATGGGAAAGAAGTTTCCTTCATGTTGAGAACAAAGACCTTATTGGACTTGAAACAAAGGACAAACAGAATTTATATTGGAATATTTGTTTTGGAATCCCCTTTGACTTAAAAGAATGAATACCTCCTGTTCCTCAAATATGGGCTGGTATTTCTCCAAGGACAGTTTCTTCAATATACTTGACAGCTCGTCTGAAAAAGACAAAAACAACACATGGCATGATCTGAGGGAAAGAGCTAATACTTGGCACTCATGGCCAGAGTGTTTACACGTAGATTTATCATGTGTGATTTCATGTATGTTGATTATTTTATGTCAAGACTATGGTTCACTTCAGGCTTTGTTTATGGGGGAACTGGGCCATGGCCAAAAGTGTCAGTGTCTGTGGTGTGATAAGTTTGATCTAATGCAAACTTAAACAATGTAGCGCGCTGACAAAAACCCCCCCACATTTTTGTACAAAGCTGTGACTTTAATCGTAGTGAATTTCAAGAGTTTTTTTCTTGCAAACTTGTGATTTTATAGTGTTAGAAGATATCTGAGTTTTTTCTCATAAATTTGTGATGTTTTTTTCCCTGTAAATCTGCCACTTTAATCTCAGAGAATATCTGAGCATTCTTCCTGTAAAATTACAACTTTAATCTCTGAATCTCTGAGTTTTTTCTCCAAATATTACCCCCAGCACCTGGCTTTTAAAAAGAACTTACAATGGCCCTAATACGCTGTCGTATGATGCAGATTTAGCTAGGAATTAATATTTATGCATATTTTTCAATGGCTTTCCAGGGAGATTTTAATAATCAGAGCACTAATTAACATGAGAATAAAGCATTATAATACAAACATAGAATCCACATTTTCAAAATCCTGTACTGACTAAATGGTGGTAAGACACTGCAAAGTTGAAAAGCTGAAAAGTTTTGAATGAGCAACACTTGAAATCATGAAAGCCAGTTATCAAGAATCAGTTGTCAACACATATTCTTAACACCAATTCTTGTATTAATAATAACAACAATTAAAAAAATGAGCACACTGATGAACACTGTGCTCCTGCTTTCTCTCAAACGTTCACAGAGTTGGTCTAACTGCTGAATAAATGTGGAACGGTGCTATGGCAAAAGATGTGTCATAAAGAAAAATAATTTGAGTTTATTCTGAATTCAACATGGCATCACCTTCATCAGTTATAGTTCCACTGCTGGAGCCACCACTGCTCTTGGAGCGAGGATGGGACGAGGCAGAGGACAGAGAGTCTCCCTGCCCAGTAGGAGGTTTGGGTGTTGGGGACGGAGATGGAGTCAGAGTGGGCGACGTGCTCTTGGAGGTGGAGGAATTCCCTGACTGAGGCCTCTTCTTCAAGTCCATCTTCTACAAAGGAATAAAGGTGGACAGGAGCACCAGTTCACTGACATGAAAGGAGGCACTTCCCTCACACAGTCAACAAAGTAATGACAGGAAGGAAACACAAACCCTTCTTGAGTGGATGTCAGAAGCGACCAGGCTGGGGTGGGAGTGGATGTCAGGAAGGCTGATATCAGGCAGCGGCAGGCCGGTGGCTGAGGGTGGCAGTGAGGGTTGGCTCTGCATCTGGCTGTGCTGTTTCTCTGGAGCTTGAGCCTTCACATCTATCAGACCTGCTGCTCGCTTTCTTTGGGCTGCTATCTGGGAGAGAACGCTGTCTGCACTGCCCCCTGGTGGAAGAAAAAGGTAAGAGTTTGTAATCTGGTTCCTATTGTGTTGGGGTATGTTTGTATTTATCTGTGTTTGTGTAAACCTGAACGGTTGTGGGAGTCCCGGTTGATCCCTGCCACTCCATTTGAGCCTCCTGAGGAGTGGGGGGAGTGGTAGTGACCAGAGTTTGAAGGAGAGGAGGAGGAGGGCCCCTTGGGGATGCTGGGAAACTTAATGGACCTGCTAACCACACGACTGATAGATGTCTGACATGAAAAGAGAGAAAAGAAGAAAGCAAAATGAATGATGACAAACATACAGATGGGTTTTACAAGCATCAGAACAAACGCTCACAATATCTGAGTTTCCACTGCTGTTCAGCTTCCTCTGGGGTGGCATGGGCAGGCGAGGCGCTTCGCTCTTTCCCTCCCTGAGGAGGCGTGAACGGTCAGAGTTCCACGGCTCGAAATTGGACGGAGGCAGGAAGGGAGGGATCACCGCTTTCAGCTTGTCATTGGGCAGCCGGGTTAAGGGAGCACCACTTCTGAGCTAGGGGAGATGGAGCACATAGTATAATTACAACACTACTACTAAAATGAATCATAAGCCTTATTCATACAACACTTATTACAACAGTTACAACGTGCAAACCTGAAACCTTTAATACAGTATGAATAAAAGATCACACAGACATAAAAACTCAGGCATTTTTTCAGCCAAAAATGCTAACTTTCTGACCTCCTACCTATAGTGGTAATTCATTCTAATCGCAACATGGCCCAACTTTGAAGAAATGCACAGTGAAACTCGCTGTTTACACCAGGTATTAACATGCGTCTAGGGAATTACATGTTTGGGCTCTGCCAAGATAAGCAGCAGATGTTTGTGAACACACAATGTTTTTCAACTGATTTCACCACCGAACTAGTGACTGCAATATGCTCAGACTACCTTAAAAAAGCTTGCAATTTTGAGAATTGTTGAGTGAGAAGAAACTTAATAAACTTTGTAGAACAGGTACAGCAAATTCATCATCATCATCATCATTATCATCATCATTTGTGCCTTCTTGTGAATTTGACATTAAGTGCAATACACTGAAGCAGCAATCCCCAAAGTGTGGTCCGCGGCCCACTGGTAGGCCACGAGGGCCCTGCAGGTGGACTTTAAAAAGTCACGGAAAATAAACAAAAAGATTTTAAGCTTCAATTGTACAAGTTTGAAATTACTATCAAATAAATAGTATTTTAAGAAATCAGAGCTAATACAAATTCTTAATTATTTGAGCCTTCTCCTAAACTCTGTAAATCTTATACATTAAGTTATTCCTTTCTTTGTGGAGAAAAAACATTGTGCTGCCTGTTAATACAAAGTATAAACAGCCTCATACTTTCAACAAATCAAACGATCCTACCATAGTGGTTATAAGAAAGTCTTCCTTTTCTGAAGATGCCCGGCAAAGACCTGAAAAATGAAGTGACATTTACTCAATTCCCTCCAACACATCTTATACATCTTCTGCATGTTATATTTCTGAATTTAGGGATCGACATACACATATGCAAAGTCAGTCTCACTCACACTCAGTGGACCAGTGTCTGAACACTACTGCTGACAATCAAAAGCAGCAGCTTTCCCTGGTGCCACAAAAGGTTTTACCCTACTTTTTTTCATATGTGCAGTAGTTCTTCCCAAAGCACTGTGTCTCACCAGCATCTTTGCTCTTGACAGCCCAGGCAGTGCTGATGTCAGTCGCTCCCAGGGCAGGAGCTGGTGCTCCATTAGGCACGGCAGCAGGCTTCCTATTCGCCTTCATTGTGGCGTCCAGTGAAGTTTCAGCATCGTCTGGAAATGGAGCAAGGCGGTTGGATGAAAGGCCGTGCCTCAGGGTGTGAGTCAGCTTAAGGCGCCGGAACCGATTTGACATCCGACTCCACCAGGACTGGAAGTGGGTGGAATCAAACATGTTAGAGTCGTGGGGTAGAATAGAGAATAAAGGATTACACCATACCTAAAATGTTTTAAATTTTTAAAATGACATAATATACAAATAACTGATCAGTGCTACATGGAATGGATTTTTGCTCATACCTACAGCATGAAGTTATAAACTGTTTCACAGAACTTCACTTGGCTTTACTTTTCCTTTACCTTAAGGCCTCCCTTGTCGTCAGGTGGTACAGGGACATTGTTGAGGGACTGTCTGCTCTTGGAGCGAGTCATTAAGGCTCTTCCGCGGTGTTTTGACTTCTCCTTGTCCACTTGCATACACACTGATGCTAACAGACGCACCAGCTCAGTGTCTGAGAAAATAAAAAGTAGACAGAGGAAATAAATGAGGATTCACTGCATGAAAAGATGAACAAACATCACGGAAACTACCTAGCATGGACTACTACTATCAATTTGTTGTGAAGAAATAAAGGGCTTATTAATCATGACTTCGTTAGAATATGATTACAGCACTGTATCTGTCTTTTTTGGTTAATTATGCAAAAAAAAAGCAGACATCTCTAATAACATATTGCAAACACTGAAACATACATAAAAATGATAGATTTTTAATAAAATGCCACTTATATAATGACTTATGATTGTGAAAAGTTGAGAGAAATTAACCTCTAAGTTGTGACAATTTATTAGGTCTGCCAACTAACAATTAATTAGCATCGTATTATCATATGTTATCAAATAATCTATAGATTATGTTTTCGATTACTTAATTTTGGTTGGAATATGTCCAAAAACAGTGAAAAATGTCAATTTTCCATAGAACAAGTTAACATATGTTTTTCAATTGATTGTTTTATCCAACCACAAATGAAATTTGGTCTGAAATACTGGAGATTAACAGCTAAACGGACGCATGGGGGAAAGAGTTAAAATTCTGGGGCAAGTGTTTGCAGGTTAGCTATCTACCTAGCTCCTCCACCATCCAAAAAGATGCTACAGTGGTCACCAGGGGACAAACTTTACGAACACAAATGGAAAACAGACTAACAGACTGTAACATGAAAACAGAGACGTTCAAATTGATCTCTTGTTGATTTCACCAAAGATTAAATGTACAGGCGTTTGGCATGAGGAGTGAATTTTAGACCATTAATAGCAAAAAAAAAAAAAAAAAAAAAAAAGTCAATTTAAGACATTTTAAGACATTTAAGGACCCATAACGACATTGTAAAACAGGAAAAAAAATGCATAACAAGAAAATATTGGAGATTGTGAAAAACTGGGAGATACAGCTGAAAGGTAAGTGAGTGGACCTTCAGTTGAAATGATTTTGTCAAAGCAAATATTCACATTTGAGACTAATTGTTTCAACTCTATGATTGATAGTCAGTGGAACTTCTCAAGGACTTAATTCCTGACAGTTTATATTCATTTTAGAAACGTATTATTATTATTATCTGAATTATTATTGGTTATCTTACAAAATCACAAGCACCTGTATCCTCAGTCAAAGTATTAAAATGACTCTTTAACTTGATGTGCTACATATAAAAGACAAACATCTGCTATCATTCTTCTCATGACAACACTGCTGTTTTAACATGGTGGATATCAAGTTTATTAATCTAGGTATTTATGACAGGACATATGGAAGGAATTGTTTGTTCATTCTGGGCACATTTTACCAAAGGGCTGTAAAACAAAGTGGTGAGTGAGGGTACCTGGGTCGTTCAGCAACATGACCAAATCAAAGGCTGTGTATCCATTCTTAGCTCGCAGGTTGACATCAGCCCCCTGACTCAACAGGTACTTGACAATGTCTTTATTGCTGGAAGACAGAGGGAGAGAGCGAAAACAAAAGAAGGACAAGGAAAGGGCTGAAGTTAATGTCAGTGTACATAGTGCATGTACAACATCACATTATCAAATGACTTTATATTCCATCAAAATCCCTGATTTTATTGATTTGAGGGCTGAAATGAAGGCCCACTCAATCAACAAGTTCACCATAATAAACCAGCAGCTCCCTCTTACCCGTGGTAGGTGGCCTGCATTAAAGCGGTCCAACCATGGACGCCATCTTGTTTGTCAATGTCGGCATTCTTCTCCACCATCAGCTGCACCACCTCTAACTGGCCGCTCACTGCTGCCATCATGAGAGGTGACGCTCCCTCCTGATTGGATGAATTCACCTGTGTAGGATCCTCCTCCAAGATCTCTTTGACTAGCTGGGAATTTCCTGAATTAACATATGCACAAAATGTATGGAGATAATAAGCAGATATATATACATAAAAACAACTTGCAGTTATAGTTTTGTTATGTGTAAATGTTTGATTTAACTCACCCAACTTGAGGGCACTGAACACATCTGGTCTTCTTCTCTCATCGTCTGTGAAGAAAAGAGCCAAAGAGTTCTGATACACTTTGAAACAACAGTTCTACTTGGCCAGACTCCACATAGCTCAGTATCATCTGTTAACATGGTGAGGTTATGTAAATAAACACTCATCACTGCAGAGTTATGCACTCACGCAAACAAAAGTGTACTTGAACACAGAGAAAAAAAGAAACAAGTCAAAGTAGAGATCTGTATGATACATTAAAAACAGTCTGCCGCAACTGGAACACTGACTGTGACCCAGCATTTTTCAGTCCGCAGTGTCTGCAGGTATTCCTTTCAATCAGCATACAGTGCTACAACCTTCACCAACAGACAGGTATGTAAAATCAGCAAGTTTCTTTATTTCTGTTGTCATTTTCAGCTAAAAGATATATAATTAAACACGGTGGCCAGACCTATCTGACATTTCTGCTGTGCAGGAGGGTTCAACCTGGAAGTTAATGTAAACATTGTGATTGATTCTGTAAGGTAGGGCAGTCTATGTGTTGCCTGAGAGGCTGAATTCGAGGAAAAAATTATAAACAAAATCAAATTTTTCAAGTGATTTATTGGGACCCTTCCCCTCTGGAAATTATGCCCTTTTGATTCTCTATCTTGATGTCAATGGCCCAGTCAGGGCATTTAAAAGACCATGTAGGAAAACTGAGCTAAGACCTGAATTACTGGAAAGAAAAGCTATTAAAGATCAAAGAAGCTGAGAGCTATCACTGTTGGTTTCACTCTCACACCAGTGTTAACTGCAGTTCAGGACAGCTGGATTCTACAGTAGTTGTGGCAAAACACACAGAGGCAGAGGAAAGTTGTCATTTCTGCCAACAAAACAGATACAGATGAACACACCCTGTTAAACTGTCACGAGACCAAAAAATGTCCAAAATAAAACTCAAATACCAAGATTTCAGACAGACCGAAAAAAAAACTAAATATTTACCAGGGGGAAAAACTGATATTGGCATAAAAGCAGCAAAATATGTCAGAGACAGAAACCAGGAGAACAAATCAAACTGTACCGGACTCCTTCAAGATCTTCAAAAATTAATTTTTATTTTATTCTGTACATCTAACATTCCCACCACTATTACCCTTACAATCGATTGTTCAACTGCATCTTATCTTATCTATCTTATCTTATCTTATCTTATCTTATCTATCTTTCTTATCTCATCTCATCTCATTGTGCTTTGGAAATGGTGTATGTTACGCCAATAAAGCAAATTTGAATTTGACTGGGAAACAGACAGGGAAGTCTTACCTGTTTGGGGTCGGACAGTGGTGATGGAGTCCAGATAGGCCTTGATGTCTCTCTGTTTAAGCTGCATGGCTAGCTCGAAGGCCGTCTTGGACAGAACATTGACTCTGTCTGGATCAGCTCCACGCTCAACCAGCTGCTGAGCCACAGCCACCTTCAAAACACACACAACTTTATCTGTCAGCTGCTCCACAAACTCAAAAAAGACTAAAGATTATGCAAACAAAGTCACACGTATTAAGATGTAAGTGCATTTTAAGTAGCACATGTTATAATGCCACACAAATGACACCCACAATCACACCCAAAATTTATTATCCATCCATCTTGTTTATGTATCCAACCATCCATCCACCTATTAACCCCACCTTCCCACTGAGGGTGGCCACCATCAGTGGTCCCCAGCCTGTGGTCTTCTGGGAAAAGTTGACATCAGAGCCCCACTCCAGCAGCAGGCGCACCACGGCCTCATGGCCATACTGAGATGCCACCATCAGGGCAATGATGTCCATGAATTCTCTGCCGCCTCCTCCTCCTCCTGGACAGCCTTCACCACCTCCAAAACCAGCAGCGCTGTGGAAAAAGAGGGATGAAGCCACACAAGGATTAAGATCAGATATAGACTAAAGATGATATTCAAAGAATATTTAAAGTGAGATTTGTTTTGGTCTGGGATAAACAACAGCCAAAAAACAGCCCAAACCTGCAGCTGTTGTTGTTGTTGCCATTTGAGACTGCCTCTGCAGCAACAGCCAGATGATCATAGTCATCGACGTAAGCACCGCTCTCCAGGAGCAGCTTCACTACATGAGTGTGTCCCCCACGGGCCGCCATAGTCAGTACGCTCGCACCGAGCCTGTTCCGTCCGTTAATCTCTGCCCCGTTCTCCAAAAGGATGTGAGCAACAGTCAGGTGACCAAACCTGGAGGGAGAATTAGAGACACAAAGAATGAGTGGGATTTAAGAATCTACTTTTCCACAGTTTGCAAACAGTCCATCAAACATGTTAGAAATGTATTAGAGCACTCTTCTCTAAGGTGATAAACTCTCAGAGGGCTTTAAGGCATGTTTCAAGCCAACACCACCCAATTAAGTTTTGTCACATTTCATTTATAATACCCATGAGTAAATCCATCCTAAAATTTATACCTAACATGTCACACATATGTTTGTGTTTTAAAGGGAGAGGAAATTTGAGCTTTTCATAGAAATCTGTTTAAATGAAGATCCTTGCTGTTACCCACTTTACCACACATGCTGGTGGCATTTAATATTTGAATTACAATCATGTTAGCAGATTTTTTTTTTTGGTTAATTATGGAATATTTTAAATGCAATCTGTCAAATTCCATGTCCAAAGTACATAGCGGTGATTGTCGTCACCGGCTTCCTTCCTTTTTCATTTCAAACCTGGATCGTTTACTTTAAGGCTCGACCTGCTTGTCCACTTAATTGTACATTAAAGGAAGAGTTCACCCTAAATCAATATTTCCCCCTGGCCTGTAGGGCTGTTTATCCATACAGATAGCTTTGGGATGAGTTGCAGAGTTTTGGAGATATTGGCCGTACAGATGCCTGCCCATCTCTTGAATAAAATGCAACTAAGTGACACTCACTTTATGGTGCTCAAAGCTCAGAAAAAATGCTTTTGAAAGTCTAAACAGCAATGTTCCTGTCAAGAAATCATGATCCAGTTACGCAAGATAATTCACAGGGTTTGTTGTGAGCAGTTTCATGTAGTAACTACTGTCTTTCTGCATTTCTAACTATGTCCAAAACTCTGCAACTCACACCAAAACCATTTAGATAGATAAATGACACTGCAGGTAAGAGGAAAAAATGTGCATTTTTGATCCTAGGGGTGAACTGTTCCTTCATGATAAAAATCTTTTGTCAAGATTAGGACAAAATGCATGACAACTGCATACCAATTCAGACACCAAGATAAAAACATTTAAGTCGATGATTTCTCAGAGGTTAGCCTATTTGTCAAAGTTTCATGAAACTGACTGAATAAACTGAATATTTGATTAAATCAACATCAATATGCCCTTTGTTGAAATCATGAAGCTGAGAAATATTATTTCATTGTTAATCCTATCCTTTTGGTCAAAGGAACATTTTATTTTGAAATATTACATCGTGAAAAGGCTCACTGCAGCGGTGTTGTGGTAGGAGGGGTTATAAAACAAGTCAACTTGTGGATTCAAAATGGTGAAGTTATTCACCATCACTGGCATGGAGTGACAATAAAATAGCCATGTTTTTGAATGCATTACAGTGCGATCACTTCCAGCCCGCAGCCCCACCTGGCAGCCTGCATCAGCGGGGTCCAGCCGTAGTTGTTGCGGCTGTCCACCGAGGCTCCCTTCCGCAGCAGAAACCGGACCAGGTTCTCATGGCCGCTGGCCGAGGAGAACTGCAGGGCGGTGTTCCCCTCCTCGTCCGTGCAGTCCACCGGTACCAGAGACAACATGTCCGCGGTGCCGCACTCCGACCCAGCCTCTGACCGCAGCCTGCTCTGCCGCCCGGACTCTTTCTGGGCTCCGGGCTCCAGGATGCCCCGGGCGGTCTCATAGTCCCCCTCGTCGCAGGCGCGGAACAGCAGCAGGGAGTTAGCGGGGACACCGAAATTCATGTCCTCATCTGAAGTGTTGAAGTGTTGACTGCTGCGTCTCCATTCAACTCCTGTTAGTTTCAGCGACGGTAACTTTTCCTCTGTCACTTTCCTCTGTGTTTGGAAGTCATGACGCACAGTAAAATAAAGTTTTACCAACAAGTTATATACTGTCCTAATTCTTCTCAAACACTACACTCCGGGAATCATCTTTTTTAGAATTAAAAATCACTTAAATTATCTCTTCACTAGTTTCAACAAAACAACCGTCTGGCACCCGGCACTGCCCCGGTCCCGTTACTTGTTTAGGAATCTGAACAGCAGCAACGCAGCCACAGCACAACAAACAACTTCCGCTTTCATCTTTCAAAACAAAAACATAGCGTCGGGCTTCTTTTCTTCTCTTCCTTTCTTTTTTCTTTTTTCTTTTTTTTTTTAAAGATAATACACATAAAATCAACATTTCTGTAAATGCGCCAGCGTTAACTAGCTGGTTAATTTTAAAAAGCAGTCCTTTAGCGAGATGTCTTGTCAAATGCGAAAATTGAATTTTCAACTTTTCAACTTTATTTTTACAAATTATGTCAGGCACATAATAATAATAATAATAATAATAACAATAATAATAATAATATAATAATAATAAAATAATAAGAATAATAATAGAATATAGGAGAGCTGATAACAAAAATATCAAAAGATAAGGATGAAAACAAAATAAATCAATAAAAATATAAATCAGTGCAATAAGATAATATTCTACTAACTACTACTACTACTACTACTACTAATAATAATAATAATAATAATGATAATAATAATAATAATAATAATAATAATAATAATAATAATAATAATAATAATGATAATAATAATAATAATAATGATAATAATACGACTTTACAAAATTGACAAATCTTGCAATTCATAAATGCAAAAAAAAAATCCTAATCTTTAATCTTAAAGGTACATATGCTCCTACAAGTGTCAGTGATGTAATATTCATGATAAACAACATGTTTTTGTTTCATTCACTCTCATTTGCTGTATACATGTATGTGGCAATGTTAATATACTTGTTTTATTTTGAAAATCCTTGCTGGATGTGATAATAGGTTATTATGTCTACCTTGACGCCACACGAGCCGGCAGTTATCGAGTACACGCATCACTGCTATCTGGTGGTCACAAATATGAACTACATCCTTTCATTCTTATGTCAAATCTGGTTTTAATGATCCTGCTTGTTCCTTTGCTTGATACTGTTTGTCATACATGCAATTATCTGACTACATGAACCTCTGTGACATCTTATTTTATTAATTTGAGTGCTCTACCCTTATTTACTTGAAAGAGAGTCATCTATTTTATTTAAATTTCTTTTGTCTTTTATTGTCAGGTACCTTAGCCTTTGGTCTGTGCTTACACTGGTGGAGCAGACAGTTGTCATGAGAATTGGTGGTCTCTGAGGAGGTGAGTTGTGAGGATTCACAACTCCACAAGTGGCTATATTATTTATGCTGTCTATTCTTACATGTATTTATTAGTTATTTAGAACAAATTTATTAATGGCCAATTTACAGTTAGCAGTTTATAGCGAGTGTAGTCATGACATACACAGGGTTAACTTCATTTCAGGTGATACAGGTGTGATTGACAGTTGAAGAGTTTAGCGCGTACTGCTGCCCTCCAGCGGTCACAGGTGGAAACTAAAATGCTGCATTAAACCCAATAGTGAAGCCTGACCACTAGATGTCGCTGTTGATTATGGGTAACTGTAAAACACTAAAGAAGAAGAAGGAGAAACCCGGATGAACAGTACATAATGAGGAAACGGGCCTCCACTCGCCCTTTTTCGTGAAGAGCTAACCACGTTGGTAGCGCCTGTTCCTGGCTCACCGCTGTTCGCTTGTATTTCTTCCGAATAAGTCGGTCAGGAGTATTCACAATGGTACGTGCTGGTCTAATACAACTGTTACTAATCCGTACAAAGCTTACTTTTTAGTGATTTTAATTACATTGCTTAATTTGCACATAGAAATTGTACGAATCCTGTGGCTAGCACCGACGGCTTGTGTCGCTTGAGCCAGACGTCCCGCCACAAATCATTCTCAAAGTAGACTGTTTTCATAATCAGTGCTCATTGACATTGTAATTACCCCGTCAGTACGTCAGACGACATCTATCTCAGACTTAAGTTAAACTTTAATTTATAGTTCGGCGTACCTTCGTCGCACTTTTAGTGCACAAGCAGCATTTCTTTGGAAGTTTAAGCTTTCAGATACGACAGCTTGCTAGTCTCTAGTCCCCTGACGGTGTCTCGTTAAAAGTGACTATGATCACTTTAAAGAGTCAAATGACTAGAACTTGTCGGTGTGCTCGGACAGTGACGTCACTAACGTTGCATCAATAGACAGTTGACCAGTCTTAACCTACGTTAGCTGGCTAATGCGCCGTGTATGTAGTTATTTAGAGACGGAAATGGATGTGAAAATTCGTCCACAGATAACCAAGACAGCCTTAAACACTTTATTCTGGTTGAAAAATACTTAAATTCAATATCTGGCGCTCCACGTGCTGTTACCTGATGGTGCGTTTACGTGCTCCACGTAAATCTAATGTGTTTGAATCTGAAACAATTAGAAGCAATAATGAAGTTGTTTTGCTGAATTTTCAGATATCAGTGTACAGTAATAACGCTTATTATAAATGACCACAGTGTGTAAAGGGTTTACCCCTCCAAACCAGTGTTAAAACTGACAGTTCAGTTTCCATGTAATAGTGAACAAACACTATCACATGTGATTTAAGCAAAGACAGTGCTGCTACTGTGTAAAACAAGAAAAAATACTCTTGATAATGTGTTGCACAAAATCTGTAACCCTAATCCTGTGTTAATGATTCTTGTTTCCACACGTCCAGGCTTTCAAGGACACTGGTAAGGCACCTGTTGAGACCGAGGTTGCCATTCACCGCATCCGCATCACCCTCACCAGCCGCAACGTCAAATCTCTGGAGAAGGGTAAGTTGGCTCAAAAGTTACTATTAAAACTGGAATGGATACCTGAGCTATGAGGATAAAATTTCTGCCTGATGAACCCTGACGACTGTATACGCTATTCTGAGCTATGGCTTTTGAAAGTATCATGAAGTTGTTGGTGGTTGCTCGTGTTTAAGTTTTCTTTTTTTTAAATCCCCAGTCTGCGCAGACTTGATCCGTGGGGCTAAGGAGAAGAACCTGAAGGTGAAGGGACCCGTCCGTATGCCAACCAAGGTAACATTCTCTTTTTAATAAATGGATATAAGATGTGAATTTACTGTTGTTAATGTTCTTTGGCGAGTCTGTCATCCTTTGTATTGGTGTTTGAGGACAGGAACAGACAGGCACTCATTAATGTAATGTGTAATTTACCTGCTCTTGGCCCTGAAAGAGTTACAGATAGTCATATACTGGAAATGTAATGCCTCAACAGGACTTCTTTACTCCACAATAAGGGCACAAATGCAGTGTGAACACAGGACTACAACCATGTAGATGGAGTTTTGTAGATTCAAGCTAAAATCTGTTTTCTCTGCCCCCTCCAGACTCTGCGTATCACCACCAGGAAAACCCCCTGTGGTGAGGGATCCAAAACCTGGGATCGCTTCCAGATGAGGATCCACAAGCGCCTGATTGATCTGCACAGCCCATCTGAGATCGTCAAGCAGATCACATCCATCAGCATCGAACCAGGTGTTGAGGTTGAAGTCACCATCGCAGACGCATAAACAATGCAGATAATTCAATAAAAAGAATAAGGAAACTGATGTGGTGTTATTGACTGGATTCTTTAATGTTTAAATGGACATTTTCCCAGAACAATAAGCTGATGTGGGGGACAGGATCTATACATTCACTACCAACAGTAAACTTAATAATTTGTGAAACTGTATTGAACCTACAGAGAGTAGAGCAAGCAAGTAAAATTTATAGCAGCTGCACTTTACTTGGGTTCTGATGAAGTGGTTAATGGGCAAGTGATCCAGGGTCTTCATCTTAACACTATTTCTAACTTTTTAAACTCTGTCAAGGTGATAACGAACACTCAGGCGCAAAAAGTGACTCCTTGCTAATTTCCATAAACTGTCACTACGCTGTGTTTAATGACATGATCTTAGGCAGTGCAGTTCACTCAGGAGCTGGAAAAAGTGCCCTGGACACAGGCTCCATCACTTGTGTTTAACTTTTGAGAGCTGGTTAGGTGATCTATTAAAATTAAAATTAAAAAAACACTAGTGACAAAATCATCTTGCTTGTAATTTGAATCGACAGTGCTGTATTTTTTTTAAAGGCTGTGGCAATACTGGAAAGGTAATGAGTGATCTATTACATAAACATGGTCATACATGGATTAGACAAGTAGGCTGATTTAAAGGTACTGAGGGAAGCCATTCGACGTATCAATGACATTACGATTTCACTCTGGACGAACAGTCAGGGTGCTGCTGTTGTGCATGTTGGCTCATTGGAAAGGTTCTACATTACATTAAATGGAATGAAACCTTAATTAGTATCACTGGTAACCCCTGTGTTTACCCTGCAATGTCGCATCAATATGGCTGCTGTGAAGAAGGGCTGTTGCATGGAAGTTGTGAATAACAAAACATCATGCAATAGTAGCACAAGCAGATAAAGTCAGATAATCAGTTATGCTTGCTAACATTAGCAAAGTTATCCAACATAAGCTACTCATCATATATGAAACCCATAGATATAAACAAATGTACTGTGTCAGTGCATGATGCTATGACAGCAAAACTCCTCAACATATGAAATTAAACAAGGGTGTTTTTTATTGTTGATAAAATCAACTTTTCATTTCTAGGAGGAGTGTGTTATATCTGCTCAGAAATGTTACGTAGTCTGGCTTTATGGTCCCTGTTTACCAAGTGTCAGATTCAAAACAGTGGTACAGCAGATACTCAAGGGAGTCCAACGTCCTCTTGGTGGCAGTGTTAGACTCTTGTTACATACCAAATACTAGTGTCTTTCAGCTTTGAACGTATGATTTATACTTAATGGAAGAATTTGCTTTGTGGGCATTAAACAGCTTTTCTGCTTTGACCCAAAATTTCTCTCTGGGCAACAGTTCTTTTTCAGGAAAAGTGCTCATTTTGACATGTGTGACAACCTTCAGTTGTATATCCACTCATCTGAGTGCCATAAAAAAGAATAACATTGATAAATAAGAAAATAAATGTGGAAATATAAAGAGCAATAAAGAAAAGAATAAATAAGTAATTACGAGTGTGGAAATATAAAGGAGAATAAATCAACTGCAAATAAATATTCAAGGAAAAGTAGTAGGGAAAAAGGAAAAATAAAGCAATAAAATAAATAACACTGTATAAGAAAAAATAGTAAATTCTATTCAAAACTAAATATTTTTTATAAATAAATTCATATATTCAGAAATAAATGAACAAATAAATATGAAAAAAATAAAAATGTGAATAATTAAAAAATATTTTGGTCTTTGTATTGCCACATATTCTTTTATTTTCCTTTATTTATATATACTTATTTATTTATTTATTATTATTTATGTTTCCATGTGTATTTTCTTATTCTTTGACAGTTTTCTGATGGTAGTCCTATGGTTTCATAAGTTTGGGACTCCATGAGTTTCACATTGTCATGTGAAAATTATGAGAAATTATTACTGAGAAGCACAAATATCTGCTTTAAGTTGGAATATTGTAGTGGCTTGAAGAGCCTGATGGAAAATAAGCCTGGGTACTACTGGATTATTCAGTTTTTAAAAGTGAAGGGGTTTCCTGCATTAAAAAATTCCATTTATTTTTTAGTAGAAAACAGGTCTTTTAAAAACTTTGGCTGATACACCAGAATCTTTCATTTCATCCCTTATGACTTAGTTTTAATTTGATCTGTCAGGTTGAACTCAGCAGAGTCCTTTACACTGGTTGGTCCTTCCTGGTGATTTGTTGGACTTCACACCTGCTGTCAATTAAAACTGATTACAAGCTCTCCCCTGGACTTTCAGTGGAGGAGCTTCAGCAGAGCTACATGTTGGTGAAATGAAGCATTTCTAAACTGTTGAAGCTTCATTTGTGGAGGAATTGATCAGAATTTTGTTCAGAGCGTACAGTGATTAGCTCATGAATTAATACACGTTTGGAGATAATTTGCCTCGGGATGAGTACAGTTATTGATCTGACCATTGAAGGAGGTGACCATGACATGGAATCAAATGTCCCTCCTGTCAGCACTTCATCCCAGCAGGTAATTCTCTCAAGATTTCATTTTGTACTCACAAGCTAGATTCACGATCATGATTGTTACCAATGCTGACCAAGAACCCTGCTCAAATTGACTGTTCAAGAGGAGTAACTAAATCCAGCAAATTAGCTCCTCTGTGCTGATGTTTAGTTTCTAGTCTGATTGTTGTCTTCTGTGTTTGCAGGATGAAGGTCCAGGTGGTGGTGGTGGTGGTGGTGGTGTGAGCAGCAGACCATGAGAGTTTACCTCCGGGTTAGGCCCTTCTCTAAAGAGGAACTCTCTGACAATGAGGATCAGGTACAGCACAGTATTAGATGTCATCCAGTCCATCGAGAGCTCAATATAGTAGCTAAAGTCATGATGATGAATGTGACCGTGGTTTTCCAACATCAATCCACACTGCTACACAGAGCATGTTGACCTGTAAAGAAATTAAAATGTTACTCTGCAGCCTCACTTTTTATTTCTGTAAGATAGTTCCAGTATATCTACATTTCATTTAAATGGTCCAAACTCATAAACTAACTTTATGGAACACATTTATCTTTTTGCTTCTGCTATGATGCAGAATTAGGTGAAGGTGGGAGCTGCTGGACAAGACAATATGTATTCATTACGCTAGTCCTAAAGCCATTAAAAACATATCTAAGTGCTCTTTCAAGACTTCACTTCAGTCTTAATTGTCCTGCCTACAATTTTAAAAAAAGACAAAATCCTATTTGGTGTGGACTAGAACTTTTTTTTTCTTTTTGCTGTGGTTCTGAAAGTCACTATCAAAGTTTAAAATCATTGTATTGTATCAAAGCTCTCTGAAGAGACCATGTTGACTCACACTGAGAAGCAGAATAATCATAGATATTTATATCTCAGACTAACATATTGGTCCTGTACCTTGATTTTTGACTTGGAAAATAAAGCTTTGGTGGAGAAACAAGAATTTTGTGTGTATGGTCAAAGGCAACTTTATGACCCATGCCACCGCACACAAAAGCCATCGTTTGACTATTATTAACTATATCATCTTTTTTTTTTTTTTTACTGTTGATCTCTGAAAAGAATAATAAAATGTTAATGTTGGATGAGAGGCACTGAAAGACTGTCTGCTGTGCTCATTTTAGACAACCTCTCCCTTTTTATTCAGCTGTCATTTTACCTATTTTCCTCCTCTCAGGATTGTGTAGTGATTGAAAACAGCCAGACGGTGACACTGAATGCACCAAAGGGTTCTGCCACCATGAAGAGCAGTGAGAAGGGCATCGGCATGTCACTCCACAAATTCTCCTTTTCACAGGTCTGCAACATTTGAAGTTATGAACCGTTTACCTGGTTGCTTGAACATATGTTAGAGACACACAATTATTCACACACAATTATTCCTAAAACATTCTGGATGAGCTTTCATCTCTAACCAACCATCTTTCTGATGGTTTTCAGATCTTTGGACCAGAGATGACTCAGTCTGAGCTTTTTGAGGATGCTGTCAAAAGCCAGATGCGTGATTTCTTAGATGGGAAGAATGCGCTGATATTCAGCTATGGTGTAACCAATGCTGGGAAAACCTTCACAATCCAAGGTGAGGATGGGGGGAAAAAAACGCAACATTTTAATTTACGTACTCCTATTAAGTTCCTCTGCCAGTCTGAGTATTTTTTTGAAATGTTTGAAGGAACTCCAAAAGAGCCAGGAATCCTCCCTCGGGTGCTGGACGCCACCTTCCACTACATCGGAGACCATCAGTATGAGGACATGGACCTGAAACCTTACCTCAGGAACGATGCACAGTGTCTGGATCCTGACCAAGTCAAGCAGGAGAGAAGTGCCAAAGCTGCCATTTTTTCTTCAGTCAAAGAAGTGAGAGAATCTTATGTACAACCTGAGACGTTTCTAAGAATCTTTAATTACTCAAATCGCTGCAACCATGATTGTCTCTGCAGGTCACAGCATAACATGCGTATTTCTTTGCTCTCATCTAGGATTCTGATCCTCTCAGAGCCAGTGGTGGTTTCGACTCCACTGCTCTCTCATCCTCGTCTCTGTCCTACGATCAAACCGGTAACCCTTCATTAATTCTACTCACTGAACATACTGTATATTGTTTGCATTTTATCACTTTGAACTCACTCAGGTTTGTCTCTCTCAGGCAAGCCATAAAAATGTCTAAACAGTGATCACTGCAAAGTTTCCCTATAGGATTTCAGACAAGAACAATACAGACATTGTGTCATTAAGCCTGATATAGTGTCTTCCTCAGATGATTCTGTCTCACTCATTGGCCTTTTGTTGTTCTCTCTATATTCTTGTCCTTTAGTGTTGGCGAGCAACCCGACAGAAGCAGGCAGCAGCCAGTTTGCATTATGGGTGGCGTTCTTTGAAATCTACAATGAGTGCGTGTATGATCTGCTTCAACTCTCCCTGTGCTCCAAGTCCAAGAAACGCGCTTCTCTCAGAGTGTGTGACGACGGGGCTGGAAATGCTTACGTTAAAGGTGGGGACATGTCTTCATCATCACCACAGACTTTGTTGTTCAAGGCTAAAAGTGTGTGTTTTGGCGTATTTCAGATCTGAGGTGGATCAACATCCAGACCCTGGGCGAAGCCTGCAAACTGCTACATTTTGGAAATAAAAACAGAAGTGCTGCAGCCACTAAGATGAACCAGTCATCCAGCAGAAGGCAAACTTTTCAGTTCTCATTACATCTTTACTTGGTGTCATTTTCTGTATTCAAAATTCATGAGTTTTCCTTACAGCCACAGCATATTTACCATGAAGTTACTGAAGATCGATGGCAACACAGTTAAAAGGCTCTCGGAGTAAGTAGCATGAATATTCAAACATTGTTTGTTTCCTACCTAGTAATAGTTGTTCTGTGTGGCTACATTTGTCGAGTAGTTGTGCAGTGAGATGACTTCTACTGTCTAACATTTAGTTTTCACAGCGTTTCATGAGCAAACATGCAACCTCTGTTCCATGTCTTAACATTTATGAATATGCATATTATTATACATTACATTTGGCAAGCATTGACAATAATAGTATTAGTGTTTGCTCATTAGTTGACCAGAGTCAGAGTGAAATATTTTTATTAACTGCAGCTGACAGATCTGCGACAAGGCTCTCATGAGAAACTTAAGTAGCGATAAAATTACTGTGCATATTAGTTTCTCTTGTTTGACTCCTCTTTTTTTCAGTATAGTAGCAATCATGTCACATGTCACCACATCAGGATAGAGATATTAGAGATATGAGATTATCTGTTGTTTTAGGCTTCAATGGGTGCTGCCACTGTAGTGACATCATGCAACAACTTTTTCAAAAAGTCGGGGTAAATGGATTTGCTCCGACTTCAGAAGTAGGAACTCTGACTTTGAGTGATGGTCTACTGTATTTTTTCTAATAGGCTGGAAATTCCCAACTCCCAACTAAGAAAAGTACTAAAGTACTAAAATACATTAACACTAAAGCTATAATGATTTTATTATGGCAATTTCAATTCAAGCCAGTTATTACAAAATTTGGCAGAAAAAAACATAACAGACCTTTTTTGACAGCTGCCATTTTGAGATTAACTAGTAGAGTAAACACAGGTGTAAAACGATGAGACTTCTATGCACTTAAATATACTGCATGAAATGTGGTGGTAATGATGATAAATTTTTCTTATACAGAAAAAAGAAGAGAAAAAAGAGAAGGGAAATTGGATAAAGACTAGACATGATAAAGAAAAACAATTCAAAACCTTAACTATTCAGGAGTCATTGGACCAAATTTAAAGTTGTATGTACCCGATATATCAGCCCACTCTTGACAACTCCAGCAGCATGAAAAGAGCACTGGGACAGAAAATAACTTGTTCTGTGGTTCTCAGGTTTTCTCTGTGTGACCTGGCCGGCTCGGAAAGATGCAACAAAACCAAGACATTGGAGAGAGGCTGAAGGAGGCGGGGAACATCAACAACTCCCTGCTCATTCTGGGGAAGTGCATCACAGCCCTCCGCAACAATCAGACTGACAGGTACAGATGGTTAGAGATGTGTCGGACAGTAGATCTGACACAAGATGCCAGAGCTTTGAAGTGTCAGTGGGATGGCTCTCACATGGGGAGGTGGTGGACTGAAAAGTAGTGCAAGTACTGCAAGGCAATAATGACACTTCAAGATTTAAATGTTTTTGCGTTGCTAAAACCCTCCAACATGTGCTTTTATATTGTTAAACTCCTCTTTTTTTTTTCTTCTTCTTCTGTGGTGTTTATCAGAATGAAGAGCAGCTACATTCCTTTCAGAGAGAGTAAGCTCACCAAACTCTTCCAGGCCTTTTTCTGCGGCAAAGGAAAAGCGTCAATGATCGTCAACATTAACCAGTGTGCATCCACCTATGACGAAACCCTCCATGTTATGAAGTTCTCTGCTGTTGCCAAACAGGTTAGTCTGAGTACACAGTGTCGTTGAGAGGAAGATGTATAATGAACTGGAATTTATCTGTAGCACATCTCCAACAGCACTTACCTTACCCGTGTGCCGTCTGTAGGTGGTGCAGGTGATCCCAGACAAGCCTCTGGAATCTCTGGCTCCTTGTTTGGTCGGCCGTGACGGCAAACCTCTGTTGAGGAACGGGGTGATTGACAGCCAGGCCCTGGAGAGCTACCTGTCTGAGGAGGAGCTGCTTGATGAGGAAGACGAGGCGGACATGTCTTTGCTGCCACAGAAGGTACAACTGCTGCTCAAACATTGTTTTATAAATGCATAGAACTGCACTGTGTTAGACATTTCAACTCGTATTTGTAGTATCAAAATCAGCAACATGCATTTTACTTGGGAGATTATACCTCAGCTGCTATCTATAGGTGTTTTCACATCTACCTTGTTTGTTTCGGACATTCAAGTATGTTCTGAACCAAAATTACAGGTCTTAGCTGCATTGTCATTTGAGCATGTTGGCATTAGCGTTTAGCTCAAACCACCCTATGACTAAATCCAGCCTCACAGAGTTGCAAGTGTGGCTGTGGACTACATTTATTTATTTAAGTTGGGGAATATTTAACCTTTATTCATAACAAGACCCACTGTACTGATCAAAGTTTCTCCTGTAAATGTTTTACCTCGACTCTCCTAGGAGCTCATGAATATGATTGAGAGCCTGCGAACAAAACTCCTGGCTGAGCGAAGAAGAAACCTGGTTCAGGAAATGGAGATTCGCAAGGAAATGGGAGATGCAATGTTACAACAGATCATGGAAAGTGAAGAACTCCGCAGGTAGATCATTTTTGTTTCCAAGAGAATGCAGACATCTGGTATATTGTATGGTTAAAGTTAACATTTTTGTGATTTCAGTTTATTTGGTACCGAGTGCATGAACCTTTTCATATATCCAGTCAATGTCGGTGGACATTCCAGCAACAATCTCCCAAAGTAAACCCTTGTTAATGTTTAGTCGACAGATAGAAGAGCTGAAGGAGAGCTACCAAGAGAAGCTGGAGAACACTTTTGAGATGTACAAGGATGCTATCAAAGAACACGCCTACCAGTGTGCCATGAACAATCTGGAAGATGACTATGTGCCTCTTGATGAGTTCATTGCTGAACAAGAGAAAGTGGAGGTATGTCTTTTAGTCCACTGTTAACTGGTCAGAAAAACCCAATGTTGCTAAGGCCTTAAAGGAGCAGTTCACCCCAAAATCAGAACTGAATATTTTTCCTTTTACCTGTAGTGCTTTTTATCCATACAGATTATCTTTGTTCATCAGCATTTTTGATTTTGAGGACCTTTGCCACACCAGACTGGGTCCATTACAAATTAATGTTGGTGTGCACAATGTTTAATCCAACATAACTCTCTTCAGTTTTGTAATAGCAAAATTCAGTTTGGGCATCAAGTAATCTGGTGTTGTTTGTTAATTCCAGCAACCACACAGTATATCCTCAGATTTGGGTGTCAAACTTAAATCCTATCCGTCTGTCAGGTCCTCAACAAGTGTCAGAGTTGGAGACCTTACACCGTTCAGAGGAGTGTGCTCAATCACTGGACAGTCAGCCAGATCAACCAGCAAGGGGACAGAAACAGCAGGTTAGCAGCGTCTGTATCGACACAGCTTACTCTCTAGTCCTGTTTCAATGTGGCCCAAAGCATTCCTAACAACTTTTGTCGTTATGGCAGTAAACTTTTCTCATTGTATTTTATCCCTACAACAGATGATCGATGCAACCGGCTTTACAGAGAAAAATGTGCCATAGAGAGGATGTGTGAGGACAAGCAACAGGTAACAAGAACGAATTTAAAATTATGCATCTCAATTAAAGTTTGGCTCAGTTCTACATCTAATGTTTGGTTCAGCTGATTTTGTCTCTAGAGAAAAGGCTATTGGAGCTTAGTGACACACTTCAGAAGGTCAGAGATGGCTTCCTGGAGAAATCCGCTGATCTGGAGGCTCTGCAGAGGAAGGCTGATGATCAGGTGAGGCAATTGAAAGTAGGAGGGCGGTACACAGGTGATGAAAAACAACCTATTTTCTTTCCACAAAATTTCCAAATTGTATTTATATCTTAAAGAATAATAAACCTTTTAAACTGTTTGATTGGATCCAGGCATGATAGGCAAGCATGACTTCACTAGGATGGAAATTATTGTTGTATGTGGGTCGAATGTTTGTTCTTTTTTTCCATCAAGGCAAAATCTATGGAGGACGTCCTTCAGCAGAACATTGAGAAAGACAGGGAGATTGCATCCCTAAAGGCACAACTTGCCAAGCTCTCCCAGAAGTCCCCTGTGCAAGCCAAAACTAAGCGAGGCCTGCTCGCCAACATCAGGGAGGCGGTGACTTCTCCACGGAAGAGTACGACTGCCCGAACGCTCAGAAGAACAGTCAAGACTACACGCAGCTGAAAAGCCCAACATTGACATCCTTGCTTTTAAAAATTACCATGGACAGTTTTAGGCTACCTGGAAAAAGTGACTTATTTATTTTATTCAGGTCCAGTGTGTTTCTTGTGATATGTTTTTTTAAATGTTTTTAATGCATTTCTATGTTTTTAATAAAATTAAATTGCTCAAACTTCCAGGCATGTAGTAATTTATCTTAATCATTGACCATATCAATTCATTTGTTTTCAAATTTGAGATTATCAGTATGATGCCATTTCATGGCCACAGCATATTCATATACGCAGTGGTTGAATGTAACTATATTTACTCAAGCACTGCACTTAGAGATACTCGAGTCATTTCTTTTCACAACACTTTCTTCTACTTCTCCACTACATCTCAGAGGGAAACATTGTACTTTTTACTTAACTATATTTATTCACTGCTTTAGTTACCTTACAAATTAAGATTTAAAAATAAAATAATGCACAAAAAGCTTGCAAAATATGCTGTTATAAATTTAACTACTGAGAGAAATTTGATTGGGAACTATTCTGATTATCATTTAAGTTGTTTTTTCCACGTGAACACATTTAATGATTCAAGTGTCACAACTGTGAGGATTTGCTGCTTTTCCTTTGAAGTATTTGAATCATTTTAATGTATTTTGAATAGTTTTAGGTTTTGACTAGGTTGATTAAGCAAGAAAATAAGCAGTCGATTTCATCCATAATTGAAAATAATCATTTGCAGTAAAATAGTTCAAAATGAGCTCCACCTCAGCTAACTACAACAGTATAATCCTGCTTTTACATTAATGCACTAGTAGTAATATCTAATGATGTAATGCAACAGTCACAAGACATTTGTGTATTGAGTGCTTTTAATACTTTAAGTACATTTTCTTGATTATACTCTTTTTACCTGCTTTTTTCCAACATTATCAGTGCAGGACTTTAACTCAAAGTATATAAATACAGTATTTTTACAGTGTGGTGTTACAACCCCAATTCCACAAAAGTTTGGATGCTGTGTAAAATGTAAATAAAAACAATGCAATGATTTGCATTTTCCTTTTCGACTTGTATTTAAATGAATACAGTACAAAGACAAGATATTTAATGTTCAAACTTTATTTTTGTAAATATACACTCATTCTAAAATTTGATGCCTGGAACACATGTCAAGAAAGATGGGACAGGGCAACAAAAGACTGGGAAAGTTGTGGAAAGCTAAAATAAACACCTGATTGGTATGTCTTAAAGGGACATTCTCGAAAAGGCTCTGTTGTTCTCCAGCATGGATGGAGCGAGGTTCGCCACTTTGTGAAAAACTGCAAGGGCAAATAGTTCAACAGTTTAAGAACATTTCTCAACACAAAACTGCTGCGAGTTTAAGGATTTCATCATCTACAATCCATAATATCATTAAAATCAGAGAATCCTGAGAAATCTCTGCAGGAAATAGTTTGTGGCTGCATCTACAAATGAAAGTTAAAGCGATATTCCACTCTTAGATAATCATCCACTCAGTATGTACTCACCCCTATGCCGATGTGAAGATGGGTGAAGATCTTCAGTTCACTGAACAATCCTGGAGTTTCAGCAGAAAACAGGGTTGCAGCCAAATCCAGTACAATGGCGGTGAATGGTGACCCAGTTTAAAACGTTAAAAAAAGAACACAAAACAAACACAAAATGTCTTCATCCTGCTTGTGTGGTGTAATCCAAGTGTCCGTGAGCTGCGACATTAAAATTTAACCGCAAAAGACACCATTTACGCCATGTTTTTAGCCAAAATGTCAACTGTAGCAGTAGCTGGTAGGATGTAAACATGGCGTCGATCTCGCGATATTTTCACACGTGCGTCCATTAAGAGATATATGAAGTTTTCTGCTGAAACTCCAGGATTGTTTTGTGAACTGAAGATCTTCACCCATCTTCACATTGGCATAGGGGTGAGTACATACTGAGTGGATGATTATCTAAGAGTGGAATATCGCTTTAAAACAAAGTTAAGTTAAGACTACCATGTAAAAGAAAGCCAAATATCAAATCCAGAAATTCTGTTGATCTCTCTGGGGCTTGAGCCTGAGAGAAAAAGTTCAAAAGCCAGTATCTGTGATGGTATCGGGGTGTGTTAGGGCCCATGCATGACTAAGTGTCACTCTGTGAAGGCCCCATTGATGCTGAAAATATAGGTACTGAAGCAACATATATGCGGCCATCCAGTCAATGTTTTTCTTCAGAAATTTCCTGCTTATTTCAGCAAGACAATGCCAAGCCACATTCTGTGTGTGTTACAACAGCGTGGCTTCGTAATAAGAGTTGAGGTACTAGACTGACCTGCCTGCAGTCCAGACCTGTCTCCCACTGAAAATGTGTGGCGCATTATGAAGCACAAAATACGACAACAGAGACCCTGGACTGCTGAGCACCTGAGGTCAGATGATAAAGAATTTCCATTTCACAACTTCACCAGTTAGTGTCTCTTGCTTACTCAGTGTTGGTCAAAGAAAAGCTGATGTATGACAACAAACATGCCCCCTGTCTCAACTTTCTTGGAACATTTACCAAAAACAATAAAGTTTATCAGTTTGAACATTAAATATCTTGTCTTTTTACTGAAATCAATTGAATATAGGTCAAAAAGGATTTGCAAATCATTGCATTCTGTTTATACTGACATTTTAGACAGCGTAAAACAACTTTTTTGGCATCGGGCTTGTTGTACTTTTACTTGAGTAAAGGATCTAAATACTTCCTCCACCCCTACATATATGGTCTCTTTTCTTATAGTGTGCTTTTTTTCCACATAAAAACCTTGTTATACATGCACACATTCACAACTATAGAAATGTCACACCAAGGAATTCATGCTTGGAACGCACTGAACCTTACATCAGCCTGGTCAAACGAGGCCATCCATTACCTACAGCCTGAGGAAAAGTAAAGCACAAAGGACCCAGATGGGACAAAGAAACCACGTACAGCTTTCAGTTCCTTAAGTGCATCACTTTTCACTATTCAATTTTCCTATTATTCTATCTTTACACTCCCTTAGCTCTTAACCAATGCAATATAGGAAACATGCAATTCAGACCATGATAATAACATATTTGTTCTGTAGCATATTGGCCTTTACAGTTGAGTGCGTGAGTTGTATCCGGCGTGGTGTGCGTGAGGTCAACAGAGCGCAGCCTCCTCTCAGTTAGTGAAAGGACCATTGTGGCAGGGACAGCCAGCTGCTCTTCTATCTCTCTGGTCTCAGTGATAGTTAATGAGATTAGCTGTTGGTCTAAGCCTGCGTCAGTCCAAAGGGGTCAATCACAGGATTAGCACCTTGCTTGAGAGTTACATCAATTTATTACACTTTTTTTCCTCATCACTTTGACTTCCCCACCTCTGGCTCTTTGTGGGACCGTTTCTCAGCCTCTGGAAGCATGTTTAGTAGCTGTGACTGCAGTTTAGTCACTGGAGTGGAGTATCGCAATGCATCATGCGGCTTTGGGGCCGAGTCTGTCTCGACCCTCAGCCACTGAATGAAGCATCTTCCAGGGGAGGAAGAGGAGCAGGGGCAGCCAGAGGAGTGAAGGGGCCGCTGGGCCAAAATCTCGCCTGCTGCGGCAGAGTCTGAGACTCTGGACAAGTCATCCTCATGCCACTTGTAAATAACAAAGTGGGCGATGATAGCACAGTCGGCACAGACAAGGCTTTGGTTGAGGGAAAGGCTCTGGTGGAGTCCTTGATAAAGGTAAGCTGCTCCAAGTTTTAACGGTTTTAATCTATTAGAACTGTTAAGAGCATAAAGAATGCTTTGGTATGATTCTGCTGTATTGCTGCATTTAATGTCAAAACAAAACCTACGAGGATGATTGTATTATTACTGTATATGCGGATATTTGTGACTTATAGAATTATTTATGAATTGGAAGTTCTATATCACAAAAAAGTGGGAAAACATGTTATAAAAGTTAAATGTTTTGCTTCAGCAATTATCATCTTCACTATGTTCTTAGTATATTCAGACTAAACAAACACAAGACGTCCAAGCATCTTTTTTCACCCTGTGGCTAAAAAAGCACTCTCACTGAAAAGAATTTCTTGGTCCACTGCATCTCTGTGACCGTTCTAGAATCTGTGTTGGATAACCATGGACATGTCTGGCTTTTTTTTCCCCAGTTATTGGCATGTTTTCATTCAGTTGTTTGAGCTATAATTCATGCCAATATTTTTGCTGTAAATGGCATGTAATTAATATAAAGGAATATTTATTTCATGGGAGAAGAAAAAAGTGTCTACAGTCACATTTTGCTCCATATTCAATTACTGAATTCTTTCTTGATATGCAGATGATGTATTTCTTGGTGGTTAGACAGATTTGCATCGCTGTTTGTTGTAAATATACTGTTAGAAATTACCAGATTTTGACACGTAATGTGTCATTATTATCAAAATGAATTTTATTCATTCTCCAGGGACATCTGAGACCATAGCAACAGTTTCACATATGGATAACACATAACAAATTGTTTCTATTCAGTGAGCCATTGCACATTGCAACATAAATGATGGAGAGAAGCATACTGTAGATAATGTGGCAAATTATATACAAGGGCTCTGAGTGGGAAATGGAGAATGTGAGCAAATACACTATAAAAATGAACAAGTTATGAACAATGAAAGTACCAAAGATGATATGAGATTTATTTTAAGGTCAAATTTCTAAGGTTTGAGACATGTGCAAATACTGTATGGGAAACTATAAAATGCCAACTAATACATACAGTGCACAAATAAAAAAAATAAATATTATCAGTTACTCATAGTTATCACTGGTGTGTTGCCCTCTCTCATCTGTCCACTCTGTGTATGCACAAGGTTGCTTTGGCTTATCTAGAAATAGATCAATGATAATGAGATTATTCTTAATTATGATTATTTTTCATTGAAACCACACCTGCTAATCCCCCAGGGCTGAGCTAATACCTATTAATAAAACACTGTTACTGTATTTAGATCATAAAACTGAATCAATCCTATTTTACACATCTCACAGTTATTGTTTTAAAGCAGCTTTAGATGATATACAACATGGATATTTATTATATTTCTAATTTATTTTAATAGATTATCGATGTTCTCTGAGTTTGTCTTGTTAAAACTGGCTTAAAGACATATTTCAAACTTACAGTATTAATCTGTTCACTAGTTTATAGTTCTTCAGAGGGCTTATAGGTGCATTGACAGTGATTAGTGGTGTAGTGTGTTCTTGATCAGGTGATGTGCACAGCAGGGTCGTGTTTACACTGTAACAAAATCATGCAGGAATTGAATGCAATCAACTAATCTTTTCTCATGAACATGAATATACAAGTTTTATTTGTTTACATTAATTAAACTTAAAATGTCTAGTATTTATTTTCAGAACACCTCAAAACTATGAGACACATAAACACACACACACGCAAGCAAGTCCAGCAGTGCCTTGAATAGCGGCACACATCTGTCCATGATGATTACATTTAAATTAGCACAATTAAATCTTTATGTTTTTCTCAATGTTTTTCCTCTTACAGGTGGTGGCATGTTACCGGCACTTGGCCTCATGTGTTGGCGGGTGCACGGACAGCTTGCAGCTGCGGGATGAGCTGCGACAAACACGAGAAAAGGCCCAAAAGTTGGCCGTGGCCATCTGCCATCATCTGACCTCACATCTGAGAGACAAGAGCCTGCCTGAGGAGCAGCGCAAGGAGATGGAGCTCCTCTGGGTGGCCTTCTCCTCCAGCCTCGAGCTCCTCCACGTCGACATGTGCAAAGTTTTCAACATGGCTGACGTCTTCTCTCTGGCCAACACTAAAACACTGGTGCAAACTGGCCTACAAGGTAAATTATAACCCAGAACCTCTTACCTCTGTTACTCTTATTTTGGTGTCAACAGGACAGTGATGTCTTTGGCTGATTCACTGAAATGAGAGTTAACAAAAAGGATATTTCATGTGAAAATGCTATAGTGAGTTCCCTCCATGCCAGGTTTATATCTGTACGTTTGGCCCACACTCTCTTTCTTTTGGCCTGCCATGGCATTTGACAAGCTTCTCCTTATGGTCTTTCTGTCAGAAAGGTGTCCTTCCTTTTAAATTTATGCTCACAAAATGAATATGGATGTTTTTTGACATCAGCAAATTAATACAATTACTGTTACAGAGTGTTGTTTTAATTATTTTGATTTTTTTTTTTAAGATTTAGAATGTAAATTTGCTATAAAATATAATACATGTTAATGTAATGTCATTTTACATAACAACAACATTATGACCCACAGCCCTCCACCCAGAGTGGGAAAGAATTTGGGCACCACTGCTTAAGAGGAACCAGATGGAGCTACTTCATCTCAGGAGGAGCACTCGCTGCAAATCAGCTGCTCCTCTGTCAACACAATTAAATTAATTTCTAAAATTAAGTTACTTAAAAAAGATTTAACAATGACCAAACATTACCCTAAATGGTGAAAAATATCAACCCTTTATGAGACATTTGTTGAAGTGAAAGTGAGGACCAATACTGACAGTTCTGTTAGAGGAGGATGTGTATTGTGGAGCTGCTGCCTCTCTTCTGCTCTCTCTGCTCAGATTAGCCTGAGGGGAGCACAGCATCACTTCTTTGTTTGAGCACATCTCATGTGGTATGTCTAGTACCACTGTCATCTGAGTAGTGTGGTCAGTAGTCCGACTTTCACTGAAATATTCAGCACCATATCAGGCAATTTTTGAAAATATAATGATGCTGTATTGGATATTCACTGTTACCACAGGCCACAGTGCAGCACAAACATCTCAGACCAAAACAAATACACACTTTTAACACACAGCATCTGGACACACACTGCTCATAAAACTCTGTTAAATATGGATCAAAATTCTGTTACTGTATTGCCTATATATCACCTGAATGTTTCCAGAAACATATTTTAGTGCACTGTTTAGTTGTAATATGAGAAAGTTACTCATCAGACCACCACGTTGAAAACAGACGCTTGGAGAACAGAGAGAGTCACATGCACAAATATACATCTGCAGCTGGACCGGCTATTAAAACAACAAACATAGAAGCCTAGATTGCAACACACAGAAGGAGTGTGACGTCATTCTTTGCTCAGGATGCCACTATATCTTCTCATCACAGCAAACAGCTATATGCTGGCATCTAGTGAGGCTCAGTATTGTGTTTGGCTGAACATCAGTAACGAGATAAAAAAAATATTTTTGTAGGCAGCTGATATCAACCATTTAAATAAGTATTTGATCCATGTGGATGTGTAAACAGTCTGATATGTAAATGATCATAATTATACCAATTAAACCACAATGTCATGGATTTAGTGGATGCTTTTTGAACAGGCATCTAGTTACAACTCTCCTTAAATGATCCTCAGATTTTGTCAAAATCTGGAGACATTTACACTCAAAACAATTACCAGTTTATTAGGTGCACCTTGCTAAAACTAATTCAGTCTAATACAACAGTCCTAGACACTCTGATTTTAGAGAGGTGTTAATTACGAACCAATTTATGTCACTAAATGTAGGCTAAATAACAGAAGCACCTCTCTGTATAATGCAATACAGTTAAACAGCACCACAAACTACATGATACGTCTCTAAAATAGTTTCAACAGAAACAGAACATTATAATCTTCATGAAGGGTATATTTACTACAAGACTTTATAAGACTGCACTATCTAGGTGTATGGCAACTGCATACAGAGTAGGGTCTGTGTGTAGTGTCTATATTATTTGTGGGGATATGTAAATAAACATATAACTGTGACAACTATTATTTGTCTCTCTAAGTCAGTTGGTCTTGCAGCTCAAAGTCATGTGGTTCACCTCAGAAGGGTTTCTCGGGTCCTTACTATTTATTGTAAAATATGGACATAAAATTCAGTTATCCGCTACAGCTGACTTGTTGTCGGTGGACTGGGGGCTTTGCTACATTTTTCTGTTATTGCCGTGGTTTGTGTGTTTCCCCGCACCATTTACATCTGTGAAGCCCAGAAATACATATCTTTTATCTCTAATACTCACTAGAGAAGTACTATATCATCTGTACTCATCGTCATGAGCTGTTGTATGATATGAAAGCAGTATGATGAATGTCACCCTCATTCACTATAAATATACACTACTTCAGTGCAGCATAAACAAGATGAGTCCTTCAGGGTTGCAACTAAAGATTATTTTAATTACTGATTAATCTGTTGAACATTTTCACTAATAATCAATTAGTTGTTTGGTCTATAAAATGTCAGAAATGGTGAAGAATGCTGGTCATTGTTTCCCAAAGCCCAAAGTAATGCCCTCTTTTGTTCACAACCCAAACATATTCAGTTAACTCTCATGTGACTAAACAAACCAGAAAATATTCACATCTAAGAAGCTGGAATCAGAGAATTTGGACATTTTCCCCCCAAGAATTAGTCAAAATTATTAACCGATTACCAAAATAGTTGGCAATTAATTTAGTAGCTGATAACTAATACATTAATCAACTAATCTCATAGCTCTAGAGACTTTAATAATCCAAAGAGGACTGTTTAATCTGTATCTTTGTTTTGTTATCCTTGTCCTGTTTTTTCTCAAAATTATCTAATTTTCATTTTTGTAACGCAGGAGGAGGCACTGAGGTAGCAGCTCGGGCTCTCAGTCTGCCGGACCTGAACGAAGCTCAGGCCCCGTCCCTCCCCGCCAGTCTAGAGAGCCAGGAGCGCAGCACCATGGAGCAGGAGATCAGCCAAATCGACCACATGATCGACGACATGGAGATGAAAGTGAATGTGCTGCGCTGGATGGTGGAGCCCCACGGGCCCCAGTACGCAGACCCGCTCAGCAGCACGGACAGCGCCTCCCTGGCTCTGCTCTCTGTGGACGAGGAGCAGCCTGGATACCAGCCACTGTGTCAGCGCAGTCAGATCTTTGCGTTCTTAGTGCTGTTTGCTATTGTTTTGGTGGCAGCCACGTTATCTGTCTGTATTGTCTTGTTCTCATGAGCAAAAACCTTAAAACACTCAACTTATTTTTTTTATGTAAAACCTCAGCAATGCTCAGTAATTCTGTAAAAAAAACTACTGCAAGTACAGTAGTTTTCTCTTAGATGCTCTTTACAAAAAAGGTTACATTTTGGAATAGCAGTTAAAATATCTACTACACTGTAAAAAAAAATTACACAGGAATATAATGAATCAAATCATCTTTTAAAAAGAATACTTATCAGATAAGTATAAGTAAGATAAAATAAATACAAGTTTTATTTATAATTATTATTTATAAGTTAATTCAATTTAATTCTTTTGTATTTATTTTAAGAACGCTTCAGAACGTATAACTTGAGGTCCTTTTTACTTAAAATGATGAGTTGAATGAATTAATCTGTACATTCAATTAAGTTTCTAAAGAAACGTAGTTCTTTGTGTGAAATAAAGAACCAAATTTTCAAGCTGAAAAAAAAAAAGTAAAAGGAAATCCAATTTGTTTGTAATGTTCATCTGAGTGACTGAAGAGTTGTTGGTTCAACTCAATATCTTGAGCTTATTGAACATGTTTTATAAACTACAACTGAATTGATATCAAGTTTATTTAAGTTTATCTGCTTTGAATCATTACAAAATTACCTCATCTTGTCTTTTCAAATTCAGTCAACTTCAAATTTTAAGGCGGCCCGGACACAAGCTAAAATAAATAATTGCAATAATAATGAAACTATTTTCAGTTCACTTTTACAGTGTAGTGCATAAGATCACGTGTCTACTAATAAATCTGGATGCAAACCAGTTTGCCATTTAATGCAGTGAATCTGAAGCTGCCATATATTTTGAAATATCTTTGTTGAACAAAGTGACAATAAAAACACATGGTTGCCAGTTAGAACTGAAAAAAATATGATATAGGACATGTTGTTGATTTTATTTATTCAACTGTAAAAAGATAACTTATATTTTCCCTTTGTTCTGTACAGTACATTTTCCTGACTAGTTTGTGATAAATGAAAGGAACAATTTCTGATTTTAAAAAAAGAAAGACAGATAGGTGCTGATGCTTTGTAGATGATATACTGTAACAAGCAAAATATTCACTTCCAATGACTGAAGCTTTTTTGATTGTGTATATAATCTGTGCTGTAGAGAACTGACGCTGTATAGTTATGCATTATAAAAGAATCACCTTTGAGATGACACTGTGTTGTCTTCTGTTCCTTTGTACTGATTAGCACCTTGGCAAAGCACTAAAAAAAGTGCTTGGAAAGAACTGGGAATTTTTTTTCATCAACTTTGAAACAAATAAATACAGTTTGAATCTATTCAAGTCTGCAAAGCTCAGATGGCTTGTGAGACACTGTATAACTATGGGCCTAACCGTATTAGATCTTAAAGGTAATCACTAATACAGGCAATGAGAGGGTTAAAGTCATGCTGAGCAGCTGCTCTTTTAGCTGGTTTGACCTGTTTTTTTTTTTCAGCCTGTGACTTTTAGAAACGACTTTCAGAAACATGCAAAGTTGCCCCTTTCCTGCCTTAGTACAGCTTCTGTCTGCAGACTGACAACTCACTCATACCCGCTCTGACAAATTATTATACAAACCTTATACAAGGTGAGATAATGTAATGGTTTGTATGACGCTTCAATAGACAAAATGTAAGTAAAACCACACCCCTATTTAGTTATAGCTATTTAGTATGTTTTTTCTGCTTTTCTGTATGTTTTTCTAAAATATGAATAATGCAGCTTTAATATAGGAGGCTGCAGTCTGGATATTAGTAAAGATGACTTTTGTTGAATTTATTTTTTTCACTCTATAATGATCAAGAGCTGCAATGATTGATCAAATAATCAGATATTAATTGATTATTAAACTAATCACCAACTATTTGATAATCAATAAATCTGTTTTAAAGGTAATTGTTTAAAGGAAAAAAAAATCTAAATCCAGCTTTCCATCTTCTTAAATGGGAATATTTTCTGGTGTCTTTACTCCTCTATTACAGCCATTTGAATATATTTAGTTTGTGGACAAAACATTTGAAGACATCATTGATTGTTAGGTGCAGCATAATGATCACAAGAAAAATACAGTATTTTGTGATTTTGATATAACCAGCTTGTTTTTTTTATTTGACAGCTCAAGAGATGTGATTCATAATCACCAGCATATAACCAACAAAGTGATTTTTACATCACGATAAACTGTGATAAACAAATTATTCACCTGATCATGAATAAACAAAACTTATGTTTAGATGACAAAATAAGAAATCCCTTTGTGACAGTATACTTTCAAAACAATGAAACACTACATTAAAAAGCAAAAATACTGTACATACATAACACCAAGAGGGTGGGGAATTTATAAATATAAATTATAATATTCAAGGAACAACCCCAAGTAACTCATTCATTAGAGGTAACACGTGCTCACCCTTAATTGTGTTACAATAAACGAATGGTACCCTGAGTTGTGCTGATTTTTAAGAACTACATAAAACACACTGTTATCTGGTCGTGAGTTTTATTTTGAAGTGTAAGACCGGACGTTTGGGAGTTCCTTGTTTTTTATCTCTGCCTCTAACTTGACGGTAGTGCGTATAAGGGCGTCACATAAGTAGGTGAAAGTACAGATAGTACAACCTTGCTGCTCTCCGAGCACAATGGTGCTTAAACAGTGTCATTCGCGACTCAAACGTTTAGGGGTCAACAACCCAGAGAAGTGGTGTGACCTTTCTTTTAATCAAGACAGAGTCGGCTGTTCTGTACCATCGCAATCGATCATTTCCGCAGGCTTGACGAGTGAGACAGCAGTAAACACATCACGGTGTGTTCAGTGTATCATCATTCCACCTTTCATCAACTCTGGGAAGCCGCTATGGAGAAGGAGGCGAGCTCCTGGACTGAATGTCATGCATCTTTCTGCGGGCACACACATGTCAACAAGAGGTAACTGGTTCTCTTTTCTAAATGGTGTAAATATGGCATCTAGGTACACGACAGATGTCAAAAAGCTACTTTAATCCCAAAATTGTGCTTAAAAGCAGTGGCACAGCATCCTACATGAGTCACCTTTTTTTTTTCTTTAAAATAAAATAAAAAATCTAATATAGACACTTGCTCTTTAGAATACCCCACGCGACATTTTCATTTTCAATTTCAGTCTATTCTTATCAGCCAAAGTCAAAGCTAGTTAGACCTGTCATAGTTATTGTCCACATGGGGTCACTTGATGCGTCTGTGTTTTTTTGAATGTCAAAATAAAAGTCTTCTTCAGACTAAAACACCATCTCAGTTTAGGGTTTACTTATATGGAAGCCCATTTCTGCCAATGTGATGAAAAAAAAAAAGATCCTGCAAGTCACTGTAATGAACAACTTTTGTAGTATCTCAAAATAACGAGAACTCTTCTCAAAATAATGACATTAATAATAATAATTAATAATATCTTTTTTTAAAAGATATGTCATTATTATGAGATCCTAACTGATGATTTTGAGATACTAAGTTGTTATGGTCACATATTAACTCATTATTTTGAGATACTGAGTCATTATTTTGAGATATTAACTCATTATTTTGAGATACTAAGTCATTATTAGAAGATATTAAATCATTATTTTAAGATATTAAGTCATTATTTTGAGATACTAAGTCATTATTTTAAGATATTAAGTCATTATTTTGAGATACTAAGTCATTATTTTAAGATACTAAGTCATTATTTTGATAGTTTCTTCTGACTTCTGCAGTTCCAACTGTGTAACCCTCAGCTCAGATATTTATTTAAAACCAGACCCCGTTGCTACATATTTTCAATAAACCTTTGCCCACATCCAACATTGTATTTACATAATATGCTGTATGGCCTCCCATTTTTCCAAGTGTGTCACCACGACACAGTGTTATTGTTGTGTTTTTGAATACGAGTGTTTCATAAAGTGGTTGACATTTGTGAATTTGGTTTAACCTGTCCTTCCCCACACACATTGTCTTTGTTGTTATGCACTTGCATGCCCAGAAATAAATCTTTAACATATGAATAAATTAATAATCTTGTTTGAGACCACTCCTATGAGCTTCAGTTTCTGTAATATGCCGGACAAAGGCCCATGAATCGAACTCATTGTACTGTATCTCTAATAAACTCAGTGCTGACAGTGTGCTGGAATTCATTGTTTTCTTTTACTACTTATATAAAACACCAAATATGAGTATGGGCTATACATGTGTATATAAGTTAGGGTTTCAAATTTTGTGCATTATTATTAACCGATAGATGAACACGATAACAATCAATTAATGAATCAATAATAATTAGTAACTTTTTTCCCAGTTGAAGTCATATTTGAGCAATTCTAGTGGCACATTAGTGATGTGAAACATTCTTTCACACAAACAATTTAACCAAACAGAATAATAAAATAATGAGACTCTCACTCAAAATGGCTGCTCTTGTCCTGCTGTACTTCTGCTTATCTATTAAGTAACTATTAATCTACTTATTCAACAGACGGCTCCGCCAAGCAATGTCAAATGGGGCTGAGTTACTCCCATTTCTAGACTAACAGGTTAGACCAAACCAAACTGTGATCTCTGGAGAAATGGTACACAAAAGACATGCATGATCCATTTGTACGTTTTTAATCTGTTCAATTCTTAACAGTGATTAATCAATTAATATTTTATCAGTACCTATAAATATTAAATTCTAAATGTTTATTGTTCAAGCTGTTCATAAACACACCAAAAAAATTGTTGACTGTCTCATTTCCAGGACACTAAATACCAACGTTGTGGGTGGGTAAAGCATCCAGAGCACAGCAAAAATAATGAGAAAATGTGAAAATACAGGAAGGAGGCAGAGAAGATGCAGCCACCACCACACATTTCTAGTGGGATATAAGTGGTGATTAAGAGGGATAATGTTTATATGAGTCTATACATTTTTTTTCTAAGGAAAATGCTGCATATTATCTTTTAATAAATGTATAATCTATATATGAATTATATATGACAGTGTATAAGTATTGTAAATGTAAATATGTGAAAATAAAAGATGTGGATAAATCTAAGAAAGCATTAATTACAGTTATAAAATTATTACAAATTACTGTACATTAATAACATTTTTAATTTATGTCATTAATATGTGCATATACTATATTGTTGAAATTAAGGGCTCATGTTAGAGCTGCACAATTAATCACAATCGCAATAAACTGCAATATGGGCAAGTGCAATATCCAATAGAAAAAGGAAAAATGTGTGTGAAAACAGCATTATAATGAGGGACTGTATTCCTTGTATGGATTCCTTGGATAATCGGTGTCATCCTCGATGTCATTGATTTCAGAGCTGAGTACCTCTGTCACAGTCTTCCAACATGATTTGAACCAAACAGCAGATCTACCATCGTCTGAACGCGGGAAGCTGTTTTTTGACACACACGCGGTGGTACGACTCTTTGAGGAAAATGGTCAGGCTTGTTTTGTTACTTCAAAAAAAATGTCACAATATTACTCTCCTTTGTTAATAAGAAGCTGCTGATTTCCCTCATAACTCAACTTTTTCCGTCAACAGGCTTCACTACTCAGCAGGCTGAGGTGATGGTTAAAGTGCTGGTGAGGATGACAAGCTCTAACATGGAGGTCATCTATACTGATATGGTCACCAAAGTGCAGCAGGTGAGACTGTAGGATTGTGTATCGTACATTTACTGTAAGCACTGAGTCAGCGTGTTTGTTTCTTCTCTGTGCATTGCCCAAAGGCCCCTGTAAAGGTCACTGAACCGAGGTTATTTTGTTTCTCCTCCTCAGCACATTTATGTCAAACATGTCAATAGCAGCACGTTAAAATAATAAACAAAAATATACTGATAGCCTCGGTACATGGGGCGCACTCTGAGCTACAGAGGCGCTCCAAGAATATGATTTAGAAAAAAACATTCAAGAAGTTAGTATCCTTTGTTTCTCTTGCCTTCTTTTGTGTCCAGATTAGTAATTTTCTTGGCTGTACTAAATCGTCATCTTTAACTTTTTGTATTGGGTGTGTGATTTTGCCAGGAGATCATGCTGCAGCGTGTGATGTCTCAAATAGCGGCGGTAAAGAAGGACATGATAATCCTTGAGAAGAGCGAGTTCTCTACTTTACTGGCAGAGAATGAGGTAACACCCCGTTTATCAGCAGGCTTAAAGGACCGGTGTGTGAGGGGATTTATTGGCAGGAAATATAGCAGAAATGGAATGTAATATTCATAAGCAGGGTTGTGTCAGATTGCTTTGAAATGTTGTCAGTTACTGAATACAAATTACACGGCAGTTTGTGTAATTAAGAACATGATTCATTGGATTTTAAAAAAAAGAAATGAGTACTTTTGGATTACTTAAAAATCAGACATTGACAGTATACACCAGTCAAATCAAAATGTAAAAAAATAGACTAAAAAAAAAGACACAGCAAAAAAAAAAAAATCAGTCACAAATATTCCAACTTATAGACAGAATATATTGAAGCTAGTGTTTAATTGACATTTTGGTCAAATATAACAGCTTTTGACATTTAAATGGTCAAATCAGTCATCTGAATTAAAAACAAAACGCACGATTAATATAAACCAGACAATTCAACAAATATTTATGTGGAAGACTATATGATATTCTTGCTTCAAGTTTCCTTAAAGAAGGAACATGAACGACTCTATGAACTGTACACTTTGTCTGTGTAAACATTTTTCTTATTCTTCTGTGTCTTCTTCTCAATTTGAATTTCAAACTTAACATTTTCATTATTTGAACATTTCCTCCAGAAACTCAAGATCCAGTTATTGCAGCTCAAGGTCCAACTGGCTGTAAGTGGTTATTCTGATCTACTCCAATCCGTTTATATCCAAGTTTTATGGTAGACGTGTTCTTTTAGAAGTGTTTTATTATCTTTCTTTCATTCAAAAGGTATTTATTTACCGATAGTTTTGTTGTGACATTATTTTGTGTATCTCCTTTGCAGGATGTCATGAATAAAGTGCGCTCAGACACCCTTTTGGACATGAATTTGGAGAAAAGCCGTGTAAAAGAATTGGTAAGTGGGCAAGAAAAATTAAATAAGTGTTGTCTGTTGACTGTGCTTTTTAGCTTTTTTAAAAATCTTACTTAGATTTGATTAAAGTCAAGATTACTTAAATGTCAAAACGTATTTCTTTTTAAAAATGACACCTTTCATGTCATTGAATACAATACACTGTTAATGCAGCTGTCAGCAGGTAGTAATTAATTGTAATTTATATGAAAAAATGCTGAATTCAAGGAATAATGCAAACTACAACCCAAAGTCTTCACGAGCACATCAGTGATGTTTGAAATGTACTATTTTATAGAGAGGTGGGACAGGGACACTACTACACATAAACTGTTAACCTGACAGATCATTCCTTGTATTTCTCCTCTAAATAAAACATTATTTATCATTTTCAGAAAGCAGACCATGAGCGGAAGCTTCTAGAAACACGAACTGACATAATGGAAATGGTTTGTATAAGTGCAGCACACCTACAGCAGGTTCCCTGTCCTATCATACCTAATTTTTAGATCATGGTAATCTACATGATGTACAATCACAGCAGGACAGACACTGATACGTTACTGTTCTACTATACAGTATCCTGTTACTGGATAACCCAGTATATTGTTCCCCATGTTTCTTATTGCTTTATTAAAGTACAACTAGAAGCACATTGCTTCTATTTCAGTCTATAAAGTTTTTTTTAACTGTCTGTTATAAAGATCTGCTAAGTCCTTTTTTTCATGTCTGTCAAATTTCTTTTTTCTTTTTTACAGAATGCAGAGCAGGAACGTCACTTAACCCAGACCAACATGAAAATAGACACTGAAGTGGCTGGTTTGAAAACCATGTTAGAGTCTCATAAGCTAGACACAATAAAATACCTCGCAGGTAGGACATGGAACTTGTGCATTGTTTTCATGTAGAATCGGTATTCATAGACTTAGAAGTCAAATAATTTGAAGGTTTTTTATTTTTTTTTTATTTTATTGAAGTGGGAAAGAAAGTTTCTAAAGAGGGGTCTTTCCATTAGGGAACTGTAAACCCCCACAGAAAAGACTAAAAATGCAAAATGATTTCCTTCATACGTTGATTGCAGTAGATGTATTTGTAATACTGAGCATCTTATTCCTAAAGGCACAACTGGTGCAATTTCAAAATTAAAGTGTTATTCCTTTAAAACTTATTCAATACATTAAGTTGCTAATTTTGACAGTCTTGGTTTAAACTTGAGGAAGCTGAATTTTCAAATTTCAAACATATGGCAGAATAAAAATTAAATAAACAATCTATCATTGTGACTTATTGAAGTAAGCTGTCTTATGATTGACCTGTTTGTTTTTTTCTCTTTTTTACAGGTTCAGTGTTCACTTGTCTCACTGTGGTGTTGGGGTTTTATCGTATTTGGATGTAAACAGGACTATGACAATGATTATAGTATAAAACCTGGTAATACTTGAACTTTCAATGCATCCTCTGAATTGACCAACAGTTGGAGATCAAATCTATGTGGAATTTGCACTTATTAGTGCAATCTTATTCTTTTCTCAGAAGTAGAAGTTATGGTAGAAAGGCTCTGTCGCCAGATTACTGGTGGACATTTTGAAATAATGAAATTTTGACTTGACTTAAATTATGTAATCCCCCCAGGGCTGAGGCTTTTGTGTGTTTTTTAACTTTTTTTTAGCTACCCAACATTATTAAAATTAAGTTAACAAATTAAGTTTTGGACAGTTCAGTTTTATTTGGATGGAAATTTACTGTTCCCTAAATAAACTGTCCATTCAAAAAATGTTGTGAAGACAATAAAATACTGACGTGTTATTCAGATCATGCTATTTGAAACTGAAGTTAAATGTATTGTATTTATTTTGTGTATGTATATATCAAGCTGTAGATATTGGAGCAGTCAGTGTGACTCATGGCCACTCCACTATATTATCACAAGTATTAACTTGTATCTATCATTCTGCCTTGTGGTTTCAGAAATGTTTTAACATGACTGATTAACTGGTGTTTTTTGAATAAAATGAATTGTCAACCAATTGAAGCTTTGTCCACTGTCTTATAATTTTGGTGATTTTGTGTGGAGATATATTTGATGGTGCTGTTGTTGGGAACTTGTCACAGTCATGTCAATATTCCTTTATTCAGCTCTAGATTAATCTCATAAGTCTTACTTAAACACATCTTAATTTGCTGTATCTCCTCTGGGTTGCAAAATATAATGATCCTTAATGGATTAAAGAGTAAGTACCATTATATGTGACTGACTTTTGTAACTGAACCTGAAAATGTGAGTCACCTTTAGTAGTGGTGGTGGTATTAGTTTCTGAATAATGTCAGGATTGAGTAGAGGAGAAATGTTAGTTGTCTAGAGGTAAATAATGCCATAAAATAAACAGTCAATACAGTAAAGCAAGTCAACCTGTCAGTTTGCCCTGGCTTTTATTTTGAAAACTCCTTTGAACCGGAAGTGTTTGCCCAGTTATTACAGACCGTGTACCGGACTGTTCGCACGTGTGTTGCTGTCAAAGAAGCGTTTATCCGTCAAAAACTACATGCATGACATTGAAGTTTACATGTATGTGATAATGCACGTGCACGGCGCGTGTTGTAAATGATAGCTTGCGATGACTGAGGTTTTAAACAAAGACGTCTGGAGTCAAACCAGCTAGCGGCTAAGCTAACTTAGGTAAGATAACGTTATGGAAGCTCGGTAACATTAAATTAATGGAGTGGTTAACCGTCAACAGTATATTTTACCCGATGGGTGTAAGAAAATACGATCATTTCCCATTGGCGATGTTGTAAAGTGGTTACATTGTTAGGCTTTATTTATTCAGTAGTTCCTGAATGTAACTATGGTTATAGTTGGGTGTGTTAATAAACTTGACTTTAGCACAGCGAAACGTATTATTTGTTGGCAGAATGAACCATTAAGTATGTCAGAAATGTTACATTTTCATTAGCTTGGTTCTTGCTGTAATCCAGTTTAATTCTGTGTTTTCAGGCACTGTTGAGTGTTTCCTGCGCAATAATGGCTGATGCGTTCAGCAGCAGCTCGGAAAGTGTAATTCAGCGGGTGGTGGATGTAACAGTGAAGACAAACACCCCTCTGGAAAAACTTGAAGAGTTGTATCAAATAAAGAAGACCTGTGACTTCATCACTGAGCGTCAATTTCAAAAGGTGAGGATCTTTTTTTTTTTTTATATTCATAGTCATGTCATCGTGACATAAGTAAGTCCATTGGTATCAAAAACTTTCAAAGACAACACAATTCTTGTTAAAAATAACAGTTCTTCGATAAGCTCTTTGACAAGTGTGTCTAACATGGTTCATGCCCACAGGTTGCTCTGCAGTTTCCCGATGAGCTGCTGGTGGATTCAGTTGCAATAGCAGTGGAGATCGAGAGAAACTGTAATGCCAAGCCATTCATTTTGGGAGATACATCCTATGGCAGGTAACTTGAGTGAAGTCTCACTTGGTTTCATAATGCACACATATGTTCATGCAAGGTTAGGTGAAAAATCCCCCCAATCAGTGCCTAGTGATATGATTACAGATGTATCTGACAAAGACAATTTATAGGCATTTTATTTCCATGTGATACCTAAAAAATATATACAAATATTGTGACCGATAAATTATTGGCTGATAATGAGGAATTTATATTGTTCTTTAATATTTTGATAATGAGGTTATAGCCAACAAATATCTGCTATAATAATAATATTTGATTTGATAGATTGTGTCAAAGCATTTAGGCAAAATGTTCAACATAGCCTAAGTATATTTGTTACATTTTTCTGATAAACTTGAAAAACTAATTGAACATTTGAAGAGTCAGAACTGTCCTTTGCTTTTGTTGTAATAGTCACGCCAGTTAGATTTGGTTCAGTCAGAGTTATGAGATGTCAAATCATCCATATGTGTTCACTTCACCTTAGCCTTTCTTACCCTCGAGTTTGCACAAACTACAGGTATATGAACTTTTTTTTAAAATACAAAGATGTGAAATTATCCATTATCTTATCGGTATGGGCCACAAGAAGCAGATAACTATAAGTTATAGGCGCATCCCACTATTTCCAAACTTCCAAATCCAGCACACAAATCAAATGATATTTTGAATTTAGAATAGATTTAGTGAGGAAACTTTTGGCAGTTTTTATTTACATTTTTTGGATGATGTATTATTCATAGGCTACATGCCTTAGTACAGTTGCTTATTGAACTTGAAAAATACTAGCTTTTGCTGCTATACTTTTATATTTTTCTGTTTAAGCACATATTGTTTTAATTTACTCAAGGCTGTTTCAAAGCAGGATGCAGTTTAAATGTTTTATGCAATTTAGCTTGCCATTTGTTTCATAAAGTTGTTGCATTCATCACTTTTGTTGAATTCTGTCATGCAGTTGCTGTGTGGATGAGGTTGCTGCAGAGCACGTCGGGGCCGACTGCATTGTGCACTATGGCAGCGCGTGCCTCAGCCCGTCGAAAAGGCTGCCGCTGATGTACGTCTTTGAGAGAAGGCCGGTGGATCTTGAGAAGTGCACTTCTGCCTTCAGAGAGCTCTACCCTGACACACAGAGTCACATCATTCTCCTCTACGATGTCAACTACGTTCATGCCATAAGTAAGGAATTCCACTTGGCCCCACTGTATGAAAGAGGATCAGACCATTATATATTTATGCCATTATACTGGGCTGGTATTCATGTTTATTTGATCATTCAGCTCTATAATTGCTGTGTGTAATTCTTCAGGTTTGGTAATAGTTTCTTCTCAGTGACTGAATTCTACATGTTTTTATTTTTTCAGGTGATCTTCAGACAGTTCTCTCAGCAGAGTATCCAAACCTTGTCATCTCAGAGCTTGTTGTTGAAGGGGAGCAGTGTTACAGTCACGGCTGGATTAAAACACGAAGTGATGACACCTGTCTGTCAGAACAGGACAACAGCCAGGTTATTTATCAGTTTGGAAGGCAGTTCCCCCTGAAAAGTGGGCTAAGCATAACAGATTACAGTATGTTCTTTATCGGCCAGGAGGGAGCAACCCTGAGAAACTTCATGATGACTTGGAATCGGTGCTCATTCTCTTCTTTTGACCCCATGAGAATGATCGGGAGGACTGAATCAGTGAGCATCAACCGTACACTGATGAAGCGATATTACGCCATTGAAAGGGCCAAAGATGCCAATGTGGTCGGCATCCTCGTCGGCACACTCGGGGTGGCTGACTACCTTAACATCATTGAGCAGCTGAAGGAGACGATCCACAGAGCTGGCAAGAAGAGCTACATGTTTGCCATGGGGAAACTGAACGTGCCCAAACTAGCAAACTTTCTGGAAATTGACATTTTTGTGTTGATTGCGTGTCCCGAGAACTTAATGCTGGACTCAAGTGAGTTCTATAAACCTGTAGTAACACCATTTGAGATGGAGGTGGCCTGCAACAAGAAGAGGGAGTGGTCGGAGGAATATGTCACAGACTTTCGACATCTCCTGCCAGGTCAGATTGGGACTTATTCACATTAGAAATTCCATTAGAAATTCTTCTGTTATTCTATTTTAGTGTCTCCATGAAAATGAAGGATTTTGTAAGGGCTGTTTTGGAGCAGGCAGTGAAGACTTTTAATTTTTATCTCACCCCAAATTTATATTGTCAGATGCTCTTATCACCCAGATGTCAGTATGCAACAATGCTATTTGCACCCAGGATAGAATACTTTGACTATTTACATCTGGGTATATGTAGCCTAGTACGGCTGAGACAATCACCCAGGTGTCAGTAGCCAATAATACGCTTTGCACTCGCATGACAGAGACAAACCTAACCAACAAGTTTTGTTTCCTAAACCTAACCAAATTGTGACTGAAAATCTAAGTCTAAAAATAAAGTCCCACTGCCTTTTAGTTTCATAGAGGACTGAAACCCCAGTCCCCTGGGGTGGAATTCAAATTTCAGTCTCACAGGGAAGAGTCCTGCATTTAACTCATTCATCCATTTCAGCCTGTTCTCTTTAGAGTCTTTGTCACTCTTTATAGATAAACTAGGGGGTTGGATGTAAATAGCCAAATAGCTGCAAGGGATCAAATAGTTGTGAATGCTGCAGTGTGTAAAGTGCACTTGGCCATATGCAGAGGACAATGATACTGTTTGAAGGCTATATTCTTCCCACCACAGTCAACAAACTAAAAGGACCAATATATCAGTATTGAGAAACACAAAATGAGGATCTTTAGTAAATTAATTATTATTAGTAATAGTATTACTGTATAGAGATGTTATATTTATAAAATAGTTATGAAAGAGGAACAGCTTGGTCATGTTTGCCATAAATCTGGAAATTTCCAATTCTATTTTTTAACTTGTGCACTGGTGACTACTAAAGCAGCAAAGATTAATCGAGTAGTTGTCAATTATTAATCGGCAACTATTTAGATAATCGATATAATTAAACTTCCTTAAATGTGAATCTTTTCTGGTTAGGATAGTAAACTGAATATCTTTGGGTTTTAGACAAAACAATCAAGAAAATAATTAACAGATTAATTTAACAATGATGTTAATTGCAGAGAATATTATGGCCATTAATAGATTTTATATGTTTTAAGGTATGTTACACCATCTGAAAGTCTCTATGATTATCCTGTTTTAGTTATTAATGTTGAGAGGATTTGTAGCAACTCTGCACAACATTTGGAGATATTAGGGGAAGACAAGGCATGGATCAGAAGAGAAGACAAAAAATGATTGAAAAGTGAAATATAAGACCCCACCCTGCTCTCCCATCTAAATATTTATCAGCCAAACATGTTGAGCCTATTGTATTTTTTAAGCACCAGTAGCTTAATGAAGGCTATTTAAGATTTTTCTGGTCTCATCTTATCTTTTTTATGTCAAACTTTCACCAGGTGGACAAAGTCATGTGCCTTTGGCTGATCAGCAGGAGGACGACGATGAGACTGACATGTCTTTAATCACCGGAGCTCTGCGAAGCCACAATCTGTTGCTCAGTGAGCCTTCAGAGTCCTCATGTGGTTCCTCTGTGGTCCTCAGGAACCAGACGATGACTGTGGCCAACACTAACTCAGCTGGTGTGTTCAATAATACATTATTTGCTTTAATACATCCAGAAGTTTATTGTAGAATTTTACACACACATACAGTAATCTTTACACCTTGTGCATGTAAGCGTTTCTAAAAACAACAAATCAAATACAATATATATTTCTGCTTTCTCTTTCCAGCATCTTTCCTGGCAGAACGAAGCTGGCGTGGCTTAGAGCAGAAGTTGGGAGAGACACCTGTCGTGAAGGCAGGAAAGGGCAGAAAGGGCATAGCTATCGCCTATGAAGAGGAAGGAACATCATAACATAATTTACCAGTAATCTCACAGCATCTCCACCTGATTATTAAATAATGCATATATCATAAAAATGAATAATACTTGTAATCACTGGAAACTCTAATAATTCAATATTTTCATACATTTACACCAGATTTCACAAGTTTTTTTTCCTCACATAACTTATTAAATCACAGAATGTCACCTATGATCTTGTCCAAACATTACAACTTGTCACAACTGTCCAAAGGTATTGTCACCATGTGACAAACTAAGTTTGACAAAAACTGCTTATAAATGTATTATAAAATGGTTTTGGTAGCCTGTACCTGACCACTTTTCAGCTTTGGCCAGTTATCTGTATTACTGGCTTGAGTATATTTTCTGTTTACATTTATTTATTTAAATCACTGGCCATTCACTGGAACTTCTTCCACAAAGGCTGCAGGAAATATACCAGTATTCCCATTACACTGCCCCTCCAACCAATCCTGGTTAACTAAAAAAAAAAAAGAAGAAATTAAAATTAGAATCATATTTGAAACAAATTCCAGTATTTCTGTTTTTTTTGTGGGGGAGGGGGTATACTGTATGTTTTACCTTTAGAGATGAATGTGATTTTATCGCCTTGCTGAAAATTGAGATCTTCTGGATTTGATGACTCATAGGAATGAAGTGCCACATAGTGAATTTCATTCTGTGGCTTTCCATCGGTTTCCTGAAAACAACAAAATGCACATAGATAATCATTTTCTGCTCTTTTTTTTCTGGAGTGTCCTCGAATTCATGTCTGTCTGTCATGAACTGGTGTACTACTGTTGTTGTACTTGACTGCAGGAACATCATGATGAAGATGAAACGCATCTTTTTGACTCTGACTGATGAAGACACAGTAGTGTCGAAATGTAAGTCTTTTTGCACAATTAAAGGCTAAAAATCAGTCAGTCTGCTCCAGTCCTTTTTCCCTTGGATGTTGCTATCTTTGTACTGAGAAGCACCTGATTCAGATGCATATTGCTGGTAGATTCGCAGAAAAACCTATTACATCTGTATGAGGTCTCAGTAGTTTCAATGTCGCTGATAAAATTGAAATTCTCTGGAAATACTTGACTACCAAGTTCTTAAAAGTAATAAGCAGGTTCCATTCATAAATATCGGTACCATCCTAAGACTGCACAACCAAAACACAATACCAAAAATTTGTGAGGCCAGCATGCACAGCAACAGATCACCACTAAACTTACCTCTTTGGTGGTGCACCACAGGGTGATGCGCCTGCCACTGGCGCTACTCCACACACTTTCCATTTCTGTGTCGGCATTGATTACACTTTGTCCAGCTGCCTCGGAGGTTAAACTAAATCGAACAAAAGGATTGGATTTTGGACTCTTTCAGTAACACAATACACCAATTAACCTGGATCTTTTGTTTAAAAGTGCGCCATACCTCAAGGTGATGGCAGCAGGAGGGAGATTTAGTTTCTTACTGATTTTCTCAATCAGCATTGCATAGGGAGACCCAGGAGGTACTAAGACAGCAAAGGTGAATGTGAATCGGACTTTGACAATATACGAATTGCCGGTGGTCTGTGCTTCCTGGCATTAATGAAAGGATACATCAGAAATTACAATAAAATCCACCCTAAAACACATCATGTTGGCATACTGTGTGGTTTAGAGGTCTGTCATTCATGGGCAGGACTGGACAAATGGAGGATTTGACTTTACATACCTTTGGCTGTGTGTCTCCACTGCTGTTAGCACGAGGAGTAAGACCTTAAATACAAAAACGTTTGTGAAATGGGTCAAACTGTATTTGCAAATTGCTTTTTTTGTGTATCACAGAATTTACGAGAGATGACTAGAGCTTGTCAAATGCAATGGTATTTGGCATCAATTAGCAAATGCTATTATTTTAGTTTGCTGAAACTGTGTGTCAGATAAGTCTACCTTGTTTCCTTTCAGGCCTGGTGGGTGGTTCTCGCGTTGGAGGTGCAGATATTCCCTATCCATGGTTATTACCATTCAATAGATGAGATTCAAAATACAGAAATAAATAAAAATGTAATTGCAATGTACTGTAAAACTTGAACAAACACCACATTTTAGAAACCTGCAGAGTATATGTAGAAAATAAAGTTAATTCCTACCTCATTCTGTTTAGAAGCCAAAGAAATCTCCAAACGTTCCAGGTAATTGTACGGAACAAGTCCTCGCTATAAGTGATATGATAATGATAAATACTCAGTTGACAATAATGGGAGCATGACGTGAATAATGGCGTCTGCATATTTCATAAAAAGAAAAAGTGCCAACTGGAGGTCTTGAAAGATTCACATAAGCATAGAGGTCGCAGATGTACAGATCACATACTCTCTCGTTGAAGATCACAGAAGCCCAGTTGTCGGCACCCTTCTGCAGCACAAACACAATATTTCCGGGAACTACGGCCAACTCATCATTGGTCTCAGGAACAAACTCAAACAGGACAGTGTGTGGTTCTCCCTCTAAAGCCCTGTGAAGACAGGAGACATCCACACGGCATCAAGAGACCTGCTGGCACACTAGTCTTGATTATTACTGTGTAATAATACATTTCTATCCTGTTGTTCTATTGTATACATGTAGACAGTGATTCAACATTTTTGCTTGATGAGGGCAGATTTTTTCCATTTTACACATCTGACATACACAGTGGGAAATCCAGCGTTATGAAATCTTACCAAGTATCAAGGTCAATTGCAAATCATATTTTTCTACATTTTAACTACTAAATAAATAAAATGTGTAATTAGAGAGCATCAAGTTTATACAGCTTTAAAGTGACTACCTTAGAACCTCAGGTTCTTTTGGACGAGTAGGACCGTCTTCGACCTGAAAGTTGTAAACAAAAACACTAAGAATCTGAACAGTAGTATAGGAAACAGTTTCACATGTTACTGATGTGATGCAGCACAGCAATAGTCTTTGAGTTTAAAAAGAAAACAAGCAATAGTTTAATAATGTGGTATTAAATTAAGAGCTCTTGTTGTTAAGTTATGGCAGAAAATGTCATGAATGTCTACATATAATGCAGCTTGTGATACATCAAAGTTTCATTGCATCATGGTCGCCAGTACAGGTTGATCATGGTTAATTCAATGCATCTGAAGTTTTTAAAAATTTCCATATATTTTTCATGTAATGTAACATCACAGGCTAATATCAACATGCTGGTTTCTCTGTTATCTGATTGTATTGTTGTTTTTATTGCCAAAGAGCTCATATGTCACCTGTGGCTGCAACGGAGCAAATCCAGAGAACTCATCCTGAGGAACGACAGAGGCAACAACCTGAAGGCAACAGAGAAAAAAATGTGGGTTAATTATGTCAGATAATTATAGTGTTCTCTCCAAAGTGATCTCAAACATATTCATCTAAAACAAAAAAAAAAAAAAAAAAGCAAGCACACAAAACATCTTAAAGTGACTGACATTTCACTGAGCTGTACTCGTTCCGTTTAATGGCGTTCATGTCACACTAATGAATAATGTAACTGTCACTAAAGCTAAGATGTATCATCAGATAAAGTTTTACCTTAGCTTTGCCCAGGTAATCCTTCTTCTCCAGCTGAGCAACATAGTGCTTGTTTGGTTTAAAAAGCACTTTTGAGGGAAACTCGACCAGCTTGAAAAGCTTCTGTTTCTGTTGGTGAAATTGAATCGCAAGTGATATTAAAATATTTATCATGCATTTTTAACATGAAGGTAAATTCTAATTCATTTGGTGCTATGGCAATGTAAACAAACAGCACTCTCCATGCATTTATGTATATGTATTTGCAAATACAATGGCTGATATAGACCTTTTATATGTTTTATATATATATATGAATATATGTGTTTAATAATCAGCTACTTGCTATTTACATCCGGCCCCAAAGGTTGATTAGTTTGAGTTTGTTTTAATCTGATCTGCTCTGACAAAAATACAATTCCAATGAAAAGATGAATACTTATTATTCTTTGCCATTAACATGATCACAATTAAAGACTAGAACTGCAAGCAGTTATGAACGGGGGCCAAGCCTCCCGCGCGACTCGGCCCCGGGCGTTGCGGAGCCCACGCAACGCAAATGGCTCTATTTCGTTACCAGGAGGCACACCGCCAAGATCTGCTATCGAACGTGGGGTCGCACAAGGCTGCCCTCTCTTTCAGTTCCTCCTATTGTAATGGGAAGAGCAGTGTGAGAGGCTGAATATGTTTGTTGTAAGAAGTCACGCCCGCTTTGACCAAACATCACTAAACTTTACATCCGGCCTCGGGAGAGAGTCCACATTGTGCTCGCCAAATTTTGTGCGAATCTGAGCAACTTTTGTGTCGCTTGATTTTTCTGTTTATAGCGCCCCCTGTTGGCCAATTTGCGCCAAATTTGGCACAGAGTCTCTGGTTGACCTCTGAAACAAGTAATTTGAGTTTCATGTCGATAGCTTTTACTTTGACAAAAATATGCAACGGTATGTGTTTTTTATCTAGCAGAAAAAATTGTGTATTTATAAATAGCGCATGTTTTGGAGTAGCAAAATTCTTTTGATAACTTTTGATCAGGCAAGTCTGGAGATTGTACGTGCAAAGTTTCGTGCAGATGGAGCGTAAACCCTAGGAGGAGTTCGAAAAAGTAGGTTTTAGACCTGTAGTGACTTACAAAGTGAAATATGCTGTAGGAGTGGGCGTGGCCTATGTCAAAAGATGCGGCTTTATTGAGGGAACACGTGGATATAAAGTTTGCGAAGATGTGATTTAAAATGTGGAAGTTACAGGCCAAAATGCGTTTGCGGCCATTATGGCGCCATCTAGTGGAGTAGAGGCACAATTTTTGGTAGGGTTGTTCTGTGTACTATTCTACATATACCCTGTAAATTTCACAGCCCTCAGCATAATACTTGAGCTGAAATAAATGTTTGTTGTTTATCGCATAATAAGCCACGCCCACTTTGACCAGTCGCGATTAACTTCGAGATATGGCCTCAGGAGTGACACAGCATCATACACACCAAATTTCGTAAAAATCGGTGTTGGTGATTAAGAGATATAAATGTCCCATATTTGCAGCGCCCCCTAGTGGCAAACATTAGCCAAATTTGGCTCACACACCCACAGCCACATGACAACCAAGGATCTCAGATTTGGTGTTGTTAGCATTTACTTTGACCGAGTTATGATACTGTTCATGTTTTCATAGCTAGCTAGGAAATTTTATTCGTTAATAATTTGCGCATATTTTGAAAGAACAAAATTCTTTTGATAACTTTAGATCAGGTCCAGCTGACGAACAAATGTGCCAAATTTCACACTGATTGGACCAAACCCCAAGGAGGAGTTCGAAAAAGTAGGTTTTCGAGTTTTCGCAATTTCCTGAAAAAAAATTATAGGCGGAAATGGGCGTGGCCTAGCCCAGGTGATTCAGGACAATTCAGGGAATCTGTGGATATGAGGCTTTTGAAAGTGCGACAAACGGTTTGGGAGTTATAGGCAAAAACGCGTTTCCCTTGTTATAGCGCCCCCTGCTGGTGGACATATCTGATTTTTTGCGTCTGAGGTCCCTGCTGGGGTCTGGACCAACCCTCCAAATTGCACCGCCCTCCCTTGCACGGTTTAGCCTGCAGCACCACTTTTACCAACGGAAAAATAAAAATAATCACGATAATAATAAAAATCTGAACAAAAACAATAGGGTTCCCAGCACCGCTGGTCCTGGGAAACGCGTATGCTTGCATACGCGTCCCCCAGGCCCCGCGGGCTTGGCCCCCTAATAATGAGTAAATGAACAAAATATATTACTGGTAGCTTAAATCCAAACCTTTTGTAATGGGCCCAAGGACTGCGTGTTTTATTTTTATAACCGTGACCACATGTTAACTGACCAGGGTGGATTGCAGAGCTTTGTCGATGACATTGAGTTTGTTGTCTGTCTTGTAGTCGAGAGCCTTCACAAGGTGTTCCTGGGCTTTTTCCCAGTTACCCAGCTGAGCCTGAGCCAGGGCCATGTTGTGGAGAACCTGTAGCGGGAAATATCGATATTGTACTAGAAACTTGTCACTGAAGAATAGTCTTTAGTTGTCTCATAATCTGTAAATGACATTATAAGGAACTTATAAAAATGACTTGAGTCTTTTAAATACTTACCTCGCATGCATATAATTTGTATCTGAGACCCAAGGCTTTGTAATCGATCAGCTGGTTGCCTCTTAGTGTTTTGAAGGTTTGCTGGAAATCACCTAAACTCTCCTCATACCTTTAAATATAAACAATTCAGTTAACTACTGCATATGATAAATCACAGAAATTGTAAAAAAAAAAAAAAAAAAAAAAAAAAAAATAGTGTAGTGATTAGGGGTCAGATTTTATGATAATAAATGCATTAGTGTGTCTGGTGTACATTCAAAAAAATCACAAATTTGGTCATTTTATTGAGATGATCGATGTGTCTTGCCTCTGCTTTTTGTAAAATGTGATTCCTCTTTGAAAGAAGGCGACAGCCAGATGCTCATCCTTTTGAATGCTGCAATCAAACGCCTGAGAAACATGACAAAACACTGTAACTTCCTCTAGAGGAAAAGAGAAACGGTAGCCTCTACTTCTTCTTTCTCAATGACTTGCACTTCAGGCTGCAATATATCACAGAATGACATCTTAGCTTTATCAGCCACATCTAAATAAGATTTTAGTTTTTAACAAGTACAGTAATATTACAAAATACCACAGATATTTGCATGTACTGTTTCGGTTTGCATTTCACCAACGAACATCAGCCATACCTTTTCAGCAGCATCCAGGTCTTGGTTAAGAAGATGGAGACAGCCCATGTCAAAACAAATTTTGGAGTTTGGTTCTTTGATAGAAAGAAAAATCCTGAGTGCCTCAGATAAATCCTCTCTGTCAACACAAGTCGTAGCCTCGTCCCACTGACGCAGAGTGTCCAGAAAAGACATAGTGGCAGGTTAGGAGCTCACCGAGCTACAAACCAAATTAAGGAAGCTCTTCTGATTTGTACCAGGGGGATCAGGAAGTGTGATGACACTGTCATTGTTGGTACATTAATAATACGCCACCACCAGGTTTTAAGGCCCAATGATTGTTGCTTTTTTACCCCATGTGATTCTCTGGTATTTATGTAGCAATTAAAGGTGTGTGTGTTGTGTGTGTGTGTTGGTATACTGTCCCACATCACTTTTTTCCCTTGACATGAATATATCATAAAGGGGGTACATTATTTATTTCTTCAGAGGGACATGATCAGTCTCTGTTTTAAATTGGGGTGCAGAGGGATGCCCAAGCAATTGGAAATGAGTACATACATACAATGAATACATACAATGAAATACCTGAGTATTTTCATTGTATGTTATATTATACTCCTACTCTACTACACTTTGGAGGCAAATATTGTACTTTTTACTCCCCTACATTTATTTGATAGCTTTAGTTATTTTGCAGATTCAGATTATTGGGGACCAAAGTGTAGGATCGCAGATTGTAGACTGCAAACAACTGATTACGGCTCACCTTACCCTCCTCTTTCAAATGTGTGGAAAAACTACAATGGCTGTGACACTCGTAAAGAAACCCCAAAGGCCAAATCTAGAGCCAGAGTTAGGTTTGTCTATTCTGGGCTACGGTAGAAACATGGTGTTTCAACATGGCATACACATAAAGGGCTCATTCTAAGGTAACACAACAATTCTTATTTTCAGGTGATTATATACCAATGAAAACATACTTATGAATATTATATTCCATTCCTGACATATTTTGCTAGTAGGTCCCCCTAAATCTTACACAGTGGACCTTTAATTACAATCAACTAATAAAATATTTTGCATTATTATATATTAATCTGCTCATTATAAACTCGATTACTTTTACCAGATGCAACACATGAAAGCATCACTAAGTATAATCCTGTAATATAATAAATAATACAATTTGAAATGAGACATTCTGCATGATGATTAATTTTATTTTTTGTACTTCAAGTAGGCTATATTTTAATGCTAATACTATGATGATGCTGTATACATTTACTCAAGTACTTATGTGAAAGATCTGAGTACTTTTAAGAAAACTGCTACTATACCTTCCTCTACATACTTACAAAAATACATCGTTTGTGAACAGGCAATGAACCATCTGCAAACACCATGCTGTCTAAGCACACAACTTCTCATTCTATACGCAAACTGTTTCACGATGTAGAAAGTACGATACATGTTCGCGCTTCACACTTAGTTGTGTATCCCAAAGTAAACAATGCTCTTATTTTAAAAGGGAAAAAGTACGTATTTCCGTTATTCATGTATCGACCAGTTGCCTTGATGCAGCCGTCGCTAGCTAAACAAACATGGCTCCGCTACGTTATCACACTACAACGGACTTTAATGATACGTAGCCGTACGCGACGATGAATAAGAAACGTACCAAATGTAAAGCTGTGCGAGGAGAGCTGCTGTGTTATCTGCTCGGTTAGCTTAGCGTAGCCCTTTGTGACCGTGTTTACACATCGCTAACTCTCCAGTTGGCTAATGTGAGCTAGCAAGATGGACCTTGGAACAATGTTGTACAACAATTTAAAAGATGTTACGTGGAGCACGACGTCCTTACCATTAGACCAGCTCGTCAGTTCTTACAGGCTGCCTCAGATTGTCAGGCTGGATAACGGTGAGTAACTTTCTGTCACTGGTAGTTTGCTTTTGGTAGCTGCTACATTGCTAGCAAGCAGCTAACTGATAAGGTAAACTATGGCATTTGTAAGACACATTGTTTGTGGTTGGTCTCGTGTTATCTTACTAAATGTCAGCTAAATTATTTAGCCAAGATTAGAAAAGTTGGCATTTTCTGATGGTGAAAAGGTGAATGTTGCGCCTGTGTTGTGTCAGTGTTACAGATGTGTTGTGTCAGTGTTACAGATGTGTTGTGTCAGTGTTACAGATGTGTTGTGTCAGTGTTACAGATGTGTTGTGTCAGTGTTACAGATGTGTTGTGTCAGTGTTACAGATGTCCTGTAACCTCTTGGTGGTCACTCTCAAGCTTTGTAAGTGAAGGCAACTATTATACTACTTCTATCTAATTCTGTCATAATAACGTTAGTATTTCATGATAGGAACATCATATAAAAGTATCAAAAGACAGTGACAGTGTAACATAGTGACCACTTGAAAACTGTGTTTGTAAAGGGCACTTACAAACTAAAAATAAAGAAAATAATGGCAACAAGTGACAAATGTAGCAGGATGAATCACAGTCATTGTAGAGTCAAGGCTGAAAAATCATCTTTAGGGCATTTACTGTCATTATTGATTAATTTGTCAGGTATTTTATTGATTAATTGTTTAGTCCATAACATGTCAAGATATTGTAAAAAATGCTGATCACATTTTCCCAAAGTGACTTCTTCGAATAGCTTCTTTCTCCGAAACCCAAAGACTCTTCATTTATTATTATAAATGACAAAGAAAAGGAGCAAATTATTACATTTAAGACACTGGAGCCCGAAAATGTTTTGCTTGAAAAATGACTGAAACTATTTATCGATCATCAAAGCGGTGTTCAAACAATGTTCTTTCAATTGACTAATTGAGTAATTGACTGATTGTTGCAGCTCTAATCATCTTTGACCTCAACCTAGGCACATTTAAGTTAAGTAGTAATATAGGGCTGCATGATATGGCACAAAAAAAGACAGATACAGTACCTCATGCTGCTGTTTTGTCACACATTTTACTTTTATCAAGAAAAAATGCAGCTTCTGTGATTTAGAAATTACACTTAGCCAGACTGTGATTTCAATAACACTTCACTTAATTGTGAAGCTCTATCATAAAGTTAGATGAAGATGAACAGAGAATAAAACTACAGATACTTGTATGGCTCAAGGAATTTATCTCTACAACAGCTGTTTTGACAGTTGTGTAACTAACAAGCATGTTTATTATGGTATGCACTTTGAAATGAAGCCATTATGAAATCAGCTATAGTTTGGTTCTCTATCTTCCCATCGTCTGTCTCACTCTGCTAAGCCTCTGGTGCGGAATTGTGCTGGTGTATTGTATTTTTAAATGGCAGTGCTTGCTTTTTTAGAGAGGTATGGATTAGGGCATTAGTCATTCTCCATGGAGGATAGTGACTTGAGTGTGCTGAGTAATCCAATGCCTTGGCCTGAGTGGAGCAGCCTGTGAAGCCCACAAGTGGTATAAAAAAGGAAAACAGCAATCATTGCATTCCTATGGATACTTAGTCCCAACCATGGATGTTATGAATTAATTTCAGTGCTGCCATGACCCACATTCTAGACTACACTGTGTGTCTTATCAGGCTAATTAATACAATAAATGCCAAAACACAGCCACTAGATGTACCCAATAAAACTTAAACATTCCATGAGTGTCATGATGCAACAGTCTCATGATGTTTCATGTGTTACATGATCGTTGTTATTGTTTAATAAACTTTAAAGTCAAATTTTGTTAAATACAGTGCACATTAGTTTTTTGTCTACTGCAGTATTATCTATATATCTTGGATTGTAAGGAATAATATGTGTTCTTCTTATTGTTTTTGTCCCTGCAGGTCAGTTGGTTGAAGGGCTCAGAGACAATGACTACCTCTTGATTCATTCCTGCCGTCAGTGGACAACCATTACTGCTCACAGTCTGGAGGAGGGACACTATGTCATTGGGCCCAAAATAGAGATCCCAGTGCACTATGAAGGTGAGCTACTGTACATCTGCATGGATGCTCTTTGCTCTTGAATTTGCTTGACATTGTCTTGTGATGATGTATCTCTGTATTACAACCAAAAAAGTCAGGTGTTTCAGCTGACAGTTGACAGGGATCCTCAGATGCTGATTTGAATCTTTGACATTTGCGCTGCAGCCTTAAAAAATACATAAGAAATTTGAAGAGGAGTTTTAGTGTGTCATTGTTTAAAGTATATACAAATAGTGCTTGACCATGTCAGTTGCATTGAAGTGTTCTTTCCTATTTTAGGCCAGTTTAAGCTACTGGAGCAGGACAGAGATGTCAAGGAGCCTGTGCAGTACTTCAACAGTGTGGAGGAGGTGGCCAAAGCATTCCCTGAGAGGGTATACGTCATGGAAGAAATCACATTCAATGTTAAGGTACATCTAATCTGTTGAAAGGATTATCATGATTGGTTGGTTGTGGAGTCTGTAGCATTAACATGAATATCTTTTGCCAGTAAGACTAGGAATCCTGGTGTTAATACTTCCAATAGAGTGAATAAGTCCTAAAACTCAGAAATGAGTCACTGTATTAGCACTTACAGTTCCCTCATCTCAAAGTCTATGGGATTTTGGTTATGTGCCTGGAATAAGGTCTGTGGTTAACACAAGCTTAAGAAAATTTCCTGTTTCATTCTACGACAAGCTTTTACATGTCTTAAAAAAGGTGGTTATTAACAAGTGGTTAAATGAGACTAGAGAGGTTGTCTGTGACATAAAACGTCATCATGCTGGACACTAGTCACTTAGTGGCAGTGATAAGAAGTCATGTTTGGTTGTTTGTTAAATAACATCCCCTTCTGCATAGCCACAGCTATTCTTTCTGGGTCTACACTTCTCATCACACTCTTCTAACATAACAGATCATACTACACGTCTACTACAAATAAAACAAAAATAACTTCAGTTCTTCAGTTGAACATTCAGTTCAAAGTAATGAATGGTAGTCAGGAAAATCTGAGGCATGCTGATTGCAAATATAAAAATAAAAATCCTTTATTCACTCATGGAATAAAAGTTTTTTTATTGGCTGAGGAATCCATGAGTGAATAAGGGATTTTTATTTTTGTATTCACAACCAGAGTGCCAAGGATTTTTCTTCAGCTGAACATTAGACCCACCAGGAAGCTGGATCATCATTGTTTGGTTTATTTATATCTTGTACCTGGTCTTTGAAGTCCTTGAAGAGCACCTGATTTTTCATTTTCAAATCACCAACAATACCCAATGCTGCGCTTGTAATTTTTCTTTGATCATAAAAGTGGTGTTTGTGGCTGAACTTGCTGAACAGAACATGTAAATATAAACTTTAGTTCACCACAGAGATTTCCACACTAATCTAGCATCCAATGGAAAAATCCCATTGACTTTTTGTGGAGGAAACCAGGGCGATGCTGACTTCTAGGTTGGCCTACTAAAACACATCATCCCTGCAGCACTGTATACAGCATATTTAAATAATTTTATTTTTAGAAAATTCAGTGCAAAGTAGGTTTAAAATCTACTAGGACACTATTAAAAATGATGCTTATTGACAGTCTTTGTTGATGTCAATATGAACTTTGTCTCAGAACCTCATTTATAAAAATGTTTCCTTGTATAAACCAGTGACAGAATCTATACACAAAGTAATGCTAATGCACTGACATAATGTTTACTGGTAAGGTTTTTACTTATGTGTCAAAATCTCAAAGTGGAAATACATTCTTTAATTTCTTCAGCACTTAACCCACGTCATGTTTTCACAGATGGCTTCAGGGGAATGTAATGAAGACACTGAAGTTTACAACATTACACTGAGCACTGGGGATGAACTGACATTAATGGGCCAGGCTGAGATCCTTTATGCGAAGACCTCCAAAGAAAAATCAAGATTCAACACCATTTTCAAGAAGATTGGGAAGCTAAACTCCATCAGTAAGATCGGTCGAGGCAAGATGCCTTGCTTGATCTGCATGAACCATCGCACCAACGAGAGCATCAGCCTGCCTTTCCAGTGCAAAGGCAGGTTCAGCACCTGCAGTCCACTGGAGCTTCAGATGCAGGACGGCGAGCACACCATCAGGAACATTGTAGAGAAAACCCGTTTACCAGTCAATGTCACAGTACCCAGCAGTCCGCCCCGCAACCAGCATGACCTCCACCTCATCCGCGAGGGTCATCGCTACAAATTGGTCAACATTCAGACGAAAACGGTGGTCGTGTGCTGCATTCTGCGAAGCAACAAAATTATCCCCATCCATTTTCCCTTTCACATGGCCATGCCGAGATTTATTGTTCCAGAAGAACTGCTGCAAGGAGAGTTGTGGCTGGATACTATGGTACATCGCTGGTTCTCTTTCTGCCAGGAGCAGTTTGACATAGACGACTATTCTCGCGCTGTCCGGGATGTGCGGACGGACTGGAATGACGACGGTAAGAGCCCGAAGAAAAGCAGTGGGAACGGTAGTTGCAGTGGAAGTAGCGGAGGCAGCAGCAACTCCAACGGGTGTCCTAACCACATGCAGATTCCCAGCTCTTTAACTTACGCCAGGGACGAACTCACCCAGTCCTTCCATCGACTGTCTGTGTGTGTGTATGGCAGCAACCTGCATGGTAACAGTGAGGTCAATCTGCAGGGCTGCATGACACTCTGTGGAGACTGGGCTCTCCTGCCTTCTGACAGCATCCCTTCAGACTCGGTAGAAAACGAACACTTTTTCCCCGAGCTGTTGGACAGCACAAACCAACAACCATCCCTCAACAAGTCGGACGTTCCCTATGAGGAGCTGTGGTTGGATCACTTGAGAGGTCAGATCCCAAAACCTTCTTTAAGTGAGGGGATTCGAGGCATCAACAATGGCTGTGGCACAACAGCAGCCCTGTCCTACCCAGTCACTTGTCCTCTTGGTGCAGCAACTAGCTTAGATGTGTCTCTTACTCCACCACCGGTCCCACCCAAGTCTGAAGCTGTGAGTATAATCCGTTATACTTAAAGTTGTAATCCTTAAGACTTCAGTCTTGCTTGATTGTCAACACCCATGGTTACTGTGGTAACAGCAAGTACAGTTTAACACCACAGTAAACACTCCTACAGCAGGGACATCTGGTGTATCATTTCACAGCATAACCAAATGTAAGTGCATTGGTTTTAACAAGAGGTCTTTCAGTAATGATTGCAACCAAAATTCTGATTTCATGCTACACACAGCATGAGTTGTTTTCCCCACAGCAACAGGACTTAGTAAAGTTGGTTACCTTGCTGAGGAGTTGGAGGTGTGCAGCCTGCAACCAGCTTCTCTTCATTTAAAGGACTAATGTGTAGAATTTCATGGCATCTAGCAGCAACCTTGCATTTTGCAAGGACATTGCTTCACCCTCCCAGGAAACCTATGGTGGCTACAAAAAAATGCAAAAGGCCCTCTTTTGAGCCAGTGTTTGGCTTGTTTGTTCTGGGCTACTGTCGAAACCTGCTGTTTCAACATGGCAGCCTCCACGGAAGAGGACCTGCACCCTCTGTAGATATGCTTATTTTAAGTTAATGAAAACACAATGATTTTTAGGTGATTATGCACCAATGAAAACTTACTTATGAATGTTATTAAGTGATCTGCTGACATAAACACTGCTGGAAATGACTCTTGATGTTGCAGGATGATGACAATCCCCAAAACTGTTCAATCAACCAGCTACCAATCTGTTTACTCCTCTTGTTTTTTTTTTAACAAGTCAATGTGAACAGGAACTGATCCATAACTAAAATGCCACAAAATATTAGTTTTTCTTTTGGTCCGGACCAAACGAGCCAAACTACAGGTGTGAAAACAACTCAAGATAAGATTGCCCTGGGCTTCATACATAAATTGTTTTCCTGCAGATCTTTCAGCTTAGGTTGGCCGTCTGTATCCAGCATGGCAATGGCGAACTCCACCCCTACAGTAAAAAGTTCTATATTGAGAATGTAAATTCTTTGAATGGATATTGCAGATAAAAAGCAGACTATAAATGGTATCAAAAAGGGACCTTAAAGATTATAACACTCTGTTTATAATCAACAGTGTCTAACACTCTGTTTAAAAAGTGAATATGTTGGATTTTGTTGTCAGTTTCAGTGTCAGTTCATTTCCTTTCTAGGTGAAGGAGGAATGCCGTCTTTTGAATGCCCCACCAATTCCTCCACGAAGTTTGAAACAGATGCCATCAGTGCCCATCCTGTCCAAGCCAAGGCAGCAAGAGACTCGGTCTCCAAGTCCAACCCTGTCCTATTATTCTTCTGGTCTCCACAATATGTAAGAACTGAATCGTTTCATAGCACACATTTGACATCAATTACACCTCATTAAATTAACAAAGAAAACAATTAGAAGACTACATTTGCTTTCAAAAAAGTTAGGTTGAATAAATTCAAATTTCAATAAATTTAATTTTCCCTCTTTTGTTCAACTTCCCTCTGAAATATGAAGATATTTTGGAAATTTTTCTGTCTAGCTGCCTTAAATAATTAATCTGTATAGTCTTCTGTGACACATTTGAGTGTAGAAGTGATTCATCAGCAACCCACATTCTTTTCTTTACTGTCTGTTTCAGCTCTAAAAGTTTTTGTTTAAGATGTTAATATTTAAATTATATGATAAGGTCTACATGAGGTTTGCTCAAATGAATCTTATATTTTTTCCACCAGTAGTGGAGCAAGTGAGCAAGAGGCAGCCGACCCACAAGAGCACATGTGCTACCCATGTAACTGGGGTAAATCCAACTGCACTGAGCCGAATGCTTCATTGCCCAGTGGTAGCCTGCCATCGGACGGGATGTCGTCCAGGCTGTCCTGGCCAAATAACTTCAGTGGAGGAGAATCGCACTGCATGGATGAATTCTTGCCAGCCAGCTGTCGAAGCTACTACAGTTACCCCAGAAAAAGGTCCCCGAGCACCCCAAAAACCTGTACATCCAGCCTTGTTGACTTTGATGGCCGAGAGCATGCGCACTGCAGTAAGGACTTCAGGTTGCAGAAAGCTTCTCTGAATCAGTTTTGCACCAAATCTTCAAGTTACAATTCAGAAATGTACAGAGACAAGCCAATAGAAGAATCTAACGCTAAGCAGAGCCTCTCTTGTCCCATCTTACCACCGAGAACACCAAAAACAAATGCCATAAAGACGTGCAAAGATTTACTGTCAGGAACAATCAGTGACAGTGAGCAGGAGACTTCAAATTGCTCAAGTCAACATGAGCAGGGCACAAAAGAGATTTATTCCATCTCTAACTCATTAACTCCGAACTGTCCATCCTTTCCTGCTACTGCGCAGTGGCAGCCCCCGTCCAGTCTGGCCGGTCTTTCAATCGAAGAGGTGTCCAAATCTCTACGGTTTATTGGCCTGCCGGATGACATTGTTTCTCTCTTTGTGTCTGAGAAGATTGATGGGAATTTACTCCTGCAGCTCACTGAAGAGATTCTCTCTGAGGACTTCAAGCTAAGCAAATTGCAGGTGAAGAAACTCATGCAGTTCATGAATGGGTGGAGACCCAAGATATAGCAGTATATGACACTAAATCCTGTTATAAAGCAGAGAAAGTCATGCCTTCAGTATATATGCTATGCACACCAAGCCACAAAGAGTTTGTTTTTGTATAATATGAATTTATTTCCTTGTTACTACATGTGGGGAAGATAATATTGGGTAGTATTTCCCAGCCCACTTTGAGTCTGCTATTTACTAACAGAATGGAATCATTTGGCACTTTTATGAAGACATTTTCATGTCAGCTACTTAGTACTTTTTGACCCAAAGCCTCCTAGTGTTTGTGTCATTACACAAATCCTAATTGATGCCAATAAATTTAAAAGAAAACACAAGGACAGGAAAACATAAGAGATCAGCACGATGAGGACATTGAATGATAGTTATTAAAGGGGAATCACCCAACATTCTGCTATTTCTGGGATTTTTAAAAGAGCACAAGAACCAGAGAATGGACTAAAGTTTAGTATGTGTTGCATATTTACCACATGGAAAAAAAAAACAATTAAAAATACCAGTCCATTCTCTTTAGTCTACATACAAATAACAAGACTGAAGAGAATGAAATTGTGTGCAGTGTATGCAGGTGATGCGCAGTCCTTCCCGTTAGAAAATATTGTCAGGTGATGTAGTATAAAGAACAAGTAAGTCTGCGTATGGAGTAGGTGGGGTGAATGGATGAGTCAAACAAACACACTTCACTTTACTTGTGTCAAATAATTTACTGATGTCAGGTGACATAGGTAACATAATGTGTTTATTTTAACCCAGACCATAATCTTTTTCGTGAACCTAACCAAATGGTTTTGTTTCCTAAACCATCAATCAACCACGTTTATTGTTGTCGCCATGATGATGAAGGTCACCTGACTATGGATCTACAGTCCACACAAGTTAGTGGGAAGAACTGGTGTATCGCCTGCAGGCATTGGACTTCGGTGTTTGCAATGCAGATTGAAGAGATCAGATTGATTATATGGTTATGCAGTAGTGACATATGATATACCACTGTTTTTAGATTCACTGTTGTCAAAAACTGTCAAGGTCAGAGACAGAGACACAGAATGATGCTTCAAGTTTATTTCTAAAAATCAAAACACTCAATTTTATTCTCTACTCTTGAATGAAGTCAAGACCTGCGCACTGCTAGCAGGTATTTAGATGTATTGTGTTCTTTTAAAAATCTCCCCCTTTGAGCTCTTCCTAAGCCATAAGCTTGATCTGCGCCAGTAAACATTCACTACTTTTCCTTAACAGCAACAGTCAATGATGTAAACCTTATTTCTGAGCCTGTGGTATCACATTGATGTACACCCCTTAGAAAATGAAATGGAAAGATGAGACGGGAGCTCAATATGATTTGATTTTACAGCTCTATATAGATAAAATCCTCCTCAAACAGGCATGTTTGATAAAAGCAAAAACATCAGCTTTTAATGTCAAAGGAGAAGTAGCTGTCTGTACATCAGTGTGATATCAGCTAAGAGTATTGGTTTGCTGTCTAGTTTTAGAAGATACAGTGTTTCATGCATTTAAACTAACTGAGATTTGTTGGCCATCAGAAAACGCATCTGCACTGTTGGTGCGTTTTTCTTCTTAATGGAACTATGCCAGTAACAGTGAGCCAAATCAAATGATTAACACAGCCTCTTGTGCAACAAGATGTCCTATTTGTCACCTCTCCTTATGCAAGACCTTATTTGTATTAGATGCTTTTTTAATCTAAAGTTAAATTCAACTGTATTGCTACTTGCTTTAAGAAACAACTAAAACATCTGCTAAAAAAAAAAATAACTTAAGGTTGTCTATAATTTTAAAAGGCTGACTGAGGTCGAACAAAATGATGTCCTTACTCAAACACTAACATGGAAATAACCAACAGAGAAAATACTGAACCATGACGTTCTACATAAAAAAGAAATTATGCATCATGCACTTTGGTAGATTTCAGCCTAGTTAATTGCAGTTAAGGTCATTAAATATAAACCTATAAAAGAAGATTGTCTATGTAGAGTGAATGCACTACATGCTTTTTCAACACTAAAACGGTACTTCTCCTTTGTTCTCATTGTCTGTGTTGTAAGTGTCCTCTAATGCAAGAAACAAGTAAAACATAGCTTTTCTTCGCCTTAACCCAGAGTCCTTAAAACATGTAATATTTCATTTTGGCTTAATATTTCATTTAGTCAGCCTCGTCCTGAGAATATTCTTTATCATGAACACCAGGAAAAAAATGTTCAGCACATATTTCCCTGGACCCTGAGAGGCATAAAATTGAAAATGATCTGCAAAAATGAAATATTTGTTTGTATTGGTACCAAACTTTTTTTTTCTAATCACCTAAATGCAGATTTATTTATGCAGTTATTTAACTCATTTAACATAATGCAAAAATATGCAGAGTAGTTAATGTCAGACTGTTCGTATGGCTGATAAACCATATGAAGGTGCCTCAGTAACAACAGCCTTTCTACAAACCAGGTCTGATCTGTTGGCCAACAGCTGTTTGTTTTTTTTCCCCTGACACTTTTTGCAGTGGGGTGTTACATACTTTACTTGATATTTTTTTTTTTTTTTTTTTTATGTAAGTGCAAATTTAATGTAATTTTTTAAAGAAAGTGATTACTAATGTTGAAATTATTTTTATTGAAAAAAAGCTTATGTTCAAATGTATGTTTTTGTATTCTGTACAACTTGGGTTCTACTTGGTTTTATAAAGCCATGCATTAAAATAACACTTAATCATGACGAGTTATAAAAAACAAAACAAAACATGAAGGCCTCAGTCACAAGACAGTGACCAAAAAAATAATGTTAGTAAGCCGCCTGTCCAGGTAGTTTTCCAGATTTCCTTGCAACTTTGTCACAGTATCTACATTTTTTAAACAGGGAATGGCATGTGTATCTTGACACCATTATTATATGGTGGTCAATGTCCTATGCAAAAAAGACCAATGGAAGGGACAACTAAGCAATGGAGTGACAATAAAAGGCAATGTAGTATTATGTGTATTAAAATTGCCACAGTGTTAATTTTAGGGGATTAAAATCATGCATGCCAAAGGAATTCTTCCAAACCAACCATTTTACCTGAGATATAAACTGTGAACACACTACAGCAAGTGACCCAGTCCCATGCCATGCCACCATGTCAACTCTGGACTGAGGACTACATGAATTCTTGTCATTTGTGTGCAAAAAGGAGGGAACTAACATTGACACTACGTTCAATAGCATTTGTCAGCATTACTGAAATATTGAGTTATGGACATTCATCTTTCAGCTCAACTCATGTTTCCTTATTTTTGATTGTATGATCTATTAAAAATGGATTAACTGATGTTTGTGGGGTTTTATTTTTAGTCAAGTAGCGATTCTGTCCTGTTCCTGTGAAATTAGGAATTAGTTCAAGATTGCAACAAATTGTGCAACGTCATCCAGAACCTGGATGGTGAAAGAGATCTGCAACATGTAAGGCGTGATGAAAATGATAAGTTGATGAGGATGCTAGTTAAAGTCAATCTTCTACATAACACAACTGATCTTAAACGACACAAAACCAGCTAATAAATGCTATTTTATTGTAGAAATAAACACAGTAAGTAAGTAATGGAATTACTCAATTCATTGGATGGTCAACAGATTATCACTGGCAACTATTTTGGTAATTGATTGATCATTTAAGTCATGTTTTAAGCAAAAGTGTCATTGGATGGTACCAGTCTGTCAGATATGACAATCTGCTGCTTTTCTTGATATTGACATTATAGTAAAGTGAATATCTTTGGGGTTTAATCTCTTGGTTGGAAAAAAACAAAACAAGTTGATGTTTTATCGACCAAACATTTAATTGAGATGATAATTGACAAATTCATTGATAATGAAAATCAGTTGCAACCTTACTAGGTTTAATATTTTATCTGTAATATCTTAAAAGATTTGTAGATTTAATACGTTTGACTTCCAAATGGCCCTAATGATATTACAAAATCAGTCAACAAATTGCATCAAGTCCTCAGCAGAGCTTTGATGGGTTTTTTTTTTTTTTTTTAAAGTATTTCAGGAACCAGTGAGTGCTTCATTAGTTCTGCTTTAGTGAAACCTTGCATCTGATGTTTCCTGCCTTGCATCAAGCAGGTTAACATCTCACAGTTCAAAAAGAAGCAGCACTTCTGCTTTTTACAATGACTCAAGTTTTATGAGTGGTTTATATTTGAAGCCTTAATGTATAATAATTTTCAAAATTTGTCCCAGTTTGCCTACAGTGATTACATAGAGCATAAACTTGAAGTTTAACACATTCCTTATGAATAATCAACATTAAGGTTTTTTTTTTCCACAAATTTGGAAAAACAAATTCTATTTGTGAGGCTCATACCTACATGAACTATGTCAGTAAAAAGTTAGTGACTTTTTATTTGGCAGAAATTCAGTAAAGTGTGACTGATTGAGATTGACGGAATTAGTTTCAATTAACCTCAGTGTAGTTTATGCAATCATATACTGTATGTCCATTAATATTACATTTATAGGGATCACCTGCACACACTTTTCTCTCACATGCTTCAGAAACTTGCAGTCTTACGTGAGCATATATACACATTTTACCTTTTGGTGCTCCAAATTGCAAAAGGGTCAGTCTATTATCTATTATCCATGAGGTGTACCAGTGGCGTGGCTTTTCCATGGTAGCCATGTTGATATGAAACAGAGGGGTAAACACAGGTCTTACCAATGATGGTCCCATTCAATTTAGTGTAGCGGAGCCTTTAAAGGGAGCCAACAAGCACAACTGCAGCGCTCTCACTCTGTTTGAATGAAACAGAACATCAAACAATTTGTTTGCACTACTGGATCCTGTCAAAATGACTGCTGTGAAAAAAAGTCTTTAGCTGGAACACATCAATAATATAATTAGCTGTGACAGTGAATAATGTCACTGGCTTCATGCACCACAGCAGAAGTACAAGAAAGCTTCCCATTTCTCATGGCCAACAGTTAGAAAAATAGGGGGGAAAAGCTATTTACATAGCACATGGAAATATAATTTGCATTAATGTAATTTTGAAACACAAATTAGAAACATCACTTTAACTATATTAAGGACATTTTGATGGACAGTTTCTGGATGGACTGGAATACCTTATGAACAAATTTTGTATATTAAAAAAATCCCAGCCCCCAGCTGCTGATTTAATTGATTTTGAAAAGAGTTTGCTAAAGCAAGCCGAAACAATATATGGATCAGGCTTATTTGTGACAACTGCACTAGTAACATACCACACAGTTTCATCATAAACTCAACCCCTGACACAATTTGTACATTTAATCCACACAGTCTTCTTCCCTCTTTTTGTAACCAAGCAACCGAGATGCTCTCAGGTCACCAATTCCCCTTATTTTGTTCCATGCTACAAGGTGAAGCCACCCCTCTCTAACTCTTTCGCACCAAAAATGGATGAAAAATTGCCTGACCATTAAGAGGGCAGTCCTGGTCAGCTTTTTATAAAGTGACCAGCAATGAGCCTATAGATTTGAAACTTTCTCCAGAACTCCATTCATCTCCTGACTAGTCAACTACATCCGACTCACTGACCGTCCTGAGGACTGACAGCTGCGCTGAACCATCAGCCTCCTGAGCATCCATACCAGGGCAGGTCAGCTCTCCTAGTCTCCCTGCAGGTCAGCTGTCTCTGTTGATAGATTTCATGTATTTTGTTAAAATGTTGAGTAGTAAAATGTGATGTCTACAGATGAGGCTTCTAGTCACAAAATATGACTATTTTGGAATGCATATCAAGTTTTTTCTGTATTTAACTGCAGTCTGACGACTATAGGCAACTTTTTCTTGTTGTAGAAACACAATGCATGACCAAAATACATGACTAGATGGCACTTGGCTTGTGGTGCTCATAGTGCCCAAAAAAATATAAACAGCAATGTCTCTTTCCAGAAATCATGACCCGGTTAACCAAGATAATGAATAATAACAGACCCTCTTTTGAGCAGTTTCATGTAGGACCTGTTTTTTTCAACCGAACACCACCCACCAACTGTATCACTACACAGAATGAAGTGTACATCTACTCATGGTTAAGAAGTTATAGCTCAACAAATGAGGGCACCATTAATATTTACATCCTGCCCTGTAACCCCGCCCAGAAGAGATAAAATAGTTCCTACATGATACTGCTCACAAGAAGTTCTGTGGATTATCTTGAGTAAGCAGGTCATGATTTCTGGAAAGGGACATTGCTGTTGTGTTTTTCAAATATTTTTTGGTGCTTTGAGCACCAGAAGCCGAGTACCATTTAGTTCCATTATATCTGAGCAAAAGCAGACATCTCAATGGCTGATGTCTGCAAAACTCTGCAACTCACACCCAAATTTCAAATTTAGATGGTAATAAATTGATTTTGGGGCAAACTGTCCCTTCTTCTTCTTTGTAAACTGTTCTTCTGTGAGTATAAAAGTGACTAAATGTATGTGTGTGTGTGTGTGTGTGTGTGTGTGTGTATCGTCAGACATGTGGTCTCCAGGCCTACTACTCCTGCTGTTGATGTCCTCCAGCCTCCCTGTCTTGGGCGATCCACCGGACACTTCTCTCGATGAGGGGCAACTGGAGCAAGAATCAGATCAAAATCAGCAAACAAGCATGATTAAAAAGCTTGGTGGTTGGTTAAAGAAAAACTACAGGGGGGTTGGAGAGGTCCTTGTTGCTAGTTTAGAGCCGGTGCCAGTAGCTGGGCCAGCCATTGGTGGAGCGCTCAAAACCCTGCTGCTGCTAGCGCCAGAAGCAGACCCCCTGGACGCTGTCGTCTCTGAAGTTAAAGCTCTCACTGTTAAATTTGACACCTTTCGTGCTGAAATGAAATGGGATGCCTGGGCTGCCGGTGCCTACCAAACGCCAGTGAACAACATAGAGAAAGCCTGGATTAGATACACTGAGCTAGTGCGTAGTGATCAACAAACAACTAACACAGACAAGGAGGCACTCAGAACTAGTTTTTTCACATTTTACAGCCAGAATCTTGACAGCACTTTGGTCTTGCACCAATTCTTGACAGCTAAACCAGTATCTATAACACAAAACCTTGGAGACTTGCTGGCTGACAGATTAAGATGTCATGAAAAAGATATCAAAGCCCAGTTTTTGTACTTGAATAAACTTATGTGTAAAGGGAATATGCTCAATGAAAAGTACTATGAATTCAAAGGCACTAACACAGACACCTGGGTTAACTCTGCCAATAAGATTGCATCTGAATCTGCCTCAGCTTTATTCACCTCACACCAGAGATGCATATCTAACAGTGATGCTTACATAGAAAGGGACATTTTTGAGCGCATTGATGACACCAAAAAGCATCAAGAAATAGCAGATAGTATCAGGGCTTTTTTGGCAAATACATACGACAGGTATGACTGGATGGTTGTTGCATTTACAACCCATCACTCAAAGCATAAGCCAAAATTACTAAAAAGACATACTTTGTCAGGGTTCACTGAGGTACAGAGAGGAACAGTTACAGTGGCCGTAGCCAAGCAGGTGAAAGGGGGTCACAGCAGGACTGCTGCTGCTGTTAAAGAGGCTATTACAAAGTGCTTACCTGAGGGGTTTAAAATCTGTTTAGATGTAGCACAGAAACTAATGGAATGTCAAGAAACCGTTTTCGGAAAACGCTTGTCTCAGACATACACAGCAGTGCATGCCTTCAAAAAGAACAGTCAAACTTCCACCAGTGCAGATGAGGACTCTGAACTCCCAGAAAGCTACGTCAGCCTCAAAGCCAACCCATCGCTGACCCCACACCTCTTCACAGGGAAATGTGGGAAATTTTTGGGGAAGTTTATCGTCTTGATTAAGAGTGATGAAGAGATAATGGGAAAAAATCCCTGCTCCAAACTCAAATGTGGGAAAAATGGTAAATGTGTTGTTTGTTCCGGGCACCTTTGTAGCAATGTGTGAGTGCCAGTACCCGTACTATGGAGAGCACTGTGAGATGAGCTTAGAGAGTTACAAAAGACAACTCCAGCAGGGCGCTGAAAGCAGAACCCGAACCCCAGAGCAATTTCGGAAAAGCAAGTCAGCGCCCCCTGCTGACAGTAGATCTCAAAAAAGCACCTCACCACGCTCTTTTGGTCATAGATCTCGGAAGAGCACCTCATCACGCTCTTCTGACCGTAGATCTCGGAAGAGCACCTCACCACGCTCTTCTGGTCGTAGATCTCGGAAAAGCACCTCACCATGCTCTTCTGGTCGTAGATCTCGGAAGAGCACCTCACCACGGTCATCTGACCGTAGATCTCGGAAAAGCACCTCACCACGCTATTCTGGTCGTAGATCTCGGAAGAGCACCTCACCACGCTCTTCTGGTCGTAGATCTTGGAAGAGCACCTCACCACGGTCATCTGACCGTAGATCTCGGAAGAGCACCTCACCACGTTCATCTGACCGTAGATCTCGGAAAAGCACCTCACCACGCTCTTCAAACCGTAGATCTCAGAAGAGCACCTTGCGACGCTTTTCTGGTCGTAGCTCTCAGAAGAGCACCTCATCACGCTCTTCTAGACATAGATCTCAGAAAAGCACCTCACCACGCTCTGTTGACCGTAGATCTCAGCAGCGTACCCGAGGGAGCTCCACAAAAAGACAGGACGCAAAGTCATTTTGTGGTTCTCTGTGTGCAGACAAAACCCCTGAATTTCTGTAATCTCCTTTAACAAGTCTACAGCCATGCTAGCTGCTCTGTGAGGCTGTACTTCGGCAGGGTGATGCTATGGGCTAAATGATAAGATTAGTAAGGCAACATCCTTACAATAACATTGATGTTAGTAAGGTATAATGATTACAATGTTCACCATCTCAGTAAATTAGCAAAGACAAGAGGTTTACAGTAAACTGTAAAGAAAAAGTACTTGGAATGATGTGTGACAATCTATAATTACATCACTTAGCTCTAAAATGTAACAAATATAGCAATTAATGTGACAATATGCTTAACTCCTCTGTCTGAGCTACACTGTAGGGATGTAAGAAAATATTGATGTACTTGAGTATCACGATATTCTGTTTTGTGATACTATATCGATTCTCAAAAAACTGTATCAGGATATTGTGATACATGCAAAATTTAATGGCAGTTATTCATTTTGTGTTGTGACAGCTAGACAGCAGTGTTATCCCTATTCTGACTGCATAAAAAAAATATTTTTTTAAACTCTGTATCGCTAGAAACTTGCCAATACACAGCTCTACTGCACTGATGTCATTACTCATTGTCCAGAATAATCTTGTATGGACTTGTATGAAAAAGTTTATTCGTTCCAGCTTAAAGCCTTGTTAGCTAATAAAGTTGTATTTCCCCCACTGTTGTCTTTGCTTCATTAAAATAAATGCTTTAAATTTAAAGGTTGAAATATTTGCTACAGTGAAAAAATTCTGTATCTGGAATGTCATGTAAAATATTCATTGCAATCCAGTGTGGACCTCAGTGGTGGACTGACATTACCATCGCTTGAAAAATGCTTGTGGCTAAAAACAGATTGATGTTTGTGGTTTTTACATGAATTAACGCCTCAGCACCGTTCATATGAAATTAGGAATTTTTTCGAGATTGTGCCATGATGAGTTCTACCTCAATTTTAAACTCGAAACACAAATGTGATCTGTACTTCAGAAAAATATTATGTAGAGCATTAGTTGATGATGGTACTTGTTTTAGCCAGCTGTGTGAGCAAAACCCTGTGCTTGTTTATATGACATCACGTTACTTAACAAATGTTTTGGCTCTGTTTTCACAATGGGGGTTCAATCTGCAAAATTCCTCATGCATAGATCCACATTCTTACCTTTAAGCAAAAAATACCATGCTTAAATAAAGAGCGCAAAACATGAAATCATTGTGTCACAGAATACAACCAACTTACATGAACACAATCTCAAAATGTCCTGTATATCACTCAACAAACAGACCACTAAATTAGTGCAACATGACGTGCCGGCAAAAATATCTAGTAGTTTTACCAATCTTACATAGGTGAGCCTCATTGCAACATAACTAATAATAGCTTCTCCCCAACAGTGATACATTTCTTACCTTTTGTTTGCAGTATTTGCAGCTTACACCTCAGCTGACAGTATTTCACCTCTGGACCAACGCCTACATGAATTATTGTCAGTCTTATTTGGCTGTAAGTTAAGTAGGATTTCAAACAACCAAAGTGATCACATATTTTATACATCAGCCTCTCAAGTACCTTTAACATTTTTATTTTATTTCAATTTGAAGTTAAAAGACATTAATAAATGAGGGTAATGAAAAGTTCTCTTCAAAAAAAAACTCAAGTCCAACAAATGGCCAACAATATGATTTTTACATGCATATTATCTCAGATTTAAAATAAGAATCCTATAATATTACAATTCCAAGATTCCATCCTTTTTCCAGATTAAGATTTCTTGAGATAATATGCTGATCCTGCCATAAAAACTCTGTCATAACGCAACACGTGATCATTATTTTTCACAGCTACAAAAGAGCAAACATTTGACATGGCAGGCATCTGTGTGACCCATGGCTCCTCACCTACTGATACAATGTTTTTCCCACTTACAGTGAATGACTATACTTCACAAGTTGAAGAATCAGATCCACGGTTCCCAGCCAACCCAAACTCTGCCAAGCACATTCTGGTCCATGGCTTGGTCAAGCAGACAGTCCACCTGCTTCTCCACAGACAAGCCTGCAGCTGGAAGCTGAGCGCGGATGTTGTGCTCCTTTGTCCCCAAGGCCACAGCCTGCATCCCAGAGAAGGCACTGTTCTTTTCAAAGCCCAGCTTCAGCTCCTCACTGACAAAATAAAACAACATCTCATCACAAACAAGTAAAATTCAGGGGGTCAAATCATCTGGTCTGTGTTTAGATAATAAGATGATGAATAATGACATAATAGAGGGAATGAAGATTATATAAATCTTTATCCGATAAGATGACTGAGAGGGTTGCAACAAAAACAGAACGTTGTGTCACAATGATAGTTTTGATGTTAGAGCTGTCACTGAATTGCATCGTGTGACAGATTCGTTTCCTCCCCTAGTATACATCAATATTTGTCTTGAACTGGATAAAATAGTTGTTATTATTAATATTGTAAATTAATTCTAACTGAAGCAATATTTTCACCATCATGGCATATCAACTGTACAGGCTTATACAGTTTCTCATCTTTTATTAAAAAACATTAAAAAGTGTGGTCTCACAATGAAATCCTGCTCATCGGGCTGTCATATAATGGTTTGCTAACATACCTGGTTATAGAAGCTGGATTTGCTCCTTCTAGTTTTCTTCTGGCAAAGTTGACCTTCTGTAGGGGATACCAGTTGATTTCTTTGATGTTGACGTCCTTCGTCCATGAGCCTCCTTTCTTCAGTTGTTTTAGCTCAAAGTTCTGTCCAATGGAAATGGGAAATGTAATTTGTACTCCAGTTTATTTATCCTTCATTGTAAAAAGAAGAGTAACAGGTTAATAACAGCAAAGCAGAATTAAGCGGATTCAATCTCTCAAAAATAATGTAAACAGTGCTAAAAAAAAAGCTTAAAGAGAAGTAGACATAAAACAATAACAAAATGATGGTTAAAAATCATAGCGCATGTTACTAACTAACTGTTCTAATAAAACTACTGTCACATTACAAAACTTTTAAAGAGAAAAGATCAGATTCACACCACATATTCTATCTAGCAACACATTTTAAGTTTCCTCTGTTTACTGCCATTCATCAGTCCATCCATCCATCTTTTGACATCTTGTGGACAGGTCGTAGTCTAGACGTCTCTCCCCAAGGAGGAGCTGGAGGACCTGGAACAAGTCAAGGTCCTCTGTCTCTCCCCAAGGAGGAGCTGGAGGACCTTGACTTGTTCCAAAGCCAGATGATCCCCAAGCTCCCTCTGGAGCTTCTAAACATTATCTATAAGGGTGAAGTCCTGCCCAGCAAGCTGCTGCTTTTATCTGTGATCTCATTCTTCCAGTCATACCCTACGCTCATGACCATCGGTGCGGGATGGAACTTAGAATCAACTGGTAAATCTGCTACAGCTGCTCATTGTGTTAATATTATATGATGATATTGTGATATGACACCAGATATTGTCTTAGATTTCAGATGGTGCTATATCATCATATGACATAAGTGTTGTCTTTTCCTGGTTTTAAAGGCTGCATTACAGTAAAGTGATGTAATTTTCTGAACTTATCTGACTTTTCAAGCTATTTAAATTTTGCCTTTAACCACTTTGTCATTATATCCACAATACTGATGAATATTTTTCAAAAATCTCATTGTTAGTATTTTGTGAAAGCATCAGCTGTCATCCCTACAATATTGTCCAATATTGATAGATACATTTTGTCAAAAATACTGTTTATTGTTTAATTTTGTCCATATCGCCAAGAACTACTGTAAGATCATCACATCTTTGCACTGTTTGAGAATTAATGGTAATTTCAGATAAAAATGTTTATTGAGATATGTATCGTATATGACAGAATAGTTAAAAAGAGAGATATTATGCATAGGCCATATTGCTCAGCCCTTGTCAAACGTTGTTCTCCTGTTGTAGCAGGAGTGATAGTTACCTTCCAGTCCAGCGAGGGCTCCTTGACGAACACGTCCATGGTGTTTAGCAACAGGTCTGGCTCAGCTCTGTAAGCTCGGAGGGAGTGGACCATGACGCTCTGGATCAAACCTGACTCTTTCAGGGGCTGCATTAGATTCACAAACTGCTGGGTCAGCCGGAAAGGCATGAGCTCAGGCACAGGGAGGAACTGTGAGGACGAACAAGAGAGGAAACTATTTATCCAAGAGACGGTTTTGTCTACTGTTTGCTACATTTTTAGCCATGCTACAGGTGGTGCTAACCTGTGTGGCTGAACCGAATGCATGACCAAAATCGATGCCAATCATGCCTCCTGTTTCCATGTTGATCATGAAGTTGGAGAGATGGCGGTCTCCAATACCTAGAATCCAGTGGCTCACACACAGCAAGGCGTGAGAGCTGATGAAGTGGGAGCGCAGGGAGAGGAAGGCCTCAGGACTGTTGCACATCTTCAGAAAAGCTCTCCTAGAAATAGAGAAAATGGTTCAGTCCAAGTGCTAATGTTCATGAGTAGTTTTACTTAACATATAAACAAATTCAACTTACTTCAGGAGATCACTGGGGACATGACGCAACACTGTCAAAAAGTTGCCGACAGTCTCAGCACGTTTCGCTTTCCTGGCAAAACATAAATATGCTGTAGCTCATGGCTGTCTGATATTTCATACTTGTTAAAACAATGACACTTTTTCCCCTGTGTATGTTAAAAAACCTAGCTGTGAAGAGTAAATTACCATCACAAAGTTCAGCTGAAACAGTTGTCATAATTAGTATTGTGGCAGTATCCAGAGTTTTTTTTAAGAATAAAAACAAAAAAAGTCAGGAAACTTACTCGTAAGCCCAACCATAGAGGGCCACACCTTGCGTATTTGATTTTGGAGCAAAGGTTGAGAGCCATTTATTGTAGATTTCAGAACACCTTTAAGAGAAGAAGTTTATATATGAAAAAAAACAAACAATGGACACTTTAAGGATTACAGATGTATTTGTAAAGACTTGTCACTGTCTTCTACATGATCAGAACTCTCCGGGGTCGTCTCCACGGCAATGGCCGTGTCTTCGTCATCAGCCAGACGGCAGAGACAATGGGTTGAGGCTGAGTGGGAATGAAGGACACGGGCTTACGCATACATGAAGACACATATAACACGTACACCCCCCATTAACTCAACGCCTTCTTGGCTCCCACCCCCCCCCCCCTCTCCCCTTGTCGCAGTATAGCATGGAGGGTTGTTGCGGAGCGGCCAAGTGCACACGCACCCCCCCAGTGTCTATGCTGGGACTGTTATGTACCACTGTCTGTTTTTATGTTTCTTGGACGGGATGTAACTGAAATGCAATTTCCCCTCGGGGATCAATAAAGTATTCTGATTCTGATTCTGATGTATGACCATAAAATCTAAATATCACTACTTTATAGTGAACTATGGAGAGCACACTGATTAAGAGCTAATACCTGTTGAACACATTTACAGTGCTATAAAAATATCTTTTTAAACAAATTACTTTAAAGTCTGAAGTATGTTCAATATGTTCTATTATAATATTATATTATACCACCATGCAGGTTAAGTAATGAGTTTGTTTAATTAAATTCAAGAAAAGATCAAATCAGCCCAGTATTCTATTATTTTTATATGAAACCCATAATTAAAAAATTGCAACTGCTAAAATTATTTCCCTTTGTAGTGAAGAAAATTCTGCAAACACTCAAGTGATGTACAAAGTTTTACCAGCTCTTAAGTTGAGCTCCATCACTGGACAGTGGGCTGACAAGTAGTTTAAGTGAAATGTAGATACTTACTTGGTTGCCCTTTGGTTTTCCTCCTTCGTCAGTGTGCTGTGCACAAACTCTTTCAGAGTGCAGGTATTCTCCATCCATTCAATAAGACCAATTCTGTAAGACAGTGAATGTATTTTTCATTACTGCAGTATTTTGTATAACAAGTGGAGTGTTAGGACATGGTGCCAATGATCCCTAACAAATAATTTAAAGAATAAATTATAATAAAATCATTATTATAAAATAATTATAATATATCAGGAAACCTTGTTGTGTTTAATCACTTACTTGCTAGATGATACAAAAGAAAATGGGGAAAAAAAGTCTGATGTAGTTTTACTTCAACCCTCAATCAGTGTAATCAGTTTAAGTTTAACTGGGCACAATGATGGCTGGACAAACAATCCCAGTACCTTGTGTTTATGGGAATGACTTGATAGGTGCGCAGCTGCAAGCCTCTGTGTGTGCAGGCAGCGTCGTGACTCAGCAAAATGTTCATGACAGTGAAAAGCTGCTCGATGCGCTGGTCCTGGCGGAGGTCCTCTCCACCCTTCACCAGGAAGGGGTGGTCACGTTCGTCATCCCCACGAATGATCAGACGTTTGGGCCGACGGATAGAGGACATCACCTTTACCTGAAGGGGAGATATTTTCATTCATAAACTGATCACTGGGATTTCAAACTTTCAAACCCAGTGTTCTCTTAGAATATATATTTTGTTTTTTGTTTTTTTTAAGGTAAACAACAATAAGACCATACCCTTTCATCAAAACCTGTTATTTTTGCATGGTACTCAGGCAAAGGTTTAGATCTGCCATCATACTGTCCTACAAAGAGAGGAAGAAAAACATCTTCATCAGTGAATACTGAACAGAACTGAATAAAATATTTTCTTTCCCCATTTCTCAAACGTATGACCCCTAACTAAGTGGTTCCCAACCTTTGTTGTCAGACGTCCTCAAGTAACCCTTCATGACTTTTTAAAAATTAATCATACATATTTTATGCTAACATTAAAGTATTAAGCATTTGCTTAATGGTGCAAATTACTTTGTACAAACCCTGACAAGAGATATGTTAACAAATTCATTCTAAAAATAATAACAACATGGCTTATATAAGATATGTCGAACTGCTATTTTTCAGCTGTTCTGACCTGGGATCTCCAGCTCATTGCTGAAGGCGTCCGCTTTAAATCCACTCAGCCAGGGCGAGTATTCCTTCAGGTTCCCTGGTTCCTTCTGAAATCCACGCATGGATCCTGCCAGGTCCTCCACCTGCCGCAGAAAGCTTTTGTCTTTTCTCTTCTCAAACAGCTTGCTGCCTTTTGGTCCCAGCAGTTTCTCCACATCTTTAGCAAATTTCTGTTAAACAAAAAAAGGATGCAATGAACACCATACTAATAGAGTATAACGGGATTTTGTTGTTTAGGAGCTGTGTCTATACTGCCTAGGTCCTGTGTGTTTGTTGTATCTTTAGTCTACAACCACTATGACAGAAATAACACTACTACTGTGACACAAGAATTGTTAAAGATGTTTTTACTGCTACTACCAGACATATGATAGCTACTTTTACAGTTGCTGTCACATATCTGGTCTCTGTTATGGAGCCCCAAACTGACAAAATGTAGTAAAAGGTTATCAGACAAGTCAGAAATATCACTGCATGCATCATAAATAATACTGTTAGATAAATAATCAAAATGGAATTTAACCTTTTTTCTTTCCCAAATGATAATACATTAAATTAAAACTAAATAAATTTTAGCCTTCTACTTATCTTCCAGGTCACTTAATATTCCAAATCCTTAATTTATTCCTATTCTTAAACTACTCCTATTTTTGTCCCCAAACAAAACTCCCTCTTCTTCACTTTTTAAATTTTCCTTACGCATATATGATTATAAGATGGCTTTGTCAATACATGTCTAGAGCAGTGATTGTGAGTGAGTGCGTTTCTGTAAACTTCTGTAATTAAACCAGCCAGTGTACGTATCACTGTATAAAATCTTAAGTTGAAGCATTTTTGCCAGCAAGATTATGTATTCATTTAGATTTTTTAACTTGCTTGGATCAATTTTGGGGATCCATACTCTGGTATGTCTGTCACAAGAAAAATCCTTTGGCATTTAAGTAAAGCATTTTACGTTTGGAATAAAGAACAGAGTAGTTAGCATTAGCATCAATAATAACTGCAGCTTAAAAGACAAGGAAAAAAATACATTCAAATGTACAGCATAAAAAAAAACCCATTAGAAACTGATATCCTGCAAATTTACCATTTGTAGTTTTACAAAACAAATGAAAAGCACAGAATATACATAATTTTGCTTCATAAATTTTTAAAAGATCAAAGTAAACTACAAACTTGGATGAATTTCTTGCGAAACATTCCGTGACCGTCTGTGTTACGATCCACAAGTGAAGCGTGCATCTCGTCATACATGTTGCCCATCTGCTTCTTGTCGAAGCTCTGTTTTTCCAGTTCATTTTTCACACCATCCCACCAATCCTGAGTGGATCAAATGACAATAATCAATGACAGGCCAAAAACTAACAGGCGGCAGCTTTTCTGATAAATGTGTGAAGTTGCACTTACCCTAAAAACCATGTCAGGGTTTGTAAGCTGCTGCAGTGCGTCCACAAAGTTCTTCACAGATCCTCCCTTGTCCAGCATGATCCTGAGCCTGTTCACACATACATAAGATCTCAGAAAAGCCAAAGGAACACATCTGGAATTTTTCTGTCTTCCCCAAAGAGACACCACACGAGGCAGTTTACCTGTTGACAAACTCCTGCTGCTGGTGTCCTGTAGCAGAGCCCTCAAACTGGTAACTCTCACTGCTGATCATCAGAGCGTAAACCAGTGCTTGAGGGTAGCACTCTGCTATCTGCCCAATACAGTGCTGCACTGCCACAGCTTCCGGCTTGTCCAACAGGGCGACCATTTGACTGATCCAGCCAATCAGCATCCAGCAGGGAACTGACATCATCTACACATGGAAAAATATTACTGTCAGAGTTCACAATTGAAATGCAGGCTCCTCAGTACAGTGAGTGTTTCACTTCCAAAGTGTTTTTTCATAATTTTACATTGTTATCTAATAAATATCATAGTCTGGTTTGAGCTACAGGTGTGATTTTGTAGTTGTTCACCAGAGAAACCCCAGCTGCTACAGCTGCAAACCAAGTAATGGTAATACTGCCAGATCAGGCGTTTTATCAGATTCCTTCTCTAGAATGAACTTTCTAAATCCATAATATTTCATACATTTTTTGAACAAGACAGTTCACTAGAACAAAACATAACTCAGTGCAAAAATTAAAAATTTTTGTAAAAGATGCTTATTTATTTTCTGTGAAGGTAAAGACAGCAGCATTTCTTTCTGCTGGCAGTCATGTTATTAACAGATGGTGAATTCCTACAAATAGTTGGAGTGTGCTCAATAAATAAAGTTGTTAAAGTATATAGGTTAAATTCATAATAAAGTGGTTACATTCAACCTTTTTCTCCTGGTCTTTACTAAAAATAGGCCATTAAAAATGACCAATAAATGTTGATACTGAAATGAAACATTTTATTGTGTTAATTTTTCAGCTATATACCAAGAATGTTAACATATTTTGCAAATGCTAAGTGGGATAAACTGTATGTTTACCCTCCACTACATCCCTGGTTTTGACGCACTAACCTCTTTGGTCATGAGGTCCAGTGTCTCAGCCGGATACGACTCAATGATCTGCAGCAGACGTGGGAACTTGAGGCGGGCTTCCTCCGAGTTCATCTTCAGTGCTTTCAACATGCTCTCCACTACATGAACAGGCAGAGCCATCAGATCCGGAAACTGGCTCTCTGTAGTGAAACAGACAAACCAAATGAATGGTTGATGGAAGACGCACAATTCTTAGAAGATACCCACGCAAGAAGAACAATTTAGATGAAAACAGCTATACATAGTAAGTTAGCTATAGTATTCCTTTAATAATTCTGGATGCATAATGCCATTACCCTCAGTGTTACTGGCTTGGTTTATGGGAAAATTGGACTTAAATATATTTTTTTTATCAATGTGATGAACTAACTTGATTTGTCAGGTATATGTTCATCCAAAACCAGACTGAATGTCCTCTATGGGCAGTGTACTATTATTTCATGTATTTTTAGAACTGCAACAGCAATTTGTTGTAAAAAAAAAAAAAAAAAAAAAAAAGAACAATCATTCAGTGGTAAATCAACAAAGGCACACAGTGAGTTTGTATTATTACTCACCAGTGTCACTCTGCTCCTCCTCTCGCAGTTGTTTGTCACAGAAGTTAGCCAAAGCCATGTATGTTTCAGTGATGCTGCTGCTTTCCACACAGTCCTGAGTGTAAGACTGAAGCTCTTCATCAGCCTTTCTGGTAGCATCACACAGGAACTTCAACGCTTGTAACTGCAGCCCCACCTCCACTTTCTGCAGGATAGACAGATAACAGTGAATAAATGTCTTACACTCCTCTCATGTATTTAAAACTAAAAAGCAGGGTGAGCAGGCCAAGGCAAAAATACCATCTGCTCTGGTCACATAGCACACTATCTGTTTCAAATAAGTCTGAAAATAATATTTGCAAAAGTATAAATGTGAGTAAAAGTACCTTTGGATTGTCATTGGGCCTAGCAACTCCAGACAGCTTTGCAACCATCTCCGCTTTCTCAGCTTCAATAGTTCCCAGGACCGAGGGGCTTCTGCTCACAGCTGCGGCCAGGATGTTGAAAGACGTCCCCTGGAGGATCTTTTGGTATCTGAATACTTTAGGTGAGGCACTCTGACAGTCAGCTTGAAGGTTCTCTGCAGAGAGAAAAGAGCTGACATCAAACGTCTCAACAGTAGAGGGTGACACGGGAGTGCATTTTCACTCATGTCTCATCCCAGTCCCACAAAAATACTGTCCCATCCTGTTCCCTGCAATCCAATCCACACACATCATGCGCTGGCCAAGTGGCTACAATCAGCCACCAGAACAGACAGACAATTAAAGATAGTAAAAAGAATAAAAAAGAACACAGAATGACTAGCAATATGCTGAAAATGTAAATGAAAATATTATTAAATCATATTAGAACTGCATATTTATATAATAAAAAAAACAAACCAATTGTTAGTATGATTCCTGTCACTGTCCACTGCCATTTACTTTTTTCCTGTCCCATCCTAGCCCATACTGTCATCACTTTAAAGCTGTCTATCATTCTCAGTCGTGTTTTCCCCAAGAGAAGTCATTTTTCCTGCTCACCCAGGAGTGGGATAATCTTCAGCATGGCACTGGTTTGATCCAGAGGACCCAGGGCCTGGCTGCGTTTATGGTTGTAGCGGCTAAAACTGTGGACCCACCGCCGGAGCCAGACTCTGTTTGTTTTGGCTTCTCTGTGAAGCTCCTTCAGCAGCTTGTTGGTCACAGCGAAGTTATTCTGTAAACAACATTCGTGTTCCAGACTGAGTTTGTGGTAATGATGCGGCAGCACAAAAAAGTTACTTCCACAGATTTTTTCTTCACCTGCTTCCATGAGCTGTCAGCCATCTGTAGCTTCATGTTGAACTTGCAGTCGTTTACTAATCTGTCAATCTCGGCTGCTGGGTCCTCTGAACCGTCCACCTCCATACTGTCAGCGGGAGTGTGACCTCTCAGTTTTTCTCTGATCTTGTCCAAGAAGAAACACCTGAAATAGAGAGATCAAATCTGACAGTGTCACAATTTGTTATCTTATAATTTAAACGATTTGTAAACAAAATATTAAAAATACACTTTTTTCTCACCGAGATGTAATGATATCATCCCACAAATTCACTGGATCCACTTTAACATCAGGATATCGCTCAGTCCAGAGTCTGATGAGCCGCTTGAGGGAGTTCACAGACACTAATGAATGAAATACAAAGAAAGCTAATTTTTAGAGTTTTGTTGAGAGAATTCAGGGATATTATTCCACAGTTGATACAAAAAACAGAACAAAGCCATTAAGAAGGAGAGGAAATGACTCCTTTAAACTGTTATTTGGATATTTTTTAGAGACAGTGTCTCCACACACCCTCTCCTTTTATGAACAGCAGGAAGTCCTGGATTTCAGTCAAGGCCTGCACTGACTGCAGGGTGGTCAGTCGACTTTGAGTCAACAGCGTATCCACACTGGAGTAATTCTAAAAGAGGCAAATATGCACAATGAATGAATGATCTTCTGTTCTTGTTCTAAAAAGATGACAAAGGGAAAAGGTGTGAAACAGCAGACCTCCATGAAGAGCTGCATGGCATTGTTGCTGTAGTATTTTGCGCGGTCATAGTCCTCCTGCAGGATGTAGAGCAGGCTGAGTTCTTGGCTGTACTGACTTTCCAGCAGCTTTTTACGCTCCTCCACCCTCATGGCTTTGTCGATGAAGGTAAGAAGACTTTGTTCCGTCTCACCGAGCTGCAGCTGCTTCAACATGCTGCGAATCATGTGCTGCAGGTACATTTCCTGGAACGAGCACAAAAGATTTACGTTAGAAAAGCATTACCAAAGATTTAGTATCCTGTAACTATGATTCTGTGATTTCCACAGTAACTGAATCCATGAATAGTTGGTCATCAATGCCAATCTCTCTATTAGGACGTATAGATATAATCAAGATGAATATACAACCAAAGTTTTTATATCTATTTCAATCGGTCCCTTTACCCCCACCGCCACAGTTCTTCTCAAAAATGAAGCAACTATTTACAAAGTTTATTTGGAATAACAGAAGGTCAAGCTTGAGACTAGCACTTCTTTACCTGCCATATGAGAGAGGAGGGTTACAATTACCCAATTTACAATGGTATTTCTGGGCTGCTTAAATTAGAGCAGCAATGTACTGGTTTTTGCCTGAACCTTACTTACCATGGGTACAAACTGAAAGTATTTGCACTAAAGGCCTGCGACTTGACACTTATTTATATTCTGCATCTGTCAAAATGATGTGCCTTACTGATAACCCTTTTGTGAGAAACACAATTAATGTCTGGCACAATGTACAGTCATTTCTTGGTGAATCTACTTTGTTTTCAGGCTTTTCACCAATGTGGGGGAATGATAACTTCTCTCCTGGCAGAAAAGACCAAGGTTTTAAAATGTGGGCAACAAAGGGCATTTGTAAAGTTATGGATCTATATAAGGAAGGCAAACTAGTTTCATTTGAAGAACTCAGAAATGAATATGATATTCCTTGGACACACTTATTTAAATATTTACAGTTAAGAAGTTTTGTTTATGCACAGATGCACTCTTATATACAACCCCCTTTGTCCATATTAGAAAACCTAGCAGTGAATAATTGTACTGGCAAGGGTCAGATATCCTTACTCTATAACATACTGGTGAAAAATCATAGACTCTACCGAGCATAGGAAAACTCAATGGGTAACTGACTTGCAAAAAGATATCTCGGAGGAGGACTGGAGAGAGATGTGCTCGAAAGCTCAACTCCTAACAGTAAATACCCATCTCAGACTGATTCAATATAATTGGATTATGAGAACTTATATTACTCCGGATAGACTAAATAAGATTAATCCAAATATTCCTGATATCTGTGTTAAATGCAATGTTGAAAAGGGCACCTTATTTCACTGTCTGTGGGACTGTCCTGAAATACGAAAGTTCTGGAATTAAGTTATAAAATGCATTTCTCAGATGACCCTGAATCCAGTACCTGACTGTCCTGCACTTTGTATTCTTAATTTGTATCCAAAGGACTGTATGCTAAACAGCAAAGAGAAGAAAATTACTGACTTATGTTTAGTACAAGCTAGATGCTTGATTTCTCTTTGCTGGAAAGACATCAAGAGACCTTTGGTTGGTCGCTGGCTGAAAGAACTATCAGCATGCCTTGTCCTTGAAAAGTTAACATACACAATAAAAAAGAAATCAGCCAAATTCAAAGAGATCTGGAATCCCTTTCTTGCATTCTTAGAGAACTGTGAAGTTGAAGAAACTCTGGAAACTTGAAGGTGATATGTCCCTAACTGCCGATACCTTAACAACGTGATACTAAGCTGTGCATGATTATGTAATGTCGTTACCCGGTTTTGTGTTTTGTTTTGTTTTTAGTTCCCTTTGGGGTGGGGGGAGTGGATTACTTTATAGTTTGACTGTTATATGCCTTGCTGAATGCATTAAAATGTCTTTTTTTGTAAACTGTTAAAACTCAATAAATACATGTCTATAAAAAAAAGGAAAAGCATTAACCACTCTGGTGCATAGACCTCATACATAGAAACCAGCATCATTTTTAAAAAATCCATGCATTTCACGACAGTGTGCATATGTTGTGCAGTGCAATGCAATTGTATTTCCAGTGCTTTTATCACGCTAAGAAATGCTAAGGAATTCTTTTCTTTTTTTGGTCAAATTTAATGTTAAAGTGGAAGAGTGCACTCAGGCAAAAGATGGTGAAGCACCTGCTGCAATGCCACCACAAAAGCAACCAGACGCAACCTATGGATTTGCAAAGATTTGAATAAAGTTTTTTTTTAATTAGTATAGCATAGTGTAAATTTTATTTAAATGTGTGCAAACATTTTAATAAAGTGTTTTTATATAATATAGCCTCTGTTTTCTTTAAGATCCACAGAATGAACTGAGCATCCTGGGTTCATCTAACTGTAAAAACTTAATAAGGTAACAATAAATGGGACGATTAGGCCAAACCGATCATTAAATATTATGTATTCAGAACATTGTGTTATGTATTTAAAACATCACAAGCAACCAGGCAATTTTACAACAATATAACAGATATAGAAATCTACAAAGCTGAAAGCCTGTTCTGAGGTCAGAGCCTGCATGTCCCAGTGGAAGCTGTGGCTATTCAGAGGGTTGATGTTTTGGCACAGAGCTGATTATATCACCCCCAGTAACTAAATTTAATTCCAACAAGGGACCACTATCATGTTCATTTTTCAGGTGTCTGCATCTCTCAGTTGTTTTCAAGCAGACATTTAATGCTCCAATATGGCGACCACTCAGACGCATAGTGGAAAGTGGGGAAAATGGGGACTTGTTCATCTGGTATTATGCCTAAATATAGTGGATCGTAACATATCAGATATGGAATTAATCTGCAGATGTTATGGTTAAAGTTTTAACCCAGGTTTTCTATGGAGGTCAGTTTTTCTTTTTTTTTTTGAGCCATGGCAACAAACTACGTAAGCCTTGTTTTTAGCCTAGCAGTTGCTGATAACTTGCTGCCCCTAAAAGCCAGTTAAAAGAAAGTGAAGAGTCAGCACTCACTCTAAAACAGAGCAGTTAATATATATATATATATATTTTTTTTTTTAACTGTAAAACACCACAACCACGAGAGGTCCTTGAGAACATACAGTCACAAAAGTGCACAAAAAATACTGGAAGGTGATTTAACCTGTCATGGAGGTCATTACATAATGTAGGTTTTCATTTTAAGCCATCACACAGTTCAAAGCTATTGGTTGGAATAAAATCTGCAAGATGTCAGATCTGCCAGGTAAATGACTGAGAAGTCCTGGACTGTGAAAGGTCAGCTCTATTACCCGGTAGACTGGCTCTGACCACATCATATCGAGGTTGGGTGGGGAAGCCTTGTCTATGTTCAAAGTGGAGCAGTACTGAAGTGACTTCCAGTTAGTCAGATGACTGTAGGCATCCATAGCAGCTGTTTCCCAGAAGTCTTTCTCGGAGTCAGTCGGCTCACCATCAGTCCAGTGGTCAGTGTTCAGGGCCTGCCGGTATGGAGGAGAGTGTTAACTTTTACACTACAGTGCTACACACATACAGCTAGCCATCTGGTTAAACTGCACCAATGTATTGAGATGCCACCTTACTGTACCTGAAAAAGAAAAAAACAAAACAAAACACAATACCTCATTGTAAAGCTTCACAGCTTCTGCAAAGTCATTGTTGGCTTCAGCTTGAAGTGCAGAACAGGTGATCGACTTGGTCCCAACTTTTCCACCAAAGATGCCGCGCACAACATCATAATCCTCCAGAGATCTGTAAAGCCTGGTGAACAGAAGGAAAAAAACACTTTGTGTACTACAACTAAAAAAAGATGCTACAATAATTTCAAGTGGATAATCTGTACATGTAATGTAGCTCCTGACAGTTACGATCTGCCAAAATGTGACATGAACTGAACTGGCATTAAAACAGACATGAAAGCATCACTGCATAGATCAAATTATAGAATTCGTCAGTTATATATAGGATCTTCAGTCCAGGTGAGATGAACTTTGTATTACTTTGCTAGATGAATCCATTTATTGGTGTCTGGGGGGATTTCTTTGCGCCCTCGTGGTCGTTTGGCAGGGGGTTCATTCTGGCCACCAGCATGCAACAAGCCCTCCTCCAGCAGCAGGATGCCCGACGGCTGCTGGAGACTCATCAGGCAGGTGGAACAGATGGCCGCTGGCTCAAGCTGCTGCAGCTCCTGATGCTGGTAGCACATGTCCTGACAGAACAACAAGCACAGTCTCAATTTTTCTTACTGCCAGTAAATACAATGTCACTGGATGTAGTTTTAGTTAGTAATATAGACACTTATTTCATTTTGACACTCTCAATGGATGCCACTGTAATTTTAGACTCAAATGAGAGTGAAAATATTAAATAGTGTCTGAAGGTTGTACCTGCACACATGATATAAAGGGTGGGAAGCAGAGGGTACTCTTCTTCAGGAATGAATTTAGGTTGCATTGTAGCTCCTCTTTAATCTTCACGCTCTCCCCTCTTGGTTTGTGTTTTTCCATTTCTTGGAGGATACCAGCAAACAGGGAGCTGAACAGCTGTTTGGCTAAAATTGGATCTCTCTGAAGGAATTTAGGAAAAAAATTTTATTAGTGTTTTGTTTGTATTCATTTATGTTAGTATATTTGCAGTGGGTAACTTATAGGAGGGACACGGAGAGCAGTGGCAGTCTTACCTGGGCTAGTACTTGAAGGGGGGCGATGAGACTGCTGTACGAGATCTGGATGTCTGGAAAGTCTCCCACTCTGTAGTTACGATATAGTGTCACCTGAGCCTCTTTTCGCAGCCTTTGATCAGCTTTTTCTTCCTGTGGAACCCCCAACAGAATGATGGTTAAAGACAATGCAAGTTTACAGATCTTATTGGCATTAGGCACTAGACTATACAGTAATCAATCAAACTTTTATGTTCTGCCATCTAGCATTTAAAAAATGAATTGCACTGTGGAAAAATCTTGCATGTTTGATACCCGTTTCTGCTTCTGTAGTTGGATCTCTTTCTGTGCATAATTCAAGCTGACTTTCTCCTGATCCTTGAGAAATCTGCGTCTCAGTCTCAGGATGTTATTCCTTTGCTCGTTTTGTGCTGTTGACATAGAGACACCAAAGATATTCACATTAACAGATTTTTAATTTATTTGAAATGTTCAACCACAGAAAACAAAATGTGATTGCTGTGGTAGTTAATAGAATATAAGATGGTTATGAATGACAGGACACTGTTCTGAAGCAAAAATCATCCTGCATATGAAGTCTTCAACACATGAGTTATTCAAATCATTTCTAGCTTTATGGAGCTGTTGCTTACCATATTTTTAGCTTCAATTCTTGAGTTAACCCTTTAACAATTAAAACTGGATACATGACAGGTCAGATTCAGCAGTTTTAAATGCTAATCCCACTGACTATTTGGCAGAGGTGTGGACGAGTCACATGACTTGGACTCAAGTCACAAATCTGATGACTTTAGACTTGACAAGACTTGCAACTCGAGTTGGATTTTTACATCAGTGACTTGCAACTTCACTTGTACTTTAAACTTTTCACTTGAAAATACATGACAAGCCCAAAGATTAAAAAGTACATTATTTAAAAAGTGTAAATCCACAAATCAAATCATTTCCCTTCGTTCTGTGAATCAACAAACATTAACGCCGTTCATGTCCCAGCAAGTCGACACTTATCTCACAATCCATTCAACAGATCCACTTTGTTTGAACCAAGCTGACAGCAGCCACCAATTCATTTTTAAAAGGAGCACTCTGAATGCCTCAACTTGAAAAAACCTCAACTCAGACCAGAAAACATCATTTGTGTTTTTTTCCCCACTGTCCAATCACATTAATTCAGCTTTCTTTGGTGGTCATAACAAAGTTAACAGATGCTTGGAAATAACAATCATGAAAGACAAATTACTGGTTGCTGTTGCTGGATATCCGGAGCTATATGATTTTACCAACCGTAGTGGCTATGATTTGCACAGAAAATAGCTGCCTTGAGGCAAATTTGTGCAACACATGGCATTTTGGGTAAGTTGTTTTCATTTATTTAAGCAATTTAAGCTGTTAAACTAAAGTTAGCTTGCTTCATTTCTTCTCTTTCTGAGGGTCTCATGTATCCACAGTTAGAATACTAGAATAACAAGGGACCGATCAGGTTTTACTTCACAGTAAAATCAAGGTTAGGCTAAGAACACATGATTCTGTGATTTTTGCCTTATGTCAAATCTGTCCTTATTTAGACAGTGGACTAGTTGAGTACTGGCTGAGTAATAACAAGGTTAATATGTCTTGGAACATACTAAGAGTCATAAAACATGCAGTGAAGGATGGAAGGTGCTAGATGTTTAAACAAGAGGGTACTTGTCCCAGAGACTAACCTGCGGTGCGACTGTCCACCTCATCGGTTGATGCAGTCAGGCGCCTCAGGCCAAAGCCTTCTCCTACTGGCCTCCTTGCTGCAGTGCGCCGCTCAGCTTTCTTTTCAAACACCAACAATGAAGACAGAGACTCAGAGCCAGGTGTGTACTCTGCCAGTGTATCCACACTGCTTCCTGTCAGCCAATCATAAGCTGTACGTCGACCTGGGGAGAGAAGAAAAAGTTCAAGGTAAAAATACCCATGTTAACCTGTAAATTATGACTGCTAAGCTGCAGACAGAGCACATTTTTTACTGCTTTAGTACCAGTGTGTTGAATGAGAGTAGTACCTGGTGTTTGAGTTTGGGAGAACTCTAATGACGTTTGAGTGGCTCGGAGTTTCCCCTTCATGGCTCCAGACTGGGACGCTGATGCACTCTCTGGGCTTTGAGAGCTTAGGGTTTCAACAAACATGGGAGTCATCACTGTGCTCCTGAAACGCCAGTTGGACTCAATCACATAGTCCTACAGAGTGGAAAAAACTAATTAATACATCAGGTTCATCGGTGGTAATACAAATTACCACAAATAAAGAAATAAACACTGCTCATGTCAACTGACCTGGAAGGTACACTCTGACAGAGGATATTCAAACATGTTTCGTTTGAAGTCAGGACTCTGGCTGGTCATCTCCAGCAGCAGGTTGGTTGCCAAGCTTAAGAAACACCTTTCTATTTGACAGGAGTACAGAGAGCGAAGCACTGTCAACATTCGCTCCAGGGTCGCAGTGGGGAGGCGCTTCTCCTGACTCCAGAAGTTACGAACATAAAGCCTGAAAACACAACAAACAGGGATGTTTTTTCCAATTAAAACACTGAATTAGAGTTGCACTGATACTGTACGTCAATTAATCTATTAGTCGACTGAAAAAAAATTAGCGGCCAACTATTTGGATAATCAATTAAACATTTCAATATTGTTTTTAAGCAAAAATATCAAAGATTTGCTGGTTCCACTTTTTTAAATGTGAGGGTTTGCTACTTTTCATATATGATACTTAAGTCTTTAGGTTTGGGACTGCTGGTTGAACAAAGAAGCAATTTAAAAATGTCATTTTTGGCTCTGGAAAATTATTTTCCATTTTATGACATTTTATACTAAACAATTAATCGTGAAAATAATCAGCAGATTAACAGATAATGAAAATAATTATTCATTGTAGCCACATGGAACCTAAATGAAATAAAGACAGTGTATGAAATACATAAAACATAAAATAGAAGCAAGTGTGAGTCAGTGGCATCAGCGGGTACTTACTGAAGGCCTTGGTTTTCTTCAGAGAGTCCCTGAAGTAGTGTTTCTTTAGCTGTATTCAAAATCTCTACGGATGTGTTGTCTTCCATGCTCTCTACATCACTGGAAGAATAAAAAACACTTTATCATTAAAGTTTGTATCAGAGAAGTAACAATGGACTGCAACAGTAACCCTGCCACTACACATTTATAATGCAGTCCAATTGCATAATTTGCTGGTCTTGCTTTATGGAATATATATATATATATATATATATATATATATATATATGAAATGATGATCTGCATGAGAATGGAAGCCAAAATGTCCCACAGTACCTGTAGTTGTCCTGGATCCACATGAGGATGTCATACATCCTCTCCCTGCACACTGGTGAAGGATGGGAGGCAAAAGCTGAGACAGTTCCCAGGAGCTCCTGAAGCTGAACTGGAGTCAACAGGGCAATGATCTTGTGGATGATATCCAGACAGACTCTCTGCCTCGCTTCATCTCTGGGGGTGGTAAAAAAAAATATTCAGATGCTGTTATTAATGAACAGCTTATAAGCTAAATGGAGAATGTCCAGAATGTCAAATGTCTTCAGATTTTGTGTAGTTGATGTTAAAGAAACTGTAAATACTGTGACACTGATTATTCAAAACAACAGAGTGACAGCTGGTTGTAAGAGCTGGTTTCATTTCTTTGAAGTACTTTCAGTACTGTACAAAAAAGTCTTGATAACTTTGCAGAAATTTCTGATGATATGAACCAAAAACAATGCAAACAAACAGTATGATGAGGATTTACCTGTGGCTCATCATCTGAATGAAACCTGAGATCTTCAGCTGCAGAAAGATGTCTGGGATGACATCAGCTCGACTCAGCACACACTCCAAACAATTAGTCTTCAAGATGCCGTGCAGCTTTGGCAGGAGGAAGAACACGTGGTTCACAAATCTGAAATATTAAAAATAAAAGCTGCTGTTACAATAAGGTAAGACAAGCCTCGGCTCAGGTCAAAGGCAATTTACTGGGAGTAAAATTCACTGTATTGATTTTATATAATGGTTTATATTACAGGAAAAAGTATCAAACATATAGCAGCACAACAAACTCACCGATCCATAAATGGAGGAAAGTGCTTTGACACTTTGCTCAAGCAAATGATGAACTTGTCATCCATGTCTTTTTTCTTCAGATTTGTTATCTTAGTTGCAGCAAGACTGAGAAGTTCTTGATGCTGAGAAAAGAACAAGAGTATTTCATATAATCAAACATAAAAATAAATGAAGTATTACTATAATTCAACCACACAGGGGAAAGTCTCATACATTGTCCATTTCAGTCATATTCTTCAGGATGAGGCCGATAATTTCTGCAGCAGCTGCGTAGACGTCTTTATACCTCACAAAGGACAAGTTGTTGGTGAGAGACTGAATGTACCTGAACAAATACAACAACACACAGAAATGATTAAAGACAATCTGCAAGATGGCAGTATGTCAATGGCAGAATAGTACACTACTCTTAACTTACATCTTGCAACCCAAAAAATAACACATATTTTTAGCAAATATTAGCAAATGAATGTTGACATTTAGCTTGACTGTATATTTTACCGCTCATATTCGATTCCGCACGAGGCATTGTAAGCGGGGAGGTTGTTGGCCAGGATGATTCCCAGCAGCTGAAGTCCAACAGAGTTGTCTTTACTATTTGGGTCAGTGCCACCAAATCGCTCGTATATCAGACTACAAGGCAAAGAAAAGAGATGAAGTCAAAGACAGATTCACATTTTATTCGTCAAATACAGAATTTATGCTAGTACACTAGCAGATCTGCCATCATTTCCTAACTTGCTTCTTGTTGGCGAGGACTGAACCGTAATTTGCTGAATAAAACAAACCATTATAAAAAACAGTGATGGTTTTTTCATGCTAGGATGCAATTAGAGCTAAGAACAAGTGACAGACTGAAATTTCAGTGCAAAGGTTCAAGAAACATTCCAGATCAGACACAGACATGCAAAACAGAAATCAGTTGCATACTACAGCCTGCCTCCTTGCTGCATCTTTTTCACAAAATAAGAACGTAAACACTAGCCAGGGAATAGTCTGTTTTCCCCAGACCAGTATTTTACAGATTCACACAATGGCAATACATGGCTACTATTCATAATTAACATTTGATTTATGATGATGTCATTTTCCATCTGGCTTTGAAATATCACTTACCTTAAGTAAATCTGGTATATTGTTACCAAATTAAAAGATTATGCATATGAATAAACAGATTTCTGAGCTCATCTATATTTTACCTACTAGATGCGAGATCCAGATGAGAGGGGAGATCTCACAGGCTAGACCAGAGAATCTTAATCATAAGACACCAGCTAAGGTCAAATAGATACGACAACTTCAGGTGCAACTCTGAGCAGAAAAAGGGTAGAGGGACAAGCTAAATCCAGAAAGCCACGTGGATACCTGCCTCCAGCATAGCTCCAATTTCAACTATGGCCTACTTCCAAAGGACATTTCTCCTCTTTGTAGAGCTTTTAACTAACTCATGCAGCGTAAAATTAGGTCTGTCTGTGTCCTGCTCGGACTGGACCATTTCCACTGAGCTACAGGCTTGTGTTAATCAATCGGTGATAGTGTGCAAGCGCTACCTGTACGGCACATGTAGACAGTCTTTCCAGCATTCCACCATAGTGCGAATGATCTCCAGGTTGTGGCGGAAAACCATCCTCTTGGAGTGGAAGCTGTGCTTCATCAGGAACTCCAACAGCCGGTTGGCGAGCACTTCATCTCTGGGGTTACTCTGATACAAAAGAAAAATTCTGTTACTAAAAATTTATAGAAAGTTTTGTACTTCATACAATTCTTACACACTAAAATTTGCCACAGTTCCCTTGCATATTCATCAGCCATATATCGGAATATATTAAACTGCTGATATGTGCACAGATCACGACAGAAATTTATTAAAAGTGATTTATATTTGCTGTCTTTAAAATGTAAGTATGAGCAACCTTGGGGCTGGCCAAACTTGTCCAAGAGAGCACTGTAACCACAATATCCACCACCATAAAATGGATGCCCTCTCCTCCGTTGTTTCCAGAGACGACGACCTGCAGGAGCGGCCCCAACCAATGCTTGGCATATGGTCGGAAAACCTGAAAAGATTGAAAATAATGTCCAAAATTGACAAAAAAAAAAAGTGATCACAGGAGAAGCAGAGTATGAGGGGCCACATACACATATAGATTTAGATGTAGATAGAGAGTAACATCATCATAGTCATTTATTTTCAAAGACAATAATGAATGAAGTTGTAATTAGGGGTATTTACCTCCTCTGTGTTGATGATCAGCTTTGCGATGAAGAGTCTGATATTCAGAGGTGTTGCTGGATTTGCTAGTTTTGTATGTAGAAATTTCATCCACTGAGGAAGATCAGTGGGCACGTTTCCCTGGTTCATTATCAAAGGAGAGAGCATTTTGACACAACTTGCAAAATTATATTTGTAGATGATTATTATGTCTCCGGTGTCACTTAAGCCAGTTCAGTTAAAACATGGAAATGACAGTTGTGTAAAAAGATCCAGAGTGAAACCCTGCTGTATTCTTTTTCTTCGGTGCCACTGACCTGTTCAATTTTGGGGGTTATGTTGTTCCTTTGCATGTGTCCAATAAGGCCAGTCATGGCTGCCATGCATTCATGCTGATTTAGCTCGTCCATTTCTAGATCCACCATTGCATCCTGGGAGGAATTTGTCTCCTCTGTGTCCTAGACGTACCAACATACCAAAAAAACGTCATTATCGCCATCAAAACCATATAATGATGTATCTGTTTTTAAACTGCAAATCACCTGCCACAGTGCCGAACATAGATACATATAGTGCATTTAGTTGTACCCAATGATTTTACCTTTGGCAGGGTGGAAAGTACCTGAATCAATGTTAAAAAAAAAAAAAAAAATCACCTGACTGACTCTTTTTCCCACGGAGCGTCTGTGTCCTTCAGGGTTTTGGGAGCTGTAGGAAAAGCTTTGGACGCCGGTGGAGAAATCAAACTGACTCATCTCCTCACTCAGGCTGCTGTCGGCCATGTAAGACTGGGAGGACAGATACACTGGCGCTTCTACGGAAACCACGACATAAATCTCATGAACAAACACCATTAACTTCCAAAAAACTCAGGCGCACTAATGTCTACATGGCCACCTATTTACCTATATTACACCCATAACATTTCATTTCATTATTATAACAGGAGATTTTCATTGGACTAACAGCAAATCTAGTAATTAAGCTTTAACACTTGGATTGGATAAACTAGCTTGGAGTGTGCTCAACTGCTCTGTCACAATAATGGCCAAATTACAAAAGCTGAAAAACATTGTTGTGAAAAGTAAATACCTCCATTCTCCTCGTTCACTTCTTTTCGAATCATGACGTATTTCTTCTTTCTCTCAAGTGGGACCTGAATTGTTGAAGAAATAAATGAATAAACCATGACTGCAACTCAAGACTGTTAAACAAACAAGTGTATTAAAAAAAAAAACATACCTCAATTTCAATCGGAAAGTTATATTCCCTTCCAGCGTCGATGATATTTTCCAGAATGAACTGATTCTGGACAAGGAAACATTATAAACACATTATAAATGTGAAGGGAGTTGCGTGATTCATTGTAGTGCATCATTCTGAAATGAAAGATGCCTGCAGTGAAGTGAGTTGGTTATTATTATGAAGCCAGCCTGTACCTTTTCGGGTTTTTCACTGAAAAGGAAGCCTTGGTAGAATTTGACCTCATTGAAGCTGCAGCTGATGACAGCGATGGCACAGTTGTATGCAGCACAGTGATACTGTCTCCTGAGTTCAAGGAGCTGAGTCTCCCCAGCCATGTTCTCAGTGAATGCTTCAAAACACGACCTAATGGAAAAAATAAAATCAATATGCCTTATTTATTCAGGGAAGAATAAGGACATTTTATATTTCTGGAATGTTTAAAGTGTTGGGGAGTTTTACTTGATCAAGGTCTTGGACAACTCGTTCCCCTCTGTTTTGTCTGAGCGACAGAAAGCTTGATTAATGCGGGATTCCTTGGAGTAAACCTCTTCTTTGGGAAGCCGTGAGTACAGGAGCTCCATCAGCTTGTAGCAGCCGTTCTTCTTCAGCAACTGGATCTCAAATTCTGTCTCATTTGACTGAAATGGATAAATACATTAGGCATTAATCGATTTCCAGTAGTAACTTTGGGCTATTAGGACAAAAATCTATGCAACTGCCAATTGTTCAACAAAAAGCTAAACATATGAGAAATCCATGATTATCATAAAAGTTTTAAATAAAACCACAAATAAAGCTACAACAGTCTTTATTTGTTCAAATAGTTTCTAAATGTAACAATACAAGGACGCAAACCTTGGTGAAGCGGCTGAGCAGCAAAGCAGTTATGTCAGAGACATTTGCCACGAAGAAGTCATTCAGGGCCTTGGTGCTACAGTGAGAGGCAAGAGGCAGCAGGACCCGCTCCATCATGGCCTGCAGCATGGAGCTCACTGGCACATCACCCTGCTGGATCACCCCGTACACTGTGCACAGCAGCTGTAACTGCCGCTCGCCACTGGACCTGGTCAGACATTAACAAACACAGGAAGTGGATACGAAAGAAGCAGCTCCTGTATGATCTTCTGCAAAGTGATATAATGACCCTGCAATGGAACTTAACAAGTCTCTTCTGTGTCACTGCCATGATGTGTATAATCTCTGATAAGGCTGTAGTGAACAGAAACTGTTTCTTCCTTTCAAATTGAGTTTTTTTTTCTATTGGTCAATGTGAAAAGGGGGACACACTATACTCAACAGGGCCAATTTTGTCAGCTATAATCATATTTAGTCAATCTCATTCTGTTTTTTTTTCCGTTTTGATTCACTAAAAGTTAGTGGTTTGTGGTATTCTTATCTTTATGGCCACACTGCCTCCCTCCTGATAAAGCAAGGCATTTGCTTTTTTGTTTTTTTCAGCTTCACTGGAACAAAAATGGGCACAAATATCACCTCCTTTCTTTCTCCCATGTCCTGCTGATGTCACTGTTAACTTTAACTTTCTTTTTTAAAATAGCTGATGTTACTCCAAGTCCAGACTATGCTCATTGTGTGCTGCCGGGGTATCCCTGATATGGTGCGCGCACTCATGCAGTACAGAACACGGAACTGGTGCACTGAAAAAAGTTTTGGTAAAGTTATTACTTGTTAAACTACATTACTATCTAATCAATTTTTGTCATAAATAAATGTCACAAATTGATACTTTTCAAGAAAAAAAGTTAAAATTCTCTGATTCCAGCTTCTTAAATGTGAATATTTTTTAGTTACTTTACTCCTTTATGACAGTAAACTTAATATCTTTGGGTTGTGGGCAAAACAAGACATTCAAGGACATCACCCTGCACTTTGGGAAACACTGATCAATATTTTTCACCATTTCCTGACATTTTATAGACCAAACAACTATTAATCAATTAAGAAAATAATCACCTGATTAATCGACTGTGAAAGTAATCATAGTTGCAGCCCAACTGCACTTGCTAACAAAATTTGAACAACTTCAAAAGAAAGAGAGTTTGTGTGTAACCTTATGGTGCCTCATGAATGAAAAAAAAGAAAAGAAGGGTTTACTAACCGTTTAGCGATTCTTTGGAAACAGGTTTGGAATTGTTCCTCCATGATGTGTTTTCTGTCTCGACACAGAATCAGTGCCATCAGTTTGAGCAGGAGTGGGCTCTGAGAGAGCTCTAGGGCATCCAGCAACTAAAAGACAGAAAGAAACATAGGGTTGGTCCAATATTAAACTCTCCCATGCACCAACTGCAAGTGAAATCAAATAGAAACACTCGTCACAAAAGAGTCTTTGGTTTTCGGAGTCTGCTTGTTTTAAAATAGAGCTATCAAGTGACCTTTTCCCTTTTAATCTGTTATTGGCCTTAATCTCCAACACAGTGACTTCACCTTTCGGATACAGTCCATGTAGTTGTTGCGGTGAAGCGAGCCCTTAGCAAACTCATCTGACTGCATGGGGAAGTGGGAAGCAACCACGGCATCCAGCGCCCTCTGCAGCTCAGCCAGCGGCTCCTCTGGGAGGGTGGTGAAGAAGGGCAACACCAACAGGGCCTGACTCTGGAAAGTTGAGACAAACCAACAACATAAACTTACATTTCAGCTTCATTTAGCATATTAAGCAACTCAAAACAGAAAAATTGCACAGTTATTTTAAAGTCCACTGAATGCCCACTCCATTACCTTAAGATTCAGTGGCAGATTCATGTCAACCAGCAGCATAGTGAAAGTGGAAAACACCGGTCTGAACGCTTCATGGTTGATATCAGAGCAGACAGAGGAGTCAATCTGATGAGAGAGGGAAAAGTGTCCATGAAACAAATTAACACAAGAGGAAGAACTGAAAAAGCAACGGCTAAGCTTGTATTGTACTGTATTTTTCAGGCCACACAGGGGTGTTAATATATTCATGATACCTGCAGGAGCTTGGAGAGCAGCAGCAGAGTGGCTGTTTTGCTCTCTGGAGTCGATGAGTCTCCTTCCCACCACGACTGCAGGCTTTTCCATCTTCTCAGCACCTCTTCCACCAGCTGTTTTCCCTGGGTCTTCCTCACAGAGCGCTCTCTGAAGCTGTGGTCCAGCATGCCATTCACCAATATGCTCACCTGATGAAAGATTCAGCAACAGAAAAATATGTCTCATATACAGAAAAGTTTGAGCCGTTTTATTTGTTATTTTTATTTGTTTGTTGTTTTATATTTTAAATTATTAAATGTATTAAATTATTCTTTTATTTGTCCTTGTTAGCGAAGCACTTTGTAATGGCAATTTTGATAGATGCTATATAAATAAAACTATTATTACTATTAAAAACAATAGTGTTCTTGATTAAACTAGAAATGATATCTGCGCTGACAATAGGGGTGTCAACATCTACACGTGTAAACGGGTACACGGATAACAAATCATAACCGTTTAGAAAAATCAATAACCGTGCACACGTCATTTTTTTCCTCCTCCTCCTCGTTCATTTCTCACAAATATATATAGTATTTTTAGGGGTGATCATGTTGCCTGAAAGCTTCAGATAATAACATTAACTAACTATACACTTAAATGTTCCCACTAGTGCAGTTATCCGCATACATAATAGATGCATGGGGCGCAATGTTACATTGATATAAAAAAAAACCCGCAGGCAAGAAGACAACTGCTGTGTAGAATAGGCTGCGGAGGACTTGAGAAGAGCGCGGCGCTCATCATCTTCTCCATGCGCAAATGTGCAGCTGAAAACAAAAACTGTTAATGGCTTGTTATTTTAGCCTATATTGTTGCGTGTTGTTGTACGTTATATTGATAGTTGGTGTTCTGTCGGCTTTTCACGACCTGATCACTTATCCTCGCGTCTAAAGAGGAGGAAGAAAACATATTTTTTCGCCAATTTTAGTGAATAATTGTGAGAGTCCCCCTCTACTTTTTTAACTTTGTGGATATAAAGGTGAAGTTTTTTCCTCTCACTTCAGCTTACTCTGGCTTCTTTTTGAGTTGCTTTCTCTCGCTAATTACTATGAGACGTATATTAAAATTCAGACGCAGCTCCCGTTGCAAGAGAGGGATGCAGTTTGCACTTTAAGCTTAAAAATATAGCGCAACTGCGACAGAAAAAGCTCATAAATCTCCGACGTGTAACCGGGTACACGTCGGTTAGAAGTCCCGTTTACACGTGTAGAAAAAATTGTAAACGTTGACACCCCTAGCTGACAATGATTCTTTCAAAAGTCTAATAATACTACTGCACTATAATCTAATGTTAATCAATCAATCTAATCTAAATTTGATATTGATCAATTTGATACTGCTGCTGACCTTTTATTTCTTTAGGCCATTTGATTTATTGCATTTGGGGAGATTGTCCTATTGGTCACTCTACTCATTACACGAGCAGAACAACAAACAAAGACAACATAATCCTGTGTATGTAGTCTCATTAATCAGGTGTAGGCTGTGAAAGTATTTAACCTTTGACAAGTTATGCCACATTATTTACTTTAAAATCTATTTATTTATGGATGCTTAAAAAAAACAAAAAAAAAAACCTTGGTATGAAAACTTTTCCGGAAACAAATTTAAACATGAAAAAACACAAAAGAGCTACCATGCTGGGGTTTTGAGAGGAAGCTTTCATGAGGCGTGTACTGTGGTGTCCAGACTTCTCAGCAGCTCAGCATTGATGGTCGTCTGGAAGAGGGTGTAGAAGTACTCGCCGTGCGAGAAGCTCAAGAAGTTACGGCTGTGACTTCCAGATATCGGCACAGAGAGCATGATGGTGTTCAGCAGCAAGTCCACCAGCTGCTCACTCTGCAGAGCAACAGAAAATTTCAACAGGAGGCAGCAAGAGGTCAAACACAGAAAAACCTGCATCATATTCACAGTATTTTTCATTGCTGTAATGATCTGAACATAGTTTTTTTTTTTTTTCAGCATATGCATTGGCATTGGACACAGTGATGTTTAATACATCCACTTTCCATTTTCTACATTCTTATTTTCATCACAGTTTTTTCTGCTGTAGTCAGTTGACTGCAGCTCACAATATGTAGGATAAATTTCATCTGATTTTATTTAATCTAATCCAAACAGAGGTAGCACTGACCTGTTGACTTAGAGAAAAGGAAAGCTGAAGAAGACCATCTGCTAGTCTCTTGGTATTTATGTCCAAGGATGGAAGTGCTTTCCTGTCCTCTCCGGGTGCTATACCTTTATACACTGTCATCAGAAGTCGGGACCCAAGAGATCTGGCATAGGCAGCATCCTTTAACACAATGAGAAAGACAAAAACAGTAAATTGTGTACTTACATATGCAATAAGCACTGTAAGGAAAAATAAAAACACTCCACTCCTACCCACACACTGTATTTTATCAGTAAATTACATTACTTACACTCATTTTCAACATGTTTTGATTGTTTTAATGATTCTGAAAATTGAATAACATGGAACATTTGGACAACTGAAAAATGGTGCTGCAAATGTAAAGCTTATTGTGGGTTAATAGTCACATAATCACGTTTGAATATGTGAAAAGGGGCAGGAGCAGAGCTGAAAGTGAGAAAACTGGCTTGCACACTGCAGGACTCCAATGTCCATTTATTTAAATGTGAGATATACAAATGAACAGCAAATATGTCCCAGTATCCCAAATACCTGGCTGTACAGAATGGAGCTGAGGAAGCCAGCTTTGTGGATCTGCTTACAGGAAGACAGAACCATTTCCATCTGGTCGTGGTGGCTCAGAGTGCTGGAATGATAGAAGTCGACACCACACAGCTCCTCTACACTAAAGAGATCATGAAAGAGGTCAAGAAAGAAATTAATAACAGATTACCAATGCTGATAACTGTACTACCATCACAATTTTTATAGTGTCAGAGACCTGCAGTTAGAAGTCATAAATCTGTTACAATATGTTATGAATCTGTTACAATATGTTATTACTGATATACTACTTTATAACTATATTTATGGCTTTTCAGTTGGCTAGTTGTTTGTTCAATGATAGCTACACTGCATGTTGCTCAAAAATTGTTAACACACCTTTTACGTGTAACTTTTGTCTGCAAACTGCTTTCAATGCGAGTGCGGTAGGGTGAGGCCAGCAGGGCTTTCAGTAAAGGAACACACACTTCTGGTAGGTTCTTCATTACTTCCACATCTGCCATGTTGAAACCTACAGTGGACGGCTCACACACCACCAGCGCAGTCAGCTCAAAAAAGGCCGAGATGAAAACATCTTGTTCCAGAAACTGTAAATAAATGAAGGACGCAGTGAGCAAAAAACACCTGCGAGGGAAAGAATCCAGACTTTCTTAGTGTCTTAAATTCAGGGATACCTTCCAAAACTCCTGGTCTCCTTTGACAAAAATCATGGCGGCAAACTCCAGCAGGCGGACGATGATGGTGCACTTGCTGAAGTTGTACTGGTCCACTTCTCTTGGGCTGAAGTGAGACGTCCTCTCGCCGTGAGTGAAACATCTCTCTGCGGCTGCCAGCTCGTGAGTTGCCAGATCAGTCAAAAAGAAACTTAAAGCTTTCAGAAAGATTGACTTCTCTTTGGAGCCTTGACAATAAAGGAAGAAAAGCAGAGGTTTAATGTGATCACTGCAGAGCCAATTCAATATCAACAGAGATTTCATGTTAGAAAGTATGGAGGGGGCAATCAATAGTGATTTACAACTGAAACTCCACTTTTTCCCATCTGAGAAATGCTAATGTACAAAGAAACAAAGTGAAAACATTTTACTACAAACTTTTCACACTATTAAAATGTTTCTAAATGTCTCTAAAATTCTCTAAAATGATAACATGAATGTCACAACATGATGTGACATGTTAGTAATAAAATAGTTAAATTGTCAATGCTTGCACAACTGAGACTTACTAATCATGTGGTGAGGCTTGATTATGTGTAGGTTGATGAAGGTGTTGTAGCAGTCCAGGGCAGCCAGCAGCAGGTCCATCCACTGCAAGGTGGCCCTGACGCTGAAGGGACCCGTCAGGTCTCTGAGAGTGGGCTGGGAGAGCAGACCCCCACCCTCAAACCGTGAGACCAAGAAACCTATGCCATGCTCCTTCAGCATGCCATCCAACCACTGAGGTGGAGACTTCTTTCCTAAACACAGTGACACACATCAAAGAATGCATTCACTTATGTTATTCATGTGTAACAAAAGTAAATGAATTGATTACTATTTGCATTGAACTAAATTTGTTATTTGTATGAATTGCATCTGTTGTGTTTACTTGTTCATTTGATCAAAGCTAACCTTGGATGATGAAGCACCTGGTGGGATTGCTCACCTGGGAGGAGGGGTATAAACTCATAGAAGAGTTCCATGCATTTGTGGCGACACTCCGTCTGAGGGCGGCCGCACTGTTCCAGAAGCCATAAAACCACATCAGAGAGGCACAACTTTTCATCAGGTGGAAAGCCCCTGAGAGAAGAGGAAGAAGCGTTTTATATTTATTTCTACACATAAATTATAACATCTCATTGTTGCATAAACATTTCTGCAATTTTAGTAATAGGCTACTTGCACAAAAAAGGGGAGTGCATTCATATTTATATTAATGTTATAAAAATGATACTTAATATACACAATTTACCAGGTTGCTGAATTTCATTTTAATGCATCTACATCTTGTAATTTTGTTGAATTAAATTCACTTATGCTTAAGTAAGGAAAGAATCATAGCTTGCAAAAATCCAACTGATATCCATGTAAACAGAGAACCAACCTTGGGACACGTCTCTTAGCATTGTGCTGATTGAGAGTGGGGGCCTTATGTTTGATGATTCTTTCAGATGATCAATGGCACTGCCACACTGCTGCAATGTACCTGAGGATGGAAGAGTGGAAACAGCATCGTACTTTTTGAAAAATTGAATGAATTTTCAATTACACTTAGCTTTTAATGAGCAATGGTACCTTGTTTAACAAAACACGAGAGCTTAAAAAACTAAATAAATGTAATAAATGCCATCCTAGAGACAATTACAAACAAGTGGTTGCAAACACTGCTGTTTTTCAAACATAACAGAAAAAATAATAATTTCATGATAATTTAACACAGCGATATATCACATTCAAAGAACCAGCCGCTTCTGAGGTATAAATTCACACTGCTAGGTCTTGTTCATACATTTCACATCAACCCACTTCATTATTTTCTGACAAAATCCTTCTGTAAAGCTGAGGAGGAAGAACATTTACCCATAGATCGCTCATCTGAGTGTGCAAGGGCCAGACTTTCGACAAATATGACGAGAACTTCAAAGACAAACTGCTCCACCAGGGAACTTTCCTCCCTGCAGAGACAAATATACAATAGTACTGAGCAAATACAGGACAATAACCCAGGTTTTCCGTAATATGAAACCATTTCTCAAAATGAATTTTGTAATTCTGTCAGGAATACAATTCGATGGGAAAAAAAGTGAATGTGTGTATTTTTTGGAATGAAAATGTATTAATTTAAACATAATGTTTAAAAAAGGTTTAAAAAAATGTATCGTGCCTGAATAGTCTGTAGATGCTATTGAATGCTAAAGCTGCACCAAGTCTTTTGAAGACCATTGGGGTGGAGAGCCAGGCTGTAGATCCGCTTAAACAAGGACTTCATATTAGTGGGGCTCTTCTCTTGCTGCTTGGGGGTGGTTTGTTTGATGGACCACTTGACAAACTCTTCAATGCAGCGGCCACAGAAGTCTCTGAGAGTGCTATCTAGTGGGTCAACCACACCATCCTGAGGAGAAAAACACACACAAAAGAAAATTAGGTGACCGAAGGTGGAAGAAAATGAAACAATTGTTACAAAAAGTCTGAAACCTCAACTGAATACCAGTGAGTGTACTCCAACTGGAAAAGTGGACTGTCAATATACTGAAAAATGGGTTAAATAACATTTATTGATGCATAGTCTCAGGTCCTGTTTGAATATTTAGCTGATGAAGCCTTTCACAGGACATAAACACTTACCATAATGGCCTCTAGAACAGCACCGTATCTTGGCTCTCAAACTTCTTGTTGTTTGTGAACCAGTGAATCAGCTGCATAACCAGTGGTTCAAAGAGCTGTCTGGTCACCTGGTAAAGAAATTCAAATTGCAAGTGAGCAAATTGCTCTGTGAGCTCTAGTGTGCGCAACGCTGACTCAGGCTGATAACAATATACAGAGGAAATACAGCAGGAGTTATTATAAAACAAAAAAAACAATCAACTAGAGGGTGGTGCGCTGTACCTGAGATGTGAAAGATGTAACTTTCGATCATAGCAGCTAAATCTTTTAAGGTCTCACACAGCACCTATCAAAACCCTAAAAACAACACTAAAAACACTCTTAATATTAGTGTTTTTAACATCTTCTCAAATAACTGATATCAATTTCTCAGGGTTCCCATTAAGGCGCTAAAGAAAGCAGGATTAGTTTTCAAACTGAAGCTCAAGGGATCCAGGGATCCAGTAAACACACCTGTTTTTTAATCATTTTTCCTTCATAAGACATGTTACTTTACATTGCCAATAGAGTGAAAATAGATAGATTCATTATCATTTTGAGTGAAGTATTCCTTATTTTTTTTTAGTAATACTGTGATATAATACAGTCACAGTAAAAAACTAACAAAAATATAAGTGATATAAATTTTAGGTCATATCGTCCAATACTACCATGAGCTACAAATATTTTTCCCCTCTGGTTTGTTAGTCATCATTTTGGAAAAGGGTCAGGAATTCAGCTTGCTTGCAAGTTTTGTTGAGTATCACCCTCTAATATAATAAGTGGTTTAAATGAGATGGCACCTGGCATCTGATGCTGCAAAACTCGCAAATTATCTCTGACAGATCTACACACCTGATCCACATCACAAGCCAGACGCAGCAGCACAGGAAACAGCCTCTTGTGCAGCTTGTACATGGGCGGCAAACTGTTCTCCCCTTCAACCATCTGAGCGCTCTTCCCAACCATGTAGACCACCAAACTGTGAAGCAACTCACAAGCTGCGACCTGCATCAAACACAACAGAAACTGGTTTAAAACAACCTTTTTTTTTTCTTTTCATATCATTGTCATTATATCAAAGCTGTGTCAAAATCTACTAGAAGTTAGCACTGAATCTGTCTGTTTGTCTTACAAACTATTTGATGCTGGATGACATACTTTGGTATGTCTGTCACTTGTGGACAGAGCCAGTTCACTGATGCGAGGAAGAAACGGGTCGAGGTAGATGACTGGCTTCATATCAGCAAATGGCACTGCAAAGCTGAGCCTTTTCTCAGAATCCCAGGCGACAAACTTCTTCATCATCTCCTCTGATGAGACCGCTAAATGTGAAAATAGAGGCCAGTGGTCAACAAAACCAGCAAATATCTCTACTCACAGTCATGAGTCAAATGTTCTCAAAACATCGGTCTGGAGCGTGGCGACAATACGTAAAATGACAGTGTGAATTAGAATGACATGGCAGGTTGGTTATGAAAATCCTCACCAGTTACAAGGTTCCTATTCAGCTTTCCTCCCAGGTGACCGAGCAACTTCACCACCCTGAGCCTCACCGTGACAAGAGGAGCATCTTCCTACATTCACATAGAAGCTATCAGTAAGATCAAATACAGGACTTCAGCGTTCTCTGTAATATGAAGGAACTGCACTCTTATCTCTTCTGTTCTGTAAAATATGTAGTTTGTTAGCACTTATAAGGGATTAAAACAGAAATTATATGACTCCTGGAGGGACCAATCAGACATTTTGTAGGTCTGTAAATTCTTGCATACATCAGAGACAACATGTTCCCTCCTTATGTACTATCATACTAATGCAGTCAACACACTACTCTAAGGAAAGAAGTTAAAATGTAAATTAATTTTACTGCGGGGACAGTGAGAGACCATAGGTAGTAAATTCTGTACATACTACATTATGCATGGTTGTAAAATTGGAACCGAACTGAAACCAGAGCAAATCACTCTACTGAAAGATGTTTTCCCACTTTTTCCCCATCCAGTACCATGGTGAGCTGTTTAGATTTCTTCAGGAGTCTCGTCATCACTCGGTTGAATCCTTTGTCACTTGAAGACACAGAGGACATCACCTCCCAGTTGCTGTCGTCTGAGTCTGAAGTCAACAATTTCTGAATTAGACTTTTTGTTATTTGCCTGATATCTTCATTAACTAAACTGAAAATCATATACAATTAAACTGAACTTTTCATCAACTGACAAACAGTGCTTGATCATCGACTATGACGGGCTTACTGTTGGTGGAGGCGGTTTTCAGGTATCCATCCAGAAGAGGAAGGACGCTGGTGTAGCAGGGCTGCATAGTCTCCAAGGGGATGTGAGAGGACCAGTCCTCAAGAGCATCCAGGGCTGCGTTGGCCAAAGGAACATGGCTCAGGCCCAACTTCAGAGCCGCCTATACACACCATTCATTAACACACACACACAGACACACACATTAATGCAGTTTCTGTGTGATGTGCCCCACAGGCCAGGGGAAATAAACTCAAGTACTCACTCCTTCTTCAGCACCACCCAGCACATTCCATATGTGTGAATCAGATTTATTTTAAACTGTATATTATTGAACTATTAATGATATAAAAATGACTAGTGGATGTTTTTTCATGTAAATTGCACAGCACAGCTTCATACAATAATGCATTACAATACACTTATACTGCCATTATCTATTCAAATTATTTATTCATCACTTTTAGGTGACTGTTTCAAGTGTTTATATTACTTTTTGCCATTTCAACTGTTTATCCATTGTTTTTAGTACTTGGTTCATTACTTTTAGTTAATTATTTCAACTCTTTATTCATTACTATTAGCTATTTAAATTATTTATCATTAATCATTATTATTTATTAGCTAATTCAGCAGCTCATCTTTTAATTTTACCTACTTATTTCATTTCTCTGAACTACCCATTTCAACTTTTCATCCATTACTTTTAGCTAACTATTTCAGCTGTTCATTCATTAATTTTAGCTGTTTCATTTTTTCAAGCTACCTGCTTCAACTGCTCATTGATTACTTTTGGCAAACTATCAGTTTATTCACTACTATTAGCTATTTAAATGATTTATTCATTACTTTTAGCAAACTAACTATTTCAACAGTTTGTCCATTGCTTTTAGCTAACTATTTGAAGTTTTTTATCCATTGCTTTCATCAGTTAGCTAACCAATTCAATTGTTTATTTATTACTTTTAGCTAATGCTAACTATTTCAACTGTTAATCCATGACCTAGATAACTGTGATTATATTTTATATTCAAATTGAAATTTCTCTTTTTTCGAATTACATGAGCAACAATTTTCCCATGCTTCCCCTGGAAACTGCAGAGGTAACCACTGGGGTACAACGACCCTTGGTTGGATATTATTACACAAAACCACCTGCTGTGCATCTTTATTTTATGTTTTTATTTTAAACTGCATCCATCCATCTTCATCTAGTTCACAAATACGCAATGAAACAAATAAAAGGATCCCACCTCAAGAGCAGGACAGTAGGCCTTGATGTCCAGAGCTATGATGTTGTGGTGCAGCGAGAGGACAAACGTCAAGCAGGACGCCAGCAGCTCATCTTTGTACTGCTTCATCCTCACACACACCTGGTGTGGAAAAAAACACATCACTCATCACATCTTATACATATTAAGTTCCTCTGTAATGCTCAATTTTATTTATTGCCCCAACAAGAAAGTTCATAAACATTTACAGAAAATACTGTTTAGAGAAACTACCTCTTTTCCAAACTTAGACAAGAGGGCAAAACACGAACTCTTCACTGTGTCACTCTGGGGGGACGTAGAGCTTCTCAGGCCAACTCCCTGTTCAAAAGTAGATTTCTATTATTTGTATAATGTGTTCAGGCTTACTGAGCTCACATATGCTTAATACTTGTGTAAATATTACCTGGTAGTACTTGATTCTCGTTGCAATTTTCATTGTGACAGAGAGCAGCTTGTAAAAGCCACTGACAAGTGGATTTCTTATGGAGTGGAGGATTAGTTCATGGCTTAAGGGATACACCCATGACTCAAAGTACTCCACATGCTTTTTCAGCAACAACTCACTGGAAAAAAAGGAAAAACAGTTCACTTATGACACTACATTCAGTTCTAAGTATTAACAACTAGGGTGTGTGCAAATTTCACAGAGTTAAATTTGATACTTATAAGGTCTGGTAGACCTTTGTGATGGCAGAGAGTGACAAAGAAACAGCGTTGAATATTCAAAGCATCTTACACACTTCTGTTCATATTCAGACATACTGAAATGTCTCTGTGTTGTCTCCATTACCTGCAGAAATCAACTAGGTTGATAAAAGCAGTGAAATCTTTGATCTTGTTGGGCAGCAGATGGGCTGTGGGGTCCGAGGAGGGCAGGACGTGAGCTGCATCATCCAGAGCCTGAAAGATGAGGAAGAAGGTGCCATGGATTAGGGTTTAGCAGAGCGACAGGCTTCTGAAGACAAACTGAGTTATGTTTAAATTGATAATGACAGAATAAAAAAAGCTTTAAAACTTCATGCCATCAAAAAGAATACTCTTTTTTCCTTAAAAAAGTAGGCTAAGGTGCCCAGGGCTTAATCATACTTACTGAAGCACCATCATCACACATGTTGTACACACTAGCCAATCAGATGGTGTACAGGGTGTTGCATTTGTCTTGTGCACCTAGCTTTCACTAGCTTTCATAAATGTCTATGAACTAGGATGCAGTGGGACCTAAGAACGAGTCCTCACCTCGTCTCCTGTTGTCACTTTCTGCACCGACAAGTCCAATTTTTCCACAATTCGGAGGATCGATTTCACCAGCTCATCATACAGGAGACGGCTTAAAGATCCCAGAGCAGCGTTCTGACTCTCGAAAGCCCCGTCCAAAAATCCTGAATCCTGCAGAGGAGGACACAAATAACAAGTTTGTTAGTTAGTTAGTTTCATTCAAAGGTCTTACAGGTCATGTGAGACATTTTCTATCCACAAAGGGATGTTTTTATTTTTTCAACCGAGAAGAATGAGACAATCTCCCCTGTAATGTACCCTCCTAATGAAGGAGGGGAGTGAAGGAGACAATGTTGGCTAGTAAATATACATGACTCTATATTATGATGTAACATATGTAATAACATATGTAATTCAGAACTGTAAATGCAAAACCCTGAAAGTAATTTTATACAATTTTAATCATGAACAATGTGCAGCCACAAACATTTTAAGTAGTTTTACAGTATTACAGTAAAAAATATTTATCAGAAGATGGATTTAGTATTTAGAAAAAACATAATGATGCTAAGTGGATGCTAAGTGGCTAAATGTAATGTGACGTGGAATGTGTAATAGGTTATACCATAAAACCTGCTGAAAATATTTGAGAAAAATTTCCAACTCTAAAAATGATAAAACCTAAATAAAAACCCTGGCTGTACCTTCAGCTGATCACAGTCCAGAAGACTTTTATACAGAGCGAGATAGCTCTGACTGGATGGAACTTTCCACTTTCCAGCACGAACTTGGGAAGACTCAGAGGACTCTTTGTCTTTGTCCTGTGAAAAGAAAGACAAAATGTGTACTTCTTCAACAGCAAAAAGAATTTTTGACTGAAGGAAAATAGTTCGACTGAAAATAAAACAACACAAGTGTGAATTCACTATTGATATCAACATCTGAAAACATGCATCTGACCTCAGAGAGCGTGATGGGCTTTGAACAGACACGGATCAAGCCCTGGTGCACTGAAAAATAAACATAAGTGATCTCATCTCAGATAACAGTCATACAAGGACAGCGTTCTGTTAAAATCAGATTATGATAACAAGTTCTATTCTATCTGAGCAACATACCCACTGAGCTGATAAAACTCCACAGGACAGGTCCTTTAGAGGCCATGGCCACCAGCACCTTAAGGATGGCCCTGCAACAAGTATTCTGCATTCTCTCACTGTACTGAGGGAAGCTATCAATCTGCACCACAAGGAGACGCTCCAGCAGAGGAGTGTACACCTCTGGAATCTGAGAGCATGGACACAAAGCAGACATTCAAATGAGACAATCATTAGAAGGAGACGATTCTTTCTTATGTGCATATGCACATATACATAACACTGAAGATCTATGAAGCTTGTCAGTCTGATTTAGGGTGTTGTTTTTAATCACTTCAACATTTGGTTGAAGTAGTTACCTTGTCCAGGTGAATCAGGACACTAGCTATGGAGTCCAGGAAGCTGGGCAGCTGGTAGAAACTGTCGTCCTCTCCATCAGACTCAGTCAGGTACATCTGCTTACAGCGCTGAATCAGCTCTGTGTACATCAAAGCCACGTCTTGTGGGCAAACTTTCTTGCATGGCTACAGAAAAATAAAGGTTTTATGAGGAAGTTTGGATTGTACATGAACAAAAGCAGAAGATGAAATACTGAATTCAAGATTATCTAGTGCCTTACACAGGAAACCAACTGTAATTAAAGAAATAAGGCAATAAACATACTGCTGCAAAGAATCCATATCCTCGTATGGCGATGGACAGCTCTTTATGTGTCGAGTCCATGGTCTTAATGATGCCGCAGAACTTCTGCATGAAGAACTTCAACTTGCTTTTGTGTTCCTCAATATTATCAGCCACCAGCATTGCAACCTTAAAATGATCATAAAGTATTTTACAGCAGTAGTGTAGGAATTATTTTGTAATATTTTGACTCTTAAACTCAATTGGCATCATGTCTGTCTGGCCTCGAAGGACTGGCATATCTACCTGTTTGAGGAAGGCCTCCAGTGCATAGTAACTTGTCTTCTTCATCTCACCGTTGATGTGTCCACAGAGCTTGGACATGACATCAAACAGAGCTCTGTAGTGGTCCATCAGGCAGCTGCTGAACTGGGCTGCATGTCTGGCAAATAATCTGAGCCCAGCTGTTTAAGAGTCAGAGTCAAACAGAGTCAATGAGATGTTAGTTTTCAAGGAGCTTTATCTTCACTTTGCTGTGGAAATGACAAGCCTTACCAAATGTGACAGCATAGCGATTCATCTCCATCTACAACAAAAATGGGAAAACAAGCTATTAGAGAAGGCATGTTGCATGTCACATTTAATATAAAAAACACTCACAAAACAGCTTTTTATAAAGTTTTGAGGTTCAACAGCCAGACACACTATTTACATGTACACTTCCTTTGCCACAATGACATTTACCTGGGGACTGATGGCCTTCATGGCATACTGAAAAATGTCCTTACACGTTGCCGGGTCTGCAAGTCAGAGACACACACTAATCATGCAGCCTTATAAACAGAACTGAGATTTTTTTTAGTTGTACATGTGAAATAAACAGATGTAGCAAACGTGGACACACGTAGACAGACACAACATCCTACCTTCTTCCATGGTTTTGGCAAAGTTGACCATCAGAGCGGTGATTCCTCTCAAACAACCAGCTACAACAAAAAGTTTTGGTTCCTTTGTTGAAGAGGTCATCTGAAACAAAAACATTCAAAACCACAACTGAGTACACACACAGATTTAATCAGCTGTTTTCAACTGGCTGGATCAGAATCAGGACTGTCATTTTGCCCAAACACTTGGCAACGCACATACAACAGATCATGATTTTCTCCTTGTTTTTTTCTGTCACTGCAGGATCACCTGTACACACACCTGCTCTTTTAGCTCCCCTAGATAGGCTTTGTAGAGTTTGTCAGAGTTGTTGACCATCTCGCTGGGATGAACCTCTGCAAGGACTCCCAGCAACTCATAGATTTTGCCGAGGACTATAAAAAGTGACAAAAGAGAAGGACTAATTTACATTTTAATTGCATATTTAAAGATATTCTCATTAGGGTGTTATTGTGTGACTTCTGTGTTTTAAAGGGTTTGTTCAAATACACCAAAGTCACACTATAACACAAACAAGCCAACTGATCAAGACAGCTGTAGACTCCTGTGTTCTGCAAGGTAAAGTCTGCTGGCTTTGGAAGAGAATGATATAACAGCTTACATAACAGCAGTATGTTTAACCGCAAGGTAAAGCAATGAAAATGTTCCAAATTCAGCATACACTTAAACTGATATCAACTTTTTTTTATATGGGCCTGTCTTTAGGTGTAATAATAATAATGTCCACAGCAGTGCTTTGCTTAGCTTCCTACACCAGTAATCCTGCCATTTCTCCAAGTTGAGGGAATGCTGACTGTCATCTACTGTAGGTAACACACTGACTATAGTATACCAAATATAACCCCACTTTAAAAAAATCCAAACTATCACTTTAAATCAAACCCTGGTTTCAGGCATTAAACAAAGACTCACCTGAATCTGGTAATTTGCTCTTCTGACAAAGCTCACTGTAATATTTGTTGAATATATCACAGATTCGAAGGTCTGCAACCACACTGGAAGCTTTTGTTGTTTGGAGAACCTGTGGAGAATATTTGACGAGAACATGTTCATATTCACGCATATCAGACAGACTCTCACAAGATCACATGGATAAGGAATTCTGTCAAACAGTGCATCACGTCTTTTGGTCTGAATGCAGTTTATGTTGTTCTCTTTGCACACTAGGGTTAAGTTGAAGAAAACAGAAGAGATGCCAAAAGAAACGAACCTTAATAAGGAGCTCCAGCACCGGAGTTCTACATTTGGCTACTTTCTCCTTTGTATACACAGCCATGCATGTGTCCTATGTAAAAAAAAAAATAAAATAAATGAAGAGAGTAAAGACCACCATTATTTGTAGAATATATGGATGCAAAAGTTTGTTCTGTTAATCTGTGGTACTGTTCAACTTGGTAATGCTGTGATGACACTTACATGTGGCAAAAAAAAATCTGGCTCTTAATGGGAACACTCTCTCTATGAACAATGCGCATAAGTCTTCTCCCAACCTTTGACTCCTGGCGAGACCCTGTCCAAGAACTTCTCCAAAAAACATAAGATGTCAACTCGGGTGTCCCGGAGCTGGAAAAGAGATGTGTTTTTTTTTTTCAAGAGGAGAACTTTAAGCTCACTACATTAAATGTTCACTGGATGTTCTTTGATGTCTACCTCATCTGATGGCAGGGACTTCCTGAGGAAGACGAGCAGTCCATAGTCTTTAGAGAACAACAAGGACGTCTGTAACGCTTCAAGATAAAGATGCAAAAGATGGAATCAGAAAGGAAGCATGTGAACAACAACTCTGAATACTCAATACATCTGAATACTTCCTCCCCACTGAACATGACCATGTGCTATGTGCTGCATATTGTATGAAGTAAAGAGAGTGAATCCTCTGGGAAATGAAATGCCTTGGAGGGAACCACATCCTACATCTGAATCCTCTGTTGAAACATTTAATCCTTGGATCTAGATTGTTTTACAAGATTAAAAGTGCAGATTTAAAATTGAATGATAGTAACTTTTTGTAAGCTTTGTTTATCGTCAAAGAATAACGTGCTTTTTTATATATGGTGCTCTGAAGCGTTGCCGCCCCCCACCATGCCCAGCACAGTGCGTTTTGGCGCAAGCCGCTGATGAGTTACAGGCAAACTAAATAAAAAGGTTATCGACGTTATTGAAATATTTTCTGCACGCCGAACTGATAATTAGCTTCAAATAGTCCCATAAACATCGTATCCTTCAAGGTGTTTGACGCTCGTCAACAACAGAAGCATTACAAACATAAAACTGCCAGATTGTGAATGGAGTTTGGCGCGGATTCAAACAGCCCCTGTGAGATACTGAGAGCGGCATGTGATGGACTTCACTGTCTTACCAAGCTCGTTCTCGGTTGGTGCCAGCATGCACTCTTGTCCCAAGTCGCCGACAATATCGTGACATGTCAAAGCTGCAGCTCGGCCGTCTGCGTCTGAAAGTGATTGATGAAGTTTGAGGAGAAGCCCGTGAATCCCTCCGGCGGTGCTGCTGTCAGAGGACATGACTGCAGCACTGAACTAAGCTGACGTTAGCATCACAGGCGAAACTTCACTTTCTCTCGAAATGATCGTAGAGAGACGCTCTCAACTAGCTAGACAACACGCCGTCAAGCTTCCCGGCGCATTCAATGTCCACTCATTACGCACGTCAGGAAGAATCAGGAGCGGATGCACGCTGCGTGTCCTTCAAAATAAAAGCCCCGATAGTGACGGTCCAATGGATATCTGCACTTTTGTCTAATTTGGGAGCTCAAACCACTGACTTCTCCATTATCATAAAGACAGTTTTATTATTAGTTCTACCCAGTGTTACCCACGTTAACCTCTAAAGGGCAAGGATACTCATATAAGGGCTTTATATTGAATTTATTTATTTATTTATTTACTGTGAATTGTTTGATAAAGTGCAAATCTTAAGTCAATACATTATTAATACATAGTATTTGTAACATGTAGTAGTATTTGCACATGACTATCAACGCATAATTTATACTTATTAAATATAATTGAGTAATAATAGTATCATAAATTCAGTAAATTAAGTATCATACATATTAATATCTATATTACTCCCACCGAAGAAAGTGTAGTTGCAGTCTCTATATGTGGCCACTCACTAGAGAACTTTATCATTACCAGCATCATTATTTGATAATTTGTTAGTTCCTTTGATTGTTTCAGTTTGGTAACTGTATTTTGAAAATATTCACCAGAAGTACTGACACTATCATGGCTTCATTGACGCTGACTTGACAAATTTAATGTATTGCAGTTCCTCACTCTCACCACTGGAGGGCACTGAACACTCATGATTCTTGTGTTAGTTTAAGTTAGTCCTTATAGCAAGCGGACGATTTTCAAGGGATTTTTTTGTAATGCAAATTACTTTTACTCATGAGCACAACCTAGGTTTACTGGAAAATTCAATTTAATGTTTTTCTGGGCCATTTGAAGTGTTTTGATTAGATTAAAAGTGATAATACACAAGAAATCTACCAGCATTTTGATCATAAGCACAGGCTGCAATCCAATATAGTGCTTTATAGGGGCAATTTGTAAAATATCATATTTTCATATCTAATGCAGTGGATGAAGGATTTATTTTCATTAAAGCCAGAGATGATGATTATTGAATAGCGGAAAAACAAACCAAGACATTTTTGATGAAACATATTTTGTTTACTTTTTTGTTTTTGTTTTTGTTCACTAAAATTGCAGAGATGATTGCAAGAATGGTATTTAAACTAAAATCTTGCACCAAAGGAAACAAGAGTGAGCAACAGTGGCTTGAAAAATCAAACAAGGGAAGACATATAGGCTCATCGTATTTAATACTTTGACTTAATTGGCTTTTATAGGATATTGCTGCTCATAAGCTCTCCATATTATAGCGCAGATGTCACACTTCAGTGTCTGACTGAATGCATCTGAAATTGGTGTCTTACTTGCATTATGCACAAGGCAAGACAGGTGCAGCTGCAACTTCTTGGAGTTGGTTCATTTGGACCAGATGGTGAATCTATACTCAGACAATTAAACTACATTTACAGTGCACGCTGCATAGCCCAATCTGTTTTTTTTTGTTTGTTTGTTTGTTTGTTTGTTTTTCCTTTTACTCCAATGTGACCCACATTTGTTCTTGTCATTACAGTGTGAACAGCACAAGTCACATGGAATCTGATATTTTTGAATCAGATTTGGACCACTTTCACATGTGGTCCTAAATCAGATACAGGTCTGATTTTGTGGAATCTGACCTCAGTGTGAACAGTCAAATTGGAATTCATGCAACTTTTATGTCACTTGCGCACCTGAAGTGTCTTGAAAGACTTGTTGACTTGACTCTCCATCCACACACACCTCTGTGCAGAAGCAACAGCCGTTGCTCCTCGAAAAGCCATAATAGAAAATTGTCTCTCTTTCTCCACATTATCATCTGTTCATGAATTTAATGGCTTCCACTGCACATCAACTTATTAATGAATCTATGGATGGGACCATTTAGCAGCAATGCCAACTTTGGGTTCCAACAGGAAATCAGACTCATGATACTGAACCTCATTTGAGGGTACATATTTTAAAAAAAGAAAAAAAAGTGATCTGATCAATAAATTAGAATTTAGCACTAAGGCAATCAACAAAGGGAAAGTTACATAAAAATAGCAATAAAAATAGAGAAATCCCTTTTGTGTTACAATTCCCAAGCCATGTCCCACTGGTGATTTAGTAATAATAATCAAATTCATGAAAACACCAAATGTGCTTAAGCTGCAATAAAACATTCCAGTGGTCAGCCAACAGTGCAGTAAACACAGTACACAGGACACAGATGCAGTGGAAGTGATGTGTTTGTATATTCAGTGATCTCATCTTGAGCAAAGGAAGTCATTATGGCCAAAAGGAACACATTGGAAATTGTGATACAATGAGATAAAATGGTTTCTAAAATTAATTGTCAGAAAATAAATGGGAATTTAAAAAAAAGTACCTTTCAGATTTTAACAGGAAGGCAGTCCAGGCACTGCAAAAAAATAAGTGGCGAGAACAAAGAAGGAAAAATTAAAAAGCTGCTATTGCAGACATTTAAAATGACAACATGTTTCAACCACAGATTTAGCCACAACAATAAAGGCTTTTTAACTTCTCCTTCCTTGTTATTACCACTTATTTTTTAGAGTTCCTGCATTGCCTTTGTGTTTATCCTGTTTTTTCCCCCCGTTTTACAAGAGCACCTGATGCATTGTTTATCTATGGTTGAATAAATAGGGCAACCAATCATCTCTTTTTCTCACTTTTCAGATTTACACCAATGCAACAATGTACATCCATATATGCCAAGCACAACTATGGCTTATTTATTGTGAAAAAAAACAAACAAAAAAAATCTAAATATCAAGATTCATAGATGTGATGATGAGTGTCTGCCTCATTTGACTGCACTACATCAATGTCACCAGCAGATGTCAGTCATGTGCCTGTTTTGTGTTTCTTAAAACCTTAGAGTTAGATCAATGTTCAGAGCAGCTGGTTGAAACACCTCAAAAGTTAAGGACAGTAAGCCTTTATTTTTACCCATATACATCTAAAGAATTTTTACATACAAAAACAAAGCTTTTGTCATATGTTAGTGGTTTTCAAACTGGGGCTCACAGTATTAGGTGGAATAGAAGCAAGAAGGAAAGAAATAGGGTTGGATGTTATGATTGATTGTAATTTAAAGTGATAGATCATTGCTTGACTATCACTTTAAACCAAATAATAGTAATAATAAATACTCAGAGGGGATTCCTTAAGACAGACAGGGTCTGTGGTCTCATGTGCGTCTACTGTGGGTGTCCTTGACATAAAAAAAGTTTTAAAAAACACCTAGAAGGAATGTAGTGTTTTGTGTTAAACAGTTAAGTTAAAGTTTGGGTATACTTTGGCAAACAGTGCAGAAGTAAATTAACGTTATATACTGACACCTTGTTATAGTATTAACTCCCTAATTATATCATAAGTCAGTTAATAATGTTGTAGGAGACCAGGAGCAGTTCTCATACTGTGAGACAGGCCACTCCTTTTCATTCTTCCTATGCAGAGTTGTGTTTTTTTTTCCACAGAAACATAATGCAAGCAGCAGATCAGTGTAAACTGTGGTTCCAGCCATTCAAGCAGGCCTCTATATAAACTGCAGTGATTTACAACTCAGGCAAACGTAATAAAGCGTCTGAGCCTCTGCAGCAGTGGTGCGGTGTAACTCCTGTACACAGTAAAATAAATGATAATCATGCTATTGTGTGCACGTTATTGGACTTTTGTCGAGTCTGTTATCTCCAACAGTGAACTACTCAATTTATTTCACAGATTACAGCTCTGGCGAAGAAGAGCAAGTCCGAAAAAATGATACCGGAAGTAAATAGATTCGATGTTCAAAATAAAAGTGTATAACGTGGCACTTAAAAATGTTCCCTTTCTGTGTATGGGCTTTTTTATTCAGGTTGGTATTTATGACAAATTTTACATTAAGACTAGTTGTGTCAATTTTGGCTACAAGTTTAACAGTGCTGGCTGTTTTGTGATAGTTTTTAATTCGTCTGTGTTATTTTAGTATAGAAGGAATAAGTGGATTCATTGTCTCATTTTTAACAAATTCCAGTTCCTCTAATTTTCGGTGTTTGGATTTTAGTAAAAAGTAGAGCCGGACAGACACATCAGTCAGCCAGGTGTTTAGTTTACATTAGCCTATCACAGCTATATAGGTCAACAATATCGACAATATTTATTTTATTTTATTTTTTACAGAACATGGTGTTGTTTTTGTTTATTTGTTTATCTTTAGTTTCTGCATTTTAAGTATATTTGATTAATTTTCTCAATTGAAGTTCTTCTTTGAGTACTTTTTAATAGTTATGTATAATTATTGAAAATAAGCTACAAGTGAACGATATTTAAATAAAAGTTGTTGTTTTTTTTATCGGTAGCACAAATTTGTTTTACTACTTAAAATCTGTATAGGCATCAACCCCCAAAAATGCAGTACTGCCTTTCACAGAGACACCAACACTCTGACACACATTGATACGCAGTAAGTTCTGAATGCCCAGCCGGTGAATTTATTTTGAAAGGCATAACCGGAAACTTAACATTTCATCACGGGTTTCTTGACACTTTAAAACTCCAGACACCTGTTGTTAGGGAAGGACTCCACACACACACACAGACACACGCACACACCAATCACAAGTTTCAGCCTACATCACATGGAGAGAGGAGGCGAGTGGACACAGTGGAGCTGAGCTGGACAGACGGTCTCTGAGGGGCTTTGGGGACACGGACGGCTGTGAGACGTAAGGACAGCGCTGTGGTTGTGGATTAATTTGTCTTTCTCAAGATTTGGCCGTCGGTCATTTTTCCGCTTCGAGCCTTTTTTTCTCGGCTGATATGTTTCAGGACCCAACAGCAGGTGTGTAATTTTGTCTGACAACTTAATATTTGTTCGAGTAGCTAACTAACCTCACAAACAGCTGCTGATAAATAACGTAACGTTACATTTTAAGATAAAAAGTGTTAAGACGCGGTGCACGTTAGCTGCGTACTTTTGACGGAGAAATTCAAACGAACACCGTTCACATATTTAACAATTTAATGCTGTTTTTGCCGGTATAGGCTAATGTTACCTGTCCTTGTGGTAAAATGACTTGAAACCCTTTCTTTCCTCTTAACACACCAATTCGGCATAACTTTTACAGACGAAACATGTATCACTTCCACAAGATCACAAAGTTCAGCGAACTGACGTAACGTCAAACCCAAATGGCCGTGGTGTAGCAGTCACAACTGCTGACAAAAGAGTCCAGATTTTAAGACAAAAGGTATTTGATTGGTAGATTTTATGAATGCCGAATTAACTAATGGACCCCAATAATTCCACTGCCTTAAGATGGCTGAAGATCGTCTCGTTTTTTTCAACTGTAAGCAAGAAATAATCATATTGTGGGATTTTTGACCGGCAGTGTCGTGCTCACTTACTACCTGTGCGCGGGGAGATGCGCCCTCACAGTGTAGAGGGGAATGCATGCACACACATTTTAACTCTGTTCTACACTGTTTTTCTCAATTCAGATACCACTGAATTACATTGTATTTACACCAGTTGTAACACCCTGCAATGCCACTGGCTGTGTAGAAAGGGAAATTCATAAATGTGAAAACTTTCATGAGAAACTTAAAATGTTCTGTACTAAATGATTATATTATGTCTTTAATGTCCTGAGTGAGGTGCATGTAATTCATAGCCAAACATAGTCATGGTGTGACTGTTGGAGGATAACACCATGTTTGGTAAATCACAGTTAGAGACAGATGTGCTCTGTCAGATTATGTTTTGAGTTGTAATTTTCATCATTACCTCTTAAATTAAAAAAAATATTGAGGCTAATTTATCACCACAACATTTACTTGATGAATCACCTCATATTTTTGAAAATTGCACACTACTTTTGAAGTACTACAGGCAGACAGCAGTGCTGTCAGGTGCCAAAATTAGCACCAGCCAAATGTTGGTAAAATAGTGGTTAAAAGTGGTGTTCATCAACCATTTGGCCAGTGGATTCAGGAACTGTCTGGCTAAATAAGTAAATTTCTTCTGATTGACCTGTGCAAACTCACTGCAGATTCATTATATTCAGTTTCAAGGGGAATATGAAAGATCCACACATTGAATTTTGTCAACAGTGGCAGAGACAAGTCATTTCACAGTGTTCTCAACACTGTTCTGTAAAAATGAAGCAGGATGAAGAGCAGTCCAGTTTGACCTGTTGCTGTCAGGGTGTATGTCCTGCTAAAACTCAGCTGGTGATGTGCCACACCTGTCAATCAGTCAGTAATGTCACTGTATTTAAAATGTCAGGATTAAGATTCTTCTCTCTCCTTGGCAGCATCCGTCATCCCTGTCGTGGTGCAGTGCTGGGTCTGAGAACGGAGCTGAACCGCCGGATAACAGCCACCAGGCCTGAGGGCCACTGGACCATTAAGAGATGCTGGCTGCCATGCTGCGCCAGAGTACAGGCGGAGGATCAGGAGGAGGAGGAGGCGGCGGTGGCGGCACCGGAGGAACCAAACTTCCTCTAGGCATCTCCCGCCTCTCCAGCTCCAGCCTGGGTTCAGCAAGCCCTTCTAGCGCAGGCACATGGGTGCCGGGCAGGATCTCCAAGAGCGGCTCGGTGAGCTCAGACAGCCCAGATATCCCCGCCTCAGACCCAAACTATATCATGCAGCTGGTCAGCGATGTGCGCAAGTTTGCTGATGTGCTTCTACAACTCAAAGAAGTTTTCAACTCCAAAGGTAAGTTTGGAAAGAGTGAATGCTGGAATTAAGGGAAATATGGCACACTGATTTTTGTAATTTCTTTTTGTTTTTATTGCTTTTTCAACATTCTTCTCTAACTGAGCAATGTTTTTTTTTTTTGAGGAGCTGATGTCTGACAACCTGTACAATAAATCCTATCAGTTATATTCACAAATTCAAATACTAACTTGAGTTTAATCTGCTGCTATTTTTAAGTGTCTGAGTTGGAATTCACCTGTTAATGATTTGTTGCCACAACAATCAGCCTGTGTGGATGTGGGCTTTTCAAAAAGTTACACGTGCAAGTGCTTCCACTTATTATTTAGCCATGACAGGTCATCATGTTTCCTTGTTTCCTGTGATGACATGGGCACATCATCATGGTTAACTCCTGCCCTGCCCTTTCTGCTTTATGATGATAATTTTCCCTCATAAACAAGACGCATACGCCCTCCACTAGTGTAGAGGGAGAAAACTAGTGGCATAGCCAAAGGGATTTATAACGGACCTTAGCTGCCAGTCAACTCTTGTGTACACACTGCTGCTTTCACCACAATGTACACAGTCCCAGGTCTATCTACATGTTTTGTCCCGCTGTGGCCTTGGCTGCGCGGTCAGTCAACCAGTCTTATCTCACTTTTAGTTTGGTTCTTGCCCTCCTTGTTTCTTTCTCTGAAGTAGAAAATACAAAGAAAGTATTTCCTGGTCTGTTAATCAAGGCTTTGATAAAATACTAAGCAATTTGCAGAAAAAAAAAAAAATCAGAATATTCAATTATTTTTAAGGTGAATGCAACATTGTTTGCAACAAAATCTAAGATCAGTTAGAGTAACATACCGTAAAGACATTTCAACCTGATATTGTAAGTAGTGTAAAGAAAATTTCATGGTTTCTGTTTCAAATGTTCAAAACAGCAGCATTACAGCAGGAACCTTTGATGCTCAAGCTTTTTATATACAGAATAAAACACCCTTTAAGCCAGTAATTAAGTGTCTACTTCATTATAATGAAACACATAATTACCAAACCACAGGAAAGTTTAGAGACAGTGCTGAGATGTCTGTGTGACTATGTATATTTGTGTGGGCAGTTATTACATTTCTAACTTGGTATGTTTGGCGTTGGCTTTTGGATCAGACCCAGATTTGTTAATCCCCTGACCTGGTATGGAAGGTCTAAGTAAGAGGTGACTGTGCTGTGTAGCATGTGCTGGTGTGCTGGTGGTAGTCCCCCCCCCCCCCATGCCATGACACCCAGGCCCTGGAAAAAGGAATCCCAGGCTTTTGTTTTTGTTTGGAGAGGTCAGTAAAGGTGCTTGACCTGGCTGGACATGTGGGCATTATAGAGAGCAGGACCGGCAGCAGGCACTTTTTAAGCTTGAGAGACTTTTCAGCGACCTGTCAGCATGCCGAGGATCAAAGCAGTAAAGCATCATGTGCAAGAGGCTGATGTCTGCAGCTTTATCAAGCTGAAGGAGGCTTGATTTAAATGAGACATATAACTTTAGCTTTCATTGCTCAGCATTTTCTGTTTCAGGCTTTGTATTACAGTTGTAATTTTGGTCTGTTTAACAACAGATTACATATGATTAATGCAAGACATGCACACACAGGTTCTGGCTATGCAACGAGGTTGCATAGCTGTCATTCTAGACACCTTGCCCTTGCTGCTCGTCATTAAGAAACCGGTTTTATAATCTGTGTCCTTTACAAATAACAGTTGCATGGTATTGACTGTGAGTAGAACCTCTGAACATCATGCCTTATATGGGCTGAAAAACAAACTCACGAAGAAGAACATAACTCAGCGACTGTCAGCAGCCCACTCTGCTGCTAATGTAACAGCACACAATTTACAGGTCCAGTAAGCACAAGCTCAATTATGCAAATGCAGTCACAGAGATGCCAACACGTGATTGTAAAGCAAAGTATTCCCATTAGAGGGCTTATTTGGGCTAAATACAGGAAAGGGCAGATTTGGGGAAAATAGGCTGATTACGATGTAGAAAACAGAGCTCTCCACTGCTGAGGAAAGGAGCAAAGAGACCATTGTGCCTCAGAGTAATTTCAAACTCCAGGAAAAAAGTCTCTCGAGGTCTTTTACTTTGTTGGTCATATCTGGATGGCTTGTGCTTGTCGTCGGTAAACACCCAATGAGAACTTTTTCCATTGAATGGAAAAAAGTTAAAAAACCACTTCATCCGCAATTGTCATTGGTGAAAAGATGTTCAGAATAGGCTCAGAACTAAACAATTCTTTGAAGATGTTAATTGAACGTTCATGTTCAGACCGTATTTCACCAGCATTTGCAACAGTGACATTTTTTATCCTCTACAATGTACAAATACTAGCCTCTCATCACTTTGGACTCTCACTAAGAAACCACATAGAAATTTTTATGTCGAATGCCAGAAAAAAAAATCCCCACACAGAAGAATCCAACCCCACTTACCAGGATGAAAGTCCTGTGTTTAACCAACTCATTCACCACATTTTGCAGATCATATAAACTCCTTTGTCGCTCTTTATATAACGTCCTGTTGCATATATCCTGGAACAGTCAAAGCTGTAATCAGTGCACCTAAGTACTGGCACACACATGTTACAATGTAAAAATGAAGAGGTTGAGAAATTGCAACTAAAATCTTACTTTTTAAATTTTTGAGTCTTGAGCCCAACTCAAACTCTTAAGTTCTGAAAAAGTTTTACTAACTGATAATGTTTTGTTGACCTAATTTACTTTTCTTCTTGAACTTTTCTTCTTGAATGTTGTAGTTTAAGAAACCTCCAAAAATTTGTATTTCAAAAATTGTTGAGTAAACTCCTCGAGGTGAAAGTGAATAATGGTTAATAATTTAATATTTTCAGTAGCAACCATTTAATTTTCAAGCAACCAAATGAGGATAAATCAGGTTCTCATCTCACTGTGAACAGTTTTTGAAATAAATTTTTGGGGGCTTCTAAAACTCAAAGATTCAAGTTTATACAAATAAGTAAAATATCTTAACAAAAGGTTCTATGTTTATTTCAAAACATAAAAGTTTGAGTTTGATTCAAAACTCAATAATCTAGTGAAGGCTGTTGCCTTGAAATTATGACTTTATCAACTTTTTTTTCAATATAGGCGACAATAATAAGCGCAATTTCTTTATTTTATACTAAGAACTTCTCCCATTATGATGTCCTGGAAGCTTCCTGTTGGCAGCACACAGCCTGTATAGTACTGTATTCATGGCATAATGCATTGAAATTGAATCTTTCAACCCACAACTGCACAAATTCTCAAAATGATAAAACAAATTTGTGTTTTCTGCCGATTGAAAAGAGGGCGAAAAGAGGGTTTAGACATTCAGATCAAATATCAACCAGTTTTCAACTACAAATCAACATTTAAATCCTAGTTTGGTGCTCAAATGGTATCTTCAAAGTGTCATTGTTGAGGTTTGGCACGGAGCTTGCTAACAGATTGTTGGGAGTTACTGACTTGCGCTGTGATTGGATGTGATTTAAATCCCCCTCTAATTTATGGCCATATTGTCTCTGCAGTGCTTCACAATAGTTCAAACCTCTCATTACCCTGCCTGGCCACTCACTGAAACCCTTTTTTTTTTTTTTACCACGCTGAGCCAATAGTCAAGAGCAATATTCAGCTTAGAGCCTCGCAACAGTGCCTGCATTCACAGTCAACGATGTGAGTCTGACACCCATTGTCCCAGGAGGCATCTCCAGACTAGCATGCTGCTGCTAACTGGCAACTTTTGCAGAAATGATACTTTCCCAAGTTAAGAATAGCTGTGGCCCCGTGGGATTGGTCCCTGGGGGGTTTCTTCAGCCAATTCCATTGAAAAAAGTTTATTTATCTTGCAATGCACATCAACCATAAATGGTAATCACAACGTGGTTGCTGTCCATTTGTGGTTGGAGTCGATGACGCATGACTACATTTTGTTTTTTACTAGTGCCTGAGAAGAAATTGTTTACGTGACTTGATTGCAGTCATGTCAGCGTTGAGCTCTCTTCACAGATATTTACATTCTTCTTTGAAGGTTGCGACTGTGTCCAGTGGCCACTTGTGAGGGACATGTCAGTAATTGGAGGGGATTATTACTTTGAAGGTTGGTCTTAACTGGGGTCACGGAGGACGTTTGGAGACCAGATGATGCCGTGGAGGTGGTCCCTGTGGCCCTTTGTGTTTGTGACGGTGAGTGGGGCCCCTGAAGCCCTCCATCATAAGATTAGCGTAGCAAAACATTTGGCCCTAGCGTGTCAGACTCAAAAACTGTTTTGGAGGTGCTGTGTTTTGCAGAAGGAATTGTTGTGCATCTCATCACCTATTTTAGGAGCGTGGGTGTATTGTTGTGGCTGCCTGCCTGACGGGGACAGGTGTGTCATCAGTGTTTTCATGCTCTGATGCTGCCGAGCAGAATGATGGCCAATTTTGTGCGTCAGCTGCTTAAGAAAGAAAATTGCACCAGCAAGCTATTCACTCAGTGAAGCTGTTAAAGGAAGGCTTTTTAATTTGAATGCTATACATGTATACAATGAACAATTATCTAAATGGCACCTGGATCTGTCAGTGTTGTAATTACAGAAGATTGATGTTATGTTGAAACGGGTCAGATGTGTGGGATTCTTGGTGGGATTTTCAATTTAATAACTTAATGCTGCTCCTTTGTCAGTAAAACTGGAGCAGCCTACTTGTTCCTGCATTATCTCTAGTCAACTTTTCGTTCACTTGTAGCTGCCAGACACGGCCTGTGTTTCTAATGTGTGTTGATTGCTTTTACACAGATATATTGTCACCACAATGAATAACACCTTCACATGGGATATCTTAAAGAAAAAATAAGTAATTTAAGTAAATTATGTAAAATCTGCATGCACAGCCACACTCGTTTCATCTCTCCACCACTTCTCTCTCACCACCTCCTTTCCCCGTTTCACATGCCCTGTGTACCCACAGAACAAACCCCCACTTCTTGTTTTGCAGTTTCTAAATCAGCAGTTTTGACTATCATGTATTCAGTCATCTGTCATCAAGTCAGTTTTTAGTGCAGCTCATGAACGTCAAACTATCCAAACCTGGTTGCAGCTAATGGGCTCTCCCTATAGCCAGTAGGCCAACATATTTAAACATAATTTTATTGGATTTCAACAGAAAAAAGAGTGATATGTGTTTTCAGAAGTACACAGATAAAAATGAAGGAAATAAAATAAGAATAGTAAAAATAATGATCGTCACAATTTCAATATTACATCAAAAATCAACCAAAATGAGCTTTCAGTTTAACTGAAATCAAAGGCAGAATCGGCAGTTCTCCCAGTAATTTTTTCCCTCTCCCCCCTGTCTGCTTGTGGCATCTGCCACATGTCTGAAGATAAGAAACAACACTTCAAAGATATATCACATATCACACTTGATACCATATAGAAGAATTTGGTTTTATGCCCTGACAGCTGTAATTTACATTTTCAATCAGCTGTTGATCTTTACAAATCATGACTCAATAGTCTAAAAATGCCATAGCTGTCAGTGTTAAAAAATTATATTTGACTCAAAAAATAAAATCGAAGCGCAGATTTGGAGAATCGTTACACCCAACAGATAAATCTTTGAATGTATTGTGTTGTCTGTCCAAAACCCAAAGGTATTCAGTTTAATATGAGAATAAACAAAGAAAAGCTGGAAATCTTCACCTTGAGAGGCCGAAACAATTGACCATTATCAGAACAGTTTAATAGTTTAATTCTTTTTTTACCACTTGTCCAGTTAGGCAAGTGAGTTGCTGGATTTACAAGCCTGACATGGACTCTTACTTGCCCCTGGCAGGAAGGCAATCCTTATTAAGTTCTGCAATAATTGTACCCCAAAATCAGCTGACATAGCCAAAAGTAATGATGATAGGTCCTTATCTCTCTTTGACACTTACACAGGGGTGAAGCACTAGGCCATCCTGCCAATGCAGGTAATTCTAAGAAACTAATTATTGCATAATCCCAGTTCTCTCTAAGAAGGATGGCTGTGCAACGAACATTCATAAAAGCAAGGTGTTGTCACAACTCCATCATCATTAGTCACAGTTTTGATTTGTCGGTGTTAATATATGACTGGTAGCTGCCCCCTCCTCCACATGTCAGCTGTTAAGTTATAAGCCTTGAGTCATAAGTATCCTCAGTTAATCAGTATGGGTTTTGGAGGGTCTCTCCTCACAGTGAATGTGTGGTTCTATGTTTTAATAATTAACAGGTCCCTACTAAAAATGTTCTGCAGGTGTTATGTAATGTACAGTGATGGACTTTAATGCACTTTACCACTCACTGAGTTACAGGTTTGGCAGAGAGCCAAAAATGTTTTTAGTGTTACTGTTGTTATTTTTTTTATTCAATGGTACAAATGGTACAGTGGACTCAACTGAGTTGTATTTTGGCTTCGTTTTTGCGTGTTTAGTTGAAACGTGCAGTAAAGATGTGGGAAATACGTGCTTTTTCTCTTTTTGGAAGCCTGTTGAGTATTTTGCCATGATGCTAAAGACTTGTGGGAAAGTGATTCTGGTGTTGGTCCTCAGAGAAAGCCCAAATGCTATTTTAGTGATTTGTATTCTAAATCACCCCCCTTGTGAAATACCAGCCTAAAATTAGCCCTACTTGGGCTTTTCACTAACCATTCCAGACTTTCTTAATGGCTGTAACTGTGCTCTGTTTAGACAGTCTATCCCACTGGGTCTGGGATCCACTGTAAAGCATTGCAAGCTTCTTCTTGCCTCCAAAAAGTTCCTTTTATGGTTCTTTCACTGTGTCCATTTTTAAAGCCACTGTAAATTATCACAAGCACAAGACAACCAGCCTTCTTTTAAGCACTTCAAAGTCGTCTCCTAGAGATCAAGTTACATTCTCTAAATGAAATTTTCTCAAGATCTTGATTTAATCATTTTGTACTCTTATCTTGCTGATTAATCTGCCTAACAGGATTTATTACATTACCTTAATTGTTTTGGGTGATCTTTGGTTAAAGGCGCAGCTATTGTCTGAGCATTAATTGATTCAGCACTAGGGGTAGATCTTTGGATTGTTACCCCAGGGATTAAAGGTATTCTGACATATGGCAGGTCCATTTATCCTCTCTGCCTGGGGAAACAAAACATGAAGTCATATAACGTACTGAGAACTATCAGGATAAAATCTATCATTTGGCAATTCACAATGCATGCAATGATGGCACGCTGTATACAGGTGGCAAAAACATGCTGTCTTGTCAAGTTTAATAGCCCCACTGTGGCTTAAGATTTGTACGTTGTTTTCAAGTTGTAACCCAAGGGAGCTCCCCTCTCTGTGTGTGTCTCTCCTTCCTTCCCTCTGCTAAGATTTATGGTTATGGGCACTGTTTTTGCCGGGGCAGCTTTGTTCCAGGAGGCTGTCGATGTCTGCCACACACTAAGATAAAGCTCCAGGATTCCCACACTGCACATGAGAAGCCAAGGACTGTGGGCTCACTGATGAGGGGCTGTGCTTTAGAAACTCAGTATTGAAGGCCATCTTATATACATAGTTGAACTTCTTTGTCCAACTTTAAAGCAGTAGGGATATTAAAGATGGCAGTATACTTCAGTATTCTAAGTCAGAACACAGATGGCAGATTTAACCAACACCTTTTTGGTTGCGTGATCAGAAGACCTCCCCTCACCCTTCTCGGATTAAGGCTTTGAAACAAAGATGGCAAATTTATCCTCTGAATAAGCTTAAGCAGCCCTTGAATCTGTAGCCTCTACCCCTGTATTAGATTAAAGTCACCTAGAATCAGGCAGTGCAGCGTTAATTTAACATCTGGGGCAACATGACACGTGTGATGCAAATTATTGACCCACTAATACAGCCATTTAATGTTGATACATCCATTAACTGGGATGCTATTTATGAAATGTCTTTAGTATAGTTTTGGTCACGTTTAAGATAAATAACTCATTTATCATTAAGAGCTCATAAAACACAAAATGTATGTTTTTGTGGCTGAACCCGTTTATTTGAAAAATTGTCATGAGTTCAATCAATTATCAACATAGTGGGCGACTAATTTAATTTTGATAGACCAGTGAATTAATTGTTGCAGCTCTACTGAATATAATGATTTCATAGAAGATGGATATAAATTAGAGGACATTAAACATGCATTGCACTTAAAACAAAGTACAAACCTTTCACTGATCAACAAATGGGCTGTAGATTACAAATCTCTATATCAAGACACAAAATGACATCCTGTTGCACTCTTACACAACAAAACACATGGATTTAAGACAGGCCATATCTACGTGGTGAGAGAAAAGTCCACTGTCTACTCACTGCAACTCTGCGTTATTAAAATGTAGGAGTCAGCTTTGCAAGGGAGCATTTGTAAAGAAGAATCAACCACAGTGAATTGGTTAGATGCTGCAGGTGACAGGTGCTTATTTCAGTTTCAGCATGTCATCAAGGTAAGTAATGGGTTTTAGTATGCTGTAATTGTCACATGGAAAACCACTTGGTCATTTCTAACAACACAGGGACCGACTGTGTTTGCTCACACTATGATGCAGTATCCCAGCCTCACTGTTCACTAGGCTTTGAGTGAGTGAGATTTTGGTAAATAGTTTACAATCTTATTCACTATTTTTTAAATCAATATCTTATTTGTATATATTGTTTTTGTGCTTCCCTGTGTAGCAAGATCTATACGAGCATAATTGGCCTTGTTTTTCTGTCAGATCCAACCTTAGGGCATGCTCGCATGTGACTGGGTCAGCCCCATGCGGGCACGGCTCATAACTTGTTAAAGGCCAGTGGAGCTGATGGGAAAGAGAAGGATAACCAGCCACTGTCTTTGTCCACAACATTTTAGGTTTAGGAGCTCAGTTGCTGTGCTCAGTGAAAGGAACAGAGGCCCTGTTTGATGTGGAGGTAAACAGACTGAGCGTGAAGCATAGCCAGGACCAATTGGGGTCTGCCCTGTCTTGTGAGACTCAAATTAGGTCCCATCGGGGTGTAAAAAGGGCATGGGAGGAAAGTGGAGCTATTGGGGTGGGATTGAACTTGCCAAAGCATACATACATCTTTTCATCTAACCATTTGTTAAGATAGAATTCAGTAGTTTCTAAGGCTGCATATTTGATAACTGGCAATGAATGGAGAAGGGGCCCATATATGCAGGGGGCCCCTTGGCATTAAAATGTTTAGTACCTTTGACAAGACTGACAGGTGTAGATCAGCACTGCCTCCATGGCCCTGAATACCTTCACCCCCATGCAGGGCCTGTGTCTGCTCAAGCTGTTAATTGTAACCATGGTAAGAAACAAAACCGTGCCTTGTGCTCACAGAGGACCCTTGTTTTACTTGAATCATCCATCTGAACATATTCTTTAAATGCATGTATGCATAAAGCAATGTCATCTCCCTTAAACCCTTAATGTTTCCCAAAGGTCGGAGATACCTGGAATTACAAAAAGTTGTACTCGGTACATCTTACTAAATGACAGTTATCAGAGTAAGTTTTCTACCATAAGCTTTCTATCACACAAAGCCCTTTCTCGCAGGATTAGGATGCTAGTAAAGCTAAACAGTGTCCTCTTGTTCTCAATGCTGTGTTTGCCCCCCATCCTCAGCCCCCTCACCTCTCAGTCCTGCCCCTTGACAGGTGTACTAAAGGGGCCCGTCTTTGTACTTGTTGGACAGCTCTCTGGCTTGCTGATGTTCCTTTGCCTACATAACACAGCTCGGGGAGCAACTGTAGTCTCTTCAGCCTAATTCCTGACCAGTTTGGCTGCCAGCTAGAGGTTGCACGGTGGGGGGATTTGCAGTTTTCTCTTAAAGAAAGCATAGTTGGGATGCCAACCTTCAGAGCTTTGCATCAACAGTAGGCGGCAGTGGTGGCGGCGGCAATGTGGTGGTGGGGGGATATGCAGAGAGAAAGGTTGCCTGTTTTTCCTCACTGTGACAGACAGCTCCAAAGAGAAATGAGAGAGGGGGAAAAACAAATTCTTCACTCCGCACTGGGTATCTCATTGATATGTGAAGGACTAAAGAGAGAAATATCCTTGGGTAAATGTGTCTGTTGACTAGAAAGAGATCTTGGAACATTCTACCAGTCCATCCTTGAATTTTAGGATAATTGCCAGTTCTTTATCTGATCTTCTTTACCGGAGTTTGCAATATGTGGTCATATCTTATACTCCTCCCTAGTAGTCCTATCTTTAGCCTTCATTGAGAATTATTTTTCATTCACTCTTGGTTTCCCGAGCTAACATCTAACCAGCCTGACAAAGGCAGTAGCCTGCCGAGTGGGGACATAAAAGCCCCCCACCTAGGTGGAAGGTGCTGTATGTTTAGCCTAGGGCACTTTTTTAAACACCAGCTCTTTGTGCATGCAGTCATGGGAAAAAGAGCTTCAAAGGTGAAGCAACAGGGAATGCCTCGGTATGAGCATAGAAGTCTGGGAAGGCAAAGTTTCCCTGCCTTTTACCAGCTGCATGTAATCTGCTAATCTGTAGAGTGGGCAGCCGGTGGTCTCTCGACAGAGGTGCACCAGGGCCACTGACCACAGGAAGTACGCTGGGGAGGGGGATATCAAGGGATGTATGGCCCACCCATTGCAGTGACCCTGCCCAAGTGTTAAAGGTTAAGTGGACCCATTTTGCAAGACCCCTCATAGTTGGGCAAATAGTTCAAATTTGGATTCAAACGATGGGGTCATTTTTAGCATTGCACATACCTATTAAAAATGTGGCACTGGTGAGAGGGTTATGTGAAAGAATTTGGCATTTCACCCCAGCCAATTAAAGAAGAATCCATATGAACAAAACAAAGGTTATTGAGTCACACAGTGATTGATTATTAGACCTGCATTTCGCTGCTTGTCTTTTGAAGAAGGGGGCAAGTTTCAAAGGAGCCCCTTGAAACCAAGCCTTACCAAAGCTTTTGATGAATGCACAGTTTCTTTTAAACAACTGCCACTACAGAGCCCTAGTTGGTTATTTAGGGGTGAGTAGCTGGAATGTCCAGCTGTGGTCTGACTCAATAGGAGACATTGAGAGGTTTTGATTGACATTGGTCATGGCTGGCCTGTCCGACATCCTATTTAGCCCCCTCTGCCATGAGCTGCTTCCATTTGATCGGACCTCTGCGGACCCAGTTGTGACATGTTTAGTGATTTCACACTTGCTTTGTGGCAATAAGCACCCCTCCGTTCCCTCAAATGTTTTGAAGCATAAATAATACATTGCTCCCATGATTTGCAATGCATGACTGAGCATAGCTAGGGTCAGAGCAAAAGGAATGTTGCCAAGTCATATTGTGTCAGGGCCTGGTGGAAGTTTTGTCCCCAAAGTGAGGAAGTTGCCTTATGGTACACATCAAGAAAAAGCATCAGCATCTTTTGCATTGATGGCCGAGCGCAACAAAAATATTCTATTTCTATTTTTCTGTTTGTTAGTAGATACATTGTGAGCAAATGTTAAGTATTACAAACCTTCTGACATTTGGCCTAAACGCTTGAGTTTAAACTTGTTTGACTATCCACAAATACAGCCCATACAATCTGTGGTATGAAATCAAGCGTGGTATTTTGATGGAGATGGCAGTTCAGTGTGCTGAGATGCCACCGAAATGTTCAAAAGTATGCCTATACTACACGCCTGTGGTGTCTGATAAAAATAATTGCATAAAATGTGGAAATATTATTGCAGGAATGCTTCTGTTCACATTATGGGCATTGAATGAAGTTGAGAAAAAAGTATCAAATGAAGTATCACTTAAAGGGTACTGGTATAATCATTTTTTTAATGAGACCCACTCAAAGTGGAGTAAAGCCACATTTCCACCTAAAATACCCAGAGCTTTAGTTGCTGGAACTACTTTTCAAAGGTACGTTGTCTGTGTTTCCGCTGCAGTCTAAAGATCTAGAAATCAGGAAATTTAGTGACAGTTGTGTTTACAAATTTCTGTGTTCCCAGCGTAAAAGCTCCATAAGGCCTGGACTTCGTCGTCTGTCTATCTTGTATGCTTTCTTCTGTAACTCCACGTTGATGTGTGAAAGCACAACAAACAAACAAAAAAAAAAAAAACTGGTGTGAGATTGCAGATTTTTAAAATTGGTACAGTTCCCCATGCATGGACCTTTTGGTGAATGAAATAATGTCCCCAGAACTTAATTTAGATACTTGTCCCAGTGGTGCTTTAATGTTCCTCCAAAGGTTCCTAGTCCCTGGGGAAAGTTCCTGCAGTGGAAATGCCTGTGTGGCCCTTTTTAAGACATTTGCCTTGCACAGCTTTTGAGTATTGCATGTCCTGCAAGTCAGAATGAAAATGAACATCAGAATCTATTTTGTGACAATGAGAAATCCAACTCTATTGTGTTGTGCAAAACAATAACTAAGCTTTACCCTGCAGGTGAATATTGGACTTTGATAGGGGCTTGTACTTTGGTGGGGTACCAAAGAAATAATTTCCCATATAAACAATGCTGTGACTTGCGGGTATAGGGAAATACTTCACAAAGTGAAGAATACTGATTCACCAATGCCCTTGATACAGAATATTGCTATGATAATGGTTATAAAGTTTTCTACAACCTTATTTAGGTTCATAACGTAAATGTCAGAGAGTCGCTGCTCCAGAAGGGCATCAGAATGTTTTGGTATTGAGGTGTCATCTCGATGGTGAATGATCCGACAATGTTTTCATTATGGATCCCCCTCCACCCCTCGCTCCTGCAACTCCCATCCTCACTCCCAAACAAGAGGCTGGAATGTTGGGTTTCCATGACGCTAATGAAGTAAAAACCTGGCAATGTGTTACTGGCAGCCTCAGAGCAGCTCCTGATCCGCGGCCCTCCTTCTCATCAGGATCAGAGTCTGATCCCCCTGTAGCCTTCATTCACCAGGGCTTATTATGCCCAGGAATGTCTCTCACTCTCTCCTTCTCTCATAACCCCCACTGAAGCAGGGAAGTGGGGTGCAGGGGTAAATTTGGGACAAATCCCAAGGGAGAGTACTACCCCAAATAACACACACAACCCCCCAGTACCCACCAAAACTCCTCCCCTATCACTTCTTACAATCCTCCCGCCATTAACCATCACACACATGGACAAAGACACATACACACACACTCCAGTCCTTCTTTCCCGTGAAAAGTGAAAAGCTGCCGTTGTGATTTATTGTTCCATAAATGCTTCATGTGGCAGGCCCATGAGGCGACCAGTCCCTCTGTTTGCTAGTGGCCCCAGAGACAATAGTGAGTTTTCAGCACTCAAACAAGTCCTCGCGCAAAACTCCGTGGTCTTCCCTGGGGAAAACAGAAAAACCATCCCAGCAGCTTGTTTGTTTTTGCCGGTTTTCAGACGGCTAACATTTGCAAATTGAAACACCTTTTGTCATTGCAACTTTTTTCCCGGAATTTCCTTTCCAAACTTTCTTTCCCGTCTTATGACAATACCACCACAGAAACAAAATGCGCTAGTCAGATGTTCCTTTAACCGGCCCTCCCTGGTGGGAACGAGCTTTTTTCTCTTTGTCTCTCACCCAGAATGGCAGTTGAGGGGTTAAATAATCAGTCTCTGTACATTATCCTGTGTCCTGCTGAGCTGGTGGACGCAACCATAATGTCTTGCTAATTAGCCTCCATTTAGGATGGTCCAATAGGCCACACAACCGCCATTGAAGATTGAAGCCCATGGAGCTTTGCAAAGGAAGACCCTCTGTCTCGTGGGCATTCATGGTTTAGGCTCGTCCTTAATAAACCTCTAGCTAGCCCAGGCTTGATGCCTCCAGGACTCAGGATTCAGTTACTCGCCCAATGAATGGGGTGTATAGCCTGTGTGGGGATGATTTAGGCCATTGTGTGTACTTTGTCATTGAAAGGATAATGTCCATAAATGGGATCTAAACTGACTAGGACCAATTAAGGGCTCAGGGGTTGAAGCAGCTTATTGTCAACTTTGACCCTTATCAAATTATTGTGGGTTGGGGTTCCCGTATAAGGTTGTGAGAGATAAGGTCTTTAAGAAGTCTGGGTTCTGTTTACAATGAAGGATAAACACTGCAAAAACATTTAGTCAAAAGAAAATACGATAGATATTTTTTAGCATTTTGAATCTTTTTTGCAGTAACTAACTAACTTTCTGGGAATTATTTTATTTACAGATTGGGTTGTTCTGATACCAGTATCAGAAATGCCTCTGATACAACCTAAAATGCTGAATCGGGCATTTCGAGTATGCAAGTCTATAGATGATATATATAATTTCTATACATGATATTTTACTCACTGTGACCACTTGCTACTTTTAAAACATAGCCTATTTGTTATGATCCATAATTAGTTTAGTTAGATGTAACTTGCATACAATGTGGTTCTTGCCCAGGTCCCTTTTCCTTTTAAGCCAAGTTGCTCCAGGAGGTGCTGGTTGGATTGTATCCATCGGCGGTGGCTCACACTCCACACCAAAACTCAAGAAATTGCCTGGCTTAGAGTATAACGCACACGTTTACGTCCATTATGTTTCATCATCCAATTGGTTGTGAGGAAAGAAAAGTACAGCCCAATCTTACAAAATTGTTACAGGTGATTGTAATGTCAAGAATTGGGTTTTAAATGTATTTCTAAATTATTGACTTTTCTGCATCAATTCATAATGTTTCAAGAGAGAATCACAATACATCTAAGAATCAATATTGTTTGGGTACTTGTATCGGCAGATGCACAAAGTTCAGGTATTGGAATTCGTATCAGAACATCTCTACCTCAAGATTTTGTTAAATTTGTGCCAATTGAAATGGGGAAAATATCATTCAAAAGGTTTGTGATGGAGATTGAATAAAAGAGTATATGTATTACCACTGCAGAATCACTTAGCACAGTTTCTCCTTTATTCAGGATTGTACTGACACAGTCATTTTTCAAGTGACATAGTAATCCAAGCTACCAACAAAGAGATTGACCTTGTCTGTGCACCCATGTGCATTGATTGTATAGAAGTATTGAGTCTCGGTCTGATGTGTGACTGTGCCAGAAGCACACCGCTGGCCCTTTTCCTGCCTCGTGGGGAGTTGGGCAGCTGAAACAAAAGGATGAGAAGCTTTCGTCATCAAAAACCACTAGGTCCTTGGCACTGGAAGGGGCTGTGCATGACATCTGATGAAGATGGATGAAGATGGTCTCTATGGTGAAGGATAGGACTCTCCAGGTCCTGTGGAGAAGCTTTTTGGCAAGCTAGAAGCAGCAGGGCATGTTGGCGTGGAGCACTTCATGTGGTAGTGGAACAGTCTAGGATTTGTGCTCAGCTTATGTAATCATTTTGGAGTGTCTGGGTTTTTAAGTAGCAGTCTGTTGATTTGTTTGTGTGGATCTTTTGAAAGTGCCCAATGTTCACCTGGAATTACCTCTTGACCTTGTTGCGGTGTTATTTCCTGGAGTTACTGTGTTCCATCTAATCACTCCAGATATTTGGGTTAATGCAAAGTGGGCCATTGTTGATTTGCAGGTTGATTGGCTGCATTTAAGTTGTCATGTGTGACCTTTTGGCACAATATCACAGCCATGTCTTGCTTATTAAGCAGAGCCATATTAGAAAGGTTGAAACATATTTGCAGTTGACAGTTAGTGGGTGGATTTTGGCCCACATATTTTGCCTTCTTGTCAGCGCTTCATACTGGATGTTTGATTATTGTTGTGATGTTGTGACCTGTTGGTCAATGTGAACTTGTCACCTGCTGGTCAGTTGGCTGGATTTCCGGGTCAGGCCTCAGCTAGCATTGTCATGGCGGCCACACAGACCCAGCATTATTAGCCCCACTGGCGGCACTATTTGTCCCACTCTAAAAAAGAGGGCTAATGAATAAAAGAAAAAATGGGAGACAGCTAAAGTCTTTCTGATCCCCCTTTCCATGAAGGGGTAATCCAGGGGTGATCGTCAGCACAAAATGTGGCTTTGACTGCCTGTATCCATTCTTTGTGTGTTTGTGTGTGTGTGTGTGTATGTGTGTGTCTCTCTATGTGTGTGTGTTTTTTTACTTTTATTCAACCTTTGTTTACTAGGAAGTTGCAAGGAGATGTGACCAAGAATAAACTCATTAACATGTGACTGTGGTTACAGTTAAAGCATGAAATGATAACAACCTGCCAAGCAGTATGATTACAGCCTATGACTGGAACATATTTTAGTCAAAATACCAATTATGCATGTCTGTGTGTGTGTGTGTTTTTTGTGGGACAGAGGAGCAGAGGGATGCTTTGCCTCGCCATTTCCGTCTTTTATGAGTCACCTGTGTGTCTCACTACCCTGTAGTACTCAGTAGGTTTCCAATAAGTAGTAAAAAACACAATAGCACATGTACTCATTTACATTTTCTCTTTCATGACCTCACTCCTCAACCATGCCAAGAGCACATTATCAAGGTCATTTGATAGCAAAGTGCATTTCGTCCCTTTGTATATGGTGGTGACTCACTGTTAAGCAAAGTCGCATTTAGTACACGGAACCACATACCTGAGATGTTTTCTTTGGTTGACCGATTAACTAACTAAGTCCAGGGAGAGCCTAGTCGATCATGTTTGTTTATGCACTTGGCTGTCAGGTTAGCACCATTTTAGTTCTGTGTGTAGGTTCTCATGTGTGCCATCCCTCTGTATGTATTTGCCTAGAGACAAAACGTTGATTGCTACAGTGTTGACAAAAACTGCTGTGAATGGGTGACGGTGGTCTGACATGGGTTCCATGGTCACTCTTTCAACCAACAAGGCTGGAATGTCACGTAGTAATCCTGTTTCAAATGAGGTTGCACCATTCATTTTAAAGCAGGGAGATTTTTAAATGGCTGAGTTCTAGGTCCAATCTGCTCAGGTTTTATAGCACATGATAAATTCTTAAGTCTCAGTGTTGAAATACAGTAAAAGTCCCATAATTAAAGCATTTTTCAGACTGAAGACTTTTTTTTTTGGCATAAAATAGAACACTGAAAAGTTTCTACATAGCTGATGTTTTATAGCAAAATAATTGCACAATAACTTGTCTTTACTGTAGAAACAGAGCACTGAATGACACTGATCTCTTATCATCTTATTGGTCAAAGGTTAACGAGGCTAATGGATCATGTATTAGCTGTCAAGCAGATTTTAGTGCTTGATATCTGATAGACACTGTTTTGACGTTTTCACTATCTTTAACAGTGCCATCATGTTAAATGGTAAAATTGAGTGTTGATTGGGCCTTACCCATAATGACACCCAAACCCATAATGACATTATGGGTAAAGCTAATAATTTCTAAAAATTGCATTTGCATTTTTCTAAAAGTTGTTCCTTATATTGCTCTAAACATTTTACTTTTATTTAGGGCTGTACAGAATAGTTAAAAGCTTTGAAGCTTCATAATGTTAAATTTTAAACATTTGAATGCTGCTCAGCATTTTATTTTAATTTTTTTGGATGTCTATTTATTCTGTCTAAATTCAGTATTTTTGGACTGTTACAGATAAATATTAGGCTACACTAATATTATTAGTATTACACTATTTGTGGAATTAGATTCCAGTAATTCCAGAGCATTGTAATGTCAAAATTTCTTGAAAAAGATTCAGTTATTTTGAAAATTCCCAACATGTTTTATCCAACAAAAATTTCCTCTTCAAATTATGTTTGTTGGCATTCAAAGCACCATTTTCACAGCTGTGAAAAAACTGTTTGCTCTCCCAAATGCCACACACAAAGGGAGACAGTTAATTAATGGAATTGTCTAGTAGCCAACTAATAGCCCCATAAATTACATAATGTTATTAAAATTGATGACATATGTTCATTATTTGTTTAGGTTTTTAAAATTTTTGTAGGGTGATAACTTCTTAAGATATATTGACAGACATTTGAACCTTCATTTGAACACCTCAGTAGAAGCTTCAGTACAGCCCTACATTGAGGTGACGTGACACGGTCCTTATTTATTTTCGTGCAAGAAGCATAAGTGCAAGTGTAGTCCATAACCCACATCCAACTTTCACGTTTGCAGTGGCATCTACTGTAAGGGCTTGGTCTAAGTAGTAAATGATATGCTAAGGTAAAACCAGGAGGCTTCACTCAAACTAAAACCATCCATTATCGCATTGTGACTTCAGCTACATGCAGTATAATAGATGTTGTTTATTGATCTAAGTGAGTCCTCTACTCCACAGTATAGCCACACTGTGCTTATTACAAAGTAGATTGAATATAATCAAAGCATTGTGATTTTTTAACTTTCCAGAGCACCAGGACTGCCTCCATCATGCGGTCCATGAGCGTCTCGGGGAGCTCCTGCGAGTCCTGAAGGCCATTATCAACAAACACCAGAGCCTCAACTCGGTGGACATCCTCAGTACAGCTGGAACAGTTATCGCCACGGTCAAAGGTGAGCTATGATGACCAGCTCTCCCTTAAAACACATACACACATATAACTCACAGCTTTCCTGTAAAACATACCAGCTACTCCTCCACTCTTCCTTTGGTCTGTTTTCTGTCTCTGCTTATCTAATCCCCCTTCTCCCCTGACAGTTTTATCTACTGGACATCCACTGTTACTATGTCTTTTCTCTCACACTGTCCTCCCAAGCCTTAAAAAGAACTTCCCAGGGAATGTTTCTGAGTATTTTTCATATAGCTTCAAAGCGATGCAGCTCTTCAGAAGTCACTCCAGTGGTGAGAATGCAGCAGCATGTGTTTCAAACCCCATACAGAGAGTAAGAAAATAATATTTGGGAGTCAGATACCTGATTCAAGAGGCAGGGAGAAACGGGTGTCCTTTGTGCTTTGTCTGCCAGTCCAGAGGGAACTACACTGAGGAATCCTTTTCAATCTCTCATTCTCTGAGATTATGATCTGGCATGCAGGTCAATTCTTAACTTGGCTGCCACACAAGAATCCCCTGAGTATACCTCGTCTCAATTTGCATTGCAAAGAGAGGCATGAAGGGCTGCATAGCTTTTTGAAAAGCTTTCACTTAATAAGAAATAGTGACACGGTGAAGTGAACAAAGCCAGAGGAGGCTCTGCATATGAATGTAGTTTACCTTCACAGAAATATTTGGAGTGAGTCCACACACACATGGGTGTGTGCCATAAAAAATTATTGTGTGCCATCTTTCGTGCAGTAACTTGACGATTTGTGTGGCATGCAAACATGTTGATGCACACAAGATTAGGACCTTTTCAATGAAGAAGCATTAGATATGACATCTTAATAGTCGTTCTATAGAAGCCTTGGATTAAGGCTCTTAATGATATTGCATTAATGAATGGAAGGATTCTGAAGAACGTAGATATAAATCCAACTGTTTTCCAAACCTGTCTTAGATAAGTGCCTTTGATAAATAGCAAATAATGTCGACAGGTTTAGCATTTACAGTTGCTTTATAGTTGCTTTACAGTCTAATCAACCTCACAGCAGCCATTTTGACATGAAATAATAGAGTAAACACAGGTGTTACCAGTGATACTACAATAATAAAGATCGCTGCTGTTGTGCATGTTGGCTCACTGGAAAGGCTATGCTACACTAAAGGGAACAGGACTTTAATTTGAAGTTTCTGCGGGTCCCCACAAAATTTTAAAATCCAATAATCCAAATTTTAGGCGTGAAAGGAGACATATATAATTATATATATATTATATTTACTGCACTCAATCATATGTCATCAGAGACTTAGGAAATATGTTAAGTTGAAACACTGGCTTATCCGACAACAAGGCTACAGGCAATATATTCTCCTCTGAAATTGTTTTTTGTTTGCCTGTTTCTTGTTTATTATAGTTCAAATTAATGTTGAATGTTTGCCCAATGAGTGAGTGTGTTTATGAGTCATAAGAAATCATTAATACTCTTTTAGAAGGAAGAGGTGTTTCTAACTGTTAAATGGAGCAGTATGTTAATGGAGACTGGCAGGTATTATGGCAGTCACTGAACTCTGAACTGAATTTTCAGTACAGTGGACTTCTGTTTTCAGGATAACGTGCTAACTGTCACGTTGATGGACAACTGCCAGCTATAAACAGCTGATGAAATTACAATGTAGGTCTTGCTGTCACTCGTCATTGTCAAAGTATGATGTTGCGCTTGTTTTGCGCTCTGTAGGTTCAGTTTCCCTGCATCCTGAAGGCAGCTTGCCTAAGCTTCAAGTTTGGAGAGGAGGGCGTGGGGAAAACAACTTGTTTAAACTACAGATTGTATATTAAATAGGGATTCAACCATTTAATCTACAGTTTATGACTCAAACTGATTTTAACTGTAGTATGCATTTTTGAATTGCATTGCAATGCATTTTTATTTTTTCTTTGAATGTCATATGCACTATTTTGATAGGTCTTAAATATTGACAAACTTAATATTACTTTGCATTAAAGATGCATTAACTTCAGTCTTGCTGAATATTGTAATGATCATGCCGAAACAGACAGAAAAAAAAAACATTAAACCACAAACTACAACATGGACCTCCAAGTTTGGCGAGGACAAAATGTCTTAACATGCGATTTGGAATGGCACATTTCATTAAGAGATGAATTCATATTAATTAATTGATAAGAGATTATGGCCATACACTTTTTGGAAATATGAATGTGGAATAGGTCTTAAATTGGATTCATAATGGTCTTAAAAAGTCTTAATTTAAGTTGATGAACCCTGCATAAACCCTTGGTTGTCATTGATTACACCTGTTTTTACCCAACTATTTCATATCAATATGGCTGCTGTGAAAAAGGTCTATTATGTGCAGTGAAGCATGCTGTAACATCTTTTCTGCCACTAGGTGGCCAGAATTACTCACTGCTTGACCCTCACACAGTGTCATGGTGATATCAGCTGTACACTTGAACCAATATTTTTCACTACCAAATCACAAAGCTGTTGATGTTACAAAGCATGAAATGTAAAATGTTGTTATGCTACTATTTAATGAGGTGTATCATGTGACCAAAAGATCGTGTTTTCTTCAACATGAATATATTAAAAAAAGGTTAAAAGTGAACAGTTTGTACCGGTAAGAGAATACTGTGAATCTTTCAAGTGGAGTACTGCATTTCTCCTTGATTACACTCTAAGGTACAGTATATCTTAACAATAGATCAAATAGTTCTTCATGCAGAGTTTTGTCACTTCCTCCATCCTGTGATACCTCACGTCTAGCCACACGTCAAGCTGTGACACCTTCACATTAGTCTTTATTGGAAGAAACGTTCTTCTTAGACCTGGATTCTGAGTAGGACTTCGCAGCTGACGAGGATCTCGACAGTGTTGAGCTTTTCCGCTGAAACAATACCATTTTTCTCCAATGATGTAACTTCCACGTTTGGACCACTGGTTGGGGCCTGAGCGAGTTACTGGCATTGTATTCCAGCAAGGCTCAGGATGTCCTGTTGGGGGTAGGGGTTGGACAGAAGAGGAGGAGATGTAACAGCATAAGGGAGTTGCGTGCTTTGAATGGTGGTGGCTACAGTAGCTGTGCTGGGGTTGAAAGAGGACCCGGGGCCCCATGGACATTGAAACCCATCAAAATGCTGTTGGGTTTTTTTTTTTTTTTTTTTTGCACCTTTTCTGACAGAGCCTTAATACTTCCTGTATCTTAGTCTGAGAGAGGAATTTTTATATTAGATTTATTTCTCTGCTGGACGGAGGAACCTACAGTTGGATAACCTAAAGAACAGTAACTTTTTCAGTGGAATGTTTTTTTGGTTTATGGACGGAGAAATTGAATTTTTGTCACCCCAAAGTAGTCAGTTGTCATTGTTCAAGGCAACTTATTTCTGTTACATAGGAGAAATGCTCAAGAACGTTTTGAGGTGGGTAATTGGTAGTTTTGCCATTTGTAGCACAGTATACCTCTCATAGAAATCTTTGCAAAAGACCTGGATTCAATGCGTAGTAGCAGCATCTTTGTATTTGGTTGGTGTTGGTCTGGAAAGCTTGTTGAAGAGTGAGTGAGGGTATGCTTTGAAGCAGTCTTTCTTAAGGAATTTAAAAACATTGAAGATTAGTTTGAAACATAAGTTTGTACTGCTCCCAATTTGTCTAAATCTTTTCTTCTAGTTCTGTAACAAAGATATGATTTGCAACAGAAACTTTCAAAACAAAGTCATCAGACAAAGCTTTGCACCTGAAAAGGTTTTCTATTTAAAATGTTTGCTCCGTTTGAACTCTAGAAATCTCCATTGTTCTAGTAGAAAGGAAAGACTGAGGAAATCATGGAGGCAGCAAAGCGGTCAGTGACATCACTGATTTATTGCTCGGTGTTTGGTCTCATTTTTCTGAACATCTCTCTCCTGGTTTATTTTCTCTCTGCTCAGTCAGGACAGGAAGTTTATTGTGAAGACTGATTACAGCCTTATTTACACTGGTGTTTTTCCCCTATTCTGTCCTCAGTCATCACTGTGTTTAGACTTAAAGCAGGAAACTACTGCCTTTCCAGATTACAGCCAAATATACACACTTGCAGTCTTTGCTTATCTTCTCTAGTTGAAGGTACAAAGTTGTTTTTGGATGCCTCTCAGGGACTTTTCAGTTTTAAAATGTCTGCACTTTTGAGATAGAAAGTGAACAGCTCTTTAGCTCTCGGTGTGATTTGAGGAGTACAGCATGACTCAATAGAGAATTTTATTGACTACATCCTTTACGTCATGCACAGGATGATGAATCATTCCATGAGAATTGTGCCTAAAATGCAGCTCTATCCATGGCGCCAATTCAGGATGTCTTCAGAATGCAGGGTTTAGCTTTGCTACCAAAGCTTGACTCATTTGTTCTTCATCACTGTTTGACAGGGGTGAACTTTAAGGAGGTGAACGAAGAGAACAAACAGAAGCTTTTCGGAGAGATCTACACCGCTATCGACACATTGGCATTCACATTTGGCAATGTGTAAGTATGATATCATCACTGTGATTGCAATTCCCATGGTTCATTTTAAAAGTTGGCTGTACTATTGTCCTTTTTTTCAACTGTTATTGTCAGTTCTGAGAGTACATAATTAATGTAGGTCAATTCGTATTTATAAAGCACATTTTAAAGGTCCAGTTTAAGATTTAGGGGGACTATTATTACTACTATTGGTAGAATATGTCCAGAATGGATTATTCATAAGTATGTTTTCATTATAATCACCTGAAAAGTGTTTTCATTACCTTAGAATGAGCTCTTTATATCATACCATGGCTGTTTGTCATATGTGATGTTTACCAGCCATGTTTATACAGCAGTCCAGAACGAATACGGCTCTAGATAGGACCTTCGCGGCCACCGTAGTTTCTCCTACATACGTGGAAGGGAAGGGTGAGGCGAGCTGTATTCAGGTGGTCAGAACAAAATAATTGAAGCATTCCTGTGCAGATACCAGGCTTTTTTTTAACGTCAACATTAAAGGGGTACCCCACAGATTTAACACTGCTGCTTTCCAAAGTTAAAAACTAACCCTGATGATGTCATTTATTCATTATTTTGGATTGGTCTTAAAACTTGCATTGTAGAAAGTGTAGCATCCCATGTTTTTGTTGCTCACCCATGCTTGATTAATTAACAGGATATACCGGCCTCTGCTCCACCGATTTTGACCATTCTTTTCTTTGTGTTGCTGGAATTCCCCTTTAAGCCTCTTTTTAAACTAAAACACAAAGATGATTTGATTAATGTTTTGAGCTGATTCTTGTTTATGCCTTGTCTGTCTCAATTTCACCCTTTCTCAACACATCCTGTTGATTTTTGTTGTCCCTCAGAGTGTCTGACTTCCTTATGGGAGATGTAGAGAATGGATCAGTGTTGGGGCTCCCCCTGACTAAGAGAAGTAGGGTAAGAAAATACAATTTTTTATTTGTGTGGTTCAAATGGTCTTAATTACTTCAGCATGTGTGGTATCAAATTGGTACTTAAAAAAATACAAATCAAATAAAAAACACAAAAATGAAAGATATAAGTGTGTACATATAGCTCCCTTTCTTAAACCTACATTCATCATTAGTTCATTCAGTGTCCCATGAACACCAGGATGTACCCAGCAGAGTTCAGGGGTTAAGTGAGCGCATGCAGGCTGACGTGTGTTCCTGAAATGGCCTCTGCAAATGATGAATTGATGTTATGTATTGTTGTTTTCCTGCTGTAAGTGCTCTAAAGAGGAAGCAAGGTTCTGATAAGCCTTGTTTTAAGCAGAGTGTGCAGCGCTGTGCCTTGAGTAGGAAATTCATCCTCTTCATTGTAGGTTTTTTTTTCATCTGTCTGTTTTTCAGTCTTTTGAGAACCTCTCCGTGGAATCTGGAGGATCCGGTCCAGAGAAAGATGATCCGCCAGGTAAGACGGCTCTCTATAACACACAGCTACTGTACTCTGGTGCTGCTCTGTGAAAGTGTCAGGAGGAAACTAATCCTGGCAGATTTGTTGGGGGAAAAAAGTTCATTCACAAATAAGCTGACCTACTGCTGCGGCTTTATCAGTCTGGGTTATGCAGAGGTGGCAAAAGTACACACATTCTGTACTCAAGTAGAAGCACAGATAAATGTGGAAAAAAGAGACTCTGGCAAAGGCAAAAGTACAGATTCAGCTTCTTTACTCAAGTAAAGGAGAAAAAGTACAGAATCTGAAAAAAAAAAAACCTGTGTAAAGCTAACTGAATCTCTCCTTTTCTCTGTGGACAAGTCCTCTCTCTGTCTGATTTGTTTTGTTAAATTGTTTTTGTCTTATGTTGTTTATGTCATTCTTGTCTTGATAGGTCTTCTGTGTCGTTTTTGTCTTGTTACATCTTTTATGTCAATTGTCTTGTTATGTCGTTTTAATTGTTTCTGTCATTTTATGTCTTTTACATCATTTTCGACTTGTTACATGTGATATGTGCTTATGGATACAACAAGGCATTGTCGTGCTATTGTCCCATCCTCTTAAGTTACGTTTGGTCTTGATGTTGGGAAGGCAGTGCAATGATGCTAAATAAAAATAATCAATAATTCTTCTCAAATTCATTAAAGTTGATGTAAGGAGCCTGTTCTGAAAGTGTAAGAAGTACAAAGTACAGATATTTGTGTTAAAATGCAGGCAGTAAAAGTAAAAACAGCTACCTGAAAAATCTACTCAAGTACAGTAACAAAATGTTTGTACCTAGTGACCTTCCATCTCTGTGGTTATGGAGTTTTTTGTGCTGTGTCACACATTGGAGTGCTTGGGGGTTATCTTGGGTAAGAGCACAGCCAGCCCTCAAGTCTTGATGACCAGTCGCCTTAACCACTTATTAATACATCTAGCAGTCGGTCTGCTGTTGACATTAATTAGCTTCAAATAGTATTAACCCCTATCACGCTCTCCCAAGGTCAGCGTGGGCTTTTCTCGCTGACTCACAGTCACGTATGTTGTCAGCTTGACGCATATGTAGCACCTCCAGCACTGATGACAGGTGTGTTTCATGGGGGCTGTTCACTAGCAGTCATGTTAAAGCCCGTCTTCTATAAGCCCGTCTTCTGTAAACCCGTCTGCTGTAAGCCTGTCTTCTATAACCTCCCTCGTGCGGTTCCGGTGGTTTTCACAGGGCCATCTCCCCGGTTCGGGCAGAAGAAGTGGACAGGACGCTGCAGCGACAGGACAGCGGGGTTGAGTCAGCGCTGCTCTATGCCAAGGCCTGGTCCAAGTACACCAAAGAGCTGCTGGCATGGGTGGAGAAGCGTCTCAATATGGGTGAGTTTGGGGATAAGTACAAGAGTATGTCTGACATGTAAGGAGGAAGCAGCTAAGTAGCACCTATCACACTGAAGTCCAAAAGTCAGATGTCATTGTGTTCGTGTCATGGAGCATGTATTTAACTTTAGTGCTTCATTATATACTTAAGTGTAGGTTGTCATGCCTGGTTGTCTTTATGAGATGTTTTCATGTCATGAGCATTTAGGGTCTTAAAGAGCAACAACATTTGAAAACCAAATGTTTTCAACATCGGAGGCAGGCCTCACAAGGCGGGCTCTAAACATTTTCAGGGGCGGTTTTAGTTATTACAATAGTTATCAAAAAGAGATCCCATAGGATAGCCTAAATGTGTGTGATTTGGTTAAAGACTGAGTTCAGAGATACTGTATTCAGGAATTTATACTTTTTCCCCCATTTCCCCAGACTCAGAAACTAATGAATGCTGTTGGACAGACCTTTTTTGTATAATTGGTGTAGTCTGAAGTTTTGAAATTTTTGAAACAGAGTTTGAAAATAAACTGAGACAGACTTACTGGATTTTTTTTTACATGCAGTGAATGATGTGGTGTTTTATTGCCCCCTTATAGTTTCAGAATCTTCTTTAGCTTGTTCAATTGAAAAGGTAAATTTCCAGCTTTTAGTTCATTTGTTTGGTTGATGGTAAACGTAGCTCCTGGGAGCAATAGGTGGCTGAAAATGTCTTTAATTAGTCTAAATTCTGAATTCAGTTTTTGGGCAACTACACTTATATATGTCATTTTAGCAAGAGCCACAAATGTGTGGATTAATTAGGGACCGGTTTTCTGAGAACTTTTTCTCAATCACCTGAGACGGACTTGAAACAATGAAGTCTTATCCAGGCTCAAGGTTGAGTGCGCAGTGTGAGAGCTTTTGTTCGACACACCGGTTAATGAATGGTTTTCAGTCTAATACTTTGTCACTTGGCCAGTCAACACACTGACACAAAGCTCTCAGTCAGGCTGTACAGTACATTTGTTATCAGGCAAACATGCACATTGTTTGTTTAACACTTCCCTTTTGGTTAATGCTTTATTGATTAATTTTATAGATTTGTCTCATGACTCAAGGACGTGGTGTGATTGAATGAGAAAATGCTTAAATGTTTTTATATAGTTTGTCTTGTATTTAGGGTCCAACAGTTGATACAAACTGTAGCCCTATGCAAATATTTGTACACACATAGATGACAGTTGAAAGCCATTAGTCAGCACTGTACAGTATGTTGTTAAATTTGAGTCAACTTTAACATCTATTTGCAGATATCGAGTGTGCAAAGAGTTACGCCAAAATGGCAGAATCTGCCAAGACGCTTGCAAGTCAACAGGTGAGTAGATGTTGCAGCTGATTTGATTTGATTACACTTTTGCTGTCGCCTTTTAGCTGTTAGGGACTGACATTTAGACTTCCTCCTCCTCATTTAAGGAATTCATGCCTTTCCGTGAGACCTACATGGCTGCTTTCAAAAACGACATTGAATACAGCCAGCTGGTGCTTCACACTGCAGCAGTACTCCAAAGCAACAAATTCATGCAGGTAATCCAACAAAGCGAAAAAAAAGATGCATTTCTGAAATGAGACTTGGGTTGTATAATGGAGACAAAAGGACTTACTGACTGTGTGTGTGGGTTTTTTTTTTTTTTTTTTTTTTTTGTGTGGGTTTTTTTCCAGCCTCTCCTGGCCAGAAAGAATGAGCTGGACAAACTAAGAAAAGAGGTCAAGGAGCAGTGGCAGAGAGAGCAAAAGAAAATGGTGAGTTGATTGACATGATGGGTTGCATTTTGTAGAGGGCTACACACAAATGCGTACAGAATCTAAAGTTGTTTCACTGACCTGGGGGCTCGGTCCAAGAATGCTCTCGAGATGCCTAAGCCTGGTTATACACATGCATACAAATACTTTGTTTTGTCATGCAGTCGTGCAGCCTGCCAGGATCTTCACTCTGTTCCACCTCTGACAGAATAAACATCATTAACTAAGCTAATACCACTTAACACTACAATTGTACATGATTAGTCATTTGTAAATTAAATTGCTATTTAACATTCAGCTTGTTTTTAATGTTAATGTTACTGGTTAAGCACCCACATTTGTTATAAGTAAATACAACATTCACTGAACATTAATTATTCATGTAATACTGTATAAATTACATTGGCCTCTATTACATTATTGAAAATCATGTTCATAATAGTTTTAAGTAATTAATATTGATCACAATCTTGGTATTTTCCTTGGTGTTTCAAAAGTACAATATGTAAGATATTTTAGTTTGAAACATTAAAAAATTGAAACTGAAATTATCAGCAGAATGTGAAGAAATAATAGCTTTGATGTTATGTCAAATTGACCCATGTATTGTGTTGCAGAACTAGCCTGACAGTGACAGTGTTGCAATACTTGCACTTTTCCTGTATGTGGCATGTCTCTGCATAAACTGTATATGTGGTATTATATGTTAGTTTGTCTGTGAACCTAATATGTGCATTCATCCTCAGCATGAGGCAGACAGCGCTCTGAGGAAGGCTCGGCTGCTGCAGGCCCAGCGGCAGGAGGAATATGAGAAGGCCAAGGTGTCCACCAGCCGGCTGGAGGAGGAGCAGATCGGAGGAGGAGGAGGAGCTGCAGCGGCCAAACAGCTCGAGAAGAGACGCAGGCTAGAGGAGGAGGCCCTGCAGAAGGTACAGTACCTCCTCTGTTGGTACTGTGGCTCTTTTAATCTGATGTATTGTTATATCGTTTACTATGGGCCCTAAAATTGTAGTTTTTTTAAAGAAATGTTCTGTTGAATTTAATTGTCTATAAAAGTTTGTTTTCATGATTTAATTTCATCTACTTAACTTAAATTTGCTTTTAAAAGTCCTTGTTACTCAGTAGTGTAATTGTTGTTAACAAGACCATAGACACATTTGGCAGCAAGTACACACGAAAAAACAGAAACCAAAGCATTACACACATAACTAACACATAATCATGATGTACTTTGTTGACATTTATTGGACATTGAAAGCACAGAGAGACAGAAAAGGCATGGAAACAATCCGTAAGAAGGATTCTGGGCTGGAATCCATATTTATGCCATCAACACATAGCAGGCTCCTCAGACCAGAAACACAATCCCAACTGCTCTATTCAAAGTGCTTGCTGTCACTTAAACAGTTGCTAACCATGTCAGATTGCATATATTCTGTGACATCTGTTAATGTCTTGTTATCTCAGCTTTCCTTTTTGTTAATGACAAACAAACAAAGGAATTGGCAAAATGACAAATGTATATTATATAGATGAGTAGTCAATCAGGCTTAAGGAAATTGTTTTCCGCTAACACCAAAGATGGCAGTTCATGCCCAAGATCATTAGCCTCTCCCATCACTTAACGCCTCGTTCTTGTAGCACCAGTCTGAGCTGATGAGCATCGCTGGTTCATCAGCTTCTGACCACGTACCTTGCGACTAAGTACTTGCTCACTCCAGAATCAAATCTATCATACTATTTTCTTTTGAGAATTCTGATGAATTGTGTTTCCTCTGTTGGCAGGCTGAGGAGGCCAGGGAGCACTGCAAAGCATGTCAGATTGATGTTGGGGAGAAGAGAGTCGACCTGGCCAACACCAAGAGTGTGATCATCACTCAGATCCGAGAGATGGTCTCCCAGTGTGACCTCACCCTCAAGGCTGTAAGTTCTCACGTTGACGTGTTTATTTAAAATTCAGACCAATCTGAATAACAGAAATAATGCTCTACATCTCAGACAGACTGATGAGGAGACACTTGGTGCTTGATGCACAGGTTAATGTTTGTTCCTTGTTTCAGGTGACGGTTAATTGGTTCCAGCTCCAGCAGGCCCAGGTCGTATCCCTCCCTGTCAACCACCAGAGTCTGTGTGAAAATGCTAAACTGTATGAACCAGGTCAGCGTTATATCGACTTTGTGAGGAGTCTTCCCACTGATGGGCCTCGCCTGGAGTCACACTCATTTGATTCAGCTGTCACACAGAACACAGGGTGAGACATTAAGATGCTATTTCTCAGAAATATATGGGTTCAATGGCTCATGTTACCATTTTGGAGTTTGCAAGGAATTTAAAGGGTAATTCTGGTATTTTTAAACCTGAGCCCTATTTTTTATACACACTTTGGGGTTTAAATGACTAATAAGTACAAAAGATTTTGGAATTCCACATTCCAGTGCAGTTGATCACCTCAGCCGGCAGCTATTCCTGTGGGGTAAATGGGTCCATCAAAGTAGGTCCAATGAAAGTGCTTGCTTTTGCCACTGACAGGTTCAGATTGTCATTCTATTGTTATTATTTAGTGTGTGACAATATTATGGAATGGATCCCTGAAGCTGTTAATATTGCTTTCTTCAAAGCCATCAAATTCTTTTGACAAAACAGTAATTTTACCGCACAGTGTGACTTTGATGTTTTAACACATTCATTTGAATCCAGACTAACTAAAAGTTTAATTCTCTTTTAATAGCAGAATTACCCTTTAAGCAGATGGTCAACTAAAAGACTAAATTTTTACATTACTGACAAAACAGTTCAACTCAGCAGCAAAATTAATCTTCCAATTTGAGAACCATGGATGCTTCATAAAATCACAAGTAGGTGTCAAATGAAAACAGACAGCTTATAAACATTCTTATCTTTATGAATAATCTGCAAACAACAACAACTTATACTGTACAATATCACCAGTAAGGCACTCTGTGCAGATCTACAGGTCATGAACCTAACTGGAATATGACCTTTGAATTAAAGGGATTGTCCAGATTATTTGAAGGGCTGTATGTGTGATGTTGGTGTTTTAAAGCTTAGTTTGGATTTGCCGTAGTCACATAATAACACAAACAAACTAACAGATCGAGGCAGCGGTGACCAGTAACTCCAGTGTTATATGAGGTAAAATGACTGATTTTGCCAGTGGAATCTGGTGAGTGAGGGAGAGCAGTATTTGGCTCATTTAATGGTGGTTTCCCATTGGAAGAGGAGTGGGCAAAGTAAGTATTGCTATTAATGTTGGGTTTATTTTAAGCTACAATATAATGAATGCATTTTTTTTTAGTTGGGGCATTTTTAAGTGGTTAAAATGCAATTTGTTGCTGAAGCTATCCACAGCAGGACATTGCTTAGCTTGTATGCTGGTACTCATTCTCTCCTCTCGCTTCTCCAAACTGGGGTCGTGTCTGTCGACATCTACCGTTGTGCTTAATTTTAAGTATGTCACCTCCTTAGTCATTTCCTTGATAACATCTGAAAACATAAACACAAACAGTGATAGCCGAGTTATTTTTGTTTGACAGCTAAAGTGGTGGATCTCAGAGGGGCTCACAGTCCCAGACGAAGTTTCATTTCAGTCTCATTTAATTAATCTGAAAAATGTTTCAGTCTCTCCACATGTAGTGTTGATCATCATACAATTATTTCACGTCAACAGCTTTGAGCTTGCATCATAGGATTATGTGGTAACATAAATATTTATTTATTGTAAACAAAGGTTGTAAATACAGTGATATGAGGTGGTGTGTGGTACTGTAGACCTCAGTGGGTGAGAGGTGGAGGGATTGAGTGAGTGAGCTTGTTTTGGAAAGCATAAAACAATTGGGTTGGCCAGGGCTTCCTGCGGAAATGACTGCGGTCACGGGAGAGAGGAGCTGGGGCGGTGGGCTTACCATCAATTTCACCAAACCCTCTGTGAAATCTTCTAGTAGCTTTCAGACTTTGTACACACAGTTTTTGAAAGGAACATGAAAAAAACATGGTGGTCATTGGGCAATTTTTAGTACTCAGGTCTTTTAAAAGGCTTTGGTCAAGTAAGTTGGTTTCCTTTTGAGAGCGTTTTGTTGACACAGGTTTGTGGTCACACACACAGATGGAAATAAGAGAGTGCTTTGTTCTTAGTTTTCTCTCTCTACCCCCGACCCCCCAACTCTGATCCCTCTGATCAAAAGAATCCAGCTCAGGAGAGAGGAAATGAAACACACACACATACACACACACATGCGTCCACAGCAGTGGTCTTCAAAGGTTAAATATAGACCGCTGACCTACATATTGTATATTGTGAGGTACAGTGGGACGCCTTTGTTAACAATGGTTGGCACAGATTGTGCATCAGCCATTCGCGAGCCCATCTGAGTCAGTTAATCATCATTATGTTCTTAATTAACCCCTGTCTTTGATGGTGAGGTGGGGCTGATCTCCTGATATCATGATTATTCAGGGATCTTTTCAGCTCTGATGGAATTAGGAAATATAATTGGCAACAGGAATCGCAGATATAAATCTAATTTAAAACTGTCTGAAGAGAGACTGTTACTGAGGGCTTTGCTCTTCACAAGATTTCACCTTTGTCCTCTTAAAGGTTGTTATTGTGGGGAGTTATCCTTATCCACACTTCTTATCTAAGAATCAAGCCTGTTGTATGCTGTGTTGATTGTCAAGCCCTCTTAGACAAATGTGTCATTTTGGGCTGTATAAATAAAATTGAATTAACGTGACCTATATAAATTCTTATGATTAGCAATGTTCCACCTAAACACAAAGAATATCTCCACAAAAACTACGTATCAACAGTAGTCAATTCTACCCAGCTTGTGCATGAAAGGGAAGTAACATAAACTTAATTAACTTATTTATTAACAAAGATTTTGGAAAATGGACAGAAAACAGAAATGGGTGAAGAAAACTATAAAGAAAATGGCTCCTGAATGTAACCAAACGAGACTCTCAAATTAGAGTTAGTGATTCTTTTTCTAAAGGAAACCAAAATGAAAACAAAAAGCCTCACTACTTGTTTTTAGTTTTGCTTAATGAAACCAAAAGCAATGAGAACAGCACCCTTGTTCCTAGTGTGTCCTAGCAAAGAAATTCCTACCATGAGTATGGACTTTGTCAGTTTTTAAATCAAAGCCAGTCACTGTCCCCATGTAGATTAACGAATGCCCCCAAAATACTACCGTCTATGAGTTAACACAGTTGTCAGTTTCACACATTCACATAATGATAAACCATGTTGGGAAGCTGGGTCTTGGATCAAAAGATATTGAATAAAAACACAAAATATTGGACGTCATAAGTCCAAAAGTTACACTATCTGTGCTTAAGCCTTCAAAAATGCTGTTGCTTAAGCCTTTGTAGCTTTGAGGCACTATGAGTTTACTATCAACAAAATCTCATTATTCTCATCCCATTTTCCTCCCTAGGATGCCTTTCAACAAGCGTTCGCTCAGCGGTAGCCACTCATCCCACAGTAACCTGTCACAGGCCTCGGTGACCTCTGACCTTCTGGGTGCAGATGACGTGGACAGTCCCACCAGTGCCCAACACGCCAAGATTGCAGAGAGGCGGTCCAACAGCAGCACTGACATCCAAGGTACACAAGTTGATCACATGGAAAAAGATAGTTATTTTGCACTTTTTAACAGTTGTAGAGGGGAAATTTTATAGTAAAACAGACAGTGGTAGCAGCTTTCCATTAAAAATAATAGCAATTGAAAGGAGAAGGTCACAGAAGCTTTCAACTACAGCCAATTTCCTTTGGTTATCTTTATATTTTGTTTTGTTTTGTGTGCAAATTGGATCCACCCAGATCGTTTTAGGCAGCACTGAGCAAATGGGTGCATTAGTGGCTAATGGACTCACAACTTTAAGGCCCGTTTGCCTGGAACGATAGCAATAGTTAGCTTCGAAGGTAAAACTATACTAAAGATCAATATGATAAGTGTCAATTGGTCATCACACTTAATTCTTGTGATGACTGAGATTAATTTTAAGGGTCATTAAGTAATCTATGATTTTAATTGGAAACCAAGATTTCAGTAACGTTAATATTTTATGTGAAACGGAACAGAAATGTAAAAGTTGTTTTTTTTTACAATAAATGTGTGGGCTGTAATATTGTGACTTGTGACATGTTTTTTTTTTTTTTTAAATTTGTTTCCAACCAGCACTTCGGATCCAGGGCCCGTTTCGTCCCTGGGCCTCAGCCAGCCAGGGTGGAGGAATGTGCAGCGACTCGGAAAGTGCTGGAGGGAGCAGCGAGTCTCGGTCAATGGACTCACCCACTGCAAGCCCAGGTAGGGTCAGTCAGACAGCAGCTACATTTCAAGAGTTTATTACCTCAAATGGTGCCTCCCCCCAGTTTAATCTCTTTTGTTTAGCCTTAGAATTGAATTTAGCTTTTTTTCACCTGACAAATTATTTTTAATCAGTAAAACGAGGCAAAAAAACCAAAAAAAAACCAAAACAAAACTTGTGCAATATATCCCTCACAGTAAGTATGCTTACTTATCTTTGTATACACTATGTTGTAATAGCTTGTAAAAGTCTTTGTTTTACTTCACATCCTCAACTGTAATCTGCATAAATCTTTCATGCTGTGACATTTGAGCTATCAGGGAAATCACACCTTTTATGTTTACCACTTAGACAGCCAAATCTCTCAGTTTCCTCTTGTTGTTACATGTCACCTACGTCAGCTGTAAACATCAGGTGTATTAGTCTTCTGTCAGTGATAAAGAAACCACACACTGCAGATGACAGACAGCAGGGACATTCCTCAGCGCTGACTGTCTTAATTGCCCCTGGGGATTACAGACATGTTATTCCCTGTGAACTTGATGTTCACCCAACGTTGTTGCTGCATTATCTCAGAATCAAGTGGCTTAGCAACCGTTGACAGTGGGCCTCTTTGTTGAACATTATGCAACTCTGTTAGTCTACAATGCAAACAAACAATGTAAAATGGTAGTTTTGGGGGCAAGTTGGGGTTTGTCAGTGTTTCTTCTGTTGCTGTGCAACAGTACATACAGTGTGTGTCAGAGTAATGTCCTTGAACAGCTCCTCTTCTTAAAAATCAGGATGTGGCAGGCCTCCATCAAGTGTTTGCAGAGGAGATTGTAATTCAAATTAGTGTCACTTCATGTAGATTAAGGTATAACAATGGATCTATTGCAACCTTAGCACATAGTACACACATACTAGTGAATGCTTGCCTGATTGAAATTTTTCTTGCATAAGTTCCACCATAAGAACTCTCTAGTTTACCAGTAAGGCCACATTCAGACACAATCAAGTGCTGCAGTGAAAACACCAGTCTTCTCATTTTTCTGAAATGGGTTAGTCCGTTTGGGTTGCAGCAGTCGGAGCTGCAGGTGATGCTAAGTAAAACAAACAAAAAACGCAGCAGCGTGCTGCAGAGAAAGCTGAAACAGAGTCAACTTTTGGGGAAACGCAATCTTATGCTGCAGTGGCCAATCACAAGCCTGTGATCAGATTCTATCTACAGTCAGCCTGAAATGTTACTAAACTAGGGCTTAATTTTCTCGATTAGTTTCATCCATAAAATATCAGAAAATGGTGAGAAATGTTAATCAGTGTTTCCTAAATCCCAAAGTGACTTTCTTAAAATGTCTTGTTTTGTCCACAAGCCAGATATTCCATTTACTCTTACTGGGGAGTAAAGAAACCAGAAAATATTCACAATTAATCAATTATCAAAATAGTTGCTGATTAATTTAATAATAGATTAATCTTTGCAGTTCTACTGAAAACGTGCTGTCCAGGTGGAGTTAATACTCTACAGTTGTTCCCATGCCTGTTTATTTCACCTTCCTTTGGTTTGTGTCCATTTCTTTGAGAGAGAGAGAGAGAGAGAGAAAAGAGAGTGAGAGTGCAGATGTGGGCGATGAAGGTACAGGCTGAATGAGGAGAGGGTGGAAGAAGCAAGAAAGCTGGTGAATCAGATATAAATAAAATGTTTTTTTCTCATTGTTTCACGGTGGTAATGCTCTGAGCACAAATAAAAACCCCACACAATCCTGCAGCTAAACCACACAATGCCTGATTCTGTCTGAATGTAGCCTAAAATCAGGGCCGTCCTTAACTGGGGGAGGGTGGTAAATTGTACCAGTAACGCCCACCCACCAACCGTCCATCCAAGCCCCAGAGTGTAGGGGTTTATCCCTGATGAGCCGTCTTACAGTATTGGGCTTATTAGAAAAACAACTGCATTATGCAAATGCGGCCTATTGGAGGTGTGAATCACCAACAATCTACGACTGTGAATTTAATTAACAACTGAAGTCGACCACACCTTTTTATTTGGGCATTAAAGAGAGTAGTTTCAGTCCCGGGCTCAGCACTGCTCATTCCCCCCACTACCACAGACAACAGGAGAACTGACCAGAATTTAGTTGAAATGACAGTGGGAATATGGACTTACTGGTGTGTCATGCCTTACTGTTCAGGAGACTTCAAGAGGAGATTACCCAGAACCCCCTCCACCGGCACCATGTCATCTGCGGATGACCTGGATGAGAGAGAACCTCCCTCTCCCTCAGATAATGGTGAGTCAAACTGAAGACATTGTGTACCATACTTAATACTTCATAATACATTTTTCCTCTTGTATTTTAGGCACTTATGTATTTGGCATTTAATGTTGGTTTCCCATCAGAAAATACTTTGTAAATGCTTATCACTTAAACTGGTGATGATTATATTTTTATGTGGACCTTTTTTAAGTGGCTAAAATAGCTTTTACTGCTGACCCTGTCCATAGCAGCTCACTGCTTAGCTTCCGTGTTGGTGCCCCTCTGTGCTTCTCCAAACTGGAGACATGCCAGTTGCCAATCTATTGTAGCTAATACACTAATAAAATATAATCCAGACTATCCCTTTAATATGTATAGTCTGTTTTTCTTTATGTATGAGAATGACCCCATTTCTCAGTGAGATTCACATGTATTCCTACGGCAGATTTGAGATGAAATAGTATGGCCTCTAATGATGCCCCTTGTCCCTTGTTTCTCCTCCACTCTGCAGGTTTAAGTGAGATGGTAATCGAAACAGCCAGCTCTCCAGGTCCATTTAGAAACACCCAGATGTCCAAGGCGGCTCAAACCCACAAGCTGAGGAAGCTTAGAGCGCCATCCAAGTGTCGCGAGTGCGACAGCCTAGTGGTGTTTCACGGAGCAGAGTGCGAGGAGGTAACCTTGGTTTCTTTTCTTTTTATTTTGTTTTTGAGCTAACGGAACAAAACACAATCCAACCATGATCGTCTGTTTGGACCCTCATTAAATGTAGCGATTCCACAGCATTCAGAGTATTACAAGTTCTAGATGAAAAGTGCCAAAGTTTCACAAAGGCTTCTTTATTGGTCATGGTGAGCAAAAATCAAACAAAAACAAAAGGCAGAGACCACCTCTCCCCCCATTAAAACCTTTGCATAAAGGGAAACGTTTAAACTGGCCACAAGCTCTCCTCAGAGACCAAATCCACCAACTGGTCTCAGTCGGGGAACAGGCAGTGGAAACTGAAGACCTTTTGTTCATCTTCTGAGGAGTGGCCTCCATCACCCCTGTACCCCCCACCAGTTTATTTTAGATCCAGTTTCTTTCCATATTTATTAGATACACTCACGATACACAATATGATAACAAAACTGTTCTTTTTTTTTTAAGATCGGTTATGTAATACTGGTCGACACATTGACAGGAGAAGAATGAAGCTGTAAGAATGTAGCTCTGCAGCATATTGGAATCAGTCCATGGCATTCGCTCAATGATATGAAGCTTCTTTTGTTGGCTTTTTGGTCTAAATTCAAGGAGCAGTTCACAAACTACTTTTAGGTGCATATTTTTGTGCCCAGGCTGTAAAAATTTGGAATCAAGTGGAATTGATGGTTTTATTGGCTTTTGTTGGAGAGATGTAGAACCTGTCCACTGGTTCCTATCAGCATGCAGCTTCAACTCAAGATTTTGAATGAGGATGTATCATCTAATGTTTTTTTTTTTTTACATTAGTTGCAGTTACAATCTATGTAAGCCCTTCTCTACCAATGAAATGGGGAAAAAGCTCCTGTAAGTCATTATAATGAGAAACTTTATCAAAATAATGAGGTAGTATCTCAAAGTAATGACTTAGATACTAAGTCATTAGTTTGAGAAAGTTTGTCATTATTTTGAGATACTAAGTTACTTACTATGAGATACTGATGCCTTATTTCAAGAAGGTTTCTTGTCACATTGGCAGAAATGGGCTTTCATACAATCCAGAGAGCTAGTGAGTGTGAGCGTTTTATTCTATTGCTTCTGCTCCTATAATGATCAAGAAGTTGAACTGGGAAAAAAACCCAGCAGTGTGTTAAAAATGTCTAACTCTATCCCTTTCATAACTGAGTTGTGTGTCATCATGTTTACAGTGTTCGTTAGCCTGCCATAAGAAGTGTCTCGAAACCCTGGCCATCCAGTGTGGCCACAAGAAGCTCCAGGGGAGGCTTCACCTCTTCGGCATCGACTTCCAGCAGGCAGCTAAGAACAGTCAGGACGGCATCCCCTTCATCATCCGGAAGTGTACATCAGAAATTGAGAACAGAGCACTTAATATTAAGGTATTTTCAATCAAACACAAGTGATAAAATAATTATTGTCAGACCAATAGAGGGTTTAATTGGTCTAATTACTGTAAAATACAACCATAATCAAGATGATTGGTACTATAAGCAGCCTCTGTTTCACAGCAGCTGTAGTGTTTATGATAATGTTGCTTGCATGATGATAATGTTGCTTGCATAAAATCACGTTCCCTCTGGTTGAAAAGAAAATGTAGCTCTTTCTCTTTGGCTTCAGTGAAAAGGATCCAACGCTATGACTCAAAATATAATTTGAAGTTTGCACGAGTTTGCTTTAAATGCATATACTGTATGATGTTTGTGTCTTTGGTGTTTCTTGTTAATATTCTGCATCTGTTACCCAGTTTTGCCATGGTGATCCCGAAGATTGCATCTGATTTCCATGTGTTGAATGTATTTTGTTTTTGTGCTGTGAAGGGTATCTACCGCGTGAATGGAGCCAAGTCGAGGGTCGAGAAGCTGTGCCAGGCGTTTGAGAATGGCAAGCATTTGGTGGAGCTCTCCGAGCTTTACCCCCACGACATCAGCAACGTACTCAAACTCTACCTGAGACAGGTGGGCTTCTTTTGAAACCTTATCCTCAACATAATGGGTACTGAGGTATTATAGATTTACTTTGGCCTATAAAGAGGGTCATCCAAATCGGGACACAAGATAGTTAAAAGTGTGCTCCCCTGAACAAAGCCACAGCAGTCTTATTTGTTTTTCATTGTTTATTTTTGGTACATAGCTCCCACCTCTCATCTCCTAATCTCATGTCTAATTCTGTCCCACTTGTCTATTTACTTACATTTTTCTGTTGTCTCTGTTTATAATTAACTTCCTTGTTTAATTTATTTTTCTGCTTTTTTGCCCCCTTCATACTTTCCTCTCCAGCTTCCAGAACCGCTCATCCTGTTCCGCTACTACAACGACTTTATTGGGTTGGCCAAGGAAAGCCAGAGTATCATTGTGGAGGAACTGGAGGCATTGCGGCTCAGTCCCACCCCAGTGGCCCCTGCCCAGGTCAGCGTGGAGCTCAACCGGGTCCTCTTCAAGATCAAGGACCTGCTGAGGCAGCTGCCACTGGCTCATTACAAGACACTACAGTTCCTCATAGAGCATCTGCACCGGTATGGAGGCCTCAGTCAAAGAACCTGTAAAATAAAGTATTGATGAGTGCATTATTAAGTTGGTTTTTACAAGCAGGAATCATATTCTTTGAAATCTCAATATATATCAATAATCATTTGTCTCTTCAGGGTAACAGAACAATCAGAGGAGAACAAGATGACAGCCAGCAACTTGGGTATCATCTTTGGGCCAACGCTGATCAAACCGAGGCAGACGGACGCCGACGTTTCTCTTTCATCTCTGGTGGATTACCCCTATCAGGCACTCATCGTCGAGCTCCTGATCAGACACTACCAGATGGTCTTTGACACCCCCCTCAGTCCACTGAGCAGCACCTCACCCACAGAGATCGATGCCCCACCCCGCCCTGACACCCGTCTCACGCACCAGGAGAAGGAGCAGCAGCTGAGCAGGCACTCTAAGTCGCTGGGAGACATTCAGGAGGTAATCTGTCATTAGTTTTCGTGCATAAATGAGATTCTAACTTGCGTGGAGTGTAGGAACATTTTACATCATATTATATACAGCACATTTGTCATTTAACATAAAGTAGTGGATTGACGCTTTGTTTTCTATCCTTTTTCTTGTCCGTCTTGTCATTACAGCAGAGCTCTAAGGTGTACAAGAGGCATTCTCCATAATTCCTTCTTCCCACTTATTGGCTGAGGTTCAGGAGACTGTACCAGGCATTGATGGAAGTGACTTTGAACCTGGTCAGTATTGTTACAAAGCTAACTAACCAATAAAAAGCATCATTATTGGCCAGTATTACACCAGAAGGACATTTAAACTCAACAAAATATAAATGCAACACTTGTTTTTCCTTGTTGAGTAAAAGTAAAAGATCTAAGACTTCTTCTGTGCATGCAAAAAGTTTATTTCTCACAAATTTGTTCATAAATGTGTTAAAATCCATGTTAGTGAGCATTTCTTCATTACCAGGATAGTCCATCCACCTGACAGGTGTGGCATGTAGAGATTCTGATTAAACAGCAGGATTATTACACAGGTGTGCCTTGGACTGGTCACAATTAAAGGTCACTTTAAAATGTACAGTTTATATATTTATGAATTTTCATTCGGGTTGTGCTTCGTTGGTTGGGTTGTTAGGTTTAGGCATGAGGAGTGATTGGTTAGGGTTACAGTAAGAGGGTTAGCCATTCAGAGGCAGAGTGGGTCGGGTCATGACTTTGCCCTCCTGGGAAAAAAAATTGTTATCAACAGCAGCCCTGTGTGAAATATCCATAGGTCAGTGCCTAATAAAGGGTTTATGTCGTAGTGGCCTTTTATTGTGACCAGTCCAAGACACACCTGTGCAATAATCATGATGTTTAATTTGCATCTCTTTATGCCACATCTGCCAGGTGGATGACTAACATCATTGTGAACAAAACTGGAGAGAAATAAACCTTTTGTCTACAAAGAAAAAGTCTTACATTTTTTACTTCAACTCCTGAAAAATGGGAGCAAAAACCAATGTTCATATTTCTGTTGGGTGTATATTATTATATGACTCTGGCTGCTGGATATAGTCAATGAATGCAGAGTTTCTGAAGTCATTTTACTTGATGTGTTAATTTTAACCTCTTGTTAATCTTTCTGTTTAAAGCTGATGAAGTGGATTCAGAGACCTTCAATGGGGTTTTGTCATCAAGCGTCCCTGAGGGGCCGAAACCCAGTGAGAGAGGCCTCAGTCGTTCTCAGCACGTCTCTGTCACCAGGGTCCAGCTCAGACACCCTCGCAGAAACTCTCCTCCCGGCCAGTGAGCATGCCAGCAGAACAGATACTCAGCCGGGGCCAGGTAGATGAGAAAAACACCCGGAACAGCACCGACCACGATGACAGGAGAGGCGGTAGCTGCGACCAGTCCATCGAAGAGGTGGACGAAACTGAGAATACAAAAATGCGAGTGGGCACACATTTCCGGAGTACATTTATTGACACGCAGACGTTACGTAGGACTTGGGACAAACAGTACAAGCATGAAGTTTCTTCCAGAACTGTCAGGAATTGTGGCCAGTTCATCCACAGACAGTACAGCAGCGGATTCCAGCAGCTTATCAACTTCTGTGCCGTTGTCCTCATCAACCTTCTCCCTTGGAACTACTGGGGTGCTATCAGCAACCTCTACCCCAACAGACCTTACACTGTCGCAGTGCGACCCAGCAGGACTTTAAGAAGGGAGGATAATGTCAACAAATTCAACACTGTTGCAACAGCTTTCAGGGCTCCCAGAACTCTCCAGCCTCCTCCAGGGACCTTCTACAAGCCTCCGTCAGGGAGCAAAGCCAAAGTGCTGCAGAACTGTGCATCAGCTAACAGCGCTGAGGAAGAAGATGAGGAGGATGATGATGATGAGGATGAGGAGGAGGAGGAGTTAGGGATTGAGATAGAAGTGTCTGTGGATGAGCCTCTTGAGGAAGAGGCCGAGCAGGCTGCCATGTCTCAGTCTCCCAGCTCCAGCCCCGAGGAACTAGACAAAACCAGGCCAAACCAGTGTACCAGAGACTGAGGCCCAGACGCCTCCAAGAGGTTGAACATCGAGAGGCTCATTTTGTGTGATCACCTGAGCATCATGGGATGTCCAATCTAAAAAAAAACAGTGCTTGAATGTGAACGGTGTGTGCCATGTTATTGCCGTATTGGACAAAGAATAAGAAACATCTGCAGTGACTATTCCCATTTCCTGTCGCTTTATGCCGTGTACTCCAATAACAGTTGAGCTAGCATGGTATGTCAGTCAGCTTTCTCCTTTCCTGTTTCCTGTACTGATATGCTATGTGTTAGCTTATCTATGTTGAAAAGAAAAACAAATTTTTAAGATGGTTAAAAGATGTTGCTGGGCAACCTGTAAAAGATACGTATTCACATCTTAAGTTGGCTAATGTTAGCAAACAATAACTAACTAGCTTGCTACATCAACCATTAGCTAGCTAGTTGGCTAGCATTTTGCTAACATTAGCTTACTCTAGCTAACTAGCTAGCCAGCATACATCACTTGTTTGATAGCTAGTTGCTTTTACAGGAAAAGAGAAGGTTGACTGAGGTGAAGCTTGCTCCGCTGTTATACTGGAACAGAGCAGAAAGGGGTGGGACTCAGGAAGGCTCAATTTACAGATGTACTATGATTGTGGGCACTGTGTGGACAATTAAATGTACCTTTTTGGTCCTCAAAAGACAAACAAGATGCACTTAAGATGCTGTATATTTTTTAACATGATCCACCAATATTTCATTTACCAATCACTCGCTCAGTACACTCGTCAGAATATTTATAATTCTTTTTGAATCTGTGCAATTACATTTTTATTTGAATATTTTGTACAAAGTTCTTACAGACTCACTATCTATGTTTATGTTTATATACCAAAAACAGTTTGAATTGTTACAATAGTGTATGTAGCCACAATATTGAAAAAAAGTTTGGTGCACTTATCTGACATCAATACTCTTCACAAATCTTTTCTGAGTCGTGTTTACTGTGAGTCAGAATGTTTTAAACTGTTACATTTAGGTTATAATTAATCATTTTGCTAATAACTTGTGTATAAAGCAATATAATGACCTTTGTTACATGCTCTGCTGGGTATCTGTATTGACATTTGGTTATGTTTTTGAAGCACCAGTTGCAAAGGGTATACATCCACTTGTTTTTATACTGTTGAACTTGTATGGTGTCAACTTAAAACTGATCTGAAAAGCTTTTAGAAATGCCTCTGGTTTATGTAATGGCATTATCTTTTCTTATTTTTAAGATAACATTTCCATTTCTTAATAGCCAAAGCTGTTTTTTTTTCTTTTTACAACTCTAAGTAGTTTTATCAATAACCTAAACCTTACAGGTTCTTTGTAAGTAATCGCAAAAATGCATCATTTATTTAAATGTTATCTGTTTTTCATGGTAATGTACAAGGTTGACAGAATGTTGAAAAGTTCAGTGTAAAAAAACAGGTACATGAAAACAAACACCCTTTTGTAACTTATTAAAATATATCTGACTACTTCCATGATGGTTTGCTTTTTCTTCTTCACATCTTTAAAACTTGCAACTTAATCTAATAAAGAAGAATTTTTCCAATGATTGCTATAAGTTATGAAATAAAGTTTCATCCTTGTAATACATAAACTGACAGCCTTCAAATGTACAAAACCCACTTTCAAAAAAAGGTTCAAATGCTGTGTAAAAGGTAAATAAAAACAGAATGCAATGATTTGCTTATCATTTTGGACCTTTTTTGAATTCAGCTGAATAGTGCAAAGACAAGATATTAAATTTGTGTTTTTGGAAATATACACTCATTCTGAATTTGATGGCTGCAACATGTTTCTAAAAAGTTGGCACAGCGGCAACAAAAGACCTGTTTGGGACAATCAGTGAACAGGCTAATTGCTGACAGATAATGTCATGGTTGGGGCATAAGAGGGGCGTCCTCAAAAGGCTCCACAAAGGTGGATGGATAGGGTGAGGTTCACCACTGTGTGAAAAACTGTGGGCAAATAGTCCAACAGTTTAAGAATGTTTCTCAACCCTGAACGGCAGGAATTCAAGAATTTCACCATCTACAATCAATTATGTGATTAAAAGATTAAAAGAATACAGAAAAATGTCTGCATGTAGGGGCAAGGCCAAAAACCAACACTGAAACATTAAAAACCACATGAGTGCATAGAGGATAGTATTACATGGGCTTAGGATCACTTCAGAAAACTGTTGTAAACACAGTTTGTCGCTGCATCTACAAATGCAAGATAAGACTCTACCATGCAAAGCGAAAGCCAAATATCAACAACATCTAGAAATGCTGCAGACTTCTCTGGGGTCCAAGCTCATCTGAGACAAACTGATTATTTTTTGGAAATCTTTAATATTGTGTTCTTTGGGCCAAAGAGTAATAAGGCAATCCAGATTGTTACCAGCACTAACTTAGGGCATTAGAGCCCATGGCATCATGGGTAGCTTGTACATTTGTGAAAGGCCCATTGATTCTGAAAGACACGTACAGGTTTTATAGCAACATATGCTGCAATCAGGGATGCCTTGCTTTTTTTTTTTTTTTTTTTTTTTTTCCAAACACTAACTGAGGGTTGTTAAAAGAAAAGGTGATATAACACAGTAATAAACATGCTCCTGTCCCAACTTTATTGGAATGTGTTGCAGGCATCAAATTCAGACTGAGTATATATTTACAAAAAACAATAACAGACCTAATCAGTTTGAACATTGAATATCCTATGTACTGTATTAAATTTAATATCGGTCAAAAGTATTTGCAAATAATTGCACTCAGTTTTTCATTTGTAATTAAAATTAGCATATGTATTCTTTACCAGTGGTAGGATTATAACAGAGGTAGGATTATACAGTATAATATAGGCCAGGTGGTTAGGTCATATAGGCCTCTACCAACGGATGAGTGTTAGCAGACTCCCAGCACTGTGAAAGGAGATTAAATCAATCTGCTTAACTATTCACAAGGTCTGGGATTCTAGCTGTGTTAGCAACCCCAAGGAGCACTCGGTAGAATAGGCTATGTGGTGTTATGCTTTATTTATTGGATATAAATCGACAGTGCAAGTGTTCCTCTGAGGTAAGCGATATATCATGCTAGACTATAGTCATGTAATTGAATCTAGTCAAAGTATACATGCTTAATTATATGGCAGTCATAACATTACATAATAGTTGTAACCAAGCTAAACTAAAGGGAAGTTTTGTTATGTGCCCTGGTAATGTGTATTGTTCATTGTTTTTGGGTAGTGACATTAACCTTGAATAGTACTGAGAGTTTGTTTATAGACGGTGGAAACGTCTATAATTGTTATACTGACCATGTGTAGTGTCTTTGAGCTCATTAACCTCATTATAGAGCTATTGCTAGCCTTCACATGGAGTACTCACTGGATGAATGGAGAGGCACCTCTATGATGTACACAGGAGTTCATCCACACAATTAAGCTTTCCAAATACAAATTATCTTTTAAAGTCAGAAATGTTTTTGTAAAACATGAGGCAGCTTTATTTAGCTTATTAGAGTATTGTGGACTCGTTGGACACAGGTTTGTTGGCTGGTGCCAGCCCCTGCGGGGGTGAAAAGGAGGAGCAATGGGGGCAGGAAGACAGGTCAGACTCCTGCTGTGGAAGAACTGGACCATCCGCAGGAGGCAGAGGGTAAAAAACTTTTCATTCATCAGTTCCACACTACATTTATCCCTGTGACAGTCGCAGTTAGCTAAAATACCTTCAGGTGTCATTCTTTGCAGATGATACCAACTCATTTTCTGGAAAGACTTTTTTATATACATGAGGTAATTTACATTATTAATCCCTTTGTATTGCCAATGTGTGAAAGGATTTTAGCGCAACTTAAAAAATGAGACACTCCCTGACTTTCAGTTGCCTATATCAGCTTGTAAACTGTTTTCTATGTAAAGGACCTGGGCCAATTATTCCAGGAAAATTCACCGGACTGTTTGATTCCACTGAACATGGAAGAATTGCATTCTGGCAGCGCTGATTGCAGCGTTTCTAGATAATGCTTGTGATTCCACCACAAGTGCCGCAGTGCATCCTAGGAGCCGCGTCAAGATGCACGGAGCAGATTGAGTGCGCATAAACTCAGACACAGAAACAGCATAGAGAATCTGGTCACTTTTCAAAAACAGACATAAAGAAACTTTTTAAATACATTGCCTGGTAGGGCATGAAGCCCTTTGATGGATGGATCAGAACTGCATCTCAGACGTGACATGCCCAGTGGAATCAAATGCGTGGTGGATTATACGTGCTCCCAAGTACCATTCAGTTCCCCTACAGCGCAAACAGTGTGCGACACTTGCTAACGTTAGCTTAGCAATGGTGCCAATACTCATGTTGCCAGTGCCAACAAACAGCCAGCATCCACCACAACACAAGCCTAACTTTATGTAGCTCATCTATATACATGGTGCCGGTAAATCACGTTCATGCTCGCTCGCTACTGAGTGTCAGATGCATAGGGGCATCAGTATGCTGACTGCAGTTCCCTTGATGGGCACCGGTGTCATTAATAACAAGGATTCTGGAAACTCCACATTGTGCATATCATTTTAAAGCCTCTTTAAATATTAGAACATAATCTGATATTAGCAAAATTTACGGAAGTCAAAAGTCACATTCTATGAAAACAGCGTATCACCATATACAGATATTCTGTCATATTATTTTAAAAGTTGTGCTTTTTCATTTATGACTTTATCCAACATTTTTCATCATGTTACCATACTTTGTATTGCAGCTACACAGATGTGAGCTCATTTCATTCTTTTCGGTTAATGTTAAATGGACTATTTCATATGTTTTGTATCTCAGCAGTAGCACACAGCAGGCTGGGGTCATTCTTGCCCTGTTGTGTTAGTTTACCAATCCTCAAACTATAGACCTGCCTATGCATTGTCTGGAAGTCCATTTGTGTTTTACATCTGAATGACTCGCTCACAGCCCCAAGTTAACATTTAACTTTAAATGCAGATTGACAAAGTTTTTAATATTTTTGTATATATTTTATATTGTGCTCTTCAATCAGGTGCGTTTCTTCATGGAGATCATGTGGCCTGTTATGCTGTTCATGGGACTAGTGTGGCTAAGAAGAGTGAATCCACTCTACCGTCAACATGAATGTGAGCAAACATCTCTTTACCAGAAAATACCAGAAACATTTCAATCCACAGAAAAAATATGATATCCTGTGGAGTCCATAGCATCCAGATTTATAAATATTCAGAAATACTTGTGGAAAGCACTGAAAGCCAACAGTATGTCCTCTTCCTCCTCAGGCCACTTCCCCAACAAGGCCATGCCCTCCGCAGGGGTCCTACCATGGATCCAGGGAATCCTCTGTAATGCCAACAACCCATGTTTTCAATACCCCACCCGTGGTGAATCTCCTGGCCTGGTGTCCAACTACAACAACTCCATGTAAGCATCACCCTGGGTTGGTAGAGGGAGGTCATTCTAGGCCAGAGGTGCCGAATTCTGATGAAACATTTGATCTGAGATGAAAGGGCAGAATTATGTAATGGAGTCAAGGAGAATATATTTAAATGTCTCTGGATTATGCTCTGCCTGTATGAAGCCTTGTGTGCAATGTATGTAAATGAAAATGATGCTAATCTGTTGATAAATAAGACTAAATTTGTTATTGACCTCGCTCCTCAGTTTGGCTCGGTTATACTCGGATGCCCAGGAGCTTCTTTTTAGTGACCCAGAGACCCTGCCGCTTGGTCGTCTCTGGAGGGAACTGAATGCCATGAGTAACTTCATGGACACCCTGCGCACCCGCCCTGAACAGATCTCAGGTCAGTGCTCCACCCTTTCATCAATACATTGTGAAAACATAATTGTCCTTAGAGGCAAACCTGAGGTCAGTCAGGTTATTCTGGTTACAAATTTAGCATTGCAATCTACTATGAGTGCTCTGCTCCTGGAAGAACATACAAAGAGTTTACTTCCAGTTCCCGGTTGCATGAAAGCTAAGGTTTCCCATAATTTTTACTAAGGATCCCTTAGGAGTTGCATGATCCTTTTAATCTCCAAGTGTTTTCTCTTAGCAATTAAGTATTCCCAGGGTCCTTACCATTTTCCTCAAAAAAATTTAACAGACGTATAACAGGCCTTAAAAGTGAAACAATTTGTTGAACATAAGACAATGGCTGAATTAACAGTGATTAAAGAAGAGGAACAGATATCAAGACTCATTTTTTGGGACAGGGAATCCACTGGACACTGTGAAACTCAGCTGTTTTTGCCAGCTCCTGTCAATGTTTGTCTCTCTTGTTTCTTGCCGTCACTGTAATATTTTCACATTTTTTAATTACTTCATCTATGGTGCATTTCACAGCAGATTTTTCTTGCATTAATTCTGATAGTTAACATAGCTACTTCACGCCACATCTGCTTGTGTGACTGGGTTAAATTTACTTTGGGTTATGTGCTTTTGCTTTCCATATTCCATATTCTAGTTCAAGGAGAGTATTCTACTTCTTGCTCGATTTGGCTTTTTTGTTCTTTGTTTTTGTTTTTCATTTTGGTGAAGCTAGCTAACACAGGCTAATTAGGTGTGTTAGCTAAGACAGCTAACAACTATCAATAATGCTAAGGAGTAACATGGTAATTGATATGCACGTGTGCTGTATTATGACAATAACTGCCATAAGCTCCTTAGTCTAAACATGTAGGCAAAGAGAAAGTCTAAGAAACTTTACGCAAAACTCCTAAGTAAACCCCTGGGTGTAGGGGAAATATTTATTTATGGGACAAACTTAAGTTTGACACTATAGGTGGCTTTTGCAACTGGGCACTTACACCTTTCATCTTCCAAACTTTTTTTGCTGTTGAATTTTGTAAAATCTAGATTTTCTTGTGTGTTTAAAGATATCTGCCATAGAGGTGTCTGCCTTCTCTCTAATATAATGGGACTAAATAGCACACATAGGTATTCAAAGCACCAAAAAAAAAAAAAAAAAAGAAAAAGAAAAAGAAAAATTCAAAACCAGTGTCTATAGAAATCATGACCCGATTCCTCAAGATAATCCACAGACCTTGTTGTTAGCGGTTTCATGTAACGAATACTTTGTTTCTGCTGTAGAATCTACCACGACTACTTCTTTTCTACTAAGAAAAAAAAGAGAGACTTGTTTTGAATTTTTCCACTTTTGAGTACCATAAGCCGAGCACCATTTAGTCCCATTATATTGGAGAAAAGGCTGATATCTTTCTATTTAGGGGTGAACTGTCCCTTTAATATAGTGTTTTGGTGTGGTAATCACGGAGATATACGAACAATACATGTCAAGTCATGTTTTTTAAAAATTCTGGAACCGTCAACTGTCAAAAATCATGCCACGGTCTAAATCATAAATCACGTTTTCCCATCAGTCAGTCTGTGTATCTACACTGCATAACAGGATTACACAGGTTTGTTGTCACATGGGTTTAAGAAAGGCCCGTAATGTAATCTGCTTACTTTCACCACCGGCGTGTTGTTTATTGGTGGGAAAGCAGTTCACGTGTTCCCCATCCATGCTCCTCTCCCCATAAGAGAACATAGAAACACAATCCAATCTCAAGGGACACCAAGCAAACAATTCTCTGCTCAAGTCAACATATACATTACACATACATCTATACTACATATACAGCATGTTTCCCTGCTGGCCAAATAAACCTTTATGATGGGAGTGGAATGAGGCTGAGTGCATTCCAGCCTGTGAATGATTACGTCTGGTTGCTCTGTATTCTGCCACTCTCATGGAGAAATATGTAGATGGACTGACAGAACTAACAGAGATATGGATCCACATTCCACACAAGTTCCCAGGAGCCCCTGGAAAGAAAATTGAATCATCATGAGAACCAAGTTATGTAATTTCTTGAAACTGACTCATCATGACTGGACGTACAAACTGGTCAGAAAAATGTAAACTGTTTGAGAGGATATGGTCGTTTATGAGCAAGGCCCTTGATTATGAGCAAGCGTGTGTGCATGTCCCATTAATTTGTGTCCATAGGTGTGAATGCCCCATAATTATCTGACCCAAAAGAAGGCCTGCTGTTAGATGGCCAGTGATGACACTTTGGATGTGTTTAAAGGGATAGTTTGATATTTTTGGACATACAGAAATGGAATATAATATTCATAAGTGTGTTTTCATTATTCTATAATCACCTAAAAATAAGAATCATGTTTTGTTACTTAGAGCCCAGCCCAGTGGAACTTGTGTCATTGTTGTGTATAACCTCACTATCAACACAAGTAGTTACCATCAACAGAGAGGGTGTGATTCTGCCCCTGCTCAGTGACATATGACACTTTTTTCTCATTACTTCTTAGATAGAAACAGGACTTCTAAAAAATATTTCCATATATTTCTGACATTCTATGGGCTTATGAAATCAATTTCTTCTCTAATTATTGGTTTCTGCTTTCTTAGTGATTTACAGCGGGTGCATGGGAACTTCATCCCAAGAAAAATCACTCTAGGTCTGAACCTGGATTCAGCCCACACTTTGGCAGAACAAACTTCATTCATGCACAGACAGGTCACAGGAAATAATGAGCCACTGCAGAGGTGGAGTGTCTTCATTCTATGTTCCTATCCTTTTAATGCAACAGATTTGTCACAACTTGTCCAAAATATGTCTAAGTACCACAACTTATCTGGTATTAACTGCGTGACTCAAATGGGGGTGTAATAAATGTGTGTTGTTGGACAGTGCAAAGTCATTAAACCCAACAACACATGAATGTACAATTAAAACTGTATTGTGAACAATACAATTAAAGAATGAGAAGAGAGTTAGCCTTTGTGAAGAGGACAAGAGTTTGGATAAATTCTCGTTTTGGTAACTGTGGTGGTCTCCTGTTGTTCTAACTGGAGCAGTCATACACAATAGTTCAAGTACCATTGTCATTCATATTAGCTGCTTCTCTCTATCTATGTAGGTCGAGGAGTAAAGGTGGAGACGATCCTAAAGGACGATGAGACGCTGACATCATTCCTGCTGAGAGACGTTCCTCTGACAGAGTCTGTAGTGTATCATCTGGTCAATGCTCAAATCAGGCCTGAACAGGTACACAGGCACACATACACACACATATGATGAGGATACAATGTGTAGCATTAATTCAACATTACTTCTGACACATGTCACCATCTGCCAACATTTGATCTTTCACACCACATTACAGATGTTGACAACAATTCTTGTTAAAGACTAGGAAAAGTATACAAGTAAAGACTTGTTTCATCTGTTGGTTTTCTGAGAACATCTACTTCATTCTTCATTTTGTTTGAGGAGTTGACTTTGGGTATGATTGAAATTGATCTGACACACTTAAAAACAGCTGGAATAAATCACCCTTCGGCAATCTACACACAGAAAGACAAACATACGTCATCCAACGTGCCACTTTATCCAGACAAATGTGGCATGCTGACAAGTATCGCTCTAAACCCCTGACACACCCCTCCCCCTCTTATGGTTTCTAGTTTTCACTGAATCACTGCTTGCACACCTGTGTGGCTCATCAGTAAGAATACATATGCTGCAAGCCCAGTAATTGCATCATTCACCATATTCACACAGCGGCCATTTTCCTTTAACGCCATGCTTATGGTGGGGAGCTCAAATGTCGTACCCCTGTGTTCCAAGTTGCACATAAACATAAGGAATCTGGCAAATCGTTGTCATGTCATTGCTTCCCGACTGATCAGCAACTGAAACGCAAAAGACAATGAAAATCTGGAGAGACACTGGGCTGTGTATTAGAAGTACTTTAGCAGTGAGTGTTTTGTGCTGCAGAAATTACTTTGGTAATGTTAGTTAGGAAGCTTCATTCGAGCCACCAACCCAAAGCGTCTGTATTTGACGACGTGGGACTCAGCAATCAACAATCAAGTGTCCTACAGACCTGTCATTAGTCGAAGTCTCCCCTCACAGGCTAGGTTTTCTTAAGCCTGAAATCCAAGAGGAGGTGCAGAAGTCTAGTTTTCTCTCAAACCACCTGAATTACATTATGCTTAAAGGTTATTATGAATATTTTGCCTAATGACACCAAAAATAAACTGCCTACCACAGCTTTAAGTCCTTGTTTGGAACCAATCAGATAACTTATGCATATCTTCTGTCCACTTGCATTTTTCCAGTTTGCCTTTGGGGTTCCAGCCTTGCATTTGAAGGACATTGCCTGCAGCCTGAACCTGCTGGAGCGTTTCCTCATCTTCCCCAGCCGTCGAGGACTCTATGCTGTTCGCAATGCCATGTGCATCCTTACCCCACAACGGCTACAGATCATCGAGGACAAGTTCTATGCCAATGTCGACTTCTTCAAGCTCTTCCGGCTGGTCAGTATTGGCTGGGATTTAGAGGCTTAAACATATTTGTATTGTATAGTATTGGTTTTATAGGCTTGAAAATTTCTGATTTTAATATACATAACAATAGTTACATTTTAAAGCTATTTTATTTAAATGCCTTAAATAATATAAATAATACCTTGAATAATTGCCCCCAGTAGGTTGTGGACCATGCCAAGGCTTATTCCTAAAAGCTAAAGCCTATTATTTAATGGTTTACCATTTTAACTTACTCTTACTAACCTCTGAAAAAAATTTGGTACAATCAAAAGTGCATAAGCCATCTATTGTGGTTTGATTGTATTAAGCTGTTCCGTGAATGAATACATTTGATATAATTTGGCAGAGTTGTGAGTTCACAAATAGAAAAGGCCAGTATAGAGTTGTGGTTGGATGAATTCCATTTGGGATGTTGCCATGTTTATTAACTTATTTACAAAGACCTTTGATTGCCAGTCACAGAAGCCTGAGCCAACAGCTGCCAGAATGACTTGAGGTCAAGCTGGCACAGGCAATATAGTATTTGGCAGGATATGACATTTGCAATATAGTTTTCAAGTAGCGTCCTGCAAGTGTTAACTTTTAACCACAGCGTGTGTCTGATTATGCATTAATCTGGCTGACAAGTTTATTAAGAGAACAGAAACAGACAGAAAAAAAATCCCATATTGGACCTTGAAAATGCCACGTGCCATTGTTCAAAACACTGATAAACATTCCATTTTACAGAGGTTCACACCCTATTTTACAGTCAGCATAATTTAATAATAGATCCCTAATTGCATCGTCACAAAGCTTCAGGAGGATGTCATATTTTATACATTCAGTTTCTTAGCTTCTGGTTGCAGCTTATGTATTAGCAGTTTGTGCTCAAAACACACACACACACATCTGGATCAAAAACTAACAAGCTCACACAGGCCTGTCACATAGCAGGTTTAAAGTCAAGAGCTACAGCGGATAAACAGCTGGTAGTATTTTTATAAGGGCTCTGACTCACAGGGTGGGACAAATATTTCTCAGGGAAATACAAGTTGGCTTTGTGTCTAAAGTAAATAAAGCCCAAATTATACTACTAGTACTACTACATCATTCCCCAGGCATCTTAAAGGGAGTAGGGTTGTGTGAGGTACTTAGGGATATTCAGTTTGTTCAGTTTAGATGTTGTTCGACATACTCCCAATTCGGAGAAGAAGAAAGGTCCACCCCCAAAAATCAGTATCACTTTAAGTGTACGGAATATTATATTTGAATATTTTCATTGCTTCACCTTGCTGTCAGACAGCATTTTCTGACAGGCAACCATTGTTATGCAAACCAAGTATCTCAACCAGACTCCTTAAGGTACATGGGAGCTCCTGGACTACTGCTTCCTAGATTGGTTAGTGAGTTTGTATAATTATATGTTTTAAAATGTTACTAAACCGATCAGATCAGCGGTAGGGCCAGCAAGTACTGTGTCTTACAGCATAAAATTAGTGTTTGCCCTTAAGAAGTCTGGTGTCTTTGGAGAGAAAAGGGAACTTGATTAAATCTTAGACTACAGTTCAGCTAATCTCCAGTTGTTTGCCTGGGATTTATTGTCTTTATAATCTGATACTTTCTAAATACAACAAACAAACTCAAGACACAATTTCAAACAGCAAATATAACAAAATTATATTCAAATATCAATGAACTAACATCACTTTCTTGAAGCCCTGATTACATTTAAGCAGGGTCTTATTTACCTGCAAGACACTTAAAGGTATACCATGCAGGATTTGCCACTTGCTGTTTGTAAACACACCATTCAAAGTTGGCTCCTCCTCGCTCCTTAATGAGCATCAAGCAAGCTGGAGAGTGAAAGAAGAGAGGGAGCAGCACTAGTGAGAACAAAGCAGTGAATCAGAGAAATAAAATGCTATTTCATGATTGTTACAAGGCGATTAGTGCTTGTGTGTATAGCTCAGCCCTGCCCTCAGTCAAACATAGACACAGATGAGCAGCTCTTCATACAAACGCTGGTCGCTGTGTTTTAAGTCCCGCCCTCAAAACCTGTGCACTGTTATTGGCTGGGAGCTACACTAAGAAAATACAGGCAAACGGCTCGGTCTCTGCAGATACAGACACCTCCACACACTTCTAGTGGGTTATAAGTGATGCATGAAAGGGATTATTTTTGTTTGGGTCATACATTGTTTTGTTTTTTCAGCAAAAACTTTAGAAAAATCCTGCATAGTGTACCTTTAAGAGTGTGCTGTGGCTCTGCCACTGTGCTTCAAATAGGTACAGCAGGCAAGGGTGATGCAGACAGCTTGTGAAACAGCCATAAGCATTAGCTGAGCTGACTCGCCTCTGTCTGTAATTAGCTTAGTGAAGAGACACTTCTCTCTTTAGTAATCACAGGGCGCTGAGAGTAAACATGGGCCACAATGGCTGCCCTCTGCCTTAACCTCATCCACGCACAATCACACGGCACTGGGCCAAGTGTGTTTAGAGTTCTGTCCGTCTCTGATTGTGCTATAGCAGCAAAGCTAAAATCTTTTCACTATAATTTCCTGTAGGTGTTCAGTCTAAATGTTATTATTCTTTTGAAAATGTGGGAGCTGTCCATCATCACCACAGCGACTGGCATGTCTTACAATATTACTACTTGACATTTGAAACCTATTTCAGTCAAATTCACATTTAATTCACCTTCACTATGAAGAAATGTCAAAAAGGAAGGGTGTCTCTGGAAAGATGATATTGATATATGATAATTAGAGCTTTAATACAGTGTAGCAACTAACATTTCAAAATAAAGCAAGTCTTCACTAAAGTAAGAAGAGGCAGGAGTTGTGCAGATGACCAGACCCTGGGACGATGCTTAGGTCTAGCCAGTGCCATATTGTCAAAGCTTATACTGATCTATATCATAAAAATGACTAGAAACTATACAACCTTTTAGGAAATATTCATAGAAAACAAAATGAATTCATTTCCTCATTTAATCCATATGGTTCAACTGTGTTCAGAGGTTGCTTTCTCGTAGACCAGTTTGTTTGCAATGTCTCCTCCCCTAGGGGATAAGGAAATCTTTTCAATACCCCCGAATTTTAGGGTAGAGGCCAATCCATGATTTGCATTCAGATAATGACGTGCCCTTGCATAATCAAGATTCCTAGTGCGAATAGCTGTCTTCTGTTCTGCAGTTCTCAATTTTAGAGCTCATTTGGTGTGGCTGATATACACCAGTGCAGGGAAATTTCAGTGTATAAATAATACGAGTGATACTGCAGTTTATAAATGACTGGATTTTAAATTTATTCGCTGTAAATGGGTAGACAAAGTCCTTTGAATCAGTGGAGTTGGAGCAATGAGCACAGTCAATAAAACACAAAAAAACAATAAAAGCTGGCAGGGTGAGATGATATCCAAACAGACAATGGAGGTTTGGAAAGATTTAAGTTACATGCTTGTCTGAATGAAGTTAGTCCATAAATTATATCCCTCAAAGAAGGATCTCTTTGTAAGATGTGCCAGTGTGGGAGTATTGTTTTATCTGTGCAGACGCCGGATTGCAAACAGTTGAAGAGCTAACCCTTGAGGAAGCTTTTTGTTCAACATGGAAAGTCTATCTGTGTTCGCTGCTCTCTGATAGGCTGAATCTATATATGTGGTAGGGAAGGATGTCTCTTCTGATGGTTCTGTGTCTTGGCCTCCTGCTGTTTCCTGGACCTTTAGCCTATTGTGTTGTGAGCTGGCTGGAGGATCTCTGGGCAAACCAGCAGATCCTCAAGAGAAAGCAGTGTACAGCAGATAGAAGGGAAAGGTATAAAATATGATCCACTTAAACATGTTTTTGTCACACATTTTAGATATTGGTGAGATGGAAAATGGCAAAAAATCAGTAGTAATTGCTTTACAGCACAAAAAGACATTGCTTTGTGGCGCACCAAAAAAACAAAAAAACAAAATGACAAAAAAACATTGCACTTTGTTTTGTGTATATTGTATCTAATTACTTTTAACTTGGTGTCATGTTATCTGGTCAGACTACATTTTGGCTGTGATCAAGGACCAAGTTAGCTCTTATCTGTCCCACTCTTTAAAGGTACTATATATAAGAATTAAGCTCAAAACATCCAAAAAAATCTTTGTTATGTCAAAGCTGCAGAGATATCTACTGAAATTGGGATGCTAACCAGCTAGCATCAGTCTGTCCGGTCTTGTAATAACACTTTGTACTTGAAAAGGTGATAGTAAGTTACTGAAAACTGCCTCCTGGTTGTGCAAAGCTCCTGTGTTAGCTGTCTAAACACCAACACTCCCCCGCTGCTTGGACTGCTAGCTGCATGACTAACTGAACTAACTAGCTGATGGCAGCTACAGTTAGCAGCAGTTAGCAATTACTCTGGTGATCAAGGACTGGTCTGCTCTTATCCTACTTGGCTTTAAAATATGTAAGAATTTTAGTTTAAAACACTCAAAAATTAACTGAAATTATCAACAGAATGTGAGGAAATAGCAGTTTTGATGTCATGTCATGTCATGTATTGTGTTGCAAAGATATCTACTGTTAGCATTTTAACCAGCTACCTTCGGCCTGTCCCGTCTCGTAATTCCAGTATGTACCTCAAAAGGTGAGGGAGGGCATTACTAACTTACACTGTGTCGGTAAGAAATTGGATTTATGGGAAATGTGGTGTTAATCTTAAGAAACAGAATATTGCACATTGAATCTTTGGAAGTGAAATGTTTGCACTAAGTAAAAGTGAAAAATATGGCAAAGTATTCATATTAAAAAGATGTATTTGTGTTTCTCTGCAGCTTCCTCTTGTGCTGGACAGTCACTCTGAAGGCCTTGACATTCGCCTGTGGGTACGGGTCATCTCTGCCACCTCAGACAAACTGCAAGAGGTGAGGCACGGCTCTCGCAGCCCCAGTCTCGCTCCATTCAAAAGTTCACCGCCTGCTATTTTTAGCCGTCAGGAAACAGTTGCTTCCTTTCGCCTGAGGTTTTACGCAAACACAGACAGTAGGGGGATATCATTTAGTGCGTATGAGGAAGGCTAAATCCAGAACCAGGCCTCTTTAGCCTCAAAAACAGATACATCATCATTATGGGACCATCCCAATGGAAACAAACACTGAGGCTGCAAGAACAGGTGAAGCCTCAAGACACAGAATAGGTTAAACATCAGCGATGATGGAATGATCTGTTTGTGTTTGTGTATGGCTTTCTCTCACTGACACTGAATCAACACACAGTCTTATTCTTTGGCTTGGATAAACCTCATCAGTGTAACCATATTCTTACTTCTGTGAAGTCTCTAATTTCTTGCCTAAGTCGGCATTAGCTTGACTTACTGGATGAGATGTATGCAATAGATATGGTTCATTGTCTGTGACAGTTCTGTATGTTTCTAGTCTGAGATTTTGCAATTGTGCAGCAGTATACATATAATTTGTGGTGTACCTGCATTTTAAACATTCAGTGTACGTGAGTATGTGGAATTACTGTATTGTTTGTTGTGGATATTTCCATGGAATATTTAATGTAGCTGACAGTCCAACATCCTGTTGGCGAGACACTGTCTCTGTCTGGACGATAGACAGTCTGTTGTTGAGACAGACGACGGGATGAGTCATTCCTCACCTTTTGAATCAAAGGTGGAAGATTCCAGAAAGCTTCCAAAGAACTTTTGGAAAAAGAAAAAAAAAGAAAAAAGAAAACTGTCTGACCAAACAAGGCCAAAAAAAAAAAAAAAAAAAAAAAAATCAAACTGTTCCTATTAGGGTGTCACCGTCCTGTGAACACCACATATCTCCAAAGTGTCCACTTTTCACAAGTTAAGAGAGACAGCTGTTTTCATCTTGATGACAATTCATTTACCAGATAAGTGGGATATAGTTCACCTCCACTCAAAAATATGTTTGTCCTCTTTTTCCTACAGTTGGATCTTTGAGTTTACAGGACTTTACAGTGAAGTAGGAGACACCTTGTGTCCAGCAGGAAAACTTTAGAAAATAACAAACTTTTCATATTCATAGATTCCTGAATTTTTAATGATTTAGAAGGCCTAGATGCCTTTTTTTAAAAGAGGATTTTAATGTAAAAATTGTACTTTTTTTGTGGAAAAAACATATCAGACGCACATTATTGTGCCAAGCAGACTATTCATATAGATACTATATATGTCTTAATATGTCTGGAGGGGATCTAAGAATTTTCTCAAATTATAAAGAAGAACTTTACCCTTAAATTTATCTAAAAAAAAATCACAATCACAAATATTTTGAGATACATGGTTTTCACTGGACAGTGACAATAGATAAGCCGCCAGTCTCTTGTGAAAAAATACAAATAGACTTTAGTTATGTGTCTATTTGGCAAGCTTGAAAATATTGTAGAACAGGCATAGCATCAGCATGAATGCACCTGTGCACATTTCCTATACATACGGTTCCTTCTTCGAGCAAAGGTAGTCATGCAAACATATAAGTTTGTCCTATGATCAGCCAGAGGTGCTAATCAGAGCTGTAGCTGATTCACAAAATTGAATTGTAACAATCAGACCAGAGAGAAACATTGCACTGTAGCTAATGAATGCTAATAATAGTTGACAGTATTAATGAAAAGTCTCTCTCTGTCTTCCTCTCAGTTGCTGCAGAGGAACAGTTCCAAGGAGCTTCTCCAGGTCGTGACTCCTCTCTTCCAGAACAATCTGTCCTTCAGGCGGGTGATGGCCGCTGCCTCCAGCCTGGTGTGTGGCTACACTGAGGGCGCTTTCTCCCGCGTCACCTCCTTTAACTGGTATGAGGACAATAACTACAAAGCCTTCCTGGGTATCAGCAGCGGCAGGGCACGTGGCGACTACGCATACGACAACAGCACAAGTGAGTAGAACTTATATTATGAAAGATAATAGAGCAGGCAGTGTTCCAGTCTCAAGCTTTTGGTTTCATTTTATAGTTAGGATTATTTGAAGTGAGGTTTGAGGTATTTGTCCATAGTCCGCAAACTTTCAGTTTGGAGAAGCATACAGGAGTATCTGCATGGAAGCTAACTGATGAACAGCTATGGACAGGGTTAGCAACAAAAACTTTTTTCTTTAAGCCACTTAAAAAAGGTGCACCTAAAAATCAATATCAGTTTAAGTGCACACTATAGAATATTTTCATTGCCTTGCTATGCCCTCAGACAGCCTTTTATGACAGGAAACTGCCATTATACAAGCCAAATATTGCTCTCTCCAAACCAACCAAAATAAATAAATTAAATATTAGTGGATCATTCCCACTTGCTTGTTAGTTTGCAACATATCAAAAAAAACAAAACAATAACTAAAATGTTAAGCTGGTGCAGCTCTTGCTGTTATAGCTTGTGCATCCTGCCCCCCTTCTGACATGTGTCATGTCTGACCTTTTTTCCTTTTTTCTGAATTCCTTTTTTTAAGATGTGTGGCTGTTCCTATTTTTGCAAAAATGTTCATTCTCCTCTCTCTCCACTGTGCACATGGTATATTAAAGTATACTTAAATAGGAAGTATCAATTAATGCATAACCTTTCCCCGCAGCTCCTTTCTGCAATGATCTGATGAACGAACTTGAGTCCAACCCTGCCACCCGGATAGTGTGGAACTCTGTCAAGCCCATGCTGATGGGACAGATCCTCTACGCCCCCGACTCGCCGGCTGTCAGAAAGATCATACGCAATGTAAGCAGCATTGCCCACTTGATGGATATATTTATTCAAAGCATGGTGTAATACCACGGTTTAATACACAATATTATTATACCAAGTTTCTATTAGGCAAGATGTAATGCATTTTACTTTTCAGGAATTATTTTGAATGAACTGCAGGGGTACTGTGTAGTTTGCAGGATTACTGAACAAGTGAAGATAAAGGTGGCATCTACAGAAACAGAAAGCTGGAGAGATTATGGAATATGTTTAAGAATAAACAAAGATTTTCCAGACTACCACCTTTAGATGCTTTCTGATACTCCATGACATCCACATCTTTGGTTTTCTTTGGAGCAAGCAGCCCTACTCCAGCGAACAAAGCATTTTCCCTCAAAGGGGGATCAACTTTCCTCATGTCATGTCCAGCCCTTTGTATCTAGATGTAGATACGTGTCGGTCAAAGCCCTTCAGGGGGGCAGCAGTCATGGATGGCTTGGTTGCAATGGAGGAACACAAGCTGATCGGCTGTGGTGACTACCACACAGTCGACTGGCGCCATGGCTTTTTCAATGTTATGTAAGCAGTTAAGAGTCGGCCCTTAAAGACATGTGGTCACGCACAAAGAGACACACACACTTGTGTTTCCTCTTTCTTGACCTTTTATGTTCTCTTTGTCTTCCTCTTCCCTCTGATTGGGATCTTAATTGCACTGAAAAAGTAATGACTAAGGGGTTAATCCATTACTTTTAAAAAGCAAAAACATGGCCTCTACCGGCTCTTTCTTCCTCTTAACTCTGCCCTGCATCATAAGAAACTTCAAGTGAAGCATCCTGCTTTTAAACATATGTTGTCACGCTTTATGTGACTGCTCTTGTGTAATGATGAGCTGCAGAGGTCGTTTCTACATTCTGCCATCACTGCTCTTTTAATGAGCACTGGAGGGACAAAGTCTCCTTGAAGTCTACACAAGCCATATCATTCAGCTTGATATTTCTTCACACTTCACTTTGATACATGTACATTTTCAGAATTAAAACCAGATTAAATTATGCAGTACAAAAGCCAACACTATAATTAAATACTTCTGAGCCTTCATTGCTTTCTTTGCCTTTTTCACAGCAGCCATATTGTTTTGAAATGGTAAAGTAAGCACAGGCATTACTAATAATACTAATTAAGATCCCGTTACCTTTAGTGTTGCAGAGCCTTTACAGTGAGCCAACGTGCAAAATAGCAGCACCCTGACTCTGTTTGACTTGAACTGAACCTTGATTATTATCATTGGTAACACCGGTCTTCACCCTACTATTTCATGTCTTTTTTTTTACAGGGCTGCTGTAAAAAACATCTACTACACACAAAAAGCGTGTAATTAAACCCTTTTTTACTGCTTAACAAATATAGCTGTAACCTTCCATTCTTTTACAGTACAGTATCCTCGGCTTCATTCACAACTGCAAAAGTACTTGTTGGCTATGGAATGTAGGTTATAGGCATTTATTATTAAGTTGTTTTATAGTCAGCTCAACAGACACAAGAGGTCGGCATTGCTTATAGACACAATATTTGTGATGGTGTTAGACATTTTAGCAAACTACTTGATGTGTTTGCTCCTTTGAGAAAAACTTGTTGGCTGAATTGATGGAGCAGTATGGTGAAATACTCGTTATATATTAATAATATTAATAATATAAAAAAAATTGGACAACAGCCCTGCAAGGGAAAAAAGACCGACAGACTGTTTTAACAGATCAACTGGAGTGAAAGAAAGAAGAGGCTCCCTTGCTTTCTTTAAGTAACTTTAAGTAACTGTTTTTCCTCAATCTATTTACTCAGTTTAAACCTAGTTTTTCTAAATTTTAATTATAGCAAATCTTAAATAAATCTTTGTTGGTGCACTCAAAACTTTGGCTCACTTTGCTGCAACATGTGCAGGTATATGCTAAATTAGGCACAAAATACCCCACATCTTGGCTAGCTACAAGATCCCTTGACTGCCCCCTTGAAGAAATCACCTTCAGGAATCCCCCGGTCCTCCTCCTGCTTTGGCCTGCTGTTTTAAACTGCCTTGGGGAATGAGGAAGCGCTCACTTGTGGGAACCTGACTGGGATTCACTGGGCAGGCTGAATGCATTCGGCCAGTTGTCACCAACGGCCTCCATTGTCACCCCAGCTCTATTGTCCCCATTGTCACCCAAAATCAGACACACACAAGAGGAAGGCGTTTAATTGGGTGTACTCTTGAGCGCTTTCATCCCCCACTGCACATGACTGAATACTGAAATAGCCAGCCTTTGGTATTTGCCACACAAAGCACTGTACCCACACACATCCAGGGTTTCGACGATAAGCGTGCAGTAAATATTTGACGATTTGGCACAGAGCGCATTTGTTGCACAGTTGCTGGTTATCTGAACGGGCCCGCGGGAATTCTTTGTGTGAGAATGTGTGTGTTGTCTTTGCAAAGCCTGTTTTCACAGAGAGTTTAATGTGGGAATGGTATGTAGCAGGAGATTAGGGGAACTGTGACAATGTGTGTGTTTGAGTTTCTGAATGTTGTGTACACATGTGCACGTGTATACATGTGTGCATTTGATGTTTCCTCCATGTTAATTTCTTCAACAATGCGTGCAAAATATTTGTTTTTGCATGTGGTGCTCTATTTCTGAATGTTGTGCACCCGGACACAGGCATTTGTGAGAATAGTTGTGTGTGCATGTTTATTTTTGATAATAATTTCCTGTCCTTTTAATCGTAACACAAACCACTTACGCAGACACACAATTTTCCATGTCTCCTGTAGGCAAACACTACATTCGAGGAGCTGGAGAGGCTGAGGACGATGGGGAAGGCCTGGGAGGAAGTGGCACCCCAGATCTGGGCTTTTTTCCAAGATGGAGTTCAAGTCAAGATGATCCGGGTAGGACAACAATATAATGTGACTGAATAATTAGGTCTAAACAGTACACCATAAGCATTGAGGACACATGTAAAGTAAGTTTATCAAATTGTTTGTTTGTGGTAGAAACTTCTTTAACACACAACCAAACATTGGACGAATCAGTGAACAAAATACAAGTTTGCACTACATTTAAATGACTTAAAATTAACGGCTGACTGAATTTCAATTGTGGTTTAAAGTTACATCCACATATCAGCACCACTGTGCCCAATACAGCAGATATGATCAGGATCTACATTCTAGTTACCATTCAGCTGACATCCAATGCCAAACAATTGTCAGTGATGTTATTAATGATGTTGTTGTTATTTTATCCTGATGTTTTCCTCACTGATATTTTTGCTGAGTTCTCAGGAGTTCACAAAGTTTCCTGTTTGAATGTAGAACCTTATCTTACCTAAATATACCATCTCTTTCCTTTTTCCATCTATCCCCCTCTCCTCCCCCCTTTTTTCTCTTGTCTGACTTAATATAAACACCACCTTCTAAACATCCTAATCTTTCTCATTATGTCATATTTTCAGTTTGTTTTATTTCTTTTTTGCTCTGTCTTCTCCTTTTCTGTTACTCTTATTCTTAACTCCATTTCTTCCTCTGGCCTTTTTCAGTGAAAGACAAATCTGATAACATTATTAAAGCCACATTATGTCATAATTTTTGCGATTTGGTGTCGCTACAGCTTCTTAGAGCAATTCACGTATACACTCCTGTCAGCTGTGCATGTGCATTTATTACAATTACATTATGATCAAAAACTGGCGGGCCAGGTAATATTAATTACATGTCCAACAAGACAGCCACCTCAGCAGCTATCCGCAACCTTTTATTTTGTGAAACTCCCACCAACAACAGAAAGCCAGTCTGAGATTTACTCTTGTGTCTTTCCTCTTACCGGGACACCGTCTCTTTTTCTCTTCTGTGCTTCTTCCGTCAACATCCTCTTTGATCTCTTTGCCTCTGCCATGATGTCCATAGAGGCTGCTGAGCCCAGTTCTAAATCTGTTTTCCGCTCGCCTGGCTTTGGTGCCCATTTCAACGCCACTCCCCACCAGCATTTCCTGCTGGGTCCCCACCGCCAGGCCTGAAAATTTCCTCCGTCCGGCAGTCCAAATCTCCTGTGCTAGATGTGTAAACACAAACACTCCTCCGGTGCTGTGTGGTCCCAGTCCGGTCTGAGCAGAGTCAGCTAGCTGCACAGCTAATTGAGCTAACGCCAGCTTAGCAGCAGCTAGTGGTTGCTTTAGCAACAAGTAAAGCTGTCTGTCCATCAGGAAACCATTGAGAGAGATGAGGCAAAGCAGCCGTGGCACATCAGAGGAAAAACCAGGAAATATTTTCTCCATAAAATACGAAGCAGTTTCATCAGATCAGTGACATAGTTGATGGTGTGTGACATAGTGCCATGAAGTGTGCATTTCATGAGGGAGATTGCACCAGGCAACCCAAGTTACACAGTGCAAGAACAGGTGTTTGGGGCGCATAGTGGGAATGAAAGAGGCACCATTACTAGATATTTTCCAAAACTGTTTTTTTTCGTTCTGATACTAATCATTATTGTATGGCCTGGCTCAAGTTAGACCCTTTTTAAAGCTTGAACAAACACATGCAGAGAATAAATGCCATCGAAAGTGATAAAGATTGCTAGGGCGTAGCAGGGTAAAATTTTTGGGTTAATAAATTACATGGTATCTGATGATTGCATAGACTTGCACACTTGCCAATACCCAATACCACATTTTAGACAGTATTTGAGACATATTCCAGTACTGGTATTGATATGAGAACCCTACCTATTACAAGTCAGTGTACCATCAAAATGATTTTGATGCTGTTATTTTAAGGTAAAATAGTTACATAATGTTGCTTTAATTCTTTGCTTAAGTTGATTTTGCTTCATGTATATCCATCTCTTTTCTTTTTCCTCTCCGGGTTTACTCGCTGTGAAATGTGTTCCTACTAGTGTCTTAGCAACATCTTTCTTAGAGAAAAGGTCTTCCGCTTAATGGAAAAAGACAGGGTAAATAAAGTTTATTCCCTTATTTCCTCTTGTTTTAGGACACCATCCGCAATCCATCTGTGATGGATTTCATCGACAGAAGTCTAGAGGAGGCACCGTTCTCCTCCAAACACATCCTCAATTTCCTGCACAACGGCCCACCGGAGGATCGTCCAACCGACATGCCTGATTTCGACTGGCGAGACATCTTCAACCTCACTGACCGGGTCATTCGGATGCTCAACCAGTATGGGGATGTGAGTGGACATTAATAAAAGACATTTATCTTTTTTAGCAGTAGGTGAAATTACCTGCTTCTTACATACCACTGACATTTTGAGAAATGTGTATCAGCGTGTGGAATTGCACTGACTAGTCAAAGGGGGCTTCACATTTCCAGATGAAAATAAGGTGTCAGGGTTGTTTTTGCTACCTTTTACCTTATTGGACTCTGACAGAAAGAATGTGGACTGTTTTTCCACTTTTTACTTCACCTGAGAGGTCAAGTTCTAGGACAGGCCTATTCATGAAATAATCCAATTACACACAGCTCTTGATACTTGTCGATTTCAATACCCTGGTTGCCTAACCACTATGTGCTCAATAATACCATTCTTGATGTGATGTGAGCATTTAGATAAGCTGTCTTTGGGCTCTGCAATTTGTCCCCCCGTCCAGAGACATGGCAGCCTACCCAGGTGGGCGAGAGCCAGAGCAACAAACTAGCTGTCGAGTCTCTTTTGTTTACTGCTGATGGAGTGGAGGGTAAAAAAAACACATTTAGAGGACCAATGCATTTGAAACAAAGTTAAAATCATGCCTTTCCCTGCGGAGGCTAATCGGGATGAGAGGCCTATCGCACTGGGGGGCGACACGAGGGGCACCTGGGGGCACGGCTGGGTGGATGGTTGGTGCTCTTTGTTTTTGTCCAAGTTGAAGCTTACAGCACTTGAGTGTGACAGGGAGAGTGGGAACGATTGAGGCCGATTAGATACAGCTGTCACTCTATCCACCATCCTTTATAAGGCGACAACAATGACCGTGGGCTTGATGGCTGGTTGGCTGCACGTTGGTGGCATGCATGCGGATCACAGTACACAGTGGGGCTGCTGTCTGTAGGTGAATGTAAATTAAGGGATGGTCTTTGAGAATTGAATCATTTGTTGGGTGTGTTTAGTGCACATTGTCTCTATAAATGCATACAGTATATGTGTGTACTTAGGATGCATGTCTGTGTTTGCTCTGCAAATTGTGTGTATAGATATTTTGGATTTGGGGGGGTATTTGAGCATGGTATCTCAGGGGTAAATTGTTTTGGAATGTTTCTTTTTGGATCAAAGCCCTCCCTATTTGCATTAGCCTACAGTGAATGGCTCTATCAGACACGCTTTGCAAGGAAGAGACAACCATTGCTGAGGTGTCACTGCAAATGAGGGTGCATCACAGTGACTACAGCCAACGCTGGCAGCTCTGATCCTCACCTTTTTAACCATCCTGGCTCTAATGATGGCATTTTCACTCTGTTGGTCCAACACTTTTGTCCAGAATGAAATATCTCAACAACTGTTGGATGGATTGCTGTGAAATTTTGTACAGACAGTCAGAGTCCCAAGAGGATGAACCCATTATGACTTAGATGATTTCATGACATCCTCTAACCACCATGAAGTTGATATTTTTGTTTTCTTTTAGGGAAATGTTTTGGCAACAGTGTAGGAGCCAAATATTGAATTCTTTATTATGAAGTAATATTTTGTTAGACTGTATGAGCTAAATTGGCATCTGTTGGTGTCATCAGTACCAGCTGTGCCAGGCACATTCAGGACACCAAGAACCAAACTTTTTAACAGGTTTTATCTAATTTACCTTTTCATTTGATTGTGTGAAAGTTTAAGTTGTTTTCTTTGTTATTTTGGGTTGCCGCGGTCATGTTGTTTACATGTTGTTTGACACACATACAGACATGCACACACTGCCTTTCTCCTCATCATTCACCATGTTGAATGACAGACTGTGAGTAACCTGCAAAACAATTTTTCAGGTTTTAGTGGTGGAGCGGACACAACTCCAGCATTTCAGAGTAGAAAGATCTGCTAATTTTTTCATAATTTTGAAACCTAATTTTTATGTTCTTGCTGATTTTTTTGTGTTGTGACAAACTAAAAGTGCTTTGGATTGATGGATTGTAAAATTATTATAATTATTAAGGTGAAATCCAATATTCTGTTAAACAGACAGCACTTGAAATACAGTTTGTACTCCAATTATGTGCATGGGTTACTCTGGATTCCCCGTATTAACACCTGTCTAATTATATGGCTTGTTCCTTTTTCTGTCACCCAGTGTGTGAATCTGGATAAGTTTGTGCCTCTGCCTGACGAGGACACTGTCACTTATCGGGCCTTGGACCTGTTGGAGGACAGCAAGTTCTGGGCAGGCCTCGTCTTCACCAATATGTTCCCTTGGACCACCAGTGTCCCGCCTCATGTTAAGTTCAAGATCCGCATGGATATTGATACAGTGGAGCGCACCAATAAGGTCAAAGACAGGTCAGAATCAAAGCTGAGCGGAAGTGGTTTCTTTAGAATATTTGTGATAAACTTAGAGACTAAATATGTTTATTGCTCAGGTATTGGGACCCTGGCCCCAGGGCCGATCCAATGGATGACCTCCGCTATGTTTGGGGCGGCTTTGCTTACCTTCAAGACATAATTGAGCACGGGATCATCAAGACTCAGACAGGAAAGGAGTGGCCGCTGGGTGTTTACCTGCAGCAGATGCCCTACCCTTGTTATGTGGACGATCTGTGAGCGGAAAAAATTTAATTGTGTACTTTCTTTTAGCCTTTTCAAAGTACAGTCATGCTTTAGTTATTTACTTAGTTAACCACTTTCTCTGGTAGTGAACCTGACAGATTGTAAGAATCATACAATTCTGCCTCCCACTTCTGAAATAACAGTGTCATTCTCCTCCATCTTCTTTCTCTTTCCTGTTCTCTGTCCAGCTTCATGTTGACACTGAACCGCTGCTTCCCCATCTTCATGGTGCTGGCCTGGGTCTACTCTGTGTCCATGATAGTCAAGAGTATTGTCCTGGAGAAGGAGCTCCGCCTGAAGGAGACCCTGAAGGCCACGGGCGTCACCAACGGCGTCATCTGGTCCACCTGGTTTATCGACAGCTTCCTCATGATGGGCACCAGCACCGCTCTCCTCACCGCCATCATCATGGTGAGGAAGGATTTAGCAAAAAGCTGCGACAGATCCTTATTCCAGTTTCTAAATACAAGCACTTTGTGTTTGGGCAGAATGGTTGGAGCTTTCTTCTACTCTGCTCCAGCACATTTATGATTACCTTAATTTTGGCTTTCCACTTTTAGCTGCCATTTATACTATTAAATTTCACACTACAATCCAGAATCTACTAGAAAATCCACCTTTAATGATTAATTCAGAGTGCCTCTGATCATGTCAAATAATGTAAATGTAAAGATATCACCCAGTTTTACTGTGAATCATTACCAGATCTTTTGCCTCATAAAAAGATAATAGTCAATCACTGATTACATTCTTATAAATCATTAATGAAATAAGTGTGAATACCATGACATCATGGGAATTATGCCAACGACTTTGCAGAAATGGGCTGGTCAATGATTAACTCTTGTACCTTGGAATAACTAACAAGTTTATCTTGTAGTCAGTCATTGGCTCGGCTGACATATTACAGTGAGGTGGTCTGTTGTGACCTCTAGTGGATGATATGTGCAAAGCAACGTTTTGGACCCAGATAACCCATATTGTTAACTGTGTTGTATGCCACCAGTGTGGGATTTATCAGCCCTTATTTCACATGGCAAGTTGACTGAAAGTTACTTTTAAATTCTGTGTAAACCTCCCAAGGTGTCTACATATTAGAGATAAAATTAGGAAAATGAGTATTTAACAGCATTGCCAGTGTATCCATTGCAGATTAAAGCAATAAAATTAGTTTATGCTTAAAAAAGCATTTATATAAAGGTAACTTTCTTTGTCAGTCACCACATTTCTTCCATACACAGTATATATTTTGGAATTCTTACACTCAGAAAGAACAAGTTAATGTCAATTACCATTTTTAAGTTGGAACAGAAAATACAACTAAATTTTAAGTAAACTTAAAGCTATAATATGTAACATGTCTGCATTAAAATGTCTAAAAATGGCACATGTTATATACTTTGTTGAGATGTGAACTTATATTATCTTAAATGTTTCCCACAATGTTCAAACCCAGAGAAAACCATAATGTTTCTAGATTTTTTAAGGTAAAATCAACTTGTCATATTTTAGAACGCAGATCCAGGTCATTGCAATTGAAAACATCACCCTGTGTGTTTCTGTCTGTCTCTGGCCTATAGGGAGGAAGGGTACTGAATTACAGCAATCCCGTCATCCTCTTCCTCTTCTTGCTCACCTTCACCACGGCTACCATCATGCAATGCTTCCTCCTCAGCGTCTTCTTCAACCAGGCCAACCTGGCAGCGGCCTGCTGCGGCATCGTCTACTTCACCCTCTACCTCCCACACATCTTCTGCTTTGCCTGGCAAGACCGCATCACCAAGGACATGAAGATCCTGGTGGTGGGTGTCAGATCTCAAAATCTGCCTCCAACAAGGAAGCATTCAAGTGACCCTTCATAAGTTTTGCCCCTTTTTGCTCTGTGCTCCAGTAACAGTTGAGCAAACTTGGTACCTCAGTCAACTTTCTCCTTTTTCCTGTAAGAGCGACATAGAGCGTCACATCTTAAATTAGCCAATATTAGCAAAACACTAGCTAGCTAATGAAATATGTGAATAGCTGGTAAGCATTTGCTAACATCAGCTAACTCAAAGTCTTTTAACTATCTTCAAAATTTAGTTTTCTTTCCAATGTAGACAAGCCTAGCACATAGCATATCTAACTACAGGAAACAGGAAAAGGAGGCACCAAGCTTGCTAAACTGCCACTGGAAAACATTAACAACATGCTATTGTATGTACAATAATTGTTCAATTTCGGCTACTCTACAGGATTTATCTGCTCAGAATCTTCAATACCTGACTCTTCTTCCATGTATTAGATTTAGGAACCGATTGTGACAGTTTTTACCAACTGTGTTTAAAACAGACCTAGTTATTGCTCCTTAATTGTATTATATCAACACAAAACAAACACAAAATAAAATAAATTTCAACAGTAGACGGTTGAAAGATGGGCCTTAAATGTAGAACAAAGATAACTTTACCGTAATCTCCTCCCTCAGAGTCTGCTGTCCCAAGTGGCTTTTGGCTTTGGAACAGAGTACCTGTCACGGTATGAAGAGCAGGGCCTGGGTCTACAGTGGGACAACATCCAGACCAGTCCTCTGGAGGGGGACGAGTTCTCCTTTCTCACCTCCATCTGCATGATGGGCCTGGACACTGTACTGTACGCTGTGGTGGCCTGGTACCTGGACAACGTCTTCCCTGGTCAGTATGTTAGGGAGAAATTAAAGGTTTGGCTAGAACTGTTGTAAAACCGAATACAATTAGATTTTTTATATATTTTCTATGTGTTTTTATATAGATGCATATTTTTTTTCATTACAGGACAGTATGGAATTGGTCGACCATTTTACTTCCCTCTCCTGCCCTGTTATTGGCTCAACAGTGTGGCGCCAGCTTCATGTAAGCATAAGAAAGGATTTATGCTAAAACTGATACATCTTATTATTTCTCAAAATAAAATGGTCCTGGACTTTTAAGAGTTGGTTGTCCACTTGGTTATCTCAGCCCTAAATCAGTTTTGAAATCCTTTCTTTCATTCTCCAAAGGTGACAAACAAGAGTTGGATAAAAAAGGCTTTGATAACCTGGCCAACAAAGAGCAAGGAGAGCAGCAGAAGAAAGAGGAGGAAGACCAGGAGAAACCCAAGGACTGGGAGGAGACAACCTCGTGTGAGCACCAGGATAAGCGTGAGAGGCTGGAGAAGGAGAGCCAGGCTGAGGCAGAGCAGAACCAGGAGAAAGACGGTATGACAGCCATATTAAAGAAAACAAAAAGTCTGTCATCAGATTTTGAGGGTGTACAGAGCTGCCTGTCCAACACAGAGAGGTACTATTTGTCAAATTAATGGCCAAGGCTCTGAAGAGCTATCACAAGTGCTGCACATCATATCCTACCATATATATTCTTATATTCTACACTGTAAAGATAATAACCTTTAACTTAAAAAGCCGTGAAGTGAATTTATTAAATCTTAAGAATTTAATAAGCCTTCATCACGGTTTGCCATGTTGTCATTATTGTGAAAACTAACAACCATGACTTAGATTAAAGTATATTAGAGACACACAGCATGTTTTCTTAAAACTATTAAAAAAGAAGGCTCTCAGGTTAGTTTTAACTCTCACATAATGCATGCTGGGAAGTCTGCTAATATGCTAATATGCATTCTCTCATAATTTCAAATTCTATAAGTTAGAAAAACTCATGTTTATAAGGTCTGAAGTTTTCTGAAAATAAATACTGGGATTTTTATGTTTAATTAATTTGAATAAATAAAGCTTGTATATTTATGTTGAGCTAATGAGAAAAGATTAGTTCATTCCACTAAATTCCTGTATGTTTTTTACAGCGTACAACACACTTCTACCATGATTTTATTATTACACATTACAGCTGCATTTGAATATCTATCAACATCTATCCTTCTTTCTGATATCTGAAGAATGTATTACAGCATAATTCCTCTTTAATTAATTAATTACATAGCTCATTAATTATGTTGATGTTATATTTCTCCAAGCAAACACTTTATCTCATTTCAGGATGGAGGCTGTCGTTCTGTTTGCTCCCACTTTCCCTCTTTGCCAATCAAAGGCATTGTGTGGGAACTCACTGCCCTTGTGTGTGTTTGCACTTGCTGACATATGTGAACACACACACTGCGAGCTGCTCAGTTTCATGCTTAGTTAATAAGTGATGGAAGCTGTTTTCTTTACTCCATATGACATTCCGATCCCCTGACCTCATGTGTGTCTTGCTTTTTTTTTTTTTAACACACATTTGAGAAATAAAAACACACCTTTTTTTACTTCCTGAAAAGAGTTTGTAATTTGGTTTAAGTTTTTATCAACAGTCATTCTATTGCTTTAGATTTCATTTTGCTTTTTAAATTAAAATTAAAACAGTCCAGAAGCAGCACACTCTCCTCGTCCAGACAAATGAGTGATATACACTGTATGTGGTTGTGTTTGTTGTATGCAGGTCAGCCATATTTTGAAGCAGAGCCAGCCGACCTGGTGAAGGGTGTTTGTATCGAGAACTTGGTCAAGGCGTTCGGCAGCAGCATCAGACCAGCCGTGGATGGCCTGAGCATCAGCTTTTATGAGAGCCAGATTACTGCCTTTTTGGGCCACAATGGGGCCGGGAAGACCACCACAATGTATGTTACACAGATGCTGTGCATGCACTCACACACAACAATCATACACCAAGTGTTTAACATATAGAAATAAATTTTAAAAAATCTATGAAATGGGCTTTTTCAGTGTCAGCACATAGCCGGAGGACACAATGTTTCACTCCACTTATTTCTGTCTCTGTGTCTTTCTCCCAGGTCCATCTTGACCGGTATGTTCCCTCCCACCTCAGGGACAGCTACCATCTACGGCAAGGACATCCGCACAGACATGGACACCATCCGCCAGTCTCTGGGAATGTGCCCTCAACACAACATCCTTTTTCAGCAGTATGTAACTCCACAACTCTTAGATTGTAACAATTATCATAAATAATAGTTTTGTTAAATTTTAATTTTATGTTCTACTACAACCGCAATCACTATATATATGTGGTAAAAACAAACTAACAAAAAACATGCTTGCAGTGTATACTTTTAGAATTGTAACTGGATTTTTGCCTTCCTTTCTCTCTGTTGTTCGCTAACAGTATGACTGTAGCGGAGCATATCCTCTTCTACTCGCTGCTGAAAGGCCGTCCAATAGCGGAGGCTGAGGAGGAGGTGGAGAACATGCTGCAGGATCTGGGTCTTCCCCACAAGAGAGACGAACTGACCCAGAACCTCTCAGGTCTGTCTGCATTTGTTCTCCTCCAAAAACAGCTGCTGCAAAGTACATATGGATGTTTATTTTTATGCTTTATTTATGGTCCGCACCTATTTTGCTGATGTATGCATGTATAGATATTAATGTGCACTGTCTGTACTTAATGATGTTCTGATCCAGGGGGCATGCAGAGGAAGTTATCAGTTGCCTTGGCGTTTGTTGGTGGGGCTAAGGTGGTGATCCTGGATGAGCCCACTTCAGGGGTGGACCCCTACTCCAGACGCTCCATTTGGGACCTGCTGCTCAAATATCGTGCAGGTAACACTGACCCCTGCTGGCTAGAAGAGGGTACAGAGGCCTCATGCCATGAATTTGGCCCTAAGATAGACAGATACCATTTTTAAAACACGTTTTCCAATAGACGAATGTATCAGTTGTTCCTTAAAATAGCCAGCCTTTATTGTTTTATATTATGCTCTAATTGTAATCATTGCGCACTTACAGTTACAGTGTGACACATTAAAATGTGTAATGAGCACTGATGTTTACACAAGCCATCTTTTAAAAAATGTAGCTGTTCACACTGCTATTTTAAATTTTGGGTAACACTTTACAATATAGCACACAGAAATGTCATAGTTACTGAGTATTCCATAATCATGAAGTAATGAGGGATTAATTAGTAACTACTCAGTATAATGTATCAGTTGACTTGAGGGGAGAGAGACAGTATTTAATGAGTCAGCAGCTAGTTCATAGTTAATTAGGGAGAACTGATGGTGAAAGTAGTCAGGATGTTGATTCACAGATACTTATGAGCTAATTATTACCTAATGATTAGTTAGTGTAGTACTTTCCAGTCTGTTCTCGAGTAATTTATCATTATCTACCATATAGTCCTTGAAACAGGAATTAGTCATCAACGATTCATTATCAGGATGCTCCTGATTAAATCCTCACTGTATACCATATTTTACCAAATTTTGCTCATTCATTCATTATTTCTATTTTGCTTGACTTTATTTAGTCACACCAAGTGTCTGTAGGCAGGAAAATATTTCATTAAGGGAATATAATTCATTTGATCATAGTGGCTGAGTATTGTATTATGACATTAGTATAATTATGATTATGATTATGATTCCTTGCCAACTACCATTATTACTTGAACATTGCCAGTAACACAATAACAAAACAAAGTAGCAGTGCAGCTTGTCATGCAATATTCCATGACCTGAAAGGATTATATGATGAACAAACCTGACAGGTTTGTCTGGTCAGGACACAAATAATTCAGCCTTGGTCCTGCACAAAACATTGCATCATTGATGCCACCATTGACAGCACGTCTGTCAGTTCTTCTAGTAAACTTGACACCTAAAAAAACTTTCTGAACTAAAGCTGCTATGGACAATAATGGACTTATGGTTTTAAATTTTAAAAGACAGATGCTTCCAGTTTACCCACTGCAGTTATGTCATATATTCCTGAGCCTTGTGAATTTATGATACCACATTCAGGCCAGCTGTACTGAAATTGTTAGATGAAAAATAAATGGAGAGTTTGTCTCTGCCTTCAGAGGACACCAGTGTTATTAAGTTTTGTCTGAACCAGGCAAGAAAGTTCGTCCTTAATCATGATCATCAGACATCTGTCCGTCCTTCATATGTCTATTTGTATCCCTTCTTCATTATCTCTCTCTGTCCCATGTTGCAGGGCGCACAGTGATCATGTCCACCCACCACATGGACGAGGCTGACCTGCTGAGCGACAGGGTGGCAATCATCTCTCAGGGCCGACTCTACTGCTGCGGTTCCCCCATCTTCCTCAAGAACTGTTTCGGCGCTGGCTTCTACCTCACTCTTGTTCGACGAATGAAACATGACACTTCAAAGGTGGGTACTTTGGACTTGAAATGGTACAGACTGGACACTTTAAAAGTCAAAAGATAAATTTGAGTTGAAGGTGCTTTTAATATACAGCTAGAATTTAAATCTTATTTGGCCAGAACAGCATATAAAGTAGCATTTTTAGCTACAGTATGCTAAAGTTCTGGCTTTAAACTCTGGTTAATTATAAATAAATTACACAGATATAAATAAATAACCATACTGATATATCCATATGGAAGTGGGTTTATCCAAGTGTTAGAGGAAACAGATGGGATAACATCTCATTTTTAGTTAAAGATCTCTAGCATTAGAATACAATGCTTTCACCTCTGTGAGTCCTCTGTGGTTTGTATGTAAATGAGTCCCTGTGAGACTAAGGGGGAGCAAAAATGCATGAGAGACATTAAAAAAAAAACAAAGTTATAGTTTTCCATAACATTTTGTCCTGCAGGCCAGCTGTGACTGTACAGAGGACTGCTCCTGCAAATGTTCAAAGTGTTCAAAGTTTAAAGTGAACCAGGAGGAGAACCAGACACCAGACAGGGAGATGGATGGTAAGGTCACCGCAGGTTATATTACTGTCTGGTGAATTTCATGTTGGTGTGTGGTGGAAAGTCATTCTGTTTAAACCTGTTTTAGTCTATTCAGTTTCTAAAATAATAATACAATGCAGGATAATCTCTTTGTTATGTTGATGAATAGCACTTTTGCACTGGATTGTAGTCAGCCTACTTACACACCTAGAACACACGCCCTGCACTTTACTGTACTCATTGTACTGCTGCAGTAGGCACTTTTTAGACCATGTGTGTCCAAACTCAACACCCATGGGCCAAATATAGCCAGGTAGTTCTTTTCATGTGGCCTGCGAGAGCTTGCAAATAAAATAATTTGTGAAATACAATTCTGCTGCATTACAGCCGCTGCATCTGAAATCACGTATTACATATCCAAAATGTGTACCATGGTTCAACATACTTTTGTGTAAATAAACAGTAGTATGTATATTTTCAGATGCGGAGCATATAACATTCCTTTCTGAGAGCATCCTAGCCAGTTGGAGATGTGTAACCATGGTAACTCTATATTCCGCAACAAAGAAACCTAACTTACATTTTAACTGAAGCGTTATTGAGGCTTCTCCAGTGCTGCCTTGGTTGCTGTCTGTCTTTGTCTATTATGGTGTTGTTTTCACTACTGCATTGCATTGTGGGATATTTATTTATGTCCAGTGCTGGCATACTGTAATAGTTTTCTGGAAATAGTCAGGACCTCCCATATACTACAGTTTCAGACATACTAAAAAATCTCACAGAGTGTTTCAGTGTACTAGAAAACTGGACCCAGCCTAAATGTCCCAGAATGCATCCCAATTTTGTTATCCACCCACTGAAAGCATCTATCCTCTAGATGTTAGTATACGCCAGATCGCCCTTTCAAGTAGTAGCACTTTAGCTGAGTGTGATGAAAGTGGAAGAAATAAGACAAAATTATCCTCTACCAGGTAACATGGAGAGCATCACGGCCCTGGTCCATCATCACGTGCCGCAGGCTCGTCTCATCGAGGCCATTGGCCAGGAGCTGACATACCTGCTGCCCAACCGTAACTTCCAGCCCAGGGCCTACGCCAGCCTCTTCAGGGAGCTGGAGGAGACCCTGGTGGACATTGGCCTCAGCAGCTTCGGCGTTTCCGACACATCGCTGGAGGAGGTGTGTGGATACTAATAAAAAAAGAAAGAGGTAGCAGTTGTGGTAATCACATGACTTCTTGTATTTAACAACCACATGTAGCTGTGATTTATTAGGAAAATTAAAAAAGTAATTTATGTTTACAAATTTACATTGGAGTCCCAGGACTTTAAGAAATGAGACAATAGATCAACCTGACAGTGAGTGCCCTCTGAGTACAAGAAATTCTTATTTATAGAAGTAAAAATGATATTTTCATTTTCAGTGTTAAACAGCAATTTTATAGTCAGAACAAAGAAAGCAATGAGAGTTTTATTGAAGCAATCTGTCAGAGAGTCACTGCCTGACTTTCACCTTCACAGTGATTAGACTGTTTCATAAGGCTTTATAATCAAGAGCATCTGTTAATCTGGAGTCCTGACAATAAAATAAGTTATTTCCTTGCAGATCTTCCTAAAGGTCACTGCTGATGGGAATGCAACCAACAAGAAATGTATACAAGGTAAAACAGAAAAACAGCATAAAGTTTTTGAACTTCTTTTTGTTGTCCTATTGATTTGTTGTGTGTCTGAATGTGTAGTTTTTAGCTCTCTTTTCTCCATGTGCCCCTGATCATGTGAACTATATCCTTTGTATCCCATTCTCTGATGCTCTCAGACAAGAAATCATTGCAACAGATCTCTCGAACTAGTCTCTGTGGACTCAACAGAGTGGCTGTTGTTGATATGGAACCACCAAAAGGTGACATTAGCTTTCAGCTTACAGCTCTGCACAAATGCTGCTGTTGTGGGAAAAACACAACAGTTTATGTTATTGAAGTGGGTTTACAGTCTGTTATGTGTTTCAGGTTGAAACTTATTCAACCTTGAATAAATAGAATATGTGAAGGTCAACTGATAAATTAGTAGAGTAGTCTGACATCTTGGAAAACACCCTCACTCGACTGACAACAGTCTTTATGCTTAGATTACTTTACTGTCAGGACCAGAGATGAACAGCTGGCCTGGCTCTGTCCAAAGGGAACAAAATCTGTCTACTAACACTTTAAAGCCCACTAATTAACACTTATCTCACCTCAGGGTGAAAACAAAACTCCAGAAGTTACTGTTGCCAGCTAAACAAATGCTCTGCCACAGAACACCCTGTAAAACCACAACATGTTTTTGCTACACTTCAGTTTTTGTGCCAATTAAAAAAACAAGATGTAACAATATTAGGGGCTTTAAATAAGGTGGAAGGCATTTCTTTTTGTTTCCCTCAGACAGAGCCAGGCTAAGCTGTTTTCCCCTGTTTCCAGTCTTTGTGCTAATGGTGCGTTCCATTTGAACTGGGAAGTTGGAATTTCTGAGTTCCCAGTTGAAAATTTCAACTGGAATGCTCCCTGAAGTCAAACTTCTGACTTGGAAAGTTGGAAGAATCTCAGCAACCCCAACCTCAAAACCCCAGACGAAGATGGCTGCTCTGTGCACAGTAGAGCTGTGTACTAGCACTTGTGTCTCATGCGTACATACAGTACTGTCCAAGCTCTATCTGTGGACATGTTGCAACAGTGTTTGTATGCACAAAATGCAATGTAAAGCATTGTTATCAACACAAAAAAGTTTTTTTTCCAACTTTTTGTACTGGAATGTGGTCCATTCGGGAGTCAGGTGATTCCCAGCTCTGACCTCTGACCTCCTAGCTGAATGGAATGCACCAAAAACTAAGCTGCTGGCAACTGACTCTTCCTCATGTTGCCTTCAAATGAGGCTATGATTACTGTGTTCATGAGAAGAACAACGCCCTCTTGTCATATTCAGGATATGTTAAAGTGGACATGTTCTGAAGTCTTCCCATGTCATAATTTTGAGTTCATGAGTTCCATTGGAAAGCAGCATAAGTCCCGCCGTTTTTTGTTCTGTGCTCCAATAACAGTTGACCAGGCTTGGTACCCGGCAGAACCTCAACTTTCTCCTTTCCTGCACTTCGATATTATATGCTTTGTCGGTGAGTCGGTGGGTTGTCGGTGTTGAAAGGAAACAATAATTTTGAAGATGGTCAAAAGATGTTGCTGGGGGACCCGCAAAAATCTAACGTCAGCTAATGCTAGTAAAACGCTAGCTAATCTGCGTCAGTCATTAACTAGCTAGTTACATCTGATAGCTAATGTTAGCAAAATGCTTGCTAACTAGCTAACTAATCTACATCAATTGTTAGCTAGCAGGTCTTCCTGCAACATCTTTCACCCATCTTCAAAATTAAGTTCTCTTATCAATGTAGATGAGCCTAGTACATAGCATATCTAAGTAGGCTACTGGAAAGGAGAAACTACTACTGAGGTTCTACCAGGTACCAAGTTTGCTCAACTGTTGGAGCACAAAGCAAAGAAGGGTGGAACAATAGCTTCATATTTACCAGCCTACAGACACCAAGTGGTATCAATCTCCCCATGTAACCCTTGGCAAGAAGGCAAATATTTCCCAAAATGTGAATCTTTTAAACATTCTTCAATACATTCCTGAAACATTGAAAGTGCTTTTCCTGACAACAGTGTAATGCAGAGAGCTTTGGCTTGGGCACTATGATTAGTGATTTGTGACCAACTGATGTATTCATCATAAATCTCAATCCAGAGTTTTCACTTGCAGAGGAACATGTTACGATGATGAATTATATCCCTGCGGCTAATAGAGCACTGCTGGTAAATGCTTTTTGATCGCTGTTCACAGAAGACTAAACATGCTTGGCTTGCTGGCTGGCCTCTTCAATCTAGCATTTACAGTGAATGCGCAAGTCACACTGTGCAACTTGACATGAGCTTTATATTTCGGAGACAGATGGAGCTTTGCACACCAATGGCCAGGGCCCGTGTGATGTCCCAGAAGGCAGTGCAGGCAGGGGGTCATACCAGGTTAGAGGCTTGTGTCTGACTATCAAACAGTTCTTCGCTCTGCTGATCAAGAGGTTGCATCACGCCACACGCTCTTACAAAGACTTCTTCGCCCAGGTAACCTCACTATTTATTTATGAAGCCATAATCTTAATCCAATGCAGCACTGTCAGTAACATTACCAGCATTTTATGCTTTAAGTGGTAGTTGTGAAAGATCTAAATCTGAAATTGAGGCTGGTTACAGTGAAACAACAGAAATTCTTGTCTTAGTTATAGTTGAATTACAAGCTGTATCTAGGCCTTGATCATCTGAGTGTTACATATTCTGTCTGTTTTTTGAGTGCAAATATGTTTCTGTCTTTTGTAGATTGTGCTGCCAGCCAGTTTTGTTTTCCTGGCACTGACATTCACTCTGATTTTTGCCACCTTTCGGAGAGTATCCAAGTCTGACTCTCAGTCCCTGGATGTATGGGAGACAGTACACCTTCTTCAGGTGAACATAACGGACATTTTCACCTAACATTATTTAGCTGTTATGAGAAAACTTTCCAATTTAATGAGATTAGTACTTCAAATACCTAAAAAGTCTTGGTAACATTATTTAAAGGAGTCTATATAAGACTGTCATGACACTGTAATAACCATACATGAAACCTGTCATGAATATCACAGAGTCTTCATGAAAGTTTATGTAATTAAGAGTCATTTGGTAAATTATGTCATTTTTTATGAAAAGTTGACGTTGTTTGAGATGTCTTTCTTTTGAAAACTTGACATTAACCAAGCTATTATAAACATAGTTGGCCTAATTATCAAAATTAAACTATTTAGCTTTAAGGGTTAACACCACATTATACTGTCATGGCTGTCATGATACCATTATAAGTGTGTCATGAATATTTTCCTTGCTCTCAACTACAGTGATATATTTTGGATTTGTCATAAAAATGTCATTAAGTGTTATTACGCTGTCAAATGCTTGTATGACAATGTCATGATTAATTACCATGACCTCAACAGTTGAGTTTCAACTAAAGTGGTACCATTTGGACTTATCATAAAGATATCATTAAATGTTATAAGGCTGGTTTGATGACAGAGTATAGTACCAAGGTGATATACAGAGTTTCCTAATGGACAGATGGGTAGCGTTGCTAAATTAGGCTAACCCCCTAACCGCTGCTATCTGAGTTTAGCTAGTAATTAACCATGCAGCCATGGCATGTTTATGACAGGTTATGTTGCCTTGGTTAATATAAAGTTGTCATAACAATGACATTAATGTCTCATTACTGTCAAGGTGTCATAACAAAATCATCTCAATCAATGTCAACTTTGCATTAAAAAAGACATAACTGACCAAATGACACTGTCACAATGATGACAGTCATGGTTATTATGGTGTCATGTCATTCTTATACACACCCTTCAAATAAAGTGTTACTAAAGTCTCTAAATAAAATGTTTGATTCTGGCGTATCAATGTGTATTTTATTATTTTGTCATTTGCAGTAATGAGCGTCCTATGGATGCTCAGATGAGATACTTTGGTGAAGTGCTGTTGGACAAGCCTGGCTTTGGGACTCGCTGCATGGTGGATGAACCTCTAGAGTGAGTCACCTTAACAGATTTATATAAGTTTCTTTTCTAAACTCCTTTGTGCTGTTTCGTTTGACTACATGGGTCTCTATCTCCCACTGGTCTAGAGATTTCCCGTGTAACAACATCACCACAGAGTGGGAGATGCCCCTGGTTAACCCCGTCCTGATCGATAAGCTGGCTGGCCCAGAGTGGCACTCTCTTAGACCGTCTCCAGACTGTCAGTGCAGCACACCCAGGAAACTCACCATGCTCCCCGTGTGTCCCGAGGGAGCTGGAGGCCTGCCTCCTCCACAGGTAGCTGGTTGGGTCGCACAAAATCTACCCTCTGAATACACAGACACTATTATGTATTGTGTATTGACTACTGTATTACGTCCACTTATTCAACTGAACTCACACACATTAGGAGGTGCACCCCTGCTGACTAGTGCCTCAAACTAAATGTACACTCTGTGCTGTTTTGTGTATCAGAGGATTCAGGCAACAGGAGATGTTCTCATGGACCTGACAGGGAGGAACATCTCTGACTACCTGGTGAAGACCTACCCCAGCCTCATCAGAACCAGGTATAAGATCACACTCCTCTACTAGTTCAGAAAGAAGAATGTAATTACTTGTCCAAAAGTCAAAAACTATGGAAGCCCTGAGAGGCAAGTGAGAAGAAAAAAACCTGGTGATCCATTTTTTTCATTTTTTCTCTCCTGTGTTTATGGCTTAAGAACAGGTGAAAAACGTTTTAAAAGGAGTTAGTTTTTTTCATCTGTGATTACAGGTTATAAATAATTTGGCAGGTGATTGTTTCGTTTATTTTTTGCCAGGATAATTTCTCTTAGTGCACCGCTACCCCGTGTTGTAAATAGGGCTTAAAGCATTTATGTTTTCCTCCAGTTTTGATAGTGGTGAACCTCAGCCTCCCTGTGGCTGAATTGAGTATTACAACAACAAACACTTGAACAAAACATCCTGATATAAAATTAAATAAATAAGTAATTCAGTTAAAAAAAACAGAAGAGAAAACCATGTAGAACAGACTTACAAAAAGGATCACCAGAATGATTTTTTCTCACTTGCTTCTCAGAGCTTGAATGCAAACTGAGATGATATAGATGATATAGAATATAGATTTGTTCTTCTAGATTCCATTGTATGCACACAAAGTACAAAACTGTTAATTTTACTTGTAGAAAATACTAAAATGTTTGCTCTTTTTCCAGCTTGAAGAGCAAATACTGGGTGAATGAACAAAGGTAATTTAAAATTTTTGTCCAACTGCTTCATTGTCATATTTGTGTTAGATCCAATAAGGGCTCTTCAATATTTATTTTGAATGATATTACATGAACAGATGTAGTGGCACAGTTTGTCACAGTTTCTCTGTGTTGTCCAGGTATGGAGGTATATCAGTGGGTGGGCAGCTTCCTCTTTTAGAGCTGCAGCCAAAGACTGTCCAGGATGTGGCAGCACAGCTAGGACGACTGCTCAATGTTACAGCGGTATGGCTTTAAAACTCAACATTATGTGTTTGCATATGTTTGTGTGGATCTTAACTGTTGCTTCTGTGTGTTCATCAACTTACTCCTCAGTGATTTATTTTGTAATAGGCCCTTGAATTTTTGATTACAGGGCAAATACTCCAAACAGACGCTGAAGGACATAGGGACGTTCTTCAAGTACATGGAGACTCAAAATAATGTCAAGGTCAGTCCAGACTTTCCTCAGTTTGCCTCATTGTGTAACACTGTAATAGACAGTGCATCATTTTTATCACAAACAAGTAAATGCTGTTATTTATGGATAAAACACCATTGTTATTATCTAATAAACTAATTATAAATCAGCAATTTTCAAAGTACATCGTCCACTGTCTCTCCACAGGTGTGGTACAACAATAAGGGTTGGCATGCCATGGTGTCTTTCATGAACGTGGCCAACAACGCCATCCTCCGTGCGAACCTGCCCAGAGGAGCAAACCTGGACGAATATGGAATCACTGCCATCAACCATCCTCTGAACCTCACCAAAGAACAGCTCTCTGAGATCACTGTGTGAGTGGCCGATGGCTGGACATGTGTCCAATTGCATTCCAAAGTAAAACTGAATAACATAATTGCAGTTACTGAAATTTAAATGGGCTTGCAACTCACTACTTTTGTTTTGCCTGAAAATTGTGGATAGCAGAAAAAAGTAGCCGTAGCCTATTCCCTTGATTTTCCGGTTTATGATCTAACATCACTCAACCTTATGGTGGTGTTAGACAGTTCAGGCAGTGTAAGCTTGCTTTTCCTCATAGTCACTGTAATGTAAACTGAAGAAACTTGGGTTGATCAAATATAATTATTTCTTAACTACTGTAGCAACACTTAAAATTATAAAGCGGTGTTGTGATAAGAATAAGAGAATTTAAGCAGACATTTAAAAGTATTTAAACTGGATGTTTGAGTTGAATGTTTTTGTGCAGAATTACACCTCAACAAAGGACTTGAGCAAACTGGCTCTTGTTTTTAGATATTATAACATTTACTTTTGATATTTTAGCTGATGATGTTCCTCTGTCCTCTCCCCAGCTTGACCACCTCAGTGGACGCAGTGGTCGCCATCTGTGTCATCTTTGCCATGTCCTTCGTCCCGGCCAGCTTCGTCCTCTATTTGATCCAGGAGAGGGTCACTCAGGCCAAACACCTGCAGTTTGTCAGTGGTGTCAGTCCACTGGTCTACTGGATGGCCAACTTTCTGTGGGACATGGTACATTGACCTTGTTACCTAATAAGATGTGTAGCCTGGCAAATGTCAATAAGAGTCAATAGCATGTAATAATGATTTTATTTATAAGAACAGGCAGGGTAAAGACACCTAAATGTCAACAGGTTTTCTTCTCTTTGCTCATGAAATATTTGTGTGGCCAGTAGTGTTTACTGTGACTTTGTTCTTCCCCCAGGTGAATTACTCCATCAGTGCAGCGATGGTGGTGAAATTTTCATGTTTTTTGATAAGAAGTGCTACACCTCACCAACCAACCTCCAACCACTCATCGCCCTGCTTATGCTTTATGGGTAGGTTTTTGTCTTTTTCAAGCTCTAACTGTATTTTTCTTGCCTTTTAAAACAATAAATGATTTAAAGGCCAAACAAAAAAGCTCAATCAAAATTGTCCTGCTATAGTTCCACTGTTATAATCATATTCTTAATATTTGTTAATATTTGAATTAACACTGCCAGTAACTTATATCTTGGGCCGATATTCAGTATTTTTATCTTCCTGTAGCAAATCAATGTAATTGAACCCTCCAAGTTCCAGCATTTCCTCTGTTAGCTTTACTGGGTCTGTATTTTCATGAAATATTGACAAAACCAAGAACAAATTATCTCTTAGTCAGAAGGAAATTTAAAACCTAATGCTTGGATTGATTCCACAACAACAGGGTAATTCAGGATTCTTTACCCTGTTTCTCTCTTTCTTTCTGTTCTCGCAATAATCAATCGTGTGGCTGTCTGGATCAGATTTGACTTTCTTGGACTCATGGGTAGATTTTCAGATACCTCCTGTTGCAGATATTTTTTTTATCACCCACACTAAATTAGAGCTGCTGTCATCGCCAGATTGTTGTTTCACTCCTGTGGGTCAAGTTTATTCCACAGCTCATGCTCACTGTGAAACACCCAGCCAAATTCCTGTGACAGTCAAAATATCAGCAATGAAATATTTTTTATAAAACATATCACTGTGCCGTGCAAATACAAACTCCTCAACTTTGATTGTCTTGATTGATACATGATGCAGTGTAGAGGTTAGTTGATGCTGCCAATCTCCTGTTATTTTTTATATTGTGATTATACTGTTTCCTAATTAAGGCATATGGAGGCCTTGAGAGACAAGTGAGAGTTCATTATTGTTTTTCTATCTGTGAAACAGGTGAACACAAAGTTGTGGCAGGTGAAAAAATATTGTGTTGTAATACTCAGTTTGGCCACAAGAGGCTGAAGTGCATTTTTTCACCTGGAAACAAAAAAGAAAATTAGAAAAATGATCTGACTAGCTCAGACTAGTCTGACAGGCATGAACTGATGAAGCTTCTTGGATGAGAGGCTAAACGTCTTTAAAAAAAAAAAAAGACATTTAAAGAAGTCCAGTTGCTTTCGACTTAATCTTTCCTGAGATTATATGGAACTTAGAAAGATAATCCTGTAAAAACCCTTATTTCACTTGTTCATAAATCATTTTTCATTCATTCATTCAACCTTTTAATCTTGAGGAATCACTGAGAAAGTGCTCAGAGAGTTTGAACAGAAAAATACAACAAGAAAACAAAAAAATAGCACAAACAACACAGACAACAACAGATTCCCAAACAGTTAAAAAAACATTCAAGAACAGAATAATTTATAATCATATTTTCAAATTAACCAATGGGTACAAATGTGTCTATCATAGACACAAAAGAGAAAATATAGATAAGTGTTAGAAAATGGATCACCAGATTTTTTTTCTCACTTGCCTCTCGGAGCTTCTGTAAAGGTGGGGACAACTTATTAAAGTTTGACATTTAGCACCTTTGATTGTCTATAAAATATATAACTGTTGTACAGAATACTGGGGGTCAATTTCTAATCCAAAATGACACAAATTCCCACGTCTCAGTTCTTTCACCTTCATCACTAATGTATATTTAAAAAGTTGATTAGCAGGCAGAGCTTGGTTTGCCTAATAGTACATTTTTGGTGTCTGGTGTTTTTAAAAAAAAATCTCTTTCTCTTTCTCTTTTAGCTGGTCTGTGACACCCATGATGTACCCCATGTCCTTCATATTCAGTGTCCCCAGCACAGCCTACGTCTCCTTGTCATGTATCAACCTCTTCATTGGCATCAACAGCAGCGCCATCACCTTCATCCTGGACCTATTCGAGGGCACCACAGTAAGGCCGCAGGGATTTGTCTCCGTCATTTCCATCCTCCATGCTTTCACATAAGCCTAATTTGTGCGTATTGGATTGCTGTCCAGGCTCTGTACAAGCTCAACCAGCTGTTGAAGACCATGCTGCTTGTCTTCCCTCATTACTGCCTGGGCCGAGGTCTCATAGACATGGCCATGAACCAGGCGGTGACTGATATCTACGCTCGCTTTGGTAACACAAAACACACACACATACTCATGTTCCTCACACTTCCATAGGAAAATAGTTGTAGCAACAAAAGCCTCCAACTGTCAGCCACCACCTCAACACTCTGACTGAATGTTGGGTCATTTCCTGAATTAGAAATCTGATAAGTTACATGTGTTGTCCTCGCCTGAGCCAACTGTTATGCTTTAACACACTCTACACCCCTGATGCACCAAATGCTCTGCACCAGATTCTGTAGTAGTGAAAAATATACTCGGGAAGTTGAAAGCGCCAAACCGAAAATATTACTATGTATTATACTATATATAATACACCCAGCTAGAAATTATAAGTTCCCAGTTTTGAATGTCCCCATGGTGTAAAGATGTCACCTTGTAAAGCAGTAACCTTAAATGTTAATTCGAGACAGCTCCAGCTCAAAATGTATAGTTCCAGCAATGTTCTGAGAATGTCTCCAGTAGTGTAAAAGACATCTGATGGTCTGGTGTGGAATTTTTTGAGAGACATGGGAAAATTATTTGACAGAATTTCAGGGAACATTTAGGACATTCTGGGAATGTTTAGGAGCCAGAAATTGTATGTTCCCATGTTCTTTGAATGTCCCCACTGGTGTAAAGGATGTCACCTTGTAAAGTTCCCAGAAATCTTTAAGGGTAGTGGGATATTCCAGGGAATGTTCATGATGTTCTGGGAACATTTAGGAGACCAGCTCGAAATTATATGTTCCCACAATATTCTGAGACTGTTTGTGCTGGTGGAAAAGACGTGGCCTTATAACATTCTTAGAATGTTCTTGGACTTTGACAATGTGGCGTTCTTTCAAGGGTATGGGGACGTTATTTAGCAAACTTTCAGAGAATATTCAGGATGTTCTTGGAATGTTTTAGAGACCATTACTATGGCCATTACCTCTAGTAGTCTACACTATAGTCCCACAACTCCCATTCTAAGCCAGGCCTCGTCAGGGGAACTGACAGGAGAATTAACCTAACATACATGTTTTTGATGGCAGGGGAAACCAGAAACCAACATTGAATGTTGTAATATGACCAACATAGAACCATATGGAATGTTCCTTTTACATCCCAAATGTCCTCTTCGTAATGCTGCAATGCCTATAAAATAACCAAAATGGAATGTAACCAACTACTGAGGAATGTCCTCAATGTTATAAAAAAGTTTGGGACATTCATCACATTAATGTTATGCCAGGTCCCTGGAACATCCTCTCCTACATGGGCAATAATAATCCCTGATTTTACAGAAAAAATTTGTTCAAGATAAATTCAGCTTGTAACTTGAAAACTTCCTTATGTCAAGGAAAAAAACAACTTTTAAAAAAGTGTGAAAGTGTGATTGAAAATGTCTCATGTTTATGTATTCCTTCAGGTGAGGACTACAGTCCAGACCCCTACAACTGGGACTTTATTGGGAAGAACCTGTTCTTCATGGCTGTGGAGGGATTCGTCTATTTCATCCTTAATGTTCTCTTCCAGTATCGCTTCTTCCTGGATCACTGGTAAGTGTAGGAGAGCTTGAATTAGAAAACCAAATCTGCCAGATGTACTTTAGTAATTGCTCTTTGAAAATTACAGTGTGTGTAATAAAATGCAGGGATCTGAAATGTGATGTGACTAGAAGTTGATTTGCTGAGCAGTTAATTTTTCCATTGGCAGGATACCAGATTGCCCAAAGCCTCCGCTTTTGGACGAAGATGTAGATGTGGCAGAGGAAAGAGAGCGAATCTATAAGAGTGAAAAAACGAATGACATTTTACGTATACGAGACCTGTCCAAGGTGAGACACTTTTCATTTTAAAATATGAACAATCATAGACAAGACAAACGATTGAAAACTCAAAAATATACCTCCTTTTTTGTCCTTATTTTGTTCTCATCTTTCCTTGCCAGACCTACACTGGTACAATCATTCCTGCAGTGGACCGAATCTGTGTCGGAGTATCACCTGGAGAGGTTTGTGTGGTTAGAACTGATACAATTTACTCCACAAAGGACACACTCTGGTCACTTTTATTGTTTATCTATCATTTTGTATCCTACCATCCTCTGCAGTGCTTTGGTCTGCTGGGGGTTAATGGAGCAGGGAAGACCACAACGTTTAAGATGTTGACCGGAGACATTGACGTCACCACAGGAGAGGCCTCAGTCGCTGGTCACAGGTCAGTATAAATTATTTTTACAAACAGGAAGTAACCAGTATAGACTTTGATATAAATGTTGAGGCTCTCTCATTGTGATTTCCCCTCAATCTTCAGCATTTTGACCAACATCCTGGATGTCCACCAGAACATGGGTTACTGCCCACAGTTTGATGCAATAGATGAGCTGCTGACAGGCAGAGAACATCTACACCTCTACGCCCGCCTCCGTGGAGTTCCAGAGGCTGAGATCAGCAGGGTGAGATGCAGCTTTTGCCAGGAAATAAATCACTTTAAACACTTCCCCTATACATCACCGTGTGTCCTGTACACATCACTGTGTACTTTATGATCTGGTTTCCTGGCCGTCATTAAGTCAAAGGAGACAGCAGCGTTGGTATATTTGGTATATTTACACACACTACAGCTTAATGACTTTGTCTCCCTGGAAGAGTTCAAAGCTCTGATAAAAAACTGTGTAACCAAAGAGTGCAACTGTTATTCATACACTGGATTTTGTATTAAGTAGCTGTTGCCCTGGTCTGTTTTTGACATGCTCTATAATTTTTGTAATGGTGTGCTATCTTGGGCATGTCTGCCTCGAAAAAGAGGATTTAATCTCAAGGGACATTTGAGTCTAACACAGCGTAATTTAAATAAAATGTAAAGAGCACTGTAAGATGATAAATATGATAAGTGCATCTTATATAGTGCACATAATGTTTGTGTCTAATATTAATGCAATCTACAAGCCTAATTTATTAACCCAAGTGTCCACTGGGCACCCAGCCACCTCTTGTGGGATTATTATATTAAAAAAAATGAAGATGAATGAAACTGATATTTTCATATTAATTGCAAGCACAATAAAGTAGCACTGCTCTTTACTGTAAGTATTAAGGAAAAAACAGCCAGTAGACTAAAGAGAGGAGCATAGTGGAGCATTAAAGGCAGAAGCAGAGAGGGGCACCAGCACAGAAGGGCTGGCAGCAAAAGGGATTTTACCCTCTAAAAAAGGTAAACTAAAAAGAATCAATATTAGTTTTAGGCTATATTTAGAATAGTTTCACCACTTTACTTAGACTAGAATAAATCTTTATTGCCCACTGGGGTTGAAACAGTCAACACTGACACACTGAAACAGTTGGGAGTTGCTAGTCTACCACTACCCCGATCTATTAGTACGTTCTGTGTTTGTGTGACTTTGGTGTTTTAAAAGGATAGTTCAGATTCACTTAAGTCACACAATAACGCAAACAAACTAAACAGATTGCGGCCACGATAGACCTACAGCTTCCCTGTTCTGTGAGGTAAAATTACTGATTTTGCTTATGGAGTCTGGTTGGTTTGGAGAGAGCGATGTTTGGTTTAATATAACACCGAGTTTCCAGTCAGAAAGGACTGTTGACGGCAAAGTAAAGCAGTGAAAATATTCCAAATATAGGTACACTTGATGCTGATATTTTTAGTTGGACTTTTTTATGTGGTTAAAATACCTTTTGTTTCTGACCCTCTCCACAACAGTTCATTGCTTAGCTTCTGTACTGGTGCTCTTCTCTGCTTCTCTAAACTGGGGGTGTGTCAACCAGCATCTACTGTAGCTAATACACTGACCATTGATGAGTACTTTATACATCCCCCATTTCAAATAATCTAAACTTTAAAGCAACAATATTTTTTTTTAGTAATGCCCAAACAGAACCACAGTTGAAGACAACACTAAATACAAATATTTGGCAAGCTTGTTCCTCATAATACAAATGTAAACATGTCACAAGACATCACAAATAAATCCTGCTGTTCAAAGAAACCCTGCGTATTTGAAAACTACAAACTGTACCGTGTCATCTCAATCTGTGTCCTGCCAAAGTTTGCTTCTGTATCAAGTATACAGCTTTACTTTATTGAGGGTTGGCTGAATTGTAACATGAGGCACTGATCCTCCCTGTGCTCAGGTGGCAGAGTGGGCTATCCAGAAGCTGGGCCTGTCAGAGGACGCTGGCCGCAGCGCTGGGACCTACAGTGGAGGTAACAGGAGGAAACTCTCCACAGCCATCGCCATGATCGGCTGCCCTGCGCTGGTGCTGCTGGTGAGGCTAGAGTGTTTGGAATATGGTTATATGAGCATAGTTACATGTTTCTGTGTATATAACAATGCATTTGTTCTTACCATTACTGTACATCAGGATGAGCCCACAACAGGTATGGACCCCTCTTCCAGACGCTTCCTGTGGAACTCCATCATGAGTGTTATTCAAGACAGACGAGCTGTGGTCCTCACCTCACACAGGTAAACTATCTTACTGCGTGTCTACATACATGAATATTTATGAGCACAGATTTTACTTATAATTTTGCCATCTGTCTTTACAGTATGGAGGAATGTGAAGCGCTGTGTACCCGCTTAGCAATTATGGTTAATGGATCCTTTAAGTGTCTGGGAACCATTCAGCATCTCAAATACAAGTGAGCCATTTTCATTAATCCCATATGGCATATCAAATTTGAAAATGTTTTAATTTCTCCAAAAATTCACCCAACAGTGAATCCAAAATCCATTTGATCTTTGATTTTGCTTTGCCTTCTATCAATGTGAACGTAGGTTTGGTGACGGCTACGTGGTGACGATGAAGATCAGGGCAGCTAAGCCGGGCTGTGCCCCTGACTTGAACCCTGCTGAAGCCTTCATGGAAAGCACCTTCCCCGGCTGCATCCAGAGAGAGAAACATTACAACACTCTGCAGTACAAGATATCCTCCTCCTCCCTGGCGAGGATATTTCAGATGGTCCTGGCTAACAAAGACAAGCTCAACATAGAGGACTACTCCGTGTCACAGACCACTCTTGATCAGGTAATGGGAATTTAACAGAGGTGTACAATTTTCATTTAGTTTCAGATTATTTGATGTGGGGGTAGTAAGAGGTATTTATTGATAGTCAGTGAATCACCCACAGTAGATTCTGGTCGGCATGCCCCCAGTTAGGAGAGGAGAGAGGGGCACCATCATGGAAGCTAATTGCTGTGGACAGGGTCAGCAACAAAAGCTACTTAAGCCACTTAAAAAAGGTTCACCTAAAACCAAAACACATCAGTTTAATTTTACTTTATATCTAGAATGTTTTCACTGCTTTGCCTTGCTGTTTGACAGCCTTTGCTGACAGGAAACCACTGTCAGTTCATAGCTTAGTCTGTGCTGGTACTCCTCTCTGCCCCTCCAAACTGGGGGAGTGCCGACCCGCCTGACATCTATTGTCGCCAATACACTTAACATTTATAAGTACCTCATACAACCCCACATCAAATAATCCCAAGTATTCCTTCAAATTGTCCAAGCTATACCTCATGTTCAGTGCTAATTAGCAAATGCTACCATGCTAATACACTAAACCAAGACAGTGTCATCTGTCTTTCATGGAGTGTCACCTTCGAGTTCGAGACAGATATTTTGGTTCAGAAGACAACAGGTTGATCCTAATATTTCTTTGTTCTCGCAGGTTTTTGTGAATTTCGCCAAGCAACAGTCGAAGAGGACGACACTATTGTGCTGCATCCAAAAGCTGCTGGGGCACAGCGATATATTGAAACTGCACCCATCAAGCTTTTGGGGAAGTGAAGTTACTTTAGTGAGCTCAACTGGAAGACTGGAGGGTCTTTTGCCTCCATTTCAGGGGCCGCCGTGTTCAAAGAATGCGGCCTATGGACGTGGGTGTGCTTCGGAGGAGTGACGGCTTGTTGGCAAATTGAACCTCCTCTTCACCAGACACAAGATTTTCAATAGTGTCTCTTGGTTGTTAGAGACAAGCAACTAGTGCGTGATCACTTTTGGATACTAAAAACACAGAGGATAACCCAGTTAATTCTTCCAAATTGAGCAAAAGAAGTCTTTGTGATTCCTCGAGGATCCATTGTGTGGTGTCAGGCCTTGAAATGCAGTGCGTGAAGGAGGCAGCCGCTTAAACGGGACAAGACATGTCACGTTTGACTGATGATTTGACATGTGGCAACGCTGCACATGCTCTATTTTGCTTTTCCCGGTAAACAGTGGTGGTTAGTGGGCTTTGAATTTGGAAAGTGTGGAGCGTTTATGTGCCGTTCTGCTCACCTTGTAGGCCTTGCAAACTAAATGAAACAGAGCTTTAGATTTATGACAAGGACCATGACTTTGATTGATGATATGTCAAAAAGATTCAACATCAGGTTGTGTAGGGAGCTTGATGTGAATTGTGAGGAAAGCTTAGGCCCTGTGTATTTTTTGCTTCAGATGCCAAGCAATATAATCTTTTTTTTGCCTTCTTTAGACATGTGAAATAAGCACTCAGAGAAGCATAGTCTTACAGCACTTTATTGATGCAGCTTTAATTGAAGCATCATAGCATTTACCAAGATGTTTGGCAATCTGCTGAAACAATCTGCTAGTGCAATACAGCTAATTGTTTTTACAAAATACTCGTGCTGCTATGAAATTCATTTCGATATCATGATGTTTTTATGAGACCAATGTCTTGTCCAATCTTTGCCCTTTATCATTTGTGCAACTTTGGTTAACTGTCGCAAACCACCAGCACCTGGTGTCATTAGAGGAAGCTGGCACAATGTCACAAACATGATGTTTCTGAGAGGAACATCATGTCAAATAAAGTAACTTTTTCCTTAAGACGTGGACCTTTTTTTTCCTCGGACATCCTGTTTGATTTGTTTTACACTAGACTTGCTTGAGATTACTCATATTCACATTTATAGAAAACACTTTCTAACATTTTAATAAAACCTGAGATTTGACAGCAAGAGTTTGAGTACAACAGCAGTTATCATTGACTACCTGATATGTAGGTCCCCTTCACATTAAAGGGATAGTTCAGATATTTTAAAGTAGGGTTGTATGAGGTACTTTTCCTTACTCTGTATTACCTACAGTAGATGGTGGTTAGCATGCACCCAATTTGGAGAAGCAGCAGGAGTACCAGTGTAGGAAGCTAAGCAATGTACTGCTGTGGACAGGATTAGCAGCAAAACATACTTTAGCCCCCTATAAAAGACCCACCTAAAAAAAAATCAGTATCAGTTTAAGTGTATGGTACATTAAGAAATGGTTTATCTTGCCATCAGAAAGCCTTTTCCAACAGGAAACCTCTATTATATGAGCCAAATATCGCTCTCTCCAGAGCCAGCAAACTCCTTTGGCAAAAACAGTGATTTTACCTTGTAGAACACAGGAGTTGCTGGTCTACTGCTGCCTCTATTGGTTAGTTTGTTTGTATTATTGTTTCACACTGGTGAATCTGAACTAGCCCTATAAAACACAGAATTCACACAAAAAAACAAACAAACTGATCGAGGCGGCAGCATACATGCTCTACAAGATAAAATTACAGTTTTTTCCAAAGGGGTCTGGTGGCTTTGGAGGGAGCCATATTGCCTTACATAACAGCGGTTTCCTGTCAAAAAAGGCTGCCTAATGGCAGGGTAAAGCGATGGAAATATTCTAATTCTTTCGATCCCCACACCGAAGAGCACCAGAAGCACACTTTTTCTACACCCAGCAGCACTCCATGCACCACGTGTTGTGCTGAATATTCTAATTCTATTCTACCGTAAAACTGATACTGAGTTTTTTTTTAATTTTCAAGCTAAAATATGTTTTGCTGACTGAGCCTGTCCACACTCTAGGTAAAACACTGAGTATGGATAGGTGCTTCATAAAACCTCACTTCAATCCAAACTATCCCTTCTACAGTACGGTTTCCATTTCTCTGAGGAAAACAACACACAGACACACAGTACAGTGGAGAGGCTTATTAGAATAATTAGATGTCTGCTTTATCAGCGTTCCTGCTGAGAGCATGAAAGTTATGTTGCACATGAATTTTTATTCTGTTAATTTGCTTCCACAGGCACTTTAATATGAGCTAGAGAATGTTTTATTTCTTTGACTTAACCTGAAAACTTTATTAGTGCTACAGGCATTCATCATTGAAAGAGGTAACACAACATGTGGGCAAGCCAGCTTACTGTGAGAGCTACTCATTGAATAGGGGCTGCTAAAATGCTAAAGTGCCATTTTTCAACCTTTCGTGAAGTCTGAAAGAGCCAAATACCAAAAATATCCATGTGTAATAAATGTTAACGCAGCATACAGAATATGATGGCAATGAAGATTTATCTCATCTCATTACTAACTTAATATCACAATGCCAAATAAAACTCAGAGGGTTGAAACTGAACAGACAATTAAAATGTTCCAAGCTATTTTTTAAAAGGCTCAGTGTATTGCCATAATATTATTGCTCCTATTCCCACTCCTCTCAGTTCATTTATGATATAAAAACTTGCATAATGCTGGACTTAACAGCAGCAAATATCTTTGTTTAGTGAAAAACACTTGTTTGGACTGAATAAACACTCCTTATATGCTATAATAGTTCATGTCACTCTCAGAGAATCAGGGGGATGATGGCCATCCGGAGGCTGGGATAGTCCTTGAACTCCCTGCTGTAGGCTCTGTGCTTCCCTTTGGCCCAGATGGTCATCTGAATGAATCCCAATAATGTATACAATGCCACTGGAATAGACAATACAAATATTAGAACATGCAAATTTTAGTATAGGTATTATTATTGGTGCAGTAAGTGGATTTATTTCCCGCAAAACATAATGTAATGTACATACCTGGCAGACACTGGGTCATAATGGAAAAGCTCACCCAAGCTCCAACCTACAGTGAGTGTCAAATATGCGGCATAGAGAGAGGTAAATATACATGTGTGATATTCAGTCCCTGATGAATTACTATAAATGCTTTCTGTTACCTCATATGTATAATTTGGACAGGATACAAAGAAAAATAGCCATGTGAAGGGATTCTTGGTTGGCATGGGAAACCTTCTGCTCCTGGATCCTAAGAGTTTTGTGGAGAAAAAGATTAAGTTTAAACACTTAAAACTAAATTTTATTGAAATAATTTAATGTTACTTTTATGTAGTGGAAAATATACTGTCATCCATGTTTCCATGGTGGATACCAAACTAAAATACTGTTAGCATGGAGTTTTAAATGTCTGGTAACACTTTATTTGAAGGGATGTGTGTAAGACTGTAATTACACTGTCATAACCATGACATTACATGAGTATTTATGCATTCTTATGACTGTTGTCATTAAGTTTCATTTGATCATTATGTAATTTAAATGCAAAGTTGACATTATTTGAGATTGACAGGTTGATATTGTTATGACAAGTTGACATTAGCCAAGACAACCTAACCTGCTAATGTTATGACTGTGTAATAACAGTTGTATGCACAACCCTTCAAATAAAGTGTTACCCTAAGGTTTTAGTTGAATTAGTGGTTTTAGCATATAGATCTCACACAAAATTTTAGTTTATGAATTGGACAGTGTCTTGAAAACTTAAGTAAAAAGAATAAAGCTCAACAACTCACCTTCTCCTCTGAGATTATTAAGAGTCAAGTGAATGGAAAAGTTGCCCAGTTCACACATCTGGAGCGAAAATAAACATTTCACACCTGACTGTCACTCATACATACATGTACACTGTATTTGTGTTGGTCCTGAGTGAATACCAGAGTGAATATATACGTACCACAAATATGACTAATGCATAGTTAACTTGCAGATCTCCATATGCTGTGAAGAGAGATAGGCTGATGTTGAAAGGCTGCAGAAAATAGAGAAAAAGAACACTGTATGTTTGTGTGTGTGTGTGTGTGTGTGTGTGTGTGTGTGTGTGTTGTGTGTGTGTGTGTGTGTGTGTGTGTGTGTGTGTGTGTGGGCTGACTCACATGGAGGTGTATAAAGAGGGTGGTTGATATAGTAGGCCAACCAAGCTGAGAAGCCCCAGTAATAGGCACAATTCTGAGAGAGGAAACAAAAAACACAGATGCATGAATGAAAATGAACGTCAATGTAGACTTGTTTCAATGTGCCAGTCTGGCTGCTTACACCCTGGGTGTACTATTCAGCCTAGCATGGCAGAGACAGGCACCCAGGTATCTGTAACCAACAATCCTATTTGCACATGGCAGAGACAAACCATGATGTCTTCTGAAACCTAACCAAGAAGTTTTGTTTCCTAAATCTAACCAGGTATTTTTGTTGCCTGAAACTTACAAAGGTTCCTAATGCTAACCAGTTAGGTGTTGACTAAAGCCAACTAATTTCCCCAGAGCCAGCCAGGTATGTTTGTTGCCCAAGTTTCCTAATGCTAACCAAGTAGTTTTGTCTCTTAAAGCACCAACAATGCTATTTGCACATGGCAGAGACAAACCATGATATTTAGCTTATTTACCTTGGATACTTTGTTGCTCTGTATAGCTAATCTGGAGCCTGGTGTAGGCTACATAGCCGAATAGCTGCTGTATGACTATTCTGTGACCGAGCTGATGAACTGGATGATTGAAATGTAAATTTATTGCTTACTCTGATTCCATTTCTATATTTGAACCACTAAAGTACACATCATACAGACCTATAAAGCTTCCTCTCCTCATCAAGACACAGCGCTCTGAGACTGCTGTAAGGAGCATTCTGTATCAGAGGGAGTCCGCAGGCTAAAATCAGTACCACAACAGCTGGCATGGGACGGAGAAAAAGAGGCCACATATTATAACAGAGGTGAGCAGATTATCAGAGGCTCTTCTTTTCAAGGGTAGTCATGTTCTCACCCTGACTATCGTCCTGAGAGGCATGGTCCCATGGGAGAAACGATGCACAAAGATAGTCTCTATCAACCTCTTGACATAGTGGAAGGTATGACAGGCACAGGCTAGTCTGAGAGACAGAGAGGAGGGATGAGGTCAGAGGTGCAAATATGTACATGTAACATATAAACACCGAGGTGCCTATCCTCATAGCATACAAATTCATCACACTATTTTTGCAGCAGGTTTAAAATATGAGATGAGACAAGATTAAATTTAAATGATCCCTGTGTGCCAAATTGGGTCACTGCAGCAACAAAACTTTTAGGATTCAGCAGAGAAAGTGCGATACACTGTAAATAATAGAACAAACCGGGATAATATAAACATATGCAACTAGCTGCAACACAATATGAAGAAGAATTGCATAAATGACTCAGGAGTTATGATAGCGTGTAAAATATTAAAAAACAGACACACAAAAACAGATGACATTAGTTAAAAGCTCTATTTGTAGGGTTTGAACATTTCCTTCAGGTACTACAATAAAATGACAGCCACCGAGGGGAGAGACTGTGGATCGATAAGCAGATCAACATGAATAAAAGAAACTGTCCAAACCATCCATCATAGCAACATAAAATATCGATTTTATTTTCCAACAACAGTTATATTATCTCATGCCACAGCAGATGGTTCACTGACATGAGATAATGCAGTTAGCTTTCAGATTATGATTTAATTTTACAGACACTGACTTTTAATCCATTATAGAGGTAATTCCATACGTAGTGAGGCATAGAATGTCAGTTAAAAAGTTTGTTTATCAACTTGTAAATTATGAAAGCAAAGTTCAGCACTGTGGGAAGTGTGCTTACTAGGATTCTCTTTCTTCATGAGAATTAGATAAAAAAAATTGGTACCACTCTCATGTTTGTATGGTAAATACGAAGCACCAGCCAGTTAGCTTAGCTTAGCATAAACACTAGAAAGAGAGTGAGACATCTAATCCTTCTCTGTCAAAAGGCAGAACAAATCTGCCTACCAGCACCTTTAAAGCTCACTAAATAACACGTTATCTCATGTATGCCTATTAAATTCGCACCAAAACCCCAGGTGTAAAAACAACGACTTGTGGCTTCATGGGGGTCATGATGTGCCAGACAAATAATTGGATAGCCAGGCTAACCAATTACCCTTGTTTCCAGTCTTTGTGCTAAGCTACAGTAAAGCTAATCAGCTGTTGGCAGCAGCTTCTTATTAACCGTAGAGACAGTACCTGACCCTGTTGTTATCTATTTATATTTTCCAAAATATAGTATTTAGTAGTAAGTAGTATTTAGTAGTAGTATTTAGTAATAAGCTATTTTTTCCAGAAATGAAATCAGACTAATGTCTGTGATCCTGCTGCATGTCTGCAGGTTACAACCCATAACCTGCCTCAACTAGTACTATAGTTGAAGTTTCTTTTCTCCACTTACGTGACAACAGGAAGAGGACTGGAGGTAAAGGCATATCTGTGTGAGTAAATGTACGGTACTCGAAAATAGAAGAGGAGGTAGGTGACGAGGGGCCCAATGCACTCTGCCAGAAACACCTGGACACAAGGAGAAAGAATAGACTGAATAATTTGTGATCTTGAATTAGTAATTTGTACAAAATCAGAGAACGGCATGCCCGTATCTCAAGATTATGAGTTAACAATTTCATTACCTAGAGCTTGCAAAGCTTGTTTTCCCATGATGACAGGTTAATTTTTCTCATTATCTCAAGGAAACAAAAGGCAGATTTCTCAAGAAAACAAGATCATTTATCACAAGACGACAACTTCATGAGATTCATAAGAGTGGACCATGAACACACTCTGCTCTGTGGGCTGAGTTTGAAGCAACACGAATGAAATGTTTAAGAATTTTTGCAGTTAGCTATAAGAATGTTTTCCCCAGTGATTTGATATGAGGGTATTTACATGATATTTTTTGTATGGGATAGACTGACATAAGTTGAAGCAAATGTGGTACTGTCCTGTAGGATACAGCCAAAAGAGATTTCATCGGCATAAGGGGAAAAAACCTTCCCACACTGGTGAGTGTTTAAACAGTATAATGAAGTACTGCATGTACATATGTAAGTAAAGTACAGTCTGATGTGTTAATCAATAATGGGTACTCCGCGATCTGAACAACCTTTGATTTCTCATTATAATGGGTTCATTATCTTGTTTTCTCAAGTTAATAAAGCTTGTTTTCTCAAAATAGCATAAAACCATTAAGAAAATAATTTCAAGCAAGGCTGTTGAGGACTTTTGTAAATTTGCGCACACAGATCATGCACAGTTTTTTGTCTCCAAGAAACCTCACATTTTATAATATATTCTTAAAAATAATATTGCAAAGGTGATATACAAACAAACAGAACAGATGTTTTACAAAGTATGAATATGAAGGAAACAATAGAAATAAAAACAGAAAATCTTGAACTCATTTTGAATCCTTTGTTTTATATTACAAACAAGAAGTCAGACAGATAAATTAAGTACCCAAATATTACATGAGCTGACAGATATTTTAGAGCCAGACACTGATATCTTTCTTAATATCTTTCTTCAGCTTTCTCAATATAATACATCAGCAATCTTTGAGTGTGCTCGATCTTACCATAGTCCAGCCTAACTGTGGACCAAGATCTCTGAAGTACATGGTGGCAGTGGTCCCAACTGGTAGATTCTGCAAGATTTCATCATCTCTGAGTGACTTTTCCTCTGATAAAGAAGAAAAAATATACTTTATGTCCATTGTAAGGTGAAAATAATTCTACTATCCAGTGGAAAACATTGTCTCTAGTTTATCAAGCTTCCTCGTGTTGAGAAGTGACCGTGTTGACAGAATTTGCAATAACAGCCATACTGATATGTAACTGTATGTAAGTCTAAACAGTCTTGGGTGAAGCATTGTGGCTGAAACTGATGATGAACAGAGTGTTTTTAATGGATGTCTGATCAGTTTTTCAGCACACGTCCTCTCTACCTGAAAGCGCATGGGGGCACAGCCACAGATAATATGTTGTACTAATTGGATGACATTTTTAGAATATCCTCAGGGGTAAGTGGCCCACATAGCTTTTAACCAAAGTCTCCACTCTGTCCTTTTTAGCAACAAGATAGCCCTCACAGTCCATTCAAAACCCTGTAACATCACACCTCACGGTCCGTCTTTCTTTGTGTACTTTATGGGCTGTGTGCCTTCCCAGTTTTAATTTGTCTTAAAATGAATGGACAAATGATGCACATGAAGCAGTGCACCTTTTATGATGAACATAAAGGAAGAACACACACTGATGGTAGATTGGTAAGGATGTGGGGTGCTTTTATGACTTTCATTCACCTCCAGACTGAAGACCTTTGAAAATCTCATTGAGCATTCTGGGTCGAACTCTTTAATGGCAGATATTTTATTTAAAAATCTTCCATTTGATTCACTCATCGCATCTTAGGTTTTGCACGTATCATAATATTAACTTAATATTGATTAAGCGTATGGAAACATTAGGCCTGAGATCACATATTTTAGTAGCTTGCTGGACACACACGCCTCCTGAACTCTAAACTGAACATGTCTCAGTTTAAAGCTGCAGTTTGAACATGCACAATGCAATACATCACTCCTCTGTCTCGTACGGGCAAACATCAAGGTTGTCAACCATTGTAAATAAAGAGCAAACTAACTGTCTGTTCTACTTGGCTAGTTATAGTCTGAAAGTGACGATACATGACGACGAATAACAGCACAACTTTCCTGGATTGGTCTCTTTATAAACAATATAAGCTATGGCTAGCTGTCCTTTGATTAATTGTATTACTTTAAACAACTTTGTGCCTGCTTTTACTTCAGGTCACCCATCTAATGATGATCACAGCTGGATAGAAACAAGTGATAAATCAGACCAGTGATACGTCATCAAGCCTTAGTCACTAATCTGCAAGCCCTTTTGGGGAAAAAAAAATCTGTGTTTCATATAATGAGACAGGAAAATGCCAAAAAAGCAGCTGTGTAGCAGGCTTGTAAAACAAATAAACATACAAATCTGTCACAATCCCTGGTTCCACATCCTTCTCGGACAGGAAACGGACCCCAAAAGGACAGGAGTAAGAATGTGTGAGCCTTCAGAGAAGGTAATTGTTTGTTTTGGCAGCAGTCTAAATTCATTTTTGATGACAATAAATATGAATTAGCTTCTGTCATTTCGATTACGCCGAATAAGAAATGAGGAACATCTGTATTAATAATCAAGGCTTTCACACTGAGATTTGAGGCACATAAGATGGATGGATATTGAGTCAGTGTGGTAAATAGCTAAACGATGCTGGTGACAGTTACCACTGATGGAGAGCTAAAGTTAGCTTGTGTGGGTGGCTGCTGGAGTTCAATCATAACGTTATAGTACATCAGTGTCAGACAGTCATCTAACTAGATTTCAGTCTTGTGATCAACAGTTTTTTTTTAACGGGTTTTGTTATTTACAGGTAACACATAACCTCGCATAACCATAATAGCAGTGTCTGGCCACTGTGTTGGCCCATTGATCTACTTGGACAGGGGGTTGAGCATGACTGCTGATCAACCTTAATTTATTAAGGTCACAAAATAGTTCTTATGCATGTCTATAAAACAAAGGTTTGTTTAACACAACATGAATGCATACATGTTTGTCAGAATAGTAATCCAAAACCAAGACAAATTCAGGGTTGGGAAAATAACTTGCACTGTGTTTTAAAATTGAAATCCTGCTAATAATCCCAATTTTTACTAAATGTAACTCTGATTCTGATACATATCTTTTTTATCTATAGCTGTAATGGAATACAATTAATTTTTTTTGCAACCAGGTTACATAATCCCATTACATGTAGTCCCTTACTCCCCAAATTGTACTGAAATAAACAGGATGTTCAGTTTTCTATCTGCCTAAAGGGAGCCATGACATTTTTGCCTATTAGTACCCATTAGTACCTATATGTGCAACTCTGATATATGCACACAACATTTACAGCTGCAGAAGCAAAGCTGCAAAAGTCTTGTCATAATGGCTTTAGCAGAGCCAATAGATAAACACACAATAGAATATAGACACAATTTTGTAGTCATGATGTTAAATATGCATACCTACATAGCCTATAAGTCACATTACAGACCTCTAACACTAGAACGCCATCACATTTCCACACTAGTCCTTTTCTGGTGAGATAAGTAAAAACCTACAGACAAAACATAAACTGCCCTCTAAATAGTAGCAAGAGCTCTCATTCCTCAGCTGAACGCCTCCCTTTTTCTTTTCATACAAGGTATCAGACTCTGGTTGACTGGAGAGCTGATGTAAGATTGCTGTCTGCAGTTTGCTGACATTTCCACAGAATAATTGAAGGTAATGAAGTCCAAATTTTAAATAGTATAAAACTGTAATTAGTCACCACCATTGCAATGTGTATGATTCTTGTCTACTGCAGCTTTAATGTTGCTAATGAGACACTAATACACACAACACATGTACAGTAAATAATCACAGCATGGATACTTACTAGGATCAAGCTTCAGCGCCTGTCTTGCTGGATACCAGTGAGGATCTGAACAGATCAAACACACACACACACACACACACACACACAAGTACAGGGTTGGACGGAGCTGGCACCGCGCACTCAGATTTTGGCCTCAGGCCCAATAATAATTGATCACAATGGAATAATGTTGAGCTCTGCTGCTCTGATGGATGCTGATGGCCTCGGGCTTGGCAAACATTTGGTAACATTTCTGACCAGACACATGCTGATGACAGAACCACTGCAGGCTCCAGAGGAGTAAACAAGAAATTGTTTTTAACAGGACATCTCTCTGGGGGAAGTGGTGTGATAGAATCTACTGTAAGATCACAGAAAGCTTAGTCATAATCATCTTTATCTGAGCACCATACAAACTCAAGCATCAGTTCACAGTAAACATGCGATATATTGGACTGCACATAGAACCAGTAAACAAGATCAACACTCAGGCTCCTCAAACTCGCTGGTTTAAAAACTGTATGAAAACTCACGTGACTTGTGAAAAAGGCTCTTGATGTCTCCTATTGTTGAGTAGGGCTCCACCTGCACAGAATACAAACATGATGTAACCTTGATGCCTCATCAGTGAAGAGGCAGACAGTTTGTTGTGGTAAAACCCCTAAAGCTCACAGTAAGTACTGTTAAAACTCATGCAGTGCAGACAAAAATTATTCAGACCCACAGAAATTTATTTTAAAGGCAATGTGTCTAAAATATGCAGAATATTGTCCATTTGGTGGGCTGGTGCAGCCAATCATGGTTTTAGAATATGTCACTCATGCAGAGTAAACACAATGTAGCAGAAGGAGCAAGCTGATACAGAATATGCTCGTACTGGGGAAAAAGATTCTTTTTCCAATCTTAAGGCTGGTTTGCACCAACAAGGATTAATTTTTAAACCAGACTAAATCATGGTTAAACTTTAAATAATGTTGCATGAAACATTTAAACTCCAATTTAAAATGCGATCCATTGTTAACTTTAAACTTACACTTGACGAGGTATAACTTTTTAATAGAGCTATCTTTTGGCCATGGATTGAGCAAAATAATAAAGTTCCTCAAAGAAAGGGACCACAATTTCACTTGTTTTTCTAAAAGAGTATCAGGCCACTCCTACAGATCATCTTTTAGCTAGCTGACAAACAATGTAACTTTTTGTTAACTTTTTAGCTAGGTAGCAAACAATAACGTTTTGTTAAGGAATACAGAGCAACAGTTGAAAACGGCTTCCCCCCTCTTTTGTAATTCACAACTCGTCCTGATCATAATTTTGATTTTACATCAATTGACTTGCATTTACAAAACAGTTCTTAATTGTGCAGCAGAGCTCCGTTTAATTTTAAGTCTGGATTTACACATTTTAAACCTAGTTTGCTAAGCTCTGATTATAACTAATCTTACATTAAATTGTTGGTGTAACCCAGTTTTAGAATACCTAAGGGGGACAAAAGAGTAAAACTGTAGTCATGTAGTCATGTATGTCGGCATACCTTATCTAAAAAACAAAGCTGCTCTTTGGTCTTGGCATCCAGGACCTTCACCTGCAGAAAAGACAAGATGAACCACCTTTATAAAGCACAAGAGCCAGGATTTTTCATTCACACCTCATACTCATCCAATGAATATTCAGAATGTGGTAAATTTGATGAGACTTGTCCTCTATGTGCCACCTCAGCAACAAAACCACAGGCACTAAAAGCTGGACTTCACTTCCTTCTCAGCATAAGCTGTGACTATGCATTGCCACAGGGCTGCAAGTACAAGAGGTGAGGAGCTGATTTGCAATAAGATACCAGTCTTAAAATGAATATCAACCAACACCAGATTGATTGATATTCTTCTGAGTGCACAATAAAACATGAATTTATGGAAATTTAAAAACAAAGAGAGATATCTTATTATTTTAGCACAATGGAGTGCACAAAAACAAAACAAATCATAATTTAGGAAAATAAATTAAATTGGAGACATACCCTTCAAGTCAACAGCTTGACTTTCAACTCCATATGTATCTCTATCACAAAATATTTTTATATACCATTGTTGATTTTAGTAACCCAAACAAGTTTTGGCTCATAGCACTTAATCTTTCTCAAAACATATATCTATTAGATATTCTTTAGATGTCCTTGGTCCTTATCCTTCTTCTATGCTTCTTTCAAAAGCAAGAAGGATAAGGACCAGGGACATTTAGTCTCAATTTTAAAAATTTCCAAATCAAATTACAGTCCCTTTGAACAAAATTTGGACAATTGGAAGGAAAATCAATGTCTGCATGAAACACTTGTTCAAAAACACTCAAGGTAATATGATTTATCAGTACTATTGAATTAACCATAGAAATATGAATAACATATCAATGAAAATATAATCATATGGGCAAGCACAGCTCACACTCTTCTCAGTGTCCTCGTGAGTGTGTCCAGTTTTCCTGATCAAGTACAGTAATCTCAATCTGAATAATGAGGCCGGTCAAGTCTGGTAGGAGAAAAAAGGAATCGTGTTGTCCTGCTGCTCTCTTGCACACATCTTTTTCATCTTAATTAGACCATGTCAGTGGTGATGTACAGCATATGCAATGAGGATGGTGGGTGGCGGCCCACAATTTGCCCTGAAAGCACTCCATACTGTGCTGCTCAGCAGAGCTGTCCTAGCTAAATTGGTTCCCTTACTGGACAGTGTAATAACCCGCTAATGGATACCTAAAGATTTGCTGAGTGCACAGTCGAGAAAGAGAGAAAGAGAATGAGAGAGGGAGAGCTCTACGCATATACCATGTACTGTTTGCACTGCAAAAAAACACAAGTTTAGTAAGTCATTTAATTTCGTCCCCAAATTATTCTAGTTATGAATTCTTTTTTTGATTTGTGTCAGCAACACTTTCACCTTCAAGAGATTTCATCCTACGTGCTCAAACAATGAACTGGGTTTGCATTCCTCTTCAGTTTAGAATATTTTCACCGCTTTGCTGTCAGACAGCCTTTTCTGATGGGAAACAGCTATATAAGCCAAATATCGCTTTCTCCAAACCAACCAAACTCCATAGGTGAAATCAGTAATTTAACCTAGAAGAATGAGGAAGTTGCTGCATTTACCACTGCCTATGGAGTTTAGTTGGCTTGGAGAAAGCAATATTTGGCTTAACAGACAATGGTTAAAGTAACTGGTAATTTTCCTTGTAGAACAAGGAAGTTACTGGTCTTGATCAGTTATTTTGTTTGTGTTATTCTGTGATTTATAAGGACAGCTTGCATTGACCGAAGTCTCACAATATCAGATCAAGACAGTGATAAACATGCAACTCCCGTGTTCTGATTTTGCCTATGGAGTTTTGCTGGCTTGGAGAGGGCGATATTTGGCTAATATAACAGCATCTTCATGTTGGAAAAGGTTGTCTGATGGAAAAGTAAAACAGATAAAGTATTCTAGATAAAACGTGCATTTAAACTGGCATCATATTTTTAAGTGGACCTTTTTTAAGTGGCTAAAATACTTTTAGCTTCTGACCTTGTAAACAGCAGTTCATTGCTTAGCTTCTGCGCTGGTGCCCCTCTCTGCTACTACAAACTGGATGATAATACACTGACTATCGAAGATCGATGTACCTCATACAACCCCACTCCAGTGAGATTTTCACTAAAAAATACCCAGCGATACCCTTGCAATTCTAGCCATAAAACATCAGTATTTCATCTTGCAGCATGTATTCACGCTTTGCAGGATCTGAGCACAGGGCATGCTGACGTCTCCGTAAAGGGCATCCAGGGAGATGGGTTTGTTTTGCTTTCCATCTGCCAGCCTTCCCAGCTGCATTCTCAGGGCACATGTTGATGCATTTGCGTGTTTCGCGAGGAGCATCAAGGGTGTCATTAGGGCTGTGTGTTGTAAAGCGTTGTGCACTCGGATGCGCTCTGCCCTTGTAAATCTGATTATCAGACGCCCCTGTCCTCTCATGGGAATACAGGGCACTGCTGACAGCACAGGTCATACAGAACATGAGTGTACGTGCTTGTGAGGGCTTAGAGAAGGATTTGATTATGTGAGGGGAATTAAAGTGTTTTTTTTCTTTCAAATGAATATTTCTTCTTTGTATGCGAAGTATATTTTTAAAAACTCTTGACATCAGAGGTTTTCTGGTCTGTTCTTTTCACCATATCTAGCTTTAGTAATCCATGTGATGGAAACCAACTGAAAGTCTCTTAGCCATAATAGCTCCTCTTAATGTGAAGGCTGATGAATGTAATAGGCGATCTTGAACCGCAGGATCATTACTTCAAACACTGAGGATTATGCTACTGAAGCTGATTAGCTGCATATGGCTGCCCAGTGTAATACCATTGTCCTTTTTGTTTTCACACTCACTCAAACTGGACAGAATTTCTCTTCCAATCAAGCCAATTAATCAACTAAACAACAGTTTTCTGACTCTTTGCATGCTACAAATTGACCGTCTGCCTCAAGTTTTCCGTAAGCATCGGCACACTCAGAAAAAAAGGCTCTATCTTTTCCTCATGCTCAGCTCATGAAAAGCACAACGCTTCACCTTGGAGTGAATTCAAATACCACTACAAATAGAACGGGTGTGAGATGCCACGGGTGAGGTTGTAGATTGCAGCCGAGTGAATACTGCTTGCATCACCTTGCCTCATCTAGAGCCAGTGATAAGTTTATTTGTTCTAGTCCATGTTCTGTCTGGGCAATTGTTGGAACCTGGAGGCCTCCATTAAAGAGGATATAAAGGGCTCATTCCAAGGTAATGAAAACACAATGATTATTATTTTCAGGTTATTATAAACTAATGAAAACATACAAATGAATTTTTTGCCATATTCTATCAATAGGTCCACCTGAATCTTATACACTGGACCTTTAAAATCTATAAGGAAATACAGCAGGTAATTTGGCTTCAGGAAAAGTCAAGCTTGTTCAAATCTGATCTCAAGAGCAAACATTAAGCATTAAAGTGATATTCCACTTTGCCAGAATAAGCCACTCAGTATGTACTCACCCCTATGCCGATGTGATGATGAATGAAGATCTTCAGTTCACAAAACAATCCTGGAGTTTTAGGAGAAACAGGGTAGCAGCCTCATCCAGTACAATGGCCGTGAATGGAGACCACGGATTAAACATTAAAAAAAGAACACAAAACAAACACAAAATGTCTCCATCCTGCTTGTGTGGTGCAATCCAAGTGTCCGCGAGCCGCAACATTAAAAATTAACTGCAAAAGACACCATTTACGCCATGTTTTTAGCCGAAATGTCAACTGTAGCATGTAGCTGGTAGGATGCAAACATGGCGTCGATCTTGCGAGACTTCATATACCTCTTAATGGACGCACGTGCGGAAGTCTCGCGAGATCGGCGCCATGTTTACATCCTACCAGCTACATGCTACAGTTGACATTTCGGCTAAAAACATGGCGTAAATACTGGATGCTACCCTGTTTCTTCTAAAACTCCAGGATTGTTTTGTGAACTGAAGATCTTCACCCATCATCACATCGGCATAGGGGTGAGTACATACTGAGTGGCTTATTCTGGCGAAGTGGAATATCGCTTTAAGTCTTCAGAAGTTCTTGCTTGTCCACAAAGCTTAAAAAGTATGGTGCTAATGTTGAAGGAGGGCAAAGGTCAAAGAAATATTTGACATTCAGGTACATGCATGTACTTTCTTGCCGGGAGTTAGATGAGAAAATCGATACGACTCTCATGTCTGTCCATTTTTATATGAAGTTACACTGAGCAGCTGGTTAGCTTAAGGCCTTTTCACTCACCGCCTCCAGTCATTTCAGTGAAGGGAGCACTTTTGATCATGGTGTAGGGGTATGAAGCAGTTGCTGCCCATGTGAATGTGCCCAAAATTGAACTTGCTGAACTTCTGGTGGTTGCTGCCTGGCTTTGACCGATCAAACAGAAGGCTGCAGGAATTGCAGAAATAGCAGGCATCACAGGTGAGAAAGAAGCGATCATGGAGGCGCGAATAATGCTGTCTGGATACCTGCAGCTGTATAACAGCGTTAGCCATGTACGACCAGAAGAAAAATTGGGCCTGGGACAACATTTCCACCACACTAGAATACATTTTGTGAACTTTTGGTTAGGTTCTACCAATGCTATAATGCTCACCAAGACACCTACTGTATCTGTCACTGCAGCCTTGGACCGCCACAGTAACAGTCGCTTTAAAAGAAAAAAAAAAAATGCTTCTTGGGGGAACACTCTTGCAGGTAGGCTGTTGTCAGGGTGGTAACCCTGTGGGAGTGTGAAAGGGCATTTTGACTGGAGGACAAGGGAAAAACAGGTGAAGAACTGTGTCATACATTTGTTCCAACAGCCTATTAATCCAGAACTGTAGCAGTCCGAAAAATATATCATTAGACTGAAGCCAACCGAAGTAAAACAATTTTATGATAATTCTAAAATGATTTTAGTCTAGCTGGAAAACATTGGACATTTGTCTGCAATGTTGTTTGGTGTGAGGTCAGAAAGATAGCGTAATATCAACATAACTGTCCATTTAATGTGGAGTTACACTCAGCAGCTGGTTAGCTTAAGGTCTTTTCGCACCGCCATGGAAGGCAGCAGAGGAGAAGTTGTTTCGGTCATGGCAGTAGGGGTATGAAGCGGCTGCTGCCATGTGAATGCACACAGATTTCGCTTTGTGACCCAAAGTTGGACTTGCTGAACTTCTGGTGGTTGCTGCCTGGCTTTAGCCAATCAAAAAGAAGGTTGCAGGTATCACAGAAATAACAAGCATCACAGGTCAGGAAGAATCAATCATGGAGGAGCTGATAAATATCGAAAAATATCTCATTGGACTTAAAGCAAACTGAAGTAAAACCATTTCATGATCATTTCAGAATGATTTTATTCTCACATTGGAAATTTGTATGCAATGTTGTTTGGTGTAAGGCCAGAAAGATAGCCTATTATGGGCCAAACTCCTGTCGATTCAGCACCATACACAGGGCTGACAGTCACTGAGCTAACAACTGCAGGGGAGTTTGTTTTCAGGATAATGGGATGTTGGACAAATGGGATTATGCTCCTGGGACATGTATCGGACTATTGGGGTATTGGAATAATGGGTCGTCAGGACAATAGGCATTCCCCAGAATTTTTTGGCCTGGTAGTACGACACACAACCCTCCTATTTTTACACTGTGGTTGTTGTATGAATTAAGCAAACATAACATGTTAAATCAGTGAGCTTTAGAGGTGCTGCGAGGTTACCTTTGAACAGAGTCAGGCTTTATGCTAAGCTAAGCTAAGCTAAGCTAAGCAACTGCTCTCTGAAGCTTGGTACATGACAGTGGTATCAATTTTCCATCTAACTCTCAATTTTCTCATCTAAACTTACTTCTATGCTTCTAATAAACCATCTAAATATTTGCTAATTTGGCTCACAGCCTTTATGTAACAGTTACTGAGAGCATGGCTCACATCCCAGAGCGTGTTGTAAATTAGTTTGAGTTCATAGGCCTGCTGCACTTACAGCGAATGGCTTGTCTACTTCTTCATTAGTACTCATCAGGCCTTGTGAGACATGACTGCAAGCAAAGGGAAAATGATGAAAGGGGCTGCAGCCCAGTTTTGTTTACTCTGGCACAGAAATTTGGACTTAAACTCTGCATACACTTTTAACTTCTTCAGTTTTCAGTTTTGTTTTTGTTTTTTTGTAATTCAGCGAGCAGTTATTTTATTTTTTACATAAGACTGCTGAGCAGAATCATTATCCCTCCATGTGTTGCCCTCGAGGTCCGATGAGATGAGTGTCAATACACTTGTCCAAAAATTAATCCTGCTTTTACAGCAAATGTTGCTCTAAGCTAAGCTGTCTGAGTTTACCTGATAGTACACTATTTGCAAAAAAAGTTTCTGAAGAAAAAAATAATCAAAACAACAATGATGAAGAAGAAATTATTAATGAAAACTTATTAATGATTCCCAACTTCTGCTTGACCTGATTAAATATTGCTCAAAGTGAATCTCTTGTTCAAGTGAGGCCTTGTAAAACAAAGTAATCTAAAACTTTAAATTCTCTGTCAGAAAGTGGTAATTAAAGGTTTCAGCTAATTCAAAAGCATTCTGTGGCACTTAGCTTATTACTTTACATTCAGACTTACCTCAAAGAAGGTTGGCCGACTCATGGTGCTGGATTATTATGATGTCCTCTGTGTACAGGGTGAAGGAACAATGACCTTAAACATCAGTATACACAAACACAACACACACACTCATTCCTCACACACAGAGAATTAGTTCCTCTCCTATCGAGGACAAACCCTGGACTGACCCCTTATTCTTCCAAGCCTCCTTTTCTCCCTCACTCTGCCTCTCTCTCTCTCTCTCTCATAGACACACTCACACACACTCTCTCTCTTCTCTGAGATATAGTGCTGGGACACAGAATCACTAGAGGCACTCCAGAAATCCTGCACATGCTCTCCCTCCTGCTTTTCTTTCTTCCTGCTTTCCCCTGTATTTCTTTTTTTCTGCCTCTGCCAAGGTATCTTTGGAGAAAATCTCTTGGCAGAGTCCAACTTGGCTCAGGTAAGCAGATACCCACCTGAGATTGAGACAGGTGGGTATCTGAACAGAACAAGAATGTTGGAGAATATCAAGAATAATACAATTCGTAAGATGACACAACTTTAAAATCTCTTCAGAAACTAGAAATCTTTAGGAACACTACCCCAATGAACGAGAGAGCTAGAGAGTGTGTTGTTAACTAGAACAAAGCAGTGAATCTGAGAAATAAAATGTTATTTTCTGATTATGTTCTAAAGTACAAATAAACGCACCCACCCTTTTGCACAACACTGGATTTTTTTAAGTGAATGCAGCTGATGTGAAGCTTCATCCTGTTGCTGTGTCCTCAGTCTGCTCTGCCTGTGTGTGTCTATGTGTGTTAATCTCTCTCTGCAGCTCTCACAGACAGAGAGCGAAGGAGAGAAATGGAGACAGTGATGTAATTGTTAGTTGCTATGTTTTTATGGAGTCCAGACCTCATTGCTGTATTGGCTGGGGACTACATATAGCTGCCTAAAGGCTGACGCCCAGATATGTCCTGAACACAGCAAAATGTGAGAAAATAAAATAATACAGGCAGAGGACAGGGTCTCTGCAGAGACAGACGCCACCACACACTTCTAGTGGGTCAGAAGTGATGATCGATGAGTCTATGCTTTGTTTTTTTTAGGAAAATCCTGTATAGTGTGCTTTTAAATCCACATATTAAAATGCAAAAATACCAAACATATGCAGTATATTAGGAAATACCATTCTACTAATGTATTCCACCAAATGTCAGCAAAAGACTTATGACTTGAACTGCCTTCGTCTTTAGGTGCAGTACTTAGTTGTGTCAGCAGAAGATGAACCCACCAGGGCTGGACTGAGCACCAAAATATCTCACACAAGTAGAGGCTGAACTACTGGGGGTCAAACTGCTACTATATCTAAAAGTGAAATGTATGGCATGTTAAAGTTGCAGTATGTATTTTGTAAAAACTGTTGACATTGTGAACTGTACCGCAAATTATAAGGGGATCAGTTTTACTTTGATTTTCAGACTAAAGCAGTCTGCTGTGTTCATGAAAATCTGCTCTGTAAACTTACACTGTGAAAAAATCATCAAGGAATTTAGTGAATCAACTAATCTTTTCTCATTAACTTAACATAAATCTGCTAGTTTTATTTATTCAAGTTTACTCAACTCAACACAGTTCTACTATTTATTTTTAGAACACTTCAGAAACTCTAAACTTGAGTTCTTTTAACTTGAATTCTTTTAACTTGGTGGTGAGTTGATTGAATGTACTGTGCAGAATTCAATCAACTCATTCAATTAAGTTTCTAAAGAAACAATCAGCATACAAGACCTCCCAGCATGCACTGCATGAGAGTTACAACTGTCCTGAGATACTTATAAATATATGATGGAAAACTGCTGTGTATAGTACTCTTTAAGATAAGTCATAGTTGCTTTTTTCACAATAATAAAAACCTTGAGAAATAATATGAAGGTTAGTGTTGAATTTGAAAGATTTCCACACATATTTATACTCACTGTCTTTGTACCAATGCTGGAACAAAGTAACTCCAACAGGAGCAGCTGCAGTTGGACGTAGTGTTCATCCGTCTGACCTGAACAGTTGTTGGTTCAACTTAATATCTTAAGCTTACTGAACATGTGTTCTCAAATACAACTGAATTAATATCAAGTTTATTTGAGTTGAAAAAAATTATTTGTTTTGAATGTTTACAAAATTACCTCAACTTGCCAAATCAGATTCAGTCAACTTAGGGTTTTAAGGCAGCCCAGACACTTTAAAAAAAAAAAAAGTTAAGTTAAAGTTGTTGTTTTTTAACAGTGTAACATTAAGCTGACCATAAGTAAGTTTTATAATCCTGTTAGATGAACACTAAAAATCTAATAATTCACCATCTGGAACTTGAAAATGTCATTTATCTCTTGAGTTACAATGTTGTGGAGCAAAGTGTCATGAACCCTATAACAGTGTTCCTCTGGGCTCAGTTGTTCCTTACATGTATCTTTCAGAATCAGATCTTTCTAGCACACATACTATATTCTGAGAGTTTTTCAGTTTCTTGAAAACTGTCTTTGTAGAATATGAGAGCAATGGGAGAGAGCCTGCTGGTGTTTATATGACTCAGGGTGGATCACATCACATACTTTCTCATTCCAGCAATGTGCCTCTGTGTTGTTTTTATTTCTACTGTATACTCGTGTGTAGAACATCGCTATTTTCCACCTTGAAAGCCAGTATTTATTGACAGACTGTGAGGTTCTTGTTTTTAGCAGATTTATCAGTATACTGAATGGTATAGCTCTGAGTGGTTTGTATCCAGCAGCTTATTATACTTGCTGCTTGATGCAATATTTATGCCTCTTTCAGTTTTTCATTCATACTGAATGAAAGAAGAGGTGAGAACTATAGTCTGCAATTGCACTCTGGATTGTTACATAACTCAGGCTGTTACATCTTCACTCGCCCCTATCTGCATTTCACTGCATTTAACTAAATAAAGGTACCAGCTTATTAATCTAATGCACATCTGGAACTTCCCATGATGTTGAAATCAATGTTAAAGCATTTTTTTTCACCTATGGATTGCGCTGTAGGTCACCTACGTCAGAATCTGGCCCAACAATGATTTTAAGAAGTTGGAAAAAAATGCTGTATGAATTTATTGTTAATGTAATCTCTGAAAACATACATCAGCATATGAATGCAGAATGCTAAATCATCATTAGACGATACCTGATGGGTTCTGAGATTGCTGCTAATGCAACATTTCCTACTGCTACAGCTTCACAAAAAAAGCATTCAACTGGTGAAACGTGAATTGACTTTTATTGTGTTGTCACAGGAAATGCAACGTGTATGTCAGTCAGCACTTGCTGCTATTCACCAAAAATGCATCTACAAATCAAGACAACGATCATTTTCTACACTTTCTGACACCGGATCAATTTGAAATATTGAACAGTCAGGAGCAGCCACAGTTAGCTGTTAGATGAAAAGCTGCAGGAGAAAGGCTGCACACCTCCAACTCTGAGGCAAGGTTAGGGAAAGTAATTTAGACTGGGGTGGGGGGGTGGGGGGATTCATTTCTTCAACTAGATGGCGCCACACCATCATCTGTACATTCAAGTCTGGCGTGCGGCAGTTTTTCCTGCTGGCACCAGAGCAGCAGAAGCAACACAGTGGTACCGAAATGAAGGACTTGAATTGATCAATTCACAATTGTATGACCCTTCCCAGGACTTACATTAAAAACAGTGTACCCTCCCTTGCACTAAAATTAAAGAAGCTTGTCCCTCCCCTGTTTTCCTTCATGGCCCCTCCCATAAATGTTGAAAGGTCCCTAACTAACTCCTTTCACTATGCTTGCTAATGTTAAACCATTAGCTGTTACCAGCAGTGATTACAAGTGTTGCCAAATCAACAAGGACTTTGTGATTGCCACTGTCAGGCCACTCAGAATAATAACTGGTTGTTGTTGGCTTTGTAATATTCATCAAGATGATTGTTACAGTGAATTAACATTTGAGTTATTCTTTCAAACATAGTTTGTGTATACACAGCTGACAGAATGATGACAGAATATTCATGGTCAGAAGATTTTTTTATTTGATTCATTTAGATCTGTGTGAGTAAAATGACTGTTTTAAGAATGACTGAAGCTCTAAGAGACAAAGAGTGATTTCACCTGTCATTCACAGTCTTGATGAGAAATGTTTCCAAGTCGCATTTTGGTTTTTTCTTGCCCTGCTTTGCCCTCTGGTCTTTCACTTGCGCTTGCTCTGCTGTGTTTTTCTCCACTTGTCTCCTTCAAAAATGGATTCAAACAATGAAAAATCAAGTCGAGTGTGTATTCACTCTGATGCTGCCTGAGGGGACTCAATTTATGTTATGGACCAGACCCCGAAAGCCTCGGGCAAATGTAAACCAGGCAGCATATAGTGAAGAATGAGACAGAGAGACGGGCGGCAAGGAGACACCTGTCGATGAATGTAAACACTTCAGCGTCTGTACAGTCTGTTACTCATAAAGTTGAGATATAGAAGAATAATTGTTTGGATAAGACTGAATGGCTTATTTATGTGAGAGATATGAATGCAAAACATGCAGATATTTTAATCTCCCTATGCAGCCCCACTAAAAATATCACACTACCAGGCTACAGCCAATGCATTTTCAAACAATAGCCGCCAGCAAAAAAAAATCAGATTTGAAACTTTCTTTCTTGAAGTCTGAAGTGAATAAATATTTTAATACATGAGAGCTTTGAAATTAGAGATGTGCGAAAGTGCCTTGGAAATACCATAATAGCAGGTAATTGGTACACTGAGGGGAGGTCAAAAAACACATTTTCTTCTTCATGACTGTAGCTTGTGGTGCTTTAATAAATGGGAAATACTTTTAATATTTTACAAAGCTGCATGGATTCTAGGATAATATCATGCACATATTGTACTTCCTTAATCTTGTTGTTATGCTCCATTGAAATTATAGCAGAGCTGTGATGAAAAATTGTATTCATCTTAGAAAGTGGAAGAATTTTAATCTGTATGTTGACTCTTCCAGGACAATCACATTAGAGCGACTGCAAAATGAGTGTTGATTGTGAAATCCCTGCAGTGGTCTGCAGCCTCTGGTCGATCTTTTGTTTCACTCCATTGACTATTGATGAGTACCTCATATAACTCCACATCAATAATTCTAACTACCTCTTTTAGTTGACCAACATTTTCTTCACCTCAAGGTATCTGGAAGATTAGTGTACCACAAACTATGTTGTTGATAATAATTTTCTTGGAGACACATTAAGTTGTTCAGTGTTCACCTGGATCCATCACATGCATTTTATGATCTACATCAGGGGTTCTCAAAGAATTGATGACCGATTGGCAATTTAGATGACAAAGTAAGAACTGATCCTTTTTAGGATCATACAGGATAATGCACATGTTATATATTTTGTTGAATTGTGTACCTACTTTATTGCTAATATGGTCAACAATGGTCATATGCAGAGAAATCCATAATTTATTCAAGGTATCTATGCTTCTTCTGCTAGCTATTGTTTGCTAGTTACTATAACTTCTATGAAAACATGGGAAATGTTGGATACATCAGAGAGTGAGGAATGAACTCGGTGAATATGACTAAATGTAAAGTGAATAAAACATTAATATTACCTCGTCCATGAACATGATTTCTGCCTGAGTCACATCAGATCTATTTTTATCAGCTATGGAGGATGTTTAAAAATGAAGATAACAACTCCCATGATCAAACGATCATACTTCACAACATCATCAAACAGTCTTTTATTTATTTAGCATTTAAATTGGTTATCCACAGAAATATACCACTAGCATTGATGACAGAATGTAACTACTGCAATATTTTCCCTAAACTGGCAGACGCTTGTTAGGGGGTGCAGTTTGATGAAGAGCGAAAGCATTGATGTTCACGTTCGGGGAGCAGCACATCTATTGTATGTCTGTCAGTCAGTTTGGGGGGGGGGGGTCTCAGGGCAGAGGGTGTTGTACACTTTACAAATTGCAAATCCTCCTGAGGCAAATTGTGATTTGTGATTTTAGGCTGTATAAATAAAATTTGACCTGACTTTTCAGAAGACGAGTATTGATGTTTTTGGTCGGTAAGACCTTTCCTCTAGCAACACAGTCAGGCCAAAATGTTTACTTGCACACAAGAAATATCAAAATCCAACAGGCAGACTGTAATAAAATCTGCTGCTCAAATGCATGAAGCTTGTCCATTTTCATGACATTCCCTGGCTGGAAATTCTACACGGGTCTGACACATCCAGAGAAAAGAGATGAACAGATTTTGTAGGGGAGTGTCAGTCAAATTTACAATGGAGGTTAACTATAAATAAGTCGAGTTTTATTAGAGTTTCACATAAATTTTCCTGTATGGTTACATTACACATGAGAAAAATATAACTTTGGAGATGTTTCCCCTGTAAAGATTTTTTCTTTTTTGGGCTATATGTAGTTATTATGCAATTAATATCAATAATTAGCAATCCTGCAGTTTTGACTGAACCTGATACAACACATACTGGATACACCCCAACCTTCAAACGTCCCAGCAGGCCTCCTCCATACAGGTTGACACTGTCCTCTGCTGGTCACTGTGACCAGTACCTCTGCTACTCAAGACTTTCAACCTTCAGTCACAGCTGTATTTACACCACACATTCAAGTTTCAGCCACTGAACTGATTCTTGAGTTACTGTCAAGGCAACTACTTAATTTATCTTTATAATAAAGACACCAGGTTTTGTGTTATGTTTTGGTCTTCCTATTTCTTTTTCTAGACAAACATGCAATTAGGAAGGATTGTGTGTTCTTTGATTTTTGTGGTCTTATATTTTAACTTTTATGTTTTTATTGTGTAATGGAAGGAATAACTTCTTCTATTTTGAGAATAAAATGATCAAAAAAAAAAGGTCTGAACCCACATAATGTTTCTTAGTAGTTCAAAGCTTAGTAATGGCAGTAGCCTTTGTGATGAAAAGTTTGAGACTACATCACAGCCAAGGCATGTTGCCTGCTGGTCTGTGGGGTCATTATTGATTTTTCCATCAGTCTGCATCACCCTCTAACCTCACAGGATGCCAGTTCATTATAGTTTGGGGGCTTTTTTTTATTTGTAGTTGTTGTAGGTCCTCTAAATGAGCAACCCACAGTCAGGAGAGGGACTGGAGGCTGTAGCTTAATGCAATCGACATACTGCAGGGTGGGTGGGTGGGGGCTGATGGTGGATGGCAGGATGCCTCCTTCCATTTTCCCTGCGGAGATCTGAGGCTGTTGCCCTGTGCAGGAAGACTGTGTGTACATACAGTGCATACATATCTGTGAGCCTCTCAAGTTTAATGTGCAGACACTGTCATGATACTGGAGAAAATTGAAGAAAATACTCCATAGAAGACGTGTGTGTGTGATTATGATGATGTTTATATACATTATGAAGTGTGGCTCCGTCAAGTGTTTTTCATTTTTCCCTCAAGAGTCCCTGAAGGCACTTGGCTAATTTTCAAGCATGCAAGCATTGCAAGGGTCCTCCATTTTGGGGCTCTGTGAAATTATTTGGGTGGTGAGTTATTGACAGGGTGGCAATTTGAGTCACATGACATGACTTGATTTGAAAATTTGACTTGACTGGGTATTCATGAATTGAGACAGATGAAAGGACTTTTTTTAAATGAGTTTGTAACATTTTTATAAATACTGAGATGTTATGTTTTGTTTCTGAAACCTGATTTGGTGATTATTAGTGAAATGCAGCAAACCTGACAACCTATATGCAACAGACCAGCACAGGAGAATGTGTTCTGTGAGGACTGATTTTGTCTATGAAATTTGGTTTTGAGAAACCAATATTTCATTTGTATTCCCGCGGTTTCCCATTGGAAAAGCCTGTCTGATGGCAAAATAAGGCAATTGTGAGTGAGCATGGACCGACAGACACCAACTGTGTGTAATTAAACAGACACATGACAAAACAGTGACAGACAGAAACTACATTTCAAAACATGAAGATTCAGTGTGAAGCTACAGAAGTACAGAGAGCTGAACATAAAGAGACTTTTAAAAATGTCTTTCTCTCGCTCTCCTGCATGCACACGAGCTTGGTATCACAACACTTGCTTGTTAGAGGGGGAGAAAAAGAGGCTCAACACGGTTTGGCTGCGATCTGCATGACATGACTGCAGCCCGCTTTGTCCCCGCTCTAGAGTAGTTCCATCTCGGGTACAGATGCCGGGATATAAGCGGTAATGGAAATGCAAATCAGCAGCGACATGGTTTGACTCGACCAAAATTGCGAGTGCTAAAGCACCATGTGTGTCTCAGTACTCACCAGAAAATAGTTGATTCTTTCCTTTACATCCCTCCTCTCTTTACTCTCACTCCATGACTTTCAAATACATTTCTCCACCAGTCAGCAGTCAACATGGATAGACAGACTAATTACCTTACTAAATGATGCGGTCGGCTCCTAAATGATTGCTGGTGCACACGTTTACCAGTGAAAGTGAAGATAAATCCACTTTTTAATCCCAAAAGTTTAAAAAACGAATGCTGAGCTCTTGTCTGGCTGCTCTGTGTGTCTGTTTCTCCGTGGTCGCTGCTGCAGGGGGCTGAGAGGCAGGAGTAAAAATAAATCTGCTTTTTCATCTCAAAAAACAAATGCTGAGCTCTTTTTGACCGGTCTACAGATCCACAGTTTCTTTGTCATTGCTGCAGAGGGTTGAAACACAGGAGTCAAAATAAATCCTCTTTTTAATTCAAAAAGTTTGAAACACACACTCTGAACTTCCCTCCTGCCAGTAAAGGAGTTGGCATCAGAATGATTACGGTGTTTTTTTCCTCCAGATGCTCCACTCTGCCACGACCCTCTCCTGCAGAGCTCCCCAGCTCTGATGCTGCAGCTGTCTATTTGGCTCTGTGGTCTGCCAACTCTGCCTGGTTCCTCTAGTTCCTTGGCAAAATCGACTGTGAATTGAGCTGACAAACTCTTGGGCTGAGCATCTATAGCTCATTAGACTCTTTTTAAGATTCTCTTTATTAAAATTCCATTTAATAGAGACTTTTCCTGCAGGAGTTTCAGCTGTTGATTCCGATCTCACCGAAGGAATGTGCATGTGTAGCTGCACTAGTAGAACAACCAATAGGAGCCCTCAATCTAAGAAGACGTGTGATTGGTTTAAGTCTACCGTCACGGGCCAGATTATCTAAATGCTGAAAACAGAGCCAAGAGGAGGAATAGAAGTCTAGTTCTGGTTTAGACCACTTGATTTACAATTTGCTGAAAGGTTATTTTGAAATTATTTCTCAACGATACCAAAACAATGTTGCCTACTCTAGCTTTAACTGATATTGATGGAATACAACTCATCTTTTCATTACCGCTGTTTTTAACTGACTTAAATGTGGAAACTGGGGTAGATCATCAGAATTTCGTAGGAATTGACTCGTAATTTGCTTAAGCATGGACTTGACTCAATTTGACTTGCTTGATTCTCACCACAGTAACTTGAGACTTGCTTGAGACATGCACGTGGGACTAACTCCCACCTCTGGTTATTAGTGTTTTCTTTGAACCCTCCTCTTGACTTTGAAAAACTACATCTTCCCCACAACATGTCAAAATGATGAAAATGATGTTAAATTAGTACTTGTTTAATCATGTATGCTCAGTTTAAACTGGCAACTGACTGTTGTCCTCTGCATATGGCAAAGTGCACCTTTATGAACTACTGCACAAGTGAAGGTTTTCCTTTTGATGTAACTATTTATGTAACTATTACATGCATTGCAAAGGAGGGATGGAATAAAACTTCAGATGATAAAAAAGAAAATATCCCCTGCTCCCTCTTAATAATTTGCAAACAGTCCCACAGGTCTATGTTTATTAGTCTTCCAAGCTTTATTTATATTCCCAATGAACATTAATCAGTAAAAATCATTACTCTGTTCCCTAACTAAATTGCAGTCCACCCATTTTGTGACACATAAAGGTTGGTGGCCCTGAAGCATTTCTCCCACCTGGTTCCCATGTGAGCCTCTTGTGCCAGTGCTTGAAGGGTTACCGAGACATGGACTGGAATACAAATAAGCCTGGCATGCTTTGCCTTGCATTAAAACTGCACACTTAAATTCATTTATTTAATAATTTTATAGTCCAACAATTACACTGTTCAACCTCTTCACACTGCAGTGTGCCTGCTGCAAATTACGATCTATAAACTAATCTACAGCATAGAGACAGTGCATTAGTCTAGAATGGTCTACTGCACATTGTTTGATCGTGTTCTTCAGTAGAAATGGATGTTTCTCCAGTAGGGGGAGATGGTGACCTATAGCACCAGGCTTTACAGTTATTGGATAGAGCAGAGATCTCTTAAATTCTTAAATTACCTTCTTTCATGTATCTCTGTTTGATCATCTTTCTGGTTTGTGTTGAGGTATGTAGCTCACGAGGGAGACTTTTCTGCCTGTCTATTGTTCTTTTTAATGTTTAGATGGAGGAAAGTGAACTGCCCCAAGTTCTGCGGCAGGTGAAAGTGAATCTGATCAGACTTTAATGTTATAAAGAAACTTGGTCATAACTAGAGGGGAATTTCCACTTTGGCTGCTATGAACAAAGTTTAAAGGAGACTGATTTTTACATTATATCCTTACACAAATTACATCTACTAAACTGAATAATATCAAAGCAGTTAATGGTAAAAAACAAATCATGCATAACTTGTAGTACTGCTTTTGTTAAAAAGAATGTGATGCATAACGGTTACATAAGAACTAAGCTGTAAATTAAAAACAGTAAAGTTGGTGAAACCATCAGTTATGTTGGTGCACACTGGTGGCCCCACTGTTAAAAAAAAGGCAGCAAATGTGCCCTCTTGGATGCCCCTAATCCTTCCAGTGGACAAAACATGATAAAGTGCCCTCCAGTGGAGAAAATGTTGTGAAGTGTCCTCTGGGGTGATCCTCCAGTGGAAAAAACATGATAAGGTTAAATCTAGGAGATTTTTCCATGGACTATGGAAGAAATGTTGCAAATTTGAAATTTGTATCAGCGGTACACTGCTCATAAAGCGCTTAAAATGTCTATATTGTTTTCCCGATGAGAGGAAATAGAAACAATGAGATGGCCTGTTAACAAAGCCTATATGCATTTATTGCTCATTTTAAAGTATTTTCACATGTGTATACTGTATGTTTTCAATAACAGGTGTCAAGATAATATAAGATGATGCAGATAAGGCAGTAAAAATTGTCAAGAACTTCCCTTAAGTCTTCTAAAAGATTTATTGATAAGGCCTACTGTGAATTTGATCCCGATCGAAGGTTTGCCATTTTTTAAAAAGTGGGTCTCCAGATAAAAATTTAGGAAACTCTGTTCTAGCATGCCCTTCCAGTCGACAAAACGTGATAAACTGCCTTCTATAGGGGCTTTTCCAGTAGACAAAAAATGATAAAATGCATCACGACTTTCTGCGCACTGATGCTCCACCACATACTGCTGGTGCCCTTTTTATTTTTATTTTTTTGGCCCCTGCCCCTCAAATAGCCACAGTCCGCCACTGTTTGTGTGTGTACCAGCAATTTCTATCACCAAATGAGTTTGGATTTTAAGTAGAATCAAATGTAAGGAGGAAGATTAGAATATGTCTTAGTTTTCAGGATCTTTAATTAACACTTCTGTTTAGAATCTCTCCCACACTTTATCCATAGTGAAGAAAAAGAAATGAAGCACAAGGATACTACAAAGGACTGGTTACACTAATGTACCTTCCAAGGAGAAAAAACAACCTTTCTTTATAATTCTGTGAAAGCTAATGGGTTGTTAAAAAAGAAATAATGAGAAGTCTGTAAAATGACCTTAATTAAAATCCATTTGCAAGAAAAACAGCAGACTCTAGTCTGCCAGGTAAGTCATTCAGCACAATACAATGTCAGATTGATTGATTTTTGCTCAGGCTGCAAAACATATTGCTGATGAACATGATTGAAGTACTCTGATCCAGCACCGTGTAATTCAGACCAAATCAATTCCATATTACCCAAAAAGTGGCAGCAAAACACAAGTACTGCACCTTGTAGATAACAAACATGAAGAATCAGAGCTAATATGACCTGATCTAATAATAACACAGACAGATGATGCAGAGAAAAAGGTCAGTATTTATAAAATGTGATATTTTACTTCCAGTGTTACTCCTGATAATCACCACAGTTTGAATGCAGCACATATTCAAAAAAAAAAGCTTGCTCACTTGCTTTCTATGCATTCTTCATGATTCAATTTTACCCAGAAACAAAATAAAAAGTTACACTCTAATATAGACATAATGATCAGTTGGCCACGTCTACAGTAGGAGTTTGCCGTGAGTAAACAATAAAGGCTGAGACAATAATGTCTGTTGCTAACAACACTGAAGTCTGCATCACAACAAAGATGAAGTAAATGTTTCGGCACATTAACTGCAGATATGAGGCTCTCATAAGGAGGGATGTCATCGCTGCTTTTTGTTGTCTTGTCAGAGCCACGGGGAAAAGATATTACCATTGCTGCGGAAGAGATCCCAAGTAATCAGTCAACATATTATGATGTGTCACTGCAACCTCACACATCATTGTTTTCATTAGTTTTACTCACGTAATGTCATCTTCATTGTCCAGACAGATGGTAAAGCAGTCAGTTGCAGTGGCAGCCATTATAAAAGTTTTACTGCAGGTCCCAGACTGTGGAAACAACCAGCAGCTTAACCCTCCAACACTGATAATCCTTAAAACTTGCTTGAAAGTTTGTCCTTTGGCATCTGACTTTTTAACATCATGTTATATAGTTTGTAATTTGTGTCTGGTGTGTAGACAGACAACCTTAGCCATAAAGTGTTGCTTTACCACAGGGTATGTGCAATATGTGTTATGTATTTGTATGTGCAATATTTTGTAATGTGCAATGTTGATTATGTGCAATTTATTATGTTGTTTATTTTACCACACTGTGGAGGCGTGTTGTGCGCAGCATATGAGTCCAAATTTCCCTATGGGGACAATAAAGTATATCGTATCGTATTTATAGAGTACTTTATAATGAATTAATCTCAAAATTTTGAAATTACAGCAGATTCCTACTTGCTTAGCATGAACACAGAGGACTCACATAATTACAAGAATCTTTAAAGGTGCAATATGTAAGAATTGGCCACCTGTGGAATTCATGGACCAAGTCCAAACAAATGGCCGCTAACTGCTGCTAACTGTAGCTGCCGTAGGCTATTTCAGACTATGAGCTCAGTGCACTGAGGCTAGCTGGTTAGCGTGCTAACTTAAGTAGATATGTCTGCTACTCAGTACATAGATGCCTTTGACATAATGTCAGAACTGTTATTTCTTCACATTTTGTTGACAATTTTAGCTAAGTTTTTAATGTTTAAACTGAAATTCTTACACATTGCACCTTTAATATTTATTTTTCTTGGCTGTAAATCAACTCTTTTGATTTTTTTTCCCTCTGATAGTTTGAAGTAAAGTCTGACATTTACTGAAAGGGTTCATGTTAACATAGGCAACAATCAGAAACAAGTTTGAGTAATGTCTCTCAGTATCTTTAGCCCCTCTCTTTTTTATTGAGGTCTTGACTTCCCATGGTTTTTCCCACACTAGACTGGATTTCAGCTCTCCTCTCTACATGTGGCTGTTGATTTGGCCGGTGCAGAAAGATCTAGGACAAAGCACCCAGCAGCTTATGTTCCTCTTTGTACCCCAGAAATATAATTTATGAACTTAGAAAGAAATATGTTTATTGATTCTTACCTTGTATTCTCTGATTAAGGAAACTGACTTGGACTTTAATACACTGGAGCAAGCACGACCTCTAGCAGTGGCGGCTGGTGAATTTTTCTCCAGGGGTGTCTATACATCTCATCAGTGTATTTTAATGTACGAAAATAACTTTATTTGTATTTGCTGAGATGAACTTTTTTTTTTTTATTTCCGAATGGAACTTGCATTGTTAAGAGAAGTTAAGGTACTTCAGTGAATGCAAGTCCTTCATATTTATTATCTTTTATGCTACAATTTGTTATGCTGAGAGACTAAATGGAAAAAAAAATATTAACACATTAAAATCTAATCTTGAGTCATGAGTAAATAAATGAAATTGAGGGGAAAGTGGAAAAAAACACAGGTTAAAAGCCTTCACACAAGGATTGGAATATAATTCTAATCAGAAAAACAAAAAAAACAACAAAAAACTGTCTGGCCAAAAAAAAAGTCACACTAATATTTCATTTGACCATCTATAGCTTTAACTACGGCATGCATTTGCCATGGCATTGTTTCAATTAGCTTATGCAATATCACAACATTTATTTCTGTCCAGAGTTGCATTAATTTTTCGTCAAGATCTTGTATTGATGATGGGAGAGTCGGGCCGCTGTTTAAAGTCTTCTCCAGCACATCCCAAACATTCTGAATGGGGTTAAGGTCTGGACTCTGTGGTGGCCAGTCCAGGTGTGAAAATGATGTGTCATGCTCCCTGAACCACTCTTTCACAATTTGAACCCGATGAATCCTGCCATTATCATCTTGGAATATGCCTGTGCCATCAGGAAAGAAAAAAATTGATTGTTGGAAAAACCTGTTCATTCAGTATATTCAGGTAGTGAGCTGACCTCATTTTTTGGACACATAACATTGCTGAACTTTGACATGACCAACTGAAGCAACCCCAGATCATAACACTGCCCCCATAGGCTTGTCAGTAGGCACAAGGCATGATGGGTGCTTCACTTCATACACACTGCTTTGTTAAATACCCGAGTCTGACTGGTCAGTTACAGCACTCTAGGTCAGGTCTGATGGACCATTGCTATGAATAATAGACTGTTGGTAAGGAGAACAGACTGTTGCTATGGATGCAGTTTGATTATAGACTCTGAAAGGGACAATAAAATCATTCTTAAATTAATATTTTGTGTTACTAAGTAGCCATGTCATCAGCCGGATAATGTACCTGCACAGTGAGCAGGTCATTATTGAGTATTTTGACATAGTTTTGTTAAATACTTGATTCTGATTGGTCAGTTGCAGCATTCTAAGGTCTGTTATTTCTGTATAGCAGTATAACCATATAACAAACAGGATAATGTACAGTGAGCAGGTCATTATGTGAAATAAATCCCGACAGGGTGATGCAGGACTGAAAAATAACCTGATCACTGTACATTATCCTTTTATCCCAGAATGTTATGCCATAAAGTTTCCAGAACGTAATGCCAAAACATTCTCAGAACGTTATCCCCTTCTGTTCCCAGAACATTATGCCATGACGTTCACAGAATGTTATGCCAGAACAGTCACAGAACGTTATCCCGTAACGTTTCCAGAACGTTATGCTGTAACGTTTCCAGAACTTTGTCCTAACGTTCCCAGAATGTTTGTGCCGTAACATTTCCAGAACATTATGTCCTAACGTTCCCAGAATGTTATGCCATAACGTTCCGTAACGTTATCCCCTAACGTTCTCAGAACATTATACTGTAACACCCAGAAAATTCCCAGAATGTTAATCCCATAATGTTCTCCGAACTTTATGCTGTAACATTCTAGGAACGTTATGTCCTAATGTTCCCAGAACTTTATACTCCAGCATTCCCAGAACATTTTCCCCTAACGTTCTGGGATGACGTCCTCTACAGAACATTCTAAAAATGGTTTGTGATAACATTCTTAAAACACTCAGTGACAAAATTGCTAGAAAATTGTCACCTAAAATTCCTAGAATGTTCTAGGATAATGTTATGCTGTAACATTGCCAAAATGGTATGTCCTAACATTCTTGGAAAGTTATACCGTAACGTTCCTGGAACATTATCCCCTAACGTTCTGGGAACGTTATCCCCTAACATTCCCAGAACATTATACTGTAATGTTCTCGGAATGTTATGCTTTAACGTTCCCAGAACGTTATGTCCTAACGAGGTGTGCCCTAGTGCCCTCTATTGACCAGCCACGACTGACCTCTAGGATGTCTACATAAAGTGCCATACCTAGGACTTTAGAATACTGAAGTTGTAAGTCAGTCCCCTGACCAAGAACATCTCAACATTTTAAATTATTTATACATGATTTATTATTAGGTCAGCTGTTTAGGTGTATTTTCTGCAAGTTTGGAGGTGAATATGGACAGAAGTGTCAATGTCACGTAAAAACTGTCTTTGATAATGAAGCCTAATGTTACAATTCTGTGGTTTATCAGTGAAGTGAGCTGCAGACTGGAGTCTTGGTTAACAGTGATAAACAGACAGATAGGTCCATGTTATATACGCTCGTCTCCTCTATGAAATGTCTGTATTCTCACTGCACTGCATTATTATAGATGATGATGAACTGGTCATGGGTCATATCTCTCGCCCACATCCAGGCGCTGTCTCTTCTTCTTCATCTCCTCGCTGTTCTCGTGCATTAGTTCTGTGATACTGACTGTGTAGTTGCTACGGCTACTTTTACATACAGTATGTTGGTGTTCAAGTCTGCTGTAGCATAACACTTTCTGAAATTATTGTAAACTGTTGCAAATAACTATTAGATGTAACTGACTTCCAGTGTCTTTGTCTAGATATTTGGCTGACTGCAGTGTAATATTCTTAACACGATGAAAGAAATCAACAACAGTTTATAAACTCAATCTCTAGCTAAAACACCTCTCTCAGTCTCTCATTGTGCTTCGACACATCAACGTGGACTTATAGAAAAAAAAAAGCATATGATAGATGGACCAACAATGAAGTCCAGGCCTTTCTGATCATTTATGCTGGGAAGAAAATCAAGCATGCAATCGATGCCTGTTAGTTGCTTGTTACGGCATCATTGTTGTTTCATAGACGCACGCAAAAAATTACCTGTAAAAAGTGACATTGCTTTTTCATACGTCAGCAGACCAGTTTGTCTCTTTGTGGGTCTTTAGGCCATGGTGAAAAAGCAGAAAACAACAGAGCTGCCAAGAATATTTTTTGGTGTTTTTTTTGTTTTTTTGTTTTTTACGGTTTCCTTTTATTTATTTAGAACAGTTTGTGCTTGAGATGCAATCCAATCATATCATCTTTAATAAGTCTATGATTAGACAGTAGAAAACAGGAGGGGAGAGATACAAGAGGCACAAATCAAGCACTAAGGTATCTATCTGGTTGTTTTCTTTTCCAGTACTGTCGGTGAGCCTGGAGCCAGTCAAGTGACTGTATCACTGCAAGTATAGCACTCCATGTCAAACAGCAGCATTACCTGAACTTTGTCACACATTTATCCTTCAAAATTCCCACAGCCCCATCTCAGCAAAGGTGACCATAATATATCTGTGTGGGTTTGATAGAGCTGTCGATCAATACCAATGACTCAATGATTACCCAGAGAGCGCAGTGTATTCTGACTTTCAAAACTCACTTTCTGACCTGTCCTCTGTTTTGGGATGAAAAAGCCTCTAAAAACTGGGATTTTAGTAAGCATTTTCAACTGCTCAACAATGGTGCTACACTGCACTACAAGTGAGGTGTTGGCGTTGTTAAGCATTTCGCTACCAAAGCTGAAAAGCTCCATTTTCAAACTGAAAAAAAAAAAAACCCAACAGAAAAATGACAAAGCTGTACTTTAATGGCAGTATTGTTCATGGTGAAGTATTAACAATGTCATGGATTTTCATGGATCTCTGGTATAATTTTAACTTGCCTGACTCTGGTTTGTGGTCTGCGACTTCATATCAGTGTATAAACCAAGATAGCTGCCATGAATTTGTAGATTAGTATTTTCTTATATTATAGTATTTTCCTAAGTCATGTAATCATGTGTGTCACATATTACTGGGATGACTAAGAGTTGAAATGATTCAACATATCTCAAATTATTGGTGATTTGAACAGAAAATATTAGATTCAGTAAAGTCATTATTGAATAACTAACAATGTCAACATGATTAAGGTATCTACAGCAGCTGTAGACAGTTGGTACTGTTTTTAAGCCTTGTGTGCAGACATGAGATCAGCACATTACATTATTTGTGTCTACTCTTTTGTTAAACTGAAGTGGGAAAACAATAGCTCTGACCTCGTGGAGCAGTGGCACAACGGGATTTTAGTCATATTTCTCATCTGCAGCTGCAGAAAAGATCTGAGCCAATCATTATATAAATAGTCTTGCTTGCATTTGACACGTGACTGTGCTCAGTTTTAGTTCTTCTTTGAATCAATAGGTACAACTTTACTTGTTCAGTTGAGGGAGGTTTTAGGTCATCTGTATATTGATACCAGTATTCTTACTGTAATTAGAAATGAACTAATTGCAGATGTGCAGCAGGTGAGAACAATAATGTAACAAATACAATACAATAATGTGATTTTTCCCCTGACGAAAAATTTGAAAGGAAAATATTTGTGCAGTATTTTTAACATTTCATAACATCTCATAGTATACCAAATGATGTACCTTATTACCTCTATTACAGCCAAAACAATCAGAGATGCCTGTTTACGCTAGGTGCACCCACCTGAAGTTTGCATATTCTTGTTTGGTTGACAAGGGTTTCCTTTAGGTGCTCCAGTCCATAGACATGCAGGTGAGGTAAGTTAATAATTTGTCCATATAAATGTAAAGTGTTGTCTATGCTGTATGTTTCATCCCTGTGACAGACTGATGATCGCTCCAGGCTTTTATCCTGCCTCTCTTCGTGTGAGCAGAGACGGCCAATCTTACCCAGCATCCTGCTGAGGATAAGTGGGTTAGAGTAAAACTATATAAATGAAACGCTCGGAATGATGACCAGTAAATACCTAAGGTAGATACTCAAAAAGAACCACTAAAATGAAAATGAAAGAATGAAAGAAAAACAGAAACCAAATTTGAAGGTTCTATATATGAGATTTTGCACATTAACATTGCATCAGACAAACAACTACTATAAATATAGCAGGGCCACACACAAGAAAATCTGATGATGCAATCCAAACATACACTGATGCTTCCTTTTCAACCAAAAGAGACTCTTGATAGTAAAGATTGTATAACCCTTTATTGTTCTAGCAGTGGTTCCCAAAATCTTTTACTTGGAGCCCCCCCTTCTTGTATCTATGAAAAGCTGAGCCCCCCCAGCCTGCACACACACATGTACATACACTAAAAGAATAAGTGATTAATTCTAAACCTTTATTGTCCAAAATTAACATCAATTAAATTTTCTTCTTTAAATTTAGTTAATTTTTTCCCTAAACAACCCAACACAGTAGGCTCATTCACACTCATCCTCACTAAAAGAACAATAATGATCCACAGAGGCGTGGTCTACTAAATAGCCTACTACACATTTTTGAGTGAGGACAAAGCAATATATTATCAAATAGTTTTGTATACAGTATTTTGAATACATTGTTATTTCAGTTATTATGTGGCAATCTAATTTTGTCAACCTCAAAGCAGACAAAGTCTTCGAGTCCCCCTGTGAATTCTGGATTCCAGTTAGGGAACCAATGACATATGGACTATATCGCAGATCGGCAATTCGGCTAAGCTAATTAGCCAAATTAATGAGCAAGTCATGTTGACTTTTTGAAAGATATATTGCCTAAAATCACAAATTCCAATTCGCCTCAGGGGATTTTACAATCTCTATAGTGTATGACACCCTCTGTCCTAACATTAGACCCTCATTAGCATGACAGAGCACTAGACATGACAAAAAAGTGCTTAAAGTCAAGGTCCTTCTTCAAATGTCTTTTGATGCAGAAAGCAGCTTCGTTGATGGCAGCAGAGCTTGCACTGCACCGTAATGTTGCGACCTTCTCGATCATTTGAAGGTAAAATGTTCTTGAAATTTCAATGCCAAAAACACATTCCTGGCACGGTTTTGTCTGTGTGTAGCAGGTTCACTGCATGCACTGCCTCATTTATATTTTGGAGCAAATAAAACAAATAATGTAATCCTTTCAAGTAATCTACTTTTAAAGACAGTAACTGTATTCTGAATATTCAATTTAACTGTAACAGAGTGTACTTACTCAATACTTGTATATGTGTTATTTCAATTGCTGATGTTAGCCTCACTGAACAATAGCTGGTTTCATCCAGTGACTTTATGAAAATTTAAACAACACAATTTAACCAATGCAGATGGACCATTTTAGATGATTTTCTTGCATTAGACTTAACCTTCTGCTCGAGTCACCAAAAGAAAGTGGTGGTTCAAGTGTAGAGGGAAATATCGTGAGAAATACAAAGATGTCATGATGAGTGCACGTGCATGGAACTTTTAAATTACTATAATTAATGCCCCAATAACACCATGTATGGCTACACCTCCTGCCCCAGATGTCAGGAAGTGTTCATTCATGAAAACGGCTTCAAAGAATAAAAAGAAGAACTGAGTTTGGAGACTGGCTTCCTGCATCCTGCTCAGACACCCATAAAGGAAAATCTATCATTTTAACAGCATCAGCAGTAGAATTAAAAAAGGATAGTTCACCCAAAAATGAAAATTCAGTCATTTTCTACTCACACTCATGCCAGTTGCAGGTCAGGTTTAGATTTTTAGTCCATAAAACACTGCTGGAATTTCACAGGAAAACAGCTTTGCAGAATCTCGTAGACAATTTAAGTGAATTAATGAATGAATCAGTTTTCAAACTGAAAAACAACTGGAAAAAAAACATACTGTACAAAGCTTTCATACTGCTCATCTGGTGTAATCAAGTCTCCTAAATTCCCAACATGCTGTTCACTTGTGCGTGCACACCGTGATGCTGCACACATCCAGTTTGGACGGTGCACAAGTGCACATGAACGTGGCTCCAAGCTAAGGATCTACAGTGAAGTACTACCAGACGAGCAGTATGGAGGCATTTTATGTTTGTTGGTTTGGTTGTTTTTTTTACATTTGAAAAAGTTTGATCACCATTCACTTGAACTGTTTTGAACTGATTCTACAATGCTGTTTTCCTGTGAAACTCCAGTAGTGATTTGTTGACTTAAAATCTAAACCTGACCTTCAATCAGCATGAGGATGAGTAGATAATGACTGAATTTTCATTTTAGGGTGAACTATCCCTTTAAGGGACCTGTTAAATCCAAGAAACGGGGAAGCCGAGTGCTGTGTAATCTGAGGGTCAGACTGTCACTGGAATGAAGAAGAAATGCACATATATGAAAATGGCTTCAAAGAACAAAAAAAAAGCCTCGATACAGTTGGCCGATCTATAACTGCAGCAGGAGGAGGGGGTCATGAGGAGGTCTTCATCACAGAGTCAGAGAACAGAATAAGTGATGATGTTCCCATGGACAGTGACCTCATAAACCTGCATGTGAAGATACAGCCAATGCCCCTGACAATAGTAATACATCATTAAATTAATGATTGGTGGCTTTATGTGTATGTTTAGAATTATATTATGATTTGAAATGTAGTCAGACAAGACAATAAACTAATAAAATCAGTGAAAAATTAAAATGTAATGAAACAGCAGACAAACTGCGTATGACTCCTACAATAGATCTGGACCACTCCTAAATTGTGTGCATATCTGAAAGAAAATTCAAAATACGAGAAAATTGGCGAATGCGACAAGTTCTCCTAAATCACTTGTTCACACCACTTCAGAACAAATCTGTTTGTATGAGTAGTTCTTGCATAAGGCCCATTGTTTTTCATCTACAATAAGCACAAAGTGCTTCCAGAACATAATATTATATTATGTAAATTTGTTTGCAATGATATGAATTTGTTCTGCAAATGTGCATTCTCTAGATGTTGCTGAATGTCATATATAGCACTTTTAAGAAGTCCAGCACTCCAGTACGCTCATTACTCAGTTAAAATACATATTTTTTCAGCCACTAAGACAGTTTTTGCTGTTAACATCAGCAGCTTCCAACAGAATGCTTCAGAATTCTCAGTGGGACTTTGGGATAAAATCAAATCCAAGACCTTGACCTATGGGCTTACTGTGCATGTTAGCAGGCAATGAGATGTTGCACTCCTCTGACTGCCTTGTTAACTAAGAGCCACCTGGGAGAAAATCTAGGTGTTAAACTGCAAGAAAAGACCCTCAAGTCAAAATGAGGAAATAGAAATGACCTCCCGGGCAATAAGCAGCGGCGTGTGGTAAAGGTCAGACTCAGAGGAGCAGGAAAGTGGAACAGCTATAAGACAGACATGGAAGAGTGAAAGCCACTGGCACAGTGTTCAGACCCACATAGAAAGCAGAAAGTGGGAACCATGCATTACGTCAGGCAAAAGAGAAAGGTAATAGATAGCTGAGAGAAAATGACAAGCCACCCATGGAAGGAGATTTGGAAAGAGTGAAGCGCACGTGAAGGCAGAGAGGCAGTTAGAGACATCAGATAAGAATGAGAAAAACAAGAGCACCTTAATGGATAACTTCAGAATTCTATTAGAGGAGAAACACAATGATGCTGACAGGAAAAGAGACAGGACAAGGACAAAGTATTTGAAGAAAAAGACAAATTACTGATAAAAATCGATAATTGTGCACAGAGGAGATTGAAGTGGGGAGCAAAAAACAAACGAGAGACAATTGGGGAAAAAAACTGAGTGAATTAAAAGAGAAAATGTTGAAGCTGGAGACAATACAAAATAGTTGCCATCACAATTCTGATGGATAATTTTTCAACTTTTTCCATTTTTGGTTCATGTTAAAGTCGAGTTGAATATTGTGCACCTATTTAACAATATAAGCCAAAAAAACATACAAAAATCAATTTCTGTGTATTTTTATATCAAAATAATGGAAAATCCATTCTTTTTTTTCTTACTGTAAAACAAAATATGACAAGTGCCTATGTAAGAAAGAACCAACCAGTTTTCAACCAGTAACTGCTACTGCTGTTAGTTCAAGTAGCCACCCAGTTAAGTTGACTGACACAGCCCCGGGGTACCAGGAGCTAAACACAGCAAGCAAACCACCTGTTCCTTGTCTTCAAACCTCCTCTGGTCTCGGTGTTCGGTCCCAGTCTTGCCGTGTTCATCGAGAGCTCCCACTCCAAGAAGAGTCAGGCAGGTCAATAGAACATATTTACATGGCGGTCATTTTCTTCTGACATCAATATCGTACTGCTGTGTTTCAGGTTTAAAGTGATGTAAAACTAGAGAATCTGACAAACCGTTATCAGTGTATCACTTCCTGATTGATCAGCAACTGAAAAGACGATGTATAGTGAAATTCTGGAGGGCCATAATTCAAGCTACAATAAAATATTATAGACACCAGCAACCATTAGCATTTAGTCACTTCCATGCTGATGTTACCATTTGATAGCATTACATGATACACAGAATTATTTATTTACACCTTTCCTATCATATAATGTAACACTATCAAACAGCAATGGTAAGGAGGTGCTTAATACTAATGTTGGCTGTTATGTTAGCTTACAGTAGCTAATTGTAGAGTGTTGAATTGATGATGATTTGTCAGGTTGTTTACGTTGTTTACGTGAGTTGTTTACGTGACTTGTAACCTGGAACACAGCAGTACAACATTTGAGCTCCCCACCCTGAGTGCCACGTCATAGGAAAGACCTTCCCCAGCGAGCTGTTTTCACAGGACACATAAATATGTGGAAGCAAATAGTAGCACTCTTATTTCTGTTCTTGTGTCAGAATTCTTTGTGCAAACAAAACCTCCCAGAAATATTGCCAGCTGTTGAAAATGAAAAAGAAAGGGCAAAATAAACTGGCTGGTGAAAACATAGGTTTTCATTTTTTTAAAATTTTTTTTTTTGCCTTTAATTGACAGGACAGCCAGAGAGTAGACAGGAAACAGGGCAGAGAGAGAGGGGATGACATGCAGCAAAGGGCCACAGGCAGGAGTTGAACCAGCGGCCGCTGCAGAGGACTAGCAGCCTCCATACATGGGTCGGACGCTCTACCAAATGAGGTAAAAGTCCGCTCATAGGTTTTCATTTTTAACAGGACAATGGCTATAATAATAACAATAATAATAATAATAATAATAATAATAATAATAATAATAATAAAGTATTATTGTTATTATTATTATTAGCACTATTTAAAGTCCCCTGTTGTGATTTGTGTTGTGACCCTCAAGTGAGCAAAGGTGGCAGAGTGCCACATGGTGAGGAACCTGCCACCTGCACGTATCCCGGCTAAAATGTCGGGGGAGAAATTACAGAGGCCGTCTGAACAGATGGCTCCCACTGTGACCTCACACTGGTGGTCTGTATTCAGCTGTGACACCCCTGCTGCTGTGATAAAAACGTGTCTTTGCTGTAGCAACTTTACTATAATGAGGAAAATCTTTTATTCAGTTTACACTCCTGTAAGGCTATTGCAGTGCATGCTGGCCATCCTTTCCTTTATTCAAGCAGGACAACATGGGCAAGTATCCCATCCAACAAGGGTGCGCCAAGTGCTCCAAAAATCAGATGTACTGCAATTTTTCCAAATACAAATACTGCTGATACTGCAGATCCGGTATCTGTAGCCAGAGAAATATATTACCTTTTTTTTTTTTTTCTTTTTTTTTCTTTCTATTTTTTTTTTTTTTTTTTGCAAAGCATGAACAGAAGTGGCAGCTACTTACCCACAGTGTTTAAGGTATCACCTCCCTCTCCATCTAAGCTCTTGGCTACAGAATTGTGAATTTACCCTTTCCTCTTCTTCACTCATGCATCTTTTATAACTAGGTTTAACATGCATTATCCTGTTGGAGTCTACTGCAGGATGCCCTATGTGGAGCTGAGTTATTGTGCTGTGGGAACCAAGGCTAAAAGCTAGCTGATGTACCACAGCTTTTTAATGGACAGATCTAGCAAATTTCTCAAAAGGAATAGTTTGAGATTTACCTTTAATTGCTTTCTGGTTGAGAATTAGATAAGAGGTGTGATACCAGTCTCATGTCTGCACACTAAATGTGAAGGCTCTTAGGCTTTTGTAAATGACAGACATTGTCGTGCTGTGTAGTGTAGTGAGTCAGCGTGATAAGTGAAATGGTTTGATCTGAGTAGAAGTTTCTTTGAGTTAACCTTGGTTGTTTTACTTGATCATTTTTTGCCTATTATATTAGTTATGAGGCTGATGTAAGCCCATAGTTCCTGTCAGTTTCAACAAAAAACTGACAGATGTCACTGTTTAGCAGGAGTCCTGTTCTATAATGAGCTCTCTTATTTCACAACATCAGAATTCTAATGCATTTTGTAATTTTCATTCTACATGTACAGTACAATATACATATATACAGTATATATATATATTTATCCACCATTATTACTAATGGTGGATTAAACTACAATTCAAATTAATCTTCATTTTCAAATTGTACTTATAATTCTGAGAAAAAAACTGCACTACATCCATATTCAAAGCTATGGAGAAACTTTGACAGGCTGACAAATTGAAGTACACACAAACACAGAGTTTGGTTTGGGACTGAAGGAGGTAAAATTGCAACATTTGTTTCCTTTGAGTTTGACTTTCGATGATGAGGCTTTGCTTGCAGACACCGAATTGGACCTGAGAGATCCATTTATCTTGTAGTTGGTCAAGTGTGCACAGGTACCACAGCAGCCTGAGTTACTCAGATATTCGTTTTTATTTTTATATTTCTTCATATTTCTTCAAAATGTTCTCAAAATCATCATGGGAGACTCTCAGGTCCAAAGAAGAAAGAAGAAGAAAAAAAACATACATTTGCAGACTAATAATATGTGCAGAAAAATTATCTTTGTAAGCAGCGTACAGGGCATCAAATCAGTAATTTTTAAACATGTTTACTGGCATTGCAAAAAGTATAAATCACCATCTTTTTTCCTGAACAGTGGAGCACATCAGAAGGAAATGAAAGGGATGTGAGCAATAAGGTCAGACTGTAGGTTCACTCAATTCTTCCTTTATCATGTCTTTGATTTTCAGTATCATTTTACACCACTGGCTCACACAGTGAGCTTATGTGGGTTTAGAGACTCTTGTATTCTCCATGAACAACTCTTTACAGTAACGTGATGCTGCTTCTCTATAAGCTCACCTGAGGAGCTCACTTTTCTAATCCCTTTGTGGAAATCTGAAATGCACATCCGACATGTTTGTCAGTCCTCCATGAATCACATATCACCCCGGAGTCTTTTGAAATTGTCCACAAGGACGTTTCTGATCAGGCTGGAGGGGATGAAAGCCCTTAGAATTGGATTAAGGTGAGACTTTTCTTTTTATGGACTAAAGCAAGAAAATAATCATCTGGATATTTTTTATATTTTGATTCTAAAAAGCTGATTTCTGTTTTTATGAATCTAAGACTTTTTAAATGTTTCCTTTATACTCCTTTCCCATGGTTCCCACTGTGTTATCGGGTTTATTCTTTCTTTGTTTTATGATTGTATAATATACAGAAGTTATTATGGAGAAATTCACCCATATGTCTCAGTTACAATAAATGTTTCAGCACGGTCCAGCCTAACTTGTGGTCAGCGTTTTTATTTATTTATTTATTTATTTATCCACAATGTGCATCATATCCAGAGGCAATAAATGCAAACTGCTGACCAAAGGTTTACTAGAAATGTCAACACATCTTGATACTATGGTAGTGTTGCTTCCACTAATAACGGGTCAGCCTGCTGGATTTAAAGACTGCACCAGTGGTTTTGCATGTTTTGGCCCATTAGCTACAAATTGCATATACATTGCTGTCAACCGTTTTCCAGACCATACCCCAAGTTTCTAGATTGATTTCCTACCTGCCACGCAGCCATTAGTTTCAGTTAATTTCAATATCCAACAAAACCCAATTTGCTTTAGATAATCCATCACAGTAAACAACTTACTGCCTTTGTTTTTAGGTGAAACTTAACTAGAGTTTATACTTAAGAAATATGATAAGATGATAATATGACTTTAGAAATATGATAATAGGCCTACAGTTGTTCAATCTGGGCCTTTGTTTAAACACATCCCAAGACTTGGCCGCTGCACTGCAACCTTTTCAGTGTTACAACTCCCAACTCATCAAACATGGCAGCATAGTCAGTGGTCCTCTGCTCTATACTATGACACTGGAGGTACCCCTCTAGCACCATTTTCCATGTGCAAGGTCCTACGGTCAAGTTAGCAGAAATAAATATGTAATGTCTTGGTGGACTTTCAAAATAATGGTACCAAAACTACTTGGTTAGGTTTAGGCAACAAAACTACTTGATAAAGTTTGGGAAAAGATGATTTGGGTAGAAATTTGTATATTAGTTGTGTAAATTAATGTATATAATGTAAATTATGTAAGTTAACATACACACATTTTGTAACTTGTATGTTACACAAGTTAAAAAGAAGTAAATGTTGACTATTGGTCTCACATGGGACACAAACACTGGTCTCCTGGGTGAAAGCCCTCACCTGAATTCAGTGGTAAATCAAAATATAACACTAGAGGGTTGCCTCCAGAAATGACACTAGGGTGCCTACAGCATCATAGTTTGAAGCCTGGGGGCACTGACCAAGCTGCGGTAGTTGATGCACTGGCAGTGAAAGCAGGCTAGACTATAACGTGAACAAAGCTGAAAGAGTGCTCTGAGTAGTGAGCAGATTCCCACCAGGCAACAGATGGTGAAGCACCTACAACAGTGAAACCACAACTGTCAGATGCAACCAGCAGAGATTTGCAAAGTTCCACCAACCCCCACATGTGTTGTCCCGAGCTGAAACAAGATTTCAAACTGAAGCAGTTGTTGATCACTTGCAGCCTCTAGTGGCCTCTTAAGAAGAGAAGTCAGATGTCAATGGTCGTATAAAACACAGCAGTCAAAAAATACAATTACTGCCTCATAGCTGTATGTCTCCACCAACCAGTCAAGTTACAGTTTCCATCCCTGTCTGTCCAGACCTATATATAATGTATGTAGTGAAGACTCTGAAGGAATTTAAAATGGAACTTACCACTATACTGACCTGTAACTGCAAAATGGAAGGTATCACTATATGGACATTTATTATTCCAGTGAATAATTTCCAGTGAGAAACATGTAGTCTTCACTTAGAAACAGAGGAGTTAAGGGGACTGACAGAGAGCTGAACATTATGATGTCTATGATGATATTTGTGTGTAATTTTGACAAAAAATTTTTTTATGAATTCTTATGGTCAAAAATGTGTTTAGTGAGGTCACTGTGACCTTTGACCTTTGATCACCAATATCTAATCAGCAGTGTTGGGCACGTTACTTTTAAAAAGTAATTAGTTATAGTTACTAGTTACTTCTCCCAAAAAGTAACTGAGTTAGTAACTGAATTACTCCACTGTAAAAGTAACTAGTTACCAGGGAAAGTAACTACTGCGTTACTCTTTTTTTTTTTTAAGTTTAAATATGTCGTAAGAATTTGGATTTTTTTCTAAGCAGGTTTCACAAGCCAGTGCATAGAGTAGAATTGCATAGACAGGTACTTACACAGAACTTTTAATATTTATTGATTAGAGTTGCTTACAACGGACGTGGACAAACACTTCGCTCCGGGACATAATGTGCACTTCACATGTACGTTCTTGCCTTTTACCTCAAGGAGAATAAAGTAGTGTCTGTACTTCCACTTTGAAAACGCCGACTTTCCCTCCAGACTCGCCATTGCTGCAGCTTACCTCTGCTAGTTTGGGTGTATGGGGCTGCTGTGTGCGTGTGTGGTTTGTGTGTAAACTGAACACTGCCTCTGATTGGCTTACCATGAAAGCTTACTCTACCTTAGCCAATCATCATCACTTATGCGGTTGTCTCGTCCCTCCCTCCTCCCTCACCAAAAAAATAAACAGCTTTGCAGCTCCCGTGGCTGAGAGCCGAGCTTTAGTTTATAACGCGCCCCATTTAATTGTCGGTAATGGTAACGGCGTTGTAACGATGGAAATAGTAATTAGTTAGATTACCCGTTACTGAAAAAAATAACACCGTTAGTAACGCCGTTTATTTTAACGCTGTTATTCCCATCACTGCTAATCAGTTCATCCTTAAGTCGCTCGTGGGCACTTGAACCAAGTTTGAAAAATCTCTATCCAAGCGTTTCTGAGCTATTGCCTTCACAAAAATGGGATGGACATGAGGTCACAGTGATTTTGACCTTTGACCACCAAAATTGAATCAGTTCATCCTTGTGTCCAAGTGAACACTTGAACCAAGTTTGTAGAAATTCCCTCAAGGCGTTCCTTAGGTTTCGTGTTCATAAGAATGGGATGACCTTAAAACATAATGCCTCTGGCCACAGCTGTCACCTGTGTGGAACTGAAAAAAGGGGGTTTTAAGGTTTTTCAAGAATTCTGAATCACAGAAGTCCTTCAGCATGCAGTCATGAATGTGCACAAAATTAGGCTGACCGGTCCAGTAGTATTCGAGATTAGCTGTGAACAATCTTCAGGTCCGTTGATCACTCACGCACACACTCACTCACACACACACATAAGTGAGTGCATGATGTGATTTTTAATGTGCACTGAAATAAATAGAATGCAATGGCTGCCTGGATGATATTTAATCAATTTAAAGTCCAACAATTGGGAAACCACTACAGTTTCACTAGTAATCTGTTAAGGCACTCTCGCAGGCATCACTAAAATATAATGACAGTGCATTTTCATGTAAAAGGCAATATTTTCTAAAGAAAACTTGGATTTGGTTGAAAGATTTGTCAAAAGTTGGCTGCTCTGTCTATGATTGAGCCTCATAGATTCTCTTAGCTGTGTCGTGCAATGACACTAATGCAAAAACGCTTTGTGCAACACTTGCAATTTTGTAACTTGGCCCCGCGTATGATGCTGACTTCTTTGCTGTTTTTCTTGTTTCTCATTTGATCCCCATTGCTGCATTAAATGTGTTTCCCTGGCGCCCTCATTATAAACTTCAAAAATACTTTTGATTGAAAAAAAAAAGGGCCAGCAATGAACTATCCACCACACTTTGTGAACATGCACAAGACTGCTCTTAAGATTGCTCTGAATTTCATCACCCTTTCCCCCAAAAAGTCAACATGCAATTAAAGCACTATTATATCTTTGGAAAATCCATAAATCTTGCTTGGAGTATGCTTACTCCTCTGTAGCTATAAAAATGCTTGGGGGTGCTGATCGACAGGACTACTTTGTAAGTTACTTAATTCAAGAGAATTTAAAAAATTATGCTCAATCAGATGGCACTGATTAGCATGGTAATCGTTAGCCCTTCCCTCTGCAGCTCACCATTTTAGCTGAAACTAGTCATACACACCAGTGTAAAGGCTAATCTGGGCATCTGATTCAAGTCGCTTCAGTGGCGTTGTCAGCACTGTTACTCCTCTGGGTTTGACAGTAAGAGCTCTCCTTATAATAGCCCGAGGCTGTTCCATGCCTGCGGGGATTGATTCAACACTGCTGTCCCTGGCCATGACACAAAAAAATGTCCACACATTTAGACTCATCCATGGTTTATTCAGCAAGCTGTGAGCTCACAGCAGAGGCACACTGTTGTTTTTTTTTTTTTTCTTTTTTTGAGCAGATGAAAGGACAATGATATCTCTGTGGGATGTGGGAGTTCATCATACTAGGTTCTTGTACTTGACACACTGTCAAAGTGTTTGACACTCGTCTTCCGGTCAGGATATGGTTATGAATATTAAACCTTGCAGACTGGCTCAGGAGCAGCTTTCAGTGAAGGCAGTGTGTGCCTCAACTGCATCATTGCTAGAACAGTTGGCTTGAGTTAATAGGACAGACAGACCTCGAGTGCATTTCATCAATAAGTAATGATACCCTTACTGCTGCAGTGTGTAAGATTTAAGGTGTTTATTGGCAGAATATGGCAGAAATGGAATGTAATATTCATAAGTATGTTTTCATTAGCGTATAATCACATGAAAAAAAAGAGCCATTCTGTTTTTGTTACCTCAGAATGAGCCCGTACTATCTACAGACGGTGCAGGTCCTGTTCCACAGAGGCCATCCACCCCTCAGTTTCTTATACTGATACATATGGTACCCTGTAGCAGCTGTATGAGACACTGGCAGAAAGACAAAAGTCACATGATGAAAATCACCTTCATGAAAGTCCTGTAGTTGTTTTAGCCATCCATCCACCCACCTCCTCCAGGTGTGGGATTCCTTATGTAACTTGCAGAAGCTACCTGAAACCCCAGTTCATTTATTTTAGCCGCTAACGGGCTCCGTGCACATCTGTATGAGTTGCCAAGGGATGGTGACAAAATGACTGTATTTGACAAGCGGGGAATGAGAACAGGCTACATTGCCATGTTGCATTGCCATGTTTCTACAGTAGCCCAGCATGGACAAACCGAACACTGGCTCTTGATATGATATTTCACGGCCACTGTTCTACACACTTCGAAGCGGTTGGTGAGGTTAATTATTTGCAATTACTTGTCATTCATGAACCCCAGAGAATTAACTGTAACTGAGCATTTAGGGTTTCATCTAACTGTAAGTTCAATAAGAAAATAATAAATAGGACGAGACATAGTACAGTATCCAACAGCTACAACTTTTTATTTTTTCTCACAAAAGTATATACAACCATGACACGCCGTCAACAACTCCTGTTTTATATCAGTCTGACACCATCTCTGAGGGGACACATTACCTCAAATACAGGAACAGGTATTAAACACAGGGTAGTCTGTTACATAACCATCTGTGCAGTTCCCCTCATCTCTACAGAGGCCATTGTTTTCATTTCCAGGCCGCACCTTTACTGTTTTGGATTCCTCTCAAAGCTATTATAATAGGCAGTTTTCAGCAGAAAAGCTCCAATAACCACCCTATACACTACCTGCCCTGCACCAAATGACAGGCAGACAAAGATAGCCAATAGCTGGTGAAAGCAGTGAAGCATTCAGCAGCTAAAGAAACAGTTAAATTTCCTTCAGGAGTTGGAAGAGACCAAAAACAGAGCTAAAAGGAGAATAAATATTGGATTTTATTGGATGTGTAGGCAGATGTATGCTAAGAAGTTCAACATCAATTGGTCCAGTCAAGTCAAGTCAGATATATATTTATATAGTGCCAAGCACTAAGGTGACCATGGTGTGGAAAAACTTTCTTAGGTGATAATGATGCCAGTGCACTTAATTCACAGCTTGTTTACACTGCCCCCAAGTGGGAAAAAAATGAATTATTGCAGCTTAAGAAAATGCATTACCTTTGCCAGCTGTTGAAACTTTGAAAACCTCAGGAAGCCGGACTTCTGCACTGTTGCCCCCATGATCAAATTTTGACTGGAATTCATGAATGGAGAAACAAACAAGGCTGAGAAGGTCATTTAACAAAGACAAAGTCAGAAAATATGGAAGACATCTCTGCAGCCATTAAAGCTTTTGTAAATCAACTATCTGACATAACAGCTCTTAAATCAGAACAATACTGTAGATTAAAGGCTAAGCTTTATACAAGCCAGACATTGTATTATTGATCTGAACTGAACTGATTTAAATCAGTAACGTGATTTGTAATCTCCACCTATAATTTGTTGCACACTGCCATTCTGAGCCTTTGAACATTTCTTTTGTAAAACTGGTGTCAATCTGTGTCTCAGACTTTTGCTTTGTATAATGGCAGACCTGCAGGGGTCATTAAAAATGTAAGCAGCGCCCATCTAACATTCTTGGAACAGCTCATGTTTCAGAGCGAACTTTTAGGTCTGTTCTCAAGTTTAAAATATCATTATGAAATACTTAAATTATTTAAACTTTATGTGCTTTGATGCCTCATCAAACCAAACTCCTCTCAACATTATTCCAGCAATAAAGAGAGTCTGACAGTAAAGGTGACCTGAAGGCTATTGTTCTCCCAGTGAAGACAGATTAAAGCTTTATGTATATAGGATGGAGGTGACCTAGCCTGGGGCTAAATGATCTGTGTGCGTCCCAAAAGTGATTGTTATCCAGCAGCGAAAGGAACCTGTGGTTGAACTATCATTTCACATGAATTTTCAAACTGAGCCACTAAGCAGAGTAGCAACTAACGTGGGACCTCCAAATGAACACTCCTCCCTGGTGCTTTTCAGCATTAATGCCTGCACTACTATGGGCAGCTAATGAGAAAGGTGAAATGAGAAATAGCTTGCATATACTGCCACCACCAATCTGCCATTCTGCTTGGAGTTGCCGCCGATGGGGAATGGAGCAGTCTGAATCCATAATGATACAACAGGGTGTTGTGGCATGCCATTATAACTGTATCCTTTTTCATGTTTTATCGCAAATAGAACTAGCCTGCTGTTCCTGCACAGCTGTTGCATGTGAGTGTCTGTCAGAGAGACTGTAAGCATAGCAGTATGCTATAAGTTCAATCAGTTCCTTACTTTTTTATGCACAGCAACCCCCAAGGATTGTCAGAAGTAGGAAAGCAGGAGGCAAAGACAAAGTGTAGCCTAAAGGCAAAGCCAAGCCTGCCTCAGAAAAGAACGATGGAAAAAAAAAAAAAAAAGCTTTTTCTTACATGTATTTTTCTCATGCACCTACCTTGGTAGCATATAATGTGGATGGGCTGGGCATTGTATGGGTGATTTATTAGCTTGGGCCACAAGGGGCTGGCTATTTTAAAAAAATCATGAGCGAGTGATCCAACAACTCCTGCAGCCTCTGATGAATAAACATGCCATGCTATGTTGATATGTCTTTAAAAGGATGGTGCGGATTATTTGAAGTGGGGTTGTATGAGGTACTTATTGATAGTCAGTGTATTACCTACAGTAGATGGGAATCAGCAGAGAGGAGCACCAGCATGGAAGCTAAGCAATGAACTGCTGTGGACAGGGTCAGCAACAAAAGGTATTTTAGCAATTTAAAAAAATCCACCTAAAAAAAACTCTAAATCAGTTCAAGTGTACGCTGTAACTAGAATATTTTCATTGCTTTACTTTGCCATCAGACAGCCTGTTGCAATGGGAAACTGCCATTCTATGAGCCAAATATTGCTCTCTTTAAACCAACCAAACTCCATAGGCAAAATCAGTAATTTTATCCTGAAGAACACGGGAGTTGCTGATCTGCTGCTGCCCCGATCTGTTAGTTTGTCTGTGTTATTGTGTGATTTTGGTGTTTTATAAGGATCGTTCAGCTTCACCAAAGTCACACAAAGTTCACACAGAGTTAGGCAGCGATAGACCAGCAACACCTGTGTTCTACAAGGTAAAATGACTGATTTTGCCTTTGGAGTTTGGTTGGTTTGGAGAAAGTGATATTTCGGCATATATAATGATGGGTTCCTGTCAGAAAAGTCAGTCTGACAGCAAAGTAAAGTGGTGAAAATATTCTAAATATAGTGTACACTTGAACTGATTTAGATTTTTTTTTTTAGGTGGACCTTTTTTAAGTGGCTAAAATACCTTTTGTTGCTGACTCTGTCCATAGCAGTTCATTGCTTAGCTTTCATGCTGGAACTCCTCTCTGCTCCTCCTAACTGAGGTTGTGGCGACTGGTACTGCAGGCAATACACTGACAAGTACCTCATGCAACCCGATATCTTCCAAACTATCCCTTTAATTAAAGGTGTTTGTTGAACAGTATGAATGACAATGCTAAACCTTAACGTTCATGATATACATTTTTCAACATTTAATTTGAATAGTCTCCTCAGCACAGTGTTGAGTTGATTTACTAATGGCTCTTAAAAATTTGACACTGTTTCTGTGGGTGTGATTCATTTTCTTCCAGCCAGATGTATCAGTGATATCAGATTTATTTTCCTCTACTGGCAGCATCCAAGAATTTGGTTCGAGTGTGTAATTTACGTTAGCAGGGGGAATGATGAGATGAAACGTGAGTTGCAGCCTCAACACCTGACATGCATAAAAACACAAGAATATTCTTTTTTTTTCCCCCTCTGCATATGTTTCTGCCTCTTTCCAAGCCCAGGCTGTTGGAGCATGATAAGGAGGTGTAAAGCAGGAGAGTAATGATTTTCCTCCATCTCAGATGTTCCTTGTCTTTTATGGTTGACCCGTAAAAATGTCACTGCAGCCCTGGAATCTATCAGTCATTTCAATTCTCAGTGTATAGATTATCATATGGAGAGAAGTCCAGCTTTCTCACTGTGCCCAATGATGGTCCAGGGGAAGTGGATTCCCATTGAGGGAAGCGGGTGGTACTTTCAGATAACAAGCATGCCTACTTGATTGACCCTTGGATTTAACCCCTTTCCCACACCCTTCTTTGCTCCTTGCGCTCACTCGACAGTGTTGTAGTGTGATCTTTCCTGTAAGTGTTCAATACACTGTAAAAAATCATGGAGGAATTTAGTGGAATCAACTGATCTTTTCTCATTAACTTAATGTATAGTAAGTATGTTTTATTAATTCTTAATTAAACTTACAATTAATAGTATTTATTTTTAGAAGTTATAAACATGGGTTCTTCCAATTAGATGTCTTTTGAATTGATTAATTACTGAATTTAAACTAGTACAAGTTTATACAAGTTTGACCCATTAATCAACTCATCAACTTAAGTTTGTGAAGCCACATGACCAGTATATTAGCAGACTTCCCAGCATGCATTGTTTGAGAGTTAAAACTCTCCTGAGACTCTTCTTTTTCATAGTTTGAAAAACCATATATAATGAAAACTTGTGTGAAAATCAAATTTGTTTATCACATTGGAGCTGTAAGTTCAACTTAATATTTTAAGCTTATTGAACATGTGCATGCACAAGCACAACTGAATTAATATCCCGTTTATTTGAATAGAAATGTTTATTTGTTTTGAATCATTACAAAATTTTCTCAGCTTGTCTTTTTAAATTCAGTCCATTTAGAATTTTAAGGAAGCCTGTACACTGACCTTTTTTTTTTTTTTACCTTGTAGCGCAATTTGTGTCATACTTGTTACACGATTTTCTGAAACCACAACAACATCAATACTGTCCTGAAAAAAAAACAAAACAAAAAAAAACCCCAAAAAACCAAAAAAAAAAACCTCTTCTGTTGTATGCATTCTGAGACGTGTCTTCTGCCCTCTAGTGGATTATGAGGGCAAATCCAACATGGCTGCTAGTTATGGTAAGAATAACAGTTATATTATTATTAATATTTCGATATGAATATTCAGTGTATTGAAACCACTTGTAATTTTGTACCTTATTTTATAGTAAAATTGTGTTGAAGATATGTGTATCAAATAAGAGAGGTATGTTATATATTTATCTGTGAATCCCACAATCATTTTATTGAATTTCATGATGCAATCTGAATTATGCCAACTACAATGACAAATACATTCTTAAACAAACAAAATAAATGTTTGAAATGTCATCTAGAGATACATTTAGAGTAGAAATTGAGATATATTTTTAATATATGCAACCTGATGTCATTATCACTTTCCAATAATTGTCTTTTTAAATGATTTTCTCAGAAACAATCTCTTGAAAAAAAAAAGAACAAAACCAAATTTGCCAAATTTTCCAAAAGCAATGAACAATAACCGTTTTTGCCTCTAGAATAAAAATGACTGTGATTAGTGAATTTTCATAAAAAACCTGCTTATCAAATATGATACAAACAAAAGGATACATTTTTTGATTTTGACAAAAGGTCTAATGAACATTTTGATTTAAAATAAATTGAATTTTGGCAATTACTTGATGTGTCAAACTTTACAGTGCTAAGTTAAAACAAATGAGTTTTTTTTTTTTAATTTCTTGTACAATGCAAATATATCCACAAGATAGTATTTTCTTCCCTATGCTCTCCAAAAGGCATGATAACAAAATGCATAAAGAATGACTAATGGATAGAGAGAGGAAGCCAAACTGAGCAGATGGGGGAGAGAGGCAGAGAAATACAAAGATAGGAAGATGGAGAGATAATGTCGTGTTTACTTGAATAATTTCTTGATAAATGGCCTTGGGTGTTGTGTGTGTGTGGGCTCATTTGTTTATTGTCACTGCCCTTTACTTGTATTAATTAAGACCTTTGCTCACTCTGCCTGCAGGTACGACTCCTTCACTGCACTCTTGAATGTCAATATGAAATGCTATCCTGGTTAATGCAAGGAGCATACAGTGAGAGGAGAGTTTGGTGTAGGCTGGAAGAGAGGTGCTACAAGACTTTCTCTGTATGGTGTGTGTAATGCTGGTTCATATTTTAAAATTTCTCTGACTGCTGCAGAGGGGAACTATCTTCAGGGACTACTGTACACTTAAACATTAGCCGACACTCTTACCCATGGCAACTTACAACAAGAGATCAGGTAAAGGGTCAGTTGCTTGCTCAGGGATACTTGCTCAGGACATATGCCTGTCGATGGACATTGATTGTTGCGAGATTAAACGCGGAACCTTCAGGCTAAAGGACAGTCTATTTGCCCACAGGGCTGCAAAATAAATAGTGTGGGAAGAGCAGGAGAAAAAACAATAGCGTGAAAAAGAAGAAGATTTTATATTTTAGAAGTATAGTTGCCTGTTAAATGTGTAAACATTTTTCCAGAATGATGAGTTTCTTTACCTATACTGTAGCTGATAACTTAAGACAGGGTCTTTCTGAGAACTGAGACTTTACAAGACCTCATCAGAATTGGTTTTCAGCCAAGGCTTGACTTAGAAAATAATGGTGCATTTCAACAGTAGTGTCCCCTCCCTACTGATCAGATGGCACCTACTGTATAAAGCAGGGGTTCTCAAATGCGACCTGCGGGCCAATGGCAACTCTCAGGAAAATTTTGTGTGGCCCCCAAATGTGATATGAAAATGCATACATTATACTGTGTTTTGATCAGCCTGTCCTCACCATAAATATGAGCATCTTATTACAACCCATATTTGGGTCATTCTTCAACTATGGTCAAATGTGGTCTCAAAAATTTTAGAAAATCAAACACATATTTTAGGTAATATTTTGATATGTTTTGCTTATCCATTATGTGTAGAAACACATTCTGGTAGCTGTTGTGATGAAATTATTTAGATAATATATTTTTTCTCCATTTTAGTCGAACATTCAGAGGAAATCATCATTTCCATCACACCACAAACAATGTGTTTTACAAACAAAATTATTTACAGAACTCATGTTTTCAAAACATTTCATGAAATTTCACACATAACTGATCCCAAATATATAAATATATTTATTTTCAGGATTGTAAGGACAATATTTTTCCATTGTTAAGATGACAAACACCTTTAAACTGTTTTACTGAAGTCTTTCAATGAAGTTCTTTCATGACACAAACATGAGTTTTCCAATCCCAGATATGAATTGCAGCCATAGCTGCATAATTTTCAAAACTACAAAATATTATTAGTGTGACTGTTATTTTTATAAATTTTATTTACAAATGTGTGATGTGATGGAAAAGACAGCACGTGTTGGAAATGACATGTGACAACCAACATTGCTGAACAAAGTTCACTTAAACAAAGTAACATCAGTCTTAACATTGTAACATTTAACTATTAATGCACATTTAGATGGTAGACAATTGCTCCTTCCCTGCTCTCTATGTGCTAAAACCTACACACAAAACTACAATACTTCATTTCATGGCAATCAAATTCAGACCATAGGTTTTTCCATTCTAAAAATGTTGAAACGGTAACGATTTGACACTGACAAAGGCTTTCTAATCCAAACACATCATTTAACACAACCTTACTCTTACAGTACACAGTATGTCCTCACATTGTTGGACCTTACTCCCCTCTCATTTTGAGCTGTCGCAGGTCCATGCTGGGCCATGCCAAGCTGGTAGCCTTACCAGCTCCTATCATCCCTGTAAAACTTGTTACAGTTCTAGCACACAATAGAAAAATTCATAGTCATAAAATGTCATGTGATTGGTGTAAAACCTGTGTGCTAGCTGCCTTGCACTTTTTATCATATGCATTTTTTAAACTAATGCTCTCTCCAATACCAACATTAAATGAATGTTTAACTACACTAAAGTTTATGTACACAATATGAATTAGTTGATCAAGTGTTTTGTGTGATTATTTAAGTTAATATTATATTAACTTGATATAAGCCAAATAAAAAGCATTCATAACACCATCATTGTCATTTCCATCACAACACGTCATTTCCATCACAATGAACAAAGTGATGGAAATGACTGTTGTGGAAATGACAATGTGTCACATTTTTTCAAAAATCTCATGTTGTATTAGCATGCTAATCTCTGTTTTAAAGCTAGCATTACATATACACAAAATACACAATATAAAATGTTATTTTAATCATTATTTGTAAATTCAAAGAAAATATGAGCTGTTTGGAAATGACAACCAATAAACATATTCTTTGTTTGGGCAATATTTACCTTGATTTTTTTCAGCTTTCATATTCTTCCAGGGAGCTAGCTCTGCTCTCCTGCCATGTGCTCTCCTGTGACTGACTGTTACCGTGGTTACAAGTGTACAAACCTTAAAAAAAACCTCCCTAAAGTTACATTTTGTGGTGTGTGATGGAAATGACAGTGATCCCAAGGGACAGGTGTTCTTTTTATAAAAAAAGACATTTAATACTACTGTATCTTACAACACATGGTATGTTTCATTAAAATAGGTATTTATGTACCATTTGTTTGTAAAGTTAGTTTTTAAATCAAAATGTAATTCAATAGTAAGAGGGACTGAACGTCAAAAATCTGACCCAGGGACAAAGGAAGTATAGCACAATCCATACATATAAAACCATGGTTTATGTAGTAAAAATAACACTTGACCTTTAAATTAATTTTTGTATGTTCCTCTTGGTGTCAAGTAACTGTGCCAAAAATAAAAAATCAAGAAATGTGTTTTGTATCTATTATTCCTGCAAAGGACACAAATTCTACCGTAGTTGAAGAATGACCCATTTACGTTTATTGTTTTGCAGTGATCTCAGTGTAAAGAGCGACAAAGTCTGCATAGGGAGATGCTGGGGTGGATTGTGGTTCAAACAAACGCAGGACTTTCACTGAAATGAAAAGTCAAGGTTGGGTTATGTAAGTTACTTAAGTTTCATTATATAAGTGACTTCCATGCTGACAAACCTGCTCTCTTTATATTTATTCAAGGACTCGCCTTATCGGAAATTATGCTAATAAGTGGGGTTGGTCTGATACCAATACCAGTATCAGAGCATGCCTCAGATACTGTCTAAAATTCAGCATTGAGCCTCACCAAGTATGAGTCTATGCATGATCCAGTAGCCCCGAAATGGACCCTGCTACTCCCCAGCAGCACCCGGTGTGGCAAATTTGCAGTGGTCAGTGGAGGAGAGAAATGCTAGCTTCACCTCGGCATCAGGTCGCGTTCCAGAGTTCATGTTATAGTTGTCAGCTGGTGGTCAGCAGAAGGTCTGTAGAGTCTGTGTCAGCTCCTCGTGTATCGTGCATTGTCTCTGTTATTGGACTACAAATAAAAACGCTGTTATTGCAATCTATAATTCCTGATTTGGCTTGTTTTTGTGGAGATCTGCAGTAAAAGTCAGAGCAGACTTTTTGAGTTGTCTTTCTTATGTGAGTGCTAAAATGTTTTACGCACTGGTATCAGACTGGTACTCTGTATCGGACAATACGCAAAGTTCAGGTATCAGAACTGGTATCAGGGAGGAAAAACTGGTATTGGAATAACCCTAGCAGGAAGAATGCGATGTTGCCACCCCAGTATGAAGGGTCACCCTCTGGATTGGTTTGGCAGTGGAGTTTTTTTTTTTTTTTTTTTTTTTTTTAAATAGAGTTGTTTCTACCCAGTTTTAACAACAAAATCTGTGAGATTGTTCTCAGTCTCTATTTAAAGGTTAAGTTCGGTTTTTTGACACCTGGACCTTATTGTTATGATTAAATATGCTCGTAGACTCACCCAGACAATTTTGGTGGAGCTCGGAGTCGTTTTCGAGCAATTTATATCCAGCCGACGGCGTTTTTTCTCATGCCATAGTAGCGGACGGGGCCAGAAATCGAAGCCCCTAAATTAGACATTATCTGCTGCGAAACTCGCTCATTTCACCTACATTTTATAAATGAATGGCCAGTGTTATCACCATGTCAGCTCAACTTCGTTGTTATGGTCATTTGGGGCTTTACAAGGATGCGTAACTTTTGGTGACGTCATAGACGTGCGCCGCAGGACCCCAGCTGAGAAGAGACGCTGTTGTTGCTAGGCTACACGGCAACACGGCTATTTTTGTGCAGCATGGCAGAATATTTATCCGATGTAGAAGTGTCTGACGACGACTTTGAGTATAATGGATGCCCGTATCGTTTTGAGCCAGAATACACCGACGAGGAGCTATTTGAAAGGAGGATGCAGAGGGAAAGAGCCGAACAGCTGACCAGAGAACGAGCAACCACTGCACGTCCACGAATGGGGGCTAACTGGTGGTGTTGTTGTGGACATTGCATGAGTTTCACAGCAGATAATGTCTAATTTAGGGGCTTCGATTTCTGGCCCCGTCCGCTACTATGGCATGAGAAAAAACGCCGTCGGATGGATCTAAATTGCTCGAAAACGGCTCCGAGCTCCACCAAAATTGTCTGGGTGAGTCTACGAGCGTATTTAATCATAACAATAAGGTCCAGGTGTCAAAAAACCGAACTTATCCTTTAAGGTTGACTGGTTGCATGGCAACTAGTGGCACCTCCCAAGTGTGGCAAGAATTATGTTCTGTCATCAATGCTGCGGATTAATTTCAGTATACAACTCAGCAGTTTAATATGGAATGGAGAAGTAAAAGCCACCATGGAAACAAACGCTGTGTGGTTGAGGACAAATCAGAAAAAAATGGATCAACTCTTAGTGGACCTCAGGCAACAGATAACATGATCTGTCTTATCAGCAAACAGTTGAATTCTGAGCTCAGTGCCATAATGACACCAATCACAAATCCTTCAACAAGTTCATGGGATTTCCTGTGTGGCCCTCAATCATATCCAGACTCCTTGAATTGACACTCAGTCATCAAAATTTTGAGAACCCCTGGTACAGAGGGTTGGAAATCCCTAAAAACTATAAAAAGTAACACAAGTATGAACATACACAAATGTACCTTAACAGTACTTAACAGAACTATATTCCAAGACTAAATCAATAAAGCAGAGTCTATTTGAGCCATTTATCAAAAAGCTCATTGCTGTATCTCACCTGCCTACCCTCTGTCTACAGTGGGTGTAAACTTTCACAACACTGTTATTGTCATGGAGGTGACAACCATCATTTCATTCAGCAGTGTTAAATGATAAGACTAATATTGTAGTCTTCAAAGGGCTGATAAACCCACTCACATTTCTACATCAGAGTCAGACACACATTTACCCACCAAGCACAATGGGAACATAAACCTGGTTAATTGGAGCTGAATACTAACACATTGGAGGACACAACAACCCTGAAACACCAGGTGCAGCAGAAAACATAAAGAGCCTGCAGTGTGGTGCAGACATTGTGTGCTGTTTAAAAGTAGAGAATGTACTCTAAAGCCAAAGACTTTTGTCAATGATGTGCCATTGTGTTGCCTAAAAGTTGCCTAAATTAATACATTCTGTCAGAACCTGTGAAAATCAAAGAAAAATATCAGACTCTAGAATTCCAAGGGACTAAAATATTAATTTCTTAATTCAACAGGTTTTGAGATTCATGACTCTTTTTGGCCTTGTTGTTGCCAACCAAAGGGAACCAATGAACCATCAATGTTGTGGAATTCAAGCTACAAAAGTGAGTTCAGAAACTCTGCTCCTGATCATGGCATGAGTGTACTGGACATGGACATTGAGCTTGGGGCTGTTTAGAAGAAACTTTTGCAGTGGAGGGCTGGTGCTGCACTGAGATATCCACCTAGGATACAACCATGTTTTATTGATGGATGAGGTGATGGCCTGCTGTAGTTGATGCAAACCACCATCCAGCTTTAAAGACATTCATTTCCTATTTATTGGAAGATCGGTTCTGTTGGCCACAGAAGCAGAATGGCTGCAGGGATGGCAATGCTGGTCTAGCAGTCGATCCTACAGTCTGATCCAGACTGAAGTACTTTAACAGCTACTGGATGGGTTGCCTTTAAAGTTGGTAAAGATTAAGAGGGTGAACCCCTAGTGGCTTTGGTGATCACCTGACTTTTCTTGTAGCACCGCTAGCAATTAAAGGGAAATATCTCTACCTATATTTGATGGACTGACTAAATTTTGTACAGACATTTATGGTTCCTATAAAATGTATACCAATAACTTTGGTGACCCTCTGACTTTATATATCGCATCACTGTAAGGTTTATATTTGTGGTTTTGAGTTAAATGTCCCAACAACTGAGGGATGGATTGCCATTAAATTTGGCACACTTGTCCCTTTCAGGATTAACTTTGGTGAACCCTTAACTTCCATTTAACCCCTTGATGAGGGTAAATTTTGTCTAGTACTTTGGTACTGATAATACTCATGACATGGCCCTCAGTCTTAGCTGCTCTGATAGTTTGTGTTAGCATGGTAACTTGATAAACTAAGATGTTGAACAAAGCAAATAGTATATCTGCTAAACATCAGCATGTTAATATTGTGAGCATGTTAGCAAGCTGAAGTGAGCATGGTGTTAGACTCTTAGGACCTTATCTTATATCCACTGCAAAGTGGTGCACAGGGCAGTGCAACTGTATTTTCCGACCAGTGCCCACGTTATATAACTAGCAAATGTACTGCATGCACGAATGTGCATCAAAAACATGGTCTAAAGTGAATGGTGCAGTGTTTTCCTACTATTTCCTGTGCATTTTGGGGCTTTTTATGCCTTTATTTAGAGACAGTTGAAGTGAAGACACCAAAGGGACATGAGAGAGGGGATGTCATGCAGCAGAGGCCTGCAAGCTGGAATTGAATCCAGGCCGCTGCAGAGGACTGATAGCATCAGTACATGGGGCACACGCTCTACCACGAGAGCTTCCAGGGCACCCCATTTTCCCACTATTTAAAAGGTGCATTATTAAAATAGTAAGATGCGACTACATAGGCGGGTCCACAATATGCTTACACTCTGTTGTTGCACACACAGGGACACACAGCAGCACAGATCAATGCATTTGCTCACATGCAGTCAACGGGAGTTGTTGGTGGTACAGAGGATAGGGAGACAGAAGGTACACTGCCCAAGGAACACCTACCTGTCCCTCAGCAAAGAAGAATGCCAGGCTGTAACAAACATCTGTGATCTCCTGTCAGATGATCTGGATGGTAATGCCAGCTGTCTTTATGCACTCCCCGTTACTGTCAAAGTCACCGCAGCGCTGCATTTCTTTGCAAGCAGGTCATGTGGGTCATTCCAACATCTCAGTTCGCACATGAGCTGATCTGTTTCCTCAGCACAAGACCACTCGCTTCTCCAACTTGCCAAATGTGCCATTTAAATATCAATAAGCCAGGTGCAGGCACACCCTGTTTTTAAAGCGAGATGACAATTCAAATTTCGCCAAAAGCATTCTATGATTAATTAAGAGACTAAACACAACTCCCTTACACCTTGCATTTTACTATGCACCCAGATTATCCACAGTTTAACTAGCAAAAGTGGAGCTGGACACACCCTAAATGCACTTGAGCCATACATTTTAGACCATTGCGTTATAGATTGGTTGAATAGTACGGTGGCCGACAAGTACAAACGCGCTGCATATACAGACAGGCGCTGCAAATACAGAAACGCGCTCCATATAAGAAAACAGATGCAAAAGGAAAACCTGCAAAAAGAAACGTGCTGCAAATACAGAAACGGCTGCATATAGGAAAACAGATGCAAAAGGAAAACGCTGCAAATACAGAAACGCGTTGCATAAACAGAAACGCGCTGCAAATAAGAAAACAAATGCAAAAAGAAAACGACGCATATCCAGTCATACAATGGAAGTGCTCCAGACCTCTAGGGGCAGTGCTGAGCTCCACCCGAGAGACAGACAACGGACGTATCAACGCGTGGAGCAGATGTGTGAATGAGAAGAAGAAAGTTATTGGTGGGAGGAAAATTGGAGTCGGCTGCACTTTCATAATACAGTAAAAGATGAAGGCCACATGTGGAAAAAAGAAGGAAAGAAAGAAAGAAAAAGAAAAAAGAATACGTACTTTTTCATGTAGCCTCTCCTGACTCCAATTTTCTCTCGGGTGGACACTCAGCACTGCCCCTAGTGGCCTGGAGCACTTCCGTTGTATGACTGGATATGCGGTACTTTCTTTTTGCATTTGTTTTCTTATTTGCAGCGCGTTCTGTATTTGTAGCGTTTTCCTTTTGCATCTGTTTTCCTATATGCAGCGTGTTTCTGTATTTGCAGCACGTTTCTGTTTATGCAGCAGCGTTTTTGTATTTGCAGCGTTTTCCTTTTGCATCTGTTTTCTTATATGGAGCGTGTTTCTGTATTTGCAGTCCTGTCTGTATATGCAGCGCGTTTGTACTTGTCGGCCACCGTAGAATAGGGCCCTCCATCATGTTTATTGCTACTGATATCTGCCAATATCAACGTATCTCCACTGCAGCAGCAAATAAGTGGCAGAGATTATTTCAGCTACAGTAGCTAGAACATAAACAGTAAATGTCAGGTTTCGGTGCCAGACCTTTCAAATTGAAAAGAAAAAAAGCTGTCTTTTCAGAGTCACTTTTTCACCCAGTTTCTGCAGTGAAATAAATTAAAAAGAACATCGTGTAAGAGGCCTCTTCAGACAAGCCATTTCCTCTACACACAGAGTGAACTGAAGTGCGAGCTAATGACTGGTGATTTAATGCAAAAAAAAAAAAAAAGGCATTACCTCACAACTGACATTTTTTCTTTCTTTCTTTCTTTCTTTTTTTTTTTTTTTTTACATGTTTTTTAGCTTGTCGTGCATTAGACTGAGTAAAAACATTTTTTCTTCCTCCACTTGGGTGAAATAGGGATTGTTAAATGTCTAGGTTCAGCCAAGTACAGCGTCTTTGTGAATCTGTTATCAGTAGCATGTGAAAAACAAAATAGTCTTCACCAGTTTTTTTTGCAATTTAAACAAATGGGTACAACACTGTCTCTTCTCTCTTCACTCTCACTTTTTCTCAATACAAACAAAAAACATGCCATCACTATCTATCACAGAGAGCTGAAAAGTAATTTGAAAGAATACGGAAAATCAGAAGCTGAAATAGAAGTAGACCAGATAGGCTGAGTAAAAATGTGGCTACACTCAGAAAGTAAATTACAACATTTCAACACAAAATAAGTCCTGGAATGCATTGAAGAACCCATATTGGTAATATATACCAGTGTGAAAGACTGAGAGGGGAGATTTTTTTTTTTTCTTTTAGCCAAAGTCTGTCATGACATTCCAGGCTTATTTCTTGGTGGCAGGGTTGGGTTCACGTTTGACCTGATACAGCACCAATACCAATACCTGGAGTTCAGTACCAGCACCTAATAGGGCCTTTTTTGATTTCTTACTCCAACAAAAATGTCATTTGTGTCGTAAAAATAAGTTAAAACTTTTCAGTTTTACTTACTGATTTAAAAACATATACTTATTTATTTAGAACATTTTACACACCACACAAAATAAAATTCCTCCCTACCTCCTTCTTCCCTCCCAACAACCTCCAGCCTGTCAGTCTGTCATCAGGCCATTGAACACTGTGTCCTCTTTGATCATGTTTTTGACGGCTAAACATATTCAAAGCCACATGAAAGTTGGCACACACGTCAGTCGACGTGAAAAATTTAGTGTGATGTGGGTTTTGGCGAGAGGCATGGCTGACTGGCTTGACCATTACGCTTTAACAGCAGCCTCTGTGGCACATCTCACCTACCTTCACAATAACTATACAGGAAGTTAGCAATTTTTCCTCTATCCCATTCTTCTATTAGATGTATATCATGTCATTATAAAAAAAAAACAAAAAAAAACCCAACAAACTTTAAAGCTTAAAACTTAGTGTTTTAAAGTTTAGAATCTAGTAAGAAAAAGTTTTTTAAGACTGAAACCGAGTTTTAAAGACTTTCATAATGATTTGCTGTGTTGGAAAAAAGATCAAGTCTGCAAACTCTTTGTGTTCTTCACAACTGTAGCACTCTTTTTACTTTTGTGTTTCTCCAACACACTTTTGTTTCAAATTTGTCACTGTTCTCCCAGTGTATTTTGTTTTCCAGGTTTGAAACGTTGTAAATGGTAATATGAAAACTGGTTGATGAAGAAAGTTTTAACTTTAAAAGGGCAATTTTTTTTACATCGATGTTCCAGACTGTTGTTTCAGAGCTGAGTTTGTAACACTCACTTTTCAGAGATCAGAAAACAAATGTGAGCATGTGAGTCACTTGATTTCTGATAGTGTTGTCTCTCAGACCTTGTCTGAAGCAAGTGGTCTAATGGGAAAAAAAAGTTAGGCCTAGTGTTGTTACGTTACTGCTAATGTAAACCAAATATTATACCGCTGCAGCTTCACATCAAAAGCAATTAATTGGCAGAATGAGACTTGACTTTTATTTCACAGGAAATATAATTATTTTATCCGTAATCTTAGGTTTACTGCTATTGATCATCAAAGGTGTGTCTACACAAGACAACAGTCAACATTTGTTGGCAGCAGATTAGTTTGAATTATTGCAGGCAGTAACTGAACAGTCAGGAGCAGCCACAGTGAGCTGTTAGATGAAGAGCTGTGACAGGTTGCATGCCTCACACATGCTGAACACAACTTCTCTCTGTCTCTTAATCGGCTCCTTTCTTTTTTTCAGAAATCCCTTTATTCACCAGAATTTTGTTATGAATGTCTAGTGTATTGAACCATTTTGCTGTGGGTTATGTTGGGATCACTGTGAATATGTGATTAATTTTGGTAATACCGTCATTTTAATTGTGGCGATGCATCTTCTTATGGAATAGTGGCAGTGTCATCCATCCATTGATAGGATGGTAGATTTATTCCAGTTTATTGTGTTATTTGAGATGTTGGAGCATATATTGGTGGTTTTTATGGGCTGTCTGATGGATTTATTTGGGTTTTGTAGGAACAGGAGTACATCATCTGTGTATAAACTGATTTCAAGTGTTTTGTTGTTGGTGGGGATGCTGGTGATATTGTTGTGAAATTAAGATGTTGGTCATTATTGTTGCCTTTGGTGAGTTTTTATGAGAAATATCCCGTTAACCTTGTCAAATATCTTCACTGCATCCAGTGGCATGATGATAGTGTTGGAGTTATTATTATTGTGCAGCATAAAATCAAATTTTGTGACCTATAGTATCCACAACTGCAGTAACTACAGGTGTCACATACAAAATGATGGTGCAACTGCACAATGTTGTCAAAACTGGTTAAAGTTGGTTTGCAGTCCTGATCGGCAGGAAATATGAATCCACTTTGATGCCATTAAGCACCATTATTTTGCATGTGACTACTTTGAAGTAAAAGTCAAGTCTTGTTGAGCCAGTTAAACACTTAATGTGAAGCTGCGACATTAAGAAATATTCAGTTTGCATTAGCAGTAACATAACACAATGCTATCCTACCTTTTTTTCACAGACACTCTGTTTCAGAGAGAAACAGACAAACTCTGCAAGACAACACTGCCAGAAATCATGTTACTCAAAAACTTATAATTGTGTTTGTAGATCTCTGGAAAGTGGGTGTTATAAACTCAGCTCTGAAAGAATAGTCTTAAAACAAAATAAACATTTACCCTTTCAAAGTTTTAAAACTTTTTTCACCAAAATAAACGCACCAGTTTTCAGATCACCAAGGTCTCAAAACTGGAAAACAAAATTTACTGGGAGAACAGTGACAAATTTGAAACAAAGTGTGTTGGAGAAACACAAAAGTAAAAAGAGTGCTGCAGCTGTGGTGAAAAATCATAAACAAAATATTTGCAGATTTTTTTTTCCAGCCTTGCAAAACATGGTAAAAGCCTTCAGCTGTCAAACACTGAGTCTCAACCTTGAATGCCTTTCTTTCCTGTTTTGAATAATGACATGATATTCATCCCACATAAGAATGGGACAGAGCAACTGAAGGTCAGTACTATTACAGCTTTCACAGGAAAGAAGGAGAAATGAGAGAAAACAGTATCAGAAGTTTAATGTTACATTAATGTATAAACCTGCTACAGGTAGATGTGAGCATTGTGGACTACAGGAAACGCATATTTCCTGAATTTAACAAGAGAGACACATGTTTAAAACTACCTTGCAAAGGAACCAACAATAGACCTTAGAGTATGAGGAAGTCTGCCTTTTGCAGGCTGTGCAAAAGCTTTATACACACATGGATGCAGTCCAGAGCCCCAGTAACATTTTGGGAAAGCTAAAAAAGTAAAAGGGGTTATCCTCCATTTGTCACCTCAAACATTAACATTAAAAAACATTTCACACAGTAACATGAGGGTTTGATGGGTGGTGGCTGGATTACTCTTATTGACGGTATTAATGGCAGGATGAAGACTGATAACTTTCATTTACCAATGACAACAAGAAGAACCACAGTCCACAGCTTCACCTTTGGCCAAGAAAAAAAAAATAAAAGTCCTTCCCTCCTGGGTTGCTGGCAAAATATCAGTGTTTCACCATGAAACGGGAAGTTGCTTTGACCTGAGTATAGATGATCAAATCCTCCCCAAACTTCATAGGACTGATTAGTGTGAAGACATCTGCAAGCCAATATTCAGTCATAGTCATGACACCACCTACTGGAATAAATAATGAAATGAAAATACTGAAATGTTTTATACATTGATCCAGCTAAAAACTGGTCAGAAAAATCTTATGACATTGATGACTTTTCAGTTTCAGAGTTTAGTACCCGTCCCTATTCTGTCGTGGATGGACTTTTTGGTGTCCATCTTCACATAATGTCTCCATCCTGGCAGAAAGTCCATGATCCACTGATGCTGATTAGCAGATGGGGGCAGTGGAGGTTCTGAACCAGATAGGATTCTTTCATGTTGACAGTACGCACATTTTCATATTTTTTTTTTTAATACCAAAGCTAGCTATGGGGTACAACACTGAATGCATCTTTATTCAGCCCTGCCATTTTCTTTCCTCTGACCCAGCATCATCACAATTGGATTGTTTTGTGGCAATGCAGTGAATGAGGGGAAATGATGCAGGGACACAGGCAAAGGCAAAGAAATGTGGGCCACAGCAGTGGAGTCTGTTATTGAATGCATCTGGCAGCCCACAGTCATTTTGTCTCTTTAAGAATATACTACTTGCACACAATGCAGATAAGACATGCATTTTAGCTAAGAACTTATAGGAATGATAATAACTACAGTACCATGCATATCAGCATTCATACTAACATGCAGCAGTCCCCGAACTTCCATGTAATGTGGGGTAATTCCAACCAATTTTACACAGCATCTGTTCTACTTTTGATCTTGACTATGGATGCACACAGTGGGATTGTGGAGGCAGATGTCAGAATCTCCCATATTGCCAAACTGTCCCTGCCAAATAGCGTTAAAAGTTTCCCATGGTTAGTAATCTTTCTTGTAGAACCAAAGTCACACAGTAACCAGTGTTATCTACTGTGTCTTATATTATCTCATTTTCCACTCAAGGACATCAGTTTCCTCCTGGGAGATACTTGTGATGCAGATCCACTCACAGTCATGAATGCAGGGACATGACTGCACTTGCTTTATAGGTAAGGAAAACTAGTGGTTTGATTGGTCCTGTTTGATGCATGTCGCTCTACACCTGCAGATAATACATGTGTTCCTCCTCATGTTTTCAACTGTACTGCAGCTGCATTGTTGCCCCTGGGCAATAAAATGAAAGTGAAAAGTTGCTCTACCCCTCGAGTCTGTGTAAGGCACTTGACTGCACTGTGATCTATCGATTGATGAAAACAGATTGAAATAAATCTACACGATATGAACAAAAAGAAGATATAAATGAAAATATTTTGCAGCACAAAATACAAGCCCAAAAAAGAGCAAAAAGCCAAGAGAGATGGAACATCTTTTGTGTGCACATGGATAAAAATTGCTTTAAGTTTTAAGGGACCCCAACAGTAATGTGAGGGCATGCATAAGCACGACTACGAGGCAAAAATAAAAAAAAACAAAAAAACAAAAAAACCACACACTTTATTTGAGGGGTGTGCATAAGACAGTCATGGCACTGTCATAACCATGTCATAACACTTGTCATGAACATGAAGGAGTCTTTATAAATATTTATGACAAACATAATTCATTCAATTATGCCATTTTTTTGTTTGAGATATCTTTGTTATGACATTAATTAAGCCATGAAGTCTTTGTTATGACAAGTAGACATTAAACATGACAACATAACTGGTCAATGCTTTGTCATGACAACTTAGTCATGACAAGTTGTAATAGGTAGAAAGCCTAAAAACAGTTGATTGGTGAGTCTCATCTGAGTTAGATTTCATTTTCACCGTCTTGAGCCCCACATCCAAGTTTACCAAGGCATCTAAGCATCCAAGTTTACCAAGGCAATCATGAGTGAGCACAAACCAGCAGACATCAGCCGTGTGCAATAAAGCAGATACCTGAAAGGAGAAACAGCGACAGAGGAGAGAAACTACATTTCAAAGCACAGAGATTAAGTTAGAAGCTACAGAAGTACAGAGAGCTGAACATAAAGAGACTTTTAAAATTTTTTCTCTCTGCTCTCCTGCACACACATAAGCTAGAGTATCACAACACTCACTTGCTCGAGGGGGAGAAAAGGGGGTCGTCACAGGTAGGTCGTGGTCGGCGAGATGTAACCGCTCGCTTTGGCCCCACATTTCAGGTGCTGCATGGCATGATAAAAGTGGTAATGGAAATGCAAATCTGTGCTACACAGTTTGACTTGGCACAGCCAAAAGTGCCAGTGAGAAAGCCCCAGGTTGTGTCTTTGTGTGTTAGTACTGACAGTATTTGCCAGAGAAGTCGATTCTGTTCCTTACACCCCTCCTCTGTTTACTCTCATGAAGTGACTTTCAAATACATTTCTCCTCCAGCCAGAAGTCAACATGGACAGAGACACTAATTATCTTACTGTAAACAGCGCGGCCGGCTCCTCAGTGGTCGCTGCTGCACACAGGTTTATGAGAGCTTTCATGAAACCTTTATAAGTGCATCATGAATAATTCCGTTGACCTCAACAAAAGTAGTACCATTTGAACTTGTCATAAAGATATTATTAATTGCTATAAGGCCAGTTTGACAATGGAGTGCAATTAAAGTTATTTATAGAGTTACCTCATGGACAGATAGCTGTTAACTAGTTTGATAATGTCAAGTTATCATAACAAAGACACTTAAAAGAATGTCAACCTTGCATTTAAAATGGAATAAATGACACTTAATGACAACAGTAATCAGTGATGGGAATAACGGCGTTAAAATAAATGGCGTTACTGACGGCGTTATTTTTTTCAGTAACGGGTAATCTAACTAATTACTATTTCCATCGTTACAACGCCGTTACCGTTACTGACAATTAAATGGGGCGCGATTATAAAACTAAAGCTACTCATTGAAGCTCTTGTCATCCAACTCGGCTCTCAGGCACAGGAGCTGTAAAGCTGTTTATTTTTTTGGTGAGGGAGGAGGGAGGGACGAGACAACCGCATAAGTGATGATGATTGGCTAAGGTAGAGTAAGCTTTCATGGTAAGCCAATCAGAGGCAGTGTTCAGTTTACACACAAACCACACACACACACAGCAGCCCCACACACCCAAACTAGCAGAGGTAAGCTGCAGCAATGGCGAGTCTGGAGGGAAAGTTGGCGTTTTCAAAGTGGAAGTACAGACACTACTTTATTCTCCTTGAGGTAAAAGGCAAGAACGTACATGTGAAGTGTACATTATGTCCCGGAGCGAAGTGTTTGTCCACGTCCGTTGTAAGCAACTCTAATCAATAAATATTAAAAGTTATGTGTAAGTACCTGTCTATGCAATTCTACTCTATGGAACTGGCTTGTGAAACCTGCTTAGAAAAAAATCCAAATTCTTACGACATATTTAAACTTAAAAAAAAAAAAAGAGTAATGCAGTAGTTACTTTCCCTGGTAACTAGTTATTTTTACAGTGGAGTAATTCAGTTACTAACTCAGTTACTTTTTGGGAGAAGTAACTAGTAACTATAACTAATTACTTTTTAAAAGTAACGTGCCCAACACTGACAGTAATAAACATTCTTGAAGACTCCTTCATGTTTATAACAGTTGTCATGACATGGTTATGACAATGTCATGATAGTCTAGTGTTACCAAACAAACACTAAACATCTGTGTTTGTTTGTAATGCAATGAGCCTTCAGAGCATAGAACTGTGTAACAGATATCCATAACCAACTTAGAAGCTCTGTCACATCATGGCTCTCTAATCCGCATCTGTCACAGTTAGTGAACTGACCTGAATTAAACATTGTTCGCTGTTTGAATTCATAGGATAAATGTATTATTTATGCTAAAACATGCTGAAAACCATACATGGTATGAAAGTTGCATCGGGGATACAAAACTGGTCTTGTTGCGTCCTTAAAGCGAGGCCTGCAGGTAGAGCCCATGGCCCAAATCAGGCAGAGAAGTGCCTGTCCAACATGTCCTTGTATTCTTATTTTCTTGTTGAGCTGCTTCTTTGCTGCTCTGTATTCCTCTCTATTTTCTGCCTTGTGAGCTCCCTCAATGTGTCTCCCTTGCCTGAGCTCTTTGGTAAACCATGGCTTGTTGCTGCAGCACACATGAATGCAAATTAGCTTTCTGAAACCACAGTTTCTAACCACACTTTTTTTATTTTTTCTGCAATGAATTATACAGCTCAATGCAGATTATTGTATACATTATACAATATGCAGACATGCGACACGATGACCTTTATTTCCATGTTTCCATGTGCTCTGGCTGCAGGATCAACGTATGAGTTGGACATGTCAGTCGTGGCATTTACTTCTCAGTGTATATGTCATGTATCATGAAGATACTGAAAAAATAAAACGGGTACATCCTCAGCACAGAAACTAGGTTCTGTATTTTCATATTATGGAACAGACTTTTCAGCAGCTGCTGGTATGCAGTGACCCTGGCTGTCACAGCATTTAATGTGGTCAAAGCTATTCCACCACAGGTCAGTGGATTTGTGGTTTTGGAAGAAGGCTTGCTTAAAACAAATTTGCAGTCATAGTTTGAACCTGGAACATAACAACTGAATTTAGGATGTTTTGCCTATCTCTGCATGTGGGAGGAGCAGGCTGAAGACTGCAGGCTGGAGAGCGAATGCAGCACCAAAGGGTTACATTATTTAAGGGGTTTGTGCTGTGAAACCCAGAATGTAGATGAGAGGAATGTCACAAGACCAAAACATACACCTACAATGAGGGGATTTAGTTAGTGCTTGTACAGCAACTTCTTTGATTCTCCCAATCAAAACTTCTGTGTTGAGTTCAAACTTTAAAAGTAAAATGTGTAAGATTTACAGGGATTTATTTGAATAAATACAGTAGAAATGTAATATAATACTTATGAGAATGTTTTTAGTGTATAATCACCTGAAAATAAAAAATTGTTGGCTATAGATATGGCATTTCATGTTTGCACAAGTTTTGCTTAGATGACAATATATCCTACACACTGTACCTTTAAATTATATCATTATTACATCTCAAATATAATTATTCCAAACCCTGTCAACGTACTATTTATGATAATCTTTTTTTTCTTCCTGCAATACCCATTCAAGGCATTTACATTCTGTAATTACCTCCTTATATTCAGTAGTTTTCATTGTTAGTGGCAGGGTCCGCCATTTTGTGCTGAATTCAGATTAGCATGTAGCATGTAATCCACCGTTACTGTTTTAGGCCTCACTATGTGCCGTTCACTTCTACAGCCGTATCAGAGTTTTATTTGAGTAACTGCTAGTGCTAACTGAACATTTATTACTGCTTCACTGCTTCACTGCTTCACGTTAAGTCTTTCCCCGCTATTGACGCAATATCTTGTCAACTGCTGTTCTCACTACGAGGCAGTAGGGGGTTGCTGTGACGCATCATCTGTTTAAAAAATTGTCACTTGAAGAAGAAGGGAACTGCTGGAATTAAGCAGCAGAAGAAGATGGCGTCATCTAGCGTGAGAAACACAGCGAGGCTGCTCACACCACAGCCCCTGGGACCTGCACTGCATCCGGGGCAGAGAGAGCACTCCAGCCCCCGTGCACTAAACATAATGACACTTGCATTTAGAGTCTTTATTTATGCTGCAGCTAATACATATTTATGTATAAACGTATTCTTCATGCTCTTGTGTATATGACATTAGTGCCTACTTTTCACCTTTGTTTAGCTTTGTTGTGTTGGTATCAGAATCAGAATCAGAAATGCTTTATTGATCCCCAGTGGAAAATTGTTCATGTTACAGGTGCTCCTTACAAGAATAGAAAAAATATATTGTATAGTGTGATTCAATATACAATATTCAATATACACAGAGACAAAAGTAATAGATAATAAAAACAGAATATATACAGTAAAGATAAAGGTATGTGCTTTGTTTTCCAAACAGTAATCTACTGATATTATACAGTTGTTATTATACATATTAACTGTAATAGATTAGAAGTAGGGATATAGAATAGAAATAAGAAAAATTAAGTTTAATTAAGAATTAGGTACACAATGTGCATTGTGAATAAAATAACAGTGTAAATAGAAATGCTGTGACAGAGTAGACAGAAGAGTAATTGCACTGTTAAATTATTGCACCAGATGTCTATTATATCTGTAAGTACCTTGACAGGAATGTAAAACCTGTGTCAAATTCCTTGTATATGTACACCTACTTGGACAATAAAGCTGATCTTGATTATAATCTGTCTCACATATAGAGGTCATGCCTGTAACACTTCACAGTTTCATGATGGGAGCTATGAAATATAACATGTACAGTTTTTATCATAGTTTTGCAATTCCATAGCTAAAGTAGTATGCCATAGTATGTATGCCAAGTATGCCATATTTTGAAAAGTAAATGACTTAATCATATAGAAGTCGATTTCTGCTTTCCTGTAGAAATATTTGTCGACCTTCATATCAGTGCATTTGATGAAATTGCATTTACTATATACTCCTCTATGATGTTGAGTTTAAATGCGATGTGAGTTAACTGTATAATCTGGCTTTCAGGATTTTCATTCATGGTTCTGTCTGACATCCAGCTACAAAGAGAATCTTCTTTAAACTTCTTGCTCTGGCAGCAGCAGCAGGTTTTGATGGTGGCATCAGAAGATGCAACTGTTTTTTAGCTGTTGTATTGTGTGTTGTCCAAAGCAATACGTTGCCTTTTGAACTTAATTCTGTGCCTTGTATGTGTGATTGTTCTGTGTCATTTGAATACCTGTGGGAATGTTAATAACAGGGGCCGTCCACTCAAATTGTTATCACCAAGCTCAGCTGGCTCTGGTGTTGGCAGACTGAATTGATAGAGTTCTGGATCAAGAGGATTCACAAGGCTGCAATTCAGGCGTGCACTGAATGCTAAGGACTGGTATTTATCAGGGATAGTGGGCGAGATGTAAGAACATCTCAACCAACCTTTATATGCATTTTGTTCAACTTGCTCAGGTGGAAACTGTGGACAAGTAAGTGCTTTCTGCTGGAGACAGAGGACAGAAGAAGATAGAGTGTTTACTTACAAACTCCTGACAGCTCATAGAGCCGGTGGAGAAAAGTGGCGTCAACAGCCCTCTCAGGTGATTGACACATTTTGGCTGGAAGTCAAAGCAGTTAAAGATTATGGGGGATATAGGTACTTTAAAGAATTAGCACAGGATGCCATTGGGCCACTCTGTCCAATATCCAATACAGAGAGAGTGAAGTTACACCGTACATGAGAAGTTTAAAGCCCTTTTCCAAACTAAATAGATGAGCTCTGGTCTGATCTGGATTAGACGCACACCGGTAGTGTCCAAGCTGGCAGCTGCTGGGGGAATTTAATCAATCAACATATTTGGCAATACAGCTGGTGTTACTTCACTGTACACAATTCTCAATTAATTTCTTTATATAGCTTAAAAAGTTGAAAAGGTAGAAGGTTTCTTTCTTTATTTATTTTGTAATCAAGTGTCAATCAAGTGTGGACACAGTGTGGAAACAAGCACTGCAGCTGCCATCTGTGGCTATATTGGTCTGTAATTTCTCTCTTATGATAAGACCTTTATAGCCATGCTAGCAGCATGTTCTAACGGCTTGATTCCAGTCATAGATGTCGTATATTGAACTAGATAGTGAATGCCAAGATGGCGCCCATTCAGTGCAATGAGAGTTGCTCACCTGGTGCATAAGCCAGAAAAGTTTGCTAGGTTCTGGGTTTACTTCTTTGTTTTTATGGCCGAGTATAAATAATTGATGGATCAAATATTCATAATAGAGTCATAATTGACCTTCTTAGCAGTTCGAGCTGTCTTGTCAACACTTTTACAGACGTCTCTTTTATAATGGCTGCTTATGTGGGGGGTGGGGATTTTTTTGCTGCGATACCATGGGTGGCCACTGGAAAACTTTGGCAGCAAGGCACTGCTCTGGTGCCTGCAGCGCGGCAGTGCCCTGTTTAGTTCTTTTATAAGTCTCTGATCCCACTGGGCATGGCTGTGTAAAGCTGCACTGCAGGCACCAGAGCTAATTGCCACCATTCTACACAATGCTTTTGATTCCACCGGCAGCACTAAAAGCATCTCTGCTCCGCTTCACATATGAGCTGAGTCCATTTTTTACGGATGCTGCGTTGTTCTCCACATAGCAGATTGAGCTGGCAGGAAGTTACACAGAAATAGTATATACAATTTGGTCAATTTTCAAAATAAAAGACCCCATGCAGAATTGCAGACAAAAAAGAAACTATTTAACAATGTAGTCCACTTAACCACGGTAGAAGCACAAAACACAAATTGGGCTGTTTTTTAACTACATTTTTTAATTGTTTTAAATGTTTATTTTCACTCAGATTTTTGTGGATGCATGATGAGAAACTGAACTTTGGTATCTTATATGCATTTTAAAGCCATGTTTCCAGAGACTTTAAGTGCAGCCTCACAGAGTTGCCAACACTGGTGTAGACAGTTTTGTTATTGTGCATTTGGCTTCTGTTACTATTTGCTTCCTCAGATTCATCTTACATATTATTGGTATCCTCCAGCTTCTCTAGTCTGACCTGGTTCATCTGCTGTTGCCAAAGTTTGAATTTTTTTTTTGTTGTTTTTTTTTTTGTGTTTTTTTTAGCTATTTGTGCAACCTTATTATATAATCCTGTTTTTCGCTGCATCAGTTATAGTTGCTCATTGACTCTGGCTGTTATATAATTTTACAAATCTTCCTAAAAGCACTGAACAGAAATAAGTTATAATAAGTTTTCTCAGTGGCCTTTGAAAATGTTAACTTCATTAATCAGTATGACTATGCAGCATCACTACGTTATCATTTCTTCTCTGACATTGCTGATCTCAGGCAAATCCCAGCACTAATCTACACCTTTCGAGCTCTCCTTCACTGTCAGAATGTGACTAGAGGGCACTCCCAGTCTCTGACTGCGAAATTGGCTCCAGCCTTAGTAAATCTGGCGCTAATTACACGCAGATTGCAGGCGTAAATCGAATGTATGTAAATCTGGTGCTGAATATTTATCAGAGGCATGTAAGCGTGTAAAATAATAAGATCTATTCAGATACAAGCTGGAGACAGAACATGGATGATAACAAGTATCATGAGAAGCACACAAGGAGAGCAGAAGTGTAGTGAGTGTTCTTTTATGTTCTCCTCTTCTACCTTTTTGTTTCTATCAATTAGAGGAGAAACAATGCGAGACCTCCCTTCCAATTAAGAACAAAATGAGTCAGGATATGGCTTTTTCCATGCAAATGCAACAGTATTTGCATTTCAGTGACCCAAATTTGCATTTATAGTGTTTTAGAAAGCTTGTTTAGTTGTGTGTTTAATCATCAGGGATATTTAGTGTAAGGAGGGCCTCATTAAACTTTTGTAAAGTCTTGTATCAATACAGTTAGCTTTTATCAATGCAAACAAGGGGAAAAGGGGGAAGCATTTCTAGCCTCAAAGTTTTGATGGGGTTAAGTATGCAGGTCCATCAAATATCCAAACTGGAGAGCCTCCAGTATTAGTGAGATTTATGACAATAATTTGGCTGATACAACTGTGGACACACTGGACGTAAATAACAGCTGGAATGATTAATTTACTCCAAAAAGTGACACACTGAGCAGAGTGCGTGCAGAATGACAAGTAGGGTGGTGAATATATTGAGTCAGATTTCATTATCAATGGAATTACTCTCTCTTCTGTTATTACAAGTGTGATAAAGACCAGCCACAGGGTTGCTGAACTCATCCTCTGCACTTCGGCACCGCAATACTTTGTAGTCAGATGGCTAAATTACATTAGTGTGGGCAATTGCATTGTGCATAATATAGATAAATAAAAAACACTGGCGATATAAGTTCATGATGTTTTTTTTAGAGATCCGCAGATATGACAAAGTTTCATTGACATGATTGTTTTTAGGCTTGAGCTGAATTTCAAATCTTGCGAAATTATTACAAAGTAGAATTTGTTTGTAAAGCCATTTACTACTGTGATTTATAGTGAGGATGTTGTATATAAATATCTTATCACAAAAAGTTTTTTTCATGTAATTAAAGTTGGGGTAAGTGATTATGAAGAAAGATAGGTCATTGTGTCTCATTCCCAGGTCATTACCCCACTTTTAAAGTATCCATGAAACGGCTAGCAGAGAGCTTACTGGTTATGTGTTTCCTGTAAAAAAGGCAGCAAGGGAGGGACTTGTCACAGATATTGACTGGTACAGGCGAATAGCACCTTGTATTGTGCTTCAATAGTCATCAACAGTTTTAATGACAAACAGAAATACCATTAAAAATACATGAAAATATCTACAAAGTCTATTTTTTTCATTGTTGGGTCAGATACTAGCAAATAAGCAGGGTTGGGAAGGTTCACTTTAAAAATGTATTCCAATACAATTGCTAATTACATGTTAAAAAATGTAACCAGTAATGCTAATCCAAGTATAACAATATTAAGTAATGTAACTTGATTACTTTCCATTACTTTTGGATTACCTCAGTACCGTTATGAGTTTAGCCTAATGTAATGTTTGTTTATTGTTATGTTTATTAATCGTTTGTCCAGATATCCCTTCCTTTCTTATGCACGAATGTACATTTACATTAATAGCGGTAATTATGGACATTCAAATGCACTTTGTTAAGTATGCTATTCACACTTAACACTCAAACTTAAAGTAAACTGTTAGTAGTTGTATTGACAGGTTAACTAGCTATAATTGGATTTCTGTGTAGCTAATATTAGCAGTTATTCTGTGTAGCTAATATTTCAAAATGTTTCAGTAATGTAGATGTTGAGTTCATGGATGATGAGAGTATTTTTACAGCTGAAGGCAGAACTGTCACTGTACTGTGATGTTCCTTTTTTATTCAAAGACAAAGGTAATGCTGATATTTCCACCCAGTGAGGCATTTTTTCACTAGTGGCCATGATAATGAATTGAATGGCTGTAAGATTAGCTGGTTTCACTGAGACCAGAGAGGTGTGATACTTGTGAAGTGTTGTAGCGTGTGCGCTGCATGTGGTAGTATATTGTTCTTTATCATTTATACTTAACGTAACTGTAATCTGATTGTGTCTCCTTTTCTATAACTGTAATGGACTACAGGTAAGGTTTTTTGCATTCTAATTATAGAATCCCTCACATGTAATCCATTACTCCCAAAGCAAGAGTGTAGGCGACATATAGTGGAATACATATGTGATTAAAACTTACTGTTTTTGACTTCATTGGAAGTTTAACTTCACTTCATACAGTATACAGTGGTTAATTAATGACTTCCGTAGAACAAAATATTCCTCTCAACACTCTCAAGAGAGCAACTCTGTGTGCATGTCACAGTTTGTTGGTCTAACTGCCAAATATATCAAACTCTTAACTGTGTTGATACAGTTAATAATTAGATAACATATCCTAATCAGAAATTAGTTACCCATAACTTTAAATTTAATTGCACTTGCTCAAAAAAAATAACATTTTCATATCCGCATGTAATCATTTCTAAATCATGCATATTTTAGCTACCTATTCTGTTCAAAATAGAATAATAAAACCATTCTATTGCCTCATGTTTTTTTTCTGTCTAGATTCATACTTTTACACTTGCAGCTCCAGATACTTATCGTCCCAGTTTCCATAGGCTCTCTCACTATCCTTCTAAGACACAGAAGATCGTCACTGTCACACTGCAGGAGAATTCATGTCTCTCAGCTATTTCAAACACATGCGAAGGACTTTTGTGATGAAACCTGTAGCCAGAGGAAACTTCCTGGATGGGATTTCCCTGGGCAGTCCCCCCTTTTTAAAAATGCTGTTTTATTTTTTCCAGCATTCATTTATCATTCAGAACAGTTTTGAGTAATAATATTGAAAATATTTACATTTATTTCACATATCTACATATATATATATATGTACATATATATATATATATATATAATATATATATATATATATATATAGTTTGAGGGAATTCAGTGAGGAATTGATGAAGTTAATAAAACTGTGCTGTTGTAATGTTTTTTGAATGCGATGTGATTTTCTTATTTTATGCATGTGATGCATTCATAAATCAACCAATAAAACAACAGCATTACAATTAGACTTCATTACACCTTTGTTTAAAAGGCATTCATAGCGTCCTTGTCACACTGTAAATGACATATTGACAGCACCATATGACATTACACTGACAGTTAATTGTTGAAACCGGCATTTGCCTGTTGCCTGTAATGAACTAACTGCAGAATGTTTTGTTACACAGTTCTTTGTTCTCTCTCAGCTTTCTGCCCACTTTTTTTCCCTGTTGTCTAGTCAGGTAATGTCAGGCTTTGTTGTCATTGTCCTTGCCAGGTATAAGCAAGGAGGGGATGATGCAATCAGTTCCATGTGTGCATGCGTGATTATTAATGGACCTACATCTTGTCTGCAGCTGACTCACAACTGTGAGTCAATAATTCTATGTTTGACTTCTCTATTTTCTACAAGCATTGAGTTTCAGTAGGAAATCTTGTTTTATTTAGGGACAACTTATGTGGAGGTCATGCTAATGTTGGTGGTTGCATCTGACAGTTGTGTAAAATTGTAGTAGGTGCTTCACCATCCATTGCCTGGTGGAGATCTACACTCTGCACTCTAATCGTTAAGACTTTATTCCCACCAGTTATTAAAAGATGACACTTTATTATCCAGGTTGTGTTTCATCTTGTCATCCTGTTTTTTTAAGGTTTTCTTATTTGTTTTTGTTGTTGCTGTTGTTGTTTTGATAGTTTGAAGTTCTTAGTAATAATCAAAAAATGAAATAACTGAACTATAAATCAGATGGGGAGAATGAGGCATCAATCTACAAAACAAATGGCAAAGCTTTAGATAACAACCCATAAATTTCAGTGTAATTATTTAGTATACAGGACATGAAAACTTACTGGGTTCCGGGAAAATATATAAGCACAAGAAGGAAATTCAATTACTGAAATGAATGAGGTTTATTTGATAACATACAGTATGAAGAAAAATATTGCAAGCTGTGATTTTGCTATTTTTTTTGAGAAGCATGCATCAGTTATTCCAGCTGTTACTTCTTAGTGTCAGTACACTATGAATTGGACAAACATTGCATTATGGGTGAATGCACCTTTGTTATGCTGTAAGTCAGTACTGTAAGTTAGTTAGAAAGAAATCAGTCACTGGTTCACCAATTTTCACTATAATTGCAGAATAGTTATGGGGTAAAAAGTCATGGCTGTAAAGTAAAGCAGTTTCTTGTTCACCACTTTGTCACATCATGTAACTGTTATATGTAATTAGGGTATAATTACACAGTTCAGCTCATCATTACAACACGGTACAGTTTTATACAAGTCAGGCTTAAACTGCTCCAATCAGACACCAAGCTATAAGGCAGGGCCTCAGTCAGATAGGATTAATTTCTCCAGGGTACGAGGAAAAATTTTAATTAGCGTAACTGTAATAATTATTGAGCTATTTGTTATGTTTAATCCCCTCCTGAGCAACTGTGTTGGTTAGTTTTCCCACCTCAATACTGGTATTAATTTCAAGCCCAATTCCCTGTTGTTTTCACATGCCCTTGAAGGTGGTTCAATAACCTGAGGCCCGTCCGCAGACACTCCTCTGGGTTTCATTTCATTTGCACATGATTTGGGTGTCAATCATACAGCAGCATTTCCTGACTGCCAAAGAGCGTCGCGTCTGTGAGGATGAAGACAGGCTGACATTAAAGCTTCGAAGCAGTCACTTCCCAATTTAACCGCTCGGATAACATCTCCAGCTGTACACCCTGGGAACCATTAAGGTGAAGACAAAAGTCCTTCAGGAGAGGTAGATCCTGCAGGATGCTATGATGATGGGTCAGGGAAATGAAACCTACTATGCAGTATAAGCAGGATAAAGAGTGTTGAAGAGTTGGGAAAACTTCTTCACGTGTTTAGAGGGGGAGTCTGAGGACTGTTGTAATGCTGGGTAAGTTGTAAAACTTTCAGTTTTACCAGTTAGAAAAGGACTGTCATGACACTTGTAATACGGTACACTCCCATTTCACTCCCATCACCTTGTCATTTTATTCCATTAGACATTTTTTGTGAAATTTTGTCATTATTAATGGCATAATGAGTTATTGAGTTATGGCCAAAAACATATTTTGTGACCTCCAAAATCTGATCAGTTCATCATTTGAGTCCAAGTGGACTTTTGTGCCAAATTTGAAGAAATTCCTCAAGGAAGAGATATGAATGAGGTCAGGGTGACCTTAACCTTTGACCTCAAGAGTTCAAGTGGACATTTCAGCAAAGTTTTAAGAATTCCCTTAAGGTGGTCTTGAGATATCATGGATGCCCCACCCCCAATCTGACACCGGCGCTGAAGCATAAGTTGTGTTACTACCGTCCTGGGTCTCCCCTACTCACTATCAACAGTGTCTTCATTTAGGGACAGAGGGAATTCTGTTCTGTGTTCTATAGTGTAACTCATAACCAAAGACTAATACATTCAAAGCTATTACCGTTGCACATTAATTTATTTCAATAATTCAATTCAATTTTCTGATCTAATTAAATTTGTCCGTGCAAAAGCATTTTAAAAGACCCCTGATGCACAACTCATAAGCACTGATTTGATTTGTGGGTTAAAGTCTGGTCCCCGAGGTTGACATTTTACCTAAATGAATCTGTGAGCGTCTTAATGACTAAACTATAACTAACCACTGCACCCCCCTCTCAGAGCACACACATACACACACACACCACACACACACACACACACACACACACACACACACACACACACACAATTTGGTGCCTTAGGCAAGATTTTAGCTGGTGCCCCATGCATCATAGCCAATGGCCATCACCACCAATCAATGTGTTTACTCATAGAAATGTGACCCTGACTGCACTGCTTTTTCTAAGACATACACAGAGAGACACAGAAGCAAAAAAGGTTGGAAATAACTGGTTTCATCCTTAGCTGTGGGTTGGTAAAAGAAAAAGGGCATATCTCCTGTTTATTTAAAAGTTTTTCCCTAAACACCCAAATAGTCTTGCCAACGTTCTAGTGAGTTTAAATGCAGAATGTGTAAATTGTGCTTCAAGGGGTCTCTCTCACATTAGCAAAAGAATAATGATATCATAAAGTAGTCTAGGATCATGTGACTTGTTGTCTTCACTTTTACACAACGACCATAGCTGATGAAAATCTATCTGACATGACTCAGACAGAAAAAATATGTCAGGTAATACTAAGGTTTTATTCTTGTTACATTTAGTCATGTGCGCCAGCTTCCTTCCTCACGCTCATATCCCGTGTTTTCTCTGATGTTATAGCAAATAGAAACTAGCTAGCAACAGCTAGCCGGAAATGCACTTTGAATAATTTACAGATCTCTCTGTGTTTGAACATGGTTGGACATTGTTAGAATTTAAGGACACAACTCAACAAAATATATAATGTAGGTCTTGCATATTTAGACATTTTAATGCAGAACTGTTCCATATTATAGCTTTGAGATGCTAGCAGTTGTAACGCTCCAACTGTAATTATTATGCAATTCATCACATTACCTGTCTTTTTAACAATTTTCCTCCTCTTCTCTTCTTCTTTTTCTTCCCTGGGCACCAGTAGGCCTTGTGTTTTTTTTTGACATGATATATTGCTCTCGATGTAGTATAAAGAGGGAGAAAGTTGATGCACATGGAGGAGGTGGTGTGGATGGATGGCTCAAACAAACAGGACTGTCTGTTTGTGCCTGAACAAAATCAAGCAGTTTTGTGCCTAATCCAACCCAAGTAGTTTTTGTGCTTTAACCTGACAACTAGTTTTTGTGCCTATACCTAAGCAAGTAGTTCTAACCAAGCAGTGAGTGTTTCATGATGTTAATCACATGTTAAAAAGGCCTTCTAAGGCTTTACCAAGCCAGATACAGCCGCTAAAGGCAACCTTGTGCTTCAGTATCAGACACACAGGGGCACTGATAAATCACTGGTATGTGATGAGTTGGGATGAGAATGCATTGATACTACCAATGCCACAGGCCGTGTGTACACACACACACACACACACACCCCTACCTACACACACACAGACAGAGAGAAAATCCACCACTGAATAATAGAAGAGACTGAAATTTTCCAATGCTTTATCATCACCCATGTTCCCCTGTAATTCCATCTGGAAGTGGCTCTACAGATGAAGTTTCAACTCTGTGACAGACAAAGTTAAGCTACAGTAAGTGACAGTGACAGTGACTGCGGGCTTACCCTTCCATAAATCCAACAGGAATGAATGTAACAAAAGCAGAGCCATGGCTGAGACAGCAGAGTAAGAAGAAAATCCGATGAGGATGTCTCTATTCGAAGCATATTGATGTGCTGTAGTTAATCTCTGGCAGCGTGCCATGAAAAAGCACTGGCTCTGAAACTAATGCACACCTGTGGGAATAAATCAATGTTGGCAATGACAACCGCTCATTTTTTATGGGATTGAATTGTAGGAAAATAATACCATGACCGTTGAATCCCCAGGTACATCTCATTAAGTGCTGTCTTCTTTCAAATTTCTTTAAGCTGGGCTCTAAATGATTCTGCAAGTTCTTCTGTTTTTTTTTACACAGAGGCACTCAGATGGCTTTGTGTACCAAGTGATTCACTTCTCAGTCTATACCAATTACTTTGATTCACACGGTTAAACTAACAATATCATGCTTAAACAGAACAGGAACAGCAGGAGAAGCAGACAATCAGCGAAAACCAAAGCTGCTGGTTTTGTGCTCTTCAAGTAAGACATGTTTCACACAAATGAAACACATTTTTCAATAAAGGCAAATGAAAAAAGCTTCAATAAATCTCTAGGTTGCTGCGAGCGTGTGAGAGATACCACATGTAGCTGCTGTGATTTGTGTCCATGGTTGTTTTTGTTAATTAATTTCTCTCCTTTGGCTCTGGTGTGATGTTCATCCTATCACTTGCACTATATCTTGCTGTGTCACCAACCTGCTATGAAAGCCATTCATCACCTGATCAGGACAACAACGGAGTCTGTGTAGTCACCACAGCTACTAAAACAGCACTGGCTATGGGCTTCGTAGATTCTACTGACAACAATACTATGACAACAGAGGAACTATGAGTATCACTTTATTACTTTGGACAGTCAGACTAATATTTGTCATCAGTATTCCAAAGGGAAACCGCAAAGAACAGAGATTAAACTAGTGATGCAATGAAGGTGAAATATCTGGGGTTGCCCTGAGGAATGAATAATGAAAGAGCATACAGTTATTTTCTGAGAATAAAGACCAACTGAGCCTCATAATTGATAACAACACCCCTAAAGGATTAATCATTTTAATATGATCCATCAGCCTGTTCAGTGGCAGTTAAATATCCTTCTCACTGTGGTTCAAGTCATAGTTCTTATTAGGAAACAGTTGTGGCTGTTTAGGACTTTTGGATTTCACTTACAAGTTGATTTGTCACCTCCTGGTGAAGAAATATCCATACTCTTTATCTAAACCTTATTTATGCAAGTAAAATTAATCTATGGCCTTTTCTGGTGGATGGGGCATTTTCCTGTTGTAGCTTATTATATGGTTGTATTTTTAAAGCCCCCCCTCCACTCAAACAACTGTTTTGCTTATTGTTCAGACAGTCACTTGGATGTTTAAATTCCCCTTGGAAGAATTATGTATGGGCAGAGATTGACACTAGAAGGCTGTTTCCACCTGCGAATAAGGGAACGTTTCGCTGCGCTCACTTTAAATATCAGTTGTTATCAGATGTGCAAATGAGAGCAATATTTTGTGACATCACAACTAGACTGGAAACCAATCATGGTCCAGTGTGCGGCTCACACAAGTGTGATGTGGAAATGTGAAGCCTCCAGTGATAAGACTTTATTTAAATAGGTGTGCATAAGACTGACATAACAGTCATGACACTGCCATAACCACACAGGAATCTGTAGTATGGTTTATGGCTGTCATTAAGTGTCATTCAGTCAATTATGTCATTTTTAGTGCTAAGTTGACATTGTTTGGAAACCCTAATCCTACATTAAAAATGATAAAAATTAATTGAATGGCACATAATGAGAATGGTAATAAATAGTCATAACAACTGCTTAATATTCTTGCCAGGTGTCATGTCAGTCTTACGCACACCCCTTCAAATAAAGTGTTACCGAATTTTGAGTAAGGCTACTCTTTTTTTGTTTGTTTTATAAGGTTTTGTAAGTTTTTTTTGTGAAAAAATAAAGTATTGCTCCAAACATGTGCTGAGGGAGGATCTTTGAATGCAAATTGTTACTGTGGTGGTAACAGTAAGTATACACTTTGCTATTTGGGTAATGAGTGAAACCTTTGACAAACATACAAACTGCTGCAGTTATTCATTGTGCAAACTCACAACTACAATGTAACTGTAAACTAACCAAAGTTTCCAGTTATTAAAAAAGTATCTTAATGCCTCTGTTTCACTGCGACAGATGACGCTCGCTCCATTCTCTGACTTCATGCCTCACCGGCAGGGTTTCAGAAGCGGCGTATTTTGTTGACTTGATCTGATGTTTTTTTGGGATTTTTTTTTTGGTCGTCTTGCCTTGATTTTTGTGCTTCTACCTTGGGTAACAAGCTATACCGTTAAATGCTTTCTTTTTTTCTCTCTGTCTGTTCTGTGCAGCTTGTTGCGGCTTCTGTCAAAAATAGACTAGGTGCGTATTTTAAGATGAGAAGAGCAGAGAGCCGCTTCTGAGACACGCTGCATCACATCTGGTGGAATCACAACCATTGTCTTGAGTGGCCGTGATCAGCTTCGCGGCCTAATTGCAGCCAGAATGTGGTGGCATAAAGCCCCAGGTTTATGCTTTCCCATTATGTAAATTTTGAGAACAGAAGAATAGGAAGTAAGTGGAAAAATCTTTTGGAAATGAAGAGAGAATTCATATATTGTCAGTATGCTTTTAACAAATGCCATTACTGGGTGCTTATAAAGAAGAATCATATGACTTCAAACTACAAAGAATAAATGCAGAGGTATGATGTCAGGTCATATAAACATGATCAACTCCTATGACATATAGCACCTTAAAGCTGGGATAGGTAGAATATTTTTTCCTTCATTCCATAATAACTTTTAAGCATAATGTAATTCAAGTGGTCTGAGAGAAAACTAGGCTTTTGCTCCTCCTGATGGCTCTGTTTTAGAAAGTCTAGCTCATGATGGGCTAATTTGACAACCTGGGAATGAGACTCAACAATTCAGAATCTTTCTTAAAATATGGGCATTTAAAGTGCTTACAGCACCTTTAATGCCCGCATTTTATGTAGCAGCCTGAACTAGCCTGTGGGCTTACTGTCTGACTCGTTCAATCAGCACACAAGCAGCATCAGCTTGCAGTTGTGCGATGTGACTGTACGTGTGTTACCTGTTGTGCACGTGCTGGGCTAAAAGAAAGTGTTGCTTTTTGTGGGCAGTAGTGTTAAGGAGCCAGGTAAACACACTTATTCCTCATGCTGGGCAGGTCTAAGGGTTTATTGATGTGGACTGAGGGACAGGCTCTCACAGCAGGTGAAGGGCTCTAGACAGTTATAACTTAAATGGAATACATGGACCACCAGCACTCTCTGGACAGAACAGCACATAAATCTACCTTGCTGTGGACGGATGAATTCATGACTGACTATGTAAAGAAACTAACAGAGATTTTGAGAAAATACCATTTGCAGGTATCGGAGAGGCTCCCAAAACCATCGGCGGAACCAATTCATCCCTTTAAGGAGGGTGATTTTGTACTAATCAAATCTCTTGAAAAAGTTTCACTGTCTCCTCGGTGGAAGGGGCCATATCAGGTGCTGCTGACAACAAGGACGGCTCTCAAAGTCGAAGGGAAAGCAGAATGGATTCATGCCTCAAGGTGCAGGTATGCCCCCCCAGCCGCTGGGGAGGGAAAGCAGGCCAATGGCAGGTAATCGGATGATTACTTGTCTTTTCTCTCCTGCTAAGTGATCTGGACCAGGCTGCAAATCCACAGATTCCAGACAAAGGAGAGCAGGGAGGCTTCCCTGCTCACAACGTGGTCAAAACCATGGTTCCTGGGTCTCAAAAGAGGGGAAGTTGGTTGCAGAATCATCCTGGAAAGGCAGTCCAGGTGATGAACTCCGAGAGTAAGGACGGAGCAGTACATCCTGTGAGGCTCGGCAGGAACGTAAGTCCACATGAAAATGAACGACAAAATGACTATGTTGCTAAAATGGAATCAGAAAATACTGAAGACCGAACATCTCTAGCTCTGCCCCGAGCAAAGCGAACTGTGAACTCTGTTGTTTTTGAGTGTCCCACTGACCGATGTGTTTCAGAGAAGTGCAAAGTCGCAGGCCCTCAGATCCGCACTAGGGGCCGATGGTGGAGGACCACCTACGATAGGAGGGGGGTGGACAAGGAGTTAAGTAAACCAGGATGGATGAAGGTGATATTCACACCCGTCTCACCACCAGTCACACCTCTAGAAGTACGGTGCTTCATTGAACAGCGGCTCAAAGCCCTCCCCAACTGTAAAGTAGTTGCCGGTGCTACTTATCAAGAGGGGAAGGGGGAGCTACGAAGCTGCAATACTGCTGAAGAAGGTAAAAGGCATGAAGCTGATGACCTGATGGGAGATGTTTTTTTTTTCCTCTATAAATACACAGGGGAGCTACGGGTAATACGGAACCAATTGTGCAGGACTTAACCAAAAGTAATGTTCAACAATCTGGATATCCAAAGGTTAACTCAGCCCTTAGTCTTATGATTGATTATGCGCGTGATCGTAACCTCAGCAATTGCTGGCTGTGTCAAAATATGCCATCATCAATCCATTCACCAATGTTCAGCCCAATCCCATTCACCAAAGCCGATTACAAAATGTTCCAGTGGAATGATTTGAGTTCGAGACTTAATGATGATGCAGATGATTGTTATACCCCTACCTATCCAACTGATGCAGCTAAATCTGAGAAATATGAAGATATTGCGCAATCCGTTGTAAAAACCATCAATGACCAGTATTTGCCAGCCGGATTTAATCACACAACTCTCCTGTGAGTAATTCATGTTCAAATGTATGTGAAACTCGGTTTTGAATATAGAGTTCAAATTAGTCTTGTCCAAACGAATTGTTCCCGATCACAACACGACCAGCTGTGAGTTCCCCAACCATATGCTACCACTATTTCAGCTGAGGCCCGCCCTAGTCTATGTGCAACCATGGCTTGGCAGTATGTCAGTAGGGTTGGTTAAAATACAGGTGCGTAACTGTACAGAGCCTCAGCAAAATGAGCAGACACCCCAGAGAGATTGCTCAGTCTATTTGCCCCCAGTGTCAACACATGCACTGAAAAATGTTTCATTGTGTTTCCGCGGAGTAGGAACAGGTAAAGAGGATCTAGGGCAGAGTAGCTGTAACAAGGTAATAAACGTTACCCTAAAACAATCCCCATGGTATATATATCTCACAACAGGAACTTGTATCCTTGTCCAAGGTTCTGGAAAACCATCTGAATGCCTCTAGTAGAGCCATGTTGGCCGAGCACAAGGAGTTACAGGAGGTCAAAACAGTGGTTTTGCAGAACCGAATGGCTTTGGATCTCCTACTGGCGGCACAAGGTGGTACCTGTAAACTGATAGGTACTGAGTGTTGTTCCTACATTTCTGATGCAACAGCTGAAGTTATGGATATGGCACATGATACTGCTATGGGCATTAAGGAATTGCATGCTAACCACGGGTTTAATTTTGGTGATTTTTCAGGTGTCCTCGGGTCATGGGGGTCAGGCCTGGTTAAGGCTGGGACAGCACTGGTGGTCGCCGTTCTCCTCCTCATCCTGATTAAGCTGGTAATAAAAAAACTGCAAACACCATCATTCAAGCACCTCAGGTGTGTACCACTGTTGACACAAATGTTAACAATAACATGAGAATGAGATATTATGATTTTCAAGGCTTTGAGGAGTGGGTACAGCGTCTTGGGCTAGACGACCTCTCCCTGGAGGAAGATGACGAGGAGGAGGAGACATCAGGTCTGTAGGTAAAGGTCTCCATATGATGAACTCTGAAAGGTGGGTAGTGGAGGATGTGAGTTACCTGAGAATTTTTACATTTTTTTTTTATTTTAGCAATTCATTTATTCATTCATTCATTTATTTATGCATCTATCTATCCATCCACCCATCCAACCATCCATCCATCCATCCATCCATCCATTCTCATTAATTCACTCACCAAGTTCAGTCTTGTACAGCCATGCAGAGTATCTTAAGTCTGACAGCCATGCTGGATCAAAGCCAGACTGATGGTGGTGACCCGTCTGCAGCTTCTTACTACGTGTCTCGGTGGGAGGGCTGGAACAGGTGTGTTTAGTACTAGTTGTGGCGACGTTAACCGGGGCAGGGGATTGGCAAGCACTGTGGTTGGGGCTGGGAGAGATGCTCTCATTTAGGCTAGCACCCACCGTAGAGTTAGCTGTGCTCCCCGCCTCGCCACGTACGGTTCGTTTAAAAAATGCAGAGATTTTTGCCTGGGGGGCGAACGTTTGGGGAACCTCCGGTCGTCCATTAATAATTTGTTTGTTTGTTGTTGATTTTTTTTTAACCGTAGGTAATATCGGCAACACTCTCTCTCTTCCGCTCTCTGAGTGTGGGTGGGTGTGTCTGTACCGGTGTGAGTGCACGTGTGTATGTTGTGAGAGAGGAGCAAGGGGGGAGCCCCTCCCGTCGCAGAGAAGAGAAGAAATGCATTTTAATGAATGTAATGAAACGATAGCGACGCATTAGACTCTGAAATTGCGCAATTAGAGTTAGCTTTTTTTATTTGATAAAAAGAACACCTGTTATAGGCCCTTTTGATTAAAATAAAAATTAAATTATGGAATTTTTTTTAAAATCTATGACTTGAATTTCTGGGTGGGGATCCTGTTGGCAGGGTGGGGGGTGTCTGTTGGGGGGGGCGGGGCGCCCTCCCAAATACATTACAGGGGAAACACTGAAGTGGTGCGAGTGGTACATAAGAGGGGATTTCATGATTTTATTTTTATTTCATTTTAAATTAAAGGTTTTTCAGGATTTTATTTTTTTTTTTCAGAAATTTAAATGTTTTATTAATTCTATGTGATTCTATGATTCTATTGCTTTAATTGTGATGTGAAATTATTGATATGATTGAATGTTGATTATAGACTAATGTTGAATGTGTGTTAAATTATGTTTGAATTATCGAAGCTGAATTATTACTTTAAAAATGTGATTGAAACCTAATTTTGTACTGTTTATGCCTTTTCAATTCTGGGATACTCCTGGGTAGTCTTGCCAATATCTAATAGTATGGGTAATTAGTATTGATCTCATGATCAAAAAGAGGGGAACTGTTAAGGAATTTTCCATCTTCTAGTGGTTATGCTGAGGCCTTCGAGCCATACCATTAAGGTTTTGCTCTTTGACAGACTTGCTGTCTCTCCTCTGGGACAGTAGATGCAGCTGTCTTCTCCTTTCGGATGGACGGGTGAACAACCTGATAGTGTTGCTATGGCAGCTGAGGTCGAAGAGGTGTTTGTCTTGTCTCTCTGACGGAGAAGACGTAAACTGTAATCTGTTTTGGTTAACACTGACCCTGAGCTGTAGAGCCAGAGGTGCTTGAACAGTGGTCTCGGACTTTGTATATTCATGGTTCCTGTGTTTGCATATTCAGACCAATAAGCTAACTCAGTGTCTTGGGTCTGACCTTATTTGGGCATAGGTTCATCGTGACATTAACTGTGAATGCTTTAAGACTATCCGGAGGACAGAAACGCCAGAACTGATCAAGTATTATTAAACCAATTTCAGTGTAAGACATATTGGACTCCTGAGTACTTCTTCCTTTGGATATATGGGTATTGGAATAAATTCCACAACAGTTTTCAGTGCCTTATTAAAAATCTGTGTTTTCGACAGTAATCAATCTCCAGGGTAAAGCATTAATTCAAGTTAATTCTATGGGTTATTTCAAGTCTTAGAGCTTCCTTTACAATTTTTTTTTTCTTCTCATCAGTGCAAGCAGATCGAGCATATCACTTCATATGGACAAGTTCAACCCTTAGGTTACACGGGATGTGCCATGGACGAACCACAAAGGCAAAGCAACAAAGTTTGCCTATGATTTATATGGAAATCAGCACAAGACCTGGACTTTGCAACATAAAATGAAAATGGAAGCCTGGTGCTGATATAAGGTTTCAATTACTTTTGTTTTGGTTATGTGAGGCTGAATCACACATGGATACCTTCTATCTTCTCTGAGCACAGGGAAAGAAATGATGAAAGGTAAAAACACGTCCCACCTTGTTGCTTTATTTCTTCGGCTGTGTAGTGCAAAGGGTCCTAATAGAGCCCCACATTACTGTTCAAGTAGATGCTGCTGCTTTCATTCATTTTTGCTTTAAATATGTTTTCAAAGGCTGCCCTTTCTAAAAAAAAAAAAAAAAAAAAAAGAAAAAAGAAAGAGAGAAGAAAATGTATGAATGTAAATATATAAATATATGGGTTTTTTGTATTGTGTGAGTTTTTTTTAAATGGCACTTGGCATCCAGAACCAAATGTGCCTCAGAGATTAATGGCATTCAGCTAGACTTGGCCTGTGTAGGTTCAAAACAAGCTTGTTCATTTAATCTTCATAGCAAAAATATAATAAAATAAGAGCCAACTGAACAATCATCTCCCGCAACCTTGTGGCTGCACTTTCTAGGCCAACGTAAACTTTGATGTGCCCTTTGCATCATTCCTGAAGGACTTGACTCATTAAATTATTAAGGGATTTTGATAAATGCTTTCCGTGGGGATGTTTACATGACCGTAGGACTCTGGGTAAAAGCTTGCGCCGCAGATGATGTTATGTTGTATACATCCTCATGTCTTATTCACAAATATCCCTGCAGAGTAATGTAATAACCAGAATAATGGAAACGTGACCATGGAATAAGGATTCACACAAATGCTAAAAGAATGCAGTTTTAGGCATCGTTCTGGAGCCTTATTTATACCTTTGTGAATTTTACAGTACTGACCATCATCTAAATCCCTTCCCAGAACAGCAGTAACATAGCAGCCATAATAGATGCTGCAGGCATCAATCTTTGGATTTGTTCACCTGCTGACCCTGTATTCATGGAGCTGTAGTAATTGATACTGGACACATAGGCTGATGCACCTAGAGGATGGATCTTTTTAGCCTTTCCAAAATCAGAAACAGAGCAAAAGTGTGAGTAATGGTCTAACGTAAGCTGAAAACATTAAGTACTGCCTACAGTAACCAAGCATTGTGTCTACCACCAAGAAGCAGATTATATAACTGGATTACACAGGTTTTTTTTTGGGGCGGGTAATCTCATTTCAAGACTAGCACATCCATTAGTATTTCTCATGTATGTGGAAGCTGTTCCTGGATGCTATCAGAGTTTAGGGTAACATTAGCAGCTCCTGCTCTGTATCAGATTTGGGGGGTTGACTGTTAAGCAGCCCCAGCCAACTTTGCCCAAACTAGAATTACACCTGCCAAACATACCTCATCACCTTTGATGTTAAAAGAGCATATTGGTTGAAAATATGAACAAGTATACTTTATAAAAAGCCAAACTGGGTTCTGTTGGAAGTTTGGAAGGTTTCATCTATCTCGTCTACATGGATCTTGAGGATGCTGATTTTAAGTCCAGTTTTAGCTTTAGTCCTTTAGCACAATATCATGTATGTAACCATTAAGGACATTCTCTTTCTTTTTTTTTTAAGTCAGCTGAAAATTTAAAAAAATAAATAAAAGAAAAGTTGTCCAGTGACAGTGACAGTGTTTTCAACAAACTTGTAGCATTAGCTTCCGGCGATTTTTGGTTGAAAAAGTGACATTTACTGGCCTAATTGAGAAGCCTGCCTTTTTTACAACTCTGTCTGAAATCAAAGACACGTTGAATGGTAAATTGGCCCCATTTATCCTTGTAAAGTGCCATGTAAGAATGGAAAGCTTGACAGGTGTGCCAGCAGTAACTACTAACTAGTGTACTCCAGTAGTGGAGGTTAGTGAAAGGTCAGATATACAATAACAATTTCACCGTTTCTTGTGGTAATATTTGCTGTACTGATATCTCTGTAGAAACCAGTGCAAATGAGGCACATGCCTCAGTGAATCATTAATGACAAATTTTGTCAACCCATGAAGGAGTATGCAATCCTTCAAATCAAATCATCAGGTAATTGGAGAGTTTCACCTTTTGTACAAGTAGGCCTAATCTTAATTCTTGACATGTCAGTATCTGAGAGAAGCCAAATAAACCTTATGAGGAGTGTCTTAATGTAATAATATGTATATGTGAGAGTGAAAATACATGCTGAGCATGTGAGTAGAAATGTATGTGCAGTATGTGAAAGAAGAATGATTGTGAGAGGGCCAGAATGCATCACCTGACTTTCTGCCATAAAGGTTTTCTGGCAGAACTAAGCCCCTGCTTAGGGTCCCCAAAAGAGCTTGATTTTTTCCCCCCCGAATAGATCAATATCAATATGTCAATGGCAATCATACAAAAACACAATAATGTTAATGGGTAGGCTAGCTAATACTACTGATTTAATCAATTCCTGCAGCCTCTGTCAGCACTGATGTCACATCCATTACATAGTGCATTACTTTGAATACTGAACACCAGACCGGTCTTGTGAGTTTGCTGCCTTCCTGAGATTAAAAGCCATAGATGGATACAGACTGACATCGGTATGCTGTGAACAGCACAACTAATAAAACTGATAATGGGTGAGTTGGATTTACATAAGAAGTGCGAATAAGGAAGCATCAACAATAGTCAATAGTACTGAGGACAGCAGGACGGTGGGCCCCCCCCCCCCCCAGATTAAATTCTGTTTAGGGCCCCATAAAGGCTTGAGACGGCCCTGGTCTGAAGGCTAACTTCTCCCAGTGCCTAATGGACACAGGAAAAATACATACATATTTGAAAGTGACAATACATGCGTGTGAGTAAATTGATATTAAATGTGAGACATATGAGAACAGGGTATATGTTTTAATATATTTGAAATTATATGTATGTAAGACAACATAAAAGAAAAAAATACATGTGCACACTGAAGTGTAAATATGTGTGAGAGTGAAAATACATGTATTGTGTGTATATATATAGCAGAAATATACGAAAAATATGTGTAATAGGAGAATGCATTCATGTGAGAGGACCAGACTGAATTATGGCTTTTATGGCCACAGAGTTCATTTGCAAAAACAGACAAACACCATTTTTAAAATGAATAAACCATCATGAGTTTGATTGATACTCCCCCGAGTGCACAATTACAAAAAAAAAAAAAACGTTTCACGAAAATAAAAAAAAAAGCCGTATCAAAACAACCCAACACCTGTTTGATTGATATTCCTTGGAGTACACAAAAAATAATTTCAGAAAATAAATACAAACCGAGATATCTGTTTTGCAAATGAACCCTTCAATTATAACTGTTTGTGAAAATGTACCAAGGAGTTGTAGAAAAAGTGTGCTCAGGAGAAGTGACAATGATTCTGAAAGCTGGAAATTTTTAAATCAGCTATCGATTTACTGCATCCTGTGGAAAACACTTCCAGGCGATCAATCTATCACCAGCTACGGGGACGTAAAGTAACATAATATGATAATTTGTCCTTATTTTCCATTCTACCTCCTCTTTTAGAGACAGACAGTATTCTCACTCCATCATGAGGCGTGTCAAGGCACGTCACGTTAAGAAACAGCTCGTGTGACATGATAATTATCTGCTACAGTGACAATGCAGTAAGGTCATTTCTCCTGTGATGGGTAATTTTCCAGCCTTTTTTCATGCTGATGAAACTCACACAACAGAGAAGCAAGCACAAGATCGAGAGAAAGGGAAAGAGAGAACAATCCACAAGACAAAAATTACCATTTTATTTGAACTGTACCATGGCACCTTAACTCTCACTTTGCTGAAGTGGCTGTGGATGTCTTTCATAAAGAGTATATTACATTAGGGCTTTGGGGAGATGAAGGGTGGGACTTCACAATACAATTAGAATATATCAAAAACTTTGGTGTCTTCTGTTGATGTGTCAGCCAAGATAGAAGTTGCACTTTGTCATGTGAGTGTAAGTAGTTTTGGCAGGTGTTTCCTGCTGCCTTTCCTTGACTTCAAGGAAATTACCGTCTCACAAAAATGCAACACACGCTCACTTTAGCTTCCCGGCTTCTGAGGGAATTGGCATACGGCATAAGACCCAGAGCAATCAAATCTGGGCTGATGACACAGAAAAACAAAGTAGTGCAGGAAAGTGTGAGCGGAAGCCCTTCAAGGTAAATGTTTTACAGGGAATTCGAGGAGGATGTTTCAAGGAAGCCTGGTTTGTACAACCCCAGTTCCAAAAAAGTTGGGTAAAACGTAATAAAAACAGAATGCAATGGTTAGCAAAAACTTTTCAATCTATATTCAGTTGAATACAGTACAAAGTCAGTGTTCAAATGGAACATTATTGTTTTTTGTAAATATACACTCACTCTGAATTTGATACCTTCAACACATATCAAAAAAGATGTGACAGCATGCTTACCACTGTGTTCTATCACCTTTTCTTTTAAAAACACTTTGTAAGTGTTTGTGAACTGAGGACACTAATTGTTGAAGTTTTGAAAGTGAAATTCTTTCCCATTCTTTCTTCATGTACGACAGTCCAGGGTCTCTGTTGTTGTATTTTGCATTTCATAATGCACCACACATTTTCAGTGAAAGAGTGGACTTGACAAGAGAAAGGCCAGACTACTACCTGAATTCTTTTGGTACGAAGCCAAGCTGTTGTAACACATGCAGAAAATGTCTTGGCACTGTTTTGCTGAAAAAAGCAGGGACGTCTCTGACAAAGACATCGTCTGGATGGCAGTACATGTTGCTCAAAAACCTGTATGTACCTTTCAGCATTAATGAGGCCTTCACAGATGTGACAGTTACCCATGATGCCATGGGCACTAACAAACCCCCATACCATCAAAAACTTTTTGAAGTTAGCGCTAGCAACAATCTGGATGGTCCTTTTCCTCTTTAGTCTGGAGGTCATGATGTCCATGATTTATGAAAATAATCTGAACTCATGTGGACTCTTCAGACCACAAGCACACTTTTCCACTTTGCATCAGTCCGTCTCAGATGAGCTCAGGCCCCAGAGACGTCTGCAGTGTTTGTGGATGTTGTTGATATATGGCTTGCGCTTCGTATGGTAGAGTCTTAAATAGCATTTGTAGATGCAGTGACAAACAGTGTTGACTGAAAACGGTTTTCTACAGTGTTCCTGAGCCCATGTACTGTCCTTTGTACAACTTTGTTGGTTTTTAATACAGTCAGAGGTCACAGGGATTCAGTGTTGTCAATTCCTCGCAGTTTTGTGTTCAGAAATATTGTTCTTAAACTGCTTGTGAACCACTTTCAAAGATGGCCCGTTAATACCCAGTCATGATAATATCACCATACCATCAGTTAACCTGTGGAATGTTCAAACAGGTGTTTTCGAGCACTCCACAACTTTCCGAGTCTTTTGTTGCCCCGTCCCAACTTTTTTGAAAGGTATTGTAGGCATCAAATTCAGAATGAGTGTATATTTACAAAAAAATAATAAAGTTTACCAGTTTGAATAATAAATATCTTGTCTTTGCAATGAATTTGATTGAATACAAGTGAAAAGTTTTTGCAGATCATTGCAATCTGTTTTTATTTACGCTTACCACAGTGTCTCAGCTTTTTTAGAATCACCGTTGTGGTTCTAATCCAGGATGAGTCAAATTTGAAATCAATTATGAGCTCAGTAGGGTCGTTGACAGGGACCACCCAGTCATTACAGCATGTGAGCAAAATGACTTTTCTAGGGAACTTCCATTAATTTAGCTGAAATGGAACAGTGTGCAGCAGCCCTGCAAAGCCACCTCTGGATCAATGAAAAGGAGCCCAGAAATCCCAACTGATCCTCTCTGAGAAAAAATACACCACAAGGCTCTGTTATGGTATTTTGATTAGGATTCCACAAATCCTTCACACGACTATGAGAGAGCAATGGAGAGCACATGATGAACATTAATGCCCTGCTGGCATTTATGGACGATGTAAAAAGTCTGTTTCATTCATCAGAAAAGGTGGGAATACAGGATGTTGAAGGACATCATTAAATCTGCTGTTTGCAAACAGTGTGTGACATGTGAGACAAGTATACTGTAAATTTTGTTTCTATATGTGCTGTGTGTCTCTTATGTGTGGATACATGGAACTGTGACAGGTATTTGTGATGAAAGTGCTTTTCGTTAAACCTTCTCTACAGGTTTGGGGAATTCTGGGTTTGGGGAGTTTGAGGTAATTATTGTATGATACAAAAAGGGAACTGTATTCCATCACAGTTACAGAAAAAAGTGTAATTAGATTACGATACATTTAGTAAAAATGGGAATTATTACTAGGATTACAATTTTAAAATATGTTTTAAAATAAAGACATACTACCATGCATAGTGTGCACACATTACAACACACTCTGGTCTTGAGTGAAACCACCTAATCTTACAGTTGCCAATTTGTTATCATAGCCTGGACTATGAAGTTTGAGAGTGAAGTGTGAATAGTACACTTAATAAAGTACATTTAAAAGTGCATAATTAAGGCTATTAATCTAAACATGCATTCACGCAAAATGAAGGAAGAAATAGCACCCAAACAACTAATAAAGCAATTAACAAACATAAAACATTGTATTGGGTTAAACAATTTCACCATATTTAGTACTGACATAATCCAAAAGTAATAGAAAGTAATAAGTTCTGTTATTTTAATATTGGTTACTGACTTTTTCAACAGGTTAATTAATAATTGTATAGGAATACATTTAAAGTTACCCTCCCAACCCTGCTCTCCACTCACTTCAAATAAATAGGAATTTCTAATGCAGATGTTGACACCCAGTGTCATGTGGTGACCAAGGTTGCCACTAAACATTGCTCACCCTCAAACATGCAGACCAAAATGTACAACTTCAGTACCTGTGATATTATTAAATGAATGACAATGCTGCTCACCAGTTTAGAAAAAAGGGCTTTGGAAACAGGACTTAAATCATGACCTCGGGTGCAGATGTCAGGGTCATCTGCAAAAAAATGTTTCTAAATAAATTATGTAACTGAAAATACATATTTAATAGAGCCCGATTCCTCTTTTGAAGTATTTCACACATAAACACCCTTTGAAGATTTTGTTAATGTTCCTCTTCTGTATCCTACTCAGTGGTCTGAACCGCATAGTGCCGAATCAGTCAATACGTATACGTCAGTGGCAAACACTTCATCACAGGTTAGTTAATGATGTTACAGAGTAAATTACATGTGTGCTGATTGTGCCTGTGGATCAAAGTCAATCATAGGAGTCTTAGGTCCAGGGCTGAATTTCTTTCCCAGTACACCATGTTCCCTCCCCTCCCCTTCTGCAGATATCTATCATGTTGTCACTGATTATCACACAGTATGCATATAAAACATAGTTTTATAGTTTGTAGTTATTTTCTAATACCTGACATGGTACTTTTTGCTTGAGTCATATATATGTTTCCTTGATCTAATTTCTGGTAAAATCATCAGCTAATCCTAACGTTCTCCTGATAGTGCCCATTTTGGGCCATATTTTCAACAGCCTACCACATTAAAGTAAAAATAGGTATTCCTTTTTTTTTTTTTTTTTGCTGTTTAACTTAAGTTGTCTTCTCTTGAATGATATATTATTTCATCAATAAATTTAAAAATTAACCCTTTCAAGGCCTGTTTTAGTGGTGGACCGCTAATATCCGTCATAAAAAATGTTGAAAAACTGCAATAAATCAAAAATTTTAAAAATGATTTTATTTTCTCCTATTATTATAAGAACATGCACATGTCTGCCTTTGAACAGTGTCAAGATTGTTTTGTTTGCTCATAGTTTGCTGGAGCATTTTTTCCATTTTATCTGGACATGCACCTTAAATTTTATGTCACATGCTGAATATATGGCATGATCATGTGACTTTCTGTGTGACGTCATGCCACAATAAATCTCACATAGTTAGAGAAGAGTTGAAAGATCATAATACTTTTTACTGGACCTCAATCGACCAAGGGAAAGTGGTATAAACTGATATTTTAGATCAGAGTTTTGAAAAAAAGTGTCAAATCTCACAGCGGTCTCCCCCCGCATTTTACCCGGCTCGCAACGCACGTTCCCCGGGGAGCTCTCTGGGAGGACCCGCTGACAACCGGAGCTACTGCGACTAAAAGCTACTGCTCGCAGATATTGATAATAATTCAAGTCCCTTCAAGTTGCATGTGCACCATGACACACAGAGATATAAAATATAATTGATAAATGATAATTGGTGCCAGCTTGCCCTGTCGCCGACGGAGGTGGCGTGCAGCACAGCCCGAGGAAAGCACGCAGCTCGGTCACCTCCAACACGGACCAGCCGCGGCAGCCCGGGGAGCCTCGCCCTCGCTGCTGCTGCTGCTGCTGCTGCTGCTGCTGCTGCTGCTGCTGAGAGTTTGATGTCGGGAGCAATGGCAGATTAGAATGGAGTTTTGGCCCAAATCACTGCCTGCATTTCTGCAAAGGCCTCACAATGTTATTGTGTAGTGATTTTCAAAAATTGTTCATAAACATATATTTTGACTTCCCCTGTCATTATTTGAACCATGAAAATATAAAAATTATGTTTCTGGGAAAAAATAACCCATAGGTGAAAATGGCTTTTTTTTTCATTTTCGCAGATTCGTCTCTGATTTGTGCACCTGTAATACAGTGTTTGCATGACCATGGAAAGATGAAAGTATGTGCATAGACACAGAAAAATGTTTATTTATCCATTTTGAGGGCATAAGTTGAAATATAAAACCATTAAGCCTTTATTTCAAAGGCTTGACTTGCAGTGTGCAGTCAATGGGAAATTATAATGGGGTTTTTTGGCCCAAATTCACTGTCTGTCTTTCTGCAAAGGCCCCACAATGTTATTGTGTAGTGATTTTCAAAAAATGTTCATAAACATGCATTTTGACTTCCCCTGTAATGATTTGAACCATGAAAATATAGAAATTATGTTTCTGGGAAAAAAATAACCCATAGGTGAAAATGTGTGGTTTTTGCTATTTTCAGTGGAAGTCTATTGGGCCCATTTTTGGCCATATCAGGAGAGAAGGTCCCAATGCGATAAAAGGAGTATTATAAGGTGCAGACAGGAGATCTTTTAGGAGCATGATGTACCTTGCAAAAGCCACCCCTCTGCAACCTACGAACATTGTAGCATGATCACAGACAAAATGACAACCAAATTAAACTTAAATTGTCCAAAAATGGGCCCAACAGGTTCTGAGGGTTAAGCATATAAGTACAGGAGACAGGAACGGAGAAAGTTGACAGAGATTCTGCAAAAAGGAGCGGAGGTTGTTGGTGTTATTGTATTTAGAAATGAGAGAACAACTTCTACTTTTATGGTTTCTGTGTTTGTCTGTTTTCCACTTGGCACAGCTCCTCTGTGCCAAGTGGTTTTGACCCTAGAAGAATCCAAGCCAGCAAATCAACAACAAATCACAGGTGAGTCCAATAGCCTGAAGCCAGCAGGGGCCTGTTCTGATATATCCCGATATAGAGACCACTGGAGCGTATCCAGCCTGTGCTGTGTACCCTGCGACAGCCGCTGAGCACAGATAAAGATGTGTGTGGTCACACATGCCGACTTTGATCTGATACCCCTATCCCTGTGAATAAGCCATCCAAACACATGCTGTGTAACAGGAAAGAAGAGCGAGAAGATCGATGCTCATCGAACTCTCTGCATGAGCCTTTATTTGATCTAATAAAGACCAACTGATGAGAAGTTTTTGGTCTTTTTTGTTGTTGTTGTTAGTGGGATACAATGGGGATGTGTAGGCCTTTTACTGAGTGACACTTGTAGCCCTGATCCCTAGATGGGGAATTAATAAATGAAGAACAGCATGCAGTTTCTCAAGTCAAAAGAAAGATAATTACAAATCTGTTTTAATTACAGGTACTACCTTGGTGATATATTACCTCTAGTCTCTAGATATCGCTTTGAATTACTTCTCATTAGTTAACTTGCTTTTGTTAGTGAAAATCTGGATCATTTACATTAAAGGCTGTAGAAGTCTGTGTCAGAGGCCAGTCACTATGTCGCAGTTCCCTGTGATTGCTGATGGAGGCTGGTGATATGAACAGATTACATCCCACCTCCAACCGAGTGTCTGTGTTTGTTTATGAGCGGATGCAAATGCACTTTGCCTCAGGCGTGTTTGATTATATGTGCATGAGAATGTGACTGTGTTTACCCATAAAAAAAAAAAAGGACCACCACACTGTGACATATTCACAGTTCAACATCAGGTACCATAAAGCAAACATCTCCTTGTTATTGACACGATGGTGAGGAGAAGGAAATTATAGTGAAAGCTGTGAAGCACCTCAGCAGTTCATTGCCACTTCATGCTGATTGAAATGCCAAAAGATGATTCTCAGGCTATCAGGAAGCATCACGTTGAGAGAAAGAAAATCCCTTCCCTTCCAAGAAAAACTGTCATCACCATCATCATCATCAGGCAGCAATATCTTTTCATCTTATCAGCCCTTGTTTAAATAAATACAAAGAAAGGGCTTTTCATCAAGTATGCATTTTTGTGTCATCTTACCCACTTGATACCTTGCATGAATTGTGGGCACAACCTCTGGTTTATTCTTTCACTGAACTGGCATCTGCAAGAGTCAGTGGTGTGTGGTGCAGGAGTCTTCCCTTTTCTTGGATGTTTTTGGGTAAAAAAAAAATGGCTGATGAAAAGCTTTGAGGCTTATCAGTACTTCAATAGTAATAAGGCTTGTCACACTCTGTTAAAGCAGTTGGGAACAACCCGGTTTATCTAAAAGCCATAGAGCCAAGTCAGTTCTTTTGGATTTGTCCTGTTTCAGTAGGTAATGGAAACTGTATCATTGCTGAGAGAAGAGAAAAGAAGTCCCTTTTAATTTTTGGTTTGTGTTTGACAAACTGTTGTTTAAGCCATAAATGTAGTTTAGTTTGGTTGTTGGTGCAGGCGTGAACAATGCAACTTGTCCCTGAACTGCTTCAGATTTTTGCTAATGCTAAACCACCTCAGGGTGCTTTCATACCCGAAAACCTGAACCAAGGTTCATGTTTTTGTTACATTCTACACATTTCATCTAGTTAGTTTTGGTTTCACATTGCAATTATGTGAGCACACTAAAAAAACAATAAATTATACACCCTGTCCTCATCACATATGTGAGCTGCAGCTCTCTATATTTAATCAGCTGCAATTTATTGGTTTGTAGACGATTGTGTGTCTGTCATCGCCATGTTGTCACTTCAGTTCAGTTCCTATGTCTTTCATTCTCCTGGGAAATAATTCAAGCGTGTTGAATTTTTTCAACTGACTTCATAAAGGCTAATTTTGTTTTATTGCCTGGTTTTTAATTTTTCCGGTTCTGATGATAGCCTGCCAGAACTTCAGGTCTGAGACTGAACCTTCCAAAAAAAATGTTTTGACACTAGAAACAAGTTGGGCCAAGGTTCGGTTGTTCGGTCTGAACTGTGGTTTCACACCTACAATTTTGGTTCAGATCAAACTGGAAAGTCCAAAACTCTGTTACTGCTGTCCATGCCCACTTCTTCAGATTGTCCTCCAATCCCTCGGTAATAGAAGGGAGAGGTGATCGCATTATGCTATTGAAAGGTGTGACAAATTATGTTCCCACATCTTTTATTCCCCAAAAAGCTCTATGTAAAGGGAAAACACCTGTATAGTATACAATTAACGATTGGTAACAGACACTTCACTGTGGGAATAGTTCAATAACTTCAGTAGGCTAAAATCAAAGACAGGCTCTCAGAGAGCTTATTGTTTTTCCATCAGATCAACGCGGATATCAATTTTACCAGCCAAAACCATTTGAATGAAATGTACAATATTTTAATTTAATGAAAATGCACAGATATTCTCCAATGGTTTTGTTTTTATAAAAAATACAAATGTTCTTCTTCCACAGAGACATACATAACAGCAATATTTTACAGGCCCATCTTTAAAAGAATGGTTACTATATTTTATAATTAGCTAACTTTACTGTACATGGTAGCAAATATGCAGGAGAGGTTGCCTTTATGGTTTTAATACTTTTAAATAGACTTTTAAATAGACAAAAATGCATTTTGCACTGTAAGCAAAACAGCAACAAAAACACAGCTCTATTTATAGGAAATCACAGCAGACAAAATGTGGACATTCATGCAAAAAACCTGTCAAAAGTCTCCGGCTAGCAGGCCCAACACAGCAAATAAGGCATACCAGTCTGATCAGCAGCAAATGAAAACTGTAAAAAAAAATGTATAACATGTTTTCCAGTAAGGTATCAAGTCATGTGTGTCCATGCTCAGCTCAGCTAAGAATCCAGAACCACAAATCAGAAAAGTTCAAGTCGTGGCAAGTCCGTTTTAGACAAAAGAAAACATGATTAATTAGGAGGTCCTTGTATCACAAATGATGGTGCTTTAGTAGTGATTGGAAAAGTGTGTTTAAGAGTCATCATCAGTTTTTATAACATGGAATAGGGTAACATTGAATATTACCTGGTGTCCATTATTCCAGGCATACAGTGCTCTCTCTCTGGCGTTGTAGTCAAGCATGGAGATATGAAAGTACTGGTTATGGAAAGGAATGTCTATGTATTCGTAAGTTGAAGTCTTGGTAGAGTAAGCGTAGTAAACCTTTGCTCCCGACAGGTGAGAGTTAGTGATATAGAGCGTCCCACAGATCATGAATGATTCACCCGCGTTCCTTTTGGAGTACTCGGTGTTCCACGTCTTCAGGACGTGCAGGGTGTCGGGGTCGATCTGGGAGATGACAACATTTCCAGCATTTTGATTGGTCGCGTACACAACCCACATTCCCAGTTCGTCAGCCATGACATCGATGTCGGAGTACCCCCCCCACGTGTATGGGTACATGTTGTGGAACCCGGCGAACTCCAAAGCTCGCTGGGCCAGCACGCTGCCTGTCTCGAAGCTGTACTTGACAATAATGTTGCTCTGGTATTTGTTGTAATACAGCGATCCATTGTAGACGATGTGATTGGTTCCCTCCCATTTAAACGGGAGGCTGTAGGTTCGGGAAACCACTCCTGCAACAAAGTCGTCTATTGTCTTGTACTCTCGCACAATCTTGCTGTTGGTGTAACTGTCCATATACCAGACCTACATCAGAGAGGATGAAGAAAACTGGTGGTGAGAAACAGACTTGCATAGCTTGAGAAACATGTCAACCATCAAAAATAAACTTTATTTGAAGGGGTGTGCATAAGACTGTCATAACCATGTTATGACAACTGTCATTAACATGAAGGAGTCTTGATGAATGTTTATGGCTGTTGTCATTTGGTCAGATATGTCATCTTTAAAGTAAAGTTGACATTATTTGAGATGGCTTTGTCTGAAAACCTGACATATAAAACTTGGAGAAACTCTTTAGCTTAATGTTGTAACATGACATCAAACTGACTGTGGTTGGTTTTGACATGGCCATCATGAGACCATTGTAAGTGTGTCATGAATATTTTCCTTGACCCCAAGTAAAGTGGTACATTTTGGATTTGTCATAAAAATGTTTTATTACAAACTGTACGCTGGTATTAGCTAGTTAGTTTGGTTAGCTGAGGGGCTAACCTCCTAATTAGCTGATTCAGCCCTGGGTTCCAGGAGCCACACCCAGCAAGAAAACCACCTCGGCACCCCTGCCATTATTATTTATTATTAAAGACATTATTTGTTTGATTTATGTCAGGAGAAAGACGAAACATTACTTTAAAAAATATACGTATGCCATCATTTTTTAGTTGAGACCTCACGTAAAGTGGTATATTTTGGATTTGTCATAAAGATGTTGTTGTTAAATGCTTTTTTGTAACGATGTGATGAATAATTTCCTTGGCGTCAACCCAAAGTGGTAGTATTTGGACTTCATGAAGATGTCATTAAATGTTATAAAACCAGTTTGATGACGGGGTACAGTACCAAGGTGATTTAGCTTACAGAGTCACCAGATGCACAGATAGCGGTTAGCTAGTTTACTGGTTGACAGGCTAACCGCTATCTGCTGAACTGTAGCTTGCATTAGCTAGTTGGCTTGTTTAGCTGTGGAGCTGGCTGCCTAATTAGCTGACTTTGCCCTGGGGTGCCAGGAGCCAAATCCATCAAGAAAACCACCTTGTTACTTTACTCCCTGTCAAAGCAAAGATCTTTTTGTCTTGGTTTATGTCAAGTTGTCAAAACAAAGACATTATTGGCTTGATTAATGTCAAGTTATTATAACAAAGACATTTAAAACTTTTATTTAAAAGTTTAAAACTTTTATTACTTGGTCAAATGTTTTTGTAAGTGTCATGAATAACTTCCTAGATCTGGAGGTAGCCACCTAATTATCTAACTCAGCCCTGCAGTGCCTAAAGCCAAACCCATCAAGAAAACCACCTCTGTACTGTATTCCCTGGTGTAAAGACATTTTTGTCTTGGTTAATGTCAAGTTGTCATGACAAAAACGTCTCAAACAATGTCAGCTTCACATTAAAAATTACATAACTGACCGAATGACACTTAATTACAACAGTCAAACTTTCACAGACTCCTTCATGTTCATGACAGGCGCCATATCATGGTTATGAGTGTCATGACAGTCATATCCACACCCCCTCAAATGAAGTGTTACCCTTTATCTTATAAAATGATAAGCTTAACCATAACTTATACGATTCTATAAAAAGCAATGCAGTTTAAAATTAGCATAGCTAAAGTCTAAACCCACTCCATGATAACAGTTAGTCTCATCTCGAGCTGTTGTGATATTCTGCCTATACTCTGAACACACAACACAGATACTGTACACACAACACAGCCCTTGGAAAGCCCTCCCCTGCTTTCATAACTCACCCTGTTGTTTCTGGTGGATGCTAGAGGATCAGTCATCCATGCCCCAAACCGGGTTCCAGATGTCTTTATTGTAACAGGTCCAGTGATTTTCATTAATTTCCCACACGCTGTTAATAAAGAAATGCAGCGATAAGATGTGCTGTGGTGGTTTTTGTCTCTAACTAGATTTCTCAAGCCAATTTCATGCCTGTGCCACCAGAGAGTGTGCCCTCTGTGCATACTAAGATAGCACTGGCAGCGAGCTGCTTTATTTAACTTGAAGCATAATGGTGCAACTGCTGTTTGTAGCTAAAGGCAATTCAGCTTTCTCATGCCTAGCCCATATTATTTCCTTAAGGCACCTGAAGACAATGTACACACAGACCTCATGTATCATCAGAATCTTTAGTTACGAGTTGATTATCTCTACAACAGATTTGCTTTAAGCACATTATCAGTTAGGGCAGTTAATCTTTAATAACAATAAAATGTAAAGGTACTACAGAAGCAGTGTATCTAACGTTAGCTGCACCTTTTACAGACTGTACCAGTCCCATTTAGCTACAGTAGTATCTACACTCACTGGCCACTTCTTCAGGTTCACTTGTACAATCTGAGCCACTGTAACAGCTCTGACATAAATTGCCTTTCAACTGATAATAATCTTGAGTTTTGATTGACGCTGTCACAGAGCTATTACATTACCTATGTGTTTATTATCAAGATCATAATGGGGGCCTAATGATTACTTTTCAACAAAAGCTGAAAAATTATAAGCTTAATAAAATTAGAATTTATGGCAGAGCTCTGATATTGGATCACATTAGATTTTGTAAGTATACCTAATGAAGTAGCCGGTGAGTTTATAGCTTCCATAAAAACTGTAATATAGAATAAAAGAATCCCTAGTTTTTTCACTTAATATTACCTTCAACGTGCTGGTCTTATTTCACCACTGTCAAGAAAATGTGTGGAAACACATTTAATAAATGGTTGGCTGACTAATTAATAGTTTATATAGACAAATTCACTGTAGAATTAGTGAATGCTGTGGTTGCAGATATCTGCAAGTCCGCAACCCCCTTTCTCTGCCCATTATGAGGCAATTGTTGCTTTCAGTGGTGTTTTTTTTTAAGATTTTGGAACGTTTTTTGTTTGAAGACCCATAATGCTGCCAACACACCAAACACTCCACAAGAACAGAAACAAAAAGCTTCTTTTTCTTCACTGGCATGAGATCGAGGTGAAAACACATTGCCATTAAACACATTTTGGTGTGACATATAAGGGAAAACAACTGAGAAAAGCATAACAGTCAATGAAAGCAGGCTCATAAAGCGACCTGCTTTATGTATGTGCTTTGTAATGAGCACTGACCACACTTGTTTGTGGTCTTATACTCCAACACCACAAGGGAATCAGGCTATAGAATATTGTTCTGTCTTTTAAATCTACCTATGGTTACTTTCTTCAACAGCAACAAAACAACAGCATACAATGATAAAAAAGACTTTTGCAATCACAGTGACTACCAGTGACTGCAGATTATTAGTACGATTGCCAGTGCACATTCGCTCATGCATTCAAAACTTACTTAGTTTGCCCATACAGCTGCGGAGCCTGCTGTCCAGTCGCAGAACACGCTGATAGAGCTCATCGTAGTCATAGGCCCCGAGCTCCTCCTGGATGCCTGTCAGCACTGCGGACAGGTTCCTGATTTCCTCCTTAAAACTGGGAGATGAGTGCAGCATCCATCTTGTACTGTTCCAGCACGGGGATCAACGGCTTCAGCTCGTCCATCTTGTCCTTAAGCTCCTGCAGAAGTGACAGTGACAGCAGCAGAAATGGAAAACAGAGAGAGGTGGGGGATTGTGGATAGGTGCGGTGATCAGGGACAAACAAAATCGCAGTTTGGTTGACAGAGGTCCTGCTTCAGTACAGTACATGTTAAGAGCTCGTATTATTTGATGGGGGTTATGTGAGGCACTTATAAATAGTCAGTGTATTTGCTACAGTAGATGGAAATCGGCACGCCTCCAGTTTGGAGAACAGAAAGGTACACCAGCCCAGCTCAGCAGCTAAGCAATGAACAGCAGTGGACAGCATCAGCATGAAAAGGTGTTTTGCCACTTTCAAAAGATTCACCAAAAAAAACCAAAAAAAATAGTTTAAGTGTATGCCATATTTAGAATACTTTCACCACTTTACCCTGCCATAAACAGCCTTTTTGCTGACAGGAAACCGTTACATAAGCCAAATATCACATTCACGATCCTCCAACCAAACTCCACAGGCGAAATCAGTAATTTTAGCTTGCAGAACACAGAAGTTGCTGGTCTACCACTGGCTCGTTTTTTTATTTTGTACATGTTATTGTGTGACTTTGGTGACTCCGAACAAGCCTTCAAATACTGAAGCTAAAAAATAGCACAAACAAACTAACAGATTGATGCAGCTGTATACTGGCAACTCCTGTGTTCTGTGAGCTAAAATGACTGATTTCTCCTATGGAGTTTGGAAAGTTTGAAGAGAGCACTATTTTGGCTTTTATAACAGCGGTTTCCTGTCAGAAAAGACTGTCTGACTGCAAAGTAAAGAAGTGAAAATATTAAGTATAGCATACACTTAAACTGATATTGATTTTTTTAGGTGGTGGTGGCGGCTAAAATACCTTTAGTTGCTGACCCTGTCTGAAGCAGTACATTGCTTATCTTCCATGATGATGCCCCTTTCAGCTTCTCCAGACTGAAGACTTCTCCAAATAACATCCACTGAAGGTAATACACTATAGAAAGTACCTCATACGAACCACACATAATCCAAACTATCCCTTTAAGTATGCTGTATTAAGAGAATACACCTATGTACTGGGAGAATGGACCACTGTTTTGGAAACATACCTGTTGGTCCAGTGCTCGATGCTGACACATCAGCGTATCTCAAGTGTCAGTAAGTGACTAATAATATTCATCATGAGAAAGCAGACCTTACAGTATGGACTGTATGAGGGACCTAATGGAACTATTAGCCAGCCATGAAGAAATTAACCATTCATTTATTTGTTGCATTTATTTAAAAACCCTTTCAGCTTGTGAAAAACACATAATTTCTGCACCCTATATTTACCAGGTCAACTAGAAAGGGTGTAATTTCCTAAAATTATACATCAATCCCTGTGTTTAACTACACTTTGCATGCTATATTCAGAATTGTTGGTTGACAGGCTTCTTTTCTAATGCCATGGCTTTATTTCTGACGTTCTTGCCATGCTAGTGGTTGTTCCACACAGTTATTTTTCCAACTCATTCAGTGTCTTACAGCTTGCCACACCAGAGATATTCCTACTCCCATACCAGCTGTCCAGTGCAATCCACACAGGGCAGCTGCAGCAGAAAAGCAGACTCTGAAACAACCCAATATGTAAGCACTTTTAAATCAGAGAGCTTCTGAATATTTTGGAGTGTGTGAATTCTTTATTTTTATGTTCAGAAAAGGTCTGCACACTAAAAAAAAGAATGTATGTTGGCTCCTCTGCTCCTATCCTGGCTTTTCTCAACAACTTGCTCCAAATGAAGGGGAACAGATCCATTTGCCAGTTGGATATGGCTGTCAAAATGTGGAAAGCCACAACCACAGTGATGTGTACAACACTTGGGAGTCCTGATGCTAAAAGACTTCAGTATTCTATAAGTGACTGTGTAAAAGACCAAGAAGACTGTGTTGGGTAGTTACCAGCCAAATGGAAATTGCTGTCTGATGAGTCAATCCCGTAAATATGACACTAGCACCAGTTTAGTTTAGCATAAAGACTGTAAACAGGGAAAACACCCAGCCTGGCTCAACAGTAGAATAAGTGGATGGCAAGTCCAAATCTGAAAATTAAAGCCAATGCCGAAGCACCTTAAACTTGGATTCTTTCTGATGGTCAGCAGCATGCAGCTTCACTGGCTGCCAAAAGAAGTCTGATTGTATGTAGTGTTGTAAGAAAATGACCCCACTTTTCTCTGGATTTATGACATCAGTAACCAGTTTACTAATGAATTTCTGGTCAGTTCCTAGTTTTCAGTCTTCTTCTATACAGTGTGATGTTCATTTTGTAAATCACGGTCCTATTTACAGCGAAATAGACAATTAATAGCCTGTGAACACTTGTGGAGTGGACATCGAGGTGGTAACAAACTATAAATATCTTGGTGTACACCTGGATAACAAGCTGGACTGGTCCCTTAACACAGATGCACTCTACAAAAAGGGGCAGAGCCGCCTCTTTTTCCTAAGGAAGCTCAGATCTCTAAACATCTGCAGTAAGATGCTGCAGATGTTTTATCAGTCTATTGTGGCAAGTGTTTTATTTTATGCTGCAGTCTGCTGGGGAGGAAGTTTGGGAAAAAAGCAAGCAAGGAGGCTGGACAAGCTTGTGAAAAAGGCTGGCTCTGTGATCGGAGTAAGGATGGACTCTCTGGAGGAAGTTGTGGAGAGAGACACAATGAGGACGGTGGAGGCCATCCTAAACAACATGGATCATCCACTGCATAACATCTTGATGGACCAAAGAAATAATGGTGGTGGAAGGCTTCTCTCTCTTCGTTGTAGGACAGAGAGATACAGAAGATCTTTCATACCAACTGCCATCAGACTCTATAATTCTTATACAAATAGATGAGACTACAGACAAATGAATTTCCCCTTGGGGATCAATAAAGTATTTCGTATTCGTATTCGTATTCGTAATAGGGGTATGCTTTTGGGAAACGCGACTGTGTGATTGACAGGTCATTTTCCACGAGTCCATCCAGTGCAACACGCAGGGCTTCAGGGCTACATTGCCAATTTCTCATTTAAAATGTTTTCAGGATAATAATTTAGTGTGCTGTTTAAGTGTAACACATTGTGTCTTGTTTGTTTAAACTGTACAAAAACCAAAGTGGTGGTGACAGCAAAACTTAAAGATGCTGGACAGAAACTGCTAACCTGGATAGAGCCAGGCTAGCACTTTCACCGTTTCCAGTTTTTTCCAGTTACAAAGTAAATAGAAAAGATTCATTGAACATTTGATTAAACCAGGCTATGATTAAATGAGACTGTAGATTACCTGGAAGTTTCTGGCCATGATGGATTTCCTGTCATCCTCTATTTGTCTGAACTTGGTCCTCAGGCCCTTCATCTGATTCTCCATCTTCATGACATATTGGAAATCCCTCTGGGTCCGCAGGTTCAGCACCTCAATGGACTGAGACATGTTCTGCACCTAGAATACAACAAGCCATTATAAATAATCAACTAAAGCAGGCTTACCATTTGCAAATTGCATAATTAGGAGTGTAGTGTAAGATAGTATAATATAGTAAGTACAATATAGTATGGCAGGGTACACTAGGAACAGTTGCAACAGGGGACGGGAGCAATAGTCTTATTCCTCCAATCAGACACATGCTAGAGTGATGATAGTCAAACTGTGCAGGCTAAGTTAAGGGACATGGTAAGAAATTTGGGCGCAGAGAGGCAAAGCACAGCATTACAACATCTACGTCCTGTCTGCCTGGTATACGAACGGTTGAGCTACCTTTAGCTCTGGATTTAGCTAAGTTCAGAACCTATATGGTTCACAAATCTTATAGCCCAACCTGACTTTTCACATTTTGCCAGGTTTAAGATTAGTTGTGAGATTGTAGTCTGTTTTTAATGTTGTGCTGTAGAGTTTGGGGAACCCTGAAACATTTTTCATTCGTCATGTCCATTGATTTGCAAAACTCTCATGAGATTTGTTCCTTCATTGTGACATTGCACAAACATTAAAATGATCGCTCTCGCAAGATCTTCCACGGGTCTGCATCTTTTGCATCATTTATTAAAAAATGAGTTATGAAATGAAATGAAAGTAATTAGTTGTATTTTTGTCATACTGTTTTGACCTTATTTATATTATAAACAGAGAGATTCAATATCATCTGTAACAGTTGTCAACACATTATCTCAAGATAGGCCTATGGTAACGCATAAACAAACAAACACCAATAACTGTTATTTGATAAATATTATTAAATAAATAAATAACACCCTGATATTATAGTAAAATAATGAAATTTTTTAATATTACTGCAACCGTCCCCAGATCAGGGCTGGCTAAAGGCATGGGCCATATCGGTGGTCGCCTAGGGCGCCAGCATCTGGTGGGCGCTAATCACCCTCAAAGGAAAAAATGCAAATGAACATATATATTAAAAAAAATAATAAGAAAGAAACACACTTCGAACACCTGTTCTTCACAGTTTTTCTTCCGCCCTGGTTAGTCCTGACCTGGCCTGGTCTAGTCAAGAAGCAGATATTTATTTTAATATTTTATTACATAATGAAACGATCCAGCCCTCAGGTGTGCAAGGGAGAAACAAAGGAAGGAGGAGGAGGAGGAGGAGGAGGAGGAGGAGGAGGAGGAGAGGAGGAGGAGGAGGAGAGCCCAACAGAGGTATACTATCTTGTGTGAACGGTAAAATTCTGTTTTGTGTGTAGATGCTTCTTTTGAAGTAATTAGCTACCTGAAGCAGCAATAAAGCTAGATAACAATGCTCTACCATAGTTGCTTTCCTTGATCAATATGAGTACATTTTACGATTTACATGGGGGCATGTGTGGGCTGATTATTTAGTTGTTACTGAAAGTTATGTTGTAACTTATCTCTGTGCTGCACACTGCTTTTATTTTTGTAATGCATAAAACACACTTAATAATAATTTTCAGTTATAACCAGGTTAAGTATAGTATAGTTAGTATAGATATAGGTAGTAGGATACAATCAGGATAGTATGTGTTATAGTATAGTTAACAAGGATAGTATGGTATAGGTGATAGTAGTAGTAGAATGGTAGAGTATAGTATACGATAGTATAGTATTGTATAGTTAAGTCAACACTTGAATAGATGCCTTCCTTTCTGTCCTTTCCTTTCAGTGCAGCTAATTGAAAGGCACTTTGATGAGTTGTCCCTAGTGTGCCTCTGCGTGTTCCTCAGCGTGTAACAGTCTATTGTTGAAAAAGAGCGAACGTGGCAAAGCCTAGCAGCAGATACCTGTGTTCAATTCACTTGATAAAACATCTAGTACTGCAGTATTACACTCCTCAAAAAGACAGTAAAGCTTGTAGAGATTTGTTCCCTCATCATTCCTATCTTTAACAGGAGAGTGTGTTTGCTTGTGTGTGTGTATGTGGACATGCTGCTGCTCTGGGGTGGTAAATATCCCCCCATTACATGTGCTTACCTTCTCTAGTAGCTGGCGGAGCTGTCTGCTCTTGGCATCTCTGGAGCACAGGCTCTGTTCCGGTGCCACCACTGTGCAGATACAGCGCCCATCAGCATCCTGGGCCGAGCTGTACACCTGCCAGCCCTCCTTTGGGCCAATAGTCTGCAAGCACAAACAAATACTGTAAATATTCACATTCAAGCCATTGATACATATTTATGTGACTTTGCCTCTCTTTGGAAAGCTGTTAAGCTCAAGTAACTCTAAGTGTAGCAATGAAGACAAGCTGCTAAGATGTGTCCACTTTGAAAAACGCAAGGTAGACAATGTCAGTGGTGTGCAGCACACATTTCTCTTAATACAATAATACCAGTGATAACTGGTTCTCAAATTGGCTGTCTGATAGGTTCAGCATGTATAGTGGATGATTTCTAAGCATAGACAAAGGCATACCCCAAGCCTCAATGTTGGGTCAATTTTGTTTTATTGTTTATTAATAATTAGGGGTGTCACAATTTTGTTATTAAATCATAAATCGACCGAAATTAGCTTCAGTTTCAATAATCAAAATCAAAGGCAGAATCAGTGATTCTTCTTCTGTTGGCCCCTGCCTACTTGAAGCTTCAGGCGTGTGTTAGAAGGAAAAAAAAAACTTTGAAGACAATACAGTGTAGCTTAACGGCCGTTATATCATACTTGATATCATATAGACCACATGTGTCAAACTCAAAGCCTGTGGGCCATATCCGGCCTGGCTCCTCATTTTATGTGGCCCAAGAGAGCAAAGAGAGATACAGTTTGCACAATACAGCTCTATGCTGCATTATGGAGGTATGGTGTCCACAAACTATGTGTCCCAGAATGCTCCTGATTTTTTTATCTGAGCACTAAAAGTGTCTAGTTGCTACATGTTAGTATACACTAGATACCTTTTTGATATCATATAGCTTTTTCCCTCCGTTTCCTGCAGTTGCCCTCTAAGCGACTGGTTGTAGCTAGTAATGATAATAGCAGTAGTCTAGCAAAATTTCATTTTTAAACAAATAGCATATACATTTTGAATTTGGAACCTTGCTTGTAAGCTAAGGCTACTTTAAAGCGATATTCCACCCCAGAACGATAATCCACTCAGTATGTACTCACCCCTATGCCAATGTGAGGATGGGTGAAGATCTTCAGTTCACAAAACAATCCTGGAGTTTCAACAGAAAACAGGGTTGCAGCCAAATCTAGTACAATGGCAGTGAATGGTGACCACAGATAAAATGTAAAAAAAAGAACACAAAACAAACACAGCCTCTCAGACTCGAGCCGGATGCACAAGAGATCTCATGATATTTTCACACATGCATCCATTAAGAGATATACGAAGTCTTGCGATACATCGACGCTATGTTTACATGCTACCTGGGAGGCTACAGTTGACATTTCGGCTAAAAACACGGTGTAAATGGCGTCTTTTGTGGTTCAATTTTAATGTCACAGCTCACAGACACTTGGATTACACCACACGAGCAGGATGGAGACATTTTGTGTTTGTATTGTGTTCTTTTTTTAACATTTTACCCGTGGTCACCATTCACTGCCATTATACCGGATTTGGCTGCAACCCTGTTTTCTGCTGAAACTCCAGGATTGTTTTGTGAACTGAAGATCTTCACCCATCGTCACATCGGCATAGGGGTGAGTACATATTGAGTGGATTATCGTCCTGTGGTGGAATATCACTTTAACTGAATATTACTATATTACTTACAGGCTTATTAATCTACATATTTCATTATTTAAATAAATTGTATAGTAGTTGCACACTTGATTGTCTGCTTGCCATTATATTTCCTAAACTTCTGCTTTCAGAACTAGTTATTACTAAAGCCAATAATAATTTGCAGAGGCTATTATGTAATATGATAACTAGTACATACATTTACATAATCTTACATTTACAACCGGCCCTTTGGGGCCACCATAAAGCTGATATGACCCAGAGTGAAATTGAGTTACCCTTAATATAGACCAATTTCTAAAGAAGAATTTGAAAATGTAAATAACTGCTGTCAGGGCATAAAACCAACGATCTGTTGATCTTTACCAATCAAGACTGGATAGTCTAACAATGGCATAGCTATCAGTGCAAAATCAAAAATTCAAATCAAATGGAGGATTTGGAGAATTGTGACACTCCTATTAACGTTTCTGCAATGAAATATGAATTCATCTGTAATGCATATTCTGATTATTACAGTATGCAAATGCTTTGTTTTTGATGTTGGATGCTTTTAAGCTGAACACTGATAAACACCCTGTTTTTCACTATGACTAAACACACTAATTAGTCTCCCATTCCCAGACTAGCACATTAGGTATTACTTTACTGAGATAATCCCCTTATTACAAACATTTGGCATGTGGACTGCTGACAAATTCTCCTTTTAAGCACATATAAATAAATTCAACAAAAAACTTGTGAGGAAACTTAACTTTTACAGAAAAAAGAGTTTCTCAGGGAGAGGAAAGAGAAGTCAAGCTGTCTCTCACCCCTGTATTATGGACATAATTTATAGACATGTGGCTGCATTCACTCTAAAATGCCTGGAAGCTGTCTGCCCTCAGCTCGCAGATTTATAACCAGTGATAGCTATTGGGCTTGGAGTATTTTTTAAAGGGAGCTCAGCATTGTGCCTTGTGGAGAAATGTTGACTGTTTTTCTGTCTGTGTTCGAGGGATCGACAGTTCTGTGCGTTTGTTAACAAGTTTTATCCATACAAGAAGGGAGCACACAAAGGTAGATATGAAGCACCTCATGGATCCAGACAGTGTGTTACTCCCATATTCATTCATTCATTCATTCATTCTTCATTCAATCATTCACTCACTCACTCATAAAATCAAGCCCGACTCCTTCAGTTACTGCCTGGTAACCTTTTCACTCTCACACGTCACATAGGCAGCCTACAGTGATAATGTTTGCGGATTTACCACTCAGTTTTTTGTAACTGGGTTCTTCAGATGGTGGTGAGCAAAAGCATATATTAATATCATGCTGGGAAGAGGCCCAGACAAAAAGTCAGCATCCTCACAAGCTGATGGTCCATGTAGAATGCAGATAAACAAACACTATTGTTCTGACAAAGCAGACATTAAATAAACTCCAGCTTATTCAGAATGCAGCTGCCAGAGTTTTAACAAAAACTAAAAGGTCTAACCACATAACTCCTATTCTTCTCTTCACTGGCTCCCAGTAAAACAAAGCATTCATTGTAAAATAGTTCTTATTGTTTTTAAATGTTTTAATGGTTTAGATCCTTCCTATGTATTGACATGCTCACTGAGTACACACCAGAGAGATCCCTTAGAGCAACAAATAAAGGTCCCCTCATTGTACCTAAAATCAACTCTAAATCATCTCATGGTGCTTTGAGTCATTATGGTTCTACCCTCTGGAATTTTCTTCCACATGAACTATGGTCTGCTACAGCAGTGTTATCTGTTATAAGCAAACTAAAAACGTATCTTTTTTCGCAAGCTTTTAGTTAAATTTTATGTGTATTTTTATTTGTTTTAGGAATCAGTATTATTATTGTTATTATCTCCCTTTTTTAAGAAGAAGAAGAATACCTTCTTATCTTACATGTTTTTATCATGTCCTGCTTGTTTTTATATATGTAATACTTTATTATCTTATATTATATGTTGTTTGTCATGTACACTGAGTTTACGCTTGTCATATGAAATGTGCTATATAAAAAAAGTTGACTTGACTTGACTTGTATTGCAGGACGGAGCTTCTACACCCTCATATTGTACGTATGATGAGGAATAATGCAAGACTGAACTCTTATATCATTCTAATATAATCCTGGACAAGCAAGACATTGATTTGTTATGGTTTATTGGTGGTAGCGACTAGCAAAAACATAGTACACAGTAGATGTGCTATCATGAACAAAGGTTATTTTTAATGCTGGGTCATGACTGCATGTAGTGAGCTAGTCAGCAAAACATGCTAATATTTGCAGCATACCTGAGACAAGACCAAGTGTGAACCAACCATGACATCACCATTGGTTTGTGTACTGCGACTTGGGCGTTGCTTGGTTTTGGCTCGTCTGGAATACAGGTTTAAAGCACTTCGGCATTAGCTTCACTTTTCAGATCTAGAAGCTCCGTCCACTGAGTATTATATAGTCCATGAACAAGACCAAAGTTTAATTCATTCCTTGCACTTTTGATCTTGTGTTTTTTGTTTTGGAAAGCCTAAGAAGAAGACACCACTCTCCAAAGCCTTTATACACAGAGTATTTCTCTTAATACAGCCCTGTGCGCACCGCTTTGGATTTCCATACATGTAGAAAAGCTTGACAGGCCTGCTGTGCCTAGTTACAGTTGCTAAGCTATGGCTGAACAATCATTGGGTTTTAGCAAATGGATAATTACCCCGTGTGGAGTGCGTGATTGTTCATAACCACATGGGTCAGTATAGATGATCGCAGTAGAAAGTAAGTGTTTGTAGAATGTAAAAAACTAGAGACATGAAGTTTGAACAACTTTAAGTACTTTTTCAGTACTTTTTTCTCAATTATTCATAGGACCTGTGGCCATGCTCTCCCCAGGAATGGAGAGATTTAGCTGACACTTCAATCAGGCAAAAACAGACAAGCCAGCCTGCAGACGCTTTTGTATTCATATAAATATTCATGTACTTTGCCACCAAGGACTATGCTGGTAAACCTTGTCATTCTCTATAATCCGAGTGACATATCAGAAGAAAAAGAGGTAAATTTGGAAGGATGGGCGGGGGGCTTTATGAACAAACAGAAGAGTTGAAGAGGTGGTTATGTAGGTAAACAGTAGCTGGAAGAAAAAAAAAAAAAAAAGAAAAGAGGACAATGCTGACAAAGAACCAGGAAGAGGGACTTGACTGTCAATTAGAGGGAAGGAGATAGAGGTAGAAGAGTAGGTATGCAGGCAGATATATCACTACAGAGAAGTGCAAAGACAGCAGGCATAAGACGATGAGATGGGGTGAGGGATAAACAGGGAGGGCACCAACGTGTGCTGAGGAGAAAATGAAGGAAAACAAACAGAAGTACAATAGGGTTCGGCTGATAGATGGCATCGGCTGTACAATCCATCTCACTGATGCTTACCTATTGATTAAAAATCACTTACGAATGCATGACAGCCAAGACATAAAAGAGTGGTTCTCTACAAGCATTGACTGACATGATTTATTTGATTAAGCAAAAGTATGACTGCATCATGCACGTTTTACCTTGTGTAGTTTCATAACATTGTATTTTACTTATAGAACTGTGTTGTTGACAAGGCGGAGACTAATTTTTCAATATTTTCTATCTCTCACTACATTATATAGAAGAGGATCAGACTTCAAGGCTACAATGGTTTCACAGAGCAGCGCGCCAAAGTCTAGTCATTAATCATCCTCACAAAACAGCATCCAGCAGCTCAAAGCCCTCCCCAGCCGCCCAGCAGAGTTTTGCTCTCTGTACAGGCATCACACACACACACACGCACACAAACAAACACACACAGACATGCGTGAGTGGTTACATGCAGGCAGTGCTGTATGTGCTGCACACACAAACACATAACAGGTTGCCAAGACACATTCGTATTTCCTCTGTAGTTTTTATTCTTGATCCTTCTTTGCCAGGGTTTGACTAACAGCTCTTTGAAGGCTGATATACAGTAGTCATCAATATTTTGCCGGCAAAATTGCCAACAGACGATATTTTGTGCCAGTATTGAATATGTTTTCAGTCAAAACCAGAAACATCAGTAAAATGTATCACTTCTAAATATTTCATCAAAAAATGTTGCTGAGGCTACCTTTTTCCGTGTTTCACATGAGTTAAAGGAATATTTCAGATTATTTGATGTGGGGTTGTATAAGGTACTTATAATATGCAGTGTGTTAGCTACAGTGGATGCTGGTCAACACGCTCCAGTTCGAGAAGCTGAGAGGGGCACCAGCATGTAAGCTATGAACTGTTGTAGACCGGGTCAGCAACAAAAGGTATTTTAACCACATATAAATGATCCACCTAAAAAAAAGTGTACGCTATATTTAGAATATTTCCACAGTTTTATCTGACCTTTTATGACAGGAAACAGCCGCCATATAAGCCAAATATCGCTCTCTCCAAACAAACCAAACTACATTTGCAAGTCAGTAATTTTACCTCACAAAACATTAGTCGCTACTTTACCACAGCCTTAATCTTTTGGTTTCTTTGTGCTATTTTGTGACTTCATGTTTTTGTAAGGATGCTTTGGATTCACTGAAGTCTCACAATAACACAAACTAACTAACAGATCAAGACAGCGGCAGACCAGCAACTTCCGTGTTCTGTGAGGTAAAATGACTGATTTTGCCAATGGAGTTTGGTTGATTTGGAGAGAACGATAGTTGTCTTATGTAACAGTGGATTCCGATCAGAAAAGGCTGTCTGACAGCCTTTGTAAAGTGGTGAAAATATTCTAAATATAGTGCATAATTAAACTGATATGAGTTTTTTTTTGGGTGGACCTTTTTAAGTGGCTAAAATATCTTTTGTTACTGACAGCAGTACATTACTTAGTTTCGGTGCTGGTACTCATGCTGCTTCTCCAAACTCACAGCGTGCCCACATGTAACTGACTATCGAACAGTGCCTCACATACCCCCACTTCAAATAATCTGAACTATCCCTTTAAAAAATTGTCACTTGCCCAACTGGCATTAAGATGCATATATCAGACTGTCTGTCTGAGATGTTACCAATGCTAAGATAGATATGATGTGCCTATCCCTTTATTTTCCAATCATTAAATCACTCCATTTAAAACACAACACTCGCACCCCATCGCATATTAACATCTAATTAGTTGTTTCTTTTTTGTATGAATTTCAGATGATTTGCAATCATTTCCCAGCTCTTAAACAGTACTTTTCACTTGCAAAATAAATAAAACCTGAGAAAATACTTGCATATTAGCTAGTAAACAGACCTGCCTAAAAACAAGCACAATAATAAGCAAAACTATTGTAGATTATATTCTATTTACATTGAATAAAGGCGGTGAACTTTAAATCTCCCTTCCTGGCTTTTTAGAAGTTTCTTCTTTAAAACAATACACAGACAGAGGTGTTTCACTGCAGCAAACACATCATGCTGCAGTATAAAACAGAGACAGATTTTATGTGCCATATCTTATATTGCCACTGAAATTGGTTCCTACATGTTTACTACTCTGACCTCTTTCTGTCTCCCAGACAGCAACGGCGAGTCTGTTCTTTCTACACTCTTTAAAAATTAAGAATCTTTATGAAGAACAATCTAAACTCAAGGCTAGTTTTACAACTTAATCTTTTGGTATCTATTTCTTCATTTGTATCATTTGAACTCCTGAGGATTCTTGAACATGAATAGCTTTTTAGGGCTATTCTGTGCTCTGTATTCTAGAAACAAACAAACAAAAAAAAAAAGAAACACCTTAACACAGTATGATACAAAAATATCACAAATTAAACGGTAAATAGACAGCATTTATATGGGGCAAAGCGCTTTACAACACATGTCAACATTCACACACACATTCATAGACAGATGGCAGAGTCTGCCATGCAAGGTGCCAACCTGCTCATCAGGAGCGGTACAGTGCTCCATCCAAAACACCCCACGATGATTCTATGCTCACTCACACACCACATGTCAGAGCCATCAGGAGCAATTTGGGGTTCAGTCTCTTGCCCAAGGACACTTTCACATGCAGACTGAACGGGATCAAACCGCTGACCTTCTGATTAGTGGATAACCTGTTCTTCCTCCTGAGTCACGGCCACAATGATTAAGGCCTGCAAAATGACCATAGCATTGTCTCCACATTCCCACCAAAAAATGTAACCATGTAATCCAGAAAGGTCAGATTTGTCACTTTATTAGAAACCATCATGTTGTCCAATTGTTCATGTTATGGTATCCACCCAACATCCCACAGAGTTATCTAACATTGGCCTGTTATTTGAAAAACAGGCCTCTATTATTGAATGATCTAATGACTCAGAGATTATCGGCAGTCCACTACCCACTTATAATGAATGATCATGACTTTATTACTTTTATTGCTGCACACAAGGTCAGCCTCACTTCTAGTGCCTATTAATGTTGGACTTTTATGAGGCGACCTGATTGAACTGTGAATTAGCCCTCAAACTCTTCATGCTTCAGTGAAGCCAAGAGTGACATTTACAGTACTGTATATTACGACTGTATCTGTCATCTGGCCAACAAAGTATAATGCGATGAAAGGAAAGGAATGGAAGTATTAATGCTACAATACGACATGAAATGCTCAGTTCTATACATTATTATCCTGTGGCCAGCCACAAGCTGATTGTTTTCTGTTATGTGTCGTGTTTACTGCAGGACTAGTTTACCGTAAGTGCTTGGGCTTAGTTTAATAATGCTAAAAGGCTGCCATTTTTATTAGGTGCTTTTTAAAACCTATATTTCTGAAATGCCCGTAGTAGAATAATTTATTGACTGGTGTACTCATATAAAGCTGCCTGTGTTGTGCCTGGTTGTAGTCTCATTGGAAGCAAGCTTTTATAGCTATAGCAGCAGTATGGCTCTATGGGTGCCAGTTGGTCCATCGTATCACCACTTTGGTCCAAACTAAAATATCTCAACAACTGTTGGATGGAGTGCCATGAAATTTTGTACGGAAATTCATGGTGTCCAGACAATAAATCCCAATGACTTTGGTGATCCCCTGACTTTGGTCTAGTGCCACCATACAATTAATGTTTTTTGGTTTTAGTGAAATGTCTCGATTGCCACAAAATTAGGTACACATACGCATGATGCGCTGAGAATGGATCCCCTGACTTGTCATGTGGCACCAGCGGGTCAAAGTTTTGGATTGGCACAACATTTTGTGCAGACAGTTATAGTTCCCAGACAATTAAGTTGAATGACTTTTGTGATCCCCTGACTTTCTCCCTGGCATCACCATTAGGTTGACATCTGTGGTTTAGAGCAAAATGCCTCAACAAGCATGAGATGGATTGCAGAGAAATTTTGTACAGACATTAATGTCTACCTTCGGATTAAATGTAATAACTTTCCTTTAGTGTCATCACTAGGTCAAAATCTTAATTTGCCCAGTGCTTTGCTTATGGCCAAATATAGAGAAATACAGAAAATGCTGTTTTCAGCCTCTAGACTATAGAGATTTCCTGCTTTTCTCTGTTTATTATCATATTAAACTGATTATTTTGGGGTTTTGAACTGTCAAAAACAAGACATTTGAAGACATCACCTTTGACTTTGAGAATCTGGGATGGACATTTTTCACTATTTTCTGAAATTTAGACATTGCAGCTCTAGATTAAACATGGTAATCAACTTAATTCTTTGTTGTTATTTGATAATTGCTAATAAATAAAACCATTTGTATAGGGGCAAGTAAAAAAATTGGACAATTTGGCAAGTAGATTTCTGACACACTTTTGCCTGACTGGGCAAGTGAAAAGACAAAACATTAACACCGAACTGTGATAAGCAAATGTTAGCATGCTAACACAATAAAAACTAAAATTACCTGCTAAGTATAGCCTCAAAGATTCTAAGACTCAATGTTAGCGTCAGTGCACAGCACAAAACACAGCGCCACAGCCCACAGCCATGGACCGAGGCATGCCAAGGTTATTTCTTCCCACTGCGTCAGTCTGGTATCTTGGTGAGCTAGTCGGAGGAGAATGTAGTACAGGGTGTAGTGATGCCAATCCAACAGCACACTGCAATTTAAGGATTGTATGCTCCTGCCAATCCACAACAATGGGCAGTGCACGCATCCTTTTTTAAATTTAGTTATTTATTGTTCAAAAATTAGAAAAAAGGTTGGTGATCATGTGTATTCCTCTATAACTGTTAACCAGATCTCTCATGGATTCCCATTGTCACCACATATCTGACATGCTAATATTCCCCAGTGGCTGGGTGAAAGAGCCCCAATTTTTCAAAGGTTTTCACCTTTCTGTTTCAGGATACAAGTTAACTTCTCCACAGCATAACAATTACTAATTTCTCTCAACCACTGGCCCACCTGTGGCCTCTGAATGTTCATCCATTATATGGCAATTGAATGCTTTGCTTGGAGATACACATATTAATGTTTAAGCTTGTTTATTTTTTGATATGATGAGAGTGGGAGGATATAACCCGAAAATAAACATTTTAGGATCAAGGGGTAGCTTTACAGCTAGCATTTTTTGTATTATTCATGAAATCTCGCAAAAAGTTGCAATCTCTTTGGAGTCCCACATGCAGTGAAAAAGTGTGCCTTTAGACTGTTCACATTTATTACAAATATCTGGAATAATAATATCTGGCAACAATTTCTTTCAAAGGGTTAGGATGTGAAACTCAATGAGCACAAATTACCAAATGGTCAGTGTATCATTACAGAGACAGCCCTGTATTGAACGGGATGAAAGTGTGAATGTCAGTCGAAATGACTGTGACAACCTCTAACACATGGATGTATTCTTTCTGATCTCACCTTATATCCAAGTGTGCCTTCAGTGCGTTAGTGAACCTGCCATGAAATTACCAAAAGTGTGTTTGTCACAGGCCTGATGGACAGGCCCACGTATACCCCTTTTTCCACACACACCTGTGCTGGCCTGGCTTGACTTTGGTTTGATTTGGCGCATCAGCCCAGCATGCTAACAAGACCACCTGCTTAAAGGTGTGTCTTGTAACTGAAGATGAGTTTAGCTCGAGTCGAGTAGCTGCAAAACAGCAAATAAACACTTCACTTCCTATGCATTCTTCACAATAAAGACCTCTTTTATTTTGTTATTTAAAAGTCTTTATTATGAAGCAGCAAAGTCAGGACATGTTGGGTTTTTTACCAAAAATTATGCACAGCTGAGTGAAAGTGAATAAGGCACATAGATATCTGAAAGCAACAGTGATGCAGGGAAAAACTAAAACTTCAAACCACAGATATTCAGTTAGAAGCTGCAAAAGTACTGTGAGCTGAATGCACTTTCAATGCAAAAAAATCTTTCTCTCGGCTCTCCCTCATATACAAGTTGAGTCACATCATGCGCTTGTTTGAGGAAAAGAAGATTTGGCTGCAGCTGGCGAGACTGAGCTTATTTTGGCCCCCCTCCAGATATGGTCCATCTCCAGCATAGCTCAGTGCGTTATAAGAGGTGATGAAAATGCAAATCAGCATGTTTTAACGCGGTGCAGCCAAAAGTGTTGCAAATGGGCAAGCCCCAGGGGGTCTTAGTCTTGTTTTCTCATTTCTTTACTCAGATTTGCTTGAACCATTTTAGAACCAGTGGGAAATTTCAAAGCTTCAAAATGACGTTTTTCTTTTACTTGTTTGTTGGACTTCCACATGATCAGTGGGTACATTTGTTGAAGATGTTCAGCTGAAATAGTATACTGTAAAAGATGGACTGGAGGTGGACTTCAATACTATGGTGACATATATAAACAATATAAAATGCTCTGCAAGAAGGAATAAATTGTGTCTGATATGTTTTAGTTTTTTTGCAAAGTAAGTTCAAATATATGGAGCTTACACATATCTCTACACTTTGCCTTCATTTAGTATTCAAAGAATCATGAATATGCAAGTAGTCCCCACCCTCTTCACACCCCGCACACCCCCATCCCTACCCCTAAGTAGCTGCACCTGGCGTCTCCTGTGGGCTGGGCATTGCTGCTAATGATTAATTGGATTGGTTCCTTAGGTTTATGATGTCATATACCCTGCCTGACTGAATCTTTTTTTTTTTTTAGACTGCCCTTGCTCACTGCAGTTTCAAAGCAAGAAATGCTCAGACATGTCGTTTACTGCTTATTTCCCTTCTGATATGTTTTGTAACACATAAAAAGCACATGTTAACAAGGTTAAAAACATGGTTTTCACTGGAGGGCATCTTTCAGTTTTTGTAGTAAACATTTTAAGTTTAAGTGATAACACCTATTCTCTTGTCACATATTAAGAAAATGTAAAAAAAAAAAGTGTCCAATTAGAAATTGCCAGTCATTGCTGTTGACGTTTTCAGCTAGATAATTCTGTTTCTCACAGCTGACATGCCTTACAAAGGTAGACTTGACTTTTAAAATCATGATGACTCAGTAAAAACATGTAAAGTCAACAGTGCACCTATGAAGCGTAAACAACAATGAAAATGAATTCCTCCCAGTGAAAGATGTGATTCATGCTCTCCACAGCAGACAGGTATCCTGCCAATTACACAGCTAATTGAATCCCTTTTCTGTTTGTTATTCTGTCATCAACTTGCATTTTGCTTTGGCTACTTTACACTTGCCATTAAGTTCGTCCTCATCAACCTTTTTGTGTGATTGAGGGAAAGACTTAGGGGGTTGATGAGGGAGCGAAAGCGAATGGATAGGTAAATATGGGTAATATAGTTAAGACTGAGTTAGTAAATGATGCCGGGAGAGTAAGCCACTGTCATCAGATCCGAATCACTTCCTGTGCCCTCACCCATGTCCTTGAGCAATTTACGATTACAGTTCTGAAAACACTTTTGAAAGGGAAGGGATATTCAGTTTTGCTGCCTCCTGCTTTACATTTTTATGCTTTTTGTCTACGTTCTCTTTATAACAATGTTATCAGCAGTTTTAGATACATTAGTAGGTTTTATTCTGTGGATATTCTGAATGACTTGCTTTATATTCTCTCAAATATTTTCTACAACAGTCATTTTTCCTACGCTTGAATCACATTTCTGTCAAATCGCAGCAATTATAATTTGATAGAAGATATTTTGCTGCTCTTTGCACCCCTGCATGAAAAACTGGTTGGACTCTAGCAGAGGAGTGATCATGTTTAGTGCTAAGTGGGTCTGTTTTAGCCACCAGATTCTCAGCCCATATACTGTAGCTGACTGCCTGCACCGTAAACGAATCTCCACCCTGCTGAGTATAGCCTTGGTCTCTTGATCTAATTTCCTTTGCCAGCCTCATGATGACTGATTCCATTTGCTAAGCTGCAGCAGTATGAGTTTGGCAATGTGAGCAGCTCCCCAGAGGGATACCACAGGTGAGAAGCTGGCGCTAAAAAATTAAAAGATTGTCAGTGGCAGAAATCAATCTGTTATAAATACAGTGTGGATAAATAGCGTGAGAGGTAACCAACTCTCTCAACGGCATCAGCTGGAGCTGCAGAGAGGCAACAAATGGAAAGACAAATAGTCTAATTCCAAGTTGCCGTTCCCATTGTTTTGTCACTGGAGTGTAACATATGGAAGTGGGACCACGTGAAGTTTAATGGCAATGTCTCAAGTGGCACTTTCATCCCCGCAGTTCTCAATCATAATGGGATAAGGGAGGTGTGAGGTGATATACTGGAAATAACATCTCAAAGGTCTGCCTTAATAACTTCTCCCTTTGTCACCACCGGATATTAGGGACACACCTGAATCTGAATACATTATGTGGGACAGCACAAATAACGTGATGGAAACAAATATTTCTTCTACGTGAATTTGCTCATTATTATTCATGACAAAAAACGCTTGCATCTACCTTAATTAATCGCTGATTTAATGTACCACCTGGCGAGCATGCTAAGTGATACATTGCTTCAGAAAGTGCAAGTGCAAGAGGGCTTTTGTCTTTCTGACATTTTCTGTCACAGCTCTAAAACTTTGTGGAGCGCTCAGCGCAGTGGGACAGAGGGGCTGAGCGGGCTGGTTATATCGGTACGAAGGCAAAGCGGACTCGCTATAACATTTACTTGGAATGGTCAAGCAGCGAAGTTGAACCGAGAGGTGATTGTTTAGTACTTTCTCAGAATGATGTTGACAGGTGAGAATGACACAAAACCGCTGTGTTGCCTAGCAACGTAGCATTGGCTGTGCATGACATGTGGTGTGTAAAAACTGTGCAGCTCTATTTGCTTTAATATTTGTTTGTTTGTGGCTGCAGCCACTGTGGAGTTTATGTTGTTCATACATCTACTTGTTTTCTGCTTTGGTGATGTTTTATTCTGTTGTTAAACAGGCAATTATTTCATTTCTGTAGCCTTAATATTGTTGCACCTGCCACTGTGCCCACAGGTCCTTTTATTTAGGCCTAGTGTTGGTCACTTGTGTTTAACTGTCTGAGTTTGTCTCAATTTCTGGTTAATTGTAGTGAGGCAGTACAGAGGAAGGCTGTGTATTTATAACTGATAATCAGCAGTATACACAAGCTGCAAAATCTGTCTGTACAGATTGAATTTATTGTTGCTTTAGACATCAGGGCTCAGCGGTGTTGTTCCACTAGTGTTGTTGGTTTGACGTTTAATGTAAACACACACATACCTACTCACACAATAATTTCCAAAATGTAATGCAATAATGTTCAGACTACATTTTAACTGACTCTCTGATGTGTAAAATTAACATATCAAGAAATGCAAATGCATTAGAGCTGCATTGATTAATCCAGTAATCGATTATTAATCGATTATTAATCGATTACCGGATTCAATTAATCACCAACTATTTTGATAATTGATCAATCAGTTTGAGTAATTTTTTACAGAAAAAAAGTCAAAATTCTTTTCTTCCAGCTTCTTGAATGTGAACATTTTCTACTTTCTTTACTCCTCTATGACAGTAAACTGAATATCTTTGGGTTGTGGACAGAACAAGACACTTGAGGATGTCATCTTGGGCTTTGAGAAACACTGATCAATATCTTTCATCATTTTCTGATATTTTATAGATAAACAACTATTCCTATATCGACTATGAAAATATTTGTTAGTTGCAGCCCTAAAATGCAGAACCATTGAAAATTATTCTCTTCAATTGCAGGATAGTTTTCTATCTTTACTGTAAAGTTTATATTTCCGATACAAAACAGAATCTTTCAATTTATAAAACTACTTCTTTTCAGTTTCTTTATTGTTCAATTCAATTAAAGGGGTGGTGGTGGTGGTGGGGTTCAGTTGATAAAACTTAATGAGGATGTGATAATGTGTTTCATAATTAATTATACATCAATATTAAATCAACTTGATGCTTTGAAGACACACAAACTGCATTGCTAATGAATATTAGGTTAGAAAATACAACATTTGCCTGATTTAATGTAACTTCAAGTATAATCACACCCACCTCTGGTCAACAGATACAAATAATTTTGTTTGCTGAACAGATACAGATAATGATGTCTTTAGTTTGGGGGGACTTTTATGCCTTTCATTGACAGGAAAGCCAAAGTGAGGACAGGAAAGTGGGAGAGAGACCAGGGGGATGACATGCAGCAAAGGGGCCAGATGCTGGAACTGAACCCACAGCCGCTGCAGAGGACTCACAGCCAAAGGACACACAAGCTCGACAACCGAGCCACCAGGCCACCAGGTAATGACTCTGTGCATCTCTACTGGATATCTGTGTCCATCATATGGCAGAACATCAGAATTGTCAGTTAAGTTGTTTTTACTGCATTGATGTGCAGTTATTTGGTTAGCTTTTTAAATCAGTGATCGGACAGGCTTCAACATTTCAGATGACAAATGTGTTGAGTATTTGTCCTTTATCTACTTTATTTAGCAAAAAAACATTTTTAAACTTGGTTTAGCTGGTTAAAATTAGCTTTGTGCGATAACAAAACTTTTTAAAAACCTTGTTAATAAATTTAGAAACAAATCCAGGTGCCAGTGATGCCAATAAAGCTTAATCTCATATCACAGTTATGCTGCCGTCCTGCCTGCCACGAGACAGAGACCTAAACAGATGCTATCTATCCAGTCATCTATCAACCTGTCCAAACAAAAACCCACCAGGGTATTGGAGGCAAGTGAAGTGGAATGCGCATGTCAGTACTGTAACTGATGATCATACTGCTTAAATGAGTTAACATTTTAGCTCTAATGGCAGGGGAAGATGAACTCGCATGTGCAGCCAGCTCTGTAACCAGACTGATGCAGACATCTAAGACAGCCATGACAAATGGTAACACCCCTAAACACAGCAGCAACAGCAGTCCTGGCAGCTATAATCCTGAGACCAAAAAGGTTCCAGTAAGATACCTACAAAGAGATGCTGCATACTATGGATGGAAAGGAGGGGGGGCACAGCAAAAGAGAAAGCCATCTTTTTTCTCAGATGTGACTGTGATGAAAGGCGTGCAGGGAGATTAATTTCCTAGAGGCGTGCCACCTTCTTGCCTTCTTTGACCCCAGTGAGGAGAAGATTGAATAGATAATTCTGCAGGAGCCTGGCACATTTTGCCCCCGACAGTCTCTGAATGAGCTACAGCATTATCTTGTTCACACCCTCGTGCTTCTTCTCTCGGGTGTGCTTCAATGAGTTTTCAGACTGAACAAGACGACATGTCAGTCATAAGCACCATGGAGGATGATAATGAAACAGTCATCAAACATTATCGGTGGAGTAAAGCTAGTGGACAGCTCCAGGCCACACTGAATGGCACATTGCACACACCAGCAGAATACTAAGCAGCTAAGACAGTGCTCTGACGTAAACTTATATGTCAGTATGCTGAAATAAAGGTTGAGGTTGTCTTATGTTATGTGTACAACCCCAATTCCAAAGTAGTTGGAACACTGTGTAAAACATATATATAAAAAAAATACTTTCCACTTGTATTCAATTGAATAAAAGTCCAAACTGATTAACTTTATTGTTTTTTTGTAAATACACACTTATCCTGAAGTAATGTCTCCAACACACTCCAAAAAGTTGGGATGGGGCATGTTTACCACTGTGTTACATCACCTTTTCTCTTTCCCATTTTTGCTTGAAATACGACCTTAAGTGCTCAACAGTCCAGAGTCTCTGTTGTCATACTTTGTGCTTCATTATCAATGGGAGACAGATCTGGACTGCAGGCAGGCCAGTGTATTATCCAAACTCTTTTACTACAAAGCCATGGTGTTGTGCATGTGCAGAATGTGTCTTGCATTGTCTTGCTGAAATAAGCAGGTACGTCTCTAAAAAAGACACCTGGATGGCAGCATATGTTGCTCCAAAACCTGTTTGTACATTTCAACATTAATGGGTCATTCACAGATCTGGCAGTTACCCATGATGCCATGGGAACTAGCACACTCCCATACCATCACAGATGTTGTCTTTTGAAGTTGAATCTCCATCTCAGATGAGGACCCAAAAAAGTCTACAGTTCCTGAATTTTGTTGATATATGACTTTAGCTTTACATGGTAGACTCTTAAGTTGCATTTGTAGATGCAGCGACAATCTTTGTTTATCGATGATGGTTTTCCGAAGCGTTCCCGAGCCCATGTAGCATCCTTTATGTAGTTTAAATGTAGTTTTTAATGAATTGCTGCCTGAGGGGTCAAAGGTCATAGGCATCCAATGTTGGTTTTTTTTGGCCTTGCACTTTACATGCAGAGATTTATCTGTATTCTCTGAATCTTTTAATTATATTGTGGATTGTAGATTGTGAAATCCCTAAACTCTTTGCAGTTTTGTGTTGAGTTCTTAAACTGTTGGACTATTTGCTCATGCAGCCCCTCACTTCACCCATCCTTGTGAATCACTGAGCCTTTTGAAGATGCTACTTTAATACCCAATCATGATACCATTGCCTGTTATCAATTAATCTGTTTACCTGGTGAAAAGTTGGTGATTAGCAGTAGTTAGCACTGTCGCTTCACAGCATGAAGGTTCTGAGCCAGCTGCGGGGCTGGACAGTTTGTGGCTGGGACCTTTCTGCGCGGAGTTTGCCTGTTCTCCTTGTGTCCATGTGGGTTCTCTCTGAGTACTCTAGCTTCCTCCCACAGTCCAAAGACATGCAGCCTAATAGGTTAATTGATAACTCTAAATTGCCCGTAGGTGTGAATGTGACCGTGAGTGGTTGTTCGTCTCTACGTGTCAGCCAGAGATGAACCGGTGACTTGTCCAGGGTGGCTCTCGCCCAATGTCAGCTGGGATGGGCTCCAGCCACTCATGACCCATCAAGAATAAGTGGTTACGGACAATGGATGGATGTTCCAAACAGTTGTTTTTTTGAGAATTCCACAACTTTCCCAGTCTTTTGTTGCTCCTGTCCCAGCTGCTTTGGAAAGTGTCGCAGGCATCAAATTTAGACTGAGTGAATGCATACAAAAACACACAGAAACAATAGTTTATCAGTTTGAACATTACATGTCTTGTCTTTTTACTGTATTCAACTGAATACAAGGCAAAAAGTCTTTGCAAATTGTTTTTATTTGCGCTTTTGACAGTGTCCCAACTATTTTGGGAATTGGGGTTGTATTTTGATTTGTCAACACCAGAATGTTGTTGGAAAACCTTACATAAATATGGTAAATCAATATAGCCAAAATTAAAAAATGGGATGATAAGACTGGTGTACTTCAAAAAATTTCAAGTGCCCTCATCTTAAGCATTACTCTGTTGGGATAAGTTTTATCTGAGGAGACCCTGTAATTGGAATTTTTGCTTATTATGTTGGTAATTCTAGTGAAGCAGTCTGCCGTGATAAGAACCCTCCTTTAATTGATCATATTAAATCTGTGCCATCAACATGCACATGTCTTGGCAGCCTCTCAGTGTAAGTGTTTGTAAACTATGAGCATGCTCATTAGTATTGCATAAGAAACTCTCAACAGTTTTCCAGGCTTGGAAAAGGACAATCCTGCCATATTAATGCCACAGAATCTGCAGAGTTTTTCATAAAATGCTGCAGCAAGTTAGTTCACCTGATTATTTCTTGCTCTTAAGCAACCTTTGAAATTTCTCCCTGTAATTATGCTCCGCAGTGGTGTCAGTTAGGGAAAAAGACTGATACAGAAGCAGAGGAATGTGCCGAAAATCAGATTATACATAACTTAGGGATATATGTGTTCACACTACTTTGGAATCAGCAGAGCTATACGCTATAATTGCAATTCTGGGATTTACTTGGGTAAAATTAATACCATCAAAATACCACTTTAAACTCATACATACCATCCCATTAGTATTTTCAGTGCATTCCAGGAGGTTCTTTGAAGTTATCTTGCTTTTATTTGCTCTAACTACTTTCCTTAAACTTACTTCCTATACTTTTCAGTTAGCGATTTTCTTTGAGCTTCTTTGAATGACCCTCTGCAACTTCAAGAGAATGTGCCTACACTTGTTGCTACAAATAAGAGCAGGATATATGGACAGTAATGTAAATATACAGCAGTGAGAATGTTTGCTTAGCATGTGTGCAAAAGAGTGAGAAAGAAGCACTTCTTTAATTCAGAGGAAAGAAACATTTCAGACTGGCTATTGATATCTAGTGTACAGTAGCTGCATTGTAATCTACATGTGGCCATTCACTAAACCCCTCCCTGACAGACGATGGTCCAATCAAGCTCAGCAACTGTCACCAGGCATGTGAGGCATGTTAGGCTTTCTTTTCATGTTGAAGTGATGAGCATGGCTGGTAAGTGTGATAGTTGACATTTAAAAGGACCACTTTACATGATAACCCACTCAGTATGTACTCACCCCTATGCCGATGTGACGATGGGTGAAGATCTTCAGTTCACAAAACAATCCTGGAGTTTCAGCAGAAAACAGGGTTGCAGCCAAATCCAGTACAATGGCAGTGAATGGTGACCACGAATAAAATGTTAAAAAAAGAACACAAAACAAACACAAAATGTCTCCATCCTGCTTGTGCGGTGTAATCCAAGCGTCCGCGACATTAAAATTTAACCGCAAAAGACGCTATAAACGCCGTGTTTTTAGCCGAAAAGCCAACTGTAGCATGTAGCCGGTAGGATGTAAACATGGCGTCGATCTCGCGATATTTTCACACGTGCGTCCATTAAGAGATATACGAAGTCTCGTGAGATCGCCATGTTTACATCCTACCGGCTACATGCTACAGTTGACATTTCGGCTAAAAACACGGTGTAAATGGCGTCTTTTGCGGTTAAATTTTAATGACGCAGCTCACGGACACTTGGATTACACCACACGAGCAGGATGGAGACATTTTGTGTTTGTTTTGTATTCTTTTTTTAACATTTTATCCGTGGTCACCATTCACTGCAATTGTACTGGATTTGGCTGCAACCCTGTTTTCTGCTGAAACTCCAGGATTGTTTTGTGAACTGAAGATCTTCACCCATCATCACATCGGCATAGGGGTGAGTACATACTGAGTGGGTTATCATGTAAAGTGAAATATCGCTTTAAAGGCTGTGGAGGATGTTTCATCTCACCTTTCCAAAATGAAAGCCACAAGATAAAAAAAAGTCTTAGAAATGGATAAAATGCTGTGTTTATCTACTCTGCATTACACAGGCTGCAAATGTTAGAATGACCGGCTTACTTTCTTACTATGTCCAATAGTAACTGTTAACTTCCAAAGCCAACAAGCACATCCTTATACTTAAAAAAGCTCCATTCATCCACCGTGCAACAGTAACATTAAGAACGAAAATATACAGTTAAAAATATGCACAAGTATGTCAGCCCAACTGCCAAACAGGCATTATGTTAGAAGCCAACAGTCTGATGTTGTCCCATCAAAGCCTACTTATAATATGAGGACCTACACTGTGATACAAAAACAAAGCCGTTTCCGTATTTCTCCGTCTTCTGCAAGGATCATTAGCTGGTGACAGTGCTGACTTTTTGCTTGGGACATGCTTTAGCATCAGTCTTTTAGCACAATATCATGTATTCAGCCCTCAAGTGCATTATAAAAACCCTGTTACAAGATTCTGGTTTTAAAATGAGCTGGAAACAGTTATTAAAAGTCAGCCAGAGTCTGTGTTTTCAACCTACTAACATTAGACTAATTAGCTAGCTACAGCTCATCAAATATGGCAGCTGAAGTTGTCATTTCAGCTGGGAAAATTGACAATTGCCAGCTATATACAGTGATGAAAAACCAAGAACCAGTTGCTTCAAACTATATTTATGTTTTGAGTGATAAATCTGTTGTTTAAAAATTCAGCCACCACTTGATGGAGAGGGCAGAACATATACATTATATATTTATATTTTCTATTGTATTTATTGTTCATAACGTATATTTTTATTGATTCTATTGCACATTTATATGCAGTCAAGTCCAGGGGTTTGAAAGGACACTTTTCAAGTACGATATCATTTGTGAACGGTTTTAATTTATATGCTCACATTTGTGTTGGGTGTGCAGTTTTCAGAGGTTCTACTGATTTTGGACTCATTATATTCAGTTTCTAGAAGTGTATGATTCAACTTTTTCAGATTGTCTAGTTTTAAAAAAGCTAACAAAAATTGCAATTAAAAGTTAAGTAACTTAAAACTTTAAATAACTCAGCGTTCACTTTTTCTTGCACGTGAGATTCAAATGCCAGTCTCCTGGCTGAGAGTTCTATGTTTGTTTGAGCCATCCATCCACCCTACCTCCACCGTCACAATCACTACAGCCACCAGAGGTGGTCGCCTTACAAAAAACATTTACATGGGCTGTAATAAGCTGCTTGCACATACAGCCTATGTGCTGTTTTTCTGGGTAGGATGAGCTGGTTAAGTCTTAGACATTGATATCAAACTCAACTAGACTCTTCTGTACTTCAACATCAGTCTGAATCTGCCTCTCTGTTTAAAGCTACTTAATAAGTTATATTACATTTTATCTTCGCTAGTAAGAAATTAACAAGCATAGCCTATAATCATCTCGCTGGTTGATTGAGTACAGTATAAATTTATTGAGACCACAAATGTCAACCATTCCTCTCAAGTCCAGCCTTTCCGCTCTCATCAAGTCATACGCGTCTGATATGGAGACCGCTTCGGCTGTAATTAGAGCAATCATAGGGGGAACAGAGGGAGAGGGCTGTAACCATGCCCCTGGTAGTTTCAAACATCATGTCTCAACTCCTGTAATTATGCTTAGACTATTATTAACTGAGATGCTTTCACCCAGTGAAAGACCAGAGTAGAAAAGAGCTCAAAACAACGAAAAGTCACTTTAAAGACTCATAATCATCAGATATATATTATTAAAAAAAAACACAGCCATTTTAAACATTCCATAATTATACATATTAGTATTACCTCTGTTGATGTCTTTATGGAATGAATATTACAGACTAGAATGCAGAAAAGGGCAAGAACAGCATAAAGGAAGAACAGAAAATATGTATTGTCTGTCTCTACTTCGACGTTTTATTACTAATCAACAGGATGAATTAATTTGCCTGACAACCGTAAGCTCAATTGAATTATTCACAAAATGTGTCTGCCACACATACCAAAAAAAAAATGTCACATCCTACAGCACATATTCAAATAAAGTGACAGAAAACTCATTATAACCTCACACAGTCTCACACAGTTTCTCTAAGTCCGAGCGGAAAGCGCCATATATTTACCCCGCTGCTGCTATAAACGATTCACATCCATCACCAGTGGACTTACTTTCTTTATTTCCAGTCCATCAGCTCTGACAACCCCCTCCCTGCTTCGAACACGAAACATGCAGCGTCACAACTAATGGCTTGGCTGGCAGTCGTGTGGCTGGCTGTTTGCTTTGTTTGTGTTGACACATATATAGTTAGAAGCTGTCATCTTTAATTTGGCCCCCGGTGGAAACAGCGATGTGAAATATGAAACCTCCAGCACTTTTTCTATCATTGCTAAATGGTTGTGTGCATGTGTAGGTGTGTCCCCCACAGCATCTCTCATCGTTTTAATATGGCATCTGTGCCAGACAAATTTTTTTCCTGCCGAGCATGAGCGTATCCGCCACATAAATGCTAATGAAAGCTGAAAAGGGATTTCAGACAAGAAAGAAACGACATCAGCTCCTGGCACACGACCCCTTCAGCTCCACAAAACACAATAACTTCAAAGAATGCCTTTCTATGTTTCATATTATTAATGATCAACAGGACGTCGTATCAGTGAGAGGATGCAACATTTTCTCTGCAGGGTTTCCCCAACCACTGCAGCTGTTTCATATTTTTCATGTGTGATCAAATCACACATGATCAAAATCTTTCAACGGAGGCTGAGGCTAAAAACTCCCTCAGTAAATTGGCAAAACTGGCATTTATATTACAAGTGGATTAGACTTTGTGTGTGAGTGTGACTGCTTGTGGGGTGTGTGTGTCTGTGTTCGACTGCTGCCACCTACTCATGCAGCCACCCACTCACAGTGGCCAACACAGAGGGCAAATGCCTACACAAAGCGCCATCCCACTGGTGTTGTAACTAAATCCCCAAGAGAAGCTGCTCATAAACATCCACATTATTCACAGTTACTGGAGTTTTGTTCAACGCAACCATGCACATCATTTGTTGTTTATCCACCAGGGTGCAAACACATTAAGAAGAATTAAAGTTTAGGTTTTGAGGTACTCAAAGAAAAGGAACAATAGTTTGCACCTGTTTGCTTTTACTGAGCAGATTATTACTATCCCAGGGAGCAACACGCCACTATTTGGGCACAAATCAGTTAGTAGCCCTGCAACACATAAGTAATTTTGGCATATCTGAAATGCAATCAAGTCCCCTATCTACTGCTCATTTCTAAAGACCGACTAATAAATCTGCCAGCGAATACTGATGGGCCGATTGGCCTACATCAGATCTATATCGGTAAAGACATATTATGTTGTCCAGTATTTGCAGATTTGAAACTTTTTTTTTTACACATCATGCAGATTGTTTATATTTCTTAGCTTTATAGTATCCATATTTAATCCTTTTCTTAATTCGGGTTTTATATATTTTATTATTTTGTTTGTTATAGTTATTTGAAATTATTAAAATTACTTTTGAAAGGACAATAAAATTTATTGTTAAGCTGTAAAATATCCCACCTCCATTACATGTCTTTGTCACAAGGTTTGCTAGCCACTGCAAAAAAAGTATATATTTATTTATGTATAGATATATACTGTATATTATATTCTGTATAAAGAATATCCAGCCTCAGTCAGATTCTACTCATTTCATCTTTAAAAACACATTGAGCTACAAACGTCAAGTCATGACTGCTGGTAAGTGTAACTGACTTTCAAATGTGAACTAGAATTAAGGCTAGGCAATATTGATATTAGATCAATATTGTGATATGAGACCAGATATCATCTTAGATTTTGGATATCATTACATCATGATATGGCAGAAATGTTTTCCTCTCCTGGCTTTAAAGGCTGCATTACAGTAGAGTGTAGAACCTGATGGATACACTGGGCTGACCGATATTATTCGCACAATATTGGCCTATCACAGGTAAATCGATCTACATCTGTTTTGACTTGTCATATATATGCTGATATAAATTATTATTAAATTAGTGAATAATATTCCTGGGATATTATTAAAGATACATCAGTGCCCTGATGTCATTTTAGGGGAATAAAGTTTGTTGGTTAACTGTTAAATATCCTCCATTACTTTTTTTTCATTGTATATTTTTGTGTTTCATAACCACATTTGTGTGTTTATGTATATATTCTATATTCTTTATATTATATTCTGTATAAAGAATTTTGGCTAATATCTGAACATTTGTATTCCCTAATATTGGTATCAACATCAGACCAAAATATCCAGTATTGGTCAGGCTCTAAAATAATGTAATTTTCTGAACATACCAGACTGTTCTAGTCGCTATGATATTCACATTATTGCTGATTATTTTTCAAAAACCCCATTGTGTTAATAATGTTTTGTGTCACTACAATATTGTCACAATGTCAATATTGAGGAATTTGGTCAAAAACATTCTGACATTTGATTTGGTCCACATCATCCATAGCTTGAAAAAAAAAAAAACTCAGGATATTATTGTATTGATAAGCCATATTGCCCATCTCTAGATAAAATGAGCATGCTTACCTGGGGATACATCAGGTACTGTGCTGCACTGACATGCACAAAATCACAGCTTGTTTAACACTGGCATTCCAGATCATAAAAGAGTTATATTGGAAGACAATGCTTAAAAACATGAAATATAACTTAAATAAAATCGATGTGATTCAACCTAAAATCTCACAATGGACTTTTAGACAAAATGACAGCCATTAGCTGTGTGACTAAGGAAAGATACAGTATGTCTACTGAATTTCAAGTGGGCAATTGAATTCTGGCACCAGGCGGACGTCAGTCTCCTGAAGTCTATTAAGTCTCTCTTCCTCCTCCAATCGATATGTCCTCCAGGTGCAGCATATAATGTGTAATCATAAAACACAAATTCCAGTCATCATTTTGATCATGATGAGAGTAACACTGTGCCGTTAGCAGCCACTTTGTAATTACCCGGCTGGCACGGACCATAAGGGAAAACTACACTATGCAAATATTTCATTTTCTCACAAAGGCTCCTTAGGGATCCATTGTGTACACTGCAGAGGTAATATCTGCCTAGCCGAATGCCACGCCACGACAAAGGGAAATCCATACCATTAGCCCTATAGCTTCAGCCACTGCATCCAGAGTAGATCTGGGCTGTGGTAGAAGTTTCTAAACTGAATCTGTGCGGGAAAAAAAACAAAAGGCAGCACCAACACCAACTTAAATGCCAAAAGGTAGAGGCTGCCGCCCCTTACTACAATGAACAAAGCCTTGTGTACAAGGTCTGACAGCCTGTGAGTGACAGCTTAATAATTTCCAGCTTAGTGTAATACCATAAAAGGTTTGCCTTTCCAGATCATTTTTAAACACTGAAGCAGAAAGGCCTTTGGGGCCGCGCTAGCAATTTGCATGCAGCTCTTGCTCCGGCAATATCTCATATTCCTCAATGGCAGTGGTGTATTCATTGATTTAATCACAAACAGATGAAAGATAGAAGCTGAACTGAAAGATAGTCATCAGAGGCAGAGGTAACAGTGCAGAAACATATTTCGAAAATATAAAGAGAATGACACGGAGTAGATCTCTGTTCTCACAATAAGGAAAATCTGTAGACAGAGATGCAGAAGACTGTGTTCATCCATTAGAGCTGCAATGAATAGTTGATTAAGTCATTAATTGATTAGTTGCCAACTATTTAGATAATCGATTAATCATTCTGAGTCATTTTCTTGATAAAAACATTCCACTTCTCTAAGCTGAATATGTTTGGTTTGTTGACAAAGCGAGTGTTCTTGGGCTTTGGGAAACACTGATCAACATTTTTCACCATTGCCTTGTATTTTATGGATCAAACAATTCAATTAATCAAGAAAATGATCAACAGATTAATCGATAATGAAAATAATATTCAGTTACAGTTATTTTTTCATTGAATTTCTTTACCTATAAGGTGTTTAAAAGAACAAAACTGAAGGCACCCAATTGATTTTCTTTGACCACCTGTCAAAAAAACAGCTATTTGAAATCCTCACATTTGAGGAGCTGTACTGTACAATAATTAGGAGACATTTGGCATTTCTACTTGATTAATGGCATGAAAAAGGAACTGATTAACAAAGCTGCCATCGTTTCATTTTCTGTCTATGGACTAATTGATTAATTGCGTAATTGTTTGAGAATAGGAGAGGATCAAGGATCTCAGCCCTGTGAATAAAGCCCTGGGTGAACTCTCGTTAGCATCAATAGACGCCGCTCAAAAAGCAACATATGAAATGATGGATAACATTGTCTTCTTTATCTGTGGGTTGCTGCTGCAGAGCCCGAGAGCTTGTGTAGTGGAGTTTCAGCACCGGAGAGTGGACAGCTCTACACCCTCACCACCACCAGAAGACCCTGAGCAACACATTGATTTATCCATTAATCATAAGGGGTTTTTGAGTTGTCAGCTTTAGTCACAGTTATTCCATCCTTCCCTCGGTACGAAACTGCCCATGCAATTTAATTTCCTTCAAATTTGCTCAAGCACAAAGACAAACCAAATACTGACAGAAACATGAGCACAGAATTAAACCCTCGGTAGGGGACGAAGAGGCTATGCCACTGGGACATAAGCATGCTCCAGCTGGACTATCAGCTGTATTTGGCTCAAGTGGAAGCATCTTTAGGTCTGAAGCATCACCATGTAGCCTATCAGACAGAAAACAATCAATATCCTATGCTGATATGCCTAATGTACTTGTTCTCACAACTGCATTATAATCCATTTAGCTTTCAAACAGATTAAGATCCACAAGTGGGCGAGATGTGGGAATAATAAAAGGTGATTAGTCACAAAATAAATTATGTTTCAGCATAAACCCGATTCGGGTTCATGCAATTAACTCAATGTTATTCACAGAAAGTGGGATGCTGGTTGGATTTCCTGCTTACTGAATGACTGATACAGTACTTAACATTTTTTCTTAGAAATATGCTGCGCAAATCTACGTTCAAAATGTTGCATTTTAATGTTTCCTTGCTTATCGGAAAAACATACACCGATATAACTGCACTCAAACACATTGATAGTGTTTACTTGTAAATTCGTCATACGTATCTAGTAAGTAGCACTGCATTTTCTTAAAAAAAGAAGTTTCAAAATTGATTCATACCACTTGTCTCAGCCCACCTTTGTGGAGGAGGGCTGCAGGCACGCTGATTATTCATAGTTTTAAATCATTTTAATGGAAATAAGTGCAGCTTGGTGAATTGAACCTACACCGAAGAGTAGTGCAGCCTGTGGATTTGTGCAGCCCTTTACATCTCGTCTAAACATATTATGTTACTGGTGGTAAATAAAGCAACATTAAATTATGAGACTTTTGAGTGAAGTTTGGCGTGACACCCTCCGTAAAAGAAACCGGCACGTATCGGGGCGAGGGTTACTGATGAGAAACTATACGCAGCACGTCCCCAAACCCGTTAACTGTGAGCAATGATTATTTAACGCTGTGATATGAAACAAGTGGCTGAATAAGGGAAGGAAATAACATAAGAAACTCACCATAGAGGGGTATAATCCGAAGATGGTGAGGGAGAGGACGGGGTACAGAACGCTCAACAGGACCCGCATGCTGACGGGCTCCGGCCAGCCACTTTTCTCCAAGGTGCAGTCCTTTAACATAGAGCTCCTGTACTGCTGTTCACCTCCGCGCCTTTCTACTGCTGTCGAGCCGCAGAGAGAGCGCTCCGACGGCGGCACAGCGACCACACGCTCAACGGCATCACACCCACCGCTCCCCGGTGCTCCGACTGAAGGCAGTGCTGAGGGAAAAAGTTTTGAGCGAGGAGGAAATATTCAAAGATTTCAGTTCCAGCAGACTGCAGGGGAGGCGCACCAAGGATGTGACATCACCTGATGGGTTTAGGTGTCTATCTATCTATCTATCTATCTATCTATCTATCTATCTATCTATCTATCAAAAGTCAATGCCATGACACTATCAAATTATCAGGGTTTTCATGACCTTCGTATTCACCTTCAGTTTTTGTGTATTTGTCCTCGAAGAGAAAAAAAGAAAGGAAAATGCTTGTGGATTTTTAGTGCACTCCGAAGACTATCACTGATGCACTCAAGATTAAAAGAAAAAAACGGTGCGCAGGGGCGTAAATATAAGCAGTGCAGGGGCCCTTAGGGTGGGGGCCCTTACAGAGAGCAGGCCCTCCAACAATGTGTTCAGCAGAGAAAAGCTCATGTGAGTGATTTAGATCAGCAGGTCAAACAGACACAAGTGTTCAAAGAATAACTATTAAATGTACGATATGTAGGTTCTGCCACTAGGGTTTTTATCTTCGCTGTTAAATAACCACCATAGCTGATGAAAATCTACCTGACGTGACTCAGGCAGAAAACATGTTCATGGACGAAGTAATGTATTAATGTTTTATTCACGTTACATTTATTCACGTCTGCCGACTTCCTTCCTCAGTGTCTATCTTAGGTATCCAAAGTATCCCATGTTTTCCCAGAAGTTATAGCAACTAGCTCGCAACAGCTTGCAGGAAACGCACCGTTACCTCGATTATGGATTTTTCTGCATTTGAACATATGTCTCATGTTTTATGCATTTTATTTTAGAAATGTTACATACACATATCATAAAAATCATCTTTTAAACATACTGAACGCTGTTCAGTGATTTCACTTCATTTCTGTTCTCACTTTGTGTCCCTCCTCCAGTGTCCCACACACTTTTGTACAGTCGTGGTTACAGACTCTCTTTATCCTTACATTTGAATTTTGAGCATAATTCATTTGCTAAAAAGGAGACAAAACATACAACAAACAAGGTTAAAGGTGAATTTGACTGTTAGCAGAAATCTACTACTGGCGCTGCTCCAGTGTCGAACAGTAAGAACTGCTCTTCACAAACTTAAAAATGTCTTTTAATAGTCATGCTGCAATGGCATTGTGCTGGCTGAGAGTAGGTGTACAACATGGATGTGAACTAGCACTACATCACACAATACACACCATTTTTCACACTTTATGTTCTCATAAACACCTACTAACAATCAAGGTCATCAGGATAAAAAGTTGACATGAAACAGGCTTATAGGTACAAAATAAGCCATCACTGGTAAGAAACTGAACTCTTCATGACTCTCATTCAGAGCTGGAGCTGTGAAGTTTTTATTTTACAAGGTCGACCTATGGCTTCTGCACACATCTGTGACAACCCTCTCGTAGTATCTCAAGGCTGAGATATTCATGGATGTGTGCACCAGTGGAGCAGCAGTGGGGAGATGGGATGCCAGTGCAGGCTTGTGTGTCAACGCTGCTTGTAGAAAAGCAGTGGCACAGTGACGTGAGATGCAGTGCTGGCAGCTGAAGTCTTGATAATCTGGTCATCAGCCGGGTGACACTTTGCTCTGGGGTGCCGAGAAGACGAATCTCTCCACACAGTCTACATCCTTCCCTCATTCTCTGTGTACTTCTGCATATTCTCCTCAGCATGGTTTGCATCATCTTTCTCTTCACCTTTCGACTGTCTCATTTCTCGCTTTATGTTTTTGTGGACTTGCGTAACGAAACAAGACAGCAAGATGTCACTGTTAAGAATACTATTCACTTTAAACCGTTTGTAAGGTCTGTTTTCAAGACTCTGAATCTGATGTGTGTTTTGTGATGCTCACTTCGGGTCTGTAAAGTAGCTCCTTGTATTCAATGACACGTCTTTCAAAATGCAAAGTAGTCTCAGTAAAGGTCAGTATAGCTTCATGGGCTCATGATATTGTTGACTCTTAGGTCAAGGTCTTAGGAAATACAGATTACTGTAAAGTAGTAGACCAGTGGAAAATTGTTCTGTTGGCCATCGGGATCATCGGTGTGTTCTTGATGGCTTGGATTCTCTCTGATGACACTTCAGACAGTTGGTGTGGAGTGAGAGAAGGCAACTATTGTTATATCAAAATCAGAAACTGAGTGTAGGTTTACATCTTGCTTGACATGCAGCCTCAAGTGGTCATTTGAGGAACTGCAGTTTTTGGCGTTTCCTCATTGGTTTAATTTTTTACCCAGTATGATCTGTATCTGACCAGAGACTGAAGTGGCTCAGCAGGTATTGGATGGATTGGCATTAAAATTTCCTATTGATATTCATGATCCCCAGAGAATGAATGCTACTGATTTTGTTGACTTTTCCCATATCACCCAGTCCAGGTCGACATTTTTAGCTCTTAATAAAGTATCTCAAAAAGTATTGAATGGATTGCTGTGAGATTTGGTACAGATATCCATGGTCCCCAGGAGACAAATCCAAACGACTTTGATGATCCCTCTAGTTTTCATTCATTGACACCATCAGCACCATGACGTTCACATTTGTGAACACCTATAGAATGGATCCCTTGATTTTTCATGTAACGCCACCATCAGGTAAAAATTTGAATTTGTCCAGTACATTGGTTTATGACCAAATACAAGCAAAACTAACCTGCTGATTCCACTGTTAGTACGTCTGCACCACAGTGCCACCAGCAGCATTTGAAAAGCATTTCATTGAGTTTTTTTCCTGCCTGATCATGTTTACCTTTTTGGATTTTGCTGATTTGGTCCCTTTCCTTTTGTGCATCTACATTGGATAAGCAGGCTGCGTAGTTAAATTGTCTCTTTTTATGATCATGAGTCTGCACGGGTCTCTTATTGTGAATATTGACCAGATTCTTGATTTGGTCCCTGTCCCCTTTAGGCTTCTATCATGAATCAGTAGGTCAGGTAGTATTTGAAATGGAGCAGAGCAGAGAGCCGCTCCTGGGACTCGCTGCAGCGCTGCTGGTGGAATCATACACATTATGTGGACTGGCAGCGATTAGTTCTGGTAGATGTGGCGTGCATTTGCTGCAGCCATAACATGACACAGACGTGTCTCGTGGAATCAAGCCATAATGATCCACCTCAGATGCGCTTTGTGATTAGCGCTAATTAGCAACTGCTAACATGCTAACACACTAAACTAAGATGGCGAACATGGCAAACATGGCATTAAAATGTGTAAATCACAGCAAAAGAAAAGGTAACAGCTGCTAGTTTGTTTATGTTCCTATTTAAGACCCTGGCGCTAATTTGCCATTTTTAGCATGCAGGTTGCTAGCTTTGAGGTTGGTGTTGTTTTCCATAGCGACCTGCATCCAGTGAGTCACACTATGGTAGACATGGTAACAATCAGTAATAAAAATCAGTTTTCTTTCTTTCTCTCTGTCAATACAACTCACCACTTGAGTTAACTTTTTCTTTTTACAAATGTTCAGTTTGAGTGCCAAACAGGATGAAATAAAGGAGAAACGAAACAAATGAGGATACTCAACTTTTGTGTGGTTGCACATAAACACTCCCAAAGTTGGCGTGGAGGCAGCAGACTGAAGTGGTAAACAAGCTTTGTTTTATTGTACTCTGTATTTGAAACCTGAAATCTTCATTACTCAAAACCTTTTTCATGTAAGATCCACACAACCTTTACATGCAGTACGAAGGGAAAGTACTGTTTTTAGATACTTTAATTTTTTCTTTATTTGCCCCCATTTTTCCCATGATGCTCAATTCCTGATATTTTATCTCCAATCCATACAGTTTATCTGGTATGTTTTGAGTAGTCTGCTGTTTTTAGGTGGCATGCTGTGTTCAGACTGCAACACAGTGTTCCCTCCGTAGCAGGAAAAATCTCCTGTCATAGTTTAAAGCAACAGGGAATGAAACTGCTTTTCAATTCACCACTTTAAGCACTGCTTACCAATGAGCTCTACGGAACCATCCTCAGCACGGTGTTTGAAGAGGAAACTTTGACACTGAAAAGGAAATGGGCTTACATCCATGTTTGCATGTTAATTGGACGAGTGTGACCTCTAGTTTTTGGTTGAAATGATAAAAGGAATTAGATCCAATCTATAAAGTAGATTAGGAAAAAAAAACAATCCAGGAGTGATGCAATGCCTGCTCACACCACTATAATGGAGTCTTAATGGAGCAGCTTTTAATAGAGCTAGTTCAGACGGTCAAGTTGGAGTAATTAAAATTAAACAGACCTTGTACTGGAGGACCAATGGGCTTATTTCTATATTCTCTCAGAAGATTGTGTTTGTAAAGCGCAGGTCCTGCTGTTTGTCATGTGTAATGCTGTTAACATATATCTATAATGCTTCTGCATTATTCACCACTCCATTAGAGGCCATTTAATGGAGAGTGCTATTTGTTTAGCAAATTAAAAGCATCCATCTCATCTCTGGTCTTTTAGACCTTTACAGCTCAGACTCTTACTCTCTCTTTCCTTTTCATCTACCTCTTTACTGGTGTCCTTGAGAGCTGTCTCAGTCTTATGAAAGGGGGTCAGTGCAATATGACAGAACTGAGGTGAATAATGTATCAATTATTTAAACATATGTGTATATACAACACACGATCCTGTGTACACATGTTGAAATGTTTGCATGAATTTACCAGATTATCAGAAGTGGGCAGGTCGTTAAAGGTTAATGCCTTATAAGCATGTGTCTGTGTGAATGTGCATGTTCATCTGCATTCATTTCCCCGGTGGTCATCTAATGAGTCGTCTGGGGAGTAGGGATGTGTCATGACGTGGTCAGTCAAGAGTCGTGGTAAACAAGATCTACCAATACTACTCACAGTGTTCTCTTCAGTGGCTTTGGTCCAAATTGTACAACTCCCCATAGCATTAGCTAAGCATGAAGGGCTTGTTCTTTATTGTAATTTATCATCTCTTCACTTCACAACTGGTAGGAACACACACAGCTGAGTGGAAGCGCGAGCAGTAGCCCCGCTAACCTCATCTTCACATAGCACAGACACACACTCGAAAACATGCCACAGCAACTGAAAAGCTACTTAAGCAGAATGATGTGGAGCTTTGGCATAATGCTTCACAAACAAAAACAGTCTGTTGTTATTTTATGGCAAAACTGCACCAGCTGTACATGGTGGGGCACCTGCACCCTGAAAGCGGTGATGTATTTATGGTGAAACAGTTCCAGTCCCTTGTTAAGATTAAAATGGTTTTATTTGAGCCTTAAAATAAAACAACTACTACACGTCTGTAATAAAAACACACAGGGAAGTATTAACTATTTAACCATGTGGGCATCCAAGAGGGCACTTTTGCTGCATTTTTCAAACATGGAGGTACCAATAACTACATCCTTAGTGAACCCAGCAGGTTATATAAATGATAGGAAGCAACATTGGTAAAAAATCCTATAGGTGTGTTTGCAGCTCATTAAAAAATATTATAAAATATCCCAAAAGGATGCAAGAATAATTTAAAGAACCAGTGTGTAGGATTTACTGGCATCTAATGGTGAAATAGCGGATTGCAACTATCTCACCTGGCAAGAGTGTCAATTAAACTACACTGGCCCTAAAACTCATGAAAACCACATAAAGCCATATCTAGAGCCAGAGTTTCGTTTGTCCATTCTGGGCTACTGTAGAAACATGGCGGCTCAACATAGTTGATTAGATAATCTACGTAGATAACAATGGCTCTTTTTAAGTTTAACAATGGCTCTTTCTCATTTTCAGGTGGTTATAAACTAATGAAAACATTCATATGAATATTATATCCCATTTCTGTTGATAGATCATCCAGTTCTCACACACTGATCATCATGTTACACACTTTAATTGTAAGTCGTCTCTGGTTTGATACCTGAAATGACCACAATAAATCATAGGACTGAAACATAATAATATCAACTAGAATCACTTATGATGTGAAAGATTTGTGTGTATTTAATATTATACTTTTGTTTTCTTTATGTAAAATATCAGTCCAAGATTGTACTACTATTTATATGTCCTGTTTTCATCTTGTTCTTCTTTCAAAAGTGATAAATCTCGAGGAACACACACAATTTCAAAATATCAGCCTGTGACAAATACAGCCCAAACATAGCAGAGAAACTGAGAGACACTACCCCGATAGCCACCAGCCAAGAGACAGAGAAATCAGCAACATGAACAACTGTACTGTGCCAAATCCTCAACAAAGCGAGAAGGAACAGGAACTCAAATATTCCACAAAAAGCCCAGTAATAACCGTATCTCCGGGTTTTATCTGAGCATTATTACTGGAGGATAGAACTCTGTGTCAGCAGCAGGAAACACAGAATGAATTCAGAACAGAATATTTGATCACTAGCCACCTGAAGAAATTCTTAGTGAGAAGGCCTTGCTCTTTTGTAAACCTCTCAGAAAATACCTACTTAAACAGATAGCAGAACAATATACAACTCAATATCATTCATCCACCTAACACACCAACGCAACCCGTCTTGAGGAGTAGCGCTATCCCTTTACTAAATATCTGTTCACATTCTCATATGCAGTCAGTAGCATGAAAGCAACAACAAACCAATTTCTGAAGATATCCATGACAACCAATAAAAAAAGCACACTGGCAATAGTAAGTGTAACGCTAAAGACTTAGCTATAAAAATGCCCACATGCTCAAATTTTAAAAAAATGATGAAAAAGTGTCCTTTTGGATGGGCCTGTGGTAGATAAACGTGATAAAGTGCCTTCAAAGTTGGCACAGTTATCAAGAAGATGTGATGTGGTCAAGTACTCTCTAGGGTGCCCCTCCAGCGGAGAAATTGTGGTGAAATACTCGAAAGGGTGCCCTCCCAGTTGAAAAAAAAGGGGTGAAATACTCCATACTCTACTCTAAATGGTTATATGGTTACCAGCTCCCTGTGTGTTTTAGTTAATGGTTGTTTTAAGATACGTAATAAAATAATTTTAATCTAAACCAGGTTGTAACTGTTTCACCATGAATGCATCATGACTTTCTGCACACTGGTGCACTTTTTTATTTTTTCGCCCCTGCCCCTCAAACAGCATGAGTCAGCCACTGGAGTGAGGTATTGGTTGAATATTGTACACACACGTATTTGGGTAAAACCTGCTCCTCATGACATTATGGCAAAAATGAAACATGAAAGTCCCTGCAGGATGCCCCTTAAGATGAAAAGGTAAGGGTCTCATGTACGGTACAAGCTTTTAGGAAAAGGTCACACCATAGCAACACTTGTGCAAACCAGAGGGGTGTTTGAGGCAACCGAAGAAGCACCTGGGGGGCACTTGGACTTTGAGGTGGTTTAATTTGAGGTTTGCACTTGAGTGGTCCAAGTGCCCCATGAAGCATCCCAATAGGAAACACACATACCCCGGTTAAATAAATGCTTTTAAATTAGCACTTCTACACTCAGAGCACAAAGGGCAAGAGGCTGTTCTCCTCTGAGTAGCGTTCCAAAGTAATATACGATAGATTTTAATCATGAAACAAAGAGCAAACCACAGATGAAACCCATCCTGCGTCCGACACTCCACAAACACTCTGCACCATTTTTTGCTCCCAGATAATACAGAATAAAGCAATATAACCAATGCACAGTCTCCCATTTTACATCAGAAGTCATTACACACACATCATGACGGTGCTCAGGTCGTAAGACAACGACAGCGAGCGCTAGCAGTGAGATGCATCGAGACAACAATGAGCAATCATCCTTGCAGAAAACCGCAAAAGAAGCTCAACTGACCATTGACACCTGGCAGAAACACACACACACACACAAAGACACGAATAACAATGGCTCTAACTGAAGCAAACACCAGAACCTTTCAAAACACATCCAAGCAAGCTGGACCTGCATACAGCTGTGAATTAATGATAAACTGGTTGAAATGAGTGATTTATTGAAAAATGCATTTGATACTTTGTCTTATGGTGAAAATATGCATGTACTATGTATGGTATATGGTAATGTATGTCCCGCTATATCTTATACACTTGTTTTAATAAGTAAAGCGCTGATCATTACAATAGCTACCTTGATTACACAAACAACAGTCCTATGACACCCCCCTCCCCACCCCCCCTTCTTCTGCTACCACAAATAAAAGACACACTGACATTTGTTTGCCAGCCATAGCTGCTAGAAAACGATATGCATGTGTTTCATGTTTTGCATGCCAGGGCTTGACAACGCTGACAGACCAATATCCAATTCTTATTAAAATTGTTCCTTTACCGCTTACTATACTTTCCACTTTTCTCTGTCTCCTTAGCATTTTGTTCCAGAATTGCCTTCCTGCCCTTTTGGTTGACTCATCGAAAACACCTTATGTGCTATTGCTGTACCATCCTTCCTCTGTCATTCCCGCTGCTGTGTTATTCCATTTTCATTCTGTCCCTTGCTCTTTTCTGGCATTAGTTGCTCAGCAACATCAAGTGGTATTTGGTGGTACAGAAAAAAAACAGAGGGGAAGAAACAGCACATTCAATGCGAGGGGTCTTTTGTCATTTTGCAGACCTGGTGGGTCTGAAAGGTACAGTTATGCTCTGTCAAAATTTTAAAATAACATATTATATCTTAAATGGGTCTGTTTAATGGTTTCCTGTGCAGTTTTTGACAACATGCGGTGCTGTAGTGCTGACTTTCTAATGGATGGTTCCCTGTAATATTCATATTCTTTTGTGCGTGGACGTAGCAGCACCCTTTGAGTGACGCACATTTCTACTGTGAATGGGTGTCAACAGCTGATGGTGGTAATCTGCTGTAAAAAGTTGCATCATTAAAGATAGGAGGAAGAAGAAGACCGCATCTGGTGTCATTTCAAAACATTTTTTTTAAAAATTACAGAATGTTTTATGAGGTAGGCATGTTCGTGAGGCCACACTGGTGTTGTCACCTCTGGCTAATTAGACCTGCTCAGGTTGAAGGTTGGCAGTGATAAGCTGCAATTATGAGACATTCCCAGACTCCATGTATTAATAAGAACAGTTAGGAGGAGGAAGTGGGGCTGGGTTGGTCACACAGTCGGAAGACAAAACAAAGCAATCACCAAACAGGCATTAACATGGAACCTACAGGGCAATAAAAACTGAAGAAGACTTAGAACCACTTGGAGAAGAAGCACAGAACAAGAGATAAGGTTGTGAGGCTGTCAAGGCAGCAACTGGATCGAAAGGCACAAGACCGGACAGGATGGAGTGCTATCATTGATGGCCTATGTTGCTCAGGGAATATAGAGGCCAAAGTAAATGAGTAACAGGTGTGACAAAGCTAACAGGAAAGTCAGGGAGATGCAAATTAAGCACAGTCTATCCCTGATTTCTGAAAAGAGTTCCAACCAGCTAAAATAATTGGATTAACGTGGGTGTGCATGACCTTTAGGGGTAAACACAAAACACCTCTTTCACAGAAGGATGTTTTACATGCCAGTGAAGGATCGGGGTCTTGGTGCATGCTGGAGCCATTCATTCTATTATTCCTGTGTTCTTTCCCCATAGTAACATGCTCCTTTCCTGTGGAATCAGCTCCAAGTTAGGACTCAGGAGGCGGACATCCTCTCAACATTTAAGAGTCAGCTTAAGACTGTCCTCTTTGATAAAACTTATAGTTAGGACTGGCTCAGGTGAGCCATCCTGTAGTAATGCTGATATAGGCTTAGATTGTCATGACTTCCCATGATGCACTGGGCTCTTCTCTCCTCCTCTCCCTCCACTCTTATCCCATTAATACTAGTCACTCATTCGATATCTTTTCTCTCCTGTAGTTTTGTGCTCTCTCATCTGTCTCATTTCCTCTTCTGTTGCTTTCTAGGGGTAGTAGTAGATCTAGTAGTAGTATTACTATTACTATTATTGCTCTTATTATCATTACTGTGATCATTATTTATATTATCACCACTGTTGCAACCATTAGTATTACTTTGAATCTTTGAGTGAAAGTTGTGCTACTGCATGTTCTCTTTCCTCCTGCTACCCCTCCATTTACCCCCCCCCCCCCCCACCTGCTGGTTCTGGCAGATGGCTCTGCTCGAGGTTTCTACCTGTTAAAAGAACGTTTTTCCTCGCCACAGTTGCCTCGTTGCTCGCTCTTGGTGGGAACAATCGGGCAAAAACCTGCTGCACTTGAAAAGTACCCTGAGATATCTTGTTATTGATGTTATAATTTCCCCCTATACAGAAAATTGAATTGAATTGAAGATTGTCAGGCCCACATAGGGCCCAAAGTGTTTTCATAAGGAACGCTGAATGTAAACTGACTTAGTTTACAATGAAAAGTCACAGGAGGGGATGAATTTCACATTAACAATATGAATAAGTCAATGAAACAAAACTGTTAAGAAATATATGTATGTTAATGGTAGATTCAGCTCTATTTTTAGATTCCAATTGCTCAAATTGAATTAATTACAACACAGGGGGTCTTGATTGACACATGAGATCCCCTGAAAGCCTCAACTCCAAATTTCGAGGGGTCTTTCGAAAAATCTTTGCAATTGTCACTAAAATGTCTTTTAAAAGCGTGGCATTTATTCACAAATATGAATACAGACAAATATTGTTGTGGTGTTTTCTCTCATATTTCCATTGAATACCCAGGTGTTTCTTGTAAGGCCCTTTTGGTGCTGTTGCAAATGCCTCACCATCCAAATATTGTGAAGTTAAGAAAACCAAACGTTACCTCATACGACCTGAAAAGCAGGGGATTTTTTTCTGCTTCAACATCACATTTACACTAGGTGAAAACTATGGACTTAAATCTTGTATATTGCACAGTGAGTCTGTGTAAGACTTGAGCACTAGGTAGGGGGGAGCCCCTGATTGCCACTGGGTATTTCACACACTGTGATACACCACCAACTTTCTTCCCACCGTCTTTTGATTTTCAACTATACGCAAAGATGAAGGAAAAATGGAGGATTTTCCTCACATTACATTTTGTGTAAAAAGCTGATGACTGATTATGACTTGATAATTTAGTTTTTCATGGTAGTATGCAACCTTTTCACTGCTGTGCTAGATTTCCACTCTACTCAGCTAGTTTGCTGCTTTCACTGACTTTACTTTAGAGAAGACTATTGTTATTATTTATGATCACTTTTAGGATATGAAATAGTCTCCTTGACATGGTGTTGCTTCTTCAAATAAAGCTGAAGAACTTTCAGCAACAACAACACATTGATCCTGGTGTGCACAGCTAATTACAATATACAGTGCACCAATTAGCTCTTATATAATTGCCTCTTGAATGCTGGAAGTTGAGTGGCCTCTGGAGTATGACTCCCCCTTTGTTTGAACCAAATATAGATCTCTTTATTATCCTCCATAATAAAATATGCCTTTGCTTATTAGTCACATTTGATATCTAAGAAAGCACTGGCCAAGTAGCGATCTGACTGGGGAGTTTAATGCATCCTTCCTTCGCATCTGGCACTCACAAGATTATGCAAATGTGTCTAAAGGGTTAGAGCAATTAACTGAAAACCAAACAAGCCTTTCTCCTTTCTACTTTAAGCTTCTGTAATGAATTTCTGTGTATGTCTGAGAGGAAACGCAGGAGCCTCCCTCTGGATTACCTAGAAATAAAGACTGTACCACAATACAATGCACATAAATTGTTTTCACATAAGAGGAACTATGCATGTGAAAATATATACATTGCACTAAATATGCAAATAATCGTGATAATACACTTTAAAGAGAGTTAATGCGTAAACATTTGCTGTCATTTGTTGTGAAAAAAACCCAGTCCTTGACAGACCTATAAGTGATAATTATGTGGCTAACAATTTATTTTAAGTGCCCCTATTTATTATACATAAGTATATACACATTTAATAGAGTAAATGGTTTTACAACAAACCATAATGAAGTTTTAAGCTAATATAATTTTATATAAATGTATTTGTCAACAACTATAACTCCTGAATTATATTAGAATTTAGTAGAATCAACTAAGTTTCTAAAGAAACATGATCAACATATTAACAGACTACCCAGCATGCACCAGTTGAGAGTTAAAATTCCTGAGACTCTTACTTTTTATAGTCTGAAGAACTAGCTGAAAACTTTACAATAAGTCTTGTTTGCTTCCTTTCACAATAATGAGATCACCGTGAGCCATGATGAAGGTGAGTATTAAATTCAGTCCCTACCACCTTATACTCAAAATTTAATAAATTCACAGGGAGCAGTTTCACATATTGTCTTTGTGTCAAAGCTGGAACAAAATAGCTCCAACAGGAGCAGCTGCAGCTGAAAGTTCTTAGTGTGAAAATAAAGAACAAGTTTCAAACTGAGAAAATGTAAAAGGAAATCGAATTTGTTTGTAATGTTCATCAGTGTGACTGTTGTTGGTTCGCCTATTGAACATGTTTTCTCAAGTATAACTAAGTTAATATCAAGTTTATTTCACCTGGTGGGGATCATGCGATTGCTTGCATGTGTGTACGTGTATGTGCATGTGTGTGTGATCAACAGACTGGCATCTTGTCCACAGCTAATCTCAAACACTACTGGACCAATCGGCCTAATTTTGTGCATATTCATAACTGTAGGACCTCTGTGATTCACAACTTTGGAAAAACATTAAAAAAGCATATTTATGTCTCCATTTATTACATTTTTGTATACTGCTTATAAATGCTGAATAGGGGAATGTAAAGTAAAGTGTAATAATAATAATCATTTTCAAGTCTGCCTAGTTATATGCTTGGGTTGGCTGTGCAGTTACAATCATTATGTCTTGTAATTCAAGTTCAATGAACACAAGCAGCGCCTTGTAGCGGCACTCTTTATGGGTTTAACATTATTCAGAATGTCCACACACTGAAATTTGCATAATGTGCACTCAACCAGTCAACACTGGGCTGACCTCGCCAATATGAATCCCAAAAAAGGAAGGTGAAGCATGCTGGGTGGGGAGGTCTGACACACACAGGAGACCCGGGCATGAGGGGCATTTCCAGGACGGATTTGTCCACACAGTTGACACTGGATCGAGGTGTTAATAGCATGATGCCCATACAATTCAACCTCACCACCAACCACAGCCGCCAAATGACCAAAGAATTGAATCAGTGTGACCCATACGACCCTTGTTCCTCTCTCACAGAGCTAAATACTGCCTGTCTGTTTGGAGCAGTGAAGAGCCCTGGGCTTAAGGTGAAAAAAGGAACATTGCTGACAAACTCTAAAACCTGTCTCACACTTTGCAAAATATTGGTGTAGATCCATGCCTGGGCCTGAGAATCTGCTGTCCAATCTTTCATGCCAACTGAGCTACAATAGCATACCCTACAGAGGAAACACACTGACTACAGATGATGACAAGGGTGAATTATTCTGCTGATTTTCCTGTTGATTGGCTCAACGGTGGTGCTGCATAGACTGAATGCCTGCAGCAAATGTAAGAGACTTGTCTTTCTTCAACCAAGTCCCCTCCTCAGGCCACTTATCATCCCCATGATACTGCTTTTTTTCCCCACATGTCAGAACATACACTATGCTGCAGAGGAGTGTGGACAAGTAATCTTACCACCTCCTTGCATGACTGAGAAGACTTGAGGAAATGTCAGCTTGCCCATGCTGCACCACGGATCCATAATGCTTGTGCATTGTAAGGTTCAGCAAGAGTTCATGTTTTTGAAATTAATATACTGAAAATACTTTTAGCTTTAAACGATACTCAGTGATGAGTCTGACTCAGAGGCAGCACTTAATGGTCCAGCATTGGCCCCATTTATCAGTCTAACACTAATGTAGCCTATATTGGGCATCCAGCTTACCTCCAATGCAAAATGTAACCCTAAGCATTCTCAGAAATGTCTGGATCCAGTAAAAGCAATGAGGAGTCTAACTGCTTCCCACCCAAAGAAACTCTAATTTCCTTGTTTACACTATCAGAAGACCTTCTAGTCTCCCCACCTACACTTTTAATCAAAAGCTGGATTCAACAAGTTAAGGCTGATTCTGTGAGGACTGTTGAAAGTCCTTCTGGGAAAACAGAGGGCATTATTAACCAAAGAAGTGGACAGAAAGAGGCTACACCAGCAGTAAATTACAATATATCATCCCAGAAAACCTATATTGATTATCACATGCTGATCTCAAAACCTGTAAGGTTATTCAAGGTTAGATGTTTCCATTAACACTCAAGCAATTTTCTTAGGGCTGATACTGATATCTGTGGAGTCATTAAAACTGGCTTCATCTTCCTATGGAGATTAGGGTTGTAACTCTTGAGAATGAGGTCAACAAGGTGAACATTAAGTTGTTATTAACAGGTACTCTTCATGTTAATCACAACTCTCATCTCAGAATATTCTACTCTTGTACTCTCTGCTAATTTGCTGAATTTTTCTTCTGACCCTGTTGTATTGTGGTTGGACAGGAAAAATGTTATTTTAATTTTAAGGATTTTAAGGTTTTTGAGTCCACGGTTGCATATACTGTATATTTGTGAGTCTTCAATTTGCAGCATCTACAGCAAGTGAACTTTTTAACTTTGTGTTATTTTGAGTTGGCACCCAGAAAGTATTTAAGCTGAGAATAGGACTGTTTGTCCATTTTAATGAGCTCCATGTTTCCATATTCTTGTCAAGGAGTAAATTAGACCATAAGACACAGAAACTTTAAAATATTTGGGGAAAAAACTCACCCAAAAAGCAAAACAGAGAAAAAAAATATTCATGAGTTCAGGTAGTATTAATGCTGTGACCCCACAGATGGTTAGTGGTAAACAACCCAATAGTCTATTACCGGCTGTTACTAGGTACAGCAAGCCTGTCGAGCTTTGGATTTCTCCACATGAAAACTGGTGTGCATGATGCTGTAGGCCCTCTCATAGTTTGGATGATGATTTCTTTTTTTAACCCTCTCCAAAACCAAACATACAGGAACAGAAGTCTAAGGAGTGTGTTAAACGGTGTGTTTGTCTGTCCAAGCTTAAAGTACAAACGTTAGCAGGCACAGCTAAACACAGCAGCAGCCATGTATTACTTTGAAGGCCATGGGGAATTCATACTACAATCTTTTGTGGGATTACAGATTGCGTAAAAAAAAGAGACAAAATTACAACTAGCAAATCCACTGTTTAATTTCTCCTTGATGCTATTATATAAGAGTGTAGGCTAACATTAGAGTCTGATCTTAGCTATGACCTTATCATACTTATATGAGGTCTAACTAGTGCTACACTGCATTAGAAAAACACAGTTTTTTATTTCTGTGCATGGTGAGGATGTTTTTGACTAGGACTACTGACTATATATTGAAATGGCCAACATTAGAACTCCCAAAACATGAAACCAAAGCATTGACCACCCCCTGGTGGCAGGCTGCAATACATGTCATAAATCCTGTCACCCCGGTGACCAAACTAAAAACATCTAAGTACACGCCAACTATATTTTATTCCAAAGATGATTTCTGTCATTTTTATCATTTTTTTTTTTTATCACACTGATGTTTGTTGAAGTGTACATTTGTCTTATCAGTTTGGAGCTGCACCTTCCATCTTTTATTTATGTCAGTGCCTGGGACCTGTTAGCTTTAGCCTCCACCCTTTAGCACAATATCATTTTAGCTCTGTATTCTTGAGGTGCATATTTAAGACCTGTGGCTGGAAACATGAATATATTGCCAGAGACAGTTTTCAATCAACTCATGAACCTAATATTAGCTTAATTAGATATCCACAGCTGATAATATCTGCTGGTGACTTTTGATCATTTTAGCCAAGAAAATAAATGGTTTCTTAAATGAGAAGCCTGTTTGTATACCACCATCTGAAATCAATCATCCATTGTTTCAAAAATTACTAAGAATCTGATAAGTAAATCTGACACTATTCTCACTGTCAACTGCAGTGTACTGTGTGAGAATGAAAAGGTTGACAGGCAAAGCGACAGTAGGGCTTTTCACACTGCATTTAGCCTAGGGCTAACAGTATTCTTAAACCTTCTTAGCCCCAGGCTTAGAAAGCTTCCACAAAGGCACAATCCTGGCACATTCCTAAATGGACTAACCTATAGCTTAGGGCTTGGTGGCCTTGCTCCGGAGCAGGGTTAGCCCCAAGTTTGGGGCTGAAAATCAACTAAACACTAGGCTAAAAGGTGCCAGTGTGAAACAAGGCTAAAGGCTGTTAAAGAGTAGTCATGTGTCATTCTAGATTGTTCACATTAGGCGCATGTTCCAATGGACAGTTAACCAAGCTCATAGAGGTGCATAATGTGCATCGTATAGCCCTGCACCTGCCCCTCCATGTCTCTCTGTGTTTCCTTGCCATGTATGCCAGGGCAGACTGACACATGCTGCGAACTTGGTTTAGAAGAATAGAGCGTGCAGCACCTGTCATCTCTTCATTATCTCAAGGCTTCGAGCGAACACATTCTATGAGTATGTATGTGTATGTGATTAAGGTGAGGGTCAGTTCATTCTCTCTAAAGTCCTGAGGAGAAAACTGCCGTGACTCCTTCTTTGACGAAGCCACACAGACGTAAAATTACCCCAGAAATGTGTCATTAAAATATCAGCCTGGCTGGCTCATGGTCAAATGCTCAATAGCAGTCCATTTATCTCTCTGCAGCTGAGGCTTTCAGTTCACCACCATCCCTGAGTGTTTTTAATTTCCTGTCTCAATGGGAAATTGAATCTGTAGTTTTTCAAATTTAAATGCAGAAGTATTCTCTGCTTATGGCTACAGTCTTCATTTACTGGAATTTATTGTCAATAAATACAGTTACAGTCAGATCTAGAGGGCTCTGCCTTTCTTTAATTGTCTTTAACCAACATGCACTGAAGTGATGAGGCTGTTAAATGTGAAGGAGCTTGATGTCTTCATTTTTTAACTGATATACTGGCACAAGAAACAAAAATGTCTCACTATTTCAGAACATTAAAGGTGCCGTTTATGACATTTACTGCCAATAGAGGTCACAGTAAACCACAAGGTCTCAGACCAAAACAAATACACTTTGTTACTCAATAAAATTCAGTTTCAGTCGTCAACTAGGCAGTGCTGATCAAATATAGATCAAGATTATGCTACTACATTGCCAAATTCTTGTTGAAAATGTTTTCAGAAACCAGGCGGCTGCCATTTTGGTTCTGGTTTCCAATGGAGGCTCCCAAAACTAAGATCAAACTGTGAAACTAGGCAGTGATGGTTAAATATGGATCAAAATCACATTACCGCATTGCCTATTTTTGACCCCTTAGAAACGTAGCGTAGTATGCTGTTTAGCTGTAATACAAGAACGAACTGAACCAGATGGCCACTATTTTATGCTCAGCAATGCAGCCTCTCAAAACACAGATCAAACCATGAAACTAGGCAGTGCAGAGTATGACAGAGGGCGACTGGTGTGTATTAAAAAAGGAACGCAAAGAGGGCTGAGAGGCTCGGGTGACAAAAAAGACAGAAGGGAGAGGGACTTCATTCCCTGCTAAGGGTGGTCATAAGTTATCTCTAGTCATAAGTGAGGCTGATCATTGTATATTGCATCTTTAATGATGAGTTTTGAGTTTTTTCTCATCACATACACTGAAGTACTGTGCTGTATCCTGGATAAATTACTTGCTGTGTGAGGGAGTGGGGCTGAGTGGGGATTATAATAGATGAGATTACATCATGTCATTTTATTATGCATTGCTGGCAATTCAAATCAGAAAGACAACCTACAGTATTAGTCTTTGTGACAGTGTTACCAACTTTCTCACAGTGTACAACAGTAGGTGATTCCCGGCAGACTGTAGGTGACACATATCAGTCACATATACATTAGGCCACAATGCAGCATGTGATACAGACCACACTGCACTGTCTTTGAGGGTTCTTTCAACTTAGAGGATTAGACTACTGATGTGTGACATCATCAATTTTCAGCTCAAATAAGGGATTCAGCTCAAATTAGTATTCCATGCCTGGTCAAATAGAAGTGCACAACAATTCCCTCTAAGTACGTCTGATGCCAGTCCCGACTGTTTTGTGTAAATCTATGGATTTAATATAGATTCTTAATGTGAGTCAGATGAATGTGAACCAGTTTTTAGGCTGCATAGTGGAGCTGCATTGTAATAATGTGGTACTGAGTATGTTATTATTTCGGAATTTGATGCTAAGGTCACCTGTTCTGCAGATCAACACAATTTCAATGAAGGAAAAAAACTGGTAATGGGAAACAGAAATTCTAATCATTTCCAACAGTGATGAAAAATAAAGAGGGTCTGGACATAATGTAAGAGCCCCAGAATGACGACAGCACTTTGCCAGCGTATAGTTGATTTCCAAATGAAAATGCCAATCTTTCAGGTAGAATATTTTCCCTCCCTGAATGTGACAGGACTTTAAATGGCTGCGATGTGAATAAGGCTGTAGGGGAGATGTGGGCTAAATATCAAATCCATCAGAAGCAGGTCGATAGGTGTGACCTTGTATGGAACATTCTTCCTAACTTGTCTCGGAGGGAACAAATTTCTCATAACTGTGACAACAGAGGAGCATCGTTTCAGGACGAAACAGTGGATGGGATATATGCCTTTTAGATTTTTATGGCTTTCCCTATATTCTTGTAAGCCATTCCGTAAGATCTTTTATTTAAGTATATAAATACTACACTGTAAAAATGCTAAAAGGCATGCATTCAAAAGCTGCAGGGAGAAATTCACAAATACTGTAAACAAAATTAGTTATGTAGGTTTATTTAGTCCAGTGGTTATCAAGTGGACCCCAAAAAATGAAGGCAGCGCTTAAGTGCAAAAAAAAAAAAAAAAAAAAAACTGCAGTTCCTCAAATGGCCACTTGATTTGAATTCATTCATTTTTGGAAATGTCTCTTTAGTGAGACTACTAAAAGATCATAGAGATCTGAAATGTAACAAAGAGCCCAATGGCACAACATAAGTTGCCACAAGCCAAAAAGAGTGTGAACAACCAGTTTAATCTTTAACAGTGGATTACAGTTTATCATGCAGTATGCAGCTGATTACTGAATAATTTTTTTTAGGTCAAATGTGACTGCAAATAAATGAATGAAGTAAAAAGTAAATGAAGTGTAAGCCAAATCGTGAGTAGAAGTTATTCAAGTAACCATAAACTAAATAGTCAAGTAAAGTGCAGGTACCCAAATTGAATTATTGTTACATTCAATGTATGACTCAATTTTAACGAATTTTCAAGATCAGTAACAGGAAAAGCACATTTTGTTTCTTTGATATGTGCAAATTGAAAATGCATGAAAACACATTTGCATGAAAACACATTTATTGTGTATTACAGTGTTATAACATGAGATGCTCCAACACCAAAGAGAGTACATAAATTAACTTAACTATAAGCACTTCATGACTTGCAAATAAAAGAATCCCTCAGGCTGAAAAGTGAGGGAATTTGCACATTTGAAACAGATAATGTTGGTGGTGCAGTATGAGAACGTGTAGAAGTAGTCCGGATTTAAACAGGGAAATTATAATGTGATAGATATCTAGAGCACGAGAAATTGAATGTGTACCTAGAGGTGCCATTAAAAAGTGAAATTACTGCGTTGTCACCAAACCAACCAGAATTGAGTTTCACTGCTCATGAAGTATTTACTAATTAAATTCTGGCTGTGAAACAATAACTGAGGAAGCAACAAAATGCGGATGCATACACACATTATACACACATACAGTGGTAATTGCCCAGCCAACTAACCACTGCTTTTTCACAGAATTAATTATTCACGGAATCAATTATGCAGCCACTCACACAGAGACAAGCGTGGTCTGCTTCAAAGTCCATAACAACCTTCACTCAACATATTTTTGCTTGTAATACACCCACACAAGGCAGGTGCCAGTTTAGCCAAAGTAGACTTATCAAAGTATTATTAAAGCAATGACTTCAAGCTGTTGTTTTAAAAGGATGCAGCTATTCTCCATTGTCCGATTTGGCTCGCTTAATCCCTATTCCAACATTATTAATTAAATATGAACATAGAGACCTATCCCCTCCTCATGTTGCCCCTTCATCCTCCTCTCCTTTCATTTTCTTGAGCTCTACTCTTACACTTTCAAGTAAAGAAATGGCCTTTGAAAAGTGTAGCTGTTAAATGTTTTAACAGGTGCTGCCAAGATCTATTCTGCACTGTCTTCCCTGCCCTGTGAGATTTGCCTCCCTTGTCCTTGGCTGGTAAATACAATCTTCACGCTTGTCCCTTACCTGCTATTTAAGAGCTCACCGGCTCACTACCTCCCGGGATATGCACCAGAATTTATTGGTAGGGAGGTCAGGGAGCCTGTTGTCCTGCTCGGGATTCATTGCCACGCACGGCTACGATGCCTCACGCACACAGGATGGTAGAGCGCAGAACAGGGCTCATCTGAACTTATTCAAATGAGAACGTGTCTTTGAAGCATTGCATTTGGTGAGCTTTGTTATGGGTCCCAGTGGATCTGCTGTTGACGGTCTCTCAGGTTTTCTAACGAGGGGAGCCTTGGCATGCGCCTTAGGGCTTGTTCACAATCACTTGGTGTGCCTCTCTGATCACTCCCTCCGCTTCTTTATCTCTCCTTTTAAATATGGCCTTGAAGTCCACTTGAGGATTTTGAAAGGCAAACACAGAACAAGAACGTATACACCAGGTACCGGTTCAGGGCTACCACAGGAGTGTCATTTTGTCCCCTGAATGTTTAATGGCAATCTGGGGTTTCTCTCCAAGGAGGCTCTGAGAGTGACTGATGCCTGGAGTCCACTCTGACTGCTCGTACATGCCCTTTTTCCTGACAGTCTCTATCTGTCACTGCAGGGATGGGGATATTAATATTACTCCTTGATGATGTACTGCATGAAAAGATTGTACCAATGATTAACAATCAGGGAACCATTATTGTATAAGTATAACAATAAGTACAACTGTGGTTTTCTTATTCAAGCTTTAACATGTAACATTTCCCATTAATGTGTCTAAAAAAGCAAGACATATGTTATAAATTTTGTTGAGTTGTGTACTTACAGTATCCCAAATGTTTCCAGTAAGTTCAAACCCAAAGAAATATGGAATTTGTGCTAAGTAACAGTGTGATTCCTATTCGTTATTGTTAGCTATGACTTATGGGAAAACACGGGATACACTGGATACATCAGAGAGTGAGTAACGTGGCTAAAGGTAATGTGAGTAAAACTTTAATATGAACCTGTCTGTTAACATGATTTCTGCCTGAGTCATCTCAGATAGATCAGCTATGGCGGTTGTTTAATGATGTAGATAACAACTCCCATGATCCTACACGATGTCCTTCACAATGTCATCAATCCACTTAACAAACATCTTTTGTTATTGTTTTCATGTGAGAGAGACTCCTAGTGGGAAAATTGTGCGTTTAGGGAAATACGCTTATTTATATAGTCTCTAATCTCATGTTAGTTAAATATGAAGCAACAATGAGGAGGCAGTTAGCATAGCTTAGCATAAAGACCTGTAATTAATTGAAACAGCTAATTGGTTCTGTCTAAGGTTAAAAAAAAAGGAAAAGAAACCTGCACAGGGTTTTATAAAGCTCACTAGTCCTGTTACTGTCATCTTGTTTGTTTAATATTTAACAAAGTTAAAAGTGCTAGCTAAACAGAAACTACTGCAACAACTGATTCAGGGATAACACAGCCTAGAAAATAGTCTATCCATACCCTCAGTAGAACAATTGAATGGTTGTATTTATACTTCGGTTTTTGATTAAACAAATGATATGTAACACTTGATCAGTGAGGTTTAGAGGTGCTGGTAAGTCTTTTTTAAAATTCTGGACAGAGTGAGGCTTGCTGTTTCCCACTACAATCTCTTCAATGAACACTCCTCGAGCAAGAAAATAAGTGTGTTTCTCAAAATATCAAACTATTTTTTTTAATGGCTGTACTTCTGTCTCTGCAGTCACTTTAAAAAGCAGAATGCCCAGACTAAAATGCACAAGAACCGCAAAGTATAGTGAATAAGCTATGATCAGACACCAAATGATCTAAAACAGTGGTTTTCAACCTGGGGTTGAGAACCCCAAGGAGGTTGCCAGATGGTTGTGGAGAATAAGATAAAATATTGTGGCAAGTAACAAGGACGTTTTCCCCTTAACGGCATTCGACATAAAGAACAAGCTCTCAAAAATATGCTAACCACAGCTGGCCTCAAGAAGCTTAAAATGTGTGAGTTCTGATTGGACACACACGCACACACAAAACTCTTTTCATTTTGGTGCTTTTGTGTCACAGCATCATGCTTAACCAAACAGCTATAGCCAGTTTTGCTAACTTTCACATAGAACAACCCCTATGGAGCGATAGCTTCTCAGAAAAAGTATTCCAGCTCAAGACCCGGCCACCATGGGACCAGACAGGAAATGGAGTCTGTGTTTCAAGTTGGGTCATCTGAAAGTCTGACAGCAGCACCATCAACTGAGAAATGTAATGTTCTGGTGTTTTCAACAGAGCCCAGACCTCCCACCATGCTTTGAAATATCATCCTTACTTTCTGCAAAATGATTTTTTTTTTTTTTTTTTTTTTTTTTTGTCAGGGTTGCAGACACCAACCTATTATTCTGGATGGTCAAGACTCAAAAAGGTCGAGAAGCACTGAGCTAAAAGACCGTCCATCTCAGAGGATACCAAACTACCTAATAATGTAATGCCTGCAAAGACATTTAGTGTTACATAGTGTTGTAGCGCCTGAGATCAGTCTCGGTCTCAAGACACATAACACACAGAATTGAACACATTTTTACTCGGCCTTCTCATGAAGAGGACTCAGGATGTTTTTTCCAAGTCCAGTCAAGACCTGTGGAGATATCACTAAACTGCCTGTGCATGATCTGATTTATTTCTTAACATCATAACTGTGACTGGGTGTAAAACTTCCTGCTTCAAATGCAACCAATAACTTGTAACTCATTTGTAATTTGAAATTTTTGTTACCAGCTGTCTCCTCTCCCTGCCCCTCTTCACAAGCACTCCAAGAAAGTCACTGTGGGACACAGGAGGGAGAAGAAGCTGTTGCTGTCTGGGAGGAGATGTCAGCACAAATCCTCTGTAATAAAAGCTGACTACCTAAACCACAAAGAGTTCATCTGCAAAACAGCATCTGGGACGGCTGGAACCACATAAAACTTTTATCACACTTAAGGAAGCATAAAGAAAGGTAAGCTAAGTTACACTTTTGCTTGTGATTAACAAAGACAAGACAGGCCACATAAAGCTATGTAGCTAATATATATAGTTACATTAGAACTAGAACTAGAGATACCTGTGACTTGTTCTTGCCCTGCCTGGGTCTTGACTTGGCCTCAGTTTAGATGGTCTTGACTACAACACTGGTGTTAAACAACTCACATCAACAATAATTCGTCAAAATCTTGGGCTTTTAATCCTAAAAGATGAACATATCGTGAGACTCTGTGAGGGTTGTGATTACACTTAAAAACCCCGGGGCTATATCACACCTGCAGTAACCCCTGTGGATATTAGTGATATATACCACCTTTGTAATATGCACAAAAATATCCAGCAACATCACAAAACCAACACTTCAGAAGCAGCTGATCGGGCATGATGACAGAGACAAATTTGTGTAAGGTAACACATAGCTAAAATGTGAAGGATATATGTGTAAATGTGAAGGTGGTGTCTAGCCATGTGTTGTGGGATGTGTTGTGTTATGATGAAGAGGCCCAGACTATTGATATCTTTGGAGGCAAAGTCTGTTTGTTCTGACAGGAAAAAGGTAAATAACAAAAACCTCCGGTCAAATATGAGACTAGTCATACAGTCTGGGGCTTATATTTTGACGGATAAGAACAGAAGGATAGATTGTGTGATTGGCTGTGATTGATTTTGTGTCACGCTATACACAACCAAACAACGGATCCTCTGTGTAATATGGGGCAGAGAGCATAGTTTTGCCATTCAATGTAGTTTCATGCCCCCGCTCCAGGTTGTTTCAATATATACAATATTTTTGTTAAAATACAATGATTTTAAAGTCGTAGTACCATAGTGTTGTATTTTGCACCTGACAACACCCTTTATGAGGGGGGTGTTCCACATATTGACAAGGTTTCAGGTTATGATTATTTTCACAGATTCTGTCTAATTATATTACTATATATTATAACTGTTACACATATTATTGCTTGACTGAATGACTCACACACATTGATAATCACATAAATTAAATTACTGGCATATGGACATTCAGTTCTGTTTTGTCTTCCATGTTTCAGAGTTTTATATTTTACAGAGTTGGGAGAAAACTGTCATTTAAAACAAAAACTCTCTGGCTTGCTGGCTGATTTACTGAGAAATTGTTTTATCAAAATTGCCTATCCACTTAAATCCTAGAAAAACCCCAAGTACCTTTATGTATGACAGGCTTTTATCCATCATTTTGCAACTGATGCCCCCAGAATGTTAAAAGAATGTTAAGGTGACATTAATATTGTTGTTGTTGTCTTCTGAGAAAGGTAAATAAATAACTTTTAAGCTTTCCAGTCATCCGATTAGAGCCTTGCTCTTGCATGACTCTGAACCGGTTGCCTTGACAGACCCTGAACAGCAGTGGTTCTGTACAGTCCCACAGCAGATATGTGGCACTGACATATACACATGTAATTGTCAATTGTTATGAAAGTAATTTCAGCCTCTGGCTCCCTACAGTAGCTTTCAGCTGATCAGCCCCTTCATCTCTTTGCTGGGGTTGCTAATTAACTGAATCACAAAAATAGCTTAGAGCGTGTTACATCCATACACAAAGTTAACCAAGAACGGATGTGATGGCGACTGAGTGGTTGCAGATCATTCCCACGGGTTCCCCAGCCTGTTGGTGTATTGAGCAGATTTCCCAGGTTCCTTTCTGAGGGCTGCGTGGGGCTGAGAGCCAGGATCGTGCTTCAAAATGATTGCCACTCGATCCTTATTTGTGCTGACTGAGCACTCTGCCTGCATGTTTAATGCACTGCTTTGGGTTGCTGGGTCATATAGGAATAGTGGTAAAAATGAAGTGTACATCTGTCATGTGGAGATGCTCCCTGCTGTATATGATCATGAGTGAATGTGAAGAGGAATCAATCTTTGAAGCATTATATGGATGATTTGAAATTCGGTACATTTTATAGATCAGTGCATTTGTGACAGTCTTATATTACTTTTATTTTTTATTATTTGGGGGATGAAAAATGGGTTGGGGGTGTTTTAGTCGGTGTCCATTACACTGTAAAAAAAACTATTTGTTTTAACTTGAAAAAGTTAGTTCCTGGATTGCCTTAAAAAAATTAAGTTGACTGAATTAGAAATGACAAGATGAGGTAATTTTGTAATTATTCAAACAAATACACTTTTCTGGTACTTGAGAAAACACGCTGAGTTAACTTAAGTTATTAAATTATACAAACAACTATTCAATCAAACAGGCAAACATTACAAATAAATTTGATTTCCTTTTACGTTTTCTCAATTTGAAGAGTCAGTTCTGCACTCAGGAGTTTTAACCCTCAAACAATGATTCTTTAGAAACTTAATTAAATGAGTTGACTGAACTCTGTACAGTACATTCATTCAACTCATCATTTCAAGTCAAGACCTCAAGTTAGAAGAACTCAGGTTTATAAGTTCTGAAAAGTAAATGAAATTCTAAGTCTAATTAACTGGAACAAAAGTAAAACCTGTATATTTACATGAAGTTAATGAGAAAAGATTAGTTGATTTCTCTAAAAACATTTATGCTATCAATCCTCCTGTCAGTACCCTTTACCTCGGTGCTGACTTCGAACTGGAGTCGGTCCCTTGGGTGCTGTGCAGAAGCTGCCCACTGGGTCAAATGCAGAGAATGAATTTGACTTTATAATTGTACTCTCTATGATTTTATGATCACAATAAAGTTTTACTTTACTTTTGCTTCACACGTTAAATTCCTGTGTGATTTTTTTTACGGTTAAAAACCATTGTTTTGTATCAGAAAGCCACCTTTCTCTATACAGTTTAAGGCTAGCTCTGGTCAGCAGCATTACAATTTAACATTGGTCTAGTCTGCCACTAGAGAATGGAGTTTGCATTGAAGCTGGAAAGCCTCCACTCAGTTTGGTTTACCTCATTTGACACTGCTGCAGTTGGCAGATCAGAGCCACTATTGTGACTGTTCTGACTCTGACAGCTCCCAGTCTTCAAAAATGTATTCAATTAAAGCCCTTTTAACTAAATTGCATTTATTTGTGGAACGTCATGAAGAGCATTATTCTTGTTCTACTTGAAAACAAAATTATGATAATTGAGTAATACAAAACATTTAATTAATTTTCCAATATACTTTCCTGTGTGACTCAGTAAGTCATCAAACCTCAACATTAAGCTTCCAGGCTGTGTGTATTTGCTGCTGATATTTAAGCTTTTTTTCCATCCTCGCTTTATCACAAATTGCAAATGGCCAAAATTACCTCCTGAAAAGGTGACATTAGAATTCTGAAACGCTAATAATATCACAGACAAATACCGCTTGAGTCATTCTGTAGCTGGTAGGATGTGGTAGAAAGGTGATTTTTCAGCTGTCAGATAGTGATCTCACCACTGCCAACATAATACGCTACAAATATTAGACCTGAAAGAAAAGACCTAAAAAGCCAAGCAAACTTCTTGCTGCAGAATGTGAATTATTCACCTGTTTTTTTACCACCAAAAGCACCCACAGAGGCTCAGCAAAGAGCTCTGAAATTGCTGTCTCTCTGTCTGACTCAACCCAAAAAGACCCTAGTTAAAGGGTCCACACACACCTGCAAACAATTACAAAGCCTGACTTAGAAGTAATGTTTAAAATATTTCTATGTCAAAATTGTATATATTTTATATAGGAAAAGGTTTATGGTTTTCCAGTAGTGTCTTTCTAGCTAGCTAATGGTTTGGCACTGTAGGCCACTTTGGTTAAAACATCTCAAACTCCCAATTTTATATTTTGTTCAGACATTCAGGGACACCAGTTGATAAATCCAAGTGACTTTGGTGATCCTGTTATTCTTCTATGTACGTGAAGCTGTATACGTCTGCTCCTTAAGTCACTAAGGAACTGAACCCCGGCGCATTTACCCCCTTGGTGTGGTTTATTCAGACTGGTGTGAACGCCGGACTTGAACTCTCGTGTGGACCAAACAAATGGTCCTTGGTCACAGACCACCGTCAAGTGAACTCTAGAGTGGTTCATTTCTGGTGTGAACAGCATTTGAATCACAGTAGTGTACCATCGTATGCATCATTTCAGTGGTTAAAATCGTTTTCTCATCCTGTTTTGGTGACTAATGAGCTGAAAGTATTTTGCTGCAAAAATATTGAAGGTGACAAACCTGCAACAACACAACTTAATGGTGCTCCATGTTCAATATTCAGTTAGAAATAGAAAGCCAAAGTCCCTCCCCTTCCAGTGGACCACCACAGGACCTTACTTAAGAAAAAATATGACACTGTCACTGAAGCTATGATACCTGTCTGTTTTTTTTTTTTACCCAAATGTCATCATACATCTTTTGCTTCCTAGCTAATAAAAGGACCAGACGTGGCTGGATAAGACACTTCAGGTAAGACAACGTTACAAGGGGCAGCGATGTTGTACGAGACAAGAGTTGTAGTTCCCTTAGCGGTTTCACAACTATGACAAACCTACCACGAATTGTGACGTTCCTGACTTGTAAAATTATCTTTTAAACTGAAAAACATTATATGTGTAATTTGTGGCACAATTCAAATGGGAACAAAAAGTTATGTATTAATTGACATATTTTTTCTGAAGTAGGGTCGCACGTGGCACATCAGAAGGAGAAGGATTTCACCTTGTTTGTTGTTTGTGGTCTTTTTACCCGCCGACTGTATGACCAATAATCAACAACATCACATGACTTGTGTTTCTCAACAGTTTGAGTTTTGTCTTCAATACGATTCAAGACCTGGACCTTTAGGTGTGAACCTGTCTTAAAACATCATCAAACTATTTTTTCTTGTGTTGCAGTGTCACACACATTTTGACCTATAAGTGTATTTGTAAAATCAATTTGACCTGAGACACTTTTCTGTGACAAAGCCCTCATGCTATGTCTCCATGTGAGGGAAGAAGAGTTTGATTGTTCCTCGCTGGGTCCAGATGGATAGCTGCTCTCTTGTCTCAGATGAGTATCTCAGCCACACTTAAAGCCCAACGGCGATTGTCAGGTGCCTGTGTGATCCCTGTGGAGCTGTAATCTCCTCACATCCTCTGATCCAGAAGAAAAGAGCTGCAATTTGGACAAATGGTTTTCCCTCTCATCTATGTTGGGGCAACCGGGAGCGTTGCTGAGGACTAAATGGTCCATGGGAATGATGAGCTTGTAATTATGTACAAACTCATTCTTCAGCCCATTCTCATTCTCGGGGCATCAAATACCAATGTATTTGTCACACCCCTCTGTGTCTCGCACTGATGCATACGGTCCCCTGTGTGTCTGTATGAGATGCACCAGTCCTTCAGTAACTTCAATGTAAACTCATGAAGTGTCTTAGTATGCATACTACAGTCTGCTTATGTTGGAGGTGTGTGGTGTGTGTGTGGGTCACATCATGTGATGTATGTGACGTAACGTAACATAAAATCATGATCTTGTTCTAAACCTAATCATGTAGTTCTGGGTTCTTGACCTGACCAAACTGCAACCGTTTCACAACATTAATGTTAAAAAGGCCCCATAGGATCATTTATTCCCCTTTATATATAAACATAATGTCCATTTTAAACGATATAACCACCACTGCCCACAAACTTCCATGCATTCTGTTTGTTGGTTTGGATGTTATGCAGTACATCCACTAGAGGGCGCCATACTGATATACGATATACTGTAAATCCAAGTCAATATAACTGATAACACCAGCGTGAAAACTTTGAAAGCAAATAAACTGTGTATAAAAGTGCTGTGATCTGGATGGTAGCCATCAAGGGACAGCACTCTTGAGAGACACTGGAGACACTACAGATGAATTTCTGACATGTCACAAATTTTGGTCGGCCATTGTCGAGCTCTCATGCAGTTGAGGTGGAGTGTCTGAAATTGTCATGGCAAAAGAAAAAAAAAAAAGACAGAAAAACGTAACCAGCCTACCTCCAATCCTCTCAGCAAAATAGACCAGCCATGTTGATACTGAGCATGTTTCTGCCTCATCCGGCATTTTCGCTAGCAACTGCCTCAGAGCTTTCAGACTAATCTTTATTGACAATAACCAGAGCGGTCCAATGGGCAGTTTTTTTCTTTTTTTTTTTTTTTTTCTTTTCTACTTTACAGTGTGAGCACTCAGGTCATGATTTGATCATTGAACCTTACACGTAAATTGTGAGCTTTGGCTATGCATCACAGCCGATTGACTCGTACAGTAGGAGTTGGAATTGAACAACAACATTTCTACTTTGTACAGTGTTATGTCCAGCTTAAGTAACCAAAGAAACTCTCTTGAGATGGGGTGTCTTTTGAAATTCCAAAGTGGGTTTTTACCACTTGACACTTTAATGTAGTATCTCTTAAGTGGCATATCTTCTGTTTATGGCTAACAGGCTGTTATAGTGTTTCTGCACCACGCTTTGCACATTTCTGTAGTGCTAGTTTTAGGATTTTTCAATTTCCTGTTGATAAAGAATGGGCTTCTGCACTTTTTGCAGTTATACTGGCTTTTTCTTGTTTGCGTCTTCTGTTTAGAACTGCATTAAAACACCACTTTCTGTGATCCAGAGGGTTTTTTTGTGAGAATGACCTACCACACAGGGTTTACAAGAGCAAACACAGAGGCTCTTCCAAAGTGGATATACTTTAAATCACTGCTGTGTTTTGTCATTCAGTGATTGAGAATAGCAAAACTGACACTTATTTATATGATAATGTCGGAGATTATTACTATGATCTTTCACAACAACTCAAAGAAGTTTGATTGCTTCATTTAAATGAACTCTGCGTCTTGAATATGTAAGAAGAGCGATTAAGGATTCAAGTAATCTCCCGAGACAAACACAGTATTTGTTAAAGGACTCAGAAGCAAGTTGAAAGTAACATGAGTATGGAGCTGAATTCTCCTCTGAAGCCACGGGGGAGCATTTTTTGATTGTTTTCCTTGTGTGTGCGGTTCCACATGAGTATTCTCTTTGGTCGCTCCGCTACAAAGACCCCCACTCCAAAGAAAGAAAGATAAAAAGAAAATACAAAGTCCATTTCTTTTGCTGCTCGGCACAGACTTGTCAGTTGTTATTATGTGGATTTTCTTTGCACTCTTCGAGGAGAAAATAAAAGGTTCAGCGGTGGTCAATCCTTTGAAGTGACACAGGCCATCGCTAACATTTGTTTCAAGGAGGTTCAGGAGGACTGAATACTAATTAAGTCTGTTTTTTTTTACCTCATAATTTCAAGGAGAGAAGAGGAGTTGCAGGATTGCGGTGAAACAATCTTCACAATTGTAATAGAATCATAATTAGAAACGCTGTGGACACTTTCAGGACGAATTCAATTAAATTCTGAAGATGATGGGGCAGAAATGAAAACTTAAAGTTGTGTTTTGACATTTTGGAAACACGCTTATTTGCTTTCTAGCTGAAAATTAGATGAAAAGAATAATGCTGCTTTCATGTCTGTGCATTAAATATGAGGCAGTAGCTGGTTAGCTTAGCTTAGCATAAAGACTGGATAAAGGGGGGAACGGCTGGTCTCGTTGGTAACAAAATCTGCCTCTAGCAGCTTTAGAGGCAGGGTTGCCAGGTCTGGGTGACAAAACCAGCCAAATGGCAGATTAAAACCAGTCCAAAGGGCTATAAAACCGGTCCAAAAACCAGCCCATTGCCAGAACTCAAAATATGACCCTGTCAAACAATATGCACTGCTTTTAAAGTCCAAAAGAACTGATGTGTTCAAGTTTAGCAAAAAAAAGGGTACCTCTGTCAACTTTCTACTACTAAAAGTGACATATTGGATCACAATTTAAGTTAACTAATATTAGGAAAACACTATCTAACTAACTAGCTAATGATTTGTGTAGATCTATGTGACGTTTACAGGTCCCCCAGAAATATCTTTAACAATCTTCAAAGTTCTTTTTTTTTTTTTCAACGTAGATGAGTTGAGCACATAACATATTTCAGTACTGGAACCAGGAGAAGATAAACTGAGGACTGAAGTACTAACCTGCTCAACTGTCACTGTGTGAAGAGGCTCGCTCTCACTGTCATGTATTGCAGTATCTACAAAGTAACACCATTAATATTCAGTGTGCCATAATTGAAAGCAGTTCTTCTACTAAAGCTAGGTGTCATTAAATACAGTACATTATCATAAATAAAAATGTCTTTACTTTCTATACTCATTTCTTCATGTCTTGTACTGTATGTGTACGTGTGTTGGCATGCATACGGCCCCTTGTCTGTGTGTGTAATCTAGAGTCTGTTTGATAGGATTTGGGTATAACTACATTCTGTCAATTAAAATATGGCTTTTCGAATATGGATTTAGAGATAATACTGAAGTAATTTGTATGCGGAGTAGGTCTATGAGACCAGCAGACAGAAATTCAACCTGAGGCAACACTTCAAAAGTAGCCCAATTCATGCTAAGATGAAGCTAAGTGGATTTTGTGACCTTGGACAGAGCCAGGCTGGCAGTTAACTAAGCTAAGCACTGGCTGCAGCATATTACTGAACAGACATTACAGTGGTATAGATCTTCTCATCTAACTCTCAGCAAAAGAGAGAGAATATATGTATTTCCCAAAATGTCAAACTATTTCTTTACATTTTCATTTCTGCTCTTTTACCCTTACATTGTCATTGAATTAATCCTGTCCACAGTATTTCTAACAGACCTTTTTCATAATAGTCGGATATGTGTTACCAATGATACTAATCAAGGTCCTGTTATATTTAGTGTAGCAGAGTCTTTCCAGTTAGTGAGTCAACATGCACAATAGCAGCACCCTGACTCTGTTTGACCTGAATGGAACAAATCCTTAATTAATATCATTGGTGACACCTGTGTTTACCCTACTAATGTCAAAATGGCTGCAGTGAAAAGGGGCTACAAGGGTTCTATTACATCTGCGAAAATTGCTTCAACCTGATGGCCAAAATCTCATGACTCCTCATCTCTCCTTGAAATTGAAAGACAAACTGGCCTTATTAGTGGTCCATGCTCCTGAGCCATCTTGAAACTAATGTTAGCGATGATGGTCAAAGAAATAGTCCAGTATCAGTAGCTGGTCAGCAGATTTTATTACCTTTAAACAGAGCCAGGCTAATTTTTCCCTCACGCTTCCAGTCATTTTGCTAAGCTAAGCTAACCGACTGGAAAGGAAGAAGAGTGAGTGATTGCTGATTTATTATTCCAATGATGTTTTTGAAATAAAAAATAAAAATGAGGCACGCAATGGGAATCTGTTAACCAAAGTATTTTATCTTCTAGAGGTACTTATTTCCATTTATTGCAGAGGAAGGAATGGTACTGTAAATTTTCTGAAACAGTTTACAATTATTTAGTTAGTACTAAATTTTATTGTTCAGCCTGAACCAGTTTATTACTGTACAACAGTTACCATGGTTAAAATCCTGAAACTGGAATTGACCCCTTTTTATTTAATAGATAATAACATTAGACATTTAAATGATATATTGACAATCGGACTGGAAATGCCCCTGCTGTTCTCTTTTTCAGATATCTGGTCACCTTCCAGATGGCTCCAGCGTCATATTTAGTGTACAGATGTGAGAGCAGTATCACATCTGTGTGCAATCACCATGGATTTCATGTGTAAAAACAAGCCTCAACCCACACCTCAATTCTTGTGCTTTGCTGGAGACAAGAGCAACCCCCACCACCCAAGCCAACAAAAGTCATGATTTCATGATTGTCTCACTCACACAGTGACACAATCACACACAGTTTTGTTTTGTAGAGACAATTAAAAGGCTTGCAGGTAGTTCAAAAACAATACAGAAGGGTCTCACATAGCTCTATAGCCCACACTGAAATTCAGATTCGGTATAGGAAATTTGTCATAACATGCAGCTGTGTAAAAGCATATGCTAAGATTACTGTGCTAAAATCCCTCCCCACTCTACTGGAGCCTTTACATCCTTTCTGTATAATGAGCCTTGATGTTTCTATCTGAATAAAAAAAAGCACTTATCCAGTCGAGTTGTGTGTGTTTGTGAGTCCTCTTGAATAGACAAACACTTAAGTCCATAACTAATCCTTCTCAGAGGCACATGGACATAAGCAGCAAATATCGGAACATTTAAATAAGCATATCATTTGTTTCATTCTTCCTGTAACAAACAAAAGGAGACATTTTATTCATGCTTCCATTCATGTACTCAGAATGAAGGGAAATTATTGTAAGATGGTACTTTATTGGTTTCAAGAGAGATGGAATTGCACCAGCCCAGAGTCTTAGTCGAATTAACATATCCTTGATTTAAAGCATTTGACATTTACAGTAGGTAGATCTACTCCAAAGTCATCTTACACAAACCATTGAGACATTCAGCTCACTGTTGTTTAGAATCCAGTTTTTAATATTTAAATGAACTATAAAAAGCACATTAAAACATTTTCTCATTTTAGTTACAAAAATGGGTCACCTAGAGGGCTTCTCATTGCATTCACAGAAGGATTTGAACAGTGGATGTCTAACAGTTATCGTATTTCTCTCTTAAAAAAATCCCCACCCAAAATATATAAACTTAATTGCTTAACCAAGGTATATACAGGGCATAACATCCTTGCATCTTACAGGTTATCAAGAAAGTTTGAGGTATACAACCGAAATAAAAAGCCTGTCAGAAAACAAAACAGAAAAAAAACAACAAATAGAATTAAATAAAGGAAAAATGAATGCCATGATTGCTTCCTACTAGCACAGGATCACAACATTAGTGGGAGATGTTGCCGTATGTTGTTGGTGTGATACTTCCAGTTGTTTCACCTACGGTCAAAAGGGCAAAACAGCAAATAACCTCAAGCTTTGGACTGTCAATATATACAAAGGGCATACAGTCTAATTTAGCAATAGAGAATTGTTTGAATGCTCACTTTATTTGCTTCATGACAGGTACACAGTATGTGTTCAACAAAAATAAAAGACCAGAATTATAAATTTATTTGATTGAATGATGTCTTTAACTTACACTGTAAATCTAACCAACATTGAAATTAAAGAGCCGGAAGCAGAATCTGATACACATGCAAGTTTTGAAAGTGGATTCAGAAATAACAGTATTGTACAAAATAATAATTACAGTTTTTTATAATTATCAAAATACACCTTCTTTCTTAGCACCTCTTTATACTTTTTGTGTTTTTTTGAACAAGCACCATTGTAGTCGTTTTCGTACAGCACCTGGAGAATCCAGAGAGGAGGTCTGTGTCCCCTCTCTTGGTTACCTCCGATTCACCCTCCTCTGCCACGCGTTCAAATGTCCTTCACCTTTGCTCCATAACGTGGTTAAGTCATGTGGTTCGAGCCCTACAAGGGCAACAAGTATTTTCCTGGGTTACACGTACATACATGGAAAGACATGTTTGCTACACCATCTCTTATTCAAAACTTGCATGTGGCATAGAAAAGGGTGGGGAGCTAGAAATGGGGTTTGGTGGTACCCAAAACGTCTCAACTTGACTTTCTTTGCTGGCCCCATCAAGTCCTTTTTTTTCTTTTCGTTTTTATTTAGCCAAGGAAGCAGACGGGCCCAACTTCAAACCCAAACTTCTGGTTAGGGTCCCCAAAGTCAGTCAACATGACGTCGATGATTGGAACCTGATCGATTTTGGGAGTATTAATCTCCATCACAGTCTTTCCATAGCCCTTCCTCGTCTGCAACAAAAGAGACACAAGCATAAAGACACAGAGGAGTTAATTAGACACAAATCCCAGAAAAACACACGTATCTTGTCACAAATCTAATTGCACAAAGCCTTTTATTGTGTGCTTTGATTACTAGGGCACTCCATTCATTTCCTTTAGACCTGAGCTACTGGGAAAACTTTGCTAATGTGTGTCTGAGAGAGTTTTCACAGTCATCAGTTGTCATCAGTTACAATCAAAGCTTTCCACTTTTCTTTGTTTCACCACTAATGTAATTTCATTTCAGGAGTAATAGTTCTCTTCAGCAAGCACCAAATGGATGAGAAACTGATTACAACCATTCAAGGCTTGACAGCTCTTCGGCTTTTATTTCAAACACTGCAGGACTAAATGTGTCAGAAATCACACTTGCTTTTTGCTGTAAAGTAACCTCTTCACATTTTTTTTCTTTAACAGCTGTAGGTAGCCAGTATAACTCCAATCCAAAAAAATCGAGCCTGAAAATACTAATTTGAGAGCCAACATGAAAACAGCTCACACAGACTGACAGACTGAACTCATCTGTTTGATGCTCATTTAAACCAGGGGTTTACAATTTTTTTCTGTCCAAGGCACACCAAAGGGCAAGCCAAAATCACACCTGTATTCATAACCATGCAAAATTGCCTCTATAACCAACCTAACCAATGGAGGCAACAAGTTCTAGCCCAATCAGAGTGAATTCTTGCGGGTGGTGAAAAAAAATAAGGCGTCAGTCAATCACCACCTTTGATGTGTCACACTCTGAGTAATTCAAACCATCCGGCAACTGCACAAGCTTTCACAGAAGGTTTTTAAAGGATTTTTTGAGGGCATTGAATTTGCCTCAGTGTTGGGAAATGAGTGCGTAGTATACTGATATAGTAAATTAAAAATTCATTCACAAATTTTTGTAGTATTGTAGTAGTATCACAAAATTTCAAGGCACACTGTTTGGGGACTACTGTTTTAGAGAGCATCTATGGACAGGGCTTACCGCACATCCATCTGAGAGGGCCTTGATGTAAGGGTTATTGTCATAGGACATCTCCTCATCATTGGCGCCCAGGAAGCGCAACGCCTTGTCATAGCTGTCGCTGGTGGCATCGTGCCACGCCACAGACTGGTGGCAGCTGTAGGTGAAGTTTTGCCTGGCTGAGGCTGTCAGTAGTCTGAGGAAGGTCATCTGTACCATGTTTATTGAGTTTCCATCTGCGTCAACATAGGAAAGCTGTTGGTGGACAAAAACAGAGAAAGAGAGAGGTCAAAGGTAAGAAGCAAACATGAGTCTACATTTTCAGTTGGATTTATGTATTTGTTTATTGAAAAATAGAATAAATAAAACATATAAGAAAGAAATTATGAGAGAAATAGTAATATAAAAGAAAAGTCATACAGAATAAAAAGACAATTAGAGAACAAAAGAATAAAGGAAACTGGAAGAAAAACATTTCTGTCTCAAGCGATGTAAAAACCAGAGCTTTTTTTTTTTTTTTTCAAAACAAAGATGATAAATGATGCATACTTTAGATCCCTAATAGCAAGATTAATAGGCAGCTTTGTATCCACATGAACAGTTGGCTGCATTTCTGAAATATAAAGCAAGATGAAGATACTAAGTCTCTACTAAATGTAAGATATATTCAGAAAAGTTTTTTGGTGCCAGGAACTCCAAGTAAATAGACTGATTTGGACTCATCTTAACAGTGCTACAAGTTACTCTTTAGTTACATATACAGTATATATGTACCACTGCTGTATATATTTGTACATATTGCTATATATAATATGCTGTACATATTTTTAATATTTTATTTTTATTTCTTAAAGTTTTATCTCTACATAATATTTCTATCTTAATTTCTATATTTATATTTCTATATGTTATATATATACTTATATTCTAGTCTTTCTTGAATGGGTGCAACTGTAACACCAACAATTTCCCCCTGGGGATCAATAAAGTATTTCTGATTCTGATTCTGAAGAATTAAAATAGAATTTGGTAAATAAGAATAAGTCCATAGTTTATTAATGCTTTAAAGATCTCAGTCTTATTTCATTCAAGAAGACGCAGCTGAACAAACTAATTTTCTCTGAGAAGAAGAGCATGTACTGACCCCCTGAAACTGATGTGATCTTCAGAGAGGGACGTTTAGAACATAAACTGGCTGATGAAAAAATACCAATTAGACAGAGCTTTTCCAATTGATATGCTGTCTCTTAACCCATCTAATTCACAAAGAAGCTTTCACAAGGCTAGTGGCTAATAATTGCATGGTAACATTAACACCAGTCGCTTTGTCACTATTGCTTTTGAATGAGGAGTTCAAATATGTCCACTAAAAGGTCCTCTGTTCAACAAAATCATGTTTGCTCAAACAGTCAGACTGACTTTTTTCGGATGGATTCAAGTTCATGTCAGTGTCCTCAGCCCAGAAGAAGACTGCTCACAGACAGCCAAAAGAGACCCTGGTGCTAGGAAGGAGCTCTACACTGAAGCATCACTTAGTCCTCAGTACTTAAAGGACAGTGAGCTTGCATAATGCAAACCCCACACCTCACCCTTCCCTTCCAAGCATGTTGAAGAAGCTATGGTGGCTATGAAATTTGCGCAAGACGTAAAACTCCATATCCAGAGTCAGTGTTTGGTTTGTCTGTTCTGGGCTACTGTAGAAACGGTGGTTTAACATAGCGGCCATAATGGAAAAGCCCGCACCCTCTATAGATATAAACAACTCATATTTATGAATATTATACTCCATTACTGACATATTCAGCCAATAAATCCAAGTAAATCTTACACACTGTACCTTTAATTCTAACGTGGCCAACATGATCTAACATGAATTAAATGAGTCTTTATCACCAGCTTAACCACCAGCAGTATAGACAACATGAGTATACAACTGTGCATTTTGCCTCCATGTAGGAAAATGGTGTTTTGAAGTGGCTATGAAAGAAACAACATGAAGAAAGCTGGAATCACCATGCTCACAAAACCAAAAGATATTAATTCAAGCTTCTGATGAGCAGAAAACACAGAGAGCAAGATAAATTGAGATTCCACACATGATTGTACTATTTTCTGCGTGGTAATAAATTACCTGAACAGTATAGTGCTTTGAACTCTTTTATATTCTTGCACAGTAACTGACCATCTCCATCATTTACCTGCTTATTTTAGTCTGTATCTCTATACAGTACATGTGACAATTTGTCAACAAATTTAACAATCTATTCTGAGTCTCAGTGTAATAAATGTCAACATTGTGACCTTTTTGGCTCTCGTACAAAGCTTGAATCTAGAGAAACGTCAGAACTCATGACCCTGATGTGAACATTAACTTCTGTGTGAACCTCATCTGAGTATGTGCATCAAAAGATCCCTCAGTATTTCAGTAGCAGATGTACTGTACTTTTAATCCCACAAAGCCTTCTAATGCTCTGTCACAGTCAGTCTTTTAAAGTCTGTATCTGTAGAAATACATCAGCATAACACCAGTTTTGATGGAGCAGGACAAACTTGCTTCTTTCATTTCTGAGAACAAGAAACAGTAGCTGATGTTTACTGAGACAATTTTTAACCGTTCAAGGGCAGAGTGAGGTCTACTGGAATGCTAAATTCTGAAGCATTCTTCCTGAATCCTCTGTAATGTTTTATTGATGCTCTGTTCTTTATATGGAACAGTCAAAGATTTGTAATGTTCTGACAATGAAAATGAGGCACGGGTCCAAAAGAATGGAGATTATTTTAACTAAAAGTCAGCCTTGTTGATGATAAAAGCAGATCCCTTGCACTTTGAATCCTCTCTGCTCTGGTTTTGCCTAAAATATGAATGCTAAAACCATTTGGTAGTTTGGGATTTCTTTATGGGGGGCAAGTTTGGGTCACTGCCTCACAATTTCATGGATGGTGCTGATATTTGGGGCTATTAGCAGCTGGAGTCTTTGCACAGGTGTATAGGAGAAAAAAAAAGAGAGTGGAGCAATCCATTTAGTGTAGCACTGTAGACTTACTATTTTACCACGCTTAAATTCACTGAACCATGACCCAGGGGCTTCTTTGGGCCATGAAGATATTCTGACCTGTGGAAAACAAAACCACACAGAGCATATTAATAGCAGACAATATTATGTGCATTATATTTTGTTATAAATCATGCAGTGAACATGAAGAAAAAGCTTGTTGTATAAAGCACAGCCTCAAGGGTAGCATCAAAGTTTATCATCTGGGAGCAGAAGATAAACCTGTTTGTTATTTTAATATCTTTGAAATATCATTCTCACAAACTTCATAGAGTCAAATCATTCTATAATATTTGCCTTTTGGTGCTTTTTGTGTTGTTTGCACAAAAGTGAATATCAAATCTGTACAAGCTGAGCCCTGAAGCGAATCAAATGGCTTTGTCTGACAACTAACAGCCTAGCGCCGTGCTGTTTGTTCATGTGTCGGTTTAACATGATGGCTTAATATTTGATGAGAAATTATGATTGAAACCAGGCAGTTATGAATCATATGGGTACAAATCCAAAGTCACTTACTCCATTAGACTTCTTATCTGGATAGATGCAGGTTTCGCCCCCGGTGGTGAAGTTACAGTAGACTTTGAAGGAATCCCCGGAGCAGCCTTGGTTTGGATCAATCCAGTATTCACCTAAGGAGAACCAAGCACACTCAAACATCCTGATCTGCTAATGTCCACAGAAAATGGATCAAAGCTGCTTTTCAAAATCAAGTGTGCCAGATACCTTGATCCTATGTGAAATTCTGCTTTAGAGTAATTTACTGCTCATTTTCATGGCTTATACGCTGCTAGATAAAATGCTATCACTGTGCCTGAAGCGAGGTATAATTTATGCGCAGCAATTTTGACAAAATGTTTTTCCTCAATAGAAGTAAAATGATAAATCTAAACCAATCCATACTGCTGTAAATGACAACTTTTTATTCTTAATGTTCCACTTTGCATGTTGATAGCCCCTAATGGTACGGGGAGACCCAGAAGTCATGTAAAATGACTTCATTAAACTGCAAACAGCAGGCACATATGTACCAAAATAGACAGACCAAAAGATACCAAAGGAAATTTTCCTCAGGCAGTTTCTCAATCACTGTTTTCAACATGAAAGTTTTTTTCATTTGAGCTTGTCAGAAAAACAGGTGACTCTAGAGTTTCAATTACAGAGAAGCTCCTCTCAGTCATGAAGCTCTTCTTTGCCACAGCCTGACTTTGTGATTTACACTGATAAGATGGGCGTGTTTTTATATAAAATCTCTTTCAGCATTTCTTTTCTTTTACGTTTAACACTCCTGATTTGATTGAGCTTACCATCAGGGAACTCTGGGTGGCAGAGCTGCAGATCTTTGCATGTTCTGGCTGGGTTGTTCTGTGTGCCCATGGGGTATTTCATGCGTTCAATGTCTTGTTTGAGGTTGTTGAGCGAGCCGAAGATGTCTTCCATGCCCTCGCCGTAGTCCATCATGGCTGCGTCTGACTGCATGTCACTGGAGCGCTTGGTCTTCTTGGGTGACTGGATGGGCAGGGGTTGGATAACTTCACCCGGTGGACCCTGTAGAGTACAGTGGGAATAACTGTTTTAGATTTTGTACAAGAAGACTTTTTAAGACTTTTTAAGGACCTACAGAAACCCTGTCACTTAGCAGAAAAACAGGAAACAGAAGTGGTCTTAAAGGAGCAATATGTAACAACTGTGTATCCAAAAATTAGTACTCCAGTCCAAAGACTGAGTTGGAGCCATACACAATGTATTAAATAGGTTGACACTCATTCAGCAAACATTCAGCATTCATTTGAACTCTATTTAACTTGAAACAGGTAAATAATAACCCAAGTCACAGGCCAGAATAGAAATTTCACAAAAGGACTCTCCTCAATCTCTGGTGACATATCATGGTCGTTTTATGAGTTATTGCAGTAAATGTATCACAGATTTCTTATTTAAATACTCACAGGAGGACCAGGAGGACCAATTGCACCAGTGTCTCCTTTTGGACCAGCAGGACCCTGGAATAGAAACACGAATATAAATATTTTAGCCATGATACAAACTAACATACACACAGTGACAATATGTGTTTAAAAACACTTATAGTACTCACACTTGAACCCTTGGCTCCCTTGGGACCTTGAGGACCCTGTGTGAGATGGGATATAAGCACAACAATTTGGCAAAGTCATTCTACCATCAGTGTAGAATCTAAATGAATGACTGAATCAGTGAAAGACTTACAGGCAGACCGGGTGGACCTGGGGGGCCGAGAGGACCGGCAGCTCCTCCGATACCCTGTGATAAGATGAGATGAGAGCAGATATATATTAAAGAAACACTGGAGACAAAAGTATTATTGTGAAGCTTGAAGAATGAGTGAAATGAAAAAGTTAGACTATAATGGCAAAGGAGCAGGGACATGGAATGAATACTTTAGTTTATGAGCTGAACAGATGCATAATGGTAAGAAGCTTTCACATGGAATTATGGAGATTTTTATTAACTCAGAGAGAGACGAAGTCTTTATTTTTTCCATCAGGAGAAGATCAAACATTGCACTTGTGGGTGCCGTTTCTTTGAACCTAGCAATTCACAAACTTATAGCTCAATTTTGTCAGGAAATGAAGCCAAACAATATAAGGCCTATTTTCAGGCCTAAAATAGAAAGAGTAAACTGAGTGAAAACTTTTTTGAGGCTCTTGTGCTCTGACAAAAGGGGACATTACGATTTCATTAGGCTTAATCTCCAGATACTTAATCCAACCCATCACCTTAAATCACTGAGCCAGGGCAGGCTGAGGGCCACAGCAGGACAGAATAGCATATTCAGTCATTCTGCAATGTTTATTTAAAAATGGATGAAGGCTGTCATCAGTCCTTTATTGAGACTGCGCTTCAACCTCCTTTCAGTGCTGCTTCGTGTTGTAAGTGGAGGCTCAGTGTTGAGAAAAAAAAATATTTTAAATTTCTGTGGTTCAGAGGGAAACTCTTATCAGTGTTTTTCACAATGCAGAATATTATTTTATCACAGAAGGGATCGGTTACACAGAAACAGACCACAATCGAAAAAAGTGGTAAAAAGAAAATCTGCAGCGTACAGTTTAAGGTGTTTGGGATGGAAAACAGGGGGAAATGACAAATGGCTGGATAGCTGTTAATATAGTGAAAATCTAGAAATGAAGGAAGTGCTATCCACTCATACCAAGGCTTTCCATATTCTTTTACATTACTTTTTTTTTTTTAGCAGTATGAATGAGTAATCCAATCTGTCAAAAGCTAGAATCAACAGAATGTGCTTAATGTGGAGCTGAGCAGTATGGCCTAAAATTGATGAATATTATAATTTTGAGCCTCAATGGTATATTCGGTTTTTTTTTATAAATGCTTCTGCAGGGACAAAGCACTGGTATGGTGACAGCATGGCAACTATTACTGTACTCTTAACTGTATTACTTGGACATATTTCATATATTACAGAGGTATTCCAGGAATATTTAATGTGCAAAACTGGAATAATATAAAAAAATACAAAACCCTTTCTCAACTATATCAAGTATTACCACCCCTTGTAAGCACTGTCATCTAATATGGTCTGTGAATGATTGTCTTCTGCTTGTTGTCTGACTTTTAAAACCTGAACCATGTCCATATAATGAAAGATGCATTGGTCTTTTTAACTCCTCCTCCTCGTGCAACTCCTCGAGTGCACTGTAGCAAATTGTTACAAACAACCTGAAACCAAACCTGTCCGTATGCAATCTAACTGCTTAGCTTAGTTTGCCACATAAAAACCTGGCAATTCTCTGCCATTCTTGATTGTTTTAACATTTTAGTGTAATTTATTATCATGCTGCAGCCTCTCCCCTGCTCTGTCAGGGAAGCCAAAGGGGAAGTTGCATGTCAGCTGAGAAGCTGAAGAAGAAAGAAAGCTAAAGAAACATTTTAATCTCCTCCACCACTGCTATGTTTTACACAAGCACAGTGTACTTGCTGAACTCAAAATTCATAACATAAGGCAACTTTATTATTATTTATAAATGTACTTCCTATATTGTTTATACCGTCCACCTTGGGCTCACTGTGGATATGGTGAGTGAAGAGATGTGCATTGCAGTGCAGGGCTCAGCTACACTGCATTGCCTTTTTCAGTGGGTTTTAATCAACAGCAAGTGACTGTGCCATGACCTGTGGCCACAGCGGAAGGGGCAAAGGGGCTAAAAAATGGCAAGAGGTGGAGGGCGAACGGCCCTGAGGACCAACGTGGAAATGGAGTCATCAATTACTTACACCGTCGCCCTTGGCACCAGGAGCACCTTGGGGCCCGGGCAAACCTCTGTCTCCCTTCTCTCCTTGCTCACCAGGGGGTCCGATCAGACCGATCAAACCTGGGTGGCCCTGTGGGACAAAAACAAATGTGCACACACAGAGAACAATCAAAGATCAAAGAAATGTCCCTTTGTGCGCTCAAACTTGAAAGCTACTGTATGCATGTGTGACAACAATGGCAAAACTGTAACAGCTTTCTACCACACAATTCAAATGCACATGGGAGGCTGTGAAGAGTGAAGTTTCATTAAAATACAAATCCTAAGAAATTCTAATTGAAATATCTCTCCTGCAACACACAAAAACAACACTTCACAACACAAAGATGATGAATTTGAAATAGGCCAGCTCGAACCGGGCCCAATGATTCAACAGCATTTAAAACGCACAACACGCAACACGGTGCCTCTATTGTGTGCTTTAAACTGCTCTCTCTCAAGCCATCATGTCAGTGTGTGGGAGGCAAATTAGATAGAGTAATGTGTGCTGTCTGAATATCCTTTGCAGTTATATTTCACCAGCAAATTTGACAGTGGAAGCGAAGAAAAGAGCAAGATTAGACAGATTAGAGTGATACATCACATTCAGCTGCACATTCAATCCTGTAAGAGTTTCTCTTGTACCAGCTATGGCAAAAACTAATTTTGTTTCCTAAATGTTAACATGAGCCTACAATGGTATTAACGCTCCTTTGTAATTTAAAAAGATGTGTTGCTCTTGATCAGTTGCAAAGTCATGGAAGCTTTGTACGAGTGGTGAGCAGCCTTGATTGAAGTCTGAACCAAGATCAGAGAGGTTTCTTTCACTCTTTTCAGGTTTATCTTTCAGCCTATTTGGAACGCAGGGAATGAAACCACCTCATAGGCAGACGAAAAAGGGCTACACTCACCTTTTCACCTTTAGACCCGGGGTCACCTTTCAGACCAGGAAGACCAGGAGGACCCTGAATAAAAATAGCACAAGTTAAAAATCAATTTCACAGAAAAAAAGACAAAAAAGACTGAGGAAAACTAGCAAGACTGACAACCCGAAGTGGAAAATAAGTAAAGAAGGACAAAGAAACATGAAAGAGAACAAAAGAAAAGGCAGGAAAAGCATCAATTATATGGAGAGAAAAGCAGTGAAAATACTGCAGAAAAGATGAAAACCACCCACGTATTACAGATATGTCTTATGGGGACAGTCCAGCTTTTTGGGAAATGTGCAATTTCAGAAACAGGTGTGATGTTTAATGGCAACTTCATCTGTTTGTGTTCAGTACAGTGACTACATTTACATGCATGAAATATTAGTTTTTGCCCTTATTCTGAGAAAGACTATTCCTACTAAGCTGTTTGCATGGCTAATGAATATGAATATTCCTCTAGTATTCTCATTTACATGAAACTTTTTCAAAATTTTCTGCTAGTGGCGGCCTTGTTCAACCATGCAAAGACAGCCTCCCTCTTCGTTTAACCACCTTTCTGAAAATGTCAGTGTGATGACGCATATTCATGCTTTATACATGTCCAAAAAATGCTCCCAAAACCTGAATAATACCAGCGTATCCATGTCTTAACAGAAAATTCTCCATTCAGTATAAGATCTAAATGGAATGTGCTGTTTATATGATGTGTATCATATTCAGAATATAGTCATATTCTGAAATTATAGTGGAAGGTAAAGGTAGCCACTGACAATGTAGGTCTGGAGTTAGTTTGACCTGACTGAACTTAAAGATTGGAAGCAAGGGTAAACTTCTTGCCTGGCTCTGTCAAAAGTGAACAAAACCCCCCCAACTCGAGCTACAGTAGACAGATAAACAGTGAGAGAGAAAGGGAGATATTATGCATACTAACCATGGGTCCAGGTGGACCATCTTGTCCTGGGGAGCCGGGCAGTCCTTGTTCACCCTGTGAAAATCCATTCAATTGTAGTGAGCATTATAGCCTGCTGTATTTTCTCTGTCCTGCCATTGATTTTCTGTGCTCAGCACGATGATTAATAGCCCAAACAGGGAAAAAAAAGGCTGCTGGAATAAACAAGCGAAACTAAAGTATAAGCCAAATGGATGTATTGATTATTCCATGAAGTCTATCATCATGCCTTATCCGTACTTTTTTATGTGTGTACACTGTGGGTGTGTGCATGCATGTTGACTGAATGTATATGCAGTGTTTAACAGGGAAAGATTGCTGGAGCTGAGACTTACGACAGGGCCGGGGATTCCACGCAGACCCTCTGGACCAGCTTTTCCTGGAGGTCCCTGGGGTCCGACCGGTCCCGTTTTACCTGCTGGACCCTCAGAACCTGCCTCACCCTGTATGTGGAAATACAAGTATTGTGAAGGCACAACTCAGCCTGAAGAATTTAACACATTTTAGGAATTTAAAGCTACTAAAATGAGTTTTAACTGCTTATGAAACAGTCTCAATTCATTACTGATGCTTCTATATGACCTACATGAGTTAACATGACATAGGATAATTTTTATTTTTGATATTATTTTTTGTGGCTACTACAGTAGAAACATTACTGCTTTTGTCCACCGGTTCCTCCAAAATTAACAAAATTTGAAAAGGTTTTTTTTTGCTTTTGATACTTTGAGAAGAATTTAAATTTGATTAAATTCGTGTCAAACAAGAATTTCTTCCATGATGACAGGATACTGCACATCTAGTGCTGTAGGAGACTCCACTTGGAAATGCCAGTGACAGTGGTATATCTGGTTTTTTTTTTAAATAGAAATATAAATCAGGGCTTTTCAGAGATGGAAACTGTGGGCTTCCCTTCAGACAAAGCTTGGACATAGGCAACCCCCCCCCCCCCCCCAAAAAAAAAAAAAAGTCTGTCCAGAGGCATTTTATTAGTTTCTGAATCTGGGAAGTGTGAAAAATTCTGTATCTCTGAACTATCTCTTTTAACAAATCACACACATTTAGGCTATTCTATGTTATCTCCTTTTGATAACTAATCTAATATTTCCTCATTTCCATTCACTGAGTCCTCCCCTCTGAAACTGTTAGAAGGCCCCCTGGTGAGGTCTGCCTCCCACTTTGAAACCTGATCTAAATAATAAAATAATTTGTAATGCTTGGGAATGGTAAAGAATAAAAAAATCTATATGTGCAACAGCTTCTACAAACTGCAGCAACACTTGATATCTTGTTGCGGGGTTTTCTTTAGAGCCTCTCAGTATCTCAGAGTATTTTCATCAGAATTCAGCTGCAGGCTGCTTTTAGCTTTAAATCATGCTGAGACAGTATGCAGACTGTAGATCGGGTAAGTGGGGACAAGTAAACAATTGTCTGAGTTATCAAGTGTTCCTGTTTTACCAAATGAGGTTCAGAACAGGCACAACAATAGATGGTGTTATAGCCTGCTGCCTTTTCATTGTAAGGTCATGAGGAAATTATTATTAAGTGTGCCACAGCTGGCCAGCTGAAATCCGAAATACATCAATATGCACAGAGACCAGACAGAGCTCATGGAAAGCTGATATCAAGTCTGAGCTGCAAGGTGCTTACAGATTACAGGATTACTGCAAAGTGGTCAGAGCTACTTTACTGAATTTATTACAACCACTATGTTTTACAGCTGCAGCTCTTTCTTTTGGAATTTCAGGATTTAGCTTTCAGATTATTAAGCACACATTCAAGGACAATTTCCACTTTTAAGATCATGATGTGATTCATTAAAGATGATCATCTTTGAGTGCAAATATTTTAAATGCATTCGTATACATATAGTTCATAATACTAGTGGCATAAAGCATAGTAACCAGTGGATTAGCTGAGTAGAAAGGTATCTTTTTGCATTAAATTTGATTTATATTCAGCATGTACTAGCTGAAGGTAATTGATTCTGCCTATGCACAAAGCAACAGATCATATGGACAGATTTAGATACTGATGACACCAGCAGATTGGTGTAAAACAAGTGCCATCTGAGAGAACTTCATTGCGCCCTAAAAAAAGAAAAGCATGATAACTCAATACCTGAGGGCTAGACATAAATAGCGTTTACTCCTTTTGTCTGTCTTGAAATGAAGCTGCAGCACAATGCAAGAAACAAGTGAATCTTAGTTTTACTCAAATAGGCTGTGTCCATAAATTTCCATCTAATTTACAGTGGAAATTAAATTACTGCTGCGTTTTTGTACTTTTAATTCAAGACAGGGAACAATATGGGTAAGGTGAGGGGGGAGGGGTGCAGCTGTGGGACTTGCTGAGACGGCTCTACTGTGTGAAGGATGAATTGATTTTGTTACCTTTGCGCCCTTCTCTCCTTGCCTGCCCTCTGCACCGGCAGCCCCCGGAGGTCCCTGAGGAGGATGACAGGACACTGCTTTAGCGTTTCAGCACAGGATCAACACACACAAACTGTTCAACAAGACTGTACAAACAAGTGAATGATCATCATTGAGCTTCACACCTGTTCAGAGGATAACCAGAACATCAGTGAGCAAAAATAACTCAGTTATGTATGTGTTTGTATGTTGGTCATCGTCATCGTTTTTTAAAATGACATAGAACATGCATATAAGGACTGCTCCTGAATCCAAATACGTTTTTTGGGAAAGCACAAAAAATGTGATGGAAACAGATATTTCAATATCCCCCAGTTAAAAGGGAGGTGGGCTTCAGACTAGAGTTGTAAATTGTGTGCATTTTCCTTAACCAGTAGTTGAAAATGCTAACAATGGATGCATTTATTGATCATTAATAATAAGATACAAAACACTAAAAGTGTTTTCTTTTCTCATTTTGTATTTAAGTTCCCTTATTCAACAATCGCCTCCACCAGACAAAACAATGTCAAATGAGGAGCATTCACTGCCATTTCTATACTGTTGATTAATTTTTGATTCATTTTTAATCGATTTAATTCTTAGTCTCTTAATCAAGTAATGATTCATCATTAATATCCCTCCACCAACAAAAATAAAAAGAGATAGATGAAAAATACAGTATGGGGATGGGGGATATTTAGTTATATGCATAAAATCAAATGATTTTGATGCTTTATTGCACAACAATTGCATGTCCAATAAATAGTAGGTTAGAAAATAAAACATTTCCTCAATTTAACATTAGTTCCAGTATAGAACACGACGACTTCTGATCTTCTATCTGAATACAGATAATTTTGTTTATTGAACAGATACAGATACAAATAATGACGTATCTGTGCACCTCTAGTACATATGATGTATAAATGCTTGAATGAGGAATGATCATCACCACTGTCAGGTCATCTCCCCAGCCTCTTGGCATTTCAGTTTACTTTTATTAGATTTCATATTGAAGAATTGTCTTGCCTGATAAAGACTTGGTGAGCACTGTCTTCAGACAGGGATGAAAATCCAATGCCCTTGAATGAGCACTACTTCAGCTATGTCAAGATCTATTTGAGGGACTTGGACTTTGTCTGCCCATGAAAACATACAAATGTGCAGCCATGTCCGAATACACACAGAAAACACAGCCAGGCCTTTAGCCATGAGGGTTGTCAGGTCGTCTTTTCTTTCTGGTCAGGATCTCTCAGGCCCACAATGATTTCTTTCAACTCCACCTCCAGTCGTCTCTCTTCAAAAACGCTCTCCATCCAAATTCCGCTCTCATCTGGCCCGACTGAGGGCTGAGTGCTATCGACTGAGAGCCTATAATGTGAGCTTGCCTCCTGTCTTGGAGCTTTCATCTTCTCCTGGTGTGTACCTCTTACTGGTAGTGAAGAGGCCGGCTCTTGATCAGTACAAAGAGCCATTTCAATTGTAGCACTATATACAGCTGCTAGAGTCAATGTGTAGGTGTGTTCTGCTGGTCAAGGTTGCCGGAGCACCTTTTTATTGGCTCTGCAGCAGTGGGGGTATGAGACAGATTATTACTGATCTTAATTGAATAAAATTGCTAGCAGTTACTGAGAAAGAAAAAAATGAGTAGTGACCTGAACGAAATAGAAAAAACCAGCTGGGGTTAATAACTTTTACATATTTATTTTTCCAAGAAGCAAAGTTGAATACATTTCCAGTATTAAGGCATTAAGCAAATCAGATCAAACTAAATTTGCTGTTATGCTAAATTGACTGATTCAGAATCAGTGACTGTGCTAGAGAGATTTAAGGATTGTTGCAAATTTCTGCTGGCAAAATGCTGAGGAGACACAAAGAGGGCCAACAGATCCTAAACAACTCCTGCTGTGGAATTATGTATTCACAGGAGCAACCTGCCAGGGAGTAGCAGGGATCATCTCAGGTCCTATTTTTTTCCCTAGGTGATTAAAGACCTGTGTGTGATAAAATAGCCCTTTTCCTTACCATAATCCCTAGGCCATTTAGGTGCAGCATATGCTGATATCATGCTAAATACTCAGAATGTAAATTTCATTGGGCACATTAGCAAAGCAATCAACCCTGGTTTAAAAATGCATGACATGTTTTTTCCCCCCCATTGGACCGAGCCTTGGAGTCTTTCTTTGAAATGCAGTCAGTCACCTGAGATTGTGACTTTTCTTTCAAATTCAGGAGAATAGCTTCTCATTTTCATGTGGACTTTGAGCTTCATCATATTGGAAATATGTTAATGTTCCATCTCGGATGTGTGCATTCAAAACACAGCTTACCGGCTTCAGACTCTGATATCTCATACCTCATACTGCGAAGTGCATGAAGAGGATCTCCTTATTGGATAGAGTGAGGATGGACATCATAGAAACGTTAACTTTTAATATGGTAAAATCTTTTTTAGTTTTCTCAGTGGAGACGCAGCTCCTCTAATAACACTAGCATCATCTAGCAGCACATTAAATGATTAAAAGGTTTTATTCGATTTCATTTTTTTTTTTTTTTTTTTTTTTGGTATCCCTTCTCCTTTCATAACCTCTTAACAACTTTACCACGTCCATGTTATGCTTTTGTTTTGCTCTGGCTGTCAGTCAAGCAGCCGTGGATCAATAATGTGTCAGGCTTGCTATATCTCTCTCGCTTTCTTCCCACTGCCACAAGGACGTAAATGAGTTTGGAACAGACGGCTCCCTTATTCCAGCTATTTTTTGGTAAGCCTTTTCAATTTCTTGCTAAGAAAAAAAAGGAATGATTTTCACATCTTGCCATTCATTTCTCAATGGGCTTTGAGGTGGATTTCTTTGCAGACAGCACAACGTCTTGACCCCTTAAATCTCCCACTTTGTTTTCCCCACTCTACTTTTAATGAAAATGAATCTCTCTTGCTTTACTGCCAAGATTGAGTTGTTGAGGAGGCGTTGTTGCAAAGTGAGGCTGGATGCCGGTCACTGGAGCCAGAGTACAATACCAACAGATACGCATTCCGTTCATCTATTTTAGAACAGGGCAAGACATTTCCCATGGGCTTGTTGAGTCATGGCTTTAGAACTGACAAAAGCTTTTGTCAGCAAGACATTTCACATCAAAACAACTCACTCTTGCAATGATGAAATGCCAACAATGGGACCATCAGGCTGGTCTACCTTGGATTATTGCTGAAGCTTGCCAGTGATGCACACACAAATAAAAATAATAAAGTAATTTTCATTTTAACTGCCACAGACTCACTCTCTTGCCAGGTGGTCCAGGTGGGCCAGCTTCTCCTGATGGACCTGGAGGTCCCTGAAAACAAGCAAGAAAACAGGAGATGCAAGATATTATTAAAAGTCAATAAAACAAATTCTATGAACAAATGAGTCAGTGTTCATATGAATTTTGATGAGCGCATCATGCCTCACTAAATCTCTCGTTATGTCTGCCAAAAGGACAATAACACAGAGAACACATTGACATTTAGGGAATATTCAACCCCAGGGTAGTCCACAAGAGTGACGCCAAACCCCAAAGTTGGACGAGGCGCTGCACTGCCTGAAATGATACATACTGTGCTCCCAGAGACTCTTTCATCCAATTATCTCTCAGTTAATTGCAAGCAATCAAACCAATTTTTTTCATCATTTGCATTGGTAAACATTTTGCAGTACTGAAAAGTGAAAGTAGAGTTATTCAGCTGTTTTATATGTTCAGCACACAGATACATGTAAATATGAATAACAGAGGAATACATATTTTCCTCTAAAAGAAAACCGAGCCATTATACAAGTTTATGTTTTAATTTACCTTCTCAACACTATTTTTCCATTGTAGCAAATTAGCATGCAAACAGAGTTAATAAACAAAGATTCAAATATGTAACATTCATGGAGTAAATAAAATATTTTGTGTTTTTCCTTGGCAATGAAAATGTTCATTTACATTCATAAATATTAATAAGTGTTGTGATTTGCTGCACTTTACACAAGGCCAGAACATTAGTGCTTGGCTTTTATTTCTAATCAGGCTTAATGAATCTGCAAAGCAGATAAGTCCAGTTACTGTACACCCAAGAGTACTGAGTAAATATCATGCATTAAAATGCTGCAGTGTAAATTATTTACTGACAACATATAATTACAGCTTTTACTGCAGGCAGACTTGTACAACATAAACATAAACAAGAGATATTCATACTCATACATATACAGTGACAAAGTAGCTGATTGTTAAGATAATTTGATTATATTACACACTTAAAAAGTGTCTCTCAAGTGAACCGTATACAGTAAATGAGATAAAGAGTGCAGAGATTATGCATTTTTGTAGGCCAACCTGGAAATTAACATCACTCTTGTTCCCTCCACAAAAAGCCATTGGATTTTGGATTAGTGCAGAAAATAAGCTCTGAGGCAAAAAAATTATGATACTTAAAGGTAGAATCAGTAGGATTTGTCCAAGCTCATTCCCAGGATGTCACATACCAACATTTTCAGTGTCAATCCCACAAAGTGACTTGTGTTTTGTTTGGTGCTGTTTAATATCTGTGACAACCACTGTAGTCTTGTTTAGCCACCACCTTTTCTAAGAAATGTAAAAGCTTCAAAATTCACAAGTGGGTGTTTACTGATGTATTATAGAACAAAACATGAAAATCCCTTAAGCTTTTGTTAATTACAGACCTTATTTCAAGCAAATAACAAAAAACCCTTTCAAAAACCCTGTTTACTTTGAGACGAGGGAACCGGAAGGACTAATATGCTAACTCATTTCAGGGTTTTAGGATTCATTCCTGCACCAATCAATCCTCATGCGGTCATTTGTTCAGTCTAAATACTGTGAAATGACAACAACTTACCGGCTGACCAGCCTCACCATCCTCTCCTTTCTCTCCTGGTTCTCCATCAGTGCCCTGTAAAAGAGAGGTGTGCTGGTTAGATAATGTCTGCCACAGAAAATAACCTGTATATCCTATACTATAACTACCATATTGTTCAATTTATCTAGGGGTAAATAGGGGGTAAATATCACTTTAAGATTTCATACTTACAGCAACACCTGGCTCTCCAGGGGGTCCAGGGTCTCCAGGGAATCCAACAGGACCCTTTAAAGGAGAGAAATGAGATGCATTAGTGTGGCAAAAGAAACCTAAGGCGCTGCTGCTGACACACAATTTCCCTGGATGCAGGTATTAAGGACATGGTTAGTAATTTAGACAGTGATTTAGTCCTGGTGTACCTGGTTACAACCATTGAAGGCAATTTGATGGACTTAATGATGATGTTGCAAATCCATGAGAGAAGGCCTCAGTGCATTCCATTACCATGCCGGCATAAAATATAATCTCTCGCAATAAAAAGGCTTTTTAGCTCTTGAATATGTTCTAGGATAAAATTGCCTGCCTCAAGGCACGTGGGGGACATTTCCTTTAAAGCAGTGCTTTTGAGCCTGTCAGACTGAGTGCTAGAAAACACTCTTTGCAGATTTTGAGAGTATCTGGCGGACTTACAGGGTTGCCCTTTGGACCGTCATCTCCAGGGGGTCCTTTGGCACCAGCAGGTCCAGCAGCTCCAGGGGGGCCGGCCTCTCCTTTCTCTCCTCTCTCGCCTTTAGGTCCCTATAGTGGTGGGGGAGGACATTCATTACATCAGAACCACAGGGGGCAGCACTTTTTAAAGGAGTCTAAACTGAATTGAATGAGGTCCAAAGTCTGACACACAGTCAGAGGCAGCAGAGAGGAATTGGATCCAAAGCTGATCTCAGGGTGCGGGACAGAGGACAACAACTCTAGATGGTCAACACTGTTGATGTGAAATGAGGCTAGAAAGTCTACATTTGTTTTCCACACCATGGGCTCTAACATATGATGTTATTGTGCCTCGACAGATGACACAAAGGGACAACTTACAGTAATCTCAAATGTGCAATGAGTAGCATTTCAAGAATCGATAAAATTGAGACCATGTTTTCTAGAAACATCTTAGTCCATAACAAGAATAAATATGTTGGACATGATTTTCATATCATGATTCATTTTTAATCTGCTTCATCACCTGTCATTGCAAGAAACTTTGATATTTCCAGCTCCTGTAGCTCTATTTGTGCTGATAGAATGGTGCACTCTTTTTGTTTTGTGTGAAAAACACTTTTGCTTTGTGGTGTGAAGAATTCAGCAGATTCTCTGAATTGTGATTTGGTGGCAAATCTGTTGATGACTGAATAAGAGACTGTCCTGTGTGTCCCCATTTGCTGAACTGCCTTTGGGCAGTCAGCATTTTCTGTTCAATCAGTGGAACCTTTTACCAAAAAAGAGCTGCAGTTATCTAGTTTGGTAACATGCACATCAGTGGTGTTTTTATCATTTATTGTATATTTATTGTGTGTATCATTAAATTCTATGCATGTTTCAGGTCTGTTTGTGCAATTATTGTGTGCCCCTTTTCAAATGGATAATGATGATAATGATAATTAGTTTTTAGCTATATTAAAAATTGACAGTCACTAATGTATAATGATATCTACATACTATATAGTGGCACTGATGAGTAATTATTGTTCCAATGACATCAAAACTAAATGTAACACTTTAATGTAAAAAGACTAAAAAATAAATGAAGGCCGTTGGGTTGGGCTGTGCTTATTATGGGGACTTAAGCTTCACACTGACCTTGGAAATGTCAGTGACATCAGCATGATGGGGAACTAGCAGGGGACATTATGAATGTTTGTAATCACACTCCTCTGCCACTCCCACTGGAGAAAGGCCATCTTTTCAATCTGCTGTTCTACCTCAATAATGATAAATGAGATAGCAGAGCTAATAGAGCCATCAATGATGTGTGTTTGGTAAGAGTTAAGAAAAAGCTAATTAAATTATGTTAAATCTCGGTCTGGCAATAACACAGGCAAGTTTATGGATATTGCAAAAATACAATCTTTAAAAATCTTTTAAAATTAAATCTGACATTTACAACATAATTAGAGCAATCTAAATAGGTAGTATTGAAGAAGACTTAAAAAACTTGTAATGTCCTTTACTATTGCCTCATTGTGGCTATAAAAACAGGGCAAATCACAGCTAAAAGCTATAGTCAGCAAAGCGGGTGTCTGTTGTTTTGATGCCGACTTGCTTCACGGGGGCTGCAATCATTGTTCTTTAGGGCAGAAGCACCAGGCATATCCTCCTGGTAATTATGTTTTAAGAGTCTGGGAAGAGACTCAATTTGGCAGGCCATGTGGACATGGGGTGCAAAGCAAAAGAGCCATGCTGAGCTGAACTACCAGTCTAAATGTGAGGAGCAATTACTTTCAGTGTGATGAATACACAGTGTCACTCTGAAGAAAAAAACTTATCGTTAGATTGGACTTTGTTATATATTTGCCTAAAGCTATCCATTAAGCAGCTGATTCACTGGGGGTAACCTACAAATATTATGCTGCTGATGTAGCTCATATTACCTGCTGTGCGGTCACAAGACTTAATCTGACCAACCTTAGTGAGTGGTTGTGTACATGAACATCATGTGCAGTAAAGTGAAGCTACTTTTTAAAATGTTTTCAAGTAAAGCCTTTCAAATAGTCATGCTATGACTGAGAAATAATATATAAAAAATGTGTTGATAAGAAAGATGTGTTGTACAGCACGTACAAACACTCACAAAGTGGCACATGCATACATAAGGACCTACAAACATAAGACATCTCTGCAATCCATATTTAGTTTGACAAATAAAACACAAACAGAGCTCACTTACCCCAGTTCCAGGCTCCCCAGGTGGTCCTGGGTTTCCGGCCTCACCTTGTTCACCCTGTGGTTAGATAAATGTCAGTGTCTAGACAGATAAACCCTCACCCACACACATGGAGAGCTTCCAAACTCAGTCTAACAGTCCAACATCCTAACACTTAGTGATGTTTTCAATACAAACAAAAGACAGACATTTAACTTAACTGAGTCTATAATTGTAGTTGAGACAAGGGTGTTAAAAAGTTACTGTATTCCAAGTGCCCTCTTAAAGTGTTGGTAGCCCTTCATGTTTCATATTCCAGAGTCATTTTAACAGCCGTGGTACAGCATTAAGTATTTATAGAGCAGCCGTCTGCCAAATGGCAGTAAAATGGACGAATCTTGTTGGAAGCGTTGTAAAATAGACATTAATAGTGTCAAAGCACTAACTCAGACAAAAAGCCTGGGTATATGAAATGAATAGTCTGCAGGTGGTAACAAAGCAGGGCAGCTGGATGGTCTAGAGGGGGCCTGCAGTATTTCAGTCCCAGTGCCCAACATCTCGCGAAGCAGACAGAACACTCTGGGAGATGTTCTGACTCTTACCTTCTCACCCACGGATCCCATGGGGCCCACTCCACCTGGAGGGCCTTGTGGACCCTGTAGAAGGAAATAAAGAAAGAAATGAGTTGTTATCCATCACCTTGGGAGAGGACGCCTGATGATATCCAGGCAGGCTAAAGATGCAGTTAACTTTATGTCACAATACAACACCGAACAGATCCTTTTTAATATATCAAGGTGGCTGCAGGTCATTATCATGTTCATTATACTAATGAAGGGCCCTAAAAGTGTTAAGTTCTGTTTAGGAAGATCTTAAACATTAATTTACTGAATATTGTAATGGGGATCTAAAATTGTCTACAATTCACTCCATTCACAAGAGTTGAATTAAAATGCCTCTGTTATCCCGTTACAGTCTTTTAGGTTTTTGCTAATAAACATCTTTGGACAATTGTTCTTTATAGAACCAGTTATTGTCATTTTGCCCTACTTATAATTTTGAACTGACTGATGTATTTACACAGACTACACAGACATATTACACCTATATTTTCACATTTAATGTAGTGTGAAGCAGTTTTACTGAACATTGGCCTTAAGCTTAATTAAACAATTAAATTAAAAAGTTTTTTTTTAAAGTCTCACATTTAAAGGTTAAGTGTGTAACATTCAGGAGGTTCTATTGAGCAGAAATAGAATTCAATATTAATATAAATGGTTTCATTAGTGCATAATCACCTGAAAATAAGGACTGTTGTGTTGTTTTTAGAATGAGCTGTTTTTATCTAAATAGACTGCAGGTCCTGTTCCACAGTCTGCCATGTTGAACCTGCGTGTTGCTACAGTAGCCCAGAAAGGAAAAACTAAATACCAGCTCCAGATACATGTTTTTGTGAGGTTTGTGGCCGCCATAGTTTCTCCCTTGCTTGGTTGGCAAGTTGGTTGCGATCTGCTATTTCATTGCTAGATGCCACTAAATCCTACACACTGGTCCTTTAACTTGCTGATCAGTGTTTCGTAGGCACCCTGATACATGCAGGTTGTATAATTTGTATAATGTGAATGCACATTGTTATCAATTAGCCATACGTACATCAGCTCCACTCGGACCCTGAGGACCTCTGGGACCAGGAGGACCAGGAGGACCCTACAGAAAGAAATATAGTGTTGTTAAAGTGTATCAAACTATTATGATAAATACTTACAAGAAGCAGATGTGTCTCTTACCATGGGGCCAACATCACCATTTTCTCCTTTCTCACCAGGTGGACCAGGAAGCCCCTGAAGATGACAAAAATGAATAAACAAATATATTATCGTAAAAGAAAATAATCATGTTACAAGCACAAGGTGCTGTTGCATGAATAAGCAATGGTGTTCTTAATGATTTAATTTTGTTTGTGCTGTTAACTGCATTCACAACAGCTGTTCCTGCTTGAGATTTAATTTGACATTTGATTTGACTGCTAGAATACTCTGTAGTGATGCACTGAAATATTAAATATATCTGAGGGCCAGAACATGCATAAATGAATCACTTGAATCCTCGTTTTAACTGCAGTCTAGTCCTATTATCTGTGTAATGAAATATTCAATGAATATATGCTGAGCAAGGTCAAGAACAAGTCTACTACGAGAGGAAACAGAGCCCTTGAAAAAACAGTCAATCCTGTGCAGACAAACTGAAGAGAGCACTAACAGAATCAAAAGTAACGCAAGTCAGTGATGGCAGAAGTCATTTCAATTCTTTATGCAAATCTTTCAACAGCTCTTAAAATGAGGTCCGAGATATGGTAGTAAAAAAGAATTGAAACGTGCATATGCAATGTATTAAAGCACCCAATTCAGCTATACTCTCTGAAATAGTTGCTGGTGGTGAAAAACTCAACGATGTATATCTACAGAGTGTGAGCAAACCAGGGCTTAAAACCTCCTTATAAATAGTTGAAGGTGAGATGATTTTATTCCATAAACCTGTCCTTGGCTCCACAAACATCTAAGACAATTCTCCTTTTCTGTTTGCTATCCCTTTTGTAGTCGGTGACTTGTTCATCTCCACTCAGAGGTGAACACATAGATCCAGCTCACTCAAGCATGTTAAATGAGCAGCGTGGTCAAGACCTCATATGTGCATTTGATCCCTGACATTTCTACGGGTAATTGCTGTGATTAAATTGCTGTACCCGGCTTTGCCTTTTGTGTGTGTGTGTCTATTCTTGATTCAGAGGCAGTTTGTCATCAATGTGAGATTTCCAAGGGAGGAGATCAAAGAATTACTTCTGCTACATGTGCTTACACCAACCTCAAATACTCACAACCAGGGCCAAGGAAAAAAAGCTCTTTGCTGACTGTTGTCAGTTTGTGTATGTGTGCATTGCCCTACATCTAAGCCTGTGTGTTCATGCCCCTGTTTGCAAGTATTTTCCGTGGGTGCTAAAAAGTGTGTGTATCTGCATGCTGATTCCTGCCGTGCTGAGAAATCTCATCTGTGAAAAGGTCTCCTCTAGTCTAAGATCGTTAGCGGTGCTGCTAATTATGCAGCATGGTAAATGTGCTCAATGAGGAACTGACTATCGGAGCAGGTCAGTCCACGCAATTAATGGAATCGCAACGGGAAGTGAATTACTCCCAATTAAAAGTCCATTGAATACAATCCTGCAGAGATGGGATAGTACCTTGCAACGATGAGCAGTAGTCTATGTAATTTCATCAAGACAGTGCCCCCAATCTCTGCAGTAAACTCCTAACGTGTTTAGCTTAAGAGGCTGACTACTAATAAAACAGATAATTACTAACAAATGGGCTACTACTGAGGTGAAGGTCCTACCTCGTTAGATTATTATCACGGTGATACAAAACATCATTAAGCCTAGTTGTAGCGCAGATTGGTTTATGTGCGTATTTTTTGCATCAAGCTGATCTGTCTTTTAAATTACTCTAATATTTTCAGTCTGGCTGAAACTATGCCATTGGACAGGTGGTAGGGATGCACTTGAATCCAAATCCATTATTCAGAAAAGCACAAATAATGCTATGTTACAAATACTCTGTAAACTATCTATAGGTGGACTATGCAAATACAATGACACCAGATTTTTTCTTTTTTTCAAAAATTCATTTCCAAAATGTAATGCAGTTACATTAGGAGAATTACTTTTACTTTTATTGAAATACATTTTTTAATGCAGTTCTTAATTTCAATATTATAATATTATACAATATTTATCATATTAATATATACATTAATAATATTATAGTACTGTGAACTGCCCTAAGATTAACACATCAAGGAACCTGAATGCAACATCCTCACAATTTATGATTTTCCCCTTCAACTGAACGGAACTGAATGGATATTTTTTTATATCTATACTGTGAAGAGTTTATATTTCCAATGCAAAACAAAATCTTTCAGTTTATAAAAGATTTTTGTCAGGCTCTTTTTGCTCAGTGTTCCCTAGTTAAATGGGGTTGGTTGTGGGGTTCTGTTCATAAAAAAATGAATTTTAAGTTAATTAAAAATAAAAACTAAAGGGGAGAGAAAGAGAGAGATCAAAAGTAGTGTGACAATGTGGAAATATATTTCATAATCAGTGTCAATATTATATCAACTTGATCTTTGAAGGTACAACAACCGCAATATCAATGAATATAAAGTTAGAAAAAAGAACATTTGCAAAATTTAATGGGACTTCTGGTATAAACCACGGCCACTTCTGGTCTTCTATCCAAATAAAGAGACAGATGGTTGTACAGATACAGATAATGACATCTCTGTGTACTTCCAATGGGCAGAGTCTACTTCACACACACCCATAAACACCTATGAATAACACAAAACATTTCATATCGAAAAGAAAAATGCAGTGATGATCATAATGCCTTTTCTAAAGCATTAAAACACACTGATAAGCCTTATTGGTCTGAGAATAGAGTCTTTACTGGCCTTACTTAACCCAGGTGAGGGTGACGGTGGAAAGATGCTGTCAGCGAGTGAAGGTAAGCGGTGTAATTATCGCAGGTCAAACACTCAGTCAACAAACAATACACACCACAGATCCAATTAAAGCAGAGTATACTACGTAGGCAACTGTGTAAGCGCGCAAGTTTGTGTGCCTGCCCTTGTTTGCACTGTAGACTGGTGTGGGATGAATGTCACATAGAGTCATAGCCCCATGTAGTTTAGAGAGGTAATGATTCTTATGTATGTCATCACCTGACACTGCTTCTGCTATTACAGGCAGAATGAGTGAATAAATTAATGAAACAATAAAATTGAGGTCACTTTATTGCACACTTCTAGTCCATGGTGATGCAATAAAAGAGATATGTAAGATAATACATAGTTATTAAACAGATATTCGAGAATATTAATATAGAGGGAGTGGTTATACCTTCTCAGTAGGTCTAAAATAAATAATAAAAAGATGAATTCCTAAGTCTTTTATTTTCAGTTTGCAGTCCACTGTATGAAACTAATAACATTTTGCTTCTTCCCACCCCTTTTTAATTAGAGTATGGTATTAGTAAAGCAGTTAATTGAACAGCCCTAAAACCTCTCTTATGCCTTCAGAAAAACAAGATTATATAATGTTACTTAAAGGAGAAATGTGTAAGACCCTAGAGTTCAAAAATAAAGTCCTGCAGTCCAACCAGTGAACTGGAGCCATAAAAGATATATTAAATAGGTTGAATCCCTAAATGATCAATGGTTGAAGTGAGTTGTTTCCCCCTGCACTCTCCTCCACAGACTCCAAGCTCTGGCAGTTTACCTGCAAGTTGCATGGACGTTGAACACAAGACAAGCACATTATATTTTGACAATGATAAGCGATGACGAGTCCTACAGTGCAAATTGATGAGCTGTTTATAACTGTCAATTGTCTGTCAATGTAAAGCTAAGTCTGTTATTCTGAAAACAAAAGCCAGCAGCTCAGAAAATACTGCCTGCCAGACTCCATTAACAAATGGCTCAATTTAACTGTTATAAACATCTACTCGTTCTAAAAGATTATTAATGATTTCTCACAACTCATAAACAGACATTTACTTATTCTGCAAACATTCAGTATTCATTTTAACTCTAATGAATGTCAAATGGGCAAACAAAAACAGTTATTCTGATCCAGAATGGAAATTTTGAAGGAGAACTGTAGTGTTGTTGTCAGAGAAGGAGGTATTTCAACTTAGCATGTTTCCTTAATCTCTGATGACATATCACTGTCATTTTATGATTTAGTACAGTAAATATATTACATATTTTTTTTCCTTTAAGAGTCTAAAACACGTCATGTGTCATGCAAAGCACAAGCCAAATACGTGACATGGAACTGACAGGACCAGACAGAATATGAACCCAATTTAAAGAATATAAAACAAATATAATGTAATATTCTGGATTTAGGAATCTACTCTGTGCTATGTCAAGAGATTTCTCACCTGAGGAGCTAATCTCTCCAGTCATACATAGCTCATTAGGAAATGTCTTTTTAACATATTCTTTATGAAGCCAGGACCGTGGCTTACACAGGACTTACTTTATACCACAATGATGAGTTTCTCCTAATCTGACGTGACAGCTACAAGACTTCAGAAGAAGAAATGTTATCACCTGACATGTGAAACTGTCAAGGTACAGTGGCTGTATTTGGAGGCAAGTCTAAATCCTGGGTGGGACAGTTGGTGTGTAATGTGAATAGACAAGGTTGTGGAGGCCATACTGGCCTTTTGCTCTGGTTTCTATTTGTCCATTGTACTAACCTGCAGACCAATGGGACCAGGGGGTCCAGGGAAACCTCTGGAACCTTCATCTCCCTTCTGGCCAAACATACCCTGCTGACCTCTGGGACCAGGCTCTCCATCAGCTCCCTGAGAAAAAAAAAGCACACACATTTCCACTGTTTGTTTTTTTGTTTGTTTATTGGGATCTGCTACTGCTACAACAGTTCCTGGGCTCCGTATTGACATTAAAATGCATTTAGTCAACAATGTTTGCACTTCATACAGTAAACAATAAAGCCACAACATTAATATTGCAACCACCAACAGAAATAAAACAAAACTATACATATACAGTGGATGATTATTATAACTGAGATGTTTTGGTTTTCTTTATTACTCATGCAGATAACCATAGAATTGACATTTGTATATTTGTTACATGAATATAAAGTAATAGACAGCTTCGCTTTTTTGCAACGTATTGGCAATAATGGTGTTGCAAACAATGGTCATTATTATGGTCACTGAAATGTTCATATTAATGTGTGTATTGTTTACTGAGGAAGGCAGAAAGCTTTTCAACTATTATTTTGCACAACAATGTTTGGTATTGCAAATCTTTATGAGGCTCTGGCTCATTAAAAATCAAGTGTTTTCAAAGACTTGCATATTAAAACTCTGCATTGCCTACTATTCAGTAATACTATAGGCTTATCTAGCTTGCATGCAACTTTCTGTCTGTCTGTCTGTCTGTTTGGTTTGAGATACTACAGCACATCACACATCACATGTGGACCATTTGATAAGTTTCATTCATGCCCTTTAGGACAGTTGTACTCACAGCAGGACCTGGGGCACCTATGGGGCCTTGGAGACCAGCTGGACCAGGAGGACCCTGGACACAAACAAGAAAAAGTTGTTACCAAAACATCCCATTAAAGCACTCATGTATTATTTCGTAAAAGTAAAAAACAGTTCAGTCTTATTGTGACAACGGTGTAGGTCTGTAGGATCTAGTCTCTTAAGAAAATGTGCATCATGAATGTGCATTTAAGGAATAAATGGGAATTATGTCCCATTACACACCTGTTCTCCCTTGTCGGCTTTGCTTCCTTTCTGACCAGGCTCTCCAACCTCTCCCTGGAACAGAGAAAAACACACACAAACAGTGAAACAGCATCTTCTCTAAATGTTAAAAGCTCATGAAAAATCATTGTAAATCATCAGCTCAACACAAACAACCGTTATCTGCAGCTATAATCTTGACACAGCTCTGTGTGGAGGCACAAATAGGGAGATATAAGTTTGTTACTGTGCAGTTCACTGCATATCAAACCTCTGCAGTGACATATGTTTGGCAGCTCAATAGAATGCCTGATAGTAACCTTAAGGGGCATAATGATTGCAGGAGATGAAATGAGCAACAGTATTTCACTTTTACTTCTCCTCTAATTGCGTTTACTGGCACATTTGGTTATGAAGATAGATAGGCATCAGTGAGGAGAAGAGAGAGACATATTTTCCATGCAGATGGCCGAATTGGGAACATGGGGATGAAGATTGATTGGCAATCTGGTTCAGTCTCAAAACGTATCCCAGTTTGGGAATGGAGAAGGAGTTGTAACTGGGCCAATAGGGTGGGACGAGACGGGCGGTGGTGAGTGTGGTTGACTGACCTTGTCACCGTCCTCTCCAGGTGGACCTTGAGGTCCAGCAGGTCCGGGCAGACCAACAGGACCCTGGACACCATCACGACCAGCAGGACCTTGAGGCCCTTTCTCGCCCTAGAAGAACAAAGACATTTGTTTTAATTATATTTTGAAAAGTAAAAACTGAGGAAGGTAGAACTGAAGGTCAAAGGAAGAAAAACAATGAAAATGTTTCGGTATTAGAAAGATTTCATGTTGAACACTGTAGGAAACAGGTTCTTTCACCTTTTCCAGTCAAATTCAAGCACTTTTCAAGCATTTTCAAGGTGCAATTTGATGCTTTTTTGTAATTTCTATACAAACTGCATATATGTTCTTCATTACATTAAATCATGTTATTAAGCTAAATTACATAGCTTTGTTAAACACTCGATTCTGATTGGTCATTTACAGCATTGTAAGGTCTGTTATTTCTGTATTGCGGACTGTTGCTATACAATGTGCCTTTTTTTTGTTTTGTTTTTTGTAAGTAACAATGTAATAAGTGGGATAACGTAAAATGAGCAGGTCATTATTGCAAAATAAACCCTGACAGGGTGATGCAGGACCCAAACGCAAAGCAGAGGGGTCTTGAAACATCCTGAACAATGACCTGCTCATTGTACTTTATCCCTTACATAAACAACCAAAACTATATTTTACATTTTACAGAAGGGTGACAAATTAAAGGAAAGGATGAAAAAGTTTCATATTTAAAAATGTGTCACCTGTCTGTAAGTAGACTTGGCATCCTATATAACCTGGCTGAACCAATATAAAACAATTACTAGACAATTACTTCATTTTCAATAAAATCTTTACAGCTTTACTACTTGTATTACCCAATGATGGCCGATACCAGAATGTGAATTGTAGACTAACCTAAAAAACTAAAATAATGTAGCAGGATGCACCTAAATTGTTATATTGTCTGCTGGCCACAATCCACACAGAGGTGAAACTAAAATACCCACAGTGTGGTCGGTGAGTGATTGTGCAGATATTTCATAGATAAGAGATGATGACAGGACAAACAGTGGGTAAATGAAGGTGAATCTCTAGTTGACATTTTCAAACTATCTGTTAAGCATAGCCAAACTTAGTTGCTAGTCGGCTAGCTATGCATTGGTCTAATGACTTTACAGGAGGCTACTCGACTAATTTTGTGTGAAAGCCAAAAGCAATTATCTAAAAAGAAAACTATTGAGTGAGATAGCTATTTATAAAAAAAAAAAAGTAATTAAAATGTAAAGGACTTCTATCCAAAATCCAAAACCTTGAAAACACCACGATAAAATTCAAGTATTTTCAGGGCTTTCCAGCATCTGAGAGAATCACGACAAAAGAAGAAAGTACTTACAGGTGCTCCCTTCTCTCCAGCAGGACCTGGGGGACCTTGGGGGCCAGGTCTACCAGACAGACCAATTGGACCAGCTGCACCAGCAGGTCCTCTTTCACCAGGAGAACCCTGTGAGTGTGAGAAAGACAGAGACATAATGAGTGAAAAAATAAAGATAAAAGTCATGTTTTGTTTATTCTGGGAAGAAGGACACATTCAGTGATTTTGTCAGCCTGTCCATATATATAACCTGAGTATGCTGAACAGTGACCACTGCCATTAAGACAAGACCCAACTGAGTTGCACTGCTAATAGATCAACACACACACACAAACCTGATTTAACTGACAAAATGAAGCAACCCTAAGTAGCAGGTGTCTTTTAAGTTCTAATAAAGCAGTTCTTCTTCTTGAAAGCTGCTGGCATTATCTGCTGTCAGAGAGCTGACGTCATGGAGGCTCTCTAAGCTCTGAGCATCTCACTCTTGTTGCTGAAAATGCATTTCTGAATGAAAGAGGGTGCTGCCATTTATCAGTACTCAGATACAGGAACTCAGTGTTCACTGAAATCCATAAAACATGATGGTGAATGACACTCAGCATTTTTTTTTATCTCTGCTGCACTGAATTAACTGACTTTGTACCTGCATACACATTAAATTCATGTTTCCAGTAATACATGGGCTAAGCAGAATACTGTCATTACTAGGGGTGTCACATTCCCCAGATCCACCACTTGATTTCAGTTTTTTAGGTCACAATTCAGTTCAATATTCAATTTAAACATTTTCTTAAACACTGTCAGTCTAACACTTGAAGTCTTGATTTGTATAGATCAACAGATGGTTGGTTTTAAGCCCTGACAACTGTCATTTATATTTTCAAATTCTTCTTTAAAAAGATAGAAAGATAATATGGTATCAAGTGTGATATAATGGCTGGTAAACTACACTGTGTCGTCTTTGGAGTGTTTTTCTTTTGACATGCACTGGACGTTGTGGGGAGAAAAAAAAAATACTGGGAGAATCTCTGATTCTGCCTTTTGATTAATGAAATTGTAGCTCATATCAATCATTTTTTAATGTAATATTCAACTTGTGAAATTGTCAATATGGAGCCAAAATACAAATTAAGATTACTTTATGTTGTGTGAAATCATGTGAAGGCTTTGTGTATTGTCTTTTATTTACAGAAGGGTTAATCTCACTGCTACTATTAAAACAGCTTGAGTTGTAGTGTCCCATGATAAATCTTGGAGGTTTCCCTATCCTGCTTTTTGGATCTTTGGATGAGACACAAACATATGTAACTAGTTTTAATCTAACACATCAGGCTTCCAGGATCAAAATGCGCAATGTTTGAAATTCTGTTTCTGTAGGGGATCTGAAAGGTAAGCAGCATTTCCATTCAATTTTTCTGTGTCTTAACCTCCCTTATAAATCACGTTTAAAAGTTTATTTGCTGACTTAAACTTTCCGTGTCATGTCATTGGTGTATGGGCTCAAGTAATATTATCATGATTCACCAGAGGATTTTGTTATTTACCCCTTTTGTCAGAATAAACAGAATAAATTGCCTCCAAAGATATCCTGGTCTGGTCCTCTTCATCATAACACTGTGCACATAACACTAAACACCACTGGCTACAAATGCACTTATGGAGGAGAGTAAGGGAGGCAAGGACTATGATAAACCCTATAGTCCCACATCTTGAACAGTGAAATTTTAACACCCAAACTTTTTCTAATTTCTAAGGCTAAGACAGAGTTTGGACATATAGTCTACAATATATTCTATCTTATGTTCTATTCTATGTTGTTTTGAGTAGGAAGTTAGGAATGTATTCATTTCCCAGGGCTGTAATTTCAATGGTGGAGCCACTGCATGATTCTTAACATGTTCAATCAATATGTTAATGTTTACACAAGTGCTGAACTCTAGACTATAAAATCTCCTAAGCAGATCAATATATTCAAGAGAAAATGGAGTAAATATATGCAAACGATGTGGAAACCTCACTTTTTATTGCAGTCAGTAATATATAACATTTGCAACTTCAATAACAGACAATTCATGTAAATGTCTAGAGACAATACTAAGGGCCTGTTAAATGATTTCAAATATTTTTCCTCAGAAATGTTTCATTTTTTACCAGCTGATACTTTGTGATTTTATTGCTTTCATACATAAGGGGGTTCAAGTTGAAAAATGAAAAACGTCAAACTCATGATTAGAAAGAAGGAAAAAACTCTATTGTGACAGCAGTAGGCCATTACATCATGTTAACCTTACCACTGAGTCTTACAAAGACGCTCTAGAGTCTCTGTGACAACCTGAGAAGAATGTTAGAGGAACACGCGGGCGTTAAGTGCCGGGATGCAACCTTTGGGACAGATGAGGGATGTGTGGGAGCAACGCCTGGGATGACTAGACACTGTGACTCACCATATGGATGCTCTCCTGGCTGTGTGGATTGGTTGTTTGTGTGTTTGTTTGTGTCTGCCTCTGTGTGCCAGGAGGAAATGGAGCAAACAGTCTTGATACCCAGCTACTCTAGCGCATGATCGCTCCTGTGACAAATCGCCGTGTGCAGTGGGTCGAGATGAAATTTGGAGATGCTGTCATTGGAAAATTAATATATAAAACACTGATGACGTGACTATGATGTCTTAATGAGTTTATACGTATGACATGACATGTACTTTTGAATTAGCTTTCTGTGTTTGTTTTTCTCTCATGTCTGCCTTTAATGTCACTGTGACTGCAACTCTTTTTATTTACCTTCACCACTTCTAACTCCTAAAACCTAGGCTTTCCTTGAGGGATACACTTAAATCCAAACATGTAATTCAGGGATCCACAAATAATGCACTGGAAACATATTTCCTCAATCCGAAGTTACAGATTGTTATTAGGAAAGAGTCAGCTCCATGATTAAGAAAGATAATGCACCAAGAATATTCGCTTCAAATGAAGGATGTTTCTATATATACCTGTATATCTTTACAGTAGAGATTCTATTTCCAATACAAAACAGAATCTTTTGATATTAAATCATGTGCTTTGAATTCACAACAAATGCATTGCCAATGAATATTACGTTTGAAAATAAAACGTTTTCCCTGATTTAACAACCTCCATCAGTCAGTCATGTTGTTGCCATCAAAACCTAAAATCTGTTCTCCTCTCTGCCACTTTCAGCTGTCATTTCAGCACAGAATTGTTGCAACCATCCTCCACCCCATTCACCTCCAGTTCTTCTAATCCAGTGCCCAGGTTGAGCTCATCAGCTCCTCATCACATCCTGATCTTCAGCCATTTCCTCACCACCACCAGTGTCTATACTCCATCTGTGCTTTCCTTTACCAATCACAGCTTTACTACCCCTTTATACATGATGACATCACAATGGAGTCTAATCGCCCAAGACTTTTCATATTTCTCATCTCGACCGTGTACATGTCAATTAAATATATTTCATACACTCAGAATGAAGGCTCTACTGATTGAAGTGACATCTCTGTGTACTTCTACTCTCCTTTATCTTTTTGTGATGTCCTTGAGCAAGGCACTTCACCTTGCTGCTACAGTGGAAGTACACTGGACATCACTAGAATGTGTGAGTGTGTATAAACTCTTGAATGTGCAGCACTACAAAGCTGAAAAACAGGATGCTGCTCACCCAACCTTACCTGGGGCAATAAAACTTAAAACAAATAAATAAATGTTAACTGTTTCTCATAAGTTTGAAAGTGTTGCCTAAAACTTCCTGCCTCCCTGGTGGGGATGTAAAAAAGGAAGGCAAGTATAAATATTGCTGAGCAGTTAGCCAAGGTAAATTGAAGCCATTTTTAAAGCTTTTCCTGTTCAAATGATGTAAACTGCACTCTGGTGCTCAGCATATGTGGGCCTCACTAAAACATGAAATATACTGTACAAGCTGCTGTGCTAATCAATAATACAAATCAAATATAAAATGGCTCAAAAAATCTAATACAGAGTGGAAAGAAGTAATTTTTCACCCAATGGTACTTTGATTTCAGGTAACATTGTACTTACAACAGGACCGGGTGGACCCTGGGGCCCCTCTCCTCCCTTCAGACCTGCTGGACCCTAGAGGAAAATAAGGAAAAACACATGAGGACTTCCTTGACATAGCTGTTAAACTATGTGTAACTTTAAATCATCCTATGATTTGCTCTACAGCCCTGCATTTCAACACCTCCATCATCAGGTGCCAATCCAGCCAGGACTGTCTGCCTTTGTTTACTGATTTGTCACTTCTGCCACACACCTGTAGAATTGTGCTTTGAGTGCATTTAACCTTGGAGCACCGCTCCAAGAAATATCATTGCTATTGACATTTTCATCCTGGTAGACCACCATCATGAATCCAAGGCAGAAAAACAGTAGGTGAGAAAAAGTACACAGAATTGCATGTGCATGTGGGTGTTGTTCTGCACATGCAAGCTTGTGGGTTTCATTTTTGCACATGCAGAGATGTGTATAATATGTTGTATGCAGGTGTGATTTCTTGTATGTTTGTCACTGCCCAGAATGTGCGTGTGTGTAGCTCCCTAGTGGGCTACAAAGAGCACATGGCAGTGTGGGTAATGAGTCTCTGCTGGCTCTGGCTGTGTGCTGGAGTAAATTACAATGGCAGAAAACAATCAGCGGTGCTGCTGGCCTGCAGAGTCTGACTGACCTTGAGGATGCAGGCAGCAAAACACTTCCTCTCCCCACAGTATATCCATTCCCAGCCACCGCAGTTTAATTGCCAACATTTCCCACTTAATAATTTATTGAGTAAATAATGCATATAGAGACAAACAAATAACTTTTCTGCCCCCCCCCCCCCCCCCAAAAAAAATGCTGGCACAGAAATATGAAAAACAATTGCAAGTCCTTGAGTTAAACCAGGAGAGGATCTCACAAATGGATCCCTAACCAACAATTCCCTCCTTCTATAATAGATGCCCATGATGCATTGCGGCGGTTAAAACAGTGGTGTCAGTGTCGGCGGAGCGATGCAAAGGCATGCCTGTTCATTTGTAAGATGTCGCTTTGGATTTCCTCTGCACCGGATTGATTGCTAGGAGTGAATTCCAGGGCTGGTGTCTCTAATGAAGTGAATAGCTCTAGATAGATGCTGGTCCATTTGTTATGTAACAATGTTCTGTCACTTTCTACTAGCAAACACATGTACAGGGAAGCTATGATGAATAGGTGCAGGTGGAGAGGAGCTCTTACCGTGGCACCAGGTAGACCTCTTTCTCCAGGGAAGCCTCGAAGACCAGGGGGACCATCTTTGCCAGGGGATCCCTGCGGTCCAGGGTCTCCCTATACACACAATTGTTTGTTAGAATTAGTGTGGTTCATAATATTTTTATTGATGCAACAGTGTAATATTCTAATGGACATTTTCCAAATAATTTATTTCTGACCATGCTTTGTTCCATGAGTGATTCTAGTTAAAGTGCATGAAAAAATGTTTATTGATGAGCAACAGGAAACTATTTTTTTTTTCTGCTACAGGATCAAAAACCAACCTCACAAAGCCAGACTATATCTCACAAGCACAGTTTTCACTACAAGGTTCAAGTCGGGAAAGCACCATTCAAGAACTCATCAAACTATAGAAAGTGTACAGATGATGAGATATCCGATGAGCAACTGTTTAATCTCTGTGTTAGAATGTAGAAAATGAAGCATGATGCTGCATGGCCTCAGATTTATTGAGATTTTGGTTGGACTGGTCGAGAAATCTGACAGTGTTTCTGAAACAGCTGTTGTGTATTCCAGTTTAAAAATTAGAGGCAAAGATTAATAACAGCCCAACAAGTGGTGCATTCGTCCAATCAGGTGTAAGAAGGCTGTCTGAAGGAGAGAACATTCATCTACTCTGCTCTCTACCTGAAACGATGTCTATCCAAGCAAAATGCCAACTGAGCCTTGATAAACAAGACTACCAACGTAAAGTTCCAATATTAAAATCAAAGTGCTATCCTAGTCCCTCAAGCAGCTTAGTGCACAATTAATGTATCCACATGTCAGTCAGCTATATGCCTTCAATACACAGGAAACTGGTGTATGATGTGCTGTAAGAACCCTTTCATATGAGACTGCTGTCACAGATGAATCACTGGTCTCCATTTACAGAAATTCAAGAAGCCATTACTGTTACACACAAATTACACAGGATTACTTTATGTTGAAAAATACAAAATAAGTGCAAGTTTCAGTTTAGCCTCTCTCCTTATACTTTGTCAGTCTGAAAGGGCCTTTAGTTTTCAGTCATTGCTACAGCAGCAACTCATAGTGTCACAGATTCAGTCTATGCACCAACAAACTGAGAGCTTGGAACTTAACTATTTTAGATGACTTTCTTTTTTTTTTTATTTAAAATTGAGTTATCTTTACACACAACTTGTTTTAACTTAATGTAACTTTATTGCTTGTGAAGTGTTGAATTGGAGTTGGCATGATGTCAATAGCAGTTTGAGGATGCAAAACACACTACAGCTAAATCTTGTATTTAAAAACTGCACTGAGGCAGAATCCTGTAAATCGTAACTTTAGCGATGGCCATCCTACTTAGAGATGCTTAACATCCTCCCCCTCTGCGCCTCCTGGTGAAATGTGTACACACAGTTATATTTCTGCATTTATGCATTAAAATAATACAGCTTGCAGCTAAGCAAGGGGGAACTCTAAATTCCTAAAAAAAAAAGTGAATACAGATTGAAAAGCACATAACAAGCAAATCTAGTATACTAATGGCTTTATGCATCCCACCAGGAATAGAAGTGTACTTGTTTTGTATCCGACATCCATCTTAATGGGCCATTAGCTGCAATTATTTTGAACCATGTATGTTTTCTGTGTATTCATTAGCACTGTAACCACACAGTCAATACATGAGCCTCAACACTAAACAAAACCAGTGCACTGCTGCTTTCACATAATCAGCCAAGGCCTCAAATACAAATATTTCAGTCCTATAAACTCAATGTAATTTGGAGATAGATTTTTTGTTGAAATGACTACAAAGGCTAAAAGTTCAAATATCTCAAAAAACTCCAATTGACACCAAAACCATGTGGACAAAGATCTTTTCTGACCTTAATGAGCAGACAACACACTTGCTACAAGGGAGAACAATAAAAATGTTCAAACAAAACTGTTTAGTTTCTGCAGCTATTGAGAGAGTGCCCCCCTTCCCTTCCCCTTTAACTCAAACAATGAACTAATTTCTAAAAGTTCCTTTGTGTTCTATCTATAAGAAAAGAATAGTGACAATAGTTACAGGGCAACTCCATTTAGTTCCTGGTTGATTTTGTACACCACATCTCTAAAACAAGGACATTTGACTTCAGAAAAAGTTACTTCTGGCTTCATTCTCTTTTCTTTTGTATTGGCAGGCTGACTTTATCTGCAAAAAAGGAGGCACAGAAGAGTGGGCTTGAGAGGTATAAGAGGATTTGGGCTCTGCTGCCAAGACCTCCACAAAGTGTCCCTGGCATACTGATGCACAGGCCTGAGAGGAGTGGGTGGAAAGTGGGGCTGTGAGTAGCGGAGGTTTGGAGTTAGCCGACGGACTTGATTAAACTGTCTGCTCGGGGAAGACAGGGAGAAAATGAAAGCAGAAGACATGGGGGGTTTGAGGGAGAGAGAGTGGGGGGCAGGGGATGCTGAGTGGTCCTGGGAGTCAGGGGGTTGGTGCGGAGCAGCCCATACTTCTACAAAATGGCTACTGTCTGGTCCTAATGGGCACTCAATTGCCGGCAAGGAAAGGGCCAGGGAGGGAATGTAGCTCTCCGCTCCCCAAATCTACCTACTGTATCTTCAGCAGTCACTTGCCAGTGTCTTCTGCAGCACAGAGAGTAATGGTGAGATTTTGGCTTTTGCTGCAGTGTATTTCTGGGTGAATTTATTGCTATAGATTTATTTCTGCTTTTTCTCAGTTTTAGTTAAGCAATTCAGTAGTCTATTGAGCTTTGCATGCCCTCCAGTAATATAACTGCTTGTGAATGCTCCAGCTCAATCTGCAAAATCAAATCATGTACGATAATTGCAACTGCGTAAGTTCAATTTGCAGCCCACCTCTATACTGTTGATCTCTTTATCAACTCCCTGGCTTCCTCTCTTCAGTGTAACTAACACAAATCTAATGCAGTCCAAAGCAGAGCCCACGCCTTTGAATAGATTACTATGTGTATCAGTCTCGCACCACAAGAAGAAAAGGGGAGCAATGCAGCCATTTCTTGGATGTTGTGCTACTATAGAAAAAAATACAATAATTTATTTGACAAGAATAATTGTTAGGAATTTTCTATATACTTGTTTATTTCTCCCCTTCAGTACAATATAACGGACACATACCTTTGCTCCCTCCTTGCCAGCAGCACCTGGAAGACCCTGCTCTCCGGGTGGGCCGGGGGGTCCAGGGTGGCCTCTCTCACCTACAGGACCAGTCTCTCCAGTTGGTCCCTAAGATGTCATCACACAGTTGGATATTATTTGCAATTCAACATAGCAATAATACAATTTGGCCAATACAGTTATAAAAATCATGTAACCCATGGGTTGTGTTGTTTCATACCAATTTAAACTACTCCTTCATATAAAATTGAAATAAAGTGTTGGGAAAATATGTTAATATCTTACTAATGGAAGTAAATTTTCATAAATATTTTGCTTTCTTTCAGAACTTGAACGTGGAAGTGGCCATATAAGATGACAATACCATCAGTGGCCCCAAATCAATGAGTTTGAGATCCCTGGCCTATTTCATTGATAATTCACACCAACACTTCAGAGCCTACAAGTCAGTAGGTGTTCAAAGTCTACATTTCTATTCCCAAAATGAGAACAGATCTACAACAGATTTACCACATTTTGTTTAAAGGCTCAGGAATATCCACCTGCACCATTATCATTTAGTTACCTACAGCATTTATTTTTCATATAGATGCTTATCGCTGATGATGGTGGTCCACAATACTACTGAAAGACTATTGGGTTTACATGTACATATATTTGTAATCTTAGCTTTGACCTGACCAGCTGTCACAAAAAAGACAACAAAAAATAGCATTTATTGGGGGGATTACAATGCCCTCAAGTAGTCACATTCAAAAAACATATTCTTAAATAACACGTTTATTCTCTAACAGTAGATTTCTCTTACCTGGGGCCCGACAACACCTCCTGGGCCGGGTGGACCAGTTTTTCCTTGGAAACCCTGAAAAGGATTACAGAGCCTTGTTTATATGGTTTAAAATAACAAGGAAAACACAAGCTTATCTATTAAAACCCAAGAAATGAAACCATTGTGATTCCACTTGAATTTGTTTCAGCTGATAAGCAGGGATTTAGGTTTTCGCTTGGCTTTTCCTTGATGTAAGAACAAGGGGTTTTCAGGTTATATGCACAATCGAGGATAGAATCAATTACATTACAGAGCTGGCTAGTAAATAACTGTACGCAAACACACAAGTACAAGTCTGTTGTCATATTGTATGCATTGTTCTCTACATTAAGTAGATGTTAAGATTATGTGATAAGATTTTGGATAAGGCTTTTAGCCTTTACTGACAGTCAAAAGTAGGTACAAACAGCGGATAGAGAGAGGAAGGGGACATGCAACTAAGGTTATGTGGCTGGAATATAATCAGGCTATCAGGCCCATTCATTAATATACCTGACCAGAGAAAACAAACATCTTTCTTAAAAGTATTTAAGAGACCATTATGACCATTTCATGTTATTTTTCATGACTAGTATCATGCTTAGAAATGCTCTCAGAGATTCGGCTGCTGTGATTAAGATGTACAAAGCACCCAGGCAACAGAGGGATGCAGATGAAGATAACAAATTAAGGAGTATACCTGGTAGCAGAGATACATGGCTATTCAGATGCTAACAAATTAGCATTGCAAATAAGCCACACTAAAACTAAATTAATTACTCTCTGGGACATATAGAGTGTTTTTGCTCATTTTATAGACCCTGAAAACATGATTTGTTAAAGGCACTATAAGTGATTGAGGGTTGGTGGCTCAGCTTGATTTACCAATCCAATAATTTGTAATTATTTAATGTGATCCAGAAATATCTAGATAGTACTTGATATGTAACCAAGTTTTCATTAACACAAATTTCAACTAAAGTTTGAACAGTTTTGGTTATTTCAATATTTTGGTTATTGTTTCTGTATTTATTCCCATTTTTGACCTTGCTTTTGGTGATATCAGAACATGTGATATTTTATATTCATCTGTGATGGCAGTTGTGGAGTTGCTTATGATGCCAAGTCACTGTTAATCAAAGCTCATCCTGATGAAGCAAATTAGTTGTTTTTGAAAGTTAAACTCTCAAGTAATAACTGAGGATGTTGTTGTTTCTCAGAAATTTGACTTTTAACTAATTTATCATCATTATCAAATGATACATTGAAATTTCTGATACTACTTGATATGAAACCGAGTTTCATTAAGCAAGTATGTTTAATGAGAATTTTGACACAAATTCAGCAAAGCTGAGCAGATTTTAAATTCAAATTTAGAGCCATTGGTTAATTTTCTGGTTTCCAAATAAGGAATGTGTCGTTGAGTTTCAAACAATTCATATCAAATTATAGTCAGTTGTTTTCATCAAAAGTCTGGCAGCGTAGTGTACGTTACCTGCCTAGCACCAACAAATAAGGAGCCAAACAAGTGGCTGGTTAAGAGAGATGAGCATCTAACAGCAAAAGACCCTTTTAATGTTCTCAAAGAGTTGATGAGCCGAACCAGAGCTAAAAGACCAGTGAATATGAAGATGAAGCAAGACTACGATGGAATGATAATGTCTCTTTGAGTCTGCTGAATTGGTAATTAGACATCTGTGAGCTATCGCATTAGCCACAACTTCATAAGCCAATGTTATTATCATTCTGCCAGTGTGTTTTGGAGTTCTCTTGCTCCACTGTTGTCAACAATTGTACGAAGAACTTAAAATTACAAATATTTCTTCATTTAAATGTAAAAAAAAAAAAAAATCTGCTTTTCCCAATGAACCCATTTAAATTTGGCATTGCTTAATTTTGCTATTGCCTGCACAAAAAAACAGACAACTACACACTACTTAATTTTGTGACCAGGGATAAAGAGCAATTTGAATATAATAATATAACTAAAACGTTAGTTCTCTGGGGGAATGTTCTCTGTTCCATCAATGCTCTCTGGAGGAAAACCAACCAATTATTTGCAGTAAACCTGTTGCGTATGTTTACATTCAAAGTGTGTGGTTGATTATTTTATCGAAGTCTCCCCTCTGGATATGTTTAAGCAGATTCAAACAGCAGGACAAAAAGACAAAGCAAACAAAGACAGAAGTTCAACATTTCAAGCATTGACTCCAACACTGCAACACAAATCAGATGAACTGCTGTCTTCCAGGAGTGGAACAATCCAATCTGCACTGGCTTGAGTTCTCTATCAAGTACTCTATCCTTAAAAATTAACCCAATGTGATGTTTAGAAGTCAGCTATTAAGTGAATAAATGCAACAGGAGTGTGAAGATAAGAATATAAAATTTCATAATCTAATAGAGACATATCTGCCACCTTTATCTGAGTTGCTTAACTGGTGTAATGTTTTAAGACAGAGTAGCATGAGTGAACTCACTGAGACTCTATTAATGCCAGGGAGTGATTAGCATAAAGCAAACATGTCAAACTCCAAGGGCAGTTCTGAATGCACACTGACTTTCCATTCTGACTGATTTCCATTTGATCCCTCAAACTCCTCATCAAACTCCATACATAACCAAATGTTCACCGAGACACTGCATTTATAAGTCATTTGTAACTTATTATCCCACAACCAAACAAAGTTTTCAAACCTGAGCTCTTCGAAAAAAGCAGATCCTGGCTGACTTATGACTCCAGGCCTATTGATCACTATGTGTTGTGATTTATGGTGATGTATTATTTAATGGAAACCCTCAGGCCATGCTGTTACAGCATCGGCCCTGACTCAGAGACACCGACTCAAATCTTTATTTGCACTTCCTCAAATGCAACTCGTGTTGCCGGGGCTGAGCGCCTATGAGCATCTTTATTGCTGTGATCTATTATCATATTGGATGCTTGTGGAGCTTGTTCATCAGCGCATAAATCTACAGCCATAAACACCTTAATGAAGACTCTATCGTTGTCGCTTGAATAGCGGCAAAGGCAGGGAAGCACTCGTGTGTGGTGTATTACGTTATCTATAGGAAAGAGGCAGGCGGAAAGGGAAGCTTTAATGATAGAGGCGATGATCTGTCAAGCTTTTAGTAGAATTTATTGCCCTCTGAGCCTCGTCAAACCAAGGTGCACTGATGCATACCAAGTGTGGAGGAATCGAAGCAGAGAGCAGGGAATTGTAACTAGATGTGATCAAGTCAAACTTCGCTTTGTTTTGTTTTTTTTATTGTCAAATAAATCTTATGTCCCATGGGATATGGCATCTATGCATCAATGAATCTTCAGTACAGATTTAGTACAGCCATTTCTCATTAAGCTCATAACTGCATTTTGAAGAAACACCATTCCATGCTGCTGCAACAAATTTTATGTCTGCTGGTTTAGTTATAGCACAATTGTTATTGCTCAATTATTTCAGAGCAGGCAATGTGACACACGGATGCCTTGTTGCAACTGGACAATCAAAAGCCCCTTTTACACTGGATGAAAAACCCACTAACATGTGGCCTTTGTTTTCAGTGGGAAAGGGTACAAATGGCATTCACTCCCGGGTCAAACGACTGCAATACCCACGGGTATTTAATGGCTCCAGCTCTGATCAACAGTGATGAAAACATGACACCTGGGTGGACAACCAAATTTTCGACCCTTTTCCAGCTGAGACAATGAAGGCTTGTTACCTCTCTTGATTCTTTTTCATACATATGTGCTGTTTAACGTGACTCATTTTGACTCAGCACGACAGTCCAGCACAGTGAAGTTTGAACCTGCTTTTGAAGGTGTGTATTTACTGATGAAGTGCTCATCTTTAGTCATGCATATGAATGGTTGATAAATGTTTTATATCCTATAATTCTTCACAATAAAAGTTGCTGTTATTTTGTTTTCTAAAGCAGGAGAGAAACTAAATTTCAAACCACCGAGATTGAGTTAGAAGCTAAAAAAATACTGAGCTAAACACACAGAGACTTTTAAAAATGTCTTTTTTTCTGCTCTACTGCAAAGACAAGAGTCTCGGCTTTCCAGCACACATCAGAAAAAAAAGAGAGGCAAACGTGTCTACTGGCAGTGGGGACAGGGTCAATCACCTATGTTATAGCAGGTTTGACATTTAAAAAAACTCCATATATGCATGAATTTTGGTGTAAAATCGATATAAGTTCTGAACGATCCTTCTGTTGGATATTTGCAAACTTGCCAAAGTAACAAGATAGAAGCTGCATCAGAAATGGTTCCCTGGCTCTCTGGCGCCCATCTCTATGAGATGGGAGTCTGAGCCATCTGGATTTACTCAGACAGAATGCGGCGTCTGTGTATGTGTGTGCGTGTGTGTGTGAATGGAGACAGGCAGATAGACTCAATGTTCACAAGGGATTTGTCTTTAGAGGTTTGCTTTAAGAGCATGTCTGCCCCTTTGGCATCCCACTGAGATGTTGTATCACTGATTGTAACCCCCTGCATACAAGAGCAATAGAGATAAGATGTGGAGGAGGAAGAGGGGAGAGATTCAATTGAAGTACAGCTCACTGATTGGGAGGATCAGATCTGTCCTGCAATCGAGAGGCAATTTGAAGAATGAGAGCTAAAAAGGTCTCGTTGGCAACTTTAACCTAAATGGCAGTGAGTATACCCAGACTTCAGCCATTAACACAACAAAACTAATTCTTGTGGGATTAAAACAAGATTAGACTGAGCTGCGAGAGGAGATTAAACATTTCTGAAAAAGTTATGAGGTGTCACACTCTTGCAGTGGAAATATGCCAAATCTGTCCAAGTGTGAAAAATTAAGTTATACTGAGTTTCCAGTTCAGTGTGAGGTCCTCTGTTTCTACACTCAGCAGGAAGTTAGAGTCTGAATTTAAAAGCTACAAAGCTTTCTGAAAGCTCCAACAGGATATTGCATTTTTAGGACTCACCGTCTCTCCACGCTGGCCGGGGTGTCCGGGCAGCCCATCCTTTCCAGGTGGTCCCTGTCAGGTAGAAATAGCACATTCATCACCATCACAGTCATATCTCAAGTGAATAATGGTAGCACAAAACTGGCCCTATTGCTAGAATAAAAGTTTAGTTTTTCAAGCAACGAGATTGTATTGTTGCAGCATTGTGCAAATGCTTTGTAGGCACAATATTCGTAATATAGACATAATTTTCAGACTGGCAAAGTTATAGTTAGACTACAAGAACACTAATGAAACAATAACAGGTTCTATTTTTTTGATGAAAGGAACAACATCACTGGCTGAGGGCTAAGAGCCAGCTATGAATCTAACCTGAATCGATAGGTGGAAATTACCACTTGTCTCCTGCCTGGACTGAGGGGTGAGAAAATGGGTTCTGCTTCAATAACAGTTAGACTAATGATCCCTGCACAGAATTAGGGATATTGCTATGTATTACTGCACCCCATGAACTCCTCAAATTGAATCAATTGGGACTTATAATGTTTGCAAACTAGGCTAATTTGCCATTGAGACAGTAGAAAGGGGAGAGGAAGCAAGAGTGTAGGCACTAAAGAAGTTCCTGAGGTGACTGAAGACCTGTAAGTTTTAAAGTACATTGAGCTGTCAAGTGCATATAGTGTCCAGGAAGGTGAAATACTCACAGGGGGGCCCTTTGGTCCAGGGAAGCCCACTGGTCCCTGAGGTCCTTGAGGCCCCTGCAGTAGACAAAGAAAGAGTCAGTACTGAAATATGCAAAAAGAAAACCAAAACATAACAGTACAGAGATTTATGCTATTTTTTGAGGAAGCTGAGTTACAATGTATGTATAATAATAATTAATCATGCAGCATGAACACAATTAGAAGGAAGTTGCTTGCTGGATTCAAGCAAAATGGTTAAAAGATATTTGGTTGAAATCAAAACTATGAACATATATTCAAACCAAACACAGTTACGGTGCTGAATCTTATGTTAAAGCAAATTTATCAAGGCGTCAAAGGTCTTTAGTTGCACAGCTGAAAACAGGCAGATTTTTAAAAAATCCAGAAGGACAACAGGTTGTGTGAATTTTGTGAATTAAGACAAGTTGAGAATGAATCACGTTTTCTTCTGTATTGTCCTTTTTATGAAGAATTAAAAAGTAACTATATTAAATGAAATGTCTGCTCAAATTCTAGAAAGTATTACTTGTAATTTATGTTGCTACTTTGGTTTCTGGTCTGATTTTCTAAATAATGTTGCATTGTAAGCCTGTTCGGGCACATTACTTGTGCACAATACACACACAATAATAAAAATCAATCAATCATCCACAATCATAACAGTACCAAGTTTAAAAGTTGGGATGATATCATGTAGACATACTTTTATCTCCAGAGCAGCTTGAGAAAGCAAATTAGAGCTATTCAATACAGAAAATGATCTATAATCATGGCTGTCAGTCCTTGTTCACCAGGTCATTACAGTGAACATAGTGGAGTGGGAAAATGCTCTTGGTCACGCTCCCTTCATTATCCAGCTACAGAGACACTACAGAGAAAAGTAGTGTGGATTTATGAAGCTTTTTGACGTTTTATTAAATAATGATTTAACCAAGCTAAATCTTAGAATGTATCTAATGTTTGAGTGGTGATATTTCTTGAAAGGAGGCATTTCTGGGGTGAAATATTTAAAAAGATAAATTCCTTTTAAATACCAAACTGTGATATTGCAAGGAAAAGGGTAGTAATATTTTTATATGAATCAGACAGTAGGGAAGTTTTTAAAGTAGGTTGGTCACAAAATTAAAGAATTTTGATAAACAAAAGATCCTCAAGGCCTAACGATATTATCATATGTGTGTTATTAACATGATATTGTAATTTCATTTTTAAAAAAATCATGGTTATCATTGATACTGGTCTATTGCAACACACCTATTTTTAAAGTTACTGTCTGTACTGCATGGAAGCCTTTAGCTTAAGTCATTAGCTGGCTGAGAATAGTCAAATTGAATCTGAACATATTGTTTCTCTTACTGTACAAAGTAAAGTAAGAGGCAAGTGGATCTAATATTAATCATATATTTCATGGATTGTATGTACTCCTTAAAATCATAGTGCATATATTTGATTAGTATATTTGATGATAGGTTGAGAGCAGCAAAAATATTGAATGCAAGTGGAAAATGAGACGTATGAGGAGAGGAGAGTAATGCACCCACATCAGCGATAATTTAGCAAACAAACCCAGCACACATGGTGAGAGTCTGGTAAATAAGTTGATGTGGAGAAAAAATATTTTTGTAAAGCCACTTTACAGTATATTGTTGAGAGGTAACATAAGCACTTGGGATTTAGGGAGATTTAATATCATTCACATATAAAATATTAAATGTACATTGTGATTTTTTCTTTTGCATTCACAAATATGCAACTGACTTGACAATTTAAGTTGATCTCTAAATCATATTCTTCCATCAGATTTGAGTTTAATTTACCTCACTGTGTCTTGTTTTGGGTTGATCAAGTATCTTTTTTTTATTCAAAGAAACACTTCAGAGGCTGTTAAGGAATACAGACAGAGTTCATGAACTGACAGTCTGTCCAGCTGGAATTTCACAACTTTGAATCTCTCTGAATTGCACTCCACCCACAGAGAATCATGAATTTCAAAAGTCAAGAGCTGCCTATCAACATCTGCTTCAGCATGCTATAGAGTTTTCAAAGAAAGTGCACTCTACAGGATGTCCTGAAGGACTGAGGGCAGGCTTTTTGCCCTCAGTTAATTTAAACTTAACCCTCAATACACAAATCTAAAACTAGATGTTGATTCTTGGACAGGCCTCTAAGTAAGTCAAATTTGATGTTTTCAAAAATTTAATTTATAGTCTAGATTTAGGAGCACCAACCCACCAACTAGTAAAACTAGTGGGTTTAGTGGAGGCTTAAATTTTATTAAATGATACCCATGATTCACAGGGGCCTTTGACATTGGACGCACTGAATATGACTATTTTAATGGGGCATGATGAGTAAGTTACTGTTCCTGGCTTAGTTACACTCACACATTGTTGTTTTTGCCTTTATCTAACAGAGAGGAGGCTCTGTTTCTGATGAACTGGCCTTCATTGTGCTTTGTTAGAGCTGTACTGTAATAAAGTTTCTTTATTTCCTTCTTCTTCTTTCTTTCTTTCTTCTCCTGTAGTGTTAGGCAAATGTTAATGCAACCTGCAGCTGCGTAACAGTTAAAGCCATTCTTATTTCTTGCCTTTCTTGGACTTAACTAGATTGCAGTCAATGTTTCACAGCACTAAACCACGACTGGAAATCTTACAAAATGAAATTAAAGGTATTAAATAAGATGGCACTGCTGGAAGGCTTTTATTGTGAAGCAACTGTAGATTGAGATGAGATGAGATTGTTAATGTTGCCATTGGGTTGCCACCAAGGAGTAACTCGTTGCTCGATAAAAAATCCTATGAATCTACATTTGGACAATTTTCTCTTCTTTTTTGTTTGAGCATCAGTCTGAAATACTGCCATGGAGAAATATAGTCTATTACAACCCTCAGAACCAATGGCAAAAACAGTAATGCTGCTGTCTGCTAGATGAAGGTAGGAGCAGGAGCTCGGCATGAAAGCAAATCCCCAAATGACAGCAGCTGTTCTACATGGCAGTATGTGTACAGTATGTTGCCTACATTCCTCAACCAGTAAACTTATTTACTTGCTTTGGGCCAAACAAGACTTAGAATGACTTTATGATGGTAAAATTAAAGATATAAACGCATATTAAATTATTTCCAGTAAACCTGACTGGTTTCTCCACTTCTACCCTACCAGGTAGAAGTGGAGGTGGATAACACTGAATGATGTAAGCACAATTTTAATGCAAAGGCAATATTAACAAGTGATATAAAGATATAACCCTTGTTTGTATTCACATTTATTACAGCCATGCCAGTGTTATGCGACAGTGTTATGGACTTACTCTCTCGCCAGGTGGGCCTGGAGGACCATCGTTGCCTGCTGTGCCCTGCAACACACAACAATGACAAATCATCATTAGTTAATATTTCTGTAGGAATGTCTTTGCGCTACACATATTTTTCATGGGACACAATAGGAGCAGTAGAAAGCGGTATTGTTCAGAAATCTATCATGATTTTATTGGTCAAGTTGCATTTTATTTTAAAGTCAATGTTGGAACATTTGATAGTATACTACCCAGTAAAAAGCAGAAAATCAGTGTGAGAGTTGTGTTATATTGTGTTTACTATAGGTGGTGTACCTTGGGACCTGGTTTCCCTGTTGGACCTCTGGCTCCTCGACCCCCACGAGGACCCTACAGAGAAAGAGAAAAAAAGTTAGAGTTAAACTGAAAGTTAAACTGAAAGTCTAGTAATTCTATGCACAACTTATAACAATCTAGTGAAATGATGTCAGATCCTTAAAGTGTTAATGCTAAGAATTGAGGTGGATACATTTGATTTGACACTATTTAATTGGCTTTATTAATCATGGAAAATCATGGTGTGAAAAATACATACCGTTGGACCTCTTTGCCCTCTTGGACCAGGTTTGCCTGCAACGCCCTGTTAGATAATCGAAGGAAAAACATTTTAGGCACTCACACACACTTCTTGTGTGTCGTTATTTAACATTATCCCACTTCTGACAGCACTCTAACATCTGTTCTACAGAAAACGGTAAAAATCACTTCTACAGTGTCGAACACACAGAGCAATTGGTTTCCCGTTCTAAATTAGTAGTCTGTCATCCCTTGATTCCTTCCTAAATAACATTTTCCTGATCTTTCGGTACATTGCATTGGACTGAGACACATATTACTAGTATGAGGGTGCAAATACAACCCTGAGAAGTAGAAATATGTGAGCTTGGGACTATGATAACTAATATTTTTGTTAAAAAAAGAACGCAGGTCACACCTCAGTGACATCAAAAAGTACTGGAGTTGTGTGTTTATAAGTACAATATGCACTTTTTGAATGACAACAAAGAATATGCTAAGTAATATTATTTCCACTGGTTGGCTGACTAAAGCAGCAGAAGCAGCTTGCCAACAAATGCAGTGACAATATCTCTACACTAGCTGGAAATGGATTCCTGGCTTTAAGTCAACACTGAACAAAATTTGATTTTATGGAAAAAGTATTGAGCGTTTAATTTTGGCAGGTGGCCTTGGCAAAAGCGAGATAATGTACTTCAAAGTGTCTATTCAATGATTCTGATGTACTCAACAAAAGAAATAGAAAATTTCTTTCCACCGCTTTGTAAATTTAAGATAATCTGAAAGTGATATTTTTTCTATCATTACCTCCATCAATCAACAGTTTTATTAAGTTGAATCAAGACAAGCAAGGAATATTTTGGCTTTCTCATAGATAACTGTTGAAAGTGAAACCTGTACCTTAAACTCTTTCTCTGCATCAAAGTTATTTTTTTCAAGCCCAGAAATGGGTAGAGGGGCTCAATAAAGGCTCAATTGTTTCCACATCTTTTGTTCTCTCCCCAACATTGATTTTGCTGCCGTTATTTTTTGTGCCAACTCACCATACAGAGGCCTTTATAATAGGAATCAATTTTCTTTTGTGCTAGGATATGATGGTGCGGTGATTTTCATACACAAACAGGCACAGTGTGTGTATCCAATGATTGTGTGTGTGTGTGAGAGAGTTTCTTACCCTGGCTCCTTTCTCGCCGTTGGCTCCGGGGAATCCAGGGAAACCGCTTGAGCCCTGTCAATAGGAGAGGGAGATATCATGACGGGGATTGAGAGAAACAAGAGAGAGAGTGGGGGGGTCAGGGCATGCATGATAATGAAGCCTCATCCTGTATTTATCTGCACCATATTATCCTCAGTTACACAGTGTAGTTTCACAGTTAACACCATGGCCTTTATGTAAAATTCAATGAATTTAGCATGAGGTTTGAAATATAAAACTGATCACTTCTAAGACCTTAACACATTATTCCTTTCTGATTTGTTAATGTTGTTTTTCTAAAAAGAGCTGGATTGAACACAGCAGTTTAATACAATGAACGTGTTTAAAATGTAAAACAGTCTCTATATTCCTGTGAAGTGAAAGTTTTACATAAAAACAACATTTACTGCCTTCTCAAGAGAATTTACCAAAATCACAAATTCTCCTCACGGGCCAGATACATCAAAAGAAGTTTCTGAGGCAAATTATCTAAACTTAAACGACTGGGAACACACAGACACACACACATTTACTTATGTCATTTTGGGGGACATACAGGACTTACATTCATTTGAAATGTTTTGGCTTACTGCATTTTAGGGCTGCAACTAACAATTATTTTCATTGTTGATTAATCTATCAATTATTTTCTTGGTTAGCCTGAAGAATTAGTTGTTCGGTCCATAAGGTGTCTATGAAAAGATGAAAAATATTGAGCAGTGTTTCCCAAAGCCCAAGATGGCATCCTCAATGTCTTGTTTAGCCTACAACCCAAAGATATTCAGTTTACTGTCATAGTGGTCTAAAGAAACTAGAAAATATTAACATTTAAAAATCTGGAATCACAGAATTTTGACATTTTTATTTCTTAAAAAAATTACTCAAACCAATTAATTGATTATCATATTTAGTTCATTACATGTTGTTAAGGACCACCTTGAAAACGAGGTGGTATATCTTAAAGGGTTATTTCTGATGGAGAACACCACTACTTGACTAACCCTTACCCTAACCTTAAGCACTGACCAACAAATGTTTTTTTCCAACTGGGGACGTAGCTTTTGGCCCCAGTCATACCAGCGGTCCCCAATTGATCTGTCCCCAAAAATAGCTTAAGTCATGCCCCACACACGCACACATACAAATACACAAAGTGAAGAGCAACAGGCTTAGCACAAGACCCCTGCAATCACAAGACAAGGTGTTGTTTTTTCTTTGGTCAAACTCTGTGAGCAGGTGATTAAAAAGCAGCTTACCCATTCTGCAGCACCTCACCACATGTTGCATTGGGGACATTCAATACAAAAATAATCAATGACATATCATAACTGCTTGGTTATGTCTAACACCTTATTCATAATAAGCCATTCTCTTGCACTGTCAAACTTTGATTTACTTATTACAGTAGTTTCTTTAGTTCCCTCCTTCAGCTCATTGTTTTGAGACTGAGTCATTTTCAGACAGTCTCATTTAAAACCTCAAAAGCCTGTAATTCAGAATCAGATGTTTCGCTTTTGCTCTAATAACCCCTGACATTAGAGTCATGCCATCATCAAAAATAAACAAAGGGTGTGAGCACTTCTCTTTGCAGTATTGTGATGAATTGCAAACTACTGTAATAATAAAACAGTATTCTATGGCTGGGAGTCCCATGGGCAGTGCTTAGACATGCCTGTGCCACTGCTTCATCAGAATCCTAGCTGGCAGCACTTCTCAACATTAACTCACACTCACTTAGACAGATGTTCACAGAACCCGGTTCTACAGGATCATCAGACATATGGGTAAGCTTTGAATGTACGTGTAGAGTGGGTGGTGGGAGCAGGCATGATGATTTGATGGTGCACGGTGCAAGTGCAAGCAAGTGCACGGTGAATGAGGTTTTAAAATAAGCTTATATGATACTGCAGCTATAATAATAAATGCAAGTACATCTCCTCAGCTTTTACAACAATCTTAATTATATAGTTGGTTCTATGTTCTGGTAAAATAAGATAGGATAAGATAGGACAGAACTTTATCAATCCCGAGGGAAATTCTTGTGCCTGATTGCTCCAGAATTACAGCTACACAACTATAACAATAGAGCATCAAATAAGTGAAATATAGATATAAAATATAGTGTATGAGGGGTACATGCAAAGAAACAGTGCATAATAGAATAACAAAAGAAGTAAATCCATCCATTTTCTGTAACCGCTTATCCGTGAGGGTCGCGGGTGGCTGGAGCCTATCCCAGCTGACATTGGGCGAGAGGCGGGGTACACCCTGGACAAGCCGCCAGGTCATCGCAGGGCCGACACATAGAGACAAACAACCACTCACTCTCACATTCACACCTACGGGCAATTTAGAGTCACCAATTAACCTGCTGCATGTCTTTGGACTGTGGGAGGAAGCCGGAGTACCCGGAGAGAACCCACGCGGACACGAGGAGAACATGCAAACTCCACACAGAAAGGCCCTGCTGGCTCGGGGATTCGAACCCAGAACCTTCTTGCTGTGCGGCGGCAGCGCTAACCACTGCGCCATTGTGCCGCCCCAAAAGAAGTAAATATGATACAAAAATATGCAATGTAAATTATGCTTAACAATTTCATAGTTGTCAAATTTTAAAAGAAACTAAAAAGAAAATGTTTTGATATGTATCTTTTAATATGAATGACTATAAAATATAAGACATTTGAATGGATTTGGAATGATTTCCAAATAAAACCAAATGAGACCATGACTTCTCTACTTCTTCTCTACCAACATCTAAATATTTTTAAATTTAATTGTGATCACAATCTTTTGCAGCATTATCCAAGTAAGTGGCCTAACAACCCATTGAAGTCCTTTTGATTTATTAAAGCTACAAGTGTTAACTCATAAAAAATAAGTTTTTGTCATAATTTGTATTTGCTGAAATGGTCACTATAGCCTTACAGCAGTACATGAAACAGATAAATATTGTATTTGAGAATGAGACTCATTCCCAGGCTGTCAAATACAGATTGTCTGATTAGTTGAGGCGTGGTGGATTCTTGCAAATGCCATTAGGAGCACAAGGATGAGCCTGAGGAACCTGATTCTTTCACATTTTATCTGTCTCGTGTACTACTGTCAGGATATAGTGACAAATGCCACGCTGGAGGAAGATAATCATTTCAAAAGTTTTTTTTTTACAACCTGGTGACCACCTGGTGATAGGTGATCTATAAAACGTTACAAGATGTAGCTATTAATTAGCCATTAATTACAACTTACAAACTGCCTTCTTAGAAAGAAAGAAATTTCTTAAGTTGCCACCTTTAAAAACAATATTAGCTTCATTTCCAGAACTGTCACTTTAAATATATTTCTCTATCAGTGCAGGGTGTAAAACATGTATTGCACAAATGATCAGCCCTCCTCCTCCACATGGATTCAGGTAACACTTATCTGCTTTGACTGTCACGCTGCTCTGCTCTAGTGGTTTATCTTACCACTAGTTTCTAATAATTCTGTATATGGTAAATCCATTTACATGAAATTGTCATGCTGTCCAGTGCAGACGTTTCTGTCTGTTGTGTTATGCCAGTGTACTCTGATAACTGTGAAACCTTGACAGTTCTGATAACAGAGCCGACTGGTGAGGATTTGGTCAGAAATTACAAAAAAAAAAAAAAAAAAAAAAACATCTTTATTGTGGCGAGCATGATGTGAACTTACCTTGGGTCCTTGTCTTCCTGGATAACCTGGCAATCCTGGAACGCCCAGTTTACCCTGCCAGACATTAACAGCACAAGTCATTAGTTCAGCAACACAACTTTAGCACAAAGAGAGCAAGGTTAAAAAAAGCAACATCTGATTCCTGTATCGACTTTCAAACATCCTCGGTACTTAAGCACCATTACCTTTTCTCCAGCAGGACCAATGGGACCTGGCTCTCCGTTGGGGCCAGCTCGCCCTTTCGGACCCTCAGGACCATCCTCTCCACGGGGCCCAAGCATGCCAAGCTCACCCTATAACAAAAATAAACCACACACAAATCACAATGTCGTACAGTAATTGCCTCCATGTACAGAATAAACATTGAACTGGGCATGTAGAAAGTTATTTGTATGACAGATGATGTTATTTCAGCAATGCTCCTCACCCGGTCTCCTTTGATTCCCATGTCTCCCTTGAAACCTGGGAAACCATCCTCACCCTAAAATAAGACAAAAATAAGTTGTTACATTTGCCAGTAATTGTTTGATTATTTCATTACATTTGTTTATTTCCCAATAAGACTCTTTGAAATGGACTATTTTCTCCATTTCACTGGGGAACTTATTAAGTCTCCTGACATTTTGTATTTATTGAACATCTGCTGCTCATGTCTCTCTGTGGAGCATAGGATTGATGCTGCTATCTGCTGGCCAGATAGTGGAACAGCATATGCAAAGAACTCTAGCTGTAGCTGTTGGTCACGGACCTGTGCTGTATTTACATGTGCTCTCCGTTCGGCTTCTGAACCAACTGTTTTTAGGAAATAGGAAGATGTTGATATAATAAACAATAAAACAATAAAATAAATACATGAATACACATCTAATACTCAGATATAAGAATTTTTCAAACTTTGTTTCATAAATACATTGAATGAAGATTTAGTGAAATTAAAACAAATGACAATTTGGTGGAATTTATAAGTGAAACTAAATTGTAAGCCTCAGATAAACATAATGAAATGAAATGCTGAAGGACACTTCAGCCAAACCTCTGTCTCTTTTCTTTGACACTTTCTCTTTCTAGTCTGTCACCTGTCCATGTTTTCAACCCTATCTGATGCATAATGCAGCACTGAGCATGTCTGTTGCCAGAAACTCGCATCATGAAGACCCCACACACACAGATATACCCACACACCCACAGACACACACACACCTGAGGTAAAGCGCATCCTTTATTCATAACAAACCCTTTCTCCTCAAGGTTTGGCTTTTGAATCGCTTGCTATTAATAATTCAATAAAAAAACTGAATACCTGTCATTGTGGTGAGAACAACACCCCTCAGTCAGATAATGGATTTTATACAGCAGTATAACTGTATCGATCTTAAATAAATTTCATGCATATTAAAAAGCAACTTAGTTTAAATTCCACATGGTGACACACACAGCTGAACACTTCAAACGTGCTTGAGATGGACCGCAGTGTTCTTTGAAACCAAAAGCCCAGAGCATGGCAGCTTTACATTCAGCAACTGATTGAGGGTCACTCCAAGAAAGTCTCCACTGAAGATGACTATCGACTGACCTCTGCGTGCTACTTTCAGGCTGCAGCAACCGTCAGTTCAAAAGACTTAAAACGAAGTTGGGAGAGCAGGTGGACAGCTGCAGCTACAGACCAGATATCTGTGACATGAATATATTTGACTGGTCCCAAACTTTATTTTGCTGTCTTCATAAAATATAAGTGAAGTTCAGACAAACACTAAAAGTTTGTGTTCGAAAGACATAAAGCCATTGAATTAATTTAGTCTGTTGATTCAATTTGCCGATTTTGCTGCATTAGTATAGCATTTGAATTAGATTGCTGCTAGTGCTGTCATGAGTCAGATTATTTACTTGTAATAGTCGTTGTTGACAAAACTGCACAAATCTTCGTCTAATCTCAGTGGCTATAAACTGGGTGGTAAATTGAGAAACGATGTGGAAACAGTCCAGCATGTTAAGAAGTTTATACCTTCTCTCCCTTTGACCCCTTGAGACCACGGACGCCATCAGCACCCTATTGGACAGGAAAGAGAGATTAAAAGGCATTACAAACATAAGACAATACAATAAAGTACAATTATGCACAATGAAATGAATGGGAGGATTTTTTTAAACTAGTGAGGACCAAATAGGGCTGGTCAATCAAACGTCCACATGAACTGAAAGCGTACCTTGACACCACGAGGGCCAGGATAACCAATAGGACCCTGTGGACCAGCTGGACCCTGGAGAGAAGAAAATAATCCATGGTCACTAGAGTAAATGCTTTACGGTGTGGATGGAAGAGGAAAAGGAAGATGGAGGTGAACGCACCACTGCATGCCTTTTCCTCTCATTAATGTAACTTAGCAGACTATGTATGAGATAACTGTAGATTTTTAGTTGTTCTGAAGTCACTACATGGATAAATGTGAATAGTTTGTCTACAATAAGCTGTGGTCACCGTTACAAAGGCCCTTAATTGCATTTGCGAAACTGAACAATGGAACATATTTTTTCAATGCATGTAAAGAATTTGCGTATAAAACTAATTGTACTATTAAATGTTATCACTCATACAAGAAAGAAGCTTAAAGATATTTTCTTGATCAAAAGTCCTAGATAACTATAATTTCTGCTACTATGAAAGGTTTGTTTAAATTACAATCAGCTGACACAAACTGTACATTTTTCCTCTAGAATTTAAACTTTGCTTATATATGGAAAGATCATTTATATAGTCAACAAATATGCTTATATATTTGACAACTATTATCATGAATGTTGTTTGAGCTAGTTAGTTAAATTTACCACCAAGTTGAGTCAGTAGAACTAAAAGAAACATGACGATGCTTCTCAATAGGGAGACTGAATTTGTCAATTAATGTGAGTAATAAAAATAAAAGTAAATTGATTTATCAAGGTAGACAAACAGGTAAAGTTATTCTCTTTACCTTTTTTTTGCTTGTCTAAGCCTTATCTTTGGAGTACATCAAAAATAAGTTACTGTTTCTATAAATGAGCATGTTTTATGTTAATGTGTTTAAACACTACCTTACTGCTTCCACTGCACTGAGGCATTTGGGTCATTTCACCACAATTCCTTCTTACACCTACCTGGGCTCCTTTCTCTCCAGGTGGACCCTCCTTACCAGGATGGCCCTATAAAATAAAAAGCCAAAGAGTGGTTAAAAGTTCTTGTTACAATGTTGTTATTACAATGTGTTATTTAGCTTATCAATGCAACAATTTATGATGTTGAAGCATCAGCATAAGAGAACTGGTGTTACCACCATTATACAAGGGAAAAGGGCCTTCGTCTTGTCCTAAGTAGCTGCTACAGATGGCATGGGAAAGCAACAAAAGTAGAAATCTAATAATGAGAGCAAAGTGGTGACATAATGGCTAGAAGAAAAGCTTGTTTACCAGACAAGAAGCTAAATAAGTAATGAGCTCCACTGTTCAAAAGTCACACAGAGTAACCTGTATATGCCTTTTCAAACCAAAGCTGAGCAGTGTTGAATCCATGTAAAACACAGTCAGCATCAGCATTTTTTTCTGACACAGTTTTCCCCAGTCTTTGCCCTGTGGGTTTTTTTTTTTCACGCTGCACCAATTCATTTAAGTGTGTTAATCAGTGAAAGTGTGGTCTCACACAGCTGATGAAACTGTGCATATTTGTGTGAATATATGGACAACACAGGAGGAAAGCTAACAATAAGTGATGTTGATGAAAAAAGGACAAATAGACTTTCTCTGCTGCAGTCTGAGGCAAATTAATAGCCACTACTGTGGTGGCCACTGGTAGTGTCGGAGTAATGGGGCAGGTAGACATGCCCATACAAACAGCTCGATAAACACTCTCACACACATATATGGAAAGCTTTAGTTGCGAACACCTGGTACTTCCAATTTGAGGTGTGAGGCTGCAGCAGAGGGCTGTAAATCACCAGGCTCTGGGGCCTGAGGGCAATTAAGAGCTGCCTGCTTCTTGAACTTACACACCTCTGCTAGCCAGGGCAGAGGAGGGATGACATGAGGGACTGCAGGTCTAGAATAACAAAACTCAAAGGCACATTATTATATTTCTGTTGATGAAAAGTGCCTTGAGAGATTTCTAAGGAACAGCTCTGCAGTATTTGACACGACAGCTTGGTTTGTTTCATAGAGCAAAAGGGTAAATCCGCTGATACACAGTGTATCCATTTTATACACATTCATCTTACTGCAGAATACAGTTTGCCTAACCTTTTTAAGAGTACACATACAGTATATTTATTAAAATGTCTAAAAAGCATTATTAACATGTACCTGGTAAAGTTAAAGTGATTTTTTGTTATATCAAGATCTTGTGAAACGAAGAAAAATTATAAATAATTATAATTTTGTAAACATGGCTGTTCCATTTCTGTGCCAGTGACATCACATTACAGATATCTCTACATATCTTTAAGTTGGGTGTTCAGCAACCTGCATGATGAAGATGCACTGAAACCGCAGGGCTGGCTGTAAACAAATATCACATACTAGGTGATTGCTTCTCACAGTGTTACACTTTGATGAGGATATCAGATCTGGTATAAAAAAGTCATACACAGGTCAGCTCTGTGTTAGGAATTGTAGGTTGAACAGGTCCTCAACATGATCCACAACATGATTTATAAACTCAAAACTGGTTTCACACCATATTCTTTCCAGTTCCAGGACTGCCAAACAGATATGTTTTTGCAGTAGGGTTTCAGGGAGAGTTTCAGAAACTGTAGTGTCTGAGATTTGGCTGGATGTTAGTAATAGTGGTGTCATATCTTGCTTTGTGCATGTTTATAACACTGGTATATACTGTATGTATGCATATAGGTGTTCAGAGCACGCACTGGAGGCCCATCAGCTCCAGGTAATCCAGGCAACCCCGACCTGCCCTGAGGTCCCTGTATGAAGAAAAAGATAAACAAGGTCAAAGATTAGAGGTCACAAACAATTTTCAGAATTCTGTACTACCCACAACCTTCAGTGCAGAGTTAAGCCTTTATTTTGTTACCAGGAGTTGTAGTTAAGGGAGCAATCTGTCTCTAACTAAACATTGCTAATTAAATTTGTTTAACAACACATGTTCTGTTTAAACTAAAAGCCAGGAAGCTCAGTGTTTAACGGCACAATGCCCACTATGTTTGGCTGATTAGAGAGGATTCAAATGGATAATAATGATGACATGACTTAATAACCTGTTTGGTATCACTGGACATGTAGCAAAAAAATGTTACATGGTGAAAAGACTTCCAAACATCTACATTTAACTTAAACCTTTACAATTATAGCTCCACTGTTAAGATGTTTTTGGGACCTTGAAGTACCAAATGAGAAAATTTAACTTAATTGAAAAGTCACAGTATATCAAGCATTTTTCCTAAATTAAACATTTTACAGTAGTATTTGATTAGTTATAGTATAATTGTGAAGGTTACTAAATATCTTTGGCTGAAATCATGAGTTAGGTTTATACTGTATGTGATCCCTATTGTGCTTCAAGTTTTAATTTACATTGTCACAGAAAAAGAACAATTTAGGTAACATACTTTTTCACCAGGTGGTCCGATGGGGCCTTGAGGACCAGGAAGACCCTGTGAGACAGAGACACATAGGTAGAAATGATAGTCTGTTGCTATAGCAACAACAAGCATGCTCAAACATACAGACACACAAGCTGGATAAACTGAAGAGTTTGTTAGAGCTGTAAATAGTTGAGCTAGCAAAGGAATGTTAAGCTTGTGTCTTTATGTGTTTGTGTCTGTGTCTGTGTGTGTGTGTAATGAGTGGGGTCAGAAGGCATATTAGCATCTAGCATGCTTGTGGTACTGCATACACTTAAATATTTGTGCATGTGTTCCCATATATGCGTTTCTAGGTGGCTTCCTAATGTGTGCCAGTGAATATGTGTGTGTGAGTGAGTGTGTGTGTGTGTGTGCGTGTGTGTGTGTGTGTGTGTGTGTGTGTATCGCAGGGTAATTTGAGGCACTGAAACTAGCCCCAACAGGTGTGGCAGCTTTGCAGGAATTCCACCAACAAGAATAAGATGCTTTCAAATGGATCAACCCCGAAACATTCCCCTTCCCAAGAAAAACCCCTGAAAAATATTTAAGTAAATTTTTTGTGGGGAGTGCGTGCGTGCATGCTGATGCGTGTATGTGTGTATGAACATGTTTGTGTACTTATAATGTCTCCAGAGAGGGGTAGGAGGAATAGAAGAATAGTGAGTAGAAGAGAGGAGGAGCAAATTCAGAAAATCAAAATGAAGATGATCATCTCTTTTGACAGTTCAGCTTCTGATTATGCGCCTCAAATTTAACTGAGTACAACATTGTCTTTTGCACCTGGAAAGATAAACAACATCACACTGTGCTGTCAGGATGAAGCTGTTCAACTGTGCATTTAATTCATCCAATGCATCTCTGAGCTCACAAGCTGTCAGCAGTGAATCCAAAGTAAATCTGCTTTTTTCTGCACGTGGTGTTGGTGTTGGAAGATGCAGACAGCATTGAAGACTAAAAACAAGTGTGTCTGTGGCTGTGGTGCATGCATCTGCACTGTACTTTGTCTTTGCTCTTGTCCCAGGTGTCATGGGTGTATGATTGATTCATTCACCTGTGTTCCAGGGATTCCCTGCTGTCCGGGTGGGCCTGGTTCTCCTTGTGGTCCCTGAAAAACAATAGAGGCTGTCAAGACTAGATGCTAAACACTAGTCCCAGAGTAATCCTCTGTCTGCTACTTGAATTACACACACATCAATGTCATTGTCAACAATCAGGTGGGTTCCACCTAACCTCCTGCCTATCAGCAGCATAAATGACTATAAAAACATGTTTTACTTTAGCCAGTCCCAGGTCCAAACGTACTCCAACTTTCAATGTGTAAAAGATAAGTTACACACTGATTATATATCAAATAGCAAAAATTTATTATTAATATTATGTTTCATATATGGCAACATTTATGTTTAACATCATACACTATATGTTCCTTTATACATAATGTAAAAAGGTTGGGAAGTAAGGCAGATGTAGTAGTATTTCCAGTACCAGCCACAACCAGACTGAACTCTTATTCTATCGAGAATCATCAAGCTATTTGAGGATCAGCTTATTTGATTAAGTGGTTATAGTTGTTTTTTGAAGAGGTGCTTAAGTGTATCTATCCTGTTGCATCTACTCTGATATGACTGCCTCTCAGACTGTCTCTTAATTAACTAGGGCTGTGAACCCACTGTACTTTAGTGTAAAAAAAAAGAAGTAACACTCACACAGCATTTCATGTAGCTGCTTTACATTGGTCTACTTTCTGATTTCTGATGATTGCAGTGAAAAAAAGTTCTCTTGCTGCTTGACACTGGGGAACACCACAAAGCAGTGTTTGTGTTCACCTTTTCTGGTTATATTTATTTTTTAAATACTTTTTTATTTTTGTATTTTATATTTTTCTTGTTACATGTATTTATGGGCTTGAGGGTACATTACCCTAATTCAGCATTTTATTTAGTAGCTGTTGTTACACACCTGGCTTGTCATTATACACTACTTATCTTGTAACATCCAAAAAAAGGCAGCACCACGATTTATCATTTGAACCAGTGCTGTTGAGACTACTATCCTTCTCAGGTCTTCTGAGGCAGAGGTATGACATTTGACCTCTCAGCTGTGCATCCTAAAGGAGTTTTAACAGCCTCACCTAGACGGTGTAAACTTATAGAAAGGGACAGAGCAAGATTTAGGTCAGTTTACTGTGAGAAAGTTGTGTTCATACCATGTTTCCTTTGGGACCTGGAGGCCCGTCAACTCCAGCAACACCCTGCGAAGGACAAGTCAGAAAACTCATGTACACCTCATATCAATTGCAGGAAGTCATATCAGAGGGAAGGTAAAGGTGATGGTACGTACAGGAGATCCAGGGGGTCCTGGAGGACCACGAGGTCCCAGCAAACCTCTAGGACCCTATGAAAAATAAGAAGCAATAACTTTTATTCCATGCACTGTTAAATAATTTTCAGCATGGAACCAGCAGTGCCCTGCTGGATACTTTTGTAGACAGACATCAGAGACCGCTTGAAAGACAAGCTAAAGAGCATCTTGTTGCAACATGTTAGAATCCTATATGTTTGGGATAACCTGATCAAATTAAACCAACAGCAGACAAGCCTTACACTCTCTCCAGCTAATCCTCTGGGCCCGATCTCTCCATCCTCGCCCTAGGGGAAGAAAAAGACAAAAATATATTGCATTGATCTTCACTGGACAGCTTCAGTGTTTCATGCTCTGATGATTTTAATAAATAAAATCAGAAGTAAATACTGGCATCTTTTATTGAAGCATCAGCTGTCAACACCCACTTGTATAATCATCTCTCAAAAAGCCTGTATTAGCTGGGGCTTAATCTCAACCTAACCAAACATTGTTGAATGTAGCAACCGCCTGGGGGTGGAGGAGGGGTGGGGGGTAGTAGAGTAGTTAGATTCAGGAGGAGGAAAGGTTAAACACAAACCCTCCTCCTCCACAGTTCATAGTCTCCGCCCAGCTGCCACTGCCTGAGGGCTCAGCTGGCAGACCACAGCCAATGTAACTGAACATGGTTCACCTTAGCTGAGTGCGATTTTCTTAACAGTTATTAAGGGTGTTAGTTAAGAAGAGGAAGCACTTACTCTCTGTCCATCCTCTCCAGGGGCACCTGTGGGTCCCATTGGCCCTGGCTCCCCCTGAGGAGAAGAAAGAGAAGGAGAGACAGATTTGGGTTAATTCATAATTTTATGTTTCAATTTTGGTTTCAAAAATTGTTGTCTCAATTATTATTATTTTTTTTTTCAGCATTTAACAAACAAATAAAACAAATAAAAAGATAGTATAATAGTAATAGATAGTAGATAGTAGATAGATAGCATAATAGTAATAGCCTCTTATGTCAAATAAAATACAAAATAAATAGGAATAAATCAATCAAAAACATTTAAGAAATCAAAGTCGTTATTTAATTAATTTATTTATTTGAACAAATTAAATGTCTGAGGTTTTTGCTGGTTCGATTTGAGCAAGATGCATTTCTAAACTATATATAATATTATTCCAGTCCTCGTTGTAGATATGGGGTCTAGTGGCCTGCATAGTTCTGTACCAGTGTGGTATCGTATTGGTGTAATGTGCTTAAGAACATATTTTAAAAAAACATATTTTTAAAAACATGCTGTGCCTTTGCTTATGCTGTATTCCATGCCTAATATATTTCAGTTATACATGTGGAAATTGTTGTTCACTTTAAAACCTTTTTGTTTCTTCATTCTTATGTATCACTGTTCATGTTCATTACATTGGGGTGAGAGACATTTTCCTTGCCTTCCACAATGAAGCATTTTCACATCCCGCACTTCTTTACAAACTGTGGTTCATTCCACAAACTTGGAATACATTTAAACTTCACTACCTGGCTTCAGTGCAAAACTGTCAGTAAATGTTTCAATATCAGTCTTATTAATGCAGGTACATTAGTGGAATGAAACAAATTACAACTAGTTATTCAATTATTCCCCTCATTACATTGCAGTTATTCACTCATCACACTGAAATTTACGTTACTCAACATGATCTTACACAGATATTGAAATTCCAAAGTTGACCGCTGACTGCAGTGAAATATATAACATTACATCCAAAACCTTTGCCATCTAAATGATACCCAACCCTTCAGTAATTCTTAGTAATGTAAGAAGACGAATCCTCAGTAAATAAGGGATTTTGTTTTCATGCCAGTTTTATGACTTATCACAAGTAGAAACAAAATTTTGCTTGTAAGCTTAACAACAGGAGTTGTCAACTACAGGAGTCTTTTCTCATACTAAACAATACTGTTGTTCATGAAGAACCTTTACAAATGTGGTTTATTATTACTCTCAATAGACAGTTCTCAGAGGGATTCAACTTCAGTGGGATCTGCAACAGTAAAAGACTAAAAAGCCGTTTTTGACATCAAAAATGACACATTTTGACATGATTTTGACAAACTGAACTTGTGACAACTCACCCTGTGTCCCTTTTCACCAGGCAGTCCAGGGAGTCCATCAAAGCCTCTGTCACCCTGTACAGACACACAGCAGAGGATGTCACCAGACCACACAACATCACCACACATCAAAGTCATCATGGGCTGCACAATGGTCGCAATGCTTCATGAAAACAATATACTATTTCTCATTTGTAGTCAGTCACAAATGAGACAAACAACAAATGTATTGTGGTAAATAATATAAAGACTAAAAAGCCCATGTATTGTAATAAATAATATTATAAAGAGCACAGTCTAGACCTGATCTATATTACTGATCTATATACTTCTGTTTTTGGTGCTATATAAATAAAACTGAGCTGACTTGACTTGAACATGAGTGGTTGTGTGATGGCATACGGCACCTTGGCGCCTGGCTCTCCGGGCATTCCACGGGCCCCATCAGCTCCGGCACGGCCCTGAGAGACAGCAGCAGAAAAAAATTACACATATGGATAAAAACTTACATATTGTAGTACTCAGTTACCAAGATTACTTTAGGGCAGAATGTAACTTTGTCTATAAAAATTCCATCAGGTTTATAATTATTAAGTGCCCTATATTTTGTCCATGGCATTGCTGTCACATAGTAACACTTAAATGCAACAGCTGTGCCCTGCATGTTTATTTGTTTGTTTATTTATTTGGATCCGCATTAGCTGTTACCAGAGCGACAGCTACTCTTCTGGAGGCCCAGGTGGTTTGTTGACTTGTGGAAGGCTTGTCAGTTATAAGAAAAATGAAATATCTTAAATATTTTGCAGTAAACAATTGAGCATGAGCCTGAAGTAAAACACAGTGTTGGCATCAAAGACTTAGAGGTAAAGCAGAAACTATCCTGACTTACACAAATCACTGGTTGACAAAATATTAAACAGCAATATACAAAAAATATCTAAGGAGAATCTAAGGAGAACTGGAGATCATCTATACAGCAGTTCACAATAGTGGAGAACTTATTGAATGATAACTACTGTTAATATATTAATAATAAGAAATATATTTTTTTATCTTATGTTGCAGTGATGTTTGTCATTTTTTGATACTATTACCTCCTGTTTTGTTTTGTTTTTTTTAATTAGTCCAATACAGATGAGTAGTTTATATATTGGCTCACAATTGACCCACGAATCAAGCTTGTATTACTAATTTGTCTATGACTGGTTTATGTTTATTAGTAACCAATTAGGTCAAGACATTTGGCCCAGCAGAGTGACTGCACCGTGACACTAATTGTGCCCCACATCCAGCGCCACTTTTCCCATTTTGGCATTTTCAGACAGATTAACTGCCCGACCATTGATCCGAGGATTGGAGGCAGCGCAGGCCTTTAAGCGCATATCAAGCAATTGTTTGTTGAACTGGAAATAAGCCTCTCAACGTTTGAGAAGTAACCACAAGTACAAACAACCACACAACAACAAATACAGAGGCATGTGAGCGCGCGCGCACACACACACACACACACATACACAGACAGCACATTGAGGGTGCACCAGGTCACTGAGTTCACTCACCCTCTTGCCAGTTTGCCAGATTGTCCTGGAGGCCCTTGGATGCCACGGGGACCCTGCACAGACACATGGGGACCACTTAGCAGGACTAGAGATGTGGGGGATGTGGCCTTCAGTCACAGGGATATTTTCACACATTATTAAGATCATCATGTATGACTCACCTGAGGACCAGGGTCTCCACTTTCACCTTTCAGTCCACTAATACCAGGTGGACCCTGAAGAGAGAGAGAGGACAAACCAAACATAAATACTTTTTACTCACACTGTGACACATGCAGTTTGCTTTGGGACACTAAGAAATAGAGCAAAGTAAACAGCAGATGGCGTAGTTTAGCTTTATATAGACCTTCCTGTTTGTGTGTTCATCTGCAGAAAAATCAATCCACACATTCCTGTTACTACAAACGCATGAACCACCTGAGAACTCAAGTGAAGACAATTGAAGACAATAAGATCTTTTCAATTCTATCACTCTACCATGACTATTTTAACGATGGATTACGTGCCACTGGCTCAAACAGTGCTGTTTGCTTGGGTGGTTTCTTTTTATCATATCAGTTATCAGCAGCATCTTAAAAAGGTATGTGAATTTATCCTGATAGTGCCAAACATCTGAGGCCTAAAATTAAAAGACATGCAGGCACATCAACATGACTTGGTGTCTTTTGGCATATACTTAAGTCTAAAAATGCGATGCTAAATTGTTGGTCTAGGCAAAGACCTGGGACATATACTGTAATCTGTCTGCAGATGAATAAGGATTCAAAGCTGGTGATTACAGACAGACATTTTAGAATCATAAATAGCTCGAATGACTGAAAATCTGGGGATTAAACATGTAATCAATCAAGAAGGGAAACATTTTAGAGAGGTATATTGCAGCAGATAAAAGCCACACATCCTCTGTTCGCTGTATCTACTTATTGTCATATCATTTCAGATCATTATGCTTGGCCTTTAGCCTGAGAAGAGGTGATTTAACAAACGGTAATTCTTCGTGTCTTTTGTAGGCGCTTTTCCTGCAGATAAATAGTGGATCGTGTGTCAACAAGCCCAAGAGACAGGGGAACAGAATGAAATTTTCTTGGCAGCAACAGCACCTAACAAACAGCACCTAACAGACAGGCAGTGTGGTCACTGAGCCACCAAGCCCTGATGCAACAGCAACAAGTAATCTGGCTTCTGTTCCGTCCAATATATTTGTCCCAAAAATGAAAATACAAACAACATATAGAGGATATTTTCCTTGATAACAGATAAAAAAAGATTATAAGCATTGAACTCTCTGAAACATTAGTTAAAAGTTCCTACAAACAACCACAAAAAACAAACAAAAAAAGCAGAGACTCACCACTGGCCCGGATCTTCCTGTCAAACCCATTGGCCCTGGGGGTCCCCTCATAGCCAGCTGCAGGGCAGACACACACACAAGAACAAGGTCAAATTCCACTCAGGAAAAAATCCATTCAAAAAATACACTGTTTATCACTTTTTGAGGAAGATAATCAGGGCCTACTGCATATAGAACATATATTATGTGTTTCTGTACAAGTTTGTGTATTTCTTTTCCACACATTGTCCTGTGCCATGCCTCAATTTTATACATAATACATTGTTGTGTTGCTATATATGCTACACCAACCTATGTCATGTATTTTAGAATGTTTATCCATCCATGCCTGTCTATATTCAATGTTGAATTGAATCTATGGCTTTTTGTTTTTGTGTGTTATGTGCTTATTGTTTAAGAATACAAACAAATCAATAAAATGTATGATGATTATTAAATGTTACCATTGTTTTGATTTGGTGATGTCCAAGAGCAGTTGTGGTATTTTTTGAAGTGGTGGGAGAATGACCAATCAATTGCCAATTATATATTTTCATTATATTTCTTTTTGCCACTTTAAATTGAGCTTTAAATGATTGCAAAATGCATCCAATGCATGTCTGTAATCACTATGTAAAATACAATGTACGCGAATAGATCATTATTGTGAAATAAAGTTCAACAGGGGAATGCAGGAGCCCGATGTAAAGTGAAGAGTCTTGAACCACCCTGAAGGGGGTTATTTTGCAGTAATCACAATTATTACACAGCTACTTACTAAAAAAATTACTAAAAACTAAAATAATAATAATATTTTTAGTCATTTAAAAATGCTTATTGCTTCCACTAAGTCCTCCAGAGTCTATGATCAGAACTGCGTCAGAAATAACTGCATACCGCCATAATTGACTAACCAGAATCAAGTATTCAGCTAAGCCATGTAATAAATCTATATGTATTACAGAGTTTACATGGCAGTCTTAGTTTTAAATTTGTATGCATATCTTGTTCATTTTGTTTGCATACTGTATTACAAATCAGTCACAACAAAGCAAACAAGACAATAATTACCACATTATTAGAATTTCACCACAACTCATTATAATGTATATGGATCTGGATCATTACCAAATTGCTTTGTGACTGTGTTGTCTTAATGTAGAGCAAAGTCAGAGAGTTATTTCTACACTTCATCTCTTTGTTGATGTGGTCTCTGACGGTTCAGTTAATGGGGGATATTGTGTAAGAATCAAACAGGACCCCTTAATAAAAATTCCAGATTTTCTTTTTTCTTCCAACTGCCCACTCACACATATACACAAAAACATTTTCTACACCTGTTAGTTTAGCCCACACGCAGGTCAAGAGCCCCTAAAGTATTTTTAACAGGCTCTCCTGTCTGTCCATCTGTTCAAAGTGGCCTTTTTATGTTGTTGCTCTTCAGCCAGCTCGGCATGTCTCCTTTTAGCCTTGCAAGGCCAACGAAATGCACTGTTCCTCCCCTCCCCCACCAAAATACTGTCTCCTTCATCCTTCCCCTCCTCTCCTCCTACAGCTGTGTGTGTGTGGGGAGCAGGGTGGGGGTGGGGGTTCGTCCACAGCCTTTTGGCTTCTCAGTGGTTCTTTTAACGTCTACTCACCCTGGCCTGGGAGAGGATGGCCTGGGCTTGGGCTTCTTGGGCAGATACCACTGGACCCTTCTCACCATCCCCACCAAAACGGAACTATCAAACAGACACAGACACAAGAATTGAAAAAAGTTGCTCATTGTGTTTGTCATCACTAATCAGTACCCTAGAAATGAGCCTGGTTATAGAATTATATGATAAAAGCTGGTATGTACTTTGTGTGTTATTCTAAGCACTTACTGGCAGCATCAGCATGGTTCCAGGGGGCCCTGCCAAACCATCAGCACCAGGCAGACCAGGACGACCAGGAGGACCCTGCAATACAAAAGAGACATCACCACATTAATAACATGATCGACTTTATAAGATAAACTGTTAACACGGGAAAGAAAAAAGAACATTTACAAAAGACAACAGGATGATGGAGACTTGGATTTTCTTTCCCTGTATTACAAGTAATGTGTATGTTACCATGTTTAAATAGCTAAAATAAAACTTCACTCTAGTTTTCAGGTAATAACATTTACATCCGTCTTGAATCTTTACAAATTTATGATGGTGTAGATCACTGAAAGTTATTCTTACATTGAACTTGAATAAATATAAGAATGTACACATGTAGGCAAAATGTACAAACATCTACTGTGATTGTTTGGAAAAATGTAACTGATCCTGAGTTCTTTTGGTTTTGACTCTGAAATTGTACCATCACATACGCTGTTAATAGTGGCAGTAATATGGAAGGAAACACAAACACAACCACACACTTTCACACAAGCACACAGATGGAGTGCGGAGGTGTGCTGTTTGTTAGTTTGATGCACATGTGCTCCTCCTTCCCCAGCGCACATAGACTCAGCTTGTCCATCTGTAAACCACGCTACTGTCTACAGTCCAAAATCAACATCCTTTTCCATGAATTTTGCTGTGCATGTTTGAGTGTGGAGTGTATTTAATGTCTGTAGAACAGAGAGAGTCTAAAGAACAGTGTTAAATATGGATAACCCTAACCCTAACCCTTTTACCAAGGGAAACTCAGAGCAAATATCATTCCTCGTCTTCTAATCTTCAAGTTTGACCACAATAATTGACATGATAAGCAAACTCAGATCTCGTACCTTTTAGGTATTACTGTATTTGAGAATTATTTGCACGCAAATTTAGGTTCCTTCCACTGACTCAGTTCAGTTCTGTTTGACATCTTTATTGTGCTTAATGGAGGCTGTAACAACTTGGCTGAGTTAAAACTGACATGTACTTCCTAAAGTTTGTTTATAATCAATTTAAGCCACAGTTAATTTCACCGCATCATGTGAAGCATAAATATTGTTGCTAAGGTGACTGCTGTTCAATTTACTTCTCACCATGATTTATAACGGATGAATTGTTAAATGATGTTTGAGTTGTACCAATATACAATTTTATTTGAACCTGTTAATCAAAATGGTGAAACACTTCCTAAAATAGTTCTGTACAGCAGCAAAATATGGGACATATAGAACTGAAATACCAATCTTTCAATTTTTGAAAAAGTAAAAAATGACAAATACACATACACTCAAATATTCTGTTGTTGCTTATTAAATCTTTAGCTGTGCTGTTGCATACTAACACTTGGTTGTGTCTAGTTCTCACGGGAATGATCATCTTAATCATGATAAGTCATGATATTTCCACAATGAAGTGTTTTTGTCCCCACACCTAAGCAGACCCTAACCACAGCATTGTCACATTATAAGATATAATTAGCTTGTACAGTGCTTACAAATCTCACGAGAGTTTCACTAATCTAGGATTACCATCTACACACTTGATATTAAGCTACTAGCATGTCGATAGAAAGAAAATAAAGTAATGGAGTTTTGTGTTAAAGTAAACAAATATCAATCGACATAAGCTGCTTTGAATAGTGGAGCCGAGTCGATGATCTTCCATTTGGACTTTGGTTTGTTTTTTGGCGTCTACATTTTATGACTTAACATGAAAGCTGACCAGTGGGTTGGTGTATTCCTTTGATTCTAAAATACCTTGATATACATCCCTGCACCGTCGTATGAACACACATTATATTTACAGTATATATATATATATATGTATATATACACACACACACACAAAAAAAAAAAACTGTCTGGTTTTGGCACATAAACAACATCTTACCCTGTCACCAGGATCGCCAGCAGGGCCTGGGGGTCCTTGTAGGCCTGAGGGACCTGGAAGACCCTAAAAATACAAAACTAAGTTAGCAGACCACCAACAGGCAACCCCATTGAAATCTGACAAAAATGTATAATTATGCTCAGATGCAAAACACTGATTTATTTCTTTTTGAACAATATACTCACAGCTGGGCCAGGGGGTCCTGGTGGTCCTTCAATCAGCATGCCCTTTAAAAAACAAACACATTGTTTCACACCACGGACACTGTCCTGTGCAACAGCAGTACAGCGGGCACGTTCAGGAAGAATCAACCAATTTGGGGGAAGTTTTGGGTATTTTTTGGGTGGCAGTTCGCTGTAATTCAGGAGTTGACTTAATTTCACATAGTTTTGGATGATTAAATAAAAATGAGATTAAATTGTAACAGCTCACATTGTAAACATAATAATCTTAAATGAAAGGATCATATCACTTTAGTACATCAACATTGATTTTTTTGGGCCTTACAGGTTCAATGACAGCTGGCTCGCCCTTTTCTCCCTTCTGGCCGAAGACTCCTTCAGCACCAGCAACCTGTAGTTACAAAGCACGCACAGAGGTGACATTCTTCACACAGCAGCTATAGTCCACAGGTAGATGAATAGCAAGGATGAGCAATGATGACTGAGGTGGCAGTTTATCCAGTGAAGAGAAATGTGTTAGTCCTCAAACAAATTTTAATAAATCAATCAATATCATATACTCATTCGCAACTACTGTACCTATGTCAGAGGCGGAAAGTGAATCAAGAATAACACAAAGTGAGATGACATTATGAAACAATACAGGCAAGAAATGTTAGTCGTAATGAGCAAGAGTGGACCTGTGCTTGAAATTGCATTGCCATTGTGCAGTGTGGCTAATGGTGACAATATAAAGTATCTCATAACACCAACAAGTTATTGCTGTCATGCAAACTTCACAAAATAACACAATAACACACATATAGAGAGAGATGATAAGAGACATTGCCCTAAGTGAAGTGAGGTGTCTTCTTTTCTAATCTTTGTGCACCAGTGCTAGATCTAAATAAACAGCTGAACATAACTGTGGTTTCATTAGCAGTAGTGAATTAGTTCAGCTGCATTGTGTGTTTTTGGACTGAAGGTGGAGAAGGTGGGGTGAGATGGGAAGTCTGTGAGTGGGTGTGGGGTGGTGCGTGCATAGAGTGGTACTAAAAAGGCGTAAAAGACCAATAAAGTCCTTGCCCTCGCGTGGTAACAATACCCAAAGGCACACAAACACAAAATTGTGTTTGATGATGTTTTCAGAGAGAGTAAATTTAAACAGCATTGGGGCAAAAATGGCTCAACATAAAGACAAAGGGAAGAGAAGGATATATGTTAAATATTTACACTAACCAAATGACAAACCGTGTCAAACTGTGACTGTTGTTCAAAAGTTTTGGCATGAAGGGAAGTAAAAAGAATCCATAACATCTTGATTACAATTGTATATGTGTATGTGCACAGACAGGCTGCTTGTTAAAATGGCAGAGGAGGAAAGGGCGGGATCAGATCAGACTGCTGAGAGATGAGTGGGTAGGGAAGGGGTGGTAGGGCTTGTTGGATATGTATGGGTGCGGTGCAGGTTGACATACACTGATTAAAGGATGTGTGTGGAGAGAGATGAAAATGTAACAAAGAAGGAAATAATTAATGAGTGTGAATAATTTATGCGTTTGTGAAACATAGAGCAGAATAAGATCTACTAAATTAAGAAGTAATCAGTTACACCCTTTTTAAGAAAACACAGATGCAAGCATTGTCCCACTCATAGCTGTCAATCATTAAATCACCCATCACACACTGTTGAGACAGCAGCAAGACTCCACACTCAACATGTCAATGACACATTGCCAAGCAACCAACTAGGGAAGGCGTGCACTGGAAGACAGAGTGAGTCCATAACAAACACAGAGTCCCTGGCGCGTGCTGTTCATGCTCACACCCCTCAGTCACCAGGTCAGGGTGTGGTACTTACGGTGCTCTCAGAAACGTCGGTTTCAGCAGCAACCCCAGGCCCCACCTCATCATCGTAGGTTGCTGTGGGTTTGGAAGGGGCCGTGCCATACTCATCATACGCCCCGTAATCATACAACCTGTTGTCAACCTCGCCCAAGTCATACTCCTTTAGGTCATATTCCTTAAAGTCAAATGCTTCCGCATCAGTGTGCGACTTGTCCACTGTTTCTGGGACAATGGTGGGCTCCGCAGCAATGGGAGTGGCCTCGGTGGCATATGCACCAACAACATCCTCCTCCACAGCCTTTCAGGTGTTACCCAAGCGAAGAAGGGGGAAGTGATGAGTGAGTAACCAAAGAAATAAGGATGTTAGTTAAGCAATTGAGGCAAAACGTCTACTTTTAGATGTTATCAAAGCATCAATTCTGCATGATAGGCAGAAAACAAAATTTAAAATAGCAACGGTAACACCCTATTTATCCCAATTATGTAACAATATTGAGTTATCTTGGAGGGATAAAGAAAATATCAGTTTAGTAGTGCTGTGTGCTGTAATTTGAATATGAACAGCTATAAGTCAATCACTGAGACATGTCCAAAACCAAAGGACTAAAATTTAACATATGCACTGTTACTAAATTATGTTACTGTACTGTACTGATTGAGTATCTGCATTAACAATCCCAGAAAAGCTAGAGTTAAGCTCCAAGATGGATATGTTATAAGTACAGTATGCTCTGTTAAATCACATTCATGAAATGCAGCAGTATTTGCAGTGATCCCTATAGCACACCTTATTTCAATAAATAAAACAAAGGAATAAATAAAGTGTTACCATCATGAATGAATAAAATCATTAACTGATGATCAAAAGTTTGTTAATCATACATGTCAAGACAGACTTGCTATCCCAGCCTTCTTTTCTTTCTCATCATACATGATATACTGATACAGACAGTAAAGAGAGGCTAAAATAGGTGTCTGAAATGATACAAGCAGCAAATTATATCAACATCTAATCAATCATCAGATTACAGTAGCTGTGCAAATATACAGAGTGCATCAAGATAAATTCATCTAAAATTTTGATTTGTTAGTCAAAATAAAGAATATGATTTGGGCCACCTGTGAGTTTGCTCTGGCACACTCCGTATTTGGCACAATTACCACAACCACAATCACTTAGAGTATTTTTTTTTTTCTTTTCATTCCAAACTGTGATCACTGTGGATTTAGCTTTGGGGAGAAACAGAATGGATGCAATTACACAGTTTTTATTGGCAGTACTCCATCTGGCCAAATTATATATTTAAATTTGCCTGCAGAATCACATCCACTTTGTCAAACACTGCAGCAGATAATGCACATTCATGGCTGGCTGTAAGGATCATTTAGTTTAGATCATAGTTCTTTTAGAAGTAATTAGCAGAACTAGTGATCAAAACTAAGCTTATGATGTGATGGACAGGGCAGATATTGTTAAACGGATAATCTACAGTATCATTTACTATACATGAGTGGCTCTGCGATCATTAACTTCTTTTTTTAATTCTGGAAGAGGCAGCAAGTTTTGTCAACTCTCCAGTCCTTGTGTGGGAATTAAAAGCAGACAGGCCAGTGTGACTGAGGAAAACAGAACTGTCTTTAATATCAGAAAACGTATTTTTGGCTCCCGTAAAGGAGCACATGTTACTTCACTAAAAGTCTGGTTTCTGTTAGAAGGAGGGCCACATGTTACCAGAGCAAATACCCTTTTCTAATCATAAATACTGTAAAGTAAGCATGGGATATACTAAAGACAGGCCATAGTCACAATTACTTCCACGTGCCACACATTGTTAAACAACTAGGTTAACTTGCAGCATCACAATAGGTCTAATGTGTTCATCTGCAGGGTTAAGTATTTTAAGAACTTTCCCTGTCCATCAGTTCTGCCACACACCAAAAGTCAAAAGACACATCGATTCACTTGAATGGTTGTGTCTTTGTTATTTCATACCAGGTACTTCCTTGGGTAAAATCTTCCTGGCTCACATTTCCCAAAACAGCTAACAAAGGTTTTTAAAAGTACATGAGAATGAAGATAAGAATTACCTCCTCGGGTCCACTCGTGGCAAAGGGTGACTGAGTTTGAGTATCATCTAAAGTTCCGTAGTCAATGTCTGTATTGTAATCTCCCTCTACAATGTTTGGCTGAGTCATGTTGAAAAAAGGAAAGAAATATAAAGCGAGGGTTAACACAAAGGCTCAAAACAGAGGTTATTTGCTAGGGGTCCTTTCAAGCTGGCTACAGACTCTGCTACTTCTACACAAAAGAGGTTAGGGAGCTCTAAGTCTACCATCACAGATTTTCCCTTCAAGGCAGGAAGATCTTGATGGGAGTTGGTCTTTTCTTTACATGATCGTTTACCCTAAAATTGCCTCTGGGTCGTGCTGGCGCTGTGGCCTGGTAGCCAGGCATCTGTCGCTTCTTCTTAGCGGCAAACTTTTTAGCAGGTGATTTTTTGGAAGCCAAGAAGTTTAAGGGCTTGGCCTTAGTTTTACTGAGGGACTTTCTGGTCCTCTTCTTTTTCATGGAGACACTACGTTTCTTTCTCTGGAAGAGGGGGCGGCGACAAAGAACACCAAGACAAACATGGAACATTCAAAAGTGGAAATGATTTAAAGGCACAATCCGCGACTGTTGTACAGAGTCTTTTTCAACCCAACTGACGGACTCCATGTGCTCGGCTTTCCAGTAGCAGCCCATTTACAGCAGTTGATCTGCATGGTGTTCTTTAAAATGCTGACCACGCACACCAACTACAAGGGCTGCTATTAGAATGCTGACCATGTTAGTGCTACCTTTAGATTATGTGACAGTTGAGCAGAAAGGGTGCTGTACAAAAAACGAGGACTGGGCCTTTCATGTGACACACAGGAGAATTTTGGGACAAGTCCCTCCCCTTCCAGTGCCTCCAATGAGACCTTACTTCAGAAAAAATATTAACAATAGTCAATGACAAGAGACAAATAATTTTTTGACCCTGTTTGAATTGTATTATGAATCACACATATGATGTTTATCAATTTAACAAATGATTTTACAAGTCAAGAAAGTTAGAGTTTGTCATAGTGTAGTTTAATTTTAAACCGCTCAGTGAACTACATCTCTCGTCTTGCACAATATACCTCACCAACACTAGCATCACTGTGCCTTGTAACATTATCTTACCTGAAGTGTTCTTTCCAGTGACCCCTGGTCCTTTGATCAGCCAGGAGGGAAAAGAATTTGTGATTACTTCCCGGTATGAAAACACACAAGCATTGTAGCTTCAGTGGCTAATGTTAGCTTTTGGAGGGAGAAAGTCATGATGTCACTTATAAGACTTTTTGGTGAGAAGTCTTTCTAATTACATATCTTCACAGTCTTATACTTCATCGGTTTTTATCACAAATGGCAACTTTATTGACTTGTAAAATTATCTTTTAAATTAACAAACATCATATATGTTATTTATGGTACAATTCAAACAGAATCAAAAACATATTTGTCTCTTGTCATATACTATTGTTCATGTGTTTCTGAAGTAAGGTACCATGGTGGTCCACCAGAAAGGGAGGGACTTTGTCTCTCTATAGTATCTGGGACAGATGCAAAAACAAAACACAAAGGATTTGCCTTTCAGCAACTCTTTAGAGCTATTGCAGTAAAATAGCCATAGTGATTAGATTACTTTGGCTGCAGTTTCTAAAATGCAAAGTAAAATGATGTTTATAGCACATTATGTATATAATAGTTTTAAAGACATGCTGGAATGCAAAAACAAAACAAAACAAAACAAAAAAAACACTCAAAGCAGATGGCATTTTCTGAGTCAGAGAAGGCAGCAGCCTAATAAAAACAGACACAAGGAGGACTGACACAGTGAGTATGTTTACATGCACTCAAAATTCTACTTCTGCAGCCTTTATGTAAGGTCATAATCAGAGCAGGCATAATCAGGTCAGGACACCTAGATTATTGCTCATTCTTTCAATTAAGTGGGGCACTTTTGGCTGATAATTTTGGTGTACTGGTGTGCAAGTAAACATAGTATTGAGACACACAGACAACACACAAGACAAACTGCGGGATGGGATGGATGACTGACAAAAAGAGACATTACAGGAAACACATCTTGTTTTTCTTTTCTTTTCCTTTTTTCATTTACCTGTGGTTCAGAATACTCATCGGTTGGAATGATGTCTGTCGCTCCATCAGAGTAATCATAGAACTGAGAGTAATCTAAATCGTCAGTAGTGTACTAGAGAGAAGAGAGGAGAGTGGGACGAAGAGAGGTCTTAGTGTTAGCATTAGCATCAAGAATGCAGAGTGCTCTTTCAGCAAGAAGATGATACAATACATATCATCCTGAGCATGCTACCTGTTCAAACAGTTAAAGCCAAATAATTGTATATAATTATTTATGACAACATATATTAGACTAGAATTGTAGTAATGATGGGATAAAAAGCTCCATGTGCTGGAGCACTGTTACATTCAGCAGTGCAAATGAAAAATAGTTAGAGATTGAATAATATTATATAGCATTATATAGCATTGTTAATAGTATGCACATAGCATCATATGAAATGTTAGAAGACACAGTGTAATTATATAATGTATATTAATTTTTCATTTATAAAATATGAACATATTACAAGTTTACTAATAACTAAAAAAATCATCTTTACCTTAACCTAAGAAAACCCCAGTGTTACTAAATCAGATAATGGTCTTACTATGGTGAACAAATGAGTAAATAAATACTGAAACTAGCCATGTGGGTCTTAGCCTACAAAAATGTAAGCAGGTGGGTTGTTTAAAAGCTCATAAAATGAAGAAAACAACAGAGAAACCTCAAAGACAAACATACCAGCTGCATTTCAGGGATATTGTAATGGAACTTTCTCACTGCAAGCATGCAAATTATACGCTTCAGGCGTCTTAACTTCAGCTAAATTAAAGGGGGCCGATTTAAATAAAGTGCGCCCTTTTTAGTTATGTAGGTCACTTGCAGTTCCTTATCAAAGAGGCAAAACTGAAAATATACAATATAGATGAAGTGCAGGGGAAAACCCCAACTTCTAGTCGTTAAAGTTTATCACTTCATGCTGCAACTTGGAAGTGAAGTCTGAAATGATACCATGCTTAATGGATTTATCGGATTAAGGTCATGGTATTTGGAAGCATGTGTATTTCCAATTATCAGATTAATCAAACATAGATGGATTTCTGGGATTTAGCTGGCACTGACTTAGGTTCAGGCTCCACGTTGCCATTTTATAGCTGATCAGTGTCCATGATTGTTTTACTGTGCCCCTTGTTATCATCTTAATGATTAATACATGACTATAAGAGGAGTGTTAACTTGTTGCACTTAAGTCGTTTGCAGATTTAACTGTGTGAGCAGTTAAAATGGCTATGGAATAACAAAAAGATGCATGTATTCCATGTTGTCCTTGGCTGCTGCTTAGTCTTGTTTAAGAATTAAAAGTAAGCAGTTAGGGTTAATAGGCATTTATTGTGTATATTGCATCCTTACTTTTAACAGGGGCAGAGAAGAAGATCAAAGAGACAGAACTGGTTGTCCAATCAGCTGCTTTCGTTCTAACTTTAAAATGAATACTTCACACTGCATGTTGATCAGTACTCATTCAACTCCTCAGCATTTACACTATGATCAGTGAATTAACCTGTTATTATACTGATACGCAAAATAGTAAATACACATTAAATATCACAGCTCAGACAACAGCTGCTGCACTGTTTACCATGGGTTAAACATCTTATCACACCTCCAATCAGTGACATCATAGCAGGTATTTTACTTTTGACAGCTGCTGGAGGAGGACACCTGCTATGACATCACTAATTGGGGTGTGGCCAGATGTGCACCATGCACTGTTTCAACTATTGATTTAAAGTCTTTTTAGCCTTTCAGGGCACACCCTAATGGTGCACTATAAAGCATTTCTCCCAGTATGTGAAAATAACAAAATTCTGTTAATTGTGCAGCTCATACTAGAGGCTTTCTTGGTTGTGTTGGCTAAATACATTTCTACCATGCAAACTAAGCATAGGTATTGTGGGCAGCCGAAATGATCAGAGCCATACTGATTTACTCATTTAAGTCTACACTTACAATGCTTAATCTACTGTATGCTAAATCTCCTCTTATATATTATATCTGAATAATTCTGCATTTGTATTTTTATGTAAGTCTCTAAAGATCTATAAAAATATGTACATTTACACCAGGATCATGTACCTTTTCCTAAGTGTTAAACCTGCTTAGTCACACACTGAAGTGGATCTGTGAGATGCCTAAACAGAAGCAAGCAAAATCTTTGCCGAAGTGGACACAGACACACAGGCAACTACCAAAGCCCTTCATTTATCTCTGGAAGATCTTTTTCCCAAGATCTAATAAACCATTTATCAAAATACTACAGCCAAATCTCTTTTAATACTAATCGGTTAAAACACTAAACCTCACTGAACATAAGGTCAACAAGGCTGCAGAATGTCTGCCTCTAAATTGAGACTTAATATCACAGAACACAGATTTTTCATGTGCTAATAAAACCTGACAACTGTGGTTTCTTTTCACGACACTCATGTCTACCATTGAGATGAGCAGTTCAATTCCTACTCTTAGAAAAATTAATCTGGACCCTCGACTAGTTCTACCCCCAACCACCCTCGTTGACTGACCTCTTCCTCTGGCTCCTGGGCCTGCAGGGAATCACTGTGGGGGGTGTCACAGTCTGGGCTGTAATGTTCACAGTAGTCATATGCTGCTTTGGGATCGGCCACAATCAGAAGTTGCTGGATGTCACCCTGCAGAAAACAGAAAAAGAAACTAGAGTCAGTTCACTATCTTTGTACAGGAAGAGGTGAAAGAAAATAAAAATACAGTTGATATTAGAAACCAGTCTTTGAATTAGATTTATTTACTAAGGAATAAAAACCAACTCACTAGCAACAGACAAGACAAGGCAGCACAAACATACTGTCAAGAAGGTCATGTCTCGTCTTGCTCACACATACTGGGTGTAGTGGCATAAATGTAAATCTTAAATTGCAGATGTGATCTCTTGCTGTAGGTCCCATACACTTATAGAGTCTGGCAGAGTAAACCCCCCCTTGTATGATTAAACAGCTTGACACAGAGCCCACACTCACATAGAGCAGGGAGGAAACTAAGTTCAGACACTGCGAAAATTATTATTATCAGCGCCAGGGTTGACTTCAGGAAATCAAATAAACATGTATCATCAGGACACAAGCAACACCTGGCAAGGCCCTCTGGGCTACAGTAAAATGCTTCATTCTTACTGGTAGGAACAACTGCAATAGCCAGTATCCTGTACTGGATGATGATGTAATATGATGTAATTGTGTTATCATAAAACACACTGGCCCATATTGACTTATATTTCCTATCACACTCAGAATGTCAGTATGAGTTTTGGCAGGTATACAGGAAATTATAGTACATGACTGACCTGAACTGCATTTTATGTGCATTTAATCCTTAGTTTTGTTACATTTTTACATTTTTTCTGTTGTTGTTTTTTTTTTTTTTTTTGTATTTTCAAAGTAATTATTTAATAGGTTTACTCTTCAGCATTTACTGTTGTATCTATGGTTGCAGTACTTTTTTTTATCTTTAAACACACAATATGTAAGTTCTACCACTTGGTGTCTCTCTCACATTAAAACAATAACAAAAGACATAGTTTAATGACATTGTGAAGTAGTGTGGGATCATGGGAGTGTTAATCTTTACTGTTAAACAACCACCATAGCTCATGAAAATCTGTGACTTGACTCAGGCAGAAATCATGTTCATGGATGAGGTAATGTTTTACAATTTTATTCACATTACGTTCAGTCACCTTTGTGATTTCCTTCCGCACTCTCTGTGAGGAATCCCTCACAATGTATCCCGTGTTTTCTCAGAAGTTGTAGCAGTTAGCAACTAGCTATCAGTGGTTAGCAGGTAACGCATGTTACCTTGAATAATTATGGATTTCTCTGGGTTTGGCCATTGTTGGAAACATTTGGGATAATGTAAGTACACAACTCAACAAAATACATAACATGTCTTGAGTTTTTAGACAATTTAATGCAGAAATGTTACATATTTTTCTAAAATATCTACTTTAAATTTTAGTTCAACTGTAAAATATTCTGCCATAGTACATAACTTAAAAAAAAAGTTTTTTTTTTTTCTTTCACATCCAAATAATAATATCTTTCTTGGCCACAAAATCACAAAATCATCAAAAAACTCTGAATCAAACCCATTTGTCAACAGTGTTTAATTTGAAGACTTGGCCCATAAGACCACATGGTTACTGATTGTGCCTGGTGCAATGAGTGTCAAAGGGGATTGTGCTAAAATTAAAATGTCTGTTGGAGGAAAAAAAAGAAAACAAAAACTAACAATACACGATGGCTTTGTCTGAAAATCATTAAAATAGCACACAGGAAAGAGTAAAATCTTGAATATCTCAGACATGGTATGGGAAAGTCACTCAAACCAGAATGTTCTCTCTGTGGTCAGGACAGGACACCACAATGCTTGACACCATTCCAGCACTGTCTCGCCTTGTTATCAGTCTTACAGCCAAAGCACACAGCTCACTGCAAGACAGCGAACATTGGCGAAAGCATCTGGAGCTTTCTTTGGAGTCTGTAATTGCTTCAACCGAGGTTCCTGGAGGCTGGTTTTTGAGCCCTTATACACATTGCAAAGACAGCTGAGGGGGGTTCTGGGGGGGGTGGATGAAGGGGCATGTCTTTGGTTTGGGTGTTTGGCAAGCAAAAACACAGCGATGCTTGAGCCCAGAGGTAAAATCCTGATGCACTTGTGTCAGCAGGGACACTATATGTCGAAGCACAGAATAGACAACTGGCAGTGAAACATGAGAGAAACCAAGCAGGCTGCAACTTGTCAAGAGAATGTCTGTGTGTCCTCCCGCTGTTAAAAGTAGATCTATGGATCCTTAACATGTACCTTAGTATAAACATCCATGTGCTAAGGCTTGTCCCATGGGAAAACAAGCAGTGCTCCTTGAAACTTTCTCTGTGTAACCATCCATCAACATCTCATTGCACAGCTTCAGTTTGACAGTCCAGAGATTCCTGCCTGGGTGCCTTTGGGTGGGTGGAAAGCTACTTCAACTTGATTTCTCTCACTGGCTGAATGCATCTAACAGTAAAAGTGTATATTGTCAGTCAGTTACAACTAAGACACAGTGCATCTACACAGTCTGCCACCACATTCAAAGGTTTTTGGTCCATTAATCAGATGCCAAATACTTGATCTTGTCTCACTGTTATGCCTGGTTCCAGCCTTCTAGTTAAGGAGATACTACTTCTGCTCATACCAACTTATTATACTGTAGGTATTGGCCTGACTAATATATCAGTCACCTGATATTATGGGCTCAATAATGGCCTATCACAGCTATATCGGTCTATATCGGTATCAACATACAAACTGTCAGATATATACATATGTATACACATTTTGCTCTATTTGTGTTTTTTATTTATAGTTATTTATAAGTCTTAAGTATGCCAGTGAAAGTTTACTGTTCCAGTGCCCTGATATCATTTTGGACAGGGAAAATATCCTGCCTCCAGACATATCTTTGTCACATGTGTTGGGATCACTGCGAAAACATCTGTTTATGTATATATTCTACAGCCTATTCTGTATAAAAATATCAGCCAACATATTGATATTAGACATTTTTTTACCCCTAATAAAGGCCCTAATTTTAATGGCTACAATCCTTTATTATGCAGTGCAGCCAGGACATTGTCTCATTTCTACTGTATGAAACATCAGCTAAGATTCATTTTCTGTTAACATGCACAATATTTATGCTCTTTGGCAAATAGTCTACAAAGTAGCTGCAGCAAAGTGCTCATTTGCTTTCTTGCTGAGAGCTAGATCAAGATGATAAATACCACTCTCATGTCCATATGGTAAATATAAAGCTAAAGCAAGGAGCTGATTAGTGTAGCTTAGCATAAAGACTGGAAATTGGAGACAACAACTAGCCTGACCCTGTCACTCACCAGCACCTCAAAAGCTCACTAATTAGCATGTTATACCTGGCTTGATTCACAAGGACAGTAAATATTTAATCGACAGCTATGAGAGTGGTTTCGATCTTCTCATCAATACCCCTCTTTAAGTGATGTCTTAAGTTTTTGTGAGTAAAACAAAATAGCATTTCAGGCTATGTTAATATTAGCAGACAGGTGATTCTAATCCTCGGGGTAAGAAATACTATGTAACACTCCTGAGAGATATAATATCACTTAACTCCTGTGTTATCCATTGAAAACATTTACTTTACTTTACTGACCACGAAAAGACAAAATTGACCTGTCAAGTGGGCATGGGTAAGTAAACTGAGGTGCCAAGTCTGGAAAGGCCTCCGCTGAGGCGTGTGGCGTCTGTGTGTATGCGTGTTTGGGAAGGCTTGACAGAGAAAGAGAGATCAAGCCTTGGCCTGAGTCAAGTTGACATGTATTACCTCATGTGTCACCCTAAGACCAACAGTGAATGCTTGAACCCTGCCTAGAGTCAGCTCTAATTAGTCCATGTCTGAGAGCCACCCGTCTGCACACAAATAGGCTGTGGAGACATGGTGTTCAACCCCCGGACCAGATCAGCACAACTAGGAGACGTTTGACTGTTTCATGGGGGGACAGGAGCAACATGACAGAACGACACATTCAACAATAAATGCACATGGAAACCAGAAAAGACAAAGTAATCATGTACTGTAGGTGTTTGTGATGCATAGAGTGTAAGTCTAAGGCTTGGAAGACAAACACTTTTCATCTTAGAGGGCTGACACTGAAGAACACCTATATTTATCAGACGATCATCTTTACACTTGCCGCAACTTGTACTGTTGAGAACAATACAGTAATAATCCTTATCTCCCAGAAATGGCACTCCTGCAGACAAATTTCTTCCTTTAGCGGGGCATTAACTTGCCTTTCCAGTAGAAAATAAAGACTGCAGCTGAGTCACCTACAGTACCAAACAAGAGCCACCTCACAAATCCAAGACAAGGCAAGTGAGAAACTGATGTCACCTCAGGAAGGGAACACCAACAGGGATCCAAAGACAGACAGGCAGGGATTTAGAGTGAGCAGCTGGGATGGTAAAAGATGTTTTGTGCTGGGAAACACCTGGGGAGAGTTATGCCGAGGCTCTGGGCCTGTCTTCCATTGTGGACTGCTGAGATAAAAGCCCCTGGCAACTTGGAGCAAAGCCAGAGCTCCAAAATATGCCCCTCCTGGCTACAGCAGAGCACAGTGCAGCACAGAAACAGGCTCATGAGGCTGTGTGTTAATGACTGCCATGTCAGAGGCCAACGAGGAAAAGAGAGAGAGGCAGACAGAGAGAAGCAGGGTCAAGATCAACACCTGACACTTGTGAACCCTTGTGGAAACCACTCTACCTGATATATCCGCTGTCATGTCATGCATTCTTGGTAGTGTTCACCTTAAGTGGAGATTATGAAGTATCATTAGCATTTGAAAAACATTTATAGGAAAACTTTGGCACTCTTCACATGGATGTCCAGTCAGTGTTGATGGTAAATATAATCAACTGAAGCAATAAATTCCTCACTGCATGCTATAAGGGAGCTGAATTCTCCTGCTGCAAAATCTGTTGTTAGTCGTGCATCTTGCAATGTCATAATGATGTCATTGGAGGTAAGAAAGAACTACAGGCTATTTCAGCTTGGATTTCTAGTCTCTGCCTCCGGGTAGCCAAGGGCTGATAGATGAGTACTTCTGTCAACTAATGCTGTTTTGACCAACAATGTAATAGCTATAGGCTAGGGTGGTGATGGCATGGGTGTTAAAGGCTTAGTGCCATGCAGCCTGGTACATGCAGGCACTGCTGCACAGCTTTACGAGCAGAAGAACTCAGCTTTCTTGGTTAATGTAGCACACACTGAGGAATGTATTGCTCCAATTGACTACATTTACCATAAACAATGACTGGGCATCCACATGTAAAGTGCCAAATCTTTCCTTTAAGTGCATTTCTTACAAGCGTATGAGGCCGATACAAATAAAAATACTGAATCAAACAACAAATTAAAAAGATACTATGTAGTGTATTTGATGTCATTATATTAAACTATGTGTTTGTTTGTTTTTATTGAGATTTCTGAAGCTCTCAGTTTCTGACTGGAGAGCTGGTAGACCACTTGTGCAGTGCAAACTGAGGAAATGAGGAAAGGAAACTGAGGAGTTCATGACGCAATACAACATCTTTCTCTATAGCCTAAAAACTATCTACCTTGACCTCTTCCTACCCACAAGGCACCATGGAATATAAATATACATGGAAGGGGTCAAAGGTTACAGAAGTGTTTGACTCCCACAGAGAAGCTGCATGAAGTTGACCTCCATGTTTGAGTGTCATTATACAGCAGTTTTAAGTTTTGCTGAGATAGATAGCTCTTTTGTCTTTTCTCTACTAAAATCCAGCTGCATGGTGTAATTACAGGGTGAGTGCAGGGCATCACTGGCCAAATCAAAACACAAGTAGTCATCACCATTGGTCCTTTGACATTCCTTTGCCCAGGGCAACATACCTTTAGTACAACCATGGCTAACTGTAATTAGACAGGCCAATACAACAATTAGTCACTCCCCCAAAGTCTAATACAGTACAGTTTCCCTGAAAAGAGGAAATTGAGACACTAAGAAAAGGCAAAAGAATGAAAGAATAGGTTAAAGCACTTCAACCAACTCACAAGGAACTGCAGGTCTGTCCAGTGCTCGTGAGGGAGGGATAATCTTGTCACAGGAAAGACATGATTTCAAAATGTTACACGTTACCTAACTCCCTAAACAAGGGGTCAGCAACCTGCAGCTCTGAAGCTGCATGTGGCTCTTTTCCCCCTTTTCAGTGACTCCCTGTGGCTTTGACAAAAAATATGGAAATGCATAACTGATTTTTTAAACAATTTAACATTTTAATAAAAAGCAAGTTTCAGAGGAAAATACAGAATTTATTGGTTGTCGCTCCAGGCAGATTGTGGAAATATCCAACACAACCAATATGTTATTTTTAGACGAGAATTGTCAAAAATATTGATATATCACTACATATATTCCTGAATATTTGAAATTTCTCTTCTCTCCAACAGCAAACTGACATACACACCCCTGCAGTGCCCACAGCCTTGCCTCCTTTCACTTAGTCACAGTGCTGTCTTCTTCTCATCACTCGTCTCATTTGCTCCAGTTGAATGTCCTTTATCATGTTTTGGCTTTGTTATATCTATCTTTTGATAAAAATCTACAATTTTATGTTATCCATGTTGTATCACTTTTCCCTGTTTATCAAATGTGTATATTTTTCAAGATATTTTATCAAAGTTAGAACTTCCCTTATCATGACACAACACTATTTTAGATAAGATGTATTTTTTGGCAATACTGGTGGTGTGACATCAAGATGAACACCTCAGCCCCATGTAGTCCTTAAGATGCGAGACACTGAGCACTGATGAGTGCTTGCTAACCAGAAACAGAGGGAAGAGGCAGGTATGTATATGAGGGTGCTCGATTAAGACAGGTAATGTCAGCCGGGCATGAATAGACAGTCTCATGGCTTTGGCACGGTAGGGAGGCCTCAATGTGGGGTGGGTGGAGAGGGAGGAGGAAGGTTTGAGCAGGGGAGAATATGCAGGGAGGGTGGGGAGGAGATGAGGAAATGAGGAAGGCCTGACGGGGCAATGAAAGACTCCCATTCATCCATTCCAGATCCCTTTGCGACGGTGGTCGCCTCCAACCTGGGGCAGGTATGGTATGAATAGACGTTTATGAAAAATGCGGGTCAGCTTGTGAAAACAAATCTCAGAGTTTGAATAAGGGAGCAAATGTTGTATTATTACTGAATTTATTATTAAATCTATCCCTGGAAATCAAAAAGTCACCTACCACATGGTTTAAAAGAGAGGTAAAAACTGAATTTTGAAAGAAAGTAAATAGTCACTGCTAAGACAGTTCATGTATTTCTTACATTTCTCCAATTTTCTTATAGATAAGTTATACTTTAGCCTAACTAAATTAAATAAAGTGACTACTAAAATACCAAGATGATGTGTGATAGAGAATCTGCTAAGGTGCAACATTTGCTGGACATACCCTTCAGGAAAACTGATTTTACCAATTAATTTATTTTCACATTATAACCACTGGCTTGAATGCAGAAGGCCAAGGTATTTCCTTCCTCTGTATATCCCAGCATGCATTGGGCCCTGTGGATCTCGAGGAGAGCAGGGACACAGAACAGACAGGAGACCTGTTCCAAAAACCACACAGAGAAGACCCTGTTAACTGACTTATGCCTCCTATTTTCAGCCCGTCCACTGGCCAACCACTGACTGGGCACACTGTTTCATACGAAATGCTGGCTTCAGAGCCGCCTCATAAATCTAATCAAAACTGAAAGCAAATCTGCTTATAAAACCGTGCACCTGAAAAAATGTTCATGGATCATCTGTGTTGGGTAATATGATACAGCAACTTCAGTCAGTCTGTATTCATATATCAACAACAGCTATATTATAAAAAAGATTTGATATTTTTCCTACAACAAACATTAAGTGATGCCATTTCCTGTAAGTCTATGGTGGCTAAAATACTTTTTTATTAACCTGACTAATATTTTAACATACTCTGCATTATCAAACTGATATAACTTATATGAACTGTATGATGGCAGCATCTTTTCAAAAAACACAAAATCAAAAAAAAAGAAAAGAAAATCACAAAAGAACCTGGGAAATTTTCTCTTAAATATTATGATATTTCTTTCATTCGTCATATGATGTACGATAATACCAATCTTTCTATTTAACTCTTCATCAGTGAACAACTGCCTGTCATAATACAAATAACCTCACTGTATCACTAGGTCAGACACAGCATATAACAAAAAATCAAAAGTATGATATAATGAGAACAGAGAAAATAAAACATAAAATGGCCTCAGATATGCAGGACCCTCTGTCCCCGTGGTGATGGCAAGGAATGCCAAAAAATATTGCGTTCAAACAAGAGCAGCAGCATCAATCATTCAAAGATGGCATCAGAATAATGACTGGTCATTCCTGGTGCTCATAAACAAACCAGCCCCCTCTCACAAGCAAACACAGCCCCCACACAGCCTTACAGTGACCTTTACTTCCCACCAGAGAGGACCACAAGTATCATGACAATTCAGCCATTGTCTGTCATTATTTACATCCGCCTGACCCCATGCCAGCTTCCACCTCTGGATGAACTGCGCCTCAAAGCATAATGTTCAATTCACTGACTAAGGAAGTGGTAACATTCACAAAATCCAAGAAAGTTTGAAGCTGATTTGTGATATTTTTATTCATTTTGCCTCAATTATTTGGTATTGAGAAACAGTCTGAACAATTTTTTGTCCTACATTGCAAAGGGTCTGACCAATAATGATATTATTTGGCTTTGATTTTCTGTAGATTATGTTGCATTTCTCTAGACTCATTATGTTCACTGATTACTGGTGCTCATGCTAACAACCTAGTTCTACTTATTATAAAACAATCTTGTCCTGTCAAAAAGCATCACTTTCTGCACGTCAGAAGACCTTCCAGACATGGGGAGGGGGAGACAGCAATTGTAGGAGTGAAAAGCTCAAAAAACTTCCACCAACACTGAATTCAAACATTTAAATTCACAGATGTTGGACTTTCCCAGCAGCACATGAACTATGTATAACATCAATGGCTAAAGCTCAAAACTGCCCAGTGCTATTTGCTTAATGATATATTTTTTTACGAAGACAGATTGGCTAGAAAACATTACATTTTTATTTTTTGTGGAGGTATACAGGCTTCAGTAACAAGTGCATGTTTAGCATGTATCCAAAAAGCATAGATTGTAGCATTGTTTTCAGTGTCAAACATGTAATAAGTGACGCTGCCATGTCACGACAACAATGGCTTTGTTAAAGGAATTATGATACACTTCATTGTCCACCTCATACTATGTTTTATCTTTATCAAACAAGGTCTCTTCTACCAGGATTGCTAACTCTTCTTGAGTCACAGTCAAAGGACAAGCTGTAAATTTGATTTCTGTATGTAACTGAGCACATCCTTGGCACCTCAAACCTCAACAATGACCTACAGTAAAAGCAGCAGTCTCTCTTCTCTAGAGCCAAGTAACATGTACTCACATGTTACAGGAACCTTTTGTTTCCAACTAATATATGTCATTCAGTTCAACAAATAATAAAGATAAATACAACATAACCACTACTGCACTTCCAATCAATCTAATCAAGTTAGAAATCCATTAATTTGTGAGTCACTTCAACCAATTCACATCAACTCAATACAAACAATCAGATTAAAAGTCAATCCAAGACAACATTTCAACAAGGCCAGTTATTTTTTGGTAAAACTATTATATGTGAAGCTCCTGTGGCACTAAGTGTCTCTAATTACAAGGTAAAGCTTTAACAAAGGATCTGAGAAGTCTGAGAAGTTTACCAAAGTCCCATGTGTGTTTTGCAGAAAAAAAAACTCAAACAAGCTATAATGATGTACAAAGTCCAAATCCAATTGTTTTGACATGGCAGATGTCCAAATCTCACAAAATATCACAAAATGCAGTCACCAGGTATAGAGGACTAACTAGAAGTAATTCTATCGCCATCTACTGTGTTTACAGTGTCTGCTGGAACTTTTTGGGTCGATGTACAACTGATGAACCTCAACTTGGGTGTTAATGAGCTTGTCAGGCAAAAAATATTGTCACAAGTGAACTTTTTACCATCATCCCCACCCACAATATGTCACAATATCAAATTTACATGTGTGTTAGCTTCCATTACCATGTTTATGAACAATACTTAACAATTTAACAATATAGTAAAAGCAAAGAAGCACAGTACACTAAGTTAGTCATGGTCAAAGCAGTAGGTCCAAAACAAAAAAGCTGAAAAATCTGGCTCAGATTCTTCTGTACACTATAGCACCTGCAGCCTAGATAAAGGGCTTCAGATATCTCTGCATGATATCTACGTGCACTTCCTCATAAAATCAAATAAACTGAAGACCTCCAGATCTGCACTGGTTTCTATCATCTCCACATTCCTTTTTGGCTGCATCAAAGGGGTCCAGGACTTACTCAATGGAACTTAAAAGCTAAAAACCCTTAGGCAAACCACTTCAAGTAACGTCTGGGATCTGGATACACAGAAAATACCACTACTTTTTGGGGCAACTTTTTAGTCATAGATGGTTTCTGATCAATATGCCAATACACAACCTAACATTAGTGACAGTATGCAGCTTCAGCAACACAATCACAATAGACATACAGTCTATTGTGAACAATGTGAACAATGGCTCATACAGTCCACCATACTGAACACTCTTACCTGGAAAACCTCCTCATCCAGGATCCTGGTGCCGAACACGGTGATGCCGTTGGTGTTGATGGAAGCATGGTCACTCCTGGGGAGATTTTTGGCGATCTTCTTCTTACAGTCTACAATGATGGTGACCGTCTTCTTCTCCACACTGATCGCCACACGGTGCCACCTGATCAAGGACACAACATGAAGAGGTGAGAAATGAAGCCAAGGCCAACCAGGATAAATGTCACAGATTCTTGTTAAATCATTCTGCGCTTGTAAAGTACGTCCACTAAAAGTGCTTTTTTTGCCTTGGGCAGACTCAGATTGTTATTCAGAGTGTCTGAAAACATTATGGAAAGAATCCCTAAATAAAAAGACCTTTTTTAGACAGGCCTTTCATATCACTCTCTTCAAAGCCACCAGACCCCTCCTCCAAAAACACTAAATTTACCTCACAGAACATGGTATTTGCTGGTCTACCACAAAAGTTACAACAGGCAACAATGACCTTGGTGTTTTAACACATTAGCTCAGAACCAAACTTAAGTGTTAAAAAACAAACTCACACATCGAAGTAGAGGTAGACCAGAAACTCCCATGTTCTGTGAGGTAAAATTACTGTTTTTGTCAATGGAGTCTGGTGGCTCTGAAGAGTGCGATATAATGACTTCAGTTCCCTGTCTGAGAGGGCTGTCTGATAAGGTCTATTTCTGCAGGGATCCTTTTCATAATGTTGTCAGACACTTAGAATAATAAGCTGAGCCTATCAGAGCCAAAAACACACACTTTTAGCGGATGTACTTTGACTGGCACAAGAATTAAATTGCAGTTCACTGCAACCTGTTTCACTGCTGCTGGCTGAGGCAATCTACTGGACCAATCCCAAAATGTTTTTTTGCCATTATAAGTTATTGTGGCGCACATCGGGCATCTTAAGGTGTTGTAGCTGGACATGGTCAGAGTACCATAAATATTGAAATCAGAGCATGATGTATTATGAACAACATGCAAAATTAGGACTATGAATATTTTGTAGGGCAAGTGTTGAGTCAATAACCTGAAATTGCAGGTGTTTCATTAATTCAAAGAAACCTCATCAGCACTTCTTCTCTAGATTATAATCTACCTTTTTTAACATCACAACACACCTCAAGAAGTAAAAATGCTCTGTTGTACAATGTGATTCAAATGCTCATGAACTTCAGAGTTATGAGTGATATAATATATATCAATATCATATATCATGATATATTCAATGGACAACACCCATAGATTCAAAGGGTTAACTGGGGTCACACGTGAGTCTGACACCTCCCTCGCCTCTGGACCATTTGCCACTGCACTTAAGGGCTATTGCATACCAGGCAGCAGTGGACCACATTCTTGCCCCCACACTCTGGCCCTGTTTAACACGGGATTACACTCATTAAACTCCAAACTTAATCCTCCTTCTGGGTTACTCGGCATGACAGACATGGTGAACATTGTGGAAAGTGTGTGTCAAGATCCAGGAAGGCCTGCCTTGCCAGAGCAGGAGACACACAGTCAAAACATTGTTCTGAGGTGGAAGATGAGACCTGGCACCACTGTAGCTCAAGATGGCAATATTAGAAGCGTTTATCGCAGGTACGGATACATATCTGTTATCATATTAATATATGGCATATTTATATAATATAAAAATAACAGATTCCTTTTTGAATCCAGCTGCATCATAAAGACAAATTCCAGGGCATGCGATGGAGATTAGGCAAATAAACGTGCAACATTCTGTGGGCTTAGCAGCACAGCAGGAAGGATTACTTGTCACCTTATATGGCAGAATAACAAATGTTGACTTCAGTAGGTCCAAACAATGCCACCAACTTCTAAAGTGCATTAGGATCAGAAGACAAATTGCAGCATTGAATTTGAAAAGCAAATGTAAACACAATCTTTTGAAAAGCATGTCTAAAGAGCTTAAATAAGACAAAACTGACAGTGTGCAGTAAAACAGCTCTCTAGAAATCCTCCCCACCCCTTTAAAGTAAAGGATAATACTCTTTTTCACCTTATCAATATCATCATTGTGCTTCTCTTTTCAAGCTTGGCGTATGCTTCTTAGTAACAATGAATGCATCCACAGGGATTGCAGACTGTACACAGCCTGAGCTGTACCCACCAAAGATTTAGACAAGGCCTGGAGCTGGAATGCATCCAGACCAAAAAGAGTTAAAAATCCTCTACAGAGAACTCTGCTCTCTCGACAGTGGGTCACAAAAACTACAAACTGGACAAAACAGCCCTACAAGACTAAGACAAAGCTGGCTTTGTTGTAACCCGCACATAAAGCAGAGTTATTGCTGACATGAGACTCTTGAAGGATTTACCAAGCTTGCTTCTATCATGATAACTGTACACACTAGATCTCATTCTAAGCCAATTTGGGTCACAAAAATATTGTGACCGGGTTATGACTTCCTTTAAAAGCTCAAAAAACAAACTCTCCTCACAAAGCTTGCTCAGCTAGTGAAGAAAACTTTAATAACACTGGACGATGCTATAAAATACTATTTCAAATGATGAATTTTCCCAGCAGCCTATCTGTTTACTTGTTCCCCTCTTGACCCAGCACACGGGCTCATGTCAGCTAAGCCGAAGCTCTGAGTGAGAATTCTGGGATTTCTGAATCTGGGAGCAGATAATCAGGTTTATGCGAAAAGGTTAGGAGCACTGTTTCTGGTTGGATGAGGTAATCCAAGGGGGTAAAGAGGAAGTTAAGGACTGCCCCCTTTCTCCTCCTTCCTTTCCCCCCTCTCTAAAATAACAGAGGCAGTGAGTTCATGGATGAGGTCAGGTTGCCCATAGCAGTCCCTGCTGTGCCCCAATAATCCAGTGTCTCCCTGTCTCTGACCTGTCTCTGTGCCCACAGACCCCTGATGAGATGGATAATCCGGTCAGGAGCACCTGCAGTGCAACACTGGGAAGATCTGGGTTGTTTTCTAGCTTTTATCAAAAGGAGCCACTCAGTAGAAATCAGAAAATGGTTTCTTTGGGTATTTTAGCTGATCTGGTTATTCATTAAGTTTTAGGATGATCAAATGCCACTGAAATCATTCACCTCTAATACAAATGCATATTCATACACAAATTCATCAAAATTTTTGCTTTTCCACAAAAAACAATGTATCAATCAGTCACGGCTTCAGCTGTGAGTCTTAGGGAGCATGACCGTGTTTGAGTATGTTATATGACATGAGTGGATGTTTGAGATTTGACGTACTTTCCGTCAGCAAGGTTGAGAGTACGGAACAGAGGGTAGTCCTCCGGGGCTGGCTTGCCAGTCTGATCCTCATACAGGAAGACAGGTGAGCGACCCACTTCCACGCCCAGCTGCTGGACTCCCTGCTCGTTGTAAATGGACAGCAAGAAGGACTGGAGGCCGGACTTGGGGCGCACTGTGGTCAGGATGGAGAAGTCCTCAGGAAAAAACACCACCTGCACAGCCAAAAGAGGAGGGGTGGAAAAGAAAGGGGAATGAGTTAGAGTTATTGTGACAGAGGACTGATTTGTTTGTACAATTTCTTTCCAGTATTTTGGTTACTACCTATTCACTATAAAGTCCTCAGCCTCAGTTTTCTCATCTAAACTAATTATCCATTATTTTTTTAGTTTGTAAAAACTTGTTTTATCACACTGTATCGATAATGCATATTGAACTGTAAATATGTGACCTACAGTTGCTTCATAAAAGTGTCTTTTACATGTCTGCATACTTTAACCTTTATCATCCAAACTGCATCACCTGAATTGTGAGTCTGGTTTAGAACTACAGAAATCTGTTATGTCCACAGAATTCCTGCAAATCTTATAATATTTACATGTATACAGTGGATTTGTATGTCTCTCTTGATGAGAGAGAAAAAAAAAACAATCAAAAGACACTGTCAAAAAGCACATTTAAAACAAACTAAAAACACCATTTTACACATGATGGTTAAAAGAGGTTAAAGGTTGAAAAGTGTATCTTACCAGGGAACAACTGTGTGGTGGGGGCACTGATCTGGACCTGCTTGGCAACTCTGAAAGCTGAGTCCGGCTTTGATGCTCTTCGGTTTGTGCAAAATCCTGATGTTTTTGTCACTCCTTCGGGGTAATTTTGAAATTCTAATACTTTTAGCACATCCACTGGCTCTGCTGATCAAGGGGGGAGATGAAACATCAGTTAGGTTATAGTATTGGATTTTTCTTATCTACACAAGAACAAGTACATGGATGATGAATAACATTAAGGCATATGCTATTTGCACCCAGGTTGGAATAACCAGTGTGGCAATTTACACCCCGTTGTATATAGCCTAGCATGGCAAAGACAATTACCCAAGCGTCCATAGCCAACCATGCTGTTTGTACCTGGGGTTTAAATAGCCACAGTGTGGTGTAAATAGCCACATTTACACCCATACAACAGAGATGATCTTTCCTTAAACCTCACCAAGGAGTTCTGTTGCCTAAACCCAACCAAACAACCATGAAAAACTAAAAATAATAATTAAAAAAGTGTAACCAGTAGGTTACCAATTTCACACCACTTTCAAATCTTAGTCTCTCAGGCAGGACAGGAACCCCACTTCCCAGGGTAAAGCTACATGCTTAACCCATTCATCCACTGCAACCTCTTAGCAAAAGTGAATTTGTCACTCTTTATGGCTAAATAAGATAAAGAAATAAAGAAATAAGAGATCTGGTGTGAAAAGCTAAATAGCTGTGTCTATTCATAACCGGGTGCAAACAGACATGTATATCCTAGTCCAGTTCTGGTAAATATACACAGACAGTGATTCATGTGTGTGATTCATGGAAACAACGAGAAACATTTCACAGAGCCCTGCATCATAACCATCCCATGACAATACAAAAAGTTGTTTCCTTGAGTCATCAAAATGGTACTATGTCACATTTGTCACAGTTTCAACGACACAATATACCTTATTTATGATTAACTTAGCCTTAACTAACCTTAAATAATATTTACTATGATAAACAACAGTTTTACAAAAATATTTCAGTTAGGAAATGCATCCTTCCTGTGGAAATGTCCCTATCAAGACCAACCAGGGAACATAATGAGCAATGTGCCAACCAAGATCTATTTCTATAACACCTAGATAGGTTTACCTTGATAAGGGTCACCAGAGGCTCTCTGGGTTTCCCATTCTCTTCAATCTGATGTACTTTACATAAAGAAGCCTGTGTGGCCTGAGGGTGCCCATAGAGACCCATGGGAAAGCATTATAATTATGCCTCGTTCATCAAAACACCCTCTCAGTATTAAACATTAGCTTGGTGAACATGATAGGGGATAGACTAAATTGCTACAGTATACAGACCCTCTGTTACATGGGCCATTTGTACCTGGGAGATGTTTTACTAAGCAAGTAAATAAAGTTAAAATTCAAGCAACATGGAGACATTAACAGTACATATATAGCCTCACTTTCTAACAACAGAATCATTAATGAGTCCTTAACAATGCAAATGTTATTCTATCATTATAGGCCACATTTTGCTTTAAGCATTCGATGGACATATGATAAATGGGCCTATGAATAAAGCCCCAAACTGAAGTTTAAAATCCATATATTAACACAAAATTGCCACTCATGCACGCACACACACACACACACACACACACAACACACACACACCACACACACACACACACACACACAGATGAGAGGAGGTTGCGCATCTTTACTCAAGCTCTCTACTTGTCAAATAAACTGCTCCTCTTTTGCACTAAGTTTCTGTCTCTGTCTCATGTCTGCATCAACTCTCATTTGCCACCACAACTTCACTCCACAGGGTATAGCAACATCTGACTAAAACAGGCAATACAATGGCTGACTGTTAAATGTAATAATACTAATCTGTTTTCGTTGGGTAAATAAGCATGCCAAGGTGTCTCAAAGCATCAGCAAGCCTTTTCTGGCAGCTCTAAAGCCACTGTTTTGGTTGGCATGTAGAGGTCAAGTCACTCTCAAAGTTTCTTTAACTTTTTGATACAACAGGATTTTAAAAAATGTGTGATGTTGCTCTCAACACTCTCTGGTCAGCATTCCAGCTGTGGCAGAGAAAATCAAATTAAGAGCCTGTTTCATTCTGTTCAGAAAAGTGTGTGGTTTTGGGGACAGGTCCCTGTTTCAACATAAATCTGTTTCTACTATATATTAAGGTGCCATAAGCACTGCTCATACAGATGGTTTGCAACAGATCAACAGATAGTCAGTGCTGATTACAGTACTAATTGACTTAGTAGACAAAAAAATCCTCTCATTGCTTTATTTTTTTTTTTCATGAAAGGCAAGAAACAGAACATGTTGAATGAATATTTTAACTTTTCTGTGTCACTTTATCACGCTGAAGGTATTTTCTAGGGCATGGCCTACATCTGCTCTTCTTCTCTTCTAGCACCTTATACAACACCTGCAATGGACCAGATGCACATCATGATGAAGGCAAAGAGAGATGGTCTCCTTCAATCTGTAGTGCAAAACTCCGAACTGTATGCAGTGCAAAAATACACTCTGAATGAAAAAAGACATCTGCAGCACTCCACCAACAAGCCATTTAACAAAAATTCACTTCAAAATTCACTTTTATTCTCTCTACAACTTTTGTCCCTCTAAAGGATATTTTTGTGAACTGGTTGGGCTCACTCAGAATAAATGAGCATCCTAAGTGTCAACCCACCACAACCCAACTCACTTCCATTTCAACAAAGGACACAGAGAAGACAAAAATAAACAAAATGATATAAAAACATCAGAAAAAAAGTGAGTTGAGAGCAAAATCAGCAAACTGTTACTCCGTAGGAATGCCATCTCTAAGGACAACTTGGACTTTTTTGTAGCTTGTAAGGATGAACCAGCTACTTACTTTGGAGAGTGAACTGAGGACCTCATTGTGAGTTCCTGCAGAGCTGCTTTCAGTTCAAACTCCAGGACTCATATGTTCCAGATGTGGCAATTTGGCCAGGCTACGACCCTCACACAGAGGTGCTGAGAAAACGTCAATACTGGCCAATCCATTAAGGTGGAAAAATGAGTGTGCACAGGTTTTTAAAGAGTGCATCTGATGAGCTGGTGTGAGTTTGCCCTCAGGGCTGAGCAAACAGGTCATATAGCTACCAGCAGAACTCAGGTGGCGTAGAGGGATGGACTTTCTTAAGTGTGGACTGGAGAGAAAATTCAAGACATCCCTAAGGTCAGGCAAGACAGCCCTATTACTCAGTTATTGTACCATCCCAGCATCATTATGCAAATTGCAAAAGCATGCAGGAAGGGAGGAGAAGTATGACACATTACATTAGACACAGATCGCCTAATTTGATATCATCTTCATCATGTTCACAGGTGTACATCGATGTAAACAATGTGTTCCAAGTGATAACATGACAGCATTCTTCGGACACAGGCCAAAAAAAAGGCTGTCTCAGCTCATCCTTTATTGCATAATATGTAAGACTGGAGCCTACTGATATCAAAATCCCCCTCCTGCTGTGTCATTCTCAGCCCTTACATCTTTACAGAAAGGTGAAATTGGCTGGTAAATGGAGGAGGACCTTTTCACCTGCAGCTCCCTGAGACTCTAATAATATCTTCAGCCAGAATGTCTCTCTATATATGCCCCCCTCTCTCCCACTCCCTTGCTCCTTCCTTTAACTTCCACCATGCTGCCGGCTAAAACAAGACAGCTTTATGCTGGTGTCATACCAAGGAAACTTCACTGAGACCTACCCACTTTTTCAAAGCATTTTTTCCCTCTACTCTTCTCCCTTTGCTTTTCCTCTCATTAACCCTTTTACTGTAGGCCTTCATATCAATATCAGGGCATATTATCACAAAATATGTAAACCTTCTACACAGGTCATGCAATGGAAAAATAGTTGTCTTGAAAGCCACTGTGAGAATATGCATTAGTTACAACACAATTTCACACATGTGGCTTTGTGTGGAGGAAGAAAAGCTTGTCTACAAAGAATCCAGCAATGACCATAAATGTGTGACAGCTACACAGGACAAAGGTCCAGCAAGGAGCTGATTAGCTGATGTTCCCGGTTGAGCACATTTGGGAGAGGACTCTGAAAATGCTAGCTTTGTCTGCTGGAATGCACATCTGAGCCTGCGCCCCGGGGGCTGAGAAAACGTGTCTGTACACTGCTAAATGGAGAGGGCACCCTGCAGAAACAGCTTCAGCTGACTGAGACCCTGGAACACAGAGCCTGCAGCAGAATACTTAAGATTTAAAAAGAAGAGGAGCCAGTGGTTGATGAAATTAGAAATGTGAGATTTTTGATCTGGAGTGCGATTCCACCTCAGCATCTTCCGAACAATCAAGTTGTAGTCCTAGCAAAAAACAAATGGCTATAAAGGAGTAAGGTGTTTCATTTAATAAAAACTGACATGAATTCATTAACCCAATTTTGTGTGATTTCTTGCTTAAACTTAACTAAGTATTTGGTTAAATTGTTGAGGCATCCGACCACCATTGTGCTCACGAAACCTTTTAAAAACCCTTATCAGAAACTAAAAATTATTTGCATCTTATTTTAAAAACATCCTAGTCACCTAGTCCTAATAATCATTATGGAAGCATGAGATGCATCCTAAATCTCTACCTGTATCTGTATGTGACAATAAATCCTTACAAAGCTGTCTATGGGCCAAGCTGTGAGGCCTATGTAATCCTGAACCCTATGACTTGTGGCCATTATGGCTGCAGGCTAGGCCCGTATGCAGGCCTGCTCTTTGAAGGCTCTGAAATCATAGGGAAGTGCAACAAGGACCATCATCAAATAACTGCTCAGTACTTAGAGGGGAAGCATTCCCACCACTCACACAACACTGCCTTGTCCAGCAGCCGACCAAACATCTAAGTGCAAAGTTGAGGGGAAGAGCTGGGCACCGGGGAGGGGTTGCACAAGCCAGCTTTTGGGCTTCAGTGTGGACCAGGGTCAGTGGGAGATAGGGTGAACCTGCCTGACCACTTAGCCCCCTGCAGACCAAGAGGGGCTTTGCACTCTGCACTGACAGGTCTGAGAGCCACTGAGGCCTTTGTAAAAATGCATTTCACTACCACACATTAATCATCACTCTAACGCTGTACAGACAGAGCATCCTTGTATCTGCCAAAAAAAAAAGAAAAAAAAAGGCCTTATAGCTTTATAGTAACCATCCACCCCCCTCTTCACATGGCAGATTTACATCCACTGAATTAATTTATGAAGACTTCGCACTGACATAATTACAGCAATCCACATTATCGCACAACTCAATATCTCATCAGCCAGAAACATAGCCTACGATTACATATCAATGAGTGACATCAATGGTTTCTGTACAATTCAACATTCAAGTGACTTGTTATCACAGTCCAGGGTCTGACAAATGTCCAGTGTCATCTGTCTGAAGAAATCCACCCTGCTAACCGTGTCCACATCCACCGGGCGGACCACAGTCCAAACAAAGAGCTTTCTTTCAGTCTAAGTCAATCTTAAAAAGCAGGGAAGGCTGCTCTGTTTTCCTGATCTCTATAAGCACATACCAGCGGCTTAGGATGAATTTAATTAGGCGAGGTGTTTCATCTTCGGGGCGGACGCTTCCCATTCATGCGTAAAAGTAGCCCGCGGTAAACTGTGTTAATGAATATTGTGCTTTTGGCCAACAAAATATGTAGACTTCAAGCAATTATCCCCTCAGAGTATGTGCTGTCTAAGTGGTCTCTAGAACGGGGTTTAACCATTCACTTCACTACAGCAGTGAGCAGGTTTACTGTACCTAAACTTTTTGTTTGGTGGCTTCCACAAAGCGCTAAAACGTATCGGTATGATAAAGGCAATCTCGCTTTATTGTAACTACTTTGGTTGTGGAACGGGGAAACGCGCGTAAATTTGATTATGGAGTAAACATGATACCGCTGTGTCCAGGTAAATTTGTTAATCCCCAAATCTCCATCATCTCTTACTGAGTTTTCCCAGCCGGTCGCCGCTCTGTCCCCTTTTCGGCCAGATAAAGTTCATTACAGACGTTTGGTCCTGATAATCTTACCTGCTCTGACATTAGTAGCCTGTAGAACCAGGGTTAAAGTGATGAATGCGGTTACAGTGGAATCCATAAGCCACCTTTTCGTTTTCCACCTTGTGGACCACCTTTGCATCTCCATGGTTGGGCGCCCACAAGTGAATCAAACTTTTGGGCGACTTCAGGTGATTTTTAATGACGTCCCTTCCACAATCCCAAGTGATGATGGAAACTGTCCTACAAAAAAGCCATAAGTGAGGGGTTTCAGCCTCTTCTTTCAGCCACACCGAGGCCCCCGATCCTCCTTCCCAGTGCCCAGCCTTCACAGTGAAGGTAGTCGGGCTTTAACCAAAGCGCACAGAGTGCAGTCGGTACACTTGGTGCGTCCGCGGACAGGAGGGCTGGGCATGCTCCACAAACCGGAGCCACGATTACAGGGAACTGACAAGGGAACCAGCCCCCGATTAGCAAATCACGGGGCTGGAAATTCTCCTTCGGGTCCACCCATTAGCTTTGTAATGCGCCCCCCAAGTCTCTTCCCAGTGCGTCTGAGGAAAGAGAAGAGAAAATAAAACAGGGACAAAGTTGATGACGACCTGCATGGGAATGATGAACTGGCAGAACAGTGCATGCAGGGTCTTACTATACTCACAATATCCTCAGTCCACTAATCTTACCTGAGCTTATGACTGCTCTTATTTGCATCATGAATACAGTATTAAGAAGAACTGTTTAAGCATATCATGCTCTTCCACGAGTCCTCCTTCACAATAAAATATTTTAATTGTAACTTAAATCAATTCAAATGAAGATTTGAACCTTAACAAATTCAAAATCATAGTAGCTAATGATATATCACTACAACACACAATTATAAATACACAAACGTTCATATAAAATGAAAAATATATTTTTGTGCTTAACTAGCTCGTCATAAGTGTCATGTGAGGAAATCAGTGCAGTTCAGGAGTGTATTACTGTGTAGAACTGGATCAGCTATACTCTAGGTGGTTGAGAATAGGTAATAAAGGGACAGTTTACCTCAAAGTCAATCATCATCATCAATCAAACCCTCTGGTCTTTAGAGCAATTTATCCATATAGATAGTTTTGGTGTGAGTTGCAGAGTTTTGAAGATATCAGCCATAGGGATGCCTCACTTCTTTGAAATGTAAGGGAACTCAAAGCACAAAAAATACATTTGAAAACTCAAAAGTAACATCTCTCTCCAGAAATCATGACCTGGTCACTCAAGATAATCCACAGACCTTGTAGTGAAATACTTCACATAAGAACTACTTTTTTCTACCCTACAAAAAAAAGCACCACAAGCTGTGTGCAATTAAGGTCCATTATATTAAATACAAGATAGATACAAACATCTCTATAGCTGATATCTCCCAAATTTCCCAACTCACACCGAAACAATCTAGATAGATAAATAGCATGTAATAGCATGCGTTTTCAATTTTGGGGTGAACTGTCCCTTTAATTGTATATCTGTCACCATTCCAAGTACCAGAAAAAAGTGAATTTTGATCTTGCCGGGTCTCAGATTGTGACAAATTAAATGAAACACCTGAATAAATGCTTTTCACCATCAACACCAACTGAGGGAACATCTTTTGGAAGAATAATTTTCATACAAGAGATCTGTAGAATCTATGTCATGATGCACTGAAGCCACAGACATGTGGTGACATCAGTGCACCATTAACTCAAAGAGATATCAGTTACAAATAATGTACATGTACTCTATATTTTGAACTTCTATCAGCCAGTCATCTAATTCCACTGAATATCCTCCCTGCATGCAGTTACAAAACATTACAAATTCCAGACATTTTATTTAGTTTGCGTATTATTCCTTTTTTGACACACAACATATGTATTCATTTTTCATTTAAAAGCATAGTGTGTAAGTTCTGCCACAAGGGGTCTCCCTCACATCAAAACAATAAGAAAGGACGTAGTTTGATAACATTGTGAAGTAGCATGGGATTCATGTTCACATGGTAACATATTTAATTTTTATTCATGTTATAACTTGCTAGCCGCTAGTTGCTAAAATTTCCATGAAAACATGGGATATGTCTGATATGTGAAAGAGTGAGGAATGAAGTCGGCAAACATGACTAAACATAACGTGAATAAAACCTAAACCATTACCTTGTCCGTGAACATGATTTCTGCCTGAGGCACATCAGATAGATTTTTATCTCTCATGGTGGTTGTTTAAAAATGAAAAAAACAACTCCCATGATCCCACGCTTCTTCACGATGTCATCAAACTACAACCTTTGTTATTGTTTTAATATAACAGAGCCCTCTAGTGGCCAAACTTACATACTGTATGTTAAGACTGGTCTACAGTTCTTTAAAAGCTACCTGCACTGAGAACAACTGTAATCTTCTGCCAACAGTGTGAGGTAACTCCGACTTATTTCCAGTGGTTTCCCCTGTTTCAAGAATTTTCTGCAAATGGCCGTGTGAATATCCTGAAACAGCACACAATAGGGCAAGTTGACTGAAACACACTTTTGGACAATCCTACAGAGTGATTGCAGGGGGATGAAGGATTCCAGGGTTACTCATCTAATGGCCTTTTAGAGGCAGGGGTCAGTCCAGAAGACAGTCACCTCCTTGTATCACTTGGCTCTCTCCAGTGAAGGCATGGATCCTGACCAGGCTCTGTCTTTCAGCCAGCTCATCCTTCCTAGCCAGCCAGACTCAGCCTGTTTCCAGCCAAATAGTATCAGATGCTCCTCCTGGATGCCTGGTGGCAGAAAGCAGAGCCATTTCTCTGGGACAAATTGGTGTCTAGGCAGGGTAGGTTTCATGCTACATCTCATCCTCTCATGGTTCAGAGAGCAGGGGCAGTCATTCCCAAAGTGGTCCAAGTAGTCCCAAGTAAATTTAGCCAAAACATATCTTAATTTTATTTATTTTGGTGTACAAGAAATTATTATAAGAAAGTGTTTGGCATTTCTTTTCTATTCGTTTTAGAATTTCACTGTTTTTAGTACTATCTCCCCATCATAAAATAATTTAGACAGTCAAGTGTGAACTTCAAAGGAGATATTGGTAATGATGAGGCAGTCAGCAATGGGTGATGCAATTGAAAGATGGTAGGGTGACAGCAGCAGATGGCAGCCTCAGGGATAGTGAGGCATGTCGTATGATTTGATGGTTTGCTGGCTTGATTTCCTGTTGGATGGAGAAAATCTGGACAGTGAGCAAGTCACATTCCCCCTTCATTCAAGAAATGCTGCCTGCACACAACACACACAGCCACAGTTCCTTTGCTAATAAAACTATGGTGTTAGGATGCTTTCAGGTATGTAATCTGTTCAGTGTAAAACCAATTCGGCTGAGTCAGCTGAGTAAATTAAGTAATTCAGTCATTTTAGTAGTAGCGGCAGTAGTAATAGCATTATTACTTGAGGCTGTAGCAATTGTTGCTGACTCAATAGTGACATGCAAAATAATAGGGTTATACAGATAAATGGTAGAGACAAGAGATTGCTATGTGAAATAGATGTACAAATGAAAGTGTCACAGTAATGTACTGCACAGGAGACAATTTGACTCACTAACCTAAATTCTTTTCAGCTTATAAATGCGATTATAACAGTTTCAGAACATCTTGGCTTTGTGACAGCCAAGTTTAAACAGTATTTATTAATACTTTGTACTCATTAAAGAATCATAATTATAAAAATGTCAAATCTGTGTCTAAAATATATAGTGTCTCAAATATTCTCCCATGATTACTGCCAGCATGTGCATGTAATTGTTATCAGCTGTGACTATAATGACAATCAGCCTTTGTCCAAAACTCTTACTGTCTCCACTAATGTGATGGCCCAAAAACCAACAGATAACCAAGCCAACTAACTGCTACCAGGCAAGTAATGAATAACATCTCTGGCTACCCACTTACCATTGTAGCAGTTACAACTGGTGATTCTGTACAGTAACTTGTGTTATTTAAATCCTACAGTAAGTTTCTGTGTAGCAAGTTTTGAACTGCACCAGAATTCTGACATTATACTTCTGCCATTTTTTGGAGACAGTGGCATTTATCCTTCCTGCCGCACTTTTTTTCAGCCTCAAAAATCCAGGAGAAAAGAGAACTCCCACACACTGTCCTTTTACTTCCAGTAAACTTTATTCAAGATACTGGCATTTCAGTCCTTCGGTATTGAAAGCATTCTAGTTTCCATTTGTAATCCAAACATTGACCAGTCACATTTAATTGGGCTTTGGTTGCCTGCAAAGTGAAGGAGATGGAACACATCAACCGAAATGCAATCAGAAAGCCCATCATAATAAAAACTGGCACACTTTTGTTGTACATCGACGTGAGAAAATTTGAGTAGGTATAAATGCAAACTATTTAAGGTTTAACTGGAGACACACATTACCATAAAGACCTCCAAATTAAATCACAAAAATATGTTGTTGGTCCATGCCGTCCAAAACATGTATATATAATATCTGATCTGATGCCACAACTGACAGGATATTGCCATTTCAGAAACAAAACCCTTTTCTGATCTCAAGTCACTATGGTTAAGGTTTGGTCAGGTTTTGGTACGAATCCAATCGTGGATGGGGTTGGAGAAAGAGAATGGTTTGGTTTGAAATAAGTACTTAGTTAAGGCTAGAAAAGCACTGCACGGACCTCCTTCTTCATGGTTACAATAATAAACATGATTACAATTAATGCAATTGGGGAACGACCAAGCATTTGACGGTAGGAATCACTGTCGGTAAGCTCACCTGTGTTAAAGTTTGTTATATTGTTGAAATCATCTATCCACCACAACCTCCTCCCTCTATGGACTTTGTGGCTCTCCTTTACTCCAGATTGACAAGAGGCATAATTAGCTATCAGCCTTTGTTAGAACATTAATTTCTTACTTTCTTACTTCAGACAAAAAAATCGCTAAAAATCCCACTGACGTCAGAGTGCACGTAGCTTTCTTTATGAATGAAAACTGAGGGAAAGCAGCTTTTACTGAGGAATGCAAGACCTAAAACAGATTAGGAGGGGTTTAATGTCTTAATGTCTTGACAATTAGCAGAGGTCTGTTCCATGCTGTCTATATGCCAGGACAGGTAAAGAAAAATCAAGTGCCTCCGGCCACACAGTATGCTCCACTGTTCAAATGCATACAGCTTTATTATTTAGGTTGAGAGATGGACCTAATAAGAGGTTGACTAATGGGATTGAGTCAGGATAGATAATATTAATTTAACAACTGTACAAGTACAATTGTAATCTTATTGTTATCTAATTGTAATCTCTGGAAAGTATATTATGTTTACAGGTGGCAGAATGTGATTAACACCATTACAATGCATCACAATGAATACTCAAAACCAGTAAAAACATCCACTGAAGAAAATCTAACTTAGCAAGCCACTGTTCTTGTTTGGTAATTCACTAAAGTAGGGGCAAAAATGCAAATCACACATTGGGATCCTCCAGCAATTGAAGTTGCCATTTGGCAGAATCTCAGTACAATACATTAACCTGGGAGATCAATGACATTGCTACTAAAAATACAGGACCTTTGTCCTGCAAAAAGATACTGAGATTTAAATCTGATATTTATTTTAAATGTATGCCATTAGACACATTTTAATGGGTACCGTATAAATGTTAAAAAATGAGAGCACTTGTTTTACTTGCTATGAGTTTTACCTGACATGGTAATGAAACACAAGCACTTTTCACAGGCACACTCAAGCCAACCACCCGCCACTGTCTGTCACTGTTTACACACTATGCTGAGGAGAGTATAAAGAGCTCTTTCTCCACACTCACTCTAGTCCGTTGTCTAAAACAAGCAAGAAAAAGTTCCCTCACTTCACTAACATTATTTTTGGCTACCACAGTATTTCATAAGAATAAATACACTTTATAATCCTGTATCAATTGGTAAGTTAGGTCATTATGGGACTGAAATGCTTTTATTAGAAGCCTTAACCCAGTTTTGAGTAATTTGAGGTAATCTGTGGAAAGCCAGGGCTTCATTTGTTCGAAGGTTTCTCTGCCATGTTTCTATGTTTATGCCTCTTCGTTGTCATACACCAACCATGTATTTTCAATGTGGTCTACCATGTAGGACACCAGAATTAAACCTAAATGCTGCCTCCATTTTGAGAAGTCACATGCAGACCAAAGATATACAATTATATGGACATGGTGTTAGTTGAGGGCTTGCTGCTTACTTTATTTAGATAAACATATAGAATATGACATGAACAGACCTGTGTGTCTGACTGCAGACCTGATACAGAGTACTGAGATCTAACTTGCATGCAGTATCAGACCGTCATTCTTAATTTACAGAGTCATTTCCATTTTTGTGTTACACGCATTTACATCAGTAGTGTACTGCAATCTGTCAATATACAGCATAAATGGTTTTGTTTCATCTCTCAAATGTAAATGAATGCATGATTTACAAAGGCTGTGCTCTAAATGTAAGCATGTAGAGATAAGATGAATGTGGACTGCATACAGAAAACTTCTGAGCATGTTTCTGTTGCTCACACCGATTGAAGCCACAGGTCTGTCTCAACCATGTGGATAAAAACTCTGTGAACTGAAGTCAGCCTGGCCTACAGGTGTTCGTAATGGGAAGCAGCCTGATTCGAAAGCACACAAGTGAAAGGAAGCAGCAATCTTATAGCCAGACATGCAACAAGCCCTTTATATGTCTCAGAAAATCAGGAATGTCCTTCTGTCTGAGCACACTGTAGCTGAGAGGCATCTAAAGTGATGGCTTCGGCTGATAAAAGTATAATTTCAGGACTGCTGTGATGTTCCTGTGAAATGTCTTGATATCTACTGGTTTATTTATGCTGTAGGAGGCACATCATGCCAAATTGTGGAATAATCAGACAGTTGGCACTGAGATCTTAGGTAAGTTTGTCTTAAAATCAGGTAAAAATTAGTTGATTCATTAATTATTCAAGCAGAATAAAATTTGTTTTCAGCAACTTTGATAATCAATTAATCGTTTCAGTCATTTTTCGAGCAAACATCTCAAACATTTTCTGGTTCCAGCTTCTTAAATGTAAGGATTGGCTTCTTTTCTTTGTCATTAATGAAGTAAATGAACCATCTTTGGGTTTTGGTCTTCTGATTGGACAAATGAAGCAAGAAGCATTTTCGGGCTATGGGAAATTGTGATGAGCATTTTTTTTGACATTTTAAGACAAAAAATGTAATTGATTAATCGTGAAAATAATCTGTGGATTAATTAATAATGAAAATAGTCATTAGTTGCAGCTCTAAAAACAGGACACAAGTCTACATTTTTGGTTGCACAATTTGTTTTAATACTTTTTTGGCCTTTCAACCTCTTCTAAAGAACAACTCTGCACTTTGTGCTCATAAACCTCAGTCAGCCTCAGTAAAGATTTCTTACATGCCAATTTTCAGTCATAACATAAAAATTTAGTTTATGTGAAATTGATGGGGCTTTTGAAAGTTGCAAAATTGCTGTGGAGCACAGCACAATAACTCTATGTGATAGCTTCATGGACACTTTGAGTGCCACCCCAATTTCCCTTCCTTAATAGAACAATTTATCACCTACTGCGCAGCTATGCTTTCAGCCAATCATAAAAAGCTGAAGGCAGAGCTGTGTGTTCGCACCACCTGGTTGGGGCGGATCGCTACTGAGCCCTCAGGACGAAAATGTAGAGTTAGGAGAGTTGCATGACCTTGGTATGTGAGGCTGCAGCCATTAAAAACAGACAGCAGACATATTCTGCAGCAAATATACTGTATACCCTCTGTTGCACCGTGCGTAGTACATGTGGCAAGGTGAAAGTTCTTGTGACTCAGATTTAGTGCAGTTGGACGAAAAGTTTAGCAAAAGGTTGGAGGGCAAAAGGAGGTAGCCAGATGGTGGGCTGTTGACTGCTACAGGAGTGAAGAAAACAGGGCATCACCCTGGCTGAAAGGGAAGATAAAGAGACCACTGTGACATGAGGGTGGGTGGCCTCAACTATCTCTACCTCTGTGTTTGTGTGTGTTTTGGCCATCCAGGACATTTGTCAAGCAACAAACCTCTTGATAGGTCAGTGACGAAGCCCATCTATCATCATTCCTGCACAGGCAGGTTTATGATTCAACCAGGAACTGGGCTTCAGCTTTCACACCAGCAGAACAGAATAGCTGTTGAACTTAATACACTCACATTTGCAGAGAAACAGCAGTAAACTCTGCAGTCACAAACTGTAAGTTGTTTGATTCAGCAATGACTACAACACAAACACAGAGACTTGGACTGAAAGCCCAGCCACACACTGAAATCATTAAGCATTAAACTGCTCTGACAATAAATTATTAATGGACTTGTAATATGTGCAGATTAAAATCATAGACATGATAATGTGTTGTAAATGTTGTAAATGTGGCAGATAATTGGATAGTATTAGACAATTTCACAAACTAAATTTACCGTATGGCTATTGTGTATTATGTAACAATCTTGTAGTAAATCTGCCCTTCATGAAGGTTATAATGTTCAGTTTTTTTAAACTGTTGTAGAGAGGTGCTGATTCAACTATATGGTCACCTCGAAGGCTGCAGTTTGTCGTGCAGTTGAACTGTATTGTGCTACATTAAAAGCTGTTTTTATTATTTTGTCCTCCACACATATTTAAAATTTCTATCAATGCAGTTCAACAGCACCACAAACTACATCCTCCTTGGCTTCATTTAAAACCAAGTGGCAACTCTGGGCCTGAGAAATGAAGCCAATCCAGAAGTGCCAAAAACTGCAGGTCCTGAAATGGCCAACTGAAGTCGGCTCAAAAATTGAGTGAATCCCCACAAATCCCTACATTAAAAAGCCCAACCTCACTGCAGAAATAACATATGTACAGCCTGGTACTGTATGGGAGGGTGAATTTTTACATAACTTACCTGTTTAAAGGCTTAAAGATATGCATAATTAATGCTGTGGCTGTGTCTCTACAACAGCTATCTGTTGTAGAGATGTCGGCCTTCTCTACCATATAATGGGACTTGGGGCCAATTCCAATTCCTATCTTAACCCTCAATCTTAACCCTCAAGCTCAACCCTCAATCTTAGTAGCCCTCAAAACCAAGTGTTAAGGGCTATTTTGTGACTTAGAAATGGGACAGCCCTTAAATGCAGATACGTCTTCAGACTGTGGGGGGCAGCATTACGCCAAAGCGACGTTCAGTCTGTCAATTCAGAAGAAGGAGAAGAAGAAGGAGGAGGACGCTCGTTGTTGTCGTTGTTGGCCCTGAAATGAATCAGGGCCCGCGTTGTCTCTGTAGTCCCTGAAATGAAAACACAACATTATTTTATTATTTTTTTAATATTTGCACCGTTAACCCTGCCTGTTTAATCATAAGCCACAAACGCAGCTATCATCGACGGGTCCATCAGGTCCATGTTTTTGAAATTGTTGTGGACTATCTGTCAGTTATTCCTTCGGTTAGAGTTATCAAACAAATAATCTGTATAAATAACACAACCACGGACATATTCAGCTGTCACCGCATACCACGGCTTATTGAAAGGTAAAAACCAGCTATAACTATCGTTAGATAACTCTGTGGCTACGGGAGCTGACATTAGCCCGGTCATCTTATATCATTATCGGCACAAGCATGTTATATAGGCTGTTATCTTGATAAAACAACTACATTACCACCGAGAAAAATTACCATTTTGTAACGTTAACTAACTCAAATGATAGCAATATGGCTTGTCTGCACCGGCTGCCGCTATTGACAAAAGATCGTAAAATATAAATAAATGTTATGCAACAATGAGGTAAATAATCCATAAAATGGGCCTAAACTAAGATAATACAATGGTTTTCTTAATATTTATATCTCCATTAACAAAGAAAATACTTACATTTGTAGCTCACCTGGATAGCCCTTGCTCCCAAGGGTGGTGTCGGAGAATCTCAGTATTGAGGGCTATACAGCCCTCAAACTTGCCCCTCAACTTAACCTTCTGAGAATCGGGACAGCACTTGCACTTCGCGGGAGCGCGCATTTTTGAGATTGAGGGTTAAGATTGAGGGTTAAGACAGGAATTGGAATTCACCCTAAGTAGCACCTGGTTTGTGGAGCTCTAAGTGCCAAAAATATATTTTAAAAAATCAACACAGTGTCTCTTTCTAGAAATCATGACCTGGTTACTAAAGATAATTCACACATCTTGTTGTGAGTAGGTAAGATGAAAATATGTATTTTTGATTTTGGGGTAAACTGTCCCTTTAAATGTCAGGCAAGCTAAAAAACTGTAACAAATAATGTGTAACATATTTATACATTGAATCATGTTATAATGAATTAAAAGACACTCAAAGTGCCACGGCACACATGTTACTAATATAGAGCAAAGATTTGCTCTTCTTAGCCGTCACTGACTAAAATCATCTTCCTCCCATTTCCTGGTTTACTCTGTGGGTAGTGGAAGTCAAGCCTCATTCACAGAGCTCCTTTTCATATGTCTCTGTGTCTCCCTCCCAACCTGTAACTGAGTTGTTGAGAACTGCCCTCTTAACAGCATGCAGTGTGCACCCACAGGGGTGGCACTGAAATACTGTGGCCTCTAAATGGAAGCCTATGAGGCAGGGTTCACAGACTGGATGACTGATGGATTGTAGGAGGTATACTGTGTGTCACTATTCATATTACAAAATGACAGGGTGTGTGTGCTACTGTAGGTATTTGATGTGGTGGTATTTGGATTCATGTTTGATGCAAGTCTGTCTGTCTGTGACTGCCATATAGCTTTTAATTGTACAGGAGCATATGAGTACTACCAAGCTATTTTTATTATATCATTAAGGCCCTTGTTGCTGTACCCTCAAATGACCCCTCCAGTCATATTTACTGTGTCAGCCTATATAATGTATCCTGCATCTGTGGTAATGAGCTATTTTCATCACACAGCTCCTTGTGGCTCTAAAGATGCTCCAGAGACTCTTTTTCCATCCAAACTATATTGAGCACAAAAGCACTAGCTTATACAAATGTATTTATATAGTGGCCAAATGTACAATATAATGCTGGCTTGGCTTGCATATAATACTAAGCTGCTTCCATTTTCAAATGTCTATACATGCAATACAGAGCATGCTTGCCCAGCATACACTTCTATGCCGCAAAATGCAATACATATATGATGTTACAAAAACTGTGGAGAATGTATACGACATGGCGACAAATTCTGAGTAGTCATGGCTTGTATTTGATAGGTAGTGGCATTAACTTTAAACTCTGATGATCCTATCATTTGTTTAGCACTAAGATGGGCTGCAAAAAATACTAAAATATACAATCTAAAATTAATAAATTACTCACTTTGAATTGCTGCACTTGTCTATAAAAGAACACTTACAGTGTAAAATGATTATGTCAATTTGGCAAACTCTTTGACAATAAATGCTTTTGTTTAACAGCTGACTCTAGAATCTGTGATGTTGTAATTCCCAGAAGCACTTGAACACACCAAACATTTCCATGTGGTGATGACTTTTATGATATTAAACAGTGATGGATTACCTACTGTATGTCAGGCAGGTTACATGCTGCTGCAAGTTGGTGTTCATACCATGAAGTCATGACTTGTAACCAGTGGCTGCCTAGAAGGTAGAAGAAAATGATCAACAATGTTGTATTTTTAGATTGAGCAATCTAAACACCTGAAACACTTTGGAAAAAGAGGTGGTGTAAAGTACACTTAATTTGAGGGGAAAAAAAAAGGATAAAACATACAAAAACAATAGCTGCAGTACAGCTTTGACTAACAATCAATATCACTGACTATATGACTGCTTGAATACATGAACAGTGTGCCCATTTCTCCTACTTTTACTTTTTTAACCTGAAAACCAAACCAGTTTACTCACCTAACCATTTCTTACTGCTGAGGAATTACTTTAACACAGTGATGCTTTGAACTAAATGCTAACATCAGCATGCTAACATGCTCAAAATGACAATGCTAACATGCTGATGGTGAGCAGGTATGCTGTTTATCATGTCACCATCACCACCTTAGTTTTGCATGTTAGTGTAATAACAAGCACAACTGAGGCTGATGGGGATGTCATTATTTTCCAGGTACTTGTTAAAAAAACAAATGAAAATGCTGATCTGCTGATGGCACCAGATGAGATGTCAAGGGATCACCAAGTTATTACAATTCATGAGGGAGACATGAATGTGTGTACTAAATTACATTGTAATCCATTAAATAGTTGCTCATATTTCTCTCAAAATCCCAAAATGTCAACCTCACAGTGGCACTACAGAAAAGGTCAGGAGATCACCAACATTATTAGGATTAATCCTCTGGGCACCATGAATATTTGCACCAAATTCCATGGCAGGCTCACATTGTTATCCTACTGAGCCATTAGCGTGGTTAAAAATGTAAGTACCAGTTAAACTTCAATTGTCAACAACACATTTAGAAAAGACTTGAATCCATTTTCCACTGAACTTGATTAAGTTTTGCTGACTGTGCACAATTACATAAAAACTCACAAGCTAATTTGATTCATTCCTGATTGTGTAATCAGTTGTGGTTTTGGCCAGAAACGTCATTAACCCACTACCAAGGGACTGATTGAAAAAGGATATCATGCTGCTGTTGTGTGCAGCTGCCCTGTCTGACCTTTGCCCACTAAGGGAGTTTCGTGAAGAGGTCACAACACAGCTCAAGACGAGTCATGTAGCACTCACCTCCAGTCAGAGCTGCCTGTGCTGCTTGTGCCTTCTTTCACCCTGTCAGGCTCTAGCAAGTTATCCAACGCAGCCCCCCAAGGCGAGCTTCCAGTACAGACCCTTGGTGTTCAGGTATGCTGCGGAAAAGCATGTCAGCGGAATGGAGAGGGAGGGGGAGTTCAGTGCAAACCTTCTGGTGATTAGACAAAATGTTTCAGCTGTGTTTTGACTTCACCCATTATTAGCAGATGCTCTCATGATGCATTTTATTACAAAATTATTAAAGGGATAGTTCAGATTTGTATTTAATTTAGGGTTGTATGAGGTACTTGTCGATAGTGTATTAGCTACAGTAGATGGCAGGCGGCATGCCCCCAGTTCGCAGAAGCAGAGAGGGGCACCAGCACAGAAGCTGAGACGTACTGCTGTGGACGGGGTCAGCAGCAAAATGTATTTTAGCCACCTAAAAAGGTCCACCAAAAAACAAAACGAAAAAACAACACAGTATTCCTGCTACATTTACAACATTTTCAGCCTTTTCTGACAAGAAATCATCCAAATTCCATGGGATGAAATCAGTAATTTTAACTTTTTAACTTAAATGAATCCTAACTATCCTTTGAAACACTGAGGTCACACAAAAACATGAGGCAGCAGTAGACCAGTTTTGTAAATTATAGATAAAATTACTGGTTTCATCCATGGAGTTTGGTTTTCCCACTGGAAAATGCTCTCTGACAGCAACTTAAAGCAGTAAAAATATTCTAAATATAGTGCGCACTTAAACTGATATTGATTGTTTTTAGGTGGACCTTTTTTAAGTTTTTAAGTGGCTAAAGTACCTTTTGTTGCTGACCCTGTCCACAGCAGTACATTGCTTAGCTTCCATTCCTCTCCGCTTCTCCAAATTGAAGAAGTGCAAAGCGCTATTTACTGTAGGTAATGCAATGAATATAGAAAAGTACCTCATACAACCATACTTCAATTAATTTGAATTATCGTTTTAATTAATAAACTGATAATATTAAACTGACATAACTTAGCTGTCTCCTCATAAAAGCTCCATTAAGCAAAGAGTTTGTAGTGCATGCCAACCAAAATTTTAAAATATCAATATATACATATTTTAAATATTTTAACTGTAATAACTGCATTCTGTTTAGACGTGCCTGGTTGAGGACTCTGGTATAGACACTTTTTAGCGAGACATGTTATCACTGCAGAAAAAGTAGGTGTAACAAATCATTTTAATTATGGCTGTATTCGTTCAGATGTGCCAGTAACCCATGTCTGAGCCATGTTTGGTACATTACCAAAGCCTTGGCCCGGGAACACATACATGGAATACAGCCATTGTTAAAGCAACCGCTTACACCTGCATTTAACAAGTCAGAAATGTCCCCTATGGAAAAGGTCCACTGTGCAAGCTAGCCTGCTGGTAGAGCTAACCAGCTCACCTAAATGTATTGGAGCTATCGTTAACTTTATTAGTTACACCTGTGCTGTTCCTGCTGTGACAAGTCAAAATGTCAGAGTCCCTCCACTGAATCAGATCCCTCCCTGAAACTGATGCTCGTACTTGCAAACCAGAACTAGAAAACACCACCCAAACAGACAGCTCCTTTTAACTTTTAACAACTCTCAACTTCACATTTTTGTCTAACAGAGCAGCCTGGTGTTATGAATGTGTGAACAACATATAAGCTAGCTTGTCATTAAAGCACACAACCAAACAATGGCTATGGTAATTAGCTCACTATGGTAGCTGTTAGCAGTTGTAGTATGCTAGCAAGTTTAGCCAAACGGAAAAAATGACATGGTGTTAAGTTGCTGGAAAAGGATAAAGAGCAAATGGAGTTGGTTTAAAGAGGGAACTTACCCAGTATTTATCTTTTCTCTTGTACCCTGTAACTTCTTTTGGCTCTTCTTTTCTTTTATTTTTGATAGACAGTCCATATCAAGCGCCTGAGTTACACACGCACAGCTGCACTTCATTGATGCTTGATTAGGTCTTGAGTCTGGCAGGTGATTGGTCAGCTGGTCCAACTGCTGCAGGGTGTAATATGAAATGAAAGTACCTTATAACCAGTAAGTTATCTTAACTGTTTGTTCACCTTTCTAACAGTTTTTTTTTAAGTACAAAGGCAATGCAGGGAATAAAATTAAGCTATAAAATCTTCATGGGATTGGTCATCTCTGACTGGATCATAGAATAAATATGAAATTCCTTTAAAATGTGTGATGGCTTATATTCCCATGAGTTGTGGCACCCAAAGCATTCTCTCAACAATAAAGGAGTGTGTCTAGCTCTTGTGTAATACTGTATTTGACCAGAAACATATGCCATTTGCTAATGCTATTTGGTAATGAAATTAAGTGAGGGTAGCTGCTCTGTTATGAAGATGTTTTTGATTTGACTGACTCTTAGTCTCCACTCAGAGCAGCCATTGTTAGTTGTTCAACTCTAACAATAAGACCCCTTTTTTAAGAAAGATTTTGTGGAGATGGTTCTAACCACTTTATATATTGTTGGTTAGTTTTTAAAATCTTTATGAACTCACCACTTGTTTTGTATGTAAAAGGCAAATCTGTAAACTAACTAGTAACTATAGTTGTTAAATAAATGTAATGGAGTAAAAATTACAATATTTATCTCTGAAAGTAGAATGGTCATAGAAAGGGGCAAATCACAGATATAGGGGAGACAGGGGATGGTTGTAACAAAAGGATGGTTGTAACAGCACCACTTTGACCAAGAAGTGAGGAGACCTACCTAAGAGTCAAATGATCAGTGCCAGGTATGACCACTTCCTGCCCGATCTTGCATGGGATATTTTATAGCGTGTGAAGAAGTATTCAGATTTTACAGCCAACACATTAAGACAGTCTATATTTTGATTAATACTGGTACTATTGAACTTGGATTATCTAATTGTCACATTAGAGAGTAGTTGGTTAGGTAAAATAGCATATAAGGCGTTTAATCTATGCTGATTTCAAACCACCATGCTGCTACTTAACCAAGCTGATGCTGTCTAAAAATGCTCTGCACTGTTAGGGCAAATACAAACACAATGACAAAGTTCTTTGTTTATCTGAGAGCATATGTTCTAGAGAAAAGTTTGTCAGAGTTTTAAAAGTGTCAGCAACAGCTCATAAATGTGGAACACTGTCATTCTTGAAGTGATTTAAAAGTCAGTGGTGGGCTCTTAATGTTCTTGGCAAACCGCAGAGAGATGTTCAAGTTTTGACACATGTGCAAAGTCATACAGATGTATTTTGTGGTTCAGTTGTCATTTTTTAATATTTCACTCATATTTTTATAACTTACTCTGGTAGTAGGGCAGGTTGTAACAGGTTCTAACTCTTTGTACTATATCACATTTAATTCTGTGACATAGTTGAAGAAGATGGAAACATTACTACTTATAGTTGACAATTAAGGGTATTTTGTGTCAAAATCTGAGTTTTAACTTAAAAATTCAGTTATAGGTGCCGAGACAAAAGGTGTTACAGCCATCCCCGGTCTCCCTTACTTTGTTTTCTGTACTTTTTGTACTTAAGCACAGCAATTGAGTAAATGTACTTAGTTATATTCTACTGCTGGCTATTTTACAATATCATCAAGAACTAACAAGCTTACAAATGTTATTGAATTAATAACAAATATTAGTGGCTGGATGGTTTGCCTGCTCTGATTTTGAAGATACCATGCCTCCCCCTTGGAGTCAGGCCTTCTATAATTAAAGAATTGCAGCCAGCCAATAGAAGTGGTGGAGACTAGCAGTCGAGACATGGGAAGTAGTGGGAATTGTAATGTCAGATTGTTAAATCCTACCCACATTAGAATGATAGGATTGAGCTTAAATGGCACTCTGATTTTAACCTTGGTGCACTGCGAACCTCTCGTTATTACTTTAACACTTTGTGGATTGTGGATGTCACCATAGGCCACAGGTGGCTGTAGTAAAAAATATATATAACAGGAGCAAATAAGTTGGTAAATCAGATCTTGCTTTAGGGTTTTAGCCTCAAATAGTCTTGAGAAAAGATGATCACTGAAGCACCACTGATAGTGGATCTATGCATGGTGTATATCTGCAGTGGTTTTGAGCAGGGCTGCGACTGGAATCACTTAGAGATGTGAATGGTCTCCATATGTGCAGTCTTTTGTTACCAACGCCATTGTGCTCTCGGCTGGCATATTATGTGTCCTGCTCAGATGATGTCAGAGCAATGTGGATTTTCTTTAACTTTATTACACCGATCGTTCTTCTTTGATACACTATTAACATGAAATCAGTCTGTGTCCTCTGGAGATCCAGTTGGAGAATTGATTTGAAGGGAAGGGAATGTGAAGCTATAACTTTGGCTTGTTTTAGGTGTTTACAACTCTGAAGCATGTTTAGGGGAGGCATTTTGTGGTTATGTCAAAATGCACTGGAGATTAAACAAGATTATACTTAATTGTTGTCTTACATGGAAAGTTCTCACCCAACAGTTTTGGCTTCATCACCAAAAACCTAAACTGTTACATGCATACAACACTGCTCTTAAAATATCTCTCAGTAAAACCAACTTCAAAGGATCTATGATTTCTCCAGAAAACATGATTTCTCCTAAAGAAAACATGGAAGACACCGGCTGTTGTCCAGCTGTGTGCCTCCATTCAGCATGTGGTCCAGTCAAGCTCAGGGAGGTGCCCGTGCATTAGAGAGATAATTAACCGTTTGGAGAGGGTAATCTGGCTGAACCGGTGGATTGGGGTGACGTGCAGAGACGAAACATCAAAAAGGATGGCAAAGCAGAACACAGGGTACAGGACTCTTTAGTAAAATTGTGATGTGCTGAAATAGAACAGCTGTGTCCCAGCATACATTTTGGTTTCTGTGAAGAAAGTAGAGCCCTCTCTTGCTAACTTCATACGTTCAAAGCTATTGCAGCTTCCAAGGACGGGTATGTTTAGTTAGGAAAAATATACACTGTCATCTGACAGTATACCCAGAAAGCATTCAGTCATTTATGATGTAGGCCTATTTCTCGCCAGAGAACGGTTATAAAATGTTGGATGTTGGGATAGTTCCTGATGATTTTCAGCTCTCTAGCAGCACAGCTCTTGGGATGACAGCATTGGTCTTCCAGTCTGTCCACCACTTTCATCCAGACTGAAATGTTGGATAGATGGATAGCCTTGAAATCTGGTACAAACGTGTGGTCCTGAGGGCATAAATCTTAATGACTTACGTGATTATCTGTCTTTTTATGTAGTGTCATCAGCAGTCAATACTTATTCTGTAAAATATTAAAATTTGGACAATTTTGTACAGTTCATGGTTCCCATTTGAATCCTAATGGGCCACCCTGACATTGACATTTGTAATTTTGAGTTGTCTCTCATTAACTACTGGATGGACTGCCATAAGAAATAATTTGTTTGTATTTTTGGTGACCTGGCAATTTTAAGTCCAATATTCACTCTAAGATCTGTTTTGATCTTGACCGGCCCTGAAGGAAATCTGACTCATTAGCTGCTATATTCCACTGTGTTGTCATTAACTATGTCTGTCTGCCATGTGGTGCTGAGCAGGTAGAGTTCAGTGGGATTTCACTGAAAACAGCTGCCAGCTGCAACTGAAAACAAAGTAATAAGAACAGTTGGAGTGATCCAAAGAAAGGTTGCTGGCTGGAAAGCAAAATAATGAGCTGGAAATCTTCATAAAGCTCTGTAAAACCGAGGGGTGTTGCAGATTGAGGTGATAATTTTCTGTACATTTATCACCACTGGTGACTCCTTCACTGTCACACTGTTTTCACATTTACATTTGACACACTGTTTTTCAAAATATAAACGTGCAAACCTAACAACGATCCCATCAGCCTCAGCTGTACTTTGTGTTTGGTGCTAATTAGCAAAGGTTAGCATGCAACATAACATGGACATGGTAAAGCATTATACCTGCTAAGCATCAGCATCTTAACAGTCATCCTAAAAATGTTAGCATGCTGTTGTTAGCATTTAGCTAAAAGCACTACTGTGCCAAAGTACAGTCTCTGAGAGCTGCTAGCTCTGACAACAAGATGCGCTGCTAGAAATGCAATGCCAGAAAAACCATTGTTTTCCCATGGTTCAGCGCCTGGCATGCACTTTTTTGTTGAGCCCCTCTCTTGCACCGTGTGATGTATTTTTCTAGCGGTTTTTAGACAAGCATAAAAGCTAAAATATTGTCAACCATTCAGCACAAGGCGTGGAATCAATTATCAATGTCAGACTTGGCCCAGGAAACCAACTCTATCAATCAATGAGGGGGAAAAAAAGGCGGGTAAACTACAGCACCCCTGCATTCACCACTGCACTCCTGCTATGCAGTATGTGAGAGGGAAAAGGGGGAATTCATTGCTCATGTCATGATAGTTTCATTTACTTTGAGAGAGAGACAGAGAAAGACAGAGACAGATTAGCCCGCTGTACAGGTGCACCAGCTGTTCTGCCCGACATGCTTTGCCAAGGCATTTTGAGGCGCCCATGCCTGTAGCGATGCGTCTCTGTCTGATTGGCCCTTCAGACATGTTAAAACAAAGGACCCTCCAAAATCTAAGTTTCATATGAAGGATAATATGTAAGTTCCTTCTTTGCCTACTTTTTGTATGAATGTATATGTATTTTTCTTTACAATTTGTTCTATTTTGTCATGTGCATTTAAAAAGATATATATTGTTATTATATAGTTGTTAGTATTATTTTATCTATGCAATGTTTATGTATATTTCAACTTTTTTCAATTTCGTTTTGACAATTTGTATTTTTGTTTTTCTGGTCATGGACAAAATTCTTTTTTTTTTAAGTTTTACAAAGCTATTGTGTTGTTGAAGAAAAGGAAAATAAATTGGCTGCATCACTTGATTTCTCTTCACGTTAAATTGGTTATGAGAAACGTCATATCCCACTGTATGAGCAAGTGAATCACAATGACAGTTATTAGTAAGTGCTAGTTTAAGACCACAGACCATAATGTTCATGCCAGAGCCCACTGCGGTCCCTTCAAACCTCAGAACATACTGAAATCATGTCAAAGCAAGCTAAGTATAAAAAATATGTTCTACTGCACGTGATTTGACTTGCATTAACATGATGTGTAATAATAATTTGCTGAGGGGTAGTTTGTGTTGTCTTGGATAATGAAAATCATCTCTCATGTTCAAGAGTTTGATTTTATTTCATTTGACTGCAAACAGATGAACTGCAGAGCGTCTTCACTGCAGAGCTTGCTGAGTGGCTCTCCTTCAAACAGCTTCATGCATTTGGCTCTATTTACTTCTGGAACAGGACTCTCGCTAATATCACTCATCCTGTAACTTTGACCCTGAGCCATTACTCTGCAAATCCTGAGATGGTATCTCTCTGTGGTCACTGGTTTTCAGTGTTCAGGTCTGCAGGCAACATTCCTTGCATTCTGCCATAACCCTGGATCCCTGACCTCCCTTCACCCTCGACAGTCTCCTTCCAGAGTGGGTGACACCTTGTTTGATCCCCTTGACGCTTCTTACCTTTTTCTTCTTGACCAGGAAGAGAGCGGATAAGTAAACATGTGAACTGGTTTAAGCCTGTCCAATGAGAGCACAGTTTGCAGTTACAGAGAGCCCTCATTATCATTAATCAGAGAGAGATCTTAAGGGCAGTTGGAGGCCTGTTTACATAGATCCAAATGAAGGAATCTGGGGTTCAGTTTCACCTGCAAAAGATTGCTATATTCTTACTCAGTTTCAGACAATGATTGAAAACAGGACACAAGGCTGATTTTAGTGCTGCAATTCAGCATGGCAGTGACCATGGTGGAACTTGGACTTGTTTCCTCAAGCAACAAAATGAAGCTGGAGGTGATGTCTGGTGTGAGTTTAGCTGCTACTTGCATCATTTTGGGATGTCTGATGTCAGGTCCAGACAATTCCAAAAGCTGTTTTAATACAAGTTTCAAATCCATCAAATGCTCACTGGGAAGTGATGATTAAACGGAGACTATTATTTGTGTCTTTGCATGGACTCAGGCAAAAACAGAAATAAAGACTGATCAGCTGTAGCGACTCCTGAGAATTAGAGGTTCAGCACCTGAGATCCACTATGTGCCATCATTATCCAACTGTGCTATCCAGAGTGTGAGTATCCACGCCCCACCTCCCTTTTGTAAGCACTGTTTTAGGTTTAAGGGCAAAACAAAAATTATTTGTTATTCCTTGCAAAAAATTATTTTAGTAACAAAGAATGACAATCAGAATGTAAAAGAGGACATGTTTTCCTTAGAAAAGACAGTAAGAACTGTTGCATAAATTATAACAGCAGTTAAATTATCATCTTAATACCTACAGCATGACACATCTGTAGGCCACATGTGTCTTCAATACTCGGATGACTTTATAGAGCACATCTGTCAGCATGATGGCTTTGTCATCTATTCTGACATGAATTAAACACAATACATTTATGTAAACAGCATGTCGCGTCTGTTTGTGACTGGTTGAAATATAACTCATAAATACAGTCAGCTTGGGTTATTGAGAATTGTGATTCAGAATGCATGTGGGACATTTTTGCCTTGTCTTTGAAGACAAATTTGCTTTGTTGTAATCGGACCTGAGCACATTAATGAAGTAGAAGCACATGCTGGCACTAGTAGTGGGTCACTGTTATATATTAGTTGCTTTTTAGTGGTACCATTAGCAGTGGGCTTCTGTTAGTCGGCTTGCTAATAGTTTGTCCATCTTAATGGTCCAGTGTATAATATTTATAGGCATTTATTGGCAGAATATGTCTAAATAGAGTATAATATTCACAAGTATGTTTTTGTTTGTCTAAAATCACCTTAAAATAAGAATCATGTTTTCATTACCTTAGAATGAGTACTCTTCCACGTAGTCTGCCATGTTGCACTGCCATATTTCTACTTTAGCCCAGAACGGACTCACTGAAAACTGGCTCTAGATACGGCCGATCGTGTTTTGTGCAAGTTTTGAGTTCTCCTACACACTTGGAAGGGGAGAGTGGTGTAAGTTGTTTGCAATCTGCAAACTCACTGCTAGATGCTACTAAATCTTACACGCTGGTCCCTTTTTCCTTTTTTTTTGAAAATACCAGGACTACGACAAGACATAAAATTATCTGAGGTAATATCTCCCACTGCTTCTTCATATTACTAACTGTAACTTTGGCTGGAAAAATGTAAACATAGGCTCCTCTGGCCTGCATGCCACAAATCTAGAATCCGACCTGGTGGCAGGGCTTTATAATAAGTATAAAAAGCCAGTCTTCTCACTGGTGGTCTTATTTGTTAATGTAGGTCACATAGAGGCATCAGTACTCATTTAAGACCATTTCATAACCAGTTAAATCTCTGGTACATTTAAGGCCCCAGATCCATTCTAATGACTTTGGTGTTCCCCGAGTTTCACCAGGTCAGAATTTCCATTTGTCCAGTTCTTTGGTTTATGAGCAGATACCCGCAAAACTAATAACATTTCACATCAGTCTGAGCTGTTCTTTGTGTTTAGTGCTAGTTGGCTAATGTTACTATGCTAACACAGATAACAAAATTATGAACATAAAAAATATTACCTGCTAAACATCAGCATATTAGCACTGTCACTTGTTAGCATTTAGCTCAAAGCACTGCTGTGCCTCAGTCCTGCCTCAGGAGCTTGTTTATCCATAAGTACGACTAATTTTTAATGGACCTCCAGACAAGAGAGAGAAAACCTTTCACTGATGTGACCAGCAACAATTGATGTGGCTCTGCTGGGTGTACTTTCTGGAATGTAGTTTTTCAATTTTAGATTGTGACCAGTAAATGCAACAGTAGGAGTAATAGTAGGTTAGAAATTGGTAATAGTAACTAGCGCTTTGTGTGGTACTGTGTGTTCTGGGTAATAGTACTTCTGGGCTTAAAAATAAAGGATTTAAAAAGTAAAACCGCTGAGAATTTATTTAACATTAAAAATGGAAATGAAATATAAAGAAACACTACTCTTCAATTATTATAGGATAGTAAAAAAAAAAAAACTAATAAAACTCAGTGTGCCTAATGGCTCAATTTACAGGAGGGTCTCCAAATTTATGGAAACCACTATAACTTACCAACAGCTTACTTTGTACAAACTTAAATAACCTATTCAAACAATTAGTTTGGCCTGTACGCTTCTGTAATCAAGCGTGCCCAGACTGAAGGATCACTGGCTCTAAAAGTGCAGACTTGAAACCAGTCACTACATTCTGGCATTCCACACCAATCCGAGAGATGGACTTTGTCAAACACACACATATGCACAGTGTTAAAGAGACAGACAGGAAGAGGAAGGGATGTGGCTGCCTCTTCCTGATGCTATTGACAATATTAATGTTAAAGTAACAGTTGCTCTTGCCAAGAGCTTGATGAAAAGATTGATACCTCTATTGCATCTGTCACATCTGTCAATAGGAAGCTGGAAAAAGCAGCTGGTTAGCTTAGCTTAGCATAAGGACTGTACAAAAAACCACGATGTAAAAAAGATATGGTTTATGACAGGGTTTATGTGTGGGGCTATTTCTTGGACTGGATTTCGATGTAGCTGTTGATGAAAATACAGGATACTTAGATAAAAATGCTAAAACTAAAAGAGGTAAATCCCACTAAGCGGAGACCTGTTTTCCACTGAAATAAACTGGGTCGTGTCTGTGATATATTTGTAGAGGCACAATGGAGGCATGATATGCTCAGGACCTACATTTTTCAATGCAGTTTCCATGCAGGCTGCTGGAAATACACACTATCCCACCACAGAGGCCCCTGCGGCCCCCAGCCATGAAAGAGTCCATTTAAAGCCTCAGAGGCTGGACATGACCTGAGTTTACTGTCTAGGGTGAATTAGCCTTCCCCCCGTGCCCAGTCAGGGAATACACAGGCCATGAGGACTGTAAGACCCTGTTGAGAGTTCAGATCCTCAGCAGCTTCTTTAAAACGCTGAAAGACTACATATTTTGGTCCTTTAAGGTTCAGTATTATTCAGTGCATGTTATTCTGTTTCCAAAGAAGTATAAGGTTCAGATCAGTAATGGTTTTGATGAAGTACTGTGTTTGAATTTGTTCATTTTGAGTCAGCTCAAATGTTCCAAACCTAGGCAGGACTTTTTTAGGTAGTTTTTTTTATTAGTAAATCCCACAAACTGACAAACAGGACTGGATGTGTCCAGTGGCCAAATCTTTTCATCTGAGGCTAGGACCTAACTGGAAACTATTTCTGTGGACAGCCTCAGAGAGCAGATCAAATACTGGAGAGACATGAGGAGAATTTGGAGTGTTGACCTTATTTCCAAGGCAGCCATTTTGAACAACCAGGTGGGAAAGCTGCCTGCCTCAACCTACCAGTTGGAGAGAGTAATGCAGCCAGCAATGTGGAGCAATCTCCACCTGCGAGCAATAAAGCCACACTTCTTTTTTTAGGACTTGAGATTACTTATCGCCTAAAGTTGTGAGGTTTTTTTTTTTTTTTTTAAATGAACCTGATTTGTTTCAGCAGCACCACAAAAGCTCTACAAATACATGACCTGCCCAGGATCAAAAGGAACATTAGCAACTAGCTGGAGATCATAGCAGAGCATTTAACAGCTAAAGACAGATATTTCTGCCAGGAGTTGGTGGAGACCAAAAAGAAGAGTGATTTGCGAGAGGGACAGAAACATGACTCAAGATAAATGCTAATGTTGTTCATTATCTGCTGTCTGTAAACAGGCAACTGTATCAAACGTATAATGTAATAATAGGTCAGTGTTGTAATTACAACTTGCTGCACTGCCCCCAAGTGGCCAAAAAATTAATTAAATCAAGTGTGAGCATTAAAGGACCAGTGTGTAGGATTTTACAGCATCTAGAGGTGAGCTCACGCTCCCCTTCAAAGGGGTAAGGAGAAACTACAGTGGCTGCGAAACTCCCAAAAAATTCTACGGCTCTCTCTAGGGCCAGGTTTGTCCATTCTGGGCTACTGTAGAAACGTGGTGTTGCTGTGTGGAAGGTGATGAGTACCCTCTGTAGAAATCAGAAGCTCATTTTAAGGTAAGGAAATGGTGATTGTACACTACTGAAAAAACACCTATGAGTATTATAATAAATTTTTGCCAAGACATCCACTTTAACCTTACACACTGCCCCTTTAAAGTGGTGATCACACAGATGGTTGTGTAATGATTTTCATGTCTGGAATCATTGATTTCTTATTCAAATAATCATCTTTCAGTGCTGTCTGCAACAATATTTTTGGTACAGTAGCTACCAAGTCTGAAATTTATAAGTACCATATATTGGTGCTTTAAATTAATAGGTAAATAGTAGATGTAAAAATGCTTGGGTCGGAGTGCTCACTAAACTCAAATTGAGTTTGTTTAGGGTGTCCTTTGGACAAGTAGAAATGGATGAATGCTGGAATATCCGATCACCTGAGAATCGTATTTTATGGTCTATTACATGACGACAGGGCATGGCAAATAAATGGCAATGACAACTTTTAAAAAGAGAAAGTGTGAAGTTTTGTATGTATTTCTTGTTGAATCATTGTTCATTTTCAAAAACATTTTCTGCTGTCTCATGGTGAGAATTGAATAACAAGTACCAATATTTTTAATTAAGCAGAAATCCAAATGTTGCTTGTATGCATGAATGCCAATAGATGCAGGCTCCAAAACCTTCCTGGCATCGCTGAGCTGAATGTTAGTGATATGACGGCTTCACTCTCAAAAGACAAAATCAGTCATATTTATTACAGAGGCCTGTAATATTTAATATTGGGATGTACTATGCACAGTCTGTCGGTTTGATTGACAAGACTTTTACCTTATCACGCCTTGTTTGTTGCTGCTTCTTTATTCTTCCTCAATCCAAATCTGGATTCCCTGGGTTTCGTAACTGCCAAGATAATACTGAGAAATATTATAAAATCCCACATGAGAGATTATAGCAGCTAAGCAGGAATTCAGGAAAAAACCCTACCTGTGCACATTGTTTGAATGTGTATGTTTTACTGAAATTGCACCTAAGATGGGGACAGAATTAAAAGAAACAGATCTCATATTCTCATAGACTGCCACCTGAGTGGAGCGTGTTGTTTTACATTGTGTTTTCTCCTCTTGTCTCCAACGAACTTAAATGAGTTTGTTTTTCTAATTAAATTACAAGAGCTGCTGAGCATGAGTAAAAACCCACTGACGGGAATAAGACACCAACTGTCGCCACTTGATGCTTCTCTGGATGAGAGAATCAACTAAATGACTAATAATGCAAACATCAATATTAATCCTGCTGACTGCTTTGTACTTTATCATTTCTTGCTGATAGAATCAGAGGCATTTTTCTGGCTCTACCATTACCTTGGCTTGCCTGCAGAGGCAGTAATAACCTTTATTTGTCTTTTTACCATCTGAAAATCTGTACTTTTCAGTTTTCACATCTTCTCCTGTCCTCCATAGTCCAACCCCTTCTGCTTCAACTCTTTAATTAGACTGATATGTGGGCTGAAAACTGGCATTTTTGAGATCTAGTGCAGTCATTGCCAGCTTCCTCTGATCTGGCAGACACCATGTTTGTCATGAAAGTTGTCAGATTTCAAGCTTTTTTTTCTGCAGCTTTATCCCCAACATGTTGTGCCAGTCCAATCAACAGAAACTGAGTCACTCCTCCATCAGACTAAGCTCATTCTTCCCTCTCTTTCTCCAACCACCACATTCCGATTAGCATCTCTCCCTCTCTTTCTCTCCCTCAGTCTGATGCGTTACGTCGGTGGGAGGAAGGAGGATCGAGTGTCTACCGTTCCTCCCATCACCTGTGAAATTTCAGAGCCAAGCCACGGTGAAAGGGGGTATTGTGTCCCCCTGATGAGGAATGCCCTTGCGTCGCTCGTCAAAGAAAAGGCTTCATTTGGCCAGGAATTTGGAGGCATCTCGAGAAGTGTAGGGGAGATTTTCTCGGGGGTGGGGATGGGAAGCAGAAGGCCTTCATAAGTCAGGGCAGGAGAGGGATAGGCCTTTTCCAAACTGATACTCAATCTCTGATGGATTAGCATTCACCCAACAGAAAATCACCTCAGGGCTAGAGGGGGTACATTTTTCGTTTTGTGATCCCTTTCAGTCTCGACCTATGATTAATAAACTTTTTTCATTTCTGAGAAAGGTCAGTTATAGGGGGCATTTTTAAATTAGTCTTAAAACATAATACTTTTTGAGTAGTTTTGGTTATCTTATGACTGATTTTGAAATAATATATTGTTGTTGATGAGGGAAGCTAAACATATATTTTTAACCTTCATACATTAGTTTTGAAATATCACATCCTCTACTGCTGCAGCAGCTGCTGTTTCATGTGGCGAGGCTGACACCTGCTGGTGAAAACAACAACTTCATGTGCAGGGCTGTTTATTGGAGTTCAACATTGCAGAGATTTGTATTGCTTGTTATAACATGACTATTAATCTGTGGTTCAAAGTAACTAAGTAAATTTACTCAAGTACGTTTTAATGCACTTGTAATAATAACTGGATTATATGATGCGAAAAGATTAAAATGACAGGGGCCACTCTGCCTTATAGTACTTTTGATACTTTAAGTATTTTTGATGGTAATACTTTTAGACGTTTACTTCATCACTGCTTTTATTGACACCTGCAAAGAACATATAAGTATTAATATATAAAGTTTTAATGTCTCCATTTATGCCTCTAAAGAATGTAGAGATGTAGTCTGTGCCACCTGAGAACAATTTACATAAAAGTAACTGTAACTGTTAATGTGCTGTCATCTCTGCATTGACGTTACTTTGACGAATGTGAATGCGTTGCAGTTCTGAAGTGTGACCACTAGAGGGCAGAGAAAAAAATCCATGGATAAAACGAGCAGTTTACTAGTAGCTACCTGAGCTAGCTCGGCTACACCCTGTCTGTCACGTGACCCTCGTCTTTTACCATGGATGGGTCAACATTGTTTGATGACAAAGTATATACCAACAATACCTCTTCAGCGTGGTTATTTCGTGGAAAGTTCGCTTGTTTAAATGCTTCACATCGATCTCTGTGTCTTTAAAGTGTTAAGCATTACCTGGTTGTGCTGTTCCGCTGTTTCTTATGTTGCGCTGCAAGTCCTCACTTCGACCACTGGAGGGCAGTCACGATCATGAGGAACTTACAGGGCCAGTACTATTTTTTTTATACAATATTAAAATACAAAAACAATTTAACGAGGAAAGAAAATCGGCCCAGGATATTAAAAAAAGAAAACATTAGAAAAAGAGCAGAATAGATTTTACAATACTGTACTGTTAAAGTATGACATTATGTTTGTTTTTCTACTCATCTTACTTTAAGACTTTGAAAGGGCTAGAAAACTGTCGGTGAGTTACAACTGCACTGTTTAACAGTAGAGCTAGAGTAGACTATAAAATGTATATAATGTATGTGTAAAAGTATAGCATGTTTATTTTATCAAGACTGACAGCATTAGGCTTCTTTAAATTTTAGTTCAGTCTAATTAAAGTCTTGGGTAGAAATACAGTATGATGTGTGTAGTGCTTTGGAAAAGCTTGGTCAGTTTCCCCCACCCATCAATGGCGGTGGATCAATTATTGTTACTGGACAGAACAATTCCGATCCTCACTCCGGTCCAGCATGGGGCGGTAATGCGCATGCTACTTCATTTACCCGAAATCATAGAAGAAGAAGAAGAAGCGGGCGGAAGTGGATGTGTTTACCGGCTGCTGCAGGAAGGTCTGTTATCAAAGATATCGTTTGAATTTAATTGAAGTATTTTCTGAAACTTTGACTTATTTAAACCAGTGTTTGCATTTTGTATCTCGTGTTCATAAGACAAGTTAGAGTTGGCCACAGGAAAGTAATAACTTAAAGACAACTCGGGACTTTCCTGCATGTTAGCTTCGTTCAGCTGCAGCACTGAGGTCGGAGTTAGCTCAGTGTGGTAGCTGCACGGTTCATAATGCAAAACAATGGCAATTTAACGCTGCCTTTCTGATTTAAAAACACACACATCTGATAGAGAATGACTTTGGTCATTTAAGAAACCTGTAGTATTGGGTCTTTCATTCGGCACTATTCCATGTACAAATAACGCGCTTTTTTCAATAGATTAACGTGGACAGCATGTTTCACAGCCCTTTTGCACACTTGCATTGAAATGATTTTCTAGTATTTTGTCTGCCCCGTTCATAAGAAGACCACATCACACAGTGACGCCAACAGTTGAAGATTGATATGGTTAGTAGTTACTGCAGGATTGTTGTGTTTGATTGCAGCACATTGACAGAGGTTTCTGTTTTTCTGGTCAGTCTTTAGTAGTATGTCGGTAGTAAATAAAACTGGTGACAAGGAAAAGGATCCAACTGACAGTTGCTGGCTTGTCGTGGGTTGTCTGCAGTGGGGCTGAACAATTAATCAAAATATTAGCAGCAAATGACCAAGGATCATATCCAAATTGCAGGAGCTCCAGACTACAAATTATATTCTCCAAATATAACAAACCAAGCTTATTGGTACAGACCCTAGCAAAAATCACATTTTTCAGATTTTTTTTCAATGAAAATGATGTGCAAAAATGGTCATTCCCACTAAAATCTTGGCTCATATTGGAATTGCAACATTTGTCAAAATAATCGCAATATGACGGGGGTCTTTTTTTGGCATATCATTCAGCCGTAGTCTCCAGTCTTTGTTTCTGTGTTGTGTGACTGTGTTCTCTCTCTGCCTGTCCAACCCCTGCAGGGAAATGGACAAGAATGAAGACCTGGTCCAGACAAACAGCTGTAAAACACTGCTTGTCCGCCACCTACCAGCTGAGCTCAGCCAAGATGAGAAACAGGACCTCTTAAATATTTTGGAGCCGAGACAGTCAGGGTCCTCTCGAACAGGGGTCGTTTGGTAGGTCGTGCCGCACTAACACTTAATGAGTCTGTACCTTTTAAAATTAATTAGAGCACTGTCCATTCTGACTTTGCTTTTTCATCTCCACAGAAACATGCGGCGTTTGCAACTTTTAGAAGTGAGAAGTCAGCAGCAAAAGTGAGTTATTTATGTAGTTTATTTATGTTATTTATTTAGTGAAATTTTGGAAAGCCTCTGTGTGTTTAAATTTAGCTAAAGCTATGTAGACTGAATCTAATTTTATTTAATTGTGTCCCATATGACAATTCAATCTCCACAACATCTATTTTAGGCTCTCAGCAGACTCCATCAGTTAGAAATCCTTGATCGCACACTTGTTGTGGAGTTTGCAAGAGGTCAAGATGATGTGACGGTATTAAAGGATCCACCGGTGTCACACAGGTATGTTGAATAAATTAAGAAACACTGCTGATCTGCGCATGCTGGTGCCTGTTTTGTGGTCTTAAGTTCATGTTGTAAGCCCCATCAGATGAGAAATGATACTCCACACACAGGGATTTTATTTATTTATCAAAGTTATTTGCTGATGATCACACATTAGATTGACCAGACTCACAACTGTGAAAACAGAATTTTAAACATATTGTGAACTGAGATCTACACATAGTGCTAGAGTGACGTCTTGTAACATGCTTACTCTGTCTGCAGTGGGAAACATGTTGGGGAAGAGCCGGTGAAACAGGAGACCAAACAGCCAAATATTCCCCTCATAGACACTAGCGTCGCACCTAGCCTTGGGTGAGTGTTAATACATTATGTCTTTGAGCAGCTTTTGCAGCGGCTTTGTGTGATAGGGGAATTTTGATATAATGTATGTTGATTTCTGAATTTCCGACAAATGGGATGAGGCATGCTGTTTTTAGAAATTGTTTCTTACCAGATGAATCTGTAAGGTCACTTGCCAAAGTGACTGGAGAGTTTCTGAAGTTATGACATTTAAATGCCTCACTTAGACACAGCGGATGGGTTAGTATGTCATTCTCTAGTGCATTTTATTGGAGAATATTATCTAGTATTTGTTCTCTCCCGGCCTTGTGAGTTAAAAAAATAAAATAAAATTGGTAACTGGCTTTGTCTCCCATTTATTCGAGTATGTAAGTCTACACCCAAATGATATCGCATGTATGTATACACACGGCTCTCCAGACCTGGTCAAAGTATGTCAATTTAGGTGTGTCGAAGCTGCCTGAAGGCTCGCTGACAGCAAACCTGGATGAGAATCTGAGAGCAGTAGTCAGGAGCTGTCAGCAGCCTTGTGTCCAATTAGATGGTCAGGATGGTCAGGCTGCCATTGAGCGCCTGACAGGCCGTCTGTCCTGCCAGTTGGTGGGACCAGGTGGTTTTGATACCTCTTGCTCCAGTACTGACACTCTATCTGTTCTGTGCTAGAATCTGGATCGGTCTTGAGTGTTCATCACCTCCTGATACGATGCAGTTTGCTTTATTACGTATTTGTAGTGCAAATCAATGCACTGATTGTTAATCGGAAGTGCTGCTCAGACACATTTCATTCTGTCAAGAATATATTCTGGGATAAAACAAAGAGGCAAAGCTGGTGTCAAAAAGTAATATTGTCGTTAATGGACTCCAAAAATTCTATTTTATGTGGATGTAGTGATTTGGTGCAGTGATGCATTTATGTATTAGTTATAAATCATGCAGATTTAATTTTAATGATCTGCTAAAAGAAATCAAATCAATCTGAAATGCTTTGGAACCAACTCATAGCGATGTTCGGAGGAGGGTTTGTCCTACTAGGGGTCACCATGCTGATGACTAATGTTGGCAACACTGCAGTTTATAGAAAAGTCTGATAGACAAAGGAGATTTCATCAATGTTCAGTGCTCTCTAGCCTTAGAATCTAAAGTAGGGTGCATTTTTGGTTTCTGAAAGAAATAAGGGTTTTCTTAATAAAAGTCTGGTTACTGTGTAAACTTTGTAACACTGCACTGAAGGACTTTAGGAACACTGCTAATGTACCAACCACCTGTAGAGGCAACCCAGCATTTCTAGCAGTAAGCAGCCAACAACAATGGATAATGCTACTATTTGGGGGTGGGTCATATATAGTGCATGGAATTTTACATTACAAAATTGATCTTGTACATGCATAAAGTTTATGGAAAAAGAATGGAGAATTTGTTAATAAGTAGAATAACCAGACAGGAATGTTAATACATTGACTCAAATACCTGACAAATCAAAGTACGTCTTCTAATTCATGCAAAAATCAAATAAAAATCCAATATTATCACAAAGAAACCCTCTTTTGTAACATTGGCTACAATAGCGTAATCCAGTATCTCTCGAACCTTTTTACACTGCGTACCACCTCAGAAAATATCAGGCCCTCCAAGCATCACAGTTATTATGTTAACATACAGTAGCTGAGACCTACCTATTCAACTACCGACAGTTCACTCAGGAGGCAGCTTTATTTCCAATAATAGATTATTGATTGTTGACTGTAGCTCACCAACTAATCTATGGTGACATATAGCATGCATTAAGTGCATGAATTGTTTAGCTGACATAATATAAAACAAGATAGACAAATTTATTTAAATTAATTCAACAATCTCAAAAGTAATCTTATTTAACATTTTGTAGTCTTGAAAATATATATTTTAAAATTTTATTTTATTTTTAAGATTTTAGGAGATTCCTCAGTGTACCTCTAGAGGAAGCTTAAGTACCGCTGGTGGTATCATAGTTTGAGAATCAGGGCCTAATCCCAATACTGTTACTCAGTAACAAGCCATTTCTAAAAAATCTACAGCTTTTACAGTTAGATCCTCGATGACAAGCTAACTCTCAAAATTCATGAAGACATTGAAAATTAGGTGAACAAAATGGACGAGCTGCGAGCAGACTGGAACACCACCACAAATCTGATTTTAAAAACCCTTGACCATACAAGTTTTCATTTTTCAAACCGGGATGTTAAATCAGACACATACTCTGGCACTACAGCTATTAATACTGCTGAGACTAAAATGGTAAGGTTAAAATTTAATTACAATCGGAATACTATTTTCCGTGTGTTTAATTGTTTTATATGTTTATGTTTCCTTTTAAAGAGTATGGCATATTTGTTATAACATGTTATTTTTTACCTTATAGAAAAATTAGCATATACTCTGAAGTATTATCAAATGTCTACAGTTCAGGCTGTTCATGTATTACATTTAAAGGGACTGTTCACCCCAAAATAAAAATACATATTTTTCCTCTAACCTGTAGAGCTTCCTGCAGTAGAATCTAACAGAACTACTTAATTTCTACTAGAAAGAAAATAGTTCCTTCATGTATTACATGTATTTTTTGATTTGGATGAACTGTCCCTTTAACTAATTGACCTCTGAATAATGGTTGTGACTATTCTTCTCAGCCCCAGCAGGACTGACGACTAACTAATTTCTTTGTCATCTTGCCAATGGAAGATTTAATAATATATACTGTACTGTATCCTGCTTAAGTCTTTGTTTATCAGACCTGAGTAGATTTGGATTTGTCTTGGCTTAAAAAAGTTTATTACATGAGGACAAGCCTTGGTGCAGACATAGCACACTGGTCTGAACGTCCATTAATGGCTGAATTTCACATTTTGTTGTTCGAGTGCTTCTTATCTAAAGAATAAGCTACCCAGCTAAAGCTCACTGGCCGTGTGTCTCCATTATTTTGACATATGTTGTGAGTTGGTAAGTGAGGGGGGTTATGTATTTAAGTCTACAAGTTGCAACTACAGAGTTTCCTTTCAAATAATTTAGTGCTTTCCTGTCACTCTCTCTCCTACAGGTTGAAATTTCAATCGAATCCCACTTTGAAATATTTATATCCACCACCCTCGAACAGCATTCTGACAAATATAACACATGCCCTCATCAGTGTGCCAAAGTTTTATGTTCAGGTGAGCAAATACTGCTTCTCTTTTATCATTTTATTTTCCATCCAGTGCCTACATGTCTTTGATGTCATCTGTTTGGGTGTATTTATATTTTTGTATCTTTTTCAGACTGTCCCTGTGTTCATACGTTCCTTTTTTTGGAAAGTGTGAATTTGTACAAAAAAATGCAAATGTGACAGCGTTTCTAGCCTTCAGATTTATATTGTAAAATGGAAATACGATTCTGGAATAAGTGTCCCAGAGGTTTTTGAACTGCATCCAACCTCTTAAAGATCAAACAGCAAACATTTGCCTTTTAAATTTCAATTTGGGGAGCTAGTATTAATAATAAACCATAAGTGGGAGGCATGAGTTATGGGTTTAACATTTCCCTGGGAGCCGCGCTGCCTGGATTTTCATTTCACTGCTGCTACTTCCGGCGGCAGCGTCTTGGTGGTGCTAGTGCGTTGCGGAGGAGCAGCCTTCATGCTCAGCTTCACCGCCGGTATCTCACTTCAGCCTCAATCTCACCTTGATCCCTGTTTTTTAAATGAAAATGCAAAAGCCTTGCAATCTGTTTTACATATGGAGCCCGAGTTACAGGCTGCCTGTTTGAGAGCAGCAGTATATTTATATTACCAGCTCCCACCCAGCTCGTGGTTTGAATCTTTAGATACAACTATCACTGCTCTAATACCTGTATCTCCAATTATACAGGTGCTACATCTGATGAACAAGATGAATTTACCATGTCCCTTTGGCCCCGTCACTGCCAGACCCCCCATGGTAAGACTGTATAGATTATTGTTGGATGGAGAATAGTTTGCAGATGGATAGAAGTTATTTGGTGTTAAACAAAAAACAGGCCAGTATCCAAATGTGTCAGAGAAAATATGTTATGTACAAGGAAAGAACTAAGTTTTAAAGATTGTTTTTGGCTTACTGGTTTAGTAACTGACTCCAGCAGCAGTTCATTACCTCAAAAATCACTTTGGTGCCACTGAGAAACTATAGCTACCACCTCTTTTCTTCTAAATCCTTTCCTTTAATCATTTAAAGTGAAGATATTTTGCTAAAGGTTAAGATTAAGACTGTGTGAAAGTACGTGGGAAACCTTGACTACTGAAGGCGGGCGGTGGACAAGCTTGTTTTCTTGCATAATGTATAAATGTGAAATTATGAGGAGATAGACATAGCTCTGTTTGCAGGGAGGTTGAATATGCCACTTCAAGTAAAACACATTAGTCTCTTACCTACAGGACATAAAGTGTTAGAGCTCATTTAAAGTTTACACGCAAAAAGGCCAAAAATGAGTTAGGTCCAACTTTTTAAAAGTAAATCTTTTCTGTTTTGCTTTGCTTTGTTTTACATAAGAGTAAAGACGTCACAATACCAGAAATTTAGTAGTCAGTAACAATATCGGTGAAATTTTATAATTCTTGATACCCAATTCGATACACAAGCAATTATTATTCTTCTTTGCCACCTGGAATAAAAACTCTTCTGAGCTTTTAGAACAAAAGTCTGAGGGTGATATTTAATAAGTCTGACGCAAATCACAGGGGAGCGTGCTGCCCATGTCTGGAAAGGAATTGATTTCTACTGCTGAACTTTAAGTATGAGATGATTTCAGAGTGCAGGTTGCAGTTTAACATGGAGACAGACCATTGGTCTGGAAATATACATTTAATACGCAGACCTTATATTTTGATGACAGATGACACAGACTGACCGGTAAGGAGTCAGGACGGTAGCCTTATACTGTGAGCTATGGCTACATTGCGTTAGCCGTAAACATGGTATCCTTCAGCTTTTAGCCACTGCAAACGATGTGTATTTCTGCAAAGGCTGTCTGCATGTACTGCACGTATAACTGAAAGGTTTGATGGCACCATTTGCAAAATGTCTTTGGCAATTTTTTCATAAATCCCTGATGATCTTGAACCTTGAACACAAAGTACTTCTGTACATGACTCTCACTGTTTTTTTGTTTGTCATTTTGGGCTCTGGAAAATTCTGATGAGCATTTTTTGCAATTCTTTGACATTTTATAGGCTGAATGATTAATCGATAAATTGTAAAAGTAATTAGCAGATTAATTGATAATGAAAATAATCTCAGTTTTGGACACTGCGTACCTCAGCAAAGCCGGCGATCATGAAATCTCAGTTGAACCTGGAGACATTTGTAAGCTCAGCCATATTGGTTTGTTTCCTGCAGTTTGAGTATCTGCCTCCCGAACCACCCATCCCCATGCCTCCCCCCTTCCCTCCTGACTACCCTCCTCTACCAGAGGAGGAGATGGAGCTGTCCAGTGAAGAAGAATCAGAATATGAGAGCGGGGACGACGAAGACAAGGAGAGGTGAGGAGCAGATAGCCACTCATCTCTGCATAAACAACTCTCATTTTGTTTTTCATCAAACTGCTGCTGCCGGATGAGCCGTTGTGTTAATGTATCATTCAGAAGTAATAATGGTTCCAGAAACACAAGTGGCTGGAAGGGAAATGTCTTTAAATTCCAACGGGTAGATTTTTTTTTTTCCCCCTTATTCCCTGTGCTTGCTTTATTTCAGGATTGTTCGTCTGATGGGCCTGGTCAGCCAAGCATGCAAGAGACCCCTGAGACCAAAAACAGCTTCAAAGAGAAAGAAGCCCAAGATCAAGGATCTACTCTATGCTCCCAAACCAGACTCTCAGAGGTACAACAAAGGCACTCATGCATGTCACAGTCCTTACGCACAGCTCATCTCGAGACAGTATTCATAGGCAGCTAAAAAGGAGGACAAAAACTTCCAGACAATAAGTCTTCCTCATAAAGACAGCCTTGTGTGGCTCAGAGACTTATTGTTTCAGCCCCACACACATGCACACGCACACACACACACAGACACACCCCTCCTTAATGACAGACCACAAACTCTGTTTCTAAACTATAAATACACACACACACACACATCAGTGTCTCCTGGCTGCCTGTTTGCGGACTGGGAAATATCCGTGGTTGACCACAACAAAATATCCCACCCCCTTAAGCCACTCAGGAGCCAGGTTTATTGTGGCTACTTTTTTAGATGCTGCTGTTGAGGGCAGTGCTGATTGTCTCTGCTGTCCTCAGTGCTCCAGTGCTGCAGCCCTCCGATGTCTTCGAGCAGCCCCTCCCCGCCGGGCAGAGGAAAATTGAATTCCACATTTCGGTTCCAGACGTGGCGGCCATGGTGGAGGGAAGTGGGCCAGGTCAGCCTGATGACGAAGGCAGAGGTAAGCGGGGCACTGCTCCATGTTCACTTCCTGCAACCTTGTGATTATTTTCATTACTAAAGTTGTCTGTTGATCTTTTTTTGCTTTCCATTATTTTATGACAGAGAAAAATGTCTATGACAATTTTCCAGAGCCCAGGGTCGTGTCTTTGAACTTCTTTGCCGGACCAACAGCTATAAACCTCCAAGTACTCAGTTTACAATAATGTAAAGCAGAGGAAGAGAAAAGCAACTCCTCATATTTGACTTATGATTATTTGGCATTTGTGCTTGAAATTAGACAAATGATCAATCAGTTATCATTGTTATCATTATTTTTTTCTGATTATTGACAATTGATTGACTGATCAGTTATCACAAGTAACTCATTTTACACACGAAATTTCTTTTCTTCAAGGTTGTGTGACATGACTTTCCTTAAACCATAAGTAGTCTTTGTAATGATTTTATATGATATAAACCATTATTTTCAGTAGGGGATTCACCTGACTATGAGGTGATTATCACAATTAATCAATGAATCTTTTTGCAAAAAGGTCCAAGGTAACACCTTCAAATGTGTTACTTTACCCTAAAACACTAATTGATTAATTAATTGATATAAAACACTAAAAAGCAACAAATCCACTAAGGCTGCCCCCGACTAAAGGCACAGAGCGAGCAGCCTTGCTAACGGCAAAAAGGGTAATGACTCTGAATATGTCGGAACAACCTGCAATGAGACTGATCATTTTGTTAATTTATTTCAACAGTGTAACCTCACACAACTCTCATTGTTTAAAGCGCCACGAAAATAAATACGCACAGACTTACCAACCCCGAGGCATGATGAGCACCTACAAATTAAGTGGCCAAGGTAAAAACTCGCTCCTCAACCATTTCAGGCAACTGTGGCAATCAATATTTGAATTATGTATGTACGGTTGTGCAACAAAAAAAGCAGTGGTGCTGAGACATTTTTTTATTGCAATATTGTGATATTTGACATAGCGTTGCATCTCTATTTGACTATCAAAATAGCTGCTTAATTTTCTGTGCAGTTAATCCACAAATCGTTTCAACTTTAATTTAGATGTATATCCACAGTTTCTCCACACTTATCTGTTATTGATTATATGCATCTTGGGAAGGAACTTGGTGCCAATGCAAATTAGGCTCAGGTAAATTAAGCAAATTTGTACACACAGTAACACAAAAATGCTGCTTTTACAATTGTGTAGTAGAAACAGATAAAACTAATGCTATAGTCTGTACATACATATGGAGGAATTGTATAAAAAGTGCATTGCCTGCTCTGTTTTGAGCAAGAAAGGCATTGTAAGGATTTGATTATGTCTGTACATCATGTTTATTATCACATTGTAGCAGGAGGTGGTTTGATACTCCTATTGACATAAGTTAAAGCCCTTACCATGGGTGAAGTCATAGCCGAGTGTTACACAGCAGTATATCACAGCAGAAACTCGCACCAAAAAGGTTTTACCATTATCTGTATGAGGAAATGTCATTGGGGGCACAGTCTGTGTTACTTGTCAGCTGTGCAGTTCCCTGTTTGCCTTATCTCCCTTCTCTCTAGCTACAACTTCACTCCCTGGCAAGCCCCTGAGAAGTAAAATAGATCTCAAAGTCAAACACAAAAGATTTCCTAAAGGCAGGGGAAAGATAAACTATGACAGGTGGCTTTTTGGATTAGTCTTGTTTTGGGGAAGGTGTGGAGGGTGGGGGGTGTAGGATCCGATAAACAAGCTATTTAAATGAAAAGAGGAGGTGGGGGACAGATAAGGAGGAGGATAATTTTGAAAGCAGTGATCTAGTTCTCTGCTGAGTGTATCAGAAAAGCTCCCCTACACTTCTTGCTCCGGTGCACACACACATACACCTTATGTGGATGACAAGCTTTTTTTCTCCCCCTCCTCGGATTTGTACAGGCTCACTGCTCTTAGTAATTCCATCTACAACGTGTGAGCGCATGCATGCGCTCCTCAAAAGTCTGCCAGAGTTATCCTCCGCACCGCCTTTCAAACTCATGTTTGTAAAACAGGAATGGATTTGATTTGATTACACTTCTTTATTCGACGCTGACTGTATGTGCTTCCACTCTTGAGACCGTCGTCTGTCAATTAGCAGTGCAAGCAGTTTGCACTTACACATTATGTATTCCAAAGGACAGCATTTATCATATTAAACCTAGAAGAAGAAATCTACAGTTCTAAACATCAATATGTTAAACTAATTGTGACCAAGAGGATTTGCCTCCACTCTCCATCTTGAGCTTGTTAAGTTTGTTGAAAAGGACAAACATCATGGAAGTGATTATTTCACCATCTGCTATTGTTTGACACTTTGAAAACTTCTTCCATCTGTATTTGTGCTGGAGGGGGGTGTCCTCTTCCTGTTTTTGTTCCCTTGGTGGCACATAATGTGAAATGCAGTTTATCTGCTGCCAGTGACATCACCCAATTTAACACAGTAACAACTTGAAAAGTCAATTTAATGTGCTGCATATATAGTCGTAAAATATCTTATGTCTTAAATGCACATTTACAAATAAGAGGCTTTAAAAAGTCATAAATAGGTGACCCAGTAGCTTGGTTGGTAGAGTGTTGGTCACATGTACTCAGACTATGAGTCCTCTGCACTCCCATCTTTGGCCCTATGCTGCACATCAGTCCTCCACGCTCTCCCCTTTTCCTGTCATATCTTCCGCTGTCCTATCAATTAAAGCATACATATACATATACATATACATATACATATATAATATTAACTTGTTTCTTTATTTATTGAGTGCTTGAGTCATGTAAGCATGGTCTAAAATTCACAAGAGCAATATGCCTTGAGATTTAATCTTTGGTGAAATAGAATAGAATGCCTTTATTGTCTTTCCACATTGTACAACCAACTTTGTTGTGCATCTCCTAAAAAATATTCTCTATACATTTCACACATGCACACACATCAATCAGATAAATATGAACTATAATAATATTAAATATAAAAGACGTAATAAAAAAGATATGCATAGTAGTAAAATGTATAACAAAAGGTGCATACTATAAAAACAGGTGCAGTGTCAGAGGCTATTATTAACTAATTTTTATCTTTTCTCCAGCACTGCAGTTTAACCTTTAATCTCCAGTATTTCGTATTGCGCGGTACCTTGCACATTCCCTATTCTTAGTATAAATATGAAGTACGATATTGGCTAAATAATAATGTAAATAATTGTCCAACTACACCAATATTTTGGCAAAAGACAAGCTGTAAAAAGCGGAGCAATCAACAGTCCAATCTTCATGATTAGGTTGACATTATGACAACAGACTAATAAGCTAAATGACCTCATCAGTTATGAAAATATGCTGATTTGCATAACGTGTATTGACACGTTGCTATGAACTGCTGCGCCTAGTTCAGCATTCAGCATAGAAATTGGGGATTCTACCTTTATATAGCCTCATTTCAGACTGGCTTTTGGACAATTGTAGTGATTTATATCATTAAGACCTCTGATACTGATAAACGTTTTCAGACTCAACCAGCTATGGTTAGTTTGCTCATTTGATGTTTACATTTATTGCAAAACTGGCCTTAAACTTTATTTAATGATGGCATTAAAAAGTCTGAAAAAATCTTCCATTTAACTTTCTGATACATGCAGACACCCTGATAAATTTTCCTTCTGTGTGCTCTCAGAAGTGGAGGAGAAGGAGCTCCCCCCCAGCAGCGGTCAGGAGGTGACAGAGCCTGAGGGTTTTGGGAAGCTTTACCCCAGCGCCCAGCCATCTCAACAGCAAGAAGAGCACAGTGATGATGAGCATGATCTCACGTCAGACATCATCTCCAGGAAGGAGCTGGAGAAAGGGCGGCTGTCAAGAGATGGTAAACAGGAGCTTTCTAAGCAGCATGGTGGTTCAGTTGTAAGCACTGTCCCCTTACAGCTAGGAAGATCCAACCAACTAGCTACATTTTTGTGTGTAGTTTGCATGTTTTTCCCATTTTTGTGTGGGTTTACTCTGCTTCATTTACTCCCTCCCTAAAGACATGAATGTTGGTATCAGGAAAGTGATGGGGAGAAATAAAAAACTTAGACTTTAGTTTTCAAAACTGAGAAAAAACATTGAAAAGGCAGGAATGAGTAAAGGTTTCAGGTTAGGGAACTGCTTACAATAATCACCCAAACATTTCTTGTAAACAGATGTTTTGTATTGCAGGTTGATAGTGTACAGCAGTGACCACATAAAGTTCTAAAAAGCTTTTGTATTTTCCATTTGAAACAGCTACAACAGTCTTCTTCCCTCTCACAAATCCTTTTTTTTTCACAAGAAAAATGGAAGCAGCAAGAGTGGTTTGTTTGAAATGCATATTAGAAAAATTTGGCAGTTAGTGTGAGCAGTGAGCGCCATCATGGCTGAACAAAAAAGAAAAGTGCCAACTGCAGAAAATCAAACTCGACAAAAGAAACTGATAGATCCCTCAGAGGAAGAGGAGCTTGTGCCAAAAAGTTTAGCACCAGCATTACCTTTCTAAGATTAAAATCTCTACAGGATTATCAGGACCGATGAGAGATGTAGAATAGTTGTTTTTCTTCTGGAATAGTAAATTCTGCTGTTGGTAATTAGATGCAGCCTGTCTTAGTATGGTAAGACAGTGCCCAAAATTGAGTGCAGAACATCAACACTATGACCAAACTCACACAATTGTGGATTATTATTTCAGGTCATTTCCTTTTGATTTTTCTCTTTTGGTTGACATTTGAATACAGTCTACCATGATTGGATAAAACCACACTGTGCTTTCAGTCAAGAGTTTAAGCTAAATTTAATCAACATCTTCAGTGGATCAAATGAATGTGTTTAATATGTAAGGGCTCACTTGTAGTAACAACCCTACTGAGAAATATTGCCCAATCTTGAAGTTCCCCTCCGAGTATTTTAGCATCTTTCAGCTCATTGTTTTGGTTTTACTGGCCTGTTTTGGATTAACAGAGCGATTTTCAGACAGGGACAGCTATTTTCAGCAAAAAGGCTTGAATACAGCACTTAACCCACCCAGCACCAAGACACAAACAAAGTTAGCAACCAGCTGGTGAACATAGTGTAGCATTTAACACCTAAATAGCAAGATATATTCCTCAAGAGTTCATGAAGACCAAAGCAAGGCTAAAAAGGAGACTCTACATTAATGTGATGTTGTACCGTATCTGTTAGTTGTCTAAATACTCAACTGTTCAAAGCTACATAAGAAACTTTATGATGACAAAGGAAAAATGAAGATATACCATCTCTATAATACAAACATTGAAAAGACCTCTTAGGTGCAAATCCACGATTGATGTTAATATTTAACAAGAATATTTGCACTAACAAAGTATTTATAAAAGTATAAATGGGTAATTGCAATTACGATTGGCCCTTCTTAAATCCCACCCCTTCTGGAACATCAGTCAACTCAACTTAGATATGCTATGTGTAAGGCTCATCTATGTTGAAACAAAAAACAAATTTTCACAGACATTTACAGTATAAATAGTCACATTTTAACTTAGCTAATGTCAGCAAAACACTAACTAACTAATCAACATCCATTGTTGGTTAGCTAGAGTTTTGTTCTGTGGAAAACTCCAGCTAATCTTTTATCATTTCTTAGCTAGCTAGTTAGCAGTTCTATAACATTAGCTAACTTAAAATGTGACTATATATACAGTATATGTGTGGTTTTTACAGGTCATCCAGCAACATGGTTTAACCATCTTAACCAATCTTGCTCAACTGTTATTGGAGCACAGAGCAAAATGGTGGTGCGACTTGACCTACCTGGAAGCTGTATGTCTAATTTATGTCTTTAATGTAAATTTAAACAAACTAGAAAAGAGAAACTTGGAGATAAAGGTATATATTTAGAAAAACAATGCTGGTTTTTGTTCAGACATGTTTTCCATTCAAAAGTAGTCCACACCAGCTAAGGTATAATAAATCATAGCTAAAATGAACTGGCTGCTGGGTGCTGGGATCAAACATATAATCATCACTTTAATGTCTCAGCACATCTTTTCGTCTAGTTCTTCAGTCCACTTCTGCCTTAAATTAAACATGGAGTGGGTGGTATTGAGTTGCGATGACTTTGAATTTACCTTTATGTAGGTATAGGTAGCTCTCTGATGCTTTGTACCTGTTTTTGAAATCTGAAATGCACCTTGCATCAAGTTTTTTTCCCTCTCTGCTTCTCTCTTTTAAAACAGAGATAAAAAGGATGTCTGTGTTTAAAAATTATGAACCAGGCGAGCCGACCTGCAGACTGTACGTGAAGAATATCGCAAAGCAAGTGGAGGAGAAAGTAAGTGCATTTATAGCACTTGACCCACTTAAGTGTGGTTGTTTGGATGTGATGCTTATTCAGGAGTTCTCATTTATTGCTTTTAAGACTGTTACATGTCATCAGAATTTTGTGTTATTAAATGAGACGTGAATTCCCAAATCCAAAATCGCTGTTGACAATATTTCCTGATATTCCTCATTTGTCCTCTAGGACCTGAAGTACATCTATGGAAGATACATAAACCCTACGTCAGAAGCCGAGAGAAACATGTAAGCAAACTGAAATCCTAACAATCTTGATTTCATTTCTTATCGACATGCACTTGCGTGTCACTTCACCCCGTCCTATCTCCAAGAGCTATTTTTGACTCTGGCAATTTGTCACTTTCCCTTGAGAGTTTTTAGTAATTCATGCTGACTGTGTGTTGTGTTATTAATAAGTATCTAACCTGACATAGAGATCATGAGGGACATTTTATGTTTGTGCATCAGCAGTACTTCAAATGAATATTCCACCTGAGTCATCAAACCGAGCTTATGTTGAGTGGAGGGCCAGACTCTGAACACAGATGTAGGTGATAAACAGGAAGATGCGACTCTGCCAGAGAACCAGTTTGTCCTCTGATAACCAGTTTCTAATTTGTGCAGTTTCTTCCTGTTAGATGGAGAAATCTGTAATATATTTTCTGCACTGAATCATAAAATGACCATATGTCATCAGAGATTTAGGAAACATGCCGAGTTGAAGTACCAGCTTCTCTGACAACAATGCCGTAGCTAACATGTTCTCCTTTTAAATTTCCATTCAGAGGAGAACAGGAACCCTTTCTGTTTGCCTGTTTCATGTTCATTAGAGTTAAAATTAATGCTGAATGTTTGCTGAATGAGTAAGTGTCTGTTTATAAGAAGGGGTAGATGTTTATTATGTTTAAACTGAGCAGTATGTTAATGGAGTTTGCCAGGCAGTAAGGCAGGCAGTCACAGAACTCCAACTCCAGAGTGTGTATTTTCAGGAGGAGTGGGCTTTCGTTTTCAGGATGATAAGCTTAGCCGTACATCAACAGACAATTTACAGTAATAAACAGCTGATCAACAGGTCACTTGTCATTGTACAGTACAATGTTGCTCTTGTCTTTCACTATAAAATCCTGGCAGCTGATTGGGCTTGATGTTCTTAACATATATAAACACTATATTATTATTTTTATATCTGTTGCTGCAAGGGGAAAAAAGTGTACTGTATGTGTACTAAGCTGCTGTCCACCTGCAATTAGTTCATTTTTACCTGTGTCCACAGCCATGAATTTATTTAAATATAATTTTTAATCCGTTACAGAACTTTTTGTGGATAACCTAGCTGGTACCCAACCCGGTACAGGATTCTAAGCTACATTTAGCAGCAATTTACTTTACTGTCCATCAAAAAACTGTAAATCACTGAGATTTGAAGCAGAGCAGCCAGAGGACATCAGAGAGAAAATCAGAAAACATTTTCTCCATGAAATATGATCCAGTTTCAACAAAAATCAGAGACATAATTGATACAAGTCAGTGAAGCAGCAAGATGATTTTGCAGCTGTTTAAGGTAAAATAGTTGCATGATGTTACTTTAAGTTGCAGATCAATTGGTTCGGAAAAGAAAAAACTGCAGAGTCTCGGGTCTCATTGACACATGATTGACAGCCACTGTTTTATATGGTTACAGATGCGCATAACATTCTTCTTGTAACTCTTAATAGCCTCAGTCTAACGTTAATTTGGCTCAGCTCAGTCAAAAGACTCGAGTGATAATGATGTGTCCCCGCTTTGCTTTTTTCCCCCCTCAGGTTTGACATTGTGTTAATGAAGGAGGGGCGGATGAAAGGGCAGGCCTTCGTAGGACTCCCCAGTGAGCAGAGTGCAGAGAAAGCCCTGCGGGAAACCAACGGCTACGTTCTCTATGACAAACCCCTCGTCGTTGTATCCTTTGATCCCTGTTGGCAAGATGAAACAAGGGCGAGGATTTTATAAGGAGTGGAAATCCAGGTTATAGGTTTATTTGGTCGGGTTCGGTTATTTGGTGTATAGAGTTGGGCACATAGCCTTGTGTAGATATCAGTTCACTGGTACAATATCTTTTAATCACAAGTTACTCAGTAAAAGCTATTTAAATAAGAGACGTTAATTTGCAAACTTAAGCAGTTAGTGGAGACATTCCTTTGGGAAAAGAAGTTGTTGGTTCCACCTGGAGCAAACAGTTGGCCTAAAACACAAAACAAACAAGAGAAAATTAGATAACCCTTTATTGAGCCTCTAGAGGGGAAGTACAGGTGTTATAACAACATAAGGACAGAAATAAGTGCAGATAAATAGAAAACTTAAAAATAAATTTAGGTTTATAAACACTTTGCCCACCGAATTTGGGGTAAAATATTAAAGTATATGGAAAATTTATCCCACAACAGGCCAAATAAAAGAAAAAATTAAATCTGATATATAGGTAGATCCACTGGATCAGATGTCACTGAACATTCATAAAGGGGCAGTTGAGAAGTGGGGTGATTATTAAGGTGACACCTCTCATCACAGATGTGTTGTTGGCTTTGGTCCTCTGTGCCTTCAGGAGGACGAGGACTAATTTCTGGCAGCCCTGAACCACCACCTGCTCTTCCTCAGCTCAACGCTGATAATTGCACATCAACTTTTGAACTTATGTAATGGAACAAGGCTATTGATTTTAATGGTGTTTTAATGTGCACCCCATAACCAATTAGCCCGCAGACAGCAAATTAGTCTTTGAGTTCAAAGAATCAACACTGAAGTCTGCAATGTAATTTACTTGAAGACGCTTTCCTGCATGTAGGAATACAGCATGTAGCTGTAGTCCAGGTGAGGTGGCATGCCCCAGTGAAGACTGCAGCTCCTGTGTTGCATCATCAGAGTTGTCGTTTAGTCACTGTTCAGCCATTGAAGATGGTTTGGAAGCTTGAAATTTGACTTCTTTGCTAACTAGAGTTTGGGGGTTTTCAGATTTTTAGGCTTTGAATGCTGAGCTTTGTATGTAGACAGTCTGATTCAGGTGCAAGGAATGGTGGACTCCACCACTACTGATAAAAACAACTACATCGGGGGTAATTACTGGATACAAATTCATTAAATGGCTATTTCAGAAAAATGGCAACAATAGTATCAAAACTGGGGTTTCATGAATATCTTAAAGGGGCAGTTCAGAATTTATGTCAGTTATGTCAGTATAATATTATCAGTTTTTTGATGAAAGGGATAGTTCAGATTAATTGAAGTGGGGTTGTATGAGGTACTTATCCATACTCAGTCTATTACCTACAGTAGATGTTGAGTTTTCAAGGGTTAGTAGGTAGCAGCAGCAAGTCTCATGTTCTGTGAGGTAAAATGACTAAGGTTGTCAAAAAGATCAATACTTTTTCAATACCACAATAAAAAAAACAAAACAATACAATACTAACATTCAATAGTATCAAAGCTAAAAAAGAGATGATTTCAGTGCTCATTCAAGTCCTCAGTTCAGTCTTTACTGTCCCGCCTGAAATTTGGCTCGCATCATTAAAACCAGACCAAACCAGGCATTACCCCATCGTAAAAGGCTGTCTGACTGCAAAGTAAAGCAGTGAACATATTCTAAATGTTTAGGGCTGCGACTAACTATTTACATTGTTGATTAATCTGATTATTTTCTCGATTAATCGATAAGTTGTGGAGGACTTTTAGAAACCAGAAAATTTTCACATTTAAGAAGCTAAAAAAGAGAATTTTGACTTGTTGATTTTCCATAAAAAATTACTCAAACCGTTTGATTTGATTTAGTACTTGACAACTAAATGATCAAGCCGTGCAATTCTACTGAAAATATATATATACTTAAAATAATCCAAATGATCACTTTAAGGATTATGACTTGTGATTTTTTTCATTTTATGTGATTTTTTTTTTCATTTATATGTTTTTGCTGGTTTTGCACAGTTAGAAAAACAGCTTTGACAACTTCAAACAGCATTAAGAGTTTTCTGCTCTTTTTGTTTGTTTGTTTGTTTGTTTGTTTTTCACAGGAATATTCACCTGGCATAGTTACCTGAAAATATACCTCTGCAAGTGTGCTGAAAATGCTGCAGATAGAACTCAACATGTGTTATAAGTTGGACTCAGATTGGCTCCAAGGGTTTTATTCTACTTGGAGCTTTAAAAAGTCGAGTAAGGTTCATTCTGGTACAGATGTCTTTTAAGCAGTCATAGGCAGAGGACAGCCGGTCCCAGTTTAGATTCCCTATAATGATTTTTTCAGTGCTAGCCTGAGACTGCAGTATGTCACTTGCCAGGGAATCCTCAAACAGCCTGATACTAAAATTAGTGACCTGGAAGAAAAACCTGCACGAAATGCCAGCAGTTAAAAGTGTAAGGTTTATTAACAGACAGCACTACAGCGACAGCCTCACACACACATGTGGCTCCTCCCCGTTCATTTAATCTGTCGCATCAACGAATCATTCATCAATCTGTGTGAATGACACCGAGTAACTGAGCCAACTTTAGGAAAGCGAGACACCCCAGCTTTTATAAGCCCATTTTTGGTTAGTAGTCTTCTGGCATTTATGAGCAAACAGCTGCGACCTTTTCTTAAATTAAATTCATTTGAGGTGGCAAGTGTCATGAGGAAGAGGGCCCCTGTGGCTTAAGGCTGCTGCTGGAGTAAAACATGACAATATATGAGTGTGATATAGCTATTATTACATTATACTAGTTTTTAGTTGAGATTTAGTTTCCTTATAATAGCACTGATTTGTAGAAAGAAAGGTATATATTTATTGATGTCTAAAATAAAATAGTAGTAGTAAAGCGGGACCTGATGAAGCAGCATATCTATTGACTGTAGGATGAGACTTTGTACCATCTTCATTTACCTAAAAGTAGCTAAAAATGCTTCATTGAGTGAGAGTGAAACTTTACCTGTTTAATGAAACTGTTGTTTGCCGATAGACCTTAACTGTAAATTCACAGCAATTTGCCAGATCTGCAAGACCAAAACAAGATAGCACAGACACCAAGAGAGGACCAAAACAACGGTGAACTTAACAGGTGAGTGACACACCGCTGCATTTGGTGATCTGCAGAAGGAGAGTATTAAAATGAATACTGATGTCTCATTATTTCATATCTGTACTGTACATGTATGTATTGAACAAGCCTTATTTTCTTTGTAATGGTGTTTTCCTTTTTACATTTGTGTTTACACTTTATTTATTCAAGATGCCAAGGCTTGATATTGTGGCCCAGCAGAACCATTTGTATCCTTATTCTGACATATCCTTTGGGGGAAAAAAAGAAAATGGGGGCAGATTATCTGTAGTTATTGTGGCGCAATTGGACCTTAAAGCTATTCATTCAAGTCAGTTCAAAAAGACTGAGTAGCGTGATTTTTTTTTTTCTGTAGCTTATTCTATTTTAGGTTCTCTGAAATACTTTATTTAGTATAGACCCTGTAAACCTTTGCTATTTTGGACTCTCTTAAACTTCTACCTTGTTTGACTGAATTTCAGGTGATGGTCGTCGGATGTCATCTTCTTTTAATACTAAATAAAAATATTTTATTAAAATAACTTTTGTCATGTTTTCTTCCAATCACAGCCTCAAACATATGTCACAATTTGTGGGTACACTTCAGTCAAACTATCATAACCGATCATCTTTAGTCCCAAACTTAAAGTCCTGACAGCCAAGTAAATACAGACTGGGGAAGGTATATGAGATCTAGATTGGCTCGGCAGCAGATGGTAGGCTGTCAACACAGCGGAAAAACCACAGTCCTGAAGAGACAGCAAACAAACCAAACAGACTGCAGTCTGTGGGAAATTGCTGGGACTGGGTTAGCTTACCTTTACAATCCCTGGCTGGCCCCATCTGTGTGATTATAGAGAGTAAACCTTGGAGGGTGAACTTCTCCCCTCAGCAGCCATCATAACTGAAGATTTGGAAATCAAATTGGTTTTTGTCCTCTTTTGGTGTAAGCAATACTGAGACGGGGGACTGAGTGCATGTCAATCACAGCTAAGTTAAAGTTTATGATGTCTGATCTCTAAGACGTTGAAAGAGGGAACACAAACTGCTGTGGTGGACGGCTGTGTGGTCTGGTTTAATTCAGTTTTACACCACTTGGTGGTTGGATGACAGCAACCTACCAATTTTATAATTGCGATGTGTTACAATGGCAACATTGTATCCTATGATGTTTAAGCTCGAGCTGAAAAAAAAGTCCTGTTCTTTGTCCACAAAAAATAACAGAAATGTGAACCTCAGACAAATTATATGCTGGTATGAGGTTTTATAAAGTGATGGAGCTCACTGGTACACCCAGAGTACTCACTTACAGAGATGTTTATGTTCCTCTGTGCTGGAACACAAACATGAGTTACGCACACTGCAGCAAGTGCAGGAACTTTCTTAATCTTAAATAAGAGGCATCAAGCTAAAAACAAACAAAAATACATGATATAAAAGTACAGTGTTGATATATACAGTATCACTCCCCTGTTGCAAAGGGTAAAGGCCCAGCCTACTTTCATAACTTAATGTCCAGTTGTTACTAAAAAGGTCTGTAATTGGAAGATCACTTTATGTCTGTTTGTTTTTGGTTAACTTGATTCCAATTTAGTCATGTATTAAAATGTACAAAAAAACCCATTCAAAACTGAAATAGGAAAAATTTGAAAATTTACAATGGAATTGGGGGTGTTGGAATATACAGGTACAGACTGTGGCATTTTAAAATTAATTTTCATGCATTGAAAATCTGTATATCGTGACATACATTATACTGTGACAGCCCTAAATGGAATATTGTTGCCTTTAAAGTGCAAGCATCCTGGGCCACATCAGTATTATGGTTGTCCTCAAAGACCTGGTTAAGGCTATAAATGTTTCTTTTTATTATCATATTACAAAATCACATCTGCATTCAATTATTATTGATTTTTAGTGATAACTTCATAATTAATAATCTTTTGAAAGCAGCGTTTTAAAAAATGACAAGCAGACATTCAAGGGTACAATTATATATACAAAGTACTACTAAATATACAAAGTAGTGTAGTAGGGTCTAAATAACAATCAGTTATATTTTAGCCTACAAGCAATGATTCAGTGTATATTTGTTTAAAAATGACATTATGTTATTTTGCATGGCTGCTGCTATTAACATCACTAGTTATGACCCACTTGGCTAGAGTGCCACAGCTAGAAACAGCTATATGATATAGGATATGAGATGAGAGCATCTGGCAGCTAGACACCTTCAGTGCATGGGTAACAAAAATGGGATGCATTCTGGGGCATGTAGTTTATGCACACTGTATTTCTGTAACACATATTGCTCAAATTACATTATTTGCAAGTTCTCGTGGGACACAAAATGTGGGCCTTGAGTTTGACACGTGTGGCTTGGAGTCTTTGTGGTACTGTAAGATGAAGATTTCAACAATCAGCTTCTCTGAATCACACTGAATTCTTTTTTTTTTCTTTTTGCAAATTTGACCAAATTCCCTTCACAATTTCAGTCATGTTTCAAAATGGAACCGCTCCATTTTGGATCCTCTCAGAATATGTGAATGATGTTAGCGCCCTGATAATAAAATTATTCAGAAAGCGTACTGCAGTCCATTTAATGAACTGATGAGCCAGAAGGCACACAGTGCTCTGTGGCTAACTAGAAATATCCCACAGCTTTTGTCATGTCGCAGTGGTTGTTCCACATCACGTGTTCCTGTTTACATTTGACCGCGTGGAAAAGGTGTTTAACAGAAAGACGGTTTCATTTTGAAGAAATCTTATTGTACTGTAAAAACCTTTTCTTAATTGATTTAATTTAACCACCAGCTGTTTCTTTACCGTAGATTGTCCTGAATGTTGCCCCTCTGTAATGCAGATCTTTCAGTGCACAGCTAACAGTTGATTTAACAGGGCTATAATCGGCAGATGCAACAATGGCGGGTTAATGTGGTGTGATTGTGATATCCTCCAGAGAGAAAATCACCATAATTACACAATTATCTGTGCCTTCTTTGATTGCTAAAGAATATCCTCTGTCTCTTAAAATATAATACAGAAACAAACTTTTTTTTTTTCTTAAAAAGGCTAACTTTAATCCTTTGATTTGCTGTGATAGTTAAACAGGCAGTTGTGATTTAGGTTTTAAAAAAAAATTCAGATGGTGGTGAAATGGCAAACACAATGCATTCCTCTTGATTTCACTTTTGTGCAACTTTTCTGTCAAATCTGTTGTAGTTCATTAAGTCCCAGCCCTGCTCATGAGTTCAGCCTCTCTCTGGTTAAGATCCAGGCACGCAGGGTTATCAATCACACGTGCTCATCTGGTCCGACCTGCAGCTCATACGTCAACGCCAGTGTGAGGGAGGAGTTCCCATCTGTGCCCCACTCTGCCCGCCATCTCAACGATGACAAATGTGCCACCCGCAGTGGAAATATTGAGAGTTACTAGGACATTTATCAGGTAACATTTGAGCAATATGAAAGATAACCTTTTGTAAGTGGACGCAGATAAAGATGTATGTTGTTCCTTTCCCCTGCACAGGCTCCATCTGCGGTTAATACTGCAGCTACCCAGAAGTATTATCATCATAATATGTTTCTTATTTTGGGTTCAACCAGGTGTGCAGTCTGTTTGCTGGATGGAGTCTGTGGATTGCTGGGGAATGTACAGTGTTGCAGGACATAGGTCGGATGCCCATTTTCTGGTCACTCTATGCTGCTTTTTACTTGCACAAATTGAGTGCAATGTTTACTCCTAATCTTGTTTTAAACTGTTGAAGAAAAGCCAGGAACACTCAAGGCAACATCAACATGCCCCAGGCTGTAAGGCATCTCCAGACACCTGCTTCTGTGCGGTACTGTCAAGGTTTTGTTGGGCCTGGTGCAATGCGAGCTCCTGTTTTTACTGAAACTGAATTTTAATGTTCCCACAAGTTCATATAAATCACTCCGTCAGTCAGTCAGTCCGTTCCCCATGCCGCTGCAGACACAGCGACTGTGAGCCCGTCTGCTGTGTTGTTTTTGGGTTAGATGTGTTGGCAAAGCGCTGGTTTGTCACGTCAGGGACCCACGGTTCAATCAGAGACTCTTCACATCAGGGAATTGATTTATAATACAGTTAGATTTGGTGGAAAAGGTTCTGCTCTAAGGGAGCTCTCAAAGAATCTGAGCAGCAACAAGGATTCCACTGGGAGAACTAATCCCCCGCCTTAACAAACACAAGAACTCTCATCAGTAGGAAAGATTAAAGGGATTGTTCGGATTTTTTTTTAAGTGAGGTTGTATGAGGAACTTATCCGAAGTCAGTGTATTACCTACTGTAGATGGCGGTCGTTATGCACCCAGGTTGGAGAACCAGCGGAAATATTGGTGTAGGAGGCTAAGCAATGAACTGCTGTGGACAGTCAGAAACAGGCATCAGTATCAGCAGGATTTTGAGCTGTCCACAGTGCCAAAATTATGTGATTTGGGAGTGGAAATAATTAAAAATAGTTGTCAGAATATACATCTATTGAGTTGTTAAATTTTACCATGTTGAGTACATGAAAGGATTGAGGAATTTTTTTAAATGGGAATGAAGAATGGGCAAAAATTTTCCTCCTCCCACTCAGTAGTGAGGTATTAATGGCTGAGCTGTGCACCTGCATGAATATAATTGGAGGTTACTAATCAACTGAATGAATGGGAAGGAGACAGTGATTGTGAAGCATGAATGAAACAGCTGGTGCCGATCAGATAGTGCAAAGACAACTTCAGTGCTCCATTTGAACTTCCACTAAGCTTCAATTTAATGACCTGAGAGTCTCAATTTAGTGTCGAAATTTAACAAAAAAAAAAAAAAAAAAAGACGTGTCTTCCTCAGTATTGTGGTTGAATTATTGGCTAATCATTCTGTTTTTTAGCAGAATATTTCATGTAATGTAGCAGGCTGGCAGGCTGTAGCAGGCAAGCTGTTGAATTAATCTGTTTCTTGCCATGGTATTACAATTCTGCTAGCTGAAATTAGTGTGATTTTTTATTTTATTTTACTGCATTTATGCACATTTAGGAAGATGTGAAAAATAATTGATCAGAACTCCCCAGAAGAAAAGATCTAGTATCTCAATGGGACCTTCCTGGCTAAATAAAGGATAAGTAAATTGTCCATTTTATCAACACTTTTGCTTGTATTCATTTTTAATAGATGATATGTGAACCCAGTGTTTTTAAAGACTTTTTAATTATTGATATTGTTTATCAAATATGCTTTCTGTAAAAAAAAATGATAGTAATTTGGCTCACAAATTTGGCTCAGTCTGAGGATTTTAAGCAGGAGTGATTTCTGTTACTTGATGTTTCTGCCAACAACACACAATAAGCAACTAATGGATGTGATTTTTTTAATCCCTGCTTTGACATGCAGCTTAATGGGCTTCATTTGTCAGATATGAATCAGTTTGAATTTGAAAAAGGCCATTAAAACTGACATCACAGGCTTTCGATTGTAGAAAGCTTGGATACTTTCATTCTCCATCATTTCATCGTAACACAAAGCAGATAATGATCAGTGTATCACAGTATATTTTGCCACTGAGTTCAACTCCAAGATATTATGTGTTATGATCAAACCAGTGAGATGGCCACCAGTGGGATTGAGGCAATATGAATGAAAAAATCTGTCCACTTTTCCCACCCAGTACGCTGCCTGCAGTTAATATGTAAAGGAGGTACAGTATACCCCTGCTGTGGCCTAAAATAACAAATCAAAAAGACAACATTCAATCAGTCTCAGTAATAAGCCGTAAAAAAAGGCAAAACCAAAGGCTCCTTATTTCTGATCCTGAATTAAAGATGGAAAACTACAACACCAGAGTTGCATAATCTGTGCTGACACTTTAATGGAAATATTTTTGAAAGCATTCGGTACAAAAAGAATACACACATTCTTTCTGAATGTCAGCATATACCGTCAGTGGAAACCTGGCTGCTGGATGACATTAAACCTGACACCTGAACCCACGTAAGCAGGGGTTGCCTGCCCTGAGTGAATTAACGTTAGTGATTAATGCAGCGAGTAGAGTTCACTCACAGGCTGGTGCTGTTGGGGAACACAGGCCTCTTGTGGGTCACGGCTTGATTTGCATACATATCTAAGCAAATACGGGAGAGTGGAGGCATTGCTCGGTTTTGTTTTAGAGCAAACAATTGTTTTCTACAAAGCAAATGTTGAGCAGTGCAGGCTAATGGAGATAGAATGGAGGTAGTATATCCACGGAATGTATAAAAGTAGTGGACACAGCCTCTGGGCCTCTGAAAAGCGAAGCCAGCATGGAAGTGCTGTTCTTAAAGCTTTATTATTTCTAATGGCCAGGAGGGAGCAACTTATCTGGTTGCTATAATATGTTTAATTGTATAGAGGTCTATGAGAAAATGACCCCACTTCTCACTCTATTTATTACCTCAGTAAATAGTTTTCCAATGAGTTTATGCTCTCGATTACTACCTTAAGTCTTCTTCAATACGGCATGATGTTCATTTTGTAATGTATGATCCTGTTTAGAGTAAAATAGCAGAAAAGCGGGGTATGATTTAGGGCATGTCTACCACATGATTGACAAGTCGCTACCACTCCAACCTGTCGATCAGGATGGAGGCATGGCACTGCACATCTACTGTGTGTAATTCTATATCAGTGAATTAGTTTTTTTGTGTTGTCTGTTTTCGTCTTAGACATTTGACCCTTCACAGTGTTTTTTTAATTTAGAAAGTTAATTTAAAAAAATTAAAAATGTATTAAAATTTAATTTAGAAAGTTAAATAAAAGTGTCCTCATTCGTACTAAAAGACACTCTAAGGAGACTGGAATTCATTTTTTCTGTTAAGTACATTTTGTTTTATGTCAATTAGCATCCCAGTTAATATCACAGTTAAACACACAATATGTACATTCTGCCCCTAGGGGTCTCTTTCACATTAAAATGATAACAAAGACGTAGTTTGATGATGCTGTGAAGTGCTGTGGGATCATGGCAGTTAACTTATATTGTAAACAGCAAACATAGCTGATGAAAATCGATCTGTCGTCACTCAACCAGAAATCATGTTCATGGATGAAGTAATATTTCATTTTATTCACGTTACATTTAGTCATGTTCACCGACTCCCCTCCTCTTTGTCTGACGTAGGTCTATTCCGTGTTTCTTCAGAGGTTATAGTAACTAGCCAACGCCTCACAGGAAACGCATCATTACCTTGAATAAATTACAGATTTCAGATATCTTGGTTTGAACACTTGGAAACTTTTGGGATAATGTAAGTACAAAACTCAACAAAATATATAACATATGTCTTGCGTTTTAATACATTTTAATGCAGAAATGTTACATATTATAGTCTTAACGTTAATTACGCAGGCATCTTGCTAACCGAGCTAGTAGCTAGTGCTAACTGGTAACTTAGCTCATAACCCCTTGCTCTTCGCCAGCTCCACGATCTCACCCAAATATGGTCACTTCTGGCTCCAAAATACAAGGATGGCTATGACCCAAAAATTCCAAATTCAAGGCTTCAGAACAGAAGCCTGCATACCAAAGGGTGATGGGGGCTGCAGTCTATGCATATATCTTGTTCAAATTTAGTACTATTTTCCTTGACACAGTTCACCCTAATCAGTGTTTTCTCCTCTTGGTAACACTTCTTTCTCTTCCACACATCTGCTCCCAAATCCACGCTCATCTGACCTTGAATCTTTTCAGCTTGTACTTTTTAAAGCCGCTTTTCCATTTTAGGCTAATTCTAGGCCTTCTTTCATTAACAAATCTATACTAAAGGAGTGACTTTACAAAGAGTTTCCACCTATATTTAGGTAGTGCAGATTTTAGAACAAGGTATCTCCCGGCTACCTTGTTCTAAAATCTGCAACAATAAAAAAAAAAAAAAAATTCAAGGTAAAAGAACAGCAGGGATCCACATGATGAGCAGTTGTTTAAAGCATTTTTTGGAGCTGGTGGCAAGGCAGAGAGAAAACTAACACCTACAGCATGTAGTTACAAATTCAGGTTTCCTATAGCTTTGAGCTTTCCATCTTGTCTCCCTGCTTGGTGGCACATATGTTGTCTTTTCTTTGCATCTTCCTTTTTTAAGCACAGGATGTAATAACCCTCAATTTGCCATCTGCTTCTCTCCCCACAGCCATCGCTGCTCCCTTCATGTACCCCCACTGGTGTGTACAGTAAATAAAAGAACACTACCAACCTGCAGCAAGGATTCACAGTTTGGCGTTTAAGTATTTCAGGTCATTTTTATTTAGATGTTTGCTGCTTCTTTTAGTCATTTATCTTCCTCTTCTGATACTGCCTATTCGGACAGTGATACCCAACTAGTGACCCTCTAAAACACAATTTGGTATTTTTAATCTTGATGACCCAGTCCCCCCCGCCCCCCGAGGATCAATGAAGTGCTTCTGATTCTGATTCTGAAAGCGAACACAAATTTCCAGAAATAGCTAACTATTCCTTGAGAATGGCTTTTGTTTTTTTTCATCCTAATTAGTTACTCATGGATGATTTGATCTGAAATTGTTAATTAGAATCCATCTTGATCACAGAGTTTTCACAGTTTAATGACTGGACTGCAGTCAGCACAGTCAGATGACACTGAAATACAAATACAGCCACAGGTAGATAGATTATGTCACATTCTGAACACTGTAGGCTGAGAAGTAATCAAAGAGTATTTTCTTGAAATGCTTTAAATCCCCTTGACCCTTGTGGGCCTTCCAGCCATAAGCAGACACCAATAAATAGAGCCTTTGTAAATGTTCACCTGTGAATGACCCTGAAAGAGGTGATTTCCTATAGATTGATAATGGCCACTGAGGTCACTCAGAGGGTATGATTGTATTCAATAAATGCCATCAGTGAGTCAGTCACCAGAATTGAACTAAAATATACATTTGCGACTGAAGGGAGACTCACTAATACAGTTCATGTGAGGTGACTGACACAGAATCAATAATGGACCTCAACAACTCCCAGGAAATGCTTTTGTATTCCTCAATTGTAATATTAGCGCGTAAATCCACCATGGTGCTTTGCAGCTTTGCGTTGGTGGCCCTACTGAGACATTTATTGGTGTTTTCTTTATGTGGTTATTTATGCAATTCATCATGTTTTCGTCTCAAAGAGACTAAATTAAATCAAGGCAGTATAAACAATTGATGTCTCTCATTGAATTTCCTTCCGGCCTGGGCCAACTTAGCTGTGAGCTTTTGCTGACTTTGAAGGAGCAAATAGTGGGAAGACACACAGTGCTTAGTCAACTCCAGAGCGGTCGTCAGTCTAACAAGTCTTTTCCGAGAGCAAATGTGTCAATTCTAAGGTATGCTTATTCATTATGAAGAGAGTGATGGCTTGCCCATGCATATTTTATGCTTTTAAAGCTTGCAAGTTTCATGAAGTTGTCCGAATGAGTAGCATTTAAAACTGAAGTGAAGTAATGTGCTTGAATAATTAATCTATAATGTCTTTGATAAGAATTACCACCAAGGTCATCAGTTTTATTGGAGCCAGGAGGTTTATTTATTCATTTTAATTGCATATTTAGCTTGTTTGTATGAGGAACGTTATGGATGGGATGCATTTGGTACATATAGAGTGACAGAAAAAGTAATCTAGTCGTCCCACTTGAGCTCTTAATGGTTCGGCTTTTTCAGGGGACGAGACAACTCTCGTCACAAGTTATGCAGTGGAAACGGTGAGAGCACAAGATCTTTGTCGGTTACTGCATAAGCTTGTAAAGCCTGTATTGGTATGTAAAAGTGCACCCTGCTTTGCTATAAAGTGCTCATCCCCAACGCGAGTTGCTTCCTCCCTTTTCTGACATTACACCTCCTTCCTCATTGCTCTGCCCTGTGCTGTCCGAGTTGCCAACTAAATCTCAGCCTCATCTTGTCTGCCGTAACCTTGTTTATTCCCAACAGTGGCATTAGCAAAGCTGTAAAAGTATTTATGGGGGTACAAATGCGGGACAGCCAATCTAAGGTAAATCTATAAATCCTGGCTGTTGATTTCTCAGGGCCAGGAGGTGCAGGCCGGTGATCAGTAGAGGTAGAAAGTATTCCCCGGGTGACTCTATGTGACTAACGCACAGAGGCCGAGCAGCATGCCAAACAGTGCTATGGCGACACTGTTGTGCTTGTAATATGGCCAAGCTGGCCTTCGCCTCTGAAGTGAGACACCGCCTGGCTATCCATCTACCATGAGCTGGTATCATTAGCTAACACCCAACAGGGACCTGACTCAGCAACTGGGTGTTTGTGCGTGTGTATCACATTTTGCATCCTGTCCTTGGCTTGTTTTGGAGATTATAGTTACAATACAAACAAGGGCTTACAATTATGAAAAAGTGTAAAGCGCACAAATATATCCCATATGCAGAAGTGCTTTTACTTACTCTATAGTAAGTGGGACCTTCTGTTCCAGCATGAATCAACTTTTGGCCACTAGGGGGCAGAAAAACATTAAAACAAGCTGACATACACAGCCACCATCAGCAGTTTGTTAAGTTTTTATATCTGATGTAATAACACTCGCACAAGCGGGCATTGCAGCATTAGAATCCTTTTGGTGTTGTGTTTCTGGTCACTAGAAAAACATTAGTCCCATATTCACTCTGCTTTTAGCTCAATTTTATGCTCTCCACCAACCCTTGAGAAAAATATTTGGCTCTTTTGGATTGCTTCACTATGGAACTGGGCGAAAATCATACAGTATATAGTATGTTTTGCTGTAGACAGATGCTTTTGAGAGTTGATGAACTCAGACTCGATAATTAATAGAAGCCTTTCAAACTAAAAAAAATAGCTAAAAGAGGCAAAAAAAAAGTTGTGTGGCATTGCAGAATTGGTTGATAATAATCTGTGTTATCATTCTGAGTGACCTCTGCTGTAGTTACGTAGCCTACTAGCAAGCAGCAAGACAACTAACCCAGAAAATTTACTGTAGGTAGATAAATGGTATTTTGACTAATAATAGCTAAGCCACAGTGCATAGCTACATGAACAAGAACAAGTAGAGTATTTTTTATATTTTATTCTTTTTTTTTTGCCAGGTGGTAATGGTTAGCAGCGATAGATGCTAACATTTTTAAACACTAGCCCCATGGGCCACCAAGCCCTTAGGTTTGGTGACCAAAGTACATCTTTGGTGGCCCAAACACAACTTAACACAGCTTTCCTTTTTCCATGAACTGTGGTGTGTTTCCTGAAGGCATCGATGAAAAACACACATTGCAGCAGGCCTACGTTACATCCTTAGATGTGTCATATTCTTGCCAAATAAACTCCTGTTTGCATTTACTCCTAAATTTCTGCTGCCATTTTGCTTTTCATAGTCTGCCTTTTGTATTTCTGTTTTTCCAGTAAGGATATATTCGCAGTTTGAGTAGGCTTAGTGCATACTTTAGTATTACTGTTAGCTGTTTTCACAGGATGCTAAACTAAAAGACGCAAAGGAAATGTGATGTTTATTGGAACTGTAACATTGTGTTGGCTGGTAAAGCAGTGTGCAGCTAAAACTTGGTGGCCACCTACATGGAATATCTGATGGCCACAGAGCAGTTTTTTGTGGCCATGGGCCATCAGGACATTGTCATCGTCAAACCCTGGTTAGCAGCAAGATGGTCCATTTGTTGCTTGAACTTTTTGGGCTTTTCTCTGAGTTGTTTCACATGACAAAACAGATCATTCTAAATTTCCAATAACTTTGTCTGTATCTGTCTGTGTACGAGCTCTGTGATACACTGGCAATTTGTCCATGTTGTTTACCCACCTTCCACCAAGTGCATCCTGATAGGCTCCTGTGCCCCTGTGACCCAGAGTGGATGGAAATATGAATATTATGCTGTAAACATAAGTAGCCTAACAATGGGGTACGGGGGAAGGAAAGTTGAAATCAGCATCATGCAATATGTAACCAGTGTTGTCTGGGAGTGATACTTTCTGATGATGGGATTATAGCAGATGTCAGGAGATGCAGTTTGACAGGTCCATATGGTGAACAGAACCAAATGCCAATTAACAGTTTACAGTTAAAATAACATTTTCATGATTTTCTGTAGTCAGATAGTTGAAATTCTCTGTTTAATCACCTGACAAAGGTCGTCATACTTGATTACTATCAGCATGTGCAGGCATTACTCACTCTTAAATCAGGGAAGTTAAAGAGCTCACCTTTTCAACCTCGGTCAAACTTGTCTCTTCTTTTAACCTTGTGCTCTTCTCGGTATCGTGCAGGGAAAGAGCTCCCATCAGCTTCCATCTCTAATAAGATTTACAGACAGTATAGCAGAGAGAGTGGGGTCGTATGTCTTGGGAGCTCTCCCCTCAATATTGGCAAGGAAATCAATGCGGAGAGTAAACCTACCAGCACAGTTTGCAATCAGCTGCTAGGCCAAAAGTAATCACTGAATTGAAATAATCCTGAAAGGTTTCCCCACTGTAGCAAAGTTAATAACAAAAGAGTCATCCAGGCCTGCGCCTTGAATTAGATATTAATCCTTGTATCAAGAATAATTACCAGAAAGGTTCAGGAACGGTGACCTTGCAGGAGCGAGCCTCTGTGGTTGTCCGTCTGGACTCATTTCAACATTCAACAGGCGCCTTGGCTCCTGAATGTGTACTCAGTGACACAATTTGCAGGGGGACAATGTAGTTTCTCACTGCTTAATTCTTTGCACTGCACTGTCAGGGAATAGTCCCTAAGCAGCCAGGAACCTCATCATCAACAATTTCTCACTTGTTTACATTAATCCTATCTTGATATCCACTCATTCCCATGGCAGCTCTTTGTAATTCTGCTCTATTGTCATGGTTTTGATAGACAGTCGGCCAACACTCACTAATTAGCAGTGAATATTAGCTGTGTGCGGCTGTGGAAATTCTCTTCTAATGCTCCTTAATGGGTGTCAGGTCATTTGTTAATACTACCAGGGCAGATTGAAAGGCCTTACGTGTATGCACTCCCATTGAGCTTTCACATAAATCCTGCTTCTGTGCTGTTTTATTAATTAGGAGCTATAGCCAGCATAGCAACACCCTCTGCGGGGAGGACCAGTTGCACATTCAGGGATACAATGAGCCGTCTGCCGTTGTTCTTGAGCCTGTCTCGGTTTGAAGCGATGAGACATGCTCTCCAGCAAAGTCTGTCTGCCAGTTAACTGTCAGACAGCTGGGTCAGGTCTTTGTCAAAGCTCCAATCATTTTACTTCATGAGAGGCCAAGTGGAGTCTGCTGAATTGCGAGCCCCCTTTTGTCTGCCTCTCTAAGTGTAATTGCGATTTATTTTGCAATGCTGAAAAGCAATCTTGGCCATCTCTCAGAGGCACCGTTTCATGAAAACTTTAAGCTCCTGCGTGTTTAAGTTTCTGTGTCTGATATCATTTACCACACAGGCGCAGTTTGAACTTTAAGGCTGAGGGTTCACAGACAAAAAAAAAAATAGAGGTAAACATGATACCGGCAGGAGCATTTTCATATTGAGGTAATACAGGATATCAGCAGGTGCATTTTCATATTCCAACTATTATGCCAGATGAGTGATGGAATATTGTGCGAATCACCAGACACACAAATTGCAAAACTTGACAGTAAACCAGTTAAAGACCCCAGCTATTAGCGTTTCTCCACAGATGAGCCTGCAGGCTCATTGATAGCAGCAAAACAAGTAACCCTTCATTTCTCTCACTCACTCACTCACATGCACAAGCAAATGATTCTTCCATCACATCTTACCAATGAATTTCGGAAGCAGCCTTCATGTGGAGGTCTGTACTGTCTACTGTGTAGAAAAAGTATGGAGTCCACAGTTCCAAGATTTAACCTGTTGAGATGTGCCCTAAGCACTGAGTAGCTGAGCTGAGAGCGCACTGGATGCGCTGTTTCCTTTGTGCACCGCTGCAGCAGCAGCATGTGTGTTTGATGGCGGGGAGAGAAGGTGAGAGATTGCACTATTGCACACAATGTTGTGTTTTTAATGTTTCTCTAAGTTATTAAGAACTTACTCAGACTGCTGCTTTGTCACTTGATCCGCCCGTGCCAACCAAAGTATTTTCTAGTAAGACCCACCTGTGCATCACTACAGACCATACCACATATTAAGACCAGAATCAATGTTCCCCTCGGGGGTTCAATGATCTCCCTGAACCAATGCAAATTTATTAATAGCTAATAATATCAGACGTTATTATCAGACATTATTTTGATGAGGTACTATTATCTCAGAATGAACTTCAAATCTGGATACTTTTCTAACTTGATTTATTTATCTGATGTATTTTACAAAATACTTAGAACTAAATTTTTTCTTGAACTTCGATCTCTATTGTCATGATTAATTATGGGATAATCCACAACAAGGTTGTACACCGTTTGGGCTATTGTTGTATTAATACAGCACTACTCAAACATGATCATAAACTAACTAGAAGGGTTTGGAAAGACAAGCATCAGTGCATCCACAGAACATCAAATTTGCACCTTTTTCCCCCATTGTGCAACCTCGAGTGGATCCTGGCCCTTTATTAAGGGTGGGGGGGGGCATCCGGCAGAACCAGAACTCTAATTTAAAGTTTGTTAAGGCAAGACTGCTTAAATCGCCTACAGTTAAAAGCCAAGGCCATGTGGGCTTGATGAGGAAGGTAAAAAATGTCTTATATCAGTGTTCATGGGCTGTAACATAGACTTCATAGAGTATGATATTCTGCAGTCGGCAGTGCACCACAGAAGTTGACAGCACGTCTCCTTGCAGTGCCTGCTTTAAATGTCAGTTACCTGCTGTGAAGGGAAACGCCCAACCAGAGGGTTGAGGCTTAGAAGCTGTTTCCACAAATATGTCAAAAAATGGTGTTATCCTCTTTTGAAAAAGTCTGCACAATAGCCTCAGTATCACTGTAGTTTTTTTTTGTGTGTGTGATCAGTAGTTTTTATTGTTTTCCTTTTGAACAAGACAGAATGGCACATCATTACCTCATATGGTGGTGTAAAAGCTGTGAGACAGGACAAATGGAGTGGAATCAAAATTACAAAATTATATGGCTAAGAAGCAGACAACACTAAGACTAAAAAAAGAAAAAGAACAGTACAAGCAAACAGAAAATAAACTGACATGGTACATGGCACATGAGAAATTTCACTGGCAGATACTTAAGTTATTGAGTGTTTGTTAACAGAAGGTCTAAATGATTCTCTGGGATTTAAGCCAAAATGTTAACATATGTGTTGTCAGGGTCCTTAATTTCACTGTGTGTAGCCTTGAGGGGGACCAGTATACTCTGTTCATTATTTTAAACTGAACTAGTCTTGTTCTAAGTTCCCTTGATGTTTTCTTATAGAATCACTGCAGTTTTAAAATTCATTTTGACTTAAAACGTCCAATGTAAAGGTTCTACTTAAATTTCTGCACTTTTATCTGAGTTTCTTATACAGTCAGCTCATATTATAGCTTTAAAGCTGTAACAAGGTGACATATACACTGTGTTGCTCCACGGCGCTGACCATACTTGCCAGCCTGAGACCTCAAAAACAGAAAGGATTCGAAACAAAAAAGAAATGAGCCTTGAGAAACAGTAGACCTTTGGAGTCGTATGTCTTATACATGCTGTGCAGTGCTAGAAACTGTGATAATGAAGAGGGGGAAAAAATGTGAAATTTTGTCATAAATCAAGAGAAATACAGGAGAACTATGATTCTTGGGAGAGAAAAATAGTTAGCTGTTTCTGCATATCTTTCACGCATTGACATTACGTTAGCGTGTGTATGTTTATGTGTGTGAAAGACAGAGATGTCAACCTCAGCCCCCGCCTCACTCCTCCTTTGATATTGACACAGGGTTCCTATTAGTTAAATGCAGGCTGCGGGTCCATCCATCAAGCATTCTGCTCATTGCTCGCAGCTTGAACATGTGAGTGTGAGTCCTCTCCTTGGCCCTGGGTCTGTAAAGCAGCAGTAATGATCATGGAGAGCCGGGGCGGGAGATCTATCAGGTCCACCACTGAACTACCGGCACATCAGACGAACGGGCACGGTTTGGCGTGTTTGATAGTGTGTGTGTACATAGACACTGCTGCGCAGGGCTGTGGATGCATGGTGGGCCTCGCTACGTGGTGCTCTCTGCAGTAGGTCCCAGTGTGGCGTACAATAATGACCTGTCAGAAATGCAGGCCTCTGAAAACAGGGATAATCCACAGAGGCTATCTGACTAAATGAATTCTAACAGGAGCCAAGCCAACCCCCTGAGACCCCTGAAAAGCATAATCTATTCCACTGGTCTCTTATCAAAACTGACAAGAAAAAAAAGGAGCTCACAAAAATAGCACATGCTTGGCTCAGTGGAAATGATTTCTGGTGTAGATGCTACTGTAATTTGGTACAAGATAATTATTCTTTTATATATATTATAATGTTATCTGGTCTATTTGTTGTGCTACAATCTGATCACTTAGATACACTGTTTCCAGCCTTTTTTTTTTAATTTTGAAAGAATATTGTTTTCTGTTGCAATTCAGTCTTTGTTTCTAGAGAGGAACAAAGCTGTTTTAACCTGATGAAACGGCATGTGTGCACGTGGCATCATCTCGCTTGCATTTCATAAAGATGACATAGAAGGTTATGCAACGTCACTGTGCTGTTAGGTCTCACTCTGTATAGTTAGTGTGTTGGTAATAAATTTAAATTGTTGATGCCGTGACAGGTCAATTTTATGGTTCAAAAGTGGTTGTGTACCTGTGACGAAAGGCTTGTTTGAGAGTAAGTCTAAACATTTTATATGGACCCCAAAACTGGGGCCAGCGCTCTTGTTGGTGTTTGGGGAGCAGCTTTAAAGAGGCTGTTAGTGATCATGAATGCTTGATTAAAATTAAAAGGATTGTTCACCCAAAAGTAAAAATTCAGTAGTTATCTACTCACGCTCATGCTGACTGAAGATCAGGTTTTGGTTTTTTTTAGTCCACAAAACACTGCTGGAGGAAAACAGTGTTGCTGAATCTCCCAAACAATTGAACTGACTGGTGACCCGTCAAATGTTAAAAAAAACAACAGAAAAAAATCATAAAATGCTTCCATACTGCTCATCCGTTGTAATCCAAGTCTCCTATAGCCACAACATACCAAGTTCACTTGAAAGACATCATTTACACCATGTTTTTAGCTTGATTCTTTACCGTAGATCCTTATTTTGAAGACACATTCACTTGGTGGTGTGATGGTGGTTTTGTGGACTAAAAAAATTAAACCCAACTTTCAACTGGCAGGAGGATGACTAGGTCCCTTTAAAGCTGCAAAAGGAATAAGTCTGACATCAAAACACATTGCCAAAAAACACAAAGTGGGATTGCAGAAGGGAAGCACATCACACCCTGAAAGTGAGACACAGATGCTTCTTACTTGACCTAAATTAATCTCAGGTGTCGATATGTTCCAGGAGGTCTTATTTTACTTACTTGCTGTTGCTGATTGTTAATTGTGTTCTGAATTGAATCACTTACTTCACTGTAGGGCTTCTCTCACCTTTGGTTAGAGCTGTAATAGACACATTCATGGATTGGCGTAGGCTTTTCATACTGCACTTAGCCCTGCGCTAAAAGCATTTTCCGACCCTTCTTAGGCCCAAGCTAAGGGAATACTGAGCCCCAGCCTAAGAAACTTTCACATGGGCACAATCTTAGTGCAATCCAACATAGGCTGACCTCAACTTTCCCTATAACGTCATAATTGAGGCTGAAGAGTTTTTTCACATATGGACTGTGCTATACATCACCTATACTCCAGTATGTGGCCCAGTAATGATAAAACAGTCAGTTTTTTTAGACATTCTCTGGTATTTTTACCCTGGTATTTTTAAAGGTATTTCAGGGTTTGTCTTTTTCTGGGAAACAATTCAAAACTTTTAATGACTCACCCTGCACTCTCGGGCGTACGCTAAATTTGCGTCCAATAAATGCTTTCTTGCTTATGACGCAGCAGACAATGGAAGGGGAATACATCTGTTCCGACAGTAGTGTTTCTAGGGGAACAGGCCAAAAGAGGATCATATTTTATGGAGAAAATATTTTTTGGTTTTTCTCTCTGGTGTCCTCTGGCTGCTCAGCTTCAGCTCTCGGTTATTTAATTGCAGAGTTTCTTGGTAAACGGATAGCTTTAGTTTACTTGTTGCTAAAATAGCTATCTGTAACTTTGAGCTGCTGTCAGTGGGCAGCATAACTGTGCTTAGCAGCCTCCCAGTGAGCATGGTTGGTCAGCGGGATGAACACAGAGATCAACAGGTGATATAGTACTGAGATTGAGAGTTTCCTGGTGGAAAATTAGCTTTACTTGTTGTTAAAGTAAGTTAGCTAACCACTAACTGCTGTTAGCTCTGTTCTCCGTGACTTGGGTTGTTGGGAGCCAAACCCAGTAAGAAAACCACCTCATTACTGTAGCCTATTCTCTGTCGTCAAACCGGCCTCCATTGGTCTCTTAACCTCTTAAGTTCTCAATCTGGGAAGAGTCAGCTAATAGGACCACTCTCCCTCGTGTTACAGTCACAGGCTGCATTAGCTGCATTGAAAGGCAGGGGGACATAACGCACAATGTTATTGGCTACTCAAGTACCAATCAATGTACTCGAGAAGTCCCTCCTTAGCTGCCTGTTTTACAGGAAGCACGTAAACAATAAGCTCTCTGTTTGCTTTTTCATAGACACTTTAAAGGTGCCAGTGTGAAATTGGGCTAAAGTTGTTAAAGAATAGTTGCGCATAATCCCAGAATGCAAACATCAGTTGCTTGCTCCAGTGGGCATTTAACCCAGGTCTAGAAGTGCAGTGTGAATCATATAGTTCTTAAATTATACCTGGGTTAAGAACGTGTGAAAAGGGGCTAAGTTATCCCACGGCCCTGGGCTAAGAATATGCAGCATGAGACGGTTGAACTCAACACGCTCTTTCATCACATTAACGTCAAACTGCAAAGTGACCCGCATCCAAACTCTGAGTCTACACTGCCTAAAACTGTTGTGTTAGTTTGACTGCTGGGGACTATGAAGCTGCATTCAGTCATATTGTTATATTGCTCTGTAAACATCAGACTGCCAAATGGGAAAACCTGTTGACATTCGCCTTCTAGTTGTAATTACAAGTTGGATATATGGGATTTTGCTGGTGGGAGAAAGTGCACAAACTCAAGCAGTAAACACAGCAGTGCCTCCGACAGCACTGGCAAACAAAGTCAGCTCTGAAGTCAGAATTATCAGCTACACCAACACAAACATATAAATTTTGGATGTGGGTGGTCTATTAAAAAGAAAACTGTTTTAATTGCTTTTAAATTCAACTTGTTTAGTTTGCTTTGGCCCTTTGACAGCAGCAGTGCTGGCAAACAGTAGGTCTTTTTTTGGCAAAGATTTGAAAATATCCAGTTATCTTTTAAGATTTGTATCCACAGTTGTCCTCAAGCTGCTGGAAGAATATGCCAGATCCACTCCAAAAGATGTTCACGTCTCTGGTATGTTCAAAAACCAGGAATTGTCATCAGTCACTGCCACTTTGGGCTGCCAAAAAATGTGAATCTACCTCACTGAGCTTAAAAAAGTCCAAAAAAATGGAGGAGGAGACCATGCTAAATCTCCTATGTGGTGGATATTGCCTTTAAGGCATCGCTGTCAGCTGTGTCAAAGGTACTTTCCTGTCAGATATAAGTGACGCTGAATCTGAACCCTCAGTCTGCCAAAATTACTTTTTGATGGAATCTTCACCCCATAATAATCCCATTCAGGCAAATAATCAGTCTCCGTATAGCTTAGAGCGCAAGTGAACCTAAACTGTCAGCATTCAATTAGGCAAAGATTTTGATCTCCCCTTGGCACGCCTTGTCAAGCTGAATAATATAGCCGTCACCCCTGAAGGTGAAAACCGTCCTTGGGGTGGATGGAGACCTATTGTCTGGAGGATTGACAAGGGTTGATGCAACAGGCTGAAGTGAGTTAAGGCCTTCACACACATGCATACACACACACACATACGTCGACACGCTCCCTCTCTCCTCACCGCTCGTCCTCCCTCCGTCCCCTGGGAGGGTATTTTTCATGCTTTCAAACCACCCGGCAGTGACAAGGCTCTGACAACCCCTGCTTACTGTGACACCTTTGTGGGTCCAGAGGAGGTTTCCACCACAATGCCTCCTTTGACGGGCATTCTTGAGAGAAAACACACATTATTCTGCCATAAAGCCCCATTTGATTGATTGGCACAGTCAAACTTTTTGGAATGAGAGATGGCTCACAAGACTTTGACACAGATTTATTTATTTTTTTAGGGAGTCCCAGTGAAAATTCGTTGGATGTGTAAAGTCTTGATGTTAAGTACGACTACTTCCTCACAAAACTTTTATTTTGCCATTACCAAATCCACTTCCGGACTGATATTATTTATTAATTCATTAATACACACACAATAACATTAACAATACCAACTTACACATGAAGATGAAAATGTGAAATATATGAAATATCATCCCTGACTTCTAATAATTACATCCATTCAATGTATTTAGAATTTGAGTGCAACCTAATAACCTAATTTCCACCTATGGCAGCTAACGTTTTTATGGTTAGGGTTGGGCATTCACAGCACTTGATTAAGGTAAAAGAAAGATCTTGATTTTTGTATGATCCAGATGTAAACTGACCATGATTATAAGACAACTATCCCTTTTACAACATTTTAAAAAAAGATTTTTTGAAGATCAGAAACACGTACACACTGGTTCTGTTGGAAAAGTTTCATCACAATAATATTAGTCTAAGAATATAGTCTACACCCTTACAACTTTTTATCTTGAAGCATGAAATCCATCCATGTAGCCCACATTTATGTAGCTTCTCACACACTCACCATTAAATCTCTTGAAAGTGCTTGGAATGATTGTCTCTGTAATTCTTGGCTGATTGACAGATGATTCTGTCTCAGGTCTTTTTCTGCAGTAGAAATGCTCGGAGACACATTTGTTAGAAAGTCCCATAGGTTACACAGGGCTAGTCTGACTCACAGGATGAAGACTGTGGGTGTAAGGCTGCTATTGGTTGTTGGGAAACAATAACAACCCTGCGCTAGTAACCTAGACTACATGCTTACATTTCTTTTGGAATCCTGCAGGACACGGGATTATGGAGGGTACAGAATTTTTTTAAAGTACTGCAACCCAGTCCCACATCTGCGAACAAACAAAGCACCTGTGCTCCTGCAGCTGTCGATGTGTTTCCAATGAGCCTGGCTTGCAGCTATCAAGAGCAAATACTTTTTGGCACTTTTTACAAACGGGAAAGCCACGGACAAGGTTATTCTCACAGTCTGTGATCACACCCAATTTTCCCAAACATCCGACTTCAGTGATGTATTGTCCTTAATTTGGCATTCTTCACTGGCCATTTTTTCCTTTAGTCCATCAGTTTTAGCTACTAGCCTACATCACTGTCAGAGTAGATAGTGGCTACCCATCATTTTGCAGGGTGTGGGGTCTAAGGTAGTGTCATAGTCTTTCACAATAAAATCCTGCTGGCTGATTAGATGTAGACTGCCACCTGCAATTAGTCCATTTCTATCCTTGCATATATATGCATATAAGTTTGCAGAGATAGAGTGACATTTGATAGGGTGACTTGTCAAAATGCTTCACTACAAAACATTTAATAGAATAACAAAATCATGTTCATAAATCTTGAAACTTAGATAATTTAATAATAAAATTCATTAACTAGCTGATTTTGAGCAACATTTTCATCTTTTCATGTCAGCTAAAGTAGATTCCTTCAGTGTGGCTCACTTGGAAATAAATGACAGAGATGAAACTCACCAGCACTGAATGCATTTTCTCTTTGTTTTTCATTATATTCTGTGCAGTGTGCTGCTATTCTTTAGAAACTTTCTCATTATTTTCTGGATCTTGTCTTTGGTTGATTCTTTTTTCAAGTTTTTTTTTTTTTTTTCCCTGAGCCCTTCATCTTTGAGCCTTTTAACTAATGTCCTGTCCACAGAGATACCTGTAGCTGTACACTGGAGTGCTGTTTGTGTCAGAGGGCAGCGCCTCGCCTTCACAGAGAGGCCACGTCGGTTTCAGCTGACTGCAGCTGTGGCACTCGCCATGTGTGGCTGGGAGACTGGATACCTGCTGCACAGCATCTCACTTACTGAATCCATCCCTCCCTCTCCCTAAACCTTGCGCAGGGACAGTCTCCCAAGGTCAGTCAACCCGACACACACGCACACACACACACACCTGTTCTCAGACTCACTTCCCACCGCTGACAACCTCTCCCGTGAAATCAGGAATTGGTATGGCCGCGAAGTCGTCGTCATTCACAAGAGGTAAGACGAGGGTGAAATGCCAGCATGACATCCCAATTTGTTGTCATGGCAACCTGGAGACTTGATGACAAACCTGGAAGCAAAAATACAAATGCAGGAAAGCAGGAAAAAACAAAAGCATTGTGTAATAAATCATCTGTTTTTCTAAAATGTGGCATGAAGGGACTGTGTGCTGGAGAATCTGAGAAATGAAAGAAAAATAAAAAATAACAGAGCAGCTGCTGACAGCTGGTGCCTTTGGGGGGAATCAAGTGGAAGGAAGCATGTTTCTGGACCACAAAATGTGAGGCAAGTACTTTGACATTTTCCACAAACCAACATTTGATGACTTTTACCCCAAGCAGAGGACACTGCAGACATTTTGGGTGAGTCTTCTTCCACCTTCCCCCTCTCCTCACCCACTGGCGAACCTCCCCCCACCCTGCCTCAACATATTGCACCTGTTCAATTATTTAGCTGCTACTCTGTGGTTCGGTCCTGAGCCACAGTGAAAGCTGTACCTGCCGATTAGAGCGAGGCTTGTCACCGGAGCTGGCCAGATATCTCCGTCTTGTCGTTGTCTCAGAGAGAGATGCCTTCGGCCACATTACGCAGGAGGAAATGTCATTACCTCATTGCAGGCTTGTCATTTCCAGCCTTTGGTCTCCTAGGGGCAGCGAGGATTTGTATGCGTGTGAAGGTGTGTGTACAATGCAGTCACCCAACACAAATGCATAAGGCCCATACAGTGGTGGGGAGATTCACTCTTGAGGTTTGTGATGACGTTTGAATCTCAAAAGTCGTGGTACCTAGATTTTTGGGAAATTAAAGGTCTCCATTAAAACCATCACTATTATAATAATAACTGTAATTATTTTGCTTGCATGATGGCAAACTGCTGCTATATAAGCCAAACCAACCAAACTCCATGGATGAAATCACTAATTTTAACTCGCGGAATACAGGAGTTACAGGTCTGCTGCTTCCCCAATTGGTCAGTTTGTTTGTTATTGTGTGACTTCGATGAATCTGAACTATCCTTTTAAAAAACCAGAGTCAAACAATAACACAAATGAATTTACTAATCAAGGTAGTGGCAGATGATCAACACCCATGTTTCGCAAGGTAAAACAAATGAATTTGCCTAAGAAGTTTGGTTGGTTTGGAGAGAACGATATCCGGCTTATATAACAGATTTTTTAGGTGGACCTTTTTTAAGTGGCTCCCTTTCATTGCTGTGCTTCCACAGCAGTGCATTGTTTGGCTTCTGTGCTGGTTCTCCTCTCTGCTTCTTCAAACTGGGGGCGTGCTGACTCCCATCTGCTGGTAGGTAAATACACTGTCTATTGATAAACACTCCTACAACCCTTCATCAAATAATCCTAACTGTCCCTTTAAAATCAGTCGAAGGCTGAAGAATTTTAATCAGTTTTGCAAGTAATATCCAATCAAATTAAATTTCATCCATCATGTATGAAAAATATCAGAAATATCTCCATATCGTTTGATATGAAGATACCTTTTTTTGCAATATACCTTTTTAGCCTTTTTGGTGAATAGAAATGCTCAGACACAGAAAAGTATCTGAAAAATATCTATTTAAAACCTTGTGTATCCTAGTCTGAGCTGAAGTGCAGTCCCCACAGCTATTTGTATACAGCTGCTATTGTGCTCTTAATGGATGTTTAACTTGTTGATATCATCTGCAGAGTGCAATGATCTGATGGTAAATCAAACTAAAATCATGCACAGCCCATCTTTTCTCCCACTGGGGGGCACTGTTGAAGCAAATACAAGACTCTAACACCTAATCTGCCTTCACTGTCCAAGGAATGGTTTAACCAGAGCCCTGCCTCGGTCATTTTTGGGGGGTTGTATCTTCTTAAACTACTGTTTGTAGCAAGAACAGCTGGAGTAGTAAGGTCTCCATTTTCCCAGCCCTTCTGTGTTTGGCTGGGGCCAAGGGCTTAAGAAAAGGATTGGAGATGGAGAGTTAGAAAGTGCCCTGTGAGCGTGTGTGTGTGTGCGGTTACTCGTGTGTGAGAATATTCCACGTTCATCTCCCTCTCCCTGGAGATCCCTCGTCCCACCAATACCACATTCGACAGTTTGTTTCTCGCTGGACTGTATTTACTGTGTGAATGTCTGTCCTCAATTTCAGGCATAGATATGCAAATCACACTGGAGTTATTAATCGGAGTGTCACAGGGATTATGCAAATGAATAAGAAAGAGCGGCGAGAGACAGAGAGGAAAGAGAAGAGTCTGGATGTCAGCAAACTTGTGTTGGCATTCACCAGAGGGAGATAGTTTTGTCTGAGAGGGTTGGATCGCGGCTGTGATCATCGTCCCCTTGTTCTGACCCGATTCAGACAGTCCTGGTGAAAAGGTCGTCTTTATGTCGGGAGACATTCGGCGCAGGGAGGAGCCGAGGCCTGTCAGAGTGATGATGAGCCTGTTGTTTCACGGGAGGGGGAAAGCCAGACTACACGTTAATATTGATTTCCCTTTTGAATAGCTCAGCCAACAGTTCTGATGTGCAGCAGATGTCGATACGACAGCTTGCACCAACATTTTGAAACTTGTGTAAACATAAATACACAAAGAGACAAACAAATATACACAGAAAAAGATGAAATCTTGAGGAAAATAGTTAACTTTTACAGTGATTCGAGAAAAATATTTGCACTTGTCTCAGTTTGATCACCTCCTGTGTGTTAGCTTGCTGGGAGAAAGATTTGTCTTAGGGAACAAAGTTTTGCAAATCTCTTCTTGATAACATTTTCATAAAATGTCCCACAGTTTTCCAGCATGACATTGGATGGATGGTGACATGCAGGTAGTCAATCCAAGCAAACTTTTCAGAGAATGACAAAGTGGCATGGTAGAAAGTATTATTAAACAGCTCTGGAAACTTGTAAATTAATGTCAGTGTATATTTGCTCCTGCAGCACTTTGCTTTCACAGGTTTTCAACACAGGTGCAGACTGTCCTCTTAACACCTAAATGCCCATATGTTTATTCCAAGTCCATTAGTGGATACGCTAGTACTAATATTATGTTGCATGTTGTATGTCTCCTTCTATATCATGTTGTTGTTAACATAATCAATATTTTTTCTTAAAAATGAACCACATGACTACTTGTTTGTAGGAAGGGTCCCTCATCAATAACACCACAGCAAATTATTACCTTTTAGCATCTTTATCTCATTGTTTGGCAACTTTACTGTTTTGGGTTCACTTTTATAGCTCTCATCTTAATACAAAATGTCTAAAATGAGAATTGTTGTGTTTTCATTATTCTAGAATGAGCCCTTTATATCTACAGAGGGTGTTTTGTTTCTACAGTCCAGAACGAACAAACCAAACCAAACCCTAGATATGGCCTTTCACGTTTTAGTCAAGTTTCACAACCGTCAAACGTTCTCCTGCACACGAAGAAGGGGAGAGTGACATGAGGTGTTTGCCATCTGAGAGCTCACCACTAGATGCCAGTAAACCCTACACACTGCTCTTTTAAATATGTGTGATTTTCAGCTTCAGCAGTTGTGGAGTTCTGCCTCCAAGTGGCCATATATATTTCTGACCAATGACCAAAAGGGAGTGCCAAGATATGATGACACAGAAAGTAGACATTTAGCAACTAGACAGAAATTACTCCAAATAATGTTAATGTTGCAACATATCTGTTAAATGTTTTCTTACAGGTTTGCTATATCAGCTTAAAGGGTGATAATAATGTCACAGTTTGTGTTCACAGCTGTTGTGTTGTTGATGTTTTGGACCAGAAACCTCTTTAAGGCTGCAAGAGTTTCTCATTCTCTATATTTTAAAATATTTTCCTTCATGTTAAAGGGATAGTTTGGATTATTTGAAGTGGGGTTTTATGAGGTACTTAAAGCTGCAGACGGTAAAAAGCCTAAAAACTGTTAACTCTTTCCCCGCCATTGATGAGATATGTCGTCATTTAAGACTTGATGCTTCCACGCCAATGACGAGATATTCTGGCAATTGCTGTTTTTACCGCAAGGTGGTAGGGGACGCTGTGACGCATAATCTGACAAAAATTTGTAACTCAAAGGCGAAGGGAACCATTGGAATTGAGCAGCAGCAGAGGAAGATGGTGTCATCTAACATCAGAGCATAGTGCTTAGCTTCAGGTCAGAGGGCATCATGATCGCGACAAAGGTCCCGGACCCAGTACAGCAGCTATGGCTATGGCCGTTTTCTACTTTTTTCGTCTGGAAAAGTGGATTTTTTGATGAAACCAACCAACATTCAAGATCTTTTAAAAAAAAAATGAATGAAGCTAGAACAAAACGTTTTTTTTTGCTTCTGAAACTAGAAGATTTGTTCTTTCATTTGATGTATTTCATATTTCAACATATTCATAGAACTGCATATTCTGTGGGTGTTGAAAAATCAGTGACTTTTGTCAAAAATGCTGGTGCTGGCTGGCAACTTTATTACAAAACACTGGCGGGGAAAGAGTTAATAGTTGAGTCTCATCTGAGTTAAGTTTAATTTTTTCCATCCTGAGCCCCTCCTTCTAGACGAGCAGCATGCACTTCATGTGCACATGCCATGGACCAACAGACACCAACTTTGTGTAAAAGAGCAGATACCTGACAGTACAAACAGCGACAGAGGGAAAAACCACATTCACAATGTAAAGATTCAGTGTGAAGCTTCAGAAGCTACAGAAGTACTGAGAGCTGAACATAAAGAGACTTTTAAAAACATCTCTCTCTCTGCTCTTCTACTCACACATGAGCTCAGTATCACAACACACACTCGTTCGAGGGGGAGAAAAGGAGGCTCGTCATGGTTTGGCCGTGGTTGGCGAGACGTGACCGCAGCCTGCTTGGAGCAGAGTCTGGCTCACTTCGTCCCCACTCCAGATTGGGTCCATCACGGGCACGGCTCGGCGTGATATTAGTGGTAATGGAAATGCAAATCAGCGGGACACAGTTTGACTTGGCGCAACCAAAAATGCCAGTGTCAAAGCCCAATGTGTGTATATTTGTGCCTTAGCGCTCACCAGAAAAAGTCAATTCTTTCCTATATCTCTCCTGTCTTTACTCTCACAACATGACTTTCAGTTTCTCCTCCAGTCAGCAGTCAACATGGACAGAAAGACTAATTAACTTACTGTAAACAGTGCAGGTGGCTCCTCCGTGGCTGCTGCTGCACACAGGGATACAAGCAAACGTGAAGATAAATTGACTTTTTAATCCAAAAAGTTGAAAAAACAAACGCTGAGCTCTCTTCTGGCCGGCCAGCAGGTCTCTGATTTCTTCGTGGGTCACTGTTGCAGAGTTTTGAAACACAGGAGTGAAAACAAATACTCTTTTTAATCCAAAAAGTTTGAAAGATATGCTCTGAGCTCCCCTCCTGACAATAAAGGAGTCAGTTCGACTCTGGTGTGTCTCAGTTCTGCCCGGTCCTCTTCGCCCTCAGCAAAAGCCCCATGATAGACATGAATGAACACAACTGAAGGTGAAGTCAAAAGTAACTGGGTGAGCTGACAAACTCCTGGGCTGAGTATGTTGCATATTAGACTCTTTTTAAGATTCTCTGTGTGATAATTCAGTTTTATAGTGACTTTTCCTGCAGGAGTTTCCGACATTCTGACATCAGGGTCTTACCAAAGGAACGTGCATATGCAGCTGCACTAGTAGAACAGCCAGTAGGAGTCCCCGATCTGAGATGACTTGTGATTGGTTTAAGTCTACCATCGGATTCCCTAAAGCCTGAAAACAGAGCCAAAAGGAGGTGCAGAAGTCTGTTCTGTCTCAGGCCACTTGATTTACAATATCCTGAAAGGTTATTATGAAATTATTTCTCAATTATACCAAAACAATGCTGCCTACCCTGGCTTTAACGATAGTCAGCCACAGTCATTAGTGGTCGGTACATCCCCAGTTTAGAGAGGAAGTGAGGGCCACCAGCACAGGAGTTAAGTAATGTAATGCTGTGGACAGGGTCAGTAACAAAAGGAATTTCAGCCTAATAGAAAAAGTCAAGCCAACCAAATAAAAAATAAATAAATAAAAAAAAAAAAAAAAAATCACTGCCTATCTATATTTATAATATTGTCACCACATTACCGTCTGACACGCTTCTGACAGGAAACTGCCATTATATAAGCTAAATATCACTTTTCCAAACCAACCAAACTCTATGGGTAAACTCACTCAATTTATGTGGCAGAGAATGGAAGTTGGCGATCTACTGCTGCTTTGATTGGTGAGTTTGTCTGTATTTTTGTGTGACTTCGCTGAATCTGAACTATCCTTTTCAAACACCAAAGTCACACAATAATACAAACAAAACTAACAGGTCAAGGCAGTGAAAGACCAGCAATTCCCACGTCCTGCGAGGTAAAATTATGTATTTTATCCATGGACTTTGGTTGGTTTGAAGAGAGCAAAATTTGGCATCTATAACAGCTGTTTCCCTTCAGAAGAGGGTGTCTCATAGCAAAGTAAAATATTCTAAATATAGTGTACACTTAAAGTGATATTGATTTTTTTTAGATGTACTTTTTTAAGTGGCTAAAATACCTTTTATTGTGACCCAGTCCACAGCAGTTCATTGCTTAGCTTCCTTGCTGGTGCCCCTCTCTGCTTCTTCTAACTGGGGGTGTGCTGACTGGCATCTACTGTACCTAATACACTGACTATTGATAAGTACCTCATACAACCACATTTAAAATAATCCAACCCTTTAAGTGGTAAACTATGAAATTGCTATTAACTATTTTCCTCAGAGGAAACAAATATAATTCCCTTGTGATGAGTATGGCTCTAGCTTCCTGAGTCTTATACAATGTTTGTGTTTTCCACAAGTGCCACTGGATCCCTGCAGTTGAAGACCACCGCCACTCCTTAAAGCCTGTTTCCACTTGTCCCTAATCTACCTGTGGGACTTTACAGATTGGAAATAGATCACATGAGGAAAGCTTGGTACCTGCAGTGATTCTTTCCCGCCCTGGTGGACGATTATTGGCAGGTTTTGGGGCCCTGCCGCGAAGGGTGAACGAATGCATTTCTGCAGATGACTGTGAGGCAAGGAAAGATTGAATTCTCACTCCCTTCCATCTGTGTGTGTGGTGCAGGAAACGGGTGAGTCTCCTAGAAATAGGCAGTGATAGATGAGGTACATGGAAGAAGACAGCTACCCCTGCTCTCCAGCCTGGCTGAATCAGGAAACTGTCTGCCAACTAAATGCCTCTCCCTCCCTCCCTCCCTCTCTCTCACGCTCTCATTATAATTTTCTCCCTTTTCCTCTTGGCCTCGTCTCTTCCTCTGCTTACGAATCAATCGTTTTGTTAGTGCTTACCAGACAACAGATCTTTAGTCATTATGAGATTGTGCTTTATATCACTGCTTAATGAGCACTACACCCTCTGCAAGCATTCCAGGCAGCAGCTAATGGTCAAAAAAGCCACTTTCTGTCTTTCTCTTGCTTTTTTTTACCCCCTCCATGTGTGTATGAGTATACATCTGAGATAATTAAAATGTTTACATACTGTAAATGATGCAACTTGATGTAATTGTCTCCTGTCAAAACAATGCCACCAGGTAGAAACAAGCGCTCCAGTGGCATTCAGAACTGACTGTTTTTCAATCTATCTCTCCAGAGTTTCTCTAATGATTGAATAGGTGTCACAGCACCTTAAGGAGCTGCTGACCCTAAAAGAATTTAATTAGTGTGAATTTCAGTGGAGCTTTAGAGCGCAGTGATGGTCTGAATGCTGTTGGAAAGTTGTTGGGGTTTTTTTTGCACTGTTGAAAAATCATGCAGGAATTTGGTGGAATTAACTTATCTTTTTGTAAATATCTACATTTGAATTTCAAATTAATTTAACTTCAAATTTGTGGTTGTTATTATCAGCATACCTAAACGGTAAACATGAGTGTGTCTATCTTGATAGCTTTTCACTTGAAATGATGATTTAAATACTACTGCACAGTTCAGTAAATTAAGTTTGAAACATGATCTGCGTATTAGCAGACCTCCCAGCATGCATTGTGTGAAAGTGAGAACTCTCCTGAGACCCTTATTTTTTACAGTTTGAGGAAAACGTATACGACACTGTTAAAAAAAAAGGCTGAGAAAACTTTCGAGGCAACTACCCTTACTAAATGTTTAAGTTTTGGATCAAACTCAAACTCTTAAGTTTTGAAATAACCTAAATAAAATTTTGCCAACCTATAATCTTTTGAGATAATCTACTTTTCTTTTTTTTTTAGATAAACCTGAATCTTTGAATAGAAAAGAAATTTGTTTTGAATCATTAAAACACTACCTCAGCTTGTCTTTTCGAATTTAGTCAACTTAAAATTTTAAGGCAGCTTGGACACCTTAGCCTATTTACTGTACTAAATCATAAAATAACCATGATATGTCGTCAGAGATTAAGGAAACATGCTAAGTTGAAACGCTCTTCTCCAAAAGCAATGCTAGGTGCAATGTCCTCCTTTGAAATGTATATTCTGGTCTGTATTTTGTTCAAATTATTGCCAAATGTTTGCTAAACTCAAACTCCAGAGGGTATATTGCAGTGGCCTTTTGTTTTCAGGCTTAACTTTACATTAACAGACAACTGACAGAGTTATAAACAGCTGATCGACTGACTTGTCATCACTTGTTATTGTCAGCTTACAATGACACAACTAACTTCAACCACAGAGCGTATATTAAAAAGGATTTCAAGCTTTCAAGCTTAATATATTGGCTCCAACTGGCTATTTGGTCTTCAGTACTGATTTTTGGACACGCAATTGTTACATATTTATCCTTAAACTGAAGACAAATGGTTGATATTTACAACGTGCTGAAAATATTCCTGCTCACACATCAGGAGTGGATTTTCTAATATATGTTACTGAAAGCACTCCAACAGATCTCCTCTCATTGAAAAATCTCTGTAAGTCACCAGTTGTGGTCTCTTGGGTGGATGGCCAAGAGTTCAAGGTCCACTGAGCCAGGCCAAAAGTCAGCTAATGACAGGTGGCAGCCATCGTTGACCCTTGACCTTTCAAAAAGGTTCCTTGTTGAAAGCCACTTCTCCAAAGTAAATGTTGTTTTTCGTCCTTTCAGCCGTGGCTCTGCTCAGGCCTCTTAGTCCAGCCTTTGGGTGCTTCTTTATTCATTGCTTGGATAAATGTACATGACCCCTTAAAATAACAGGAGCTGCCCCAGAGGGCACACTTGAGCGATGTGACATTCCAGCTAACCTGAGATGACTTTTAAAGCATGGATAAGTGAAGGACAGCAGGAGGATGTGAGGGAAAGATGGAGGACAAGGGGGGCGGCAGAATGGACAAAATCAAATCAGTGTAAGCAGATAGGTTAAGCAGAAAAGGTTAGAGACTAAAAAATTACATGACGCATAAAACCCCGTTCCTTTTTGGCACTGTGAGATGGAGGATTTCAGTTTTTGACTCGACAGCCTATTTCTTTGTCTGGAAGGAGCGCTTACCATTACCTGCATGCACACACTCATTAGTCCTCCGAAATAGGAAGATCTTTTCACAGTAATTGAGACATACACACTTGACTGCTCATCATTCTATAAAACACCTAAATACAGTATTTGAATTTGCATGCAGCTAAGACAAGGTCTTCTGTCAAACACACAGGCGAGCACTCATCAAGGATTCCGTATTTAATCAGTGGAAGTTAATGCTTTACAAACAGTCTCTGTAAAATGTTAAGCAGAGTTCCTAATTAGCCTATCGTGCAGTCATAATCACTTCAGAAATAAATTAAGCTGAAGGTATTTCAGCGGGCTAATGACCTGCATTGGTCCTCACAGCCACCCTCTTCTACTAAGCTGTCATGTTCAAAGAGGAGCAATGAATAGCACTTACTTTGTTCCTAACCTCCTGCTCTGTTGCTCTGTGCTGGGTAAATATTATATACTTTATCTGTGTATGCACCAAAGAAACTGGATGTGTTCATGTGCTTAGTTGGATTTTGGATGCTTGCTAGAAATGCTTGCTGTTCTGCTTTAGAGAACTGTCACATTCAAGTGCAGTAATATTTCTTCATGTGAGTTCTTTGATGGAATGTCTTCTGTTTTACTACTTTAGAATTAATTTAGGAGTGGCATATTTTGGGATTGGATTACATCTTAATTTGGTGTTAATTTTCATCTGGTATTTGTTTTTTTTTAACATTTAAACAGCATTCGATATATTTATAGATGTTAGTGAATGTAGTCATTGAGAAGCTAATAAGAACAGCTAATAACATTATGAAAACCACAAAAGTCTTCCTCAATAAATCAATTTTCATGGCAGGCATTGCTAGCTCTGATTTATGCTAGTCTATTCTTTTAGCCTGTCATTTATATTGCCTACCTCGACCAAATAAAGAAAATATAATTATAACTTTTGTTGTTGCTTTTGTTGTTATTTTTACCCCGCAGTCCTTTTTCACAGCATGTCATGATACGAAAAGTGCAGGTGTAATTAAAATATTAATAACGACCAGATTACATAGGTTTGTCTGGCCCAGGGTCCTCTTGGGTGCATGCAAGCTCGCTGAAAATGATGGAGGAAGTACTCTGAACTTTTTACTTTTAGTTAAATTACGAATGGCACAAAGCACAAATAGGCCTACTCTCTTACAATAATTAATAATATAATGACACATTTGATTCAGTGTAGGTACAGAAGTATTATCAGCTATTATTAGATAGGGCCTTGTCATTGCTTTGTTTACCCAGCTTTTTCATATCAGTATGGCTGCTGTAAACTTCAGTTTTGTCTACAAATATAGTTTAATATAGTCTAATAAATAATCTATATAGTTTCTAAATAGTCAGAAAATATAAATAAAGAAAAGAAAGAAAGTGGAAAATGCCAATCACCAGTTTCTCAGAGGTCAAGGTGAGAACTTCAGAACTTGTTTTGTCTGAAAAACTTCTCATACCAAGAAGCTGGAAGTGAAAATGATTGGCATTTTGCATGCTTAACAAAATCGATCGTTTCAGCCCTATTTAAAGGACCAGTGTGTAGGATTCAGTGGCATCCAGAGAGTGGGCCTACAGATTGCAAACACTTCCCTTCACCCATTATACATGAAAACATACTTATTATGAATATTATTTTCCACTTCTGGCAATAAATCCCCATAAATCTAACACTCCGGAACTTAATTTGTATTAAATGAAGTGTTAAAAATGTTGCACAGTGAACAAAGTTGTTGCTGACTAACTGACTAATTGTTTCAGCACTATTTAATTTGTCACAAAATGTTAAAAATGTTTGCAAAAAATGCAAATGAAATATGTCTGATATTGAATAATGGAAACAAGTAAAAGAAAACAAACTCAATGACCCCTTTTAGAAAGTTACTTAGGCTAATATAAATTGCAGTGATGAGTTATTGTTGATGGATTAACATTTGAGGAGCATGCAGCTGGTCGAGAGGGAGTTAAATCCAACTTCTCTATCCAGTCTACTGGTTGTTTAATCTGTGTGATACTGTCATAACATATTTTGTTTGTGAAAATCTTAATTTGCTAATAAGTAACAATAGCAGTGAAATAAATGCAGTGGAATAAAAATACAATATTTCTCTCTGAGTGGAATATAAACAGCATAAAGCAGTAGATGCCAATGGAAATGCTCAGGTTAAGTACCAGCCTTAAAGCTTAAATACAGCACTCAATGAATGTACTTGCGCATTATTATTGAGACATAATTAATGGTATGACTTCCACCTGCGCTTTCAATAAAACTGACTGCTGCCTGCCAAGCTCCTCTTCAACAGTGATGCCTGCCCACCGAGTGAGTCAATCAGACACTTTTCCTCCTTCTTCACCTTTCTGTTGTCCAAGTATGATAAACACGACTCTGTCCTCCATAAAGATGTAAGTAATTAAAAAGCAGTTTTGTTTGGTTGTATCTCTGCCTGAAAGAAAGCTATGACCATTTCATTCGTAATCGGTACGAATTGTGGTTAATTAGCCTAGCATACAGCACCAAACATGGCGCTTTTAATGTTTTGTCTTACTGATAGTAAAAGTTAATATACTGTAGCCTGTATGACTCTGTACTGCCCTTAAAGGATGTACAGTAAGAAACATTATCTGTAGTTTTTCATCCAGGTAACACTACATTTAAATGCAGAAATGTGCAACAATACTGTGTGTGAGTAAGCTATAATGCATTATTATATAGTGTGCCAACATCAGGCTGTATCAAGTACAATAGAGGTTTTTCACAGCTGCCATTGTGACATGAAGTCATAGGGTAAACACAGGTGGTACCAATGATAATTATTAAGGTTCAGTTTCATGGGACTAACAGAGTCAGGGTTCTACTATTGTGTATGTTGGCTCTGCTACACTTAAAGGAATGGGATCTTAATTAGAATCATTGGTTACACCTGTGTTTACCCAACTATTTCATATCAATTTGGCTCCCGTAAAAAGGTCTGTACAGTTATGGAAGACAAAGACAGTTAATTTGAGTACTGCAACTAACTAAATATCTTCATTATCAGTCAGTCTGTCAAATCTATAGTTTGATATACCAGTAGTCTAATAAATATTCTGTAAATAGTTTAATACAGTTTATAAAATGTAAGGAATAGAAATAAAGAAAAGCAAGAAGATAGTGAAAAATGCCCATCACAACTTCCCCAGAAGCCAAGGTGACAACTTTAGTTGTCTTTTTTTGCCTGAAAAACTTGTCACATTGAGAAGCTGGAACCAGACAGTGATCATGCTGAATGAAATTGTTGCTGACTAATCGACTAGTTGTTTCAGCCCTATTTAAAGGTCTAATGTGAAAGATTTGTGGGGATTTATTGGCAGAATATGGCAGATGTTGAACTTGATATTCATACACATGTTTTCATTAGTCCACAATCACTAAAAAATAATAATTGTTATGTTTTCTTTACCTTAGAATAAGCAGTTTATATCTATAGAGGGTGCGGGTTCTCTTCCATGGAGGAGTTAGCCATGTTGTACCATCATGTTTCTGCTGAAGCCCAGAACAGGCAAACCAAGCACCGGTTTTAGATACATGTTGCGTGACTATTACGACCACCATAGGTTCTCCTACACACTTGAAAGGGGAGAGTGAGATGAGGTGTTTGCAGTCTGAAAGCTCACTGCAAGCAAACGAAAGTTTGTTTGTTTAAGTGGTCTGTGAGTTAATTTGACTCTTACACCACAAAAATGACATTCCAAGGTGTAAGAGTTGTTAGTTCATGTGACCCACATTTCCAGGTTTTGCTTCATTCGTGATAAGGCAGTGTGAACTGTAATCTGATGAGCTGCAGTCAGTGAATCTTTCCCTGGTGTGATCCAGACCAAGAAAGCAAATCAACTTGGTTGCATCTGCACCAAAATTACTAGGAGAAATAAACATACTGCACAATTTATTCAGTCTTTCTGCACTTGCATCCGCTGTGTTTCACAAACAACTTTGGAAGCGAAAGACATTTATGCTGAAATTATGAATGTCAGCAGTCATGATGTCCAGAAGGATTTCACATCAGAGATGCATCTAAAGCTTTGGCCAGAGCTGAATGAATGTGACGTCTTTCCCTTGCTGTACGATCATACTTGATACACGCACGCACACTGTGGCAATTGCCCAAATTGTGCTGTACACATGCAATTGAGGCAGCTTTGATTAGTCAGAAGTGTTACTGGCATCCATCATAGAGTCTTTTGGCCTGAAAAGAAAGAACTCTTTCACAGCTCTCACAAGTGAACTCGTGAAACGATGCAGCTTTGACAGTGTATTTTTGTTAAAGGATGTGATATAGCCCCATCATTTGAATCTGGTTGTTGGTGGGATCACTCCATGTGCAGAAAAATGCTGATGTGTTTATCACTCTTACAGCAGATGCTGGGACATCCCAGCATCGATATCCATGTCCACTTTAGATATTGATACACAAACTGCTTTTCAACTGTTTTTCTGAGGCCCAGTACAGTGAATGAGGCACTTATTGGTGATTAGATTTGGTCATGTTTGCTGTTAAAAAATGCATTTGTTTTAAACTGTTAAATATATTCCTTTCACTAAATTTCACAGCCATGTTCAGGATCCGAAATTAAGACCCACCAAGTGCCAAATGCGAGTAGATTTTTCATTAGGAGTGTAAGGTTCAGAAGCCACCTGACACCTTGGCAGATATGGTTGGGCAGATAACTGAGCTGTTTACTGTGATAACTGTCCTGGTTGGCTTAGCATTTTACTAACGCACTCAGCCACTGGCTGCGCCTGAAACTCCTTACCAACATATTTAATGTGCCACAACGGTGTGTGAGTTTATTAGTTTGTATGGTATGTAAAATTCTCTAAATAAATAACAAAATAATCAAAATAAAAAACAATGTTGAAATTGATAAGCTTAAACTTATTTTTTTTTACAAAAGAAATAAAATGTTTGTTATCACAGAAACAGAAGATAGTGATACCAAATTTGAAGTACCAGTATCGGTACCGAATTGTGAATGGCACCCAACCCTAGTTATTATACATATGTGACACCAAAAGGCTGTATATATACTTTTTATATTTATGCTGGTTAAAAAAAAAGTTTTGCGGGTAGAATTTTTCATCTGATGAATCTGTGGAATGTTTTACTAGAAGAAGATCATATCCTGTTAGATTGTAACAGTAGAAAGTGGAGATTTATTTTCAAATCCACCCGTAAACTTTCTTGTCTTAAAGGACCTACTTCACATGTCAAAGTCAATTTACTCATAACTGGCAGTACCACACAGCCTGTGAAAACAGTTATATAATGTCTACTGTGGCTCGGGGGGCAGCTTTGTCAAGTCTGAGAAAATTACTCGGTTGCATCAGTTACTTAATCTCGGTTTAGGCTTAGATTACATTTTTAACAGAGAGCATACGCTACAAATTGGGGGCACGGGGGTTGAAAGATGTGTGTGTTTATCAGTCAGGGAAGGTCTTGCAAAATCTGCTATTGAGCTTCATTACGGGAGCAATCGCTCTCATTCAAGCAAAAATGTCAAACATTTGTTTGTTCCAGCTTCTTAAATGTAAGGATTTTTATTTGGTAAATGTCTTCATTTTATCCCTGGGTTGGGGAGTGTTGGTTAGCAATTTGTAGACGTCAGTTTGGACCATGGGAAATTGTGATGCGCAATTCATATAATTTTTTAAATATTTTATAGACTAAATGGTTAATTAATGAAATAATCTGCTGATTAATTGATGATGAAAATAATAATTTGCTGTAGCTCTACTTGAATGCAGCTGTACTTGTATGACAGTCTCATACAGTAGGTATTCTTTTCTTGTGTAAATTTGTGTTGTCGTTTCCATCTTGCCAGGGATAACGGAAACACATCTAGAGTGTGTGCACACCAAGGTGAGCCAAAGGCTGCACCTATCTTTTCACCATTAACAGCGAGAGGATGTGTTACTGGAAGCAGCTGAGAGGGGCTACACAAGTCTGGAGGTTTCTGCCTTAACATGGTACAGTCACTTTTTATTCTTTACACACACTCCACTTCACACACTGGTTGCATAAAAAGATAATTTAATTTTACGCCAAGGATTTTTATCAGCACTTACCGCTGACCGACACTGCCATTATGGTGCTGATGATAATCAATCTCAAATCAATTAGGCAGTAATTGCTGAGTCAATGGGGGAGGCTGGTTAAATATTGATAAGTGTCTAAAAGGCCCATCAGGGTCTATTGACAGCTCAGGGAGACAGACAGCACTGGTTCAGCTGAGAGGGGAGGGAGGAGTGATGGAGAGATGGCTTAGGGGCTCGGGTCATATTCTCTACTCAAGCTGGTCACTCCGGTAATCAATGCAAACTTGCTCTCTCTCTGGCTGTAAGCTCTGTTCATAACCTTGATATTACTGTTGGAAGTACTGACTCTACAGTTATGAAACTATCTAGACACTAACCTTGATAAGAGAAGAAACCCACCTATTATAACCATGGTTATGGGCAGTGTTTACATTTATGAACCCATTTTGCAGTTCAGTGGTATTTGTCTCTTTTCTGTAGATAACTGGAAAATCAAAGGCCAAAAAATTTTAAGTACAGCTTCAGTTGCACAGTAATGAGAAAACTTTACAGCAATATGAAGTATTTAGACCCTTTAACCTATGTACTGTATATGCAATGCAATAGCAGTACCAAGGGCAATGCAAAGTACATTCCTTGCAATGAAAGCGCCATTTCTTTTGTAAATCCTTGTGCCTGTTGGAGTTGCATTCCTGTGTAGGAATTAGGGGTGTGCCATCTTAGGCACCTCACGATTCAATTCGATTACGTTTCAGGGTGCTACGATTCGATTATTAAACGATTATAACGATTATAACGATTTTAACGATTATTACGATTATCACGATTATCGATGCATCTTTTTCCCCATACAGGATTTCTTTTAAACAAGGTATATTTGTCAGCATCCATTAAATAAAGTAAACAAACAAATTTACCTCCATTATCTTTTATTTATATCAAACCTTTAGAAATAAGACTTCTTTTAAAAACTTCAGACTTATACGGTACTGTTCTTTATACATACATTAGATTTCACTCAAGGCGATGTGACGGATTTTAAATCAGTCACTCTTCGCAGAGATGCGCTGCACACAGCAGCATCTGTCCTGTCTTTTCACTGCAACTCTGCATTGAGATTTCAGGTATTATAACTTACACAAAAGTAATAGTGACAGTAAAACTATGATGCTAACACGTAGTCCGCGGATCACATGCGTGCCGAACCGTGGAGGGCAATCCGTACGGAATGCGGATCAAATGCGATCCGTTGCGCCCCTAATTTCAACCCTGAAGAGTGAACCTCACGTTCAGTGACAGTAGCCAGTTAGCTGCCGCCTTGTTGGCTAACAGTCTGTTATGAGTCCATCCCTTAAAACTGTCCGGGCGGCTTTTTTCGTTCCGGCCAACTTCCAGATGCTGCGGTTGTGTTTCTGTGATTTCGCCATCATGGAAAATAATCGATTTTTGAACTTTTGTTAATCGTTATTGATTGTCACATGTCGCATCGCAATGCATCTAAGAAACGATGTATTGGCACACCCCTAGTAGGAATTAGTGGTTTATAACCTCGGACTTGGCCAAAGTGAGCTGATCTACACAGGTTTGCCATGTAAATTTTCTGTTTGCATTGAGTATGCCATACTAGAAAAACCAGAGACGCCAAAGGCTCAGTTTTTAAGTTTGTCTTTTGTCAATAATGCCTGTAATATGATTGATTTGGACATGTGCAGAGTGTTTTTTCTTAGGTATCACAGCTAATGGGCTGCTTTCGTGTGGTGTTTTGTATGCCCACGTGTAATTATTGCGTGTGTATTTGGTGTCAGGTTGGTGACTCGCAACGACCGTCTACTAGAGTGAGTCGTCTTGACTGCAGAATCAGTTCAGCAGTCTCTCACATCATTTTTGCTTTAATGCTCTACATTAATCTATCAGCATGCACTGATGACTTCAGGGTCCTTTCTAATCGCACACCTTTTGTGGAGCAGGTTTCTTTTTTTGTCAGCTACAAAAGCAATATTTTGGAACAGAATGGTTGTAGGTTAATGATTGATGCATCGCCCCCAAAACTGGACGTCTGATCTGACTATGGAATAAGCTTACCTCTGAACTTTAAGAATATGCTGTATTTGAGCCATGTGGACCTATCAGCCGTATGTTTCTGTTTTTGTTTGTATGTTGGTTATGCTTTTTAATCAATTCTCCTTTTCATTTTGCACTTGTTATTTTCTGTCCCTGCATAGTTTAAATCATGGCACCTGCTTCAGGAAGGATTAGAGATTCCCTTATTGTGCTCGGCTGTTTTGAGCAATAATTGAGCAATTAGGTTTGCCACTTCAAATTAAGCTACCTAGGTTTGGCAGGTAGCCTGCTTATGTAGACTGTGTTTTGCCCAAACAGTTCCTCCTCCTTGCAGAGGAAAAAAAAGATTCAAGATTTCATTTTTAACATAGCTGGTGAAGGCATATTATAAAACCTTCTCCTTGTATTTCAAATGCTGAGGCTTGTCACTTGTATCCTCTTCAAAGCTTGTACTTTGGGTTAAGAGTATGTTTGGGGTGTGTTTGGTGCCTGTGTAATATACAGTATGTGATGGATCACCTTGAAAGATTGTGAAAGGTGTTTAGAGAACCCATTATTGCATAGCTTAGTTGTGTTAAGGTATAATGGTATTTCAAAGATTGCATTGTAGCACTAGCTTTTCTCAATAAGAGCTGTGGCAGACAAGCTTGTTCATAAATTTTAAAGTTTGCAGTAAAGCTGAAACAGTTAAGAGGTGAACTGATTAGCTGTTAACCATTTAACTATTAAATTAATCAACTATGTTGGTAATTGATTAATTGTTCTGAGTAAGTTTTTAAAGAAGAAATGTCCAAATTCTCTGATTTCAGTTTCTCAAATGTGAATATTTTCTTTTGTTCTATTTTTTTGACTTAATATCTTTGGTTTGTTGGAAAACAGTGGTCAACATTTTTTACAATTTTTTGTCATTTTTTGGACCAAACAGTTAATCTATTAATTGAGGTCAACAGATTAATTGATAATGAAAATAACTGTGAGTTGCAGCACTAGTTTGCATGTCGATAAAGTCTTGGGAACGTACAAATTATTTTGCAACAATTGTTAGGTGATATTCACACTTCAGTGCCATATATAGTGGGGGAAAAAAAAGATGAAATCCTGTCCAAACTGTTAGATAAAACATGCAGTTTTCATTTGACAGGAGTAATGTGTTTGAAAAATGCAGGATATTAACCTATTGAGTTCTGGCACAAAATAAAAGTATTGCCAGTTTTAATATCTCTTTCAGTAAAACTGAAGTGAAAATATCAAAGTGCAGTGTCAGTGTTGGCATTTGAAACCCATATTTGTAGCACTAGTCTGTGCAATTTGCAGCTTGAGTTACATTGAGTCTGAAGCTTAAGAGAGGAGATGAGCAAGGACTTTGCCCTAATTATCATGCTGCCTAAACATGCTGTGTCGGTTAAATGGTGTTTGCAACAGGCGCAACCTCTGGCTGCTTATAGCAGCTACTTCCTGACACTCCCAATCAGCTTGATTGATTGGATCCTAAGCCACTCCCTAACGCTGATTGGCAGCTTAATGAGAAGGGGGGAGGAGAATAGCTAAAGGAGACAGGGCATTTTATAGTATGTAGCTAATCCAAAGTAAGTTTTTGTTCTTAAAATGTTTGTGTGTATGTACCACAGTTGTTGGTCTGCAGTAAAGGCAGCATCAGAAAAATATTCATCTGTAATAATCTGTCTGGGCTCTTTTCTTCGGCTTTCCCAAAACTGTCACATCTATCAAGATTAGGTGACTGGTGGAGCCCAGTTCTCCCTTAAAATGAATCAATCTCACTGAATGCCTGCAACAACTGATGCAGACTGTCCAAGTGACTCGTGGTATAACCAACTCTGACAAATATTCAAGGCTCATACCAAACCACTGATTAGACAGCTAAGTGATCCATCTTCTGAAGACAATACTGGCAGTCATGTTAGCATCCATCTGCATTTGTTTCTCCTAGGCAGTTAATACCATTAGCCTTTTCAGAGGGGCTAGTAGCCCATGATTTTCTATAAACTCTTTCCTTTTACAATCATAAATCAAGACAGGGTGGTTTCAAGCTTTGGTATCTTCTTTGATGCTGACCCTTCCTTTGTGTCCTTGTTGTCTTTGACTCCACAGAGATGTTTCAGTGTCTTCTACTGTCATTAAGACTTCTACATGAGATACTTGCATGCAGTAGTGCAGCCACAAAGCCATTTTCTGAAACTGTTTATAATGGGCCTAATATCTATGACATGTCGTGTGCTGTCATTTGCTGGAGCTCTGCTTTACATGGTAACAAACGTACTCGGTTAAATTCTTTGAATCACAGGTATTTGACAGTGCACTTTGGCAGCTCTCATCTTCATCTTTCATTCTATTCAAATGTGTTGTTTTTATATAATCCTTTGAGTGATAAATAGGATCTTTATCATTTTTCATCTAGGTAACAGTGTCCCAATGGAGTAAATTGTTTGTAATCAGAGAATTAAAAGACCATTTAATCTTAAAAGGCTTGTCGTGTGGAATTGCTTTGATGTGAGCTAATTCAATATGAACATAACCTGAGGGCACTTAAGATGGAGATTGGGGTTGCGATAAGATGTGCCTTTGGAATACTAGCGCGGAGTTGGCACACCCAGTGAAGACTAATCGTGTAAAGGAAATCTTTTCTTTGAACCCCTCCCGAGAATATGAATAAGATGAATTAACAGCAGCTGATTGCATGCCACCACAGGACTTGTGCCAAAGCTTGCTTGTGTGTTGTAGCAGAACTTTGAATAATAGACGCTCCTTGTTATAAGAATCAGAGATCAGTCTTTGGAAATATTTAAGAGTTTGTGTCATTTGGTTTTGGAAGATGACAGTGTAACAATTATAACAGTTTGTCAGTTCAGATATGAGTAGACCGGCGGGGACAAAAAAAAAGTGTGTAACCCTTTCCCTACCATTATGCAGCTGAAGTGCTTTAGAGTTTGGCAGCTATTTCCTATTTGTTCTGCTGAGCTTGTTAGTGGTTAAGAGTAGAAAACGGAATGTGTGTAACAGCATGAGATAGGGTGTGTGTGTGATACTGAAATGAGGCTGCATGCTCAGCAAACCTCTCTGAGGTAAATAAATATTTTTAAAAAAGCAATAAAATGATAACTCGGAGGGGCTGTAAATATGGTTTTGGGTTCAACAATTGCACAAAATGACTGCACTATTTTTGTAGATCAACACCAGCAACTCAACAATTACTTGGTCACAGAGCTCAGAATTTTGATTTCTAGCATTTGCTGTAGGAGGGAAAACTGCTCCATGATTGCACTTGACAATTTTGCTGTAGTGCTGCCCATTAAGCTAGCTAAATAAGATCTTTGCAAAATGAGAAATGCACCGATTTTTCGAGTTTTCATTATCTCGAAAGTTTATGAAGTTTGTAATGTACTTGTGCGATAGTGTCCTTCAACCATTGTGGGTCGCTTTAAAATTGTGGCTTGTGAAATTGGCATGTCCTGCAGATGGTGCTGAGAGACAGCCTTCATTTCCCATGATACATTGCTGAAAGTTTGCTATTCTATGTTGCAAAAGGCAAATGTTACGTTTTGTTAGAGTTTGCAATGTGTTTGTAATGTGTTTGCTTTGAACACGGTGGTTTATTATGGCTTATGTTGGTAGTTGCCTTCTTTGCTGGTTTACTGCACCATGAGTGAAGTGGCTGGTACATTCCTTCACTCCAGCTGTATTTCCAAGTTGTAACTTTGTATGCCTTTCTATTATATGCTAATGCAGGAGGAGATGTGAAAAGCACAAATTATCTCTCAGTTTGTGCTGTATAGCCTGGTATTTATTTATAGAAAACATGTGGGGTTGAGGAATTTATATTGCTGTGCAGAGGGGTGACATGAATCCGAGATCTGTTAAACGACTGAAGTAATCAATACATCAATATTTGGCCCCCACCCTGATGTTGGATTGGATCAGTCCCATCTCTAGTAAAGATGTGGGCAAATTGCTCGTGCCATTTACCGGCCAGTGAAGACAAAGACAGTTTGGCAGGAGAGGGCTTTGCCGAGACCTGCATTGGAGGGGAAGGTTTGTAAATGTTGTCGTATTTACTGCTTTTTATTAGAGGTCAATAAGGGTCATAGCTTTTTCTTAGGCATTTAACGTTTGCAGAAGTTCCAATATGCTGTTTCAACTAGCAAACTGTTAATGAGGACAAATTCAGAAACTTTCTTAACACAATTTTTTAATGAACTCCATGGAGCGTAAAATTACAAACTAATCATTAATAAACATACCACTAATAACAAAAAAAATCTTATATTCGGTTTTTCAGTTTACAGAATCATATGAAGACATTTAAAACAATCACTGGACACTGGGGGCACAGGAGGAAAGGTGACATGTGATGTAACTGGGAGCAGATTGACTTCTACAAGACCGGCCAGTTGGTACAATTCTAATTAATCCACTGACTCTCCATGGGACTGCTGTTAGCACCACAGCCGTTCACACAAACTTACTTGGCCAAGGACACCAGCTAAGAGGAATTTAATCAATGTGATGGATAACATTTGTCTTTACAGCACTTGCGGCAATTCCCATGTTAACCATTCGAGGCGACAGTACTTTTCCTTCCAAATGTTCTTGGCTGTTTTCTGCTGGCAAGTGATAAGTTAAAGTAGAACCTAAAGGCAGCTAAATAAGTAGAGTCACTGCCATCATGAGTAGGGAGGGGAAAGGGGGGACAATGGAGCACAATCAGAATGCACCTAGACATTTACAAAGACTGATAACCACTCAGTTTTAGAGCTGATGTGTTATTTTGCCTTTTCAAATCTGTATTTGTAGACATGAACAACTTTCATTCAAAGCCAGAAAGCACACAGCCAAGACTTTGATGCGTGATGCAACCAAGATGTACAAGCAGCCTACTGACAATTAATGAGAGGCTGTATTTGTGTGCCTCATTTGTGAATCATTATTCTCTGAACCAGAAAATGTGTCTTGGCTATATTTGTATATGTGCACACTGTCACCTTTTACGTCATTTCAAAAGCTGCTGCTTTGACATAACTGTACAAGGAAGGACTTCACAAAATTCCTCACTTAGGGGAGTGGTATTGATTCGTAGCTTCCTTCTCAGTACAAACTGAAGTGTGCTTGAACACTAGAAAAGCATTTCTGAATGGCTAGGATAGTTAGCTAGCAGTTTTTTTTTCAACTCCTCTCACATCTGACATTTAAGCTATGGCTGGGGGATATGTCTTATTAATAATATTTCAGTATTTTTAGTGTATTCAGCAATATACAATATATATCTTGATATACACAATATATTTTCTCTAAAATAATTTTCTGTAAATTGTCAAGTAGTGCAAATATATGATGATCTTTTAGAATATTATTTATTCCTATGGATTAAACTACTCAGCAGTATATAAAGTAGTTATGGCTGGGTGATATGGACATTCGTGCTTTCACAAAATATGAACACAATGTCAGTTTTGATAAATAACCATCGGGAATGTGGATATAACGACTAAGTAGTTAAAGACGAATAATAGCTACAACAGTCTGGTAAGTTCAGAAAATTACCTCATTTTACTGTAATGCAGCCTTTAAAATCAGGAGAAGCCAACACTTATGCCATTTCACGTAAAGCTGCACCGATTCCAATTTTCTAGGCAGATTCTGATCTTTGAAGGGTCTGACCTGCCGATTCTGATTTTGGTCAATTCTGATTTTGAGTCTTTCTAAGAACTATAATTGACCGCATTCACAAACACTTTGCAACTTTTCTTGTAAAATTAAATTGGATGTTAATAATAAAACACTATTAAATATTCATTAAATACTATTTTACATTTTGTCCATAAGTCCTTCAGGTTTACAGCCAGGCCTTATTATATTAAGATTATGTACTAGAGTGAATGAGGGAGTAAAGAGGCACGGATATGTGGCGCTGACCAGCCGGTTGATCGGTTCATCCCTAATATCACGATATAACAACATCCAAAATCTAAAACAATATCTAGTCTCATATCACAATATCCATATAATATCGATATATTGCCCAGCCCTAATTTAAGACCTTTTTGATGACTTATTGATTCATCTCATGTCCATAATGACATACACTGGGCAACTATTAAAATTGCTTTTGTTAGTTTTTTTGTTGTTTATTGCTTTGATATTTTTGAGTTAACTACCAATTTGAAAACATTGTAGTTTCCTTTTCAAAGTTTTGTTTCTGCTCAATTAATTCGAAAGCAGAATAGAGCCACATTTGGCTTTCATGCTGCTTTGAGTGCAATAAATCCTGTTACGGATAATGATAAATGCCTCTTGAGTGATAGTTAATCACTGACTGGCAAGAAATGCAGTCTTTTGGGGGACTTGATGTTATTTATGAAATTGCAGATTATATTCTATCATCACCTTATTTCACACATAGAAAATGCAGTGCAAGATGACGTGACCGTAATACCCTCAGAAGGACTCGGGGAGTGGGCAGAAAGAGGTTACCTCATGCTGTATCATAAAAGCCAGTGTGTGGCCCATATGTTCGGCGCCTGCATGCAGTGCGGGTGGGGCAGATATTCACAGAGGGGTTGGGGGGTGCACGGGTGTTGGGTGGAAGTAGGGAGCTGTTTTAATCAAACGGCCCCTCCAGCTGTTGCCCACTAGGTGAATTACAAAGTGTTTTCTACTGACACAACACACAGGTGAAGAGAGAGAGGACTCCTTGCGTGTCAGCTGTTCTTTATTGGAACTTGCAGTTATGCTGGGCTGTAACAAGGCTGCAGAGAAAGCAGTGCTCAGGACAGAGGCATGCATAATTTCAGTACTGTGTAATCACGGGAGCTGACAGAAGGTTTTTTTTTTTTTTTCTGTCATGGGGTTGCCTCATGCCATGCTACGTACATTAGCAGGCGACCATACCATACTTATGAGCTGAATTTGCATCAGGCATGTGTTCCTGTGTGATATCATGCAAGCAACTGGCCCCTCCACCCTTCCATCTGATATCCAAACAGGCAACAATTTTTTGGAATATATTTAGAAAATCATTACAAAACAGAAGTCTAACATGTTTTGACGAATATTATATGTTACCATCTGCAATTGCTGGCACCAGTGATGCAGAAAAAATTAGGGAACGAGGATTAATTACAATAGCATGAATAACAACAAGCAACTTTCACAGAAGTAGCTTGCTGTACAAAAGAGTCAAACTGTAAGTTATCGTGACATTCACATGAAACCCAGCAGCCAGCGCGGTACAGAACAAAGACAACATGAGAAAAACACTGAAGAAAAACATGCGCCTGTCATGAATATTAATATTTGCAATTGTTTTGAGTCTGGTGGTCTCATTCAATGGAGCAAAAGTGTGATTGACAGCCGGATGGCAATGGCGCACCAATCAATCAACCACTTGAATGAGCGGTATTCCCAGCACCATATGCTGCCTACGTGTAGGACACTGCACTGTCTCTTGGACGCACTACCAATCTGCATTTTTTATAATTTGATTTGAATGACTAACAAGACCGACCAAGCGGGTGCTTGTAAAAAGGGCTGAATATTCAGTGAAAATGTTAATGCATCATTTTATGGAAATTAGGCACTAAGCCAAGAGGCAGCAGATTTCTAAACACCTGTTTGCTTTTGATGTTTTGCCACAAACTCACAGCCACCTCAATCCACAAAGTGAAGACTTTACTTTTACTTAAGTGACTTGCAGAGATGCTGAAATAAATAATAAAATAGAAGAAGGAACACTGTGTGTGGGTGGCCCTGGGTACGTCTCTATTGAGCTAATAGATCTATAGAAGGCACATTTCAAGGGTGATAAAGTAATTAACTGATCTATATTGGAACTTTTCTTGAGGAAGGAAGGGAATTCTTCTTTCTCTCCACCAGAGAAGTGAAAGTCTGTCCCATGAAATATTCAAAAAGCTGTTTTTCCCTGGGATAGTAATTCATCATCTATATATAGCCTCCTTTTTATCACTCTTCCTGGATCATGGATGATTCCTGATTCTGGCAATGCATTTTTTTCCGCAGACTTAGATGATGAGAAGAATGCTAGATGAATAAAATATTCAGCTGCCTACTTAGTCATGGTGGCGGAGTGAGTGTGGGGGGGCTATCAAGTAAGTAACCATAAATAACCAGTGAACTGTAGCTAAACATAGTTCAGGCAGAGGCAAAGGAAGTCAAATTGTGATTTCAGAGTAACTGTTAGAGTGGATGGAGATAGAAAGGGAGTTGTGCCTAGAGTGAGGGCAGTAAAGATGGAAATATTAGACAATCTCTTGTTAATACCTGAGGGCGAGACAAAAATGAATTACATACTAACAGAAGCTGAGTGCTAAGGTAATCAACACCTCCACATGGGGTGGAAAGTGTCTCTGAGCTGAAATTCTCAACATTTTCTGTGAAGTGATCCCAGAAGGAAGCTGCACAAATTACTCATTTTCCGTCAAACCAGCTAGCACCATATTCCCATACAGTCGCACATTATTTTAAAGACAAAAGTCTGTGAAACGCAAAGCTTCTGATTATTCTACTTTAACACCTGATACATTTTCAGCTCGCTATCGAGCTAAATACTTCAATTCCTACATAATGCTTGTACCCGGTCCACTGTGTTTCATAGAGGAGGGAGATTATTGAAACTATTTCTTTTTATCTTGCCTTCAGTGCTGTGTCTTGCAAGGGATTGGGATGGGCCGAACAAGGTACCTTCAAAGAGCTTGGAAGGCTTTGATGCGTCCACTTCCTCTTCCTCATGGATCAACAGGGCTGTGGCCTTTGGTTGCTCTGAGGAAGACAAAGTCCTTCCTTGAACTGGTAATCAGCTCCTGGAAGAAAGCTTGAGCCAAGTGAAGGACTTGGACTCAAGAAATGAAATCACTACATATGACATGTGGTTTCACCGTGTGACTTTTGATGCTTTGATTTCAAGTTATCTACCCGTCTCTCTGTAAAATTAAGACAGTGGTATTACCTTTCATTAAAATAAATGCCTTCTCAATTTATTTTTATCCTCATGAGCCATCAGGATATTGCAGGTATTAAGATGTAATTGTGGGAAATGACATATTAGCACGAGGTTAATCATTCAAGACCGGCTAATTCACACGGTCAGTAGTGTTTGATGATTCTGGCAAAAGCATACGGTGCTTCAATGGACCAGTTTTCCTACATTTATAAAAGCACTATTAGAAAATGGTGATTTGTTTGTCATCTAAGCCGATGTTGCTGATGGACATGGGGTATGGACGATTTACTCACAGATACAGTATATTCAAATAAACTGTAGATGGCTCAATAAAAATCTCAAAAAACAATAAAACATTAATGTAATATTTGGAAAACCATTTTGCTTTTGTTTGTGAAGTTTAATTGGCAGTGACAATCAGAAGTCACAGTCAGTTCACATCCGACGGTGCATGCATTGCAGTATAAAATGATAAGGCAAGTTGATTTCTTGTATATGAACTGCAAAAAACAATATACTTTAAATATTAGTATGTAGTGTGTGTTGTATCAGATACATAGTCAGGAACTGTTGTCAATTTTCTAACTCTGGATTGAGGATTGGGAAATGAATGAAATGAACTAAAGTAGTCAATTAAGAAGTCAGCTGCCTCATTAGAAAATACATAAATTTATATCAATTAATCATATTGGCACTTTCCTCGTTCAAATGTGGCATGCTGGTGTCAGAGTTCAAACAATCTCCAGTACAAACAGGATAGACTTGAGGCTGGACAGACTTTTGAGTTGAGATGAGAGGAACTGCAGGGTGCTTGCTGCACAGCCAGGGAGCAGAGATGACCAAAGCAAACCCCTGTGTTGCTAGGTTGGCAACAGGGCCCCAGGAGACATGTGGTTAATGTTTAAATGTGGAATTTTAAATGTGGATTCAAACAGTTGCCTGCTAACAGCAGCATAAGCATACAGTACACAAAGTGTGCCATTTTCATTACTTTTAGTAGCAATAAAATATAACTTGCCTACCAGCAGCTGTTTGTATGCAGCCAGGACTTTTTGTTTTGTACTTTCCCTGCTCTCAAGGGAAGGTGCAACTCATGCAGGTACACTTCTCATGTGGATGTCCAGTCAGTGTTGATGGTAAATTAGGCCTGGACGATATAGCTGAAAAAGTCTCATGATAGTGAAGTTTCATATTGGTAGATATCGATAATTATTGTTCATGTAGGGTGTGATGATGACATGTTGTGTAGAAGAGTAGAAGCAGCCGATGTTATAAAAGAAGTTAATTGTATTACCATTGTTGGTCAGGACACTATTCCTGCAGTTTACACACAATGCTGTTCTGATAGGTCCATCCATCAATCCATCCACCCATCCTTTTCCGTATCAGCTATTGGGTCGCAGTGACAGTAGGCTGAGCATGATGTCCCTCTCCTCTGCAGTGCTTTCCTGCTTGTCCACCTCCAGTGGCTCCTTTCAACATGTAGGACCAGTGGTTCTACTCCGAGCTCCCTATGAACGGACCTCCCTCTGATAGTTGTTGTCTGACTTAACAAGACAACAACAGACTGCCACACCAGTGAGCCAGTGTTGCTTTTTCTGTTCATCTCACATGTAACTCCACGCTGTTTCTCACGTGTCGATAGGGCAACCGAAAAACACACCTGTGAAATGATTAGCTGTTAGTGGGTCACTGCAGCACCTAGGGTTATGATAGGCTGTTTTGTAAGCCAGGGAGGGAGCACACGTGGGGTTTGTCTGTGTGTTCATGTGTCACATGCAGCATGCTGCATTATTAATGGATATGGCAGACTGTCCATGAGCAGGGGCATAGTCATTTTGTGCATTCAGGGTGGTTTACATTCAATGCATTTAAATTAAACTATCAAACATTTTATCAAACTAATTTCTTATTGCTGTCGATGACGTTTTTATCACCTAAAGCTATCGCTATCGTTTTATCTCCCAGGCCTATGGTAAATGTAGTCAATTGAAGCAATAAGTTCCTCAGTGTGTGTGTTATATTAATTTAAGGAGACTGTGTTTCCCTGCTCACAGAGCCATGCAGAAGAGCATACATGTTCCATGCCCAACACTGCAATGTTATCATCCCCCTAGCCTGTAGCTATTACTTTGTTGGCCACAACATAGTGTTAGGTGACAGAAATACTCATCTAGCATGCCCCCTAGCTACAAAGAGTTGAGATTAGCAGTCCAAGCTGAAATAGCCTGTAGTTCTTCTGTACATCCAGTGACATCACTGGATGCAAGAACAACAACAGATTTTGCAGCAGAAGATCTGTTTTCTTGGTCAATATAGCACACACTGAGGAATCTATTACTTCTGTTGGCTACATTTAGAATCGGTACTGACTGGACATCCACACAAAAAGTGCTGAATTTTCTCTTTAAAGTCAAACCTCACTTTCACCAGCCTGCTATGGCTATTTTGTCTTTGGGTTTTTACTTTTGGATAAAACATTTCTAGTGTGTGCTTGGCAGCTTGGCAGTTACTTTAGCAATCCAGACACACATCAGCTGTATCAGTGCCATGCATGTCTCCCACCTGCTCCAGTCTGAGCTTCTGCTGCACTATTTTGTTTTGTGCATCTTATTATGTCATTCCATCTGTTTGTCATTTCCTTCAATGAGTCCTGCAGCATTACTTTTTTTTTTTTCCAAAAAAGCTTTATAAATGGAGACTGTTCAAAATATATCCTACATTTTAAAAGTAAAGTATCCCCCAATAATTGATTGAAGGCAGAGCTGAATTGCAGCCATTTTTTAAATGTTTCAGAATCTGTTATTGTATTACTTGAGGAACACAAATGTTTTTTTTTCCTGAGCCTGCATACCTTACACAAATCCCTCCTACTGACTGTGTAATTACCTGCTGCCTTAGTAAATCAGGTGCTAATTACCTGCAGTTTGGGAGCACAAATCAAATGAAGGGAGCAACGCAAAATTGGCCTGTGCTTTCACAAGTCTGTCATAAATCTGTCCCTCAGTGTTCGGTAGGTCTTTCCCTGGAAACCTCCTCCTGTTCCCAGGAAGTGAGGTGTATCGGTTTGTTTGTAATGAACAGAAGAAGACCTGAATACTGAACCAGGGCCACAGAAGATCAATCTTCGTCAAAAGAAAGTCAGAGAAAAGGGACGTCATATTGCTGGACAGAATGATTGACAGATCATAACTGGGAGGTTGAGAGCAGAAGCAGCACAGCAATCAATCCTTAACACCCCCATTTCAAAATAAAAAAACAAACAAAATTTCAGAAATATAAATCAAACATCGACTTGCACAGTGCTACAGTCATTATGGTTTGTGTAGTATTACATCATAGCATCTTTAGGCTGGCTTTACACAGTGAAACTTTGATGCAGCTGTAGTCGGTTGAGACTCGGGTGAAAGTAACTTGCAGTTGAGTTGCAAGTTACTTTCAAGTTACTCTCTGCACTTCACTTGAAACATGTTTGAAACTCAGCAGCAACAGTTGCATGATTTCAACTTGTCAATGACTTATCACCAAAATGAACAAAATAAATCTTTTAGAAGCTACAGAAGAAAATTATTGCCAAACATTTTGTGTCAGGTTGGTAACGCTGTCAACAAACAAATTTAAGCGAGGCAAGTTTGTTTACCTTGTAGTTAGCAGTTGACTATCATTACGCTAGCCTCGTTATAGCTAAGCTTTTAAAATTTTGATGAGAATCGGAACTGTTATATAAAATACCATATGTAATGCTACAATTTTGTACTAATGTCAGGAGGTGGCAATAAACAGCTATTTATTTATTTTCCTTGAGTCAAAGGGCAAATGCACTCGCTGGGTCATTGGATCAGACTGCCTGGAAAGAGCATGAAATTATATATTGTCCTCTTTTAAGTAGCCAGGAGGTCATGTTTTTTAGCTCCAGCATATCAATAAGGATTAATGAACTGAATTGAAATATGCACTATTCTTTTTGTATCATTTAACAGTTTGGCAATATTTTTTATAAAACATTCATGCCAATAAAGCATATTGAGTTGAAAAATTGAAATTGATAGCTCTCCTCCTGTTCTCTGGGACATACAAAACAAATAAGCCGGCCGGTGCCAGAAGAAAAACACATCCAAATTGATGTTATCCAGCGAGAAAATGATATTAAATAAGGTACAAAGATGTAAATGTAGTTAGAGTGACACTTTCCACATGTATTCGAGCGAGAAAACTAACTATTAATAAAAATGATCAATCTAGCCAGCCAATTTTAGTGAAATTAACTGTTAAATTGTGTCACATGAGACTTAATTTTTTAAATGTTTTGTGTGATTGTCAAGATGCATGGGAATTATTTTTCATGCAATTTGCACCCTGCAAGTAGTTGCGTGAAGGTTGGACAATATAAAGCCAGCCTACACAGAAGCAATACCTCAGAAAATCGAACTTGAACAATTGCCCGTCACTACTGTGCCAAACACTGAGATATGAGTGCTGACAGACTGAGTGGACAAGAAAAGTGTGGCTTAACCGAAGATTTCCCCGCAGACCCTCCATACCAGGTAACACTGTTCTCCCACTTAATTGCCCCTTACAGTTAAGAGTCATTTTCTCAGATCCAAGGAAGGGGCTCCGGTCTTGATTTGCTGTTAACAACCCCCTCAGACCGCCACATTCTCCAGACAAGGCTATATTAGACTTTAATTAATTCTGTGGCTAGCAATACTCAAAGGTAATGGGGATGCAGGTATGCAGCTCACAGCACAGGTCTGCAGCGCTGTAATGAACAACATGGCCAGAGTTCAGAGTGGATGTCTGCCGCGGGACGCTGCAGGAGTTTGATTTGAGGGAATGCTGGAGGGATTGTAAACTCAGCAGTAGAAGTTACTTGCATTTAACTGGATGCTGCTCGAGCCCATTTCTTCTGTTTTCCGTGACTTTTTGGATCAGGAGCTATTAGTGCTTTCTTTAGTAAAGAGACTTTTGTTATGTGTCTAGACTGTGAATGCCCTGATCTGGTTTGGCACAGTGGCTTAGAGATGAGCGCTGTCACCTGACAGCAAGAAATTGCCTGCCCTGGTTCTTTCTGAGTGGAATAAGCATGTTTCCCTTTTCTGAGTCTCTCGAGGTGCTCCATGAACAATACAGAATATGTGAATAATAAGAGCCTATCACAAAGTCTAGACGGGCATTAAAGTGCATGTAGACAATAACCTTTAGCACAGTCCTGGTGTAGGTCAGTCTGACAGTGTTCATCACAGATTAGAGGCTTGCAGTGGTTGTTTTGCACTCTGTATATTTAGGCAACAAATGCTAACTGTATGAGGCTTTGAGATAATCACTGAATTACTCTCATGATGGGAATGATTTATGATACATAGCCTCTGAGAGGATTGTTGCTTTCCCAGTAATTGAAACACTAAGAATTCACTCCAAATTACATTCTGCTGTTGGGTATGAGCACTCCTCCTCCCACAAGAAATGATGAATCACAACTTCAGAGGGAAATTTAAGTGTCTCTTAAACAGCAAAGTCAAAGCTGGGCTCAATACCATTGCATGTTTTTTGCTTCTTTGGTCACAGATCAGCGAGGGTGGTAAACACGAGTGTGTTCTGTGCTGTTCTGATGTCAGCTTACAGGATTACTGGCTTTTAAATAAAAATCAAACGATTACTTCCTCTACTTCTTGCTACCATTTATAGCCACCAAAGTTGCTTCATGCAACTTTAAATTCAGTATTTTTTCTTTAGCAACATATTTTTGTGTTTAGTCTGCTTGGTGCAGTTGTGATTATATTAATCTTGGTGGAATTTTTTGTCAGAAGAATGCTTGGGTGGGTGGAGAGAAGCATCTGAGTCTAACTTTTACACAAGATTTGCTTTATCTTCTTTAGTATATTTTTCTTTCTTTAGTGTCCTCCACCTCCTAACAACACCACTGTATTGTTTGGAACAATGGTATGCACTTTCATCAGCCTGTCTACTCAAAGTATAACTAGTCTTAACTCCTTCATGTTAAAATTGTATCGACACCACCGGGATTGATAGTAGTAATATAAGTTATAATTGCAGAAGTAGTAGCAATAGTAGTGGAGTGATAGTTGTGTTAAAAGCAGTATTAGTAGCAGCTTCTTCTTCTATTCTCTCATCTTGTATATATCCTGTGGGGATGTTCCTGGCAACTAATTCCCCTGTCGATTAAATTCCACTTTAATTTAGGCTAGTTGACGAGTCTAACTTTAAGAAAACACTCAGAAAGCAGTTAAAATTGAGCCAAATTTATTAATTGATAATGTTAAAGATTGTCTGAAAAAATACTGTGTATTGAGTCATTTGAAACCATTAATCACATTCTACAAAAATACCGTGTAAATATGTGGCACTTTGCACCATGAATCATGAACATTGCACATTGTCCTTCAAAACATGAAAGAGCTGACTAAATGCTTCACCTCTTCAAACCGAAGAGGATCACAGTGTCTGCGGATGAACAACATTGTTACCTGGAGCTGATGTTAGCTGCCAGCCTGACATGCAGTGTGGCTAACATTAGCAGTGCTCGCAGCAGCAGCAGCCTACTTCGCTTGCAGGTTAATGTCCATGTCTGTGCTGAATGTGGTTACACATTGCTCCAGTTGAGTGCTTATGTGCCAGTTTATTCTGACAGCCTGCAAACAACCTTATTTTCATTTTCTGCTTTAAAAAACTTACAAACTGTGCTGGTTTTACAAGCTATCATCTGTCCCACTTTGCTTATAACAACATCCCAGGCAGGGCCACTGGTGCATCTGTGCTGGGTGAAAGGGGCTACCATCTCTGGCGGGCATGGGCAGCTGCATAACATCATAGAGGCAACAGTCAACTAGCATTGTACATGAATAAAATATTGATAGATAGTTTAACTGACAAATATTTCTGGTGCCAACTAACGAGGGTGGTGACGTTAAATTGTACAGTCGAATAATCTCGCACACCCCTAATATCCTCTGGCAGACTCATGTTACTGTAGTTAAGATCCGCTCTCTTGACAACCAGTCAAAAATGACAAATGGCAATCTGTGACTGTGACAGTAGTAATAACAGTGATAGAACAAGTAACAGTAGTACAGGGATTTGCAGCAGTTGCACAAGCAGCAGGAGTAGTAGTTTTAATAACTGTAAAAGCATCAACAGTGATTATGCTAATAGGGCTTTTTCACAGCAGATATTTTGACTTGTCACAGCAGGAAAAACACCTTTACACCTGTGTTTCTCCTTCTGTGGCAACATTTCTTCAGTCAAAAGGACCCACAGAAATAATGCCAGTACTCATACTGAGTACTCAACATAATCAACATACACAAACACAGCATTATTAGCCGTGTAAAAAAGTGCTGGTAGTGGGAGCAGGACAGCAGTGGTTTTAATAGTCACAAACTAAATGAATAGACCCATCAGTATCAACAGTAGTTGTAGCAATGGTACAACCTGCAATCTTTGTACCATAGTATTAGTAGTCCATAATTCCCTGTCCAACATCAGCAAGCTTAAACTGTAAGTCTTAGCAATTTGAAGAACCCTTGCTGTTTTGCACCTAAAGAATTCACATACAGGTTGACTTGTATATCAGACATCTGCTTATGTGGAATTAGCATCCTGCAGCACAGCTTCTTCCACCACTAAGAGAGAGCTGTTTGTTTATTTTCAGGAGTATGACTCCATTCAGGTAAAAACTCTGCACAAGTTCTCTGGGTTCAACGTATTACATTCTCTGGCACTCTGGTAAGAATATGCCGAATATAATATTGGTAGATTCCTGGTGATCAGTAATGCTTTTTTAATCAAATCTTGTTATATAAGGGTTTCAGTCAGCAGACTGACTGAAGGTCAGAGGGAATGTCTAAGATCAGCAGTGCTGGCAAGCTTAGGTAGGGCACAACAGTGTGTAATCAGAGGGGATTAAATTGAAACACATTTTGATTCACCTTCATCGTGGTAATATCTGCTCCTTTCAGAACACGCTGACTACTCCAGCTGAGGACACAAAGCTTCAGCTACTGTCTGTACCCTGCACACACCTTGTCCTCTTTTCTTCACACATGAAACTGCTCCACATGAAAACACCAATCCTACACACAAACATCATATATGCAGTTATTTGCATGCATACATGCCCACACAAACACAGACATGAATGCATGCGCAGTGTAACCCCGCTGTGGTTCATTTCTCCTGTTACAAAGATAGTGTTATTGATGTGATGGGTCACATTGCAATTTAGAGGCAATTAAAAGGTAATGAATGTGCTCAAATGAAACCTGTGTCTGGAGGGCATTTGCAGTGTATGGTAGAGATGATATATTTGTGTGTCTGTGTGTGTGTGTGTGTGCGCGCACTGGACACGGCCATTCATGTAGCTTTAAGCCAGAATAAAAGATAACTCAGAGAAAAGTGCCTTTGAACCTGACAGCTATTATAATATTTTAATAGATATGGAAATATGTAAATCTATTTAGTTTATAGTCGGTGCACTTGCAGCACAGCACCGTGTAGCACATGCTCCTGTGTACCTTAATTATCAACGAAATACTTAATGGTCAGATTTATTTCGCCTCCATTCATCCTATTAGACATAGGTAGAATTGGCGTGAAATTGAACGCCGTGGTGGCCCGACAGTTACTGACCCTCTTTTTTTCCCTTATCTTGACATGCACGGAGGACTAAACACTCTGTGACAAATTCATTTCTACCGAATTAAGTTTTCAAGTGGAACAGTTTTTAGCCTCAACTATCAATTAGGGACTTGCAGAAATTCGCTTTGCTTCTCACTGAGTAGAATCATTTTGGGGCCAGTTCATCGTGTAATAAAACCTTTACAAGTGCAGCTGTCATGATTGATGGTTACACATAGTTTGGAAGGTGACGTGATTATGTTTTTCATTTAAGAACTAGACCAACATTTTTGTTTGTTTGTCCTAATCAGCAATTAATATGATTTATGTGTCGTTCCTTTTGTCACAGATTGGATAAAAGTGACCAATGTGCCAAACACTGGTGCAGCTCTCTAAAACAGGGGTTCCCAAACTGTTTCAAATCGAGACCTAAAAGAGAAATTTGGTGTCTCCCCAGGGCCCAAACTTTCCTTATTAGGGATAAGCACGTGAGTTGGGGAAGGAAAATCAGAATGGCACTTGTAGCTAGCAAGATAATGCCACCAATTGCAGATCACTGAGAAGACTGTTAAGTAACTCTAGCTAGCCACACACTAGTCACCAACAACCTGACACATGAAACAAACGATTCAAATGCTACTCAAACAAACACATGAAACTTACTTTTCTGCTGTCAAAACACAAGCGTTGTTCTGATACTGATACCAGTAGTGGGAAATGCCTCAGAAACTGCCTAAAATGCATCAGGTATCAGCGAGGACGCAAGTCTGTGCGCTGATCCGATACCATGTAATATAATGCCCCAAAACAGGACTCTGATATCTCAGCCGTCCCCCGTACACCAAATTTTATGGTCAGTTGAGGAGAGAAACACTGGCTTTACCTTGGCATCGGAATGTGTTGCAAAGTCTGTGTTATTGTAGCCAACTTGTTGTCAGCAGAATGTCTCTCAAGTCTGTCAAGAGGAGGAGTAATTCAGTGGATTGTGTATCTCCCAGTCAAAGTTCCAGTAAGAGTTACTGGTGTTTTAGCAGCATTAAGGCTGGCACTACAAACCTGACTGACTGTTACTGACTGACTGACTGTGACTGCCAGGTGTATATGTTATACATATTCTCTGTTATTGAACTGCAAATACAGATGCTGTTATTTCAGTCTTTATTTCCTGATTTGGTTTGTTTTTGTGGGGATCTGTGGTGACTGAACTGTTTTGCAGTTGTGGTGGAAACAAAACCAGAGATTGTTTTTTTTTTTAATGTTTTTATCTTTATGTACAGGTATAGAAATCAGTATTTGGAAGGAAAAAAATGTATTGGAACGTCCACTTGTTTAGAGATGTGTCTGTCTGTCTGTTTAGAGATCTGTCCAACTTAAATTGCCCTGCATGCAGCATCTGAGCTGAGAAGACCAGTGTATCAAGAAAGAATGCTTGTCTTCTATTTTAATTAGAAAAATGAATTCACACATCATAGCATTGTTTTGCATTTTACTCTCCCAATTGTTGACCCAATAAAATGGGTCTGTGACCTATTTAGGGTTGCAACCCCATGTTTTGGAAACGCTGCTTTAAACCTTAATCCATATAAAAACTGGATGTACTAAACATGAGCATTTGAAATCAGATTTATTGATGTGCTGAATCAGCCCACAGGCAGTATTCTATAATCTTTCAGGTGTCTAACAACTGAACAGGAGGAGGAAAAATGTTTTTGTCATGCACAGATGTGTTTCCCTAAAGACACAATGCCTGCCATTATAAAGGAGGAACTTATAGCAGTATTACTCATTTTCATGTTCATTAGATCTCCCTAACCTTACAAACCTAACCAGGTATTACTTCCTAACTGCTCTCCTAGGTGTTTTTAATTAGTGAGGAATCCTCGTTATGTGAGGCAGATGGCACAATCCTCTGTCTTTTGTTAAAGTCACACTAATTAGGATTCTCCGAGAAGATGCGTCCAACCAGAATCCTTAATAAGGGAGCCTGTTAAGCCAAGTAATAAGAAACCTGATGTCTCCACGACAGTGCTCACCTTGAAACTTGAAAATAGAAACCAGTCAATTTTTCAGCAGACCTTTTGTCAATGCTTTCCCTTTGTGTGGGTTGGAGGGAAATGTGATAATGTGTTAAAAAGAGATTTTTTATTTGGATTAACTTTTAAGAGGCAGCTTTTTAGCTGCTGATTTTATGTCATTGCTTAATCATGCATCCAAATGGTGAAAATGTGGGTGAAAAATGGATTAATGATCAGTGATTACCTCGAAATCAACTGTTAAATTAAACAACAGTTGAGTGAGAGAGGCAAAGCAACGCATAAGAGAATGTCTGCTGGCTTTTGTGTGAATGGAAATTGCTTGCACATCAAACTCCCCACATGTCAGTCCTCTCTGGGCCTTCCAGCACTTTGAAAGCAAGACTTTGAGGAAGATTTGTAGACGCTCTCATCTGAGTCCAGATACCCCCTTCTAAACAAGCACAGATGGCAAATTAAGGCAAATATGGCCCAAAATGAATGTAAGTGAATTTTGGCTCCTGCCACTGAATAGGGTCTGACAGATAATAATGCTGGCTTGGGGTTTTGACTTTCCAAAACATTTTAATTCACACTCCATCTCTAGGAAATACTGTTACCTGGTTTTAATTGCCATTGCCATCACTCATACTGATACAATATACATAATGTATATTGTATTAAATAAAGGTATTTTTGAGAGATAGTCGCTGGTTACACCATACAATGGCTGATAAAGCTCAAGAAGGCAGTATGTGTGTGCAGTTTATAAAGCTGTGTGGATTTTAGGAGCATCTTGGTGGGTTTTAGGTCAGGTTTAGGGTTTTTTCATGCAGCCAATTTTTAATATTAAAATTCTCTTTTTCCCCACTGCTTACAGCAGCCTATATTCCATGATGCCCCCCAGCAACATTCCCAGCTCTCTCATAATCAGGCATTTTTCCTTTACACATTACAGAAAAAAGTAACAATGTTGGACCAATCATGATGTGTAGCTGCAGGCTGTGTGCATTTCTTTTCTCCAGTTTTCAAATTGATGCTGTGACACCTACCAACAATGTTTGTGGAACAGTTTGCATTCGCACTAATAAGAGGACTGGAGCCTGTAACAGGAAGCATGCAAAAAACCTTTGCATATTACTGTACCGCAAAGGCAATGCTTGAAATATTTTGTTAAATACATTGTTGACATTCATGTCACAATGGCACGTTTATGTTCACATTGGCAAGTAGTCATCTTTCTCCCCTTTTTCTGGCACACATTCACACATACATTTCCTGGGGAGTCACCATCACCAACTGTGGATCAGTGGTATAACGTTAACCATTATACAGCTTTGAATGCCTACACATTTGCACTACCGCTTCTGCATTTTGTAAATGCAGCTTTGCAGCACTGGCATGCAGATACATGCACATCTGTGTGCCTGTACACATGTATTTTGTTTGTATTCCATGCTCCAGTAGAGCATGAGATACAAACAAAATAGGAAAATCGCAGCTTTTCACTTCTATTTACAACCCTCTACTGCATCCCATTGCTGAAATTCAATCTCCAAAAGTAAGAAAATGATTAACTGTCATAATTACAAACACAAAAGTATAGAATTCAGCCATTCGGATACTTATTGGTTGCTTACCTTGGAAAAGGACAATATATATAAATCGCTAGACTTTCCTAGTGTGCAATCAATAATGGTTCAATAACTCCTCATCTCCCCTGTGTACTAATGGCCAAAGCTGGCTTTACAGAAACAAACAAGGCTGTGCTGAGAAAGACAACTCTATAGTCTGAGCTTCCATCTTCAATTATGTGGTATTACTTGAACAACAAAGAGTTACCAGTACAAAGCTGATTCATTTTCCATTTGGTCAGGTTACAGCGCTTTGTGTTGGGCATCTCTTTTATTCAGCATCAGTCGCTTTTTTAAAAGAACTAATATGGACATCATAATTAGAGAGAATAATGCACCACTTAATTCAATTTGCTTTTTAAGATGGAATTAATAATAGGAAGGGTGAATGGAATTTTCTACCTGAATCATTTTCATAAATCTTAATAATGAAGTTCACTCCCTTGTTGGCTCTAAATGTCACACCTTGAACTCAGAAACATGGTGCCTTTCTCTCAAACCAATTAATCTTTAGGATGAACTCTTTCCCTTTTCCAAGAGCAAGCTCTCTATTATAGTCAATCGTCTTCCTGACAGAGTTTCCCTGCCTTGTCTATGATATCATCGTAATCTTACAAGATGACGTATAGTACCTCAGCCGCTAGTTTATACAGACAATCTTCACCATAGATTAAAATTAACAGAGTGTGGGAAAGCGAACAGCTATTTTCTGTGTTGTACATTGTACACCTTAATTAAACACCTTGATTAAAAAGCATTATTATTGGTCACTAAAAGGTAATAAAATTTTTATAGATTAATCAATGCCCCTGAAATTCAGTCATTCAAGCTAAAACCAACTGATGTCATGTATCTTATATCCTTCAACATACAATATGTAAGTTCTGCCTTTTAAAGAAACACCATAGCTGATGAAGTTATCTGACATGATTTAAGTAGAATATCGGTAATTATTTTTAGAATTGATAATTAGAGTATTTTCTTAAGAAAAAGTCAACATTCTCTTATTCTAACTTCTTAAATGTTAATATTTTCTGGTTTCTTTAGTCTTCGATGACAGTAAACTGAATATCTCTGGGTTGTGTACAAAACAAGACATTTGAGGACGCCATCTTGGACTTTTGGAAACACAGACTGACATATTTCACTATTTTCCATGACACTGACCCAAAAACTAATCAATTAATCGAGAAAGTAATTGACAGATTAATAAACAATTAAAATAATCATTAGTTGCAAATAATATTAAAGTTTTATTCACATTATGTTTAGTCACAATGTCCAACTTCCTTCTTCACTGTCTGACGTATCCAACGTATCCTGTGTTTTCCCAGACGTTATAGCAGCTAGCAACGGCTAGCAGGAAACACACCGTTATCTTAAATAAATTACAGATTTCGCTGCATTTGAACATTGTTGGAAACATTTGGGATAACATACAAACACAACTTAACAAAATATATAACACGTTTAGCATTTTGAGGCATTTTAATGCAAAAATGTTACATACTCTAGCTTTTCAAAAAGAAAGAAACAATGATTAAAATTTGATCTGTTTTTATTTGCGCACATGACACATTATTTTCCACATAGGCAAATCATAGTGAAAACACGCCATTAGAGGCTGTTCACAGCCAGCTTTCACATCCTGAGTTACAATCCCACCTTTTGTGCTAATAATATAAGTGTTGGCAAAACTTGCAGAGTATCAAAGACTTATGGTGTAGATTAAAGTAAAAGACCAATTTCACATTCGAAAAAACTTCTACACGATGGAAGTAATTTGTCAGAATGTCATATTATAATGCAGATAAATAAATAAGCCCAAATAAATGTGGATATAAACATGTTGACAATAGGAAACCACAGCAGTTCAGCTGAATGACATGGCTTTGTCGCCTGTGTGCCTGTAGCCCGCTGGGTGCAGAGGGAATAAAGAACAGCCTGCTAGCGAAGCATGCGGGATGACTGTCTGGGCTGCAGCATGGCAAGGATGCTGCTGACTGAGAAGATCAGAGTGTTTGTTTCACACACCATATGCATCAAACCATTTATTTTCAGTGATCTCGTGCACAGGGATGGAGCCAGCCTGAGTTCACCTTTAACAGGAAGAGAGGGAGAACAGTTGCAAGATGTTGTGGGAAGGCTTATGGAGTATTTCATAATGTGGATTTCAGGAAAGTAAATCCCACTCACCAGCTCTATTTCAAGACCATCCTCCGTTAAGGGAGGAATGGTTAATACTGAATAGACACAGCTTGGATATGGGGGAAACACAGGCTGACTTACAATGTAGGTTTCAGCAAAGTGGATCCTACTCACCACACCTATTTTTTTGAAACCATTCTTCTAAATAGGGGTGAATGAAAATATGTTTTTGTGATAATGTATGGAATCTCAGAACACTGTATTGTGATATCCTATACATGCAAATTTTTGAGTCAGTTGTTTTACACCCCTGACCATTAGATAGTTGTTTTATTTATCTTGACTGTTCTGATTGCATAAAAAGTAAGTTTTTAACTTAAAAAATGTATGCATATGGTGGTATATTCTTTATACTATGACAGTTTTCCTTAAATTAGCTACCCCTCCTCAATATACAGTATAATCTTGCTTACAATATCACAATATATCAAAATGTTGAATCATAACCCGTGCCGTGGTACATATCCTATCACCAGATTCTCGGCAATATCGAACCTTATTTCTGAGTATGTAATCAATGGTCTTAAGTACATAATAGTCAGCATCTAAAAAGTATTAGCAATTAGTTTCAAATTAAATTAGATTTGAAATATTCTCATTTAAGTTTTTGAACACTTTTCTGATATAGAGTTTAAATAGGTTTGAATTACACTATTAATTCCACAGATCACGCCTCTGCTCACACTTAATCTGCTTCTTTGAATATGAATCAACTCAACAACTGGAACTGATGTTGTTATATCACTCTAGATTCCTTTGACAAAATAAGTAATATCACCTCGCAGAACACAGGAATTGCTGATCTGATGCTGACTTGATTCATAGAAAATAAAGTTAGTTTGGATACAAAATACTGTGTTAAAACACTGAGGCACCGCAGAGGCAGTCCAGCACCTCTCATGTCCTGCAAGGTAAAATGATGGATCTGAAGAGAACATAAATGGCAGCTTTAGTTTCCTGATGAAAAGACTATCTGACAGCAAAATAAAACGTACAATTAAAGGGAGATAGATTTTTTGGTAGGCCTTTTTTTTAGGGGAATAAATACTATGCTCCTGGGGGACATGTCAATCAAAACATGATCCACCACGCCGACACATTCTTGAGAAATGGTCTAAACAGCAGAATGAGCTGTTTTTTAAACTAGGTTTTCTAATTGTTCTAAGACTTACGTTTATTTTCATTCAGATTTTTGTGGATGATTAATGAGACACTCAACTTTGATGTCATATGCAGGCTTTAAGGTCCTCTGTCAATAGGTTAATGCTCATGGTGCTGTCCAATTTTGATCTAAAGTATAGTGCTTAAGCTCAACCTTATTGTGCTGCAGTATTTGAACACAGTTACTTCAAAGAGTTCTCTACATCAAATTATCACTATGTCTTTGTGATTCTACCTCTGTGACTGACTTAGTCTTGATGTGCCCTCACCCACAAAAACGTTTCACTTGCAAAGGAGAGGGTTACTGAATTACTTGACCCGTAAAATTTTTGCAGCACCTCAAAAGCAGAGGTGAACGGTTAGTTCAATTTCTTGTTTGTGTGTCACGCAGTATTGTGGTGCGAGCCTTGAATTCAAATCCCTGCAGATAATGAGAGCATTAGACAAGTGTGAGGAGGACCTTGAAGTACCATTTACATTTCCTCACGAGACAATTTATTTTGAGGTAATTAAGTCACAGGTTGGAATAAGTTGGTGGTGTTTACAGTCATATGTTCAGTGGAGGAAACTTCAGGATGCACCTCAAGGCCTCTCTGACCCATTTGGTGTTTTTTTTTCTTGTCTTGAGAACAAATTAAATGCAATAACAAGCGGCCAATGCAAAGAGAGTCTGCCTCGCCCTTACTTCAGCCACAATAAATAGCCTGGGCTCCCACCACATTCGTCATATTGATTTTTCTTTAATGATATGCACAAGAAAGTAATTTCCTTGTCTCTGCATTGTCAGCGGTGACTAATCAGATTTTCCTGAGACAACCAATTCCATACCTCAAGGAAATGCTTGGCTACAGATACTGGTCATCCAAGTGACACAGACATCACCTAACAGCTTGTACAGGTGCAATCTCTCTCTGCATGCAGGGCTGGAATACTAAGTGTGTACTACCTACACTGTGTCCTTGGGTTTTTTTTAAAGCAACATGTGCTTCCTAGGCAAGGCAATATGAACATGAATATGATAGGCCAAAATACCCAGCAATACACATAATCCTGCTTTCTGTAGAAAAGTAAATATGTGTGCTCTTATTCTACAAACTTATTCATAATTAATATTTTTCTGCAAATTGAGACATTTTCTATCCCTGGAGCAGAAGCACACTATCCTGGAAATCCCAGGAAATGCACTTGTTTTAAGGTATAATTTCGCTTACTGTCAAAACATTGGTCATATTTTAAGCAACACTATATGTAACAAGGAGAAAATGTGGGTTACAAACCTGACTGCATTGTGTATTGTCTGCTGGTAGTAGTAATTATTGATAAATAATAACACCATTTCAACATTAGTCAACATTATGAACCTGAACATAATATAAACTGTGCATGCCGAATGCAGCTCGATGCAGTTTATTGCCTGTGGTCTGTCACTGTCTGTCTGAAGAGCCACACAGGAGTGATATTTTTCAGTTCTTCATATTATAAATAAATGTTATTCGCTAAAGAAAGTCGTTTGTGCTTTCAGAGTCAGTCTGTTGACCTGAGACAGATTCCATATTCTGTTGGTTTTTAGAGACTGCTTCTGCAGCTCCAGAGGAAGGCTTGCACCTTGCGAGCTGCGATGTCAGATATAGTCGGCCTAACAAAGTCAGCGATCACTCAAAGTTAAAAAGCAAAACTCTAAAACAGCTCTTAGTCACTTGGTGTGAGATTTCAGATTTCAGTTTTTCCATGCAGAACTGATGGCAGAAATCTTGTTGTGTTAGCCTAATTTAGATGGTAGAGCCAGAAGTCAATGTGCGAACTGCATTAAGAAGTGTTTGAATTCATGGTGCCTTGTGCTTGTTAATCGATTAATTCATGTTGCTCTCCCACCGGCACAAGACACAGTTCTTGAATATGTTTTAAGACAGTAAACTAGGCCCACATATTCTCTAAATATATTCCTCTATGTTCTGAATATTTAAAAAACGTTTTTCCTGGTTTCCATCTTTATTTCACAGAAAACAGGAAATGGTTTGGGTAGGCATTCCTAGAAATCCTGTTCAACAGAGTATATCCTTGTATTCGTGTCCAGATATTTCTTTATGTGCCTACTAAAAAAACACGTACTCAGAAGGGAACCTAAATCCACCATGCAGCAAGGTTGTTTGTGTTTCCCACCTCAAGTACCAACTGGAGACACAGCAGCTCACAAAGAAAACGGACCTCAGTTCATTACACACATTTCTTTTTACAATGATCCATCAGCAGGGAGGCTCAAGTCAGTTTATGGCATGGTTTTCATTGACCAATAAAAGAGCGTAAAAGCCAAAACCTCCAATAGTTTATGTATTGTTTGTGGGATTTTCATATGCTTGTCTTCAATATTTAACCTTGGCCAAGTGAAATTTAAATATCTAATCAATCATGCCATATTAAAGTTGAATGCTAATCGCCATCGGCTCATTACTATTTCACAAGGCGGCTCCATTTATGAAATGTCACTCAAAATAGTGTACCCACAAGCCAATCGATGTCAGCCGTCTTTCCGTCTGAATGTTTCATTTGCTGTAAATACAGAAACAGAGAGATATGGATTGGGGGCAGGCAGTTAGACGCCCACATGCGGTTTCTGTGCTGGGTGGGGGTACACTGAAAAGGCATTGATCAGCGGTGGGGCTCAGTATACAGTTTCCTGGAGGCCAAGTCTAAAGCTACAACTAAGGCCTACCGGGGCCAAGACGTTTGGAGTCAAATCATGACCTTTGAGGTTGGTCTGAGACCATTCTATTGATAGAAGAGCAGATACTGTTACTTCACCACTGGAAGTTGTCATTTCTCAATAACTGATATCAGTCTGTGTACAAAATTTTGCAGACAAAAACAGCTTCCCCAACATCACTGGAGTAGAATAATTATAAAGAGGCTTAATTATTACATTATGTGTTGCATATTTATGGAAATATTTCAATTAAAATTTATTACAGTATATTGCTTCTCTTACTTTGTAACAGAAAAATGAGAAACAAATTTACTTTTGTTTAGTGGCTCTCTATATACATTGTACATAGATATGTTAATTTAGCAGTGAAAGGTAGTGTTTGAAGTTAACTTTGTTGACCCTTTTAGCATAGTATTGGATGTGTTCTACATCCATTGTCACAGAAGTTACTCTCCATTTAACCTCTTCTCTGAAACAGCAGAGAGACGATAAATAAGCCAGAATGGGTGATGTGGATATGCTATTAGAGTATGCAAACTGAATTATAATGAATCATCCACCGTAAACTGAAAAACAATGTTTTTCCCTGTGTGCAAACAGCGAAACACTGTTTTCAGTTTTGTAGGCACAGATACAAAGAAATGAAAAAACAAAAAAAAAAAACAAAACAAGACATGGTATGCGTACTGAAGCATCCCTGTCATACTGTTAAAATCATACTTTATTAACCAACTGGCTCCTGATTAAAAGAAGTGGCTGTGAGTTTCTGCTTTATAGACGATAAATTACTTCTTATTTCAGAACAGTTTTCTCACTGTGAGTGGACCTTCTAGTGGCTGAGCTTTTGCACATGCTCCTGTTAGGCTAGTGTCATTACTGAACTCCAGCAGATGTCAGCAAAGCCATTATTTTTGTAAATAAGTGGTATATGTTAGGAATAACAAGAAATGTATTCAGTATGAACAGCCATAGTGGTAAAAAAAAATTCCTCAATATCGATAACCGTGGTAGATTAAAGTGGAACAAAGTGTGTGTTTCCCCCAGTATCATTTTGCAATAGACCCTTCGCTAAGCCCCGCCCTCCTTAGTTACTGTTGCTAATCCTTCCAAACTTTCCATTCTCGCACTGCATTTATGTGGTTTACAGTAAAGTGTAAATGTAAAGTTACCTGTCAGCTGCTCACATGGTGTAATGTTAATGCTAACGCACTGAAGGTAAAGCTAGCTTACATCTCAGCAAACCTTGATTGGACGATGAAATTCAGCAGGTATATCTACATGATGACAGAAATACACTTATTAACGTGGGTAAAGGAAGCGCAGGGACTTGATTAATGCAGTGGACTTGTAGACAGGTCCAGACCAGCCGGACCCCGATTGCAGAAGATAGCCAGGATAGGAGCTAAGCTAACTCAGCTTAGACCTGAGACAGCGAGCCAGAGTGAGATGCATCGTTGTTGACCCACTTTGATTCTGCATCAGCCCACATCCTCCTTCTCAAACTTCCATATACCAAATGCAGATGCAATGGTATCTAACAAGTTTGTCTGGAGGTAAAGTTACTGCAGCTGGTAGCTAGTCTTAGTTAGCCGGACATGCTAATGTTTGCAGATGAAGACAGAGTTTAATCCATTTACCGCACGTGTGCTCTTGTGTTTCATGTTTTTGAGAGACTACAGAAAAGACATCACCGTCCAGACTCATGAAATGCAGAGTATCACTCCTCTCCTCTCCTTTACACCACATCAACGTGGAGAGAATTGGAAAGTGTGTCAGCTCTAGTTACGGTTACTACGCTATGATTGGACAGTTGCTGTTGGAGCTGGGGCTTATCGAAGGGTCAATTCTGGTTCTATCAGAGCACAATGACGTGGATAACATATTTTCTATTATTAACAAATATGCATCTGAATACACTCACTGTTCTAGATGAACAACTAATGAATAGGAATAAAAAAGTAATTAGTTTTCATGGTAAGTACGTGCTTTACCCTAGACCATGGCTTTGGAGTGGCTTTGTGTTTTGATTCTTAACTGACCTCTTGTTAAAACTACTAATGCAACTTTTGGATGGACATTGAAATTGTTTAATGTTATGTGTATTCATTCTGAACTGTTTGGTATAGCTTATTTATATCTATGTAGTTGCACGCACAGAAACAGAAATTCTACACTGTGCTTTTTTGGACTAGGCCGTGCACTAGTTTTTTTCTTTCAGCTGTAGCGTATTTTAGCCGTGTTAGCCAGGCTCTTGTAGTGACGCTGCCATCCGAATGGCAAACACAAATGGACAGACCAGAGCTGGATAATCCTTTTATGACATTTAGATCCACTGCATGGGAGCATTACAGTTTTTCCAATTTGTTTACAGCGAAAATAAACAAAAAATAGCGTCATACTATATTCCGGCATTGCTCAATTGAAGTCAGGTATGTCTGTGGATACACTTGAATCATGTCATTTACGACAGCATCACAGGCAGACACATTTTACCCCTTGTTAGCTGTGAGGATCTTAAGAAAACACAGGAAGAACACAAGAATAACTTTATATAAACCCAAATGATAAATGGATGTAAATATGAAAACCCTTTTACAGAGCTAATTCATTGCTCTATGACAAAGACATTCTTTGATGTCAGTTTTTCTAATAAGCTTTTTTCCCTCTGAGTAAATGAGTAGTAAACTGCAAACAGCCTTATCTGCTGTTTCACAAACCTGTCACAACTCTCAAATGAGGCCATTATGTTAATTGAGAAAAAAGTAAATATCCAGATATTGCAGCTTTTAGTGTGTTGCTTTGCTTCAAAGACAATAAAATTGCAAAGGAGAAATTAGTTTACACCAAAATATTCACCATTTCTCCCATTAACCAAAATAAATGGAAATTAAAACAAAGATTTCATGCTTTGTGTTACTTTTGATTTGTAGTAACCAATATTCTCTGAAAAAGACTAGTGGCATGTTGTTGTGTTTCATATAACTGAGACTTTTGTGTGTCAGTGCTATCACACTTCAGCCGATGTTTGATCTCTCTGCAGAGCAGAGAATAGGAGGTAGCACAGTGTGTTTACCAAACAGGCTGTGTCATATGCATCTCTAAACTTACCACCCACTTCTGCACGCCAGCTAGCACTCCTTCTCTTTGTAGCCCTGGCTTTGGTGAATTTTCCTGAAATACACATATTCACCACTGCCAAGGGCATAAACAATTATCAATCAGCTCTAATCCACTGTTCCGCATAACTAAGAGCTTCTCATGCAGTTTGCTGAGCTGTGCTGTCACTTTCTTATGACTAATAAAATTTGACTTGGCAGACGGAGCCCAACATCATGCATGACAAGTAACTTACATCGGAGGTCTCGAATCCATTGCAACGCTTACACAAATAGAGTCAGTTTGCTGGCTTTTCAGTGGTTGTGGTCCACATCAGTATTTGTATACATAATGTGTAAAGTGTGTCCCCTGGAATATTATTCTTGTTAGAATGAGAAGGCCTCTGAAACAGCATTTACGGCATCACAGATACTAAACCTCTCTTCTGAAACCCAGACTAATGGATACCTCTAGGGTTAGCAGCTCATTAAGGCTGGGTGACCCACCTGCTAAGTTATTCAGTGGCACTATGACTTTTGAGTAAATTAGACCTTTAGATGAAAGATTGATTTATTTAAAAAGAAAAGAAAAAGAACAAAGGAATACTCATACTGTAAGGACACTGAACATGGGCTAATTGCAAATTCTAATTTTACTGTAAAAAAACAAAATGTAACGTAATGTACAAGTTTTATTTATTCAGGTTAATTTCCGAGTATTTGTTTTCAGAACACTTCAGAACTTATAAACGTGAATTCTAACTTGAAGTCTTAACTTGAAATTAAGAGTTGAATGAATGTACTGTACAGGGTTCAATCAACTCATTAAATAAGTTTCTGTAGAAACAAGATCAGCATGTTAGCAGACTTCCCAGAATGCACTGTGTGAGAGCTAAAACTCTCCTGAGAACCTTCTTTCTTATAGTTTGAAAAAAACATGATGGAAACTTGCCATGTGTCTCTAATACACTTTAAAATAAATCATGGTTGTAGAAAATGTAAAAGAAAATCAAATTGGTTTGTAATGCTTGTCAGTGTGACTAGAAAAGTTTTTCTTCTGACTCATGCCAAAATTACCTCAACTTGTCTTTTCAAATTCAGTCAACTTAAGATTTTAAGGCAGCCCAGGCACTAACTTTTTTAAGTTAAAACAGTTTTTTTTTTTTCACAGTGGTCAATCACACACCTGTGGTAAATCTGCTATTGTTATCAGCGTGCCCTCTTTCTGCCAGTGGATTATCCTTTAAAAACTTTGTGTTTGGAGACACGTAGCTGCTTCTTGATCTACTGGTCATGATATTCTTGCAGCTTTTTAGTTGAAAAAGTCAGCCTTTAAGACTCACTGCAAAAGATCCTTGAGGACACAGATGCACTGTACTCAAATATATTCACTTTATAGATAAAGGCATTATGTACAGCATGTGCCATTTTGGATATGCCACAAAAGGGAGCAGAAACACACATTTGTAGACACAGTGTCTAATTGCCTCCCCGTACCCTCCTTCAGGCATTTTTCCAGTCAGAAACTATGAAACACCCAAAGGCAACTGCTTGTGTGCATAACTCTGAGACACTGCAAGTGAAAATGATTAGACTGTGAAGGCCTGTGTGAACATTGTGCGCTGGAGGGCATTTGTTTAGCATGCATATTGTTTGGTTTGTTTTTACCGTATGGGCTCATCAATAATGCAGGGCAACTTAACCAGCAATTACAATGATGAAGACATCAAAATGCAAAACGGAGGGCTGTGCTCTCCTATCCAATAAGAGTTGTCTGCAAAGGCGGGACTACAGACTGGACAGACTTTTAATTAGTGGGCTTTGTATCCCAGCCAGCAGCAGCAGATTGGCCGCTTGCTCTTCCTTGTCATCATAGCCATAGAAACCAAGAACCTGAAATGTGACCATTTGAATTATGGGTAATTTAGTGTAGTTAGCAAAAGCTTGATGGACAAATCGCTTCCATTCAACTTCGATCAAGAAGATGGATAAATCTGTTAAAACTATTGACTGGATAAAATGGATGTTTGTATCATTTTGTGCTGGGCAGTCTATCCCCAGTACATGAATGACTTTGTTGGCCATATGAAACACTTGCCAAGTTACAAGCAAGTAAACTGCAATGATTTGTGATAATTATTTTCCATTCTGATATTCCACGGGAGAAGGCAGTGATGATCTGTGAGGAAGTTGAGAAAATTACATTTTCCGGTTTCAGTCATCTTTCTTCAGTCCATGCATATTTTTACTGCTTGTTATTTGGATCTACTGTTCGATTTTTAGAAATAATTTTGTTAATATATTATTTTGTCATTTTGTTAGTGGTAAAATTCATTATTGATCTGGCATACAAGGCATGGCTCCCAAGTGGGGTTTATGAAATATACATTACATAAGGCAGAGAGGTTAAAAACAACTTTACCTTTCCTTTTTGTGATATACTTAATATATCACAAGCAAGTGAACCCACTGTATATACACATCAAACCACATTTGCTTTTCTAAACTCTCAACATTACATATACAGCCTACATTAGTAAGGTTATAAGAATAACTCCTTCAACAGAGTGACTGTAGCTGGTAAAGTGTTTACTACGTACTACTCAGCCGCTGATTGACTTATTGATACTCTCATATTTTTACTCCAAAGCACATGGGCGAATTTGCATCTTTGCATGGAGTTCAACTTTGATGAGCTTTGACAGGCGGAGTCACAGACTTGTGTATTGTTCGCCTTGGCAAGTGATGGCCACTCCCTTGCATTTGCATATGTGTGACCGCAGTTGAACCCTAACCGATCACTCCTTGTGCCTAAACCTAACCAACCAAACCAACAAAGGTATCGAGTACTAGTGAGTCATAAGCAGAGGAGGGCAGGTCAGCAGTTTGCCCTCCTGGGGAAAAAAACTGGTATCTGTAGCCCTATGTGAAATCGCCATAGTTCAGTGCCTAATAAATGTCTTCTTCAAGATGCTCATTCTAGATTGGCATATTATTGTGACGAGTCCAAGGTTGCTGAGTATATTTTATTCATACTTTTTTATTTTAATTCAACAGTGTGTTGCATTCCCCCAGTGGCTTTCTCAGTGTTGAGGCTCTACTTAAACTATGTATAAATATGTTCTTTCAAATGGAGGGTACACAGCACTATGTCCTCTCAGTGGTATCTTCCTATATTGCTTTTGACCATACATTTTTTTTTCTCATTTTATTTATTTTGCTGAGCAGTATTTATTACTACATGGGAGATGGAGCCCATTTGAGGTCATGAAAAGGTTCTAAGCAAATGAATGATGTAATAATGTCTCTAATGGTATTACTTTATTCACGGAAAGATTTAGAGGAGGAGAAGAAATTGGACCCATAGTTCTAGTTTTCCTCTTCACTGTTATCTCCCCAACTACAGATTATACTCACGTGGCTGTAGACAACATGCTTCAATCTCTTCAAGCACAGAAAACAGTTGCTTCAGGAAGCAGGGCAGTCATGTAGATTTTTGGCCTCAAAATGCAGCCTAGTGTAGTGTAACATTCTGATACACCTAGCATCTTCTTCAGGTACTTTAAAAAACTTTTTCTCCACATGGCTCTGTCGTCTCCTAGCTTCCTTGGAGTGGCTGAAGAATGAAAAGCTCTCCTTGACATCATAACACCAATTCTTGTTAACCATCAAAAACATACAAGCCAAATGAATTGGCTGAGCACCAGTTGTTATGCCTATAAAAAATTAAATCTATGATAAACTACCTCGGTCACTGTCAAGTGCTGGCCTATTTGCACATGCTTGCGGCTTGCTGCCATATCCTGCTTATTTGCCTGTGTTTAGAGAGGGTAAAGAAGGGCACCGCATGGCGGTCAAGTACCAAAACAATCTCTCCACATAAGGGAGCCCTCACCCACGGTGACCTTGGTGTCGTTTAAAGTAGAGTGTCTTGTCTGACCTTTTCAGAGGACCTGGCTCTAGTAAGGAATGTGCCTGTCAATACTGTTTTCATGGACCACTTACAGTATCTCGGCTTTTCTTTCTTTTGCTAGCCCTCCTTAAGGAATATGAGGCTACAGCACGAATAAGGCAACAAGCAAAAGTAAACACAACAAATATTCATATTCAGATCATTTTGTACAACTATTTAAGTTCTGCAAATTTATTGTAAACACATTCATTTTTAATCAGGATAGCACCATTCAGAGGACAATTGTCTACTTCATATGTGAGACACTATTTGCTACCATCACTACTTAGTTGAATTATGTTTTGCTGCAGATTTTTCTGTACTCTTTGTCAACATAAGTGCACACACAGTGCCAAACCAATCTGTTTGACACAAAGTGTCTCAAAAGTGTCCTTCACACATAACTTCCACAATGCAGTGGTACCGTACCCTTCTACAGTAGTTTTTATACAGAATAATGAAGTATTTGTTACTTTCTGATTGAAGGTGATGTATTTTCATATCAAATCTTGACTACTGAAGCTTTAGGATTTGAAAAATTCTACACATTTTTGTAACACATTTCATCCTGTTAAGACTTGGGAGCACAGTGTCAGAACAAAAAAACTGGAATGTTGAACTTTTCACTGAATTCTTGTAATCTATGAAAGTTTAATGTGAATCTGTCACAACTTTTAGTGCTTGTGGAATATGTTATCTGCTAATGAGAGCAGGTTCTGACATGGTTCGATGTGGAACACCTGACACGCTGGTTCTATGTGATCATGGGTGCTAATACCTCCTTTAATCAACACAGCTTGGTCGAAGGTATTCTGAGGGCATTTGTCTCACCTCGCCAGCGACACTCGCTGGCAGATGCTTTGCATATCAGGCCTGGTGGATCAATATGTTATTAGAGAACAACCTCTCGGAGGCATGTCAATTAATTCTGGGCTGTCAGTCGCCCCCCCTCGCATTGTCCAGTGGGGCTGAGGGAGGCAGTGGGTGTCTTTTTAACTTGGTGGCCTGTGGAGGATTTGCGACCTTAGCTGCTTCAAGGTTTCATCCACAAAATCTAAGCAGTGGATAGCAAGGATTTGTTGTGATCACATGGTTGACATATATAAGACTGACTAGACATGATTTTCATGTTTGAAAAATGAAACCATGTTGTATGTTGAATGCCAAAAATATACACAGTATATATAATGTACACTAGCACAGCACAGATTCTCCCTATGTGTCTGATTATAACTTTGTGTATTTGTTTGCCTGTCTTTGTGCTTGGTGGCTGCTAGCCTTACTGCTGCATGTTCTGTTATGTTCTGTGTCAGACTCATATTTTGCTCTGCTCTTGGGTTGTTTCTAGGCATCAACCTTCGACAGGGGTGTAGACCCAAGCCAGTATGTCAAAACTCTGTAAAATGTAGTGACCACCAGTTATATCACTGTCTTCATCTCTGTCTTCTCCGCTCTCTGTCATGAGCTATGTGTTTGACACACACACATGCACAACCATAGCCTTGGCTGCATTTACACAGAAAAAGAAAAAGGTTTTATTTCTCTGATTCTCTGCTTTCTTCTCTGGGACACTAAACCATTGCTGCTGTCTCACTCCTCTCTCATTTGTTGAGACGCAGAAGAGGGGCCAACTTTGAAAGTGCATTTACAAATGGCAAACAACAAATCCTGCATATTCTAACTTTAGTTGCCGTATTAAAGAAATGTAAGGCAGCCATTTAGCCCCACAATGATTTAATACAAATTAATTAATGTAATTTGTGCTCTGTCTGTTTTGTTCTTGTTTAAACATACTTAGCACTCCTAGAGAGGTGCCAAGATGAAGACGGACTGAACTGAGAGGGAGATAAACTGGTTGCAGACAACTAACACAAAAACATTGTCTGTGGTCTGGTCTTATTAGTTATGATATACTTCAGTAAAGCAGGAATACACAACAAATTGTACATTGGTTCCTTACCTTTTTAACTTGTGATCCCTTCAATAAAAACTTTGCATGTCTACAAGTTGTGAACAATCAAAGGAAAAAGTAATTTTTGCCCTCTAAGACTGATTTATTTTGAGGCCTGGGGAGATGAAATCATCCAATTATTCACTAGACAACTGCTAATATTAGAGCAAAGTCTGTGTTGCAGAAATATATTTTTTTCTGCTTTGCTTTGATAATCACCTTCTGACCCCTAAAATGTACATTGTGACATTGTTCATACTTACGCTTAGCTTACTGTATGAGCATGAAAATTCTTCTTGACCTTGGACATAGTGGTTTCATTACTTTTTCTAGTTTTTCTTGAGCTTTCAACCACCTCTCAAGGTCTGATAAATTTGCTCCCTAGGTTTTCATCAGTTGGTGGAGTCCATCGGAATGATAATTGGATCACTTGCCACTGATCTGTGATAACTTATTATAGATTATTCTGCATGAAAACGAGGATACTCCCATCTGCTGATAAAGGCAGTTGTGTGGTTGGACGTTCTGGGGAAAAAAAGCTGCTAAGCGGACTTTAAGTTAATATTACGTTCTCCCAAATATATATTTAGCCATATTGCAGCTTTATTCTAAAAGTGTCGAGAGCCAGAAGAAGAGGAGTTCCTGGTCACTCACACATTCCTTGTTTACAGATGTCCATTTCACAGTAATATGCTCAGTAAATATTTGGATTAAGTGCCAAAGATTGGCACCAGTTGTTGTTTTCTGTTCCAAGAACTTTTTGCAAAAGTTTGGCTGACACTCTGTACCGCTCAGATGGATGATCTGCTTTCTCAAACTTAGTTGTTTTCCTCTCCAAGTTTGACTTTTTTTTTGTTTGGCTTATGGTTCTATTGTGTTTTGGAAAATATTCAGTGTTTGCATAATTTGATGTAGTTTGACAAATTTCAGAGGATGATGTAAAGGCTATAGTCTATCATAGGTTTTACTGCATGCATTAGTGTATTCCACCACTGTATACCTGCAGAGGTAAGTGCGGAAGAAGTTTATACTCCTGAGGAAGATCAGATACTATTGCCACGTATTTTCTGTCAATTGAAATTAAGTTGGTGGCTGTAAGTGGGAATAGCTGGATATTCTCTAAAATACTGTAAAAGAGTTGGGTATACCTCTGTGTACCCTCTACTGTGCCACAGACAGACAGAAGTGTTTGCACAGACAGAAAGCAATGAGATAACCTTGATGACTCATGACACTTTTATAGAAGGCTCTTTTCACCTAGAAGTCTTCACACTCTTCGAATCAATGCCTTCTAGCGAGCGGCTGCACCATCAATATGTTGACGTTCTCTTTGTGCTGGCTGTTACAGTTACCTCAGTTCTCAGAATTTAACATCACACAGCAGGGGGACCAGGGACTGCTTCCTTGAAGTAAAACCTCCAAGACAGCCTGTCCAGCCATTTTCTAAGATTGACCCCAAAATCCAGCACTCTCCACAGATTTCTCTCTAGACATTTGAAGTAAAGTCATTCTGCCGGCACCGGATGACAAAGATGGAGAGACTATTGTTTAAAAATGTGACTGATGGTTTTCCTGCCTGCTCTGCCTTGAAAAGAGAGATGGTGTTGATAGATGAACCAATACACTCCAAAACTCTTTCTTCTTTACGTTTGCTGTGTGTGTTGTTTGATTCACTTTCCTCCTGCTGAGGTGATATTTCACCCTTTTGCTGTGACACGGCACAGCAGTGCCGGTCTCTGGCTGTGGATGTCTTCATTAGGTTACATCTCTATATTTTTTTTTATTTTTTGACTGCTGAACTAAAGGCTGTGTCGCATCTCTTTGCTCTTCCTCATTTCAGTGCTTCAGCCGAACATATCTTATGACATCTAATAGCGTGTTATCTGAACTTTAAAAAACATGGCACAGGGTTGTGTCTGAGGTGCTGCATTAAATCAGCCGAGAGAAGAAGGAAGCACCATGATCAAACAGCTACTGTTGCTGGAGCGATATAAAGAAATATCACAGTCACTTCATTAAAATTATGCATAGAGATGTGTTGGAGGAGGAAAATGTCTGAATGCAGATATCATGAACCTTTTAACCCTTTTAATACAGGGTTAGGACAAAAGAATACATTCAATACAAATTATGAATTGATCATTAAATTAATTGCCAAATATTTTGATAATAGAATAAAAAATGAGTCACTTTAAGAAAAAAGTCATAATTCTCTGATTGCAGCTTCTTAAATGTGAATATTTTCTGGTTTCTTGACTGCTTCATGACAGTAAACTGAATATCTTAAGGTGGGCAACCAAAACATTTGAGGATGTCATATGTCATTTTGGACTGTAGGAAACACAAATATATATATGTATATGTATTATAGTATATATATATATATATATATATATTATACACACAACACATATATATATGTATATTATATATTATGTGTGTGTGTATATATATATATATATATGTGTGTATGTATATATATATTTAAGCAATACATCACGACAGGCCGTGATATATCGCTCATTATACCACAGCTAAGGGGCGTTCTTCGCCCACGCGGAGCGGAGGCCGAACCCTTAGGTGTTATTAAAACGGTTACCAATAATGGCAATATGAAAGAGGAATACACAATAATTTTCATGTAGTTTTTAATTAAACAGAAATACATATTATCTAATAAAATAGCCCCGCTGTGAAAAAAATAGTCCCACCTCTCCGTACGTTAGCTCTGCATGTCGTCTATTCCTCGCCTTTTTTTCGGGAGAAAGTCACTGCTCAATCAACTCTACCATTGTTAACCCTATCTGGAGGTGAAAGGTAACCTTAAACATGTGAATTCAACTAATTTAGTCTATTTGTTAACGTTGTCAAAACACCGCAGCAACTTTTTGCTACCTACTGTAACAGTTTGTTGTCATGGATACATTGTTGCTTCTCTGACAATCAGCCCCGTAACGTAAACATGCGAGGCCCCCCCGCAGTTAACTATGAGTGAGTGGTCCGGAAGAATCCACCCAAAACCTCAATGAATGAGAGTTTTTTTAATAGTTTTAGCTTTGAGTGATCACTGACTTTATTAAGCCGACTATATGTGACATCGCAGCAGGCACCTGGAGACGCAGCAGCGGCATCTGAATATCATGACTTTAAAAGCACCAAATGACTTGCCTTAACGAATTTCGTTAGTAAATAATGCGAAGAATTGTAAAATATCATTTCCATGAGGCTGTTCAATCAGACAGTGACAGATCACCCTATAGAGCCTAAGTGTCATAGTCGCTGTCAAGGTGCTGATCCTGTGACTGTCATTATACGGGAGCTGTCCGTGGTCCGCTATTTGACTCCTAATTACTCATTGACGCACAGTGCAGGATTTTATTATCTAATCTAATTAATAATTACGGCCACATGTTTAAACATGTTTATCATGTTTAAACATGTTTAACATGTTTAAATGTTGTTAACGCCGTCAAAAAATAAACATCAAAACCGGCTACTTTTTGCTGCGTACTGTAACAGTTGGTTGTTGTCATGGAAACATTGTTGCTTCCCTGAAGCGGAGTGATATGCTGTGATAAGGCTTTTTAGAATAGTAGCTGTGGTATACGCTCATTATATCACAGTTAACAGCCAATCAGATTGCAGAATTTCACCTTTCCGTTTTATAAATATACATATATATATATATATATTTTTTTTTTTTTTTTACCATTTTTTGACAGTTTAGTTTCTAACTTTTCTAACGGCCAGAAGCGGGTGACTTCACTGGCTGCAAAAAGAAGTACGATGTGTATGTGGTCTTATGGCAAAATGATCTGACTCCTCACTTGATTTATGACCTCAAAACAGTTTTCTGATAGGTTAATGGTCTCAATCACTAAGTTATTTTATTAATTATGGTCTTATTTAGAGTAAAAAAAACTGATAAATGGCTATGCTTTAAGGTGCAGCTACCTTGTGATTGATAAGTCATTCAATCTGTCCAGTGCATCGTACAGGGCTAACGAAAATCAGATCAATCTGTCAAATTGGACAGCCTCATCAAGTATGAATCAAGATTCTGTTACTGCACTGCGTCTCGCTCACCTAAAATGTTTTTAGAGACCTGTTTTTGTGCACTTTTTAGCTTTAATAGGAGAAAGATTGTAACCAGGCAGCCGCCATTGTTTCCAATTTCCAACTGAGCCTCCCAATACTCAGATCAAACTATCTACCAGACAGTGTTGATCAAATGTGAATTAATATTTTGTTTCTAAATTACCTGTTTTTCTAAGATGTGTGCAGAAACATATTTTAGAGTACTGCTAAGCTGTAATGTGAGAACCTTGTGGCCAGGCAGGCCACCATTATTTCCTGCTTAACGGATGAGGACCCTTATAATGCCAAACTCCAGGCTCCAACATGGTAAGTCCACATACCAATCAATGACAACAGGGTTGATTCACACTTGATAGTTACACACTTGTGTTTAGTAAATAAATAAGTGAATTGCACACATTTTTATTGAAAACTACAGTTTGAATATATTTAACCTCAGAGATTCACAATGTTGGTAATTTGATAAGTTGGTTTATTATCCCGCCCCACCTGCTAAAAGCCTTGATTAACTGATTCCTTCTTATTCCTGCCTTTCTTATCTGCCTCCTTCTTCACAACTACCACCTCCCCCATCCCATTAAACTTGTTCTACCTTAAATGCATCTTAATTACCACTTCTCAGTGGCTGCCCCCATCTTTTTTTTCCTTTTCCCCTCTTTGCATCTTCCCTTCCCCACTCATTCATTTCAAGCCACCTCCCTTCATCAGCTCCTCTTTACACCTTTTGCGACCAGACTGCCAACCTCTGGGGATGCTACTTCCTGTTGATATGCAGAGCGCCTCTCCTTCCAATCAGTACTTGTGAAAGGTTGTTACTAATGGTCCCCAAGGAGGAGGATCAACCTTGAATACGTACAAGGCCTCTGCCGGCATTTTGCAGGTGCACTGGGCACTGGGAGTGTCACATCTTGCTTTCCCCCTCGTCTCCGCCAAGGTTCAATTGCAGTATAATGTCTGTGAAATGGAAATACAGTACAGCCAATTCATGTGGGTTTTATTGTCTCACAGGAACTTTCTAAATGATTAAACAGGCACAACAACTTTATTTACAAATATTCAAGGATGTGCGGTGCTTGTAATCAGAACGATCTGGTACATGAGCATAATAATCTTGTAATTAAGAAGGAGCTCTAATACAGACAATTTAACAGGCCATCAAATTATCATTTCACTTTGTGTCACACTATCATAAGCACCTGTGCTGATGTGTGTTGTACCAAGCCGCTGATAGCCCTGCCTATTTTTATCACAGACAGGCTGCACAATTTACTATGATGGGCAGCCACAGTCTCGAGCTTTTGAGAATAGCTTGATTATTCGTTTGGGAGAAGTGCATGGACAGGGAGAGGCATTCCATATGTTACACTTAACAACCAATGAAGCTGCGATTCTGAGGCTTGGGGCAGAAAGAGCTGACATCGCTCGTCCACACCCCTGGCTTTCTCCAGAACAGCCGAGGCAGGCAATATTCTAACTGTAATTAAGGGGTATAAACCATGTCATGCAGCCATTAGACCAAATAGCTGGCAACCAATCAGCTATGACATTAATGGTAGAAACCAACCAGAGCTTTATAATTCAGCTGTGTTGTAAGAAGGAAAATCTGTTTTAAGAATTCTACAGTTAGGTACAGAAGTCTTTATGAGTCAATTGACAGTTTATTTTATGTAAATAACTCTGCTCTGTTATGTTTTCATTGTAGCCAGGGTGTCATTGCAGAAGATGAAAATCAATTTTGTAGGGATGCCCCTGACTTAAGATTCTCCAGTTGATTAGTAGTTCTTAGTTAAAGCCATTAGTTGAGTAGTTGTAGCACATTTATGACAGTTTTTAAATCATTAAAATATATATTTGAAGGCACAAATTGAGCTGCCTGTTAAATGCTAACCACAAAAGTGGTTATGTTTCTGAATGTGTTGGAAAAAACAGCAGTAGACTGAACATTTTGTTAATTTCAACACCTCACATAAAACAGGAATGAATCACTTCCAGCTTCACACAAACAAATACTCACCAACTTATCAACACAATGGATGATGTATTCTTACAAATTACATACTTGCTCCTCAACCGCTTCATGCCTCCAGTCCTCGCCTGAACCTGCCGTAGCGTCATCATCCCAGGAGTCTGAGTCTGGCTGGAGCCGCTGTAAATAACCTTGGAAACATTCCTGGTGATCAGATTGGCCTCTGTTGGTCTTGGAGGGCATGTCCCAGTCTAAACTCAACTCAACTCAAACTTTATTTATAGAGCACATTTAAAACAACCCGGGTTGACCAAAGTGCTGTACAAATTAAAAGCAGTCTAGGTACAGCACAGTAGCTAACTTAAGTGGTGACTTTGGTAGTAGCTGTGCCTGGTTCATTTGCCTGCTCCTCATGCTCCCAATGCTCCCTGCCAGTATTCCCCACTAAGTTTGGTTGATGCTGGGTAGTATTTACCATGAGTTTGTCAAAGCATGACAATTCAAATACTGTTTTAACATAAACAGAAACTGGTGGAAAAATGGTTAATGCTAACCATCAGGAATTCTATCATGGTTTATTGTGATACCATTAATTGTTTCAACCCTGCCACATATTGGCAGTGACTTCAGTGTTACAAGAGAAAAAGCCAGGGTTTCGTCCTGGCCTACCAACAAGGTGCAGTTCCTAAATGGTTGAGGTTTTTTTTTTTTTTTTTTTTTTTTTTTTTTTTGGGCACTAATTGACAAACGAAATGATGAATGAATACTTTGTTGACTAAGACTCTTCTCACTGGCTAATGTTTTAGTCAACTATTTTTGGGCAGTTATTGTAATTGGATGCATTGGCATCGTGTTTACATTTTTTTTAAATTATACAGTACAACAAAACCTATTGAGCACAATATGTCCTTTTTGAATGTGGCAAACCTTAAGTAAATTTTTCAACCTTGGTTTGCCTCCTTGAACCACTGTTTTATTGTTAACATTATTATTATTGGTCCTCTGAGCAGTGGAAATTCAGTGAGTTGAGATTTCATACACACCATTTCCAACAACAGACGCATACAGTACAGTATACCGTACATGTGGCAGGAGGCAAATGACTGCTTGTTTTCCACTCAGTTTACACCAATCAGAACTCAGCAGTTACAGGAGATTGTTAATGCAGCTCCTGAGACCATTTACCAGCAGCATTATCAAAACATCAAATGATTTCTTGCTGAAGAAGAAAGTTGCATCAAAACTTTGTGCACAGTGTGCCAGCTGAGAGGTGCAGGGAAGGCCAAGAACAACATCAAAGGAAACAAAAAGTACTGCTGTTATGGTTGAAACATCACACACTCACAATCCACCACCAGTGGATTTGATGCAAATCATTTTTAATTTAGAGAACATTTCACCTTTAGTTTCATCAGGTTCATCTGTATTACAACAGGAGATTTTCCTCTGGTCAGCCTTCATGCCCTCAGGCCACTAAAATAGAGCAAATAAAGTAAACACAACGCGGGACATCTACATTTACTCAGAATTAAGTTTAAAAAACTTTTAAAAGTGTTTCCAAATTGCTTTACGATAGTTAAGGACATTAGAATACCTCTGAAAGTTGAATGATATAACAGACATGGCCTTGTCCTTGGCTGTGATGATGATGATACTGAAGTGTTGAAGTCGCCACAGTTATCCTTCGAAGGTGTGAGCCTAATCAGCAGCCTGCCTTACCGGCCCCCTCCCCCAGATCCCAAACAACTGCAAGTCCTGAAAGCCTGGCAGGTTTGCCTGAATACATGACATTCACAATTTGTTCATTCAGGGCTGCTGATAATAACAACTGTTTGAAATAAAAGCTAATAAATGAATAGGGTGGCTATGATATTTGTTTGATAATAATGATAATAAAATAGGTTAAGATTTCAGTATTTATCAAAGTGTAAGCCCAAACTCATCCAAAGATTTCTGGGCAAACCGCTGGATCTAGAACTCTACAAACACCACTGCTTAAGTTTTGTTCTTTATATGTTAACCCTTGACTGTATCAAGATAGATACATCTCCAGCCTGTCCAACTCTACAAAAATGAAGCCCAAATATCTTTGGATACAAGCGATGTAACTTGTGGTAGTGAGTAATTTGGAGCCAGAGTCTGTGCAATAGTTAGTGTCAGTCAAACTTATCAGAACATACATCAGCGTGACAAGAACTAAGCTAAAAATGACAAATCTTTGGGAAAAATTTAATAATGTTGATTTTTTTTTTTTTAATTTGGCCCATGTCCCCAGTGCTAACATTGAGGTGGTGGGATTCATTGCCCCTACTGCAGGCAGTATGGCCAATGAACAACTTGTTTAAGCTTCACTTTTGGGGAACTGTAATGTCATCCATCTTTATACACCATCAGCCACACCACCAAAACCACCTGTCTACCTCCCTGATATTGTGCAAGTCCTTGTCACCCTTGTCGGCCACCAAAATGGCTCTGACTTGTCAAAGTCTGGACTCCACCAGATCTCTGAAGGAGTCCTGTGGTTTCAAGCCTTCGCTGTCCATGTACATTAAAAAGCCTTGGGGCACCCATGACCCTGTCACCAGTTTACTGGTTGTCCTTCCTTGGACCCCTTTTGGTAATAACCACTATATACCATAAACATCACACAAGAAGTGCTGTTGTGGAGATGCTCTGACTCAGTCGTCTAGCTATCACTATTAGTCCCTTGTCAGAGTTGCTCAGAGTCATATGTTGCCCATTTTTCCTGCTTCAAACACATCAACTTGCAGAAAAAAATGTTCACTTGCTATCTTAAATATCCCACCCCTTGACGGGTGCTATTGTGAACGAGATAATCAATGTTATTCACTTTACCTGTCAGTGGTTTTAATGTTGCAGCTGAGCAGATTTAATATATCACCCACTCACATATCACCCACTCACATCACAAACAGTAGTGTATTATCCTACATTACCACAAAGTCTAAGCTCACCAGCCAAATGTCTGATAAATGAAAAATTTTACCCATCAAACCAAAATATTTGTTTCCGATAATCCTATCAAAACCCACACACCATTGTGGTGTACTAAATATGTTGGTAAGGAGTTTTAGGTGCAGCCAGTGGCTGAGTGTTGGCTAATGCTAGTAAAATGCTAAGCCAGCCAGGACAGTTGTCTTCAACAACAACTTGTCCAGTGTACCAATTAATCACCTGAAGATGTTGATGAAATTGACGATGCTTGACTTGAAGTTTTGTTGTCTATATAATGCACTCCTGCACTTTATCTTTTGCATAATATTTGGACTGTGAATGCACTTATGGGATGTGTGTGATGCATTTTAGTCTTTTAGATGTCTATTTTTAAAACAGTGAAATAAACTTGATGAACTTGATGTACCCAGATTACAGTAACAAACTGACTTCCTGTATGTTCCTCCTTCATTTTGAGTATCTTACAGTAGTCCACTAAAACAAAATTGAATAGTGTTACTAGGAATATTGCTAAGCATTTTAATGAATAAAAGCCATACTGTGCATCTTTGTTGCCAGCAAAACTAACTTGCTATACATTCACCTATTTTGATGAATTGATTTTACACAGTTTGGCATTGTCTTTGTTCTAATGGGGTACTTGGAAGGATTGCATGTTTACTCAGCAAATGATCAGACAAGAAATTACTCTTAATGGAATCTATGGATCCTTCCCAACCTCTTTCTTCGCATGCTCACAGCTTAAAGATCTGCTCCTATACACAGTCACTGACACAAGCAGAATTTACAGTATGTTGGAATTTAGCCAGAGTAAGACTTGTGTTGAGAATTAAAAGGGTGAGCTTTGTGTGTGGCTGTACATGTTATATGCAATGACACAAATGAATTTGAATTTGAGTTATATCAAAGTCTAACCTAGTGATATAATTTTAGACATACAACGTAAAATCAACTTTGCCATCTTTACTCCTTGTTGGTCCTTCTGTTTTTTATGTTCTTTGTCCTGATTTAATTGAAAGAATAACAAAGAACTGAGTACAACAAATTTGAAGCCCTAAAATAATTTGCTTATTAATTAAAAAAAAAAAAAATCCAATTCCAAGCGAGCAACATGTTAAATATCAAGAAGTTCATCCAGACTTGGGACAGTTTTTGGTGTGCAGCAATTTTTGATTAATTTTCAGCAGCCTTTCACCTAAAGCTGGGGTAGGCGGCTGGTCAGTAGAGGGCGCTAGGGCCCCCACCGCCCCACCTCTCCCCAACATTCCCTAAAATCGTCAGTGTAGAGAAGACTTTTCATTACTTAATTATATTAATGTTATTTCTTAATTGAGCAATCCATCGATCCATTGTGTAAGTTAGTGGAAAAGTTGGTCTGGACAAAGTGCGTTAAATGACTTGCCGATTCATAATTACGGATAGAGTCAGATGTGTTCCGCTTGGGCGAATTTTTTAGAGGCTAGAATGGAGTCATAAAATCTGTGAAGTCAGCATAACCAACGTGTTTTTGGAGAACATTAGAAGAGAAGCTGAAAGTTAAAGAACCTGATCAGCCGACATCATAAAGCAACAACTATCAGAGGAAGATGATAAACTGTCTGTGGAGAACACAGTGACAGAGTAACTCAGCCTCACACTGGAACCAGTTGATCTTCAGAGAGGTGAGCTGTGCTGGATGAAGTATTCACATCATTTACTTAAGTAAAAACACTAATACCACACTGTGAAAATACTACACGTACTAGTAAAAGTCCTGCATTCAAAACCTTACCTGAGTAAAGTATGTAAACATTATCATGATCTTGTTATCCATGTAAAATGTTCCCTGTCAGTAACTTGTGTCAAAAGAGTAAGAGTAAAAAAGTTAAGAACTATAAAGTAATATAATATGGATGTAATTTGAAATTGGACTCAGGTAAAGTACTTGAGTAAATGTACTTAGTTACACCCCCCCACTGGAGATGACAGAAGCTGAATGTGTGGTGTTGGTCTTTTACAAACTTTTAAATAGTTGCTGTTTTGTGCAGAAAAGTGGGCAACACACCTTAAAATAGGTACTTTACATAAACCTGTCAAAGACATTTAACCACAGAGTCACTGAGAAATTTACATCTCTCAGGGAGAATTTATGGACAAAAAGTAAACTTTAAGCCACAAAATGGCAATTTTTATTAATTTTTAAATCTTGTTATTTTCTAACAGGTTTTAGTGTGTTCATAATTTTCTTCCATTGTTTAAAGGTTTGTGGTATCAGATTTCTTTCATACTTATTGAGGTACTTTTTGCTTACTTTAGTCTTTCAGCATAAATTGTAAAATAAAATACAATTATTATAAAGGATTTGCACAAATTGAAGTACCTTAACTTTACCTTAATAAACAAGTTCCATTGGGGTATAAAACATGTACATTTAGTTCTGCAAGTATAAATAAGGGCCCTTTTCGTATATTAAAATACACTTACCTGCGTGTTTGCCTGATTTTCACTATAGCCCCCCCTGGAGAAAAATTCACCAGCCGCCACTGGGTAGGCAGGTTATTTTTTGGTGGCGTCATTGGGCAAATGTTCCATAATAATATTTAAGAGTAATGTAATTCAAGCAGTCAGTGGTTTTCAGGCTTCTAGCATCCAGCCTATGACGGGAGACTTTGGCAAATCACAGGTTGCTGATTGTTGAATCTTTTTCCCAATATCTGTATTTCTTGACCTGGGAATGACACTCAACAATCAACCATATTAAAGCCACCAATCCAAAGCATCAGTAATTTGACAACCTTGACCAATCACCAGTCAACTTTTTTCCTCCAGAATCGCTTACTGCACCTCTTAAGGAAGAAAACCTCAATTCTGATGTTTATGTTCTGCTCACATTACCATAATTGAAAAATAAAGTTATCCATGAGTGCAGGCAAAACAGCAGCAAATCCCAGTTGCTGCTTTCTAGTTTGACAAGGTGTGTGATTTTGTGCAGAGTACAAATAGGCCCACTTCCCATCAGAATGTTAAGTCAAGGTTTCAGAATGTTAAGTCAAGGTTGCATTACACCTGAGAGTGCAGTAGACAACCAGACAGAAGTACAGACAGACATCTGTCAGGATGCTTGTCGGCCACACTGCATTTTCAGTACATCAACTCACTTATTCTCTTCAGGGTCATCCTATCCCAGCATGCACTGGGTGGAAGTAGGGGTAAACATTCTGGACAGGTCAGCAGTCCATCACAAGTCTAACACGAACATTCGCATTCACACTCACATCCACACCTAGGAGTAACTCGCAGTTTCCAGTTCACCTGGGAAAACTGCAGCACCCAGAAGATGCAACACAAGATGCATGAATAAAATGTTGTGTGCCATTTCAGACAACAAACGCATCTTCCAGGTACATAGCAGATTGCCCTCCACCCTGCTTTCCTTTGCATTATGTAAATGACTCTTTCTGGATGTAGGATTAGTTTTAAACATCTGTCCTGTCTATTAGCTAACTGAAAGGAAACAGTTTAATAAGCAGGAGACAGCTGTGCGCAGCAGTGACTGCCATATAGTTAATACAACAAGTGTTTACAAAAAAACATGCAAGCATGAGTAAAGTGAGGGCTGCTGGAAGAGGAAAGCTTGTTATGTTTGCTGACAGTGACAGGGCAGGTAACCTTGGGATGCGTTGTCTCCTCTTTGATTAATCTGTGAGCGATTGCGCCCTGTTTTGTTAATGAAAAACACACACTTTTGCATGGCCAGACCTCAAGAGAGGAGCATTACAGTGCCAAATCTTTCAGCAGCGGTGTATGTCACCTCTGGACATGATGTAACATGTTGTCTCCCGTTTCAGAAATGTATGGAGAGCAGAGAATATTAATTAATAGCTCAGTTGTGCCCAGATAGCTGGTGAACGTGCCTATACAATAAGAGGCATAAGGGGCGGAAGAGGTGGTGCCTCCTCCTGAAGATGAATGTTCATCATAATGGGATTCCAGCCACTGATGCTGCACAATTTGTGCAACATGCATGGGGAGATTTTTGCTGTGGTAAAGATGGAGAGAGTAGAAAAACAGCAAAGATTAATGACGTCTGCCTTGATCCCTGTTTAATGAGCAGTTGCACTATTTTTAGGTTGACATTAGAGATGTACGTGATTAGTTGCCTAAATTATTAAACATTGCTACCCCTATAATCAGCACTAGAAATACTAGTCGATTATACTATTTTTTAAATGTACAGCTCCTGTTAATGTTGCCTCTAAGATGTTGTACAGCTGCCTGCCACTAGGCGGGGCAGCTGCTCCAGACAGTAGTTAATTTAAAACTAGTCGATTAGTCTAAATTAAAACTTCTGTTTAAACCTGAAATGAGTCACCAGCAACATCCTTAGAGTCAAGATTCGAAGAACTTTGTCATTGTTCAGAGATAGAAGTTGCAGAAAGTACAAAAATAAGCAACAGAGAATAAAGATAGAGTTAACAATAAAAATATAGTAAAAGAACTGACTGACTCTCTGCAACTTTATATGTCTACTCTGCCACATGTCAGACTAAATATACTTTTTACATTCTCTCACACATGCTAAAGTTACATACTCACTCTGACATGCTAAAAACCCAAAAATAGTCCCTGAGCAGAGGTTTTTTTTCTTTTTCATTTTCACTAGTTAGCCGTGTAATGTAATTCCCTAAGTGCCATGTTTGTCAACTAAGCTGTGCCCCTTGTCCGTCAGGTAAAGAGACTGACCTCTGGTGGTGCGTTGCACATTACAATACATCACCTCAATACAGCATCTCTATATTAGTTTAACAGAAAGAGGAGCGTCTGTGTGTATGATATTTAAATTCATACCACAGGTATTTCTTTCTCACCCTGGTATACCATAATACCTTTACAGTGTCCATAATTACTTTATTTTCTTCTTCTACCGCTGCACTGTTCTAAAAGAGAACTTTATCCATTCTACTTATTGAAATATCACATGTACTAACAACTTTTTACAGCTCAAATTAAATAGAAAACAGGATCACAGGTTGGATGTGTTAACATAAAGATGGTGCACAAACCTGAACATAGAAGTGTGAAATTTAAAAATGAAAAGCTGTGCCTAGCCTACAAGAAATAGGTCAGACTGTGAGACATAGTTGTCAGACTACTGAGAGAACAAAACATTTTACACATACTGCATGGCACTATTACAGCTTCTGCTTTCAATCCTGGTGTGATTCCGGATGTTGCAATGGTGGGAAACGATGGGGAGCTGGTCTTGTAGTGTAGAGAACATATTACTGGTTGAGCATGTCCGGAGCTGCACGGGCAGCCTCGCTGCCTGCCATGTCTATAGCAAACAGCTTTGGTTTTATTGGCCGCTTGCATCTTCAGATGTAGCTGTCAGAGGTGATCCTTGAAAAAACTTTATCCATGTTTCAGAGTCTCTCTTGTTTCTTGTCTTTGCCACTGTGCTGCAGCCAACTTACAAACCGAAATAAGGGCAGACGTGTTAGTCAGGGATTCTTGACTTCTAAAGAAATGCAGATTTGTAAGATTCTAATTTACCTTTAAGTGTGCTGATGTGTTTAATGTGAACCATAGGATATGTTTATCAGGTGCAAAGGTCCTTCACTCAGGGCTATTCAGCAGATAGTGGAATTATCATATACAGACTCCTCATCAACCTTAAATATAGGTTAGAGTATTGTACAAAATCATCACAGCACTGGTAAATGCAGTTGAAATTTCTAATAAACACAAAGTTATAATTAAATACACAAAAGGTCATTATTATACACGTTAGGGTTGGGCAGAATACCAGTCTTGTCACTGTCACCTGTGGTAGGTTCTGCCACGACATGGATTTTGCAATACTGTCATTACCATGATAAATGTGTTGAGCCTGCTGCCTTAAAAAAGGGGCACCAAAAATGTTGTGCTTTATGGTACCTCACAAAGGGGGGTTCATAAAAAGTAGGGTTTTATTAATTTTAGTTAGTTAGTTAGTAAAAATCATAGCAAATGAATAAAATATCAATCTCAAAATATACTAAGCTGCCAGTTTGGTACTTTGATCAATAATTAAATTAATAACTATAACCAAATTACCATATCAACAGCAAGAAAAGGTCGACGGATATGGAGTTCTAAGTAGTTGATGTTGGCAACGTTGACTCATGTACAACAGTAATCAGTGGAGGTGTGATGGCAAAGATGGCTGACTCTGTGGCCATGTGGTGAGGGTCATGAGTTGTGAAACAAAGGGGAATGGCCGCCTGAGCGCCGTGTGGTCCGTTCATGTAAGATAATGGTGGCAGGTTAGCAAAGAGGATTGTTAGTTGCATGCACAAGCCCTGTGTCTGTGTGTAACATAACATATGTTTTGAGTGGAGTATCCCTTATCAACAGTAACAACAACAATAACAATGTGATGTGATCACCCACCCCTAATAGACATTGAATTTTAGAATATAATATATTGTTCAATTTACACAGTATATGTGGGGTCAGTAGCATGAACATTTGTTCAATATAATGCAATTTAATATTACATTTAGAAATATATTCAAAACTACTTCAACTGTAAGATACCTTTCTATTCATAATATTTAAAAATGGAGTAATATTTTATATGCTGAATGTGAACGTTCTTGAACAAAATAGAGAAAATAAATAAATTGTAAAGTGAAGGATGGATGGATTGAGAAGTCTCAGTGGGTGAGTCTCTCTGTCTCTCTCTCTCTGCCTCCCCCCACCCCCCCACAGTTGTCACCTGGAAGCTTTCCGTCAGCCCCCCTCTCTCTGGAAGCCAGAGATGAGAGCTGTTCAGAGGAATGGCCTCAGGCGCAGGCCTCTACGAATGCTCAGCTCAACAACCCTGGCTGTTTCAAGGGAGCCTCTCTTTGCGCTTCAAAAGCTTTCCACGAATGAGAACCAAGTTGGCTTCCCACCATAGGCTGCCTCCATAAAGACCTTTTTCAGTTGCTCGGCTTAAAATCAATATGAAAGGGTAGAACCACAAGCACACTTGGGATTAAGTGCAGAAAAGGAGTAGGATTTAAACTGACAAAAAGTGAAATTCCTCGATACCTGTAACAACTGATATTTGGAGTCGAATGAAATTTGGTATAATGTCAAACCTCACGGGAGACTGAAAAAGCCATATTGCATCAAATCAAAGCCTGACAGAAAACAGTTTGACAGAACAATGCTGATCTCTGTGTGGCATTGTGCTTTGAAACATGTGCTGTGTGAGCTTTCAGTTTTGACACAACCTACACAAATGCCACAAAACAAATAACATGGGGGCAATTAGGGAATTAAATGTGAATTTGTTGTATTACTGTGCTCCCTGTCAGTTTTGGTTTGTCACTTTAATCACATATAACTCACAGGACAATCTGAATCAGCCTGGAAACTGTCTTAAAATTTTATCCTGATGGATGATGGTGCTTCAATTTATGAGGTAATTTAGGTAATAACTACGAACCAAACTACAGCACACACAAAGACACGGATGCACACACAAGCACACAAATATTACAGGTGCTTTATTTGTGCCTGTTAAAATGCATTATAGTTTGCACAGGATTCCAGTATTCGAGTTCAGATGAGGACTAAGGATAGTAAAAATAAACAAAGCGCTGTTTTTCCCACCTACGGTAGTACAGCTATATATTTTTGTACAAAACACACACACACACATACATAAACACTGCACCTTAAAATTCAGCCCTTTGGTATATCTTTGAATCGTGCTGTTTCCATGGAAATGGCATTTTAACCTGCATTAGGACGTTTTCCTTTTTTCACTTCACCTTCCTCCAATTGTGTTCAAAAAAACGCTGCGTGTGGTGACTCCACTCGGCCAGAACTTTTGTTGACTCTAACAAATTGAACCAGCATCCAGATGTTTCTTTTGAAATGAAATCTGAGCACTCAGACAAGCCAAGGAGCATCTCACTTGGCAGACCATCGAAATGGTAACAGCATTAGAGTTGACATAGTGTTTTATTACAGTCCTGGGCAATCATCAGGATCATTCATCTGCACATTCAAACTCTTTACTCTCTCATTTGTCAACCCAGTGGCCTGGCTCGGGGGTTGAGCCGGGCTATTGCAAGCTAGCATGTTGTCTGTGATGTATGGCGCTATGATGAGCATCTCTGTGCAGAAAATATGGATCTCTATTCAAGATGTGATTTTAAATGTCCAGTCTTGGATGTAAATGCAAACAAACAGGCAATCTGACCAGTAAAGGCCTAGATATGGATCTGTTTTTTCATGCTAAAATTGATGTGTAGAGCTTACGTTATTGGACAGCACATGATGTGTGAGGTAAATGGGTGGCTCAGGTCGAGAATATATTTTAGGTTGGGTGGATGACCGTGGCAGAAATACAGAGCGAAACAAAGTTAAATAGATGTGATTCATATAGGGGAAATGAATAAACAATGGTTTGCTGATGCTATCATGCTAATGTGGTGGCAAATGGGAAGCGATGCAGAGATGAGACAGAGACAGGAACTTAGCATGGCTGTAGACTCAGTCTTGTTAGTAGGACATTTTTGTATTGTAATAAATGTATGCATGGCTGGGGTTTAATCTTCACATCTTGTAATATCACCATACTTCTCTGAGACATTTCAAACTTCTTTTAATCAACCATTTTCTTAATAAAAGATAGTTGTTTATCTGTCATACCAAAACTGTTTTAAAATTACCATCACACATCATAGTTTGGTGGCAAGGTCATCTTTTTTATTCAGATTATGTTGATGCTAGCATTTATGCCACATAATATTAACATGCTCTTTGAGCCCATCTGAGGAAATCTCATAACTTCGAGTGTTGCAAAAGCAGCTTACCAAGCACTGAAGGTCAGTACGGTAATCTTGTGTATCTTATATTTTTGCACAGACCCAGTGAGAAACATTTGGAATATTTATGATGGAAACTTCAAATGGCACAGTGAGTTTTCCAAGGCTGAAGGAGCGATAAACACAATGAAAATGTCAGAACGCTGATCTTGTAAGAAGTCATAAAACAAGCTACAACAAGTGAAGACACACCACAACTTAACTACAAAAGTTGTCTTTTCTCTCACTGCACTGTTGCACTGGTGGCTGAATGGTAGCAGCGGACACCTACAGTATGGTTTCTTGATGACTGCAGCTGGTGTTCAGGAGGGAGGGTTGGAGGGAAGGGCAGTTTGACCGTTGCCTTAAGGAGGCTATTATCCAGTGTAGAATGTGCTTCCCTGGTTCACCCCCTCTCAATGTAAGTTAGTTGGAATTCTCAATATATGACCCAATCAGCTTCTGCTGGCCATAAAATATTGATGGAAAGCCTTCAGGTCTGAATATGAGGCCACAGGTTTTTGACTGTTTTTTTTTTTTTTTTTTTTTTTTTGTTGTTGTTTTTTTTAAATATGAATTTCTACTCCCTCCTCTGGCCTTGTCAGCACACGGCTAGTGTTGATCAAGCTCATTTACATTTCTGCCTTTTGTTCTACATAAAAAATATAATTACTTCACAGCTAATATGCCATATCTTACAGATCTTGCCAGATCTTACAGCAACAGTAAAACCTTTGAGAACAGTCATCTTTTATGGATTTAGGAGTGTAGGGAGGATGGCTGCATCGTCCAAGTGTTTATTGGTATGAAGAAGACATTTTGTCTGTAAAAGTTGAAAGACTGCACAAACCACCAGAGAGTTTTGTATAATTAATTAAGCTGACAACCTATTTCAGTGTGTATTGGCACAAAAACATTTAGCTGTTAAAGTTTTAAAAGAATTTATTGGTAGAACATGGCATAAGAATGTTTTCTTTGGTGTTTAATCACTTGAAAATAACAATCATGGTTTCATTACTTAGAATGAGCTGTTATATATATTTATATATATGTATATTGTTAGGGATGCACCGATCGACGCCAGAGACTGGAATCCGGCGGTTTTCAGTGTGACGGCCCTTACTGGTGACTGGCCGGTCAGCGTCACATATCCGATTCTGTGCCCCTCATTGTAACACACGTGTTCTGCACGATGGTCACGTCATGCGCACAGCAGACAAACTGGCTGTGATATACACCTACCACAGCACTGATCAAGCTACACACACTCAGACACATGCTTGCATGAAGTTGGTATCAGCGACAGATTCCAAGAACAGGATAAAGAGAAGACAGTTCTACAACGAGACAGAGCAGCTGACAATGTCGCAGAACAGCCGTAAACTTTGTAGCTCTTCATGCTAATGTTAGCCTGCAGCAGACTGCTGTTCACAGAGGGACAGTTAAAATCTCACCTCCTGTTCTGTCTGAAGAATAAACAACCTGTGTCTCCTCAGACATTTTCTCAACCCAGACTCATTTAACTTCTGCGGCTGTTTTTCTCACTGCAGAGTTTTACTACAGCAAACTGTCGCTCCGCTTCTGTCTCCGGTTTGTTTACATCTGCTTCCACAGGAAATTACGTGAAATCGGGCCTCACGAAATCCCGCGAGATCATTGAATCTTGTGGGATTTCGTGTTCTTCCTATTCATAATCTTAATATTAAACTATAATAAAGCCTGGCTGTAACCTGGTTGACTTTGGAGAAAATGTAAAATAGTACTGAATGAATAATTAATGAATATTGAATGAATATTTAATAGACAGTGTTTTATTATGAACATCTAATTTAATTTTTACAAGAAAAGTTGCAAAAATGTTTGTGAATGCCGTCAATTATAGAAAGACTGAAAATCGGAATTGGCCAAAATCGGAATCGGCAGGTCAGACCCTTGACAAAATCGGAAATTGGAATTGGCCAAGAAAATTGTAATTGGTGCATCTCTTATATATATATGTATGTATGTATATATATATGTATATATATATATACACACACACACACACACACACACATATACATATATATATATATATAGGACGGGTCGTCTTTCACTGAGGCTGCTGTGTTGCACCTTTAGACAGTACCCTAGAGCAAACAGAACATTAGATCTAGGTATGGCGTTTTGTGCTATGCATCAGATTCATGGCCAATGTAGGTTCTTCCACACATACATGGAAGGGGAGAGTGACACGAAGTGTTTGCAGTTCGCCAAGATGCCAATAAATTCCATACACTTGCCCTTTAAGTAGATCATTTGGCATTGCACTTAATTATTTAGTCTAGAGTTTCAAGCAGTGTTTAAAAGTTTGTTTGCATTCTGTATATGTACATAAATATATTGTACAATGCTTTCATATTCTATCACAAATAACAGTGTAATTCTTTCTGTGTATGCCATAAACACTCTGTGACCTTTAAGAGGTTGTTGACTTCAACCTGCTGTGCTGTGCTGCTGCTTAAGACCATATTCTTAAGAACACAATGATGTACCTGGGGACAAGGTTCTCAGAAATGACCAATTGAGGAAACATCTGCGTTGAATCAAGGACGCACACTCACACATACATGTAATACGCACATGCACATACACACACACACATACACATATTGAGACTTTATAAAAGGAGGTTGGGCATCTTTGCTCTAGCTTTCTATTTGTCAGATAAACTGCTCCTGTGTCTGTCTCATCTCTACATCGCCTCTCATTTGCCACCACAATACACACACACATTGACGTTATTGCCTGCAAATTCAGAACATTATCATTAGTAAAGTTTCGTATGATTCCACAGTGGAAAAAAAACTTATATTTCTGGCTACTTTGTATAATTCTTGTGTGAACAATACAAGTTATCTCATGGGAACAGAACAGATCTGCAACTGAAAAGGCGTTCTTGGCAAATTGCTTTTTGCCAATCTCTGAGCAAACCTGGCAGGTTTATACATGTCATTAAGACTGCTGCTTCAAGCTACTCATTGTCTTACTTTTAGAATGAAGCAACTTGCCTGTATTTAGACATATGGTGTACTGAAGTATGCCGTGGTAAATATTTCGGTAACAGCGGACACTTCATGACTAATGAAGTTGTTACCAATGACTTGAACAAGTGTTGTAAACAATATGCACCCAGCTGTTCTTTCTGTGCTTGCTCAACTTTGATTTCTCAAATTTTCCTTGAACCCTGAATCGAGCACATACTAATTAAACGTGCATTTCACTCTGAAACAACCAAACTCAAAGTTGGCACACACAACCAAGACCTTAAAAAGTATCGACTTTGAGATTTTCTCCACATGCAGTACGTTCATTATGGCTGAACCAATTTGACGGTGAAACGTAACAGACGTAAATTTGCATTGTGTTTCCGTTCTAAACTAGACGACTACTTGAGTTTTGGTGAGGATGGCTGAGCATGAGCAAACGGATACAGTCTAACCGGCAAAGCCTGGCTTAAAAGCTAGAGTATGGAAGCATTTTGACTTCTATGAAGTTGAAGGGAAAAGAGACCTGGATAAGAGTCACACTCTGTGCAGGTTTTGTCTAACTGAACTACAGTATCATTACGAATACACAATGTTTTAAAATCAGCAAGTTGTCACGCAATGAAAAAAAACAAATCATGTACATTGATTTTGTTTTATAATCATCTCTATCTTCAGTTGATCGCCAAGTGCTTATTGTGGCCCAGTTAATATGTGAGGGCAAATCACATTTGAGACCTCCCTTTTGCTTTTGACACCTTCCCTACACCCACGAACAATTGGACCCCATACCAATTACTGAATCTGTGGTAACAAAGCATGCAACTCAGGGTATAACTATTTGCATGGCAGTTACCACAACAGCGACATTGCTCTTTATTTCTGCATTATCTACTTCTAGAGGCAATGTGAAAGATTAAACAAATTCTTCACTCCCTCTCACATTTAAGGAATTAAACAAACTTTTTGCCTACACTCTGTTGCACCCATGCTGTATGCCCTATTGGACCTCACCATGTTTGGTCTGATGGGAACATATGCCCAGACAAATCCCCCGTAGCTTGACGGCGGGATATTCTCAGTGTTGATGGAGCTATTGATCATGCACACATTAAAATGATGTCGGCAGTGGTAAATGCCAATGGTGGAGAGGTCCATTAATCAGGAAATCAATGGCGCTGTCAATAGGCTGCCCAGGCCCTGACAATAGATGACAGTGTGGAGGTGGAGCTTAGGGCTAGTTGAGCAGAAAGCATTCCACTGCTGAAAGTCCATCCTGTCTCTCTGCTGAGGCTCTGTCCTATCCTCCGCCACCCCCTGGCATGACTTCATCATTTACTAAATCCTTTTAGGGACTGCTCAGCCCCGCAACTCATTGAAGGCAGAGAGCGTGAGTGGGTCATGAGTCATGAACTGGTGGGATATGAGTAAGTTCAGTGTCAGCTTTCCTCTGCTTGCGCCCTAGAGACAGTCGCCTCCATGACTGAGTGGAACGCCCCTCACAGTTGTTAAAGTAAAACATCAGCTGTATTGTACAGTATGAGGTTCACTAGATTTTCCGGCAGCAGTGAGAGGGATTTATCTTTCTGAAACAGTAACACATGTTCCTGTTGAGGCCTTATCTATTCTGTCGCTAAAATTGCATGTGATAGCAGGTGCTCAATAAAAGACAGTAAGAGATTTATTTGTGGCATTGCATGTCCACACTGGTTGTGGGTTGTCCAAGGATTTTGTAGTTTTTTAAATGACTTGTTTCCTCGTTCCCTCTCCTGTGTTGACTGTGGCTATTGGCCATTGATTTAATTTGTTGCTACAACAAACACTGCATTGGCTCAAGGGTCAGGACCAAGCCCACCAGTAATACAATTGCAATGCTGACCAAAGTATCCTAATGTACATCATTAATCGTAAAACCTGTCATATTAATCAAATTCCTTACAATGCTAAATTAAATTTTCAAATTTCAGATTCAAATTTGAAGTCAAAGTGGCTTTATTGGCATGACCATAATAAAATACAGTATTACAAAGCAAATTGCACAAAATGAAACAATAAGGACAATAGCAATAACACACAATCTTTAAAGTGCTAAGCAAGCACCACAAAACTGGGCATAACTGATAGATAGGTAACAATATGAAAATAATAACATTAATGTTTTACATCAATGTTAAGCAGTATTTGTGTGTGTGTGTGTGTGTGTGTTTGGGGAGATATATAATTTGGATATATATTTGGATTTTTTTTTAACATTCTGTGAAAAAGTGCAGCTCTGTCTCTACTTTGTTGTCTTTGCACAGCTGGCGAAGCGTTCCTCTTTGGGGAGCCATGATTTTTTGTATCGGCCCGTCTCAATGGCCAGGCTGTGCTCACTGAGTCTGTACTTTGTTTATGTAGTTCTTTGTTTATGGTCAGTCACTGTGGTCAGGTAATCTGCCACACTGTACTGTCTTTTTAGGGCCAGATAGCACTGCATTTTGCTCTGTGGTTTTGTTTCTGTATTCCACTTGGTGATGTAGTTTTGTTTCTGTTGCGTTATAATTTGGTTATTGACTTAACATTCTTCTGATGTAATGAATAAGTTAGAGCCATTGATAGTGACACAGTGGGTGTGATTGTGTTTTTTCACTTTGACCGACTGGTCAAACTTTATCTCTCCAATACTTTGGTTTATGACTGAATATGTACAAAAACAGATTATATCTCCATCAGCCAGTCCTGGATTTTAGTGCTAACAAAAAGAGTGCTCTCAGTAGAATGCAGATTTTTGCCAGGCAACCCTTAAAGAACATAAGATGTAACACCTATGTAATTACCAGCATTTTCATTAGTAACTATAATTTATTTATTTTTTTGCAGTAACTGTAACATATACAATTGCATTTATTTTGTAATGTAATTACATATAACTAGTTACATGTAAGTAGTTGCTCTCCAGCACAGCTCTTATCTTAGATAAGATTTAAGTGAAAATTTGTCATAATTAGTGTATGAATTCTGTTACGAACTTTCTGAGTTATGGCCAATGTTTTGTTAGGTCACAGTGACTTTGACCTTTCACTACCAAAAGTTGTTCATTCTTGAGTGGACGTTTGTACCAAATTTGAAGAAATTCCCTTCGAGCATTCCTGATACTGCATTCAAACGAATAGGATGGACAAGAGGTCACAATGACTCTAATCACCAAAATTTCATCAGTTCATCCTTGAGTCCTACTGGTCACTTGCATCAAGTTTGAAGAAATTCCCTCAAGGCGTTCTTGATATATGACAATCACAATAATGGGAACACCTGAAAACATAATGACTCTGGCCATGCCTGCTTACGGCAGGTGGAGATAATAATGATGATAATAATAATAATAAATATTTCTTTTTTGTGCTAGCTTGCCAAATTAAGATGGGGAACATGTAACCCTGCTCAACTAAAAGTCTGTCAATATGAAAATATTAAAATATAAACATGAACAGAGATTTAAAACACATTCTTGCAGCCTTCAAACAAATTGTCCTGGTAAACAATATACAGTATACCTACATGAAAACCTTTAATGAAATGTTTTTGTTAATGTGTCAAATATGAAATACTGTACTGCTGAACAATGTGACGCAGGAAAGCCTGCTGTCTCCTCTTTCATTACTTCATTCAGCTACCACACACATTTTCTGGATACCACTCCTCAGGCAAGAGTATAAAAGGAACCCTCAATCACCAACCATCGTCAGTTCATATTAAAGTCAACTTGCTTTTCGAGTCGAGTGTTATTTTTAATTTTTTACTTGGCTCATCACCATATTGGACTCTCAGAATATCCCTTTGTCATTCTATAATGAAATTCCCAATGACCAGTTGAATCACTAGAACACAGCACCACTTCTGATGTCCTAAAATAGAACAAAGGATAACAGGCTTATTAAAATCTAATCTGGGTCACTAGATGAAAAGATAAATGTACCTATAATGGAACTCCAAGAAATCCTTCGTAATAAAATCAAACTGTGGAGGTGAGTGCGTGTTGTTTTTGCCATAGTGCCAAAGTATTTAAATAGCACAACTAGAAGATTACAATGCCACTCCACGTGGGCCTGCAGGTTTCATGCCATTCAATAGCGGCTTTATAGTTGTCAAATAATTGCTGAGAGGGACTTGACTTTTCTATTTTGAAACCATTCCTTTTTCCGTCAAGCGTTACATGAATGGCAGTGAAAGAACTCTCCGCTCATGTCTAGACCTAAAATTGGCAGGCAATCTGGCATGAGTTTCCCTCTTTGTGAATCTGTCTTTTAGCAAAAGCAGCAACTTGGAACATTCCTTTTTAGCAGTTTTTTCCCCTCCTCTTTTCGATAAGTGAATTGAATTGCAAAGACCTGGATATAATTTGACTTTAGACATAACCAATTTATCTCACACCTCAGTGCAATCCAGGACCCTGTAATGAAAAGCCCGACTGAGAGTCAGGATTGGCGGAGAGTGACACCTGCTTCAGTTGGTTCAAATTAGAAATGCCAAAAGAAAGGAAGAAACTGTCAAATAGAAATGTGTCAGACATTTTACAGGTCTAATACTCTTGTAGACTAGAGGGTTGAGGTTTCAGTCGAAGGTCCTTCAAAAAGTGTTTTGTGAGCTGTGCTGAGCGCACACATACGCAAAGATGGGAGGCTTTTTAGAATGCTTGCCTGTAACAACCTTCAATTTTCAGCCTGTTCTAATGCTGCTCTCGTAGACGTCCAAAAGTTCTTGCTAGGGGTAAATGCAAAGAAACACGTCCTTAATTCAGAATTCCAAGAAAGTTAAGGAGACTTTCTCAACCATCAAGTTTTCATCAAGTAAGCATAGTGGCTCGCACTAAATATGCAGCATTAAGTTTAAAATATGTGTGAACTGAAAAGAATCGCATTTAATATTATAGGCTCGTAACTACTGATACTGTGAGAAATTTTCCTTTAGCCTAAAAAATTATTTCTCTTGCTGTGTCAAGGTTCTGGTGGAAAATATTGCAGAGCTATGTGTGATTCTCTGGGGAGCTGGAAAATTGTCCAGCTGTTTTATATTGCTTTTTCAGTCAGCTATTACCAAAGATTTGAGTCTACAGTTAACCAGTTTCCTATAAATTACAAAAACGATTTAGCAGTTAAATGTAACAAACATCTGTCAGAAGGTCAGTTAAGTGATAAAACTGCTTTAATGTTATATAAAATATAATAGGACATTATGATATCATATGATATACAGTGTCTATGCTATAAAGAGCAAAGCAGGATTATTTGCTATGGAATACTTCTTTAGGGTCTTACGGTGAACATCAAAAACATGAGGCATCACAGCAGTGTCATCTGGTGACCAGGGCAGCGGGGTACAGGAAGATCATTAGATCATGGTGGCAGAACTTGTAGAAGCAGTCCAAACCACTTGTACAGATGCAAAGAGAGTGGGATGACAAAGCTGAAAGGGATAGAGCTTTCCAGGAGCAAAGGAGGTATTCAGCATAGCACAAATTCGAGCAACTTCAGGCCCAGGTACGGCTAAATGGCAGAGAGCGGCATGAGGGGCAACGCAGAGGCCAGCTGTATGACCAGTCATCTCAGGAGGAGCAAGTTGAGGAGTAGTGGAGAGACCAGTGAGACTATGAGTTTCATGATGATCTACCCAGGGGACATGGCAGCATCTGCAGGGAATAAGCATTCCCTCTAAAAAGTGGCAAGGCCAGAACCATTGCAAATGGCCTCCTCCAGCTGTTCTCTAGAATTCCCTCTGAAGTCCTTCAAGTCTTTTTAAGCATGTGCATCATCTTCTGGGCATTAGGGGCCTAAAGACAACTCTATATCACCCCAAAGTTCTAATCAAACTTTAAAGAACGTGACAGGAGCAGACCAGGACCAGTGGCTGCCCTAGCACTTATTTGCCTATTAAGAGGCTTCAGGAAGGTCCTCTCCATTTGAGCTGCTTAATGGAAGTGGTGAGGGGCCTGCTGGGACTGCACAAACTCTAATGTAGACAACCTAGTACCTACTGGACCTACAAAGTAAAGATGAAAATGACAAGCTACAAAGGGCTGAAAAGAAATTGAAAACCCTCTCAAACAGTGACAGCTGTGGGTTAATGGACCATATAAATGTCAAGAAGGTTGGAAAGGTCACCCAAAAACTCTACATGCCAAAGTTGGGTAGGAAGTATTAAACTTTACATGTCAATTTATTCAAAGAGTTCCATTTCCATAAAGACAATGTGGAGGTGAGTGAGTGGACAGGAAAAGCCCTGATCAATCTGAACATTTGGTAGGCTTGACTAATTCGCCAGATGCCCAGAAAGAGAACATAATTGGATTAATCGACCCTGTTCCAAGAGAAACCTGGCTACACAAACATGATCTAGGGCAAAAATTACCTGGAGGAAGTAGTCTTCTCACAATACTGGGGTTTCTTCATGACTCCATTTGTCATGTTCAAGATCACAGTGATGCTACACCTGCATGGAGCTCCAGCCCCGTTCAGTGGCTGATGGACCATGAGCTGAGGGAGGTCCCACACTTTGCTCTGGTATATTTAGATGACATAGTCATCTGAAGCAACTCTTGGGAGGAACAAGTGGTACATGTCAGGTTCTCCGGCTCATCAAAACAACAGGTCTCACCACCAGTCCTGGCAGATGTGGGTTTGACTACCAGGAGGTGCAACAGCTGGGATTTAGGATTGGGCATGACACATTAATGACAACATTGTCATTAGCATGTATTATCAACATACAGTACGAACATACCTATGTCGACTCGTCTATCTGACCATCCCATTCTTGAGAACATGATCGCACAGGACCCACACCACCCTGATATTTGAACAAACACCCACTCAAAGATGAACTGATTAGATTTTAGTGGTCAAAGGTCAAGGTCACTGTGGCCTCATGTCCATCCCATTCTCGTAAATGCAATATCTCAGCAATATCTCACAAAACATGTTTTTGGCCATAACTCAAGAATTCATATGCTCAATAAACTTCACACAAATGCCCAACAGGAAATAATGATGAAGCAATGACATTTTATATCCAAAAGGGTCAACTTCACTGTGACATCAATCTTCTGCAAAAACACTTTTCTGGCTGTTATTCAATGCCAAAACTCAGAAACAGAAGGGGAGATTGTGACCATATTTCACATTTGGTTGGATACTGTATTGATGACACAAATTTTGGGTGCCCACCTTAGAAGTGAATGCACTGATTGTTTAGATTTTCTGTGCTGCCAGCTTGAAGATGTGTCTGAAGCATCCATGTTTTAGAATTTGTAGCTTCTTTGCAGCAACAATATTATTCACTGGAATTATGCACAATATCTTTCATTTCACCATTTCCAGTATAGTTAATACCTTGTATTAACGTCCTTGTAAGTCTTCACTACATATGGGTCTAGACAGGCATGAATGTAATATGCAACTTGACCTGTGCAAGGCATTTATTCTAATTCAGTCACATCTTGTTTCCCTATTCAGAAGGAACAGTAATACAATTTGTTAACAAATCAGCCTTATTTTATTTAGTGGATATGAATTGGTATCCATGTCAGTCTTGTCTGAGTTTACCTTCCCCCTCTCATGCACCCTCCTCCTCTCATATTCTCACAAATTTAACCTCAAAACAGAAAGTTTTACTGATTACGCCAAATCACTGAAAGTTGTTATCGTGCAGGCCTCCCGGTGAGAGCAGCTGCTCGGCTGTCGCATTAATCCATGTTGCTTATGCAAATGTACACCCTTTTGAAAGGTTCTCCAGAAATATGATGTTATTTAGGCTGCCAATCATTGTTTATATAATTACGCCATTACATGTTCTTGTGGAGTTTTGATGAATGACACCTAGATCAACAGCAGAATGTAAGACTGACAGCGTGATACATTTTTTTGTACATGAAAAAAAGTTTTATGGCTTCCTAGAAAATCTTACAAAGATGTGTAATCAATAAAGTTGGATGAAGATTTTTATGGATAATGACACTAATGCATTTGTTCCATCAAGAAGAGATGGATTGTCTGCTGTTTAAACCAGATTATTGGTTGAGACAGCGAGCTGTGCAGACAGGTTCACGGACCGGTTATAATGTAATCACTGTTTATGTCAAATGTGTCCATATCTTTCTTATATTACTGTGATTAATGTGAGGCCAGTTGGATGGAATGCTTCTATGTTTTAGGGAAGTCTTATGTTAACATGGCTAAGGTTTTTCATTGATAAATGAGCAGACAATACAGCTCAGAGTAGAGGAATTAACATGAGGAAACAGGCGGTTCAGCATGCAGGTTCAATTGCTTTATTGGTGAGACAGGGGAAGCAGTCAACAGCTGATTGTGAGTTTAATTAAGTGCACTTGTCAAGGACACAGGCCTCAGCCCTGCTGAGTATCGTCCACTTCCTGAAAATCCCTTCATAACCCTGTAGCACCCTGAAAGATAATTCCATGTCTTCGAGCTCCAAAGCGAGTCATCTTTGAACTAACTCAGGTTTCAATTAGCTTTTACTCCTCCCCCATATCCTAGCACCTTTATGATTTGTAAAATCAGTTAAGGAAGAAGCCTGCAGGACTGCCAGGTCAGAAGAGCCTCTGGATTATAGACGCTTTAAGGCATTGAGTGTATGTGTGTGAGTGCTGTGTGCTGTGTGTATCTTACACTTGGACACAGTGGAGGGGTGTCTTTGTTGCAGTCTGACTCAGTATTGGTCGCTGTTCATGTTTGATGTTTTAAAATAATTTCAGATTCCGGTGTTACATGGTGTAAAGTCTGACTACAGGGTGCTACACAACTCATGTCAGTGGGTAGCAGCCTACCCTCAGAGCAATTTTGTACTGAAATTCTTTTCTCATGTCAATACATTCACAAATCAACTGATTGATCTTCAAGTCAAACAACAATCAATATTAGACTGTAAAATTAAGGGTTTGTACAGGAGCAGATTCAGGGTGGGTCTGAGTAATCCCACAAAGAAGTGTGATAATAATAACAATAATAATAATAATATAATCCCAATGAACCATTTGACAGAGAGGATGCATTCAAAAAATTATAAATGTTTTATGGCATAAATGAAAAGTTGTCTATATTACCATTTAAATAACCTAAATCAAATCGAGTTTTCATGATGATGATTGATCACATTGACTTTGTGGCTTCATGGAAACAAGTTTTAGTTTTACTGCTCAATAAAATAAAATACAGTGCATGTTTCTCTTCCAGTTCTTGAGTCTACTGTGTGATAGTTGATTTTAAAAACTATGATTAATGGCTGTAACAATGTCCATCAATCTTTTGTGCAAAATTTTTGTGGGATGGAATCATTCTTGCAGGTTTTTTAACATTCACAAAGGTTGTTACAATGCAGCTTGATACCATCTTTCTTTCTACTAAATATGAACATAGAAATTAAATTAATAATTACCTTTAGCTAAATGTATTTCATCCCAGTTCATCACAACTAAAAAATTATTAAACATAATTTAAGCTGTGCCAAGCTACAGTATTTTTGACACAAAATTACGAAGACTTACTGTAATAACATAGGACATTTAAAGACACCGTAGCTTTATTATTTCATAGCCCTCTTATCGACCAGCTTGACCCAGAATCCACTCATCTTGTCCTGAGAACGGGAGTTTCACCACTGCTGTATGTTTCTGTTTCCTGCTGTGTTCACTGGATGTGATCTTTGCCTAGAGGCTGACATAGGTGCAGGGCCTACCTCATGTTAATGCCGTGTAGATTCATCATGTGTGTTTGTCAGGCTTTTACACAGGCTCCAAGGCTGCTGGAGCCATCCATTTTTTAAGACGCTTCTTGTCGCCTTGATAAATGAGTCGCTGACTGTTTGGTTGTCTGAGTCTTTGACTGTCATGCACTATATATCCACGACTCCATCCAGTCTCGCGTACAGACCCTCCAGGTCACTGCTTGTCTTGGTTGCATCAAAGCGTTTATTTTCAGCAGGCTCCATGCTCAGCCCATGTGTTCAACCTCATGGTGGTCCTCCATCAGGATGGGGTTAACCCCGCTATGTGAAGTGTTTGCACAGCATTTTAAAATCAACAGGACAACAAAAAAAGGAAATGCAGCTCTCGTAAGGTGAAACTGACTCAGACAAATGCTCTGAACATACAACACATTTATTCATGACCACATGTAGTTATATTCCTTTCTCACTGAAGAGAGAGAGAGCAAATGAGATACAAATTACTTGATTACTTGAACCAGAATTGAATTTACAGCTGCATTGATCATTTGGATAATCAATTAATTGCCAACTATTAAATTAAATTACTGTTAAATTAATTGCAAACTGTTTTGATAATTATTAGGTTTGAGTTAAAAAAAAGTCGAAATCTGGTTCCAGTTTCTTAAATCTATATAAATATATTTTACTAAATATAAATAAAGTCCTCTGTGACAGCACAATGAATATCTTTGGGTTGTAGACAAAACATGACATTTGAGAGCATCATCTTGGGCTTTGTGAAGCAATGATCCACATTTTCACCATTTCCTGACTGTTTATAGTCCAAATTATTAACCAGTTCATTGAGAAAATAATTAATAGATTAATCGCCAATGAAAATAATCATTAGTTGCAGCCCTAATTGAATTCTAACCAACATTTCAGGTTAGCTCTCTTGCAGTTTTACAAAAAGTGAAATGGCCTAGAATAGAGCTGTAAATAATGATTAATGTGACACTTATTTTCTTGATTAATTCTTTTATTTCTAAAATGTAACATTAAAAAAAGTGCATTATAATTTTCAAGAGCCAAAGGTGGCATCCTTTAATTCATCCTATATTTTTATCTGACACCATATTGTATCTAAACATCTGAACACAAAATTCAAAGATATTCCGTTTAAGAACATATGACACAGAAAAGGAGCAAATATGAGAAGATGGGACCAGTAAATGTTAATTAATTATCAAAATACTTAATTATCTTTCCACTAACCACTTAATCATTTAACCTCTAGGTTAGATAATCACCTCAACTGTTGTTCTGATTTGTTTTTTGTTTCATGGTAGAGAAGTATCTATGTTCACAGATGTTAGTATCTTTTGGTGAGTATAAGATGCAGTGTGTGCCAGAGTAAGTGTGTTGGGCTCATGCACTGTCAGGATGGCCTGCTTGGAGGTGCATTGGATTAACAGCCTTTACGCACTGCAGCTAATGGAGTGGGAGATCATTGGTCAGTAAATGTGACTTACTCCAATCAAGTGCAGGGCTTACTAAGCCTGACTGCTGCATCCTCCAGAGCCATAAAAGCTGTTGTTTTATTCCCCTCTCATCACCCAGTGACCTGCCTACGCCGCCTGGTGTCAGTATTGGGCGCGGAGATTTACAGCAGAGGTCAGAGGATGGATAGATGGATGTACAGTAGACATGTAGGGGGGTGGGGAATGAATGGGATGGAGGAGAATGTTGGGATTGTGGGGAGAACCAACTCAGTTACCACTAGTTGCATGGATGCGTGGCTATAAATTATTGACGGCTTTCAACAGTGAACTCATGATGGCATGTCGGCCTTTTATCACCACTGGAAGGCAAGAGTCAAAACAGAGCAGTTGCACTCAGAGCAGAAGGAGGTGATGCCGGGCCTGTTTTCATGTTTCATTTTCAAGTAAGAGCAGGAATGCGCGCAGGCTGAGCGGCGTCTCCTCAGCGTGTGAATGCGTATGCTCTCAGTGTGCTCAGTCTCTTTTATTAAGCACTTCAAATTAGGCAGCCCTCGATAGTGGTATCATTTACAAATTTAAGGCTGATTCACAGGCACAGCATGAAGCCCCTCCTGAAGAATGAAAACTGGAGCACTCATTTGATACAGAGATTGACTGCTGAACAACCAAAATAATTGTTACCTCTATGGCAGGCTCTGTTATCATGAATAATAGTCAGAGTACTTGACGTGCTTAGTTTGCACTGTTATATTTTCCAGAATTTCAGTGGCCGCTGGCCGATATGAATAAAATTGTTTTCCTTGTTGCAGTGAATGTCAGTAAGCATGGTGGAAAATATGGGTTTGTTGTGTACTTTTAACCAAGCATAAAGATTACTGGGCCTCTTATGTAAGAGCCTCTCAACAACTTGTATTCCTGAGAAATCTATATTGAAATCAGTCAGGTGAACAGAAGATTCAGGCAGATTACTGAGAGAGAGGTTTGTGTGGACACCAGCAGTGATGTGACTGTTAAAAATCTTTAGAGGAAACGTTACAATTTTGCAATCCATGCCAATCGTCGATTAATGTCCTTAACCCTTCTCCTTCTTTTCAGAAACAGTTCAGTAGTGTAGTTGGTTATTTTAGTTATTGAGACGGTGAGTAATTAGGAAGAAAACTTTAAGCATTCATTCTAGATTGCATTAATATTCATTTGAACACTATTTATCATCTGCCTTCTCTTTCAAGACTTGATCACAGTGCTGAGGACTTCTTCCAACTTTAAGTTTTGCCCTCAAATTGAACTCCAGCAAGAAAATCCGTGCACTCCACGCATGCACATCTCCAGGCAACGTATATGTGTCTCAAGCTTCCACAAAAGTTTCAATCCTCTACCACCACTGTCACACTTGAAGACAACATGAATTTCTCCAACTCCGGCACTCGGGTCTTTCAAAGCTTCGATACATATTTTAATACAATCACGGGCAAGGCGCCACAGATAAATCCGTTTGTATAAGTCTGATAAAGTATCTGCCCCAGCTGTCAACCTATTTCCATGACAGTTGTGTAGTACCCAGGGCAAGCATTATATCATTCCAATCAATCAAATCTGACATGCTTTCACTCGAAATGAAGTCAAGTCCTTGAATGGCTTAAGTAATGTCATGGAAAACATGCACTGGTTTGGAAGTTGCCAGCGTGTTTAGCCTCTGAAGTAAAGTCCTGCTTTTAGGAAACATTACGCTGTTTGTGTACTGTTTCAGATTATTTTTCAAACTATATTGTGAGTTCATTTTAAAGATGCAGAAAAGTAAATCTTATACAACAGCATGTTTAGTTGAGATGCACCCTTATCTTTAGCTTTTACATAAGACTGTCATTACACTGTTATAACCATGTCATGAAACCTGCCAGGAACATGAAGTCTTTATTGCTGTTTATGACTGTTACCATTAAGTGTCATTTGGTCAGTTATGTCACTATTAATGCAAAGTTGACATTATTTGAGATGTCTGTGTTATGACATTTATCAAGCCTTTGTTTTGACAACTTGACAGTAACTAAGACAAAAGTGCCTTTGTAATGACAGCTTGATATTATCAAACTTAAAGAAACTGTTAAGCATTATGTTTTAACATTAAATTATGCCATCACATGTGGTTAGTTTTGACAGTGGCCGTTATGACACCATTATAAGTGTGTCATGAATATTCTCCTTGACTTCATGTAAAGTGGTACAATCTGGACTTGTCATAAAGATCTTATTAGGTTTCATTACACGGTCAAATGCTTTTGTAACGTGTCATGAATAATTTCCTGGACATCAAGTAATGAGGTACCATTTGGACGAGATGTCATTAAATGCTATAAGGCCAGTTTAATGACAGAGCACAGCACCAATGTAATTTGACCGTGTAATAAAACTTAATGACATCCTTATGACAGGTCCAAAATGTACCACTTTATTTGGTGACAGAAACACTGACAGATTATTTTATTATTATTTATCTGATTTTTTTAAATCCTGGTTAATGTCAAGTTGTCCTAACAAAGACATTATTGGCTTGATTAATGCCAAGCTGCCATAACAAAGACACCTCAGAAAATGTCAAACAGTCCTAAAAATTCATAAAGACTCCTTCATGTTCATGACATGGTTATGACAGTGTATTGAGTCTTATGCATACCCCTTCAAATAAAGTATTAGCATTATTATCCTCACTAACTGAGAGGAAACATTGTGTATTGTCGACATTGTTCACAGTTCAATTACATCACCCATTCATATAAGAATGTGATGAAATGCTTGTTTTCACAGCAGCCATGAACAATGTACGCACTGTCTTGAGAGGTGGAGAGAGGTCCCATTTGGAGACTCGTAAGACATTATCTATTGAAATGCTGGATTAGTTCAGGTGTTCCTGCATCTTCCTTTATTGTGATCCATACTATCAAAGATGTGGTACACCTGCGTTAATGCCGTCTGTCTTCTCAGGGTTAATGAAGAAATTATTCATAAAGCCATCGGTGAGTTCTAGCAGCACTATATAAGTCAACAGATAGCTCATGTTAAATCGGGGGAGCTGCTGTTCCCGTTGACCTCCCGAGACAGGGATTGATTGGCTGGTATTGTCACCAGACCTATACTCATCGCAGATTAAACCTTGAGGTGCACGCGGGTAATTACCCAGGATCCTTAGTCATCAAGCTATGTAAATCTCTCGCCAGCTCATTAGCGGGGGTTTATTTGAAGAACACTTTTTCTCCCCATCTTCTTTTTCCCCAGCTTCTCTGCCAAATTTTTCACTTCAGTGCGAAGCTTTGCTGAGCTGTTTATTTCCCATGTGTTTGACAGGAAAGTAAGAATAGCAGAGATGATGCAATGGGCATAAAACGCCCAACACGTTTAAAGACCAGCACACAATGTACAGCAGAGAGGAAGGTGTGAAATGAACATTAATAATACAAATTAATGTATTTGCATCTTTATATGGTACTGGGGTAACAAGAGATATAGTAAAAATAAAATGGTCACCTGATCGCACTTTTGTCAATAATTGAGAAATATCTTATTTCACTTTGCTCATGTGTCTGTATCATCTGCAGCACAACTGTCTTGTCAATATTATCAACCTCAGATAATTAGTCGCCATTCTGTGTAACGAAAGCTGCAGGCCTGGTGGAAATGACTTTATTGATGAGCACAGCAACACTATTGACTTTTCCAGTAAAGCGGAATTAAAAAGGAGCATTTCTGTAGTCGCCATGAGATCCAGCCTGTGTCAGCTTACATTCAGTTTTAATATTTCAGTGCAATTAAACATCAAATTAAAAGAGACAACCTTTTAAACCCTAAACTCATTCAGCTATATATAATCAAACACCTTTGCAGTTACTGAGATAGAAAACAGAAGACATAAAACAGCATGAGCCTATGTTTTTTTAAAATAATATATTCATTGTCATTTTTTAATTGACAGCTGTTCAGGTGAGAACTAGATTTACTGTGATGCTTTGGGGAATGCAAGGAAATCTGTTTAGATTATAGAACGCAAACAGAGGCGAGAGAAGCACCATTTGAAAACTGAAGAAATTAGTGAGTTTGATCAAAGTGGGGTGTGGAAAAGGGTTTCAGAACGCTCAGTATTTGCAAAGATAGCCACCACTTTAACAAGGGAGCAGAGATTAAATCAACCTTAAACTCCCGCTTATAAACTAACTATGTAGTCTCATATGTGCATATGATGAATGTGGAAAAAAACAGGCATTTTTCATTCCAGTTATCGTTATTTCAATATATATTTTCAGAGGTGAGACGAATGACATTTCAAACACCATTAATTCACCTTTAAAATATTTTAGATGAATCCTATGTGCCCTCATGCCTTCTCCAAATATTTTACATGTCCTCGGCACCGTGCACAAGTAGCACACTCACAGGCACGCCTTGGCCGGCCGTCTTGAAATTCGGATGGACGGACGTCATGAATGTTGAATAAAGTTTCCCACCTGTCTGGCTCGGAGCTGTGGCGTTTAATGTCAGGGCAGCGAGTGCTAGTGGACAGACGAACCCCTGAGAGTTATGAAAGAGGCAGCCGGAGCAGCAGCTCATTTCACATGCAGCGCCTGCCGAGGGGAAGCTAACGCCCCATATGCACACCAAGCCAGAGTCATTATGGAAATACATTTTGTCTGTGCTGGCTGCATTTTTATGTAGCAAGACAAAAAATTTACATTTTATATTCTCTCTATTCTCTCTGTTTAAAGGCCTCCAGAGGTGATCTTTGTGCTGTGTGTGTGTGTGTGTGTGTGTGTGTACGTGCATGTTGCCTTTATATCATCCCCCCTGGCATGTTGTGACTGCATGTGTAAATACATGGCAGCTGTGTGTTTTGTTTAACTGAGTGTTTGTGTTAATGCTGGTTATGTGCTTGTGCATGTGTGAGTTTATGAATGAAGGAGTAATGGAGGGCCTGCACTTGAATATAGCAGTGTATGTGAATTTGCAGATGTGTGTGTGTGTCCAGACTTGCCTGGGTGTTTGTGCGTGTACTGGTGTGTGCGCTCTTTTTGCTGGGGTGGCAGATTAAAAATGCCATGGAGATATTTCTTCTGTTCTCTGTGATCTAATCTTCTTTTCTTCTATAAGTTGCTTATCATTATTTGGGAAAAGTCAGCTTTATGATTACCTTTTTAAAAAAAGTTGCATTTCCTTAATCAGTCACTTTTTTTTTTAATGCATCATGATTATTCCCTTCAACAAAAGTCTTGCTGATATATTAGTCAGCTGGTATATCTGTCCAACATTGGCTTGATATGAGCCTATCACAGATATATCAGTATTAGTGTATATGTTTACTGATGCTTACGGTGATTTATATTTAGCACAATGGGAAAATTTATGAGGACAAGAGGACAAGAGGCTCCCTGGTGGTTGTAAATGCTGTGAAGTTATGCTTCTTCTTTTACAACCCTCCCCTAATTGACTGACAGTATTAAAATACATATTTTTATGCGATGTTCCTTTCTACAATTTGTTGGGATATGTACGCATATGTTAAACTATTTAAATAAAATACATAATATTCTTTAATAAAGTAATTTGTTCAAGAAAACAGCCTCCTGAGTACTTTTGCATAGGCATATCAGTGCTAAATCGGTGCACAATCCACAAAGAAAATGTCTCTTTTTATTTCAGCTCAGAAATTCACATATTGACCACCACATCAGTCATCTGAAGTTGGTTCCTAACTTCAACTGAAGGATATTTTCATATACTTTTTCTTTTTTTAAACTAACTTTTAATGTAGAGTGATTTAATGTAACTACTGATTTAATGTAAGCTTCTGGTATAAACCACACCCACCTCTGGTCTTCTGTCTGAACACAGATGCAGAGAGAGATAATTTTGCTGGTTGAACAGATACCGATCCAAAGCTCAATGTGCCCTTTACTTTTTACTCTACCAAATATTACTTCTAGTATACTTCCTGTGTTGTGGTAGAACAGAATCAGTGCTGCACCGTGGCCCAGTGCAGTGCTGTCCCCTGCCTGCTGACCCAACCACATCAGAACACCCCAACCCGCGCACTCTGAGTGATTTGTGAGGCACGGCTGTCCTTCAACAATTGGTTGCGTGTGCGGCTGGAAGCATTTATTTCCCCCAGCCTATCAAGCCACTACTGGCCTCAGCCTGCTGTAATTGTGCTGACCAAAGGACATGTTGCTGAAAAAATGCACCGGCTGCAAGGGGAGAGAAAAAAAAAAAGACCTGAAGTCAAATATCTTTATTTCTTTCTGAATGGTCAGGCTGTAGGAACAACAGCTCTACAGAAACCATTATGAGACTGTACGGCAAAAAAGAGGAAAGATTCTGCTTCTTCTGCATGACGCTCAAAATGCAAGCCTTATAATAATTAAAAGGTGCACTAACTACATTTTTACTGGTCTTTAGCACAAAATGGCCATAAAATAATTCCAGTGAATAAGTGAATTCAGGGCCAGATGCTCATATTTTGGAATTTGCTCTCACTACACTACACTAAAACCAAAAACTGTATTATTATTCCAGTATTTAGCACATCTATCAGTGGCTGAACCTCTTTTCAACCTTAACCTTCTTCTCAGCTAAATCAGGACTGATAAGCTTACACAATCATTTTTTGAGAGTAAAGTTTCTAAAATTCAGACACATGTTTCACTGTCATTTGGGACGCCTGTTTAAGAAGTTCCCAAGTGCAATGGGACTGAGCTGAGGGAGCTGCTTTTTCATATTGACTGATAATGAAGGCTCCTGTGGTAGACGGTAAGGAGCTGTCAGCTTTGTTTTGTCAGGATTTTTCAGGTTCGTCACTGAAGTGTTGCCTCTTTGAATGGACAGATAGTAAGATTGGACTTGTATATTTTGAGCCCATATGTTTCGTTTTTGCATATCAAGGTTTCTTTGACATGTTAGGCCCTTCAGCCTTTCCCATACAAGAAAAAAGTATTTATTTATATTAGGACCGCACAATCATATTGTGATTATGATGATCATTTTTGCATCACAGTTCTCACAAAACACATTTTACCCTTTGTTTGCAGCTTCTGTGATTTGAATATTGCACTTGGCCATATCACAATTTGATAATATTTTGATTAACTGTGCAGGCGTAATTTATCTAATCATTTCGCATATGAATTGTAATAGCTTTGGTGATTTTTCAGTACCGTCATCAGGTTAAATATTCAGTCCTTCCAATACTGTGGTTTAAGACAAATAAAACCCTGCAAAACCAATGACATTCCCATCATCCTCAGCTGTATGTTGTGTTTAGTGCTAATTAGCAAATGTTATGTTAATGTGTTCAGGTAACATTTTAAATACATTATCAGCATGTTGACATTTAGCTCAAAGCACCACTGTGCCTGAGTACAGCCTCACAGAGCCACTAGCATGGCTGTAGACTTTTAGCTTTGCTTTTTGTTTTGTTTATTTTAACAGGCAGCATCTCATATACAGCAAACACATACAGCGTGTGCGGAGCAGATGTAGTCCGTGTTATTTCACTAAACCCTGCGATCATATGGTGCTAATGACTTTGTAGGCATCTGCTTCAAAAGTCAACTGATGATTTAAGGGGAGACAAACCACACTCCACTTTAACAGCGAGAATTTGGTACAGCCGACCAAGTGACTAAATATCCTCTGCAAAATATTTTTTCACTTTTAAGTGGCTCTGCATCTAAGTGCACTGCCATCCTCAAACACTGCAGGGGGGAACTACAACAAAAATAGGATGTTCTTTTATGTTTGCAGTGCCACACTTAGGCTAATAATTTTATCTGTGTTGTTTAGTTAGCCTTTGTGCTTCTGTTGACTGCAGCCTGCTCATGTGTTGTTGTTGTTTGCTAACCACCTGGGCAGTAAACTTTTAACTTTTACAGCCAAAGGTTAAATAAAGACAACAAACCATGAAACAAATGTCAAATGTAAATATCAAAATCCATATAAAAAAGCTTGTGGGGAAAAAAAAAAAAACATCCACTGATACTTTCTGGGCAGGAAAACAGTGACAAAACAATGAGCTGGCGCTGAGTGCTGCCTGGGTGTTAGCACGGGAGATCATGCTAATGAAAATTATAGAGGGGTCACGATGTGGAGCAGTACCCCTTTCTACACACATCTTTGTGACTATAATCCCGGCACAAATCAAATCCCAGCGCCATATTGAACCTGGATAATTGCAGACAGAGGTCTGATAAGCCCTTGTAATGGAACTCTGTCAATCACTTCATGCCATATACCCTCTCTCTCCTGGGTGTTTGCTCAAATTGAATGAAGAAATCCAGGAGCCACTGACATTTAGGTCCACTGCACCGCTGATTGTGGGAAGAATGTTCTGGTTTAATTTCATTAACTGAGAGAAAGTAAAAAGCAAATTTGCCGTATGAAAAGCAATTATGGCGCTGCTGACTGGAGCTTTTATTCTCGGCAAAGGTCCTCCTCTCATTGTCTGACTGAGTGCAGGAGAGTTCGCACGATTTACTGCACGGGCTGTTTATTCATGCAAGCACAACACTGGCCCCATGCTGGGAAATTATTTGGCCTCAAGGTCACTATTATCTTAACTGAAGGATATCATAACTATGCTGCTCATCAATTGTTATTGATTTAGTTGACGTTGTTTAGGTGATGTGTTGCCTCCTGCGCTCATATGACGATTACATGCAGAATGACAATTCACAAAAGCAAAGATATTTGTGTTCCAGTGGCCACAGTTTCATCAGACACCGGATTGCAGAGGCAGAGACCTGCCTTTGTCAAAGTCACATTTATACTTCATTACAAATAGGATGGCAATAAAAGAAGACATTATGTTAAAAAAAGATGCGGTGGATTCAGTGGAGTTACACATTTTATAAAAGCCATACATGGAATACACTGTAGTTATTTCAAATAAAAAAGAATAATACCCATATTTATAAGAAAGTAAGTGCATTACCTTGAATACCTAGTTAAATAGGCATTACATAGGCATTTTCCTGAAAACTGTCAGCCTCTCTGGTCAGCCTCACACAAACCGCAACATATACAAACAACAAATTTTGTGTCCTCAATATGGTCTGAATGAGAGAAAAAACAAAAGGAATCATATGGAAAGTTTTGCAAAATGCCTAAACATGTTCAAGTTTTTTCTAAACCTCGCCCTGATACCATGTTTTTGCTTCCTCAAATAATTTTATAATTTAAATCAGCATCACTATATTAGTTTATTTGTATAAAAGGCAATAAAAATTGGCACTAATCCATAGAAATGCTGGAACTGATTAACATAATTTTAAAACAAACTTATTTAAATATCACTTTAAATGGCTCTTTAATATTACTTTGAGAATATTCATGATTGCCACATTGGCACGAATCAACATAAATGTTGGCAATAATGAACATAAACTTAAACATATTAGCTTTTTAGTAAAACTTTGTGGCCTCACAGATTTCAGTACTTTTCAATACCACCCCCCCTTTATGAGATTAGACAGTTGAAGAGTTTCTGTTGCAATTTGCATAATGATCAAGTCATAGAATACCTGTAGTTTATTATATGTGCCTCATCAGAGTTAAAGAGGGAAATACAGTTTATGATGACTCTCAGTTTAATACAACAACATTGAAGGGATGCTGGAAATTAGTTTTTATTACAAACTGAGAAATCATACTAAGAAAGACAGAATAAAGCATAGATTTGGGTTTTTACTGATAATACACTGATATGATACTACTATGCTACAAATACTACCAGAGCAGTGAAAAAGCGTTCTCACCATCATTTTCCGTAGCTGCTTCTTTATTGGAACCTGCAGCTGATCATCATTTGCAACCACAGCAGCCTTACTAATCACACTGACTTTATAGACTGGATTGTCATCTATTTCCACAAGCCATTAAATAATTGAATATCTGACGTATGAATGCATGGAGATGATTAAAGATGACTAAAGAAAGCTGACTGGGAAGAAAGAAAATGTGAGCTACGAGTGGAAGTAGACATAGCTGATAATGAGTTTCCTCATATTTTTAAAATGACTGAGAATATGTTCATATCATGGAAATGGAAAGTGGAAAATCTTTGAAAGTGTCATACTTTATGCGACACAACAGCACTCTGAGCAGGGAATAGATGGCCAGTATTCCCAAATGAGAATAAATTACTGTACAAAGCGTCTAGAAACAAAACAAGATGATGTATAAATAGCATCCAGTGATACACCTGTTCATTTTTACTGATTGCCTGATTTTATAGAAGTGAAAATGCACAACAATGAAAATGTGACACCTGAACACTCGCACGTTATGAATGCCCCACTTGAAGACAGCTAATATCTGACGGAAGCCAGAGACAAAGGCAGAAACCAGGTAGACAACAGTAAGCATTTAATAATTAGGTTTCTTGAAAAGATGCTATTAAATTACACACCTCCTTATGGTAAATTGATTTAGATGCAGTGGACAGGAATACATTTCTGTTGGGTGCTGCTAAAACCAACTCTGAACAAAGGTGTGCAACACAGAATGAATTGAATCTGAATTCAAGTTAGACTTTCTCAGTATCACAAAAAAAATTTGTGTCCTGAAAACTGAAGTTTTAAAAGATGTAATTTTATTTGTGGTAGTAATGACAGTGTGTACCCCTAGGGTTACTTTGAAGTACTTTTAATTGTTAATTTGCAAAATATCAGTCATACATGATTACTACACTAATTATACTACAATAAGTTGAAGAAAAATGTAAATATATGATTGATTAAACCACATTTTGTATTCAATATCCCTATTTTCAATGCAATTATTAAAACTACTGAAAACTGTCAACTACTGTAAAACCTTGCAGAAAATGAAAGCAACAGGCAGACGTTTAGCTCAGTGGGTAGAGCGTCCGACCCATGTATGGAGACTGTTAGTCCTCTGCAGTGGCCGCTGGTTCGACTCCCACCTTCGGCACTTTGCTGCGTGGCATCCCCTCTCTCTCTGCCCCGTTTCATATCTACTCTCTGGCTGTCCTATCTAATAAAGGCAAAAATGCGAAAAAAAATAACTAAAAAAAAAAAAAAAGAAAATGAAAAGCAAAATGTCAAGTGAAAACGGAGCCAACAAAATACTGTCAGTATCTGAAGGAAAATGTTTTAATGGGATTTAGCTCACTGAGCTAACACTGATGTACCTCATTATATAGGCTTTTTTTTTTTTTCAACCAAAAATGCACTTCGGCCTATTTCAAAGTGGCATATTGAAAAAAGTTTGAGAACCAGTGGAACAGATGACAGAACTTCTCCCAGACCAAATAATAACCTAACAGCCTGATAATTAAGCAATATCACACAAGAGGGAGTGCTGTTGGACTGAATATCATTGCGGCTATGATCTGGTTGTAGGCATGAGGCCGCAGGCCAAGTGTGATATTGTTTTTATACCACAGTTAAACTAGCGTCATTTATTAGTTAACAGTAATAAGTGACAAGAGATTATGATTTTTTTGTTTACTCTTTTATTTGTCTCAGCCAAAGAACTATTTCGCAGCTAGACTGGGACTGGGCTGTTTCCAAGCAACACATAAACATGTTCCTGTGCACTCGTGTTAGCTTGCAAGCTACTTTGCATAGGTCGACATGCTACTGCAGTAGAGGTTCTTCAGTTCTCCGGATGTCCACAAAACTGCTTCCAAGCTGTGCTGAACTCGCTCTTCTTTTTTCTGGTCGGAACTAACTGTTGTATAATCACCTTAAGTTATCAGTGTTATGTTTAATGAGCGTTAAATGATCATTTCAGCCCATTGTTTTAACTGATATCAAATTAATTAATCAGTCATTCGCACCACAGGACATAACACAAGAGTAACACCAGGTTGTGAACTGTTGAAAGGAAAGAGTAACCGTGGTGATGATTGAATGTGTCAGGTGTGTTGCTGTGGTGTTGCAGATCATCTTCTCGTTTACTGAGAGTGAAAACAGGTGTGCATCATCATACCTTGCAAGGAGTGACGGGACGTACCTAAGTGGTTTAAGGAGGGGGAAAATATTCAACAGTGAATTAGATGACATTTAACGGAAGTTTTGCATTCATATAGTAGATAACCTAAGACATTAACAAGAAGTACCTTTGTTTTATAATCACTATTGTTCAGTCTCTAAATGTGCTGGTTAAAGGCACCACTGTCAACAGAGAAAGTGGTATGTTCCAGCTTAAATCAGGCTGAGATGATGGCAGTCGGTGGTTTGCAGTGGCAGCTTGGTGTGGGTCCCATTTGTTTTTGTTGAATTTTCTGTTATTATTTTGTTGAACGTTCTTGGGTGGATGATGATAAGAGCTTCATCAGCATAGGGCAAAATGACACCGATGGATGAGTGGGCAAGAAAATGACCTGAGATGTCACCATGGGGCAGATTGCATCAGTTTTTCCCATTCTTTCACAGGCATATGTGGTGTATGTTTCAAATAAAGGAGCCAGTGTAAAAATAGCACGGAATGGATAGACATTAGCCATAAGGAAGGTTGTGGTTGAGAAACTTGAATTAACTTTTAATCTACAGGAATACCAATAACATCAGACACAAAGTGAGTGCACCACCCAATTATGTTGAGAGCAGCGTGGTCAAAGCTGCCCTCTGGAGGGTTCTTGTAAACAAACAGAAGTTGTGTATGTTCAGTTGAATTTTCTTCCTCATTAAACATTTGTAAAGCAGGTTTTTAAAGCATTAGCCTTCTTCTGTGCTTTTGTTGGTACAGGATGTGGAGGTGCTGTGAAATGGTCCAAAGCACTGCCCGCTTCCATTCATGCCCATGTTAACTGTGCACACAGTGATCTGCAGTGATACTGTCGCCTCTATTCATTTTTTTTATGTGATTCATTAGTGAATCTGGCATGAAAACTAAAGGATAATCTTCAACAAACTATATGAATGATATATTATCATAAATGATCTGACTCTGATAAATGATGAAATATGCATTCACTGCTTTCTCTTTTAATTTTTCTCCCTTTCCCTGAAATTCTCCCGGAGTTTCAGTTGACCGTTTGCTAAGCCCCACCTCCAACAGCAACTGTCCAGTCATAGCTTAACAACTTAGTAATCTTAACTAGAGCTGACAAGCTTTCCATTTCTCTCCATGTTGACGCGGTGTGCAGGAGGCTAAGAGAGTAGCAATACTCAGCGTTTCTTGAGTCTGGACGGTGATGTCTTTTTAGCAGTCTCTCCAAAACATGAAACACAAGAGCACACGTGGTGAATGGATTAAACTCTGTTTTCATCTGGTCTAACATAAGCTGCAAACGTTAGCATGTCTGGCTAACTAAGACTAGCTTACTAGCAGCAGTAACTTAACCTCTGGCCAAACTTGTTAGATACCACTGCATCTGTGAGAAGGAGGACATGGGCTGATGCAGAATCAAAGTGGGTCAACAACGATGCATCTCACTCTGGCTCGCTGTCTCAGGTCTAAGCTGAGTTAGCTTAGCTCCTGTCCCGGCTATCTTCCGCAATCGTGGTCCGGCTCGTCTGGCTGACTGACCTGTCTCCAAGTCCGCTGCACTAACCTAGTCCCTGTGCTTCCTTTTCCACATCAATGAGTGTATTTCTGTCATCATGTAGCTATACCTGCCATATTTCACCATCTGACCAATGTTTGCTGATCATCATACAAGGCAGTGGTACGTAAAAAGCTTTAAAATCATGAGGTTATTGCAAAGATCAGCTCTAGTTATGATTAGAAAACAGCAAAAGAGCAGAATTGCTTGTTTACCGGCACATACAAATGAGCTTCTGGTGTTGTGCTTGCTCCAGAACTGACATAATGCAGTGCTTTGCGGCGCTTCCCCTCCTGTGTGTCCTCAGCGTAACACCATTTGCAGGAGTGTGTACCGTATGTGCACGCATACAACAAAATGGGGACCCACTCATAGAAAAACAGCTCTGTAGTACTATTAGAGGTGTCAAACTCCAGAGGGAACCATTAACAATTTAGAGACAAATTTACAGCGAGAGAACAAATAACATAAAATGTTGTCAGTGTGACTGACAAAGAGATGGCAGGTAGTTGTGACTGAAGTCTTCTGATTTCTTTTTTCCTGCATTTAAATCAGTGCTTTACTGAAACATCAGACCGACACCATGTCACGTCAACCTGCTGTACTCAGAGCTGCTGGACCTCCTCTGTCTGGCCCCCCTCCCCATCCAAAGGTTGGGGTGGTGTCTATAATTTGAATGTCTTTGATGCATCTTATGTTGTCACCTTATTTTCATTCCCCATGAAACTTGTTTCACGACTCCATTTACATTCATAATATGATTTGGTGTATGTATGTGTGTGTCCGCTGACTCTCCCTCCCTGTCTTCAGTTTTCAGTGAGCTCTCGTTGTATACGGCTCTTTTCTTGTCTGAGATTTCAAGGTTGCCCAGCTACAAGCACATCCACTTTTTAGATATGAGAAAATCAAGCATGTTTGAAAACTGTGGGTAGTGTATGGGGCAACTCATGATGAGGTGAAGACATCTCTGAACCGAACTGAGGGCCCGCCTTGATGGGCAAGAGTGCGGATTCTGTGTCGACTTGAGGGTTTTAGTCTCAGATCAAAGGAATTTGTCTGATACATTCAAAATGTTGCAGAAGTCTTGTAATCTGCACCAGCTCTAAGCTGCCATGGGCAGATGACAGCTTGACCTATGACTGATCCATAAAACAGAAAATCTCTTTACCATCATCAGCTGATTTGAGACGTAGGTCTTTAGATCTAAACGTCTCATTAGATTTCTATAGATTGTGTAAGCATGCAGAAAAAAGCAATACATTTACTGAGGAAGAATGCCAAGCTGATTAAACTATGCACCAACTGCTCACCATTGCCAGAAACAGCATTTACTTGAATGTGCAGCATCTTAATTTTAAATAAAGCACTTCTAAAACCATCCCGCCACCCTGTGATACCCCCTGCAACCACTAACCACACATGCACATTCATTCTCTTTGCTACTGAAAGTATTAGCAATTGTAGAGGAACAGGCCGCTGCACTCTAAACAAATCCACAACAAAACGCTGAAGTGAGATGAGAAGTAAAAACTTACAGAAAAAGAGCTGGAAATCAATCATGGCCTTTATATCCACAGCTTCAACACCAAAGTACCCCGCTGCTTGAGTGCCATGGGCTGTTCTCTCCTTTCTTCCTGTGAACATGCCCCCTCCGAGGTGGTAGAATAGTCTGAGTGCATGGTAGAGGTCACTACCTACCCACCTGTATTTCGTTGGGAGTCACAACAATTCCAGCAACTCTCGCTGGTCCGAGAGAACACCGCAGATTAAAACCTGTTGGTCACACAGAGAGCTATGAGCACACGTAGGTGAAAGAGAGAGACCGGGAGCTTCTGAATGGCTCCCTGTGGCTGCACTGTGTCCAGGGAAAATGTGTTGCCCTGAGCGGGCCATGTCTGAACCATCAGGGTGCGAAAATGTTTTTAAACATTACAAAATGTTCTGGTGACTCAGAGGAATCAGTAGCAGACACCTTAAACCAACCTTGGAACAGAATAACTACTTTGTTTATTAGACCTAGTCACTGATAGCCATGTGCATTTAAATTTATTTGACTAGAAATGATTAGTTATTTCTAAAACAATATTTTTTGAAGTTTTTCCAGTTCTACAAAACATTGCATATTAATAAAATGGTCGGACTAAAATGAAAAGGCAAGTAAAAAAAATGTAGTAATTAAAACAAAGATGAATATACAGATGTTCCAGTAATTACAATGCGTAAAAATTCTTTAAAGTCAAGATGAAACAGAAAAAATAATGCTATTTGCTTCCGCATATTGACGTGTTTTATTATTGGTTGAAATTAGTGAAATTAGTTAGTTTATTTTGCTTTCGATAGTGCATTGTGGCAGCACAGTTGTCAGGTTGGCACTGCACTGAGAGAGAGAAAGAGAGGAAAGTAGAAGGTGCACACAATGTTTCTGGAAATTATTAGTAACTTACTCTGACTGCTGCTTTGTCACTTGACCCGCCCGCCTAAACCCATGGTACTTTCTAATAAGTCAATCTGCAGCTGCAGCAACCCGTGGGTTAACCTGCACATTACTACAGCATATAACTATACACTTCTGAATTGTTCAATTCAATATGGATAAGGAACTGGTTTTTAAGAGCTTTATATGAAGTAGGTTAGGCTACAACTCCTCCTAATCTTATTTGCCGTGGAGCAGTGCACAGTGAAGGAACAAGGCGTACAAATTTGCATCTAGGGTTCCCTTTGATATTCAAATTAGCCAACATCGATAATTGGTCAAAAATATTCTTGGCAGTTAACCGATTAACAATTAACCATTAACTTTCCTAGTTGAGACTGGATAGTTCTAGCTTACGTAAGCACCCATCATATTCTTTCTTTTTACAGGAAGAAAAAAATTAATGGATTTTCCATGATTGTGATAAATATACAATCAATGGGGTTTTTTTTGTTTTGTTTTTTTTTTGTATTTTTTGGCATGTATTATTAAACAGGTCCAAAATATGACTAGTAATGTGATGTAAAAGGATTTAAAAGGCATTTTTCATTTCATCTCAACTTTAAGCTTCCCCTGATATAAAAAAACCCCCTTTACTTTAGTAATATATGTTGTCAGCTTCTTAACATATTGATTTATACTTGGTTTGCTCACATTTTTCCATCCTTTAGCTGTTGCTCTTTTAGCTTGTAACAGACACAACTCTATTAGTGCATGATCACTTTTCTGTGTAATAAAATCACTTGGATAAATACCCAGACCATACAACTTGGGCCAACAAGGGATTTTTAGTTTTGCTATCTGGCTAACTATGTCAAGAACCTCCTTCCAAAAACTTTTGACCTATAAGCAGTGAAAGAGTATTTCTTAAGCATTGTGTCTAGATTTTATTCTAAACCAAGATCATAGGTTCATTTAAATTAAAAACCAATAACTGGGGGCTATATTTTTCAGACACATGCATACACAAACTCACATTACTTTTGTGCCTGCATTCCCTTAAATGGAGATTTTGTGTTGTCTGAATTATGGTGGAAAATGTCTGAGCCTGCCTACACTCAGGAGGTCAAACACAGAGGAACACAAAGGTTTCTCATTATACTTCATATATAATTTAAAAATCAACACACTCTGAAGTGTAAGTATAATTATTCATAAACAAATAGTGGTGAAATGCTCACAGCATGTACTGACATCTGCACTGTATTTTACAGTGTATGCTGCTGGGTTGTCACCAAGTAGAAAAACAACCACACACTGTTAAAAATCCATTCATGTTCCAACATTGTGTGTCTGCTTGTACTGTAGTGATCACTCCGAGGGTCAGGTTTAGCTAAAAAAGCATTAAATAGACCTCCATGACCCAAGTCCCTGTATGGTCACAATCGTGAATACATCGTAGTTCACCAAGCTTTCCCTCTCAGCTCTGCTTTTCTCTCCAACAGATTGACAGAGCCACTAGGATCGGCCCTCTGTTCATAAATATGCAAACCACCAGCTTTCAAAGAGGTCCCAGAGCCAAGAGCAGTTACACCAGTGAGATGTCTCAAATATTTAACTATTCGACTTAAAATTAAGGAAACAAAGGCTTGTTGATAAAAATGCTTCGAAGTAGAAATCTGTAATATATTTACTGTACTAAATCAATATGGTACCATGATATGTCATTAGGCACTAAGGAAACATGCTCATTTGAAATACTGGCTTCTCTAACAACAGCACTACAGCCTGTATGTTCTCCTTTGAAAGATCCATTCCGGGCCGTAACAACTGTTTTTGTTTGCCTGTTTCACATTTATTAGAGATCAAATTAATGCTGAATGTTCACCAAATGAGTAAGTGTCTATGAGTAACTGCAGAGTGTGTATTTTTCAGTGGGCTTTTGTTTTCAGGATAACAGGCTTAGTTTTACATTGACAGACAGCTGACAGTTATAAACAGCTGATCAACTTGCAGTGTAGGACTTGTCATCGCTTGTCATTGTCAAAGTATAATGTTGACTTTGTTCTCGTTCAGTGTCCATTGCAACCCAGAAACAAACTGCCTGAGCTTCAAGTCTGGGGGGGAAACAGCTCACTTAAGCCGTAGATCTCAACATTCTACATATTACATTTTTAAAGCAAACATGAAAAGAGAAGCAGTACCAACTTTATCATTTGATAACACCAATTACACTCCACAGAATCTTGTTTTGATTTTTAAATTTTTAACCACAGTGCTGATAACCTGCGGCTACCGCAGAGCAGACTTTTAGCTTCATGTAATAAAACAGCAGCAGAATATTTCACAGGGGTAAATGGGAATCGGGGCCCAGTGAAAGGCCCTTGGGGCCAAACTCTGCCAGGTTGCTGGTCTCAGCACTGGCCTTCCTCGCCAAGCTTGTCTCATTAGGAAGGCAGGGAAATGTCACAGGACGGCTAGTTTGGTAAAAGAGGTTGACCTGACTCACCAGTGGAACCTGCAGCTACAATAAAGTGATGGGGGAGGGCTCTTAATATTGTTTCACACTTTGTTCTAATGTCCGCGTGTGGGGCTTTTCTATTTCTATTATTTCTGCTTGGAGTTGTGCTTTTGGGAATTACACAGGAGAGACCCAACATAAGTCAGTGGTATAAGGAGGAAGTAAGGGCAGATGAAAAAGTCCTTGAGAGGGATTCTAGTAATATTGCATCACTCTCTCTGTGCTCTAATTGTGCTTCGTGAAACACAATGAGGGGAGATGAGAATTCAAAGTGGTCCGTGGCGAATGATGAGAGAATGATAAAACGATGCTCCGTACATTCTGACAGAGGTTGAAATGAGATGCGGTGAGGGCCGGGACAAAGACGAACCTCCAGGGAGATGCAGCAAGAAACTTAAATGAATTCTTATTTTGCAAGGCTGTCTATTGCATCTCTTACATGGCTTGACAGGTGCACCAGTCTCCGTTTTGAGGCAATGGCGTGAATTGTCGCAACCTGACTTGCTAAAAAGGAGGAGGAAAGCAAGCCTTTTGCCACATGAGGAGGTAAAATTACACCTGATAGAGGGTATTGAGTCTTCTAGAACTGTTTATATACTGACATTTGGCAACAGGTCTATTGAGCAATAAGCAGCAGTGGAAAGAGCTTTAATATTTTCATACTGTTGCTGCAGTGTGAGGCAGACAATAACACACAATATTGAACAATAACTAAATGACAAAAGGTCATAATTGCTTATTAAATCTGTTACGAACATCTGTCAATTTCAGCTGAAAGGTTTACAACTTGCCAGATATCCAATAATACAACATGCAGGTATTATTGTGACCCCTTATCATCTTCAGGCTCCTGTATTTTTGTACTTAAATCTCTCAAGGAAAAAGAAAAAGCAAACACCAGATTATTCAACAATTAGACATTAGGGTTGGGTGTCGTTGGATATTCATCAGGGGTAGAAGTAACTAATTACAAATATATGTAACTGAAGTAATTAAGTAGGTTTGTTTTGGGTGCTTGTACTTTTATGAGTAGATTTTAAAGTCTGTACTTTTACTTGCACTTAAGTAGTAATCACAGCCATTTGTTGAATAAGGAAACTTAGACTTAAAATGACAAAAAAAAAAGGAAAAAAAACATGTTTTGTATCTTATAAATTATTAATGATAACTGACTGTTAGCATTTTCAACTATTGGTTGAGGAAAATACACAAAATGTGCAACCCTAATTTGGAGAAGTAACAAATACTCTCAATAGTTTTTGCGACAAATATTTTGTACTTTTACTTAAGTATATTTTTAACAGTAGCGCTTTTACCTGTAATTGAGTAATATTTTAACAATGTAACAGTACTTGTACTTGACTACAGTTTTTTAGTACTCTTTCCACCACTGATATTCATATATTGGATTTTAATGATTCTGGTCACATCCTTATTTCACTTTTTCATTTTTGTCATTTTTCATGCAAAAACACTTAATCGTTCCAGGTTCACAAACAAACCGAGTTTATGCTTTTCCTTTTAATTACTTAAATAATTTTAGTGTGTATCTTTTCAGTTAATTTTTTCAGCATTGTAGTTGAGTGTGGTGTAGTATGGAGCCAGAGGTGCACCAGCAGAATGAATGTAGGTCTTTACACTGTTTAATTACACTTATCTCCCGATTTGATACTATTTTGATGCATGGGTGTTGATTTGAAAACTAAAACTCTATTCTAACTGGATTAAATTGGCATTAAATTATTTTTCTAAACTAACTCTGTGTTTGATCAGTAAAAAAAGAAAATAAATACCAATTGTAATTGTAAAAAGGCATTTGTATTGTTGTGTTTGCCTTTACACTTTTTGGGGTTTGCACCATATGTATGTTCCAGTTGCTGTGTTCAGCTTTGACGCTCCTTTTCCACTAGCTTAACTCTCAACTGACAACTGACCTTTCTTAAAGTGGGTATCACCACAAGGCTTACCAGTCTGACTGAGTGTGACCTACCAACCCAGCCTTCTCAATATTTGCCGCACCAGGTAGAGAGCTTCAATTCTCCAGTAAACCTTAAATGACAAATATCCGGCACAGCTGCTGGTGAAACATTCCTTATAAAGCACATCAGGCATAGTGTGTAAACAAGGAATTACTCAGTAAAGACCTATTCTGTAAGTGCTGGCCAAGGCACTAGAAAGGACACTGAGCAGAATTTTAACAGGTAAACTGGATGTGAACATTGTGTTTGAGACTGTCACTAGTGCAGGGTAGGATATGGAAGGATAGGCTTAAATAGATATAAACCCCTCTATTTTTTTTATTTTTTTTATTTATTTTTTCTTTTTTCATTTTTTATTTATTTTTTTTTTGAGAAATTCAACAAAATAGCTGCTTCTCTTCAAAGAAAAAGTAGCATGAACCAGTGCGTTTTGTTGTGTCATGGTGCCATACTGGCTGATTTTTATTGACTGACCATGGATGAAAACTTTTTCTTTGATACCAGTCTTTTTGATCTTTTTGGTTTGTCCTGAGGTCCTGAAGTGATGCTAAGGGAGAGGACAGCAAGCCAGCTTCAGAGGGCAAAGATCACAGTCAGATAAAAACACTGCTTAAATCCCATTCAGCAAATGGCTGTTGCGCACAACCACCAAAAGACACACAAATCCTCTTAAAGCTAATGTGCAACTTAGAAAAATGGACAGTGCCTCTCCAACAATCAAATGTCACAATGTATAGAGTGCCCTTAAGGCAAGATTGCTAGTGTCTCATTGCAGCGCAAATTGCAAAACATTCCAGGCAACTGATTATTATTGTGATCTCAATGCCACAATTCTGCCAGGTCTGATTGCTGTCATTAGTGTTCGTTGCTCATTAGTTGTGAAAGCAGCTGACAATAATACAGGTTGATTTCTGACAATGACTTGTGGGACTTTTGAAAAGCGTAACCACAGGTAGAAAAAAACTAGACTAAAACTGCCTGAATGTGGCTCTGTATTCATTTATACACATCAGTGTTTGACCCAGTACGCTTCTGACGGTCAGTTAGTGCTGATAGTCAATATCTTTGACCACTTTTACATGTAAAAGGTACAAGTGGTTTGCCCAGAATGCTCTTTAAAAAGCCTCAGAAACACCATCTATTGGACATTACACACAATAGGGCTGCAACTCTGCATTCGTTTCAATTAATCTGTTGATTAGTTCCTTGATTAATTTGTTAGTTGTTTGGTCCATGAAATGTAAAAAAAAAAATTAGTGGAAGATGTGAGCCAGTGTTTCCCAAAGCCTAAGGTGATGTCATCATATGTTTGTTCTGTTTACAACCCAGAGATATGCAGTTTACTGTAATGTAGGAGTAAAGAAACCAGAAAATATTCGCATTTAAAAAGCTGGAAACGGAGAATTTTGACTTTTTTTTAAACTTTTTTTTTAAATTAATTGATTATCAAAATAGTTGGTGATTAATTTAATAGTTGACAACTAATTAATTAATTAATTAAAAGTTGCCGCTCTAGACAGTAACATATTTTATGTCTGTGGTAATCAATGTGAAAGGACCAATTTAAACACACACAATATATATAAGTCTCCCACTAGGGGTCGCTCTCACATTAAAACAATAACAAAAGATATAGTTTGCTAATGTTGCGAAGTGATGTGGGATCATGGGAGTTGTTACCCCACATAGCTGATGAAAATCTAACATTATTCAGGCAGAAATCATGCTCATGGACGAGGTAATCTTGAAGTTTTCATGGTACATTACTCATGCACAGACTTCCTTCCTCACTCTCTGACGTATCCAATGTATCCCGTGTTTTCACAGGATAAGTCCACAATTCCACAAAACATAACATAACATGTCTAGCGTTTTTAGACCTTTTAATGTGGAAATTTTACATATTATAGCTTTAATAAAAGTCAAGTGCTGGACAAAACTTATGTCATCAGGTGTAGTGCTAATACAAATTAGCAGTGTAGTGGAGTAATATATTGCATTTGAAAGCCACAAGATTTTAAGGGCAACTGTCTCCAAAGCAATTCAGTAAAACAAACAAAATGATTTAAGGTAATTTAATTTAGCCAAGAAATTTAAAGCACTGTTCTTTTTTAAATCAATATAATAGTAACTCATGTAAGTAGCTCTGACATTTTCCCAGTATCATTAACTCCTTTCCTCCCACTTTAGATTGTAGTGATGTCTGCCCCAATGCTTTAGAGCAAGAAAGAGTTTAAAGAATTGCACTCGGGATGTGAATATATTCTGATTTATAAAGTTCAGTGTGCAATTCGCTCTACTCTCTAAAGATTTTACAGATCAATATTTTTTTAAGCTTTGGCCTCAATCTGTCCAGTTTAATGTTTACATCTAAGGTACACGCATACAAATTGTTTCAACAACTATTATCTTTGACATAATACCCATCATTCCTAGAATACTGAGTAACCCTGCAGCAAATTAAACCAGTTAAGAGCAACCATGTTGTGAGATGGGTGAACTGAATGCTGCCATACTGTACATGGAGACTAAGAAGCCTATTAAAATGACCAATAATTGGACAAATTGAAGGCCTGTGAAGTGGCAAAGCACTTTCTACAGTTCTGTGCAGAATTCAAAAGACCAACAACGTGCAGCGTCAGCAGTTCTGACTGCTACATGAGGTTTTGTGGACAGATGGGTGTTTAAGACATAGAGCCAGCAGCTGTTCTAAATTGTCTAAAACTTTCATCTGGGAGACAGTTGTGAGTTAGAGCTGATCTTGGTCTGTCTGGTGATGGGATCAGAGATGAGCAGCATAGGATGCAGGCTAAAAGATTAGAGTATACAAGACAGAAACTGGGTAGTTTTATACACTTATACAGTTTTAACAAAATTGGTACCATTTTACCAAATAGAGTCAGTCTGAGAATCCGATATCAGTATGATTTCTGTCTAAGATGTTTGATTAATATGGGCTCTGTTGTCAGCATGGAATCATAAAACGCAGCAGCAGAGAGAGGCAGCAGCAGCAGGGCTATCTGACAGCAGGGAGTTTGAGAGGAAGGGTGGGTCTACAGCAACACACACATACTTCATAAACGACAAGTGGGACCTGCAAAGGAAAGGTTTGGGAACGACTGGACAAGAACCAGCAGGAAAAGAAACACAAGTAAGGGGAGAAACTAAATGTGATGCTCACCTTTGTTGAAGATCGAGTGTCAGCACAGCTATGGTTGGATTGTTGGCGGGAGGCTGCAGGCGAAGTGCCAAAAATGATCACAGACATTTTTATGCAACAATTTTACAAGCGCCATTTATTAGTTAACAGTAATAAGCAACAACAAATTATGATGTATTTGATTATTTAATCATTTATTTGGCTCGGTCAACACAAATAGTTCCGCAACAGGCCTGAGACCAAACTGTTGCAAAGCACCACAAACATTTTCCTTCATTAGCTTTCTAGCTACTTTGTGTAGGTCTGCATGTGACAGCTGTCCAGATGGATCCATAAACTGCCTCAGTTTGCAAGACTGCTTAAACAGGTGGGTCTCGGTCTGCTTAAGCAGACCCTGGTGTGTTTCGTTTGTGGTCTGAAAGCAAACGAAACAACCACAGGATTTTGTGATAGCAGATATGGGATTTTAGCATAATTTCTAACTAAACAATCCATCAGCTGATTGTGAAATCTGTTGAGGAAGCAGTCTTATAATTGATCTGTATAAGCCATGTATAACCAGCTCATCAGTGTGGGTATTTCTCTGATTAATAGCTGTTAAAACAGCTGTTCTTGTATTCTGTATACTTTGTGAGTGTGTGACTGCAGTCTCACAGTCAAAAGCCCTGAACCATTACTGTACAAGGTGTGTCCTTTTTGTCCTGTCTCTACCTGTTAGTCATGGAATGCCTCTTGTCCAGTCAAATTACTTGATCGGAACTAACTGTTGTTTAAAACAGAATATACTTGAGTTTGAATTCCTAACATAGGAAATTCAGGAATGTAGAAACTGTATTTCCATCTGTCCATTATCTACACCCACTTATCCTGTCACATTGTCCTGGAAGTACATGTCGAATGACATCTATTAATGCTGGTTTGAGGCTCCACAACCATTTCATGAAGTATTTTAAAATGACTTCTAACGTCATTGTCAATGTCCATTTTCTTTTATCAGCTTAACCAGCAGAGAACACAAGGTCACATCTTAACGGGTGGTGGCAGGTGATTTTGGTTATGGGATGTGTGTGTGTGTGTGTGTGTGTTCTCTCTCTCTCTGCATGCAAAATCTATGATGTGAGGATTAAAAGCACAGTCTATGTAAAACTCAGAGGAGTAAAAAAAAAAAAAAAAAAAAAAATCCCTCCCTTCTGCTAATCCACTCATCTGATGTGACCAGATGATGCGGCGTCGCAAAGTCACTTTAATCAGTCATAATGAAGTTTGAATAGAAAGGATGCAGCTCGAGCGTCCACCGCCTCTCCAGCTGTGTCTCCCGGCTCAATAAGATCAATAAGAACTCAACAAGTCTGTGCTGCTGATTCATCCAATCAGAGATTTAACTTTCACTTTGGTCACTCGGGTTAGTTTCAGTGTACGAGCCGAGGTAATTAACACGCTTCTCCACAAGAGGAAGTGGGTATCCTACCTTGAGCAGACATATTGCCTCTGGCTGTCTTCACCTAACACTTTCAACCGGATTAGGAGGAAATCATGATCAAAGGTGGGGGGATTATATTGGACGTCTGGGGCTGATGGGTAGGGGCAACATGTGGGCCTCGACGTACCCATGCTTCACAGTCAGGTGTTGACCTAGTTATAAAAGGTCGGATAAGGAGACAGCCATCGGAGAAAGTCATAAGAAGCAATAACTGTTTAAAATATGTATAGAGGCTAGGAGATGTGCATCACTCATTAGTTCTCTAAGGTCATGTCTGGTGCTTCAATGTGACACACACAGGGCATTAATCAAATCGTTGCAAACATACATCTTTGGGCTTGTAATGCCAAAACCTCAGATACAAATAATAATTGAACTATGGCCTTGACAGACCCCCAGGGTTGTCCCAGGTTCCTTAAATAAAGTGAATGGGTGACATGTTAGGTCAGCATGACAAAATTTAATCGTCTTCTGTGTCCTGTGTGTACAGGAAGAAGGCTTTTACTGTAATTCAAAATCAAAGGAATAGCTTTGTTGTGTGGCCGAAGCTTAGAGGAAGATTTTCCTGTAAAGCTCTGAAAACATTAAAACAATGTTTCTGCTGTACCATCTCCAAATTAAAATGTTACCATCCTGACTATCCTCTCATCCCCATGTATGGAAAGGGATTAACTTGGCAGAGAAGATTCAGACCATAACTCACCTCATCCAAAGCCCATTCCATCAGTGAAGGACACAACACTGTAATATAGTAGTAGCAGCCTATAATAACACTATTGTTGCATTTGATTAAATAATGTAATATTTTGATTTGATTTTGATTAATATTTACCTTAGTACAATGAATATCAACAACCAGTTGACTACTGTAAATGAAACTACTGCTGACTTCATTGAGCATGAAATCACTATTACAGCACAATAAGAACAAGAGTAATTCAGCTGAAGAGGGTTGTGTGGATTTTTGGGTACAAATTAGAATGAAAGATTTTGATGAAAAGAAAAGGTCTATGTTGCTTTTTCGGAGTATGCAGAGCTGTAGACTGTTTCTTCCACCAGAGTTTATTAGATGCCATAAAATCCCAAGTACCAAGCACTTACCATAAAAAAATGACAAAACAGGATTAAAACAGTCAGCTAAATATCCAGATAGTAAACAGGGAGACTGAGGATGGTAGCGATGGTAGTTTGAGCATCAGTAACTGAGAGGTTGTTCGTGCTAGATCTTTTCTCTTTGAAACTTTGATACATGTGATCTATTTGTTTCTCCACTACAAATAAAACTCAGTTCTACAACACAATTACAGATTCTATGAGTTAATGTCAAACACAAAGAGTGAGTGGTAACACTAGCTGGAGACAGATGGGCCAGTGAGAGGTAATTCTGTTGATTTAAGATCCACACTCTCCAATTTATGAAAAACGTCATTGAAGAATAAAGAATAAACAGTTATGAATATAGTGAACAATTTAAAATGACAAAAAAAAAACCAAAAAAACAAGTGTGTGTGTGTGTGTGCGTGTGCGTGGACTGTATTCCTGAATGTGCATGTGTCCCACGGTTCAATCACTGTCACAGTTGTGGCAAATGTAGATGGCAGCCCCTGAGGTGTGGGCTTTGTGGGGCCAGAACTGACAATGTACACACTTCACCCACACTTCGTTTTGCTTCGAGTTTGCACACTGTGTCATGCACACAGACATGCAGACATTCTCATCATGTTAATGAACTGTTACAACTATTCCCACCCCAAGCAGCCATTACATAGCTAACTGTTTTAGCATGTGGGCTTGAAGGTAGCATGAATGCAAATATCAAATTAAACCAGCGAAACTGCTACTTATGTAAAGCAAACCAGTCTCTATAATACAATCTTGATTTAAAAAAAATTACTTTCTCACCATAAAATCCACAGTGTTGCGCACAGAGACATGACACTTATCCTGTGAGATCAAAAAGGAAATGGGAGTGTATGATTATGGTGATCTGATTGCAGCACTTTTCTAATTAGTAAAACTTGAGTGTTACAGCTAACACAATCCTCCCCGGCCTCCCCCATATACACAAGAGTGTTAGTTCTGAGTTTTGAAAAATGTTGTTAAACGAGAAAATTCATGCAACTCGTTGCTTAGCTTAGCATGAAGACTGGAAATAGGTGAAAACAGCTGTCCAGGCTCTGTCCTAAGATGACAATGTCCAAACAAAACCAGCACCTCTCAGGCTCAATATGTAAAATGCTGCATCTTCAACAAAGTGTTGAAATATCAGGTTGTACAGGTTGTTTTACAGGGGGATATGGCAAGATTAGTTTGCCTGTTCAAAGTGAGGTTGCTAGGCAACCAACAAAGACGTCCAACTCTCAGCAAGAGATTAAGCATATTTCCAAAAATGTTGAACTATTGGTTTAAATATTCAGTTATCAAACACGAAAACCCAATGTAAAACAATCTGATATAGGAAGTGAAAGGATTCAGATTTGATAAGTAGATTCCATATTGGATTTAAATTTAATAAAATGTTTTTGGACCCAATCCTGTTTTGGCACGTGCACCTCCCACAACAGAGGTAGAAAATACTGTAAATACGGAGTTCGCTTCACACACCGCTTGGAATCTCCATTCATGCCCAAAGGCAGCAGAATAGATTAATTCACAAGTTAACCACAATCGTGGCTGGTCCCTTGACCACGGTGGATGAGAGGCAGCTCATCACAATGCAATATTTAACAGTCAAGTGAAGACTGAGGCCTTTGTGTATCAAGAGAACTCACACAGGGCATTTGCTGAAAAGTGTAGCACCACAACATCTATAAAATATGGGCTGTGATATGGGATGCTTTTAAGGCATACTTAAGGGGCAGGTTAATACAACATTCATCATTTCTAAAAAAACAGGCATCTGATCAACTTTCTAAATTGGAAACAGAAATAAAAGACCTTGAGATGGAATATGCAGATAGAGGAGGCCAGAATTTATTAGCTAATTTAAGTAAGGCAAAATTTGAATTAAACACTATTATGCAGAAAAAAGCGGAATTTTCATTGTTTAGGTGTAGGCAAAAATATTATGAACAGGGTGAAAGGGCAGGGAAGTTATTGGCTCAAAGGGTGAAACAACAACAAGCTCAAACTTTGATCTCGGCAATACAGAATGAGAAAGGGGAAATTTTAACAGATACTGTAGAAATAAATAACGCTTTCCAATTATTTTATCAAAAATTATACACATCACAGGATTCTTGGGATACGAGTGAATTTCAAAATTTTTTATCTAGGACTACTTTACCGACACTAGCTGAGTTGGCTAGAGAGAAGCTGGGGACATGCATCACACTGGGAGAGGTTCAACAAGCGATTAGGTGTCTTAGTGCTGGGAAGTCTCCTGGGGGGGACGGATTTCCCACAGACTTTTATAAGTCATTTTCTGACCTGTTAGCCCCAAGACTTCTTACTGTCTTTCAGGATGCGTTCCAGAGGGGAAGCCTGCCGGAAAGCATGCAGAATGCAATAATAACATTGATACATAAGAAGGGCAAAGACCCACAACATTGTGGGAGCTATAGACCAGTATCCTTAATTAATGTGGACGCAAAGATTTTGGCTAAGATATTAGCATTAAGACTAGAAGTGTGCCTCCCTACCATGATCCACCCTGATCAGGTTGGATTTGTTAAGGGGCGGTCCTCAGCAGATAACATGCGCAGGCTGCTACATTTGGTATGGCAAACAAGGAACAACATGGAACCGGTGGTGGCTTTCTCTCTGGACGCAGAGAAAGCCTTTGATAGAGTAGAATGGGAGTATTTATTTGCAGTTCTTAAGAGGTTTGATGTGGGTGATGTATATATTAAATGGGTGAAATTGTTGTATAGAAGTCCAAAGGCAGCTGTCCTCACGAATGGGAATATTTCTAACCCTTTCAGACTATCACGTGGGACCCGACAGGGTTGCCCCCTTTCTCCCTTGATCTTTGCCTTGGCTTTGGAACCCTTGGCCTCGGCAATTAGGAACCATGTTGATATTAAAGGCATTGTTTCAGGGCAAAAAGAACATAAACTTTTATTATATGCGGATGATATTCTAATACTGTCAAGTAACCCAGAAATTGCAGTGCCCCATATTTTGTCCATGATTAGTTCTTTTTCTCGTATATCAGGTTACAAGATCAACTGGTCAAAATCTGAAGCGATGCCTTTGTCTAAAATATGCCCTCCCAGTATTCGCAATAATTGGCAATTTAAATGGCTCCCATCTGGATTGGTCTATTTAGGGATCATGATTACCCCAGGATTAAAAGATGTAATGAATGTAAATTTACTGCCCCTTATCCAAAAAACTGAAAGTAATTTACAAAACTGGTCAAAATTAAGTTTATCACTAATTGGAAAGATAAATTTAGTGAAGATGATTACAATACCACAGATCAATTATATAACAAGTATGCTACCTCTGGACTTCCCACTCCCCCTTCTGTCTAGATTTAATAGGGCCATGGGTGGCTTATTGTGGATGGGGAAGAAGCCTACTTTTAATAGAAAGAAACTATATGCATCAGTAGAGGATGGTGGTCTAGGATGCCCAAGAATTGATTGGTATCACCGTGCCTTTAGTCTCAGTCAGCTATCTAAGTCAAATATGTCAGAGGTCTGTGCTCCTGCCTGGGTGGCGATAGAGAAAGAGTTGATAGAGCCCTTCTCAATGCAAGCTTTCCTCACCCAGACAGGAGGTGATGTACCCTACAGAAACCCTGTGTTGGCATTCTCTAGAGAAAGTTGGAGATGGGCCCACCTGGTGTGTCGTTTGAACTATTACCACACTATGGGATCATCAATATGGTATAATAAGTCATTGAAAATTAACAAAAAATCGATCATGTGGGAAAATTGGGTGAAGGCAGGGGTAATGTTACTGGAAGATTTATTTGACGGGAAACACTTAATCTCTTTTGAACAATGTATATCTAAATATGATATCCCCAGCAAAGATTTTTGGAAGTTCCTTCAGTTAAGGAGCTGTATTACAACAGCAGATAGAAAGGTCAAATTTGCACCTGTCTCTTGTATTCAAGAGCTATGGCGATCAGGCTGGAAGATTAGAGGAGGGACATCCAGATTTTATGACATTTTTAGAAAACATCAACCCCCAAACTATGAAGGTGTTAAGCTAGCATGGGAAAAGGACCTTGGGGCACCCATAGACTGGGAGATATGGGAGGAAACAATAAGGTCTTGGTACACTATAGCCCGAGACATGCAGACACGCCTTATTTCATTCAGAATATTGAATAGGAATTACTGGACTCCAGCAAAAATGTCTAGGCTGGGACTTAGGGAGAATGATAAGTGTTGGAGATGTGAGAAGGAAAGGGGCACACTGGTTCATATGTTCTATGAATGTGAGATGGTGCACAACCTCTGGGTGGCTGTTATCCAATGTATCAATAAAGTACTGAAGGTAGAGTTCAGGGAGGGGCCAGCTTTATGTATTCTGGGTATTTTGCCGAAGAAATCCTGCCTATCCACACAAAGGCACACATGGGTGAAACTAGCTCTTGCAACAGGAAACAGGATAGTCTTGAGACACTGGAAGTCAAAAGAAAAGATCAGTCTTAAGGAATGGAGAGATGAACTAACAAAGATAGCTTCTTTTGAACAACTTATTTATAAGATTAATAATAATTTAGATCTCTTCTTGAAGGTATGGGCTCCTTATTTGGAAATGATTGGAAAGGGATGATCATAATGGCTAATACCAGTACACTCTCCCATGTGCTCTATATCTATGTTGCTTCAAGGAATAGACATGTCATGTGACATTGTTTTGTGGTGAATGTAATTGTCCAGGATGTGCACCTTATTATCTATCATTATTATTATTATTTTTGTTATTATTATTATTATTTATTATTATTTAAGTCTCTTTTAAGTTGCTTTTACTTCTTCCTTTGCTTGTTACTGTGAGGTTTGTTTTATTTTTCTTAAAATGTTGACTTAATCTTGTTTGCAATGTGTATATTTACACACTGGCTGTGCATTTACATTTGTAATGAAAAGTCAATAAAGAAGTTAAATAATAAAAAAAAAAAATATGGGCTGTGCACGAGACAGTGGCAGACTCCTTTTGGAGGTTGCAACAGTACTGTCAGATGATTCCCTTAATATTTTTGATGCTGTTCTTGTCCTTTTGTCTTTTCTTTTTTTTGCAAAGTTATTAACATAAGTAACATATCTCTTTGAACCCTTTATTCGCGAATTTTGAAAAGCACCAATGTCAAATATTCAGCTTTTAAAGCTTTGAGTCTTCTTGGCTGTAGCTGCCAGCTTTGCATACCTTGATTTGGGCAGTTTCTCCCTTTCTTCCTTGCAGATCCGCTCAAGCTCTATCAGAGAGGAATGGGAGTGTCTGACAGCTGTGATTTTCAGGTTCCGTATGTTCAGACTTGAGGTCACGTGTGCTTCAAAAAAGTTCTGATTAGATTCTTTTCCACCAAATTAGCTCTGGTTCTTGAATCAGCTCCACTCGAGATTATTAGCCTTATTTCCACCAGTTTTGAGGGGAACCACTGTAATCAAGGATGCTCATCAACAGAGGGTATTGCACAATACACAGCAACCTGTAGAATATAGTACATGCACTGTAGTTCCAAGGAAAACCCAATTAGTTTTGGTGGAAATGATCAGAATCGCTCAAAATTAGATGAGCGAACCAGAACGCGGCTGGTTCCATATTAGTGGAAAAGGCCTGATAGAGGACTGTATTTGACTGTGTTCATCATTTCCTTAATCCTGACAAAAGTACACGCCAGTGAGGAGCAAAGCTACAAAATCGTACTACCCCCCACCGTGTTTTACCTACAGAGATTAGCCAGACATATAACTTGAATTCAGGCCTCAGAGTTCAGTTCCTCTCTACTCACACCAGAGGACATTTTTGTCATTTGGCAGGCTCCAGACAGAATGTCACATGTATGCTTTACTTTTTTTCCATTCGTTGTTTCTGTCTGGCCACAACACAATAAAAGCCAGATTGATGGATTGCTGCAGTGATGCTTGTCTTTGTGGAAGGTTTTCTCATCTCTGCAAAAACTCTGAGGCTCTTAGTTCTTGGTCATCTCGCTTACCAAGGCCCCTGTTGCCTGGTTACAGTGTTTGACCAGGCATCCAACTTTTGAAAGTCTTGCTGAGTCTTAACATCCGAAGTTTTAAAAAGATGTGGCTTTCTGGGCCCTGAAAACTTTAAACGTGTCAGCAATATATCCACACCCTTCTCCAGATATATAGTTTTTCATATCAGTTCTACCTCGAAAGTCCACTGAAGTGATGTCTTAGCTTTTGCTCTGAAATGCTCTGTGAACTGTATGACCTTACATGGACAGATGTGTACCACCCCGAGGACCTGGACACACCGGGATTTAAAACAGCGCAATTTAATCAGTGGAATCACCATGATCAGAGGAGGTGAAATTAATCTGCACAAATGTTCCAAGCAGACTTCAGCTTTGGTGAACTTTAACACTGACCGTTAGCAAGCTTGTTTGCTTGGAGAGCTTTATTTTCCCTCTTCAATAACTTTTTATTGAACAAAATGGTGTGCAATGGGGAACCAAATGCCAGGGGGAAGTAAACAGAACAGCAGAGATAAAATAGAGAGGAGCTCCAGAGGCTGCTGTGACTGAGTAGCGCTAGCCTCGACAGGCTGGCTACCAGGTTAGCCTTGCAAGTAATCAATATTTTGAGAAAATATCAGCAAAATGTTTTAATTTCTTACATAACACCTTTCATACCATCTGCTTAGCTGTGGTGGTCTGTAGTTGAGTGTTTTGAAATTCCAGTGGATGAATGCATAAAATAAAATATAGCACTTTAAGATCAGACTCACTGCTGAAAAACAAACTTCCTCACTGTGAAGGATAAGTGGAAGGACAGCACCACAAACTTCACTTTTCTTCCTGTCTTTTTACCCATCGCTCATCTTCTGCATGGTTGCTCTGTGACTGGCATGTGCTGTGATGCCACACGTGTAAAGAGAAATGTCATTGGAGAGTCTGTTCTTCACCTCTCTGTTTCCCATCCTCCTGTCATTAGGACACTTCACATGAAAGCCATGACAGATATAAAAGGAAAAAAAAACCCTCCGAAATGGAAGATTGAGTTTGCTTTCCTCCCCCGTTACCCTTTTGTTTGCCTTCCATTCCTCAAAAGTCAGCGTAATATCCATCTGGCTCTCTCCCACCTCTGCTGCACCTTCTTCCATCTCATAGCTTAAAAGACAGAACAAGAAATGATTACCTTTGCCCAGAGATATCAGGCCCTGACTCCAGTGTAAACTCATTTGGAAAGCAGATGCTCATACATCATATTTCACTCACCAGATTACAAAACTGATTACCATGACACCAGCTGAACCATGAGTGGCAAACTTAGTTTGAGGACTTCCTTTGTTGATGAACCAGCACACTATAGTGTTTTTCCACCTTGTGTACTGTGCAGTCTCAGTCTATCTGTGAGGACAGGACATCACACTGGCACTCATACATTCTCCAGAAGTATGAGTTCCTCAATTCAAAAAGTCACTTATAGCTGCAGCTGTTTCCACAGACTAATATAATTCAGATTTTTGAGATTTTCATGAGGTTGTGTCACTGACAGCCTCTCTACAGTGTTCTATGCCCTCGGGAAACACTTAAACTTTTTGATTTTTTTTTTTGCCCGTGAGCTACAGTATGCTCATTGTTCAAGTTGTTTGATGCAGTATTAGGAAATAAAGCCCATTTCTGTGTAATAGTACCAGCCATATACACACCACCCCCAACTGAATGTGCCTGTGTTTGCCTTTGGAGCTGTTACAATCCTCTGTTTAATGACATTCAGAGAGGAATCCTGTTTATATTGACCCTGTTGATGCCTGCATATCACCATCATTGTTTTGGCATGACTCAGCCGTGTCTTAGCCCAGTGTTCATGGATATTTTCATCAAATGTCCCCTAGGAAGTTGAAGGCCCTAATTGTTCTAAAAATCCTATTTGGCTGTGCGGGTCGTGTGTTTTTTCCATTTGGCAGTGAAAAGAGCGTTACAGTATACTGGATGGTGGTGCTTTTTTCTTCAGGGTTCAACTGAGGAACAGCATCATCTTGGCAGTCTGGGTGGTGGTGAAGAGGGCCATAAATGCCTTTCTGTGGCGGCGGCTCACTGCTGTTTGTCAGTGGTGAGACTTGTTAATTCCATGCAGTTAACACTGTAGTTTGATGAACAGCACAATTTACGTTCTCCTCTGATTTTGGGATTGAAGTATGCTGCTAGGATTGCTTGTTTAATGCATACATACATAAATATGTTTTGATAGTAAAAAATGGTACAACCATTTAGACTCCCTTCATCAAGGAGTGATCAAGAGTGAAATGGCCTTAAACAACCTACCTGTTGTTTCTTGCTCATATAAGTTACACCACTGTAGGAATCAACAAATCTTTTCTCATTAACTTAGAATAAATATACACGTTTAATTTAGAACAGAACACTTAAGAATTAATACGCATTTGTTCTTCTATCTTGAAGTGATGAAAACTTGAAATGAGTTGAATGAATGTACTGTACAGAGTTCAGTCAACTCATTAAATCAGTTGTCTAAAGAAACATGATCAACATATTATATTACTTTTCAAACTGAGAAAATGTAAAAGGAAATCAAATTTGTTTATAATGTTTGTCAGGGTTGATTCAACTTAATATCGTAAGCTTATCATTACAAAACGTTTTTAAGTTTAAACAATTATTTACAAATGATTTATTTTTACAGTGCATTTAGGAGCAATTCAACCCACAGCAACAACTTTCATTCTCTTTTGGTTAATGTATTTACACTATATCCTAACAGGCTTGTGAGTCTGAATCAGTGTGACAAATAGGCTGAGGCTTAAGGCTGTGCAGTGACAGCAGAGCACGCAGAGCATACATGCTAACAGGCATTCATCAACAATACGCTTGATATGATGAAGCTTATGGATACACACTGTGCTACTGCACTGGAATTAATGTGACACACTATATCAAAACTAATAACATCAAGAATCCTTATGCTGTACCATCACCCATTACTTACCCAATTAAATGATTCAACGTTTTTAACATATGAATTCAACTGATGTCTTAAATTTAATGTAGTTTAATAGCTTCAGTAAGATTATTTAGAGTTTTACCCTGATGTCAACAATCAATATAGTTTTTCAGAAGCAGGCGCTTGTGTTTTTATTCGTTGAACAAGTGTGATACATGGTACAGTGTTTTGATATTAATGTGATTCCATTGCTGCTTGTAGGCGTGTGATGTTTTAGCATGTATACTGTCGCATTGCTGCTCTAAGGGCATTGCTGAGAGATTTGTCCTCAGACTATGAGAGCACTCTCATCCTTTGGAAATATACATCCACAGAGGGGATTTAAACGGCCTAACATGGAAGGTCACATACATGCTGGCAAATACAGTGGTGCATGTTAGTCTTGTAAAATGCACTGGAATGTCATTCATGGAGGCCGGAGGGTATCCACATATATTACAACTCAACACAATGCAGCTACATGTGATGTGGACTACGGCACCGATCCTTCAGAGTCCAATTTAATTCTGAGACTGCGTCCAAAGTCAGAATTGAGGCCTGAAATGAAAATTTAAGGAGAATTTATTTTTCATTTTTTCTTCCTAATTTAATATGATGTAAAGGGATATTAGAAGTCAGTCAGATGCCAGACTATATAATGACATAGTAAATAGTGTGCAAGATATAATGACTTAGTATCTCAGAATAATGAGAATTTTTCTCAAAATAGTCACTGAATAATAATAGGACATTTCTCATTATTTTGAGATACTAACTCATTATTTTATGCGATAATAAGTTATTATTGAGAAAGTTTCTAATTAGAATGACTTAGCCTACTACTGGTGGTAATGGGCTCCCATAGAGGGAGATCGTACATCGACAGCAGCACAATGAAAATACAGATGTTTCAGACGAGATGAGGATGTTATTTGTCACTATTAACAGAGTCTCCAGTCTGCAGTGTAAACCTGGGAATTGTAGAGTAACATTAGGCTTCATGGTCAAAGAAAGTTTACATCCTGTTGAGACTTATATTCATATTTGCATGCTCCATTTTTTGCTGCATCCCACTTAAATAGCTTGGTTTTCTATCGGTTCATGCCAGCCTCGAAATCAACCCACCACTGGTTGTATGCGCAACGTTTCACTTGATGTTGCCTCATCAGAATCTCAATAAAAGACACTGGTGTCTAAAAACAGCATTGACAGGGAACAGGCAGAGAAGAAAATGGCTAAATCAGCTGGGTCAGTGCAAGGCCACTGTGGCTGCAGGGCATATAATTTTCTGAGGGGCATAAGGCCAAACTAAGTTGGCACAGTGGTCATAGCCATCATGGCTGCCGTGAAATCCCTGCCCTCTTCCACTGACTTTATTTTTTTAAGGATATATAAACTATGATGACACTGCAGTGATTGTACATCAATTTTTTTTCGGTTTTCAAAAGAGGAGAAAACTGTTGATGGATGTTTGTGGAAACAGTACCTATGCTTCAAGCCTCTGGGTCGGCAATTCTCAAAGCAACTAGGAAAGTGGAAGTTTTTTGCTAATGTTAGCACAGATTCCCAAGAAATGGTAGTTTTCAGTCATGTTACATCAACGCCTGCTGATTCAAGAGTCTAATTAGCATTCGTTGTCTTTCTCTCGTGGGTCCAGTTACAGTGATGGCAAATGACCAGGCATTGCTAACATTGCTTGTTTTGACTCAAATCACCATCATTTGAATCATAAATGCTAAATAAAATCATAAATAAAACCTGATTTTTTTTTTTATAGAGAACAAAACATGGGCACATGTGATGTAAAACAAGTCAGAAATCTTTCAAAAAGCCAAACATTCATGTTACCTAAGAGCAAAGGGAAGAAAAGAAAAAGAGCATTAACCAAAGCAAATGATTTCTGGTAATTATTTATGTCAGCATGTCATTGCCACGAATGTACCATGGGACTGTGAAGGAGTTTCACTTCCTCTTTAGCATGCTAGTAAAATTCTAATCATCTTTATCATGGTGTTTCCACTTTCTTCCCATGATACATTTCCTCACTAATTGCATTGTCTTCCATGATGACAACACTTTTATCTACAAGGCGTAAGTGCAGTGAACTGAACAGCATGATAATGATGTTGAAAATATACCAATTTATTCTCTATAACCAGACATCCAGGCTGAGCATTAGGAGAGATTTTTCAGTGGGGTTTAGAGACTAAATCTTCCACAGTATTCATGACATGCAGTGTTTCACTGACAATGTCCAACAGAAGTAAAGTGGCCTGATTCTTTTCTTTTCTGTGGTAAGGAGAAAAAAGGGGGGGGGGGGGGGGTTAAGGTGAAAAAAAAAAATAGCTCATTTGCCACCTTGAATTAGAAAAGTCAACATAATCAGAAATAATTAATGACCCACTGACCCCACCCGGAAAAATGTTTTGTCATTCATTGTTAGACATTAAATAAATATTAAAGCTCCAAACCATGGTTGTCTGAGAGGCTCTTAGTCTGTATTAAAAATTCACACCTACTAACACATGCACATATTAAATCCAGAACTAACTTGGTTATGTGAATCTGCTTGCACCATATGAGTTTGTTCACAACACACATTTGTCTCTTGAATCACAGCCATTTCACAGATGTTAGGAGTGGTTTACACAGGCCATAAAGTTTTAACAGTCTGGAAATACACTGTGAAAGTGCCTCAACAGGCGTAAGAGTGTTCGAGTCATTTTGTCTGTAATCTCTAAAATGTGATACAAAGTTGTTGTGGTTCTTTTGGGATGTGCGCATTCAGGAGCTTTAACGACGGGGACGATTTAACCACTGCGCCTCCTTTTTTAGAGGCAGATTGACTGACGTTAATAAAGGCAGCACTTCAGCTCTTTAAAGGCAAAGTTTAGAAAACTTTGCTCAGGCCTGTGTTCAGCCGTCCTTGTCTCTTTCTGTCTCTCAGGCTCTGTTAAGGGGAATTAAGGGGAATCAGGTGTTCTTTGGTGCCTTTTGTAGTCACTACTACAAAATAATAGTAACTTCTCCTCAATCCAGAACCAAAGCTCAACTTCACCCCTGCCTGCCCCATATTTCCTCTAGCTGAGGCAGGTAACGTGTGCTGAACAGAAGGCAAAAAGGAGGTTTCATGATCTTATAGTGAGACTGAACTGTGCTCACAATGAATTCCTCTTGCAGGATGGAGGGGTTCTTTTAGATGTGAAAGACTTGTTAGCAAAGTGAAACATGCTTGAAAGAAGTGAGAGGCCCACATTGTTTGAGAGAGGATACACTCTGAGAAATGAAGATGCTCACTAGAACCATAAAGGGTTCTTTGGCTTATCCTCAGAGGAGAATCCCTTTTGGGTCCCAGTATAATCTTTTATAAAAGGTTCCACTTGGAACCCATTCAGAGAGTTCTGCCTAGAACCATCTGTGAAAGGTTTCACCCAGAAAACCAAAAATGCCTTCTATGGTGTAATGTTTCCACCCAGAAGTGTCTCTGAGGCCTCTATCCAGAGTCTTTCCACCTTATAAGGCTGCTAACAAGAACCTACCAAGGGGATTCAAACAAGAACCCTTTTATATTCCAAGGGTTTTACCTAGAACCCACTCATGGAGTTCTACTGACAACCCTTTTACATTATGGTACAAAGAACTCTTCTTCAAGGAGTTTAACAACCCTCTCTGGGGTTCTGTCCAGTATCTTTCTATCTTCTAAGGGTGCTACCAGAACCCACCCAGGGGTTCTACCAAAAACCCATTTTATACTCCTATGGTTTCATCGAGAACCCATGCACAGGGTTCCACTTTTATATAAGGGTTTTATCCAGAACCCACCCAGGGAGTTCTACTGAGAACTCTTTCATATTGTGGTATAAAGAGCCCGTCCTCCAAAAAGGGTTCTTTGGATGAAAAGATTCTTAATGGAACCCTTCATCTTGCAGAGAATCTTTGATGAACTCTTTCTTCCTAAAAATGTTCTTCAGAGGCAAATGGTTCTTGGTAGAACCCCAGCCCTTTTGGAATATTTACTTCTAAGAGTGTACTGTGAATTCAGCAGCATCATAGACATCATTTACACTGGGGACGCTGTGGATATGCCCCACCACTTTTTGAAATGGCTGATTTTGTCCCCATCACTTTTTAGCTTGCACCAAGAAATGTTAACTAACAAATGAGAACACTTGCATGATAAGAGAACAATAATTGTTCATTTGTACAATAAGAAAACTTACAATTATTCATGATTGGTTGAACTTGACTCATGGACTCTTGTGTGTCTCAAATGTGAAAGTATGCAGCTTTGAAACAATTTAATTTATTATCTTGGCATGCATTTGTGCTTTCTATAGTAGTTGTGATACTGAAATTGTTGCATATATTGACTGTTAAAAAAACGTTTTTTTGTCTGAGCCCTTACGTTCCCACCACAAAACTAAGTCTAGAGAAAAGACAAATGAGTGATTGAAAGGATGGAGAGACTCTCAGAGAGTTGGAAGTAGAATGACATAGAAACTATTAAAGTTAGTGTCCCTTGAAAGTGTAGTGAACCAGCTGGAAAGAAATGAATCTGAAAGGTTATACAATCACTGACAGATGGTTAGGCCATGATATGATGGAATTGGTATTAGGAAAAGGTAATGTGCCCCACCAATCCCCCTATGCTGGAGCCCACAGGCAAATCATTTAAGTGATAGTCACTTATCTAATCTGTATTCTATATTTTTCATGCATGGCTAACTGCTATTAAACAGAGCATGGCTTACTGCAGGACAGCCCAGTCACAACAGTTTCCTCTAGTGATGTTTTTGACTAAGCTCTGCACTTTCTAATTTTACCTGCACCCGCAAGGTCACACACCAAGGACCTCTCTTGTCAGTCGCAGATCTGTTTAAAAAAAAAAAAAAATAAGAAGAAGAAATTGTGGATAGAGAGTTGTTATGAATAAAAAATGATAAATTCATGAAAGATTTAGCCCTGTCTATACTGAGATTTTAGGTTCTGACTTTGTGTCACTTGCAATGTACCGTGGCCTCAGTGATGACTTCAGGTTGGTGGCCGGGCAGCTGAGACTTTTTTCTTTTTGCGCCGTAAGCAAATGTCGTGGTACGTCAGTGGGCAAGCAGGACAAGCTGACGAGGTGAAGGTGTGTCTCTGACTCACAGCTGCACCGTCACTGTGAAAGTAAGACTATTTCTCCCAAAGTCCGTGGCTCATTCATGACATCAGTGTACTACCTCATATTTCAAATTGTTTGGGAATCACATGTGACTGACATCAGTCTAGAGGAAAAAAAGAACAGTTTTCAGATCACACAGTGAGCATTGTCAGGGGTTTTGTCAAAGTCAAGGTTAATTTGTACTGCTCTTAAAAAGTTTTTGAATTTGTCGCGATTTTGGAAAAAGTCAAATATAATCCATTTTTGTAGTCAGTCCACTGTAAGATTGATATTTTTTCAGCATAATGTGGCAGATTGTATATAATTATGTTCCCATGAGTGTATAATCACCTGAAAATAAGAATCACGTTTTCGTTATTTTAGAATGAGCCATTTATAGCTACAGAGGGCGTGGGTCTTCTTCCATGCAGGCCAACATGTTGCACCGTTAGTTTCTACAGTAGCCCAAAACAGCCAAACCAAACACTGGCTCTAGATTATGTCCTTTTGCATTTTGGAAGGGGAGAGTGAGGCAAGGTGTTTGCAAACTTAAAGCTCACATCTCAATGTCAGACTTATTCCTACACACTGGTCCTTTAAACCATGATCAGGTCTGTGTTTTTTAGGGGACAGTTTCAAAAATGATTTGGTTAAGATTTGGCAACATAAGCTGCTTGGTAAAGATTATTGAAATATCCTTGGTCGCAGTTAATGTTGGACATTTGCTTTCGAGGCATGGGAAAAAATTTGCTATAATGATGCGGCAACCTTTGTGCACATTTTATTCCCCATTTTTCAAAAGAAGATCAAACATTTTTTTGGACTTACTTGTGGAAACAGCACCCAAACTTCAAGCCTCTTGGTGGCTGTTGTCCATTGCAGTAGCTGACTGATGTTAGCATCGACTCCCACTATAAGTTACTCTGCCGTCATGTTCAACACCTGCTGAGTCATCAGCAGCTCCTGCCAGGGTTGGGAGGTTTACTTTTAAAATCTATTCCAATACAATTACTACTTTCCTCTCTCACCTCTACTACTTACTGCTCAAACTTCAAGTTAACTGCCATGAACTTATTCTGGGTTTTGTGTTTTAACTCACACACCATCCTGCTCACCAGCATCATCACCTGCAGTCCTAAAATATTTTTCAGTAGCAGTGGTGTCAGTAGTATAAGATAACAGGTTAGCTAGCTAATTGTATTTGTCTGTAGGTAACCTTAGCAGTTGAGCTTACGTGTAAATGTTTGTTTAAATTAGACGTTGAGTATTTGGATGAATACATTTTCATAGCTGGAAGCAGAACTTTCACTGTGCTGTAATACTGTTCCTCTTTTTGATTTAACAACACAATATTTTTCATTGAAAGACATGAAAATAGATTGTCAACTGTAAGAACAGCCATACTTCACTCAAGACCAGAATGGCATTGTGAGACTCATAAGGTGTAATGTGTGCGCACTGCACATGGTAGCATATCTTTCTTTTTTTTAAAAATAAAATTGTAATCCTACAAATAATACCCATTTTTACTATATGTATCTAACTATCCTTTTTCTGCAACTATAATGAAATTAAGTTACCTATTTTTTGTATCCTAAATACATATATGTAATCTATTACTCCCCTAAGACAGACCAGACCAGAGGTATCATCATGATGACATAATAACCTGCTTGCCATGTATCACAAATCATGATGACAGGCTAAAAACTCAACAGTAACTATTAAAAGTGCAATATCATTATCGTTATTTACATTCAGTCATATTTAAAGCTCACTATCAAAGGAAGAAATTTGCCATCTGCTAAATGTGGCACCTTCTGACAGAATGACTGCTTCCATGAAAATAGATGATTCATTATTGAATATAAATTATATTTTCTATCTTGAGACATGTATTTACAAAACTGGAACACTTCAGAGGAGAGAGGACACTGTGAAATGAATAAACACTCTTGTAATTAAGCCGTTCCTTTTCTTTTGTACCCTCTCCTATGTAATGGTTCCATAAATGTAGCGTTATATTTATCACAGTAGACATACGAGTGAACACCTACATGTTGTAGGAATGACACGTGTTGATGCAGTGTACCATTCCTGAGCCTTCACCTTCTAAGCAGGTGTTTATTTTCTTTAATTATAATCATGCGGATATGAAGTGAATAGAATTGAATAAACAAAGCCTTGAGCCAGAGCGTGGATTCTATTTACAGTGGATAATTGGTATGGGTATGTCTAGACTCTAGCCTATTAGACACAGCTTAGCCGACCACGCCGCTGCTGATACCATTGCTCGTATTAATCTGAGCAAATAATGAAATGGAGAATGAAAAATGCACCTGAGGCAAATCTGTGGATTCTCTCCGAGAATAATAAGCGAAAAACAAAAATGACAAGCACACTGCAGCGATGCATCAAGGAAAGAGCGAGGGTCATGCACTGATATTCATCACATCTGTTAAAAGATAGATGGATCTCTCATCTTTTTCTCTCAACTCTGTCTCTGTTTCTGTGAGAAGGACATACAGCGTGTGGCATAAATACACAAGTGTTTGTGTGTTATGCAAGTGAAGCTTTGTGATTGGGCATACCTGTTCCTGTTTAGGCCCACATCAGCCCGTAATCTTCCCATATGTTCCATATGATTTATTTTTCTTGTTCTGTACCAAGCCAAACTGATGCAACAGTGGTGAAAAAAATTCAACAGAATAACTCAGATATACCTGAGTTGCTGTTTTAAGAAATAATCATGACTTGAATATTAGTGATTGGATGTGTTAACTTTTGTTTAATGAAATGGAAACTTGTGCCAATCTTGGTCTTAAACAATTCTTACAGAGCAATTTAAATAAACTCACAAACACATGGTGGTCGAGCTACATTTTCAAGCTTCTGAAAAACTTGAAGATATGTGAGGCTTTTCCTTGACGGTGGGAAAACATGAACATTAATGTATCTCTATGAAAGCTAGAGACTAGAAACTAGAGGACCAACTTGGCAGACATTTTGGCAATGAATAGATACTGATGTATTTTCTTGCAGACACATAGAAAACATCAACTCAAAATAGAGTCAACATCTGTCTGTACATAGCTGCATGCATCTGTTTTTCTGAAGTAATCCTTTTTTTGACACTCTGATAAAGATCTTCAGAACAGCAAATCATAGCCTTAGCATATAGCTATAGCACAAGTGATATTTAACATTAAAGAGTTTGAAGCGTGGTTTCGTTTTTCTAGATTTTTTCTAAACCAAGGACTTTTAAGAAATGGAATTAAAAGTGATCTGCTCTAACTTAAGCTGCAATGGTTCAGATGTCTGCCTAACTAGCTTACAATCTAACACTTGCAAGGCCAAGGATAGAACCATAAACTAGATATTAGTTTGTGCTTTTACACGTTTTGTTACAAACAAGCCAAGTTCATGACTCGCACATCCACTGGGTAGTATTTCCCGCTGTGTGAAAGCCATCTAAAATCAAGGACCCATTCTTTCAAAATTGCTAAAAAATTTCTGAATCTGCCACTGTTACTGTAAACTGCTGTGGGGACCAGTCTCTGTGAATGATCTGTCAGATCAAAACAGTTTGTAAAATTGTTGAATATCAGGTTTTATATTGAAGATAGTGAAAATATTATTCTTATGCCTTAGAGTTGGGACAATATGCTTATCTCACAATTCAGTAAGTATTGCAATTTCATATTAGGATTAATTTCATTTTTTTGCCTATTTAACACTAGACCATTGTAAAAAGTTGAATCACACGCCTCTAGAGACTGCCATTACTGGTATTTCCAAAAACAGTGCACATCACATGTCAGTCACTCTTTCTGAGTTTTATTGCAGATGCATCATTCTATACTGCATATTAAAGTAGTAGATAAAATATTTTATTAAACTGCTACCTTTAGCTGCTCCTGCTTAGCAAGCTAGTGCCATAAAAAAATAATAAATAAAATGATTTTTGATGGGGAATATGTGAACACAGGCTTGTTTCATCTGATTTAACAGAGAATCTGATCCACTGGCATCCATTAAGACCAGCTTTGCAAATCGAGGATGGTCTCATATGTAACATATGTAGGTCATAGTTAGGCATCAGTAATAAACTGAGACAGTTTCATAACCAGCTAAAACTCATTGTAGTAACTTTAAGCATGTTAAGTAAAAAGTTTAGATCAGTTTAAGATATTATTTAAGATAATGTTACAGTAATCGTGATGGAAATTTCCATAACCGCTATTAAATTACAATCCTCATTATGTCTTAGCATAGAGCTAACAGACTAAGTGCTAGTTATTTCTACATACAAAAATAGATTTAGCAAGTAAATAACTGATTCAGGAATCATGAAAAAAAGAATCACGATACTGGGGAGAATTCGTTTTTTCTCCCACCCCTGCTGTGCCTTCATGTGTCACAGGCCGATGTTTAACATCTTGCATGTTATCCTCCCTCAAATTACTTGCTGAGAACAGTTTTCTGATCTCACTTTTTTTTTTTTTTTTTTTTTATATTTCTTTTCCATCCCATGTCAGAGCCTTTCCAGCATTCTCTGCTGAAGGTGAGAAATGTATGAAAGCTTGAAGGCTGTCACAGCCTCATCCTGGACCTCCCAGAGGGCAAACTCCGGTGCCGCTGTGACGTGCTCGCTGCCATCACAGCAAGTGTGGGAGTCCGCTTATTGACCCTGGATATCTCAGTGGGCTTTAACATGTTGGTTTTGAATGGTGTGGCTTAAAGTCTCTCCTGCCAGCAGACTGGCTGAGTAAACACAAAGCTTGTTCATTTGCCAATGGGGAAGATTTATAATGGATCAATTGTTAGAGCCACAATTAGCTGTAGATGGACTGGTTGGGTGAGTTTAAGTAATTATGATTTATCTAGTTTATTTTATAAACTGATAAACTGATGTGTTTTAGAATGAAACATGGAGGAATTCTGCATGATTTCTGCAAAATATGATAGCAGTACCACTAAATTGACATTTTCATCCAAGTTCTGTCATGTCCTTTTTTATTAAATACTTGACTCTCCTCTAAAACCGCATGCTTATTAACCACAGAAAGGACACTTCAGAACTGCACAGGCCTCATGGAAATCTGTCCTATGATATACCTTACACCCTGTTTCCCTATAAACAGATAGCAGTGGTGGTTGCCTCCAAGGGTCCAGTAATATAAGCAGTCACTTGGAGGGGATGAGGAAGCTGTTTTTAATGATCCCCAGAGACGACCAGTATATTTACCATAATCCCGAGCCTGAGGGAGCATCAACTTCTAATCACCTCCATCTTCCCTCCCCACTGCAGATAGAGATCAGTGCCCATTATAAACCTCATAAAGCACCAGGCTTTAAGATGATTGTCTCTCTCTCTGTACCGAATGGCTTATACATCCTGTAGGAGATGCTGCTTTGTAGCTCTGTGTTTGATTAATGTTTTCCACACACCATTTATCAGAGACAGGATGGGATGATAATGATGTTGGAAAAAATACGTTTACATGTTGCTACATATAGCATTTTCAAAATATTATTGTCAAATGAAATGTAATATATTATATCAAGCCACTGGTGGAGCCAGTGAAAGTGAAACTAAGTTGAATGAATATGATCTAGGGAGGGGGAATAACAAGAGCTTGCTGCATTTTTATCAGTTGCTTCCCCAGTTATTATTAATGATTAATAAAAATTGTGTGGTTGGGGGTATGATTTTTTTTAGGCTTTTGAAGGAGGGGGTGCCAGAAAAAGTTGGAGAACCACTGTATTAAGCAAATGAAAACATACTCTAAAACGCCTCACCTCTCTGCCGCTATATTATTACTGAAATAACAACAAGGCTTTCCTGTTGCATACTGAGGAGGTGCATACATTTTAAGTATCACTGCAATAGTATTTTAGTTCATAGCTATGTCGATCTCACACTTACTTCCATTACCATGACAATTTTTCTGTTATAGGAAAATTATGTCTCACTCTTATTCACGCCTACAAGACTTGTTCTTCCATTCAGCTGTCAGTTAGAAATGATTCAGAGGTCTGAAACCATTCTAGGTAGCTCTGTTAATAATGGCCAATAATGTTCCATTGACAAGGTCTAAACCAGAGGTTTTCAAAGTGAGAGGTGGAGAAGTGAAATAATATTACATTAATTATCAAAAGGAGATCAGAGATACAGAAGAGTCTAAATGTGTGTGATTTAGCTTAGTTAAAAAGAGAGTTCGTAGATACTGCGGTTTTGGGGAATTTTCCCATTTTTCCCATTTTCCAAGGTCAGAAACTAATAAACGCCTAAATACCTTTACCTTTTATAATGTATTTGGTGTAGTCTGAGTTATGTCAAACAGCAATATTAGGCTATCAGCACTCAGAGCCCACAGTGTCAGGCTTTGTCAAGGCAGACATTTCAACTTGTCTAGACCAGACTTGGAATCCAAGTTTCATTGTTCCATCAAGAAGATATTACAGGTCCTGTATGTGAGATTTACAGGGGTTTATTTGCAGAAGATGGTAGAAATGGAATATAATATTCGTAAGTATGTTTTCATTAGTGTATGATCACCTGAAAATAAGAATTGTTGTGTTTACATTACTTTAGAATTAACCGTTATCATCTACAGAGGGCACAGCACCTCCACCATGGAGGACGCCATGTTGCAATGGTGCACCACCACAGTAAGCCAGACAGCAAACACTGGCTCTAGACTGGCTCTACAAGGTGTTTGCAATCTTTAAGCTCAAAACTAGAGTCACTAAATTCTACATAATGGTCTTTTAAGAGTCAAGAGGCCTGTTCAGCATGTTTTCCAGGCACCTGCCTCACTATCTAGGCCTAGCTTAGATTGCATTTTCTGCAGTTGGATTTCTTTCACAATAAATCACTATCTGACAGTTTTTTTTTAGATAAATGAATAAACTAAGTCAGATATTGGCTCAGATAGGTTGTAAAGGATGTCAAGTCTACTTAGAGCCAGGTGACGCAGTTTGAAAAATAGAAACTTTGTAGTGTTTTCTTTTGAATTTGTCACCCTTCTGCAGAATGCTATCAAAAGACATAATTTTGTTTGTTCATAGCCATCAATCATGTTCATAGATTTAATGTGATGACGAAGTGAAATGACCATTATGAGTATGTGTATATAAATGTGATTTATCACAGGTGTAAGGTGCTGGAAAAGATTGAAAAAGCATTCTTGAAAACTGCTTAAGTTTGACTTGGAAACAGGTGTAGGAACCCTGGTTCATATTTTTACCGAAGTTAGGTCCCATGGTGGTCTACAGGAAGGGAACTACACACGTCTGTAAAAGCTAGACGACATCATGATTTACTGAATATTAATTGCTACACATAGGAACTTTACTTTACAATAACCATCTGGGTTTGTAAAGGGTATTTTACAAGTAAGTGGGCAATTTTTGAGGTTGGGAACTAAATGTTTCTGAAAAGATCATCTTTGATTTGTTTTTCCCTCTATATTTCAAAGCCTTTGTATTCAGGCTCTGACGTCCACTTGCTGTATGAGTCATTCATCACTAGTCTCAGGCCATCATTATGTCATTTCCATCTGCCTTACAGCAGTGAATGAATGGCAGCCATTTCACTGTCTGCTCTGATGGACCACTCAGTCGTACTTGCTCTGCCTCACTTCCGTGCTCATTTAGTGTGACCTCACTTCACATAATTACATATCTAGGTAATTACTGTACCACACGTCATTTAGCTCATGCAGACAGTTGATCTTGATTTCCTGTACTGTACACACGCTATAATCTACATATTTTTCGTAAACTGTCAGATATTGTGCGAACTGGGGCATTTCAACAGGTGACAGATTGCGTGAGGATGGAGTGGGATATTACCAGGTCAGGCCCAGCCATCAAAACATGATGTGGCCAAATTAAGTTTCTTCAGAGAATAGTAATTGGGTTATACTTAGGTTTGTACAAGGAGGAGAACATATCACTTCCTGGGGGGAAAATTGTTGGTCCACCATATTGGCAGATCAAGCGAATTAATCCCTTCTTTATTCTTAATCCCTTTCCTTATCATAAGATTATGAAAATCCAGATCCCTCCCTCCTCTCAGATATTAAATTGCACCCATAATATAACTCCTGGCTTAAAGAGAAAAAGAGGACGAAAAAAAAAACAGCCCAGGCCTTCAGCCCTTGCAGATCGTGGCTCAAGTGCTCTTTGTTTTGAATTTCTTTCAGTAATTTCTAATTCCTCCACTCTGTGAGCCTGGTCCACTGCGCCATGAATAATGTCAGGGGGCAGCCGGGCTTTGGTATTCAGTAGTTGACAATCTGCTTAAACAGAAGCAAATTGGGAAAAAATAGCTTTCAAATGCACTTTCATTCCTGTGTGCGGGGGAGAGGTTGAGGCAGGGTTATTTTCTCAGCAGAGGGCGTTTTGCTCTGACAAGACATCAGCCTCTCTCACTCCAGCCACTGTGTGTGTGTTTGTGTGCCTCAAAGAACCAGGCCAGACAAGTTCTTTTAAACACTGCAAATATTTAATGTCAAAACTTAGGCTGCTTTTTTTTTGTCCCATATACATCATCTTCTCATACTTGTGATATCTTTTCATGTTTGCATATTTGTCAGTTTATGTATCCTGACATATTTCTCTGTGGGTATTCTGTTGATGAATGTGTTGATCTTGTCTTTGTCTTTTCTGCTGTTAACCATTAATTACGTCAATTAATTTGTTAGCTTTTATTTTTTGTCGTGTCATTTTTGTTCAAGTTTCGATAAAACAGCATTTCATGAGTATCTGCCTTCTGTATCATAACAAACTGTATTTCCTGAGTGAAAGAGGATAGGCAGGCGGGACATGATGTTGGGAGGAATTTGATTTGAATGTTTAAAAGTGGGCGTGTCATAACCTAGTGTACTATGCGTTTGCTTGTGAGCTAACTAATGAATCTTAGCTCTGGTAATTGATAGTCATGTCATATTGTGTTTTATAGGAAGAAAACATCAACTTTACGACTTATGCCAGGCCAACCTGAATCAGTGCCTAATGTCAAACATACCTCCAACACATGTCACATTTACCACACGTAGATCTTAGGAATATTTAGCTGAAAAATTCTTCCAGCAAACATTCAAATATATGCACACCACTAAATTTCTTTCCAATCAGATGAATGCAATAAAGACCATGCTAATTTTCCCCACAGTGTAATTGCTAATGCTAAACCGTTAAATATGAACATACTGTACTTCATGGGTGATAATCTTGGAATCTGAGTTGTGTTCTAATAGTCAGTGACAGAGAGCAACAACAAGCAGCATGCTCTTCACAGTGTTCCTTTTAGAAGGCAAAAGCTGCTGACAAGCCACTTCTGGGATGCTAAAGGACAAATGTAGATGCTTAATACACATTTCTGCATAACATATCTGGTCAAACAACCCCGTCTCCTTACATTTGTAAATAACTGAATTGTTTTCATAAATATGTTGCGGTGACAATTCAATTCCTGCCTGGATTGTGTTCACAGACAAATTTGAAAAATACACTTGTATAACATGGTAGATTTCGCATCCAGATTCCTGCAACAAAGGCATCTTGATTAGAAATAGGGAAACAGGATTTGGGTTAAATTGGTTAAAATCTCATGTCTGAAATTATTGTTGACTTTTGAATAATGCTGTTGACACAACTGGATAGCATTTTACCTATTTTTGTGGAAATGCCTTGTCAGTGAACATTTTATTGATACATTCAGTATCAAGATTTTTTTTTTAGCCAGTCCCTCCAGGATTTCATGGGCCTTTTTTGGGATCGTTACGGCTTAAAATGCCTGATTTCATGGCAACTTTTCTAAAAAATTGTCACACGTTGGAATGTTTTTAGGCATTTTTTGCAATGAAATTGCAGGACCAAGAGAAAATTGCTAAAAGAAGTTGCAATTTTGTTTATATAATTCATTAAAAATCAAAGGCAACTTGTTCCAGGGAGAACAAAAACACTCTCTGTTCTGAGCGCTCTAAGTAACTTTGCCAAAAAGCCTCAGGATTGCAAAAATTCTAACAAGATCTGCTTTATTTGTAGATGAAGAAGTGCACCTGGGGGGGTATTCCACAAAGAAGCAAAATCTTTTTGGAGCTTAAACTCAAACCAGTGAGAAAATATAACTACAAAAAAACAGTAAATAGTTAGTAATAGTAAACACTGAATTGTTTCATTGAAATGTACATGTAAGATATCTGCACAGGCAGCTGCTATGATTGGTACCAGTTGTGGGAAGAAATGATGATCAGTCAAATTTTGCAGAAAAGATGCAGAGTTTGGACAAAATTGCAAGGTTGTGAAGAATTCACAACCTTTCCTCTCTTAATAAAAAATGTAATTTGGTCAGCATTACATTTCCCTCAAACTGTATTTTCTATTGCAAATAAATTGTCTATGAACATATCTTTTCAATGACAGGGCTAACTAAGTAACATTAAAGCACCCAGGTACATATCTAAGTTCATTTTTGCACTGTAGAAGAAATATTGAGAGTAGCGTTCTCTCTATTCCCTCCAGCCATGAACGAATACAATTTGTTGGAACAAAATTGTCTCTCTACAATTACTTGAGAAGTCAATCATGCAACCTCTAAATTATATGTGCACTAGCTTTAATGGAACCGAACTTCCAGCTTGATTTTAAAAAATGCATGTCACCACCAGTGACTTTTACTGTAGACAGCCTGTTGGCACCTTAGTGACGAGAAAAACAGGCTGTAAGTCAAATGATACGAGCACATCCTCCGCCACCTTTTGTCTTGGGTTAAATTGGACATTAATTAAGTGTTTGACTCTTGACAGAGGGCAAACATGAAAAAGCTGCACTACCTGCCACTGGTGGCATGGGGCAGCTCTATGAAAATACTGCATCATTAGCACATTATTGGTGTTTCTAAATGTCACACGGCCACGAAGGGGACACTGAACCGTTGTGAAACAGCCTTCATGCACAAGCCAAGCTCTTATTTTGTATCAGAGTCCGCTTTGACCTCTCAGAAAGTCACACCGGAGATCATTATTAACCTTCTGCGGAGGGTGGCAGGAAGTGGAGTCGGCGTGTTTCTGTGTGCATGTGTGTGCTCATATTTCTGTTTCTGTGCTACTCATGTGTATGCACAAGGAGACAGAGAGAGAGAGAGGAGAGCGAGAGGGAGAGGGGAACACCCAGCGAGAGACAGAGAAGAGGGGGAAATAAAAAGAAATGGAGTGTACTCATAAATCAAGTCAAGGTCCAGCCAGTTGCCGCTGCCACTGCAATTTTTTTCTCCTCCGTGTTTCCCGACATTTGACGCTTCCATCTTCTCCCCTTTTAATCTCATCAGCCTCAACAAGTGCAGGAGGAGAGGGCGGCAGGGCTCGGCGGCGGGCTGTCCGCTGGGTCTGTCGATATCTCTCATCAAACAGGAGCTGATCAAAGGCCTGCCTGTGCCCATGCAGGCGGAAGGATTAAGCCACATCATGCACAACCTCCTTGACAAAAAAAAGCCTCTCCGCACGAATAAAGAGATTAAGTCAAGAGTGAAATCTAATTCAAGGGGAATTGTTAAAAGGGGGGCCTCCGCATCGTGCTCCACACCTGACAAGATCTGTGCAAGTGTGATGCAATTGTAAGCTTTGTCGTACGTTAATAGCGACAAGCTGATGTTTTCTCAATGAACGAAGCAGTAGCTACAACAAGATGAATTTGATTTGTTTTCAGCTATTGTAGTGATTTAACAATGCACTTCCATGAGGCTTGTTGCTCCCTGCACTAAACTCTGAGAAGTAGTTTTCAAGGCAGAGTGTGTTCTTCTCACACACTAAGCAATGTAAAAGTGAGTAAAATCCACTAATAAATAATAATAATTTGAGAACAGCTGGAAAATTTTGAAAAATACTCATATTAAAGATATCAAGAATCAATGCAAAAAGTGCTGACTTGTCATGCCTCAGCAATAAGGATTGCCTACAACAAGTTAAGTGCTGTGCCAAAGTTTTGAGGTGAAGTGCAAGCGAGCATGTAAATTATCCTGGAAATATGAGTTTATTTAGTTGGGTGCCATTATGGGCAGTATGGGCAAAACTCGTTTTTCAAAGGCATGTCAAGTTTCCCAAAAACATTGTCGGAGTGCCACAACAAGAGCAGAAAGCATCTGTCTTGCATGGCAGCTAAGGGGGCTGCGGACAACCCCTCCTCTGGGCCTTTAGACTCACATGTTGGTCTTTCCTCAGAGAATGAAGACATCACCAGCTGTTGTTGCTAAAACTGGATGCAATTAGAGACTTTTTAAGGAAATCTGCACTGCAGAAACAATCCAAAGTCTTTAGGGCGGCCCTACATATTGGTGCGGTGACATGCAGAAGTAGTGTGGTGTGTTCTTGAAAAAATACAAGGGGTCGTAAGTTTGTTAGTGGCCGCTATTGCCAGTGTTGCAGCAACGGTTTTGCAACTATTAGGCATTTATGATTGATAGGTGGTGAAATGCGTATTTGATCAGCTGGTATGGCGAGGCTACCGGGGACTTGGTGTGTGTGAAACATGAACGTAGAGGCACATCTGGTAATCGCAAAACTGATTAGCATGTGTTTTGTATGTGTTTAAATTGATGGAACCTTTCACATTTATTATATGCAGAAATGTACTGTGAAAAAAAACTGGTCTCACACCAACAAGTTTAAAAGAGACATTGCATATTTAAGTTGTACTATAGGACGTTGTCCTTGGAGCCCGTCCAATGATGGCAGACCATGCCTCTCTGAGGGCCAATCAAAACATTATCATTACGGGGCCAATCAGCAGGTGGGATTAGTGAGGCTTTGATCCGAAGACTGGGCTTTGCTTCTACTGATCCACTCCTCGCAAAGCTTTTACCGGCTTTGAATTGCCAATCATGTTCCTGTACAATATCACCCTAATGTTGTAGTACAATGCCTTTCACAGAGTAGCTTAATTGCAACATCTGAGTGCTTCAATGGACCCAACAGACCAAACCAGTGTGCTGGAGATGCCTCAAATGGGTTGAAATGCCCTGGTATAGAGTCTGTTGAACTGTAATGTGGTTTATTTGTTCCATGGCTGTATAATTCTCTTTAATGCCATAGATAAACACGGGCTATAGCCAGGGATAAAATGGGGAGTAAACCCACTTAACCGCAATCATTCACCTTATTTATTTGTTAAATAGCTCGACTTTCTTCTTTCTTTTAAATCTTAAGGGTGCAAATTCATAGCACACATCAGTCTGACATATCCAGTTCATGTGAGAGGTAATCATAGATTATGTCTCTCTGAAAAATGTAAGTGATTGTTTGTGTTGTGACAACCACCTGGTCACATTATCTTAATGTGCTACGCCCAGAATGATGAACTGAGAGGAAAATGACCAGGGTCACAACTTTCTTCACAGAGACAGTGCTCACTGGCCATGATTGGAGGCAGCTTTGAAGCTGGCTGCCTTTGATGTGAACAAATCACATAAAAGCCAAAGGCATGCTTGTTTAATTATGTTAACAAAAAACAGATAACCTTAATTTGCCTTTATTGAGTGATATGATGCACATTGTCAACTGATTAAATGAAAAAGAAAAGTGAGCATTGCAGTTGTCGTACATGTTTTGACACTGGTTTAGAAGTGCTGCTTTTGTTGTTAAAGATGTTACATATAATTTTTTCCCTCCTGACACTGATACCTGAACTTTGAATACTGGCTGATAACAAAAACTCTTCGTAAAACAATGAACAATACTTCATGCCATAGAACATCAAAAACATCGAAAACTTTCAAAGTGGTGGAACTTTTTGAATACTGTTAAAATGTGATGATATTAATAATGATTGACAATATGTTTTCATTTACTTGCCCAGTGATTCATTGCATCATCGAATGCACCGAGTCCAGTTGTTTCTCCATGAAATGGGCAGATCCAAGAAGAAGGCAGAACTTTTTATCTTTTTTAAATAAAATCAAACTTAATGTTTTTTTTTTTTTTTGTTTTTTTTTTTGTTTTTTTTACAGTGAACCTGCTAAAATAAGAATAATAAAACTCTTCCATCCATCCATCCATCCATCCATCCATCCATTCTCTTGCTTCTCCTCTTATCTGGGGTCAGGTAGCAACAGTAGCAGTAGTCCAGTCCATTTCCTCCTGGGGGATCCTGCGGCATTCACAGGCCAGATGAGATATTTAATCCCTCCAGCGAGTTCTGGGTCTACCCTGGGGTCTCCCCCCAGTTGGACTTTGTTAAAAAACCTCCAAAGGAAGGCATCCTAATTAGATGCCCGAACCACCTCAGGCAGCGGCTGTGCTCCGAGCTCTCCAGATGTCTGAGTTCCTCGCCCTGTCTCTAAGGCTGAGCCTAGCCACCCTACGGAGGAAACTCATTTCAGACGCTTGTATCCGCGATCTCATTCTTTCTGTCACTACCCAAAGCTCATGACCGTAGGTGAGGGCTTTGCCTTCCAGCTCAGCTCCCTTTTCACCACAACTGCTGCATTACTGCTGACATTGCACCAGTCCACCTGTTGATCTCAACCTCAATTTTACTGTCACTCATGTTCAACACACCAAGACATCTATCCAATACCCCCAAACTGCTAAAATATTATTTTCAGTATTTAAAGAAATATACATACATTTTAACAGCTCTGTTAGAGCTAATGACAAAAACATATTCACAAGTACTAAAAACAGCAAATATGAGGGAATTCAGTTCAGGTTGTAAAAGAGACTTTCTAATATTAGACACATGATTACTCACATTGTGGGGTTACTGTGTGATTGACAAGTCATTCTCAGTGAGTCTGTCCAGTGCAACACACAGGGCTCCCTAAACTCAGATCAGACTGTCAAACTAGACTGTGTTGCTCAAATATGGATCAAGATTCTGTTGCTGCTTTGCCTATTTCCCTCTTCAAATATTTTCAGAAACATGTTAAGTGTAATGTTCAGTTGTAATACGAGAAATATTGCAACTTGGCAGGCATTATTTCATGCTGAATGGACGAGCCAAAACCAAGCACTGCCCAAGTAGCAGTACGTCACCCATCAGCCCCACACTCTTGTCAGTACTGTGCATGCTCTGGTACAAACAATCAAGCTGGCAACCCTCAAAATATCAAACTTGAGGCTTCAAAACAGTAGTCCACAAACGAATGGTTGACATCACGGTGGCTCCGTCCGCTAATTGTACCTGTGGTCTGTGGTACCAGGACAAGGATCTATCTACTGTAAATTGTGAGTCACTTGTAAAGTCAGACATTTTTAAGTGCATCTCTCCCCACCTTTGCTGTTTGTCCTTATTGTGGCTTCTAGCAGAGATATGAAAACCATGAAAAACAAGATCAAGATCATATTGTTCTTGGCCCTGCTATTAAAATATGTACAATATTGTCAACATTTTGACCTACACAAGACTTTTCATCAAAGACGTGTAAACAAGAAACCATGCTCTGGGCATAGCCCAAAAAATCTTACTGGAAATAGTTGGCATACGGTAAGAAGAGTACCATCTTGGCTTGGGAAAAGGGAAAGTAAACTCTTAGATGTATCATATAAAAGAGTAAGTCTGCACAGAACACTTACTGTATTTTTTCCTAAAATGTTGGCTTGGGTCCTGGCTACAATTTGTCAAACATTTGTGCGGAGATGTATTCAGATTCTTCTCGGGTATCTTTTACAGCAGCACTTTACCTTTTTTTTTTTCCTGATTTTATCTTTTTTCACTCATCTTTCTATTTTAGCCTTGCCATGCAATTACACCACCCATTAATGTCTCCATTCTCTCCCCTGCCCTCGATAAAATGCCCCAGATCAGTGTCAAATGGGGAGGAGGACTGAAATAGTCTCCCTGTGACATGCATGTAATATACCAGCCTTGAAGGATGATTCAATATTTATTCACAACTGTTGGAAAGCGGAGGACTTCAAGACTAGTAATGTTTCAAATGTCTTCTTTAGTTACACAGAGACCAAGGTTAGCTGCACTTTAACCACTTTATAAGATTCAACATATTATTCAACAAAAATCAAGGGCATTCAGACAGTTAGAATACCCTGCAGAATGACCAGATATTTTTTCAATGCAGGTTCAAGTGAACATCCTTTATTTAACTGTCATCAACTGTTGAGAGGACAGAATATTCATCACTAGAACAAGTTTGATTTTAAAGGGCTCTGTTGTGTCTTTATTCTTTGCTGCTGGAAGATATTGTCTTGCAATCTTTTACCTCGGTATCATTGTGCTTCATTTTGTTTGACCTTCAAAGGTACTTTGGTATAAAGAATGTGTATATGAGGGGATGTTTACCAGAGATGACAGTAGATGCTGAGGTGTACGCACGTTATTGCCATGGTAGAAAACTGAGTTATCATCCTGTTGTCGTGTGGGGACGACTCACCGGCAGGCAGTTGCCAAAGGACTGGAGTTTGTGATAGTGATGCATCGCACCAATACTAGACATGGGATATAAAGAGGACCTGGCACCTCTGGCAATATGTCAAACGTGTACCGGTCGACACAATCTGGGACTATGATCCATTCAGACCACAGTGTGGAGACTGTGTCCTCAGCTGAGCGGATTTTTGCAAATACTGTCACATAAAAGTGTGATAGCGTTCTTTCATGTCAGGCCCAAGAGAGAATGGCGTGAAAGAGAATTCCTAAAGAGGAGACATCTTAAAGAACCATAAATAAGCAGAAAAAAGCAAAGCTTTTAAACATAGCAGGTACATTATTTCTTCTTGACAGTATGGAGTGTGAAACAATCAGCTCACTGAATATACTGTCCACAGAAGCCCCTATGTATTACGACAACAGGCCTACATGAATACCAATCAAGGTTGAATGATCTGAGAGTGCAGGGATAAAAACACCACAGGGAGACGAAATATCAACCCACAAGCTGTAATAACCCCCGAATCCACGGGCTCTGAGATGATTAAACATAAAGATGACTGCAGCCTGAAACATATACAGCATAATCTGATCTACATGCATGCACTGTACACTAACACAAATACTTTGTCTTGGCATACAACCTCTGTAAGCCCTGCTAAAGTACTGTACTGTACCAGCCTGCTATCATAAACTGAAATATAAGTGAATGTTACGGAGCATGTAAAACATGCTGTATTTTGTTTTATGAAGAGAAACATGTTTCACTAGTTGACGACATGACATGAAAGCATCAACTAAAAGCCTGAAATGTACCGTTCATCAGCCTGCCATAAGCCTTTTTTTGAATGAAAAGGGCTCATCATGTCCAATCTTTCCGAGGGTGGCTGACACTAATGAGTAGTCATTCATCACTGTAATAAAACCAGCGGGAAGATTATTCCTGCAAGTTGCTGTACTGCTGGTGAATGACCGACCATCTGAATGAGGTATGGATGACTTTCAGGTGGCGTTATGGGCTGCACTGCGTTCACATGACTGTATATCAATCACCAGGCCCATTGATTTAGTCTTTAATCTCAGGATAGTAGATCGTTGATTCTATTTTTAGACTTTACAGACATTTATAGTATTTTACCATAAATGTATGTTGAGATGTGACACCAGGCTGCTATTGTATCTGTTTATTTCACAAAAAAATATTTAGATATGTATTTAGATTTGTAGAAAAGTGATCAGGGGCTAGACAGGACCACTTAATTTTTTCTAACACTATGTATATTTCTCATACAGTATATATACAGTATATAGCTGCTTAGGTCAATTAAAGTCCATTTTATTTATGTAGTGCCAAATCATAACAGAAATTGTCTCAGGGCACTTTTAATTTAGAGCAGGTCCAGACCATACTCTTCATAATATTACTTACAGAGACCCAGCAGTTCCCACCAAGAGCAAGCACTGAGGCAACAGCAGCTTGGGAAAATTTCCTTTGTAAAAACTAAAATTTAGGCGAATGGTTTTAACCATCTACCTGAATTAATCAAGCATATAGTATTGCATTAGTGACATATGTACTAGAGCTGCCCCCAACTAAATATTTTCATAGTCGACTTGTCCTTAGTTTAAGCCATTAGTTGACCTGTCATTCGTATGTTTCCGATTGAATTATTTAAATAGATAATTTTAAGTGAGCCACCTGTTAGATGCTACTGGCATAAAGGGTAATGACACTGAATGTGTCGGAACAACCAGCAAGAGACTGAACTGAATTTTGTTAAGTCATTTTAACACAGTATAACCTCACACAACTGTTTAAAACACGGAAATACATAACTTCCAACTTCACAACAAACACTGGCAGACTCATGGAAACTAGAGACAATGTATACTTACAATAGAATTGAAGTGAAGTTTCAGAGTTGCTCCTTGACTGCTTCACACCTTTCCCCACCTGAGCCCACTGTGTCTTCACTCTTTGTTTTTTTTTCTGCGAGTAACAAATAATTGACAACGTAGTCGACTGAGACCCTTGGCACCAACTAGCAGTTAAGCCGACAGTTAGGGGGTTGCCCTATTATGTAACCAATGCCCGTCTTCCCCTGACGTGTTAACCCTGTCATGTCTCATGTATTAAGATCTGTCAATAAAAAAAAAAGACTTACAATGACTTGTGACTTAAACAACAAAACAAAACAGAAAAAAGTATTAAAAACAATGTTGGTTTTGAGGATTTTATGGAAATATTAAGATATTCCCTCACTTCAGCTCGCCTTTTCCCAACGCGGTCGTGCGTGCTGTCTGGTTTCAATATCAGATCATGAGGTAAAAATAACACAATGCAAGATCAGTTCAGCTTTATCCTGGACTGACCAACAAATCTGATGAAAACCGGGGAAAAGTTATTTAGGATGAACATGACACTACTTACTCTCTTAATAATCTCTTTTTGCCTATAGCTTACAAATCTGCGTATGATTTCTCTGTGAATCATTTTCTATAATTTCTAAGCGGATTTATGGACATTTATCCTCGATAGACATCTGAGATTGGAGTTCAAATGATCATACAGTAGTAGCATGTGTATGATGTCTGTGTGTCAGTTTTAATATCAGATGCTGTTTGTATCTGTTCAGAGCACATTATCTGTTTATGTGTAAAATGTATTTGTATTCCCCATAAATAATCTACTAAAATCCCAAATTTCAACACAGATTTTTCATTTTGACTGTATATAAAAGTCTGAACTCACCTGTGACACATGCAGAGTGATTTCTATCAGCGGTCTTGCCCACTGCCACACAAACATCAGAACATCCAGATAAACAGATGGTTACAATTCATGACGGGAGCAATTTTTCAAAGACAGCCTGTGCATCAGAATGTGCATCCTCGCGCTCACTCAGGTACTGTACATGCATGCACATAACCATTCTGTCGAGCCTCAGTGCCTCTGAACACCCGCGCAGAGGGGGGAACATTTCCTCATCAAAGTCACTCCTCTCTCCACTTCTGTCAAGGAAACCCAGTGGGATCCTGGGAAAGAGCAATGGCGGTGCTCTGAGGGCCCACGCTGCTGCCTTGCCTTCACAATGAAAAGGGAGAGCGTTCATAGTTTCTGGCCGGTGCTTCTCTGGCTGTTTTATGGAAATGCCGTTTTGTTTTAAGTTCTTTGTTTTGGATAAACAAAAAGACTAGATGGAAATGAGAGTTTAAGATAAATACCGGAGCCTGGTCGCTATGCCTCAGGGAGGCTTTTCAAACGTGAACCCATTGAAATAAATGTCATTTTTACTGCTTTTATTGTAGAACAAACTGTTCCCTGATGAGCCCATTAAAGTATGTATTTTCTCATGTAAAGTTGAACTAAATAATTTTTTTAGTCTCTTTCCCTGTGTTGGTGTTGATGAATATAAAGACTCATTGTTATCACTGTCTTTTTGTTCTGTTGTCTCTGTTGTCTTCCTTTTGAAGTTCAAAAACTCTGCTGTGAAGAGGGAACTATTTTTTTTTATGTTTTTCTGTAATAAATCCATTGCCCCCCCCCCACTTTTTTTTTTTTTTTTTTATCAATCTGCTTGCTGATCTTTTTGTGCCTGGGCCAGTGAATCCAATCAGAATGCAACCCTTAAGCTCTTTGATTCCGCCAACAAAAGTTGATGGTCTCCCAGCTTGTAAGCTGCCTATCAGATAATAAGGGGCTTGAATAGCAGCCAGTGTGCTACAATGAGGGTGGTCCTGGTGTTTTCACCTGACGTCCAACGTGTCTTTGCCGGCCCTGTCTCACTGTTCTCCCCGGGGAAATCTCCCAAGAGCAGCTGTCCTTATCAATGTACCGGCTCCCTGCTCACTGCCTGCCTGGGCCGCATTCTCCATGACAGCAGCACTGAGGTAGCGGTAATCTGCCAACACTTCAACAAAATTAAACCGCCAACCAGGCCACCGGGGAGAGGCAATGGGGAAAGATTTCCTGCTCACCGTGATATGGCAACAGAGGCCACAGACATTAATATGGCTTTGCATCTGCAAGAAATAAGCACTGCTAAGCGTACAAATCTGGAACCTTTAGTGCCTCTGCTGCTGCTTTCTTTAAAGGGTCAGCTCACTAAAAATACAATAAAAAACCCTTTTTCTTTTTCATTGGCCACCCAGATATCGTTGATTGGCTTTACCTGAGTATAACGAAGCCCAGTGCAATTTGTTTTGTTGTGCTCAAAGAGTCAAAAGTCATGAAAATGCCAAAGCAGTGTCTTAATTAATTAACTAATTAGTCAATTAATCCATTGGTTGATTGAAAGAAAATTTGTTGCCATATTTTTAGAATCAAATGTCCAAAGTTTGCTGGTTCCAACTTCTTAAATGTCAGGATGTGCTGCTTTTCTTTGTCATTTATGATAATGAAGAGTCTGGATTTTGGACTGTTGCCTGGACAAAAGAAGCCATATGAAAATGTCAGTTTGGTCTCAGGGAAATTGTGATGAGCATTTTTCACATTTCTTTTTGACATACACTAAATGCTTAATTGATAATTTTGAGAATGTTTGGCAGATTGATATTAAAAATAATAGCTGCAGTCATATCCCTGTGTATATTGGTGTTGAACAGCTACTTTAACTTGGAAGATAGATAAGAATGGCACATTCTACCAACAAAGCACAGCTCCCCACTTTTTGTTTACATGTTTTACATGTACCTTTATGTACTGTATTGCCTTACATTTGGTGTTTTGAACACCTTGCATCAGGTTAAGTCCTGAGGCTCACAGGAGATGATGTGCTTCATTTTTCATTTGTTTGGAATCAACAGAGGAGCTGTGCAGTCAGCCGCAGTCACTCCTGTGACTGAGCAGACAGAGAGAAGAGCACCACCTACAGAAACTCACACTATAACATCAGTGCACCCTAAAAACAGTCAGAGGAGAGGAGGAGTTTATGATTTTACATCTGCTTTTTGAAACATACGACCCTCAGGATTACATATTATGCTGCAGATTGCTGTCCCTGTGAACTTGTTTTCATAAGCATGCATCCTGCTTTATGGCAGTTCACCTGAAAACAATATTAGAGTTAACCTGGCACATGCAAGAGAGTAGCGGCAATTTAAGATAATTCAATTGTTTGTATAAAACTCACCAACAGGAAGGCAGTTCCAAAAAATGCTTAGCAAAAAATATTCCAACATTATTCAAAGTACTTTAAAAGCTGGGTCTTTTACAGCACTGTGGTACCATTGTCAGTTGCACTTTATTTTAGAGGACACTAATAAGAAGTAACAGCCCATAATTTGTATCAAATTAGACAAAAGAAATATAATCTTTAATAGACCCTAATGATTTTTTCTTAGAGTGTAATTTGGGACATAATACAATAGAACTGCACTGTAAACTAAAGCGTAATAACATATCTGCTATTTCACATTTAAAGACAATATTTGATCCAGATCTACCAAATAAATTACAGAGGTAGAGGAATATTTTGTCTATGAGTGACTGCACAGACAGTTTTGTAGTAATATGTTCTTAATCATCCCAATAATGTCTAATAGGGTCTAACAGTGGGAAATAATGTACTTTAGTTACAGGACAGTTCTGTTGTAATGTGTTCCTACTTACCCTCTAAAAGGTCTAACAAGGGTCTAATAAAGGGTCCAACTATGTAATAAACAACCTATTATTTGTAGCTTTTGTCTAATTTGATACAAAGAACAGTTTGTTACATCTTATTAGTACACTGTTAAGTGTATGGTGTCTAATTGGGGTAAAGCTGTGTGTGTTTAGCGCTCTGACTAATAAAGAACATATTAATTTTTAGTTTTTTACTAATTTAATAATAAGTATTAAGACAAAGTAATAAAGTGTGGCCCCATCTTTTTTGTTACCATTGTAGTATTGTAGAGGACACAGGATAGTATGATATTAATTGGAGTATGTATTATGATGTATTCACTGCAGCAAATTGATTCAGCAAGTCAAGAAACCTACAAAGGAATTAACCCCTCAAACAGAAATGTATTTATCAGTCCAGGTTTTTAGAAATTTGTCATTGAAAATAATTTGCAGAAGAAGCTTATGGCGGGTGTGATGTGGTGGCCTTCTGTATCAAAACCAGTGGGAAGAGTTAGCGAGGGTGATTGGTGAGACAGATGTAAAAGACGCAATGTTTCCAAACGCTCAGAAAACTGACACAATGCTGACAATGAATGCAGAAGAATGAGATGTACCAACACAGAGCAGAGCTATTGAATGACAGTATGTTGAGACACGCTACAGTAAATGGTTTGTCATTGCTGAAGCATTCGTGCCATTTTCAAGCTTTTTCCTGAAGTCTTTTGTTGTGCTCCAGTGCTGCTGTTAAACCTCCTCGCCATGTCGTCAACATTATGAGCGATACAGGGTAAAATACAGTCAGTTATTGCATATGAAACCAAATTCTCCTTCTCCTTATTTGAAGTATCTTGGGAAAGCAGCACAGCTCATCGAGGGCTAAAACAAGGAGAGGGAAGAGAGGCATGAGGATTAGATAAAGTCTGGCACATACTGAGACGATAATAAGCAAGGCAGGAAAGTGAGGGGAAAGAGAGGGAAATGGAGAGAGAGAGAAAGACAGGGAGAGACAAACAGATGAAAACAGAGAGGGGGTGGTTATAAAATGATTAAGGGGCATGCTATATAGAATTTCATGATTTGAAAAACACAAACAGGTCTGTCAGATGGCTCTGCCTCACCATCTGCTCTCTGCTGCCAAAATGTACAGCCGGGAAAGATTTGTGACGCTTTACCGTTTTAAACCTAAATAGCTCTGTGATCTGAAATAATCGCCTGGCCTTAGTATGTTCAGTCATGTTTATATGTGTACATGCACACACAGTAAAAATAAATGTGTGGAAATATACATAAATGTAGCATTTGTTTCCTTAATTTATCAAATATATATTGACATTTTTTTCTGGCATTCTTAGAAATAAGGTACTAACTAGAACAATAAAGGCTTGTACAGCTTGTCTTCATAGGAGAACCCTTTTTGGTTCCAGGTAGAACTTTTTATAAAGATTCCACTTCGAACCCTTTCAGAGATTTCTATCTAAAACCCACCAGAAAGGGTTATTCCCAGAACAATCTGTGAAAGGTTCCACCCAGAATCCAATATCAGAGGATCTACAGACAACCCTTCTATGTTCTTGGGGGGTTCTATCCAGAACTTTTCCACCTTCTGAAGGTGTTAACAAGAACCCACCAATGGGTTCTACTGAGAACCCTTTAACAAGTGATTCATCTAGAGCCCACTTAGGGATTTATGCTGAGAACCCTTCAATAATATTGAAGGGTCACTCCCTTGGTGGGTTCTAAATGAAACCCTAGAAATATTATTTCTAGGGTTTCATTAGCCTAAATATTACTCTAGGTTCATTAGAACCCACCAAGGGAGTGATACTGAGAACCCTTTTGTATTCCAATGCTTTTATCTAGAACCCACTCAGGGGGTTCTACAGGGAAGTGTTTTATATTCAAGGTTCTTATGTGGAACCACCCAGCTACAGGGTTCTATCTGGAATCCTTTTATATTCCAGGGGCTTTATTGACAACCCACCCAGAGGGTTCTGTCGAGAACCCTTTCATAGTCGAAGGGCTATTCGGAGGGTTCTGTAGAGAAGCTTTTTGTATTAATGGTACAAAGAGCCCTTGACCAAAGAGTTCTCCAAGGATTTCAACAATCCTTAAAGAACTGTTTCTTGTGTGTTCTTAAAAAAAAAACCCTTAGTCTCACAAAGAACCCTTTGACAAACTCTTCTTTTAAAAAAAAAAGGGTTCTTCAGAAGCAAATGGTTCTGGGTAGAGCCTCAGCTCCTGTGGAAGAACCCTTTTGAAACCCTTATTTGTGTGCATACAGTGTGCGATCATGCAGGAAGCAGGGCTGTAAATTGTATTGAAAGCTTGTAAGGTAACTGTCATCACACACAGTCACAGCACCATTGAATAAAGGGTTAACAGCGATGCTGTAAATACTCCGCTGGTATTTTTGCTTCATTGGAGCCTCTGGCCCCTTCTTGTCCGGAGCCTGTGAGTCTGGACACGCAGACTGAGGGCCAAAGTGCTCACTAATGCTGCATGGACACACACACACCCCACAAAAACACACACTCACACACACACACACACACTAAAAGAGGGACATTTCTTTTCGCAAAACCCCCTGGCAGTGGCACTTGCTTTGATCACATATACTGTATACAGTACAGGGGAAAACCCGATATCGCCTCCGAGTATCATTTAAAAACTATTGATTTTTGAACTTTTCATAAGAGGAAGGTGCATTATAGTAATATGATGCCTGCTCATCTCTGCATGATGATGAATGGCTGGGGATAACTCCTCAATCATTTGAGCTCCTGCTTACTCTTAATGTGCACGGCTTCAGAGGTAATTATCTGAAAATGTGTTTATTTAAGGCTCTACATGTAGCATTTGAACGTGGATGAATTATTATCATAGGTTATTGTGATCCATCAGTTTCAAACAAGGCACCGTGAATCACACTCATTACTCATTGTTTGGATTTGGAGGGAAATCTGCTCAACAGCTTTGCAACACAAAACAGGACAAGGGCATGCAGGTTTCAGATTTACTGGCACTGGTGAGAGGCTGAAAGAAATATTGCAAATATCTTTATCATTGAGCAAAGGGAAAGTCCTTAAAGGTACCCTGTGGAATGTTTTATTACTAGTGCAATGGATCAATGTTTATATCAGATGGCCCCTGTTTAGTTTGTTGTACACACACTCAAGTATGCACATGTACTGATGTAGATGAATACAAATACATTATTCAGATATGCACAGATAATCTGAACAGATACAAGCAGCATCTGAATCACTGCAGTAATAAAGCAGGATAAAGCTTTACTAATGCTACACAGCTGTTATTTTTACCTTGATATGATCCCAGATGGAAACCAGACACCTTGCACAAATGAACTAGATGAGTTGAAGTTGGGGACAATTTCAAAAGTGCATGTAAAGTGGCCAAGAGAGCTTTTCAGATTTTTGTTTGTCTCACGTAGCCAGACCTATAACTTCATTTTAGGCTATGTTCCAGATCTGCACAACTGTAGCTACATGCTCACAGCACATCCTTGAGATTGCCAGAAAGCCTTTCAAACATTATGAAAATAGTCTATTTTCACCAATAATCAATAACTGTGATCTTTTCCTAAACTACCCAAGTAGTTTTTGTGCCTAAACTGATCCAAACTGTGACTGAAAACTGAAATAATGAACAAACACTTGAAATAAGTCAATTAATCCATGATGAGTTACTATGCTGAATCGAGTGTGCATGTGTGAGAGTTTGTCAAATCTAGGTTTACCCTCTAGACACGACCAAAGGTAAGAGCTTCTAGCGTGTTTACGTTTGTACCGTTAGCAACCAGGCGCTGGTGGACTCATGTGGGGGGTACGGGGAGCGACAGCCCTCTTTTCTGCCCACACGTTCAAAAAATGCCACCTATGGTACTAAAACATGATAAAGTGTCCTCTAAGGGGCCCTTCCAGTCCACAAAACATGATGAAGTGCCCTCTAGGGTGCCCTACATGCTAGAAAATTAGTTGGCCCTTGCGTGCCTCTAAATGGTTAAATAGTGTGTTTGTATTACAGGGGGTGTAGTAGTTGTTGTACTTAAAACAGTTTTAATCTAAACCAGGGATTGGAACACTTTCACTATAAATACATCATGGCTTTTTGTGCTCTGGTGTCCTTTTTATTTCTTTTGCCCCTCCCCTTCAGACAGTTTTTTCACATAGTGATGATCACTTTGGAAACGGTATAATGGAAGGGGAGAATGAAACTGAAATAGTTGGCCGATGGCAGGTTTGTTCCAGCAGCCTACTTCCTGCGCGTCACACTAGATTTTTGTCAATATCTTCTCTCTTGCTGTGTCTCTCCGTTTTAATTTTTTCACACTTCACACAAGTTTGTTTTCATTTAGACCTCCCAAATACACACACCCACACCCTTAAAGCTGCTGGTGTGTGTCCCATCAGTGCCTTTGTGTCCCATATGTTTCCTGATAAAATAAATTATTTAAGCATCATAAAAAGGAGATAACTATAGGGACAGATGATTAAATATGAGTCCTCAGTAAAACTAAATTACAGGGAAGTATTTTACACATTTTCTAAAAATAACTAAGAAGATAGGAAATTGTATTCTCAGCAGTCCTGCAGATCAACAAAAAAGGCATGCCTAGTCATTAGCATCTATATAATCAGACGGTGAATGTTTAAGGGAAAGGCTCTTACTCAGCAGTATTAGTTTATAAGAAGTTATAATGGCTGACATAAAAAGAGAAGGGGAATGACTGTGCCCATCATATTACAAGGGCTATTCCGAAGCTGTTTTAACCGTCATAGTCCTCCTGGATGATTACAACAGCAGCACAGTGGGAGGTGAAATAAAGCTGTACGGCTGGCTCTATAGCTGGCATCAGATGACTTAATCAGGCCATAAAGAAGGCCTCACTTACAGATGCTGTGTTGCCCCTGTGCTCCGCATTTCATCAGCCCCAGGGAAGGGTGAAATATGCTTCCTCTGAAGGTAATGTGCCCTATCTCTGTCCAAGCGGTGACAAATTTATCGCCCCCTCGACTATTTACAATCCATCCGAGCCGTGATGATCTGGCTTGTGTTATTTAAGCTGCAGAGGTACAGCCATGTTGATAATACTGCTGTTGAGAGGTGCCAACAAAGGGGCACAGTGAAAAAACGAGGGGAAAAGTAAAAATATGTTTGTTTCATGTGCGAGGTTTTGTAGTCCCCACGTGAGCCACCTTAGCTGGCTTATCATGACGTGATTAAAGTGAACCAAAAATGGCATGCCTTAAAGAACTGAATTCAAAGAAGTGTTGCAGCTTGAATCATAAAAGCAGATGTATTCCAGTCAGCCTACCTTACATAACAAAGCAGCCAAGCTGGGATAATCTCATGTTTCTACCACATTGTCATGAAATTTTAGGGCTCAATTCCGCTAAGGCAACCCTGCAAAAATGTTACAATGCTCTATAGGTGCAGTAAAAATCATGTACATGTATTTTTATTGCACTGTGAAAATCATTCAGAAATTTAATGGAATCAGCAAATCTTTTCTCATTAACTTAAAGGAGAAACATACAGGGCCATAGCATTAAAGAATTAGTATAAAAAAACATTATATTTTGACACTGTCAAGTGTTGACGAGTCCTCCACTGTAAGTTGATCAACTATTGCTGTAAATTGTCTTTCAATGCAAAATTAAGCCTGTTATCTTGAAAACAAAAGCCCACTGCTCTGACAGTACACACTCTAAAGTTGGAGTTCAGTCACTGCCTTCCAGACTCCATTAACATTGATAGTTTTTGTTTGATGTACCCGCTATAAACATATATAAAAGATTATTAATGATTTCTAACGATGCATAAACAGACATTTGTTAATTTGGCGGACATCCTACATTCATTTTAACTCTAATATATGTGAAATGGGTAAACAGAAACAGTTCTACCGCAGCCTAGAATGGAAATATCAAAGGAGAAAATATTGGTTGTAGCATTGTTGTCCGAGAAGCCAATGTGGAACTTAGCATTCTTCCTTAATCTCCAATGAGATATCATGGTCATTTAATGACTTAGTACAGTAAATATATTGCATATTTCTCTTCCATGTCTTTATACAAGTTTTATTTGTGCAAGTTTACTAAACTTAAAATTTATAGTATTTGTTTTCAGAACATGTTTGAACTTCTAAACATGAATTCTTCTAACTTGAAGTCTTTTGACTTGAAATGATGATTTGAATGAATGGAAATAAAATTTGTTAGTAGTTTGTCAGTGTGACTGAAGAGATATTAGTTCAACTTAATATCTTAGGGTTATTGAACATCTTTTCTCAAGTACAGCTGAATTAATATCAAGTTTATTTGGCAAGAAAAGTTTATTTGTGTTTTTCAAATTCAGCCTGGACACTAATGCTTTTAAGTAAAAACAAATATGTAGTAATCACAGAATAAATTAAAAGTCGTATTGCTTAAAAGGAATTACTTGCTATATAAATCTGCACACTTTAAATAAACTTTGGCTGAATGCAAAGCATTTTACATCCCTTTGTCTTGTATCTAGAATGTCTTATTTGAAATAACGCAATAGCAATGACAATTTTTCAAGCGCTAACTTGATGTCTAACCTGGTTTGGTTTTGAGAAAACTATTCAAACTAAACCTGAAGCAGGTGTTAGGACCCGGGTCAAGAGGGATTTTGTATTGTATGGCAATATGTTCTTGGTTTCCCCCTCCTTGCTGGAGGGCGGTGCTGTTGTGTTGTTTGTGTTTTTTTCCGCAGCACGTGTGTCGGCTGAGGATTGGCTCAGAGACTAAGGCTGCCTACTTTAAAATGGTACCTGCCGGTATCAGCATCACTCCTCTGTTTCCTGACTCCCAGCCAGACTGTGCCATGCTATCCAAACCAGTCCGACTGTGCTGTTTTGTGAAAGCTGGTGTGATTAATTTGTTGCCTTTTTCAAAATGTAAATACCTTCTATAAATGCAGTCCTGGTAGCTGTAGGGATGGGAAGCCCGTTTGTTTTTACATTTCCCCTTTTCTCCTGTTTATGTCAGGGAGTCAGGTATGATACCTGTCTTTTTGTTTTGTGGGTAGATAAGCTAGTTAATTTATCCCCAGATTGTTTGTTTGTTATTTTGTGCCATGTTCACCCTGATGTCTATCTACCATGTACCATGTGAGAGACAAATTAATGGTTCTTTGTTGGACTGCATCTGCGTCGCACAGTATCTTGTATGGAAAAAGAGTCATTTATGCTGTGCTCAGGTTGTCCTCCGAACCAGGCATAACACAGATGATATTTTGTAGTGGGATATATATATATATATATTTTACACCTTTTGAGTTTATTTAAAGTTCTGTGCTCTCTGAAGATGCCAGCATTCTTTCTTTATGTGCGTTAGTGCTACATCCTAACTGCACATTCCAATGTCTCAGTTCAACCGAGCTCATGTAACCAAACTGTCAGCTCACCTTGAATCTGTTGGAGCAGACCAGCTGCGTAGATAAGAAGTAATGAGCCAGAATAATTCTGACATGTCCAGAGACAGTCAAACATGGCCTGATACAGCCTGGTGCCAGCAGGAAGTGCCTGATATGGGAATGTAGCTATATAAGTTTGTAATTTGGTTACATGAGTATGTGCAGGTGCATGTATGATGTTTAAAAAAAATTGCTAACAGAGTACGAACCTAAGGGTAAACTAAGGGGAAAGCTATACACGGGTATGTAATATGAGCTGAAATGTTAAAAGGAGGAGACTGTCCAGAGTCTCCAAACAGTATAAAAGAAGGTGTACTGAATCTCTCTCTTCAGTCTGATCCGGGATCTACTCGAGTTTGTTGGTTTGCTGCCTCAGAGAACCTAATGAACTCTGCATAGCTGACTTTGTTCTATCTCCAATTAGCTTTCTTTTGCCATCGTTCTTGACTCAATCAGATCCTTGAAGACTTGACTTTTTTTTAGAGCTTTTTGACAAGTGTTGTGGCCTTACGCCCAGATCATTTTGGCCCATTCCAGAGCCTTTTTGTCACAACAATTTCTTTCAAACGCAACAAGAATTTCTCTCAGAAAGCTAATTAGCTACTCACATTTAATGAACCTAATTAGGCACGTTCCAAACTTCACAACGGCATTAAAATATTGATTTACTAATGCGTCCAAGATGTATAGAACCACAATCAATATAAGCTAATTTGCACTTGCTAAATTATGAATGATCTGTGATCTGTGTGAATAGCCAACAATATTCTCATGAGGCACTTTAAATGTAAGTGTTCAATCTGGTTAATTTTAAAAACGTGTCTGAAAAAAGTGCAGAAAAGCTCAAGGAGCGGGACGTGTTATGTCTCATTTATACAATTTACAAGATATCTGGAAATGAAACAGCCAGATTTGCATTAAATTGGTTTTGCAAGCCAGTGCTCCTAATAAGAAGAAGAACCCAAAGTACTATTATTCAACGCATACACGCAGTTCTACATGCACACACAACGCATCCTTTGTGAACCTTCCAACAAATTATCCACCTCTGCTAGTGTGCAGACTCATCACTAAATGTGCTCTATTATGCTGAGCAGCTCCAGTTTGCATGTTAACTCGACACAACCTGCAGGACACACCATAAAAAAGGAGCTCCAGGTCGCTGAGAGAGCTGAACGGCTATCTGAGCAATTCTACTGTACATTTAACATGAACACACTGCCGTGAGATGGTATAATTACTACACCCACTCACACACTCAGCCTGCAGCCTTATGCCAACGACCAAATCACAGTTGTGCTGATATTCAGTACAACATCACTTTTCCTTGTGTGTGTGATCTTGCTTTATTAGAAAGAGTACAAGTTTCTAACAGTTAAATTGAGCGATATGTTAACAGTCTAGGAAGTAGTAAAGCTGACAACTCCAGAGTGTGCGTTTTTGGAGCAGTGGTGTTTTGTTTTCAGGATAAATGGCTGAGCTTTACACTGAGAGACAATTGAGATTGATAAAAAGCTGATCAACTTGCAGCGTAGGACTTGTTGTTGCTTGTCTTTGTCAAAGTGCAATGTTGTGCTCATCTTGTGCTCATGTAGGTGTCCCTGCAGCCTGCAGGCAACCTGCCTAAGCTTTGAGTCTGGGGAGGAGGAGGCGAGGTGAAAGAACTTGCTCCAATATTTTGAATTTGGACTGCAGTACCCATTTTTGAATGCTTGGGTGTTACATATTTCAGCTTTAAGGTTTGGAAAACATCCTATTTTGGGTTTAAGTGACTACTTTGTAAATGTAAATGGCCTCAGTCCATCTTATTCGGGCTCTATTTGTAGAGGTACACAGACACAGGCATTCACTTAGCCTTATCTCTGCCAATATATAGTCAGGTGTAGATTTAACTGTAAAATCTTGGAGTTAAAGAGGAAGAGATTGAAGAAAAAGGGGGAGGATGGGGCAGGCTTGCTATACATGGACATATACACACTCGAAGTCACATCTGTAGACATGAACACAAATACATTTAGACTGCACTGTAATATTACTGTTGTCCATTTAATGGGGAGGGCATCAGTTCTTAGTTGGAATTTGGCTGTTATACTTTCCATCAGATAGGCACTTTTTAACCTTTCCTTGTACAGTCGGTGGCTTTGCTTTTCTCAACAACTCTGTGATCAGCTTTTTTGCGATCAGCACCGACACCCAAAGTAGAAATAGCTGGTTTTTAGATTCTACATCCTGTGGAGTCTATCTTAAAATAAAGAAGGAAGGCTCTTGGTATCCCCAAGATTTGCTTGATCTCCACACTGGATGTCTTACCAATATTGGTATAATTTGTGACAGTCCCAGAAAATGTGGATATGGTCTCAAATCTTCCGACATTCTCTCCAGGATAATTCTGAGGCGTTGCTGTATCTCACTAATACAAGAGAGGTCTTAAATACTCTCATTCTAGTTTTCCATTTAAACTCTGTCCAGGTAGGACTGCTTGTTAGTTTGTGACTTTCAAGACATGCTTTTTCCCCACATTTTATCCGTAATAATAATGCTCATTTCTAACTCACATTTCTGTTTTGTTTCCATAGTGTTTCCTATTACATTATCCTGAAGCCATCTATATAGGTAGGCTAAATTTCTCTTCATCATTCCCTTCATAGCCAACGTGAAAATTAGTTAGATGGCAGTTTTCATACCTGCCTCCCAGAATCAATCCCAGACGAACCAAATTCTTTCTGGAGATTCTCACATGATTTCAAGGTTTCCCCCTAAAAAAGCTAATCTACAATAATTAACCCTTATGTGCTCTTTTTCTGAAGCCATTGTCGATTTTGATTGGGAGAAATTCTGGATATAGAGTTAAAAAGGTTTCTTAACAATGTCTGAAGAAAATACAAGCTCTTCTGAATGTGTATGGTCACTCACTCTCCAGGACCACAAGCGTTACTTTAAAAAGTTAACATTAACTAATGGGACCAGACTGGCCAACCTGTACACACTCACTCATTGGATGGACCAAATTTCTACAGTTGCAGGTTGGACAATTGGACAGATATATCGGTAATTGGTGAGTCTATCATCAGTTGTTTTTTTGCTGGGTGAATTTTGTCACTTTATTTAGCTAATTTAATGGTATTTGTGAGTGACACATGGTGTCTTCGATGCACTCAATGGCACAGTATACACCCACTGAGCCAGAGAACGAGTGAGAGGGAAGAAGACAGATCTTTATCATGACTCCCTGATCTCCTACTGTGCTGAGCTCTAAGTGTGCTGTATGCTTAATGGGGGGTGATGAGGTCAGAGCCTTTTCCCCAAATACTAGCTTTCTACACTCTGTCTAACCCCCCCCCCCCCGGCTGATTGAACTCTTCATGAGATCAATTTAATCAGGAAATCTGGTACTTTAGGTCAATGACCAGAAGAATGGAATGAAGAATTGATTCAAGACACCAGACGCCAAACCTTTATTAACGCTAAGAGACCCTGCAGAGACCGCGGAGACTGTTTAACTTCCTCTAGACGACTCTTGTGTCTGTTACTCTGCTGTCATCAGATCAAGCGTTGGCTCTGCAGTTTAAACTGTACTCCATATCTTCAAAGCTGTCTTATCTCAAATCCCTCGTTCTTTTAATGTAACAAGATGCCAGCTGGATATCTGCCACAGGGTTATATTGTTGCACTCCAATGTGAGAACACTGCAGTGTTAGCACAACTAGAAGCAATAATATTCTACTTATAAATGGCAATATGGCTCTGATTGAGGACTCATACCTTCGTGGTATGAGACAGTCAAGTCATCAGTAGTAAACAAGGAAAATCTCTCTGCTGAAGCTTGTAACTAGACAAACAACCAGAGCAGATCATGATGAAGATGATGGGAGCAATCATGGTAACAGCACCAAAATAAAAGCATAGATGTTCCTTAATATCTTTCTGGCATATTTTTTTATTTGTAAACAATTTATACAGAATAATTTATCTAAATCTTTGTACTTTGGCTACACATGAGTCTTAACATTATTAACACTTTGCTGCCTCCACACTACCTCTTCAGACATTTATATCATTTTACACCAAAACTAGCAGGTGTATGCAGGTTTTTTAAATGCAATAGATCATTTTCCCATTGTCGAGTAGGCAATGGGAAATTAGTTTTTTCAGAAGTTTTCAAAGTGTCAGTGTGTTCAGCTTTCAGTAGTTTTTTAGCTTCTAACTGAATCTCTGTGTTTTGAAGTTTAGTTTGGCGCCTGCGTCCATGTTTCTGCCTGTTTTAATGTTTCATGTTTGCTTTCAGCTGTCATTCCCTGATTTTGCTGCTTCATAATAAAACTTTCAGGTAGCAAAATAATGGGGGACTTAATAGGAAATAAAATGATTTTTTTTACAGACACTTGACTAAAGATGTATCAGTTAAATACACCCTGAAAGCTGGTGCAAACTCTGCTGTGCTGGGCTGACACACCAGATCAAACCCAGTGAAGCCAAGCAGCACATGTAGGAAAAGGAGCAGAGGAGTCGCAGAAGTTACTGACTGATGGAGGTGACAATTTTTCATTGTCTCTGTTGACAAGGGGCTAAGATTAGCGTGTCCACCCGGATGTCATGTTTATGTCACTGCGATTGGAGCTGGAGCCAATAAATACCGTGACTGCTGCAAAGTCATTTGACCTGGGAGTGAATGCTGATTGTACCCTTTCCCAAAGAAGACAAAAGCCAGATGTGTGGATGTTAGTGGGTTTTTTGTCCAATGTAAAAGGGGCTGTACAAACACCATGTTCACAAACTGCACTGCAGTTTTTTTCTCTCTATATTATATATAACTGTGCAGGTGTGATTGTCACTCAGACTCTGCTTCACTGGTCATTTTAACACTGCACTTTCCTTTGAGGGAATCCCCACAGTCATTCACAGTGTGTTCCATTATTCTGATAAGCAGGGTTTCCATGAGCAACCCTTCAAGGCCTGGGGGACTGCGCCCATTCAGAGTTGTGATATTATATTACAGTGCTCATTGCCCTATGTAATTATTGTCCTTATTATTTTTACTTATCAGGCCAGCTTAAGAATTAGTTAGGATTAGCATTCCATTCAAATCATTTACTCCCATTTGGATGCAGCCTCCTGTCCAGTGTCTAGCCAATGGCAGAAGTGGAGTCAAGCAGATGCTATGTTCAGAATAAGCCAAGAAAAAAAACGTCCTTTTTTTTCTTTCATTTTTTGGATTTGAGGGGGGCGGCGGGTATGAGCAGAGTATTACATGACCTTCTAGTTCTACGGTGATGTGGTATTTCCACAAAATCACTACACGGCCCATAGATTTGTCTCTGGGACATTCTGTGATCAAGGGTTTGATTTCAGTTAGTGATTTTTCTGCATTTCTCCGGATGCCTTTTGACAGCCTGTGGAGACCAGACCTTGAGCTTGCTGCACGACCTGTGGGTTATGTACTGTATGTACTGTAAGTGGGAAGAGCACTACAGTAACAGTGCTCATGGTGGAACAGAGGTCAGAGGACTGAGCAGCTTTTCATATGAAAATGTCTTTGGGTGAGGAAATTATTCTTTTGTGTAAGCATGCTTGGGCAGTAGAAAATTAAATGTAGATTTACTTGAAAGCTAAATTCTTACAGAATGTGCCATACTGTGTGCCAATTTGTACTCTAAATTCTACCCCAGTTTTCTCAGTCCTAATGGCATTCTTTTTAACAATATTTTCTTTAATGATAGCAATATTTTTTAGTAAAAAATACTAAAAACTAGGACTAGACTAGTTTATGCTATTTTGTCATTGACCTATGAACACAACAAATCCTTTTGCAACTTTTGACATGGGACTTTGGTCCTACTGGAAGCAATTTATCAATTCTATATCTGAAGCTTGATCAGTTACCTGTTGCAAATTATCAACATCATGCAGTCAAAAACCTACTCATTTTCTAAAGCATTGTATAGTTACATTGTTAAGATGGTGGAATTGATGGATGTCCAACTTAAATTTGATTTGAAATAAACTCAGATAGCATTTTGTGGTCAGATTGAGCTCGTCAGTGGCATGTAATATTGTTGATTTGATAATTCAGGTCCAAGTCTCTTGTACATGAAACAGTGTTTCATGACAGACTCACTATACATACACAAGGCAAACCAATGGAATTTCTTAAAGCAAAAGCTTCAGTGGTAAAGTTTCATAAACCATCCATTGTAACACTAAAGTATGGTGTCACACTTCTCTCCCAGCAATATATCAGTTCTGCATGACAGTAGATTTAGTTCATGTCACATGTAATGCCATTTGTGAGTACTTCAGGCCTCATTTGTTTTTGAAGTGTCCATGCATACATTGACCTTTCAGTGAAAATGACAAAATTATGGGTCCATGAGGCGTTGGCGCTTGAGAGAAATTCTCATCAATATGATAGCGATGCCTCCGGTTCCGTCCAACGCAATTTACTACCTGTGTGGGTGGGAAGCCAGTGGGGGATCCTGTTCTGTAGGGCTTTTCTATTGTAACGTTTGGCCGTGCCGAGACAAACCATGTGTGGTGGAGTAGGGCCAGAGTCCACTCGATCCTATCCGTTGCGGTGATTTCTCCCCTGCATCCCTGTTTGTACTTTTATGTATCAGCATTATTTAATTGTTTCATGTTAACTTTCAGCTGTATATCAGTCATGTCACATTATTGCAGATGAAAACCCAACATTTCCTGATTTTTCAAAATAAATGCTTTTAGATACAAAATAAAGGGGAAGAATGTAATGAATTTATAGGAAATTAAATGTGTTTATCCAGTGTTTAACAAGCGCATAATCAGTTAAAGTCACACATTCAGGCAGGTAGCCCTGTGGTAATGGAGATGCAAATGCCTGCTGCACTGGGTTGAGTCAAACCCAGTCAAGCCAAGCCAGCACATGTATGGAAAAGAAACTCTTGTCACTGCATTAGCCAATCCTACAGGTTGGCAGGGGGACTTGTGCCGTGGGTTTAGAAGCTGGGGGATAGTGTAAACTTGTCACATGTGACACTCACCCAGCTGGCAGGTGAAAAGGACACCTCTACACATTGTGTGATGGAGGAGGCACATCGTTGTCTGCACTCTCAGCTGTAGAGTTAGCAGTGACAAGGACTTTGCAGTGCAGAGTGAATCATGCATTCTAAATTAGGAAGAAAGTGGGGTAGAAAACATTGACAACATTACCTCCAGTGGGTTGGGTGCCAATCAGATTTTCCTTCCTCTACAAACCAGAGCCAACATGATAGGCACAAGGATAGCCAACATGTTCCACTGTGCACACATGCCCGTCAAACTGCCACAAAAATAAAATAAATAAATTGAGAAAAAAAAAAAATCAATGGTTGGACCGCAGCAGAATCTGCCAGTGTTTTAACATCCCCTGATGGCTTCTCAACACATGGGTTCCCAACATCCTTCGCCTCTTCCCTGTGTCAATACGATTCCCTTCCACTTGTCCTGCTCGCCAACTTCTCTCAGCAGCGGCTCAGAAATTATGATTGCTTGTTGTACTGTGACTTTCCCAGCCGCTGCCTCTCAGTCACCTGCACATACAGTTTACTTCCTCCATTGTAGCCTCAGGTCCCTTGCCTCCCTCTCTCTCGCCATCTACACCCCCAACCCTCCTCTCCCCCCAATTCTCTGCTTCCTCTTGCTCTTCCTCTCCATCCTCCACTCACTTCAGTGCCTTTGTGATCGGAGTGACAGGCTTTACAATATGTCGCTGCGGATCTACCTCACCTTTAATATTTCAATAAAATGCCAGTGCAGGGTGGTGTAGGACCCTGGGGAATGACTGGCGGAAGCATGCTCTGTCTTTTTCTCCCTCTTTGGGTCTCATTCTCTCTCATCTACCCTTTTCAGTCAAGACAAAAGGCTAAACAAACAGCCACAACCAGTAATTACCATAGACAATATAGAGGAGAGATGGATCCGTGTTCAGTCATAGCTGAGGACAAAGAGTCTGTAGAGCCTCCCATCTGAGTAGTTGTTGAAAAGGCTAATAAAGAGAAGTAATGAGAAAAATATATATATTTGTTTAAAAATGAAACAACTTCTCTAAGGACCTTGAGAAGTGTTTTATAAGCTGAGTGTTGAGAATTGTGTAAAAAAAAAGCCTGTTACTGGTAATGAATTTGAAGTGAAAGTTATTACAAATATAACAAAGCACCTATCTGCAGAATACTGAAGTAAATACCTACTGCAAATGCCAGGAAGTTATTTGTATAATGTGAAATGTCAAAGAGCATGATTAATAAATTGCAATGTTACATTTTACTTCACTGTCATCTTATTAGTCACACTAACAGCATGGCTCTGTGGATGACGTTGTTGGTCGGGCGGTGGATTCACCACTTTGGTTCTAAGTGATATATCTCAACAACCATTGGATGGATTGATATTTTGTACAGACATTTATGGTCTCAAAAGACTGAAACCTACTGACTTTGATGATCCTGACTTTTCTTTTTAAACCACCATGAGGTTTATATTTGTGGTTTGGAGAGAAATATCTTGACAACTGTTGGATGCATTGCCATGGAATTTGTTACAGTTAGTCAAAGTCATTAGAGGACAAATTCTAGTGACATTGGTGATCCTCCTGTCACATTTTACACTAATTCAGTTAAAATCTACCTACTTGATGGATTGGCACAAAATTGTGTACAGACATTCCGTGAATGTTCTCATTCATCCAGGTCATTGTAATCTCAGGAAAGATTAAATCGAAAGCAACTGGACTTGTTCAAAAGTCTTTTCTGAAGACGTTTCACCTCTCATCCAAGAAGCTTCATCAGTTCATGCCTGTCAGACTAGTCTGAGCTAGTAGCTCAGGCTAGTTGCTAGTTGCTTCCAATTTAATCTTTCCTGAGAGTACAGACATTCAGTTCACCAGATGATGAATCACTTGGGTGATTCCTGACGTTCTCTTTAGCACCATCAGCAGATTGACATTTGTCTGTTGAAATGTCTCAACAACCTCGGGATAGATTGACATGGAATCTGATATAAATATTCACATTTCTCTACAGAATGAATACCACTGACTTGGATGACATGACCTTCCTGTAACGCCACCATGAGGTTGACATTTTTTTAACTGAAAGATTTCAGCAGCTATTGAAGGAATCATCATGAAATTTGGTACATTCATATTCCCTTAAGAATGTATTCTAACAACTTTGGTGATCCTTCAACCTTTCCTCTGGTCTCATCATCAGGTCAAAATTTACACTTGGCCCATACTTTGGTTGAACTAATACCAACCAAGCTTAGCTGTACTACCAAATGTTAGCATTCTAACATGCTACACTAAGCTGGTGAATATAGTAAATATTCCCTGTTTATCATAAGGATGTTAGTATTCTCACATGTTAGCGTTTAGCTCAAAATACTGTTGCAAATACATTCACAGAGTCATCTGAAGTCACAGTGACTTTAGATTCTTCGGGCCTGGCGCAAAGTGGCACACCGCGCAACTGTTGTTGCTAGTTTACAACCAAAGCAGTTGTCATTTTCACACCTAGAACCCCCATTTTCTAAAAAGCAAATGTGCTCGCACCCATTAGCGCATCTGTATCTTGAGGCAGCAGAAAGCAGTTGCACCATTTAGCAACAAAAACCTGGTCTAAAGTCAGTGGTGCAGTATTTTCCTGCTATTGATGGAAGTCAGGATTCATACAGTTGCTGGGCCTTGTGCGTAAATGTGCACAGCATCTCTCTTAATCGGGAGACGCTTCACCCTATTTCACCCACCTGCAGTCCTTCCGCTAGTAATCAGAATGTTAATTTTTATGACCCACTTATCAACCGCGCTCCTCGAGGTTTTAACTGCGGCCTGTGCATCACTACAAGTGGGTTGTTTCAGCATCCATGTTCGCATCTCCAACTCGCCAGATCTGCCATTTAATTTGCCAAATGCAGGAACACCTGGCTCCTAAGGAGAACAGGAGATGACGCTTTGATTGGTTTAATTCATGTTATGCCCAAAACACACCTATGATTCAATAAGAGACTAAATCGACCTCTTTGTGCCTTACTTTGCACTCAGATCATGTGTCATTTAACTGCCAAAAGAGGAGCTGGACATGCTGTAAATGCACTTATGCCATGCATTTTAGACCATGCGTAGGCCCTTCATCTTGTTGAACAGTAAATTTCCTTTGTGTTCGGTTAAGAAAGCAGCCTAACAGGGCAGACGTTTAGCTCAGTTGGTAGAGCGTCCGACCTATGTATGGAGGCTATTAGTCCTCTGCAGCGGCCGCTGGTTCGACTCCCGCCTGTGGCCCTTTGCTGTGTGTCATCCCCTCTCTCTCTGCCCACTTTCCTGTCTACTCTTCAGCTGCACTATCCAATAAAGGCACAAATGGCCAAAAAAAAAAAACGTAAAAAAAAGAAAGAAAGCAGCCTAACTGTATTACATCAAACAAATATGCAATAAACACAATAACAAACAATCAAAATACCCCCAACTGCAAAGTCGTAATTTGCAGTAAATGCAGCATTTCACTAGCAGAGAAACATTCGCCCAGCTCACTTCTACTACATTCAAAAATAAAAGCAAACCAACACTACAGTTCACATATTCTCAATTATACAACAAAAATTAATATCTATCAAGATCTTATCTGAGGCATCTTTGAGCTAAATGTGGTTAAAGCTCCTGAGGTAAACTCCTCATAACAGATGATATCTACAATAGATGACTGAGCACTGTGACTAAAGAGCACATTTACTTTTCCCATCATTATCTTCCATCAGCATGTCTTATTATTGGGTTACTCTAAAAATCTCTATTTGCATGGCATATGATGTCATATTTTTCTAATCAAGGATGTCAATTTGTGACTCAGAGTTATTTCTTGTAGTGGGTGTGCCTGAAATACAGAAAGATGATGCCTGAAAGAGTTTTCATACGTCTCTGCGTCTCCAGCATAATAACCGCAGTGAAAAGGACCTCCTGCACAAGGATTCAGCATCAGTCCACAGACATCATTAGGACACAATATCCTAACAGAGTTTGAAAAAAGTGTGTGTGTGTGTGTGTGTGTGTGTGTGTGTGTGTGTGGGTGTGTGGGTGTGTGTGCTTATGAGAAACGGAGAGGCAGGATATGTGAGTGAGACAATGCTCCAGTCTCCAATATTAGAACATAGCCTGGGGATAATGGTTAGCACTGGGGCCTTTGAATTCTTAATCCAGAAGACAAGAGGCACGGATTAATCATGGAAGAAATCTATCTTAGCGACAGGTCAAGAGTGTTTGATGGGCATTAGTAGAGGGCAGAGTGTTAATGCCCATGGTTAAAGAAGCTACCAATGTGATCAGTTTAGCAGACGATGAGACGCTTTTGAAATGCATCCAATGGGCTTTCTTTGTTTTGGAGTTAACAAGGTCATTTTAAAGTGTTTATTGGGTATTTTGTACTGGAATTAAACAGGGGAAAAAAGGACAAAAAGTGCAGAAAAAATTACAGAGCAGAGTGTCTATGGGTAAGTGGGACACACCTAAGCCCAGTGAAAATGCCACAGACTAAAGCATTTAAATAAATCATCTTTGGGAATCAAAACGGATATTTTAAAATCAGGGTGGATTAATGACATACATATTCATGATCATGTATATAAAATACTAAAATTTAAAAGCATTTCATGCGTTCAGTGGACTCCACACGCCTCATGTGTTTAAGCTGTGCGAAGCAACTGAACCAGCTCATCAAGTCTAAATGAAAGTGTACAGGGGAAACAATGAGATGTCCTCAGGCTTGGCTGCCATGTCACCTAACACACCGATCAAGGACACCCAAGGGACCGTTCATGGTGGCAAGTTGTCTTGTCTTACTTTAAACTAGTGGTTTAACAAAATTTTCAACTGGTTTAGAATAACATCTTTTAAATAATGAAAGATTTTTATGAAATCAGATGCCATTTTCTATACGACTCATGGACAGATTTATGAACTAGCTATTTAATATATGTACTTTCTTCAATTAACTTCTGTATAGTTTTCATTGTTAGTCCACTATTAACATGTGGGATTCAAATTCCCTACTGACGCACATATTCACAGTTTGTTTGCAATTTTATCTCACTGTGTACTGTTCAGTCTCTGTAAGCTGTATCAGAATTGTATGTTGTTACTGCTGAGTGAAACCCAACATTTCCTGCTGCTCCTTGTTCGTATTGAAAGCACAAAACACAGGTCGGCTTTTATTGTGAAGCACTTGCAGGAAACATGGTGGATTAGTCACTGAGGATAGCAGTGGCTCAATCATTCATTAAAAATGCGTACAGTGTTGTTGGGAGTAATGGAACAAGAAGTACCAGCCTTCTGCACAGCTCCAACATCCTCTGCAACGTAACCAGCTCAAAAGTTGCAATAGACTTTTTTATTGTCCATCATTTTAGATATTATTACCCATCCTTTTAATTTTCATTTTTAATGACATTGAGACATAGCCTATTTAAAACAAACTACTTGATCACGATAACATTTATTACACAGAACAGACTTAAAGATTATGCATTTATAAGGCCACAGAAAAGATGAACAGAGACACCAACCGTCGTCACGTGGATAAATGTTCCAGTGACAGTGGAGGGGACTAAAACACAACAGCTATTGTGTCTAAACAGCCAAATATGAAAAATGTAAATATGAACAACTCTGATCATGGGGTTTCCAAGTCCTGCAAGCACTCACTTGGAAAGGAAGGAAATCCTGGAGCATGCGCTCCCTCTGCCAAAGGAGGATGGCTGCACCTATGACCCGAGGTGGCCACACAGGAGGCTCCAACACCTCCAGTCTGTAGCTCTTCAACACACTGTCAGCACCCAGATAGTGAGTACAGCGATGAGGTCTACGATGATGCCCATATGCTCAGAGGGGACTCTGCCTTTGATAAATACCTCGGTGAATTACTAACTCTTGAGATAACAGTGAGATCTAAAAGAAAACTTGGTGGTCCTAAATGAGATCTTAAATTTGTCTAGCAGTCAAATTAAAGTGCTGTTGCTCTATACTGTCAGATGAGACTATAATAAGCTCAAAATAATAATCTCATTTATTTTTCATAAGACAAAGAAAAGATGATTGTGTGAAACATAATTTTCCTCTGGGTGCACCAGTTGCTGCTCAACAAGTGTTTGCTGACTCCAGAATTATGGGACCTGTAGTATTAACCTGCACTTGCTGTTCTCACTAGTAACCACAGGTGCCGCCAAATCAAGCAGGACTGAAATCTTAATGATTATAACTTTGATTTTATTATAACTCAGCTAAGGACCTTATGTATTCTATTTGTTTGTCAGTAGGATTACAGAAAAACAACTGGCCCGATTTTCATGAAGCTTGATGGAAAGTTGTAGCATGGACCTTGGAGGAAATTTTGGAGTGGATCCGACTCACGAGGCAGATGCCCAAATTATTTTTCACTTTTGGTAACATTGTGAGATAGGGCATTTGGCTTTGGTGGAAGTCTGCAATCCTCAGGTGCCCTTTTATTGATTTTATTTGATCCTTTAATTGTCAAGTTTGTCATGGATTGTCATCGTATTCTATCTGTTCATATAGAGTTTACCTACGGCCAAAAATAAGCACTCCTTCCAGTATTATATTGGGAAGAAGCCAAACTGAGTTGAGCAGGTCCAGAGTGACTGGATATTTCAGACTGTACGTGAAACTGTGTTTTTCACCCTTTTTTCCATTTTCATTTTCTTTTGCGATGAAGCAAACATGAATATTTGGTTTGGATTCTATTCAGCTGTTCAGCTATATAACTGTAAAAGTCAACCTTCTTTTCACTCTATTTCATAATTTTGATTTTAATCATCAGCCCCAACCAACATGCTGTGAAGACCTCGCTGCTACAGACGTGCAGTGAGTGTAGAGTCAGAGGAGAACTCTGGAGGAAAAAGGTGATACCTCTGTCGCCTTTCCTTCAGTTCATTCAAATGTGAGCTTGATCAATGCTTTGGCTCTGTATGGACTGGAACTGGTGTTCTTAGGCGTCACTGCACTTGTTTGTGTAGACTACCCTTCAGTCGCCCTAACCCCCACCACTCCAATCACACTTCTGAGACTTTCAAAAGGAGAATAGTAGTAGTTTAAAAGACTCAGTGATTCCTGATCATGATATGCTGCCACTTTTTTGTTGGTTAGTTGTTCCCTCAGCTGGTTGTTGCATCATTTGTTCTCTTTTCTTCCACAGTCACTCCCAGCACTACTGTACCTTCTGTATCACTCTGTGTGACCTCAATGACAAGATAAGCAGCGGCTAGATCACCAGCCACAGTCAGTCAATTGTTCAGTGATCGAGCATCGAGATGACATCATTATGCGCTGAAATATTAGCCAAGCCCGGTGCTATCTGCCCAGTCCCACATTCCTGTCACTTCTCCTTGGCCCCTTTTTGCATATTCATTGGCGGTGTGATCTCCTTGACGTGTACCCAGGGGAATCATGGGGATAACCTGAAGTGTTCATCTGTGCCCATGTTTATCTGGGCCACGGCATGGGGGTGGGTGTTAGGGTGCAGAGCAAGGGAGCCAGGGCTCAACTGGGTGTGTGCATACATGATTTATGTGGCTTATACACAGAAGGGGGAGAAAGAGGCGACCTTCCTTGCATGCTAGAATGTACCTGGTTACTGCAGGCATGATGATTCCATACAAGAAATGTCACATTACAACATATGAGGTGGGAGATGTATTGCCTTAAAGATTCAATCAGGGTTTCTCTTTTATAGCTGCAATCTTGGGTTTTATGACTGGACTTGAAAGTGGTTTTGCTTTAAGAAAAGGTTTGCAACTTTTTTATGTGCAAAAATGTTCTTTTTGCTGCTGTTTGTTGCTGATTGACACAACAGCAATTTAGCTCTCGGCCAGTTCATGAAAGGTTTGACTTTTACTCCTCTAAACCTCTGCTGCCAACAATGCAAGGCGTTTTACTCTTAGGCAAGCGGCAACATCAGTTCAGAGTAAATATTAAAGCTTGAAAAAAACTTAAAACACTGCAGTGGTGTAAAACACAGATCCAGAGCACTGAAGGGATAAAAGGGACAGTTCGGATTATTTGATGTGGAGTTATATGATGTACTTATCAATAATCAGTGTATTAGCTACAGTAGATGCTGGTCGGTCTCTGGAGAAGCAGAGAGGGGCATCAGCATGGAAACTAAGCGATGAACTGCTGTGGACAGGATCAGCAACAAAAGGTATTTGGCCACTTAAAAAAGTCCACTTAAAAAATTACTATCAGTTTATGTGTAGAATATTTTTAACACTTCACCTCCACATTAGATGGCCTATTCTGATAGGAAACTGCTGTTATATAAGCCAAATATTGCTCTCTTCAAACTAATTTTACTTCTCTTTTGCAGAACAAAGGAGTTGTGGTTTACTGATGCCTCAGTCTGTTTTTTTGTGTAATGTGTGACATCAGTGAGTCTGAACTATCCTTTTAAAATACCAAAGTCACACAATAACACAGACAAACAGATTGAGGTAATGATAAATCAGCAACTCCTGTGTTTTTCAAAGTAAAATGACTTTGCATATGGTTTGGAGAGAGCGATGTTTGGTTTATATAAGGGTAGTTTAACGTGAGAAAAGTCTGTTCATCGACAAAGTAGAGTGTTGAGAATATTCTAAGTATAGCTTACACTTACACTGATATTGATTTTTTTAGGTGGACCTTTTTTGAAGTAGATAAAAAGCGTTTTGTTGCCGACCCTGTCCACAGCAGTTCTTTGCTTAGTTTCCATGCTGATGCTCCTACTGTAGTTTAAACACTAATTAAGGACAAGTGCCTCACACAACCCCACTTCAAATAATCTGAACTATCCCTTTAACCTCTAATTGTGTTGCAAAAAATCAAGAAAAGACTGACATTAAAGTAAAAGCCACATATTTCAATAAATAGAACAGAATGGATGGATTACATGTCACCCGTGATACCATTTTTTATGAGGTTTGGTGCAGGTTGGCTGAAAGAACAGAACAGTAATTAAATGTCTGCGATAGTTGCATTAGAACAGCCTCCAACCACATCTATTAAACTACATGTGAGCTTTTAATGGGGCCGCTAAGGCCCGCAGCGCTTGCATGTGGTTTTATGAAAGTGTTTCCAGTTGCTCCCTTTGCCCTTCGGTTCACTTTGACAATTCAATCCTAAATCAATTGTGTGCTTGACCGTGAGTAGTGTTTAACCCCTGTCAAAACAAGGGAACGTGTTGAAAATGTTGCATTCAATTGTTGTGGTTGAACCTTGTATACGAGTTCACGGTGTCGTGATTGCAAACAAGACCTTGCATTGATTTGTGTTTTCAATCGTATCTGACATACAGGCCACTACAAAACATGTCACCTGACAAGCTTTAGATTACTGTGGTGCATCTGAACAGGCATATAAAGTAGTCCCGAATATATCTTCACTTTCCTGTGTGTATGTGTGTGGGAGGCTGATCAGTTTAGGTGTCACCTTTTACTGCATTCAGATCAGCTGTTCATTCACTTTGCTGATGTCATATTAGATTTCTTTACTTACAATAGCATTTCACAGATCATTGACTTGACTCTTACTAAATACATTCAACCCTGATATGACATGAATGCGGGTGACAGTTAGAGTAGATTAAAGCCCTCCTCCTTGATGATTGTACATTTTATGAGAAAAAAGAAACCATTTACCTGTCCTCATTAACACCGATCCAATCACCCCTTGCTTATAAAACACACTGGATTGGCTGTATCATCTGTAGTTTTTCATGTGACAGTCCTGTCAGGACTGTCAAATATAGGCCATGTAAAACCCTGACAAGATGAGAACGCAGGCAGGCAGCATGTTCCCTCAGACGAGATTGCTCTGAGGAAGTGGTAGGTGACATGTTTATCCTTAATTTATGGGTGAAATGTGTGTCTGCATGGGTTCATTTACCTATCCTGTTGGGAAACTCTTGGTGTAAGTAGTGTTATCCGGTACTCAGGCTGTATGTGCCCTTACTTTTATGAAGATTTAGTTTAGTTTTTTTTTTCACTTACCCAGTGAAAGCGGGTCAGTTCTCTACTTCCCCAAAGTCAATTTTTACTTGCCCCTATACAAATTCTTCTATTTATTAGTGGTTATCACATAACAACAAAGACTAAAGTTAAGTGTCATGTTTAATCTGGGGCTGCAGTGTCATAAAATGTCATAAAATACTGAAAATTGTCCACCCCGTTTTTGCAAGTCCAAAGTGATGTCTTTAAATGTCCTGGTTTGTCGGTCTAAAACCCAAAGATATTCAATTTAATATGATGATAAACAATGAAAAGCAGGAAATATCCATATTTGAGAGGTTGAAAACTTTAAAATTGCTTTAACGATTAATCGATTCAGTTAGCAAAATAGCTAAATTATCTTTTACACAGGCAAGTGAGTTGCCAGATTTACTTGCCCATCTAGGCATTTCACTTGCCTGAGCAAGCAGGCAATCCTTATTGTTGAGCCCCATACATTGTTTGAGTTAAAGTCACACCTGTGCACACATAGACACAGTATCCTGGTTATTTGAGCACATTCAGAATATACTCTTTGCATGAAACACAAGTAGCCTAATCAGAATTAATGTTGCTGTTCTTATGCAGTTACTATTTGGTTTATTTAATAATGAAATGTGTACATGGAAATGAGTGGGACAGACTTTTAGGAGTGAATTAATTGACTAATAACTAGTATAATTATGTAAGGACTAGGACTCTGTACAACCGTATTGGTTAGGGAATGAAAAGTATTAAAGCAAAACTGACGTGTGCCTGTACTTGAAGATTTTACTCCCTTGTGCACTTACCTGAATGCTTGTGCGTTTGCATACCCATACACGTGCCACAGTGGCTCGCATCCCCCTGCTGCTACTACATTTTATAAGATGGAGACCCCTCCTAACAAGGGGATTTAATGTGATGCCAAGTCATGTTCCTGAGACCTTTTTGCCATTCTAAGAGGCTTCTCATCCTTATTTATACACCGCCGTCCCGCTGGCAGCACCTGCACATGTCCACACACCACGTCAATCTAATAAGGTGCGCACAAACAGCGTGCTATTATTCAGCAGCATGAGACTGACTACATGTAAGCGTGTTCGTGATTTATATTCACAGTCACACTCAGGCCCACAGGCTTTTCTATAATTTCGGTCAGACGGGTTGGCAGTGAGTGAACCTGTGGTTAGGGAGGCCGTCAAGTAACCAAAAGGTCACAGTTTTGATCTCTCTCTGAACAGCAAGCATGCCTGCCTGTTGACTGTTGACTGCAGCTCACTTTGTTTGAACGTGTGGGCAAAATGCATGGAGTGGAAATATTCTGGGTTTATTTATTATGATTTTCTGCCTCAGTTGAAATTATTATAACCAAAAAATCCTTTCTATTAAATATCTTTAAAAATTTTTGTAGTGATCATCTAATGAAGTCCCTATACTCATGGAGTCTCTTTGGAATCACAACCATGTTCAAATGCAAAATGTGTCACTGAACAGCGTACACATGCATAAGCATAAGCATAAATGTTTCTAAACAAGGACAAACAGATGAGTTCAGTACAGTAACAGTTTTATTTCTAGGTGTTTCAGTGAGAAAACAACAGCAAGAATGTCTTGAGACTCACGTAAGGTGCAAGAGCTCAAAAGGAGTTTCTGACAGTGCTTTGCTTTCTCACATCTAACTTTTCTGACTTTACACAACTGCAACTGTAATCACTGGGCCAAAGAGAGTTAGAGTCCCATCCTATCAACACTGTAAAGGGATAGTCCAGATTATTTGAAGAGGTAGTCGTTGTATTACCTACAGCGGATGCCGGTCGGCACATCTCTAGTTAGGGGGAGCAGGGATGGGCACTATTATGGGAGCTAAGCAATGAACTGCTGGACAGGGTCACAACAATGGTTTCTAATTGCTTAAAAAGGGCCAGCCAAAGAAAATTAATATCTCTTTATATTTAGAATATTTTCACTGCTTTAGAAAACAATATTTGCCTTATACAACAGAAGTTTGCTGTCAGAAAAGGCTGCCTGATGGCAAAGTAAAGTGGTGAAAATATTCTAAATATAGCTTACTCTTAAACTGCTATTGACTTTTTTTTTAGGTGGACCACTGTTCATTGCTTAACTTCTGTGCTGGTGTTTCTGCTAACTGGGGGCGTGCCTACCACCATCTACTCTAGGTAATACAACATTAGATCAAATAATCCAAGCGATCCCTTTAAAATTTGTGCTCAAAACCAAAACAACTGCAACCTGCCAGTTCAGGCTGTGTGCCAGAAGCTATTTTTTAATTGTAGATTTTGGTCATTGTTTTTTTTGTTTTTTTTTTTGTCTCATCTAGATATAATAGTTTTCAAGCCAAACAAACAAAAACAACACAAAACCAGAAAAATAATCCCTAGGATTCTTTGTCCCACACCTCTGTGCTTGTCTGTGTGAAAAAGCCTCAGAGACAGCATGTAGACCAAGACAGTCAAACCTTCAAAGAAACTAATTAAGTTCTACAGTACTTTGGATGCTCTTTAAGGGACAATTCTGCTCATTTCAACAATAAAATCTGTCTCTCTCTCTCCTCCTTCAGGAAAAACTATGATCAAACAGGGGCCAAAAGTTTGACTCAGTCCCAGAGCCAGAATTGCCAGGCCCAGCAGGATCAGATCACAATAGCAGCTTTAGGTGTCTCAGACACTAATTTGACATGTTCCCTGTCGGAGGCAGCTGGCATCTAAGATTTAAAGCTAGCAATTTTAAGGCAAAATGAGCACTTTTTTTGGACTGTCCCTAAATGAAATCTGAAATGTGAAGATGTTTTAGTTCTTTTCAGGCATTTCATTTCAATTCATTGCAACCCACAATGGGGCAGGTAGGAAATCCTCAATACATCAAATGTCTAAGGCAGAGGGAGTTTAAAAACACCAATGACAAATTATATAATAAAAAAAATCTTGTTGAGGGTGAGAGGGTCAAGCACTCATCTGTGTGCACACGGCCTGACATTGAAATATTTGCTTAATAGAATAATTACAGTCTTCCCAAGGGATAAGTGCTGTTTTGATAAAGAAATAGAAACACCTACAGTAACCATTCGGGTCATGAACGTGGATACATTCAGATCAGCTCTTAGTCTGCACTCAAATCACCTTTTTCATATATTGAAACGTGATTCATACCTAAAGTTTTATGCCTCCGTGCCAGCGACAGCCTTTACAGAACTTCCTCAAACTTGGCACACACATATCCACTGGGACTCAAGGATGAGCAGATTAGATTTTGGAGGTTAAAGTCGCTGTGATCGCACGTCTGTCCCATTCTAGTGAACGCGATATCTCAGGAACACCTGGACGGAATTTCTTAATATTTGGTACAAACGTCCACTTGGACTCAGGGATGAAATGGTTAGAATTTTGAGGTCAAAGGTCAGAGTCATTGTGACATGTTTTTAGTCATAACTCAAGAATTCATACACTAATCATGACAAAATTTCACACACAGCTTATAGGATAAAATAATGATGTCATGACATTTTATATCCAAAAGGTGAAAGGTCAACGCCACGGTGATATCATAATGTTCAGTCATTTGTACTCCTCCGTAAAAAAAAAAAAAAAAAAAAAAAAAATTCTCTAAGTTAAGACAGCATGTTTCTGTAAATTATTCACTGGAGTCGTACATGTCAATATAGTGATAGCTTCTATTTTGCCAAAAAATACCAAACCACTTAATACCTTTTATTATAGTCCTTCAAAGTCTTCACTACCTATGTTATGTGAGTCTGACTGCAAACTGCAATTCCTGGTTGGCTCTCCTAACTAATTCTAGTTTGTACTGTAAAGGAGTAGCATCTGAGCTATCTCTGAACATGCTCTCCATGTGACCCCAACCCAGCTGGATATCTCAATTTATGCTGTGGTTCAAACTTTTTGCCTGTGATCACAGGACTCCCCAAGGGGGATACACATGTTTATTATTGACAAACCCTGGAGCTATTAAGGGAGATCAGAAACTCACCTTCATCTTATTGGCTGATCACTGACTGATATCAAATTTTTAAGGTCAACATGAGCAAAACAGCTAATATTTTCTCTCTGATTTTTTAGAAAGCCAGTGCGCTTGATTTTAAAGGGTGTTGAGTGTACTTATTTCTCAAGTACCACTGATGAAACACCCCATCATTTCTAAAGAAATATTCATATAAAACCCACTTTTTCTGCGACCACTACGTCCATCCCCTAACGGTTGGGTGAATTGGGGAACAGGAGCATAAAGAATACTGACAGGCCTTGGATGTATGTGAGCGAGAGAGGATTATCCATACAGACCTACTTTCTTCAGGCCATATTAAATCACCTGGCGTTCTGTAGCCAGTGGTTGAAGCCGCTCACAGGGCCACGGGCAACTCATAATGGTATGAGCTTTCTGGCTGAAACCTCCAGCCTGACAACGCTTTAATAAGCTGCAGGCTGACACTTAGACTGAGGCAGAGGAACTCCAGCGCTCTCTTTGGGAGAGACACCTCGCTCTCACTGACGAGGGAGTGTGCGGCGCAGTTATGAAAAGGGCTGCGCAAACATCCTGGCCGAGGTGAAATCATAAGATTTTAAATGAGATGTCAGGATTCATACCGATGACAGCTGAGTTTGGAGAATGATCCAGACCTCTGTGGTATGATAGTAAGGCAGTGTTGCACCAACAAGCATTAAGTTTTGAAACTTGATTAAACAGCATTGATTTAAATTTAAACTATGTTACACCAAATTTTTAAAACTTAAAATTAAGAAAGATTGAATTTAAACCTCAGTTGAGTTTTTACTCAAATTAAATTTATTTCTGTTGCACCAAAACTATACACTCCAACTTCAAATGTGATATTAACTTAAACTTCCACTTGTGCAGGTTTAACTATTAAAATGGTGGATGGATTGAGCAAAGTTCTCAATAAAAGTTAAGGGACAAACTTAACCCAACTGAATTTTATGATTTGTCTTTTATTTCTTTCACTCCAGTCTTTTTGTTTTCTCAAAATAGGAGAAATTACAGCTTCTGTGCTGAGCCATGATGACTGGGCTAACTAACCTTTTAGCTAGCTAGCAAAAAACTTAACATTTAGTCAACTCTTTACCTAGCTATCAGAGTGCAGTATTTTGTTAACTTTTTAGCTAGCTCGCAAATACTTTTTACCTACTAGGTCCTAACAGCACTCAGATTATCTTTATTTATCTTTATCTTATTATCCATATTGATCAAAAAATAATTTAATTATGGTTCATTAAACTTGGATTTACTAAACTGAGAATAGTTTTTACTTTTGCTGTGCTTAATTTCAAATGTGGAATTACTAATTTTAAACCTTGTGTTGCTAAACATGTTTTTTTTTAAATTTCATTTTCAATTTTCAGTAAGTAAGTCTAAGTTTCCTTATTCAGCAAATGGCTCCAACAGACAACAGTGTCAAATGAGATGCAGTTACAGCCAAGACTGTTGATTAAAAATCAACAAATACATTTTTAATTGGTTTAATTATTAACAGCAAGTAGTCGATTAATGATTAATCATTAACATCCTTGCTCCAAACCTGTGCTGCTGCAGTGTTTTGTCTTGTTTTACGATCATATGCCCTGTTTTCATTGGCCTGTTTGCAATCAGATCATTTGATTGGCTACTAAATGCAGATGAAAGGTTTGGATATTAATTCAAATTGTACTCGGTATGCAATTATGATTTTAAAAGTAACTAAGTAGATTACATCTTGTAATGCATACTTAAGTGTGAGTAAAAGTAGAGACTTAAAAATCTACTCATAAAACCACATGTACCGCAAAAACTATTTAATTAGAATAATTTGAGTATTTGTAATTAGTTCCTTCCACCCCTGCAGTTATTATGCTGTGTGATAAATCTTAAACCAGTTTACTCGAGTGAAGTCGTGCTTCCCCATTTTGCACAGCGATCATAGCCTCAAGCAAAACCAATCCCATGATGGGAGGATAAATAAAAAAGTAAATCTACTTTCAAGGCACCTGAAAGTATCAGAAAGCCCTTTATTACTTGAGTCAGAGCAATAAGAATGCAGGAGAACAATAAAGACGCTGAGACGAACATTAAGAGAAATGGAACAAATCAAGGCAAGGCTGTCCTAATTGCATGCGGAGAAGCTAGGACAGCAAATCCTGCAAGGAAATTACCTGGCTGTATGCATCTCATGAGGAGGACATATTTAATATCCTCTCCAGAAGAGAGAGTATTTTAATGATCTGAGGTTTATCAACAACTGCTTTTATTCATCAGACTTTTACAGCCCATTTCCATTCTGGATTGTTATTACTGAAGCTCTTGCTAAAGGCCGTCCCTCGGAGTGATGGAGTGAATCCCCTGCAATCAATGAAAAATGCAGGTGCTGCTGCATCAGTATTTTAAATATGCAGGTAAGCAGCCCAGTGTTGGGTCTCCAGGCGAGTGGTGTCCTGAGACTTTCTGTCCTGTCGTGCACAGTGACCTGATGATCTGCAGGGCTCCAACTGGAGCACAAATATTGTTTCTAGTTTGCCCTGTCCTCACCTCCGTGTCTAAAAAGTTGCCTCCACGCAACCCCTAAAATCGATTCACTTCCCCTGGCTGCTGCCTCTTTATCCCCATCCACATGAACAACTGTTGCAGCAGTGGCCAGTGGAGCTCGGAAATAAATGCCCCCCGTTTAAAGATTATCATCCTATCCTCATCCTATCTGCCGTCTGTGCATTGACTGAGCTCCTCACCATGTAAAAGAAAGCCCCTGCCTGTCCCCGATTAGAGCCCTATCGCACTGTGTTTCCATTGCAGGGTAATAAAATGTAATATACCCAGCTGTCACTCACAGGTTACATCCTGCTAAGAGAATATGGAACTGGCAGTTTAAAGGAAGAAAGATAAGCAAGCTATAATATTGCAGGTGTGGCCACTTCGGTGGCAGGCGTTGACAAATGTGTGGCAAACCTGTCACTTGTAGAGGAGTAATGTTTCCAGCATTGTTCATGATCTAACTGGACTGTACACTTAAAACTACACATACAGTAAAGCAGAAACCCAGTGGTGATTGTTGACAGTTAACTCCTCGTCATGGTTTAGGGGTTGGAGTTAAATTGTAGTTAAGTCCTTGCCTTCCGTCTCATGTCTTTGTTGACTTAACTTCCTGCCTTTGTTCTTTTCCTGCCTTATTTGATTCCTGATCAGTTTCACCTGTGTCTCATTAGTTAATTAGGCCTTTGTGTATTTAGTCTTGTGTCTCTCCCTCCTTAGTTGCCAGTTCGTCTTCGTCAGTTTGTCAAGCCTTCCAGTCATTTTCCAAGTGTTTGTTTCCCAGTGCTTTTTGGACTTTTTCTTTGTTGTTGGACTTTGCCTGCTATTGTTTGGATAAGATTCCCTGCCTGCCCACTTTGGATTTGTTTGCCAGACGGCTTGGTTTTGGCCTTGTTCCTGCCTTGTCATTCTTGTAAGCCTGCTGAACATTTACTTTTACTTGTTGCTCCTGGTTACTTCACTTGACATGTGAAATGTGACCTTGTTCTCCATTTTGGAATATATATATATATATATGTGTGTATCTATGTATATAGAAATTTCATAAGTATGTTTTTATTAGTGTACAATAACCTGAAAATAAGAATCGTTTTTGCTACTTTTGACAGAGGCCACCATGTTGCACCGCCATGTTCCTACAGTAGGCCAGGGTGAGGAGAGGATGCCACGAAATCCTCCACACTAGTCCTTTAAAGGCCCTGCACACTGAGACAAGTGTTATATAAATTATTCTGCATTGTAAGACTTAGAGTTTTGGTTGAGACTGGATGGAACAGTGATGAGAATCATACAATGTCACCAAACTTTAGGACCTAATAACAGTCCGTGCATTTACATGCATTTAAGTAAACAGGTTGCAGGCAACTTTTTCCTGCAAGCCTATTTTTTTAATGTCATATAAACAAGGAGCCTGGTTTCTGTAATCAAGGTGAGGGATTAGAGAAACCAATAGCCACAGCTAGATTTTTTCCTGGAGAACACTGATTTCTTGGTCATGTATATTGGATGTCCTGGTTATGTATGCTCAGTAACAGGGTTTCACGCCAGCTTTTTACATGTACGCCTGTGCAGGACAAAGACTTCAGACAGCACAGTGACTGGATGAAAGGCGAGATGATTACACAAAGTGATGCATTCTTAAATTTAAAATAATCCTCCATCCGAAGTCAGACTAAAACTGAAACTAACACAAAGCCTCTGGAAGTGCTGACTATTTGTAAAATTCAGACACTTTTCACAATGTGTAGAAAAGCTGTGCTTCCGTTCCTCTGTCTGTCCTTTCACTGCTCTGTCACTCTGCTCTGACACACGCACATTAAAAAAAAAAAAAAAGTCAGGAGTCAATGTATTAACCCTAGTACATTTAAAGTGGCTCAGATCAATATTTTTATACTAACAATGTATCAAATGTCAGTGTGAAAACAGTGTGACAGTGTGAAAGGAGTTGCTTGTGGTGATGAACCTACAGAGAATAATTACTGAAATCTGCAGCTCCCCTGGCTTTACAGAGGAGATTTTCAGCTCATTGTTTAGCTTACTGGCCCACAACTTCTGTTTTGGTTCACTCTCACCACCCTCACTGCATAGTTTTCAGCAGCAGGCAGCGTTTTTTTTTTTTTTTTTTGTTTTTTTTTTGTCTTTTTTCAGAGAAAAAGCTCACTGTACACTACCTACTACACACCAAACAGTAGACAGACACAGTTAGAGACTAGCTGCTGCACATTTAGCTGCTAAAGAGCTAGATATTTCTCTAGGAGCTGGTGGAGACTGAAAACAGAGCTAAAAGAGAGTGAATATTGGACGTACATTCATCAGGTGGCCAGAAACATGACTTCAAGTTCACTGAATCAACCAAAAAAAATTCTCCTTTTGCAGGTTAACTAAGTCAATTCAAAGTTAAAGCCGGAGGTTGGGTAGAAATCAGACTAACGCTACGTGTTTATGCAGATTTACAGTAACCAGGCTACAGGGCATGGAGAATGGCTGTCCAATTATGAAACCTGAATTCTCTGTGTAGCTGCAAACACAGTCCTGAGGAACATTAATGAAAACACCTGTGGCCCACACACTGAAATCAGACCTTCTTGAACAGACCTCCAAAGCTCTATTATTGACAAGGCCAAAGAAGAAAGGAAGAAGTTCAACCTTCAAAACATTATCAACAAAGCCTGACTTTAAGTGAACTCAGATTTTAGTGTGCAGGTACCTTTTTTATATCAGTGACCTTTGTGTCAGATTTTTATTTTTTTTCCCCCACTTTTGCCTAGACTATGCTGAATAGTGCTAGACAGTTATTCAACATAGGAAGACTGACCTTTAAGTAACCTAATTAAGTGCTCCTTATGCAGAATGGCCTGTGGATATACCAGTTATAGAACTGAGATAAAATTAAGTCAATACAGCTTTGGTGCTTTAAAAGAATTCAACTTCCTTTCATAGTAGCCTAAAATCTAATAGATGTAATTATTTTATTCAGATGCCCTGGTGATTTCCAGGACATTTAAATCAAAAGAATTCTTACGTTGGCTCATGGTTCAAAGACTGTCAACACATGGGGCTTTTGCACTGGAGCTTTTGGCAGGGCCGAGTCAAATCGTGCCGTGCTGATTTGCATTTCCATTACCGCTTTTATCTTGCAGAACTGCCCCAAGCTGTGTCCGAAATGGACCAACTCTGGAGCGGTGCCAAAGCGAGCCTGACCCACCTCCAAGTGGGCAGCAGTGATGTCTTGCCAACCGCAGCCAACCCGTGACGACCCTCCTTTCTCGCCCTCAAACAAGTGAGTGTCGTGATGCTCAGCTCGTGTGTGTGCAGGTGAGCAGAGAGAAAGATGTTTCTAAAAGTCTCTTTATGTTCAGCTCTCAGTACTTTTGTAGCTTCTAACTGAATCTCTGTGCTTTGAAATTTAGTTTCTCTCCTGTGTCGCTGTTTGTACTTTCAGGTATCTGCTTTATTTTACTGTTTCATATTCGTTTTCAGGTCTGTCGAAGTCATGTGAAGTTACTGCTGATGAAACCCCGAATGAAAACATTTCCTGTTCGTACTGCTGATAAAAGCATTTAAATAACGAAACAACAGGGGACTTCAGATATCGAACCTCAGTAGCCACTTTTTGAGTGCCACGTATGCACATAAGCACGAGTATTTTCCCTGATTACTAACTCAAAAGCCTTTCAAACTGCTGTGTTTGTATACTACTGCATCTACTTTGTTAGTTTAACAAGTCCATTAAAAAGTGTGATGTCAGTGCAACAATAACAAGCCCTGAATCATTACTATACAAGATGCCTCCTTTTTGTCAAGTCTCTACCTCTTAGTCATAACATGATATGCGTCTAAAAGTACAGCTATAATAAGTTGTTTCTTTTAAAGAACATACACATGCACATTGGAAGCATTAAAGTGCTGTATAAACATCTGTCAGTCACAGGAATTGATTTCCCCATGTGGATCTGGTGATGCACTGATGATCATTTTCTTCCCTCATTTTGGACCAAATGAACCGAACCACAGGTGACAGTTAACTCACCTCAGAGCCCTCGCTCTTAACCACAAGGGTCTCACACAGGGACCATCAATAAATTAAGTTTGAATGACATGAAACTAATGTTATTTTCAACACCTTTGTGCTAACTTGCCAATATTTGTGAAAATAACGATTAAAAATATATACTAAATTGGTCTCATGTGATCCCTAATGTGTAATTAATTTATTTCAGTAAAAAATAACTACAGTTTTTTCAATAGTTTCCATGTTGTGTGACCCAGTGACTCTAGAGCAATACCAATTGTATTACTACAGTGGACAAATAGGCCTCTTCAGGCTCTGTGGTCCTTTTTTTCTTAGGTTTCTTTGTCTGGCCTCACGTTGGTAAGCAACAAAATGAAACCATGCTTTTTTTACTTTAATGCAAGGCGCTCTAAAGGTGCACGCTCAAACGGTGTATATAACACATGCCACGCACGTTCTCTAGCCTTTGTCACCTTCGTCTCCAAAAAAATCCAGGCAAGACCCTGAAGACATGAGAATAACTTCTGTCAGATGTTAAAGCACCACATCACTCAAAATCTATTTTTTAACATCAGATACTCACCCCTGTGGCTTAAAAGGTGGCTGTAGAAAGTTGGCAGGTTCATTCTTCTCAGAGAATGGCAGCTGTGGTCAGCTTGAATTCATGTCAGCTGGATCACTGTTACAGCTACATTTAAAGCCTGTAGGGGGTGATGCTCTGATACTAAAAAAGAAGACTATAAGGTGGTAGAAGGACAAAAAAAGGTATTTTGGAGAAAGAGGTTGATTAGTGTTGTGAAAGCCTAAAACCCAGGAAACAATACACATTACAATAATGAAGGACATCACGTTTTAAACAAAGGCATAAGTGTCTGGTTGGTTTTTTAGTTCAAGTTAGATTCCCAGACAGTAAACAATGGCTCTCACCCAATTAAACATCTTGCCAACTCAGCCAAGCTGGTTGTGGGTAACTGTACTGTAATTAACTACAATTTGGCTGATAAAGTGAGGGAAATGATTTAAACACCCCACCGGAGCATCTAATACAAAGTGTTTTTACCTCTCCTGTTAAGACAAATCATGCAGAAACATCTGGTCCAAATAATCATCCAATTATATACTGTCAAAACAAACGACCAATTAGCTATGATGCCACCCCCTCACAAAATATGATTTTAGCTTTTGACATAAAACTGAGAAATCATCCCTGCAGAGGATTTATCAACTGTGAGAGTAAAGTTAACTCAAACAGTGAAATACAAAAATAATACTCCTGCATAAAAAAAAAAGTTACTTAAGTAAAAGCAGTAGGCGATGTCAGGGGGGATGGGAAGGGGTGCCATCCATCTTGTTAGCAACATGAACAAAATACATCCCCTTGTTAACCTGCCATTTACCCTGTCTGTCTCCTAGTACCAGAGAGTGTGCAGGGATAGAGGGGCTGTTTAGTCGAGTACATTAGTCTAGTCTGTCTGACTCATTGATCCTTTATCTGACTGAGGTTTGTGCAGTGTAGAATCTATGGCCCCGACCATGGCTGTGAAATATCAGCAGCCGAACTGTGCTGTGTATTGATAAATCCATGGTGCTGAAGCAGCAGACAGATTTGGAATGGGCCTTTTTCTCTCAGTCCCACACGTCTGTCAGTTTTGTCTTGGATCTATAATATTCTCTGAACTGTATAGCTTCTAGCCAGTTACTTAAAAGAAATGGACTTCTCATCAATAGGATCCCCCTCACCTCCCCACCACCTACTGAGTAAACATACAGTATGTTAGAATATTCAGGAAAATGTACCAAATGTAAAGCTATCCACTGAAGAAAAATGTTCCCTGTGACTGTTAGCTTATTTTTTATTTTTGTGTTGGACTGCAACTAGTGATTATTTTCGTTATAGATTATTCATTGATTATTTGGTTTGTAAAAATTTAGAAAAGAGTGAGAAATGACATCACAATAACCTGCATGCAACCAAAGCCTGCTCAAACATGACTGGTCAGTATTCAGACTACAAGTGGTCTACAAATGGACTACAGACTGAACCAAAACTGACCAAAAACTTGTCCCGATCTTACAGATACTGCAGTCATATGCAGATTTCTGTTTATAGAGTGGCACCTTTGTTTTGTCCAACCAATAAGCCAAGCCTCAAATTATCAAAGATAAATTAAGATTATTAAAGTTATTAAAAGGAAAATCAGCAAAACTACACATTTATTAAGCTAAAATGTCTTGCATGAAAAATTACATACACAGTTTGTGTCAATCACATAACCATTTAATCAACTAACTGTTTCTGCTGTACTTGTATACTGCTGGGCAGTTTAAGTTATAACAAAACATCATATTTTATAAGCTACTAATTTGTTTTGCATTCAAAAATTGTCTTAATTTGTAAAGTAACTTGTAACTAAAGCTGTCAAATAAATGTAGTGAAGTAAAAAGTACAATATTTCCCTATGAAATGTGGTGGACTACAGGAGTAGCAAGTGGCATGAAGACTCAAGTTCTTTACTGTAGTATATTACTTGAGTACTTAGTTACACTCCATCACTGCATGTGAGACAAACTCACATGCTGTGAGTCTCAAAGTAACATTCAATAGGAAGCAGTACTATACACTGTATGATGCATTATTCCCATAGAAATGTAGCCTCGAAAATCCTGCAACATACTGTATACTGTCACATAAAGACTGATGATGCCGACAAGGCATTGTATTGAATACACAAAGAAAAGAAGTAGCACTGAAGCGAACTGACATCATGATGTACAGTGCTGCAGTTATCTTGCAACACTAATTTTATCAGTAAAATCTTAATCCATTAGTAAAACAGACAGGTTAAAACACATTTGGATGTGGTTCGGCACTGAGAATGAAAGCAGCTTGACATCAAACACCAAGTGCTTTTCAAATGCAAAGTAGAGAAAGATGTGCTTGCTTGCCGTGCAGGTCATTGCCACAGACAGACCCTTTGTTAAAGAGACACTTCCCATGGGTAGTACACTGTGCATGGCCCGCAGGAATCTCTCTGAATGCAGAGTGAAGTGGAACAAAGAACTGTAAGCTGGCATTTTCATTTGTTAATAAGGCTCTTTTTTTGGGGGACACAGCAAAAAATTAACAAGTTCGGGGAATTTAATGTTACATTTGAGGGTGATCATGCGCAGGGAGCACATGATCATCCTCAAATGTAATATTCTAGTCCAAAGTTACAGTCATGACAGTATCAAAGTTGGGTTTTTTGGAGACCATGTGAAACATTTTTAAAACTGAACTGTAGTTGGTTAGAATATTTTTTTAATTATTATTATTATCAATTGGCTTTTATGAGCTACACTATGGAAGAAAGAATGACTAAGAAAAGAGAAGGACACGCAACAAAAGTTCTGGGTTGAAGCAAACCTCACCAATAGCATTTCTGACATAGACTTTGTAACCCATTAGGTCTCTCCAAAAATTCATCCTTCTGATTCTTCTTTAATTTTGCTAACATGCTGTATTACATGGCAACCTGAAATGCATAAAATCAGATTAAAAAGGACCAGTGTGTCACATGTAGTGGCACCGACTGGTAAGCTTGCAGATTGGAAACACACACTGTCCTATTCCAAGACAGCGGCAGAGCCTACAATGGCCGCGAAACTTGAAACGCACTGTGTAGGGCAAGTGTTTGGTTTGTCTGTTCTGGGCTACTGTGGAAACAGCTGCTTTGGGTGAAGAGGACCCACACCCTCGGTAGATGTAAGGGGCTCATTCTAAAGTAACGACAACACAATGTTTCTTATTTTCTGGTGATTATACACTACTGAAAACATATTTCTGAAGATTATTTTCAATTTCTGCCATGTTCTGCCCATAAAATCCCCCAAATCTTACACAAACTTTGAAGCTGCACACGTCAAATTTTAGTTAAACGTCTGATTTCAGCATGATTTCACTCGTAGCGCTCTTGATCAATGTGTTCATGAGTCAGTCCCCATTTTGTTTGTGCATGTACTCAAGGATGCAGGTGATGTAATCGTTTCACACTGTTTACACTGATCTGCAGGTGGCAGTAATGCACAGAAAGATGCACAGGAAACAGCGAAGTGCCAACAACAGCAGGGAAGAAGAAGACTGCTAGCAAGTAAAAAGTAAGTGGAGAGTATCAGTGACAGGTGTACTTAACCGTAACGTAACGTAACGTAACGTAACGTGCAAATATGGGCATGTAATAAATTGCTCATTCAGCAACCTATACACCTGTTTTTTGGGTGAGGACGGGCTGCACAGTACAGTAGTAATAATTAATAAGATACAAAATGCACCTCTTTTTCTCAGTTTTAAGTTTTTTAAACAATTCTAATGGCTCATTAAGCTCCCTCTGGAAACGGCTGCTCTTGTCCATCTGACCTTATTCAACAAATTGCTCAGACATGTTTGTTACATGGACATTTCTTGTCGTAACTGCTACACAGGACTGATACTGGTCTAGATCCTAATCCCTTTTTTTCACTTGTACATAATATTTTTTAAATGTGTTTAAAAATTCAGGGGACTCCCAAACCCATCAACACAAGCATTCTGCAGCACTTGGGTATATTGTCTCGAAACCAGTTTGGCTTCATCTGTTTCTGCATAGTGACCCTCAGTCACACACAGGATCTCTTTACAGCTCACTTCACATTTCATCTGAGAGCCGGGAACATAAACCAGACCGCTACACTTGCCCTGTTTGCTGCGAATGCTGAGGCAAAGGGACAGGAAATCATTGCCATCAAAACTACTCTGGCAAAGGTCAGTCAAATCAGGGAAATTAAATTAGTCACCTTGAAGAAAAGCAGAGACCCTGTAACAGATGTGGAGGATGGGACAGGAGGCAGGGACACTCACTAAACTCTGCATGATGGAATGGATTTGTTTGTGGCTCGTGTGTGTGTGTTTGTGTTTACTTGCTAATTATGGTATGTAATTGGGCCATTCTCATTTCTTAATTAACATGACAATAAAAGGGGATTAAAATGATTAAATACAGTTGATATCCTACATTTGGAAGTAGATAAAAAGAAAAATCAACCCATCTACAGTTTTGTTGCATTAAACTTATTGCTATAGAGAACTGCAGGAATTTTCACAGCCTATTTATCAAAGGTAAATGCTCTGACCCAGCCTTTTCCAGCTAACGTTGTTTCACACCGGCTCCAAAGAGAAGGTAATGCAAAATAAGGAGTTTGGAGCTGGAAAAAAAAATTAGCATTGGGGATATCTTTTAATAGCAGTTGCTTTTAATTTACAGGCAACAGTGTGCAATATCATCTTCCAGAAAGGTCTTGTTCATGCAATCAGAGGGGGATATATGAGGAAAGGCTGAAAAGGTCGCGACTCGCAAATTTGTTCCTATTGTAGGAGACACAGAGGAGCTGCTGGGTCTTTGCAGTGAGAGGATTCATTAGATGAGCAATTCATTCAGTTGTTAGCGAGGTCCCATTATGTCAGATACACAAAGGCTGCGGCTGTATTCATAGAGTCATCAAGCATGTTTGCACTTGTCATACACCATAGGAGGCATGAAATATCTCACAACATACTGAAGCACTGCAGCATTGGATCGTGCACACAAGAACCGTCACATTTAACTTTGCCCGCTTCAGTGACTCAGAACAATGTAAAGTGAGTGATACTGTATGGATAAAAGCACAGTAGCCTGGAACAGTTGGTAGCCTTGATGTGTCATGCAGCTGACTTTAAAGTACTTTAAAGTTGACACAATATTGATGAAAGAACTATACCTTGAGGGGCCACGTGTTGCTGCACTGGACTCAGTTTCACTCTCATAGCCGCTGAAAATGTAGTTTGAAATCTCAGCTATTAAATACTCAGTACTAAATGTGAAACAGTCAAAGTTGAAGTTTGAGAAAAAATTATTTATTGAGAGTTTGACACTAAGCTATTCTGCTTCATCGGGACTGTGTGCGTGTTGTTTGATCAATTTTGATTGACAGCAGCCTGGCGACATCAGTTAACATGACATCACCTTTTTCCAATTAAGTCCAACCCACTTCAAAACAGGGGGCAGAAACGAATCACATGAAATAACCAAAACCGCTCGAACTTTGGTCAAAAATTTTGTCTTCATGTAGGACTCTACTTTCGGTAGCCTTATCAATAATTTAGTTAAGAGCAACTTTATTTAAAGGGCCTTCATACAAGAATTGGCCTCCTGTGGGATTCATACTCCAGACAAATTGGGGGCAGAATCACCAGAAAGTTACCAGGTCTGTCTGCTTTCAGCAAACAAGCTGACTTATTAAAAGTAAACATATTAACACTGCCAGTAACATTATACAGTTAGCTACCCTCATACCTATCTTTTTATCTATTAATGAATGATTATTGTTAGCATTAAATGTCACTTGAAAATTAGAATCGTGTTTTCTTTATCTTAGAATGAGCCTTTTACATCTACAGAGGTTGTGGATCCTCTTCCACAGAGGCCGCCATTTTGAATCATGTTTCCATAGTACCCAGAAACCCAGAAATCCTACACACTGGTCCTTTAACAGCTGTTTACCTACCAGTCTAGAAGAAACATTTCAAGTTCATCATCAAACCTTAGCCCTCTACTTGCCAAGAGCTGTCTCCAGCGGTGGAAAGCAACACCAATGTTAACTTCAGGTACGAAGTGGTATTGCAAGACGAGACAGTCTCGTTTTAGACTAAAATTCTTACGTATAGCACATTTAATTGTAATGACTTAACTTCATCATCCTACCACTTTGCACTTAAAGTAATTATGCTACTACTAAGTACTTTTGAGTTACTGTCTAAAGCTCACACAAAACCTAGATCAAAATGTGGACAAAACAGTACAAAGCAGCAGGTTGCTCAACCAGTTGACAACTGTAGACATGAGTAATGATAAATAATGTGAATGTCTATTTTTGGAGGCACCTATTTTATTCTGCAAGTAAATTTACAAATTCTTTCTGTATATGTAGGTCATACATTATTGGTCCCTAACCTTTTCTCTTTGAACCCCTCCTACTTTTATCTGAGATAACCTGAGCCTCCACACCCTGCACACACGCCAAAAGAATAATTGTTATAATTTTTAGAATAATCTGTTACAATTGTTTTCTTTCATAGAACCTTTACCTTATTCAAATTAACGTTTTTTTCTTTTTAACAACCCAACAGAGAAAGCTTATTCACACTCATCCTCACCAAAAGAATGCCTACTGTTTTGGAGTGAGGACAAAAAATATGCATCTTTTTAAAGAGTTTTATATATAGACTTGTATAAAATGTGACTTTAATTAACATGTGCAAATCTGATTCTGACGACCTCAGAGCAGTGATTCCCTGACTGCAGGTTGGGAACCAGTGCCATAGATTAAACCCATGTGCATGCTCATTTGAATTTAAAAGTAACATTTATTGATTGCGCCATTTACATATACATTTTAACAGCATGACATTTTGACTCTGACTCAAGAACAGGTGCAGTATTATCACCAGTTAATTAGCAACATGTATCACGTATGCATTTCTTATCAGCTGCAGCCTGAACTGTAGACAAGTCCAAGAGAAACTGCAGTATATCAAGCTATATTGATTTCATACGGAAATGTAATGGGTTTGAAATAATGCAATTTGTGAATATGATATTTATTATTTATGGGTAGGTCGAACTATCTGTCAGTTTAAATCGCAAACAGAAGAGGACAATATGATTACATTATTTCCCAGTTCAGTATTGAGGACCAACTTTGATTTAATAACTTCACAGGAGAGACCACTTTTACATTTGGGTTTCAGCAAGTCTGCTGTCTTGGACAGATGAGATTTTCATTTAAAAAGAAATGATTTCTTGACATAACAGCCCAAAGCTTCAAGTGCTTAATCATCACTATGCATTTACAGGCAGTTGTGGTGCTGATATGATGGTGTTTTTATGAATGCTGCTGCTGACAGCTGCATATGACCCAGCGTATGAAATTAAATTCAATTGGTTTGGACCAATTTTACATAACAATTTCAACATTTAAAGGCACTAAGTGCAGCGTTTTATGTTTCTTAAAAACTAAGATTGCTTTTCAGTTGCCTCATGTCAAGGGACGATGTTGCTGCTTGTCCACCTCTTGCTAAATGCTCCACTATGTTCACCAGCTATTTGCTAACTTTGTGCGCATGTTGTTTGGTGCTGGGCAGATAGTTTACAGTTGTTTATCAGAGCAGTTTTAATGGAACAGCTGCTGCAGCTGCAGAAAATGACGCCATGAGAACAGTGAGGGTGAAGCAAACAGTAAAGTTACAACACATAAAACCAAAACTAAAGAAAGACATTAAAAAATTAAAAAGACTAACTGTAAGGCAAAAAAAATTAGACACCTTGCTCCCAGACTGACTCAGGCTAAGACCCATGTTACCATGGCAACAATCAGTCGCCACGATCTGATCAGTAGCACCCAACAAAAAAAGAGGAAAACATGGCTCATAATTTGTGTTTTGCTAAATTGTTGTGGAGAGAGCAATGATTTCTTTGTGTCTTGATAATATTTTTATATCTATTTTTAACATCTTTGATGCTCCTCTCAACAGTGGGATTAACACTGTTTACCATCACTGCAGTTTTTCTCCATTTCATATTTTTTGTTGTATTGTTACACTGTTCGCTAAAGTTTCCTAGTCCTAGCTTTTATGCCTTTGTTCTATAGTACAGCTGAAGAGTAGACAGGAAAGTGGGCAGAGAGAGAGGGGATGACAGGCAGCAAAGGGCCGCAGGCGGGAGTCGAACCAGCGGCCGCTGCAGAGGACTGACAGCCTCCATACATGGGTCGGATGCTCTACCAACTGAGCTAAACGTCTGCCAGAAAGTCTTTTTAACATGATTAATGTTGTCAACGTTTAGGTCTCACATGGGACATAAACCCCAATCTCCAGGATGAAAGTTCGATGATTGGATGTTTGAACCATCCATGCACCCTACCACCTACACATGTGGATTTTTTCTCCCTCTTTATACTACCCCAAAAGTCCAGCGCCTCATACAGCCATGAATGAGTCAGTATTAATGTCACTTGAAAGCCTGGTGTGTCTCTTTCAGCTGCTGTGGGCACTGTGCACATCTGTATGAGTTGCCAAGGGCCGGTGATAACGCGTTGGTACTTGACGAGTTGGAAATGAGACTGGGCTGGAGAATCTGTCTTCAAAGTTAAAAAGATGCTATTAAACAATAGTATTTTGACTTAAATATACTTGCTTTGTGTTAATTCTACATTAATACCGTGATTTTACATTTATTACAAGGTTCAGCAAGTAATCATGATTAATCACAGCAAATTGGACGATTAAATGACAGCACTGCTTGGGATATGTGACTGATTTTCTTTTAATTAATCCACCAAACTATTATTATGATCACTTACTTTAAAAACCTTAACAGAAATAGCCTTGAAAGCTTTAACAATATCACATCACAGGCATGGCAGAAAATTCTGACTTGCCTCGTCTTGTTTACCACCTACAGTCACAATATTTCTGAAAAGGAAAATGCCAGCATGAGTTCATATTGATTTATTGCAAAAACAACGGTTCACTGAGAGTGTGCTGAAGTCCTGTTGTCTGTAATTTACATCCATGTTATGTTAAGGTAATGCTGAAAAACAAGGAGGGATGCTCCAGGAGGGACTCATTCCCCATGCTTTAAAAAGCAAAAAACAAAAAACGCTTGATCCAACTGAATATTTTCTTATTATGCCAGAAAGAATAGAGAGAAAAAGAGGGGAGTGAAGCCCAGACGATTATTTACAGCTTATTAGCCAGATGCAGTGGGGCATTACTTAGCTCCATGCTGTGCGGCCTGCCATCTTGACTGCGTCCAGGGACCACACAGCAGAATCGTGTCATCTACAGCACATTGTATGTCTTTGTACTTTCTTCCAGGCAATGTGGCAAACTCTTTACCGCTCTCTAGGGACAGAGAATGACCAACTTTAACTAAATGTCCTGTGCAGTGGCCCAGAGTAGCCATTTAGGAATGCAGTGTAATGCTCCCTCCGGCACATACTGCCTTGCCAATTAGAGGTCAGAATGGAGGTTCTTGTGCAGAGCAGCGCTTTAGATAGATGATGTCATTGTTTGGGGATGAACACAAAGCAAAATGAAGAGTCATGGCTTGCTAGAATCCCAAGTGCAACTTTTTAGAAAGCTCAAAGTGAAGGCAAAGCTTTTCAGACAGTCCACTTTTACCAAAAGCAGCTACTACACACCCAAAGTGTCGTTCTGAGGCAAGTAGACACAAGTACAACTTTGAGTAAGGAAAAAGGGCAATTTCCCCAGTGGGACACAGCGCATTTCATGTTCACATGCCACAAAAAGAAGACATTACATTTAATATGTGGCTTTAAACCAAGCATACGTCTGCTGTGATGTTTCTTGGTATGTGAAAACAAGTGTGTTTTGGGGTGGACAGTGCCACTTTGTTTACCCTGCCTGAGGACACTGGCTATATTTGCCTGGGGCCCACATAGTCCCCATGACAGGTTCAGATAAGGACGTCAAAACCACCCAAGGCTAGACTGTACATTGTACTTTGGGTCAACTTTTTGTAACAATAAGCTCACACGCTCAGTTAATAGCACACAAGCACACGTCAAAATGATGGGGGAAAGGGACAGTTTAACCTCTACGTTAAAATGACTTATCACTTATAATGCACATTATTTTTAAAGGGATGGTTCCCATTTTTAAGTGGGGTTATATGAGGTACTTATGCATTGTCAGTGTATTACCCACTACACACCCCCAGTTTGGAGAAGCAGCAGGAGTACTGCTATAGGAAGCTAAGCTTGCTGTTGACAGGCCCACTTGAAAAATTAAACCAGTTTAAGTGTATTACATATTTAGAATATTTAACATCCTTACCTTGCTGTCAGACAGCCTTTTCCAACAGGAAACCACCGTTACATACTGTAAACCACGGACTCCTTTGGTGAGAACAGTGTTTTAAAAGTTTAGTTTGGATTCACCAAAGTGACATAATAACACAAAGAAACTAACCGATCAAGGCAGCAGTGGACCAGCAACTCATGTGTTCTGTGAGGTAAATTACTTTTTTGCCAAAGGAGTCTGGTGCCTTTGGAGAGAGTGATATTTGGCTTATACAACAGCAGCTTCCTGTTGGACAAGGCTGTCTGATGGCAAGGTAAAGCAATAAAAATATTTTAAATATAGTGTACACTTAAATTGGCATGATTTTTTTTAGCTGGGCCTTTTTGTAGGTGTCTAAAACACCTTCTGCTGACCCTGTCCACATGAGTACATTGGTTAGCTTCTGTGCTGGTTCCCCTCTCTGCTTCTCCTAATTGGGGGCATGTCACCGCCATCTTCTGTAGCTGATACACTGACATCATATAACCTCACTTCAAAAAATTCAAACTATTCCTAAGTTGAGTGATGCACTCCAATTAGAGCTCTTTAAGAATATTTTCACGGGGTCATGTCATGGTGCGAATATTTCTTCTAAGTCTTCTTTTATTATTAAAGAAGAAGAGAAATTTCCAGATGAATCAGTTCATATTTCAAAGCACCGTCGCATAATTGACTTCAGGCTTTAAAGTACTTAAAAAAAAAAAAATTAAAAAAAAACACGTCACAATACTTTCCTCCATCATCATCTATCATAATTTCTTTCTCTCATACAGAAATTTTACTTTGTACAGTATAGTAGTGAAAACAAAAACTGAGGGAGTGTGCATTGCTAGCAGGCTACGTCACTCCTCTAACTCTGTGTCCTAACTGACCCTAACTGTGAACTGTCTTCACATTCAGTAAGGACACGGTATTAGTTGTAAATCATACAGCTCATCCAACACTTAACTGTCATTAATTTCTGTCACTGTGCTTGCAATGCACCAATGGTTTGTTAAAGCATGACTATGATCATTACATGACAACAAAGCCCCCCCCCCCCAAAAAAAAAACACTTGATTTAAGCCTTGATGTTTTTACAGCTATAAGAAAGTACTTATTTTAAAGGCACAATATTAAGATCTGCCACTAGGTGTCTCTTTCACATTAACAACAGTAACAATCCACTTAGTTTGATGATTTATAACGCAGTGTGTGATCATGGGAGCTGCTATCTCAAATTTCGAAAACAACCACCACAGCTGATGAAAATCTGTCTGGCATGACTCAGGCAGAAATCATGTTCACAGATGAGACAATGTGTTAAAGTTTTATTCATGTTATGTTTAGTCACATTTGCCGACTTCCTTCCTCACTCTCTGATGCATCCTGCGTTTTCCTGAAAGTTATAGCAACTGTTGGCTAGAAGGAAATGCACCGTTACCTTGAATAGATTATGGATTTCTCTGAGTTTGATTATTGTTGGAAACATTTGGGGAAAAATTAAGTACACAACTCAAAAGATATCACATAGGTCTAGTTGATTTTAGACATTTTAATGTGGAAATGTAACATATTATAGATTTAACTCAAACCTATGATCCTGAACCGAACCAAACCACAGTGTTGTCACATTGTACATTTTTATATATTTTCCAAAGTTGATCACAGTACTGTTAACAGTTTTACAGCAGCATTGCACCCAATAGTTGTAAATCCTTTGTACTGAATCTAAAGTGCAAATGCAAAATGAGATCAGTGAGGCTGGATTAACAAATTAGTTCCAGAGTATTTTTGGCTGCAAGTGGACAGTGGATTTTACTTTTTTTTCAATAAGGAGAACAGGATGTTTAAAATAACACATGTATAGTGCAGGAGTGATTTGATTATGCCGAGTTTTGTGGAGAGGCCACGCTCATGTCCTCAGACTTGAATTATTCATGTAGAATTTAAACAGCATGTGTCACTCTGAGCTAAAGAAACTTAATGCTGCAGCTGAACAAAACCCACTACTGGCATATAAATTCAGGCTCTATAGCGACCACTTCTACTCATCATATCTGTATCTGAATCATGCAGCTGAGCGTGGCACAAAATCCTTTATCCGTCCACTTTCTGTAATTTCACTATTCCATTTCAACTGGAGGAGGTTGTGGACGGATCAATGTGTGCAAGTAGACACACAGAGCTGAGCAATTAGCAGTTGTGCTAATGTGCTTGCATGGATTTTCTGATTTGGTTGGAGGAAAGCAATACTGTACAGCTAAATCTCTCACCACCTGTCCTCAGTCAGCGTCTCCCTGACAGTACAGTCACACAAGCCTGAAGCACCTCTGCTCAGCCCACACACTACAGTAGTATACCTTCAAGCAACATTTGATTATTCCTGCAGAGGTGGGTTGTATATTTAAACTGTCATGTACTGCATTCTGCATTTTTAGAGCTCGCTTTTTTATAGTGGGAATGAGGGCTTGTGAAATGCTGAACTCTCTAAGGAGTCAAGAAACAAATCTTGTAATGTCCATCTGTCTTTGTGTGATGTAAAACATTAAATACTGCTAATTTCTTCAGGTGCACAAGCGCCTTGCAGTACAATGGAAATGAATTAGCTTAAAATATCAAACATCATTCAATATTTTTTAAAAAGTCAAATAATACCATTCACTTGCACATTTGTATCTGATACTGCAGCCAGTCTGTGATTTCCAAAGCATACAAAAGGCACAGGAGAGATTAAAAAAAGACGGCTGTGTTGGAGGAGTTTGTTTTGACTCATCACCTCCTGCAGGCAGAGAAGTGGTGCTACCAGTCGATAGAATTTCATTTGAACTAATAGAGTGAATAAGTGGCGTCTCACTGGTGCGTCCCAAATTATGATTTAGGGCTGATACAGTACTTCAGGTAAATTAATACCTTTACAGCATTTGAGGGGAGCCTGCTAACAATAGCAAACACATATTTACATATAACATGTCAGATGTTAGAAGCCTGTTGACACGACTGGATAATGGTGCATGGAGGGGACACATTTTTACCGGCCTTCTCTAAAGAACTCTTTACCACTGCATAACTGTTATCACTGGTTTCAATATGGCATTTTAAAGCTTATGCTAATATAGGGCTGTAATAATATCTGATTATTAAGACCTAAAGAATTCATTCATATGAGTGTAGGGAGGTGGAGAGACAGGCTGTAACAATAATTATACAAATAACAAACAAGTTTGTGTATCATCTGCATATCAGTATTTCATTTTTAATTATCATTTCCTTAATACCAGTATATCGCAACACCTCTATGTAGATATTTGTTTAATATTTACGGCATTATGGCACACTTAGAAATAAAGGTTGATAAATAGAGCCATTAAGAGGTCTTTGGCTTGTCCCCATAGAAGAACTTTTTGGTTCCTGTCAGAACCTTTTATTAAGGTTCCACTTGGAACCCTTTCAGAGAGTTCTACCTAGAACCCATCATAAAGGGTCATACCCAGAACCATCAGTGAAAGGTTTAACCCAGAAACCCCTATGGGAGGTTCTATAGAGAATGGCGTAATGGTTCCAAAACATTTCTATCTTCTAAGGGTGACTACAAGAAGAACCCTTTTATATTCCAAGGGGTTTATCTAGAAACAAGGATTTCAGCAATCCTTAATGAACTCTGTCTTCAAGGAACCCTTAGTCTTACAAAGAACCCTTGACAAACCCTCTCTACAAAAAAAGGTTTCTTCAGAAGCAGATGGTTGTCAGTAGAGCCCTTCTGGAAGAACCCTTTTGGAACCCTTATTTCTAAGAGTGTATGGTATTATGTATGAATTGTCTTTTTGGCCACTTGCTGGCAGCCACATCAAGCTGTAAACATAATCACTGACGTATTTCAACTTGATGAAGTTGATAGGGTGAAGCTTTGTAGTTGTTTATTTACATATCCAGTAAATGCAGAGCAAATGAAGCGCATTTGTAGTCATTTCGTGACCACTTGACGAAAGCTCAATATTTATTCACTTTCTGACTCTCCACTGACTCGTTGGAAAAATATCCAACTTTTTAGCCCCTAAATGCTCCGCAGTGTTCACAAGCTAGTTGCTAACTTTGTCTGCTTTATGGTAGCTTAGAGTGGGTTTGTTGAGAGCTAAACACTGCCTGCTGTGTCTAGACACGACGCTGCTGAGAGTGGTGAGACTGAACCAAAATGACAGATGTCCTGATGCAACTTTTTCCTTCCTGATACTGATTCTGATACCTTGGATGTTATATTATTGCTATCATCATATGCCCTGGCTCAGGTTTTAAAAAACGGTGTATGGGATGATGCTGGGAAGTGGCGGGGCCCTGTTTCAGGGCTAATAAATTATTTGTTGTCATACATAGACTTGTGTACCCGCTGATAAACAATCCAGTATTTCAGGATGTATTGGAGGCGTTTCCAATATTGGTGTTGGCACAACCCTGACCAAAACAGTAAAGTTATGTTGTAATGTCGAGGGGAGCTGTAGAGTTGAGTCATAATTATTTGTGGGTTTGTCACAACAAGCGAATCTTTGCATTAAACATGGCCATTTCACCTATTCTTACCATGAAAACATTGATTACAGCAGCTTTAAAAACAATCTGCAATTGAGGTTTTGTATGCATCAGCAGCTCCATAAGGCAGGTTTGGTGTGAGACAGATACCTGGGTTTTAACAGCGTGCCACTCTTGTTGAGCTTTGCCCTCACCCAATCCTTTAATATCTATACCAGTGTCTCTGTGTGTGTATGTCTGTGTCTATCTGTTCAGATAAACCCTCCACTGACACGCACCAGCACCACAGGTTTCCTTTTCCCCTGTCTTCCCTCTGTGGAAGATGCACACTACCTTAACAGAAAGTGAATACTGCCTTCTGTCCCTCTGAAAGAGCATCGATTTTTACTTTGCTGCGCCCAAGGTCAGCGCGAAGAACAAGCCGGGAGGATCTTATCACCTCAGAAGTACAGGCCTTTCTCTCAGTCTATTTATTGAAGGGAAAATAAACACAAATGAAGTGAGAGCACAGCTGTCTGACTTATCGTGACCTTGCATAATGGCAAAGCAACAAATAACTAAATGTTTAAACTGTGAGGCGTTTTGAATTAAAAGAAAATTGAACAATGTGTTATGATGTTCCATATCTTTTCATTTTATGGCTTGTGCTGAAAGCTATGTGTGTCAGTGTTTTCAAATTGCTCGCTGCCTGTTTATCTTCTCTTCCTCATTCGAAATTTACCCCATAACCTCAGACTTAGCATTTCCTTGGCTGTTTGTGATATCATGCTTAGCTACGAAAGCCGACACACACGCTGCCTCGGAGGCAGTAAACAAGTAATGGGCCTAATCATGGCAGGTGACAGCGCTTCCAAATTAATTCTTTCTCAGTGAATGACTTAAACTTGGCCCCAAAGAACATAAGCAGAATTAAAAGTGACAGCAGAACACAGGAGGTAACGATGCAAATTTCCCAAACCCAAACATTACTCATTACATGATTGTGTTATTGTTATTATGGAAATTCCCTAGACACGTACAGTACCACTGTGTAGTGGTATGAATCACTTTGAAAACCGCTTGCTTTCCTTTATGTTTTTGGTAGTAAAATTAGCACATGAATAATATTCTCACTATAGATTTCACAAATGATTACAATCTAATTCTTTCCTACTCCAAATATTTCACACATGAATATGATGCTTTGTGTTTTGCAAAACAACTTGTCAACCATTCTTTTCAATTTACATCAAATCAACACAAAACATACTGTATACAGTATTTTTCTTAATTTAATAGATGCACAATCACACTTAATTTGATTAATAAAAAATCAAGTTCTAACATAAATATTAATGATACATGCATTGAAAAATTGTACTGCTAAAAAGAAACCTTAAATTCAGAAGTGATTCAAAATCTAATATATTGGATAAAATGGAAACATGGATGGATTAATGACTGGAGATTAAGTTTTGAAACAAAGCTCAAAAATAATCACATGGAGTCATGACTTCCATTACATTCCTTTGTCACCTGTTAGAAAACAGGAGTGAGTCAGTTTCAGACTAATCCCTATAAACAGAAGTGTGCATATGAATGCAGAGTCTGTATGCGAGTGTTCTGGTTTCCATTTGTGGTGTGTTTGTAGTCCAAGTGTTATTGACCAGTCATGTTTGAGTGGGCTTTCATGCGAATAAACAGTCCCTCTGGAGAACCAAAGAGACAGAATCGGCCATGGCCAGAAAATAACCCCAACCTATGAAAGATCTTGCAAGATTGATCATTTTAACCCAAACCATGATCTTTCCCTAACCCTTCCCAACTGATTTATGCCCTAAACCTATCCATAGAGATAATCCTCCAACTCCTTCTTGCATCTCAAATTTCTAATCAGGACTGTAAACAATGACCGGCGCAGGGGAGAGGAGGTCTTGGCCTGATATCCATTATCCAAATATCCGCTGGCAACACTGGAAGCCCAGAAACACTCTCAAAGGCTAAATCATCATCTGACAATAGCAGATGGGTTCAAGGCTTCAAAATAGTAGTCCACAAACCAATGGGTGAAGTCACACTTAGCCTTTAAAGCTAAGCTAAGCTAAAGCTAACCAACTGCTGACTGTAGCTTTGCATTAAGCGCACAGATATGAGAGTGGTGTTGATCCTCTCATCTAACTCTTAGTAAAAAGAATAAGTTTATCTCTTTTCCATACAATTCTTTGAAAAGTTGAATAAGTCAGTGGTATTATCTTCTCATCGAACTCTTGGCAAGAAAGTGAATAAGCGTGTTTTTCAAAAATGTCTAACTTTTCCTTAATTGAGTTTCCTGGTAAATGTCTCAAATGTCTCAATAATCCATTTGCAATATACGCCTCCTTCCTTCGCTATCCCTACAGTTAGAGAGAAGGCTGCAATAAGCATTACACAAAATGTCATCTTCTTTGGCCAAGTGGATTGATCCTCTCACGGCAAACACAGCATGCATTTGCACGAAGTTGACTGAATTTTCAACTCTTCTCTTGCCCTTTGCCTCATGTTGCGTGCTCGCTTGGCACCACAAGTGGATTACTTGCTTCTCATAGAAAAAGAGAATTGATTTAGTGTTCTGCAGTTGGTGTGGCTCACTGGTGATCCATAGTCCTCGTCCTGATGTTATTGTAGAAGAAGTAGAAGCAGAGTCAAAGGCTCACGTAAGAGACAGGATGATCAGATAATGTTTTGTACAGAACATAACTTACTTGCTTTTACATACATGTACCAGTAGAAACCATTTCGCTATTGATGGTTGTGTACGCAGTGTTGCAGGTGTCTGATATGTGGACTGGTTTGTTGAGAAACATCTAAATTCTAGCTGTAGAAAGGAATGCTTTGTGAAACAATTGTGAAACTTCAAGGATAACTTTGTTGCTGTTCTGCCATTCTCTTAGAGTCCAGTGGATTACTGTCTATAGAGGTGAAGATTTGGGTGTTTTGATGTTTTAGCCATGTTACTGGCATGTCAGTGGCAATGCCACTCACTCTGATTGTTGACCACTTTGGTTTAGACTGAAATATCTCAACAACTATTGGACGCATTGCTGTGAAATGTTGTACAGACATTCATAATGAAAGCTTATATTCACTTTGGTAATCACCCAAACTCCATCTGGTGCCATCATCAGGTCAAAATTTCCAATACTTTCAACACTGATTTATTTTTCTAAAGTCTGGCTTTCTTGACACTAATATTTTTCTATTACAGCCACACAGTCTCTATGATAATGATACATTAGCTTCACATTTATAAATAGACATCATGAAGACACCACCTGATCTACTAATTATTAAGACATTAATTTAGAAGGAACAGACAATAATAGACGTTTTGGCAATAGACATCGCCTTTTTTTTTGGAAACAGATAAATAAGAGGATTTGGAGCTAAGTGTGAAAATAACCATCAGGTGATTAGCTTGGAATAAAAGCTGGAAACAGGGGCATCTTAAACAAGTCAACTTACCTCTACATACCTTTCCACTGAACAGATATTTAACTCTACTACAATGCAGCGCCCATATGTAATCAAGACAATATACAGTATATACTAGGCTTTGCTTTAGTTTTTAGACAGATCCACACTTTTATGTAGATGTAGATATTCAGTTAGTGTTGATGGTAAATGTAGTCAATGGAGGCAATACATTTCTCAGTGCGTGCTTCTCCTGATGCTACATCTGTGGTTCTTCCTGCATCCAGTGATCTCACATTGATGTAGTTAGTGTTAAGGAAGAACTAGTTTTATAGAAGTAGGAGCTTCCTATCTCAGATATTTTTCATATTTTATATTTATTTTTAATTTAAAATTATTCATTTAATTAATTAAATAATTAAAAATTAAAATGAAATTAAAATAACTATATATTTAAATAAAATCACATTCATTCACAAGTTATATTCATTTCAATAGAATAAGTTTTGTAATGGTATCAGTTTTTGTTTTGTTTCATTCAGTATTTTGTTTCAGTAATATAAAGTTTCCACAGTTGCAGCAACAAGGTGTTCCATGTTAACAGGCTAACAACTGGAGGGATTATATCTGCTTTGTGTGATGTTACAGGATGTTCTGAATGGAGGATTTTGTCAGTGGAAGTTCCCTTAACTGACAGTCCTTGTACAGGGAGCAGGATAGGAAATACTGTTAATGTACACTGTAGAGTGGAACGCACCTTGCCAAAAAAGCTATAATAGTTAAAGGCTAGGGTCGTGATACATGCATGCTGGTATAGGCATGGCCAGCACGGTTCCACGAGCTGAAGAAGTGAGAAATGTATTGCTTCAATTGACTACATTTACCATCAACACTGACTGGATATTCACATAAAAAGTGGTGAATTTTCCCTTTAAGCATACAGACATGAAAATGGTATCAATCTTCTCATCTAACTCTGGACAGGAAATCAAATAAATGTATTTCCCAAAATGTCCTTGATTGATAAACAAATTAACATATATTTTTGTATGTTTTATTTAATAATTGATCATAAAAGAGCTTGTTTTATGTCTGTAGGATACTGTAAAATATTATTTTCAAGCAGCATTACTAGCTCAGACTTTGGGACTTTTATTTGTGGACTCTAGATGGGACTATCACAGTATCTCCTCATTTATGTACTTATCAAATAACCTCCATTAACAAACAGACAATATTTCCATTTTACAAATTGCGCTGCAGGTTTGTCGTGGAGTCAGCATAATACCCCCCTGACGCCGCCATAACGGCTGTCACATGCAGGTTGTACTTAGTAATTTAATCTAATTGCAGTGTAATGTAACTGATACTGTGGCATGAGGGAAGTGAGTCTGCAGGGAAAGGGATGTAATTAATGAATTGATTACCGGGGCTGTGGATTGACAGGCCAAGATCCTGTAAGGTGATTGGTTGGGGCAATTGAAAGGAGGTAGGATGGAATGGTGTACCGACGTGTGTTTGTTCGTGGACTGTACAAACAAGGGGAATGAAAACGCCTGGTGCAGGAAATCTTGCTCTGGCCGTTGTTAAAACTTTTCCACTGATAAGTACTGGCACAGACTGTGTCCATATAGGAAGATGTCAAAGCATGAAACCAGATAACACACACTTGGAAAAGGCATCCAGATGGATCCAGGCATGAAACAGTCTTTTGGGTGAGATGAATTAAGTTTGCTGTAAGAAACGGGTGAATAGGGAGGTGAATAAGAGATGGAAAGTGTGTTATGACACACCAGCATTCACAGATGGGGGCTCTTTCTCTGGGAGTGAGATATCAAAGTAGCCTGGTATTGATCCTGGGAACAATCAATATGAAGCCATTGCACCTTTGTATTTGTTGCTCAGCAGTCTGCCTTCCTCTGAAATGGGTGATCATGACACCAAAATTGATGGCCAAGCGTGGATGTGTGTGCATGCCCTTGTGGACATATATGCAACAAAAATATAAACACAACAGATTTGTTTTTGCTCCCCTTTTTCATGACTTGAATTTAAAAATCTAAGACTTCTTCTGCACAGACAAAAGGTTTATTTCAAATCAAATTTTTAAATCTGTGTGAGCACTTCTCCTGTGCCAAGATAATCTACCTGGCAGGTGTGGCATATGGAGATGCTGATTTAACAGCAGGATTATTGTACAGGTGTGCCTTGGACTGGTAACAACAAAAGGACACTAAGACATGGGTGGGCAAATATTTTCTTGGTGTGCCACATAAGAAATTGATCAGGCTGATATAAAGTCCTAATAATGGCCAAATCTCTAACAGTGGAATGGTCAGGACACTTCTACTGTTAGTCACGCTTTCTGAATTGCCATGTGATGAATTGCAGGCTAATATTGTGTTGGCAACGTCCAAAACTTGATGTTTTACAGTGTACCATGCATGTGACATATAGGTTGCAACAACAGAAGCAGCAAAAGTAAAAGAACAGTATTACCAACATGGATGTACAGCACTGAGTGAATAAAGTTTAATATAAAAGTTACAGTTCATTATCATTACCAATGAACACAGCACTGACCCCTTTCAAAATAAAGGTCTGATAATGGTTTAATGGTGAGCAAAATGCTACTGACTGTCTTTGCTAGACTTTTAATTTTTGGTATTTCCATGATATCCTTGTGGGCCACATGAAACCTTTCAGTGGGCTGCATCTGGCCCCCGGGCTGCATTTTGCCCAGGTCTGCTCAGATGTGCAGTTTGAGCTTGAAAAAAAGGCATACACACAGATACCATTTTTCCTGGGAGGGCAAAGTCATGACCTGCTCTACTGCCTCTGATTGGCTAGTCCTCACTGCCTTCAATGCAAGGCTCAACAATAAGGATTGCCTTGTTGCCCAGGGCAAGTAAAATGCCACGTTGGACTTGTAAGTCTAGCAACTCACTTGCACGATTGGAAGAAGTAAGAAGGAGCTAAAGAGTGAGCCATCTCACCTTCTTCTCATCTCTGCTGAGAGCTGCACATGAGCAGTACCGATTTGGCACTCATGATAAAATGGTGTCAGGTGAGATAAAGTTTATAACCTGAGTTGAGAATTTCAATTATCCTGGAAACAGCAGTTTAGTTGAGTGGCGTTAAGAGAATTGGGCAAAAGTTTTTCTGAAAAACATAGCTGGAGTTCCAGAACAAGAGCCAACATCTCGCTTGCATGGCAGCTGAGAGGCCTGCTGACGACCCCTCCTCCAGGCCTTGTACGAAACATGAATGCTGAGGCAAGTCAGGTAATTGCAGAACTGATTATCACAGCGTGTCATGTTTCAAAAAACGCACAGTCATTCACTGCATATTCCAGTGCGATTGCTCTTCAATTGAAGCATATGAATGACCACAGTACCGCACCAACATGACTCGTCAGTTTGTATGGGGGCAAGTAAAAATCTACTTTGGGTAAGTAGATTTCTGACCCACTTGCTGGGCAAGTGGCAAAAAAATGTTGAACCCTACATTGGCTGGACTGGTTGGGTTTGATTTAGTTAAAGTTAGGGTAAAAATATCAGGGTAAGCCAATCAGAGGCAGAATAGGACGGGTCACGACTTAATCCTCCTGGGAAAAAAAAGGTATCTGTAGCCCTATGTGAAATATCCGTATTAGAAAAGCCTTATAAATGACAAAATCTGAGACTGTTTACTTTAGCTCATGAAAAATCGAGCAAAAAGAGAAGTGTTGCGTTTATATTTTTGTTGACTATATATATGTGCATGTGTGTATCGGGCTACTATGGGCTGAGGTGTCTTGCAGTGGCCTCTACATGCTGTGTGTGCAGGTTGCTAAGCATGCATGTAAACATATCTAAGTATGCAAGGTGGGTTATTGCGGGGGAGTGTGTGTGTGTTTGTTGCATCAGCTGACAGGTCCAGTAATACTGACAGGACGCAGGCAGTTCCCATGAGGCCATGCATGCTGACAGCAGCTGGCCACGATGAAGAACAGCTGCTGATGGGCTTCCAGTAGAAAGAGCCCACGCAGAGCTTCCTCTTCACACACCCCCCCATAGATACATATTCACTTCATCACTTATTGTTTATTTCTTTGTTTTATTACTGATATAGCCTCCCACTCTGTATTTCTTCTCTCTATTTAAGACACGTATACACATAAATTCTATGATTCAGTCTCCAATCACAACTTTGGAGGCTTGAGGGCTGAGGAAAAATTTAGCTGGTTATAGATTTTTCCACGACACCCCTCATTGTCCAAAGTGATTTGGCTTCCACCAGTTCCCATCATGCATGACCAACCCTCGCCTGCACTTCCTCCTCCACCACTTTCCCCGCCTTCATCATTATCTCCTGGATTTACACAACATTTTTAGGCACAAATAGGGCACTGGCACACATAAAATAAAGATACACACATACACACTCAGGCGCTCCTCTGCCCTTCCTTAGACCTGATCATATCCCCAATCAGTTGTATGTGGGACTGTGATTTAGATATGCAAACAGGAATCGGCCAAGTTTAATTAAAGAGGATGAGCTGTGAATATCTGTGCAAATATGTGGCTTTTTTTCTTTTTTTAAATCCTCTGCTCATTTGAGAGTGGGGAAATATTCAGATTTTACAGGCAGTGTTTGGGACTGGATGGTAGTATAAGGTAAAGGTATGCATGTGTTTCTAATTTTGTGCTTGGACACATGCACATAAAATGCACATTCATGTACATACAAGAAGACATGCTGTACAACAACACTGTGCCAAAAAAAAAACAGCACAGAATGGTGTTAACTGTCTACGCTTGATGATTCTAAGCCTAATGATTTATGTCTAATGTACATGCTCTGTGCCAAGTCTATTGTGCAGAATATTGGAGTTCATGTCCTGTCACAAACTTGCAATTAAAGGAGCTGTAAGCGATTATAAGCAATTACATTTCAGATCTTATTTGATAGTAGATCTATTAAATTTTACTTGATCAACCAAATTCTTATCTTATGACCGATTAATTGCTCGCTGATTAATCGTTATCCCGTCTTTTCCTAGTGTTGTACTTTCTTACAGCGTCATCCACCATGGCACTATGCCTGCCAATTTCCAATTTTTTTTAAACCTTTCATAGGTTAAATTAAAATTAGGATTAGATTTGCATTAAAGTGATGGATGAGGTTACATAAACTTTTGATACCAATGTAGTTTCCATGTTGATATAAATAAACCAATTGATCATTCCTAAGTCCCGCCCTTTTTTGCAGAACTCTGGGCAACTTCCTCCCTTCCTGTTTTTTGTACTTAGACATGCTGTGTGCTAACTGAAAGCTAGTTAATCTACATAAAGGGTTAGCTAGCGTTATTCAAACATTACCTTACTTACTACAGAGAGGTGAAGTCCCTCCCCTTCTGGCAGGTGCAATGGGACCTTACTTCATAAAAAATATGAATGTTAGTCAATAGCTGGAGGAAAATAATATGTTTTGTTCCTATTTGAACTGTGCCATGAATTACACATAGGATGTTTGTCAATTTAAGAGACAATAACAAGTCAAGAAATTCCACTTTGTGGTAAGTTTGTTATGGTTAGTTTAGTTTTATATGAAACCACTCAGTGAACTTCACCTCTCGTCTCACACAATTAACGTCATCAACACCAACATCGCTGTCCCTTGTAACGTTATCTTACCTGAAGCGTTTTCTTTAGTGACTCCTGGTCCTTTCATCAGCTGGAAAGCAAATGAATGAGGAAGACCTGTTTTGCATATAACTACACTATGGGACAAAAACACGCAGGCATCATAGTTTCAGTGGATTTTGGGAGGAGAAAGTCATGATGTCACTTACGCAGCCATTGAATGTGCAGTCTCTCTAATTACACATCTCTACAGTCTCATACTTAAACAGTTTTGTAACAAACTGTGACTTTCTTTGCTTGTAAAAATTTTTTTAAATTGTCAAATATCACATGCGTCATTCATGGCACAATTCCAGAAGATTCAAAAAATGATCTGTCTCTTGCCATTGACCACTCTTCTGAATTATGGTCCCATGTTGGTCCACTGGAAGGGGTGGGACTTCACCTCCCCCTGTATATGTCGCTCTTATGGGTCCTCCAGCAACATCTTTTAACCGTCTTCTAAATTTGTTTTTATTTTTAACACAGGCGGGTGTAGCACATAGCATAAGTAGAAGGAACAGGAAGGAAGAAAGCTGCCCAGAGTTCTGCCAGGTACCAAGTGTGATCAACTGTTATTGGAGCACAGAGCAAAAAGGGGCAAGCCTTAGGAAAGGACCACTCCCAGAATATTTCCCTTCCTTATTCAGCTTAACATAAAGATTGTGTCTGATATAGAAGAAAGAGTGAATATTCCCATCAGGAATTTATCTAAATATCTTGATGTATCGACATCCAATACTGTGACAGTCCACTTTTTTCAGGATACTTTCTTAAATTTAGAGTATTGCTTTTTTCCTGACTAAAGTAGCAATACAATTTGCCAACAAAACTAAGATAAAAGAGAATGTAAAAATTGGACTAAAAAGGGGCAAATGACATAGTCTGAGTAATGAGCTGAAACAGTAGTATTCATTGAATAGTCAGTAAAACGTCAATGAACTGCAATTAAACCCATGCTGAATAAAAAATAATCATTTTAATATTTTCCAGAGTTAATTTTAAGGTCTAGTGGTATCAAACATGAAAGCATCCTTTTCAAACTCTGTGATTGTGAATTCTAGAAAGCAAAGCAACTTAACTAGGCCATATGTTGAGTCTGAGCAAATATTCAAAAAGGATATAAGTAGGATATATCCTACATAATGACCCAATCAGAGAATAAGACTCTCCTTGAGTATGATTTTTACCAAGTTGTGATGTATGTGCTGACGTACACCTGGGTCACTTGTTACAACTGGTTGTATATGAGACTTGTCTCTGCATGAATACACACATTGTCATGTACTTACTTTAAGGATAAAGGTAAACCGTGCCAGGCGTCTCTGCGGCAGCTGGGTGTCGACTGTTTCTGGACCTGGCAGCAGTTCTACCTGAAGCTTGAGAGGAGGAGAGGACAACATGGCCAACAGCTGCTTGTCTGTCTGTTCTGTCTACCAGCTACAACGCCTGCAAACCCTCCTGCCAAGTACGTAGAATCACAATCTGAATCCCACTGTCTGCAATTCATGGTCCAGTAATCTATCCCATTGTATATTTCCATTCCTCAATTGCAATTTTTTGCTTTTGACCAGTCGGATGTGGGTGTCCGGCTTTGATATTTGGCTCTCTTTAGGATTACACTGCATCTTTAGATAATGTTTGGTGTTATTGTGTTCCTGGTTTAACATAAATCAAATATAACCAAAAGGGAAAAACTGGAGCTTTGAATATAAAGTCAATGTTTACTACAAAGGTATGGCTCATTTCCCTTGATGGCTGCTGTTTCCATTACTCAAGCTGAAAACATATCAGTTTGTGCAGAATTATTTCCCTGCTTTATTCTCTATATAGTTTTGAAAGGACTGAATTAGTAAATGCAGACATTTTCCCAGGAGTGTTGTTGCTTTAAAGGCAGCATTGGATATAAATTTAGCAGAAGCATGTAAATGTGAACGCACACACATACACCCACCTATCCATCCATGCACACGCGCACGCAAATTCCCAAGCAATATTTTCCTCTTATTTTGCAATGCTATTATTTCACATTCCCTGCATTACACAGTGCTGTCTTCTTGCTTTTGTAGTGTCGAAAACAACAAAATACCTACCATCCTGCTTTATTATTTCTCTCAGCCCACTGCTTTTTTGCTCTTTCTCTTCATCTTTATGAAATAGGATACAGCTCTACTGCTGATTTGTCCAGTGTCTTTTGCCAAGATCTCTGAAACAGAGTGGAGAGGGTCCCACAGGGATGTCTGGAGAGAGCAGCTGTGTTCTGCCTGTCATAACTTTAGGGAAAGCTCAAAACTGGTAATGGCCATGTTGTGTTGTACAGCTTGTTATGAAATAGACATCGTACAGTAGCTGTACTATAAGTGACTGGACCCTGTGTTAATTATGGAACGTGAAATGCTTCAGATAATCTATTGCTTCAGTTGATTTCTCTCTGATGTAATCTGAAATATAAAAGCCCTGCAAAGGCAATATGACAAGAAGATACTGTATCAATAATCTGACATTGCTTCTTAAGCATTTAGCAGCATGGTGCACAGAGCAAATTCTTGTTTGGTAAATTAAAATAGATTCTGTAATCTTAAAGTTCAGTAGTACAGTACAGTAGTACTAACATTAAATAATAGTATGTTTTAACAAGCGCAAATGGAGGTAAGAACTTATGACTACAGTGTCTTCTACTTTGCATCTTGCGAGTGAGGTGGTGATGAAGCGGTTCAGTTTTCTGCACAAAGCACTTACTTGTCTAAGTAATAAGTCAGTTTGTTTTTAGTCCTCTCCCGCTTTCAGAACATTGGTGAATCCTTTACTGAAACAATTTTATTTATGGCACTTGCACAAGAAATATGAAATAATAAATAAATAAAGAATAAAAGTATACATTTAAAATTAGTCGATCATTTCTATTACTAATGTAACATTTTGTCCCAGAAATGACAGTATTCTCTTGGAAATAACCATGGAGTAAACAATAATGTAGTATTACAGCAGATGCAATCATAAAGACTTATAATAATGATACAAACAAACAAATAATTAAATGGAATTCCTTAATGTTCATTTAGTGATAGGGAATTTCAATGTAGGCCTGTTTTTCTCAAAGAAAAAGCAACACTTCAGGAGATATTATAATTGTGCTGATAATTTTTGAATTATGAGGATGTTACAGGTGGCTTTATTCTTCCCACAAAATCCTGATTATCAAGTGCTACATCTCAAGCTTACGGTGAAGTATTAGGGCCACATTACGAATGTTTTAATTTTATTTTGCATTTTGAAAATAAAGTTGAAATGTCAAGAAAATAAAGTGATACTAATCTGACTATGAGAATGAAGTCAAAATGTTGAGAATGGCGTAATACCACATTTGACTTTATTCCTGACATTTTGTCTTTATTCTCAAAATGCAGACTGAAATAATATTTTTTGTCAGATTTATTTCTTCTTATGCCTGGAACTAATACTGAAAGTTTAACTTTATTCTCGAAATACAAACTAAAAAAAACCTTCCTCTTGCAATTTTTTCGTTCATGTTTGACCCTAATAGCCTACTCTGTCGTACAAACAGGTAAGGCGGGCTACACAAAGAAGAAACAGGTACAGTTTCTGGCAGGACTCACTGCTCTTCCAAGTAGAAGTTCATATGTACCATCTTTGCCCTGAAATTGAATGCAGCAGTCCTCCCACAACTTGACTGCCGTTTGGTTGTGGGAATTGTAGTCTTTTTAAACGTGTATCCTTCGTATCGTGCGCTCCGGAAAACTACAAGTTCCAGATTTCACAATGCGGAAGTAGCTTAACAAAACAGTGAGAGGTTGCAGCATCAGAGCGACAAGATGTCTCATGTGGTAAAGAAAAGAAAACTGGATAAAACCCGACAGGACAGACTGTACTTTGACAGCTACACCGATGTGACCATCCACGAGGAGATGATAGCGGACCACGTCCGAACCAACACGTACCGGATGGCGATACTGAGGAACAGTGAGTCCATACGGGGTAAAGTTGTGCTGGACGTCGGGGCAGGAACCGGCGTTTTAAGCATTTTTTGTGTACAAGCCGGCGCAAAGAAAGTGTACGCAGTTGAGGCGTGCTCTATCGCCGAGCAGGCTGTGAAAATAGTGAAACAGAACAAAATGGAGGACAAAATAGAAGTCATTCGAGGCACGGTGGAGACGGTGGACCTACCGGAGCAGGTCGAGGTGATAGTGAGCGAGTGGATGGGGTATGCCCTCCTGCACGAGTCCATGCTCAACTCGGTGCTCTACGCTCGGGACAAGTGGCTGAAGCCGGGCGGCGTCATCCTGCCGAGCACCGCCGAGCTCTACATCGCTCCATCAGCGACCCGGTGGTGGAGGACCGCTTAAATTTCTGGTACACCGTCAAAGACCAGTACGGCGTCGACATGTCCTGCATGTCCGACTTCGCCACCAAATGCATCATGAACTCGGACATCACGGTGAGCCCGGTGACCGTGGAGGACGTGCTCTCACATCCGGCCCGCTTCGCCGAGCTCGACCTGCGCTCGGTGACCGTAGAGGAGCTGCGCGCGGTGAAGGGCGCGTTCAGGTGCGAGTCGTTCGGCTCGGCGGCCGTGAACGCTTTCTGCGTGTACTTCACGGTGACTTTCCCCTGCCCGGACAAGCCGATAGTCCTCTCCACGTCCCCGTTCAAGCCGGAGACTCACTGGAAGCAGGCGGTGCTGTACCTGGACGCACCGGTGGATGTGGTGCAGGACACGGTGGTTAGCGGAGAGGTCAGCATGTATCCCTCCGAGGAAAGCGCCAGACATATATGTATCCATGTGGACTACACGATAGGAGAGCAAAAAAGACAGTCCAAGACTTTCTCCATCCCTGACTGGAGCAGTGAAGCTCAGTCATAGTGTTACACTGTAATCACCAGGAAACACTCAAAATCCATGTATTGTTTTCTGTCACTAAGATTCATAAACCTGCTCACTGTGAGTTTTGGGGGGGGGGGGGACAATGACTGACCAGTATGAGAAATCTATTTGTTTGATACAGAGCCCAACAAATTTCACATCATTATGACTTTAGTAGTTTTTTTCAATGAAAATAAAAACTGTGGTGCAAAAATGATCACTCCCACTGCTTATCAATCATATCAGAATATGATTTTTTTTTTTTTTTTTTGTGCAGCCCTACATAAAACTATGATATTACAGCTACATCCGTAGCTGAAATCTATACAGTTAGATTTTGGCTAGGGATGCACAATATTGGATTTTTGCAGAAATCTGACATGCAGATATGTCTAGCTCTTATCATGATGACCCACTGGCAGGTGCAGACATAAAATACAGTGCTTTTCAATTACTGGGAAAAAAAATAAAGAAACTGCTGACTTTTTATTCATTGGTGCCTCCACAAACCTCCACACCTCAGACATACTCAAGTTGCTTGTGTCTTATCAGTGGCAGAAATATTCAATTCAGACTGATACAGATGTTTCAGTTTACATGGTTTTATCTGCAGATACAGATGACATGTTGATTTTATCATCCATCCTTAGTTTTGACCCCTCGCTCAGTAAATTTATTTAATAAGACACAAACACACAGGGGCTACTACAGTCAAAATGTGAACCACAGTATATGTTGTGTTTACGCTTGATTTTACACCTAATAAATAATTTGACACCTAAATTGGAAGAGGAAAAGTACATAATCCTTAACACCCATTTCTACATTGTCATGAACTTCACTCATACGTTTGTGAAAGCCAATACTGATATTGTTTGTATTGCATACTGTGTACTCTTTTTACACCATTTATGACCCATTTTATACCAAAACATTGCAGATGAACTGTTTTCTCAATTCATCTTTTGATCTATGAAAAGTCAGAATATATGAAAAATCATTTTCCAGAGTCCTGTGAACATCCTCAAATGTCTTGTTTTGCCCATTTAACAATCCAAAAACCCAAAGGTTGTTCATTTACTATTACTAATACTATATGTAATTACTTATTTATTACTTACTGTCACTGTACAAAGAAAAACAGCAAAACATTACAGTTAAGAAGCTGTAATTAAGGAATGTTTGGTATTTTGAACCAAAGTTCTTTAAGCAATTTGTATTTTTTTCTGTCAATCGACTAATCACTTAATCAGCTCATCATTCCAGCTCTAGCATGTTATTATTTTTTTTATTTTTTATTGCTGCATTTGAAACAGTATTTGAAACCGTATTTGACCATCACAAGTCTACACCTAACCTCCCCTGACTAATGAATAGTTTCAGGTAGTCGTGTGGCTGTGTAAACCAGGTTTTTACAAAATTGTTGAATAAATTTCAACACCATGTTGCCGACATCTGATAGTCTAATGAATTTAATCATGCATATGTGTGGAATCTGATTAAAATGCTGCATTCAGATGAGGAATAAACCAATATATTGACTTGGCCTGGCTGTAGTCAGACAGGAGGCTGCATCTTACAGGAGGTGTTTTACATTGGCTGGTTTTCAGTTTTTAATAACAAACTAAATTGGCTCATTATTTTTGGTTAAAACTAGTACACACTGTCATCTGCTGCCAGAAACCACTGACTTAATCCAAAATTGTAATTCTACTGCAGCATTCTGCAAAAAAAAGCAAAGGCAAATATTGTGCAAGAAAATATTTCTTTCCCTGTCATTAAGAGCCTTGTTGTATCCAAGTTGTTTTTCATCATCAGCAACAGGCAGAAGATAAATCTTACAAACAGTTTGACGGCCATGTTTAATAGTTTGTCGTTCGTCATTTATTGAATAAAAAATCATCTGGTCACTGATCAGTCATTGATTCACTCATACTAAAGAGTCAGTGCACATGAAGTGGGGTTGGGTTTTGGCAGATTATATTGCAGAGATTTTGATTAGAGTTCAGTGAGCTGACAACTGTGTTTCAAAGAGAATTGTTTACCGACTGTGTTCATTATTGAACAAATGGGAGCTATAGACTCTAATAAACTGACAGTTTCATGAGCCATGAGTCCTGACTGAAAACACTGAAGCAAGAATCCTGAGTATGTGTCAACGTTATACAGTCATATTTGTACAGCCTCATTCATACATCAGTAACTTGCTGCGATGAAAAAATGAATGATAATGAATAAATTACTGGGCTGTGAGTGAACTGTTCTTTAAATGCAAGTTCAGTCCTTATTCAGGAGAACCCCACTGCATTTCATTAGATCCTCAACACTTAAAAAAAGGAGTTTTTAGCATCTATATCTGAAGTGAGTCCATTTCTGAACAGGATACCAATACAGCCATTTATGTGGCATTATTACAAATATGATATTAATGATAAAAATGGATTTGCGTTTTATTGAAAAAAAGAATGAAGAATTTCAATGAATATGAATTTAAACAAAATACAAAAAAATGAATTTAATAATAATAAAAAAACATTATAAAGCACTTTCCATACAAAACTCAAAAGTGCTTTACATTTTAGATTTTAAAAAAGGAATAAAAATATCAAACAAAATAAAATAATGTAAAATAACATACTGTAAATTGTTAAATAGTGATGATCTTATAGAATATGATGCGTTGCTATAGATTTAACTACCCAGCAGTTTATAAAATAGAGCTGGGAGATATGGATAAAATAAAATAATCACGATATTCTTGACCAAGCACCTCTACCAATATTGCAGCAACTTTGTAGGAATGACTATTGGTGCTTTCACTAAATATTATAATAACAAATATTTGACAAATATTAATCAGTAAAGTGGATATAGTGAGTGAGTGGGTAAATGGAAATGATAGAACTGCTACAAGAGTAAGTCAAGAAAATGACGCCACTTATCTGTAAATCAGACTTAAAACTAAGAGAAGACAACACTTATCACTTATTATCCAAAATCTGTGGTGATATCTAGTCTCACATCACAGTATTTATGTAATTTCGAATATTGTCCAGCTCCAACAGAACATAATAAGGTATACAGAATACATATATACATACATATATATATACACATAAACACTAATTTTTTGCTATGATCCCTCAAATGAAAAAAAGATAAAAAACAAAAAGTTCTCATTTTGGCACATATTGGACAACATAAGGCGATACCGACAAAGATTGATATAGCTGTGGCCAATATTGGGCCAATAATATCAGTTGGCTGATATATCAATTGGGCTTACTGCGTATTGGTCATGTGATTAGCATTTTGGAATTGGTATTGACCTGCTCACTACTGAACAGTTTTTCCCACTATATTTGATATAATAGCGAAGCCCTAATTGATAATTTTCGACATGCTCCACGGTTTCTTTGAATGCATTATTATTCATTTTTCCTTCTAGAATATTATGTTGCTTCCAGGTCAAACCAAGGACAATGTGTTGATTAAACCTTTATGTAACTAAAGCGGACACTGTGAATTGTGCTGATTAAATCTATCTCTGTGTGCGTTGACTTCAAGCCATAAGATGTGAATCAGTTTGTTAGCATAAAGCACCTCCGCATTCTAATTATACAGCCGTTAATAAATACACATAGATTCCTGAAAACGTTAGATGATAATTCATCTTTCACACCCCATCATCATCTGAAATATGGCGTTCATTTGTTTCAGTGTCATCAGTACAAATGTGAACACACTCTCTAATGAACACATTGGAAATTAATCACAAGCCATGGAGTCTACAAATCAACGGTATTGTCTGTCAGTTTGGGAAAGAGTAAATAATGGCTGAATCACAGTTTGAACTGCAAAAGTCTGGTTGCTTTCCACTTGGATGGACTATATTGCAACATTCAGAGCCATTGAAGAGTAAAAAAAAAAAACAACACAGCACATAAACAAAAATAGTGTGTGAATCAGCAGAAAACTGCAGAAGATTCACACTGCTTTCTGTTTTTTCACAGTGGCATAAAATAAACTGATTAACTATGTCTATTATGGTTATAATGAATAAAGAAAAGGCAGTTAATTAAACCCCAAATCAAAGCCTCTTAAAACAATCTGAAGTGTAAATTTGGACTTAACCTGTCTTCAGTGGTTTTCTTGACCCTCATTTAGACGATCTGGCACTTTAACTCCATTAAAGTAACAGAAATGCTACATCCTATAATGAAGTATGATGGTGAGGTTTCTGTGAGAAATGTCTTCCATATGGAAACGTGAATCAGAGCAAAGACTTGACGCTAAAACATGGAGACATGCTTTAAAAGTTTTCTGAAGAAATCATTCATCACTGTCTCAGAATTAATGATTAAAAACAGCAACTTTGTAAGCTTTTTATGCTATCAAGCGTGTTACAGCGTTAAGCGACAGCAGCTGCAACTACAAACAAAATACAGGACGGCAATCAAACTCATGATGCGTGTGATCATTGTACAAAAAACACCAAGAGAAACCTCTCAAGAAGAAAACAGTCCTCCGTGAAGCCTCTTCTGTCACAGCGCACTGATGACAACAGTTTCTGTAGTGAGACTCAGCTATAGTGTCCAGGAGGCACCATATGGAGCCAAACTGTTAGTTACATGAGGAGAAACATGTAACCACATTTCCAGTCAGCTCTTCTTGTTTTAACTACAAATACCTTTGACTGTCAATAAAAGCACATATACACACACATTATAAACTGTGTGTCTCTTGAACGTCAGATTTCAAATGTTAGGTTGGTGTAAGATCACAGAGTTTGAAGGAAAATTAATATTTTCACATAATTTGACATGGGACACATTTTCACGCTTTTTTGCCTTTTATACAAGACTGCTGGTAATGTGTAGGTATTGGTTCCCCGGTCTGCAACTGCTGATTCACACATGTCATGGACTTAAACTTGACACACGTTTACATCCATTACGTTTCACCATCCAGTTGCTTCAGCCGTAAGGAATGTACAGTCCAGTCTAACAAAAGAGAACTGGGTTTTAAAAGTCAGACTATTGACTTTTCTGCATCAATTCATAATCTTTCACAATCTTTCTAAGAATCTTTTTTTTTTTCCTGCACTCCTAAATGCATTATTGATTTTAAGTAGCAGCCAAAAGTAGTAGCCAGCACGCTGGGACGAAAGGACACAATGCTTTCTACACAAAAAAGGAAACTGTGTAACATTTGCAGAATTTACAATAACACCCAAATAATTAAGAATTTGTGGCAGTTTGACAAAGTTTGTAAAGTTTCTCATAATTCAAAACTCACAGAATTGTGTGTTTTTTTAAGGGAGTCTGGGGCCTTTCTACCTGGGTGACAAAGAAGCAGCCTATATTAGATACTGTTTACAGTATTCATAAAAAATGGATGTTTACCATAAATAATATCTCCTCCTTCATAAACTTAGTGTAAATTGTGAAACCATTTGAAAAACGCTGTTAAATTCTGGCAGACAAGACACGGTCACCAGTGCAGTACTGGGGCAACTGGCTGTGTTTTTTTTACAAGGAAAGAAACAACTTAACATATTGAAATTTAATGCAGAATTTAAAAGACGGCACAATTGATAAAGACTTTTCCATAGCTGTTTCCAATATTTAAGTCCCTCCTCACTCATCAAGTCTTAAAATTGCATGATTTTTTAAGTTTTTTAAGTTTTAAGTGTGGCTCAGGACACACTGCATTCACTCTGCTGACAGAATGTGGTCACATGCGACTCAGACCACCCACGAATGTGGTCTTACAGATCAGATCTCAATGAGTCTTTGGTGCATTCACATCTGTACTCAGAGCCGTCCGCTGTTAATACCAGGTCTGAACAGCCTCTTAGTGTCTTTTTGTTGCCAGAAATAAGGCCGAAATAAATTCATATGCTTTTCACTCAAATTGAATTCTACACTTGCAGCTGCCTAATGTGCACACACAGTGGCTGAATCTCTCCTCAGCTGCTACAGGTGCCTGGGAAAAAAAAAAAAAAAAAAACAGCCCCGCAGGCAGAACAAAGGAAAGTGTCCAGAGAATGGAAATGTCAAATGCAGCGCAGGCAGCCACTGTTAAGCCCAGAATCGCACTCATGCATGCATGACCACTCTTGGCTGCTAAATGCTAAACTAATTGTGATCCATTCCTGCCTGAAATGATTTGGAAACCATTAGAAACAAGTGTTGAAACTTGAAATGGGATTATTTGTCTTGTATTGCACAGCAATTTAGGAGCCCAATCAATAGACAATGTGCTTAATCTAACTGATTTCAAGACTCATTGTTGAGTGCAGGACTGAGAGACAGCATAGTTCTGGACTCTGTGAACTGAGTCACAATATATGCAGTTATCTTTAGAACTTGGGTTTCAACTTTTTCAAAATGAAATTTAGGATTAGTGGGAAGGGATAAAGTGATGTGTTCAAGTGTAATAAATAATGTTGTGTTGACCTTAAAATATTTCCTTTTCACCTCAAAGAATTTTATAAGACAGTAGGATTGACAGGCCAGAGAGTCAGGTGTCTTGGACTGTATTATCTGAAAGAATAAGGCAGTGTTGAATCATTGTGCACACGGCGTACAAAGAAAGCATTCGATACTTTTACAGCCTTGTGTCACTATAGATAAAATGTGATGTCCTCCAAGGAAAGTCAAAACAAGACACTAAGTATGACTGTAGAATCATATTTGAGTTAGTAAAGCTTCTTAGTTTGGAGCTTTACTGTATACAGATTGTATGTCATCTTATTGCTGTTAGAGTTTTCTCTCATTCTTCCATTTAGATTTGTTCAGTCTCATTTAATGGGATAGTTGGGGTTATTTGATGTGTGGTTGTATGAGGTACTTATCAATAGTAAGTGTATTACCTACAGGAGGTGGAGGTTGGCATGCCCCCAGTTTGGAGAAGCAGAGAGGGGCACCAGCTCAGAAGCTAAGCAATGAACTGCTTCAGTCAACAAAAGGTATGTTAGCCACTTCAAAAAGGTCAACCTGAAAAAATCAGTTCAAATGTACGCTACATTTGGAATATTTTCATCGCTTTAACTTGTTTTTAGGCAGTTTTTTCTCACAGGAAACTGTTGTTATATCAGCTGAATATCACTCTTTCCAAACTAGCCAAACTCCATAGGTGAAATCAGTCATTTTACTGCACAAAAAGAGTTACTGGTCTACCACTTCCTCAATCTGTTATATCATTTGTGTTCATGTGTAACTTTGGTGAATCCAAACTATCCTGTTGAAACACCAAAGTCACCCAAAAACACACAAAAAATAGCAGCAGTAGACCAGCAACTCCTGTGTTTTGCGAGGTAAAATGACTGATTTTATCTCTGGAGTTTAGTTGGATTGGAGAGAGTGATATTTGGCTTACATGACAGCAGTTTACCATCAGAAATGGCTGTGTGACACCAAAGTAAAGTGGTAAAAATATTCTAAATATAGCGTATATTTAAACTGATATTGATTTATTTAAGGTGTACCTTTTTTAAGTGGATAAAATACCTTTTGTTTCTGACCCTGTCCACAGCAGTTCATTGCTTAGTTTCTTTACTGGTGCCCCTCTCTGCTTCAAACCGTAGCTAATACACTGACAATCGATAAGTACCTCATACGGTCCCACAAAAAATACAAACTATCCCTTTAAGTTTAACAGAAAACATCTAAAAACTACTTTAAACAATTATACAAATGTTCCTGTGAGATTCAAGTCTGTGATTCACTTTGCTCACTCAGAGACCTCCACATCCTTGTTTAGTAGCTGTTCCAGTGTTGCTTTGGCCAGCCTTAATGCCCCAGGTTTTGTTGGAACACCCAGTCTAAGGTCTTTGGCATTCTGCGGTAGGTTTCATTTATTGTTTTCCCTGTTGCTAGAATTCTCCCAGCATCTGCCAGAGAGAATCATGATACGTTTGCTTTGATGCTGAGCACTTTGCATTTTGCCTGAAGTTCAGTTTTGGTTTCATCAAACCGCAAAATGAGATGACAGAATCGTCTTTTCTTACACGTCTTGTAGAGAGAGTTCAGTCAGAGTGGCCAGTCAGTCTTCTTGATCTACTTCCTGAGCAAAATCTTTCTTTTTTTTTTTTTCATTTTTGCAGCAAATCTTTACTTGCTTATATAATAATTTACCACTTACCACAAAGACAGTGAATCGTTCTTAAAAGCATCATACTTCTGTTACTGGGTCCAAACGTATAGATTGCATGAATCAGTGACTTCATTAATTAAATATTTTTTCCTTAAAGGTCAGTGTGTAAGATTTACAGGGATCTACTGGCAAAATATGGCAGAAATGGAATATAATATTCACAAGTATGTTTTCTTTCTTGTATAATTACCAGAGAAGAAGAATCAGAACGAGCTGTTCATGTACACAAAGTGAGCACGCCCTCTTCTACAGAGGCCGCCATGTTGCACCGCCATGTTTCTACAGTAGCCTGGATCAGACAAAGCAAACACTGAATTTAGGGCCTTTAAGGCTTAGTTTTGCAACCATTGCAGTTTAACCTACACACTTGGAAGGGGAGGATGATGTGAGTTGTTTGCAGTCTGCAAGCTCACTTCTAGATGCCACTAAATCTTACACATTGGTCCTTTAATTTAATCTGTTTCTCAGAGATCTGGCCAAGAGGCCAGCATTAAACATTTTTACAACAATAAATGCGCACAAGATAAACAGGCTAAGACAACTGTCACAAGCTACAAAAGAATATAGACAGTATTCATGCATTAAATGCATAAACGGGTATTGGCACCCAAAGTATTTAAAATAAAATAAAATGATAACAATTTAGAGGAAAGCACGTTGACCAAGTCTGAATTCTTTATGTACATTTTTCAATGATCACAGCAACAGATTTCAAAGGTTTTCCTAACTCAGGCACCTGACACCTGTAGAACATTTTTAGAGCGCAGGCCATATTGGTTGTATTAACACAGGTAAGGAGAAACCAACCCAAGGAGAGATTCATATATATATAAGTCAACCACTGGGAACAGCTACTCACACATAGTGACCTGCAGCAGCATACATACAGGGGACAAAATTAGTACCAGCCACCAGCCAGATGCTGGTAAAACATTCAAGTAGCTGGTAGATTTGTTTTACCCACTAGCTTCAAAAAGAAAAAAAAACAAAAAAAAACAACCCAATGGTAATATATTAAGTGGGTGGTAAATCTGAACATTCACTAGCCAGTAGGCCGGTGAGCAAAAAAGTTAATTTTGCACCATGCATACAAATACAATGGTGTGCAATATAATCACAGGCAGTAAAATTAAGTGAGGCATGAAGAAGAGAGAGCCACTTTCTCTTGGTTTTGAGAACAGGGTTTGTAACAGAGCGCAGTGGTCACAGAAGTGATTTCAGCAAACTCACTGGAGACGTAAGTGACAATGTAAACCTCAAGTTACAAGTCAAAGACAGACACAACTTGCAGTTACGTGTTTTTTTCCGTGACATCGATGATGTGGGTTTGTCCTTGAGCTGTCAGCCTGTAGAAAGATGGGAACACAGTGTGCAGCTGCTCACATCTGTGTTGACCACAGCCATTCAGCTCCATTTACACGACTCCTACTGTACCGCTCTGAACATTAGAAAAGCATTCTGTTTGATGCTTATCTTAACAGCGCTCCCATTTAAAAATAACACCACTGCATCACAATAAGTTGACTTCAGGAACATGGGGACATGGGAATATGTAAACCAGTTCACACATTGTGTATGCGTGGTACACAGTTTGAAAAGTGATGGATTTCAGGGTATTTCATCCCCACATTCAACACCTCGCTGTCACCTTGCTAAAATCAAATAGTCCCCTCTGCGACTAAAGTTATGAATTATGTATTCTAACTCTAAAATAGGAAAAATGTAAATCTCCATAATGTAATTTGGTCTGATTCGAGATAATTGTCAGTCGTGTCGGAGGCCCATTTAGATTCCTGCTGTAATTTGCTCCTGTTGATGTTTTTAGTGACCAGATTAAGATGCATATCAAACCTCTCTAAGGGTCAAACATTGTGAATCCTAAACTACACTCATCACATAAAAACTAGGGACAATCGTTGAAAGCAAGGGCAGATATTTCATTTCACTTTGGGGAGGACAATAAACAGAAAAATTTCTCAAGAGCAATTCCTGAAAGAGACGCCAAACATGTCGCCCAAAGTACTGTTGTATTAATGTATTATTAATACAATTAATTAAATAACAGTTATTACTATTATACACTGGAAACAGTTCCAATGTTTTAAATCATTACATTAACAGTAAAAATAAAATAGCGGTGTTCTTTATCAGTCCAATAGACTATATAGGTTATTGTATGTTCAACCAGCAACACTAAGAATAGTCAGTATGTGGCAATGGCTCATCATATATAGGTGTTGTTTTATAAATACAGTGAGCATGGTGTGATCTCATCAAACAGTCTTCATTATGAAGATTTCAGTATGAATTAGCCTTTTAATCTCATTTTTCTGATAAATTTATGTGGTCATTAAATCAGAAAAATGTCTGTGTTGGTTGAAAGTGCAAGCAATGACGATGAGTAGTAGTTTTATTTTTTGAAGTGGCTAAGAGTTCTCTTCAGGCTAATCAAAATACAGAATTCTTATTTAACTTAGATACAGAGGGGGTATGGAGCTGACGTGTTACGGTCGAGACACATCTGGTCGCAATATTATTTAATGAATCTGTCGAAAAATAGAAGGTTCACCAGTGCTTGAGCAGTATTCCCACCTTTTTTAAACCAAGAGGTTTAAGCCTGATTAAATCATATTTTTGTGAAAATCTGGTGGAGTTGATGGAAATCTGGGACACAACACAGCATTTTCATTAAAAAAAAATATATATATATAATATTTTAAAACAAAGATGATTATAATAGCACATGAACACGCCTATGATATCATTAGGTATTGTTAGTTTTAGATTTGAAAGGCTTTGAACACATTTTTAAATTGTTTGAAGTTGTAAATTTTTGTCTGGGACGAGTGTGTTTTCTGGCACAGAGCAAGTTTAGAAATAAAAAAAAACTGAAGCAGACCAAAACATTTTATAAATTTCATATACATAAATCCTGAAAGAATTTGGGATTAATAAAATAAAATATGTCTTTTTTTAGTAGGACATGATTTGTCCCAGTTTTAAAGAATGGGTGAGTTATATTTACGATGATATGTTGAGGGGACAACTGGCTGTTATTCCCAGAGAGAAGGGCTCGGACCTTTCGGCCCCTGATTGAAAGTGTTTCTAGAGAGCTCATTTTCGATCGCTGCTGAAACCTGACTGGACTCTTGTGGCACACAGCTTCTAATCATGGCCCCTCATTCATCCTCGTATGCTAATGACAGCGAGGATAAACCAATAGGATTCAATTCCCACAGTCGCTTACAGTAACCAATATTTCTGTCAGCACATCCTGTGAGGACAATTTGGGAACATGGTATTGACAAAAGCTAATTTGGTGGAGCAACCCCCAGAGAGGTGGACTTCATTTCTCTGGGGCCCAGCAGGCCAGACCATTTGTCATCATTACCATTAGCAGCAGGATCTGACCCGTGAGCCTGTCGCTAAAACCCCAAAATAACTCTGTCCGGCTACATGTTCCTATATTTTCTCTCAACAGTAATAAAACAGTACACTTATTTAAATGAGAAACAGTGTTTATTCTAGCCCTGAGCTGCAAATCTGAGCCGCAAAAAAAAAAAAAAAAAAAAAAAGCCCCCGCCCTATCACGAATGCATCCAGCTGAAAGCACCGAGGCGTGACTTTATGGACGGACACACACCGCACAACAAGGACAGATCTGGACGGCGCCTGTTAAGAAAGTAAATCCCAAATCACTCGCAAGGGCACGTAAATCTGAACGGGATGGCCCCGATTCACAATCAGCCCGAGGCAGCCGGCTCTCAGCCTGTGAGCAAAGTACAAATCCACCAAACTGTGTGGCAGCATCCTCCCCTCCCTCCCTCCTCCTCCTCCCCCTCCTCCCCGCTAATCCTTTTTCAATCATGCACTTTTTGGATTATGCCTCTATGTAATTCTTCTCAGGTATTGTTTTATAACTTAATATGATATTTCAATGTGGGCGAGGTGGGTTATGGGTTTAGGACACCACCGTGCAGGATTGGATAAGCGGTGGAGGTCTGCAGGCAGCAGATTGGAGCGGAGGGTTAGTGCCAGGCTGAAAGAAGCGTGATAAACCTTTGACACAAAGTCCAAACGGAGCAGGTGCATAAAGGTGCTGCGACTGACCTGATTCACTCCTTCCAAGGCATCCCATATTGCAATGTGAACCTTGTATTTGTCCTGACTCTCACTAAGTGTCTCACCTCCCAGGAGAAGTTAGGGTGCTTTGCATAGTCAGGCAGTTCGTGAAGGAAGTAAAGATAGAAACTCTGAAGGCGACATCTTGATTCACCTTGATCATATCAGGCAGACAGGAAATCAAAAGCTCACAAAGTCAAAGTTACACAGAAGTGAGCGCAAAGAAAATATGTCCTGTTGTCCAAAAATGTGAACTCACTATATCTAAAGACTGAACAAGGAAAATGTGGAGATCCATACAGCAGTTCTCACCCTTTTTGCTGTGAAGGACCTCGAACTTTATACCCATCAGGACGCAGACCTGTATTTGATAAGATGTAGTTTCAGGGATCCCTCTGAAAAGATTTAACGTTCTATACTGTAGACTGGTAGATTAAAGTGTGTGAAACCTATGAATAGAACAGTTAGATAGAACTTCTAGTAAGTGAAGTAATAGGGAATTATTTATTAAAGAAATGCAGTGTTTTTTGTGACTTTTATGACAATTTTATTTTTACCACCATTACTGCATATAAGAGGTTGGTACCAGCGAGTGTATTTTCCCAAGTGAAAAGTCAACATCGGTGGAATTTAACTAAATACTCAAGTACTGTGCTACAATTTTGAGGCACTTTACTTGAGCATTTCCAATTTATGACACTTATACTTTATAACTATCATATTTGTATGTCGCAAATATCATACTTTTCACTCCACTACAGTTATTTTACAGCTTAGGTTACTAGTTATTTTGTAGTATTTTAAGATTTAACATGTAAAAGTTATGATCACTTTAAAAAATATGATGCAATTTTCTACATTAAACTGAACCTGACAGTTTTTGAAGTTCTTAAAATTAGCTTCAGTTTAAGCAGCTGTAACATTAAACTGCTTCTTACATGTTTATGCATCAGAAGGGGAGTTCTTTACGAATAAAATATTTTTTCATTAACTGTTAACTGTGTAACAATACCAAACCTTCAAGTCATAATAATAACATGATAAAAAGTCCATGTACCAATATTTATTGTGATATTAAAACACAAAGCATAATGACAACTTGAAAAAATGTCCTTTATTAGGTAATAAATATGATCTGTTCACAATTTTTGTTGATATAAAATTAGTTTTCAAGTAGTCAGTGATGGCAGAAGTGTGCAAAAAAAAAAATTGCCATGAAGGTCTTTTGTAAGTTAATGTTTGAATTATGTCTGTATAACTGCAAACCAAAAACAGTAGCAGTACATTTGATATGTTGGTAGTTCTAGTAATAGATATTAATACATATCATGTTGTTGCACATCTGTGAGATTACACTGAGATACTCTTTATAGATACAGTAACCCAGTGGTTCTCAAACTGTGGGGCAGGCCCCACTGGTTGGACACAGAGTCAGTGCAGGTGGGCGATCCCAGGGTAAAAATATGGAGTGAAAAAAGGTTGAATGAATATGATTTAAAATAAACAAACAAGTGTTTGCTGACTATATGAGGCTGACCTTTATCTCAGTCAAGTTTAACTTGAATACTGTGTTATCAATTGCTTCCAATACCATTGTTAATGATTGATACAAAATTGTGGGTTGGGGCTTCTTAAGTGGGGTTTGATAAAGTTTGATAACCACGGCAATAAACAGATCAGAACGTCAGTTCCACTGACTAATTTAGGGACTTAAATCCATGAATGATTAAGATACTTCATCACTTCTGTGCCAAAAACTCTATAAATCTGGTATTGTCATGACTCAGTCCCACTGGATGATTAGCAGTAATTACTTGCAATGGTCTAATACGGGGTCGGCAACCTTAACTGACAAAAGAGGCATTTTTGGCAGAAAAAGAAAAAGAAAATCTGTCTGGAGCCGCAGCTATTCATTTTTCTAATTTTCACAGAGCCTTTTCTTTTTTTGGATTTGGCATCCATCGCTAACCTTGTGAGACTTAAGACTAGCCACCGGCAAAATTTAGAGGAAAAAGGCACCAAGCTGCAGATGTAGGCTACAATGCACCTTTCTGTTGACAAAATATATAATTATGTATATATGTGTACAGGCGACACATTTGGAGAATGTAGGAACCACTACAATCATGATAAATGAAAATAAATCCATACTTTTTGTCAAAACCACAAGAAGCCATTAGAGAGTGGCAAAAGAGCCGCAGGTTGCTGATCCCTGGTCTAATACAACCAGAAGTATTGGTTGTATTAGAATATAATACTGTATACAGTACATACTTCTTCTCATGGTATATATCATGATATTATATATGCATTAGTAATAATACTCCATAATATTTTAAGAATATTTTCAGGATAACACTTTTTACTTTTACTTAAGTAAAATTATGAATGCAGGACATGTAATAGAGTACTTTTACATTGTTGTGTTGGTACTTTTACTTCTTTCATTACTGTCTGTTCTGCAGATTTGCCTGAACCTGCATTGTCTGTCTCAGCCTCCTGCACTCTCAGATTGCTGATGACACAGCTGTATTTCCCACTAAGTGTATCGAGCACAGTTTAAACACATATTCTTTAGAATAACTGCCCCCCCCATCCTCTCTTCTCCCTCCACCCTCCACCCACCTCTACTAACAAACACACTCCTCCGGATGAAGGCAACATTACCCTCCATTGAACAGGCGTAAAAATCCAATAGCTCTGTGCCTGGCGTCCGCCAGACAGGGATGTGCAAAAACAGCTTTACCCATCAATTTTCTAATAACCATCATGCAATATGACAAGAAGGAAAAAAAAGAGAAAGTTAACAGCAGACGAGGGTGGAGGTGGGATATCGGAACAGAGGGGCCACGTGATTATTGGTCTCTCAAGTAAAGAGCCATCTATTGAACCCACTGATGGACTGAGGACATGTGGTCCTGTGTGTGTGTTGTGTGGCAGATGTCTTTGTGTGTATCTGTGAATAATGATAATCCTCCACATTAAAACACATCCTCCTTTCACTCTCCTCGCTGACCTCTAGCACTCCTGTTTAAGACAGTCCTTCCATAACATGTTAATATACACAGCACACCTATTGGTGTTTAAGCAGCCTTTTAATGGTGCCTGGCTTCATTTACAGAGTCACTGTGCAAACCCAGCCTGCCTGAGCTTAGTGTTCTTTAGGCCTTGAAGGAAAAGACAGAAAAGAGCTTAACAGTCTGCAGATGAGCTCCAGAAATGTATTGTGAGTGAACATATTACGCGCCTGTCATTGTATTGAGTCAATAAGTGGGAATTAAATGTGCTCTTTGGTAGCTTTCCACTGTGCACTCCTCTTTCTTGTCGCTGAGTGAATTAGAAAAAGAGGTTCATGTCAGGCGAGTTGCCCTTGGGCTCACAGAGGAGGAGAGAGGAGGAGAGAGGCAGCTGCGTGAGGAGCTGTCTCCACGGCTCTGATAGTCACCGCTGTATCGTACCCTCTCCACTGTGTCACCAATAAAGTTAGAGACGACTTAACTAAGACCCGAAGTGGAAACCGAACTGACCGCCTTTCCTGTACTTTGCATCTGTGGGACATGGCTGCATTGTAAACGAAACAATTTGTTTTAACTTAAAAAATAGTCGGTGTCTGGTTAAGTTGACTGAATCTGAAAAGACAGGTTGAGTTAACTTTGTAATGATTGAAAACAAACAAACTTTCTTGTCATATAAACTTGCTATTAATTCAGTCGTACTTGAGAAAACATGCTCAATAAGCCTAAGATATTAAGTTGAAACCAAAAACTCTTCAGTCACGCTGATGAACTTTACAAAAAAAAAAGTAATTTCCTTTCACGTTTTCTCAGTTTGAAAAGTCGGTTTTTCATTTCACACTAAGAACTTTCAGCTGCAGCTGCCCCTGTTGAAGCGGCTTTGTTCCAGCACTGCCACAGAGACAACATGTGAAACTGCTCCCGTGAATTATTAAATTTTAAGTGTAAGGGCGTAGGGACCGAATTCAATACTATCCGTCACCATGGTTCACAGTGTTTTCATTATTGCGAAAACAAGCATGACTTATTTTAAAGTGTATGAGAAACACAGTGAGTACGTTTCGCTTCAAACTATAAAAAGGAACGGTCTTAGGAGAGTTTTAACTCTAAAACAATGCATGCTGGGTAGTCTGCTAATATACTGATCATGTTTCTTTAGAAACTTAATTTAATACGTTGATTGAACTCTGTGCAGTACATTCATTCAATTCATCATTTCAAGCCAAAAACTTCAGTTTAGAACAATTTATTCGTTCTGAGATACTCTGATAATGAATACTAGAAATTTTAAGTTTAATTTAGTTTTATAAATAAAACTTTTATATTTAGGTTAAATTAATGGGAAAAATCAGTTGATTCCACTAAAGTCCTGTATGATTTTTTCTGTGACTGATTAGTACCAGTGACTCAACTAATTTTGGCTTGTTGACATTTATGGCTTTCAAAACTTACGTACCAGCTCATATGCTGCCACCCAGAACACTTCAGAACTTAGAAACATGACCTCTAACTTAAAGTCTTATGACTCGAAATGATGAGTCGAATGAATGTGCTGTACAGCGTCCAATCAACTCATTAAATTAATTTTCTAAAGAAACATGATCAGCATATTCGCAGACTTCCCAGCATGCATCGGTTGAGAGTTAAAACTGAAGAAAACATACTATATGGTGAAAACTTGCTGTCTGTCTCTAATACACTTTAAGATAAGTCATGGTTGTTGTTTTGTCAAAAATGAAAATATTGCACAGCATGATTAAAGTTACCTACCCTTAACATTTAAAAAAAGACTCACTGGGAGCATTTTCACATGTTATCTTTGTATCATTGCGGAACAAAGTAGCTTCAATAAGACCTGCGAGTTCTTTGAAAAACTGACTCTTCAAACTGAGAAAAAATAAAAGGACATCAAAATTATTTATGATGTTTGTGTGCAATGAAGAGTTGCTGGTTCAACTTAATATCTTAAGCTTATTGATCATGTTTTCTCCACCACAACTGAATTAATATCTAATTTATTTGGGAAGAAAAGCCTATTTCTTTTGAATCATTACAAAATTACCTGAACTTGTCTTTTCAAATACAATCAACTTTAAATTTTAAGGCAGCCTCAATAACAACTTTTTTAAAAGTTGAAACAAAAAGTTTGATTTTTTTGAAATGACATGTTTTACCTTTGAGTAAGACTATGGTGGAGGTGAGTGGCAGCCTCTATCTGGCAGCACTTGGTCCAAATTTTACCATAACTCCCTCTGCTTTCTGTGTCTCGGCAGGGCAGTTTTACATTTTACCACCAGTATTTCCTGAAAGCTTTATCTTATACTGGTTTGTGCCATAAAGCAATTTCTGTCATGCTTCAATGCAATCCAATAGATTTCCCAGAATTTCCTGCAGCTGATGATCAGATTTGTCTGTGATTTCAGTGACTTGTCACAATAAAATGTGTCTCAGTGGTAAAATGTAACAAAAAAAAAAAAAAAAAAAAGCAAAAATGAAATCAAAGTGTATAAACTAGTGTGATCGCAGCCACAGTTGAAGGTGTCTGTGTTCCTGGCTGTACTCAGCTGCGGCTCACAGGCTTCAGCAGCAGAGAAATAAACTTGAGGTGAAAGTCAGTTGTCAAAGGCTCAGCGCCTCATTGTGTGAGAGAGCAGCGGGTCCGGTCATTCTCTGCTGTCTCTCAGGCTCTGCGCGAGGAGCCACTTGGAATCTTATTTACATCAACTTTTTCTTTTGAATGGTTACATTTGGCTCGGAGGATTTTCTCCTGTCGTCTCCACTTCTTGTGTGTCCGGTGGCTCTGCGTGACGTTGTGCTGGTACCGGGAGCTCTCCTCCTGCATTCCCCGGGAGCGGCGGCGGAGACGAGCTGCTGGTCGCTTCTGCACGGCGAGCTTCCCGTTCCTGCTCCGCGCTAAGATGTCCCGTTTTAAAGCGGATTTATTTGGCTGCAACAGGCTACACGACGAGCTGTCCTCGACGGTATGAAACACTGAAGACGAAGGTGAGACGCTCAGGCTGCTGATTTCTTTAGATTCCATTCATCTCCAGCTGAATACCGGGGCGCGTAAACTTTTGAAGCTCCGCCGCGACGCGCAGAGAGTGGGTGGCCAAATTGTGCGTCGTGATTAGAGAAAGTAAGGCGACTATTTTGAGAACAGATGCTGTTTTTTTCAGCTTATCTTTGTCTGCTTTCGTTCAGCACCCTGTCTTTTCCATGTGTGAAAATTCAGATCAGCTGAGGCGACACGTTTGGTGCGAAAAAGAAAGCAGGTGTAGCTTAAACATTTTACTCTCCAAACACTCTAAAGGGAAGAGTTGATTTATTTCTGAGAGTAAACTGCTTTGGTTTCTTTTGCAATTTTGTGCGTAACTCGCCTGTAAATATGTGGCTGTAATGACACATGGACGTGCTGTGAGCGCACAGAACCGAGAGGGTTATGAGCTCTACATCTAAGTCTGTTGAAACCAATCAGTCATGCTCTGTGCTGATAATAACACACGATTCCTCGTCATCCATTTCATATTTTTCTCACACTGGATAAGCATTCATCTCTTTTTCCTCATCTTTCAAAGCATCTTTGATGGGTGAAAAGAAGAATTGAAAGACTTTGACGCACGTTTTCTTTGAGCTTTCTTTCTTTCTTTCTTTCTTTCTTTCTTTCTTTTTCTTTCTTTCTTTTCCTTCCTCCTCCCTCGCTCTGGTGACACCATTGGATGTTACAGACACCAGCCGCTCAGGTCAGAGTAGTGATATGTGCGGGGGTGACGATCATCAGGGCCTCTCAGGGCCTCTCTATAGAAGCGGCTGTATACAGATTGTGAGCACCACGCACACATTAAGCTGTGTAGAGGCTTGTCAAGGCTCGCTGCTGCTGCCGAGGTTAACCTGCGCGCCACAGAGTCATGACCTGAACACGTCTAACACCCTCTCACTCTTTGTGCTGATCAATTAAGGGGAGAGAAGACGGGGTGCGCCTTGCTGTGCGCTCGTTATTGTAGAGTACAGGTGAGGTAAGCCCTCTAGTCAGTCAACCACTGTATCCTGAGAAAATACATCAGTTCTAAACTGAGTTTAAATCTGAATTTTTCCCCTATATATACTTATTTGTTGCCACACTTACGCGCGGTCAGGTAGACGCTTATTTATTTTTTAGATTGACACCTTCACGGACGCCTTCTTCATATTAGAACTATCTTATTCAGACCTCCATTTACACCCATTTGAAGTTTAAAGTACTTACTGAATGGCACAAGGAGAGTAAAACGACCTAAACCCAGCCTACGCGCCTTTTTTGTCCACTTAAAAGAGTTTAATCACTTTTTGGAACAATTACGCACAATCCTGAATCGTTACAAATGATCCAAATGTGACATTTACATTATAAGACACATGTAATGATTAGAGATGAACAAAATTAAGCACCCAGATGTGGCGTTTCAACCCGTTCAGAGCGGATTTGGGCACCTGAGGGGACAGAAACACAAATATTCACACTTTTCCTTCAAACATCTCAGATTTTTGTTCACATTGTTGGTTGGCAGCCCACAAATAATTTTTAAAAAATGACACAGTGGGACTGATTTTTTTTTTTTTTTTTTTTTTTTGTCCTTCTATTTTGCCTGGCTGTAATCAGTCCTTTCCCCGCATTTGTTGGATAATTTAATACGAACTCCGCCAGAAGAGGTTCAACTACAGGCGATCCTCATCCCCCCTGAGTTCCTAACGGGTCCCGACAGAGGATGGTGGTGTGCGTGTGTGTGAATGTGGATGTGAGTGGGTGGGGGTGTTGAGGGCGAGGTGGAGACAGGCTTGAAGGGGTGGGGGAGCGAAACCATAGGTGTGCGTGTGGGGGGGAGAAACAAGCTGAGTGTGCGTCTCATCTAATAGAGCCTCTGAGCGCGTTATCTTCCCCGTCATCTCCGTCTGGGCGGTCGGTTTCTGCGCCGTGCCCTGCCGTGCCGCGCCGTGCCGTGCCGGGGGAAAGCGTCCGGGAGAAGACGCGTTGATGCGGGCGGATATTCTGAGCCGCCGAGTCTAATTGGCGTGATTCATGTCCCTGTTGAGTGGCTGAAAGCTGCTCAGAGCCACGGAGAAGCAGAGAGAGGAGAAGGAGGAGGAGGAGAGGAGATCCACGCAGAGGAGTCTGTGGAAATGAAGGAATTCTAAACAGGAGGGTCAAAGTTTCTTTTGCAATAGTGGCTTTTTCTTTTCTCTGAGCCTCAGATTGACGCCGTGATGGAATGACACTTGGAGAGAGACATGATGGACACTTTGGCACCGGAGCTCCCGCTCAGAAATCCTCCCGTTTCCAGCCTGCAGGCGCGGTGCTGACCGAGCCCTCAGGACGGTGATCAGTCATTTGTTTTGAAGTGGCAGGAAAATCCTCCGCCTGATCGTTTTCTCCCCCCTCATGTCGCCCAGACAAGAGTGAGAGATGGTGCGCACAGCGATTCCTCAGAGACTGACGTGCGTACTCATCACATTGGCGTTAAGGAGCGCGTCTTAAAGAGCTTCATTCTTCATTCATGTTCATTCTCTGCTGCTCTGAACTTGTTGAACGGTGTTAAAGAGCAGGGGGACAGGGAGGACCCGCTGCGAGAGGGGCGTTCAAGAGATGTAAGTTTCTAATTTTGCTTGTAAAGTTTACTTTTGAGTGCGTTGAAGCGTTGAAGTGACTCGTTAATACGGTTGGAAGTTACTGGCTCTGGCCTGGCTGCGTTTATCTCCTATAATAAACAGACGAGGGGCGGCATTTTTCCTTCTAAACCTCATTAATAACTTTTTAAGACTTTCTCAAAAACAAAAGAAGTTATCTTAATATTTACATGACGCGACCTCGGATGCATCCAAAACTTAACCATCATCTCCTCGGGTCATTTCCAGAAGCGCCCCCTTGTGGAACTTATCACCTAATCGTCTGTCCATCACGCATAATTACATTTGTGTCATGCTGCTGCAGCCAATTGGCCTACCTTTGATACGTCATCATTATATGAGCAGCCTATTACAGTTAGATTTGTTTTGGTACATGTTCTCACATGCATTAGCTTCTCATTTCATTCAAACCTGCTTGATTCTAATGCTTCTTTGTGCTTTTTAGCCCAGTGGGTTTGACTTGAGGCACACATTTTCTAACAGTACTGTGTCTTACCTGCTCTTTAGTTATGAGATTTATAGTAGTTATTATCTGATTTTACCTTGGCCTTGTATTGGATAATACCTTCAGTTATTATTTTGCTGATAACTATTATCATAATACATGATCGCCTCAGGGTTCAGGACTCAGACTGCATACTGTGCAGTTTGAAGTTTATATTAGCGTTGCATTTCCCAGTCACAGTAAATAGTCATTAATATAAGCTTAGTAATTGTGATTGCAGTCTTTTAGTTGTCACTCATCCTATGAAATAATGAAAAGTGATTAACAGTCATATTTTGCGTGGTTGTTAGTAAAGCTGCAACGATTAGTCAATTAATCAATTAATTGTCTACTCTTAAATTAATCTGCAATTATTTTGATAGCCAATTAATTGCTTTGAGATTTTTTTTTTCTGAAAACATGCACAAATTCTCTAAATTCAGCTTTTTCTTTAGTCTTTGTGACAGTAAACTGGATTTTTTATGGTTGTGGACAAAACAAGACATTTAAGGACATCACCTTTGGCTTTGGGAAACGATAATCAATATTATTTCACCATTTTCCATCATTTTATGGATCATACAACAAACTGATTAATCGTTTTGAGTCATTTTAAGAAAAAGTGTCCAAAATCAGCTTCTCAAATGAGAATATTTTCTGGTTTCTTTCGTTTTCTGTGACAGTAAACTGAATATCTTGGGATTTGGACAAAGACACTTGAGGACGTCATCTTGGGCTTTGTGAAACATTTTTCACCATTTTCTGACATTTTATGAACCAAACAACCGATAAATTGATGAAGGAAATAGTCTGCAATTAATCAATAATGAAAACAATGGTTACTTTAACCCTAGTTGTTAGCAGCTGTCGCTTCAAACCGTGTGGTTTTTCCTGCTTATATTTCCAGCATTGAGAGCTACCTGGGCGAGCACATTCCTCAGAGCTAAAGTGGACATTTTGAGTATCCAGACATGTCACTGTGGTTGCAGAATAATGTGCTAGCAGCCTTTTAGGAAAAGTGTCTTTAATAATGCATAAGGTGTTCCTGTGTCGCAAAGAGAAGCATGCCTTGGTGGCAGAGGAGGAGAGGCAGAGAGGAGAGAGAGGAGGGATGGAGGGAGGGTTGGCGGAGGCGTGATCTTGTCTCACTTGTCTCATTGGGTGCCCCGTGCACTGCTGTGTATGTGGCACTGGAGTAACTGACGCCCGAGGGTGTTCAGCTCGACTCGGGGCAGCGTCGCCACAGTCACCCTGTCAAAAGTGCTGCTCTCGCACACGCAGAGTGCATGTGGCAGCTTCAGCAGCTCAGGGGAGGAGGAGGAGGAGGGGATGGAGTTAGAAGAGACATAGGGAGTGATAGAGGATTGTGGCAGATGCAGCTGGTGGAGGCAAGTGAAGCACGTCCTCAGCAGTCAGGGACTGGGCTGCCTTCAGAGGCCTGACCTGTCTGGCTCCAGAACACGCTGGGTTTGAGGAGAGGCTGCAGCTGCGTCCTGTTACAGGAATGATGAATTCGGGTTTGGCTTTTTGATAGCCAGCATTAACGCAGCCTTTTCAGTGATTCTCCCAAATCTTTGTTTTTCATTTTTCAGTTTTTTGTGCAGGTGGAAAAAAACCTCTCCAACATGAGAAACTACAACTCAAAGCCAGGTCTCTCAAACTGGCAGCCCAGAGGTCTTTTGTGGCCCCCTTTATTCCCTCCCTCCAGCTCACAACCTGATGCCAATTATTTAATATAATCAGTCCTGCAAAATTATGTTATGTATTATTTTTTCTAGTTGTTTTATACCAATTTAAACCACCACTAAATGATATAAAATTTAAATAAATTTCTATTTTAAAAAATGACTGTTTGTACCTGTGGGAGAGCGCAGTTTCAGTCCTGGCCGGGACAACCATTATGGGACAGTACTGTAAAATTACATGTTAGTGGTACCTGTTACTTCCATTATTTTTTATTTATTATCATGGTTTGTCTCTGCCATGTAGGTGTAAATACCCATTATTGCTATTTACACCTTGGGTGCAAATAGCATTGCTGGTTATAGACATCTCGGTGCTTGTGTCTGCCCTGCTAGGCTATATATAGCTGGGTGTAAATAGCCACACTGGCTATTCCAACCAAGGTGAAAAAATAAATACTCATGAATATTGCGCTTTCTTGCAGTACTTGAATGTTGAAGTTGCCCCCCCTATGAGATGACATATCACCAGTGACCCCAACCCAAATTGAGTTTGAGACCCATGCTCTAAACCCGTGGTTCTCAACCTCGAGGTAAGGGTCCTCTATGGGGTCGCAAAATAATTTCTGGGGGTCACCAGATAGTAGAGATAAAATAAAATAACATATTGTGGCAAGAATGAGAATGAGAGCCAGGAAACAGCTGTCAGCGACGTCAGCTGCATAACTACATTCAACATAAGGAACAAGCACTCTAAGTATGAAAAATACAGCTGGCCTCAACAAATGTAACAGTCACCTCACTAATGGTTAAAACTGTGAATCAGCACAAAAATCACAATTCCGAATATAAATCACAATGTTCTGAACAGATGACAATGCTAACAAAAAGTAACATTTGTATTTTGTAATAAAAAATATCAAACTTAACAAACTGCTCTGCAGGCACGATGGAAAATAAGGGCTGTATTTTAGACAGGAATTGTTTTTACATTACACTGCCTGTATCAATGGTTTAATTTGCCTTAAAATAGATATTATTAAGGTGTTTGTGAGAGTCAATGCAGTTGTTTTCCTGTGTGAGTTTGATAGCTTTCATGTGTTATACAATAATCCCCGAACAGTCTCAGGCAGCGGGTGGTGGGGGTGTTATTCTGGGGGTCACGACTCGAAAAGGTTGAGAACCACTGCTTTCTACTAATGAAATTCTTTCCGAGTGAGACACTTGTAGTTCTTGAAATTGTTATTGCATGCAGGTTTCACAGACAGGTAATAATTTATCATATCAGAGGTGGAAAACAAGCCTTGATACAAGCCCAGGTTTTGGCTAACAGAAACAGCAAGACTATTTGTGCAACCCCAGAGCAGAGCCGCAGCTTTGATTCCTTCTGAGGCCACCCATCCCCAACACAGAGTCACTTAACCAGCTGTCAGCACTGCACCCATTTGCTACCTGTCGTCATTATTAAAAGATCATAAGCCTGCCGATTGAAGGCGGCGACATTTTAAGAAGTGGAAAAGACCGCTAAGTGATGGGCTGACTCGGAGGCAAGCCCCAGGGATGCGTTCTAGGCATGCTCGCTGTTCCGCGGTAACGCTGGCTGTCATGTTTGCGGGGCCACGCTCCACTCTCCATATGTTTATTCATGAGGACAGAGGCCCTATTGGCAGGTTGTTAACAGGCAAGATTAGGGATTCTGGAAAGGCAGGCAGAGAAATCTGGTGAGTGGAGCACAGAGAGCAGGCAGGAGGCTTTTTTTTTCTGAAGCCAGGCCAGCTTCTAACTTTATCTATCTTTCATCTGTTTCTGACTGTCTGCCCTCCTGTCTTTCTGCCCTTCTCTCTCCTGCGCTCTTGTTTCTCTTTTAGTAAGGCACTGGTGGGGAATACGAAACAGGTAGAGTCCGAGAAGATGAAAGTAGGTAGAGACAGGACAGAAGCAGGGTCAGAAATTGCCCTTGAAAGTGCATAAAATGCGTGAAATTAAAAATGAAAGGGGGGGAAAATAGCTCGGACATCAGTGGTAACCTTGTAATTATTCCACCTTACTTGGGGCTGAGCACATCCTTTGGAGCTTAAGTGGACAGTTTTTTAAATTTTGGGACAATTTGTTGAATTGTTAAATAGTCAGGCAGGTGTGTAAGTACTGCCCCCTGTGGGCCGCCATGGGAGATTCGAGGGAGATTATGACCTGCTGGTTCTTTCCAGTTTGTCCTGGATGAGTAAAAAATGGGCCTTTTTGATCAAAGAAGGACATGAAATGCAGTCTGGAGCAGCTGAACGTGTTGGCACCACACAGCCAGCAGCAGGGGAAACTGCTGAAGCAACACAAGCCACTGGTCAACAAAAAATATACAACGATCAATATGAGCAAAAGTTGAAAAATGGAAGGATGAGAGAAGAAAAAAAAACACTGTGGGTCAAAACCAACACAGTGTTTATTTTCCAATTTAAAATATAAAGGTACACCTTAGAAATACAGGTGTTAGCTAGAACCATAAAGGGTTCTTTGGCTTGTCTGATAAGAGAACCCTTTTTTAGTTCTTGCCAAAGGTCTATAGGTTGCACTGTTCAGAGGGTTCTACCTAAAACCCAACAAAAAGAGTCATAGAATCATCTATGAGACATTTTGCCTGGAACCCCCTACAGAGAACCCTTCTATGGTGTAATAGTTCCACCCAAAATCCTCCCTGAGGGTTCTATCCAGGAGGTTCTACTGAGAACCCAGTCATATTGCATTGATTTTACCTAGAACCCACCAAGGGGGTTCTACTGTGCACCCTTTTATATTATTATTAAAAGAACCCTTGGCAGGAGAAGGAGTTTTTCAAGAATTCTTTCAAAAAGAAAAAGGGTTCTTTGTAGGTGACCGGCCGGTCAGCGCCACATATCTGATTCTGTGCCCGTCATATTCGCACACATACTCTGCACAATGGTCACGTCATGTGCGCAGCACACACTGGCCGTAATGTCACACCCACCACAGTGCTGATCATCAGCAGCACACACTCAGACACATGCTTGCATGAAGTCAGTGTCAGCAACAGACTCCAAGAACAGAATAAAGAGAAAACAGACGGAACGAGACAGAGCAGCTGACGGTGTCGCCAAACAGCGGTAAACTTTCCAGCTCTTCATGCTAATGTTAGCCAGCAGCAGACTGCTGTTCACAGACTGACAGTTAAAATCTCACCTCCTGTTCTGGCTGAAGAATAAACAACCTGTGTTGATGCGTCTTCTCAAACATTTTCTCATCCAGACTCGTTAAACTTCTTCTTCTGTTTTTCTCACTGCAAAGTTTTACTACAGCAAACTGTTGCACCGCGTCTGTCTCTGGTTTGTTTACATCGGCTTCTACACAAGATCACATGAAATCACGTCCCACGAATTCTCGCGAGATGTGTTTCCTCTAGTACATAATATTAATTTAATTTTATAAGGCCTGGCTGTAATCTGGAGCACTTTTATAAGATATTTAATAGTCAGTGTTTTATTATGAACATCCAATTTAGTTTTACAAGAAAAGTTGCAAAAATGTTTGTGAATGCTGTCAATTATATTTCTTAGAAAGACTGAAAATCGGAATCGGCCAAAATCAGAATCGGCAGGTCAGACCCTTAAAAAAAATCGGAAATCAGAATCAGCCAAGAAAATTGGAATCGGTGCATCTCTAGTTCTTTGGATGAAAAGGGTTTCTAATAGAACCCTACAAAGAAACAAACCCTTTCTTTAAAAACTCTCTTTTCCAAAACGGGTTCTTTGATGAAGAGATTCTTAATTGAACCTTGTGTTAGAACCTTTGAGGAACCATTTCTTCAAAAAAAAAGGGTTCTTCAGAAGTAAATGGTTCTGGGTAGAACCTCAGCTCTTCAGAATGAACCCTTTTCTCATTTCTAAGAGTGTATGATTTGGCAGTTTGATTAAACAACGACTGACAGATTAAACTCACCCTGGACCACATTTACACCTGCAGAAGTTTTAGGCTTAAAGCGAGAAATCAGAGCTGGAAAAAAAAAAAAAACAGGCAGATATGAGGCTTTTTCATGTGTTCATTTGATGATATGCATGATTTAAAAGTGACTCCCACCAGTAGTAAAAAGCAGCTCTGGGGACATGCGTGTAACATTTCCCTCGTGATTTGGAGAAACACTCAGCGATGCTCGAGTGGCCCCGGGGATGAAATGGAAGTGGACACCGAGGGCTGTTTCTGAGCCCCAGGAGACGAGGCGAGCGGTCGGGTGTATGGGTGGCTGTTTGGATGGGTGTGATGAACTTCACCAGCAAAACAAACTCTCTCTCCGGGCCGACCGGGCCTTGTGAAAGATTCATGCGTTTAAATATAAAATCCAGCTTACCGTTTGCAGCGCTGGGGGGTGGTACCTACAGTCCCTTGTCGTTTTGGGCAGGCTGTGAGTGCACACCTCACAGACTGGCCTACTGTATGTGGTTTAATGGTGCTGTGAAGGCCTCTAGTGATATGTTTGACCTGAAGATGCCAGTTTTACCCTTTGTTCATTCTAAATTATATGATATATTACATTATATATCATTTTTCAAGCAGAAAACCACATGCAAAAATCCTGTTTCCATCATTCTTTGAGTGGAACAAATGATTACAATGTCCACAACACACTTAACTCTCCAAATTTTGCATCATGTACATAAAAAATCAATCTCATTTTATTTTTTATTAATGGTTTCAGGCTCACTACTTATATTTCCTGTTCCTGTTTTTATATCTACATTTTTCCATATCTTATTGTTCTTTTCTTTAAAGTACTTCTCCAATCAAAAATGTGTTTTGCTCATTGGTACTACACTTGGATGTTTGGCCTTCACTGTGCAGAATGCTGCCTGTCTGGAGTTTGATACGAGAAGGTTGTCTTTTAGCTGCTGAAGGAGGAATGTTTCTCTGTGCACACCTTAAATCTCTCAGTTCAACACGTCTGTGTACGCGTGTGATTTTTGTGACATCACAATGAGCTTGGAAGTCAATCGTCATTCAGTATAAAGCTCATACAAATGTGACGTGGTAACTGTATTCTCATTCTTCATTTTCAATGAGGGAGGTGGAGCAGATGTAAAGAATTTTTAACCAGGTCATTTCTTGTGGAAAAAATATATCATATCATGTTTATTTAAAGCCGAATATTTGTGCTCTTAAAACATGTCCAGGTGGTTTTTTAACATTATATTCTCTCTATGAACACCCTCATACACAGGTGAATAACACTGATGTGGTTTAGTCAACTTTCCTGTTGTAAATATCTCCACTAAACTAAACAAATATTCCCCCTATTGATTTTTTTTTACTCATACTTTATCACCTTTTTCCACATCTAACTTTTTCCACATATTTCAAGTAGAGCCAGATAGGTGTTTTGTTTATTGATATTATCAGCCTGATAGTTTAATACATATATTTTTTGTGTTTTTTAAATTTATAGGTATATATAATTGTTAAAAATATCAGTGAGACTTTACTGTTTCAGTGCCATGATGTCATTTTGGATTTTATATTCAAGTAGCAAATACAGTACAAATGAAGAATATCGACTGTTGATATCAGATTTTTTTTTAACTCCCTAAAATCGTTATCAGCATCAGTCCCAAAAATTCAGTATCAGTCGAGCTCTAATTTTGAGATGTTCATAGTAAAATAAAAACAATATACTGTGACTTAAAGTGTTCATGTTAAGCATTTCTTTTCACAATAAACACAACAAAACATTTTATTTTCAACACTGAATACAGAAATAGTTTTTCTGGCAGTCACCCTCCCTCACACCCAGCGACCTCCCACTGTTACTGTAAGTGTTTGTCGCTCCATGCCTACCATGTGATATATATTCCTGTAAATGGAAGAATTTCAGACTTCCTGCGAGCGAGCCTCCTCTGATGTCCTCAGACCTTGATCGATGGTTGGAGGAAGCGACCTGCCCTAAAATAAAGCTTTTTTTTCTCACTTAAAATGCACGTCCACACTTCTTCCATCTGCTCTCCTTTTCCTCTCCCTCACCTCGTCTCCTCGGGGCGACGGAGGGTTATAAGCAGGGAGTAATGAGAGGAAGGGGCCGCTGTGTCCAGGACGGCGGAGTGATAATGACCCCACTTTTGTGATCTCTATTGCTTGTTATCGAAGCCTTGCCAGCGCTTGTTGTCTCATTACCTATGACTGGAACCTCTCTTTAACCAGAGGTTGCACGTGAAGCTCACACACACTGTTTTTTTTCTTTACACGCACGCAGACATTGCGGCCATCTCTTTAGTCTCCTCCTTAACACGGTAATATTATGTCTCTTAATGGGAACAGGGAGCTCGGTGCCAAGAGTTCCTCTGGATAATTGGCTGCTTCCTCACCTGCTGACATCTCTCCCATTGACATTCTTACATTTTACATTTAAGGTGCTTCATTTATTTCCCCCTTAACCTCTTCCTCCTTCCTCCGTCCTCTGACTTGTAATACCAGCTCTTGTATTTTTTTTGTGCTGATTTTACAATGTCTTTCTCGATCATCTTGTGCACAAGTTAATCCCAGTTTCCAACCATATGTGTGGATTGTGCGTATTTCTAGACTTTTTTTTTAGAGCACACAGTATGCCATAAGAGGCAATTGGCAAGATTTTCTGGTTGCACTTTATTTTACAGATGTAACAGCCTGTGCTCTGTATCAAATTAGATGAAAACTAGAAATATTTTTTTCTTTATTAGACAGTATTAGACCCTTTATTAGACCCTTATTAGGAGCGCTTTAAAACAGAACTGTACTGTAAGCTAAAGTGAAATCAAATATCTGTCTGTATCTATCTAACAGTGGGAAACGATACACTTCAGTTTACAGTACAGTTCTGTTGTAATGTTTACCTAATAACCCTGTAATAAAGTCTAATAAGGGTATAATAAAGGGTCTAAGTTTTTGTCTAAATTTGATGTGACCAATTTTCATGTAGATTTCATCCAATATTTTTCATCTTAACATGTTTTGGATATCCTCTGTCTATATCACCTTGTTGCCAGCTACTTTAAAGGATGTTTTTTTTAACCTTCATGTGCATTTGCTGCTTTGTATTGGAAATATGTTTATACTATGAAGCCTTTGCCTCTGACCTTGGCTACTCTTTAAAAGAGGATTTACATTCCATCAGGTTGAAATGGCTCTGAAGGGCACAGTGTGAAAATATCTGACACAGATGCAGCTCCAGATCTCCTATATTCTGGTACAACACATCAAATTTACATTTTGAGGAGACAAACAAAACAGACTCCTATATACACACACGTGAAACAGTGCCAAATGTGTCTTCACGTTGTCGTTTTTCAGTACGATCCCTTCATCTGTGTATAAAATCTCCACATATCTACACGTTTCCATCGTCTGAAGGCTGTGTGGTTCTTCTAATGCATTTTTAGGGCTCACGTAGCCCATTAAATGGCAAAACAACTCCTATATACAATCTATAATTTTTCACATATTGTCTTTCTCACATTCTCACATTGCACATATGTCACCTCGTCACTCTGTCACAGCTTGTGCTCAGCTGGGAGTGCTGCTTATTTGCATATTTTGTTCATGCTGAAACCCTGATTTTTTTATCCATCTCTATAAACAGTAATCTCTGCATGTGGTATGTTAATATAATGCTACCTTTTTACTGATACACTATTCTTTTTTATACAATACTGCTGTGACTCTGTGTCTTATCTATTCTAGTCTAATTATAAATGAAAATCTGAATTAATTAGCATGATAACACACTGTATACACTGTAGCTGCCAAATGATCCTTAATGACCGGAAGGTGTGTTGGTCAGCACACACACACACACACACACTCACTGAGTCAGCTGACTGATTAAGCAGCACTAAAATGTCTACCAGTCGGCCTCCGACCACTGACTCTGGTCTCCATCAATCACCTGCAGTCTGTTTGAAGGCAGGAAACCTTCACAGGCTTGTATCCACGGGCTCGGCCAACTGGCTCACTGCTGTGTTTCTGGCTACAGAGACATCAAGGCGTACGCAGGTTGCAGACAGCCTAATTTAAAAGACTTTTTAAGGTCAACTCAAAAATAAAATGAAGAAAAGGGAGAACATTTCCTAAAAAAATATTCATACGCATTGTAGGCAATGAAAGGAGCAGAAGAAGAAGAAGAAAAAAAACAGACAGCAGGGTTAAATGTTTGAAAGCCTGGTGCTCAGCTATGTTTAAATAGGTGTTTTAATACAAAAAACTTTAGACAAAAGGAAAAGTGAGGTCACTTCACAATGGCTGGCAGATATAAATGGATGCTATATAGCCTGGGAAGTAAATCACTGTATTTGATATAGTGCAGTTGTTCCTGCTATAGACAGCTCTACCACTTTAGAGAGGAAACTTTAAAGCAGCACAGTCACAAGATATTTATGTTAACATATGACTGTTTTTATCCTAAACTGCAAAGTGGGACTACATCAAGTAACGGGGGGTCAATTTATCCTGTTTTAGTGAAACGCTTTTGTTGGTATTGTCCCTTGTTTGGTCCAGTAAAAAGTCAGTTAAAGTCAGTGATTTCACTGATACAAAACAAACCAATGCTGCATGCTGTACCTGTTTGCAGTACGTTTGTTAATCAAACGTGACTATAATGCTAATTAAAATTTGAAACAGTGCAACTAATCCTCAGGACCAGGTGGTTTATCCTAAAACTGTAATCGTTTCATCCCTACCTGTACAGTACCTGCTGATGGACAAAGTTAGTGACTGTCTGGTGAACACTGAGGAACATTTAGCAGCTAAAGAGACAGATATTTCCCTCAGGAGTTGGTGGAGACCAAAACAGAGCTAAAAAGAGAATTTTTGACTTTTAAGCTGCTTGCTAACAAGTTATGTCAATGGTGTGTTTTAAGATTGTCACACTGCTCTGAAGTGGACAAAAAAACAAACAAAAAAACAAACAAACAATGAATGCAGGTTGAAGTATATTTATTTAAGTGCCAACTAAAGCAGAAATATCTATCTCTATCTGATTTGTTATTTCCATTGTTTGACATTTTATGACATTTCAAATGAAGTCACCATATGTATTACTCCAGAGCAACAGGTTGTTTTTATACTGAAAAAAGTCAATGTCATTAACATACCCGCTGATGACAGAAGAGTCATAAAAATCCTCTACGAGTCCCTGGTGGATCATTGACTCCAGGACTCCATCATAGCTCTTTAACATTTTGAGTGATGGTCAGCCATTTACTCAAGTTGGAACGGACATTTAAACAATTAAACATTGTTTGTGCATTTTTATTTATATGTGAATGTTTTATAGACAAGTATTTGAGAACTATTTCAGATACAGCCACATTCATTCACTGCTGTCGTCTCTACTTTCCCAGAATTCCTGTGATTATGGAACTGTAGCTTCTGTTGGCTATAACAGTGGTATTTAATAGTAATATGCTTCACAGACAGTTTTAGTGACATATTTATCATTTAACATTAAAGGTAGAATAAGTAGGATTTGTCAGTTGCTGTTTGTAGATACACCTGAAAGATAGTTGATTGTTGAGTCTCATTCCAAGGATGTCAAATGCCAAAGTTTTGGGTTGGCGCGGCCACATACTTTTGTGGGTTGTGGGCGATGATTGAGTTTTATTGAGACTATTTTTGTCTATGCATTGTTTTGGGAGCAATCCCGCTTATTTTGCCTCAAAGTGTTCTATTGAAATAATCACTCATAATCACTGAAGCACCATCGGATCAAGTGAAATGAATATCTTAGGTCAGCGGTTCTCAAATAAGGCTCCAGGGTTCCTCAGGGGTCCGTGGCACTCTGCCATGTCCGTGACTTTGTTTCCACAAATTTTATAATAGGCAAATTTTATAGGCCTATTATATTTAGGTCCCAGACTTATTTTATATTTTCTATCATTTGTATTTTTTATTGTATAATAAATAAAATAATCAGAATCCACATTTTATTTTATGTATGCACTGAATATGCCTCTTATGGGTGTCATGTATTGACATGGTGAAGATATTTTTAATACATATGTAATATCTTTCTAATATATTTCTGTTGTGTCGTTCTTTCATGTAAGTAGAAGTATTTTTTAAAAAAAGGCTCCGTCAGATAGTCTAAGGGACATACATGAGGGGGTCCCAGTATATTTTGTATCTTGTAATGGGTCCGTGGCTGAGAAAAAAATGAGAACGTCTGTCTTAGGTACTAGATCTCTTTTGACTCTTCATCCCATCTATCATTCCAACTCTTGTTGTTAGGGGTTTGCTGGGTGGGGCGAGGGAGGGGGAAAGCTGTAACAATGTAGGCTTGATACCGCTGAGCAAGAAGAGGGTTTGGTGTGAAAGCAGCAGGATCCAATTTACCCTGATGGCCTCACTTACTGATTTTCTGTGTTTTGATGGACAACAAACAGCAACATGGCACCTCCATCTAGCACCCATGCAACTTGCTATTCACACATACACCTTTCACCCATGCCAATTCTCCCAGCTAATGTTCTCTCACTGTCAAATTTTATTCCCATACGGGAGGAGGTATACTCATACCCCCCTTCTTCTGTTTCTCCGCAGCGCCAGATCGCCACGCAGGACGAGGACCATGATTGACAGCCGGGCGAGCTGAGGAGACCTGTCACTCATCTTCCTATCAGCGTGTCAGAGGGCTATCTCCTTCTCGCTTCCCCCCTCGTCCTCTTCCTTCTCCTCCACCATCCTCCTCCCTCCCTCGATCCTCTCCTCTTATCTTCTCAATGGGCTGGTAACCTCACCATCCCTGGTAGTTATCCCCCACTCCAGAAACCAGACAGAGACCGAAATAGTAAAGAAAAACAACGAGACACTTCTAAACCCACCCTCGCTCCACCTGAGGGGAGTTTGGCATGCCTCCTCACTCCAGCTGAGTGAGTTGTAGTAAGTGGAAGTAGAAGAGGGAGCCCTTGTCCGCACACCTCCTCCAGAAGGAGCTGAGAGAGGACCAGCCATGCGTTTCCATTTGGCTTTGACGTTGCAGGCGCTGTGGACCGGTGTTTGCCAGGCAGCCATGCAGCACTACCCTGCAGCATGGGGCCACTACGATGTGTGTAAGTCCCAGGTTTATTCAGATGAAGGCCTAACCTGGGACTACATGGCCTGCCAACCAGAGGCAGCAGACATGACCAAGTACCTGAAAGTTACTCTGGATCCCCCCAACATCACCTGTGGAGACCCACCAGAGACATACTGTGCCCTGGTGAGTACATGCAAAAAAAAATGTAAAAACAGAGTGTCTAATTGTACCTGGGACATGGCAGCTATTCAGCTATAAAGAGTGACAAATTCACTGATAAGAGGCTGTGGTGGATGCGGTGGTGCAAGGCATTCCAGCAAGAGAGCAGGGTTTGATGATCTGACAGTAGTGTAAAATTACATGTCAGTGTTTTACCATTTTTTTAATGATTTTATTTATTTTCAGTAACAGTTTGGTTAGATTCAGCCAACAAAACTACTTGGTTAGGTGTCAGTTTGCCCCTGCCATGTGAGTGTAAATAGTCGCACTGGTTGTTTACACCCTGGATGAAAATAGCATTGTTAACTATGGACACCTGGGTGCTTGTCTCTGCAATGCAAGGCCATGAACACCCTAGTGTAAATAGCCACATTGGCTATTCCAACCTGGGTGCAAATAGCATCGTTGGCTATGGACACCTGGGTGCTTGCTTCTACCACGCTAGGTTAGATATGCTCTGGTATAAATAGCCACCTTTGCTATTCCACCACAAGTGCAAATGGCCACATGTGGCCATTTGCACCTGTGTGCTTGTATCTGCCATAGGTTATATACACCCTGGTGTAAATAGTCACACTGGCTTCTCCAACCCGGTGGAAATAGCATCAGTCTAAAAAAATACTGAGGCAGCTTTCTTATCTGTGTGTGTGTATCGTGGATCTACTCAGCTTGTTCTGACCCCACATCCGTGACAGACACTCTCAAAGCTTGTGTGACTCAGATACGTTTCTGTGGCTGGAGAAAAGGAGGTTTGTGCCCATTGACGTCATGTTCTGCTGTTCAGAGAGCTGCTTCTCAGTGTGCACTGCAAACACTGTCTGATGTGCTGTTGATGCTGCTTACTCGCAGAAAACACCGTATAATGTGACTTAACCAATGAAAACACACACACTACCCTCAGCCCCACACACATCAGAGTCACATTAAAATACAGTTCCCTCACTCGTTGTGATTTCAAAGCAAAAAGACGTCCCAGCGCAGCTTTTCTGTTGCGTCAGTGTTGTTTTAGCAGAGTTGGATGAGTGAGTGGCCTAAAAATTCAAACAATCTCTGGGTGAAATAGTGCACAGGTGGACTAAAAATACAACAGCATGTATAAGAATGTAAATGGAGCATTTATTTTAAGTGCCAATACACAAGCTTTTTTGTTTTTCTTACGTTTAGCAACACATTCGCCCATGCAGATCTGCAAGTGTTCACTGCTTTGCTTCTTTAACTCAAACACAGTGGACAAACATAATAATTCAATGTCAGCATTCAATGTTGGCGTGTATAGGTATTTTTCACCCTTAAAATATTTATTTAGGGAATCCATCAATGCCTTTTGGAGACCAGTGCTTTCCATTCAGTATATTTGCCTTCCTGTTAGAATTAATCTGTCTGCCTGTGTGAGATTTTCTGGTGATGAACTTTGAGATAAAGTAGGCGGAGCAACTCTTGTGTCTCTTCTGCCACAGTAGTTGCCAGTTCCCCTGATAACAATTCATATCTATCTCTTTTTTTTCTTTTTTTTTTTGCTATGCTAGCAACATGGCTTTATGGATGCCAGTTTTGGTCTGTTGGTTGTTCTGTCAGTCCGCCACTTTGGTCCGGACTTAATTATCTCCACAACTGTTGGATGGATTACCATGAAACTTTGTGCAGACAAAGTCCCCAGAGAATGAATCCTCATCACATCATCATGAGGTTGCCATTTGCGTGTTTCAGTGAAATGTCTCAACGGCTGTCCAGTGGATTACCAAGAAATGTGGTACAAACTAGGGTAGGGCGATTGAACAAATAGTCAATTGCTAGTTGATTTTTTTGGGGTGTGTGAATTTAATGTTCTCAACAACTGTCACGTGCTTCTCAGTGACAGACTCTCATTCAGTGGAACAGTTCATACCCACTAAGAATGAGTGGGAGGAAAACAGCCTGCAGAGACAGAATGTTCTTACATCTAACGTGGTGAATTAAGGGTTTATTTCAAACAAACCAGAGTTTGTGATTGTTGTAACAGTGGAAAGACTAACCAAGATAGTCGTGGTGAGTTATTTCATTATTGTTTATTTTTATTATTTTGTTTCTGTCTGTCGAGTTTGATTTACAGAGTTAACAAAGCAGTTCAACTTGTATTGGTGTACGAATGTTTCCTTTCCTGACATTTTGTGAGTTTGTTTTGTTTATTAATTGATTTATCAAGCTTAAAGTAACAAACTCAGAGGCCACACACTCTCCCACCTCAAAGGGTGAAACACACACCTGTGTAAATACAATCTCAATTCCAAAAAAGTTGGGACATAATGTAAAACAGAAATATAAAAACAGTGAATGATTTGCAATAACATTTACTTATGTTCAAATGAATACAGACCAAAGAAAAGATATTTAATATTCAAATTGGACGAAACTTTGGTTTGGTTTCTCAGCTGTTCTTTGTGTTTCATGCTAATTCCAGATGTTAGCATGCTAACACACTAAATGAAGATGGTAAGCCTGCTAAATATTATACCTGCGTGTTAGCTTGTCATGTTGAGCATGTTAGCAGGGTGATGTAAGCCCGTAGCCTGATTGTAGACTCCTAGTCCCGTTTCCAAAGAAACCACAAATATATTGTTCCCAAAAGAAATTTCCTGAATTAGCAACAGGCTGAATCATTATTTTGCAGTAAAAATCAAAGAGAAGGGACTGAAATAACCTTTTTATATGACAACAATTGCACCAATTAACTAATTTTCTCATTAAAGTTGTTTTATTACCAAAAACACTTTATTTCAAGGGAGCTTTTTAGATTAATGAACCAATTAGGTCTTTTTTTTTTTGTATAATTTCCCAAAGATAGAATGTAAGGGTTGTTGAATCACTGAACAGATTTGCCCCTATCGACTTGTTGCCACTAGTGAAATTGTGATGACTCAAAAGTGGCGTTTTGTAGGATAAGAGGGATTTTAAATTTAAACGGCACAATAAAAAGCAGTGATTTGTTGATTGGTTTACCCTTTGAAGTTCATGTGGCGCTGTTGATTCTGCAAATTACATCGCAATCATGAAAATCACAAATTCCTGGCGGGGCTGAAAATAAAATGAGATGCATATTAGGTCAAGTATTTAATTAGCAACCCGCCCTCCTCCTTATTCCGGGTCCTTTTTCACTTTGAAACTCACAGCTGGTCGTCTCAGATTAACGCTAAATGATGAATCCATTTTGGGCCGTCGTGTGTTACCAAGTCATCAAAGATTCTCTCAGAACAAATGCACTCCTCAACAGCTTCAAGAGCTCTTTTGATAAATAGCGAGATGTTCCAGGAAAAGTAGTAACTTGAGGAGTATAAATAGACAGTCGCCATCAGCAGAAAGTCAGCTGAGAGGAGACACAGAGGAGCAGAGCGAGATTAACAAAATACAGATGACAAAGACAGCGAGCGAATGATCAAGAGGGAAGCGGGAGGGAGCGAACATAGGGGAGACAGACTCAGAGGACTATGTGCAAAGCATACGGTGACTGAGGAACTAATATCTACTGCGTGGGGCGGGATGGAGGCTCTGAAATGTGAATAATTCAACATGTTTTGTAGCTAATGTGTTTTATTCATAGGACACATTATTCAGCCCGACATCTCTCAGGCACTTTTGAAAAATGCTGACTCCCGTGATCGACCAAGGTTGGTTGAAGGCAAGGGGGGACGGGGGGTTGAGGGGGTAGGAATGGATGCCATATCTGGGAGGTCATTGTCAAAATGGGGTCACCCTCCGATCTCCCTCCGGGCGGCCCCATGACCTCCGATTGATCCGCGTTTGAACCTGAATCGTGTCTCGTATTTGCTTTGCAGCGACTGTGGATGAATCCTGGATGAAGAGCGGTCATCCATGTCTGATGCTCCAGTGGAGCCGTGCTATTTCTGGATGCGCAGTTGAAACTGAGTTTATTATTATTATTGCCAGCCTTTTAACAGTCTGATGATCACTTATTGAATTAGCGGGGAGTTTGCGCCGCGCTGTCGCCCCCATGTCTCCGGTAGTCAATGTGATAGGAGTGCTTCAATTAAACAGGCAGCGGTTAGCTCCCACATAACCATTTCCTCTCTCTGCTGTACTGTACTCATCACAAATCACACAAACATCAGTGAAATATGACCCCTGCCGCTTACCATAGAGTCCAATTCTCTTGCAATTGGTTTATGTTTACCCCAGGCAGTAACGTGGCTCCAAATCAACATCGGAACAATTATCATTGATATTCCAGCTACTCCGGCTGCCAATACGCTCCTGCAATGCCAATAGTGGTTTGTATCGTAAGTCAGATCATTGCAGAATCGGGGCAATTATCATTAGGCCGCGTTATCTGAGAATTTCATCTCTCTGGTAATTGATTTTGCGCTCGGTGTATTTTAAAGCCTTAGCGTCTGCTTCCTGGAGTGCTGAAGGTAACAGACACCCAATGCCTGACGAGAGGAGGGAGAGACAGAGAGAGATGCAGCAGCAGCTCGAGGGCGTGGTGCTTATATGAGTGTGGTTATCTCAGGTTGCGGCCTTCATCCCACACACACACACAAACACGCATAAGCACACACATACACACACACCACTCTCCCCAGTAAAGGCTTTTTATTCTCCTTCTAGCCCAGTGACCTTTTCGATAGCAATAAGCTGGCATTCACTGAACTCTGGCACACAAATCTGCCATCATATGAGATTTCACTGTCCCCTCCAGTTAGACTCAGACTGGCCTCTCAAAGCCTGGACAGGTCGCTGAGCCCCAACCAGTTGATGATTGAGTCGGCGCAGGATTGAGGGGAGCAGGTCTGACTTCATATAGGAATGATGTATTATTGCTGTTAAGAGGCTGATTCTGGTTAACCAACTAAATACGTTCTCATTTATTCTAAAAGTTAGATACGCATACATATATAGACGGAACCTTCTTACGGCACTCTGCATTAATTTCGTCCGTACCCCAAACCCAGAGCAGTAGGGGGCAGTTTTCCAGTTTGTAGTTCCAGGACTAAAGTATTGGAATGACGTTTGTCGTCAGTTAGTTAGTGAAAAGAATTCTCTGTCCATGTCGCATGTTGATGCATTCTCTTTTATGCAAAAAGTTAGATATGCATACGGATATGGACGGAACCTTGTGTCTGTACTCTGCATCGTTTTTGTTTGTATATGCGTGCATTTTCTGAAAACTTTATGTAATGACTGCAGAGACCACCAATATCTACAATGCTGCCTCATTATTACAACCTCCTCCCACGTCACTAGAAATTTTTGACTCCTCTTCTGTTTTGGGGTAATTTTTGACTCTGAGTGGCGCCCTCTAGTGGGTGTATCACTTAACATGCATGCCAACGTTAAGGACACATTAGTATGTGACAGTTACATCATTTGAAACAGACATATATGTTTTTGTATGTAAATGGGGCATAAATGAGCCTTAAAGCTACTGTATAATATAATTTAATACAATATTCATATAGTAAAATTCCTAAAAATATTTTGTTGAGTTGTGTACTTATATGATGCCAAATGTTTCCAACCATTCAAACAGAGAAATCTGTAATTTATTCAAGGTGACAGTACGCTTCCTGCGAGCTTTTGCTAACTAGTTGCTATAAATTTCGGGAAAGTGCGGATTACATTGGATACGTCAGAAAGTGAGGAAGGAAGTCGGTTAATGTGACTAAACATGAACAAAACTTTAATATTACCTCATTCATGAACATGAACTCTGCAGATGAATTTGCATCAGCTATGGTGGTTGTTTAAAAGTGAAGATAACAATTCCCATGATCACATGCTACATTACAACATTATCAAATTATGTCTTTTGTTATAGTTTTATTACAAGAGAGACACCTAGTGGCAGAATTTAAATATTGTACATTTTGACATCTGTGTATTCTGAAAATGTCCAAACTTGAAAACATAAACAAGTCACAAAATCATATGTTACATTCAGATAAGTTAGTGCTGGGTAGTGACAGCAGATTAAACTGAGTAGTAGCTGTGCTTTCTCTATGTCTAGACCCTGGACCATATATAGAAAACTCTCAAGGGAATTATCAGTGCTTCATCTACTCTACTGCAGAGGTTTATACTCAAGTAATATCCACTCAGTTACTCCAACTCTCAGACACACAACTTATCAACCGGTATAATCTTGCATGTGTGGGCTCTTCTTTGATGCACATAGCATTAAACATAGAAGAAGCCCCTTTCTAGGTGTAACTCCATAATTTATGCTACATTTGAAACCCATGCGTTAGTGTGTGTGTGTGTGTTTGTGTGTGTGGATGTCCTTATGCATTCCTGTGCAAGTACTGTGTGTCTCTATTTGTGCCATCAATTTACAACCAGGAAATGCTGATGAATGCTGAAACCCGAGTCCCGGCAGGCCGGTGCATTTCATAGCCAATCAAATCTAAATGAGGAAACAAAGAGGATTATTAAAAAGGTGGTGTGGCATGTGGCTTCTTTCCTGTTTTAGCCCTGATGAAAGTCATTAAAGCTGCGTCATGATAAGAGAAGGCAGCTCACAAACAGTGTCATAGTTATTTTGCTTCACTAAAAGTAATATGGTGCATTGATTAAACTTTTAAAAGTGGACTTTTTTATCCTTTTTTTAACCATCAGCGATGCTGAAAGAGAAAAGGTAGCCATATTGGTAGTTACTTCCTTCATGAAAGTTTCATTATGGAACATATTTTCATTTTTCCCTTACAGTTATAGTTGTGACTCAGTGTGTATATGATTAAATCCCTAAGTTTGGCCTGTTTGGGGTCATATTTAATAATATTTGCTGTATATTTGTTCATCCAGAAAATGTTACAGTAGCCTGCTGTGCAGCCTACCTGTGAGCTAACTAAAATACAGCAAAGTATAGCAGAAACAGAAAGAACAAAAGCTGCTTCCCTCAGGTTTAGGCCCAGCATCACCAGGTTTTCTTGAGTGTTACATAATTAATTTTGCCCCCGACAAGTTTGTGTCTTTTCTCAGACTGCTGTGAGCAAAAAGTTAAAAATACTGTGGTGAAGATCAGATGCGAGGTGTCTCTTTTGTTCTGTGTGTGATGTTGCTGATCATCAGCTCCCTCAGTAATACTGAAAACAGGTGTGTATCATTATAATCCCCCAGCTGTGACTGGACTCTGTCAAGTGAAGGATTGGTAAAACTGTTAAACAATACATGACATTGTTTGTGCTTAGAGCAAACTTTAAATGTCTGGGAATATTAATGGCTAGTCCTTATTTTCTTTTTTGTAATTGTACAGTTTTTGAGTACCTGTTAAACTCACCCTTGTTCACCTGAGCAGATGGTACGGTGTATTTTTAAATCACACTGAGACGAGAGCTTCTCAGCTTTCTGTGATGTGAGAGAAAAGTTGCTAAAGCAGCCTCATGTCTTGTCCCTGTCTTGAGAACGACCACGCCCCTTTTGGGTGAAAACAAGTGCTGTAGAGGCAGCCAGTAAGTTTTGGTTTATTCAGGTTAGTTAATGATGTTACTGAGTAGATGACTGTGTGCCGATTGTGCCTTTAGATCGAAGTGAATCAGAAAAGAGCCTCGGTGATGGTGTTACTGTGAAGTTTTTACTGTGAATAAATATGGTCCTACTATAATACACCTGCTCTCAGAATGGAGTTTGATTTAACAGTCTGTCCACACACAACACACACCACACACACACACACACACACACACACTACATCTTACACACAACAACACACACACACACACACACAAAGGCTGGGAGCACTAGGCATTTTAACATTAATAATTCTCATAAATTGACCCATAATGAACCTTATAAACAACATAAAGTAACGTAGGAAGTGGAACTAAACCTGTTTGATTTAGTTTTCTCTTGGCTCATACCAAAAGGTCTCTGTAATAAGCGCAAATAGCTATCAAAACAAAGACAGTGGCTCTGCTTCACACTGATGCAATTACAATAAAACAGCAAAATGAAATGTCTTAACAACATAATAAATGGCAGATGTTTGAAATACATTACCTGAAGATTCGATATTGTAGTTATATATGTCAGGTTTCTATTATTTTTTTCTATTCAACGTTGCTGATTGTTGATCGGCAGAGACATGGCCAGAGGATTTAGGCTCCTAATACCTAAAAAGTGATATGTTCTTATTTTATGTTTTTAGACTGGCAGAGACCTTGGAATTTGTATTTACTGCAAGTCAAATTAGAGCTGTTGTTTTCACCCAGAAAGGGGCGGAAGTGTGACTCAGGAACAAAGTACCTGGAATGGATGCTGTCATCCATGTGGAAGTCTAGCTTTTGTTTACTGATTTTACTTAAGCTTCAAAGGGTTTTTGCTGAATTTGCTAGGATTTCATTTTTTGCTTCTTGGTCTGCTTTAATTTTTGTTTATAAAATGTCCCTATTTTTGCACTTCTGTTATTACATGATTGTGTTGTTCATCATCCCTTTTTGAAGATTCCCAGCACACAAACTGCTATCATGAGGGTTACATACATATTAAATATATTTGTGCTGTCTCCAGGATCAGCCATGTATCCAAGAAACAAGCACCATACACGGGCTTTTCTAGGTGTCAGCCAATAAATGCAAGTGAGGGGATGCTGTGGGTTCTCATGGATTTACATTGTGATATACAAATCTGACCTTTTCCTAAGCTGATCCTGATTAGAGGTTTCAGACAGACAAAGCGCTTTAACTCCCCCGTACCCGACCCACCCCTCACTCATACTCTGTGCCGCCTCTCAACAGGCTCTGCGCTGACATTTCCTTGAGAAACGAGTGCGCTGTCAGCAGCAATATGTCTCATTTCATATAGTAACAGTCAGAGTGATGGTTAGAGGAGGACGAGTGTGAGAGAAGAGAGACGGCAGCTCTTTCACAGGGTGTACAGTGTTGTCTGTGACATTCTGTCATATAAACTTGTTAATATTGGCTTTTTTTTTTGTGAGGGAGCAAGATTGCAAAAACAAGCTCAAAGGCAGCTTTTCAACACCTGCTGATTGACTTTAAAAAAGGTCAGATTCCAGGAATGTAGTGGCAATTAACCAGCATTGAAAAACCAATTACTCATTCAATAGAACTGTTTAACATCAGAGGATTAAGTCAACTTGATCCATTTAATGTGTCTTCTTTCATCTTTGCCAGACTAAACCAAATCAAAGCTTTATTGAAATTCGTGACAGAGACACAGGACCAAAACAAGCTAAAAGGAAAGACGTGTAATTCACAAATTCTTGTAGCATTGTTCTTTGTTTGATTACTGATAGCTATCTGGAGTGCCAAACAAGGCTGGAGTTATTATTTCTGCATAATTCACCAACAGGCAGCGTTTGATACTTGACTGAAATTTTCACACATGATCTTAATCTTTGCTCAAGGGAATTCTGTGTCGTTTTATGTGATTTAATTAGCCTAATCAACACTCAACAATTTCAATTTGAAGTTGAGGTAGCACACCCTCTCCTAGTATATGGGCAGAGCACTTTTCATCATCTTAGGAGCCATAAAATACACTGGAGTATTTAACAAGACTAAAAGCTGCAGTCACGTTACCACTGATGCAACCACGAATGATACTGCATGTCATGCTACAAGAACAGAGGCTTCCAAATTACCCTAAAAATAAACAGTACTGATACTTAAACATTAGATCATCCCTCGTCAATACAAATTAGAGACTGAAATCTTCCAAATTATTTAAATATTCATTGTTTCACTGACAGGACATTCCAACCATGGCCACAATACCAAAACAGTGGCCCCGACCAGGGGTTGGCTGTTGCACTTAAGCTTGATTTGTAGGACTTAGCCTATCAAGCTTATGCATGTTGCTGCTGTATGCCACGCTGTAGCTGATATGCACCCACTCCAGTTACTGGTCAATGATGTCATATGTAAGAACAGTGATTGGTAAGCTTTGACTGCCAGAGAGAGTTGATGGTGAATGCAACATTGAGGAACTTGAAGGGGGACTATATAGTCTGCTGCGTTTCAGTACCACACATCTAGCATGACATCACCACAGTCCAGGGAACCTATTTTCCTGATTTCCTCTCTTCAAAATGATGAAAGGAAATAATGAAAATATTGTTGATTTCATATATGTAATTTAATGTATATAGTTAGATGGAATTCAGATTAAATTAATTTAGTTTTGAGAGGCTGTTGCATCATGTTCCTTGTAGTTTTTTGATATGATTTAAAAAAGTATGAATGCAGTGCATTTGTACTGCAGCCAATAAAACATCACCATTAAAGTTAGACATAAAGGACCAGTGTGTAGGATTTAGTGGCATCTAGCAGGTTAGATATCAGACTGCAACAGTCTTGCCTCACCCTCCCCTTCCAAAGCGTGTAGGAGAACCTACAGTAGCTGTAAAATGCACAAGGCCTTCTCTAGAGCCAGTGTTTGGTTTGTCTGTTCTGGGCTACAACATAGCCGCCTCTGTGCAAGAGGACCCACAGCCTCTGTAGATACAAGCAGCTCATTCTCAGGCAACAAAAACACAACAATTCTTATTTATTTTCAGGTGATTATTCAGTAATGAAAACATATTTATGAACATTATATTCCATTTCTGCCATATTTTGCCAATAAATCACTGTAAATCTTACCTTTAATTACACTTCTGTGCCCTTACTTCATTGTAAATCACATCTTGACAGCATCATATGGCAGCAAAATAATATGACAATATGAAATCAACATAGTTAAGAAATGTAGGCTATAGTCATCAGTGTGACTACACTGACAGCACAGAATCGTCACTTACGTCAAAACCACATTTTTAAAGTGCGTCTGTTGGTTGAAAGCTGCATTTGAACTATGTTTTGTTCATGTTAGAGAGGCTGCCTGAATCAGGTTCAAACCTTCCTGCCACAACAGATCAATGGGCCTACAGACAAATGACTACAGGACACTATACAAAATATTATAGGAAACCATCTGGAGAGCTTGCAATGTTCACAATAATTAAAACAAAAGATCCCAGGTGACAAGCACCAGGAGAGGTGGGGAGTTACGTGACAGAAAAAGAAACAATACTACAGCTAATCCAGGTGGGGGTGGGGGTTGCTGCAGCACCCTCAGCACCTTTCCTTCCTGCAGCTGTGTCTAAGGGCGACTTTTATGTGTGGAATCTCCTCGGGTCCAGCTGTGTCTTAACAATGAATTTTCACACCTTGCAGTTGATGCAGCGATTGTTGATGCTAACCCTTTCCTTCTGTAGCTTGATACATCCAGCTGAAACACTACCAGTGCAGTGAGAATAAGCTGAATATTGTCTAACACAGCACAGAACTGTCTGACTGTATCTGTCTGCCCAATGTGAAGGTTATACACACCACGGTCACAGGAGGATCTCATCATATTCTCTCCGAACCATCCGGTGCCATAAACTTTGCATGAGCGTCGGGCTCCTGTCTGAATTTTTATCATTTTCTTATTTCCTCCAGCCGCTCGTTCTTGCAGGTCTTCAAGCGCCAACACAAACACAGACTTGTCAGGCAGCCCAGGCCAGGCTCAAGAGAAGTCCATTAAACAGGTGTTGGCAGAAAATCCCACATTTCCTGTTCTGGGCATGTTGTGGCCCAGCCTCAGTCCACAGCCTGAGTAAGACTGAGGAAACATCAGCATTACATATTCTTCTATCACATTTCTTTGTTTTTGATGTTGAATGCATTCCAGATGCATTCTAGTTTTTATCGTTTTTGCAACAAGTGAGCGAGTGATTTCTTGCATTTCCCAATTTCTAGTGTGGCCTAGCTGTGCTGTGTGTTGATAAATCCATGGTGCTGTCCATGGTGCTGAAGTTTCAGAAGGATTTGTCATGCGACTTTTTCTGTGAGTCTGTTACTTTTGTCTTGGATCTATAATATTCTCTTAACTATATAGCTACTGGAGTGGGGGTTTGGTTCTGTATTAAAAAAAATACAGAACATTTTTTAATATTAAGAAAATACAAACCAAAAGAGCCATTTTGCAAGCGAATGAAACAAACTGCGTCAGTCCCCGTTTAAAAACTTACAAATCGCCAACTGGTAGTTACTAAATGTTACTTCCAAGGGAAGAAGCACATTATTAATTAACTACATAGTACAATATAGAATACACACTGTGTAGCTGTGTCAGAATTTAGGATAAAGTTAGCATTAGCTTTTTAGTGTATTTGGAGAAGTACCTGCGATAGGATTATGTTCACCGTTGTTCGCTTGTTTGTTTTTTTCAAAACATTAAAAAGTCAGGCATAGAGACAGCAATGTCAACCAGCTCATGGAACTATGCTTGCGTAATTAGCTTGCTAGCTAATGTAGCTGATAAACTGTTATTTCCGTCTGCAAAATCGATGGTCTCCTGCTTAAATTGAAAAATCTTCTTTTGTCTGCCTCTTGCTGCGTCCAAAATCACATTCTATGCACTTTGTATGCAAAATGTGTACTATTATATTATTATGCCTTTGTGTAAATAAACTGTAGCATGTATGTTTTAGGACGCACTGCTCAGCTCTATCACGTCATTTCCTGAGAGCCTCTATGCCATTTGGAGATGTGTAGCCATGGTAATCCATGCCAACTATGAACTATTCTCAAAAATATAGCACTATATTAATTTAAACTGAGGTGATATTAATATAAAACAGATGCCGTTATGTTGTTGTTTTCATTACTACTGCATTTCATTATGGAATATTTTTTCGCTGATGTTTTGTCCAGTGCTTGTACTCTGTAATATTTCCCTGGAGTATAGTATGCTCTTTGCATGCTGTTGGTTTAATACTAAGGTTTTGGACTACTAAAAAATCTCACATACTGTTTTAGCATACTAAATAGTCTGTCAGTATAGAGTTTCAGATGCAGTCTGTCTGAAATTAAGGACCCTTGTTTTAAAAAAATACTAAGAATTTAAAGTAGTAAATCTGCCGGTGTTATTGTCATAAACTGAATATCTGCTCTGCAAAAACAGAAAGCTTGAGGGGCAGCAACAGTAAGAAGGCTGAGGTTAAGCAAATGATCAGTTTTATTTGCATTTCTGTTGCTGCTATGAATACTGCTTTTTATCTGCCTTGTTCTCTATTGACTATGCTATTATCATCATCATCAGCAGTATAATCACCTTCAAATGATCACTATCATTTTCACCACTATCCTTCTTACCACCACATCATTATGTGCTATTTTATACTTTAAGTATGAATGGAAATGAGCGAGTATTGTTTAAAAAAGTGCAAACAGGAGGAAGTGTTTACTCCCAAGGAGAAAAAAAAAAGTTTGTGAAAGTGGAGTTAGTGAAAAGTTGGTATGCAACATCAGGTGTTGCTCTGTGATGCTGTGTTGTGCGAGTGTGTGACTCGTCTATCTGGGCTCCATCAAGGCGTTCAGTGTTGCCTCACCGTTTACTCTGCCATAACAAGATAACAGGGGGCCTCCTTGACTCCAGCTTCCCACAGGGTTTTCTGTTGACTTTTTTTTTTTTTTTTTTTTTTTTTCAAAGTTTGGAGCAAAACATTTCCTCCTTTGCCATAAAGTATGGAGAGGAAAGTTTGGAAGAAGCTGAAGAATGGAAAATCTCTATTTTTTTCCCCCTCCATATTTAGATGTAAAACTATCTCCGGCTGTGAAAGTGCCACTTGAAAAATATTCTCTTGCATGTATAAGAATGAAGTCGATATAGGAGAAAGGCTAATGTTTCATTTTGGGAAACAAAAACATATTTCACTCTCATTCAGCTTTGGTTTCCAGATACTGACATGATGAATTCCCAGAAAATTAGTATTGAATATAAGTCAAGGGGGGAATGATCTCTCATAGCTCAGATTTACCCTCTGAATATCTTAAAGGCTCTCGCTATTGACTACAAGTCACCCAGAAATATCACATTGTCTCATTGTTAAATGCTCGCTGCACTCACTGGATTTGAGGACTCATGCATAATATGAACCGAGCATACGGGCCTTCACTCTCTGATTTCTATGACATAGAGATTTTTTTCCTTTCTCTCATGTATTTTATTAGACAGAGGCATTTTTACTCCCTTTTCTCTTCTTATTGCTCTGTGGGCTCTAAATCCCTCTCGCAGTAATGGGGGCTTTTGTTGCATTTCACAGTTCATCACTCATGGAAAATTATGGTCTGGAAACCCCCCCATCATCCCGCTTCCACCTCTGTGCACGGGGCTCCCAGAATAGATGGAGATACAGTAGTGGGCTTCCGAGGAGATCCGTTGACTTTTAATTGCTCTTTGAACCTCTGGGGTGGATTCCCCCTCAGAGCTCACTTGCTCAAACACTGATTTCCACAATATCCCCGTCCCTCTTCGGGACGTGGATAACAAAATGGCAAGCGCGCACACACAGAGGCCGATACAGACGAGCTTACGGAGCGCAAAGCTTGGCATATGGCAGCATTCATATTTAGAAGCACTCATGTTTTCATTTATTTGTGTTGGGGGGCTTTTAATGTTAATTGCAGCAGATAAGTGGGAGTGTTCTGAATGGAGCAATCCCAGTGATCCCATTCCTCATTTTTATCCATGGTGGGAGGTCAGATGCTCCCACAGCCGTGGCAGACGCTCTCCCTCCTCTACTCAGCATTTCAAAGCAGCAGGGCCTCCCATCCCTTATCAGCACAATAAATACCTTTTTTTTTTTTTTTTTGTGGTGTGACTAGTGTGTGCGGCATGCATGTGTGTCTGTTTCTATTTGTGTCTGTATCTGCATCCACACTATGCGCCTTCATGAATTCTGAACCGCAGCTCACACGTTACTGTTTTAGAGGACTGTTCACATCTATTTTAGGATGTAACCTACTGTATACACCGTACTACTATAAACTGCTACGATGTGGAAAAAACAAGGATGTTCAGAATAACCAAGGTTCCTGCGCAGTATGGAAAAGTATAGAATTTGACGTGTAATTTCCAGGTCTGGATAAGTATAGAGAAAAAGAGAGAGTATGGACAGATATCTGTTTTTCCAGATTATTCTTTTTTCTAAAATATACAGTTCTCTTTTTCATGGACAGTAGTGACCAAATTAGTTAAAAGAAATGCACCAATATCTTTGAATTGCATCTTTACATAACATAACTAGTCTGAACGTTTATGCACTCTGCAGTTGTGTTAGAAAAGTAAATGTACTGTTTCATACTCAAAAATCAAAAAATAAACCCAACCTACAATCTGCATGAGGGTGAGTAGATAATGACTGGATTTTCATTTTTGTGTGAACTATCTCTTTAACTTCACTGGGTTCAGCCAAACTGCGATGCTAGAATTGTATTGTTATTCTAGTTGTCTCAGATGAGCAACATTTTCCTCTTTGTGCCATGGCAACCTACATATTCAGACTGCAGAGTTCAAATACGAGTCACATGTAGGCCGCGTGCCTTGGGATCAGTTTTGTATGACAGATTCATGTCATCCTGATTGGAGGTGAAAAATGCATTTGCAGCCTTTTGTATTGCAGATGTATTGGAAATCATCAGATCTGTATCAGGAGGAAGGGAGGGTTGCACGTTCAACTGCAGAATCAACGCAGCCTTTGAAAAACGCAGGGTAAGAAATGTAATATGTATTTTCTTGATGTGAAAAAAGGTAGAGAGAGCCTGCTGAGGAGACATCAAATAGTTAAGAGCTTTCAAGGTAAAATGGGGTATGACCTAAACACTATTTGTTGTTGTTGGCTCAAAGCATTAATGAGTGTTTATTTAACTCAGATAAGGGAAAGGAAATATATTAAGTGTGAAACCACTCTCCCACAATGTTTTTCTTGCCTGTTTGGCCTCGCTGTCTTTCCTCGGAGGAGCATTCCTCTCCTCTCAGATAGCTTTTAGGCCCCTTCTGTCTTCCTCCTTGTTTGAGGGAAATGTGAGGCTGTACACTTCACCCTGACAGGCTTCGAAAAAGACTCCTGGATTACCTTGACTGACAGCTCCCAAACCCTAAGATCTGTTGTGTCTGGCCCACACCGAGCATAGGGCAAACTCTGAATCAATAGCAACGCTATCAGTGATGGAAATTGAATGCTGAATGTGAACGCTGAGTACCCCCTCATGAACTGCATAAGAGCATTTTTCCGCTGCTCATGTTGGGTATTTTTCTCCCTGCCAGATATGACTACAGCCGCAGCTAAGAGAAAGTGTAAAGTTTGTTGGGACGTGCACCTTTCTGGAGCATCAAAAATAGAACTCAGGGAGATGAGAGGCCACAGATGGAATTGTCTTCAAAGTACAGAGTCGGCAGTCTTTTAAAGTGATATTACGCTCTCGGAGAACATTTCATTTTCCTGTGTGCGCTCAGCTTGATCTGACACAGAGAAGTAATTTGACATTCGCTGCCATGTATCATTTTGGATGACTACTCATTGATAGTTGCAAGCAGGCTGGATTACAAGTTCAAAAAGACAGAAGACAACAAAACAAGTAAAATGAAGTGACAGTTCTGCTAGAAACTCTCCTATCAAACCCAGACAGTGGTGTACTATCCAAAAGAATTACAGAAAAATAATAGCTAGACTTGTAGTGCCTGCAGGACTTTGGCCTAAGGGTGCTGGGATACAGACACTTGGCATTTCAACCTCTCCATCTTCCAAGCTATCCACTCAAGCAGAGAGGAGAGAAGGGACGAAAGTAGAGCTGTGATGATACCTACATTACTATAATACTGTGGTCACCTGATGCCTACCGTGGCGTTGAGCTCGTTACTGTTATCACCGGGAATTTTATTTTGAAGGGTCACTTCATGTTGATATGAGGCACACAACATTGAATCTACAGTATCCTCTGATTGGCCAACATGTCAGGTATATAGCCTCTGATTGGTTGACAAGTTGGGAACAAGACATGGATAAATAACAGCAGAGGACATTCAGGTTTGGAGTTGTCATCATGGATTTATTTTACCACATCTCCAAGAAGACACTGCAGTTCAAGCTGAATTACAAAGCTTCTGAAAGGGATACAGTCTCACTGGATAACGTAAAGGTATAACACTAGCTTTAGTGTTAGCTTAATGTTAGCCTTTCCTGCTCAGCTTACTTCGGGGCTAACCCCCTTCACTTCTGCAGCGGTTGGAAAACAATAGATGAGACTTCTCTTGATCTTGAGAGGCTGCAGCTTATGCTACGCTTATGACTTCAACCTGTAGAAATACATTCCTTTGTCACCGTGGTAACAGGTCATGTTGCAACTGCCCCCTTGTACCTTTGTCCCTGTTCTTCCCTACTGTCTCCTTCAGTCCATTGCTCTCCTAATTAGCAAGTTGTTTTATTTCGTGAATGACTGCTCATTGATAGTTGCAAACAGGCTGGATTACAAGTTTTAAAAGATAGCAGACAACAAAATGTGAAGTGAAGTCAGGTTTCTGCTAGAAACTGTCCTGTCAAACCCGTAACAGCACTATGCATTAAAAAAAATGAAAGAAATATGAAAACAGAGCTTTTTAGTCATTTAAACTTTTGTCGAGCTCTAAAATGGCTCCTTTGTGCACTGTCCTGCACATGGCTGAGTTGCTTTGTAAGCTAGCATGTGCCCAGCAGAGGGAACTGGAGCAGTCAGCGGACAAGGAGACGGCCTGGAAAATGTGCTTGCTTAATTAAAGAAGGGGAATAACCAGTGCAGCTATTTACACCTAATTCTGACATAAATCTGCAGTTATTGCACTGGCGAGACTGTCCTCTCCCCAATTTAGGAAGTACCCGAGAGCTTTTCCTTAATAAGCAATCCTCTTGATTAAGCCAAGGCAGGAGTTACAGTCTCTCTTCTATGGGAGGGAAAAAGGACAAGAGAAGCCGAATTTAACTAGAGGGGAGGTAGTTAGCAAAAAGCCGTCATGGATATTGAGATGGTTAGCATTTTATTAACCCAAGTCAGGACAGAAAGAGTAATTGGTAAATTGGGTGTAGACTTGCAGTGTCTGCAGGACTTTGGCCTAAGGCTGCTGGGATATAGGCACTTGGCATTTCAACCTCTCCATCTCCCAAGCCATCCACTCAAGCAATACTGTCTCCCTCAGTCCATTGCTCCCCTAATTAGCGAGTTGTTTTATTTCCTGTGGCTGCTAAACTAGTTTCAGTCGTATTTTTTCCCAAGCCTTACTGCCTGGAATGAGAGGACATGCGTTGAAAACATCTCCCACTAGGTGCCAGGCACTTGTCAGAGAAGCATGTGACAAGGGTGCAAACGGTAATCTGTTCATTATGTTCGCAAGGACAGCTAGCGATTGAGAGGCTTGGCGTGGAAATGCATTTTACATCCCCTCTGTCTGCACATCAGAGGCTCTAAATGAAATGATTTAGTTAGAGGTGCCAGGCATTAGCTGTTACTCTGGGACACACATTGTTGTCACGTTGAAGGCTCTCTTTCAACGACATTCAGCACGGCTTCAGACTATTCCCCGACCGTAAACAGGAGGGCGATACGCCAAGCTGCAGACACTGTGGCAGGCAGCGTTGGCGTTTGATATGAGCCTGCTACCCCGTCCTCGCCTGAATTCCCTTGGATCTCATCAAGGGCTTTCTTCTACTTGTATTATTAGCTGGCTTGCTGTCTTGCCATCACTCTCACTGCTTTAGAGAATATGAGAGAAGCACTGAGAAGCAGATCACATCACATCAGTTGTGGATTACATGTATATGAACACCTGATCTTTACATTGATGGTAGAATTATCTTTGACCTGCCCTTTAGAATGTGATGTTGTTATATCTCGCCAATCAGACCCACTTCAGTTTTCCATTTTCCTTATGTGACTTTGTACTTTAATAGTGACAAACCTTTTGTAGTATGGTGATGGTGAGTTATTTACTTTATGCCAGGTTAGAATAAAGGAACGTGTCTTCTTTTAGGGACACTAGCATTAATTTAATTTATGAACTGTATTGAACAGCTTGTCCTTCTTTCTTTGCTTTCTTGTTGAGAATTAGATGAGAAGTTGCAATGTCTGTCTAGCAAATGTGAGGCACCTGCCACAGCTTGTTAGCGTAGCTTAGCATAAATACTGGAAACAAGGAAAAACAGTTAGCCTGGCTCTGTAGCAAAGGTCACAAAATCAGCCTACCAGTACATCTAAAACTTACTGATTAGCACATTCTATCTTGTTTCATATGAAAAACAAGGTGTAAATTGTGGTTTTATTGTCAGTTATGTGGTGGACTATTTCTTGGCCATTGCATAGTGACTTGTTGGAGCCTCGACTGGCTGGCTGACAACCCCACATTGAAACATCTCCAGGCTTTATGCTAACCTAAACTAGCTTAAAGTTTAGCAGACAGACGTAAGTAGTATCAATCCTGTCTTCTAACTCTTCAGGAGTAATGAGTCGATTGACTCTCTGTGATGGAGCAACATGGCAGAGTATTCTCTCGTCTTGTCTTGTGGAGATGCATTGATTGCAATTTCCTTGGCTGATTCCGATTTTTTTCTGAACTGCCAACTCCGAGATTGGCCAATTCTGATTTTCTTTCTTTCTAAGAACTATAATTTTGATAGGTAACAGAGAGATAGCAGAGGCTGCTGGCTTGTGGCTGGCTCTGCACCATCGCTAGTATTAGTTTTAGCCACTTTGCCTTTGCTAGGTTCTTGAAATTGGGCATGTTTAGTGGGGTGATGGTGTTTTAAGTGTGTGATTATGGTTGTTGTAGTTCCTCCAGGGCTTATTTTGGCATTACGGGTATTAGAAGTAGTGAGCTTTGTGGCTTCTTCACTCATGCTGAAGAACTTTCGAAGAATGTTGACAACACGCCAGCATGTGCATGTGTGTGACTTTGACCTGTGATTTTGAATTTGGCTGTCATGTTACTGTGTGTGTTGTTGTGGGCATGACATGAACTATGGTGTGGCACATACATGTAGTTTGAATTGAATTGGTTATATAACACTGATCAGCCAGTCACTGGTCAACGCAGATCAAGCTTTAAACCAGCTGTTTCCGGTTACCAGCCGATGGAACAGTGAATCTTCACTTGTCAACAACACATATAATCATTAATACATGACACATGACAACATATTTCTTGAACCAGCAATGCTTTTTAATGTTTTACAGCTCCAATAGACCCTTTCCACAGCAGACATTTTGACTTGTAACACAAGAAAAGCACAGGTGGAATTAATAACTTTAATGATTGATGTATTCCATTTAAGTGAGCCAGTTCCAGGAATGAGGTCTTGTAAATGCTCACTCACTAACATGGCTCATTGGGTTACTTAATGGAACAGAGCCATCGTGTTAGAGCTGTTGATTAGACTTCACAAAACAGTCATTTGGAATCACACATGACATCACTGGTGTCATTGAATCCCACCATGTAGCAACGCTGTTTCTCGCAACACATACTGAGTTAAAAAAGAAAGTGCAAGTGCACTTTCTCTGTCCGTAATTCTGTACTCATTTTCAATTTTGCTCTACAGCGACGAAGCAATTTGTTTAAGTCCCGGCTGAATAAAATACGTCTTGCTAATAATCCTAATTAGCTCCCCTAATGTACTCCCCCCTCCTCTTCTAAATACTCCCTCTGGTATGCAATGAGGTTGGAGCCCATTCAGCCCTGCCACTACCTCTGAGCTGCCTGTCTGACTGATGGCAAGACTTTTAGCCACTGTGGAGGGTGAAACTGAGGAAACCTAGATATCATTTTTACCACACTGCTTTAGCTTTTATGCCTGGGGTCATTTTTTTAAAACTAGTATGGCCAAGTTTATGACCAAAGAGTAAGTGAATACACCATTATGTGTATCTGTACCATCCAGACATGGGGGGTGCTTAGATCTAAAGTGGGCGGGACTAATAAATTGTTAATTTAAGACTGAAATTGTTATGAATTGATCAGAAAACAACAGAATAGACTCAAAATTGAGTTCGAATGCAACGTCCGAGAACTATTAATAAACTTTGAATGAATAAACGTAAGCGAATCAATGAACAAAACACAGGCAGTATAAACTATCAAATGTGGATTTTCCTTCATTACGAGAACAGGAAAAAAATATATGATCCATAACTGGATTCTCATTTCAGCCTATTACTCGCTCAGTTCCAATTATTACCTTTCTAAAAATGCATAAACATCTCTGAATATTAGGGGGACTAAACATTTTACTTTTAAATTGAATGTCTATCAATTAAACAATAAATATCTTTATTTTTAATCATGCTAGTGGTGTGATTCAAGGGCAATCCACCATTTTGGTGCAGACTTGATATACAGTATCTAAACAGCTTTTGGATGGATTATCATAACATTTTGTAAACATACATGGCTTCGAGCTTGAAATCCTGTGACTTTGGTGATAGCGTGGCTCCAGTGCTGATCACTTCAAAAGATGTCTACGGTGCAAGATGGCAGCGCTTGTATCCAGGATATTTTGGCTTCACTTTTGTACAGTAGGAGGAAGTGGAGATGCTTCATCATCTTTATTTATTGCCCTTAAATTTGGTTCAGACATTAATGTGCCCCTCAGGATTAATTGTGGTTAAAGTGTTAGCATGCTAACTTGTTCAGATGGTGAATGATATTCCTGCTTAACATCAGCGTGTTAGCATTGTCATTGTGAGCATTTTAGCAAAGGTGTTGCTATTGTTTAGTAGTGTTTGTGTGTGGGGGAGGGGCTTTACCGTTGGGGTGTCACTAGTCTCCAAATCCACAATTTGATTTGACTTTCAATTTTAAGGTCATGATTCAATTCATTTTTTTATTTAAACATTGTTAGACTATCGCTTGTTATTGACTGATATTTGTAAAGGGCAACAGATCATTGGTTTTATGCCCTGAAAACTGTCATTTACATTTTCTAATTTTTCTCATCTGTATTGTATAACATGTGATATAATGACTAGTAAGCTTTGCTTTTTTTCTTCAGACACATGTTGGAAACAACAAGTAGGTGGGGATGCAGAGAAAAAATAAGAATGGGTAAATTGCAGATTCTGCCTTTGATTTGATCAGTGAACTTAAAAGCTCATTTTAATCATTTTCAATTTAATATTGATATTGTGACACCCCTAATCTACAGTATCAGTCCGCCAAACATATAAATGTGTGTGTTTTTTTGTAACTATTTGGATATCTGGTATTCACGCAGGGTGTGGATGCTGCCAATGTAAACTAATTCTTCTGCCTGCCACTGAGCTTCTTGGGATTAAATGCCTTGCTCCAGAGTACATCTACATCAGAGGTGTTGAGGAAGAAAAGAGTTTTACCTGTTCAATTTAAACCCACCCTTATTTCACTGACTATTTTTGTAAGTTAAAGTCGGTCACAAGCCCTCCTCCTCTTCCATTAAAAAATGTCTTTGTTCGCGATGAAGCAGATAAAGAAGAAACACAACCAGATTTAGATCAGATGACAAAACCAAAAGGCAACAACCATTTTTAAAGCTTTTACCCTGCTGTTAATGATATCATGGAGCAAAACCTGGCTCCAGCCCCTGATTTATTGCTACTGACTCTTTTGAACCTACGGAAGTGCTTTTGGGGAACAGATCATAAGAGCCAACGTGTGTCTATATGTGTGTTGGTGTGTGTGACTGCGTCTCGCTGTGTATCCGGGTGCCATGTGGCACTGAGCGACTCAGCTTTGCTCTGCCAAGAGATAAGAACACAGGGTAAGCCGCTCGCTGCGCCAGCCTACTGGATTTCACCTCTGAATCGTCTTTGTTGCAAGTTGTAGGGCTGCTCTATTTCTAAAGTGACGATTCTTGCAGAGCGCCATATCGACTCTATGTGCTGTACGTGCTCGATGTGAGAACCTATTTGAAATAGATTATCAATGGGAAAGCACTTGAGAGAGAAGAAAAAAGAAGCTAAAATCCTGCAAGAGCTGGAAACTGTGAGGTTGTTACAGCATTGTTCATGGAGGACAGTTTCACATGGTGATTAGGAATATTAGCATGTAATAGGCTGGTGTAATTGTTTTGGTTATGTAAGTGCTTTAATCTTAAGCACTTTATATTATTATAGCGCAACAAAGATTATGTGAGAGATGCTGTTTAATCTACTGTGTTATTGCAGATCAGTGCACAATGAAATAAAGGGAGACTGGCTCCTGAAGTAAAGGTGTTAGACTGTTGTGCTGACTGGATGCATGTCTTGCAGAAGATTCCTGCCAGTGAAAATGTTGGCAGCAGTCAGCAAACAGGTCTGCAACAAGAGGGCAGTGCCTGCTGGGAAGTGTAGGCGGAGGCTGGCATATGGCTGACGGTGCTCACAGGCTTTTGCCTCACCAGTGCTTACCCTTGTTAGGCTGCCTTTTTAGCTTGTTTCAAGAGTGCAGAACTGAGACAATTCAATCCCATGGTGGTAATCCAGCCCCTTATATTGTTGGACCGAGGGGTCAGTGACTTCATACAGACATGACGGTGGTTTGCAAGCTTCTGCAGCAGCAGTGGAACCATAGGTTTATTTGAAGCTAGAATATGTAACATTTCTGCATTTAGATATGTAAAAACACAAGACATATGTGATGCATTTTATTGAGCTGTGTGCTTAGATTATCCCAAATGTTTCCAACAATGGACAAACCCAGAGAAATACATCATTTATTCAAGGTGACAGTGTGTTTTCATACTAGCCAGTAGTTGTTATTAATTACAGGATGCATGGATACATCAGCGATTGAGGAAGTAGTCAGCAAACGTGACTGAACACAACATGCATAAAACTTTATTATTACCTCATCACTGAATATGAGACCCCTAGTGGCAGAACTTACATATTGTGCATTTAAATTGATTGTTGACTTCATAAGAGTGAATGGTAAAAAAACAAAACAAAACAGTGGTCTCTTCTATATTAAAGTCCACCTCACTTTTAGTGTTGCCAGGTTAAAGATTTCTTACTAAAGTCTCTCTGAACAGTGTCTCTTACTGTCCTGCCAGTATTTTCCAGATCAGTAAAACTCAGGGTTGATAAAAAATGTTGATATTCAGTCGCCTTGAGTTATTACCGCATGCCCTAATCAATGAGTAGCTGTGAGAGCTTTGCGGTTTTACCCCTGAATGTCGCCCTGAAGGCAACATATGGCTGCCCTACCTGGTTGCTAAAGGTTGTTGTGGTTGTATGAGGCCTGAAAGGAAAATCTGCACATACTACAAAGTGCCAACACAGTCTCCCCATAGTTCGCAAAATAGTCACGAAATTTAATCTATTAGATTTGTGTACTCTGACACCAATTTCCCCCCCTTTTTTTTGGAGACACAAAGCATGACTTTGAAACTAATGCACTATCCAGCGTCATTCTCTTTCCACGGTTGTGTTAGCAATACATAAGAGATCATACAGTGAGCAGGTCATTATTGTGAAATAAACCCTGACAGGATGATGCAGGACCCCGACACAAAGTGAAGGGGTCTTGAATCACCCTGAAGGGGTTTATTTCACCATAATGACCTGCTCACTGTACCTTTTAAGGCTTATCACACAGTAACTTACCAAAAAATCAATACTTTGACACAAAATATTCATTTAAAAATGATTTTATTGCTCCTCCAGAGTCTATGATTAATGTAACGTCTGGTTATACTTTCATAATATAGATACTTGGTAGGCTGGGTAGGAAAGTACTGTGGTTGGGGTTAAAGTAACTAACAATCAACATTAACGCAGGAACCAAACACCACTTTCTTGTGTGAAAGTCCTGTGCTTGCAGCAACCATTTACCCTGACCTCATCCATATGCAGACTTTCTCGCCCTTCATACTACATTTGTTTTGCTGACTGTCACAAAAAATATCGACAACTCATGTCTATGTACAGAAATCTATAGATTACATTAACAAACTGCCGTGATATTGGGCTGTAAGTGCTGAATAAGGTATTGCTTTGTTAATGTTCATCTACAGTTAATATTCTCCTAAAAACACTAGAAATTAACGTCAAAGACAAGGCACCTCTGTGGACCAGTACCTGTGTTTGAAGAAGTACACAGACCACAAACAAATCAGTTTCTCGCACTTTGGTTCCCTGACTTAGCTCATTATCCGACCACTTCAAGTTCCTCGCTCCAGTCCTATTAAAGACATATTTCATTGCTTCCTCTTCACAATTCTCAACAACTGATTTGAGAAGTGTTCTGTTGTGGTGTTTTTTTTTGGGAAGCTCAGGCATTGAGAGTTGAGAGCAAGCTGTGATCCTTCAACATCTGTTGGAAGTATGAAGGACTTTTAAGAACAAGATTGACACTATTCTTTTCATGATCAGCATGTTACCCTTGCACTTTAATGTGTCAAGCTCAAAGCATTTATCTAATCATAACAGGCCCAGTTGTTCCTCTCTAACTGCCACGGCTGCTCCCTGAAGAAATGACAGTAGACGTAAAACTTGCCCTGGTTTCAGCTACTGTACACTGAACCAGTGTTTACCTTTGTTATATAATTGCTTGTGGCGTAGTTCTTGTTTTTACCCTTTTTTCAGGGCTGTTATAAGTTATACCTTATGAATATTCAGTGTTGAAACTTCTACATAAAGGCCTGGTAGAGATACAATATATGTTTGAGTGACAGCCACTAAACATCCCCCCTCCTCCCAAACCTTGTCTTTTCAAATCCCTTCTGGACACCGCCTGGCTGCCTCTAGCATAACAATTTAAATCCCACCTGGTAATACCTCTTGTCACACTGACAGCTGTCATCAAGTCAGCCGTGTTCACTGTTTAGTTTGCTTTTCAAATTAGCAAGTGGATATTCTCACAATGGTCTTTGTTTTTCCTCGTCTGAAAAAGGAGAACTACACCCTCAGGGAATGCAACCAGGCATACAGCGAGTTTTGTTCATGTTGCCGAGAATTGACAGGCAGTTTGATTTGTCATTTGCTGCAGTTTGCTGCCGAAACTACTGAAGTTCAGTGTGTTTCAGTTTGGATTTGTCTGGTAGATGTACCCATGTATTTGTTGTACACTGCAAACTGGCTGCTGCCATTTATCAATTTAAAGCTTTCAGGCTGGGTTGCAACAACGATTTATTTTTAAACGCGATGAAATCATGGTTTAACTTTAAATTATGTTGCTCCAAACTTTTAAACTAGCTTAAAATTAAGAAAGTTTTTTACTCTGAACTAAATCTTACTTCTACTTCTACTTACTCTACTTACTCTTTACTCTAAATATAGATTAAAATTTAATCCTGTTGCACCAAAACGTTTCACTCTTGAGGAGGTTTAACTTATAAAAAAAATTGCTGCCTTTTTGAGATGGATAGATCAAAACAATCAAGTTGCTCCATTAATTCAGCCAACAACATTTTCTCAAAGGAAAAGTAATTCCTGGCTTCTCTGCCGAGCCTCCATATGTAGGCTAATAAGGCTAAGTAACTTTTAGCTAGCTTGAAAATAATGTAATAACTTTTTAGTTAACATTAACCAGCAAACAACAATTTTTAGCTAATGTTAGCTATCAAACAATCAAATGTTTTGTTAGTTTCTAAGCTAATGTTATTTAACAAACAATCTCATGTTTTGTTCATATAGGAAACAATGTAACATTTAGTTAGAAAACAGGGCAGCTAAAAGTTAATGGTTTCCAGTGTTTTTTTAAAAACTTGCCAGCACTCAAATTCTTCTTTTTTTTCTACTGATTTTGGTGAGCAAGAATTTCCACTTTGATTAAACTCTACTTCATTTCTGTTTAAATCAATAAACTAGGATTTACCAAACTGAGATGAGTTTGTAATTGAGCAGCAGAGCTTTGCTTGATTTTAATCTGGATCTCCCATTTTAAACCTAGTTTTGCTCAACATTAGATTAAACTAATTTTGTTTGTGCAACCCAGTCTCCAAGTCATTCTAAATCACAAGCCAGTGAGCTGTTGGTGAGAAGATGCTGGGATAGTCCAAACAGCACTAAAGTTCTCAGATTAAGTTTTCTGGATTGCTTTGGACACACAGACACAAGACAGGCAGGCAGGAGGACAGAAATCCTCCCACGAATAATCTCACAGGACGAATCTTTTTAACCAGTCTGTAGCAGAGGAATTGACGGCCTTTATCCAGGAACACATAAAGAGCTTTGTGTTATAAATCCATGAGGTTATCAGCTCTGTGCGTGATTAGAAATGAGCAGAATCACCTGGTGCCCGGCGCTGTTGTGTTGTGTTGTGTCACAACTCTTTTTATTCCGCAATGCAGGCTCGATGTGTAAAAGGACACATTGTACGACATACGATAGTTGGTGATTTTTTTTTATTTATTATTTTTAATGTCGTTTGTTTTATTTGTTTATATATTTTTCACTAGTTTTCATTTATTTCTTGTTCTTCAGTTCAATATTATTGACAGTTCATGTTAAAAAAATTAAATAAATCATAAAATGTTCTCATATCAATGAATAATCATGTTTAATTATCATGATTTCAATACCAATCAGAATAAACATGATTATAATTTTTGCCTTCATCGAGCTGCCCTAAAGACAGATGTAGGGTTGTATTCCCCAGCTTAAAAAAAAACAAAATCATCAAGTATGTGAAACCAAGTTGAATTGTCAACCTAAGCACAGGGTGTCAGATCAGCGTCTGTTCAGCATCAAAATACTCACAGGCAAGTATCATACCTCAGCTGCATGTAAAATTGCAAAACAATCATTACATTGAATTACACCAGCATTATGGCAATGATTTAGGCTTATTGTCAGCCATAAAACACAGCATAAGTGGAGCCTGTGGAGTAATCAGCTAATGTTCTGAAAGCAACAAACAATAATATTTAACCGGCTGTCAGAGCTGGAGGGCTGAGACGCGCCAACTCGTAATCACTCTCCTCTCCGATTACCCCCAACCAGGCCTGCCAGTATTTGAGTTGTAACAGCAGCCGTGACCTGGGACTTTGGTCACTCATGTGCACAGATGTGCGAGTGGAGGCTAACTTGATGTACAGTATTTCACCTTGTCTGGTGATGGTACGGTCCACAAGCCAAAGCTGAGTGTTTGGAAGTGAGCTGGCTTGTGTGAGGCAAGCCGAGGTGGGGAGCAGACCAGCCTGAATTATTGAGTTCCGGCCTGGCTGATCACACCCTTCCTCCTCCCCTGGTAGAGAGATCCTGCTGTGAGGAGATTCTGGTTGAGGCAAACACACCATGATTTCTCAGTAGCGCTCATGTTCATCTCTCTAATTCTCTGCCTCTCTTCTTTTGTTCTTTTTCAGCTTCCATCAAAAGCTATTAAACTTTTAATCAAATATAGGCCTTAACGCATTGGTGTTGAGTTCTATTTTAAAAGAAATTCAGCCATGTAAAAGTGCTTCGACCCCACTTTCACACATGTATTTCTAAATAAAAGATGCCATATACTCATCCACAGCGCACACCTACAGAAACAGTATGCAGAGAATCACACAACTGCGAAGTTCCCCTCTCAGTCTCTTCCTTGCTCTTTCCCACCTTTTATCTGCCTTTTTCTTTCACATCTGAATTCCTCCTGAGCACAAACTCACAACCTTTTGTTACCTAGCTGAACAAGAGACCACCTCTCGCTGGAGAGCTAAGCCTTCAGAATCCAATTGGGTTGTCTCTTCGACCCGTTTCAGCGCTACAAGCCAAATTGAAAGAGAAAAGTGATAAAGTGCTTAAGAATGCACTAATTATCTTTTGTAATTTGGAAGAAATTCTACAAAAGTATACATTTGTGAAGGTGTGTTTAAATGCTGTAGAGGCTAGTCTGACGTACAGGAAGTACATGTTGGAATAAGCCTGCCACTGACCGACTATTTCAGTCTACATTCTCCCCTCCTCTCCACTGGTAGATTGATTTTTATTTATTTATTTATTTATTTTTGTAGTTATAATGACGGGTGGGTAAGTGGGTAAAGACAAATAACAAAAAAAGCCAGAACAGTGTGGTAAGTTCAGAAAATTACATCACTTTACTGTAATGTAGCCAAAGACAACACTTATGCCACATCACGATATAATAATACCCAAAATCTAAGACAGTATCTCATCTCTTATCACAATATTGATATCATATCAATATATTGCCCAGCTTTATCTGTCACGGTGTGCAAAAACAACAACGTTTGAGTTGGCAACCTACATGCTGAAAATGGAAAGTTACCTCAATGGTAATATAAAAGTAACTGCTAACGGTACAAATGTAAACAAGCTAGCAGCTGTTGCCTTTTCTTTTTGTGGGGATTTAGCCATTTTAACGCCAGGCCTTGCCTCCCCAGTGCAAATATTCCACCAAAACATGTTCCACCTGACACTGTTTTGCAGCGGCACTGTCATTACATCCTGGGCTTAGTGCAGCCCAGAACAACTGTGATTGCTTTAAACAAATACAAATAAGCAAGAGCATTTTTCCTCTATTCCAGAATGATAATGGATTCAGGCAGCCCTTTTTCCAGCGCTCGCGCAGTGCTGGAAATGTAGCGCTAAAATGTAGAACCGTACATATTAAACACACAGTAGGCTGTATATGTACTATTTTGGACATACTAAGGCTACACAACACTTTCTGCTTTCTCACAATTCCCTCTGTAGGTGTGCTGATGGCATTTGTTCCAGTGCAGCTACATTGGTGTATAAAGTTATAGCTGATGATATAACACTCTTGAGGTGGCTCCCCTTTTGTGTTTGTAATCGTCTGTCACATACAAAGTGCAGAACATAGCTGTGTACTATGGACTTCGAGGCCTTGACACTAAATTGAGGTCGTAGTATCCACCACCTGTACACAGTAGCATTTATTCCACCCACTTTAAAGAAGACTTTGTTACATGGCTGCGTTTGGAGCTCACACTCAAGGCCGGTGCACAACATACAACAACTCCAAGATTCTCATCTGCTATTCAAGAAATCTTGAGCAGAAATTTTATCAAACACCTTCTGGAACTCGGCTCAGTAATTGTGTAGCTTGCAAACCTTCGGCCTTCATAATGTTTTGTTTGTTTATTGTTTGTTTACTCCTGCCTTCAAGGTTTCATGGTCAGAGAAAATAGTGGATAAATGAAATGCTATTATCCATTTTTCCCGCGCTTGGAATGCAATAAAATGATTACACACTAAAACAGGGAGTATTTGAAGACAATGTTGTTAACATTAACAACATTAGAACTGTAGCACTTACAAGTATTGCAGTAGAACTGACTGTTTACAAGTTAAACTGACACTTACAATTTCCAATTTTGTTAAATTTCCACACAGCACCACAGCTTGTTTTCAGGGGTTTATTGATATTTAGGAGGTTTATTAATTCAGGTGGGTTGGCTGTCATATTCCCATTAAGAAGTTAAAACTGGGAGGAGGTTTGGCAGGGCTGTTTTGTATCGCTGCCAACAGACTCTCTCCAAGGGTTTCAGTCTGGAACTGCAGGCAGACACACACACACACACACATTCACAGTGTGGAGCCAGTGAAACGAGACTGCTTACACTGTGTGTGGTGTGTGTGTGTGTGTGTTCAAGTAGCCTAATGTGCTCAGGCATCATTTTGTGGATTAGAATAATATTACATCCCAACATTTTTAGCGAAATTGTCAATGAATGTCCGTTTAGGTATTTTGTATCAGTAATTGCCAAGAGACAGGAATGACTCAGTAATCCATGTTTGCTCATCTGCACTACCTGGGAACCTGGGAAACGTTTGTTGATGTACAAGAAGTGAGAAAAAATGTTGCCAAATCAAATGTTATGTTGAAATACCAACGAGGTCAGAATGTCTTGGTTGGCTCTCTCATTGTTGAAAACTATTCCCAAAATGCCACGCTACATCACACGGAGTATGTGGACAATGCAAACAGCCATATTTGTTCGTTGAGTATCTTTTCCTAAAAGTATGGGCATTCATGTGCTATAAAGGCTTTCCACCAGCTCTTGAGACCTGGCTGTAGGGGTTTGTTCCCACTTGTTCGGACAACGATGCTGGATGGTCACATTACACGTTCGTCCTGCAAACATTCGCCCTGTCTCACATTTACTTCTACTGAAGACTGCGCAACAGATGAATTCAAGCATGTGTTTCTTGTTTTGGTGCGATCTTTAAATGGCTCCGGCAGATTTGTATGTCAGGGTTCATCTTTGTTCATCACTGACTGAGCAGATGTGCTCTGTCAGCCAAAGGAAACACTGATGCGCTGCTGAGCAAGTTCTTATGACAGTAATTATGATTGTAGCAAAGGAGGAAATCAGGTGACGTTATAGAGTGACAAACTCTGCGTTGATTAATTGCATTATGCTTAAGTTTGTGCCAAAACTTTTGTCGTCCAGTGATGCCAGAAATAAACTGCCTACCCCAGCTTTTTTAAAATCCAAACCATTTTCTAAATCTACCTAAAAAGTCCTTTTTTTGCTTAAAGCTAACCAAGCCATAACTTTTTTTTTACTGTGTCAGTTTTGGAAGCCACAAAGAAATCCCATCTTTCTGTCAACACACGCGTCAGATCAGAAAGCGCTACGTGTTGTTCTTGAAGGAATGGACAAATGTTTTGCTGCTTAATTTGGAGGACTATTCTTCACCATAATAATGTTTGGTACAGTGACCTTTTACTCTGAAGAAAGAACAGCCTAATTTTCGGCTAGATTTGCATTATATTTCTAATTTTCCCCAGCATCACATGCACATGAGGTGTGTATAGCTCTACACCATGTGTTTAAACTGATGCAGTATTTGGTAATTATGGTATCTAAAGTATCGTAGCTATAAAATGACCTAAGTGCTCATTCGAGACCTCAGTTCAGTTCAGTCTTTATTGTCCTACCTGAAACTTATCTTGTAGCAAAACCAGACAATGTTAAGTGGCTTTTTTTCTGTAGCAGCTCTGTGCAGGTTCCTAACTTAAGAAAAAACTAAATCTGGTATCATAACAACTCTAGCTCATACACAAGATCAACTTTCTTTATCTGTTCATCGGTGCATCATTTAATCCTGCAAATTAAAATATTATCCCAACAGTGATAAGTGATTTGCATGCACAAACACTCGAGAAAATTTACACCCGCTCCCTCCACACAGATATTTTTCAAAAGCAGGCAGTGGTCTGATAATACCACAGCGATTAGATCTATAAGGAGGACTGAATTACAGCCAGCCCTCATCTCTTCCGATACTGTTGAGTCAGAGGAAAGGTGGAACTTTGATACTCGGCAGTGATATGCTTTAACTTTATTTTTTCCACCACCGCTTCAGTGACACCTTATTTATGTTGGAATGAAACGGCAGTTTGAGTGCTATTGACATTGTCGATCCCCGTTGCATCATAAAACGCTGCTGTTATTTGCTCTCTGTTGCGATAATGTGTCTTGTTTGTAGATGCTGTTTTAGTGTTTTACTGCAAACAAACAAAAGGCCTGTTTAACCAAACAGTGAACTGTGCTTACTTTTTGTATGCATCATTTGAACCAAGAATTTTTCCCTTCGGCATCCAGCGCTCGCCTTTCCTCCTCCCCTCTCCTTGCCACAGCTTCCCCGCCAGCGCATTCTCCCCCGCCAGTATGAAAACTAGGCCAGCTGAACAGGGTAGGCGCAGAGCAGTTTGCCGGTGTAGTTGAAATGAGAGATAAAGGCTGAAGTCAAACAGGCGGTGGCGAGGCAGAGCATCGTCGCCGATTTCCCAGGCTGCATCCGGGAGCTGTCGAGGCGTTCGTTTCCTTGCCATGTTTAGCGTGGTGACAGAGCATTTGTAACACCTCCGCCCATGGCTTCCACAACTCACGTCACGTCAGATGAAATCAACTTTCAGAGAGGAGAAGTAAAGGAAGAGGTGGTAGAGGGGAGACAGAGAGAGGCACGTAGAGCAGTAAGAGAGAGATCTTTTTCTGCTTAGCGAGTCGGAGTTTGAGATATTGTTGGGGCTGGAAACACAGGCGCTGCACCCTGGTTTCACTATGTATTGTTTTTGTTGTCAGTCACAGGCAAAAGAAAAAGTCTGGGGTGGAACAGAATAGCTGAACAGGAAGTCAAGGGTGAGAATGAACAGAAAAAGCACCTGAGTGGTGACACTGTGATCCTGGATGAGAGCCTGGGAATGAAACAACCTTGGTGTTTGTATATACTGTCCTGAATGAAAACCTGCAAACCAGTATCCTTTAACGATACATGGTGTAAAACAATGGGGAAAAAGTAGAGCCTGATCAATATATCAGTCTGCTGATAGCCTGCCTATCACAGCGATATATGTATATGTTATTTGTATATTTGATCCTTATTCTTAATTCAAGTTTGATATATACATACATTTTGCATTATAATGATCAAAAGTACCACTGAAAGTTTACAGTTTCAGTGTTATGATGTCACTTTGGACAAAAATGTTTATTGTTAAATTGTAAAATATCCTGCGTCCGTTCGATATCTTTGTCGCAAGCGTTTGATTGGCACTTTTTGGGATTATGTGCTGATAGCGTTGTTACGAAACTGGAATTTCAAATTTCGATGTAATACCTTCAAAAATATTAATATTCTGTACCATTTTTGATACCGCAGGAAAACTTGACTCAACACTAAGGGCAATAATTTTGGATTTTTATTAAAAGATAAATTCTAACAAGGCTGTAACTTGACAATGGATATAGCGAAAGAGACAAGTGACGAGAAGAAGGCAGCACTGTGAGAGGAAGCGGGACTATTTGAGCACTGCAGCAGCATGTCAACTCGCTGTTGAAGAGAAGAAAGAGCAAGAAAGTACAGCTGGTACCACAGTATCAATCCTGCAAAAAATCAGTACTGAAAGCATTTAAAAACATATCAGTATTTTTGACACTATTTTTGACTCCCTAATATAGTTGTATCAGCCCCAAAAGCCAATATCAGCCAGGCCCTAATAAAAAGTACTGTTATAATAAATAGTTGTATAATAAATGACAAATTTGCTTTTTAATTGCTGCACTTTTTAAACAGTTTCAACAAAAGATGCATGTCTTAGTTAGGGGTACAAACTAAGACACTATCTGTCTCCTGAACTGCTTACTGCACCTTTATAACAATAAAAAGAAATGATGCTACCAATACCTAACATAAGCGCTCCATGCTCAAAGCAACGCTGCAAAAGTATCCTCTCGGATGGCCCGATGGTAGATTAAACATGATAATGTGCACTCCAAGTGGCCTCTATGGAGCCCGTCCAGTGGTTAAGATATTAAAGGAAAGGGACACATTTTTCTAAGAGCAGTTTAACTAACACACCCCTCTGAGAAACATTTGTATGATATTAATTTTCTTTGGTATTGCGATCAAATTTGAAATGTGACAAGGGAAGGCTGAATGCTGTGGTTCCAAAATGATCTCCAGGTAATAATTGCTAGTTATGGGTCATCTGCAGGCACATGTTTACAAAACAGTTGTACTTCTTTTTTATTTTTTTCAGTCTTTAAAAATCACCAGAATGCAGGAAAAAAAAACTCTATGAAGCTCCAGATTTTCCTGGGGAGGACCCCCGCCCACACACTTGGTTAGCAAACATGGCCCCACCACATGCAGCTGGTGTCCTTTTTATGTTTTTTTCGCCCCTGCCCCTCAGACAGCCTGAGTCAGCCACTGGTTCTAGATCAGATTGATTACAATGAAATGCCACAAGAAGATCCTGTGAATCTTTTATACGGAGCCACAGCTGCTCAGTGATGCATTTCTAGGGAATCAGTAGACAAAAGAAACAGAGGCATTAACGGCTGAAATTCCCTTGGTTTCAAAATAAAAATGGAAATACACATGTTTGTCTCTGAGAATTTACTTTTTCATGCTTACATGGTTGATGGTAGCTTTGGGAGTGGTGTGTTAATAATTTAGGAGTTGTTGTACCTGCGATTATACCTGCATCACCGGGGGTTTGTTGTGGTTCTACATGGATGCGCATTCTCAAACACAGTCAGATTATATGTGTAGAAATAATTGCTCTCCTGATTGATAAATGAGGCCACAGTTGCCTCTGCGTAAGATGCTGTAGTCTGGCTTTCATTCGGTCGCATTTAATTACACTAATCTTTACATGGCTGAACGTATTGTTCCATGGCTGAAATGCCAATGTGTGCAGTGCATGGCTCTTGAACATGTAGGAATCTCCCGTTTAAAGGCCGACAAATGCAGCAAACTCATAGAAAAGGCTCCTCTTTACAGTATTTATTAGTACAGTATTTAAGTCTTTGTGCCAACTTTTGGATTTAATGAGCAAACCCACCTTAGAAACCCACCTTTTGAAATGTAAGGTGAAATCTCACTGTGGTTGCACAAATATAGTTCTGATTGCACACCCCTCTGTAGGAGTTCATAAATAGTCAAGCACCAAAATAGGACATGGGAACCTGCAGTCAGCACTGTTCTCTTTCATTTTACAAACCCAGTCTACAAAAACCTACTTCTAACACCCCTACAACCAAGGAACAGTAGATTCAGGGGATATTACTTTATTCTTTGTCCCACATCATACTGTACACCATTAGAAGATAGTTTTGCAGTTACTATAACCACATTAAAAGCTGGAAAAAACCAGCCTAAGTGCTGGTGATGATAGCACATTCCCAGGACATCTTTAAAAGGAGAAGATCCTTGAATGTGACAATTCTTAATGTTTCTGTTGGTGTGACTTCTTTTAGCTGTGAAACAGTAAAGAACTAAATGATGTTCGTCACACCTTTTCCCCAGAGTCACCAACTACAAAAAACACAACTGAAGAAGCCATTCTGATTTTATTGTAGTGTCTGTCAAGACATTAGACAAACTCCTAGTAGTCAAAGAAGCACGACTGTTCAGGATGCAGGTTTGCCCAAATTTAAACAAGTAGGCTTTGAGCTATAAAACACACACAGGTGTAGACTGTTTTAACAAGGTTCATCCTTTGTAACCACTCACCAGGTTTCACCAGATCTTTTGTGCAGTGCAGGATAAAGTTGATTGATGTTGCACACGTAACTTTGCAGTCATCTGGGCCTCGTCCTCCTTATAAACACAGCCTCCTTAAAAAAAAAGAAAAAAAGAAATGCACACAAATGCATACACTTGCTTTTTCCCCACTGTTAAACTCTCCTGTTCTATTTCCATTAGTCATTTCCACCTGGACCATTAAAGGGAAAGTTCACAGAAAAATGAAAATTCAGTCATTATCTGCTCACCCTCATGTGGATTGAAGGTCAGGTTTAGTTTTTTAGTCCACAAAACACTGCTGGACTTTCACAGGAAAACAGTGTTGTAGAATCTCCCAAACAGTTTAAGTGAATGGTGACCACTTTTCAAATGTTAAAAAAAACAACAAAAAAACAAAAACAAAAAAAAAACATAAATTACCTCCAAACTGCTCGTCTGGTGTAATCCAAGTATCCTAAAGCCCTCAAAGATTCCATTTTTACAGTTCTATATTACTTGATTAATGAAGTAACATAGTTTAATATTGTGTTATTGTGTACATTTTTGTCAGCTCAACCTAAACATTAATAATATAAATGGCAGTAAAACAATAATTTAACACAGAGAAAAGTGGTCAAGATGGTTTCTGAGAACTTGTGGTTTATGCTTCGCCCTCTTCTGACATGGATTTTTCCCCAGAACTACATTTTTACATCTATTTCTGCCAATCTGATTAAAAAAAAAAAAAAAAAAGATTCTGTAAGTCATCATAAAGTGACATAATGACTTAGTGTTGCAAAATCATTTTTATTGCAATAATAGTTAATTAATAATTTCATTATTATTTCAAGAAAGTTTCTCATTATTATGTGATATCTTAAAAAAATGACTCAAAATAATGACTTAACATGGCAAAAGGTTTCTCATTATTTTGTGATACTACATTAACATTCTCAAAATAATGACTAAGTATCTCAAAATAATAACTTAGTCATTATTTTGATAGTTCCCATTACTTTGCAAATATAGGTATCTCAAAATAATGACTTAGTATCATAAAATAGTGGATAGTATCGTAACATAATGAGAAACCTTCTGATGTATTGACTTAATATCTCAGAAAAGTCATTATTTTGAGAGTAGTTTCTCATTATAAAGGATCTTTTTTATTTTTTTCCCATCGCATTGGTGGAAATGGACTTCTCGGATACAGATGGTAGAATAAAAAAACTACCACATGAAAGTTCATAATACAGTCATCTTCCTTATTTTTCTTCTTCTGCTCTTTCACCTCATCTTCTTCCTCCTCCCCAGCAGCAGACAGCATGACCACCAAACCCCTTAAATCACAAAAACAGCCGACACATGAACGCTGCTAACTTCACGAGTAACTTCCTGAGTGAGCCCTGTGCTCCCATTTTGTATGGGCAAAACATCAACATTTATGTGAAATGTGGTTTTACAGTTTCATTGTCCTCTGATTGTAAACAAAGAGGTTCTCTTCCCTAAAGTTTAAGACCAGATATCCCTTTATTTCAGCTATTTTAGGCCTGTGTGTTGACTCCCTAATGAGCAGAGCCTGTGTGCAGCGATCACAAAATCAACCACTGCATCTAATCCCTCTTTAAAGTGGATGCAGCCTGAAACCGGTGTGCTTCTGCTTGTGTTTGGTGCCAGAAATGTACACAAGAAATTTTACAGGCCAGGCCACCAACACACACACACACACACACGCACACACGCACACACACTGCTCTGTGAGGTCTCATTAGTTTGAATCTCTTGGTTTAATTAATCACTAACAGAGTGCTTAATTCATCTATAATTTCAGCAGAGTGGAGTTGATTAGTGTAGTATTTCCCTCTGGCCCTGTTAAAGTTTTTGATTTCCTTTTCTGTATTTTTTTTTTCCCATACCCCTCGCAGCCCCACCCCTCGCTCTTCTCTCATCTTTTATAATGGCGGCTCATCAAGAGCTCAGAGACAATCAGCTGGCGGAGCACCCTTGACTCCCTTTTGAGGATTGTGATTACGATGGCGGTGCATGCTTGAAGTTATTGTCGCAGGAATCAAGTGGATCCACTTGTGTTTCATTGTTGCTGGCTGTGCGCTATTAGAGTCTTCCTTCAGTTTTTATTTTCTGGACCGCTGCCTTCTTTTTTTAGCTTGATGTGATAAAGGGGAAAGGAGGACGTGTTTTTTAAAGAATCTATGTATCAAGTGTATCCTCTTGCTTTGGTGCATTGTTGCTGGTGGTGTTAAAGAGTTCCTTTAAATCAGTTTTAATGATGTATGATGAGGGAGAATTGCACATTTCAGAGTTTGATTTGTTATTCACAGGATTTTTGATGGCTGCCTTTGTATTGACGGATGTTCATAAGTGTTAAAAAGAAAGAATTTGTCATGTTGTTACACTGATGCCACTTTTCTTAATCCCTCGGAAAAAGTTTGAAGTGGTGACTGCAAAGGGACACGATATTTTCTGTAGTTGCAACTGCTGCTAATATGAAGTTTTTAAAGGGATAGTTCAGATTATTTAATGTTGGACTGAATGAAATAATTACATACTCTATTGTCAGTGTATTAACTCCAGTTTGTTGAGGCAGCAGGAGTACTGGATGGAGGAAGCTAAACAATGTACTGCTGTAAAAATAAACTATTTGTGTTAACATAGAAAAAGTTTGTGTCTGGGATGCCTGAATTTGAAAAGACATGTTGAGGTGATTTTATAATGACTCAAAAGAAATTAACTTTTTTAGTCAAATAAACATGACCATGACTTTTCTTATGAGTCTGCAAGTTTTTACCATATATGTTTTCTTCAGACTGCACAAAAAGGGTTTTAACTCTCGATCACTGCATGCTGGGAAGTCTGCTAGTATGCTGATCATATTTCTTTAGAAGCTTCATTTGAAGAGTTCATTAAACTCTGTACAGTCCATTTATTCAAGTCATCATTTCACGTCAAAAGACTTCAAGTTAGAAGAGCTCATGTTAATTAACTCAGAACATTAATGACGCAACTAAATTTCGGCATGATTTTTTTACAGTGCAGGAAAAAGTATTTTGGCCACTTCTAAAAGGCCACCCAAAAACAATCTATCAGTTAAAGTGTACGCTATATTTAGAATATTTTCACCACTTTACTTTTCCACTAGACAGCATTTTCCGACAGGAAACCTCCATTATACGAGTCAAATATCACTGTCTCAAAACTAGCCAAACTCCATGGGTGAAATTAGTCATTTTACCTCATGGAACAATGGAGTTGCTGGTCTACCGCTGCCTCGATCTTTTAGTTTGTTTGTTATTTTGTGACTTCAACAAATCACCAAAGTCAAACAATAACACAAACTAGCTAACAGATATAGTTAGCAACACCTGTGTTCTGCAAGGTTAAGTTACTGATTTCACTCATGGAGTTTGGTTGGTCTGAAGAGAGCAACATTTGGCTTATATAACTGTGGTTTTCCACCAGAAAAGGTTAGGTAAAGTGAAAATATTGTAAATATAGCGTACCCTTAAACTGATATTGATTGTTTTTAGGTGGACATTTTTTAAGTGGCTAAAATGCCTTTTGTTGCTGACCCTGTCCACAGCAGTTCACTGCTTAGCTTCTGTGCTGGTGCTCCCCTCTGCTTCTCCAAACTAGGGGCATGTCACCCGCCATCTACTGTAGTTAATACTGACTATCATGAGTACAACATACAGCCCCGCATTTAATAATCTGAACTATTTCTTTAAGCTTTTTAAATGTAAGATCAGAGAAAAAAGAAAAGTCAATTCTTGGCCAAGTTTAGGAGTTTCATTCATTTTTATGAATACACTGAGCTGTCAAGGATCATAGGAATAGTGCCAAGTCAATGTGTGTGTGTATGTATTTGTCCTTATTTTTCTTAAGGAATCTGTGTGACTTGGCTTTAAAATGAATTTCTGTGTGTGTGTGTGTGCCCATGTTGGCTGTCAGTGTGTTTGAGTGTCGTGATCCTTAGAGCTCGGAGAGAGGAAAAGGCCCGAGCTCTTTTTCCCAGGAGTCATCTGCCAATCATTTTCTCAGATTCAGCGGTAAGAAAAAATGGAGGGGAGGGAAGGAGACAGAGAAAGAAGAATAAAGAGGGGGAAAAAAAGAAGAAAGTCTCCCTGTAGAATGACTAAATAGACCTTCAGTGATCTGACAGAGAGGCCTGGAGCTGAATCCCAACTACACCCTGCACAGTTAAATATCCACACTGCGAAGGCCAAGCTTTAGCACAATATTGATTTTAATCATCTCTTAAAAGCGCCGACTTTAAAAAATAAATAAAATAAGAGCCCCTGAAGACCAGAGAAAAGAAAATAGAAATCTTGTGAATCCGGAAGATGAGGACTTATTGAATTTTTTTTTTGACATGTCCAACACCCCCAGCCCCCAGACCTCATCCCGCAGACCCCTTTGAGATAATTAGAAGGTGCTAAATTTACCCCCTGCTCCGGCCGCCGCTGACCAAGTCGCAGAAGCGCTCATTAACGGGAATAAATTCCCCATGTATTCACGGTGGTCTGAAGAGCCACTAATGAGGGTTGAAGCTTGATGATGGGGGCCTGATTGAAAAGGCATCGCCAAGAGTGAAATGTGATGGCACTTATATGACCGTGAGAGCTTTAAGAGCGAAAATTGTGCGAATGACACCACGCTGCTCTGCTTATTCTTCACTGGCAGCTGGTCAGATGACAAGTCATTTCTCCTGATAGCATTTATTTTCATTACTATTCATTTTTTTCTGGGGTTCATGAGTAAAAAATATGTTTGTTTCTCAGTGCTGCCAAATCAGAAGATAAAACTGTGGCATCCGTCCAAAAACTGGTACCATATCTGTCTGTTGCCCTGAAGGTCAGAGCAGCCATTTGCAGGGGAATCAAATATCCGTTAAAATAAAACATTCAACAGGCCTGATTTTTATTACAGTCACTAAACCCACCCGTAGAAACTTATATTCTGTTTCTTCTCATCAGGAACCTCTGTGTCTGGCAGACCAAAACTCTATCTAACCTAAAGTTCCAAAGCTGCTCCTACACACCGTGTCTACACAGGAGGTGTAGCGTGAGCAGCACATTAGCAGAGCAGCAGCAGCAGCAGTGTCAGTTCTCCCTCACTGTCTACGCAGGATACCTTCAGGGACAGTGTCGTGTTTTGGCAGCACTCAGAGCCCAACAGACAGTCACTGTAGTTACGTACGTATGTAAAGCAGCAAAACAAAACAGCAAAATAATAAGAAAATAAGCAAAAACAGGCAGAGGGCAGGTTCTCTGCAGATACAGCCACCACCGCACACTTCCTGTGGGTCATAAGTGAAGACCGAAAGGGATTATGTTTACAAAACCTACAAAATTAACACAGAGCGTGAACAGATTAATTGTTAAAGGGGAAATTCAGGCGTTTTCATGGGGACGTACGATCAGCCTTGGTGCTAAATGCAGTAAGTTAGTACATTAAATTCGTCAGTGCGTGCTTTATTGACAGAGAAAGCTGAGTTCTCCTGTTGTATCCCTTGGATGCAGGAAGAACCACAGGCTATTTCAGCTTGGGTGTTTAGTCAGAAGCTTGCAGTGCATCCTGATGTATGTAGGCATTGCCAGCAAAGCTTCACAAGCAGGAGAACTCAGCTTTCTCAGTCTATATTACATGCTCTGAAGAATTTATTGCTCCGTTGACAACATTTACCATCAACACTGACTAGACATCTACATGAAAAGTGCTGAATCTACATGTGGCTGAATGAGATTATCAGATTCTTAACGGATCACATGAGAATGATACGAGAAAATATAACCTTTCACTCCTAGGAGGTGCTGAAAACAAGCCAAACGTGGTGTAATGAGGTGTAATTGCACAAGGGCTGCACGTTAATCAAATCATTATGTGAAATCACAATACGGCTAAGTGCAATATCTAAACTGCAGAGGCCACAATGTTTTGATAAAGGTAAAATGTGTGACAGATAGCATGATAATGAAGTGCTCTCGTGCTACAGAGATTCCCTGCAGCCCTGGCCATCTTCAGAAGTAACAAATCATGTTTTTTTGGTACAAACTCCAGTAAATGTCACATCATCATGTTTTTAAAATGAAAATGAAAACTGAAGTGCAAAAAATGATCGTTCCCACTAATTGATTCATATGACAATCTCAATATCTGTCAAAATAATTGCAATATATGTTTTGCTACAATATTGTGCAGCTGTATTGCTCCCGTTACTTTATTTTCATTGCTTATGACTGTATTTCAGTGAGATATGCACATCAAAAAAGTTCAATTTCAACATTGTAGTGTCGTGTGTTTTATCACACCATGTTGCAATTTCTAAAGTCTAAAAATAAAATCGAAAATTGGACTCAAGCTAAGGTGTGGTTAGTCCCATGCTTTGCAGTGCCATGCAACAATCATTGATGTCAGTGGCCCTTCTTATAGCACAAATATTCCTTTGTGTTTTACTTCTGTCCCCTCTGGCATCAGGACAGAAAATGCTCTCGCACTAATTTGTAAGGTAGCCTTATTGTTGCAGCAGGTCGTGGTTTGTATCCATGGGGAAGAAGCCGGGGCAGCTCCCTGTGCTGGGGTTAGCCTCTTAGCTTGGTCAAGGTGACAGTGATCCATGTCTCTCTGGAGGGCTTCTATACAGGATATGTAGCGTTATTATATCATTAAAAAATACCCGTGGATGGAGAGATGGTGAGAGGGAGAGGAACGGCAGTGGGGGATGGAGCGGTAGTGGAAGTATGAAGCCTCTTCTTCATGATGTCAACTCCTTAGGGGTTTCTCGGCTAAAAGATAAGGGGTGATCATGCCTACAGGCTGGTCTTCTTTTCTGGTTTTAATGTGTAGTGAAAAATTCCAGAGTCTTGGTGTTATCTGACAGGACAGTTTGATTGAGAGATGTAGCACTGCAGCAGCAGCAGATCGATTATGCCCTGGTGTATTGGCTCACTGTAGAAATGTCATCTTAATAAAAGATGAATGACACTTGAAAATAAAAGTGATCCATTCCTGATCCGGTGAGGGCAGCAATATAGTCGTCTAAAATACAAAGAACAAAATATACTGTGTACCTGGAAGCTGAGCAATTAGGTGTTCACTGTATGAGTCACAATTTTACATAACAAGCATAATGCATAAACCAAATGACCAGTTCCAGACAGCACTCAAACAAAACTTTTTACTGTTTAACTTTTCTGTTTAAATTACCCATAAATTAATAATGCTCCATTACTCTTTTGTCGATTTGAATAAAGGATTAGGCTTTGATTTGAAATGGTATATACTTTTTCTCCTTGCATTTTAATACACTTCCACTACAACTGGGTATTCTTTAATTATTCGGCACACATAATTCATTATTGTTAGCTATGGATTTTGCTGTATTAAAGGTCTATTGTCTAAGATTTACAGGGATTTACTGGCAGAATATAGCAGAAATGGAATATAATATTTATAAGTATGATTTCATTAGCGTATAATCAGCCGAAAATAAGTATTGTTGTTTTTCTGTTACCTTAGAATGACTCCTTGATATATACAGAGGGTGCGACCCCTTGTCCATGGACGCCACCATGTTTCAACAGGACAAATCAAACACTGGCTCAAGATATGGTCTTTAATGTTTTGCAGGACTTCCACAGCTGCTGTAGCTTCTCCTACATGCTCGGAAGGGGAGGGTGAGATGAGGTGTTTGCAACCTACAAGCTCACAGATGCCACTAAATGGTCCTTTAAGACACCATTGTCTATGTCCATGGTTGCTAACTAGGGGTACTACCTGACAAGATTCTGGAAAGACCATTGTGTAGTTGTGCCCAACTCCAGATTTTTGGGGCTGATGCTGATACAGATATTAGGGAGTAGAAAAATTCAGACCAGCCAATATTCTTTGTGCAGCATATAAAATATATATATACAAACACACACTTTTTGCAATGATCCCTCAAATGTGGTTATCAAAAACTTGTGACAAAGACTCGTAATGGAGGCAGGATATTTTACAGTTTTCCAATAAAATATATTGTCCAAAATGACATCAGTGAACTGAAACACGGTCAAATATGCATAAAATACTGTCTGTGAAGCTAAAAAAACAAAAACAACCTGCATTATGTGGTGTGAAAAAAAGTTTTCATATTGGCACATATAAAACAACATTGTATACTGATACAGATACAGACAGATACAGATATGATAGGCCAAGATCAGACTGATAATATCGGTTGGCCAGTATATCGGTCTGGTTCTGTTGCGTAGCTTTGCTAGCTTAAAATTTTAAATTATTGTTGTTTCTATTTGTTACAACTTAACACTATATGTTCTGATTAAGAATAAGTAAAAAAATAGTTTGTAGTCTACACAGTTAGCTAATGGATAAAAACTTGAAATAGTTGGCTAATTGTGTTGGATAATGGGTTGAAATATCCAACTTCTGCCATTCCAAGTGGTAATCATATGAATACAAACTTGACCCAATGGACCTAACAGTTGGATAATTCAGCTACTTAAATTTAAACAAATAATTAAGTTATTAACTGTGAGGTACTGTACTGTATGTGGTTCTGACATTTGTTTTTGTGACAGTTATCATTCACCTTTTCACTCCTTTTACATTTAGATCATGAAGTCTTTCCATATTTCAAAACCTCTTTATTGCTCAAGGATGCTGAGAATTGTTCATGTTGTGCTGCATGAATAAGTTTCCTTAACTGAGAGTTAACTGTGGCAATGTTCTGTACTGTACCATTAACCTGTCAGCTTAACTGCCTGTATACTTACAGCCATCAAACAACCCTTGGCTGTAGCTCTTAATGGGTGTACTTGCCTTGCTCTCACAAGTATACCATCTCTTAAGCAGGGGATGTCGTCCTGTCCTCTAGACAGTATAGCAGTGGCACTCAGTGGGGCTTCCACTGCCATATAAAAGATAATGGAATATAAAATTGTTTTTATATCCCCTGAATGTGCAGAGGCTGCGTGCTGAAGGCTTTCCCCACTATTGTTTTAAGGCTCATGAATCTTCTAAATCGCCACCACTGATCGCGATGAACGCAACACGAGGACATTTACACATCGTCTCGCCTCGTAACCTCCGCTCAGTCGACTGGACGGCCTGCACTGTGGTGCTTAAGGTGGCTGAACGGTGCGGCTTGTTGCCTTAGATCACTATTGGATTTTCCCCACTGGTGCCACAAAACAGCATATTTCATTTGTCGGACCATTCGAGCTGTCGGTCTACGTTCCACCTCGAGCTGCTGAGGGTTGGTGGACTGCCAATACTTTTATATTTGTGTGTTTGTGTGGGTTTGCAACAAATGTCATGGTGAGACTAACTTTATTGGCTCAGTTGCAACCTCCTCATTAATTTGCTTTTTTTTTTTTACCTTACTTCATTACAATTCATTTTCTATTGTTTTTTACAATGATATATACATGATATATATGTGACAAAAAGTTGTTTCAAAGATATTCATGGGTATTTTTAATGGTGTTTCAGGGTTTGTTTTTTCCTAGAAAACAATTAAAAACTGGTGATGACTCATCCTGCACTTTGGGCCATTACTAAACTTGTGTCCAATGAAAAGCTGTCTTATGATGCAGTGGAGCATAGAAGGTGAATACATCTGTTCACTGGAGCAGACCGGAGTGTTGCTGGGGAACAATTCTCACCGTACAAAAGCACAACTTTATTACTTTATTCACTGATTTAGGTGGAAATGGATTGTATTCTATGGAAAAAATATTTTCTGGTTTCCCCTTCAACTCTGTTATTTAAGGACAGAGCTTCCCTGATGGACAGATGACAGACTTGTTGCTGAAGTAGCTAACTCAAACTGTTCACTGCCATTAGTGGGGCAACAGAACCAGGCTTAGCAGCCTCACTGTGAAACTGACCGGTCACTGTGACGAACATAGCCTCCAAGGTCCTTTAGCGGGTTTCCTGATGGAGAGATAGCTTTACTTGTTGCCAAAGTAAGTTAGCGAACCGCTAAGTGCTGTTAGCTCGGTTCGCCATGACTCAGCCCTGGGATGCTGGAGATAAAGCAAAGAAAACGACCTTGGTGCTGTTTTCCCGGTCGTCATACTGGCCTCCATTGGTTTCGGAGGTTGTTTTGGTCCTGGTTTAGCCGTGTTCACTGGAGCTCTCAGTCCAGAAGAAACAGCTAATATGGTTGCTCTCATTTCTAAATCCATGGACTGCTTTAGCTGCATTGCAGGGGGCATAAAAACAATCAGTCCCTCCACTCCAGGAGCCTTTTCATGGGAACTTTAGTGATAAAAATTGTTGTAAATTCCCTGTTAATCACCTAGTCAATTAATTCAGAACTGGTATATTAATGTAAAAGATGACCATGGTGAATCAATATTTGACTACTGTAAAGATGATGAGTGTGTGTTTCTTCAGTCCATTCCTTTTGCTTATATGCTCTATAATTATCAATTCATGTTCCTGTGCTGGGACTATTTTGACGTAAATGTTACTGTAAAAATAACTAGCTTCATCAAAAAGCTCTTTTAGGATATACACTAATGCCATGTCTGATCTGGGACACACTTGGCAAAGCAGAACCTAGTGTGTGTTGGGGTGTATGTGTGTGTGTGTGTGTGTGTGATTTCAGGTCCCCTGCTGCCTTGTTGACCATGGTCCAGGCCGGTCGACCTCCGGCCGACCCTGAGCCATTTGAAAATATGATTGTAATCCTTGTGAGGATTTGGCCTGGGTGTCTATTACCGCTGTAATCTGTCACACTGGCATCCAATATTCATTCCACGTCCAGGTTAAGCCCCTCTTTCTGTCTGCATCACCCATCACCATGGGAGAGACGGGGAGAGAGAGGGGGAATCCAGTGAAGGTGTTGGCATTACTGGAGAGAGAGAGAGAGAGAGGGAGGTTTTGAAATTGAGAGAGCACTGCTTCAATCAAGCCCCTGGGTCGGGGATGAAGAAATCTATCGTGGAACACAAGGTCTCATTAATGCAGCAGGGATAGCTTTAACCCCCACCCCTGTCTTACATACACACACACTCTCTCTCTCACACACACACGCACACCTTGCTGAGGAAAAGAGGTAAAAACATGGAAGAGAAATGGATAGATGTAAGAAAAGAGATTATACATTTCTGGGGAGCAGGTAGGGAAAATTCTGTACTGTTGATGCAATGAAACGTTCACCCACACGGTACAAAGTTGTAATAGAAGTATGTGTAACAGAAATATTCGCTTGCCTTGTGAATATCTGCCAACTGACGTTGAACTTTGTAGCACTTTTTTCACCAATAAATTCAAGCTACTATATGAAGCAATTTACATGTATTAATTGTTTTGTATTGTCAACATGTAAAACAACTTTCATGGTTGCCTATAACAGCCTGTGGACATATTTCTATGTAAAGGACTCGGGTCAGTTTTTCAAGGGAACTCTAAACAATGTGATGTTTATAGACGCTCCCAGGACAGTTTTTCAGGGAAAAAAAAAAAAAAAGGTTATGACATTTCTAAATGCTCCCAAGTGCCTTACCGCTCTTCAGCTTCCCTACAGTGCCAACAGTGTGCAACAAAAGTTAATGTTTAATGTTGTGTTAATGCTTAGAAATGGAGTCCGCTAACAAGGGCTGTGACGATATGGATTTTGCCGTGGTGAGAAAGCAACATATTCCTTGGGGATGGTGGAAATAATTAGTTTTCCTTCAACATTTATTACTAATTACTCTATTGGACTTTATTTAGGGATACTGTCTGATACTGTCTTAGTAGTGTAGCTCCTTTAAGCAATAGGGCGGTGTGTAATGTGTGTGCGGCGTACACATGAGGAAGACCAAGCAAGCGTGAGACTGAGAGTGACAGTGGTACTAGTGGAGCAGCGGAAAAGGTTAGCATTAAGTTGCTAGTGTAGCAGTAAATGTACAGCACAGTGCATGTTACAATGTGTCAGCTGATAAATGTTGAAGCTCCTCAAGACCGAGAAATTTCTTGCCTGTCGTTTCCCAACTGTTGGAAAAGTCAAGCCAAAGTGAGCTGAGCAGGTAAGGCTAACTATAGCAGTACCTTTATGTGTACCATGTTCATTCCAGTGTGAACGTCCCCCTTTCAGTAGATGCGTAATCCAGCCTTGGACCGCACTGTCTTTTTCTAGACTTTCTAAAATAAATCGATCACTGAATGTCTGCGATGGTTTATCCATTTTCCCATCTTGTACGCATTTGTTAGCATCTTAGCCATCAACTGCCTTGGGTTGGGTCTGTCAGCCAATCAGAGGCTGTTTTCCTGGCTTGTTGACCAATAGAAGCTGTGATCCTGACTTGTCAGGAGTGACAGTGCTGATCCATAGTTGTATAATTAGATCCATGCGCTGATCACAATAGAATAACATCAGATTGACTCTTCAAAATAAAATTTGCGGTGATGATGGTAATGAGCTCAACCCTGTGATAGGCATCACGGTGTTGTGGTAATGTGCTTATCAACACAACCCTATGCAACACTGGCAAAATGTTAGCTTAGAAATGGAGTCACTAATCTCAACAATTGGCAGCTACCACAGCACAAGCTTAACTTTACTTACTTCATTCATCAGCATGATGCAGGTCAACCACATTCAGTCTTGTTTACTCATGTCAACGTCCTGGTCGATGCCCAGGATGCTCAAACCTACAGAGTGCAAGCGTGTGCACAAGCAACAGGATGCTCACTGCAGTTCCCTTAAACAGCCACTGGTGTCATTAATAACAATGATTCCACTTCCACCTTTAAGCTTATTTTATTTAATATTTATCATCAATTTTATTATGATGATAAATTATGAGTACCTATAGGAGACAGCTGACTTGTGCTGGGTGGAGTGTGCATCTTGTCCAGTGCATGCTGGGATAGGCTTCAGTCTTCCCTGACCTTGGACAGAAGATGGATGGATGGTAGTCTAATTACAGTATACCAACAAAATCTTGAGATGAGATATTTGGGGACAAAATCTTGCCCATTTTTCTCAGGAATAATAAATGAAAATATCCATCTCTAATTGGAAGACTTTGATAGCACTTTCCTTCTATTTTGTGCCATGAAGCATTATCCCTTTTGTGAAAGAGTCTCCTTTAAATTAATGTTGTAATGACTAATGGACATCTAAGTGCAGCATGCGATCTTTAATCTTAATGTCTTTTAAACCTCCGTGGCAGTAAAGATTACTCTGCTAATAGATTGAATCTTTAAAGACAGCCGTTGAAGATGCAAAGAAAGGATAAGAGTGGGAGTGTGACACAGAAATGATTTGGATTTATTTCTTATAAAAATTTCGAGAGCTTTTCTTACCAAACCTGTGAAGGCTGGAGCATGTGGCGAGGAAGCAATTTGTTTCTCTCATTAGGAGTTCCCAGGCTCTGGTATTGATATGTGTTTAGTGATAAACTCCTCCAATCAGTCTCCATCTGTCTTTGTCTCGCTCATGTGCTACGATGACAGCAAAGACAGGGCTGCGTGTGTGTTGGCTGGATCAGTGTTGGTCTGCTGACTGTAGCATTGTGTGGGTCCAAATTGCATCTGAATAAATAAAACATAATATCATCTATTACCACACATTATATAAACAAATTAAATTCATTTGTTGAAATGTTTTTTATATCAGAGGGAACAATATTAGCAGCAGAACAGGAATCCTTTACACCAGCCATTCCTAGTCTTCAGATTGCTAAAGCCTGATTTAAAATCTGAAAATCTTCTAGGGCCCACCCAAACCCCTGATCACAACTCTGATCGACACGAGACTAATCGCACCAATGACGAGATATGAGATACATTCCAGTGTTAATGTGACAGGTCATCAAATATGGTATAACACCTGTTAAACACAAATATTTTATGGTAATAGTGAATCTTTTTGAAATATTTTATTTAATTATTTTTAATGACCTCTCAAGTCATGTGACACAATTCATGTTGTGTAACTTAAAACTTTAGATAACGTTGACTTTTGGTTTCACACTCTGAGTGAAAGTCTTTTGTTTGTTTGACCCATCCCTCCACCCTTCCTCCTCCATACACAGACTATCTCGCTATTTATGCTATGTGACTTGATGCTAATGGGTTTACACTGAAGTTATATGAAAGTGCTGAGATCCTGAGGGGTTGTGACAAATTGTTGGTATTTGATGACCTGGAAATGAGCCAGCGCCAAACTATGCACAATTGCTTGGGCTATCAAGGTTAGCTTCGGCTACAAACACGTGCACAGTACATCTGACACTGCTTATGCGACTGGCAAGGTATTTCCTGCTTGTCTCTTACAAATAGGATTGGGTTTGCATCTATGAGGCAGGAGAGACAGAAAACTTGGTAAAAATCCATATTTTTTAAATTATTGAATCCATTCTGATAATATTGGTCAGCACCAGAGGAACTACTTGTTAGTGCTGTCATAACATTGTACTTTGCATCACGGAAAGTGCCTTTGATGTAGTGTCGTTGAATTGGACTATTAATAATGAAGCAAATTTTTAAGCTTATAATTTAAAGGCTTAATTATTTTTTAAGCTTATAATTTAAAGGTTTAATTAATTCTCACTTTGTCCCTCTTGTTTTACATTTACAGATTCAAAACAGCTAAAAAGTGATCAAACTATAAAATGACCTGGTACTGATTTTAGCTTCTACGACAGTCTGAATCTTGATATCTGTTTTTTTTTTATCCAAACTGCACCACAGATCGTGATGCATTTTTTTTGCTACAAGGTCAGGATGTCTGATGAGTAATAAGACACAGCTGATATATACAGAGGCTAAAAAAGAAATGAAGTGTAAATACTGCCTGCTCTTCACCTGCACCTTTTTTAAATAAAGCCTTTCAAGTAAAAACAACAGATCAATTGGTATTTGTAGATTGATTGATTTCTTTGCCTCAGTTTGATCACATTTATAACTAAATGTTTTAGTCCAAGAAGAAAAAGAGAAGAGGGAAAAGTAGAAAGAGGAAAAAAAAAACATGGAGAATGGATTCAGTCTGGGTTACAAGTGCAAGACGTCTGTCACACAAACGGATTTGTTTGATTGGTAGGAGCCCATCTATCTAGATGGCTTGTCGGCAGTTAGTAAATTTATATTCCCTCAAGTCCCATCCTCCATCAGCAGCTGCACTGTGGCCGGGCCAAGGCTGTCAGCCAGCACGGTCATATCTTATTTTAAGACTAGACACGGTCAAAACCTCTGTAACTTATCTGCTCTACACTTGTATACAGATACCTACATCTACTTTTCACAGAACTTTGACCTCTGTATCTGATATCAGATACATATCAGATGTATCAAATATTCCCTAAGTAATTAAATTTTTAGTAATATTTTTTAAAAAACTCTTCTGGTGAAAGTAGTACCATGAGAATATAGATAAACTGCGGTATAACAATAGAATTTATCACTATCACTATTATTCTTTCAAACAAAGTTAAATGAGCCATCCTTCAAGCTGTTTGTGGCTCCTTGTCAAAGTTTACTTTGTAATATGTTCTATGTTTCTAAGGATATGTACACCTGAAACAACTATTGGACCATCTGATGATTTAATTGGCCAGTTACAGCAGAGCTCAGAATTTTGTGCCCTTCACAGATCCTATTCACAACAATTTATCAGTAATTAAGTGAGGAAGTAGCTGAAAAATTATTTAGGTCTTCAAGTTTCAACATTTTGCTGAATTACAAAATTTACATTGTCCATATACATTGAATTCTTAGATTCTAAATGATTTATTTTCAAGCCTTCAATCTTATTGTCCAGTCTTCTGCTTTGAGCTAAAATTTCTATCATCATAATAAATAGATATGCAGAAAGAGGACAGTTTTTTAACACTTTGGGGTATTATACATTACTTATCTAATTAAAGCTACAACAAGGAGCTTTTAACTGGTAATGAAACAGTTTCAATTTAATTACTGATGCTTCTATATGACTTACATAAGTTAATGAGACCATCTGTGAGAAGAGTGACAACTTCTGTAGTTGTTCAGTGCCTGCCATTACATCCAAGCCAAATTACATCTAAGCCAAAGTTGCAGCGAGTTGTGTGTTGGAGTTTTTTAGAGTTAGATTTTATCTGAATTTTATTTTTGACATTTTATTTTGTTATGGTGGAAACTCTACCACTTTTGTCCAAAGGGACCAAAATCAACAAAATATGTATGTTCCTAGTAGTAGCTTTAAGTAATGAGACTAAACGGTTTTATATAAAATCCAAGTGTAATTTATTGAATGAGAATATGAGCAATATTCCCTCCTCCTTTGTCAGAACAGCTTTTTACATAAATGTTTGTTGTTAGGATTTTTTTTTCTTAGTGTAATTAATGAAACATAAAACATCTGTCATCAAGTCAAGTAATAAATCATAAGTATGTATTTGCAGAATCCCTCATTGGATAAAGTTCATGTGCTAATTGTTAAGATGATTGATCATTGTTTATTAAAGCTACTACAGGAAACTTTCATGTTTTGTTAATTTTTCAGGGCCCTGTGGGCAAAAGTTGAAGTTTTTTTCACCACAAAATATAACATGAAAAAGAACATTATATTGAAAAGTCTCCTCCTTCTTCTTTTCAGCTGGCTATCATACTACTCACTGTAACTTTGGCTGGGCAAAATGTAAACACAGGTTTGTTTAATCTGATTTCACAGAGAATCAGACCCAGTAGCAAGCATGAGGAATAATTAGCTGATCTTCCCGCTGATGGTCACGTTTGCTTATGTAGGTCATAAAGAGGCACTGGTATTAAATTAAAACTGTTTCATTACCAGTTAAAATCCTCTTGTAGTAGCTTTAAAGTGTGGCAGTTGCAGAGGCACAATGAAACACCTCTAAACTGAGATACAGAGCCAAAACTAGTGCCTTGATTTACAAATGTTTGAGAGTTAAATTGCTCCAGACAAGTGATATGAAGTGAAGTGCATCAGGCAAATTGCTCTATCTGTAACATCTCTAAAAGCCATGGTTGGCAAAGCAAGAGGAAACACTTCCCTGTGACCAAAACACTACAAATAAGGCTGGTCTGTGGAGTGCAGCTGAATGGAATTAGTCTAATTCATTATCCTCCACGTAGCTGCTTTGTTGATTTTTATTCCTCTAGTCGGTTGGTAAAATTAGCCTGAACAGTTTGACGATAATGGGGACAACGCCAGATGAATTTAGAGCAGCTTGCTGATGATTTGTGAAATCCACCCACCACCACATACATGTTGCTGCACACACGGACACCCACCTGCATGCACACGCGCCTGCTCTCTCACACTATCTCGCCGCATCACAATGCTAATAATCGGATTAAGCCACTGTGTTTTGGGGTGGGTGGACGGCATCTCTATTAGCGCCAATTTAGCGTGACTTATCCGCTCCAGCGACCTCAGCGCTGGCTTTGTAATCTGCGGTGGCTGTCCCCCATCCTGGCCACTTATCATCACACTGGGATTAATAGAAACATCTTTTGTAATTACAGAAATGCTGCAGTGCGGCCACTGTCAATTATTCTAATGTGTGCCAAACCATTAATCGGCTAACAGAGCCCTCCATGGTGCCCGACAGTAAAATACAAACCTGCCATTGATTTTCATGAGGCCGTATACTCAGCATTTTATCTCCTTTTCTCTTCTCCGGGTTGACCGGTGAGGTTATTGATCTTCATAAAGGCAGTATTTTGTCGTTAGGCGAGAAGCGGAGGAGACAGTAATGAAAGGTTTTTAACCTGTGTGTTCGGGGGAGCGCTGGACGACTGGCCAAGGTTGCCAGGTGCTACACGCAGCAGATTTTCAGCTGCTCGGCCGCAGGGATCGATAGGGATACATCTTTGTCTGATTACAGAAATGTGCTGCTGGTGAGGAGGGCAGTGTGTGCGTTAGTGTGTGTGTGTGTGTCTGTGGGTGTCACAGTAATAGCTGATCACTGCATCTGCCTGATTTAGACGTAAAGGAGCAAAAAGCTTGACCTCAGACATGATACAATAGCTCACATAAAGACACCCTAAGTAGTGTTTGATTACTCTTACGCTTCGAGCCAAAAGGTAGAGGCTGCAGCTGGAGTTTTGGGGGCAAAGGTTTTGGTGTTGGACAGTCTGTATGAAACTGGCATACTATGGTGGTGTAAACGCTTCTCCTATTTATAAGCTGTGATAGAAAGTAACTAGGTGCATTTGCTTACACACTGTACTGAAGTGCTATTTTGTACTTTACTTGAGTATTTATACTTTCTTCATGTTTCAACTCCACTAATTACAGGGTGCGAGTTACTCCACAACATGTATCTGATAACTATAGTTACTAGTTACTTTGCAGAATAAGATTTTATATACAAAACCTGTCGATGAAGATATTATTAAATATAATAAATTGCATATGATCAGCTATCGGCCTGATATTGACCTATCATGTATTGGGCTATATGGCTATATGTTTGATATACAAATATATAAAACTTTTTTTTTTTTTTTTTTTTGTTTAACAGAAAATGATGCAGATTATATTTATTTATTTATTTGTATAGAAAATAATGTAACACTACACATAAGTACTTCTACTGCACTGCCAGGCTGAAGAGCAGTGTTTTGCTACCCTCTCAGGTTGAATGGTTCAAATCTGTTTCATCTCTGACAATGCCCAGCATTACTGATGGGTGTGCTTGGGTGTGGTGAGAGACGTAGACACATATACGTATGTGCTACATTGGCCTTTGGATCGAATGTCAATGTACCAGTCAAGTCAAACACAAATAGGCTAAACAGGGGAGCTGCACTTTTCCTGAAAAAAGCAGAGTAAATTTAACATTTCTCAACCGATTTTAATGAGTAATTTAATGAGTAATGAGTAATTATTATATTTTTATATTCCTTGATTAAAACATGACTCATTGAAATTGGTTGAGAAATGTGAACCTTGTCTGGCTTTTTATCCAGAAAAAACACAGCTCCCCATTTACATGTACTGTGTACCAGCCTTGCCCTGTCAAATGGTGTCAATGCTGAATTATTGCAGCAACGGGCCAAAGTGCTCAGTGCAGCATATATATGGTCAGAAGTGTGCACTGTTGAACCCATATCCACATCCAACAGTGATGTGACAGGATCCTGGAGTCCACCCGTACATCACTGCAACTAGGTGAAGAGTTAAACAAACCCAAGGTTAACAAGGATTTTCAGGGAGTGTTAAGTTTCTCTTTGACTAAGATTTTATTTTATTTTATAATGCAGTCTTTTTCACACTGAGGCATTAATATTTTTAGTAAAGTACTTCATCCACCACTGTTTATTAGAATGAAGCAAAACTCACTGTAGAAAAGTCTTCAGGTGAAGTTAAAAATATAATATTGTGTAACTGATATTTTGATTACAAGGCAGAGATTTAATTAAAATTTAAATTAATAGGATTTCAGGCACATAAAGTTACCATTTGAAAAAGAAGTACGAATCACAAAAATGCGTATTTCTGCTGTTGTTCAGTTAGTCTGATACAGTAGAAATACAGTATAATTAACAATTATTAACAAGGTCATTAAAAGGAACATGTTTGCCTGTCTCCTCCCTAATCTCCACCTGTGCTCCACTGTCACTGAATAACAGTTCTTGGTCTTCCTCAAAGAATACACATTTCCAACCAGCTACAGCAACACAGTTGGCCATCCTGCATGCCAAGTGTGTTTTTCAGAGACTGTCCACACCCCCTATGCAGGCATAACTGTCGCAAATGACTTATTACACATCTGTCTGTGGATACACGGTGCACCAGATGCTGCAGTTAATGGCACACCTAACCTCCCACCATGAAATGGTACACTAAAACCCAAGTGGAATTTTCCACTGCCAGTCCGCCTTCTTCCCTCGTCCGTCTCCTCTCAGCCACCGCCGTCCAGTGCTGAGAGAAGCCTGTAGGGGATGGTCCAGACAGGATATTAATGGGACCCTCCAACAGTCAGAAGGCCTGACGGAGCCCTGTTTCATTGTCACCTTGCCTTGGAGGACGGGGAAAAACTTGCAAAGCTTATTAGCCGAATGGAGCTGTTTCTCCCTCTAACTTACTCAATCTCTGCCTCTCTGCTTCATTAGACTGTCTTACATCAGAGGCCTGCTCCTCTCCCTGTTTCCTCACCACATCCTCACACTCGCTTCCACACACACACACACACAGGCACGCGCACAGGGTGACATCTCCCACCTAATCAAGTAGTGGATTATCTTGTCCTGATAAATTGGAGCTTGTAGCACTTGAAAGGTCCTCTTGGAGGAGTGCCTCCTCCCCCTGACAGCTAGATGGAGCCCCCAGGGAGCAAGGAGAGAACATCGCCTGGTAATGATTTGCGGTAAATCGGACAAATGTTTTTGGAAAGACCTCTTTTCAAGCAAGGGGCGTGATGAATTTAAAGCTCGTGAAGAAACTCCGAAAACAACAAGTCAAATTTAGATATGAGGGATGAAACATAGACTTCTATCAGCCCTTTATGAACAAAGTCATGATGGAAATTATCCAAAACATTTAGGTAAAGTCAGTCCTGTTTTAAAGAATGAATGTGTTAATAAAACAAGGTGGAAAAAATAAGGTACACAAGCAACCCAAGATACTTACAGCTACTTGAAGACCACTGGTGGACTCAAGTGGGGACCCCACTTGAGAATAAAATGTGATAAAGTGATAAAGTGTCATCTAGGGTGTCCGTCCAGTGGACAAAACATGATAAGGTCACTGTTGGGTGCCCATTCAGCAGACAAAATATTAAAGTGTCCTCTAGGGTGCCCTTCCAGTGGACAAAATGTGATAAAATGCCATCTTGGGTGCCTTCTAATGCAGAAAATCATGGTGAAGTGCCCTTTAAGGGTGCCCTTCCACTGGAGAAAACAATGCATGCTCAAAATTTTTTTATCCTCTCTATGCCTTTAAAGGGTTCAATAATTCCCTGTGTGTTTTATTACAGAAGTGTAGTAGTTGTTGTTCTTTAAGTGCCATAATAAAATAATTTCAATCTAAGCCAGGAATTGAATTAACTGTTTGCTGGTCTGGTGCCTCCCCACATACAGCTGGTGCCCTTTTTATGTTTTTTGCCCCTGCCCCTCAGACAGCCTGAGTCTGCCACTGTTCTAGACCCAATGAGCTTGCTCAAAAATATGACTTAAATGAGACTTCTCAGACTCGAAAAGAGATTCTATTCAGAGCTGTTCATTTTATCTAATCATTTTACAATGACTTGGTGTCCCTCTGGCCTGTTTGACACATAGAGCACACTACTCTTTTGATTCTAACATTGTAGAGCAGGAAACAGACATCTTAAATTCAGGACCTTGAAGGATATGACATGATATATGCAGTGACTTGGTGTTCTGACACCAGAGAGTGCTGTAATGACAAGAGTAAACAGAGGTGATGGCAGCCTCTTAAAAAATAAATTGCAACATAAAGCTATGTGGCTTCAAATATTCATATATAACTGCACACTCCACCCAGCAGCATGTACATGACACACTCATTGTGATTCAGCCACAGAAATTCCTAAATTACTCTCCTATTAATGTGGTGGTGTATGAGAGATACAACGCTATGCGTACATTCAGTTCTCTTTATAATCGACTGTGAAAATGACCCAATTTGTCCTTGTTCTCACCAAGACAACTTTTCATTAATTTTTTTCCTCCCTCTCTGTTTGGTTTCCTCTGCTCTCTCTCTCTCTCTATGCAGGAGAACCCCTACATGTGTAATAATGAATGTGACGCCAGCACAGAGGAACTCGCCCACCCTCCGGAGCTCATGTTCGACGTTGAGGGCCGCAACCCCACAACCTTCTGGCAGTCTACTTCTTGGAAGAAGTACCCAAAGGCCCTCCTGGTCAACATCACGCTATCTTGGAACAAGACCATCGAGCTGACCGACGACATCGTCCTCACCTTTGAGTCGGGTCGGCCTGAGCAGATGGTCCTAGAAAAGTCGCTGGATTACGGACGAACCTGGCAGCCCTACCAGTTCTATGCCACTGACTGCCTGGACGCCTTTACCATGGAGCCCAAGACAGTGCAGGACCTGACCCAGCACACCCTGCTGGACATCATCTGCACTGAGGACTATTCACGAGGTTACGTGTGGAAGTATGATAAAACGGTGCGCTTTGAGATAAAGGACCGCTTTGCACTGTTCGCTGGGCCCCGGCTCCACAACATGGCTTCCCTTTATGGCCAACTGGACACAACCAAGAACCTGAGGGACTTCTTTACCATCACAGACCTGAGAATCCGCCTGCTCCGGCCCGCTACAGGAGCTACGATGGTGGACGAGAACAACCTGTCCAGATACTTCTATGCCATCTCTGACATCAAAGTCCAGGGCAGGTAAGACCTTAATTCTTTCGTACACATGCCATGAGGTGGACCCGAGGCTGGATTACCTGCTAGGTACGGCAAGCTAGGGCTGTGGTCAACCAAATCTCGAAATTCTACAACAAAACTTACAGCTTTCACGTTTGAAGTCAAAAATAAAATACATCAGAGTTCCATGCATCCCTCCCACCTGTGAAAAAAATGGATTAAGAAGTGATTCTCTCCTGTGAGAGCACCACCAGCAAACTAGACTTTGGTCTGAGAAGAGCTTAGCGACCAACCAATTGACCAACTAGTCAACAGTCATTAGAAGGTCTCAGCCTAAAAGCAGGCAACTGCCTCAGGGACCTGGCCCCTGGCGACCCCAAAAGTGTGCATGTCAATTGGTTTTGGCAATTTGATCAATTCCAAATTTGTAAGGGAATCTGCACCACTCAACTAAAGGTTGGGGATCCAACAAGAGATGTTTGCCCTGGCTGTCAGGTTAGTCAAGCTATGGGTGGTCTAAGACGTTTAGGACTGATAACACAATGATGACTCTTGGTGGTTTCTCTGTGGTTTTGTGCAACGACAGTCCAGCTGCCCAATAGTGAAGAAAAATGCGTTTACCGTTTAACCATTCTTTCCAATTAGGCAGCGGATCCATAATGATGTGCAGAGTTCACCAGTTGTCAGCATGTCTTAATTAACCAAGTTGCTTACGGCTTGCTGAAGCACTCTGTTTTCGATGCCAAATTCACTCAGCTGTCTGTTAGTCCATGGAAGACATTAGAGGTAGCATTTCAGCCGTCAGGTCACTGCACGTTGTAATTAGTGTTTGATTTACGAAATCCACAGAGGGTCATATAACATGAAAACAAGAAGGCATTATACTGTTAGCGGAAAGGCCGACAAAAGCTTCCCCTGCTTCCTGACGTTACTACAAGAGTCACTGGGGCATACATTTAAGTGGATCTGTTTTACACTGTGTGCTTTTTCAATTTAACAGACGTGAATATGGTTGTAGTGGTGAAGGAATGCAGATTTAATTACTCTTGTTTTGCTTTTCACACATGAGAGGCGCGCAGTGCACAAGTGCAGAGTGGCGGAACGTCACAACAATTCAAAGATATGGGTAGAAGTGTTGAAGTCAGGCTGCCAGACTGCAGCTCACAACAGTGGTTGTGTCACAGCGTGCCTTGCCATGAAGATAGACTAGACTGCAAATAGAAATATCACTGATGTCCTGCTCGGTCACAGCAAATATCAGTGTCTCTAACCAATATGTGAAAAAGTAAATCAAATCAATTAATGCCAAAAACAAAGGGTTTCCATGCATCTTTGAAAACATGGAAAACATTTGAAATCTTGTGTTGTCCCAGAAAATTATTTCCTATTTTCCTTTAGCTATGAATGAATTACTAGGCCATATATCAGAGTTCCCAAAAATGGATAACATTGTGATTTGAAAGTTATGACAAAAACATTATGTTTAGGATCATTACTGTTCAAATGGTAGAGGGTATTTTGAATTTTTTGCTTGCAGTTACGTTGTGGAAATGCTGTGAACACACATCCAGGTCACGTCACATGTAGCACGTATGGCTGGATGACATTACACTCAGGACTGGGAGGGTTACTTTAAAAATGTATTCCGTAACTTACTCCAAGTATCACAATATTAAAGTAGCATAACTTGATTACTTTCCATTACTTTTGGATTACCTCAATACCAAATATGGTGAAATTGTTTCGCCTAATATAATGTTTTATGTTCGTTATAGGTTTATTAATTGTTTGTTCAGCTGTTCCTTCCTTTGTTATGTGTGAATGCACGTTTAGATTAACAGTGGTAATTATGAACATTAAATGTTTAGTAAGCTATTCACAGTTCACACTCAAAGTAAACTGACATAAACTTATTCTGGGGCTTCTGTTTTTACCCACACACCATCCAGGTCATCAGCATCTCCAACAGTCCCAAAATATCTTTCAGTACTAATCCCTATTTTTATCAGCAGTATCTGTAAACTGATTAGGTCTTTTGTAATCTTTAACTTTAATGGAATACAGTTACTGTTTTTAAAAAACATTATTATTATTATGTACATAATTCTGTTACATGTAATCCATTACTCCCCAAGCTTGAATACAATTTAATTGGCCGAAACTCTGAATAACTCAAGTTACATCATCCCTCAAATGTATATATTAGTCGGTGCTGGCTGGTGGTAGTTTTTATTAGGTTGATAAATTAACACTGCATTATTGTTTTAACATAATGTTGAATTGTTTCATATGTTTTGCTTAGTTGCTAAATTTGATGTTCTTGCTAGCTTATTTTACCGGCAAAGGTTTGCGATTCGACTCTGGCTTGGAGCACTGGTTTCAAATGTGTGTTGGACATTGTTGAGATAATACTGAATGGGCAGCCAGGGTCAAAACAGTGAATAGGAGTCCAAACACTGAAAATGTGTATGCATGAAATATTTAACTTTTGTAGCTATATTTCACAGTGGATGTGATTAGCTTATTTAAAGACTCCCACCTAATCTTACTAGCTGAAGTATGGTGTGATAAACATAAACCAGTTAGAGTTGGTGGTAGTTGATAAACCTTACAAACTTGACTCATACATTTAGGTATATGAAGATCAGTCTAGATTTGTCAGTAGGCAGCAGGCAGCAATGACTAATATAATTCATAAGAAAAAAGCGATTTGGGTTATAAATTAAAGCTACTACAAGGAGTTTTTAACTGGTAATGAAACAGTCTCACTTTAATCCTGATGCCACTATATGACCTGCATAAGTTAACAAGACTATCAACAAGACGATTGGCTATTCCAATATAGTTATTTTTAATGGCTGCCACTGGGTCAGATTCTCATGTGACTTCAGATGAAATAATACTGTTTAGATTTTCAGGGTAAACTTACAATGAGTAGTACATCAGCCAGTTAAAAAGAAGCAGGGAGGAAACACTACCACCCTCCAAAATCAACACAATATGAAACTTCCTTGTAGTAGCTTTAATGATTATGATGAAATTTATTTACATAAAACAAAATAATGCAAAATAAAATACAATGACTGAATACTATAAAAAAAAACAATATAATAATATTAACACAGATCATTTAAACAAGGCAAGAAATTCAAAAAAACAACAGTAAAAGGAGAAAGTAGTATTAGTGTGCGCATTATTCTACGATCAATTTGTCATCATTTCTAAGCAAGTAGAAGCTGATTTCAGAGATTGGTTATAGCTATAGACTGCATGTCTTTTAAATTAGACTTCCACAGAGAAAAACATATTAATGTATGGTGCAATCCCAGCTCAATCATCGCTGAAAATGTGCCGGAAAAGTCCTGAAAAACGATTTCTAGAAAATAGTGGGAACCCTGGATAATAATAAGACCACAGTACTTGTCTTCTTCATGCTAAACTGGCTAATACATAATAGTCCTGTAATAACATGTTTGCTGCTGTCACACTATTTACATTAATATTGTCAAATGCCTTCAAGCCATTTAATGAATCTCTAATTTGTTGATATCCTGAATACTCCATTTAAATGGAGTGCAGCCATACTACACGTCGCTCTAATGCACTGTAAATGGGCAGGTACCCTTGAGCACAAGGGGCTATGATAATGAATGCCTCTTTCAGAAATTGAATTTTTGACTTTTCTCGTGATTGAGAAGGTCATTCAGCAAAAATAACTGGAGGGAATTTACTAACACAAAAGAGTCGGACGGGGCATCCATTCAACACCGGCTGAAATGAAGGGGGCTGTCATAAACGCAGATTATTTATTCTATCTGACTAATCATGACCGAACTCATACATCCCTGTGGGGCTGTAGATTTGAGCAATGGCTGTGCGCCATCGTCGGGCCACTGTCGTTTACCAGCCCGCTGCTTTAAGAGTGACGTCGCCTGAGAAATGTTCCCCACTGTTTACTAAAGGTAACACACAGTTCAGCCATAATGAGATACACTCAACAACAGAGAGGCTTCACTCTCCTTTTCCCCCTCCCATGGCGAATCACTGCTCAGCCCCTTTCTCCATGCGTCGTATACGAGACATAAGCTCCTTAACCCCCGGAATACAGTTCTGTGAGACTCGGCGGGAGCGATTTTGCAGGGGCAGTGAGGTTGAAGCTGGCATATTTCACTGCGCTGGACTCAGCTGCCATCCCATCCGCCTGGATCAGGAGGGAGAGAGGGTGTGGAGGGAAATACAGTAGAAGAGCACGCAGATTTTCTGCCCTTGCCACAACAGTGTGAGAAACAAAGAGAGGAACCTATAAGCTCTTTGCCAAAGTAGGTCAACCTAGAAAAGATAGAAAAGGAAGGGGAAGAAGAAGAAGCTCAACTTTGCAGACCTCTTTGCATGTGTAACATGTGGCTCACGTTGTTACAGGGAAGCCAGAAGTGCCATGCATGACCATTCTATTATGGTTGATTACAAGGAAGGACCGGACCAAAGGCACTGGGGAGAAAAAAATCGATGCGAAGAATTTCAAATCAAACCAAGCATGGAGCTGTGAGATGGATGAGAACAATGCATGCTGCCCGGTGACTTAAATGAATTTGACACCCTCGCTGTTTTATTGTATCAGCAGTGCTAAAGTGTGGAGAGAGAGAGTGTGGCAAGTCCAGAGGATTTTCTAATTATCTACTGTATGACTTTGGTATAATTGCTCTGCCTCCCTTTTTTACATGCTTTACAGTAACTACAGCCTGCAATTTGGCCAACTGTCTCCCCCTCCCCACTCGATCTCCCCCTCCTCTTCCTCCCTCCCGCCTGTGATCAATACAGTGTAATTAAAGCCGGAGAAGATTCAGGCTACCAAAGGATCTCTTTCTGGCTCTCGTTTTCTCTTTTTCGGGCTCTTGTCCGCGGCTCCCTGTCTCGCTCTATTTCTCCTATTGTCTCTGAAGGGGCTCCAGGTCCCTGCTTTGAATTTTATACGAAGACCCATTTCATTTCTGTACCATCACTCAAGGGATAAACACCACCTACATATCCGGGAAAAGCACAACCCACCACAAAACAAATAAAGCACCTAATATCAGGAACTGTAGGGGAGATTTTTGTTACTAATTTTATAGACTTAACCCAGGTTAAAAAGAAGGACACCAAATTATACTAATTCCGAGGTGAAAAAGTACAATGCAGTTCATTTAACTAAGTATTTTTAGTATACTCATGAATAATGTACTAAAATGTGCTATTTTCAACTAGAAGAGGCAGCCAGTAGAGTTCAGATCCCCACCCAATCAACAGATGGTGAAGCACCTACTGCAATGCTAATAACATAAGTTCCACCAACATTAACTTGACCCCCACTTATGTTGAAACAAGATTTTAAACTGAAGGAGTTGGTGATCACCTGTAACCCCTATCGAGACTGAGAAGTCAGCTGTCAAAGGTCGTATAAAACAGAGCAGTCAAAAAATAGAATTACTGCCTCACACTTGTATCATGGACCCACAAAGCAATGCCGGTCAAGGTACAGTTTACAGCCACTTCTGTCCAGACTCAGATAATGTTTGTAGTGAAGACTTTGAAGGAATTTAATATGGAATTTACCACTTTATTAACCTGCAGCTTTGAAGGAATTTAAAATATTAATTTAAGGTATTAAGTGTAACTTTGGCAAAATACATCACTCTACATGTCTAATTCTAGTGAGTAATTTCCAGTCAAAAACATGCTGTCCTCACTAAGAGACTATTTTACAGAGGACTGCTGTAGAGCTGAACATTATGATGTCACAATGAAGTTGACCTTCTACCTTTTAGATATAAAACATCATCACCTCATCATTTCATCCTATTAGATTCTGTGTATATTTTTGTCATATTTAGCATATTAAATCTTGAGTTATGGCCAAAAATGTGAAGTCACCTTGACCTTGACCTTTGACCACCAAAATCTAACCAGTCCATCCGGAACCCGAGTGGACGCTTGAACCAAGTTTGAAGACATTCCCTCAAGGCGTTTTTGAGCTATCATGTTCACAAGAATGGGATGCACTGAAAACATAATGCCTCTGGCCACAGCTGTGTGGAGGCAGAAAAAAGGTTTTTCAATGTTTTTCAAAAATTCTGAATCACAGAGGTCCTTCAGCATACATACAGAGAGAGAGAGAAAAAAAAAAGAATGAGGCCGATCGGTCCAGTAGTGAGAGTTAGCTGCAGACAAGCTCCATGTCCTGTGATCATGCACATACGCAGCCACACATGCACACATGCAATCAATCACATGATCACCTCCAGATAATAAACTAAAAATGTGCTTAATATACTAATTATATATAATTAGTGCTGCAAAAGATATACAAACATAAAATAAAGTGCATTTGACTGTACTATTTTGAGACACCATTAAGATGCTCTTAAATATCCTTAAGTACATCTTTTTGTTTTAATGCTGTTCCTTTTTAAACTGTCCTTTATTCTAACTCAGAGTATAGTTTAATTATAGTGTGTATTACATGAAAAGTGCTAAAAATATGCTTGCAGTAAAAATATATATATATTTTAAAATAAATTATTGGTATAAAAAGACTTACTTAAGTGTATTTAAGTGCATTATAATGGTGTTTCAAAATGATACAGTCAAGTACACTTGATTGTATTTCAGTATATATAATTCATTAGTATATTAAATACATTTTTAATACATCAAAAACAACACACTTTTGGTGCACTGATCATGAGCACTGCACATGAAAGTATACTTAAATTAAGTGTATTTTTAAAATACTTTTTTTTTGGCTTGGCATGCTTTTTAATTGCCAAAATCTGAAGTACAAGGGCAATCCTTTTTATAGGCCAAAGTTTTAAATAACCTTCCAATCTGGCAACAGCCTTGCACGATTAGTTCCAAACCTGTTTCCTGCTGTCAGTGCATGTAAAATAATGTAAAACTGCACATCGTGAAATAAATTTCCAGCTTGTTTCTACCCTGTTTGCAAACCAGAAGATAAGGAAAGGAAAGTTTGTTTTCCCCCAATTTACCCTTGAACCTGTGGGAGTTGTGATTCAATTTCCAAAGCATATATGTGCCGCGGGGCATTATCAGGGAAGGTCAGAAACAACCTCAAGGGTTCACAGTCACTTTGACTGCAGGGCAGACGGGTAATTCACTTGAAGGGGCGAACTGGTTATTAGATGCACCAACCTTTTCCCCCGTCAGCCTCATGGAAAAAGAGTCTTGTACAGTGACTGCAAATCCCCACGCTGACGATGAACCCAAACATCTCAGAATATTGCTGTGGTCTTGCTAGGGTTGAGCTCACAGGAAATACAACTTTGGCAACAGAGAACTCTTGGAAAGATCATTTGGATGTTAAACAAAGAGAAGACTGGGCTCAACTCCTTTGCCTTTATATTTTGTCTCCTGAAATCCTTTCAGGTGCTACCAGCCCAAAACAAAAGTCCAGTGAATTCACAGGTGACCACTAACAAACTTTTCTCTTTTCACGCGTTTTTCTTTTTATTAAATCACTGACAACAGTCACAGCCACACACACACTTTCTCTCCAGATCACTTGACGACACATGCCAATGGTGGAAAATAGCTGATAACAGATGCTTCTGATGGTATATGATAACTTCTATGGTAAAGAAGAATTTTTCTTTCAGTGGATTTACAGCAAACTGATGTTTGTAATGTTTTGCCAACCACAGGAATTTCAGAAAATGATTGGATGGTTGAGGATACGTATATTATTTGCAAAAGCTACTGAATTGTGTCAATTTGTTCATTGGGAAAATCTGAGCTGGATTAAGTATAGGCCCACGAAAAGAGCATTTTCTTTGATTAGATTTTTAACCAGACCAGATTTGTTGATGCTGTGTTTTCATTAAGACTGGAGGCAGGGACAGTTTAAGGCTTTTTGATACTTTCATCGACAGCAGGATGGCATTCATTAAAGGGAAACACCACTGATTTTATACATCAAAGGTTACTTACAGTTGTTTAAGACTGTCTGATTATTTACCTCAAGTTATGTCACTTGGGGCAGCATTGGTTGGGGCTGAAGACTACAAGTTTGAAAATGATTTTTAAAAAATCTTGGAGTGTGGAGTTAGTTGTCTGAGTGAGCTTACCAGACCTCTGAGGCCGCTCCTCCTCCTCGAGTTTAAGGGGTATTTTGGGTGAAGTAGGCCGGTTTTGACAAGGCAGAACATGGAATAAAGGAAGGTTTTTTGTTCAGCAGCATCAATTTTGATCCTTTTTTTTTTTTTTTCTTTAAACCATTGTGAGTTACAGAAGTGCAATGCTAAATCAGTGGATACTCTTTCAGGTTTACTGACTTTGGAAAAGACAGACATTTTCTACATCTAAACTTTGGGATGAAAATTTGTCAGTGCTTGCTTAATATGTGAAATGATTTGGATTTTATATCAAGGTCAGATCTGCAAAAAAGAAATGGTTTGGTTTGAGATAAATTCTCAAAATGTTATGAATCATACCTGAAAATTGATTGAAATATATATTAAATTAGCGGGAAATACACACATAGCAATTGTATTGCAATGCCTACTGCCACCACCCACTGAATGTAAATACGTCATCATGCTTTCACATTTGAGTCATCAATCCTACTCACTTTTCTTTGTCACAATACATGTGTGATTAATCACATGCTGTGCAATAAGAGCATTGCACCCCAAGTACTAAGTAGAATACACCACATTATCCTATCACTGGGAATGAATTATCCTTACTTAAAAGAACAGTTTGAAATTTTGAGAAATATGCAGTTCTCTTACTTGTCTTACCAAATCAAGTGGACTCTCTTGTCTGTACGGTAACTATGTATGTGGACATGTTTTTACACTTTGGTTTTTGTATGGATTTAACAACTGAGATTTAGCTGCTGATAGGTACATTTTCTTCTACCTTTGTACAGAGTCAGGCTGACTGTTTCCTCCTGGTTACAGTCTATATGCTAAACAGACATGAAAATGATAATAATGTTCTCATATAACCCTTGGCAAGAAAGCAAATATTCTTCCAAATTTCCAGAAATTACTTTAAAGCTATAAAATGTGACATTTCTGCATCAAGTCAAAAAACCCTAGACATATATTTTTTAAGTTGTGTACTTAGATTATCCCAAATGTTGCCAACAATGTTCAAACGCAGATAAATCCAATTTATATTAGTAACAGTGCATTTCCTGCTAGCTGTTGCTAGCTTGTTGCTAGTTGCTATATATTTGAACGAGGAAGTAATTCAGCAATTGTCTATGAACATGATTTCTGCCTGAGTCATGTCAGATAGACTTTCATCAGGTACGGTGGCGATTAAAAGCGAAGAAAACAACTCCCATGATCCCATGCGACTCCACAACATCATCAAATTACATCTTTTGTCATTGTTTTAATGTGAGAGAGATCCCTAGTGGCAGAACGTACATATTGAGCTTTTAAAGTATCTTAGCAGGTGGGTTATGGACTATTTCGTGTCTCGAGATGGAGGTAGACAGATTTTTTTCTACCTTTGTACAGATCCAGGCTAGCTGTTTCAAGTCTATAGCTAACCAGCTGCTGGCTGTAGCTTCATATTTAGCATGCAGACATGAAAGCGGTATCAATCTTCTTATCCAACCATCGGCAGGAAAACAAATATTTCCCAAAATGTCAAACCATTACTTTAAGTCTTCCTACTGCTGTGTTTATTATTGGAAAAGTCCACAGCACTACAACCCAGCAATAGCAAAAAGCACTGCTTTCATCTGAGTCATACAAAAATATAACAGATGTAAAAGATGAGGCAGTTCATCTCTCCCACAGTGCCGGGTCATACTGGTGCATTCTAATTGCAGTGGTGTTCAGTGCGTGTGTGCTTTGGATACAGCTGTTTCAACTACAGATCAGCAATTTGGTGAGTGATGGCTCTATCGGATCTCCCCTAAGGGAGGAACAAACAAGAAGTCAATCTGCTTTTTTTTTTTTTTTTTTTACTCTCCCGCTCTCCCTCCACAGTGCTTGGCTTGCTCTTAGGCCTGCCTGTAGTCGACAGATAATCTATTTGTGCTAATTTCATGTTTCTTCCTGCCCACTTCCCTCTTGAATAAGTCATTCCACTTGTCTAGCCTCCTTAGTCTCTCTCTGTCTGTGCCACCATAAGCATCTATTTACCTTCCGCTGTGCTTTGCATTTCAGCTTCTTTTTTTTTTTTTTTTTTTTTTGATTCAGTATTCTGCATTAGTCATTGTGTGGGAGGATGCTATGATTGTGGATCAGGCCACGCGATTGATTCAGATAATTTGGACCATCTGTTAACATCTGCACCACATGTTAGTTTTATGGCTGTAATCAAATGACCAGCAGCCTTTTGTTAATCCAGCAGAAATAAGTTAAGTGACGCGAGGTTGAAAGTCAAACAGTCTATTGTATTGGTCTGTCATATTTACTGTAGAATGATGGGAATGGAAGTGGAGTGTCCAGGGGGTGACTCATCAGAGAGGAAATACAGGAGGTAGTGATGTGGATGCCACTCAGAGGCCAGAAGTGGTTGTAATCATACACCCAATTCATTCTGCTCCCATTTATCAATCTGTCACTTGGCTGCCCACACAGTCACTGTTTCCATATACTGCTGCTGCTGCTCACACAAACATGATATCATCAATGTCAGACTATTGTTCTGACATTTTTTGCCATGAACTAATATCGCTTTGTGCAGTAGAGCAATGCAGCAGATAGTCCATGAACTAACTTGTTTGCAGTGGTGAAAGCTCTGTTACTTTGCAGTCGCAATACTCAATAGCGATTTGTTCATTTTAACAGGTTTTAAGTTCTTTAGATATAGTAAGGAGGTTTAGTCCAGTGGTTTCCAACCTAGGAATCACAAGAAAAATATAGGAGGTGGTGAGATGATTAACAGGGTTGGAAAAAAGATCTTTACACAAAACAAATCCTTTAGAAATATCAAATAATTTTACAACTTTGAACCTCTAGTTTAGAGCTGAAATCTCAAGTCTGGCACTGCAGACAAGTCATCTAAAATATGACAGGGGGACACGATTAGATGCCGCTTTTTTCTAGTTCTGCTAATTCTGCTTAGTTCTTCTTAATTTTTAGTAATTTTTATGTGTACATCGCACTTTGTGAGGATGATCATGTGTTTTTCTAATCAAAAAATCTGTAAAGTAAAAAGTGGTCATAGAGATTTATTGACATAAAAAGTAAAAGATTTGCCTCAGAAAAGTAGAGTAGAAGCATAAAACACATTTAAAAAATAGAAATACATCAAAATTGTCCTTTATTTTCCACCGCTGCCTTTTAACATATACAGCTCTGAAACCTTATGTGCTCTTTTATCATTTTACTTTTTCCTCATTGCTTCATACTGTATCTCAGTGATCCCGTGTTGTTTGTGAATGGCATGATTAGATAACAAACACACTTTCTAAATTTAAACTGGTCTGTGGCCTGAGTTATCCTTCGACCTACGCCTGCCTTCTCCACTCCCTGCTCTTGTTTATCCTCCTTCTCACTTCAAAGTGAACGGGGAAATGTTTCTTTTATTTATTTCTGCCATGTTTTGAGTCAGTTTGGTTTGAAGCTGCGAGCTGCCTTCCTACACTTGTGGGTCCACCGGGAGAGGAAGCGTAGGATGGTTTATTAACTGGTGACCTCTGGTTTGCAACTGAAATATCAGCAGTCTTCTTCATTGGAGATTTGTGGTTGACTCTCAAGATTTTGTATTTTTGTTTCAAGATTTGATTCAGCTTTGACTGGATTTAGATAAATCTACAATAAATGGATTACAGGAGTGATGTGCTCCTGATTAGGACCAGGGAGCGGAGGGTTACTTTAAAAATGTATTCCAATACAATTACTAATTACCTGATAAAAATGTAGTCTGTAGCCCTATCCAAATATCTCAATATTAATGTAACATTACTTGATTACTTCTAATTATTTTTGGATTACTTCAATACCAAATATAGTGGAACTGTTTACTCTATTATAAAGTTTTATGTTTGTTGTAGGTTTGTTAATTATTTGTCAAGATATTGTTTCCTTTGAATGCACATTAAGATTGATAGTGCAAATTATGCTATTTTAAATCTTCTTTCACACTTAAACTTCAGGAGACTGACATGAATTTATTTATCTATGGAACAAACATTAGTGGTTGTTCTGTGCAGCTATTGTTATCTGTGGAGTAAACATTAACAGCTGGTCTGTATAACTTCTGTTAGCAATTGGTCCATGTAGCTAACATTAGCGGTTGTTCTGTGAAGCTCATGTTAGCTGTTGGTCTTACGTGTAAACGTTTCTTTAAATTAGATGTTGAGTTCTTGGACAATGATTTTCACAGCTGAAGGCAGAACTCTCATTTTCTGACTTAGAGACAAAATAATGTTGCCATCCAGTAAAGCATTTTTTTCACGTTACTCCCAAAGCTGGATGAGGACTGAGAATCATCAGGTCCCCACCTGGCAGCTAACTATTGTCCTAAAACGACATTTGAGACCTGTATTGATGTCACTGGGGCGTTTGTTCTGCTTTTGACCTTCTATGAACCTTTATTCATCTCATGTGACACTTGACCTCACTTTATCTCCTTGCATCTTGCTACTGACAGAACTCAATTAGCCAGTCGGTCGCAGCCTGAGATGCGACCAAACAGCTGCCTCTCTGCTCCCTTTATCTCTGTCTTCCTCCTCCCATCAACACCTACATCACCTGTCGCTCCTGACTTCTGTCCACGCCATTTCTCCACCTCTCTGCCTTTGATCGTCCTCCCTCGGTTTGTCTCTTGCTGACGCCCTCCCTGTTATAGTCTGCCAGGTTGAGGAGCTCAAAAGAAAGTTTTACTCACCCTGTTCGCATGCTCTGGAAGTGCCTGTTTGATAAGAATTTGAAAAGGATGCGCAAGGAAGGGTGTTAGGACAACTGAGCACCTTAAAGTCTTTAAGACCAACTTCCAGCTGCAGAGAAGCCAGGGCAAGCTGGGACAGAGAACTGGTAAAAATAAATCTTTACATGATGTATTAGTTCCACGTGTCCTCAAAGAGTTTTAACAGGTCTTAACACAAAGCCACCTGCAGTCCCCGTATTGTCCTTCAGTAACTTGTTAATATACAACGTATATGCGTAGACTTCTTTTAGGCACACAAAACGTTTATTTCCCTCAATTTTTTCCACAGATTAATTCAAATAGTGACCAGAATAATCCATCCACTTGATAAGTGTGGCAACAGCAAGAGCAGGGATGGGTAGTACCAGATTACATGTAATTGGAATTAAATGATCAGATTAACAGAAGTGACTGTAATTAGTTTATAGTTACATTGTCAAGGATTACTTGATTACCATTTTGATTACGTCTTAAACAGCAATTTTAAAATTATGCAGCTTTTTTTCTTGATGAAATTATCTATTGACTCATAAAATGTGCAAAGAAAACTAAACAAATTTGTTCGCATGGAATGTGGCTGCATTTTTTCAGTATAAGGTGCAATATTTTAATGTTTTTGAATGATTTTTAAGTAATCCAACCACTTCAGAGTCTGCTTTTGAGTCCAAATCCCAGTGTTTATAACCAAACGGCAGCTCTTTACTTCTGTTGCTTGAATTTACGCTTCAAAAATCATTAAAGTGGTGTTTCTTTGTGAATATTATGTTGCTGAACAAAACGCATCAGTATCAAAAACTTTTGTTTGCCGCAGAGTTTATTTTCTGCACTAATCCAAAATCCTACAGAAAAATCCTATTGGCTTTTTGTGCAGGAGTGATGCTAACTTCCAGGTTGGCCTACAAAAATACTTAATCCCTGCAGCACTCTATAGTGATCAGTGCAATGCACACCTGTGCAATAATTGTGTTGTTTACTCAGCATTTCTATATGCCACACCTGTCAGGTGGATGGATTATCTTGACCACGGAAAAATGCTCAGGAACATGGATTTTAGCACATTTGTAAACAAAATTTGAGAGGAATAAACCTTTTGCCTGCACAGGAAAAGTCTTAGATCTTTTATTTCAACTGAAAATGGGAGCAAGAACAAAAATGTTGTGTTTATGTTTTTGTTTGGTGAATATAATGAAAGAAATAATGTGTAATTTATTTCCAGTGGTTTACTTCTGTTGGGTGTTTTTCTCATTCACACTCACTTACTCAGACATGTACTCGTGCCAGCTGTAGTGGGTGTGTTTCCGTGTGAGGCCGTATTAATATAGAAGCTGCCCCCCCTGTGCAATTAATTGGATGTTCCCAGCTGCAAAATCCTCCCCAAGCAATACACATGTGAACCGTGAAGGTAAAAAAGAAAGAATATGAGGAGAGGGCGGATTTGAAAAATGCGATAGGCGGAGGCAGAATATGAGGTGCACGGCACCAGAGTGTAACGCACTGTATCTGGAGGCCGCAGCTGCCTGTGCACAGTCATCTGCGCCTGGCTGCTGGCAATATCGGACTATCATCGCCACGTCTGTGTCCTTTATGGCTATGGACAAAAACAGGGAACATTCCTGGATGGTGGGACAAAAATATTCTGCGTGCCGATGTTTTCCCTGTCAATCAAGCCTTGGTTCAGATGCTTAATTAGGTCTCATTAAGGAGAGTGGACACATTTTTAGTCATGCCAGCAGCGTGTCTCTGTGGATAGCAATGTCATTCTGTTGGCCTTTGGTTGCCTCAGAATTGACTGTCATGAAATTTACATGTAGAGATATCCATGGTGTCTTGAGGATGAATCCTAATGACTCTGGCGATCCTCTTTTTTCCTCTAGAGCCACCATGAGGCTGACATTTGTGGTTTTGAGCAAAATGTCTTTACAACTCTTGGATGGACCTTTTTGTAGCTTTTTATCTAAAGTCATCAGCAGGTAAACAATTTTATTTGCCCACCTTTTTTTTTAGTTTATGAACAAATACCTCCAACACTAATGCCATAACCACCTGCTGCAGTGCACTTTTTTGTGCCAGTTAATACGTTACACTGCTAACAGGCTAAATTTAATTATTTTTTCCCCAATGGGCATGGTTTAAACTGAACCTTGGATTTGTCAGACTCTTGTGAGATTTATGTTGTTTCTTCACTGTGCTAATTATGTTTTATACTGTGACAATGCTGTGGTTAAAATCTGCTTTGGTTAAGGGACAAAAATCACCTGGTTAGAGTTAAAGAAGGGTCAGTGTTTGGATTAAAATGACCAGTCTTGCAAGATCATTTCCCATTTGGACACAACCTTTCCCGAGACTAATCTGCCCTGTCCTACACCACTGTGCTGTGGCTGGCTACTGCTGCTGTGCTGTATACATGTTGCCTGATACTAGTTGTAAGGGCAGGTCCTGCCCAACTGTGCTGTGACAGCGAGTGCAGGTATTGGCAGCCAGGAGAAGTTTAGGAAGGAGGTCATGATGGATGAATGGGTCAAACACATGACTTTCACCCAGGAGTTTGGTGTTTGTGTCCCATGGCTGAGCAAGATGGCACAGTCTTTTCAGTTTTCAGGTTAGGTTTAGACAAGTACTTGAAAAAAAAAAAAACTTTCTCGTTAGAAAGACTTTCTGTCAATCAAAAGATTGGCCAATGCAATAAGTACTAGCCAATTACAGCACGGTAGTAGTAGCCAATCACAGCACAGTATGGCAGGACTAAGCAGAAGAGAGGGAAAAAAAAATAACTCTGCTAAATAGTGATGCTTGAGCTAAATGCTTAGCACAGCCAGCTGCTAAGCATTTAGCTACAGATCTGCTAGCATGGCTGTAGACTGGCTGTAGTGATATATGTACTTTGAAGTCATCCTTTGGCAGAACTGGCCATTTAAAATGAATAAATGCCATTTAAAAAGATCAAAATGTAGCTAAATCTACATTAACTTTATATTTACAATAATATAATCTGTGATAAGGCTTAGATCAACTCATATTAGCTTTTGGGGACAGTTAGAAATTGTTGTAATCAGGCCACTGAGCAGAATTTAACTTTGTACTATTGTACTGTTGTTCAAATTCCCACAGGGTTACATCAAAGGGCCTGTTTGATAATGAATTACTGTAATTGAAAAAAGAAGAGCACATGATTTCATGAAAATCATTCGGTATGTACCTGACAAAACAGTTCTGACCTGAAATGTGACACAATATATTGCATTCTCAACCTATTCCTATTACATGGCTGTTTAAGATGTAATTTTTAAAGTGGCATACGGTTATGTAGTGCACTTGTGTTGTAAGATACACAACAAATATGGAGCTTAAGAAGTGAATCTTATCAACCCTAAGGCGTAAACAGCACAGATAATGAAGTTAATCTTGAGAGAAAATAGGCATTTCATTTTCTTCACCGGGTACCATGTCTCACAGACATAACGTATTATGGTTTTAAAATGAAAACTAGCAAATCAATAACATTCAGACCCAGCACAATGTGGATAGAAAAAATGGGAAAAAAATGAGAAACATGTATCCAAGGCTCCCTGTTCAGAAAATGAAAACTTATTTGTGAAGCAAAACAAGTCATGCAGTGTTGTGCAGTGTTGCTGTAGTTATAAGAAAAAGATTTAGATTCACTTGTTTGAATTTTCAATGTGCTTTGTCACAACAAACAGAAACTTTATTCTCAGTGTTAGGGGGCATCTGTCTGAGTAGCACATTTTCTTTATCCCGCGTGTCTTTAGAAGGTGAATATGAGTGTGAGTGCTAAGGTGGACTTTTAAGTCCCAGACTATTTCCCTGTATAAACGACCTTTTTCCTAGCAGAGATTCTTCTGGCTGCCTTTAAAACCTCCTCTGTCTTTCTCTACGCTGCCTACCACTCTCACATACAAATGGCAGGATGAAAGAAGGATGGATTTTGACTGCTTAGTCTCTGTTTGCTGAATTGCCCCTTTCCAAAGACAATCCAGCTTAAACCTATTGTACTGTACTTTCGCAAGGCCCATGATATTTCATTTTTTAATATTTATAACACAAACAGCAGAGTGTTTGCTTTCAGTTGTTTCCTGCCTGAATGAAGTTGTTGCAGCTGAAGCAGTTTTTATAAAGCAGGCTGCCTCTGTAGGCGTCGCTTGTGTGAGGAAAGGTGAAAGTGGCAAGTTTTGCTTTTGAGATTGTGCTTTAAAATTACGGGTGACTTTAGAAGCAGATTGTTGAAGTGAAAATCTTCTCCACATCGGTTGGTTTTGAGACACACTTTGCTTCAAAAAATACACAAGTAATTTTTTTTTTCTTTTATTTCTAACAAATAAGTGTTAATTGTTTCTAATGATAGCAGTGGTAAGTACTACTCAAAGCTCAAAATTCACAGCTTTCTTATATGTTACACAGGAATAGATTTTCACTCCTGTCCCATCGCATTCCCACAAAAATACTCCTGTCCCATCTCAATCCTAGTCCGTAAATGTTGTGCACTGGTCAGGTGTCTGCAACCAACCAACAACCCACTACTACAGGAGAGAACAATAAAGGAACGAGGACCACAGAATTGTTGCATCATGTCCAAAACAAAGAAAATTGTGTTTATTCATTAGAGATCCGTGGCGTGATAAAAAGCAAAACTGACTCCCATTGGAATCCCACAGAAATCCCATGACCCACATAATTCCAGAAAAAAATGGCAGCTTCTACTATCATAACCAGCACAATTAAAAACATGTATACAGCTGGCAATGTTTTGGAAGGGAAGTTTAAAGTTACAATGAACATTCATTAGCTGCTGCAACAGCACGTGGCTGGTAATGTTTTCACCCTGTGAGTCTGTGTGTGTGTGTGTGTGTGTGTGTGTGTTTGTCATCGTGGCAAAATGTGGTCCTGGAGACATCCGCTCTAGTGGAAATAACCACAGAAGTCGTTTTGTGTACTTTATTTGTCTGTCTGTGGACAGTTTTGTCAATGCGATAGCATCACAACCATTCAAAATACATCATGAAACTACTACTCTAGTCATTTTTAAATGACAAAAATAAATAATTACTCTAAAAATATGAATTAGTTAGAATTATAATATATATAAGTGTAGACTAAAAAAAAGCATTTGTCATATTACCGATTACATGAAGAAACTTTAACTAGATTCCATGTAAATATGCACTTTTGTTGTAAGTAAATTTTTAGCTTAATTAAAAACACCCTGTAGCTTTTTCTTGTAAACAAACAAAATTCATGTTCTCACCAAAACACATTGTGTGTATTCTTGAGGTCTAACAAACATGCTTAATTTATTTTGTTCCTTAAAATATTTTCAATGCTAATTTTTCAAATATATTTTAAATTATGCATCGTTTACATCCATGTTTGCTAGTTTGACGTGTTTCTCCTCATTACCTTTGTGGGCGCATTGCTACATTAAAAAAAAAGTAACTTCCACCGACTGTTGTGCAGCAGAATAGCATGAAACCAGCAACAGTAATGTTAATCATTTAAATCTAAATGAGGACCCACAATAAAAACATTGCTCCATAGCGCTACTAGTGGTCAGAAACTCAGGGTAAAAAATGGCGGTACCATGTCATACCAAAAGCAATTGATTTTAGTATTTCCCAGTGACAACAAACATAAAAAGCTAATCCTGGCAACAGTGTAAATGGCACAGAACAGCTCAGTTGTGAGATAAAAATCAAGTACACTGAAAGCTTTATGTACAAATAAAATCAAGTGATAAGCCACCATGTCGCTGACATTGAACCCACAGAAGGTGTACAAGCCAATCCCTTACTATTTATCACAGGCCAGAGGAATCGACCGAATCCAGAGATATGAGGAGCAAAGCTACAAGTGACATGAAGATTTTATCAGCAGAGCAGAGGACAGGAGGCGCGTCGCCTCAACAAATCCCTTCCCTGTTCTCTGGGATGAAGCAACATTCATTTCTCACTTCAGAAGCTGAACTTAACACTTCAGCGTGATGCAGCGGTTTTCTCATTGAGTGCTGCATTGCTGATAATGCAGATCTTATATTTTGTGCATTGATTTTGCTCCCGATGGGTTTACCATTATTAGTAGCCAGCACAGACAACAAATTGGATTTAAGTCTTGGACTGGAAGACTGCACTGCTGATGTGCCCCGCATGACGAGACAACTCACGCTTCACTGGCATATATGGGATGTGGTGGCATCATATACAGGATTTCCACATCTAAGGCTAGGGTTTTGGTGTTTGTGTGTGTGTGTGTGTGTGTGTGTGTGCTGTGTGTGTGTGTGCGTGAGTGTGCACATGGGCTTGTGTGCATACCCTTCAGGCAATATCTACCCCATATTTTATTCCATAAATCCCAATCTCATTCAGTGGGAATTCAATCTAAAATCCCCACATGTGCGCACACACACACACACACACACACACACACATACATACATACAGATAATGCAGGCAGCATCTTTGATTCCTGTCATGATCCATACATTAACTGTTTACCATGGAGTTAGATTAAAAACCATGACAACCTCAATGGGCACAATGAGCCATTTTCCGATCTGATTTCTCAAAAAGCCTTTTTATCTCTGGGTTAGGGTCGCCAATATCCTTCTATTGTGCCAGAAAGGGGTCTTGGGTGCAGAAGCCAGCCACGTTGGGAGGCATTTTTCTTTTCCTCACTGTCGACAGAGCACATTCAACATTCATGTGGTGACCCATTTTTATTAATGGAGAGGCCCTTTTCGGCGTGTCTTCTCCCCCATCTTTGTCGACTACAGCCGCCCTCATAATGGGCCCTCCTGTCAGGGTTTCATGACTAATCTCCTCATTGACCTCTCCTTCACTTGCAGCCCCCACCACCACACGGATGATTCTGTTACTGGTAGAGATTGGGGGAGATGTTGGCAACACTTGCATAGTCAATGCCATCTGGAAAAACATGGAACACAGCACTCAGAACCAGTTTAAACATGTTTCTGTGTTTTACTGCTAATTATTATGTGCTGTAAGCTTGTAAATATGCTTAAATCAGTGGAATATTTTGGTTTGAAAAAGCATTATGAATAGCATTTTTAAATCAATATATTAATTCTGCTTTAATTATATCAGACAAAAATCATATCACAGAGAGGCTTGTGAGCTTCTACAGTGCCAGTGTTTCTTAATTAAAACCTGCTCCTACTCAGCTGCTCCTACATACAAATTACAGACAGCAATGCAGTTGAGCTCCCAGCTTACTTTGCAGTCTTCATTCCTTTCCCAATTTTCTACTGAGGGCTGGGCATCATTCAAAAACTTATGATACTGGTATCAGTACCTTGGCTTCAGGTCCTGAACGATATTGTTTTCGATACTAATTTTATAAAATCAGTTTTTCTCGAATGACAAGAATCTTTCAATACTTAATACTATTGAAACTCTTCGGTCAGTATCATAAAAGTATTAAAGTTTGGTATCGCACCCTATTTTTACTACTACTACATAGTCCTCCAGCTGCTTCTACATACAGTTTAAAGCCAGTAATTCAATTTAGTGTCAGCTGTTTAACAAATGTCAAAATGTTGCACGTTTTGAATACATTATTGGTTTTATTCACCTTTAGCCAGCAGTGAAGATTAAGCATCATCTTTTCAACATCCAACATTCACACTGCAATTTCTTTACACTGCAAACTAATTGCAATTTTCTATGTATCACACACAAAATCATATCACAGAGAGGATGGGGAGCCTCTACAGTGCCATTTATCCCTGTTGCTTCAATTTGGAAATAAGAATGTTGCCTCTTGTGTTGCCTGTGTATGACCATGTTAGTAGTTATTCTTTTCGCTGTCCTTTCCACCATCTGCCAGCAACTCTGAAAACTTTATTTGCACTTCAGTTCACCCTCCTCCATTCAGCTCATACTGCTAGAAGCATGCCTGTATTGGATCATCCCACACCTGACTAATTATGTCCAAAGCTTACACAACCCTTTGTAATGTAATGATTGGGACAGTGAGGGTGCAGAAGTTAAGGTTGTGAAGTGATGTCTTCCATGTGACAGATTTGCAATTAACATTCACTTTTTTTTATTAACTTTAAATTGTCTGTCCCTGACCTTAAAAGGATATTCCACTTTACATGATAACCCACTCAGTATGTACTCACCTCTATGCCGATGTGATGATGGGTGAAGATCTTCAGTTCACAAAACAATCCTGGAGTTTCAGCAGAAAACAGGGTTGCAGCTAAATCCAGTACAATGGCAGTCAATTGTGACCACGGATAAAATGTTAAAAAAAGAACACAAAACAAACACAAAATGTCTCCATCCTGCTTGTGTGGTGTAATCCAAGTGTCTGTGAGCTGTGACATTAAAATTTAACTGCAAAAGATGCCATTTACGCCATGTTTTTAGCTGAAATGTCAACTGTAGCATGTAGCTGATAGGATGTAAACATGGCGTCGATCTCACTAGACTTCGTATATCTCTTAATGGACGCACGTGTGAAAATATCGCGAGATCGACGCCATGTTTACATCCTACCGGCTACATGCTACAGTTGACATTTCGGCTAAAAACATGACGTAAATGGCGTCTTTTGCGGTTAAATTTTAATGTCGCGGCTCGCGGACGCTTGGATTACACCACACGAGCAGGATGGAGACATTTTGTGTTTGTTTTGTGTTCTTTTTTTAACATTTTAAACTGGGTCACCATTCACTGCAATTGTACTGGATTTGGCTGCAACCCTGTTTTCTGCTGAAACTCCAGGATTGTTCAGTGAACTGAAGATCTTCACCCATCTTCACATCGGCATAGGGGTGAGTACATACTGAGTGGGTTATCATGTAAAGTGGAATATCGTTTTAAAGCCACTTTAATCATAAATCATTATAACCTCATTCTGCACTTCCCTTCAGCTCTATGAAGCATTTTACTATCTTTCAGCTCATTATTTTGGTTTTCAGCCCACAAATTTAATGTTTTATCTCCCTAAAATTGTTCTTTCAGCTAAATCAGTCAGTGAAAAAGCTGTGCACACTACCTGCTGAGCACCAGACGGCAAAAAGACAAAGTTTCCAACAATTTGGTGAACAGATTGTAGCATTTAGCAGCTAATGGGTGAGATATTTCCATCAGGAGTTGGAGAAGACCAAAAACACTAAAATTAGAATTATATTTCCCAGTTGCCCAAGAATATGACCCCAAATTAATGCTAATGTTGCTCTGTAACCGCCGGATGTGTAAATCAGCAACTGTTTGCTCACAGATTCATCATATCAACTTAAAAGGTGGTGATATCTTAATCTTAGTGTTTTCAGTTCATCTCTGCTTCTACCAAGTAGCCACAAAACTCCAGTGCTGCAAGTTTAACCAAGTGTGTACTAACCATAGTTTATTTGCCATGACAACAATCTTTAACCTTAGCCATATAATAACAATATCTACAAGTTAGGTGTTGAAGAAAGAGATTTTTTTTAATTGGGGTGATTAATGTTAAAAATTAAGAAAGAAAAACATTATTAATCCAGGGTTTTGCAGAATTCCCCGATATTGACATAAAACAATTTACCACCATAATTTATGCCATAAATTAATACAGTAGATTAAAAATACTGTGCAGAGGCTAAAAAGGATGAGGAGTTCTTAGCTACAGTATAATCTCATAACAGTATATTACACCTGTGTCACAAATTAATGTGATAATGAATTATTGATGTAAAAATAACATGTAGGAAAATAGCATATGTAAGACCTGACAACTCATGTGCTAACGAGCTCAAAACCTCAAGTGTAACTAAAGGGCTCTCCTTGACCAAGTGAAAGAAAGTGGTCATTAGTCATAAAGTAGCACATACTCAGAAATACCAGAAAGAGTTGGCCATCCGCTCATCAGTCAGACGTCCCACTGAGCTAGCCATATCGGCATGGGCGACATGAGAAGAGAGCCTCGTCAGTGAAGAAAACACCATATGGCAGTGTTTCCCGCTCATAAGCTGAAGCAGATACAACATTTAGAACAGAGGGAGAAGTGTTGACAGCGTCATCATACTGTTTCTGTTTGTCTAATTCACCTCGTGTGCACACAAACACACACACACACATTGACAGCGTTGATGTGGTAACCTCCCCCAAGCGAGATATTCGATTCTGATCTGAAGACGACAGGGAGTGATGAATAAAAACTGCTTGATAATGGGATCATTGAGTCATGAAAAGCGATTCTGAGCGAGTTATCTTTTTGCGGAGGACAATGAATGCGGGCGCTCATTATGTATGGCCATCCGACGGTGCTTTAGCCTTCAAGCATAACAGGAGCATACAATAGAGCTGCAACTGACAAAAGAGGAGAAGAATAACAATCAAACAAAGAAAAAGTGCTGTATTAAATTTTCCAAACCTTTGTTTCTTTAACAAGGTAATGTAACTTACTAGAGCACGATGACTTGCTGATGATGGGGGGTGATGATGTTGATGACGGTGATTATGATGCTATAAGTGATTGTAATTAGAGGGTTTGACTTGCTAAGCTGTCCACAAATTACCACAAGAGACAAACAAACTTATGTCAACATTAGTCTTAAACTTTGATATTTTTTTTTGTGAGTATTCACACAAACTATATGCAATTTTGCTGTTGTCTTCAGAATCTCATGTACGTGTCATTTTCTGTGAATCCCCGGTGCGCGTGTACGCCATTTGAATCCAGCGTGGGAATGGCGGACTCCACCACTGACATTGTAAAATCAACCATGCAATATTAAGGTAGATATTGACAAAGTCAGGCACAGTATTCACACATTTTTTTAATTGCAAGATCACAATAGTTGATATATTGTTAACGTCCCTATTAATGAGTGCAGATTCATTTAAATGGCCATAGCCATTAAAAAGACAGCCGTAAATAGCATCAAAAATGGGTTTCATGTGATGACAGTTTTGTAACTGTAAGATGTGTATTGTGGATATTTGTAAAGAACCTGAGCAAAATAATGTTTTCTACTGCTGAAAAAGAAATATTTGTTCTAGAAACAGTTTTTGAAATTTCAATCACACATAGTTAGTGCAAGAAGAAAGGCTGTTTTGTGGGTTACTTAAATATTGCTGTCAGCACTCAGCAAAAGGTCAGCGATTTAATTAAAAAGGCTTCCTTGAATTCTGAAAAAAATTAACGTAGAATATTTTTGTGATTCCTACATTTTTTCAGGATGTTCTAGACTTTTTAGATGTATGCGTCCCTGACACAGATCAGACAGCTGGTAATGTAATGCTGGTCTTTTTACTTGTTTTGTGGTGCTGAGGAAACAGCTCCCTTAAATTATACTTTTACCTTGCTGCAATATTCTTTGTTTCTGTCACTTAAATGGTTTGTATTGCAGTATAGCTGGAACTAAATCATTGATGATGAGAATGTCAGTAGTCTCTTATCACTCTTTTATCCCCCGTTGTTCTTCCTGACCAATAAAACAAATACATGCTGCAAACACTACACCTGCTTTTCCCAGATGTTAAATTACAGATACATTCTCCCTGCTGCAGCAGTCAGTCTGCAGTGATAAATCAGTTTTAGTGACCATTTATGTAAAATTCCCATCTCTCATATTTTGCAGTCATGCTTAAGACTTAATTAATTAATGCAACCGTGCTATTTTTATCAGCTCTGCTTTCGTGTTATTTGGCCGGCTAAAAAGTGTGGTGAGGCCTCACACTGAATATATTACATATACTCATTAGAGCCATGTCTGATGACCCCCTTGAAATGAGACGGTGCATCTAAAGAGGTTTATCTGCCAATTATTAAAAAATAGAAACAATAAAAAAACTGAAAAACATTTTTCACTGTTTTACTATAAAATGCTCTGTTGGTCTGTTGGTTTCTGTTGTGGTTTGTGGTTCTGAGTGGACAGCTCCCCTAAAGTGCATTTAGTATGCATCTTGAACTTTGCAACAATATTCTTTGTTTCTGGTACTTAAATAGTTTGCATTGTAATATAGCTGGTGCTGAAATGATGTTATCTAAACTTTTTCCAATTCTCTCTCTTTCTCTCTCTATAAATCTCCTCTCAATTCTTCTCTGTCTCTCTTCTCCCCTGGTTGCTCAATAAAATAACTCCCTCAAATTTTGCACCCGCTTTTCCCAGACATTAAATCATGAATACACTGCAGTGGTCAGTCTGCAACAATAAATCATTTAGACATTTGTTTACATTTTCCTTTCTCCTTTTACATAACCCTATAAAATGAATAAATATTATAAATAAATAAAATGATTTCCCTTGGGGATCATAAAGTATTCGATTCGTATTCGTATTCGTATTCGTAAAAGAAATCATGCAGGAATTTAATGGAATCAACTGATCTTTTCACATTAACTCATTAACTTAATGTAAATACACAAGTTTTTCCTAATCAAGTTAATTCAACTTAAAATGTCTAGTATTTATTTTCAGAGCACTTTAGAACTTATAAACATGAGCTCTAACTTGAAATCTTTTGACTTGAAATGATGAGTTCAAACAACTCAAGACCTAATAAATAATGAAAATTTGCTGTGTGTCTCTACTACAGTTTAAGGTAAGTGCTAACTTGTTTTCACATGCAATAATGAAAACACTGTGCACCATGATGAAGCTTCACTAAAAAATAACCTTCATTGGGAGTAGCGGCAACTGAAACTTAAGTGTCTTGTGTGAAAAACTTAAAATTTAGAAAATGTAAAAGAAAATCATATTTGTCTCTAATGCTCAGTGTTTGTCAGCGTGGATGAAGAGCTGTTGGTTAACTTAATATCTTAAGTTTATTAAACATGTTTTTCTAACTACAAGTGGATTACTATCAAGCTGACAATATACTGACTAGAAAAGTTTTTTTTAATTGTTACAATTAACCTCAACTTGTCTTTTCTAATTCAGTAAACTTTTTTTTTTTTACAGTGTAACCCAAACAGTATTTTTAAAGCTGCCGTTTGTTTGTCATTTTGCTTGCATGAAAGTTGGTCCCATATTGGATATAGACACATTTTTCCTGACGCATTACAGGATTTAAAAAATGCCACAAATCCTGGCCTGAAATGCACTTAAAATACCTATGGCCCAGATGTAAACACACACAAACCCAGTTCTTCTCTCTCTCTAAATCTTCATCTCTCTTTTCTTCTCTCACACACACCTGCACGCTCACCTCCGAGCCATTCTTTTACGTCTCATGCCGTTCTCATTAATCACCATGAGGCCATGCAGCCTCTCATTTAATTTAGTGGAAACATTGCCCCCTCTGGTCTATCAGGTTTTCAGCACGACACGACGTTACCACCCAAGCTATTAATGACCCTCGCCCGGGGTTTAAGAGTTAACCCCTCTGCTAGCTGGGAAACCGCCAGCATTTCCTGTAATTACACCTGCTCTTTGGGTCCTACCCCGGTTTCAGATTCTGGCCCCCAGTGGGCGTAGCCATGGGAGACGTCTGCTCCAGACATCGGGATTATGTAACAAGGAAGAGGGCTGCCAAAGTTTAATGGCTGGTGACATTAGTAAGAAGCAACAAGATAACAGAAGACAATTAAGAAGTACACTGTAAAAAATAAGCCATTTGTTTTAACTTTAAAAAGTTAGGTTTCAGGCTGCCTTTAAATTTTAAGTTGACTGAATTTGAAAAGACAAGTAGAGGGAATTTTGTGATGATTCAACACAAATAAACTTGATAATAATTCAGTTGTACTTGAGAAAACATGTTCACTAAGCTTAAAATGTTAAGTTGAACCAACAACTCTTGATTTTCTTTTACATTTTCTCAGATTGAAGAGTTTGATCTTTATTTCAGACAAGGACCATGAGTTTATAAAATTGAAAGTGTAAGGGGGTAGGGACTGAATTCAGTGCTAACCTTCATCATGGTTCACAGTGTTTTTAATATTGTGAGAAAAAGTAAACAAAACTTATCTTAATGTGTATTAGAAAGTTCCCATCACTTTCTTAATGAGAAAAGATCAGTTGATTCTACAAAATTCCTATATGATTTTTTACAGTGTAATAGCTTTTCTTAAATTCCAAATTTTCTGCTATTTTGTTAGTGTTGTGATGTTAATTCACTGCTCTTCCCCGAGACTGCTTGTCAGACAAATGGTGACACCAGTACTGAATCTATTCTATTCTATTCTCTATATTTAAATTTTGTTAAATAAATTTGTGATACTGAGTACAAAACAGACACTTAATTGTGCAAAATGTGCAGAAAATTAGATCATTATTATTATTATTATTATTAACGAGGAAATGTGTGGCTGTGAATAAGACCAATGTTTTATGCTACAACAGTACACATTTTCTCTTTCTTTGTATACACACACTCACACACTCTCTGTCTCTCTCTCACACACACACACACACACACACACAGAGGTCAAATGCAGTCTAACCTCTTGCAGTCTGTGGACTAGCTACCGACCCAAACCGATCAATGGTGCAGGATCTTTGGGGAGTTCCTTCCTTTAAAGAGTCCAATCAGTGATGTTGCTTATGAAATGACAACATCGCCTAATATCAGCTCTCCACCTGGCCCTCGCCTTGAATCTGTGCAGCACCTTCATCTCCGTGATGGAGTTCTCTCTCTCTCACTCCTCCGCAGTGCACTTTGTGTTGCCGGGTTCATGGCCAATAGTCTTTAGCTGAGAGCAGTATCAGTGAGGCCCAGCATGTCGATTGTATTGAACTGGCTTGGCATGTCACAGGCAGTAAAGACCTCTTGATTGACTCCTGCTTGGATAGCATGTCCAACTCCATACATTAGTAATGCCGGGGATTCGATAGATGGATGGCCTGGACGGATTGATGCAGGCAGGCGGCACATTTTCCTCAATGCAGGGAACCAGAGATGAGCTGAACTTGCAGTGAAATGACATCACACAATAAATTGTACTGTTGTCTTGGCACTGTGTGGCTGCTCATACAATAGAGCTGCAATGATTTGTTGATCCAAGGAAAATTAGTTGCTAGCTATTGTGATAATTGATTAATTGTCTCAGTCATTTTTAAAACAAAAATTTGGAGCAATGGTTCCAACATTTTGTGAGAATTTGCTCACAAGATTTGCAATTTTTTAAATTTTTTAGACTAAACAATTAATTATTTGTGAAAATAATCTGATTAATCGATAATGAAAACTAGAACTACCACTTTGCGGCTGTATGCCTCTGCCAACCAGTCAAGTCGCTGTTCATGTCCATGTCTGTTTAGACTCATATTATATGTAGTGAGGACTTTGAAGGAATTAAATAAGAGGTATGAAGTCTATTTTTGGCAAAATTATCACTATAATTCCAGTGAATAATTTCAAGGTGAAAACACGCTGTCTTCACTATTTTTTACTGACAACTGATCGACAGCTTCAAGTGTGTTGCACAGAACATTTTGATGTCAGTGTGGTATTGACCTTTGACCTTTTGGATGTAAAATGTCATAATTTAATCATATTATCCTGTTAGACATTTATGTGTCATTTTGTCATAATTAGCCTGTGAATTCTTGAGTTTGACCAAAAATGTGTTTTGTGAGGTCACAGTGACCTTGACCTTTGACCTTTGACCACCAAACTCTAATCACTTCATCTTTGGGTCCAAATGGATGATTGTACCAAATTTGAAGAAATTCCTTCAAGGCGTTTGCGAGACCTGAAAACATAGTGGCTCCACTGTGGAGGCATAATAATCATTAGCTGCAGCCCTATTGTACAATAGAGGGGCTAAGATAGATAATTATTGTCATGCTGTGTTAGTTTTGCAAGATTTTTTGGATTTATAATGAACTATTTTTTGGAATATACAACAGAAAAGTGATCCACTCATCAGCTGACCAAAACAATCATTAAAACAATTTAAAGCACTGCTATTTCTAAGCTAGCTGCCATAGTTCAGCAGCTGGGTCACTATTGTGCCACTTCAATACTTAATTGGCTATTTAAGCACTTAACCATATGTGCTGTTGGAAAACAGCCAGGCAGTGCAAATAAGCAGTTATGACTGCAGCTTCTGAAGAGACTGAACTCCTGCGTGAAACAATTTGTTCATGTATGTTGGATCTTTGCAAACTGTAATGAGAGCTGTTTGCCAGCGCTGCCTCTTCAGCCTCGGACAAATTCCTCCAACATTCTACTCCCCTGTGTGTCTCTCCCTGCTCGCCAAGTGTATGGATAAATAAAACAGGGCATGAGGGTGATAGGACTGACCCTGCACCTGTTCGAAAATATAAATTGAAAAATATATACATATATATCACATCTGTGCAGCCTGGCTGCTCTTAGTGCTTCTCTTTTGTGCTTTTTCCTTAACTTAAAGTACATTTTAGTGTCATCGTTTCTGTCTGTTACAAGCAGCGTTACCACACCAAACTCATAAATGATGGATATTTTCTCATATGAATGCTAAATACTCAAGAGAGCCTGTCTATCTGTTAGCCAGCATATTCACCTGTGTATAGCTGTGTATTATGTACTGAGGACTTCAAGTTGAACTATAACTGCATGCTCAGACAGGACACGATGCCCTGTCTGACCTCTTCTGTTTATCGACCCCAAAAAAGTCAGTATACCAAATCAATGTGCTACTTTTCTCAGTGAAGTTCTGCAGCAACATCTGACATCTTAGGTTGAACTGAATATGTAAATACTGAATAGGCCTATAGCAACGGGAAAAATATCTTTATTCCATTTAGACCATGGTCACTTGCCAAATAAAAAAAAGGATTTTGCAAATCTAAAATCTAAAGTTTCTCAGAAGCCATAACTCAGTTTCCCTGGTAACCTTTGAGAGTCTGACTAATACCTGGAACAATAATTACCATCCTATAAGGTTCTTATGTAATGGAAACCACTCACTACTCAGGAGATATTTCTAGTCTCATTGGACTGTTTGTCTCAACTGTGAGCAAAAAAGCTAACAAAACAACAAAATTCAGAGTTAATAACATTGCATATGGCTGACAAACAGTAAATATAATTCAACAGTATGTTTAGACTCGCTAGGCTTTGTAAGACCAGCCATGTCACTGTCCTCAAATCAATATCAAGAACAAATGATTGGCCATGTGTAATGTGGGCTGCAGTTTGAAGTAGCATGTTGAATAGTGAACAGAATGTGAGATGATTTGCTTATATGATAGACAAAGTATCAGTAAGTCTAAAGGGGCAGGGTACTTCTTGCAGCTTGTGAGTTACAGTCACCCTCACGTGTTGTCCAGAGGATGAGGCACTTAATTTGCCCGCTGTTAACTCCTTGTGCCATTTCTCCCTTTTCTTGTCAGTATCTCTTTCTTCAGCTGCTTTGCAGTCACCAATGTTGTCCTATTCCCCAAATAGGTTAAAAAAAATGTGGGTCAGCCATTGTTGTCATTAGATGTTAGCTTGTTAACATGTTGCAATACAGGCTAAACGGAGGCTTTGTCCCTGTCCCTGGCTATAAAACAAACAATAAAAAAAACAACCTAAAATCAATTACCATTGTGTTCTGTAAAAAAAATATTAAACAGCATATATGCCAAGCTTTGCTAGGCCAGTAACGGGACAATAATATCAGAAGACCAATATATCTGTCTGGCTCTACTTAGTAGGTGTCCATTATCAGAAATTTATAACATCCTGCAGGAACTGAAAATCGAGTCTTCACCCAGACCATGGTATAATACCTCTTTATGCAGCGGCTCTGTAAAAGTATGTTCTCATGCCGACAAATTGAACCAAAAATCGGCGTTTAAGAGAGCAGTAATAGAGAGAATCTGCCATGATTTTTCCCACAGCCTCCACTTTCCTCTAACTGCCCACTCTAGTGAGAGGAGAAGCAGGGATGGCGGAGGAGGATATAATTAGGGGGAGGTTGGGGGCTGAGGTCCATCCCAGGAGAGCTGGTGCTGAGATCTCACTCCTTCCACTTCCCACAATGCACTGCAGGCCAGGGGGGGAAAGAAAGAGGGAGTGGAGGCAATTAGCAGGTAACACGTTAGCAGGCAGGCTGATCTGTTTTAAGCCAATACAGACGGCAGCTGCAAGCTACATGTCAGTGGGGAAGAGCCCAGTGGTGTGTATCGCCACAGAGGTGTCTATGTGTGTGTGTGTGTGTGTGAGTACGTGTTTTGCTAATGTTTCTGTTTAAACTTAGATCACTGATTTCAAGGTGGGGACGGTTAGGATAAGGTTAGGTTTAGGCTTAGAGTTAGGCAAGTAAGTCTCCAGGAAATGAAGATAAGTCAATGTAATGTCATCTAAAGCAATGGAAACATGACTCTGTGTGTGTGTGTGTGTGTGTGTGTGTGTGTGTGTGTGTGGGGGGGGGGGGGGGGAATCAGGTGCTACAAATTTTTTGTACAGTAAATTTCATTCTGTGTGGGGTTGTGTGTGTGTGTTTCTGCAATTATACTTTCCAGGGACAACAAATCACCCGCGCACACACTCACACACACCTCACGGCCTTTTTACCAGCCACTCCTGTGCTTCTGTTTCATTTTCATCACACATAATTAAGCCGGAGCGTTCTCCGAAACTGCCCGCCCGTATCGCCACTTCCCCCACCTCGCTGCCCGCCCCTTGCAACCTCCGGTGTGTTGTCGCTCATTTACAGCAGACACCGAATGCAGACGCCGGCTCAAAAAAAAAAAAAAAAAAAAAAAAAGCGTTTATTAACCGCGTTTGACCCAATTGGCTTGCATATGAAAACACCTGGGCGTTAGATTGAAATTTAATTGCTTCACTTAGTTAACCCACTTAAGGACCATGTTGAGTTTAGTCTGCTCAATTTGTTGGGATCAGCAGCTTTGTGCGTCGGGGATGTTGTAGGCTTGGATTATGGATAATTACTATTAATTACTGGCTGATACTTTTGGCTTTGAAGCCGCAATGAGCAAAATGGAGCAGTGTCGGGGAATGAACTTGGCTGAATGGAATTATGGAGATAATGGCTGAAGCGATAGAAAGGAAAAGGGCATTTTCTCTGCGAAACAGGGCATGGGGTTGCTTTGTTTTTGTTTGTTGTTACTGGCATCATCAGTGGGAAAGCGCAATATGTCGTCCACACCCACAGTGTCAATCAGAATCCCATTACTGCAGAGGTCATAGACACACTGCTCCAGGTAAGCCAAGTCTCAATGGGCTGCTCCGCTCGCATTTCCACCAGGATAAAGAAAAATAATAAATGTGCGTCCAACAATATCTTCTGTCCCCCACATTTCAAGGAGAACTTTAAACTCTTGTCAGATATAAGAATATGTTTGCTGCTTTCTTGCAGACAAAATGAAATCAAAACTTCAGTCAAGGTTTTTTTTTTTTTTTTTTTTTTTTTGTCAGTCTTGCAATTTGAGCTCATAGCCTCATGGGTAATTTTATGAATACATATCAGGACCTTTAGCTCACAGGCGGTGGCTGGCACACTCAATAGTGCCTCGAGCAATATCACTTTGAGAGAACCACACAAAAACAAAGATGCCTTAGCTCCATGAATATTTATTAATAGTAGATGCTTAAAATGACAGACTTACAGGTGGATGGAGAAGAGAGATATGAAGAGTGAGTGATGAAGAATGATACAAAGACTGATGGAAAGTTAGGAGGAGACAACCCACAGAGCTTTCAAAACGAAGACACGACGCTGTACACTTGCATGGGGAACCCTGGAGGAAATTTGCTCATAAAATGCCTTAAATACACGTTTACTTGGCTCTTCCTTGAAACTGTTGTTACCGCTGCAGCCTCCCCTGGTATCCACATTCAGGAGCCACTGCTGATTGGCAGCACAACAGCACTGGTGGGCATAAGACCCTCAGGGCCTCACTGGCGGTCTCCATCATTATGCCGACGGCGCTATCATTTCTGGATGCTGATTAAAATGTTGGCGGGGTTAAAAGAAGCTGAAGGTTAAACCACAAAGGGCTCCATGTGAAGTCGTTTCACACCACATCTCCTACCCTCTCCTCTCGCGCACAGTTATACACACACTAACAAGGCACACTTTTGTAACAGAGGAGGAAAGATATTGCAGTGAGCAGGGCTGTGTCGGACTCGATTCTGATCTTGGCTTGATTTTTTGCCACTAATGGACGTTTACTCTACTCTAAGCACTTTTTCTCAATCAATCCCACTACGTCTCAGTGTCGACTGGATATTACTATGATAGCTGCTGAAGATTTAATCCAGTTTTACAAAAGGATGTCACAGTCAAGCTCCTCAAAGTGGACTGATTTAGAGGCTCCAAATGGCTGTGAAATGAAAAGAATTTCTGCTCCCATTTCTTAAAAATACTATGGTAATATTTTTTTCTTACATGTGAGGCTCAGTACTTAGATGAGGCAGTAGAAAGTTGTCATAGAAACCCCATCTCACTAATTATTAGTTGCTAGTTATTTTTGCGTTGGGTTTCTGAGGCGATGTGGATTGCATTTTTATTGAACCCAAATCCTTTCGAATAGACCTACCTTTACCTATAACCTGAAAATGGGAAGTGTTAGCACTGGAGAAAGGCCTCACTGAAGCTGTAATGATTTTGCTTAAAAAAAAAACCCTTACTGAAAAAAAAAATACTCTCGTATTACTTAAACCAATCAAGGTTGTCTTGGTTGGCACAAAACAGGGATAGGAGTGGGATATACTGTAGGATAACTTGTTTTGGTGGAACACTTGCTGTGGAGAGAGACCCCCACAAAATAAAGGCAAGAGCTGTGGTTATCCTTGTACCGTTAGCAACCAGTTAGGATAAATTTCCAACAGCAAAAGTAATGTGTTGCAAAACTCATTACATTACTCTGATTGAGTTATATATTCAGTATTTAAAATGTGAAGAAAATAGAAGATATTGTGGTTTAACAAGCAGACCAACAGCTAGCTTAATGTTAACCCTGATAACAGCCATGCTTCAGAAGTTTTGTCTGCAGTTTAAGGAGAACATATAAACACAGCAACTTTGAAGTAACCAGGAGTTGCAGTTCTCTTCTTCTGATAAAGGCTAAAAAAACCTTCCCACTCTTCTGTCCCCTGCACCAAACTAACATGTTTCACACCATTTCTCCACTGAACACAGTGACCAATGTGCCTCAATTGTCAAAGTAAGGGAACATTACTGAGAAGCAACTGTAGCAAATGTACTGAATTCGAATTTCTTAAGCATTATTGGAACTCCTTTGGAAGTCATTACTCCCCAACACTAAATTTGAACTAGTGAAGTTTATGGTCAGTGGTAGCTAAAAAATCAGAAGGCTCATAAAAAGTTTAAATGTTCTTTTTCTTGTTTGTGGTGGTCTTTGAAATGAGCAAGGAGAGAGAAAAGCTTCCAAATCTGATCCGATAGCCTCTGAGTTTTGTGAATCCAGGTACTTTATCAACCAGGAACAGGATCTAAAACCAGCTATCACACCCCAACTCAAGTCAGCACACAGCTCTTGAATTTGGGGCAAACAGCAGACACGTTGAGTATCAGGGTCAAGGACCGGTGAGTGGTTTAAGACTGTGCTTTTCCTCCAAATTATTATATTTATTCGAGGATCAAGCTAAGCTGCAGCAAAGCAGAATGGGCAGGGTGAAAGAGGCCAGCTGTCGCCGGAGTTTCTCACTAAGACGTGAGTGAACACAACTGTGGGGGTATCTGTGTCATCTCCCTTCCTCAACACCTTTCCCTGCACCTCTCACTCTGTGCCTGAGGAACGAATGGAAAGACGCCTTTCACCTGGGTCCTAGTAAAAAACATTAAAAATAGCTGAATGAAAAGGGGGACTTTCAAAGGAGGGAGACAGGCCTCAATATTGCTTGAATTTTGTCTGCCTCTCAGCATTTTCTCCCTAAAATAAACAAACAAACATGCCACGGCTCCATTAATCTACGATGAGTCATGCCTGTTGGAAGTCTGATTTCCAGTCTTTATTTCAAGTTGCAGCCAGTGTTGGCATTGAAACTGGATCGTGACTCACAGTACGCTTTGGAAACAATAAGGTTATCTTTGAGAATCAAGCATGCTCGTGTTCATGTTTCAGGACTGTCGTACCATATTTAAGCTTTAGCTGACGTCGAGCAGTGAGTGATTCCAGCTTGGTTCTTGTTTTAACTCTCTAGCAGTAGCTCACTTATACAACTGGGAATTAAAAAGGGGGTGGACAAAATATGGAAAAACTGGATGAAACAGAGCTGTGCTTTAAAGGACAAGTCTGTAATATATTTACTATAATAAAAAATGAAATGACCACGTTATGTCATCAGAGATCAAGGAAACATGTTTAGTTGAAATACTCTGATAACAACCCCACAGCTGCGGTGGCCTTTGAAATTTATATTCTAGGCCGGAATAACCGTTTTTGTTTGCCCATTTTATGTTAAGTTGGAGTTCAAATTAATGCTGAATGTTTGCCAAATGAGTAAGGATCTGTTTACGAATCATGAGAAATCATTAAAAATCTTGTAGACGGTGTAGATGTTTATAATAGTTAAATGAACAAGATGTTAATGGAGTCTGGCAGGCAGAAGGCAGGCAGTCACTTAACTCAAACTCCAGAGTGTATGTTTTTGGAGGAGTGGGCTTTTGTTTCCAGGATAACAGGTGTAACTTTACATTGATAGAAGACTGACAGTTATAAACAGCTGATCAATTTACAGCCGAGGGCTCGTCTTTGCCTGTTATTGTCAGTTTTTGATGTTGAGTGCATCTTGCACTCCTGCAGCTTGCCTGAGCCTCCCTGAGTCTGGGGCGGAGGGAGCAGGGAAACCGCTAACTTCAAACATAGCTCATATGTTAAGTAGGATTTCATCCTATTTAATAAACCATCTATGGCTTCAACTCTCTATATATGCTGTACTCACTTTTGCATGCGTAATTGCTACATATTGCTCCTTTATCTTCCTTACTCACAATTACAAAGACAGGCGCCTAGAGATCTAGAAATGTTGGGTTTTTAAAAAAAGAAAAATTTAAACTGAGTTGAAACTATTTTAACCACTTAAAACCAATCGTTTACTTTTAAATTTTGCTGCACCAATTTTTTAAACCATGTTAAGAAATATTCAATTAAAACCTCTCGTTAAGCCTATGTTTAGCTAACTCTAAACCTAGCTTAAATTTGATTCTGTTGCACCAAAAGAAAACAATGGACCATTTTATTAACTTTTTAGTTAACTAATAATGTAAAATGTTGTTACCCATTTAGTTACCTAGCAAACCATTTTAACTTTTAGCTAGCTAACAAACAATGTAACCTTTTGATAACTTTTTAACTAACTAGCAAAAAATGTTATGTTTTTTAACTCTTTAGCGAGCTTGCAAGCAATGTACATTTTGTTAACTTTTTTTGCTAGCTAATGAACAAAGTAACTTTTTGATAACTTTTTAACCAGCTAACAATGTAGCATTTTGATAGCTTTTTAGCTAGTTAGAAAACAACATAATCTTTAGCGAACTTTTTGGTTGCCAGCAAACAGTGTTACATTTTGTTAAACAATGCAGAGCTGCTGAAAGCCAAAATTTATTTATTTGAATTTGGGTTGGCAAACATCTCTATATTGATTAAACTCTCCATTAATAAACTTGGATTTACTAAACTGAGATTAGTTTTTTAAGCTCTGCTTAGTTTTAAATCTGGATATACTCATTTCAAACCTAGTTTTGCTTATGATTAGAATTCATCTTAGATAAATGAATATTTGTTGGTGGCAGTCTTAATCCTTATGTTTGTTGGCTGCTAAGATTCTCCTATTTCTAATGGTAAATAAACCCTTTAAAAACCTCGAAATTCATTATCACAAAGCTTCATCATGACCTTTACAGAGTCACTAAGTCTCTTTCTCTGTTGCAAAGTTCTTCAAAAAGCAGTCTAGCAATTCAAAGTTCTCTATATTCCTCAGAGTACTTCATGCTGCACGAGGATCATAAATTAATTTAACAGGTAGATATCCCCTCAATGCTCATCTAGCCACAGCAGAAAATGAATTTGCTGAGTTTATTGTTAAATGAAGGTTCTGGTGAGCAGGATGTGAGTGAGGATTTAGTGCACCTTAAGGGACTCGCTCTTTCCAAACTGAAAATATGCTTCTGAGATCTCATCTCATATTAATTTGTCATAGGGAACGTAGCCGTGCTGTTGCTCCATGCTGCCCTCTGGCTAACTCGGAGCCATTCATTGCCTTGCAGAGCTCCGAGCCTCACTGCCTCCATTCTCCCAGTGCTTGTTCCACAATTTAACTTGGCTTGTTTTCCTCAGCCTCCCCTCACACCTCTTTGTCCCTCTCCCCTTCCTGATCTTCCCCCCATCTCCCGCCCATCGACTGTGACCTTACTGCAATTATGCATCCTCCAGTGGGACAATTAAAACTGAGCTACTGTCCCGAGTGGAGGGGGGAGAGGGAAAGCACTGGGAGGAAATAATGATGCCAGATTTGTTCGTGCAATCGTCTGCCTCCTTTGAACTAGCTCCTCTTGATGTTGAAGAAGCAACTGTTTTAGCTGTTCTGACTGCGTTCCAATGCCACCGCTAGTCAAGGACACGCTGCCCTTCAGCCGCATTGTCCAACAAAATAAAAGCTGTCTGTTTTCCATTCAGTGTTGGAAAAATTCACTCATGTTGACGTGGTTGTCCTCTTTCAACTCCCCCATCTCCACCCCACCCCGACCACCCTTCTCCCTCTTTGACAGGTGCAAGTGCAACCTTCACGCCAACAGCTGTGCGTATGACAAAGAGAAGTTGAGCTGCGAGTGTGAACACAACACCACCGGGCCTGACTGTGGCCGCTGTAAGAGGAATTACCAGGGGCGAGCGTGGAGTGCTGGCTCCTACCTGCCCATCCCCAAGGGCACGGCTAATATCTGTGAGTACACACACACATGCACACACACCACAGATGTTGAGTAATTAAAAAGATGGCTCACATGCCAGAACAGGTATTAGTATAGATCCTATAGACAAAAACACAAGCTAATGGTGATTTCCCATCAAAGTGCGAATCGAATAACAAAGGCATCCACACAGAGAAGTGATAAAAGTAGAATTCCAATTAGCAGTGTACTGTGTGTCATCCTCTGCGACTTCTGACTGTCACCATGTTAATGCTGGGATATTAAGTTGCAAGGTTTCAAGGATTGTGAAGCAATTAAAGACGTTTCAAAGACAGAGAAGCAAAGACAGCGGGGAGAGCAACTTTGTATATTTGATTTGTCACGTCCAAACCCAAGACCCGAATGTAATTTAAAGTCTGTGTAAAGGAAAAGGGGAGTTTTTCTTCAAAACACATTATACACATTTGAGAATAGTTGCTGAAAACTGGAGTTAGCTTGTTAAACTTAAAATGTTTTCTGTGTTCAGGATTTTTGGGCAGACCTCAAACATGGCTTGGTGATGTGCCAGAGCGATAGCACACCAACATTTTATAAGCCCCACAAACCGATATACAAACGAACACCACTCCACTCACTCTCCCCATTGGTCAGTTATGGACATACTTTAAACGATTCAGTCTAAAGCAGAATAAGAAAAAATACCATCCTCTCTCTGTCCTCTGGCTCTGGATGCTCAAACATGTCTGGACATGTCCATTAAAGCTGCCAGATGGAGTCCATGTCTCAGGTCATTTTCAGGCCGTAGTGATGTTTGACCCTGGAGACAGCAGAGTGGACACGTCTCCAGGATTTTAGAGTAAACTGCAATTTTTTCCAGGATTTTGCAACCTAATTTTATGTACAAAAATTCAAATTTGGCTGAGAGAGTGATGCTAAAGCCTCATACAGACTGTGAGATTTCAGCAGTTTTACAAGGTTATTGCCATCAACCTTGTGTGATATCGATCTAATAAACTTTGGTACGACATCAAGTTTGATGTAGACTGTACGATGATCACGACAACTGAACTGTAGGCTATGATGCAAGTTAATACACAAGAAAACATCATCAGCATGCGTCATCCATCGGCGCTGCTGTATTGGTAAACAGTGAAGTAAAGCAAGAATTGCCTGCAATAGTGGTACCTATGTAAATGGAAAAATAACATGACAACTGTCTCTGAATCTCTCTCACAGTGTGAAGTAGGACCACTGTTTTAGAGTCACGACCAAAGATATCTTTCACGTTTCTTTTATGTGATCATGTTTTGTCTGCGACAGTCCAAAATTGAAAAGTATATGCCTAGCTTAAAGCAGGGGCTCTCAGTGCCAATTTATTAATTTCTTAATTTTAACGATATCCCCCAAATGTGCTTATCAAACATGGATATCTAATTTGCAGTTTGACAATACACTTCAATGTCCAAAATCACATCAGGTCACCGACACTGTAAACCTCTGCATTATGATCTGTACTGTACGAATGAAAAGTTTACATATCACCGATACCAATATAGACCAATATAGCTGTGGTAGACCAGTATCGGCTGATCATATGGGCCAATATCTGTCTGGGTCTAATGGTGTTTAACATTAAATTCCTTAAGCACTCAATTCACCGACGTATTTGCAGATTAGGTATTATCTACCTCCAAAGAGTTGATCCATTTTTCCTGAAACCTCCTTTTCTCCCCCACTGTACAGCGTGTTTTTCCATGGTGGCTTTTCTTCTCATGAGTAGTTGGAATCAACAAATCAGTAAAATAGCAAAACAAAAAGCTAAACGTGTATGAATTGCATTAGCGAACAGAACAGATTGGCAGGTGAGAGGCCATTCATAATGAAATCACACACTCAAAAGCTCAGCTAGTGCATACATCATAACTATACACATAATTACATCTCTAAGAATAGTGGATGACTTGGATTGCAGGTCTGACATACAGCACATAGAGTAGGTGTAGTAGGCTTATCTGTAAGGTACTTACTCCTCCTACCTGACCCTCGTGTCAAAACAAGTGTAAGCAACAGTTACAGCAGCAGATGCACTGTGTCTGTGTCTTCACTCTTTGTTATCTTTTTCCTATCCTTTACAATCCACCCACGACATCAATTCAGTGCTTTGACTGAAAAGACCATGCACGCTCTCTTGTCTGTATGTGAACAAACAGAGTGTGCAGGGTCAGGGTTTCAGTTCACTTTACCTTTCAATTTCAATTCGTTTCTTTTCTATATTCAACAGAGGAAGCGACTTCTGAAATAAGCACTGTTTTGAATAACATTTGGCGCCACAATAGTAACCGAGAGCTGTGTTTTAGGAGGTATGAATAAACAAAGCAATGATTATATATGATTGTCTGTGTGTGATATTAGACGTGTCTTTTTGTGCTGCTTTCTTGTTCATAGTTCTCAAAGAAAGACTCTCATCTACTGATTTCTTGGTATTTCAGAAGGTTAAGGGAAAAGTTTGGTATCCGGTCTTGACCCAAAGGTCTTTTCATGAAAGAAACAAACTAGCATAACTGTAGCAGGTTCCTCTGGTCTATAATAGACTAATAAATCAACTCCACTACATTCATGTGCAGTTACAGAGACCAGTCATCATGATTCCATGTATTATTGTGTATTACCAGCAGCACATTGCATCTAATCTGATCTTGCATCTATATTATTTTGAAATGCCTGTTGATATAGGGAAATAAGCTTTGCTTTACACTAAAACACTTAATGTATTTGAGTTGATAAATAATGTTCTCCAGCTGCAGCTGCAGTGCTAATGTAAGGCAGAACCAATTATTTACTCCTGCTTGAGCTGAAGAAAGTGGGCCAGCTCCTTTCTGTCTGATGTCTTATGGTGACGTCACATCATGTGAGGAATTTTTCATTGTCTCAATGAGGCTGTGTTGGGAACCTTTGTAGATGTGAACCTCTTAAACCCAATTAGACAGTGGACCTTGTGTAAGAACCACTCATATGAACAGACATATGAACAGGTAATGTAGATGCGTTGTTTACGCTAACATTTAAGCCTTCTGACAGAGTTGGGTACAGTTGACAACTGAACTGATACCAGTACCGGTACGTGGAATTCAGTACCGGTACCCAACAATACCTTTTTTCAGGTCCTCACTCTCTTCAGTTCACTTAACCAGTGCTTTTTTCTCTTCTGTTGGTCTAAAGACATGCAAAGGAAATTATTCCGCTGGCGTATGAAAGAGCGACAGCTGTTTTTACACATCATGTGACTATGCAAGAGTAATGACATCATATTAAGCAATGGACGTAATGATGCTTCAAGTCCTCAACCAATCAGAAATGTTCAGTGCTGCAAACCCCAAAGTTCCTATACTTTTGGAACTGACCCCACAAGCAAGGACTTTTTCTGGGGTAGAATAATGTCCCCTGAACTTAATTTAGACACTGGTCCCTGAGGTGGAAATGTACATTCCTCTTAAGGTTCCTAGTGCCTGGGGAAAGTTCCTGTGGTGGAAACATGGCTAAAATTTGCCACTCATTGATTTATCATGAATCGGTTCCAACGTAATTTGAGTTTGATACCTAACCTAATAAATGCGCAACCACGTTTGAACAGCTGGCTTTGAACAAGTTGAAATGAGCAAACATTTACAAAAATGTTGTGCAGTGCAGAGAGTTTGCTGAATCTGATATGTCCGTGAGCAAACATCATGAGCACGAGATATAGAAGTATCCGCTGCTGTACCTCCAGACTCATAAATAATATACAAATTATCCTTTAAAACAGTACAATTTAGGATAACAATGTGAAAATGTTCTTGGACAAGGCCATTTGTTTGTAATGTTGGGCTATACAAATAAAATTACCTTGGTTAGAAGGAGGAATACAATGCTTTTTACAAGCCATGCAAAATTTGGGATATATTCTAATCCCCATTTTTCTTTCTACTTCTTAGATTCTTTCGACTACACATACCCAAACTCTTGCTGTTTATTATTTATTTGTATCCCCAGCTGACAAAAGCAACAGCTGCTCTTCCTGGGGTATGAACAAAACAAGGACACAGTGTCACACACTACTCCCTGAGTACAGTAGTTCAGTTGCACTGAAGTGAGGAGCTGAGTTATCCAGGTCCAATGCATTGTATGTAGAATTTTGCAATGACTGTTAATGGCCACTAGGGGGCAGATACATTGTCAGTGAATGAATGAATGAATGAATTAATGTATGGTGGACCTGTGAGTAGATACAACATTTCATGTTTAACTTACAAACACCAACACCATCCTATTCTTGTTACCACGTGGATACAGGATCCATAGCAGCCAGTTTTGCTGCCATACATCAGCTAAACTAGCAGAGCGATGAGCGGTGGGGCTTTAGGTTTGAGTGTGGTGGCATTAATTTGAAAGCCCAAGTTTTATCCCAGCCTGTCCCCTTATTGCATCCGCTGTGATTTCTGCCTTCCTCGCTGGAGCTCGAGGACTCTCGGCCACCGGCTGATGACTTATTCTCCCTCCCAGAGGATCTCTGTTATGAGACTTGGGGAGGGTTTGTGAAATGGCCGTTCCCAGAGCCCAGATTGACAGCACATTATTAAAAAAGGTGCACACACACACGCACACACACAGGTGCTCATCCAGACCTCCTCAAAGCATTCACACTCACATTCATAACTACCTCACACAAGGACACACACACTGCCTTTGCCCTGCAAGTGATGAAAAACAGTCTTAGTATAAAGTGCATTATTATACTTTGTCTTGGAGGGAAAAAATCCATAATGTAATAACGCTGTGAAAAATCTATAGGAATGCAAGGCTATCCCTCCTGAATAGAAAAGAAATGCACAAGGCTGACAGAAAAATGCACCTTGTGCTGTTTTGTAATTTTCAAGCCCAGTCAACACCAATTCCAAAAGTCTCCTTCCCTCTCGATGTTTTCCCCCCAAACCCAGTGAGCATATGGCAGCTCTTCGGAGACAAATTTGTCAAAGATGAAAATTTAATTAAGATTTAATTTCTTTTTACTATGCCCATCAAGTCGTCTGATGCGATAACGGGATCGATGAATCATCATCGGGAGAGGGTGTGGAGTTGGGGAGGTGGTGGTGGTGGTGGGGGGCTGATATTTCGTCGTACAATGGCACGAGGAAGAAGAACAGGATTTAAGAAGTGATGATGAAAGAAAAGGATGGCGGAGATAGAAGGAGGGGAAGTGGGCATCACTCTCTGTCACAGCTAACTCGAGCCTTCTGGGGTGGCTCTGTCTCTCTCGCTTTCCCTCGCTCCATCTATGTCTCTCACCCCCCTCCTCCGACCGTCTCTCAGCCTCACTCATTCTCGCTTCCTCCCTCTGTGGAGACAGAAGGAGAGGGATCAGTTGGAGAATTAACCATGGCAGTTCATTTCACTGTAGGGCTGAGAATACTGCGGGAGATAGGAGCCGGCGGTGGAGGGGGCAGTAATGGGTGGCCTCTGAAAAGTTGATTTCAAACACTAAAAATGTATCCTGAATGTTTTATTATAGGAAGAACTCTTAAATGTACTTTAAATAGTAAACTGAATTTGTATAAATTAACTTTTTTTTTGCAGTGTGTGATATGTTGAAAGAAGATATTATCTTGCTTAAGCGCTGGACGTCTATGGGATCAGTAGCAACTCTGCTCAAAGTTAAAGCTGTGCTACACTCTTAAAAATTCTCTTGTAAAAAGGTTCAATGTGGAAACCCGGCTTACATCCCCTGAATCAATCCCCTGTTTCAAGATACAAGCATGAATCAAATTCTGCAATAACAGATGCCAGTTACTTGTCAGTTAGGGTAACGGCTAGTAGCAAAGTAATAAAACTTCCGAGCATACCATCAACTTAAATAAATTAGGTGTTTGAGTATTATGTGGTAATTACAGAAATGTAGAAACTGCCCCGGTGAGTATAGTTTAGAAAAATGTAGATTTAATATTAATAAGAAGGCTATCGTATGGCTAACACCCAGCTTAACTAGTGAAGCTGTATGCCATGGTTATCCCTCATTTTACATGTTACTTCTCTCTAATTCTTGGCTAACATTAATGCTAGCTAATACTAGCTTTACTGCTAAGCTAGAAAAGCACATGCTATGTAGGGTATCTCTCACTTTTTTCCCACATAACACTAGCTACATGTGTAATATTACTTGAAGTTATTTGGCTAGGTGTAGAACATACAAAATTATTGCAAATGTTGTGCAATAAAATATCCAGATATGGCTATTAGAGGCTGAGAAACATTAGGAAGTTAAAACCTGGCCTCATATTTTTACATATTTGTCCTTCGCTCTACAGGGAAGTAAGGAAAATAAACTCTTTTTTATTTCGTGCCTGCAGTAACATCAAGGAAATGCTGTATGCCATATACACATAGAGAAAGTGTTCAAAAAGTGTGTTCATGCTTGTTCATGTGGCTTCTAAGAAATATATATTTTGAATTATAGAATTTAATTTGAAAATAATTATTTGGGGAGACAACTTCATGTTTTTCAGAAGTTGCAGGGAACTCATCCCTCCGTCTTCACCGGGATCTGTGCCCAAGATCAGCAGGCTAAAGAAACTGGGAGCTTTATAATTTAAATTTGCGTAACCAGTTTTACAAACCGTAGTGTAACTTGCTGATTTCCACAGATTAATGAAAACCTGAATTTGCCAAAAGCACATAAACTGATACATTATTCATCAAGAATTTTCAAATCTCTCTGCAGTTTACCAACTTTATAGTTATTTACCCAATTAAAGATGCATTTGGACTTCATCCAGGGTAAAGAGTTTTTTTTTTTCACTACAGCATATACAGTGCAGATGAAATGATGAAATGAAATGATGCGAAAGACAAGCTGAGATCGTTGGAAAGAGAGGAGCTGATGAAGGTCATGACCCATCTTTTCATGGTGACATAAGCAGTGAAGTGAATAAGGGGAGTGTGACCTTGCTGCACGGTGACAGCCTCGTCCTGTACATGTTCAAGTGTTGCACTGGGTGATGGTTGATAGGTCAACAATCATAAATCACCTGTAGTCATTACCTTTTTATGACGATCACACAGTTGTAAATAACTTTAGGTTTTTGAGGGTTTGTTGTCTGATGTTTTGACTGACACTTCAAATTGACTGCTTTGGTGCCAGTATTTAGACACTTTAAATGGTCCTTTAATCATAATAGGTCTGTCTATTTGAACGCATCATGAAGTAGTGAAAAAAGGGCCTTCATTTTTTTTTTTTAATTTGCAAATGATTGTAATTAGTAAAAATGTATTTTCTCCTAATTTCAGAAATTCTTCAGACATTAAGTCTTCATTTGTTCTGTCTGCTGCCTGATGAAACGAATAGATTTCCTTGTCAAGACAGGATTAAGAGACACTTGTTCAGATTTAGCTGAAGCCAGCTAAACTTTATGGATCTCCTTTGATCAAAGCAGTAAAAGGCGTGGACATGCAGTGGATTTCACTGTAATGATTCATCCCCAGTCTGTAGAGAAGCTCACATTAGCTCTCCGCCGTCTCTCTGAAAACCCTGCATTTCATGGTCCCAGATGAAAATGAAAAGAAGCGGCGTCATATCTGGAGGTGACAGCCGCAACAACGACAAATATTATTTCATATGACTTACAAATTGCATTTTTCTGCTGTTGTTCTCTAATTAGTGTACGTTTATGCAGTGCTACCAGATGCTACAGGCTTATTAATAGTCCTGTAGTCCAACTAGGAGGTGCTGATCATGTAAATGTGACCAAACACACATACACATGATGCCTCACACTCTTTTTTCACAGATATACTGTATATATATATGCCCACACATTTAGATTTTTATGATTAATCTTCCCTCTTATGCAGAGGAAGTAGGTTTCTATACATGTTTCAATGGCAAACACCAAATCCCACCGGACCTGATAACACCACTGTATGATAGATCTCATTCTTTTGTGAGTGAACACACGTAACTATTATTATATATGGGTTTCTGAGATAAGTTCCCTGTAGTATGTCAGTAAAATAGATTCACTAGTTTCACTGTAAAAATAAAAATAAATGTTTTAACTTAAGAAAGTTAGTTACCAGGTAGGAAGGTAAAAGCGAATACAGACGTGAGGCATCAGCAGGATGAATGGGAAAACTGTGGGGTCCTGACACTCAGTAACGTCATGCCTAAATTATAGTTGCTAATTTGTCCAGGCACACTGTAGTTGAAGGTAACAAAGGTATGAAAGGCCTGGTTTTGATCTTTGTTAGATTAAAAAGTGATAAAACTAAAAAAAACTCGGTTTTCAGTGGTATTATTTCTCTCAGAAAAGGAAGGTAGGGAGAAGGCGCATTGAGATTTACAGGCAATATTGAGTTAATCAATGTAACTTTCCTTCTCTGGTAGACATACAGTGCTAATATAATCCTCTGACATGCTGAAATGTAATGTTTTTAGCTTGCTATGGTCACTCTGACTCTGTCACTCACTCTTTTTCTAACTTCTAATTCAGTTGTACTTAAGAGAACGTGTTCAATAAGGTCAAAATATTAAGTTGAACCAAGTCAGCCTGATGAACATTAGAAACAAATTTGGTTTCCTTTCACATTTTCTCAGTCTGAGAAGTCCTTCAGACGACACAAAGGATTTTCTGCTGCAGCTGCTCCGGTTAGAGCTACTTTGTTCCAGCACTGGCACTGAGACAAAACGTGAAACTGCTTCCAGTGAATTTATTCAAGTTTAAGTGTGAGGGGTTTGCCCTCTAGGCCCCATAGCGCCCAGACGCACCCATCATTTTAAAATCATTGCCAGTGTATTAAAACACAGAAAAAAGTCCTTGTCTTTGTGTTGTAGATACCACAGAAATACATCTCATAGCATTGAGATCTGTGGGAGGTTTTTTTTCCACTATTCACAGCAGGACCTCCCCAATTCTCAGAGCCGGAGAAGGGTTGTTTGAAGTTGAACTAACGTCAATAAAATAAATAAAACATGTATATTTACATTAAGTTAATTAGAAAAGACTAGTTTATTCCATTAAATTCCTGTATGAGTTTTTTTTACAGTGTAATTTATATGGTTTGCACAAGCATATAGTGAGCTGCCTCCAGAAATGTGTTGTTTAAATATTTATGATAGGCATTAAATGGTTTAATGAGCCCTGGGTAGCACATTACTAACTAATGTATTAGTGTAATCACATTACTTTACTAATGAAGCTCTAATAAAGCACTAATGTAATCACATTACGCATGTGCCAATACATGCAACAAAATTAATTCTTGATTCTAGTAGGAAAAAAAGCTCATTTTCCCTTATTACTTGATTGAAAAAGAAGGTTTTTAATTTGAGTGTCATTGCTCTTTAAGTCTGAATACAGTAAGGCTTGTGAGACAGGCCGCTCAGTGTAAAATGTGGCTCACAGCTCTATTGTGCATTCAATTAGTGCCGTGTGTTTATGCATCTACACACACAAACACGCTCGCTGTGCGCATATAGCTTCACATCCACCTTCTCCCTCTTTCTCTCACACACAGCACCCACTCATTTATGCTTTTATTCCTTTTTTCCGCAGCTATTTGAATTTCCATTTTAGCCCCATTCCCTTTCTTTTTTCTTTCTGTAAAACTCACTCGCCTGTTGTTTTTGCATCCTCTCATTCTGTTGCTCCTTCTGCCCTTCTTCCCCGCCACCTTTTTCTTCGCCCTCTCCTTCTTTTCCTTCTTCTTCTTCTTCTTCTTCTTCTGCCTCCGCCTGTTCTCGCTCCATCTCTTGGTTTTGTTTCATGCTCGCATTCTCTCTCTTTCTCCCCCACAACACCCCCAACCACCCCAGAGACCGAGCTTGTTTACTCTGTCTTTTCCACATCTCGGCTGTGTGCAGCTGTGACGGTAATCTTTCTTTCAAATATTTGTTTCTTCCATCTCCAGATTTTTTTTTTTTTTTTTTTTTACTCCTTCCCACATTGCTGCTGCCACCACCAACGTACACCTCATCCCTTCCCTGAAATCTTAAACTGTGCTTCTTCCAACTTGGCTCCTGGGCACTTTAAGACTTGCCACCTTCAATTCAGATCTACACATTGAAACCGAGCAAGCAACCGAGCCGGGCACTCCGGCAAGGCAAGCCGTAATTTTGCTCCTGAGGAATTCAATCAAGTCAGCATGCCGCGTGCTTGTGTTTTGGCAGCCTTTCCGCTACTAACCAGTTAGCAATGCCTGTCACCATCATTGGGCTGTGTACAGCCAAAGAGCTCCAGATAATGATGGATTGCTATAAAATGATGGCAGCCAGGGAAAGTAATTACCAACTTTGCCTGCGGTGGAAATGCAGCAGATAAGCCCCTTTCCAGAGCGGTCCAGGTAGCGCCAAGGTAAACAGGTGAGACACATCGAAGGTCAAAGCGGAATGGATACTGACAGAAACAATGTAATGACACCCACAGTTACACACACACAAACAAACACACATAATCCTACCTCCACACCAACAGCTGAATGTGCTCTTGATAGAACCCAGTGAGAGTTGACCGGGATTTCAATGTTGATTTCCGGCTGAAAACTTCTTGGTATCTGTCTGAATATCTAATACCCCTTTTTCACCCTCTTTTCAACCGGCTAAAATGTGGTTAAAACATCAACGCGTCAGAAAACACAAATTTGTTTAGCCATTCTGATCATTTTGCTCAGTTTGTAGGTTGAAAGAGAGAAAGTATTGATTAGTGTGAGTGCATCTTTCCACGTACACAAAGACGTAATTTCAATGCATTTAATTTTTTATAGAAAATGTCATAAATACCGTAACTATTTAGACTGTGAGCTGCCAACAAGAAACTTCGAGGACATCATAATTGGGGAAGTTCTTAATGTAAAATAAATAAATTGCGCTTTCTGCTGCAGCCTAATGCTCATGCAAATACCAACACACCTCACACCTAAACGACAGAAAATGTTGCTGTCAAGTCACGTGATGCAACGTGGTTTACGTTGTAAAAGTTTGGTTAGATTTCGCACAAACTCTAATTAGGTTTAGGCAATAAAACTACTTGGTTAGGTTTAGTAAAGGTTGTGGACTGGGTTAAAATAACTGCGTTACATATGTTATGTGACAGAAGGGCTGTCATCTGCATAATGACACAATTCATGTGACGTTACAAACAGCATTTACATTATAAAATGGTTGCAGTTTGGTTAGGTTTAGGCACAAAAACACTTAATTACGTTAGGTGAAAAGATTGTGGTTTGGGTTAAAATCACTATGTTACATATGTCACATGATCATACTTGTGCTACAGAAGTGATACAATGAGATTTTAAGATAGTCAAAACTTTAGATAACTCTACATATACTTATCGTTTCATGTAAGACTTGGACCTCAATCGCCTGTGTCTATTTGAACCATCCATCCATCACACCTCCTCCAAATGTGGACTTTCCTGCTCCCTATACTTCTCCTCTTATACTTTTTATGTCTACTAGGGGGCGGCACCTCACAACCAACGGACACATCAGTCAGGAATAAGCTCCGGGCATTTTTGATCAACACAGCTTTTTTGGTGAGGACAGGTTGGCAAGTGATTAGGTGTATTGATAAGATTATTCTGAAGGTATATGCACCAGGATGCAGTATAAAAAGCAACAAAGACACTTGATTTAAGAGAGAGGTGTGGTGGTTGAGTGGATTAGGCCTGAGAACTCTCACTTTGGCAGTCTGGGACCTGTCTATTGCAAGAATTTTTTTTTTCTGGCTTTCAACTGAGAAATTTCGATGCAGTTTCTTAATTAGGCCCCAAAGTGACGAGAGGCTTTTATTTGCATGTTGTAGAGGACGAAAAATGGCACTTTGCAAATCTCGGTGAAAGGTGGCTTAATTGTGAAGTTCAGTAAAGTTCCTCAAATAGTCGGTGAAAATCCTTTCACTTCTGAACCAATTCTGAACGTCTTTTCATCGATGACTGTAGTCGTCTTTTGAACGTCTTTTCAACAGAAAAATTCTCACTGGGTAAAATCTAGGAACCATATGGCAAATTTGATGTCCTCTTTTTGACAGATGAGTATGTTCGTATGCCAAAGATTTGAAGCCCATAGTTCCATGAGAGAACATTTTATTATTGCCTTCTGATAATCCATTAGCAAGGTTGCAGTGATGGTCTTGGATGGATGACAACATAACTGGAACTGAACCAGTGAAGGATGAACATCAAGCACTGGGACTTGTAACCACACTGCTCGGTGAAATGAGATTTATTGTAAATCAGTTGATGCCCCACATGACTCAAGCTCTGTACTGTATTTTAGCGCCCACATTTGTGTGTGTGTCTGTTCTGTCGCATGTCCTGACCCCACATGAGCGCAGATCATGTTCAGTGAATCACACACGCCTCCGAGATCATGTTCAGGCCCAGCCGCTCGCAACCATGATCCCTGCACAACTCATAAAAATCAATGGAGCACGCCGTCAACATAAGCAGCTCCTAATGCTCATCCTGTGCGATAGGACCAAATTAGATTACAGCCGTGCCCTGTAATGGCGGGGCCAGGCAGGTGAAGGGGATTGGAAATGACTGTGATTGTAAATTAATCGAATGACCCGACATGGGATCCTGGACATCTGCTCGAACCCCACAGGTTGTTCAAAATGTGGTGGATAATTGCACTGACAGGCCATTGGTGTTCCAAAACCCTGACCTGGAAGAAAAGGTTATCTGGCCCTCAACTACAAACAGACAAAGGATCATTTCTCAAATGAGCAGTCATTTTGACTACTCAAACACTTAATAGTCTAGATCACAGATTCTTCAAAGTGGGAGGCAGGAGAGGGAGCATCCAAACAGATTCATGGGAAGCTCAGCGAATGGAAGTGGAAAAACATTACATCAGTTATTACATTAGTTATCAAAAGGAGATCATATACTGGATTATAATGTAAATGTGTGTGATTTGGTTAAAGTGATAGCTCAGAGATACAGTAACAGGGAATTTTTGTTTTTTTTCCTCTTTCCCAGAATCAGAAACTAATAAATCCCTTTGGACCTTTTTTATCATTTGGTGTAGTCTGAAATAATGTAAAACAGAAATAATAGGCTTCTCTTTCTGGCTCTTCTGTTGAGTGTCTATAACATATATATGAATGGTATGAATATATGAATAGTGCTGCAATGATTAATCAAATTCAACTATTAATTTTCTTGCCAACTATTTTGCTAATTGATTAATTGTTTTAAGTATTTTAATGAGAAAAATGTCCAAATTCTCAAACTTAAGCATCTCAAATGTGTCTTTGTTTTGTTTTTTTGTTTTGTTTTGTTGTTTTGTTTTGTTTTGTTTTGTTGTTTCTTTAGTCCTCTATGGAAGGTAATTGAATGTTTTTGGATTGTAGACAAAAAAGATCAAATCTTGCCTTGGGAAACAGTAATTTTTTTTCACCGTTTTCTCACATTTTATGGATCAGACAAGAAATCAATTAATACAGAAAATGATCGACAGGTTAATCAAGAATGCAAATATTTTCCTTAGATTTGAAAATCCCTTGGCAAGAGGAAAAACCCGCAAAAGTGCTTTATATTTGGAGATACCTCTACCGGAGACAGAACAAGGCACAACAGGTTTTTTTTTCATATTCTCTAAACATATGAACTTATTCTTGTACTAAAATATTTTCCTTTCAAAAATGGTTAAATTGACAGATATTGTGTCGCCCATAAATAAAAGAAATGCAAAATAAAACCAGGCCAAGTGGGAGATGATACACCTGAATATCTTGATGCATGGAGGAAAGTACAGTAAGCAGGAAAATCAAATATGAAGCTCTATGATGAATGCATTCATTTACTTTTAGGCCACTTTGGCAGGGACAGTCCCAGAAACACAAACAAGGGTTTCCTGGAAGTGTAGGGTCAACAGCCGGTATGATCAGTGGTCTACATTAAAAAAAAAAAGTATGATAATGAAATGGACATAAATGACATGTCTGCAGTCAATTACAGACTAAAGAATATACTTAAATCAGTGGGTTTAATTGTAAAAGACAACTTACTGAAAGTTTTGAATCAACTTTAATTCAAGGAGTAAATAAATGTATGCAAAAATAATAATAAAAGTACAATAAAGCATGATTCATGTGAAAGTGCAGTATATTAATATCATAGCTGCATAGGAAAATGTAATGGAGCTTATTAGCTAAAGAATGTTTAAGCAACAACAATTGTATGTGTAATTAAATACCTTGTTCATAACATCACCTTTCTTTCAGTGGTGTGACGGGTTTAAAACTTGTACTGGAAGTGTGTGCACTTAAGAGACATCAGTATTGCTGACGTGTCTTTGACATTTAGCTGAAGGCAAACAGCAGTCGTACAGTCAGTACAGTGCAGCACTTTCTGAATACTGTCTCTGTATAAACACAGTTATGAAGAATAATGTGTGAACTTACAGTTTGGTGATGCACACTAATGGAAGTCTCTCTTTCTCTGGTTTTATATTTATACCCCTCTCCATTTAATGTAGTGGGTCCCCTGCTAATCTTCCAGACTAGATGTAGATAGCGCCTGTGTGTTATTGCTCTGTCAGCTACTTTACCAGGCCCCTTTTAGCACTGCGTTATGTTTTTTTTCTCTTTTCTTTCCTTTTTTTTTTTTTTTTTAACAGTTCAGTTACAGAGCTAAAACACTTCCAGTCTCACATTTTTGACTTTGTGAGTAACTGTTGGAACTTTGTATAATGCATGTTTGGCTCGGCAGGGTATGCATAAATAGAGTTTGCAGCAGCCTATATGTGTTAGTAGATGGTGTCAGTGTCTGATATGATAATGCAGACTGACTGGCTGCACATTTTAGCTATATAGAAATAACATATTAACATATAAACATTCATAATTCACAGTTTGCTAAGCTCTGCCCCCCTTTGTTACTGTTGCTACACCTGTCAAGTTTCTGTTCTTGCACAGCATATTATCCAGTTTAGAATAATAACACATTTACCACTTGCCAGTAATTTTGGCAAGTGGTAAATCTGTCTATTTGGGTAATTTTTTGTCCCTGATGTCAAACAGAGGTAGACAAAAAAAAACAGACTTTGCATTTTTAGTGGCCATAGAATTGAAACTGTCACTGGCAAGTTTGATCAGCTTTGGCTAGCTAACTAGCCAAAGCTGACATTGGTCCAATGAGTTGGATGAGAACTCTTCCACTGACTTTTTAATGTTTCAGCTGACTTGTTTTATATGAAGATCCTGTAAAAGAGATCCTAAATGTGGACCTGATGGCAACATAACACGCTAAAAGACGGAGGCTAAAGCTGCATGTCCAAGACAAAAAGTCAGCATCCTTAACAGCTGATGATTCAATACATGGAAATAAAGAACTTCTTATGTTTTAGCAGAGAGGTAACAGTGTTCGCTTTTAGGAAGAGGACTTACCATTGTCTTTGTGAGATGTAACAGTTTCACAGATAATGGGTAGTGTTGCTATAGTGTAAAACTAAATCCTGAGCAGGACAAAGCTGCTAATGTGACCCTAAACTCCTGATAACATACAGGCTTGACTTCCAAAGTGAGGTAACTGTACACCGTGGATGTGCAAGAAGTCGTGAACTCTAGCTTAACCACAAAAGCTAATGAAGCATAAGTTAGTAGATTTTTGTTAGCGCTTGTTTCTTACTGTAAATAGTAAGCTAGTTAGCTGGACATGCTAACATTTGCAGCATGTTTGTTCTCGTGTGTTTTTGGTATTCGAAAGATTCAAAGGAAGACACAACTTTCTCTGTAAACTTTGTTAATTTTGAGTTTTGTTCTTGCTACCCTGCGCACAACGGTCAATTACATTTTTCATAGTTACATATTTTACACTATAACTTGAGCTGTATAAGGAGGCACTTTTCCTGAATTCATTTGCAAATTTTATACAATTACACAGAAAAATGTATGAATCTTGTTACCTCTTATGAGAAGTAATAGCATTCAGTATTTTTTTTTTTATCTTGGGGTTATAAATTCTTCTTGCATAGGAGTATTATTACCTGATATTACTTCTTGTAATTTGTAATAATTGTAGAGGTTGTCCGTAATCTTAATAATTTGTAAAGTAAAAATTCCACTACAAATTACATACACAGACTTGATGTGATAATGTTAGGCCCATGTGAATAGAGCTTTAGTCAGAAACTGTTCAGAGTTGGTTCAGGTGCTTTTCCAACCTGAAAGAATTTGTTCAACTTTCCAATATAAAAGTTTCATCTACAGGCAGCTGTATTCTGACTAATACTGGTATTATCCCTCACAAACCCATAATAGTCAAACACTAAGAGAATGATATTTAGTTTCCAAAGTTTCACCGCTCAGTTTTATCAATATATTGTCACACTCAGAGCCAATGCTGCCAAATCAAAGTGTACTTGTACTTGTACTAGTCCTTGCCCTTGTCCTTCCTGTCTCCTGGTTAGCATCTGCCCACCCCCTTGAGGTTTGACATCCATTACACTCCGCCTCCATATGCCAGCGTAGCCTCCTGCACTTCACAGCTCTCAGACAGGTCACAGATTTGGCTCCTAAATACAGCTTGCAGGCAGAGATCAGAGGAAGAGTGATTGAATGACGGGAGTTTGATCAAAGTCCACGTACACAAACACATGCACACACTCAGGATATCCTCATGTTCCCCCCGAGTACTGGGAGATATTTTGTGACGGCTCCGTTAGATGAAAGGGCCCCCTACCAAAAAATCCTGCACAGATGCCTCCTCGCCTCCTCGGCTTCCTCAGCCGTAGGTGTGGTGGTGAGCGGATGACGGGAGAGATGTGAGCGAGAGAGGAAGAAAGCGCCGTTTTTATTTCATTCCTTCATCTCCAGTTTACGTGGGCTCATTTTGCCTATTGCCCAGCACGCTTCCCCTTCCCACGGTGAGGGGGTTGTTTGTTTTTGTGGGCAGACTGCCTTATTGAGGGCAGGGGGTAGAGCGAAAGGGAGGGTGGGCCTCTGTTCAAATGGATGATTAGAAAAAGTGGAGCTGGCGTTGATGTCCTGAAAGCAAATTCCTCTGAAAACGACCAAAAATACACAAGCGGTGTGTTTACGTGCCTTTGAAGGGTAGTGTTTTCTAACGTTGTCTGGGCTTCATGGTATATGGTCATATTCACAGTCCTCATTAACACCCAGAATAGGACATTGGTAGTTGGTTCGGATGACGAAATGATCAGCGCAAGAAGCAGTTGAACGTCTCAATCTCCTCAGATCCACAGCTTGGCAATGTCCTGGTGTGGGAGAGATCTGGTCACCATGGGGATGAGACAGACTGTATTATCTGCTCAGTGGCTGTCTCGCACAAGGGATTGCGTGATGGAGGGATGGACAGGCAGGCAGCAGGATAAGACATGTCCTCCTTTGGCGTCAGAGGCAGGAGTTCGCCATCTATGATGTCCTTTGATATGTCGTGTGTGTGATTGTGCGTCAGTGTGCATGAGAATTCTGTCTTATGCGTCTTTGGCAGAACACATTTCACAGACTGATGTGCTGAGAAGCATCTCAAAGCAGTATGCAACTTTTTTAACTTAAAAAAACTACCATATTATAGTCTGTCATGTTTGCTGAAATTGGTTTTTCAGTGATGTTGAGACATTTTCAGGTGTGTGCCTCTGTGGAAGAGGGCAGGAATGACCTTTTCTGGCACTGCCAACAACAAGGACATCAAAGCAGAACTAATGGAGGAGGCCAAAAGAAACCAAAGAAGCGTGAAGCTAAACATGCAGCAGACAACACTTTCACATCATGGCTGCTGCTTTAGATGCCACAGACTCAGGCTATGTGCCATTTCAAGTGTATACAGCTCATCAAGATGAATCACGAGTATTGGGGTGCGAACTCAATCAACTGTGAGGGAGGATGGCAGGACTAACAATGTACTTCTTGTCTCAAGGTGAAATGTTGCAGTTGTGGTCTTAAAGGAGAAATATGTATTATATTTACTGTACTAAATCATACAATGTCCAAGATATGTCATCAGAGATTAAGGCAACATGCTGAAACAAGATGAAATACTCACTACAACTGCTGTGTCCTTCTTTGAAATTTCTATTCCAGCTGTAACTTGTGTTGTTGTTTCCCCATTTCTTATTAACTAGAGTTCAAATTAATGCAGAATGTTCACAGAAAGAGTAGCCCTCTAGACCACAAACAACACGTCAGCATCACCACGCCGCAGTGAAGCGTCTGTCTATATAGGTCACATATTGTCCGTGCATTTCAAAGCATCCAGCAATAAATGAGCAGCCAGATTTTCTGTTCAATAGGCAGTTTTCCTTCGATGTGTGTGTGTGTGTGCAGTGGTTGTGGATGGGCAAAAAAGAGAAAGGAGAAAAGAAAGTGCCGGTGGCTGAGCTGTGAGCAGACAGGTGCTGGCAAACAGAACAGAAGGATTAAAGTTTATCAGTGAAGTTGTCTAGTGGCAGTAAATGTACATTTCACCCATCAAAACAGAAAAGTCCAAGATGTTCCCATGTCTTGCTTACCAGCTGCTGGGTAAAGTGAAGGGGAGTCTGTGGGACTAAAGTGGAGCAGAGTGAGCTGATCTCAGCCTCTGGAACACTTTGCTCTGCCTAAGTTACAAAATGTGGATGAAAAATAGACCTGAAGTCTAAATAAATGCTTCAGGTTTGCCCATCAGACCAGCTGACACACTGAGCTGTCGCAGGCAGCTGCACTGATAAAAAATGAAAGCATTTCTGTTGTGTGAGACATGCAAGTAAAAAACACATCCGACTTGCTTGTGGTCGAGAAGGGCTTGTGTTTATGTCGTAAGAAATGTTTTTTTACTGGCAGGCAGTAAGGCAGGGAGTCACTAAAGTCCAGCTCCAGAATTTGTATTTTCGTAGCAGTGGGCTTTTATTTTCAGGATTATGGACTTCAATTATAGACTGTGTATTTAAAAGGATTTCAACCTATTTAATATCCTGTCTATGGCTCCAACTCACTATTTGGACTGCAGTACTCATTTCTGGTTATGCAATTATTACAAATTGCTCAGTTTTATGCCTTAATTTAAGTTGTTCTTTCTCTCTTTCTCTCTTGCAGGTATTCCTAATAACATTGGTCCAGTTAGTAAGTAAACACTTACAAAAGAACTATATGAATGCTTGATGCTTTGCTTTGCCAATTGTGCCACCCTTCACCATACAACCCTGAACTTGGTGCCAAGTGTTCATTTCTGATTCCAATCTTCCTACGAAGGATCACTCAACAACTAACCTATTTTTTTGGGAAGACAGATAAGCAGTAGCTGGGGGATATATTGTCATGACGTGGGCATATTAATTTATTTTATCCAGACTCAACTCAACCAGATAACACTTGCCTGGCTCTGCATGCGGAATGTCATTTGTTTTTTTTTCCCTCTCTCCCATGCATTATAAATAAATGGCATCTAGACTTTATTAAAGTGCCAAGACCTCTCTGGCAGTATAAAGTCACAGGAGGTCATTTTAATATAAGCCGCAAGCACCTCAGCTGGTATTATCTTCGTCAACCAGTAGCCCCTCAGGAGGGGGAGGAAGAAAAGAGGTGCCATGTCTCAAGTTACCGCTGCCTGGAAGGCTGTGTGATGCAGGAACCGTAGGACTGTATTGAACAAGTCAAAGTGCATTCACAGCCTGGCTCAATTCTCCGTAATCTTTTTTCTCATTGCCCTGTTCTCAGCAAGTATCCTCTGTCTCCCTGTATGATCCTGGACCCACGCAGACTGGCTGAGGGTTAAACAGCAATGCACGTTTTTCATAAACTGACCCTAATGATCAACTTGCCTGTTAAATGATGATGAAGACAGTAGAAATTCAAGTCATCTGTACTGTAGCTGCAATATTGTTGGCTCTGGTGGTCCACAGCAACTTTTAAACATACACTGGAACGACTGATGAAGTTCATTATGTTCATTCAGAGTCAGACAACTGATCTTTAGTGGTGGTTTACTGGCTGTTGTGAAATTGTCTGTAGATTCAGATATCAACACATTTTACCAGTCCACTATGCACATCATTGCCAGATCCATGTAATGTCAAAGAATTTATGATTTAGCTTTAAGGAATAGCTTGACAGTCTGAGAAATACGAAGCTGAAACCAGAACACGTTTAGCATAGCTTAGCACAAAGACTTGAGGCAGGGGGCGATAGCTACCCCGGCGCTGTCGAAAGGTTAAGACTCAGCTGCACCAACCAAGATTAATTTAATCTTAGATTAGTTCTCATGAGAGTTAAACAAAACTAGGTTTAAAATGGGCAAATCCAGATTTAAAATTAAGCAGAGCTTTGGTGCACAATTACAAACTAATCTCAGTTTAGTAAGTATAAGTACTAAGTATAAAAGTGTCTGTACTGTCTTAGCAAAATATTTAATGGTTTGCGAAGCTAGCTAAAAAGTTAACAGCGGGTCACACTGTTTACTCATTAAGATTAATAAAGAAGTGAACAAACTGTTACATTCTTTGCTAACCAACTATAGCTAAAAAGTTTACAAAACATTACATTTGCTAGCTAGATAAAAAGTTAGTTATCTAGTTAGCCTATTACAAGCTCTAATTTCTCCTCCTTTCAGGAAAGTTGTTGAATGAATTAATGGAGCTGCTTGATTATTGTATAAGTCTGTTTCCAAAAAGCAGCCATTTTAAAAGTTAAACTTCTCAAGTGTAATTTTAAAGCTAATTCTTAATTAAATTTTAAAGTTTAAAGTTTTGGTGCAACAGAATTGAATTTGGTCTGGAAAAATTAAACTGAGGTTTAAATTTAATCTTTCATGATTTTAAACTAGCGTAAAAGTTTGGTGCAACATAATTTAAAGTTAAACCCTGATTTTATCTGGTTTAAAAAATAATCCCTGTCAACCCAGCCTAAAAACCCTACCACACCTCTTAAGGTCACTAATAAACTCATGTCATTGTTTAGTCGATTTAAAAACTGAAGTGTATAGCGGGCCGGGCTGGCTGTTTAACTCTGCTTTGGGTCTTTATGCAAAGCCAAGCTAACTGTCTCCTGGTTTCACCTTTATATTTAAGGGACAGACATGAGAGTGGTATCAGTCTTCTCATCTCAGCAAAAAGGGAAAATTCCTTAAATGTTTAACTATTTTTGAGCTGTTTTAAGTGCTGATTTTCAGTATAACACCAGTGCCTTATTTTCACTCAATTTCTAGTTAATGCCCAAGTGTTACTGAGCCAAATTATGTGCGCCAAGGGACACAAGGACGACACATGCACTCTTGTTTTCAACATTTAAAGGCTAAGATGATCGCTGGGCAAGTTTCCCAAAACGTGCTGTGTGAGACACAGGGTGAAAACAGCTTATTCCCAGGTGGTTTTTAATCAGGCTTTAGCTCATGCAGGAAGTCAACACTGGTTGTAAAGTCTGATGCTATGTCATGAGTCAGAAATGGACATGTGGCCAAGAAGACCCCCCCCCCCCCCCGCATCGTTCCACTGCTTGCCTCCCTCACCACCTCCTCACACCTTTAGAAATGACTCCTCCACTCCATGCACGGCCTGACGGGAGCTCAGTGTGTGTGTGTGTGTGCATGCTCTTCATACATGCTGTATATACATGCATACATATTCACACCAGTCCTCTCCGTCCCCATCCTAATGCCAGGCCAGACCATGTCCAAAGGCTGTCCTCAAATCCTTTACGGGGAGAGTGTGCATGCTGATAAGTGTGTGGTTGTGTGTGTGAGTGTGTGTGTGTGTGTTGTGCTTGGGGGGGCTGGGTGATGTAGAGAGGACACTCTGACAAACCAAAGTCTTCACTTCTCATCCAGATTGGCCCACAGGGATTTAGAGTTCTCACGAATGGCTGTCTTGTCACAGCAGCTCTCCCACAGAACCTGGGGAAACACTCAAAACTAAACAGACTGAGGAGGATGAGGCTGTTTTCAGGGCAAACACAAGCCAATTTTATGACTTATTATTAATAAAGTAAGAATAAAGTGGACGAAAACAGTTAGGATGTCCTTGAGGTTGTTAAACAGTATAGAAGGAAAGCTATTGTGGGTAAAAAAAAAAAAAAAGAAGCACTACACTTTTCATGTTGTTGTTGGAAGGTAATTGAATTCCTTATTGACTTTTCTCAATTCTATTTCAAGTTTATTAAGCCGGGCAGAATTGCCTAATGCGGACCATTAAAATGAAATTAATATTTTAAAAAACAATTCTGGCTCTGCAAGATTGCATTTCATTATGGGTATGGCATTGATTAAAATCCGTCACCACTCATTTAGCTTGCCTTACCTGAATAGTCCCCGTAACAAAATAATTAATGGAACCCAGATGTGTGTTACATCCAATCAATTGCCAACACAGAATAATTAAAAATGAACTTACTTTACCAATTAGGCGTTATAGATCCAGACAGTGCGGTTTGTTCACGTGTGTTTTATCTTTTCTACAATAATGCACTGTAAAAATCATACAGGAATTTGGTGTAATCCACTCTAGCCTTTCTTTATTTTCAAAACACTTTGGAACTCATAGACATTTAAACAATACGTTTTTTTTAAAGGCTATATGTTTGTGCGAACCATACAAATTCCACGCTTTAAAAAAAACAGAATTTAGTGGAATCAACTCGTCTTTCCTTTAACTTCTTTAAAATCAAAATTTGTAGTATTTCAGAACACTTCAGAACTTAAACAGATGAGTTCTTGAAGTCTTTTGACTTGAGTTGAAAGAATGTACCGTACAGAGTTCAATTAACTCATTAAATAAGTTTCTAAAGAAACATGATCAACATATTAGCAGACTTCCCAGCATGCATTGTTTGAGTCTTAAAACTGTCCTAAGACCTTTCTTTTTGTAATTTGAAGAAAACATATAGGATGAGTATTAATATATGTGTATATTAGGAATGTAACTCCAGGTATAATAATACCATGACAAAAAGTCCACAATATGAAATTTATCATGGTATTTAAAAACAAAGAACTTGCAAAATGTTTTTATTGAATACAATATTTTGCATTCATATAAAAATATTTTTTTCTTTTTAACTTAAAATGCTTAATCTTTTCTTCTTTAATAAAATAAAATAAATGAAATTAATTTGCATGAATTGTCTTTGGCAATGAGTGCTTGAAAAATACATGTACAATTGAAAAACAAAAACACTGCAGCAGTCAATAGCAGCCCTTTTCTCAAATAGAATAAAAATAAGAAAGTTTAGTAAGGTATCAAGACATGTCTTTAGTGTGATATCACTATATTCAATATATTGTTACATCCCTAGAGTATATATACATTTATTTTATTCAGTCCTTACACCCTTAAACTTACCCAGTTAAAATTTAATAAAGTCACTGGGAGCAGTTTTAACTTAGTATCTTAAAGCTTATTGAACATATTTTCTCAAGTTCAACTGAGTTCAACTGAGTTCAGAAAAGTTTATTCTCAAGTTCTTCAAATTCAGTCAACTTAAAGTTTCAAAGCAGCCCAGACACTAAGATTTTTTAAATTAAATAGTTTTTACAGTGTATTTTGTGTTGCCATCATAGATAAAATGTTCATGTACTCGACAAGACAGGTTTTTTTGTTTGTTTGTTGTTTTTTGAGCAAACATCTTTGCTGCTAAGCACTTAACAGAGGAACAAAAGATATAAACTCACATTAAAAACAGACAAGGTGCTCGACAAGTTCATAAGATATAAGACCTGAGTTTGAGTGGTGATGTGGTGTGCTCCCTTTTGTTAAAGCTCTTTATTTGTTAATCTGTCATTTTCAAAGAGCCTCTCATCGAGTGACTCAAGTGACTTAAACCCACCGGAGATGTCGCAGTCGTCACCGATGCCAGAATCCCCAAGCAGGATCAATTGTGAAACATTTTTTGGGGAGATAAAAAAAAGAAAGAAAGAAAAGGATGAGACGGGAGATACTGCATGATAGTCTTTTTGTTCAAGCTGTTTTGAAATCAATGACTGGTAATGTTAGGGAGGGGGGAGGGTTTAAAAGTGATTGTCACAGCGTGTAGACATGCCAAGCTCAAAGCTATTGTATTATTTAATTCCAGTGCATGAAAAAAAAAAGGGTTGCAGAAATTATTCCATGTGAGAAAAAAGGGATTCGGCAGTCATATTCTCTATTCACACATCGTCAGGGTAATAGGCTTCTTGCCATGACACCGCTGGACGTTAATTATCCAAGATTGCATGATTCATGGAGTCAATAGTGAAAGGACAGAAAGATCAAGTGAAGAGATGAAGGGGGCACGGTGCGGAAACTTATCCGTATTCCTCCCTTTGCTTGAGTCTTCTCCATTTCCAACCGCAAAGTATTTCCCTGACACGGAAATACCGACTTGTATGTAATTATGAGGTTATGCTACCCACAGCAGTCCGTCATTCCCAACAAGTCCCAACACCTGCCATTATTTATTCATTGTTATTCTTCCACCAGAAATACACTGTAATTAGATATTGATTGTATAGTCGATGTGATGAATTAAACAAAATGCCCCCTAACTTCTTAATTTGCCATACATGGTTTAGGCTCGCTTGCATAAATCATGACTTAAATACTAACTTTAAGAGGGTTTTATCCTTTTTTTTTCTTCAGTTTTTCACTCATCATCACCATCACCATAAACATACACACATGGGAGTCCATGGAAGTCACACGAATTACATACAACGTCCTCTCCAACGTCCTTTAACGGGTCTTTGGATGCATTCTCTTTGCTCGTCCATGTCAGCCCTGCCCCATTGTATTTGCTGTCTCCTGATTTTACAGATTTGAGTCATGCAGGACATGTCCGTGTCTCCAGTTGTCTGTGTCCACTACCACGTAGTTCTCCCCCCCTTCCCCTCCTCTAGACTATCTGTAAAGTGCATCACACAAGTGCACATGAATAACTGCTGGTTTCTCTCAATTGCACGCAGTTCGGCAGAATGTCTCATCCCTAGGTGTCGCTAACCGAAAAGAAGGTAGGCATTTAAGAATATGCAACTTTTTTTTTTTCATAAGTTGTGTTTATATAGTGAGCAAAATAAACTTTTTTGTAGCTAAGAGTATTTGTGGGTAGTATTTTCCCCTTTTCCCAATCTTGGTTATTTTCCTGACAAATAAAAAAAAAGCATCCTCAGCGTGCTTGTCTTTCTTATGATAAAGGGTTTTGGCTCCTTCAGCGGAGGCTTGTGTATTCATGGGGCACTCATGTTGCAACATGCTGCAGTGCCGTACATTATCCTCTCAAACACTCAATGTGCGCACTGTACATTTATGCACACACACTCGATTTTAATTAGGTGTAGAGCTTCCAGGGATTCTCAGTCCCCATCTTAGCGCATCAAGAAGAAAAGCAGGAGAGGTTTCACGCCGGTGTTTTTTATGCAGATTGATGTTAGGCTCATCTCAGCTTAATCCATCGTGCAGATGTGATGTGCAGCCACCTCGCAAAACAACTAGCACACAACCACTCCAGCTCTGTGTTTCCATGACTGCAGCCAAGCGCACACAGTGTACGTGTCAGGGGCTTATGTCACCCAGTACAATGGCAGTGGCCAGGCCTATTATTTCTTTTTCCCACTGTTTGTTTTATGACCGGAAAGGAATCGAGGGATTGATGTGCTCACTGCTAGCCAGTTTCCTTACCCACGCTCCTGTGCACAAATTTATAAGGTGAAAATTCTTGGCCGGCCTCCACTGAGGTGGAGAGTAGTTTGTCAGGGGATAGTTTCTGTCTGGGGAAACATACACAGAGGCTTGTGAATTATACAAAGCACTTGTTAATGAAATGAAGCATAAAAGAGGGACCATAATATTAGGATTGTTCGCCGTTGAAGGCATTTGTAACAGATGCTGCGACACGCAGCCAACTTCACTTGGCAATGTCACTCCTTATTTCCCAATGCCATCATTCATCATTATTGCGTATGTTTCTTTCTTTTTTTTACTGTTACATTTATTATTAAGCATGATGCTCAGTACTCTTAATTCTCTGACATTACATGTTTATCGTTTAATTGCAATATCATGTTTTTTTTTGTTGTTTTTTTTTTCTTCTTTAATTTGTCTAGTAGCTCCTCAAGTTGCATTGTCCACTGCCCCTTCTGTCCACGTTGCAAACAGCAAGCGAGGTAGGAGCACTGGAATTCATACATTGCCCCCGCCCCCCTCCCCGGATGACACCTAAGCCGTCTGACTGTATGGATGTTTCTGTTTAAAGGAGAAATATGTAATATATTTACAATACTAAATCATAAAATCACCATGATAAATCATCAGAGATTAAAGAAACATGCTCAGCTGAAATACAACATCAACACTACGGCCAGCATGTTATTAGAGTTCAAATTAAAGCCGAATGTTTGCAGAGTGCAAGTGTTTTTGAGTTTTTGCTTGTGTGTTTGTGAGTCTGAAGAAATCATTAACGACCTTTTTAGCGGGAGTAGATGTTTATAATGGTGTCTGGCAGGCAGTAAGGCAGGCAGCACTGAACTCAAACTATAGAGCAGTGGGCTTTTGTTTTCAGGATAACAGGCTTAACTTTACATTGACGACAAATGACATAAACAGCTTCCAGTGTAAGACTCATCGTCGCTTTTCATTGTCAAAATATAATGTTGCACTCGTCACGCACTCCGGTCCAGTGTGCCTGCAGCCTGCAGGCAACCTCGAACTTCGGGTTTGGAGGTGGGGGAAACAACTTGCTTCAACCATAGACCTTATATTAAATAGAGCTTCAATCAATTTATTATAGAGTCTATGGTTCCAATTCGCTATTTAGACTGCAGTACTTACATATTTCTCCTTTAAGTGTCAGCCCCCTGACCCTTGTAGCACAAACCCAGTGCTAGAGTACTCTGTGTCCATGTCTCCAGCTCCATGCTGGACTGATGGCTCTCACTGTACAGGGTACATTGAGGGTTCATTCGTCTATGGAATCGTTTCTAAACACTATAAAAGTCCCTTGGAATCGTATCTTTTTCATTGCAAATAAAGTGGGTGCTTGAGACTACAACTATTTTTGGTCAACGTGTTTCCAAGACTGGAGACTTTTTATTCCCCATGCGTGCATGATTTATGACCTTAGCCTATTTCTGAAAAGGAGAGATTATTTGTCTTCTGAGAGTATGTATGTCTGTGAGACTGAAGCTTCTAATGTAGAGGATCTTAGCTTACGCTTGAAGAAGACTCTTTGCTTTAGGTGAAAGGTAGAGTGGACTAGACTCCTGCTCCTTCATTTCCAAGCCTTGTCGGGCTGTTAGGGGCCGGACAGAGAGACCTGACCTCAATACAGATCCTTAATAACCACAATCCCTTGGACGAAAGCCCCATCCGCCACCTCCCCCCTATTCTGGATCCGTAAGTGGTCTTTCTGTCCAAGCGGCTGCCAGTGAGGCTTAAGGGTCACATCTGTCTGCGCTGTGACACATGGTGTCAGTGGTCACTCAGCGTGGCAGACTCATCCTCACTCAGAGAGAGCTGATCTGGGGCTGCTCCCCCTCCCATCCCGCACCCCTCAGGCCAGGGCTGCCAGTGAGTATCATAGACTGCTGTGGCATGAGGTTTTTCAGTCCAGCTACAGTTCCATATATCTAATTTAGCATGACATAGCACTGCATAGCAGGCAATGACACACTCTCTCCCAGCTGCAACTCACCACACGCTCACTTGCCCTATTAACTGTAAAAGTTGAGTTGCAATAAGCCTTTAAAAACAACTATCCAGCCACTTTACACTGTAAAATAATGTTGAGGAAAACTCATAATGTCAACTCAACTGAATTCACTATTTTTTAAAACAAATTTTGAATCAAACTCAGACTTTTAAGTTTTGAAATAAGATATTTTTCTTTTGTCTTTAAAAAAAAAAATAGAATCTTTGAGTTTTAGGAAGAAATGAATGTTTTTTGAGTAAATTCATTAAGGTGAAAGCGAATAAGGGTTAATAATTTAATATTTCCAATGCAACCATTTAATTTTCAAATAATACATTTGGTTCACAGCTCACTGTGAACAATTTTTGAAACACAGAATTTTGGGGCGTTTCTAAAAATCACAGATTCATGCAGGAGCAGATTTGGTCATTTCAGGGCCTGAGGCAAACAGGCATTGGGCCTCCACATCCCTTGTTCTCTCCTCACTTTTCAGTCCTTGGATAAATAATAAGTCACGCAAAAAAACTTTTAATTATGGTGGAGTATGGAGGATGAATTAGGGAGTCTCACAACCTCAGGAAAGAAGCTGATGTCTAGTGCTACAGCAGTGGATACTTCTGTATCTCTTGCCAGATGGCAGCACGGTGAACAGGCTGTGGCTCTGGTGGGTGTTGTCTTTTAGTATCCTGCTTGTGTTTTTTTTTTTTGTTTTTTTTTTTTACAGAACTTGGCTACTTTCTTCCTGAATCATATCTGCAGATGCACAGTAAAATCAGTGAATATCCCAAGTTAGTGAGGAGGCCCCAAGACATAGTTAATTGGTAAAAAAAAACAAAAAACATGAGTTTAAGGGCCCTTGGTAGCTTGGGACCTAAGGCACCTTTTCCCAATGGTAAGTTCCCCCATGGATTCAAGTTTATCTAAAGAAGAAAAGTATAGGTTGGCAAAACTTCTTTTAGTTTATTTCAAAACATAAGAGTTTGACTTCATACTCAAAACTTCAGTGAAGCCAGTTGCTCTGAAATTTTTTCTCTAGTTTCTTTTTTTACATTGTGGAAATATTTGCTGATGAGTTAATGTTTTTTTGGACTTAGAATTCATCACACATTTCATTGCAGAGGGTTGTGATATGAAGTGCCATTAAAAGTTTCATCCTCAAACCAGATCGACCATGCCATTCAAGAGATCAATTAGACAGCAATTCTCAAAACTCCCCAGCACCATTCCCTTAGCTCAAAGATCCATTTCATCCATGGTTTGACCTGCCTAACGCTGTGTGGTGTTCCCGATGTGACCGTGTCTCTGTGCCATCATTTTGGAGCCTTCCTCGCCTCATGTTGTGTTGTGCTTGAAGTGATGTGATCTCTCTGAGTCCTACTAACGCCGTGCTTTTTTATGTGATGTCTTTTTCTAACTCTGGCTGTGCCCATGCCAGACTAATCATGAGTTACCCTCCCTCCCATCAACTCCCCAACATCTCCTCCTCCTCCCTCCATCACAACGCAGTCTCCATTTTTAACCTCGCATGCCATTGCGCCTCGCTCAAATTCTTGCTAACCCCTCCGCCGTAGCACTCGCAGCAACAGCAACAAGTCCAGCACTCTCTACCGCGTCTCTCTCTTTCTTTCTCTTTCTTTTTCTCTCTTTCTTTCTCTGTTCTCTTCCCCTCACACTTCCTCTCTCTTTGCAAGACTGCGAATGCTTTGGCCACTCCAACCGATGCAGCTACATCGAGCTGCTAAACACCGTCATTTGCGTGAGCTGTAAGCACAACACTAGGGGCCAGCACTGCCATCTATGCAAGCTGGGCTACTACCGCAATGCCTCGGCAAACCAGGACGATGAAAATGTGTGCATAGGTCAGTCCCCCATCCAGCCCTGCTTTCACACACACACGCACACACACACACATACACACACTTTCCTCGCCTCACTTCCTGTTTTTGACTCGTCACCTGAGAAAGTGTCACCTGTCACCCCCCGTCTGCTTCATCATCCGTACACCCTCCTGCCTCCATGTTTTTCAATGGTCTCCACATCTTCCTCTTTTGCTTCTTCTGCTTTCGCACAATAGTGTCACTCATTAACAACCTTATCAGAATGAGTGTTTTATGGAGGACAGTAGTCATTCATCTTCAGTTAGACACACACCAACTTGGTGGTCAAGTGACTTGCAGTGATTCCTTTCAGGTGTGGTTTGAATATGTGCAAACTGATTTGTGGTTGACACAGTATAGAGAGCTGCAGGAATGAGTCCCAAAACCCAGAAAGAGTTAGCGTATTAGCACTTCCTGTTCCCTCCTTTGGAAGTCAAACAGGTTTTTGTTACTTGCCTGAAATAATGTCCATGGTTAGCACAAGCTTAAGAGATTTTCATGCTAAATTCTACAACATATTATACATCAGTAAATACCCCACTCCTGAATTTTGAAGCTTGACATGTCCTAAAAAAAAGGCAATTGCTAATAAGTGGCTAAGCTATAGTGGTTGCCGCAGACATTCAACATCATCACTCCAAACACTGCTGTAGTTTGTTTATAGCCCCGGTTGTTTTCACTTCTGGCAATCGTATTTACACTTCATAAATCATTAAAAGTGTATTCATTTATCATGATTATATTTCTGAACAAGGTGTAAGTAAGTATGATATGTAAAGGTGTAAGTGTTTTAAACGTTTGTTTGCCACAGAGCTTATTTTCTCACCAATCCAAAATCATATTAAAAACTCTCATTGGCTTCTGGTGGAGGGAACCAGAGTGGTGCTAACTTCAGGGTTGGCCTTCATCATCCCTGCAGTACTATTTTGGTTATTTTTAGCTGCTAGTTTGTGATGTAGAACATTACAGCTGGTTCCAATCTGTATTTACTGATGTAGCATGACACAGTTGTTTTCTAGCTGCTAACTTGAGGTGTAGTACATTATATTTGATTTCTAGCGGCTAGCTTGTTGACGCAGTTTGTTATAGTTGTTTTCTAGCGTGTTGTATCTAGGGCCCTAGAATGAGTCAAGTATGGATCTAAAGTTAGAATGGATCTGATCTTAAGGTATATGTATATAGAGGAATATAAGATCTGCACAAACTAATGGAAACACCTAAAATATGAAAAATATATACCCCTACTTTAGCCCTACTGAAATGGGCAAATGCTTTGTGGTCAGTTATTGTTAGCTTCTCTTTGTCAGTGCAGTTTTTTTTTTGTCGTATTCTTTCATAATTTTCTGCTCAACATTCCTTGCCATTTTAGGAATTATGCTTATTCACTTTTTTGCTGAAAGTTAGCAAGAAAAGCCGAAACATAGTTTAAAAAAAAGTCCCCAGAGAGCACACAGGGCTTTGAAGAAAATTTTACATAGTGGCCAAACCGAGTAATGACTAATGTCATGTGATGCACACTGGCCCAATAACATTGCGAAAGAAGCCGCTGTAAAACGGTGGATACGCTTTTTTGAGGTCACATCCTCTACAAAATGATTAATTTCACTATCAGGATTTGATCCATTCAATTGATAAAAATAGGAAAGTCCAGAAGAGCCGCACGATTAAAGGATTTTATCCCCATTCAAGGTAGAGCAGGACAAAAACTGAGGTTAGCTGGATCGACCAGTCAAAGTCCATAGTGTGTTTGCTCAGTGGGCCACACAATGCCGAAAAAATGTCATACCTGGAAGTTAGCTTCATGCTCCACAATCAGCTTTTATAGGAATGAATGGAGGCTACCTCCAACGCTGTATCAAGATCTCCTAAGTACATCCATGTGGTACAGAACCAGATTAGCTGTTTGCATATTTCCCCAAAATATCCCAAAACTATTTTTTTAAACAACTGCTTAATATAGCAAGCACGATTTTTAGCAAAGTAGCTACATAGTGCTCTTTAAGAAGCTGTGAATATATAAGATATCTAAATCTGCTAATTGGTGTTCAATTGAATAGGACTTGTGAAGCCAGTGTTACTCTTATAGTTTAAATTAAGGCCATTTTTAATCTGGTGTTTCTGTTATTTTGTCCATGACCTTTATGCAGACATTCATACACTGCATCATCTGTTTTTTTATGTGTAAAAATGTGTGAAAATTGCATTTCACTTAGTTCCTAAGGCAATAGTTTGGTTCCCTATTGGATTCTTTAGCTAGCATGTGGAGTGTGAGTTCACAGCACTCAGCGCCAGGTGCATTTGTGAGTCCTGAGGGGGGAGTCTGACAAGCAACAAGAGTTCTGAGAGAAATGTCGCAGCGGAGTCACACCGCCAGTCAGAGGTGCCACGCAAGTGCATATGTCATATACATGAAATGGCCTCAGGAGTAGCAGCTGAAAGCCGTCACCGAGGCGTTACCTTGTGCCCAAACTCTCCGTCACCCTGCCTCTTTCTTACTGACCCCCCCGTTTGTCACTTGCCGTCACCTCTCTCCTCTTGCCTGACCCGTGGATGTCACTCGGGTGCAGCCACGTGCAGCCAGCGAAGCCACAGAAGGTGCAATGTGATGGTCAGGGGCTGTCAAAATAGGTGTCACTTTGACTGCAGAGTGCTCCAGTCGCCGTGGTAAGCTAGAAGGTCAGTTGAGCATAGGACACGGGAGACTTGACAGGTTGTTTTTTGTCTTCATAGAGAAGGTTTTTTTTGTGTGTGGCTAATGACCATTCTCCTCTTTTAATGAGAAAGAGGCATTTGAAGATTAAGCACTCATTCTTGAAAATTGGGACAAAAGTGTATTTTGAGGGGCTTTTGATTTTTACTCTTCAATGATGCTGGAAGATAGATTTTAAAAGATCAAACTCTCGGCTATTAAATCTCCTAGTTATTTTTTTTTTTTAATTAAATGTAGACATCAGATGGAGGTGACATCTTACAGATTTGACAAAATGTTACATTTTTTCTTTTCACAACATGGTCATAGTGAATAGCCACTTCATTATTTAAAGTTTCTACAAGCTCTATTAATGCTAATCAAAATACACATTTTTAAACCATAATTTTCATTTAGCTTTGATTTAGATGGGCTGCAGAGGTTACATGTTATTGTAGAGACACATCTGAAAGCAATATTATTTGATGAATTGGTCCTTAGGGTACAGCTAACCCCTTTTATACCTGATTAAATCATGTTTTTGTAAAAATCTGATGAAGTTGATGGAAATCTGGGACACAACTTTAAAGGGCCAACATTTTAATTTAAAAAAATCAATTTTAAAACAAAGATGATTATAATACCATTTTACACCTATGATATGAGTTGGTATTTTTAGTTTTAGATTTTGAAGGCTTTTTTTCAATTGTTATGAATTCTTGTCTGGCACAGAGCAAGTTTAGAAACCAAAACATTTCATAAATAACATATATTTCATTTATATAAATCCTAAAAGAATAGGTTTTCACCAAAAAAAAAAAAAAAAAAAAGAAGGAATTTGAGTGTTGGTATTTAATAATTAATACGTTATTATAATACGTTATTATTTTTTTTTTTGTGTTTTTTTGTGTGTTGTTGGTTTTTTTTTGTTGTTGTTTGTTGTTTTTTTTTTGGGGGGGGGGGGGGTAGGACATGGTTTGTCCCAGTTCTCCAGAATGGGTGCATGCCATATTCTATTTCTAGCAAGGATCATTTGAAAATTAGAGAGAATTAAAGAACATATTACTACAATGCCCATTTCAATGTGCTCAATGTATCCTCATTCCTCTGGAACCTTAACATTCACTCTTTGTCTTTTATCATGCCGCCATCCCTCTGATACCTGCTCATCACATTTCCTGTCTCTTCTTTCCATCTTTCTCTATCTCTACCTGAATGAATGAATCAGATTTCAGATAAGCATGTGCAGATTAGCCCATTTTATTCATTTTAAGTCAAAGCTACTGTTAATGCTTTGCATATTTGCTCATTGCACGTTGTATACCTATATAAAAGTACAAGGATGTTTTAATAATTACAAATATGCTGTAATGAATACATGCATCTTTAATCAGCTCATTCTGTTCTCATTCTGTCTCCATTACAGTTGAAATGGTAGCATTCTTTTCTGTATGAGTCTTTAACTCTAGTCACATTTTTTACCAGTTAAAAATAATCAAGCGCCTTGTTGTAATAGCTTATAATTGAGCTCGAGGAATGTGGTCCGTGCTGTGAAAATCCTAGACGTGTGCCAGGAAGTCAACCCTGTTTCCAGCCTGTGTGTGTATGTGTGTGTCTTGTTTTTCCAGAGTGTAATTGTAATCCCTTTGGCTCAGTCAGTGATCGCTGTAATGGCACAGGATTTTGTATATGTAAGGAGGGCACTACAGGGCCTAAGTGTCAGGAGTGTCTGCCCGGCTATTTGTGGGACGATGGCTGCAAATGTAAGTAGAACCACAAACCTCCCTACGCAGCTCCCGGCTGTTCTCCCCCCTCAGCTCTGTCTCCTCTCCGCTATCTCTCTCTGATTTCTCTTCTCCCTCTGTGTGATTCCTCAGCTTTGGCTGGAAGAATGTGCTGCACATGCGCACGACTGCCCAGCTGCCCTGACAAATACAGATCTAACCCATAATAACACGAGCTAACCCAATCTACCAGGCCATTTGATTCACTAACTGAACCTGCGTTTCACACTCGCTGCGGCTGCGTTAACAATGTAACCTCAGCGGGGGCCCTATACGGCTCAAATAGAGAAAAAGCAATGGCATGGCGGGACGCATGCTGCTCGGTAACTCGGTTATCCAGCCATGTCGCACACCAACAAAGCAACAGCTGAGTCAATATTGACTGCTTGATAGGCTGCCTGTGATCTGTTTGAGTAGCCATCACCCCCCTCGCCAGTCCACAGCAGGACAATGTCATCCAACACTAACATTTTTTAAAAAGAGAATGCAGGTCATTTTCAGTTCCAGCCCATTTATTACTGTCCACCGTTTATATTTCCCTCCGGTCATTTTTTGCAAAGCATGCCGTGTGCAGTCATTTTTTTCAAATGTCACCAATTTTTCATTGTTTGTTTCCAAGTCAAACTTCAGTGACAAACCTACAGGAGGTAGCCGTGATAAAGTACACACCGCATGATGAAGGATTTCAACTCTTTGACAGTCAAAGAAAGAACTTTGAGATACAAAGCCGGCATTGCAAACACTGTTCGTGCTGCATATTTTTTGACTAATGTATGTCTACTTTAGGGACAGATGATTCAGCCTCTTTTGGAGTTCTCTTAAGGCTCATTTATGCTAAACATTAAATGCGATACATAGACGGATGGAGCCTTCTGTCAGTACTCTGCGGTCATTTCGTACGTATTTGTCATTTTCTGACACAACCACAGGACATGACGAAGATCTATTGTAAAATGTCGGTCATTGTCAATTTGGTAGTGAAAAAATTCTCTGCACATTGTCGCAGTTATCTTTGGGATATCTTACGACCCTCTTCTCGTTGGCGGTTACATCTTCTGAAATAAGCGTATTAATATCTGTATGTAAAGGCGGCATAAATGAGCCTTCTCTCACTTTGTGCACATGACTTATTGTCAGACCAGCTAGTAATTGCTGCTAATTGGTATTTGACCACCAGATGACCCATGTTTGTGTCACTATTTGTAACAGTGATTAACTGTAGTGACATCTATTTGCCTACCTCCTGTAGCTCAACATTAATCTTTGTAATGGTTAACAAAGGCGCCTTAAATAAGGTGCCTCAACACTGTAAGGTGACATGATTTTGAGGCAGGCCTCTATTTCCTCCTGTGGATGAAAGGTGATAGGCAGTGAAAGTGTAGTATTATGAAGAATGTCAGAAATTGGGAGAAAATCGTCTCTGCTTCCTATATGACATATTCATCCAATCATATAGTCTGAAATATTTTCTGATCCACTCAGGAGTCTGTGAGTGTGACCAGTCATATGAAAACAGCCAGCTCAGGAACAGCACACATATACTTTGAGAAAAGATAAATGACAGCTTCAAGTGTTTTGTGTTGAATTATTCAAAGGGAAGATAGTGTCAATTGAAGGGAAATTTATTTCTAAGTATAAGCAGAAGAATGTAAAGAAGAGGAACCACTTGGCCATTGGCAAAAAAAAAAGTAATATTTTTTCAGTCCATTGATTTACACCTGCAACGGTTTGGAAAAAGGAAGAGCTACTATAATTTAAGCTAAAGATTTCTCAGTTAAAATCGAACTGAAGTGGAATAAATTAGGCAGCTATTTGTGAAATTGATCTAATCCTGGAGCCAGTTCTGCTTTGTGGTGTTTATTTCTTAAGAAAACTGGACAAACACAGGCAATATCCACCTTTATACAGACTGTTATGAAAATAAATCAACCATGAAAGAGTGGGAAGCCTCTTGAATACGAAAGTGAATATGTTCAATTGTTCAGATATTACATGATTATACACAGGCTTTACAGACATTTCAAATTCCCATGTCAATACCACGTTATAGCCTATATAAACAATATATAATCAATATAATATTGAATAATTGTTGATCTATGGATCTAAACTGGTAGATGGGAGGTTGTGAGTACAGATGTTTTTACAGGAGTTGCCTTTTTCCATTGGTGTTCAACAGTACAAGGAGAAATCCATCATCAAAGAGACAAAGAGACCAGAGTGTTCTGCTCTGACAGCAGCAGCTACAATGGACCATAATGCACTGCAGCCACACAACTTGCTCTGCTTTGTCTGCAGGGCTGTTGTACAAGTAGACAAAGCTTGTTTGAAAGAAAAGGGCTTCATCAAATGAAAAAAAATTGCAATGAACATCTAGAATGTGACTTGATGAAATATAACATCACCAACCGCATTTTACCCCTCCTAAGTCCCGCCCCTTTTTGCTCTACTATCTAATGACAGATGAGCAAGTTTGGGTTTTTTTTCCTGTAAAAGTGACATATATTGTCACATCTTAAGTTAGCTAATATTAGCAAAATACGACATAGCTAATGGTGGCAAAAGCTAGCTAGCAAGCTAATGATTGATGACTAGCTACCTAGTTGGCCAGCATTTTGCTAACATTTGCCAATTTAAGATATGTCGATATGTTGCTTTTACAAGTCCCCCAGCAATGTCTTTCAGCCCTCTTCAAAATTTTGTTTTCTTTTCAACATAAAGGAGACTAGCACATAGCGTAGCATTGTACAAGAAACCTGAAAGGAGAAAGCTGACTTGAGGTACCAAGCTTGCTCAACTGTCATTGGACCAGAAAGTAAAAATAGGAAGGGTCAGTTATGAATTTTCTTTCAAAATCAAATTTCACAGTTTGTTTACTCAAGCATCTGAAAACGCCTTTGCATTATCCTGAAATATTTGATGTAGTGTGTGCAGTTTGACACAAAAATGTTAGAAATAACCAATTAATTTATCAGTCCTTTGTCTGTATGTAAATGAAAGTCAGGTGCATTATGATTGAATTCAGTGTAAAAGGAATAATCTGTTTATTTTTGCATTTATTTTTATAATTCCTGACACAGATGGAAGTTAATTAAAATGCACTGTTTTTGACTGATATATTCAGCGTGCATAGTGTGAATGCACACCATCAGCATGCTCATCTGCTTCTGCAAAACAGGTACAGGTGAATGCATAGGTTGGAATGGCTCATGTCCCGTGTCATCCAATAATGAATGCATGCACAGACTCGCATTACTTGCTGAAACAGTGAGAATGCTGAACTGTACGACAGCAGTAATTAAATGTTAACAAGTACACAAGGAAAGTAAAAAGGGAAAAAAAAGTCAAACAGATGGGAAGTTATACAGAGCACACAATGGATCAGAAGTTTTATTTGTCAGATTAGCCATGAAGTGGTGATTAGAAAGCCAAACAAACATTATGTGTGAGAATACGAGAAAGATTGTGACCAGCCGAGCCAGCATTAGTTGCTGCTGAACGGATGAGCCAAACAAAGCACCGCCCAAGTTGCAGTACATCACCCACCAGCTACACACTGTACTGCGCACGCTCTGTTTGCAAAAAAAACAATATGGCAACCCCCATAATACCAAACACGAGACTTTAAAATGGGAGTCCAGACAACATCTGATGACATCATGGGTCAAACGCACCCAGACTTTCATCTTGGAGACTGCTGTTCCTAATCTAACCAAGTAGTTTTGGTGACTAAACCAGACAGATCGTTATGTGATGACAAAGGTCGGGTATGACATAGGTGCGGTCCGTCTGTCGCTGAGACTCCCCAGCAGTCACATGAATCAGTGACATATATCATCTAGAAGTCACTGGCAAACAACCTATTCCGTCGTTCAGGTATAAGGATGTGTTGCTGTGCTGTACATTTGTAGGAAGCGTGATGGTAATAGCAATGTCAGAGAGAGAAAAAGGTGAAGGATGGTGTGGTGTTATATTTAGTCCTGGTGAAGAGTTCACTAGGTTTTACACTCTACTACACCGACAACCTGCAAAGATGAAAGCCCTGACTGCATTGCATTCTGGTGTGCTGAGGCTACAGTGGAGCTGCCTCTGCTATGGATTTCTCCATGTCGATGTTTTAGGAGCTGAAAGCTGAAAGCCCTTGCAATAACTTAAAAAGACACTTTTCCACAGGAATTAGAAAACTCTAACTCTTAACAACAAATGGGTCCGAGCTGTATTAAGTTGAAATTGTTCTGGCTCCACAAAATGAGTTTAAAGCAGGAAACACCTGAAAAGTAATGCCTGCTGAGTAATGCAGAGTTATTCCACCGCTGAACTAGTTTGAAAACTTTTCATTCTTGACCTTCCCTTGCCTCCCCGCCGCTGCAGTATTTATGTGCATGGACAAGACTCTATCTGCATGCAGACTGAAGAATGCAATTAAAACTCAAATCTCTCGTCAAACACATCACAGTCCCAGACAGGCACACCTAGTTCATCGGCCCCCTCTCTAAATATTATCACTCATATCAAAAGCAAACGCTACAAATCTTGTCATTTACTGCCTGTGCTGGCTCTGTTTACACGGCGGAGAAACGGTTAATGTGAGAGATTGAAGAGAGATAAGGGTGCTGAGCTTTCAGAATAATTCATCCAACCCCCAGCTGAGTTTTCAGGATTTCAGCACAACTCTTCACTCATCTTTAGAACACTCATCTGTAGAGTACTAGCCACAAAGTAGCACTACAGCACTTGTTTTTCAGTTACACCCCTTCCCCTGGACCAAGGACCAAACAAATGGCACAAGGATTTGTTCATAACCCATAATGCCCTGTGCTTTTGCTTTATGTGCCCTCAGGTTTTGATCTCCCCTTCAGTGTTACGGTTCCTTTAATCTCATTGCCTCTTTTATAAATCTTTAACAAACTTGTTATTGATGTTCCTTTTAAAAATCAATATCTCTGTTTCATTTTGGCCATTAGCATTGCGTAATTGGCAGCCAATGAAGCTCTTTGCCCTACAGGGATCGGCCATTATACCCGAACGTTCTTTGAAGTCAGCCAAACTTGCTATGCAGTGTTGAGCATAATGCAGGATTAAACTATTTTTTAAAGTAGTGGTTCACCCTAAAATGAAAATTCATTCTCAGTGTCTAGATTTCCCTCATTGGGAATTTGTGAATGACCCTTTAAAAGTATCTCTTCCAGTTCTGAAAGAAAAGAGCCATTTCAGTGCACATGTTGCTGTATTTGGGCTTAGCCTACTTTCTGGAAGACAGTGAACCAGTTAAATTGAGGCTAAATGCAACCAGAGAAGAATATCCGTGTCGCTAAAGATGGCTGTCAGGACCCACACAGCTATTGTTTGCCATAATTTATTTCCAAACTTACTCAACTGAATTCATCTTCACTGACATTATGTAGTTGTTTGACACTGGTCTGATAACTACTGTTTGTTGGCTGCCAGCTAAAGCTAGCATTAGATGAGTGTAGCTAGTTGCTGCTAAAAGTAGTTAAAGTTTGACACTGACACTGATGTAATAATGCTTGTTGGCTTAAGTTAGCTGAATTTAGCTAGTTGAGAATGCTGATAAAAGTCGTTAAAGCGTGTTTGACACAAATCATACTGTTTGTTGACTACAGCACTTGCTCAAGCTGGCAATAGGCTATGTGAATTTAGCTAATTAAGACTACCTATAAAAGTAGTTAAAGGTAGAATCATTCGGCTTTGTAGCTGTTAGATACCAGGCCGTCAAATACTGAGGTTTTGGGCAAGTAAAATGTCCCAAGCAAAATAATGAGAAACACTGCACACAGTAAATTTCCCTGTTGTTGCATTAATAAAAGGTTTATCTTATCGTATCTTCAGGCAGAGGGCAAATCTTATTTGACACTTGAGCCATATTGTTTGTTGGCTACCAGCTCAAGCTAACAATAATGACTTTAGCTAGTTAAGGCTGATGCTAAAAGTAGTTTTCAGCCATGGTAAGACCCAAATCAACAAACTTGATTTGGAGAAAACTGCAACATATTCAACATTAAGTTACTTACTCCTGTTATAGAGAGGGAAGTCCCCCCCGTTCCAGTGTGCCCCATGCCCATGGGACCTTATTCCGAAAAAAATACAAATGATAGTCAATTGCGAGAGACAAATACTTTTTGTTCCTGTTTGAATTGTGTCATGAATTACACATATGATATTTGTTCATTTCAAATATCATTTTAAAAGACAAGACTGTAGACATTTGTAGTCTAGTTTTGTGTGAAACCGCTCAGTGACGCACATCTCTCGTCTCGCATAGTATACGTTATCAACACCATTGTCGCTGTCCCTTGTCTTACCTGATGTGTTTTATCCAGCAACTCCTGGTGTGTGTTTGTGTGGCTACATCCCAATATGAAAACATACAGGCATCATAGCTTCAGCAGCAAATGTTAGCTTTTGGAGGGAGAATGTCATGACTTCACTTACAAGACTTCTGGGTGTATAGTCTTTCTAATTGTGTCTCTTTATCGTCTGATACTTAAACATTTTTTTATGACAAACTGTGACTTTCTTGACTTGTAAAATTATTTTTTTAAATTAACAAACATCATATGTGTAATTCAGTTTAAACAGGATTGGAAAATTCATATTTTTTTCAGAAGTAGGGTCCTATGGTGGTCCACCAGAAGGGGCGGGATTTCGCCTCTCCATGACCCAACAATTTGGACCAGTGTCATTGCTGAAGGCTACTCAAACTGTTGTAGACTTCAATAAAACAAGTCAGGGTTGTTTTGTCTCCCAAGTAGGAAAAATGTCAGGTGGAAATCAAATACAGTGCAATTCAAATAACATGCTGCTTTTCTGTCACATCCCCTTTATCTTTAGGTGATGCTGAAGCCTGCACATTTTAAAGCTGCCATCATTTTGCATCACTTGCATAGCTTAAGCATAGCTTTCAGGTCCCTCATGCTGTAGCCTGTTGCACATGGTTGACCTTGAGCTGGTTTTACTTTGAAAAGTAATGCACACACAATGATGCCTTGCCCATCGTTCAGGTTTCTTTACGATACATTTACAGCACAGAGGGAATGTTTCTACTGTATGTGTCGATCATGAAAACAAGGTGGGATGAGATGCACAGGATGAAAGGTCACAGTGTAATTAAATGAGTCTCTCCCGTGCACTGATCACATCAAGGCCTCTTGGGTGAAAAACAGGATTCTTCAATAATAGACTTGGTGGCTCCTCCTTGTCATTTGGTTGGAGACATTTTTATGACCAAGTTCAGCTGCCTCGTCATGATGAGAAAGTAACCAAAGACTTTCCAAAGAAAGAAACAGTTTTTTTTTATAGCAGTGGCTATAGTTTTATATATTGACTCATTACTTTAGTTTCTGCTGAGTGGTTGAATTGGTCATGAAATTGATATGTCAGTTGGAGAATAAAAAAAAAAGGCAAAGAATAGAGTTCAGATGTCTTATTTGGATCTAGTTGTGCATGGTAATTGGTGAGCTGTGGCCTGAAGCAAAACTTACTGAGCCAAACAGCAGCTCCCTTTTCTCCAACAAAACAGACGTGGCACAAATAGGATTCGCAGAGTCAATGTTTCTTAACAAGCCTCCCATCAAAGCCCTATTTGGCTATTCCTGGGAGACAGCATGCATCCAATCCTGAGTATTAGGAGAGAGGCCTGATATTTGTTATTGTGATATTTATGTCCCATAGAGTTCATAGATTGCTCACCACATTGTTTTCCACTCCCATAAAGGACTGAAATGGGCAGAAGTGGCCCCTGTGTTTATCACTGTTTATTTGTCTCTGTTGGTTTATTAGTTTGTGCGGCGCTGCTTTGTTTGCCTCCAGCTTGCTTGACAGCTTGCCTCCACTGGGAATAGAGTGGCCTCGGTGTCCCAGCTCTAAATATACACCAATTTTCACCTGACGTTCAGTTTGTCTAAAGTCACTGTTGTTTGGGGGAAAGCCTTTCAGGCTTTGAGGAAACTGTGGATTTCTGTGCAGTAACTGATGACATGGAGCTTAAATTAACTTTGCTGGAAATGATTAAAAGGGAATTTGCTCACACTACAAACAGAATTATTATATTTACATACAAAACATGAGTTTAAACTGGTTAGGAGGTATCTATAAAGGGTTTTTTGTCTTGTTAGATACACCAACTGCATGCTATATTATTACAGGAGGCTTTTGAATTTTATAGAGGTTATATTTTTTTAAATTAGGAAAAATCTGCACAGTATACATATGTAAATATATTGATATTAGGTGTTATAAAATTCTTGAATGTAAGTTTAAATCTTAAACTAGGATAGTAGGTGTGATAAAAAGCCCTTTAAACCCATGATCTGTATTTTAATACAATTATGCCATCTTTAAAATTATTGTGATGTAAGTTTTTCTATGTAGAACACATTATTCAGTCCCTGTGAAAATAAATGTCTTTTTTGATACTATCACTGGGGGTGCCAAAGGTAGAAATTATCTACAAATTATGTGCTTTTACGTGAACATTTATACTAAAGTTTACAAATGTGACATACTTTCTACTTTTCTGTTTCCTGTAGATCTGTTTGAAAAAAAAAAAACCAAAAAAAACAACATTTTGCTCAAAGATGTTGCCGGGGGATTTACATAAAAAAACAAAAGCAACATATAGTCACATCTTAAGTTAGATAATGTCAGTAAAATACTAGCTAACTAGCTTGCCAATGATTGATGCAGAGCTAGCTTATTAGTTAGCATTTTGCTAACATTAGCTATCAGATGTAACCAACCAGCTCGATGAGCCTTATCCCACCCACCCCTCCTGAAGATAATAACCCGCTGATCCTGCCCGACCGCTGTGATTATTGATGACAACTACTGTGCTCTGATTGGCTGTGAGCATGTTTGTAGCCTGGCAGGTTTAGCAAGGAGGATGTAACAAATAAATGGATCAAACACAGGACATCTCTCCCAAAAGACTAGGCTTTGTGTCCCGTGTGAAGCTAGATGTCACTGTTAAGTTATTTTAGAAGTTCAGTTATTATTTTCAGTTGTTTTTTTTTTTTTTGAAATTTTATTTTCAGTTTCCAGTCGCAGTTTATTTAGGTTGAGGCAGCACACCTATGTGGTTCAGTTTAGGCAAGAAAATGTGGTTGGAAAACTATGCAGTTAGGTTTGGACATGAAAACTACTTGCATAGGTTTTTGAAAAGATCTTGGTTTATGGTTAATAAATAGTATTAGCGGGACTGCAAACACTCTTGGGGAAAAATTTACACCGACTTTATGTAGCCTTTATACCCCAGCACAATCTTTTTAACCATCCTAAAAATTTGGTTTTCTTTCGCCTAGCACATACTGTAGCATAACTAAGTACAGGAAACAAAAAAGGTGAAAGTGGGCAGGGGCGGGACTTAGAAAGGGTGCAAGCAGTGCAGAGTTTGTCTTAAAAATGTACATATATATATATATATATATAATATATATATATGAAATACATAAAACTTAATACTCACTGAGGGTGTTTTTTAAAAATCTAGTATATTGCATAGTGAAATATTGAAGCAATAGTTCTACATTTGGGAAAATATGTTTATTTGCTTTACTGCAGAAATGACCATATTGATACCACTCTTAAATCTGTACAGTAGCCTAATATGAAGGTGGAGGCAGCAGCAGATGAGTGTATAAGATGACAATTTGCCTTTTTACAGTGGTTTATGTGCCTATTTGGTGCTGTTTCTTATGCTGTGATAAGTTACGGGCACAGGATACCCCATAAAACAACAAAATACCATTTCTACACAAAGAATTATAGAGTGGTATTGATCTTCTCTTCTATCAAGCTGGATGAAAGCAAATAAGTGAATTTCCCAAAATGTCACACTACTCGTAGAAGAGTTCAAAATTCATTAAAAATGTGGTAACACTTTACTTGAAGAAACAACTTTGTGAGTTTTTAAATTTGTTAAGAGTGTGAGAAAATGTCCCTTTATTCAGTCTTAATAGGACAACTGAGTAGCTAATTAAATATGAAATTGTTTCTTCTGGCATTTGAAGCACTATTATAATATGCTTTTGATGCATCACAGTAGACTTCAAGTAAAGTGTCACCTAAAACTCTCTTGCATTTTTGATTCTCACTCCTCTCTCCTGTCTCCACATTGCTCCCACCGCAGCCCGGGTGTGCGACAACGAGCTCCAGCGCTGCCAAAACGGCGGGGTGTGCATCAACAACGTCCGCTGCAACTGTCCCGCAGCCTACACGGGCCTGCAGTGCGAGAAGCGCCGCTGCGAGTCAGAGCTGGGGGGCTGCGGGGGCCCCGATTCGGGCACGGCCCCGCTGATGCCCCCGTCCTCCTCCGGGCTGCTGCTGCTGCTGCTGCTGCTGGGCTCGGCACTGCTGAGAGAGGCCTCCTGCTGGCCCGCCGTGCTCTAAAGAGACCCGTGACCTGGTGGGAGCGATAAACTCCCTACCGCCTCCGCCTCAACCTTCCCATCCCCCCCACCCTTTCAAATAATCAAACCCATTAAACAAGAACAACCATGAGCTTTCTGGACTGTACTGTACTGAGCTTCTCCGCCGCCAGACTCAATGGACACTCGCGCTGACGATAAAGGGAATGTGCCAGGAAAATGAGTGCAAAAACTTTTCATTTAATTTCAAAGAATATATAGAAATGAAAAAAACATATACTTCTAAAAAAAATGCCAGATATTATTAAAAAAAGAGCGTTTGCCTAATAAGAGTAAAATGAGCAAAGAACAATGAGCCCCCCTCCCCGTCTAAGCCATACCAGGTACTCGAGCTCCTTCCAGTTTGAGAAGGGATAACTGAAGATGACAGACTCGTTCACTTCCTCTCTTATTGCCACGGCAACAACAGCTGCGACCAATCAGCTCTCGCACGAGCCGACAGTGGCCGCCGATCCCCCTCCCCCTGGGGACGCTTCTGCGAGTTAATGTTGGCTGGACTGATGCCGAAGAAATCTCAAAGAACAGCAAAAGACTGGCCTCTGAGACATAACCGTTATACTTCACCACAGCGACAAACAAATAGAGGAGAAAACAAACACAGGAAGCATTCTTTGCTGTCAGTGCATTGTGGATAGAAGGAAATCTGTCCGGACTGCCACTTTGTGACACAGAAACCTCGCCCACGTCGACCCGCCAACCCCTTCCTCTCTAGCTTTCTGTCTCTCCTTCGAGCTCTATCTCATCCTCCCTCCTGTTCATCCTCCCCTCCCTCCCCCTCCCCGTCCTTCGATCCCCTCGCCATGCCGCCACAGACCTGTGCTTTCGTGAACGTTACTCTGTAAACCCTTGTTGGTTGAAAGATTCTTTTGTCCGATGTTAGTGATGCACATGTGTAAGAAGCCCCTCCCCCTCCTTTTCCTCTTCTCTTCCAAAAAGATACTCCAATAAAGCTGTCTGATTCTTTTTCTATCTTAGAGCCACCACTGCTGCTCCCTACAATCATGGTCAGAGGATAGTTTTCACCTGAGCAGACGAGAAGTGCATAGAAAAACCATCGGTGTATTTGCAAGTTCTTTTCTTGACAGAGCAAACAAAAAAAAAAGAGTCATGTAGTCCTTTTGTATCTTTGCCGAACTGTGATTGAAAAAAGGCAACCTTTAATGTATCTATTTAAGACATCCAAATGCGGAAGCAATTGTTTTATGGTTTTTCTTTTCTTTTGATTTCCATTTCTTTTCATTCACCTATTTTATTTGTTAATATTACTTTTAGTTGTGCAGTTGATTTTCCTTTGTATTGGCAACGTGCTGGCATCAAAGAATATCAGTTTACATATACAGTATTAATAAAGTGTAATAAAATCCCACCAAAGGACATTATAAATGTTTTGTTCTTGCTTTAACACTTGAGAATTTAAGTGAATAAAAGTTTAAAAATTAAACTGTGTGATTTGTTAATTGCAGGTACGTACATAATTTAGTTGTTTTTCTCAAAATGTGAATTTTTTAACACTACGGTATAAAATCATAGTGGAAGTCTTTAAATATTCATATCTGCCAACCAAATCCAACTCTTTCCTCAAAAGAATCATGTAATTCAGCACCGTTCACTGTGAAACTAGAGACAATTAATTAAATCAAATTAAGTGCCAGAGTAACCTCGAGCCATTTAGTCGGCACTGTATAAGTAAAATATATAGAAAATAAAGGTTTCAAAAGTAAATGAATAATGAATAAACTCCAGTCTACTTGAGTTTTTTCGATCAAGGTTATTCCTGTTTTTGCTGTTATTGGTACCAAATGACATCATTCTTTACAGGAAATTTCTTGAAAGTTATTAGAAAATTACTGACCCATAAAATATTGTATTTGTACTGCCTTTAAAATGAAACAATAATTCAGAAGTTTAGTGGAATTAACTCATCTTTTGCCATTAACCTAATGCAAATATATATAGATATATGTTTTGTTGTTCTTAAGTAAATTCAAGTCAAAATGTCCTCAGCACTTGTACGTCTGGCCAGGACAGAGCTGAATCAATGGACCGCTTGATTCCGTAAAGCAGTGGTTATCAAACTGCGGGGCAGGCCCCACTGGTGGAGCATAGAGCCACCGCAGAGGGGGCGTGGATGAACGGGGGAAAAAATATGGAGCCAAAATTGGTTTGAATAAATATGATTTAAATAAACAGAAAAGAGTTTGCTGATGCTATTATGGTGACCTATATTTCACTAAAATTCAACTTGGATCCTCTTTTATTTGTTGCCTCCATTATCATACCAGAAAATGTCTGAGAACCACTGGCCGTAAGAAACATGCCCAGCATATTAGAAGAATTCCCAGCATGCAGTGTTTCAGAGTTAAAAGTCTTCAGAGACCCATCTTTTTTTTTTTTTTTGCAGTTAGAAGAAAACAGACAGTGGAAAATCTGCTGTCATTAATACTTGTTAAGATAAATAAAGGTTGTTTCTTTACACAGTAATGAAAACAATGTTGACGATAAAGGTTAGATGAAAAAAGTGGCTCCACATAAGAAGTCATGAGTTCTTTGTGTTAAATAAATGACTGAAATATCAAATCAAATGAAAAACAATCTGACTGTGTTGTCAATGTGACTTAAGAGTTGTTGTTTCAATTCAATATCTTAAGTTTATGAAACCTGAACTTTAACTCAAGTTCAATTAACTTGGTAGTTTAACATTTTCACAACTAATGAGAAGACTATGAACTAATCAAATTTAATTAAGTTAACTCACATGCGTAAGGCAGCCGAGAAACTTACATATTTTAAGTTGAAACATCTTAAAATGTTTTACAGTGTATGTTTCTCATGTATTACAACTGCACAGCATATTGAGGCTACATTAATACTTAACACAGTGCTCTGCAGGACTGGTCAGTGCATCGTAGTTGATATTTAAGAAAGTGATCGCTGCATTTCTAATTAGAAATCTTAGTTAATCACTTTCCAGGTCTTTGAAGTGTACATACTGTTTTGTTATCTTATTTTATATCTGCACATACAGTGTAATATGCTACAAACACTTCAGGTGCTGCTTAAGAAGTGCTGACAAGCTGCATAAACTAACATGCGATCTGTGGAACAGACACCCCCCAACAAGGCCGAGCTGACAAAACGACGGCATAAAAATCTGTGTATCAGCTTTGGTGATATTTCCGTGCTATTTATCTTGAATTCAATCTGCTAAAGATTTGTTTCAGTGGCATGCATTGTCGGAGGCACTGAATTAAATATTTACAACTATCGATGTCTCCCAGAGAGCCTGTGTTCAAAGTTTATATAGTGGGTCTTGTCAGATACTCGACAGTTCATCCATAACCTGAAATATTCAAACCGCAGCTCCGGCTAAACAGACTCGTTGTTTTAAAAGTTTGACTCAGAGGAAGTAAAGTAACTTAGGACCATTTTTGTTATGCTAATAGCCAATATGTTCTTCTTTTAGGTATTTAGCAACTGAGATCACAAATAGACTTATTTCCATCCTGTATGTAGGGGAGACCGGGGTGGTAGTAACACTTTGAGCATCAGTAACTCAGTGGTTGTTCATGCTAGATCTCTCAAACTTTGATACATGTGCCAATATTTTTCTACTGCAAACAAAGCTTAATTGGATGTCTGCTACACAGATTATGTGAGTTGAGATCAGTTCTTACAAGCTATCCCTCTCCTGGGTGTGTTGTAACATTAGCTGGGGATAGATGTAACAATGAGGTCACTTTCTGATCCACAATATCCAATTTATGATTTTTATTTTAAAGAATAGAAGATTAAACATTTTAAAGTGACTATGTCTTTATGTACTGTATTTCTGAACGTTCCACGTGTCACATAAGGGTTCAGTTACTGTCACAGTTGTGGCAAATGTAGATTTGTGGGCCCAGAACTGACACCATACACACTTGACCCACACTTCTTTTGGCCTTGAGTTTGCAAAGTGTTTCATGCGCGCAGTGCAGACATTCTCAATACAATGAACACTGGCAAAAAATTTTATTTTCTTTCCTGAAAATCCAGTTTTGTTACAACCTGCCCGGTGTTACAATACTCCCCAGTCTCCTTCATGCTGTAAGTTCTTCTGGCCTTTTCATGGTGAGATGACCAGTCTAACAGGACAGCAACACTAAATAACATATTTCTGTTTTTCCGGCATGTACTTTCTTTTATGCCAAAATAACTGAGTTGGATATTTCATATTCTTGAGTGTGTCTGATCCGGGACCGCAAAATCCAAATCCCCAAAATAAATTAAATTGTACTGTAGCACTTTTTACTGAAATGAAAATAAAAGATCATTTTTATTATACTGGCTTTAGGTTTTTTGCTCTAAGAGCTGGAGTTGTCTCTTTTCTATTAAGATTTTTTAATATTGTTTTTGTTTCATATTTTATTTAATTAGATAATTTGTCTGATTTCTTCTTTAACGCTCAGGAGTAGTCTGAAGAAATAAAAGAAGAGTATCTGTATTATTTCATACCTTTGTTATAGATCATAAAGACAACAATATTAGCAGACTGATAGAACAATTCTTCAGGAAAGTACAATTTCTTATATATGCAGCTGCTTATTATTTACGTAACTGCATCACATTTTTAAAGGGCCAGTTTGTAGGTTTTAGTGGCATCTAGCAGTGAGCTTGCATATTGCAAAAACCTTGTGTCACCCTCCCCTTCCCAGCGTGACTGGCTGTGAAACTTTCAAAAATGTGAAAGGCCCTGTCTGGAGCCAGTGTTTGGTTTGTCTACTCTGGGCTACTGTAGAAACATGGTGGTGCAACATGGTGGCCTACAGGGAAGAGGACCCACACCCTGGTTGGATATAAATGGCTTTAGGAACAGAAACACAATGATTATTTTCAGGTGATTATATACTATTATATATTATTGTTATATTCTGATAAACACATGCACATAAATATTATTCAATTTCTGCCATATTTTATCAATAAATCAATCAACCTTCCACACTGATCCTTGTTTGAAATGTTTGCTTACAGACAACACAATCTAAAACAAAACCCTGTTTCCTCGACCACTGCTGTGTGTGAAAGAGGCATCTGACTCCAGGGACGCCCTGATAAATTCAGTCAAAGTCACTTGTTTGTCAAGGTCCCCTACAGTGGCCCTAATTTTAACCATGTGTTCAGCCCAGGTGTCAATGCACCATGCTGCGTGGAGAATTAAAATAGAGTTGACGGCGTTTGGGGAGAGGACTTCATCCTAGATATCTCACCTCCAGCAGCTGTTGGCTGACCCAACCATGAAGCATCACCGAAATACCTCGGAGCAAACCATCCGCTGCCACTGGATTATCTCCACCCTGTAATGTGCTTTGTGGAAATGACTGGTGAAGAGTGTTTAAAGGGGCAATGAGTGTGTTATTTTTTATTCCTGCCCTGTAGCAAAAACAGTGTGCAATTTATCTGTGGGGAATCAAAGACTCAACAAAGGCATTTCAGCTACCAAGGCAGTGACTGGTTCTTTGGATCTGTGCTGTAATTAGCTAGAATTGTAAAACTTTGTGTCACTCACAGGCCACCGTAGCTGAAGGGGACAAGTGTCTTTGTCAGATTCGTGCAGATAAAAGAGAGTCAAATCCAGTAACACAACTCAAAGCTTGTGGAGGACTTCTTGTAGTTGTCTTAAAGAGAACACACTTTGAAGAAATCAATAACTTCTCACTTTGAGGTAGACCATGTGTTTGCGGTTGCCATTTACAATCAATGAAGAAGCAAAGCTGTCCATTTTCTCATCTATTTCTGTATAGTAAAGCTAATGCTCCACTCTTGCAATGGATCTTGAGGCTTTTTCCATTTGCTAGTGAGCCAAATTGCCAGCTGAAGCATCCTTATTGGTTTTCAAGCAAACTTTGGAGATCTTTATCCATCCAACATCCTTGCATTCTTTTTTTTTTTTTTTTTTTTTTTTTTTGGTTTTGTAGTTGCAGTTTCACTGAAAAACACATTTTGAGATGCTTAAATTGATTAGCTGGAATAAAAAAAAAAACAGTCAATAGTTAATGTGTTTCCTAATAACAAGAGACCAGGAAAACATTTCTTGTGTTAATTAGCATTGATATATTTGAGATGGACTGAGGAGCAAAAAACATTTTGGAGTTAGAGATGGGATGTGTGGTTGAATTTGCACCATCAATAAAATTACTCTGCATTGATTTTTGCTAAAAGTTAAAGCTACTACAAGGAGTTTTTAACTGCTTATGAAATGGTCTCATTTTGTAACCGATGCCTCTAAATGACCTAGATAAGCAAATAGGAATATCTGCAAGAAGAGTTGCTATTTCTATATAGTTATTCTTAATGGATGCCACCTGGTTGGCGTCTCCTTGAAATCAGATTAAACAAGCCCGTGTTTACGTTTCCACGGGTAAAGTTACAGTGAGTAATAGAGTAGCCAGTTAAAAAGAAGCAGAAAGAGATTTTTATGTAGATAATTATATTTCAGATTTTTTTGTGATTATTACAGTGGAAACAAATATCAACAAAATATTAAAGTTCCTTGTAGTAGCTTTAAGACAAGTTATGCTGAGCTATTTTGGAGGCTTGACGCTTCTTTGAGCCTTGTCAATGATACAGTTTGTCAATCTGTGAGCTTTAGAGGGGCTGCTGGGCTGAAATGTTTACCGTTAGAAAGAGCCAGGCTAGCTGGCTTTATGCTAAGCTAAGCTAACCATCTTTTGGTGTGACTCACTGGATACGTTGTGGGTGCCTAACAGGCTGCCATTTGCCGCCTATTTCAGACAGCACGCGTTATCTGCATCTTACCATTTTATAACGACCTCCAAGCTAGCAACCTACAAGCTGAAAATTACCACTGGAGTCGCTAAGAGGAGGAATGTAAACAAGCTAGCGTCTGTTACCTTATCAGATTTAGCTTTTGTTAATGCTAGACCTCATCTCCCCACGTGCAAATGTGCCACAGAAACAAGTTAGTCCCCGACACTATTGCAGGAGGACAGCTGCTGCTTCCTCGGCTTATCGCTGCTACAGACGATTGTGATTGGTTTAAAGAAATACAAACAAGGCACATAATTTTTTTTCCCTACAGCCAGACCTGAGACAGTGCTGTGGAGATTTTTCAAGATTAACCATCTCCTGGCTGTTGCATATTTAGTGTATGGATATGAAAGTGATATCAATCTCAGAAAGAAAGTTTTAGTGATTTTTTCTGAAAATTTGGGGGCATTAAACACAAATTGATTTGGCAAACAACTCACCATTTACACAGCTAGCATGTTTTGAGTCTCTACAAAGTCTTAACTGAAATAAACCTGCCACTTTAGCTGCTAATGCTCCTTTATGTTCACTAGCTTGTAGCTTAAGTGTCTGTTTACCCTTTGGTGCTGGGTAGGTAGTGCACAGCTGGTTTTTAGAACTTTCTCTCTGAGAACATCTGGCAAAAAAAAGCAAAACTGTATAGCAGCAGGCTGGAAAACAATGAGCTGAAAGCTACTAAAGCTCTGTAGAGTTGAGGGGACCTGCAGGGTTAGTAATAAGGTATGGCTAATTTGATGTACAGACTCAATCTGATTCAGCTGGACTTTACTATAAACTCAATAGTGCTGCAATACAGACAGTTCTACAGACAGCAGGCCTGTTTGTAGTACCCGACTCAAACTCACCCTGAATACCCAGACTTCCTTTTTGTTCAGGTCAGGCAGTGTATCATATTATGTGTCCTTGTTTGGCAAAAAATTTCTATCTCTGACATTCTTTTAAAAACTATCATCTATATCTAGAAGGACACTTCAGAACTGCAAATTTGAAAAATATTGCTTGGCAGAGCACTGGACAGACTGGCCTATTGTGCATATAAATAGTTATATCCTCTACAAAGAAATTATATAATTCTTATCTACCTTAAGATGTGTCAGAGGCTTAGCAGTAACTCATTATGCTATTGACTTTTGTGTGAATTGTGAAGAGTAGGCGTCAAAGGGTCGACAGTTAATTCACACTGTATTTTCAGTTTTCATTATTACCTTTCACTCTGCATTTCTTGACAATTTAATGAAATAATCAGCCATAATCATAGACTATGAGCATACATTTGCATATATTTTTTCAAGTATCTGTCAAGAAGAGCAGACGTCTCTGAGCATTACATTTTGATGTATATTCAGTTTCTGTTCTTTAACTGATCTTGTGAAAGAGGGCAAGTGAAAACAAGCTTAAGCAGACTTACATTAGATAGGGTTGAGAGGTATTGACCTTGCCCCAGCACTCTTATTCCCGCTATGGTTGTGATGTGTTTGTTTGTGTGATGATCAATGCACTTATTGAACCGCACACAGCATTTATTGATCAGTGTTTCTTTTTCCTACAGTGGGTGCTGAGTGGTTTCTCCACACTGAAACTAGACATACAGGGCTGTGTCCATTAATGGATACTAAAGCTGCTACTCAGCTAGAAGCCTTCATAGAGCTTCACTGAAATTGTTCGACTTTCACACTTTTTTTTCCTTTAGAAAAGGTTCTTTTGAGGAGGTAAAAACTCTTTTTTTTCTATCTGGCCCACATCTTTCCTTTTTAAAACCACAGTGGCTTTAGCAGGGTAATCTCAATGCTTGGCTAACTAATGAATACTTTCAAGGCTTCATTTTTCAAAAGGTACAGATTCCTTTGGAGACCAGGACACCTGAGAGTTTCCACAGTGATGTTACCAGGGTAATATGTCTCCCTGCTGGTGATTAAGTGTTACACATCGAGGATTCTTACCTGGCTGGAACATATTGGTGTTGTATCATTTTTTTCTTTGGGAAATGTCAAATAGTCAGTGCCTGTAGTGTTTGGAAACACAGGAGATTCTTTAAGTTAGGCAGCCTTTGTTTGCTGTGAATACAGGAGGAATATTCAGACTGCGTTGCACCAACAAGGACTAATTTAATCCAAGATTCATTCTAATCAAGTTTAGCAAGACTAGGTTTAAAATGGGTAAATCCAGATTTAAGCAGAGCTTTGTTGTACAATTAAAAACTAGTCTCAGTTTAAGTTAATTGATTAAAACCGAAATTAGTTGAGTTTAATCGATATGGAGATGCTTGATTACCCACTAAATAAATAAATACATATGAATGAATGAATGAATGAATGAATGAATGAATGAATAAATGAAATGAATGCTGTCAGGACCTAATAAGTAGCTAGCTGAACAAAATGGTACATTGTTTGCTAGTAGCTGAAAAATTAGTGAGAGGCGCAGGCATTTCTATAATTTTCCCTGCTGTCTTGACGAGATTGAAAATCTGAGCATTAGATTTCACTGTTAGGTTTCCAAACCAGCTGGCGAAACCATAACATAAAATTGACTCACTCTATAAAAAATCAACATAATATTCTTGCAGACACCCAAAGCTAGCTTGCTAAAAAGTCAGTTTTCCTGCTCATGATGACTCGACAGAGAGGCTCCAATTTCTCCTAAAGAAGAGACACATCATAAAACTTTACTAGATTATTCCATCTCAAAGAGTCAGCCATTTTAAGAGTTAAACCTTCTCAAAAGTAACTTTAAAGTTAATACTGGATCACTTATTAAATTGGTGTTCAAAGTTTTGGTGCAACACAGTTAAAGAGGTTTAAATTTAATCTTCCCAACTCATTCTAAGCTAGTTTTATAGTTTGGTGCAACATGATTTAAAGTTAAACCATGATTTTTCCAGGTCTAAAAATAAATCCTTGTTGGTGAAACCCAGCTTCAGAGTATTATATTGAGTATTCAAAAGGCAGAGTGACAACCACATTCACACACTTTACAATATAAACCAATCTAATTCAGCACAACACAAAATTTTGACATTTTTAGCTTCAAAAATGCTGTACTTTTCTCAGAGTTGTTCAAGTGAATTGTATGAAATTGTGCTGGTGGTATTGTGTCCCATTCTAGAAAAAACAAGTCTTTCTTGTCTGTATGCAGGACCACAGCTGTGTGGACTTGAACAAATGAAAGATTTCTTCATTATCTTGTGATTCACATAAAAATCAGCACAGTCTGTTTACTCAGCGCCCGGGCCACATCATATCTGCAGAGTGAGACAACACATGGGAGACCAAGTGATTGAGAAGTGAGACTGAGGGGTGACATCTTGTTGAAGTGAAAATATTGTGCAGTGGCACAGAGTTAAGCCACCGGGATTCGGGCTTTATCAGACTTTTTCCCAGCACTTCAAAATCCTTGACACTCATGATGACTTTCCAGCTGTGAGCGGGGAACGTTTGAAATGTAAAAAGTGGAATTCCATCGTGGTTCAACACGGTTGATGGATGTCAAATACTGCTCTCATGCCAGGGAGAGTCGGGAGTGAAGGGGAACCGACACCAGCCACCATCACATGAGTGGAGCCGTTTTGATGTGACAGTTTGGCAACGACAACCTTTTCCTGCGCCATGGAACGATGCACCTGTAACTGGGAGCCATAGTTAAATAGAACCGGTAATTCTGTGAATGGAATTGTAATAGGACAAAAAAATAAACATACTGGAGAAAGCAATGCTGGCTGAAATGCCTTGGTAATATTATAGCTGAACATATAAAGTGAACAGGACAACAAACACGACTAGGGTTGAATTTTAAATAAATATTTATAAAGACTAAAGTTATGGTTAATGCTGTGCAGTCCCAAATCTGGAGATAAAAGATGTGGTAAATAAATAAATTGATATGGGACATTCAAATCTGTTTATAGATATTGTTTGCATGATATTTTGTATATTTTCTGTGATTTAAGACTAAAAACTATTGATAATTATTGATTTGGTCTTTATAGTGAAGTGTCCCTGCAAACTTTACCACATGGGCAAAACCATTAAACATCTAAGACAAGACCTAGGATCATGTTGACCTTAATGCTATACATACAAATGTATTCATTTAAAAGCACTTTACTGGGCATAAATTACAGAAAAAATATAAATAAATTAAAACATCTTAACCCTGTAAAGCCTTGTATAGTGTTTATTGGATCTTTTGACAAAATACAAAAAATCTATATCATAAATACAATATAAATACAGCTTACGAAATCAATAAACGGACTAAGCAGCCACCTGAAAACATGCTCCCGAAAGCCCTTTGAATTGGGACTCAATACATATGTCCTGAATAAATATACAGAAATTCAAACCTTTAGAGCAATAACACGAGCAGCTGGGCGCCACTGGACGCTGCGCGTCCTTCGATAACAACATAGATACTAACTGATCTAAAGAACCTAATCGGTCCGTTTACAATCCACAGACAAAGGGAAACGAATGAGCCAATCAATGTGTAATTTTGTTAAGATCTACATTAGTTACATCACAATCATTATGCATTAATGACCAATATGATGGCGTCTGACTCGCAGACGGCACTGGCTCTGAGGAACCTCCCGAAGCATTGGTAATTCGACCTGTGTAACCACAGAGTAGAACACACGTCAAGAGCACGCAACAGATTTTTCAGGAAAGTATTGATCATATTGATGTGTAGAGGTGTCAGAAACTCATGTATCAAGTATGATACAAATGGTATTTCACCTCAGAGGTTGTCCCAGAAATGGGAGGAAATATTATTCCAGACTTTGATCAATCATGTAAATGCTAGAAAGATACATTCACATTAATTCACAAGGTTTGTTTTTTAATTAATTAACAACATCTTTGAAGTCTCTATAGTCCTGCAACTCTTGAAAGATTAGTTTTCGTGGTACGTAGCAGTGAGCTTGCAGATTGCAAACACCTTGTCTCACTCTCCTCTTTCAAACGTGCATAGGAGAAACTTTGGTGGCCCCAAATCTCACAAAAACCATGAAAGGCCCTGTCTAGAGTCTTATTTCGGGGTTACGGATGGTGACTCAGCATGGTGGCCTCCCTGGAAGCAGACCTACACCCTCCATAAACATAAAGGGCTCATTCTGAGGTGGCAAAAACACATCAATTCTTATTTTCAGCTGATTACACACTAACGAAAACATACTTATGAATATTATATTCTATTCCTGCCATATTCTGCCCTAAATCTTACACACTGGACCTTTAATAGGCTATTTCACAGCAGATGTTAGGCTCGTCCTCACTGAACTGCACCTCGCCTGGAAAGCAGATGAGAGCAGGCAGCAGGAGCAGCGGGGAGCAGACAAGAAGCTGCAGTCAAGACGGACAGTCTCAACTGGAAGTCAAAGAAATATTTACATCCTGTTAGATCCAATTAGATCGGCTAGAATCCTCATGTAAGGCATGCATCATATCAGTTTGCTGCTGCACATAAATCAGCTGATCACACTTGCTGCATCTGTCTCTCTCAAACTACATAAAAAATCTAAACATTAATATCATCCCACTTGTTAGCATGTAATACTTCACAATTAAACTGACAATGTTTAGACTAGTACTATCACACACTGTATGTTTGAATGATGTCAGAGGAAATCGTGATCAAGTTGGACAGAAATCTAACCAGCATGCCTTGCAGGGTGATTCTGCACATGCCTGGCTCATCTTGAACAGACCTTTTTTGGACATTAACAAAATAAACATACGTATCATAACATTAACAATGGCTCTGTTCTAGTCAAGTGAACCAGTAAGTCATGAGAGCGTGACAGTGAGATGCACGATACCAGGAATCTAGAACTGAAGCAGCTAAATGGAATCCAGCCATCATTAATTTTATTTACACCTTTTTTTTAACAGTGACATGTCAAAATGTCTTCAATGTCTTCCTCAGCTTTTTTAAGTTATAATTTTGACCAAATCAGTAAAAGTTAGATAAAATTAATACTGAGGATATACATTGACTTTAAGTTCAGTGGGACTTTCAAGCCTTTTGATTATATATTTATTTCAAGTAATATTTGTAGTTTTGGACTGCATATTTCCCCCACTGGAGTTTTTGTTGCACCATGTCCATTTTACCAATTAACCTTAATGACAGCCACCTGCATGTGCTCTGTGGCTCACTGAAACAGGGTTCAGCCAAAGCCACGAGTGCTGTTTTTAAAATCTCTGCACACCTTAGGGATACACCAGAATACAAAAACATGATTCTGGAAAGCACAAACAATACAGTGGAAACAGATGTTTCTTCTATTCATATATGCTCGGGAAATAAATATTTCCAAAATGCAACACAGAGTTTTTACTTTCATCCAAAAACATTTTTACAGAAGTACTTAATTTCAATATTATATTAAAAAATCAGTATATATGTATAACGTTTTAGTACTGTGAACTGCCGTGTAAGATTAACATTAAGAAACATGAACGCAGCATCACTGCAATTTAATATTTTTTCAGTTTCTGATTGTTCAAGTTAAAGTGGTGGTGGTGGGATTCAGCTCATAACACTCTGTTTAGCTAAAAATAAAAAAGACCAGCAGTATAGTGTGTGGATGTATCATAATTAATTATATAAAATCCACCAATGTGTTGCTTTGTTGCACTGCCAATAAATATTAGTTTAAGAAATAAAAATCAGCCACGCCCACTTCTTGTCCTCTATCTGAATACAGATACAGAAACTGACAATTTTGTTGGTGAACAGATACAGATATAAATAGTTACGGCTCTGTGCATCTTCACAGGTGTTTCTTATTCTGGCTGATTGGACCACTGCTCACTGCTGGAACATGACCTCACAAACATGATTGGTCCAATAAGAATGAAAGAGATGCATGTTGTCCCGCCTTCACATGAGCAAGAGGAGACTGAGGAAGATGACAGTTGATCACAGTCTGCACATGCCCACACAGTCTGGGGAAGAGGTCTAATCAGGCTAAAGTGGAGACACCTGTGTGGGCGGAGCCTTTAAAAAGCTCAGAAGTCATTCTAGACCTTTTCATGGGTTGGACAGTGACAGGAACTTGGGGTTGTTTTCAGTATCAAGTTTGATACAAACCATAAAACAAAGGTTCTGTTGGAAATGCTTTGGTTAGTTGTGCACTGAGAAATATGTCATACGCATCATAGAAATGCAGAAACAGTACGGCTGCTCTATGAGGCTTTCCACTGTGAGGCTTTGCGAGAACAAATGAAGTGAACCAGTCCCACGTCACACTTCACTCAGTTGCATTCTCACGTCAAAGTCAAAAATAAAACAAGTGACTGAATATAGAAGTGGTGAGATTTGAAGTAACAGATTGTTTGTTTTCTGTGTCATGCTCTTCCCCGCAGCGTGTATAGTATCAACCTGAGTACACACTGGCCGTTTTCCACAGATGTAGTGTGTGCTGTGGACAAACAGCGTGTGCAACCACAGTGTCAACACACTGATAAACTGATAGACTGAACAAACGCAGGGTCAAAGGAAAAGTCACAAAGCTACAAAAAAAAAAGAAAAATATCCTGTGAAACTATTTTTTTTTTCTTTTTTGCATTTAGTTTCAAGTCCTTTTTTCCTGCTTTGATTGCATTAATCACACTTAAAAGTAGGTGTAAACCTCTCATTGTCAGAATTGTTGTCATACACAGTAACCAGCTATAATTAAATGAATCAAAGATGTAAGTGAAAGTCGTCTGTCATTTTGTCACTGACAGTGGATTTGTTTTGACAGTAATTTGTTGCTGCAACAGGTACTCATTCCCATATCATAGCTTTCTAAAAGGCTCTTATATCAGTGTTGTCTGTGTTGCACTAATAAGACCAGAGACAGCTGTCTCGTCAGGAATAGAATTGATTCTGTGCCATGCCTGTGGCAAAACATCTGATGTGCAAAAAACATTTCAGACATGTGAGACTTGCATCTTTAGCTTTTATAAATCACGCTGGGGAAAGAGAACACTGGCTGTTTGACTGATTTTCAGTGAGTTATCAAAGTGATAGTTCGGATTATTTCGTGTGGGGTTGTATGAGGCACTTGTGAATAGTCAGTGTGTTACCTACAGTAGATGGAGGTCGGCACGCACCTAGTTTGAAGAAGCAGAGAGGGGCACCAGCACAGAAGCTAAGCCTTGATATGCTGTGGGCAGACTTGGCAACAAAAGCTACACTGCCAAAAAAAAAAGTGACCACCTGGATTTAACTAAGCAAATGGGTAAGAGTCTTCCATTGAATTATTACTGCAGTGCTTAATATGTTTCAGCTGGCAACAAGTTATTTAACCCTCGTGAGTAGCTTAACAAGCATGTCAGAAGACATATCCTGTGGTTGTGGAAAAGATACTGCCATGTTTCAGAAGGGTCAAATTATTGGCCTGCATCAAGCAAAGAAAAAAAAATCAAGGAGATTGATGAAACTACTAAAATTGGGTTAAGAAGTGTCCAATGCATTATTAAAACCTGGAAGAATAGTGGTGAACCATCATCTTCGAGGAAGAAATGTGGTCAGAAAAAAAAAATCTTGAATGATTGTGATTGCTTAAACATTTGGTGAAATCAAATTATTAAAAAAATTCAACAGTAGAACTCACGGCTAGGTTTGGTATATAATAGTGTATGTAGTATAATAGTGAAAGTAGGAGCATTTCCACACGCACAACTGGAAGAGAACTCAAGGGAATGGGACCAAACAGCTGTGCAGAAGAAAAGAAAACCAATGAAATATTAGAGTGTGTGACTTTTTTTTTTTTTTTTTTTTTTTGGCCTGGCTGTGTATTTTAACCACTTAATTTTTTCTAACCAAAACTGACAATTGGTCTGCACTAGGTGTAATGTGACTTCATTCTGTGTAATATTTCATAGAGGCGAATTTTTATTGTGTAATATGCAATACTTCAAGCAGGTGCATAATCATTCAGTGTACAATAACAATATTTCATTCAGGTGAATTTTAATTCCAGTGTGCAATAATCAGCCTACATTAAATAATCCAAACTATCCCTTTACGTTAGTCAGTGATAGCAAACCTTAGTTAAAGCTTGATAGATTTCATATGTACTGTAGGACCATGCTGGCTAAATAATGCCCCCCTTAACTGCTTGTTTTCTCAGGATGTTTCAGAGAAAAATGAGGCCACACTTGACAGATAGTGATATGTTCATTTGAAGTTTCTTTCACTTTAAAAGAGAAGGAGATGGAGGTTAGAGAATTAGCATCACTGTAGCATTGTTCACCTTCAAAGAAGCAGGCTAATTCCTGCTATCTTTGATGTTTCTGCTGGTACACCATGTAGTGGGAGAAGGGAGTAAAAAGGTGACCGTCTGAGGGAGAGAGTGATGCCTCGCACTGCCTGCTAACTACAAATGAGGGCCAAGATGGTCATCTGTGCCATCATTAGCCAACATTCCTGTATCTTCCCTTTTATTGGTAGAACAAAAGAGCATCTCTGGTGCTGTAAATACAGTTTGCTCACTGCTGGCATCCCTGCTGCTTTAATAAGGATGGGATAATCAGCCGTATTGTGGTCCAGCCCTACTAATGGGAATATCTCAGCAAAGGCTCTGGCAGTGAATCAAACAAAAGGCGTTTATTGGATGGTAAAGAGACAAATATGGCTAAAAGTCCTTCGGCCTGGCAAGCGGACCACTGGGCAACCTCCAGGGTTTGGATAGCACAGTGTGTTGGTTGGCAGCTCGGCAGCTACAACCAGGGAAAGTAAATGAACCCCCCTGCTCTTTGTTTTTTTATTTACTGGAATTAAAGTGCCCTTGAGCAAGCCATGTCAGTTCTATCATGATGACTGACTGTGATACGATGCTGAAGAATTAGTCAAATGGTTCCATACATGAAGAACTCAAAAATGTCTTAATAGATTCTTTTCTCTTAGAGACACGGTGTAAGAAGTATTGACACCAGAGTGACATTTTTAGCTTTGAACTTCTTATGTTTGAAGCCCATGGTTGAAAGGATAATGAGAGAATACATAGGACATTTTTGCTTCTTGAAACTCGTGTCCAACCAGCTGAGAATCTCTCCTCCTCCTGATTTGTGCTGATGAGCAAATGCAGTCGGTAACCTAGATTGTTGCCTAGGAAGACCTTCATTAAGGAGCCGTCTCTGAGCAGTAGAAAATACCTTTTTGCTTTCGCTTATCCCCAAGGACACAAACAGGTGTGTGAGTGAAATAATTATGCATGGCATGTTTGCTCTAAAGTCTTCTGCACAGCTTTGGTTTGCTGCGACTTCACTGATGAAGATATAAATATATCCGAGCTTACCGTGATGACAGCTATTGTTTCCCGTCTTAAAGCACTGTCAGAATGAAATCAGGTAGAAAACAAATGTGAGCTCGTGTGCTGGAAACAATTTAAAATTCCAGCCACATGATCAACCACTTACTCAATGTTTACCAGTGAGTGATTTAGTCATGTTGGTAGCAGCTTAAGATGTTCACTGAAATTTTAATAAAGATTAACCTTTCTAACCAAAATTCCAATTTTAAAGTCTCTCATCTTTCTACTCACAAGAGCTGACAAGCCTTTTGACCACGCAGGAGTCCAAGCAACTAGTAATATAACAGTAACTAGTCTTCCTGTGTCTGAATGTGCAAAACCGTACAGTAATGCATATTATTTGAATCAAAGCAACACGCTTTACTGTTTGCTTTTCATCAAGCATCACAGTCAAGTCAAAATTTGTCCAATACTTTGGTTTAAATACCTTAAATACTAATGACACTACATTCATTAGCTGTACTTTGTGTTCAGTCCTTATTAGCAAATGTTAGCATGCTAACATGCTCCTAAACATCAGGATGTTAGCATAGTCATTGTGAGCATAGTATTTAGCTGAAAGCATCACTAGTGCAGACTCAGATATTCGCTAGCATGGCAGTAGTATCCTAAAATGGCAAAACTTATGAAATTTGAAGGTCAAGTGTGTGAGATTTACTGGTATTTATTGGCAGAATACAGTATAACTATAAGTGTATAATATAAATATGCCATAAATAAGTGCAATATTTAAATAATCAAATCATAAACGTGCAATGACTAGGCAATTAATAGCTTGAACTGACGACTACTGGTCATCTAGGAAAATCTTTAGTTGGGGGCAGCTCTAAATCTTACACACTGGTCCAACAAATATGGTATGCTCACATGGCATTTCATACCATATTACATAAAAATGATAATTGAGACATTGTTAATCAACGTAGTGATACACATGTCTATTGTAACTTTGCCATGTGACTGGAAATACAAAACAAGTAAGGCTTCAAGGTGCTTCAAGAGCAGTGAGGAGGCATCATAAGAATGTGTATTTGATCTGTTGAAAGAAAAGAGGAAATAGACTGCATGGCATTGAAGAAATACCAAGAACATCGACAAAGAAGATCCATACCAGTCCAAGAACATCCACAGAAACTCACTCTTGTTCAGATTGTATGACTGTGTGCTCTATGTGCTCAGACACAACATACAGCACAATATAGTATTGACAGTATCGCTGAGCCAATATGTGCATTGTTGTTCTTAAGATGTGCCACATTTTACCTCTCTAATGCCCCTAATGATATAAAGCTGTCCTGCTCTAAAAACTATATTACCTGCTGTACCAAAAATGGTTCTATTCATTCTGAATAACCTTGAACATAGATGGCAATAAATGGTTTGAAATAAAAACACACTTATCCTCTTGCTGCTGATCTCTGGGACTGCGGAGCGAAAACAGGACAGCAATGACCGCTGAGCACCAAGGATAAAAGAAACAAAAATACAGATCACTCGCATTACCACTTGAAAGAATTTAAGACAGTAAGAAACAGTGAGAGCATTTGCATATGACCTTGGGGAGTGTTTTGGTATGAGACAGAAAGGTACTTCTCCGTGCACGCTTCTAATCAGACAGCTTGATTAAACCCGCGCAGACCCCCTGTTGCAGCTCACGTGTGTGAGTGCACACTCATTTAAGAATTACTTATCATGGCAAATGAGTGTCAGTCAAGGTCTGAGATGCACTACATAGGTGTCTGTCACAGTGTCTTTTCA